>CM034146.1:377194952-379863374 GCA_019776745.2 Taxus chinensis
CAACACATCTAATTTGATTGCTCATAGGTTTAACTAGGTTTAATTTATGTTTTAAGTAATCATAGAGTAGTTAGAGATAAAATGATAGTGTTTTAGTTTTATTCATTATTGTAGAAGTTATCTTGTTTAGCACTCATCTTGATGATTATGATAGGTTTAGTTATATCATGGAACTACTTAGCTAGTTTCTTGTTTATTAACATAACTAATCTTCTCATGCATACAACATGAAAAAATTCATTTAGTTTAACCTCTATTAAAGTTCTATTTACACTTTGCACGCAACCCGATCTTAGCTCACTCTTTAGCTCACTTTTCAACTCGCTCAAATGTTTCACAATGCAAGGTTAAAATGATAATGAAAGCCCACCTTTTATATCTTTTGTAAATTCATCCACATTTATTACTCTCAACCAACCACCTTACTTAACATTAAATGGCATTTCTTTCCTTTTCCTTACTATTTTTTCTGCACCCCAGTCATAACCTTCTCACACGCTAACTACTTCTCACCCAAAAATTCCCTTACACATGCCTCCATGTGCCAAAGTGCCTTATCTAATGTGCCTTAAACCAAGTAGTTTAGATTGTTGTATCCTACCTTGTGTTACACTATGCATCCATCCATCCACATGGGGTCTTTATTCATGAGAAATTTTTCTTTATCTGTACCCTTACTTCAAGCACGTGCACAATATTTTTCTACGCATACCCATCTTATAGAGAACTTTCATGCTTGGCCCATTTATCTTGTAAACATTCCACCTCACAATAAAATTATGTGTGGTCCTCTTCACATGAATTTAATAAATAGTAATCATCTTCTAGTGTGCAAGCATGCTTATTACAAAAAAACATAGAACTTAAATTGACAAAGCATAACAACAATGAAAGGAAACACATATAAAGGAATGCATTAAATAATATATAATCTAAATATAAATACTACCTTATTACAAACACAAAGAATAATTATTTATAGTAGGGATTCAACCTAATCCCACTAAAATACACAAGAAACCATGTCCCATCAAATGCATGTAACGGGAAAGCACGCGAATAGTGTATGTAAATCACAAAATACGGTCCCAACCAATGCACTTGGAATTTTCCAAGATGGTGACAAAAAATTTTGAATCATACAAAAAAACCATCTTTCATACTTTAATCTGCTTATTTTTAATGTGCATATCATGTCATGTCTTCTGTCTTCTAGCTCCATTTTGCAATAACGCACATCTCATCCAACTACATTAGTTTTTCTATATGCTCTTCAAGTGCTTGCTCATCATTTAGTCCACCTACAAGCACAATACATAGGGAAGGTAACATTAATTCTATAAGTAGAACAACCTTTGTGCCAAATGCCAGCTGAAAGGGTGTGGCTTTATTCAACCTCTTGTAAAATGTCCTATATGCCCAAAGTACATTAGAGACTTTATCATCCGAATCCTTACAACATAATATATCTTTGTTAATGTATGTCCCAATATCTTGTTGAAAGCCTCAACAGTTCCATTTTCCTATGGGTGATAGGGTGTTGTTTTATGGTGTGCCACCAAAAATTCCACCAATAGTATCTTCATGGTATCATTAAGAAAATGAGTGCACCAATAACTTGTTAGAATCAATGGACATCCATAACTTCTAATTATGTACTCCCATAGGAACCTAACTTCCATAGCTGCCATGAAATAATTTGTAGGCACTACTTCTAACAATCTTGTAAGATAATTTGTAGAAATTATTAGGTAGCATGATCTAGTCCTATGCGCGGGTGGGGAAATAGGACCCCAAAAGTCAATTTCCCACTTTTCAAAAGGTTATTCACTAGAAATATGCCTCAAAGGAATTTCATCTCTATTCTTAGGATTTCTAAGGTGTTGACAATGGTCACAAGACTTACAATATTCTATACAATCCTTATAAATTGTCTCCCACCATAATCATGCCGATAAAATATTGTGTGTGGTAGCATTTCGTACACAATTTCCACCTCCAATTCCACCATGAGATTACTCTATAATGCCAGTAAACTCATGCTCTAGTACACACCTGTGTAAAATATATTCCCAGCCTAACTTATATAAATCATCACTAATAAATATGTAAGGCACGGTGCATATATCAAGTTATTTCTTCTCCAAAGCCTTCATTATTTTAGGTGCCACACCTATACAAAAGAATACAGTAATATCCTCTAAGTCAGATGGTGCATGTAGTTCAATATGAATAATTGTGAATCCAGTATTGTGTCCTCAATGCTATGCGTGCCCTCGCCAGAGTTAATCCTTAACAAATGATATGGTCCTAAGTTTCTATTGCCTGGATTCACCACAACTGTAAAATTAAATTTGTGGAATAACAGAATCCAACGGTATATGTTCCCCTGTAAAACAGGCTTGTTGAATAGATACTTAAGTGCCATGTGATATGTATAAAACATGAATAGATTTTCCAACAAGTACTGCATAAACTTATGTAGCATGTAAATCATAGACAATGCTTCACGCTCTGTATTTGTATAATTCTATTAAGTTGGGGTCAATTTCCTTCTTGCAAATAAAATAAGATGATGAACAATACCCACTGCAGGTTGGGCTAAAATTTGCCAATGTCCATGACAGAGGTGTCCACATATTCATGGAATGGTTTTGTCCATGAAGGAAAATGTAGAATAGGCGTTGAGGTAAGCCTTTCCTTCAATCTCTTAAATGCTCTCTATTGCACTTCACCACAATGGAAATTTCCCTTACTCTTTAATAGTTCCTCCAAGGGCGTGACAATCTTAGCATAACCCTTAATGAACTTCCTGTAATAACCTATGTGCCCTAAGAATCTATGCATCTCACTTTGATTGGTAGGTTCGTCTTAGCCCAAGATAACAACAACCTTAGTAGGATCTACTAACAAGCCTTCTTTATAGATAATATGCCCTAACAGAGTCCTAAATGGTGTAGCAAATATTCACTTCTTAATGTTTAGAGAGATGCTTAACTTTTGGCACCTTTCAAACATAAGTCTTAAATTGTCAAAATTATCTTTTACTAGCCCATAAACTATCCAATCATCCAGGTAAACCTGCAAAAACTTATGAATAAATTCTTGGAATGCTTGCACAAGATTGCACAAAAATAATGCAGGCGCATTCTTCAATATAAAAGGAATAACTATGTATGTAAAACTACCCCACTCAGTGGTGAAAGTTGTCTTTTCTTGATCCTCTTTAGCAATCCACACTTGATGATATCTAGAAAATCCATCAGTGAAGGAGTAGATTTAACGCCCTACAGTGCCTTCCAGAATCTCCTCTATAACTGGTGTGGGAAAGTGATCTATTACACACACAAAATTCAACTCCCTATAATCAACACAAATCCTTATCCTTCCATATTTCTTTATTCTTATCACTATAGGGATAACCCACTCCAACTCCTCAATGGGCTCAATAATTCAAGCCTTTAACATCTTATCAATATCTTCCTTTACATTGACGTGCAGATTATGATTCATCCTACAAGGCCTCTTCCTAATTAGGTGCGCAATGTTCCTTTAAATTGATCCTCATCTCACCCAAAGAGTGATGTACGCCTTTCAATTCATGATAACCTCTAGGAATTAAGTCCTTGGAAGTCACACAAAAACTCAATTATTTTTTCAACCTCTAATTCAGGTGAATAATATCCAATGATGGCCTCCTTAGGTTCTACATATGTCCCAATGATGACCTTCTTGGTTTTCATAAGCTCGTGATACACACACACCTTCTTGTCTACAATTTCTAAGACCTTGTGTGTACCCACAGTGTGATCAACATCCAAATATTTTCCAATTCTTCATCATCAATCATGTAAACCTATTTACATTTTTCTATTTCTAACCAGGTGTTCCCTAGCTACTCTTCATCTGTCTCCCCTTCTTTAATGCACACCTCTAGATATGAACTCACTTAGTAATTCCTGGATAAAGCTCCTCTGCATTTGCACTATCTCCCATACTCAATCGCTTCATAATCTATAAAGCCTCATTCACTAGAGGTTTAGTAGAAAAATAGTCAAAGGTTTGAATCATACCTACAGTCAATTCTTGTCAATTCCTTGTTTCTCTATTCAATTCCGCATAAACATACCATGCACAAGCGTACCCACACAAAGTGAAGTAGAAATTGTGCATCCACAGTGAAGGTGGTAAGGCCTCATTCCCCTCTGTCCAGAGTCTCTCACACTGTTGAATGTTGTGTGAAGCAAAATCCTTCTCACAAAATTCACATGTCTTGGTAGGCGTGTTGCTTCAAAGAAATCTAGTAGAGAAGGTGATTCTCACTTCTCGCCACTCTAAAAGACTATCTCTATGTTTCATCCACCCATGTGTTGTTATCCCATGCAAGGTATATACCAACATATTCATTATTTCAACTTGATCTATCCATTAGGCTTCCATAGCGTACAAAAATACGTCAATATTTCCTTCACCAGTGTATGTTGGTACTGGGTTGCTTCCCAAATGTCTAATACAATGTGTCCTACTTACATGATTATTTGCACTCTTCATCTCACGCCCAACCATTTCATAAGTCCCATGCACCCATTTGTCACAAGCAACGTCACTCATATCACTCATAGATTGTGCATCATCCCATTTAATAACTCCTTCCTTTGATGGCTCAAGCACTTTAGGATATTTAATGGTCCGCATGTATATTCTATTCAAATCTTCTTCACTCAAGGGTTCTACATAAGGTGCATATTTTCTGTATATAAAAGGGATGATCACGTACTCCTCTTTGTTCTCAAAACTGATATAACCTTTATTGAAGTGTAGATCAACATTATTTTCATAACACCAAGGGTGCCCAAGTAATGCTAGAAAAAAAAATTCTTTTGTAAGCGCCAAGACCTCAAAGTCCCCAGTAAACTTAGCCCCTTGTATATTAATAGTGGCATCCTTCAAGGATCCAATAGGCATGGCTTTAGTTTTATTCGCCTTATGTAGCAAATTTGAATATGGCTGTAATGGTGGCCTCCCCATCTGATTCCACGCATCCAAGGTGAGTACATTCACTTCTGCACCTGTATCAATCAAAATGTTACTCAGTATCCATCCATCAACAACTGCATTCAAAGTGATCTCCTTGTCATAATCAAGACTGTGAGGAGGTAAGTTCACATGTAATATTTGTCTCTCGTGCTCAACTCCAGTGCATGGTATCTTCCTCCTTAACCATTCCCCTAACAAAGGAATGATGTTTTCTTGGTGCAACATCTTACAAACCTCCTTCAAGTCATCAACATCTTTCTAAGGAAGCTCAACTATTTTTCCTACTCTAGCTTCTGGGACTTCTCCTTCAAGCATTGTATCTCACCTTGCAAGTTTTGAATAACCTCCATAGTTTCTTGTTAAACTACCTTATGATGGGAAGGATCTAGATACTTTGCATGTAATACCTCCTATTTTTTAATAATAGGTTTCTGCTTTAGAGTCTCATGCACACACATCCTCAGCATGTGTAGTAATCATCACAGGCATTACTTCAGGGTTATGGTCTAACATCGACATCCAATACTCTTCCATAGTGTGTTGTACTCTAACCATTCATGCACCCTTTTCCTACTTTTGTTGTTTGCTCATGTGCTCATAAAAATCCAGGCATTCTTCATAATTGTGACTCTTTCTACACCAAGATAACATAATGTTCTGAGGGAACTCGCGCTTATAATTATTAGGGGATCTACATGTATAATATGTTCCACATGGGAATTCACCTCTTTCACCAATGCGACCTTGGCCTCTAAATCCTCCATGGTAACCTCTACCTCTACCTCTATCACTTCCATCAGAGTGCCCTTCATTATGATTATGATTATGATGCTCACCCTGTTCCTTAGAATTGTTTGCAAAATTGGTCTGACATACACCAGTTTCAATGGCATCATGAATCTGATCAATCAACCTATAATTCTCTATATCATGAGTGGTAGACTTACAAATCTTACAATAACAAGACATGTTCTTCCTTATAGATCTTTGTAACAAGGGTAACCTACTTGAATCATGATCTAGATGACAAATCTCACAATCCAACAACATGGCACACACCAATTTATGAGGAAAACTCTCCTTAGTATGTCCTTCTACCTCACAATATGTACACCAAATACCAATGTGCATCTCATGGGCTGAATTAGCTAACAATTTTTCTAAATATTTCACCATAGATGTAATTTGAGCTTCCAAAAATGGGCTAACTCTCATTTCTATGCTCCCAATTGCCTCATTGCACAGAGATACCTCAAGTGCCTCGTGAGGATCTATAAAAGACTTGTGTGAGAGCACCCTTCTAAAAGGTGTGATCAACCCTCAAACAAACCATTGAGTGTGCTGACTAGGGTGAATATCGTAGGAAAACTTTGATAACAAAGTTTTACAGAATGTATCATACTCCCTTACACTCTCATCCCTGCCCTACTTAATATCTTTCAGTGCATTGATGATCTTCTATTCAAACTCAGGTATATGGAACTCTACTAAGAAAGCATCACACAATGCAATATAGTCTACACAAGTCTAGTTCAGATCATACTTCCTATACCAACTATGTGTGTGCCCTTACAAAGTAGTAGCAAACTAACTTACCTTACACTCAAGAGATGTAATCCCCTTAGCACACCATAGTATCTCACACATATTTACATGCTCATTTGCATCTTCAATTCCTCTATATTATGGTAGGAAAAGAGACATCTTGTAATAAACTTGTTGGGGTTGGTGTGGACCATGCCCACCAGATCCAGAACATGTATTACCTCCTTTATTCCATCCACCTCCAGAACCACCTGACTCACTAGATCCTGAACCTCTTGATCCTTCTCCTATAGTGGGAACTGGACTAGAGGATGTACTACCTTATGTCCCAATTTTTGTGCTAAATTAAACTCCCACGGTTTGCGAAGTCATGCTACTTCCATATGTAATACCAAAGTTCTGTGCCACATGATGCACAGAAAATATACCTCTAACTAGACCCCCAAATATCACAGATGACATCTGTGCCACCATAGATGAATGTGTTATCTGATTAACTCCTAAAATCAATGGAAAATGAAATCTATTTGTTACTACTATACCACCAACACTAGATTTCTTATTAATAAATGTCATAGAAACGAGAAAACTAAGCGCAAGGGTTAGGTCGCTAGGAGGGATCAAATTTGCGTCTGTGGTCCTTTTATTTTCATTTGACATGCTCTCATTTTAGGTTGAAGAGGGATCTCTGCCATGCTTACCCAAATGGGGGAGTACCAGATGCTCCAACTCCACGTCTTCTACATGAGCTCCAAATCCTTTGTGAGCCATCTCTCTCTACAACACTATTCGTTCCACACCATCACACTACTTCACCAAGAGTGCCTCATTAAACTTAAGTCATCTTTCTTCTCTCTATCTCTCTACCACCAAGCCTAAAAATTTTCACCAAACCTACTCCTACCCCCACAGTTTGTGGGGTTTAGCTAGCCATAGGACACTCTTCCAAATCTAGTTTCACAATCAAGATCTTAATCGCTAAAGGGATAATGTGTAAATAAGATCCTTTAGGTTCACACAAGAACTAGAAATTAGTAACCTTTGGATAGGAATAAGTAGAAATTATGTACTCCAAGGTGTAACTTTGCAAAACACCGCTCCACTAATGATCTACCATGTGTTTCCAAGTCAAATCAACATCATGCAAATTCTGGTAGTCTTCCTGCATCCAAACAAGTGCTCTATACCTCCAATTTCTCTTTGATGTGTATGCTACCAGCCACTTGTACAACTCTATAGGGAAATAGGAAAATAATGTCTCATAGAGCTCATGATACAAATTATGTTCAACCCATGCATGTGCATCAAATTCAGGTCCAGTGTTAAATCTGTGAGAAAACTCTTCCTCTAAATTCTCTAACCAATCCTCAATGCTGGCCAAAGTCAACTAGTACGTCTTCATCATGCAACATCCTTGAAAATATCTTCAAAAGAGGTCCTAACAATAGAACCAAAATGTTATTTTACCAAACAACCCAAGGCACATTGGCACATCACTCAAGCAGATCTGAGCACTCACCTGAAGCATGTAAGGGTACCAGGTCCCTCTTTTATGGCAGCTTTGTCAAGGAGTTAGCATGATAAACACACATATAATCAAGATCCATAATAACCATTCAAAAGTAAAGCATAAATAGATCTAGATCACAACCATATGCAAGAATGGACTAAACAAGAATCAAGATCAGATTTACCATACAAGATCGAGTAACAGATATGTCAATAATCATTATCCAACCACATATCCATTGTATTAATTAATAGAAAACATATAAGTTGAATACATACATAATAATGTCACCATAAGTCATGCATTCTCATAAACCAACAACATAACACTAATAAAACATGGATCCCTAAATTGTGTAAATCAATACATATATATAGGTAATGGGGACTTTCCCTTCACCACCTAAGCATCCTATAAATAGGATGCATGTTAATAATAGTCATGCGCCACTATAAGATAAATACAAAATCATGCAATATCACTAATAATAGATTATCTAATAATAACTATAGATCTAATCCTATTATTATGCCAAAATTGTGCATGTTGCTTGATCTCCCACTTGTCCAAAATAGCCTTTTCTTAGTCTCCAAGTCTTCATACCTTTGCATTCCCCATGCTCAAAGTCTATATTTATACCATTGTAACCAAAAAGGCTAAGTCCCAAAGTCATACTTTCCCAGGCACGCCCTTTTCTGTTACTCTCTCATGTGCACCTATGTGCCCTATATCCGTGCACCCCAACCTTATGTGCCTTCAGTACTTCGGATGTAATTCATAAGCCCAACACCTAAGGTGAACAAACCTTTGGAGGAAATGACCCCAAAAGACTATGAAATTAGCAGAGTCTCACTTGGCTAGGCTACATGTGAGGGTGACACTCATATTTTTAAGGCATCTTTTACTCAGATACAGTAGTGGAATGAAGAATACAAGTGAACCATCAACTAGTTGGAGGAACATGTGAGGGCCTTGTCTTCATATGTGTAGTCATTCCTAGAGCCAAGATCATCATCATTGCCTCTGGTTGGGGTAGTCTCCCCCATCAATATATTTTACCCACATGCCCTCAAGCAAGCCCAAGGATTCATAATACAAGGGAGGGAAAATGAAAAGTGGGTGGGAAAAATCATTGAAAAGGGGAATTTTTTTCTTCTTGAGGTCCTCTCCATGTTCTGCTTCGTCTCATTTACCATCTCAAGAATCAAAGGCACCAGGGTGGAAATGGAGAAAGAAAATATGATGTGGAATAGTGTTCTCCTATTGACCTCTGAAATGGGGAGTCTTGAATCCTCATATTTTATAAGAAAAAATGTGTTCATGAATCCTATCGAGAACTTGTCCCCCATTTAGTTCTTCACCATGGATGTAAGGTGTGATGTATTAGAAGATACTTTGTTGGACCTTGAGGAGTGTGTGAACAATTCTCAATGGATTCTCAAAGATCTAAGAAAATGTGTAGAAGATCTTGGGGGCCCTCCTATCAGTGAAAATACATCTTTGGAAAAATTTGGAACCGGTTAAAGAAAAAGGCAATCTTTCCCTCAAAATTCCTGACTCCTTGTTGGCTAGACCTAAAGTTTCCATGGAAGGGGAACTCTTTGCAAAATGTATGGGCTCTAGACCAAATATAGATTATTTTAAAGGCTAGGAAAAGAGACGCTGGGTGGCTAATGGTTCCATCGAAATATTAGCCTATGCTAATGGGTATTTCTTAGCCATCCTTCCTAGTAAGGATCATGTAGCGAAAATTTTGGCATAAGGTCCATGGTTCATTAGAAAATCTCATATAACAGTTCTGAAATGAGAACTGAATTCCAATCCTTATGGGAATTTTGTTACGGAGTTCCCGATATGGGTCAACCTCTCGGGCTTACCATTGGAATTATGGGAACTAGAGGTACTTTTTGGTATAGAAAAAAGTCTGGGCAAACCTATTGCCTTGGATCTCGTAACTAAATAAAAAACCAGACTCACTCATGCCAGATTTTGTGTGAATATGAGACAAGAGTCATGTCTGGAAAGTAATATTAAGCTTATGGCCCCTGAGGGGGACTAGGTGTAGTTTTTTTATTATGATCCCACCCCCTTTGCATGTAAAAATTGCAAGTTGGTGGGTCATGATCAATGTTCCTATCCAAATCTCAAAAGAAGAAGCCTGAAGCAAAAGCTATGCCTCAAAAGATGGTAAATGAAAAATAGGTGAAGGAATGGAAAAGGATAGGGAAGAATGGAAGGGTTGCTGAAATCAAGGAACATGAAGTTCTCTAGTTAGATCCTGAAGCAGAGCCTTTAAACCTTCTTATGAAAACCAGAGAGAAAGGAGAGGGAGCTAGTACTCAACATCAAAGAAGCACCAACAAAGAAACCAAAGAAAAGGAAGATGAGACTTTTCACCTAGAGTTGGAAGAAGAAATTCAGGATTTGAAGGACAGGGAAAGTATAGATAGGGAAGACAACAAACTGGCATTGTTAGTTGCTGATGGACTATAGCTGGAGGAAGTATCATCTATAAGGCATAGCTCTTTTGCACAAAGAAGAGAAGAATATTTAACATTATCAAATGGGCTTGGGATCCTAATAGATTTTGTAGCTGATACCTATGAGGTGATAGGATCTCCAAAGAAATAGGTGAGTAAACCCAAACCTATCACTCATAGTAGCTCAAGAGCTGACTTAGGAAAAGAATCTAGTCAAAAGGGCAGGAAAAGTAATAAGGAAGTACGGGAGACAAGTTTAAGAAAGGAAGTTGATGTAGGTATTCAAAAAACTCTGGGGAACCTGTTGCCCCGTAATAAGAAGTGTTAAATGATTTTTCTCTCATAGAACATTAGGGGGATGAATAACCCCAGAAAACACATAATAGCGAAGGATCTTAGAGTAAAAAATAAACTGGATATCTTTACGATTCAAGAAAATAAAATAAGTGCTTCTGGAAGGGTGCAGCTCATTAGGTGCTTCTGGAGGGGTTTTCATGCTTTGGGATCCTAGCATTGTGCATGGTATTCCTATTCTATCAGCTCCAGGGCATGTGGCTATGTGTTTCATGAATCTGACCTCTAAGAAATCCTGGTATGTTTCCAATATTTATGCTCCTAATCTAGTAACTGCGAGAAGGAAATTGTGGCAAGATCTCACTAATTTTAGGAATTTATTCAAAGATAAATACTGGATTATTGGTGGAGAATTCAACTCCCCCCTTTCTCTAGGGAAAAAAAGGGGGCAATACCTCCTATACTGAGAGTATGGAGGACCTTGCTAATTTTCTTAACATTAATGGTTTGGTGGATTTGGAATTGGAAGGTTCTAAGTATACATGGGAAAATAGGAGAACTAGGACTGAGCTTATCCAAATTAGACTTGATAGGTTTGTAGTTATTAACCTCTGTATGATCAATGAAATCTATTCCCTGAAGTCTCTCCCCAAAACTGGTTCTGATCATAATCCTATCCTCCTTGATCTAGGTCTAAATCTTGTCAAGAAATCAAGGCCTTTCAGATTTGAAAAGATATGGTTAGATCACCCTAACCTTTTAAACAAAATCTAAGAGTGGTGGAATAGTAGGGTCTTTGGGGTTGCCAGTTACAGACTCAGTTACAAATTAAAGCACCTCAAAGGCTGCCTCAAAAATTGGAACAAAGAAGTATTTGGTAATATCTTCCAGGAAAAAAGTAGACTAGCCAAATATTTAAGGAATATTAAGGAACTTATTGATCTTGATGGTCTCAATCTGGTGCTCAAGGAGTAGGAACAAAATCTTTTGGTTGAGTATCATGATACTCTAGCAAAGGAAGAAATCTATTGGAAGCAATAGTCGAGAGTGAAATGACTTAAGGAGGGGGACAAGAATACCAAATTCTTTCATTTCTCGGCCACCTCCCGAACCAACCTCCTCAAGATAAATGAAATTAAAAATGAGAATGGGGAGATTCTCTCAGAGAGCAAGGAAATAAACAAAGTCATCATAAACTATTTCAAGGATCTCTTTCAGCAAGGTCAAGGGATTGAAGAGCAGAATCGAAATAATATCCTAATCCTATTCTAGAAAGTCATCTCCCCAGAATAAAATCGCGAGATCTTAAGGATGCCTTATGAGGAGGAAATTAGATTTGTGGTCTTCGATATGGAACTTGAAAAGTCACCTGGTCCTGATGGTTTTCAGGCTCTCTTTTACCAAAAATTTTGGAAGGTGATTAAGAGTGAAGTCATTGAAATGGTCCAATATTTATTTAGTAATGGGAAACTCCTCAGTCATATTAATAACACTTTCTTAGTCCTTATTCCAAAAATTACAGGAGCCAATGAAGTCAAATATTTTAGACTGACCAGTCTCTGTAACACAGAGTTATAAAATCCTGACTAAAATCTTAGCTGGAAGAATCAAATTGGTTCTCGATCATTTTATTTCTAAAAATCAAGGGTGCCTTTGTCCCAGGAAGGCAGATTATTGATAGTATTGTGGTGATTCAGGAAGCCATCCATTCCATTGTCAATTCTGATAGATCTGTTATGTTCCTTAAGCTTGACATGCACAAGGCCTATGAAAGAATTACTTGGTCTTTCCTTGAGGCCATCCTCAATAAAGTGGGCTTTGATAATTCTCTGGTTAGAATGATAATGACTTATATATCTACTGCCAATTATTCGGTGTTGGTCAATGGTAGTCCTGGAAGGCTTATTCAAAGCTTGTAGGGGCTTGAGACAAGGTGATCCCCTATCTCCTTTCCTGTATGTTATAATGGATTAATCTTTGAGTAGAATCTGCAACCAGGGTTTACTTTTTAGGAGGATTCATGGAATCAAGATTTCTAATGGCCTCCCCCCGATCTGCCTCAATCAATTTGTTGATGATAAATTCCTGATGGGAAAGGTCTCCATACAAGAAGCCACCAACTTCAAATTTGTTCTCATGGACTATGAATCGGTCTCAGGGCAGATGGTTAATTTTCTCAAAAGTGCGGTGTTCTTTATTAATGTGGAGAAACAAGTCCAATTAAGGCTTTCTCACATTTTGGGTTGCAAAATAAAGTATTTTCTAGATTCTTATTTAGGAATGCCTCTAATCCACAAAAATACTAATTCCTCTGTCTAGAATGCCCTGTTGGAAAGATTTAATAAGAAACTTTAATCCTAGAAAGGCCTCCTCCTCTCTCGGGTGGGTAAGATCCAACTTCTTATGAGCTCTCTTCAAGCTCCTTCAAGCTCCCGGGTAAAATTATTGAAGCTCTAGAAAAAACTTCAGAAGATATTTCTCTGGGCTAGAGCCTCGGAAAAGTTTAAATTCCCTATGGTGGCCTAGGAAAAGGTCACTAGGCCAAATATGTGTGGGGGTCTGGGTCTGAAAAGTTTACCTATCATGAACAAAGATTTGGTTGATAAATCTGGTTAGAGAATTGCTAGAGAGGAAGGATTGTGGATTGATATAATAAAAAAGAAATATCTGTGGAATTTAGGTAAAATTGACTCTTTCTTCTCTCATGAAAATATCCCTAGAGGATCCTTCTTCTGGAATTCCCTATTGGATTCGAAATACATTCTCTCAAAGGGCTCCCTTTGGGATATTGGTAAGGGGAACATGATCAGATTTTGGTGGGATAATTGGATAGAATAATTCCCCTTAGCGGATTAGGAAATTTGGAAGGAGGTGGCTCAATTCTATGAGGAGAATGGTAAGATCTGGATAAGAGATTTATGGATTCATGATGATGATGAGGCCCAATGGGAAACCATAGTGCTCCCCGTGGTTATAATGGGGATTTAAAACCTTGTCAATATCTCAATAAGAAACTCAGGGAATTCCACATCCCCATCTTCCAAACCAAGGAGGATTCCATCATTTAGAAAGAGGAAGACTCAAGAAATTATTTTGTTAAATCAACCTATAGATTAAATTTCAAGAAAGACTTCCAAAAACAGTATTGGGGTAAGTTATGGATTAAATACTTGATCCCTAAGATCAATATTTTTTACTGGCTGGCTGCTCAAAATAGAATCCTGACTGTTGAAAATCTTATAAAAAGAGGAATGTAGATCCCTAATAGGTGTACACTTTGCTAGAGAGGGGAAGAGAATGTGAATCATTTTTTTTTTTAAATTGTCTTTTCTCTAAAGGTGTCTTCTCACTGATTTCAAAACTTTTCAACATGCAATGGATTATGCCTTCGAATATGGAGGATTGTTGCACCCAATGGGAGAGCCCATTTAGATTTCCTTTTTTGGCTTGGGAATGGAAGATTGCACTGCCTCATTTCTTATGGGGTCTATGGAAAACAAGGAATGATAGTGTTTTTAGAGACCAAAAACCTATAATTGGCGTTGCTAAAAGGAAAATTCATTCTTTCATGAAGGAAAATCTCAAACTGTTTAAAGGAAAAACAAAAAATCCCTACCCGAAATGGGAACAGGAAGTCCTGGATAATTTCACCTAAGGTCGGGTCAAGAACAAAAGCCCAGATAAGAATGTAAGCTGGATTAGACCTTTAGGAAATATGATCAAGATCAATTTGGATGGGGCCTCAAAGGGGAACCCTGGCCAAGCTAGGGGTGGGGGCATCTTAAGGAATAGTGAGGGTGATTGGTTATATGTCTATGCTGGACCCCTGGGTAAACAAACTAATAACATGGCTGAAGCTAGAGCCCTCCTTTGGGGTATCTTGGTCACTAAAGAAAATGGCCTTAAGGACATTTAGATTGAAGGTGATTCCTTAATTGTTATAAATGCTCTTCTCAGTAGAAGTAAGATAAACTGGCTGATAAAAAATATCATTCAAGATATCAAGGAATTGCTAAAGTTTTTTGACAAGATATCTATCAATCATACTTTGAGGAAGGGAAATAAAGGTGCAGAAAAGATGGCCAACGTGGGAGTCCTTTGTAATGAATAAAAAATTTGGTGCAAAGGGGAAAGATTACCCTCTAATATTAATGATGAAATCATTAAGGATAAAAAGTGCTAAGTTTCATGATGTCGGCACGAGCGGGGGCAAGCATTTCAGGCACCAAGATAGTTTATACAAAAATCACTGTTTCAGTTTGAACTCAGATAGGGAGATCAGTTTGTGGATTGTGAAAAGTTTTAGCTAGAATGACAACCTTGACAAAGTGTAGATGGGTGGCGACAAGATTCATGTGGAACCTGCCAGTTAGAACATGGAAGAGAGCAACAAGGATCTATGGAACAAGCTTAAAGTGGGTGGTTTTAGTAATTTTATTGCTAAATTACATGGTCACGACCCTACTCTATCCAAGGATTTCGGCCTTGCTTGGAAAGAAGGGGTTTTTACTGTTCGGGATGTGGAGGTCGAGGTCTCAGAGTCCAATATTGCTAGGGTGACTAAAATGAAGATGGATGGATTAAAAATCTACAAGGAAAAAACCCGTAGAGACCTCGAGATTGAGCATTTTTTGTTGGAAAGGAGACTCATTTTTTCTTCACTGATGGCATTGCATGCTCGTGTATTCCTAGAATTTGAAAGGATGTCTACCTTCAAGTTATGAAGTATATCACACTGGAGGGTAAGTATAGAAAAATCTATACCCATCACATGACCTTCCTCAACATGTTCCATCATAATTTTATGGTCAGTATTCCATTTTTCCTGGATACCTCTCTTTCGAATTCGCTGATGGCATTCCAAAACAAGAAAGTTGAGCTACCCCTTCATGAGGGCCTGATTCTTCTTCTGTTTGAGAATCGCAAGCCGGTTTTGGATCACCCTTTGGTCACAACCCTGGAGGAGAAAGATGAGGATGATGACATTACTTTGGTAGAATGTCTTACTAAGATGAAAGAGGGTAAAATTATTCCCAGGGGGGATGGAAATGATAGAGACAATAATGAGGGAGGTGTTGGGGAAGCTAGCACTTCTAGGAAGAATGATCCCATTGTTTTCAAAGAATGGAACAAGAAGATGGTGTACTTAGAGGGGGTCCTCAAAGATATGGAGGATATGAACAAGGGGCAAAGAGAATCCTTCTTGAACATCATAAACATTTCGAAGAATATGGTTATGGACTAGGTCCAGATAAAACACCGAATGAAGGAGCTAGAGACTCAGGTCAAAGTGCTACTGGACAGAGTGGAGGAGATCGAAGGAGAAAAGAAAAGGAGGAGATTTAACCTTTGTATTAGCAGCTCGGAGGAGGAATAAATGGTGGTTATTTTTGGTTTCCTGGTCGTTTATTACTGGTATGGGACCTCTGGTGGTTTTTTGTTTGTCATGGAGGCTTTGTAGGTCTCTGAAATTTTTGTGGACTTTGGGAAAACTGTGATGCCCTATTTTTTCTTAGTCTTTTTTTTCCTTTGGGGGGTCCAGATCCTGTGTTGTAAGAGTTAAGCCTGTTTAACTCACTTTTCTGTGACCCTTTTATGGATTTTTCTTTCTTGTTAATTGTCTGTCTTTTCAGAGAAGTGAAAGGGCTTGAGTTCAAACTGATTGAATTTCCATGGGATGCGTCAAAGGAAGAATATTAATCATAGGAAGGGTATTCATTAAATAATTGAGATACTTCATCCTTCTCCATTCTCTTTCTCCTTCTATTCTCACTCTCATTCTACTCCCTTTCTTCTAATTCTTCATTGTGTGTAATAATGAAATTTTTTCTTATTCATTAAAGTTACTATGTAATATTTGTGTAATGTAAAATTCCCTTTTGTAATTATAAAAAGGGGACTTATTTTATCTTTCCTAAGGATATTTTAAAATTCACTTGTAATGGGAATGTGAAAAGTCATGTGGGGGTAGATGGAGAGATGGATTGTAAAGCTATAAAAAGATATAACCTCCTCATTGTAAGGTGATGGTTGATTCTTGTTTACTAGCTCTCATTGTCTTTCTAGGAACAAGTGCCTTCATTTCCATTATTCTCTTGTCTATTGAAATTATTTCTCCATCTCAACTGACACTCCAAGAGCATTGTAGATTGTGAAATATGATGCAATAAAAAAATTGGTTCTTGTTTATTGTTCCTCTTTCTTTGTGAATGTTTTCTTCTGATTGATTCAAGTGAAATACTCTGATTTTAATACAATGAACTCAACTATAATATTTTTGGTTAAAATCCATTTCTTATTTCCCTTTCCTTCTTCCCTCTCTAAGAGATTTTCCTTGTATTCCATACAAACAGTTGCCACAACTTTAGGGAAGTATTCTTATGTGATCCCCGGTTTATAGGCCACCCCTAGAAATTAGTTTAGTTTATATTGGTTTACTTTCTTTCAATAAATGGAGCTTCCCCATTCAGTTAGAGGGACCTAGTCCCAGAACATTGGTGAAATCCCATTATTCTTCCACCCAAAAAATAATTTCACCAACACTCCCTTCTATATGTTCATTAGATTTTATGTGGATATTTTAACATGGTTTAGTCTAATGAGGACAAAAACAAATATGCCTATCGATGAGGTAGTGTGCTTGAGAGAATGAAACTTTGTTTTACATACGATATAAGTTGGTAATTTTTTAGCCAAACCATCATCATAGGTGAGAATCCAATCCTACCTGGTTCACCTGGTCTGATTCCATAAAGGACAAGATGGAGTGGTTACGAGGTTAGATCATGCTCTTATTGTTGGAAAGGATATATTTTTTCTTTCTCTCTCCTCCAATAACAATCAACATGTTTCAGTGGTTGAGACTGTTGTTCTATGTAATCATCATCCCATTCATTTTTTCATCTCATGGAATGTTCCTCATTTTAAAATTTAAAAATCCAAATTCTATCTCAACATTGTATATCTTCAACATTAGATAACCCTAGGCCATATTATTAAGATTTGAAACCTGGTTGTAAGACCTTGAAACGATATAGGATGGATAGAGTGGTGAGTTGATATCATCCAAAGGACCTCCACCTTTCTTAGGCTATATGGGAAACATGTACAAACAACCCCCATGAGGCTTCACACCATGAATTCCAGTGGATCTCACAAGAGCTTGATAACTCGCCCTTTTGCATTTCGTTGCAAAAGAAAGTTTCCCACTAGAGACATTAACTCAAGATTGAAGAGGCACACAAAGTAATAGGTGCGTATCTCAAAGCTAGACTTCATTGGCTTAATATTGGAGACAAATATTCCAAAGATTTTTTTCTCTTCGCCACTCTAGGTACTTTGCTACCACAATCAAGGCCATTTAAGTTGTTAATTCCAATCTCACCAAACAGCCTAATATTTTGCAAGATTTTGTTTTCCATTATCACGATGTTTTTATAGCTCACCCTTACTCCCCTAAAATAGAAGATGCTTTAGTAAAATGTTTGTAATTGGTCCCCCACAAGGTATTACAAGCTCATAGAGTTTCCTATGATAGACCCCTCTCTCAATGACCTCATGGAAGTAGTTATGCAAATGACATTAGATAAAGCCCTAGGTATTGATATTTTCCCTTGTCAATTCTGTCAAATTCTTTGGGATATAGTTGTCCCTAATTCACATAAAGTATACCTTGAATCCATGAACTCTAATTCCTTAGGGGAGCTTATCAATCAGTGTAACATCAAAATTATCCCTAAAGTTGGAGACCCTGAGCAGATTTTCCTATTAGAGACCCATTACTCTCCTCAATGTCTCATAAGATCATAGCCAAAGACCTTTCTAACATAGTCAAACATCTTCTTCCCCTCATTTTTTGAAGTGAATAGATGGGGTTTATGCAGAATAGATACATTCTTGACAATGTGATATTTGTTTAGGAAGGTATGTAATGGGCAAGAGTATCTTACCAAAAATCCCTTTTTGTGAAGATTTATTTTGAAAAAACATATGATAGGATTGAATGGCCTTTCATTATTTTCATACTTCAAGCTCTTGGTTTTGGACCTCACTTTGTTCAATCTATCAACATGCATTTTCAAGATGCATGAGCTTGCATTTCCATTAATGGTTCCCAATCCTATAGATTTTGTCTATTCAAATCTATCAGATAAGGATAACCCCCACCCCCTCTCTTTATGTTTTAACAGCTAAAGGATTTAGCAATCTACTGGCCAGCTATTCCTCCCAAGGTTTTGTCAAAGGAATAATGCTCCTCATTCAAACTAATAACTCACAAATGCAAACTTTGTTGATGACTATTTTCTCACTTTAACTAAAGAAGAAGAAGAATCGGTCAAGAATACCATGGAATGTTAGGATATCTTCTTCCTTTCTTTTGGATTTTCGCTAGACTCAATGTTATAGGAAATCTCTAACTCACAAACCTCCTTGGTTGGAAGGATTTCAATGGAAATCGATTCAACCTGATGTGCAACTCAAAAATTTTGGCATACCATTTACTCTTACAGATTCTCCATATGAGCTATGGAATTATGTTATTTAAAGAATGGAAAAAAAGATAAATTATTTGATTACTAAACTTATTTCTCTTGCAGAAAAAATCTAAATTTTCTTTAAGGTATTGACTGTCACTTATGTTTATTATTCATCTTATTGGGATCCCTCAAAAGTGGCCTACGTTGAATTCGAAAAGCTTCTTAGAGACTTTGTATGGGCTAACTCTGAGGGCAAAAAGGGTTCCACAAAGTGGCACGAGAAATATGTTGTCGTCTTAAAGAAGTAGGAGGATTGGGATAAAGCTTAAAGGAAATGATCTTAGTGTCAAATGGATAGTTTGAAACTTGGAAGGATCTAAAGCATGAAAAATCTTGTTCTAACACTATATTGCTCAAAGGGTCCCTATGATACATCAAACACAAGAATGCTTGGGATTCTAGAGTCTTCTCCTGTCTCCCATGCTAGTGAAGATTCGTGGCACCTTTGTTGTTGAGAGCATTTGGAAAGATTAGGAATTAGTCAATCCATGTCTCATTTAGGTTGGGATAACTTTAGGACAAGGGTGTTAGTTAATTCTTTCTATTTCTCTCTCTCTATAATGGTCTCTCATCCTCAATTTCTAAAATGTCCCATTTACCATGGTGGGCCCTAGATTAAAATTATAAAAAAAATAAAAAGGGGGTTAGAGTCATTGGGGACATATTCTACAAGGATTCTTGGGCTTGGATGTCATGGGACATTCTCAAAGCTGAATTCCAACTTAAAGAAGAGGACGTCAAATCCATTACAAAAATCACAAACTCCATACCTAATAGTTGTTTTCACAAAATTGGGATTTCTTCCAACATTCCTTTGTGGAGAGATAGGAATTGACCGATATCTAATCCCTTACGTCACTACAACCCCCATATTGGCTACCATTTCCTTTCCCTTAAACATGTCACGAGTGATTCTTTAAGCCATCGTTGGAATCTCACAACTAGGGTGTGATTTGGGTTAGATAAAATGACAATATCTGGAAAGATCACACTAAACCCAAAAAATATCATTTTCTATGTTGCCTTATTGATTACGGCCTTCTTATTAGAGACCGGATTAGACATATGGGGGTTTCAAATCCCATCTATCTTGTTTGCCAACAACCAGAGTCTATTAAACACCTCTTTTGGTTTGTCTTGCACGCCCAATCTGCTTGGAAATGGATTTATACCCTTTTCCAACCATTCACCGCTGATATTTTTACTTGGAAAATGGTTCATCTAGGGGATTTAATGTTGCTTCTTGTAAAATACAAAACTTATTGGAAAACGTTTAGAGTTGATATTCTATTTCATATTTGGAAAGATAGAAACTTTTCTTCCTTTAATAATGTTTATATGGAGAGATAATTCTTTGTGACTAATAAAGTTATTATGATCTCCAATGTTATGCTCAAGATCCTAGTCCAAGTAGAAAAGGTCTTCCTGGAAGTGGAACACTTGTAATCCCTACTTTCACATCAGGGGAATACCCTGTGCACTATTAGTCAGGTGCTTTTCGTCCCGTTGTGCCACCACCCCCCTTCTTAGGGCCGTGGTCAGGCTTCCATAGATGTCATTCTAGTAGTCGTCTGAGCTCCTCTCCCTGATACCACCACACTCTTCCCAAATCTCAACACCCTTCTCTCATCCACCGTGGTAGTAGTGGGTGAGATGCCCCCACAAAGGGGAAATTTCCGCAGCTAACACTCACCATTTCTCCTCACCACCAACATTAACAAGTTAGTGAAGAAGAAAATCAACAACTTAATGTGGGTGTGATCCTATCTCAAACACAGCTCACCCCTCTGTTAGGAGGGACAAGTCGGACAAACCTCGACCTCCACCCTCCATGTTTGTTGTTGCAACCTAATGCTATTGATTTTTTGGTAGCTGGTGTCTTTTATTTCATGCTCTTTTTTTGGGTTAAAAATCACACTTTTATTACGTAATCATATTTTTTTGATGTCCTCATGAGATGATTTGGCTTTCTTTCGAGGCCTTCTTAGCTCAATATAATTCAAATTTTAGGGTGGGACTTCTTCCACCCATTTTTTGTATGATTAGCAATGTACTATATTTTTGTATTAATAAAAATACACTTTTCAATTAAAAATACAATTTATTTTACATTAAAAATACAATTTATTTTACATTAAAAATACAATTTATTTTACATTATGTTAAGGATAAAACTTGAAAGACGAGTATCACAATCTAATTATTATTTATTCATCCTTAATAAAAACGGACATTCATAATACACTACATATCTATTTTTCTTTTATATTCTTATAAAAGTAGATAATAAGCACCCCAAAAAAAAAAAAAAAAAAAAAACAAAAAACTCTTCATTTGTTAACCACCCGCATTATTTATTTATGATAATTGAAACCTATGGAATGGGATGGCAAGTTAGACGTTAAGTTTACATTGCAAAACTTTATATGCTAATTTGTTCTCGCTTTTACTTGTTGCGAATGAGCTCTATTATTATTTGTATTTAGTTTTATAGGTATTCTTGTATCGTATAGGTATTTGCTCCCGGAGGTGTTATGATTTATGTGTCTATGCATCATCCTTTAAGCAAAGTTTTTGTCGGCATGCATGTTCTTTGATTTTTCTAACTTTTCACATGTACCCTTATATTTTATTTGGTGTTTTACACTTGTACTTTTATATTGTTATTTGTAACTATATATTTTTTAATTCATAATAAGTTCTTCATTGTCTTCTTATGTTTGCTCCCTTTTCATGTTTTTTTAGCTTCTCTACTTCTCTCTCCTTATGTTTCCTTGCTTTTTGATATAATTGTCAAAACCTTCATAGTATACGATTTTGGCACTTTGTTTGCCGGTGTTTTTTATCCTTGAGAGTTTGTCTTTTTTTTTTTCCTATTTTAATGTATTTTATTTGTTGGATTTTGTATCAATAAGAGCCTAATTTGAATTGAAGAAGTCAAAATATACTATAAATAAATGTATTAGTGCATTTGAGGACATGTACGTAAGTGACGATCCTAAATGAATTTAAATAGAAGTTTCAATGGTAATGAATCTATTTATTTTTGAAACAGCCATGTGCTAAAAGCATATTTTAAGGCATCTAACATTTACCACTTCGTCTATAAAAGAATAAGGGTTTAGACCCTTGTACTAGAGTGAGTTTCAATTGAATTACATTTTGTGTTAATTTCAAGATTTGTTCCCTAAAGGAGTTTGTTTTGAGAAAAGCCCTCAAAATGACACCCTATTTTTCAAATTATTTTGCAAGGTGTTTATGTTGGAGGACTTGGAGGAAGGAATGTTAGATATGTGCCAACAAAGTTACATTTTGGATCTCTTTGCCGCGCAATTTGTACCTCGCTTATTAATGGGGGGTGGGGGCTTTTGTGGTGGGGCTTGCCCCTCCATTCATGTCGCATGGGGGTCCGGGGGGGGTGGCGACATGAAAGGATTCGGGGGTAGAGCCCCTGAAGCAAAAATTAAGGAGTCAATCCCTTGTTTCTAGAAAGATGAATTCAACCAAATTCTACCGAATTTTATTTTTAGAAAGGAAAATCCTAATAGCGTTTTTCCACTCTATTTTTAGGAAGAGGAATCCTAACTGTACTTCGCCAATTAGATGTATATATTTTTGTGGAGATGTAAAGTTTCTCATAACGAGTTCGCATCTAATCTGTTCATCTTGAATTAATAAAGCTTGATATCTTACACTGTGGATGTTTCCTTAAACATTCGACTAGAGTTTTACCACATAAATTTGGTGTTTGTCTCTTGCATATTTGGTAGTTTGTATATTTTATTTTGCTCTATCTCCCTAGTGTTAATTTGTTATTCTACTTTCTACATATTCATTGCTGCATAATTTGACATTTCCTAACAAGGAAGGTTCTAGTAACTCACAATAAATTATAGAAAAACTAGAAAAGTTTATAGAACCTTAGAACAAAGCGTTATGATAGTAAAATTCAATGCAAAGTTGCAAAACAGTTGCCGGAACCATATTACTATAATTCTATCTATGCCACTTTAGTACTTGCCAATTTTAGTGACGTTGTTCATATTTAATTGTTTTTTAGATTTATTTCCCCTCACTAAATTGAGTTGCTTTCCATTCTTAATATTAATAAATGCCACTGAATTTGCAACAATGAATCAGCATCATCTACTCCGAAGCAATATCTACAAATTCTAATTCACAAATTTTTTACGTTTTCAATTATTCCGATTATTTTTAAATTAACTGAAGTAAATTATTGTTATCTCTTCAATTAAACTGAATTTTATTATTTAATACTGATGCCCTGATTTACAAAAGAGAGATAAAAACACTTGTATACGCTTAAATCACCACAAATATATACAGCAGACCTATAATGCTATATCTGCTCTTAGAATGGAGACATACACAGAATTTGATAACTCAGTGTTAAGAAGGCATTTCTGCAAAATCTGACCTGATTTGTTCAAAAGCCTTCACGATGATGTCATGATTTTCAACTGGGTTCAACGTAATATAGCATTGCAGGAGGCGCTGAAGATCTCGATGGTAACGAATATTGTTCTCTTTTATCATTTCCACCATTGATTCTCTAAAATCCTTTTGCGGATCACACGAGGATTTCACCACTGCAATGCTCGCACCCGAGTCGCCACATTTAAGAGAATTCTTATCAGAAGTAACAATATGGCATTTATCTGCTACTTTAGACCTCTTCTGCTCGCTTTTTGTGCCTTTCGACCTCAATTTTGCATTGTAATTCATGCTATTGGGCTTTGGAGAAAAAACTCTGGTTCTGCTTTTGTAATCGATTTGGGACCTCGAGTTTCCCATCTTTCTAGTTGCCTGTGGAGTGAAATTCGTAACAGAAGCTGCCGAAAGCTGCGTCTGTCCTGCATTGGACTTTTTGCGAGCAGGAACGGACTTTTTCTCCGAGCTCTCTTTCTGCTTTTCTTCTTTAATTCCATATTGAAAGTCCCTTGGTCTGCTCATGGAGGGCCTGCATTCCTCCCAATACTGAAGAAATAACTTGTTCTGTTCAATCTCCGTGGACAAACCTGAAGACTTCAACATATCAATAAACGAGACAGACACTTCTTCTTCGCTGGGAACCGACAGTGCTTTCTGGTCAATGGAGGATACAGAGCTCAATCTGCAACAGCTGTTAGAATTTGAACGAGTAAGACTGGTATCCGGGACAAATGGGTTCCCTACCAGTCCAAACATTTCCGTCATTTTTTGCCTCAGGGGCTGCACCCGCCTGAAATCCTCATATTCATTTACGGGGCTGGACAATCCTGCAACGTAGTTGAAATGGTGACTTGATTGCTTCAAATTTCCGGTTTTAGACTCCGATTGAGGGCAAAGCTGGGCTGGATCCAATCTATCCGTGAATTGTGTACTGCAATTCTTTGTAGACAGTTTAGAGCAGTACCCTACAGGCTGATCTTGTTCTTCTAGTTCATCTGACATCGAAAAGTCATCTCTTACTGTTTCCCTTGATTCCCAAACGGAATCCACTGTGGCTCTGCAGCTGCAACCTGCAGATATTCTGGAGCCTCTGACAGTAGAGGACGAAGACGACCCACCTTTGCTTTTCATCTTCCCTTTGCTCGTCTTTTGTTTCATGGATTCAATCTCCACCATTTCAGGTTGAGCTCTGCACCTGCCTGCTTCTTCTCGAGAGCTCCTGTGATTGTAAACTCTCTCTCTCCTGCCATAATGATGGCTGCTTCCGGGAAAACTAATGGCAGTCTCATCTCTATAAGTACCGTACGTGGGTTGAGCAGGTCTTCTCTTCTGGGAGTACTCTCTGTACCTGCCAATGTCTTCTCTTCTCTTCTGGGACTCTCTGTACCTGCCAATGTCTGTGAGCTTGTAGAACCACACATTGGGCATTACATGAGACAGCCTGAACTTTGAGTTTCCCATTGAATGTATTAAACTCTAATTCTCCATAGCCATCCTGCTCGAACAATAAACTTGGCCTACATAAGACAGATTCTCCAGTTATCTTTCAAAGCCCAATGTTGAGTACAATTCGTAGTAACATAAGACATTACATTGATGATGTTAATGTAATGTTAGGTCCAATGTTTCAATCCGGATCTAAACAAAGCTTTTAATGGGGTCTAAGCAGTTGATGGACCCCAGACGTTAAATTTAACGTTCCACTATACCTGTCTAACAATTTTTTGCGTATACAAAACAGTGTTATTTATACCTAATTAATTGTTTAACATACTATTTTGTATTTATTTAACTATATTTAATTTGTACCAATATAATTTACACATAATTCTATATAAAAATGGTGTTATTTTAAATAAGCAAGCCATTTGCGACGCTATATCAAAAATGTGTAAGTATTTTACAACTAAAATTGCAAATAACATATAAACCAGAGTCAAATTTAACCCTTGATTGATGGGATCAAAAATCAAAATAAGGATGTTTAGGGGGGAAATGATTTTTAATATAATTATTGTAATATTAATTTTGTAAGATATTCATTTCCTTTATATAGTTTTTGGCATATTTAATTTAGATAGTACTATAAGTAAGTGTTCTCTTTTCTCACTCTTTTTAAAGCATTGTCTATTTGTGAATTTTACATTTAATATGATGCAAGCTAGTTCTTAGTTGAGTCATCAACATTTGTGTCTTCTATTTGATTTTTTCTTATATATAAGTTTTTTTATCATGATTGAAAGATGCATTAAAATCTTTAAAATAAAATTCTTTTTACTCTAATTTATGTGTACATTTTTGCATGGTAATGCCCCATTTTCTCATCAACTTACTGTTTTGTTTCATTCATGTGTTGTTCCTCCTTAATTCTTCCTCCACTACTCTTGTGGGCCCTTATAATGAATCTTCAAAGTTTTTGACTTCTTTTTGTAACTTACATCCAAATTATAGCCACTCTATGCATCATTGTTAATGGTACAAATACATTGAACAATATTTTTAATGGTACAAATACATTGAACAATATTTTTGTGGTTTCCTAATCCCATAATTCTACATTCTTATGGATCTATTTTATAATAAGTCTAACTTTTATCAAAATCAAAACTATATTTATATTATTCTATTTCTTTTAAAGAACTTCCTTCAATTAAAATTTATTTATTTCTTTTTCCTCGAAATAACTTTAAAAAATCATAACTTTGAATTTACTCTATTCATTACATCCCAATCTCTTAAACAAAAAAATATTCGAGATCTTCCAAATAAAGACAGAATTATGTACATTATAAAGACTCGGCAACCCTAAATTAATGGGAAAAAAACATGGGCTCGGCTTATATGGAAAAGATGAGAAATATGGGGGCCAAGAAAGAGACCCAAAGTGTAGATGTCAAATTCAGCAGCTGTGTGAGCACGTGTACAACTTTGGATTTTATAGCAAATATAGCACGGCACATGCACATGCACATGCAGATTGCAGGGCAAAATGTGGATGATGAGACGAGGGCAGCTTCTTGGGGACTCGTAGACCTGTCAATCATTGGACTCGCAAAGGTACACACCAATATAGATTCCCCTCCTCATTGCACCCACCAATATCATCGGGGTTTTTTGTTTTACTTGGTTTTGGGAACTAATTTAACCCTGGCGGTATATTACTTGAAGGTGACTTTGAAATGAATCTTCATTCCAAGCTTGGAAATTGACATTATGTAGCTTTGCATGTCGCACTTTATAAAGTCTCAATCTTTTAAATACGTTTGTTCTTTTAATTTTCTTATTACTAGCGGTTGTATCTCACGCCCATAGGAATATGGATGAAAAGGATAAATGAAATTTAAAAACATAAAAGAGGATTTATTTATAAGATATAAAATGTAAATGAAAGAAAATAAAGAATACCGAGGGGAAGGATAGACATTAACTAGTGGAAAACAAAGTCTAGTATAAACAAAATAAAAATTTGTGAATCATAAAATGCAAATGAAATCAAATAAGATTATGTCATTTGAAAACTATCAACCTCTCTATTCAATGTATTTAATTATATTAATTGTTTAAATTAAACAATATCTTTCAAATTGTCCACTTATATTCCATGTTATTTCATTACCTTTATAAATTACATCTATACTACACCATAACAAAGATAGAAATATTGTTCCCTTATTGCTGCCATTCTAACCAATGTACATTATGTCTTGTCTCAATGTTAATCAAAAGTTACTGGTATTTCTTGTCATTTTCAAAATGGACGAAGAATTACTAAACAAAAGAAACTCACACCAAAAAGTATGGAAATGGTTAATGAACACTATATAATTGCCCCTCTATCATTTATGAAATGCACTTACAACAAAGATGCTTTATTTGATGGAGTTAATTAGGACACCACTATAATTATAAGTACTCAGTTTTTTTTTCTATCCATAATATTTAATGATTAAAACAAATAAATACGTAAAAAGACAAACTCTAATGTAGAAGTTTTATAGGGAATGACTCGCACAATTAAAATTTAAAAGAGCAATCCACAAGAAAAACCATAAATGTACACTCTTAATTTTGAAAGTCAACTAAACCTACCACTTCATAATATTGTTTTCTAATTGTACATACTAACATTACACATTATTTGAAAAAAAAAATTAAAAACAAATGATCTTCATTTACTTAATATACTTACATATATCAATATAATTTATATATAAATCTAATTAAATTATATATAAAATATAAATTTATGTAAAAACCTGACTGTCATATATTACATCTGTAAGTTGAAAGAGGAGTTGTCCAAAATTTATATGCATTTTTATAATACAAAAATATATAAATGGAAATCAAAATTTATCGCTGCAACCTTACATAAACCCCAATATAATCATAACGCATAGTAGAATTAAATAAACTTAAAACTAACATAAATATGAGAAACCAACAAATTATAATACACCATGAATTAGTGAATAAAGTAAATAAGAAAACCCTAAATCGTTATAAGTAATTGAATTGCTTGTATGACTACCAAAACGTGGATTATATACCTTTCCTCATCTTATCCAAACACACTTCCGGATCCTTTAGGACACGAAAGAAAAATGAAACCTTGGATAAATTATTATTTTTATTCAGTGTCTTCCAGCGCTTCCTCCTCTATCTAGATTTACCAAGGCAGTTTAGTGTTTGGATGGGACTTAAATATTCAAAAATTGCAGTTCCAAACTCTTGTGGAAAGTAGGTACCAAGTGTATTTTCTTCTACCTTTGTACACGCCAAGATTTTTTTAAATATGACGTGGCATCCCTATGTGTAGCAAAAATGCACAGTTCGTGGCCGATAGCGATGTATTTAGATCGATAGTTTTTGTGGGTCCAATAGTCTTGTAATCTCATAGGTAACTCGCTTTTCATTGTTGATTGAAATAGTTCAACAATATTTCGGCTATCATAAATATTTACGCCAAAAGGCATGTTCTAAGTTAGAAAGTCCAGGCCCTTCTGATAGTAGGTATTGGCACGGACGACGGAGATTAATCCTTCTGATAGCAGGTACTAGCACGGATGACAGAGATTAATCGGGCGACAAATAAATCTCTGCAACTCACTACGGCAGAGGTTTTGGTGATGTTAGAACCGGTATGGACCTTTTTGCCTTGTTCGGTATCCACAATACTCGTACATGCCTTGAGAACACTCGTAAAGTTCGGCCTATCAGGCACCTCCCCTGCTTTCATCATTCTCCAGAACATTCCTATAGCTTCCAGGGCATGCCCATCGCCAGCATAACCTGCCAATAGAGTATTTCATGTGACAAAGTCTCTTTGCGACATTTTCTCAAACACTTGGCGTGCATAGTCCAACACGCCACATTTGAGATACATGTGAATTAAAATGTTTCCTAAGAATGTGTCCACTTCATTACCACTCTGAATTACACAGGAATGGATCCTTTTTCCCTCTAGTAAATCTCTGTGAAGGGCGCACTCCTGCAGAGAAAATGCATATGTTTTGGACTCGGTGTTATTGTTACCCATTGCCATCGTGTTTTCTTCCTCGGCATTTTCTGTTGCCGCCGTGCTGCTTCTAAAATTTAACTGAACGCTTTCACCTGGTCTAAATCTCGCATTTCTCGAAATGAGTACTTGTAACGGGAAATGCTTAAATAGTTTTGTAATATTCATTCCAATGCAACAGAGGAATGTAATGATTTTCAGTGATGAGCTCAGTGGGCTGCATTTGGTTTCTACAGTTACAGGAAATAAAATTATATGGACACGCTGGTATTTAACACAGTATCATCGACAGATAGATGTTTTAAAAAAATTCAATACATCCACAAAAATTTCAAAAGAAAGTAAACGAAAAATTTAATTACACCGAAAGGCGTGTTCTAAGTTAGAAAGCCCAGGCCCTTCTGACAGCAGGTACTGGCATGAACGACGGAGATTAGTCGGTCGACCAATGAATCTCTGCAACTCACTACAGAGCCATGTAAATCTCGAGCTCTGCAGATGGCATTAAATTTTCACATAAATCAAATGCACGAATGCGGTAGTGTAGCAAGAGGTGACTTTAGGCGAATGTAGTTTTCATGGACTTAAAAAAGGGCTTGCGTGGCATACACGTGGGAGGCGGTGATTGAAGGCGGTTACAATTTCGATGGGGTTAGTTGCGGATGGAGCTTCATCTGACTGGCAGGTGAACCTGCCAACTCCTCTTACCAAGGCTCACGTGGACTTCTTACCGTTAGGTGAAAGGTAAGCTTCGTGGTTGGAAAAAGTTTTCATTAATTAAAGGCACCCCCACATTTACCATATTTGCTCAGTGCATTTTACCTAAATTTCACCTAGGCCTTTTGACTATTTCCATGACTGTCAGATGGCACAGTTTAGCTAACCCCACCTCTATTTCGCCACATGTTCAAATCAGAAATTATTAAAAAAATTATTTGTGTTTTTTTTCTAATTGGATAGTTTTGACCTTAGCAAATTGGGAGTTGAATTTTTGCTATTTATCTTGCACCAAGATACATAGAAATGGCGACAACTATTCTCTCGATATAATGTACTATCTAATATGCATGCTCCCATGAAAAACATGCATGTTTATATATGGGTGAATCCCGTGGTCAGGTGTCACATCATAGGTAGATTTTTTGTAATATATGAGTTTGACAATGTATAGTTGTAGTTGTTTGGCTACAGTTTGGTTGGTAAGATAGTACCTTAGCAAATAGGAGGTCATAGGGTCGAATCCCAAATTTTTGCAGCTAAACATGTGTTTTTCAACCAAAAAAACCTAAACAAAAACTAAGTATAAAGGCGCGACACGTATGCGGGAGATGAGTGGATGTCATTTTTATAGGCATAGGTGCATTCTATTGGGAGAATAGCCTTCACCCATAGAAACTTGCCCCTCCTCTGACAACTCTAAGATAAATCAATGCACACTATGCATTGGTCGACAATGTACAGCTGGTTATCAGCCGTCCACATGGTGGGAAAGAGATATGAAATGTGCGGTGGAGCAATGTACAGGTGCCCTCTCCTCCGTCACCCATCATGCAGGATAGGAACAGGACATTCAGATTGTTCAAAATGTATGGTCTTCCCTACTCTATATGGTCGCATCTGTTGTGTGAACGGACCATGGTACACGGCGTTTTGATTTGATCTGCGAAAAGGCACTCTCTGATCTTTAATACCTGTGTTGGAGTGGATGAGCTCATTATTTCAAACACAGACCAAAGATGTAAACCTTGTGGAATGTTACCTGTGCTGGAGCAGATGAGCCCACGAGTAGCTCTGTTGTGACACGATGAAACCCACTTCAAGTTTTGGAAGAAACAAATTTTATGTGTTTAAATATGATTTGTGGGAAAGGTTTTTTTTTGTGGGCTTGTGGATTTTTTGTTACATGCCTATGATGTTTTCCTCGTCCGATGGCTGCAGGGGTCAATTTAATTGCAGGTGTTTTCCTTTCGCCAATTTTGGATCTGTGAGTTTAAGATGGTGAATTTTGTTTTTCCCTAATGATAAAAAGTTCAAGATGTCTATTTCTAGAAAAGAAAAACACAAAACCCATTGTGGTTTTACTGATAGAATCCTGGTCTGCCATGGATTGGATTAAAGCAGGAGTAAAACATTTTTTGGTAGAGGTCATGGATTGGATCAACATCCATCCATGTTGATTTAAATTTTATTTTTCGCCATATGGGTTTTATTATTATTGCAAGGGAGTATGTGGGTTTTTACTATATTTCAGAGGAAGTGATTGTTGTGATTCAAACAGATTGAGCTTGATGCTTTCCTGAGGGCCTTTGAGGCTTCTGGATGCCATATGCTGCCCACAAGAGCACCTACATTAACTACATCGCGTGCAGAGCACCTGCATTAACTCAAGATCCACTAAATCATTATCCTCGATAAGGTTATTGAAATTATCTGTTATTTTCTTAACTATTTGGGTATCTTGTTTTTTTCTTTCATAGTTCTGACTTAGATTGAGTATATAAGTGTATCAGGCTCACACCCTCCATCATTTGTTGAAGACTCTGTGAAAAGGTTGGATATAATTCAAAATGCAATGAAGAGTTTCATATTTAGCATTTCATGTTCTCAACTATTTCTAATGTTGGGCACTTTCATATATGTCTTGAATTTTACAGGTATGGAAAGATCTTCTCCTGTAGGCTCTTTGGAAGGCATACTGTCATGTCTGCAAATCCAAGCTTCAATAGATATATCTTACAAAATGAAGGAAGGTTATTCAGAGCAGGCTATCCACAATCTTTTAGAGACTTGGAATGGTAGGGAAGAAAGGATTTATTTCCATTCATGGCGACCTTCACAAGAAAATTCATGGTATTGTTGTAAATCTAATGACTTCAAAGAAGGTGAAAAGCAATTTTATCACAGATATTCAGATCATTCTACAAAAGAAAATGAGTACATGGAAAGATAGGAAAATGTTCTTTGAGATTGAATGTAAAAATCCAAGAAAACTACATTTAATTTTCCTTCTTTCCATTTTATGGACATACGAATAGGAAGGGAATCATAATAACTTTACAATCTAGAGTTTTAGAGTTGCAACAAGTTCTTTCTGTATATGTGATTTTGTTCGATTGGTTGGTGAAACTAATCATGTAGACACCATGCAACTAGAAATCGACTTGATGGAAAATCAACTTCTGGGTATTTAAACAGAAGATGAAATAAATGAAATGGCTCCCATATTCTGTGCTTTCGTTGGAGGAATTATATCCTTACCAATAAAGATACCAGGGTTTGCATATTTAAAAGCAATGAAGGTTATAACTCTTCTCACATTCTTCTAATTGAACTCGAAGGCCTCTATTATAGAATTCACTATCACCTATTTTCTTTAACTAATATTGTGTTAGCCTGCTGGATTATTAGGCAAGGAGGGATTTGATAGGCAAGATATGTAAAATAATTGACAAGAGGAGATGTAGTCCTGATGGAGTAAAACATAATTATTTTCTGAAAAGGATTCTTGATGGAAACAATCTTTCACAAGAAATCGCTGTCATTTTCATTATTTCTCTACTGTTTGCTGGTCATAAAACTACAGACAAGACCATGTCGTTTGCCATATATTTTCTTACACAATGTCTTGAAGCTGTGGAGAAGTTCAGGTAAGCAATGAATTTTCCTTTACATACATTTGAATATACTTCTTAGAGTAGTCAGTCAAGTCACTACAAATGATACACAACGATATTACATAAACCTGCACTCGCTAGACAATTAAGAGTAATTAAGACAATTCCTTGTCAAAATATTAGTAAGTTCACCTCTCCTTACAAATTGAGATACATAAAAAAAAATTAAAAAGTAGATAACTCTGTTTGAGTTTATGAACATTGATCCAGTCTAAAAAATAGAAACTAACATAATATCGGAGTAAGAATGTCAAGTCATAAGGCACATCAATAACAAAAGACATGTAACAGTTTTCAAACCATGTGGGGTCAAGCCATGTAAGACCACTAGCATCAAGTATTTACATGTTTATGGGCTATAGGAGCAACATTGTCTTCATTCCCTTGCACATTTCCAACGTAAGATATCAGTGCCAATCCAAAGTAATCCAACACCTCTCCTTTACCAACACTTCCACTAGAATGTTAATGAACAACCTCAGCTTAAAATTGAAAAGTGTATCTTGTGACTGAGTATTCTTGCTCACAATATAATGAAAAAAATCTATTAAGCTGAGGGACTAAAGTCGTCTATCCATCTCTGATGAAATAAATATTTGCTTCCCTCACAAAGTTAGGAAGAATTTCAATTCTTTTACCTGTCGCTTCCCCACCTCAACATTATGGTTCTGCTGGACAAAAATGTATCAATTTATCTTGTTGGCACCAGATTTTTCAGTTCTTCAATGTCATGCTACATTTTTTGAAAGGAAGCTCTTAGAATAGAAAATAACAATATGAATTGTTTGTATGACATACATTTACTACAACTTTTGTGCATAGATTTAATCCTCCTAGATCATTGACTCCAGTAAAACAACATATGGCTTTTCCTGTAATTACTGTGACACCATAGAGGTCTGCAAGATGAACCAAAATATAATTAATTGTCCTCTCTTGTCTCATAATCCATCATTCATAAAAAACCATCATGATTCTTTATATTTAACTACAAAATATTTTCAATACTGATTATTTATTATTTCTTACTCCAAATGTAGCACTCCTTTGTGAATTCCCTATTTTTACACCTTGAAATGGTTTGGATAACCATGGTATATGTAATTTATCAATCATAAGATATCTATTAATTGGTTATATATTATAATTTAACCTCAAACCATTATTCTGTGTACTTGTTTACAGGCTAATATGACATAATTTAAATGCATATTTTAGGTATTTTTCTTCAAATTAAATTTGAATATGTACATCTTGGTTTAGGATAATTTTTTGAAAGTAAATAAATAGATATCTCCATGAAAAATATCCATTAGATGGGACAACTCTATACTTAATACATGAATGTAAATATTATTTTTCTCTCTCCAATTCTTTGAATATCTTGCTGATTATGTTATTTTTTTAAAGAGAAATATATATAATATCCAACTCTTCCTCCTTTAGATTCTTATCATTACTTTTTCAGAAGATAAAATTAATTTTTATTTTGATCCGACAACATTCAGGAAGTCACATCACTCTTAAACACTGATTTGGTAAAGTTGTCTCTACAATACACAAAAAAGCAAGAGACACCATAGAGTATGGCAAGACAATTCATCATAAAACCGTTGACCATATAACATTCACCGTCATTGGATAACAACTGGAAGTAGTTTTCCAATCATGTATTTCATAGTTTGTGTCACTTTTGTTAATATCATAAGTATACATTAAAATTAAAGTCTTTAGGATACTTATAAGTATTGATGCCAAAATGTCTTTTTGTTATTGTTGTATTGTCATGCTATTTTTAAAAATACGATGAAGAAAGTAATTAAAATATTACTTTCTTTCTCCGAAATACTATATCTTTTCAACCGCAATGCTATTAATCTAAGGAATGTCTATATCGAATGCCCTTAAAAATAAATCTAAAATGTGTCTTGAGTCTGTAAACCTTAAATTTTTCACATTAAACTTGTCCTATTAAGAAAGATAATGACGTACAAGATGAGGATAAATCTAAAATATCTATAACTCGCAAATCCTATAATTTCATTATGTAGAAAGGCGTTTTCACATGTGTAATGCTCCACCCCTTCTCATAGCTGACGAGACATGGATGTGTGAGATGAATCGATCGAAGAAGCATGGACTCACATCTATTCTTCACGTTTCAAGCAATGGTTCATCAATTAAATCTTCTCGAACTAAGAAAAAAATCATTTTTTTACATTTTCCTATTTGAGATTTTTTTTTCCTGAATTCGTAGGTCAAGGGTTTTGTCACAAATGTGGAGGCCACTGTGGGTTCTGTGTTGCAACTGCTCAGCTACCTATTGCGACAATGACACTAACAACGGCGACGGCGTGAAACCCATAAACACTGACCATTGGGTGGGTGTATTCATTTGAACGGGTCTTGGCCATTACACTCTGTGCACGAACTCATGAGCTTGTGCATTAAGTTTCTTGAATGAAAAGTTCTTTTCACGTGCAACCGATGATGACAATGCCCATCCTTTTACTGCTCTACATCATCTCCAAGCGTGCAAGTCTTCATATAATCCTGCAACACATATATGCATTGGGCCAACATCGGTGTCTGCATTTTGATTATATGGACGCATCCAAGATATCATTGGTTTCCTTACCTATCACCTCAAATCCTGTGTAAAATCAATTCCTATACTCACCAACATGTCCCATATGAATCTTGATTCAAATCTATTATTTTCCATATCATGTTGGTGCCTCCATATAAGCTCTAACAGTTGGAGCCATATTTTGTTGATACCGTTCTTGAATCTTCTATTTCTAAAGACTTGCATTGTATGTGTTCATCTCCACATCAATTAATCAACCCATGTAAGAGGTCATTTTTGTAATATACAAGTCCATTCACAGTGACTCATTTTCATTCTAAATCTTTGTCAAAAAATTATTTGTGATTTTTAATATGTTTTAGTTTCATGTAAATTGGTGGTCGAAGTAGATTTTAGTTTTAGTCTTATTTTTATAGCTTCATAGACTCAAATAGGTGATCTTAGTTTTATTGATATTTTATCATCTTCTTAGTGTAAAAATATTTGTGTGTGTGTCAAAACTATTATTTAATAATAGCTTGTAGCTATATTAGATAAGTTTCTCACATTTGTTATTGAGTCAAAGTCAATGCATGTCTTATAAAGTTTAAATGTTAAATATAGAGTCGTCAACGTTGTCAATGTTGATATTTTGTCAACCAGCTAGTCATGCATTCCATAAATTTGTGGGTTGAAACATGTCTTGTAAATGGTACTATTGGCTCTATCATCGACATTGTTGATGAAAATTTGTCATGGCTACCTACTTTTCCTTTATTTATCAACATCAAATTTAAGCGGTACATGGGGTCCTATGGGATTGCAACAACCCTTCTTGTGTTCCAATTCCACCAAATTCTAGAGGGAGAGTTCTCTCCTTATCTTCTCTGCAAAAAATGTCCTCAACACCTCTTCTGCAATCAAGCATACAAGAGAAATCCAGACTTCATTCCTTGTTCTTAACACTCCCCCCTTAGTCCCCAATGACCCTTCCCTTTCAAACTACTCCACTTCTTTTGCAATCAAGAAATTTTCTACTACTCCAATTTTCACCACTTTGTAGTTTTTCATTTTCTTGCTTGATATATCATAATGTTTTGTTGTCCTTCTCAATTTCCTTTCCCGCTAATATTCCTCTTTCGGCGTTGACATCGCACACCTCATGTGCGATTGCTAGTTTAAATATCTGTCTAAAATATGTGAGATGTCAATCTTAAGGTGTCTATTTAAACCATATGGAAAATATAATATAGAGATTTCAAGATTTATATCTCTTAAGATATTTTAAAAAGTTGTATTTCAAATATATATGCTAGTATATTATAAGTATAACAAAAAAAATTAAAAATTAAAATAAATTTATTGTAATAAATATATTTATCTGAAATATGATGATAGATATCTATTTCAGGGTTGTGTACTTACATCTTTCACACACCACATACATTAGTAACTTCATTACGTTTTATATCATTTTTTCATTGATTTGTGGCAAATGTCGTCAATTTATCTGTACCATTATGTCGGTCTAAAAATATTTTTTTCGTAAATAAAAGACCCAAACATTATGGTATGGCTAAGATATTACTATTTTTCGATTGACTTCTTATAGAAAAGAAAAAATATTTAAGTGATGGTCAAATGTATGTCAAATTTAGTGTTAAGAGAAAAAATAAACTCGCTCTATTATAACTTTTAGTTTCCAATGTATGAACGTCTCCACATAATAAGTACTTAATATTCAATTGTTAATATATTAATATGTTTTAATATAAAATATTACTAGATATTTTATTTTATTTTAAAAAATAAATTTAAATTTATTTTATAGGTATCTAAAAGTGTTGACCATCGCTTTTGTTTTAAGAATTTGAAATTAGTAAGACTTCTCACATGTTGTGGGTGTTTAATTTTAAGGGGTTTTCCATATAAGCATATGTTTATTATTTTGCTCTAAGGTTATTGTACGAACCCAAAATTGCATGTGCTACATTGTCAGAAAATGGTTACAAAAGCCCACATTGATGATTCATATCCTTTCATAAGGTGTTTGAGTTCCTAAAACCATTTGCAGTACGTATTTGTAGCCTAAACATCCTTACTTAGCCTATGCATGCTTTCTTCAAGCTTCCCACTTCTTTTAGGCATGTTTTGACCTTAAGTGTCAAAACCATCACCCAGGCTTGGGGGTGGTTTCGTGTTTGTCACCTAGGATTGGGCGATGGTTTCGTGTTCATCACCCTGCGCAAGGAGGTGGTTCTGCATGATTTTTCCAGAAACCTTCATGCGAAAATTAGACACACATGATTTCAATTAACTTCACTTCCAAGGCGCGTTTGTGAACCAAATTAGCTAAATTTAGGCTTGATTGCATGGTCTTCTCTCCCTCTTCTATTTTTAAATAGATTTAATTAGTTTGAACTACCTCTTCACCCAATGAGTTGGCACACCAAGGCTGCCTTGTGTGTGAGTTCACAACCCAACCAATTTTTTATATAACCATTGCTTGTTCTCAAGAAAAACCTGGAGAATTTTGAGTATTCTTGTTATTACAAAGCTACTATCTTTCTTGCTAGAAATTGCCAAAGCCAATCTTAGTTCAATTGTGCTTGCACTCTTCCACTTGCATTGCTTCCCAGTCTTCCAATCCAAGCTACTACTACTCTTGCAATTTTCTTCTTTTATTGTCATTACATTCCCACCCATTGGACTCATGTGGAAACAAAAATCAAAAGGATAAACTGAGGGGATGAATATTCACACAACTAGATTCACCATTGTTCTTGCATATCTAGGTTGGAGGTGTTGTTTGTTTTCTTCATTTATTAAAATTGTTGTTTCTAAATCATATTCATCTAAATCATTCATATCAAATAGAGTAGAAAACAATTCTCTTTCATTTGTGAATTGTTAGTTAATTTCCAAGAGGGTTTATATCTCTTATAGGAGCTCCCAGTGACGGATCTTCCTTTTCCTATCATTGTGGATTTGAAAGGGAAAGTATCTATAGGAGGTTGTTTATCATATCATACATTAATTTTAAAATCTCTTGTTTTTATGTTAGCATTATTTAGGATACACTCAGCATAGGTGAATAACCACACCGGGTTATTTTGCTTCTTTGGTTTTAGTGTAGAAGTAGATTTGATTATTTAGAATAAAAGAAAATTGTTGTTTCGTGATTGTAATATTTCAGTTCTGTGATTTTTTTAGATTAGTTTCCTTTCTAATATGAGCTTAGATTGTTAATTTCATTCAGTTTACATTGACACTTCAAACTATTCAACACTTGGGTCCAATTAAGCAAACATGCCATAGGAAATTTACGCTACCCGTTCATAACCTCTAAATCTCCCCTCTTACTGATTATGTTATTGGGAAATCACACTACCATATCTTAGTCATTGATTCTCTTGTAGCTAGCCATCCATACATTCGACACTGACTATCCCGACATGACCTCAGGAGGTCAGGTGTGAAAGAAGGTCGCATGTTGGTTTTTTTTGGTATAAATTGGTGAACCCGACATGAAGGATTAATTCCTTCTTATCCATTACTTTCATTTCTATTACCTCACCTTTCTATTTTCCCCTATTTTGGTAGGTATTATATACCTTATAAAATATGTCTAGTAGAGATCTAGGTGGGCCATTTGGCTATGATTTGTACTACACCAACGTTTAACCACAACAGCTCCCTTCCATTTCAGGATGGATATACAATTACATGAACAATATACAAGCCTCCTCTGGTTACACTTCAGGCGCCATTAGCTATGCAAGGATATAGGAGGTTGATCAACCTTTTAACATAAAATATACTCAACCCAATGAAAACCATGTAACCATCACAAGCGGAAAGAGTCCTGACCCTAGAATTTTGTCAAAACCTCACATCACCATGAAATAAAAAAATGACATATTTGTATGGATATCTAATCCTCTTCACAAAATAGATGATTCCTTAGATAGGATGAAGGTGCACACCTTTGAAATGTTCAAAAATAGTGTATTGACAACTTATCCTAAGGTTCTCATCTCTAAAGAAGACAAGAATTATAATGTTGAACAGTTCATAATGGGGCATCATGTGCTTTCCCAATAAAACTCTACACCACAGGCACCCCAAAAAGGAACTCAATCCTCTCCCAATGATGTTATTTAAACCTTAGTAGGAATGATTAGACACCTAGAGAGTTCTCAACCATCGCAACCAACTCATGTAGTAGGGCAGAACATGGGATATGTAGTTGATAACAAAGGATACATCCCTACAAACAAACAACCAGTGCAACATCTTGTTTAACAAGGCTACCCGATTCAAATGAATCCATTTGACCTTCTCACGGGATCTGACACACTAGGGATGGGTCCTCATCCTTCTCAAGTTTATCATACACAAGGGCTAGCTAGAAGTGTGTTCTTGAATGTCACTCCATCAGGAAATGCAACGTTCCCTAGTTTTTTACCCGCTAGTCTATATCCTGGTATCATCCCAGCTGACATGAACATATATTCAAAAATTCCCTAGATGGACCCATATGTCATTCCCACTCCCTCCATGCCATATCAAGGGACTCCATACGTTCATGTTAACACTTATAATGCAGCTTATCCAATGCCTCCTCCACCTCCTCATAGTGGATATTTGATGGTGGAATTTTACGCAATGGGTACATACACTGAGTACTTAAAGGAACCACTTGAATTCACTATACGTGGTGTCATGCTTCCACGCCCATTGCTCGATCTTCCTAAATTTAAGGGAGAAGGATACCTGAACGCTCATATCAAGGCCTACGCTACTGCTATCAGGGAATTGCTTCCTTGGGATGTTATAGTGGCTAACATATTTCCAAAGACTCTTGAAGGAATCACACTAGATGGGTATTACTATATTCCGGAAGCTTCTATACATTCCTTTAAACAAATTGTTTCTGAGTTCATCAAAGCATTTGACATGAAAAATTTGTTGCATACAAGGATTAGGGAGTTCCTACATATTAGATAGGAGAAAAATGAATTTTCCACTCATTTCATCTAGAGATGGCACCAAGTTCTCTATTCCTCTGCAAGTGCGCCCAACATGGACCAGATGGAACTTTGCGATCGTTTCCTTCACTCGCTCAATCAAGAGACTAGGGAAGAAGTATAGAAGTTTCTTTTCCACACTATGAGGAATTATTATAAGGTGTGATTTGGATTGACCAAGCCACTATTGATAGTGGGCATAAGATCTACAGTCCCAATGGGAAATTGGTATCCCCAAATCAAAATAATACAAATTATGAAAAAAATGGTGCCAATAATGAAGGACCTAAGGGTGTGAATCACAATCATGGTGTTACCACAAATAATGCTATTGATCAAGCTAAGAACACTGGTTTTATAAACAATGGTAATACTAACAATAACAACAACATGAGCATCCAAAGATCCCCTAACACTGTCTCCTCAAACAACACAGTTGACATAAACTGTCCCTCTCAAAAATAAAATCAAACCCAAGGACCAAACCAATATCAAAACTCTGGCCAAGGGGAAATGAATTATGGTTATAATAATCAATTTCAAAATTACAACCGAAGTTATAATTAACAACAAAAAAATGCTTATCATAGGCCAAGAGATTACAACCCTAACCTATATTGTGGTTTCCATAAGGTTCGAGGTCATGACGATATGACTTGCCTTGATTGCAACAAGTTTCTACAAAGTCTTCCCAAAAACCAAAGGCAACTTTTTGTACACATGTTCCTAGCAAATCTTGAAATGAACCCACAACCTAGTCATACCAGACCTGTCACACCTCAAAATGCAAACCCTAAAAATATTGGTGATGCCCAAGTGAATCCTAAAAACATAAAAAAGGGAATTCCTATAGGGAACAACGACCATGTAGCTTCAAAATTTGACAACTCTTGGGTTGCTCCTAACCTTGGTTCAAACGATAACACAAATTTTTTGGAACTAGTTGAGCTAGAGGTCAAGCTAGAAATTAATGCAAAAAATCAGATGGAGTACATTTCACAACCCCTACCTACTCTTTTCTTCCTACAGGATGACATTCCTACAATTTCAAAACCAGTAGGAGCCTATGATTTAATATTGGATTTGAACAAGACCTTTTCTCACATTTCGGTTCTAGATTTGCTGAAGAATTCATCTGCACATCATTTTGTGTTGCTCAATGCACTAGGTCTTGGTCATATAATCCATGTTATGCCACCTCCAAGTGCTCAAATAAATCATATTGAATTTGACATACATCCTCTAAGATAGAGTGATACAAATACTGGGTTTGTTTTCGATATAGACAAGATGGCATCTGACGTTGAAATTTCCCGAAGAGGTGATCTTGCCTTATTTTTACATGTCTGGGTTTACAAAAATTGCATTAAGAGAACCATGATAGATGATGGGGCTGCTGTAAATGTGGTTCCCTTATCCTTCTTGTAAAAGTTGCGATATGGAGAGACTAATTGCTCCTCCGCGAGAAACACGTTGTGAGGTTAAGACAATTTTAAGGAGACCTTGATTGAAACCATATTTCTTCTGGTCACACTTGGTACGAAAACCATTTTGACGGAGTTTTAAATTATTGACAGGGAAAAAAGTTATAACATGATCCTTGGGAGACCCTAGGTTCATTTAATGAAGGCCATCCCTTCTACCCTATTCTAAGAGGTTAGATTCCTCCATTTTGGAAAGGACTTCATCGCTCAAGGGGATCCTAAGCCCTTCGATATACAATTAGAAAACCTCAAGAAGAAGAAAGGATTCTATACGGAGTATTAAATTCCTACGAATCAATTGAAAAAACCACCTCCATCAAAAGAGTTAGTCCTGATCACCCCGATCGTTCTGAAGGCTGAAGTCGTTGACCCAAAAACATTTGACGTGGCAAAAATAGATAAGGGTAAATCAATATATGTGGAAACAATGTCCACTAAGACCACAACAAAAATCATGAGACTCCTAAATAGTGACGATCCAATTTTCCTCCCGTTTGAATCACAAGTGATGGGTAGTCTTCTTGGTTTAACATCTCTTCCCTCCGACGACCTAGGTCTAGGTGTAAACATGATAGAATTAGAAAAGGAAGAGGAACATTCTGAGATTGAATGATGCCTATCAAAAGAATCTCTAAGGTTTGTTCTATTATAAACCTCAATTTTAACCCATGTACGTCTGAAACTAACCTTGTCATATTCATGGGGCAAGGCCTCATCATTCAAAAAGGGTCACAAGTAAGCACATCACTCTACATAGGAGGAAAATTCGAGCATCATAGTCATGCTCTCCCACACACCATGTATCAAGAACATGACAAAGAGGTAGATAGACACCTCTTTTAGATAAGTGAGTTTAATGATTTGACATATACACTTTCGGGAAAGGGTTGTAAAACCTGGAATGGTAGGCCCTTGTCAAGAGAATGGAAATTTTGAGGATCATGGTTCCCCATTATGTACTCTTAGGGGTGAAGAATTTGATATTCATCAACTATCTTCACCTTAGTCATCATGAAATGTAGTTTCACTTCCATTTCCATATGTACATTATTGCATCTGTATTACATTTTCATATGCCAGCTTATTTTGTAAATTTTGTAATCAAGGGACTTATTTTTAAAAAAATTCCTAAAAACTTATGAAAATATTGAAAAAACATTCAAATCATATCTCTTAAATGTTTCATAATATCATCAATCGTTTATGAATCATTTCATCAATTCAAACAAGATAAGACAAAGCTTTGACAATAACCATACCAAGGCCTGCATACTTGGTTCTACTCATAGTTTTCTTCTTTATTAGGTGTCTTTGCCTATAGTATGTTATAAAATATTCCTTGTGTCACATCCATCCCCTATACACCTATTTGGAAATAAGAACATTCTAAACATTCTACCTACATAAATATGTCAAATGCAAATCAACAGAAAATTTTTATTTACACACTTCTTTCCCCCACCAACCTTCGGTGTTGAGCCCACACCTCTTACTAGTGGCATGAGGTTGGGAAAGGAGAGAAGTTCCCTTACTCACCTATGCCTTGTCCTTGGTGATGAGCCCATGATTCCTACCAGTAGCATGAGGCAAGGTGTAGGGGGTCTTTACAAACAAATTAGAAAGCTAAAATCAATTCATTCAATAAAGGAAGATGTAAAATCATAAAACCAAAGAAAATTTAGTTAGATGTTCAAATGCCAAGAGATTTTAAAACCTTAAACTAGATTTTTTCAAACAAGTTTCCATCTATGGATCTAAGTCTAGATAAACTAGAAAGCAATTCACAATTTAAGCTATGTAGCAAACTTGAGTGGAATGAGGTAGTAGGTTCTCAATTTGGTTTTGCCAAATCCTTGTCTTTCTCTCATCATTACCACTCAAAAAATTTGTATAACTTGTGTCCCTTCTAGCTCTCGGTGTTGAGCCCTTGCATCTTACTAGTTGTGTGGGGTTAGGAGTGGGGCAAGTTTGTTCTATTATCATATCACATTTTCATCACGTTTTTCCAAAACAATAAGAAGTATCGAAAATTGCTTAAAGAAACTAAATTTAAACATTATATTATACTTGCATAATCATTATATATCAACATTGTAAAAACAACAAAAATAAAATCATTCTGTTAGCATTCATCATCCATTACATACATTCTGAAAAGCGTACAAAACTAGAAATTTTAAACATCTAGAGTACACATGCAAATCAAACCATAAATGGAATTCGACTCTACACAATGAATAAATGAAACAAAAAGAGGTATATATATGTCACAATAAATCAAGTTTGTGTACAATGTCATCTCACATTAGGCATGGTCAAAACACTCACAATGAGACCAGAAATACAAAAAAAATCATATAAGTGCCTCACAAAATGGTAATAAAGTAATAATGGCTTAATAGCCTATCAGTCCACGTGTGACCCCTGAGAAGGTACAAGCCTAACTCCAGGGCTCCTGTTGCGGCTCTGACGAAATGAGTGTATTGATTGATGTGAGTGTCCATGAGTATGACCACTGGTTGTGGCCTCGCTATGTGAGTGGCTCCTCCTCAACGCTGCTCTCTCCCTCTCAGCTGCCTCATAACATGCAACTTTGGTATTCAAATCCATAACCATATTTGTCACCTTCTAGAGAGGTGAAACAAATCAGTGTAACATCCATCCTACAAAGGTTTCCCCACATCATCTAGCAACTATGCTCTCATCTTCCTCATGGGAAGTATAAAAGTGTCCACATAGACCCGATGAATAAGATCTCACCACTCCTGAGTGTTCCCTACAAAACAAAGAAAAAATTGTGAGTTAGAAAATCACAAAAATAAAAAAGAGATACAAGCATAACAACTAACATTTCTAAACTAAAAAAGTTGAGGAAAGAGTAAAATTACAGACTCGGATCACTGGGTACCCATGTAAGGTCCACTAGTGTGCCTGGTGTGGCTACTATGAGGTTTTGTTGTGTCTCTCCTTTGCTTGGGGCAAACCGCTGTCCTATAACAAACTCCTCATCTCCTCCCTCGTCTCAAGGAAGTGGACCCTTGGAGACTAAGGACTCCATCTCGGTGTCTGCCTCCTCCCGTTTGGCCATGGATCTCTCCAAGCTGTTATGCCACTCTAGATCACTCTCCTCCTCCTCTGTATGGGATGCCTCACCAGTCTCATCACCCAACACCTCATCATCTGACCTGTCACTAGTCTCCTCTCTAGTAGCCTCACAACTTGACTCCTTTATAGTCTCATCACATGTCTCCTCATCAGAATCAGAATCTATATCTATTGGCACCTCCTCCTCCCTGTTGTGAGTGGGTGTAGCCTCAATCTAGAGTAAAGGTGCACGAGTGGCACTAGATTCCCATTAGGCACGAACAACACACCTAACGGTAATAAGCACTCCTGGAGTCACTATTGTCCAACCAGGATCTCCATTGGGCCCCTTTCGAGCCTCCTTGACACTCCTATATGCAGGTGCCATAGGGAGAAGCATGTCAATATATGGAAGACTGAATTGTTGAGGAGCTCAGTCAAATGGATGATTCTCCACCTTCCCTGTCCTATCAACTAACTGGCTATTAGTGACACAAGAAGCCACTGTAGTCTTGTCCTATCCCCACACTCCTTCTATATCATGGTAAGGAGTAACAACTAATTCATCTGTCATCAATGAAGCTACTGGTTGATGCAACACTCTAAGCACTATTATCCCTATCCATTTGGTGTTCCTGACTACCCCCAGATCATGTACTTGCACTCCCCTCTGGTAGGGGGTAATACGCTCATAGAACCAACTCATCATGAGTGTGGGATGGCTAAGAGACTGACCCTGTAAAAAAACCACTTGATACAAATCATGGTAGGTGGTCCCAAGGATATTTTTTCCCCAAGCATAGGTGCAACTATATGCCTCTATATGTGTTACAATGGGAGCCCAATAATATAGCAAAGTATCACCCCCCTTGTTCCCTATTAACCGCAAAGACAAAATACCCATGATGGCCTTGCGGATAGTGAAGATAGGAGTGGTAGTAATATATTGAACCTTCATACCCAGTTTGGAACCAACTAACACCACGACATCACCCATATAATTAGCCCACAAGGTACTAGTGGCTCTAGATCCTATTGTCTCAAGAGTCAGCCTCCTCATAAGAATCAAAACTCCAAGTATTTGATATATATCCTCCAAAGTAATGGTCCTCTCACCCCTAGAACTTGACATCTAGAAGGTATTCTAGTCAACATCTCAATAAGAAAAAAATTCACACAATATGTGACTGGAAAGAGTAACATGGGGCACCCAAGCAATCCTCCATATATCTTCTCTCTACAGTCTATCAATCTCACTCTGAGTTAGTTGACCAAGGATCTCTAGGAACCAATCACATTCCCGCCCATAGATCCAACGGATGTACTCCTCCTCCTTTTGAATCCACAAAAACAACAAAAAGAACAAGTCAGTGACATTTGGAATAGGAAAGCTCATCCAAAACATTGTAAAACATCAAAAATAAAAAAAAATTGGGCTTAAAAAAGGTATTTGTACATTTTATTCAAAACCATCATCCTGTGCAGAGTGACAGTTTTGTGACCACAACCTTACTAGGGAGGCATTTTTCTAAGTGTTTCCCTATCATGGTGGTGATCCTGTAACCACCACCCTACTTAAGGTGGTGGTCATGAACATTTTCACTGTACAATGCCATTACCCTAAAAATCTCACAAAAATACAAAAAATGACCATTTTTCATGAACTAAAAGACTGCCATATGGGCCCCCCCTAGAGACCAGTCTAAAACAAGAAATTTAAAAAATAACCCCTCCTAGGCAAATATTTTGACATTTTTATATTTTAGGTTTCAAAACAAACAAATGAGAACAACTAACCTTAGACCGCATGACTCGATCTCTCGCTTATGGAGGCATGATCACAATCTTGTAATGGTCGTTTCCGTTATACTCTCGTCGAAAATGGTTACCGTGGGTCCAAAGCTCTAAAATCACCAAATCAAATAGGCACAAATGAATTAAAAAAATGGGTTTATTTTGATATATATATGTTGTTTTGACCTCGTTTTGAGTGCATTTGTTTGCACGGCTCGAGTGTTGGTGCATGTATACTTCTATATCCGTATACAAATGGTAAGTCCTCTTGTCATTTTAATTTAGTGTTTATTTTTTGATAGTTTGTCTATCTACACTTGAGTCTTATTTTCATTTTACAGGTAGCGAGAGCTTGGATGGAAACATTTAGGCACACAGATGTGTCAGGTATAGCTTTTAACTCCCCATTTTAGGAACGCCATACTTAGATTCTACATTTTATGCCTCTTCATGGCTAAGAAGCTTCTCCAAGGGGGCAATATGTATGCACCCAAAATTACGTGTGGTACATTATCAGGAAAATGGTTACAAAAGGTCCCCAATGATGATTCATGTCCTTTCAGAAGGTGTTTGAGTTCCTAAACCCATTGGTAGTATATATTTGTAGCCTAGATATCCCTACTTAGCCTTTGCACATTTTCTTATACCTTCCCACTTCTTTTTATACATGTTTTGACCTTAAGTGTCAAAAATGTTGCCTTGCTTAGGTGATGGTTTTGTGGTCACCGCCCTAGTCAAGGTGGGAGTTCTGTGTTTATCACCCTACGCAGGGCGGTGGTTCTGTGTGATTTTTCCAGAAACCTTCATGTGAAAATTAGACACACGTGATTTATGTTAATTTAAACATTTCCAAGGCATGTTTGTGAACCAAATCAGCTAAATTTAGTCTTGATTGCATGGTATTCTCTCCCTCTTCTATTTTTAAATAGATTTAATCAGTTTGAACTACCTCTTCACCCAATGAGTTAGAAAACTAGGGCTTCTTTGTGTGTGAGTTAACAACCCAACCAATTTGTTATATAACCATTGCTTGTTCTCAAGCAAAACCTGGAGAATTTTGAGTATTCTTGTTATTGCAAAGATGTTGCCTTTCTTATTGGAAATTTCCAAATCCAATCTCAGTTTAATTATACTTGCATTCTTCCACCTGCATTGCTTCCCAATCTGCCAATCCAAGTTTTTTCTATTCTTGTACTTTTCTTCTTCCTTTTTCGTTGCATTCCCACCCGTTGGAATCACTTGGATACAAAAATTGAAAGGATAAACTAAGGGGATGAATATTCACATAACCATATTTTCCACTGTTCTTGCATATCTAGGTTGGAGGTGTTGTTTGTTTACTTCATTTATTTAAATTGTTGTTTTTAAATCATATTCATCCAAATAATTCATATCAAATAGAGTAGAAAAAAATTCTCTTTCATTTGAAAATTGTTAGTTAATTTACAAGAGCGTTTATATCTCTTTTAATAGTGCCCAGTGATGGATCTTCCTTTTCCTATCCTTGTGGATTTGAAAGGGAAAGTATCTATATGAGGTTGTTTATCATATCATAAATTAATTGGAAAATATCTTGTTTTATGTTATCATTATTTAGGATACACTTAGCACATGTGAATAACCACACCGAGTTATTTTGCTTGTTTAGTTTCAGTGTAGAAGTAGATTTGATTATTTAGAATAAAAGCAAATTGCTGTTTATTGATTGCAATATTTCAGTTCTGTGATTTTTTCAGATTAGTTTCCTTTCAAGTATTAGCTTAGATTGTTAATTTAATTTAGTTTACATTGACACTTCAAACCAGTTTAGAATTTAGAATCAACTAGGTAATCAAGCCGTAGATAATTTACCCATTCATAGTCTCTAAATCTCCCCTTTTCCGACTTAGCTACTAGGAATTCACACTACCAGCTCTTAGTCACTGATTCTCCTATAGCCAGTCAATCGAAACATTTCCAAATCGGCTACCTCGACAAGACCTCGGGGAGTCGAGTGCGGTTTAAGGTCGTATGTCGATTTTCATCCGTATAGTTATATAATTTTCAATGAATAAAAATTTGATTCTACACTCTCCAAACATATATTTTTTAAATATTTAAACTAATGTTGATTTTAACAATAATAAAAATAATTTTTTAAATATAGATAGATTTTTTTTTTCTCAACATTTAGAGCCATTTTTCAATAATAAACAATAAAATATTTTTACTTAATTTTTTTTAACTTGATAGATTGTACCAAGTGTAAAAACATTAGTCACAAACTTTGAAACAACAATGTACATTCAATAGATTTATTAATGAGATTTCAAAATGATGATAGAAATACCAACAATATTTTTATAAGATTTTTGAAAGATATATAAGGTTGTCTGCTACAAACAACTTATTTAATTATGACTACTGCACTCAATTACATGTGTGCAAGTGCGTGTGTCTTTGGATTCCTCAAGAAGTTATTTTTCTGGTAGAATACCGAATATTTTCCCCTCAAATCACAATTGTTATTTTTGTGGACAACACTAGTATCCGATGACCTTGGAGAGATGGTGAAATTTATCCTTCAGCTAGTACTTATGGTATGGGGATTGTGTCTAATAGTTCCCCATGGTTCACATGAATTGCTTATTCTTGTGGAAGAAGAGTCCTAAGCCACTTTCAACCAAGTATTCCATTCTTGTATAGTTTCAGTCTTATTTTTCTATGGATGTATATTTAGTAAAATTATTGTATTATTGGATGCTTTTATCACCCATATTTTGGTTCATGTTTAGGTTTAGTCTTGGTAAACTACTATTTTTTACTTTGCGATTATGTGTTAGATTTGAAATAAATAACATTTACATTTTTTTTTTCATTTTTGTATATTGGTTCTTTGTGTCCAACAAATATCCATTATGTCATTGTTTCCATGTAGCCTATTTTATCATGTATAGGACCTCTACTCTCAAAAGAATTTTGAATCTTGACAATGTGATTGGATTTATAGGTGGAAATTACACTCTCTGTGACCAACCATTTTTGTCTATTTCTAAATTTTGAGGCTCTCGTTGATATTCATCATCATTGTCCTCTTGACTGAAGGGATTTTCCTAGTTAGAAATATAGATTTTTCGATTTTTTCTTGTTCATTTGAGCATCTACATATCCTCATTTTCACCACTTTCTATCAATAGTTTAAAAATTTTGTTACCTAACTTAACTTACATTGTTTGACATTATGTTTTAGGTAGAATTCCTTTTTGATGATTGTTCATGGATTTACAACCCTATCGTGTAATTTTGTGGTGATGTTTAACCAAACATATTTAATCATTTTCTATGTCTCGATGTTTACCTTCAATAGCTCATTTGTCATTGTACTAGAAATCACACGTGAAATGTGTGACGAAAATGCTAAAGGGGATACATTGAGGAAGGTGAACATGAAGTATATAAACATTTGAAGAGGAAGAGGGGAGATGAAGAAGGAGATTGAGGGAGGATAACTAAAGGGGTGCGGAAATCGGTAGGGCATATCTGTTTATTACAAGTACATATATACGAAAAATGTGTCATCTATGTCAAGTGTTCAAAGGAGAAAAATTACATTTTGCATAGGTCATCAAGGTAACACACTTTGAAAATATTAGACAGAATGGTGTGGTCAAAGAAATCTTCCAAGGGGAACTTGTAGATGTAAGAATCTCAAACCATACATATGTTTGATATCAAACTTATTGTTTAACGTTCCTTGAATCAATGATTTCATACACATTGGCCTACAACTGCCTTAATGAAAATGTCCCTCAATGGACACATGCACTAAACCTTGACCTCTCATTTCCCTTATGCATGTCAAGAAAATTTGCATTGAATTGAATTTGGAAATTCCTATCAACACAAGGTGCATTCAAAGGTAGAAAGAGGAATGTGGGACCCTTATGCAGGACCTCCTATCATAGATGAAAATGTCTCTAAAATCATTCATGACACAAATCTAAGGACAAAAAGAAATGACCTAAGAACTCAAAGTTGTGTGATATTTGTGTTTTTTTAGAGTTTATTCATATTGGTATTTATACGGATAATATTTGTGTGTAGTCTGGGTTCTTGAAGGATTCTTGGTTGGATGATTCACCCTTGATCTATCAAGAAAACATGGAGTCCCTCAAAACTATTGTTGAGAATATGGGAAAAGACAATCTAATAATATATAAAGGGAGATAATGATTGTATATGATGGAATAACTTGGAATTGCAACTAAATACCAATGGGGTCAAGGTAGACAATTTGCATCAGGGCCACAACTGTAATGGGTGTGTCGGTTTTTAGTTTTCTATTGTGTATATGCCGATTGTTTGAAATCCTGGAAGATGGGGGAGTAAACAAACTTATTAGCTCATAATGGTTTCAGTTTTGTATGCTTATTCATTTCCCTCAGAGAGACTAAATGACTAGTGTACTCTAAAAACTCAATGCATTGTAGTTGTATTATGGATAAGTCCGAATTACATTTTTGTATTACCTCTACATGTATAAAATTCACACTTTTTCCCAACTTTATATACTAACAATGGACCTCCTATACTACATTCTACTATAAGATAGAAGTGTCTTTTATTGATAGTACATTATTTCAGACTTTGACCCTTCGGATAATACTTAAGACTAGTTAACTTTATGCGTCATGGTGGCTCAAATCATTAATCTGTATTTTTTCTCTAATAAAGATTACGCATTACGTATGTCAAATAGAGTTAAATTTTTGGATGTATTAAACAAAATAAAAGGAATGAAAACCTCTGATATTTGTGTTTGGAAATGATAATGATAATTCAATCATAGGGACTATATGTCTACTCATATTCATGTCTTGATAAGGAAAGAGTTTTCATCAAGCTGCATTTTCATATTAATCCTCGACAGGAATGGGTGTGTATGGAATCCTTCCACTTAGTGAGGCATTTCGTGTTACGTATGTCAAATAGAGTTAAAATTTTGGATGTATTAAAAAAAATAAAATGAATGAAAACCTAAGATGTTTTTCTTTGAAAATGATTATGATAATTATATCTTAGGGACTATATGTCTAAACAAAATCATGTATTGATAGGGAAAGAGTTTGCATCTAGATGCATTTTCAGATTAATCATCGGTAGGAATGGGTGTGTGTGGAATCCTTCCACTTAGTGAGGTGTTTCATGAAGGATGTTGTTGATATCTACTTTGGTTCTTCACCAAGAAATATGAGAACTGAAATGGAATCCTTGCAATGATTATGAGACTACTGGAGTAAGACCCAATGACTTATATCAAGAAATGAGACTTTTAATTAAGAAGGGTTTAGTCACCGCACACACCTTAAGGATTTTCATGAAAAGAACCCATTTAGTATGCACTCAAACTGACTAAATGACTTGTGGAGTTTGAAAAAATATTTGCATTATGGCTGCATAAAGGATAAGTCTGAATTGTCTCTTTATTGCATTTTCCTCTAAAATCTATAGCTATAATTCCCACAACAAGACTACTAAAATTGCCTCTAAATCATCTCTGCCAGGATCCACTGGTTTCCTCCCATAGGAAACCTCTAACAAGACTACCCTGAAGCTAAACATGTCTATGGAAGGTGTGGAATTTCCTAAGTAGAGAAGCTCTGGTGCAATGTATCTATTTTCTACAATTAAGATTTACACAAACTATAGAGTTTAGAAAAATATAAAAAATTAAAAAGAATAGAAAATATATGAATATGGTGAATGATACAGAATCCTTGTGTATTATTTTTAATGTACATGAAAAGTTTAAAGCAAAGGGAAAAAATTTCATAGTCATTTAGTGGAGGAGGAAATCGCAAGTTTACTCAGTAGGCACTATTCATGAAATCTCTAATGTTAGCGAGGGTTTATGCTTTCTTACTATTTGCAAAAAGAATATATATTCTGCATGTGAATTTCATCATTACTTCTTGAATTTGATTCTATATTTTATCTAGAGAAGATTCTACTAGAATCTATTATCATGCCTGTGTAGAATACAAGATAATATTGTTCCCAAAAGCTTCAATTATCTCCTAAATTTTATGAAGCGCCCATTGAAGCTCTTCCAAAATGTTTTGTATTTGAGTGCTAATGGTTTTTAAAAATAGTTTTTTTAGGTGGATATTTTCATAAATAGGTACATTGTTTTATTGTTTTGAAGAGAGATATATGAGGATTGATACATTTTTTTGTGGGGATTGGGGAGGAAGCAAGGAAAGGAATGACATTTTGGGTACCTAATGTTATATAGGAAATCTAAATTCTAATAATATTGGGGTGACATTACCAAAAATAAATGCTAGTTTCAGTAAAGATTTTGCACAGTAAGCACTGAAGCAAGCTTTCGTTCAGTCTTCTCATGTGTGTTTGATGGAGGGAATGAAGTTAAAATTAGTTTGCAAAATAATTACACTAGTTTTTTTGTGCTGGAACCAATGCAGTAAGAAAGTAGAATTAACTATAAAATGGATATTTAGCTAAAAATTGATTGAGAAATACAAATCCTAAACTTAACTCACCAGATTCAAAAGAAACCCAAAAAAAGGCCAAAACATAAGTTTCCCTCTTTGTCTCAAAATGGAAAATCATCCCATTTTTACCAAATGTGATGCATACAATCTATCTAACACCGAATTACTCAAAGGATGTCAACAAACATGATCTAAAGTGGTAAATCTATGGGAATCTTATAGCATCCCCCTTTTAAAATCTTTAATATGTGGTTAATGAAATGTAGTTACATCATACCTCAAACTAGAAGGCAAATTATCCTGATAAAAAACCCATAAGAAAGAAATAAAATACAGAGGTTTTCTCTTCTACCAAAATGAAATGGGAAATTAATGGTATCTACTACAAGTAAAATAACTTCAATATGATGATTAGGGTCCTCCGCATGACCATATTGTCCGGCTCCCTAAGTCCCTATATAGCCAACAACCTGAGGAACACTGCTACTTCACATAAACCCCTTTTTAAGCCTCTTTTTCTATAGAATCCAGGTTGCGTTCCACATAAAACCCAATGGAGCCCTTTTTGTGCTCAGCAGGTGCCTCACAATACAACATCTTACATAATAGAATCCAAAAATTGTGGTAGAATCCCTTGCCTCATAAATACTCCCTCTCCCACTACGTCTATGTTTTTTAATAGGCCGCATTACACACAAGATATGGTGGAGCATGTTAATGAGCAGTGGGGAGTAGAAAACTATGTTTCCATGAAAGGTATACTCATATTTCTCCCTACGAACCCCCAAAATATAGATGATTTTGAACCCAACCTTGAAAAATGCATATAAATCCTCGATCAAAAGATTGAGCAAATATTAGATCTGAAATTGATATGTTTTGAAATGGTTTACCCATCAAACATAGAAATTATCCCTCAGATCCTTCAAACCCCCATTAATGAGTAGGATAACCAGATTGCTTATCTGGAAGAAGAGGGGATACGTTTAAGAGAAAGGGTGCACCAAATGGAGCAGGAGCTTGATAGTCTCAAAATTTGAATGAAATTTTTAGAAGGTGATAATCCTTTTAAACTTGGGGAAATTTGTTCTAGTGAGGCCTCTTTTTCCTAAGGAGTGTCGTACCCCTGATTGACATGCCACGGGATCCAAACCCTGATTAACTGATGTTCCGCAGAGGCCTCTGGATTGGAATACAAGCCCAACCATAATATTCTTCTCTTTTTTGGATATCTTATCTCGCACACCCATTTCCCTCACTTTATCATTTGAATTCCACCATACTTACTCATTTTCACTCACGATTTTGTGTGAATTGACACCGTCTGTGCCTGTTATTATCATTTCACTATCGCGCCAACTGGAATGATTTTTCATCTTCCACTCATGAACACCTCTGCCACGTGCACTGTAACCTTTTCTAGGTGCATTGTAACCCTTGAAACATGTTTTTTGAGGTGGACCAAAGTGCAGGGACACATGTAGGAGTTGGATTTCAATGCATTCGTTAAAATTCCCTCTAAATGATTTCTGGCCACTGTCAGAATTAGCCAACCACACTTCAACTGTGGAACACCTTCGGCATGATTATAAATTTCTTGATGAAATTCGAGTCAATGGTGCCTTTAATATCATTATATTACTAAAAAAAAACCTGATAGTACTTAGGTGGGATGTTTAATATGTACCTAATTGAGTATGTATACTAGGGTATTGGTGTTTATCATGTCCACTTAGAGGAGAAAGAAAACATATAATTTTGAAAAAATATAGATTTATTCATGATGTTTTGTACCTGTACTTCATGTATCATGATAGATGCAATACTATGTGTGGTGGCGATTTAATAGTATATTCTATACAATCTAGTTGTAATATGATTTTGACTACATTTTGATATTCATTTCTTGCAAGGGAGTGAGGGGTAAGTGCCTCAAATTGGGGGGCTAAAAGGGGGTCTTAAGTAGACACTTTTTTTCTGAAAAATAAAAATCTTCAACTTCTACAAAATATTTGAAATAGTTACACTCAAAATTGGAAGATGTTATAAGAACATGAATCTAAGCATTTTGAGTCTAGTTTCTTGTAGTGCCCACATTTTACACACACAATGTCAAAAGTAAAATACTAGGATAATTTTTTTTGACTTACATTGCTCACTACACACAACACAACATGGGCTCCAAGTACAGAAACTCGACTCACATACAACAATCACCTAAGCCATCGACTCACATAGACACATGAAAACAACATAGGCATATCGATGCCACACTTTTCCCATTGAATGGTTACTAGCAATGCCCCAACCACAAAAAGGAAGACTCAAGGAATAGAGAACTCACAACACATCATTTATTTAATTGTATTTTAGTTACGATTAACATTCCAAGAACATTATTGAGCAAGGATAAATTTCTCGTTTATCCACCCACATATTCTTAAGTTTATTCCACAGTTAAAATACAGTTCGACCATCTTATGTTGGCTTCTTATACTTTATAAAAATTTCCATAACTAACATACTTATTTTGGCATAAATCAAATTGCATACAAAGTAATTAATTATCTTATTATTATGTTAAGAATATTCTTCTCCAACATTCATTCAATGTCTATAGTTTTACCCTTACAACTCAAGTGAAAATGATTTGATATCCATAACGCAATAAAAGGATTTAACGGAGATTTAGATACAAGGTAGCTTTTTACCAAAAAAATTCCTCAGTCACGGAATAACAGTTTTGCTACCATAGTTAATAAAGTTCAATAACTTAATGACTTCCTTTTATGTTTATATATCTTTGGTTCTCTTGTAGTTTGATCACAACAATGCAATACATAATCTTTGAAAACACATAAAGATATTTAATTGAGTTATAAGGTCTCCAAGAGTGGCAGTATCCCTAACCTCAATTCTCGTTTTTACTCTTATATGCTTTATTTTCTACATCACAATATGGTCTTATTTTTAGCATTGTCTTGTACAAGGAGTTACGAAGTGTTTGTCTAACCTCTTGAAGACAAAAAAAAAAGGAGACTTGAAACTACACACGAACCCTAAGTTAACATCCAAATCAAATGAGGTTTAGATTAATTCCAACTTCATCTAAGGGTCTACCCCTCAACTATATGTGAGTTTTAAGTGAGAGGACAAATTTATGCTAAACCACCTTCCCGAAAGGACCAAGGTGTTATGTTGAGAGAAATCAAGGTAACACAGTTAGTTGAGCGGGGCTAAGGGGTTCATTAACAAGAGTATAAGACCTAAAATCAACCAAGTCACAACCTCCATCCATGTCGTCTATATCCAACTGGGTTTTCACTCGATGAAGAACTTTAATTTTAAATCTATTTTTGAATGACAAGGTAGTCCTTTAGGCTACGAAGGAGGGTTTAGCTCTACACACTCCAAGAAAAGTTTGAGTACGTCACTCCTATCAGACGGGTTTAAGAAAATGTCACTAAACCTACTGACTAAGACGATAAGTCCATTCTTGAGCTCTGATTTTCCTAAATTAGGACATTCCACCGAGAGAAAAGATTAATTACTTCATCCTATTTTTCAATGTTTTCTACGGTAAGGAGTATCACACATGAAAAAAAAGTTATGTCCCGATGTTGAACAAGGGTAGTGTGTTTTTGATTAAAACTCTTTATTACATTTACAAAGTATGAATGCACAAGATGACTCGTTAATCATTTATTGAACACTAAACATACAGTACAAGATATTACTTCAAATTCATTTACCTTATATAAATATCAACCCCTTTTAACCATGTGTTCTTTGAATCAAAATTGAACCTAAGATTAAATGCACATTTCCTAAATGTTCTAGAAACCAACATCTCATACATAACAACAAATTATCAAATATAACCTTCTGAAACATGAGACTAAAAAATGCATTTATTCATTTAAAAATGAACTATATAAATTACAATGATAATTAATGCATTACACAACACCTTTACGTCATCATTCTTTCATCCTGCCAAAACACGTGAGCATGATATCAACGATAATTCACTGGCATGGCATCCACCCTAACCTAACATAAGTATCATTTTTCAGTTTCCCATTTACATATGATAATAATTACAATTTGCAATCGAAATAAAAGGTCTAGAGACATGTATTCATTACATTTCATTTTTCTTCATTGTGTAACCTAGGAGAGAGAAAGAGAAGGGAAGAGAGAGAAAACATTGTTTTGTCAAAAGTTCTAATACACACAATAGGTTCCACTATAGTGTTTTAAATAGTTATTTGTATGTGTTAAGAGTTTACAGGGTGGTTTGACAATCCTACAAGGGTCCGTAGCTTTCTATTTTTACATTTTCTTACTAGCTACAAAAATGTACAAAACATGCTCAGAGGCTAAGAAACCACTTCCAAAAGTTATCTTCCGATGAGAGTGCACACCACGATCAACTTTCTACGTGTCCCCAGATATACCAAGAATTCATAGCAACTGACGAAATTGGGAAAAAGTGTATGGTTTATGTTTGGCGGCTAGTTCTCTGGGGCCACTGGTCGTAGTTGACCCAGTTGCAGATGAACAAAATTTAGCTCAAGGGCCCAGAAAACCACGTCCATAACTGATGTTCGATGGATGAGCACGCAACAAGACACTTCCTACAAGTTCCCCTATATGAGGAGAATTCATCAGAGTTGAAGGGACTGAGAACTAGAAAACCATTTTCAAACAGTGACAAGTTTTTTAGAGCGACAAGTCGAAATTGGTCCAATTTGACCTCGTCAAACTACGGCCGGAGGCATACAAAATGGCTTTGCCAAACTATCCAGAAGAGTGCTTTTTCCTAAGCTAAATGTTCTATGCAATTGTCTAGTATAAACACTAGAGGTTTGCGAAGATGGGAAATAATTTCTCTATCCAGGTTTCAAATGGTGGTTCAAAACGAAAGCCAACTTTCTAGATTTGATAGCTTTCTACGACTGTAAACCAATGTAACAGGGCTCCTATAAGAGCATCAAAAAGATCACAAATGTTCGTTCAGGGTCAAACCAACAGTCTAGGTGATTCCTCACATAACAAGGTACACGAATGAAGCCTAACATCTCATTTTCAGAGTTCCGAAGGGTACTTAATGAGTCTCCCAAAAATGCAAAAATTAACTATTTAAAAAGGGAGAAGGTCTTCATTATTACTGGAAAGTCAATTTTGTCTGGTCGATAAGACAATGTTGTAGCGATCCAGTTGGGTAGGAATTTTTCTACATCACCTCAGAATGAGGGTGGGAGTTTGTGGTTTAATGCAGAAGAGTTATTTTGATTTTGTGAGTTACAACACGACCTTTCATTGTTTTTGTAACGAGTTGATGTAAGCATTTAAATGTATTAAAAACCTAATATTTTAAGATTCTATTAATTTGTAAAAGAGAACTAAAACATGAGAATTATGAGAGGTAAGGGAAGATGAACCATGCCTAGAAGGGATGGCGTTGGTCAAACCCATGGCTTCAGTTAAGTATCTCGTTTGGCACTTCGTCAACCAGTTCACGAGCCTGGATCTAACATCCACCACATCACACCAACTTCCCGATCACTTGAAGTTTTCCAACAGAATAAGTAGTTGCTTGTGCATTTCTAAAACCTTTTGAATAGATCCATTATGTGCATATCTTGCAATCCTGACATTCCATGAGACAACATTTCTTTGAGGCGTTTTGTCAAATAGTTGACTTGCCTTGTGTAAGCTTCCACAATTTGCATACTTGTCTACTAGCACATTTGCAACTAAAAATCCTCTACCATTATGCTTTGATGGTTGTGTGAGGCCTTCTCTAAAGCTCCCATTTTGATAGAGGTTGGGAGGATGTTGGAAAAAGGTTGTGGAGTCTAGCTTTACATGTACCAATTGCATTTGCTTGAAAGTTTCCAAGGCCTTTTCAACAAACTCATTTTTTTGCACATTCTGCAATCATTGCAGTCCATAAAGCACATTTCTTTCAGGCATTGTCGAACAGTTCACATGCTTCCACATTTTGCATATGTATCTACTAGGGCACTTGCAACTAAAACACACAAAAATCCCTTCTCCATTATGCTTTGGTGGATGTCTACACCCAGTTTCAAAGCTCTTATTTTGGCACAGGATGGGAGTATGCTAGAAAATGAAAACTGATGGGGTTGGAACCCTGTTTGCTGCACATGTGAAATAATGTGACTATCTCTTGAGGTAACCCCCCCATGTTTTTTGTATACTACTGCCCTAAAAAATCCATGAGAAACTATCTAGTTCTTTCATTTGGTCAAACATTGAAAACAACGCCCCCCAACATTTGCGACTACAACATCTGTGCTTGCTGTCCATGTAAGAACAGAGGCTCAGGTTTGATGCAGGCATTGAGGATGCTGGCACAAGATGCCAAAAAGAACATGGCACTCCATGGGATGACATTTGGTGTTGGATTTCTTTGCAAAACAAAACAAATTCCTTTAAGCACATGGATTCGTGCAAAAATTGTGACCAAAGCATCATATGAAACCTCATTTCCTTCAGGCATTTGCGCAGAACTGGTTTGAGCTTCCTTTTCGTGGTGGTGGTGGCTGCTTGTCTTCTTTCCATTCCACAAAACCAAAGGCAGAAACAAAACAAATGGGGCATGAGACCCCCCTTTTTGCCCTAAATCCGCCCCACAACAAAAATCATGGGCTTTTTAATTTAAATCTTTTATTTTATTTATTTATATTTATTTTATTATTATTATTATTTAATAATAAAAGGAGGCATTACATTTCTAAGCTACTATTGTTTTTGAAAATGGTTAAGTTTAAGTGGGTTAAAGAACTAACATACCAACATGTGCTCCTATTTTTGTTAGAAAACATATTAGACAGTCGGTCGTGCCCCCCACCATTTTTTGAGCACTATTTAGTATTTTTTAAAAAAATTTCGTAGAAAGATAGGAGCATCTAGTTTGGGATAAACAATTTATATTTATTTAGTGAGTATTTGTTTTTATGATTTTTCAAGTACAAATATTTTAACTTTTGAAAAATAATGGAGAGCCAACCGTGACCCTAACTACCTCAAAAAATATAGATTTTTAAAAAATATGTATAGAATTAGTCCTAGTTTGGGACTGTAAATTTTTTATTAATTTTCGATGAGTCGAAAAAAATATTCACGATGAAAGATAGACGTGTATAAACTCAAAAATTAACTACAAAAAGGCGTAATTAGAAAATAATCAGTATGGAAACCTTATATTAGTTAGAAAATTTAAATAATTATATTTTTAGAAAGAAGAAAGTTTACTTGACCTCGTAGTCATATTTTAATTAAATTTATTGATCATTTTAGTTTGAATTATCATGGCAGAATAGCTATTTTACCATTTTTATGAAAAAACACATTGTTTGCTATGTTTTTGTAGGTCCATGCCTTAGGCTTGGAGATCCAGACCGGATCCAAGCCTAGAGGCATGCCTTGGAATAAGGAAATATCAAAATGCGTACGCATTATGCTTTTTATATATTTCATGCCCATCTAATGTCCTTTTAATCTCTTTCACATGATTTTTGTCCTATTTCTATCTTTTCTACACATTCATGTACATTTTTACGTGAATTTTGAGTAGTTGAGCTTGTCCCCTAGCCCACTATCTATATTTTATAATAATATGCGATAGAAAATGACGCAAGGACATGAAGAAAGTCAAGATCAAGACATAGAAACAATTGGAATCTAGATGAGACTAAAGAAAGTGAAGCAGATGCAATAAATTCGTGATGGGCAAGGTACATCTACTATATCAAATGTACCTAATGTTTTAGAAAATGAGTATGAAATGCATAATTAAAGTTTAGGGAATAATTATTTTATAATGAATATTGATGATGAATTGAATGATAATGTTGGTATGGATAAATAAATTGATATGAATCCAAATGTTAATCCTGAAATATGAATGGAAACACTGAATGAAGAAAGTAACCTTGCTAATGAATCTTTACCTCTAAGAACACCTCCTTCCATTTTTCATAGAAAACCCATTCACTTAATTGAAATTATTGAAAACATTATAAAATCAATGCCTAACAAAATGTCTAAAAGAAATGTGAGAAGAAAATCTAGGAGAATTTGGGATAATTACTTTGAGAATTTAAATGATGCACAAAAATATGTCAATCAATTTGTTATCATTAATGAAGTTAATTAAGATGAGACTTATAATGAAGACCCTGGGGTTAAGAACATCTAATGTTCATGATCAAAATGCGTCAATTATTGAAAATATACATAAAGCATACCAAATTGTAGGTGTCAACAAAGATGCACCAAAGATAGTAATGTTACATGGAAGTGCACTTAACTAATTGTATAGTAAGCGATAAAATAGTTAATAAACTGCTTGATTAGAAAAACAAGTAGTGCTTTAAAGCTAAATAGAAATAACACTAATGAAAGCAATAGAGAGACATAAACAGTCTTGAGTTAGTCAATAACGACTGACTATTGGGCTTTCTCTAGCAGACTTCCACGAAAAGACAAGAATACATCTGATATTCTAAAATAATTAATTGTAAAATTTTGGAATGAAAACACAAGGGTGTCACCGAATATAAGAGATACAGTAAAAAGAAGAATAGGTTATCGTAATCATGAATCATGTACAAAACATTTCTTAGATATGACTCAAACAGAAATGTTCTCAAAGTTTAAAAATGAAAATTCACAAATTAACATTAGCGAAAGATTCTTTGAAATGAACAAACCCTTTTATGTGAAAATCAATCACTCACGTACCATTGGTTATTGCAGGCATCATGTTGAATTATCAATGCATTATGATGTTTTTTGTCAAGTACGTTATGTTTTGCATATCGACATCATATTGCAAGAGTGTGGACTAAATGCCCCTCCAAAATATGTAAGGGAATTTATTCTTACAATCTTTTGTGAAAGATCGATTGGACAATTTTTTTATAACAAAACATGTTTGGATGGAACGTGTAACGTATATGGTGGCTTGCCAAAATTTAAAATTTGTATACATGAGGAGAGTACACATTAAAATAGAAAAGGAATTAGTTTGTTTTAGAAAATATAAATATGTGGCATATCAATTAAATGATGGAAAATAATGTAATAGGTGTGAGCTTGTTACAAAACAATTACTTGTATAAGTATATATGGTCAAATTCTGAGAGGAAATATTTTATGAGTATGTAAGGCACACACATAGAGCTTGATGGTTGGATGAAAAATTAAAGTTAAGGACACATTCCCACTTTGTACTATTGTTTCAGTAGTTGACTTCGTAGAGAATTACTCATTGCAGCCATAAATGGATTTTCAGTCACAATACTATAACTCAGTGCAAGTTGTTATTTTTGTGCATATAACATTCATGCACTCCCTGGAAAGCACTGAACAAGATCAAAAAATATTAAGAGAGTATTATTTCTACATAAATGATGAATGGACATATTCTACAAAAAATGTGCAAGGGTGTTTCCAGTTGTTTTATGTGAACTTGAATGAGAGAAAATTTTTTTTCAATCAACATTAAATTTGGTTGGAAAACTGCACATCTCAATTCAAGAATGCACAAATGTTTTATTGGCTAAGAAAGATGCACATATAAATATGTGTACAACATATATGGAGCTTTACTATGGAAAGAAATGGGAAAGGAGAACATGATGGTGAAGGAACATGTTTGAAAAGAGCCCTTGTAAGAGAAGAGTTAAAGTTCAAAGATGGTGCTAAATTTACAGGTGTAGAAAACATTCTTGATTGGTGTGTCAAGAACATGGGCCATGAATCTCAAGATATTTCAATGGTTCATATATATTTCTAGTTGATAGATGAAAAACATTTGGCAAGTTATGAATATTGTATGACAATTACAAGATCAAGTGATATGCACTCATTTCATAGTTCAAATATAATTTTTTGCACTATTCATACTAGGTGCATGACATGCTTTTGTATATTATGCATTGATTTTGTGTGGAATGAATGTGAGTCATAAGAGTGGATATATGAATGGACTTGTAGATATCTAATTCCACTTAACACATCAATTTCCACGAGCATTACAACTTACAATGTCTTCAGATCATATGACAACATCACTTGACTTTGACCAACTCTCTGATTTAGTGCAATAAGGTACACATGTATGTCATGTTATAAATTATTAAATGATCAACTCTTATTGTATTTTAAATTTGACTTGAGTTTTACTTTGTGATGTAGGGAACATTTTTGCAGTTATTGTGACATAATTCAATGAAGAGGGAACATACCACTTCTTTTCTCATTGTGTAGAGGGGATTTTTTTTTACTTCTACAGTCATTGATGGTGAATAACTTGATTATTCCATTAGTTCAGTGGTAGTCACTGGAACTTGGCTTCAATGATATCCTATTAAAAAGTCAAATACTTGGCTATTTGAAAACTATGAAGTACATAGAAAGATACTTCACTATTCACATATGGTTCTTGCAACAAATATTCAATTGGTCAAATATCAAGGTAGGCCATCAAACAAGAATCTGTGGAAGGCTCGTGAATCAAATCATGAAGCAATTTTTTCTAATGTCAAGAGTAGAGTTGATCCTTGCAGTTCAATAGATTGAATTTCTAAAGGTATGTTCATTTAAGATTAGATATACATCTACGTGAATTTAATTTAATGATTTTTTTTTTTAATTTTGTAGGTTTGAAATTATATTTAATTGTTTACTAACATGTTTACGTAGGTTATTGGTGTCAAAATATCTTCCACCTTCATGTGGTTGGCACTGTTAGTAGAGAATCTAGTATTCTCAAAGCTAATAGAAGGTAAAGGAAATTAAATATTAGAAAGGAAAAATAAACATAAATTCTCATTTCACCACCTATATTGTATGAAAAATCTATTCTTACAATTCTCATTTCACCACCTATATTGTATGAACCATATCTTCTTAACATGTTTCCTATTACTTGTTTCACATTGAAGGATTTTTGGCATGGAAACAAAGTCTCACCCTCCGTTTATCAGGCCACCCCAACACGTGTGTGTAGTTGGTTTAGTGACACAATCTTCCATTTGTAAAATATAGCAATGGACAACCTTACATTGACTCAAACTAGACTATTCATTGTTTTTGCAAAAAATTAGACAATGAGAGGACCAAATTGAGATGGAGAAAGCTCAGACAATATTGCATAGAGGGTACCCACATGGAGGTGTAGGATCAGATAAGACATTTAAATGTGCAATAGAGAATGAGAAATCACCTGACAAACTTATACCATTTTTTTTATTTGAGGGCTCTTAAGGGACTACACTTGGACGAAGTAACTTAGAAGCACCGGGATCATTGACAACTGAAAAGAATCCTCCCTAAGAGTTTACCTTGCCACCCTGATGCGTGTGTGTAATTGATTCGGTGCCACAAGATTCCATTTATAAAATATAGAAATGGAAATCCTCACACTAACTCAAACTAGACTATTCAATACTTTTGAAAACAATAGGACCATGAGAGGACTGAATTGAGATGGAGAAAACTGAGACAATATTTCATAGAGGGTACCAACACAAAGGTGTAGGATCAGAATATACCTTTCAAGCGACCATGGTGACCGAAAAATCACCTGGTGAGCTTATACCAAGTTTTTCTCTAAGGGATCGTAAGGAACTATGCATGGACGAAGTATAAAAAAATAACCAACATCATTGTGCACCGAAAGGAAGCCTCCTTAATTTTTTATTAGGACACCTTGATGTGCGTGCATAGTTAGTTTGGTTCCATGAGCTTCCATTTGCAAAATATAGCAATGAATATTATTACACTAACTATCACTAAACTATTCGATGCTTTTTCAAACAATAGGACCACGAGAGGACCAAATTGAGATGGAGAAAACAAAGACAATATTTTGTAGAGGGTAACAACACGGAGGTGTAGGATTATATGAGACCTTTCAAAGTGCCACGGTGATCATGAAATCACATGGTGAACTTATACCATTTTTTTTCTCTGAGGGGTCTTAAGGGACTACATCCAGACGAAGTAGCCCGGAAGCACTGAGATCATTAGACACTGAAAATAAGCCTCCCCAAGTATTTAATAGGACTACATGAAGACTAAATTGATCTAGGGAAAAAAAAGACAAGATATCATAGAGTGTACAACATGGAGTTGTAGGATTAGACGAGACCTTTCAAGTTACCATGGAGATGGAGAAATCACCCAGGGAAGTTATATCCTTTTTTGCTGTCATGGCTCTTAAAGGACTATGCCCAACTGAGGTATCCCAGAAGCACCAAGATCATTAGGCACCAAAATTATTCCTCACCAAGAGTTTACCAGGCCATATCGATGCATGTGTGCAGTCCATTTGGTGCCACAATCTTCTGTTTGAAAAATATTTCATTAGTAACCTTACATTAGAGTTCAAGTAAAAGCTAATGTTTACTTTGATTCTCATCACTTTTTCACTCTCTCTCCCCTCTCTTTATCTCTCTCTCTCTCTCTCTTTCTCTAATTCTCTTACTTTCTCTCTCACTTTTGGTGATACATTTGTACCTTTCCTAAATATGCTATGTATTAATTTTGATTGAAAGAGATGAATATATTATGTTTGTAAGCTAATTTGTTCTCTGTTTTAGTGTATAACAGAACATGAATAAACTTGTGTGTAATACCAGAATTATGTTTTATTTTATTATTATTACATTGGAGTGAAATTAAGTGATACAAATATGGAATGATGATGTATTACCCTTTTGGATAACTCTTGTTGCATGGTTTAATGATCAAGTGATAAATGCAAACTATGCACATGATTGTATTGTGTGTTCTCAGTTGAATAGTTAATATCATTATGGAAAGTGGAGTGTGTGCACATATTGAGGAATATTTTCTAGTAAGGTGATTCTAATGTAAGTTAAGGATTTACAAAGTAAGAATTGAGAACTTTCCCCCACTATAGAATGAAGGGTTTCTAGATACCCTGAACCAACATATGAGCGAGTAGAGGATTGTTGATTAAATCCATTGAGTTCATTGTATAAATTTTATGGTAAAATAGGAGTCAAGAAGGAGTGGTGAAGATCATAATAATCATGTTTGAGGTCTTGGAACCAAAAACCAACCGTTTGATAGCCAAATGTTGCCTCTCGGGATCCACTATGAACCACAGTCAGGGTTTAGGTGTGTTTGTAGTCTTGAAGCATGAAATCAAGGAACTATTACATAATATTTGGAAGGAAAAATATTGAATAGGTACCTCAACTGATAAAATAATAATTTTTGACTTTCATTGGTGGAAGAGTGAGATTTCCTTACCAGTCCCTTAGAGTACTATATGCACATTTGTAAATGTAGTTTGAGAAGCCATTTTACAAAGAACCCAAGCTTTATATATTGAGATAAGAACTAAAACTTATAGGGAAGTATAATAAGATAAATAGATGCTTGATTTTTCATTGGTAACATAATAAAAGTGGTTATATACTACACACTATAGTGGGACAAGGCTAGTTAGTGCTCCAAGAACAAAAAGTGAAAAGGTGACCTCTAAGGAGTTGTAGAAGGAGTTCGAGTCTGAGATTTTGGGAGCACCTTAGGGATGGAAAAGTGAACTAATGAATTTTGTAAGAATTTATAGGTATTATTAGATCCTTCTATCCATTCTTATTGTAAGATACATTGTCTTAAGGGGCATAGTTGACAATTTTGGCAAGATGAACAACAGTGGTGTTTGCAGCCTTATGAATCAAGTTAGTTATGGTCATAATGATTGTTTGAGGTGTTAAAACAAGGGAGAAGAATAATAAGCATTGAAGAAGGAATTAGGTGCATGATAAGACAATAAATAGTACAAAGAGACCAAGAACAAGAAGAAGCACAAGTAAGGTAAATACAAGAGTATGTGTTGTATGAAAATCACAATCACATAAATAATGAATATGGATAAATTTAGTCATTATTATTATGAAAACACTCTAATGAAACTGTAAATAATTTATAAATATTCAATAATATATCTTATTTATGAAACCACTCGAATGAAACCACAAACAATTTACAAAAATTTAATAATATATCTTATTTAATTTGAATTGAAACTTTGAACCTAGGTTTAGAAAAGGTTCTCTAAACATATACACATTGATAAATTGAACGAATAATTATTCAGATTAGATAAATATTTATACATGTTATATAAATATTTATTTCCAAAGTTTCATGCATATTATACATCGAAAACGCTAGTATACAACACCAATAAGTGAAAAAATATCCATAATATCTTATATTGTCAAGTGCACATCATATTAGTTTGGATATAATTATAATATAAAAAATGTAAGGTCTTATACAAAAATTACGAGTTCTAAATAGTATTAACGTGAATAATAAATACAAAAATGTGAATAGGTTATATAATATCAAGTCAATGCCATATAGGCATATATACAATGTTGAACATGCATATAATGCCATGCACATAGGCATACAAAATAAATGTCACAAGACACACACACACACACACACACCCTATTCATTAAAATATATCCCTCTCTTTTCCTTGCTCAAAGAATCCCCTCCCTTATATGTAGATGGAGATATATGAGATGACTTGGGATCCTCCATGGCCTAACTAAAAGTCCTCTTATGCTCAAAACTCAACTATAGTTGAACCTGTAAATGAAAACAATTTTGTTTTGTCAAAAATTAATGTATAAGTTTTCAACATGTATAAGACCATGCTAATGAAACTATTTACATGCACACACACTTAACACAATCTCTCAGTCACTCTAAATCTACATCTCACGCTCACCTGAGTCAATGAGTGTTATTGGATCACAAACGAGGGTGTAAAAACGATGAGCTTGAAGAGTCTATGTCCTTGAAGTGAAAATGGAAGGGGTTGAACCATACATACACTTAATATTACAAAATAAAACTTCAAAATTATCTTATAAAACTATCTTAACAATAAAGTTTTTGAATACAGATCTAAACATTTACACCAACTAAGTACATGTATGTGTAATGAAAATATTTTAGCTAATTTTATCAATATACTATGAATAATATGAACAAGGATGCTACCTATTGCAAGTAACTCCTACGTATACACAATGCAGTTACGTTGATTATCTACATGATACTACAATGAAGCAAATTATTAAAATAATTGAACATAATATGAACTACACGAGCTATTTAATTAAAAATACATAGTTTGTATACCTCTATGAGTTGTTGTCCAGATGAAATCACAACGAAAACACCTTTATCTACTCCTCACAAAGATGCTGGTGTGTCTAGTGAGATCATCAAATTTATAAAAAATATATCATGTCAAGTTAGTTGAGCATATATAATATATACAAGAATACATACATACATACATACATACATACAAACATACATACATACATACATACATACATACATACATACATACATACATACATATATATATATATATATATATATCTTTGAGTTCAAAAGTTATATATATTTACATAAGTGAAAATTTTACACAATTAACATTGTAAATCACCTATGTGAATGTATGCATAGGCATGGTGCTCACCACTCGTGGTTGGGATGATGAAGTCCCTCCAATGCTCTGTAATATTAATGCATACATGTACATATGTATGTGCAAGTTAATAAATTTGACTGAGTTCAAATACAATTATTTTAAAAATTTAACAAATTTAAGTAAATCAAGTACTCAAATCTTTTTGTAACATGTAATAAAAACTAAAAAATACCCATGAAGGTGTCATTAATGTTTGAAATCCAAATGTATCACTAAAAAATGTTTAAGACATAACCACATTATAATGTGTACCACCAGCGACAACTCCACCAACACCAGTCTTTATGAAAGTATCATCTTCATCGGGTTCCAAGCATATGCTACCACAAGACATGTAAAGATGTGGCTTCATGCTACTACTACCTAGAGGAATAATTTATCTACCTCCACCAACATTAGTATAATAAATATCCCTCATATGTCAGACAAGGGTATCATAGAGTGCTTGAAGCACATGTAATATATCAATCTCTGTTGTCTCCTTCACTGTTGTAGGGATAGTCTCAGGATGAGTGGGATTTTGTGTGGGGAATCTACCATGTTGAATAGGTACATGGTTTTTACCTGGTCTATCCTATGCAGAGCCTTTTCCTCATCCCTGAAACACATGGTAGTCAAAATAGCTCGAGATCTCATTGACTATAAACTCATAAAAGAGTTTCCTCAAAAGTATAGTGGAACCTCATTGTTATTACAAGGTGGAATATCAAATACCATCCACCATTGGTCCTAAAAATTAATTTTTATCAGAAAATTATTTCACCAGTGGATTGGAAACCATTTTCATGACAATGGAACATGTAAATTGGTTATGGGGTCCGTGAATAATGCACATATGAGGTCTTTTGTAATATTTTTTATTTACATATGCATATGATAATTTATTGGCATAGTATTCCATACAATTATCTTTATAATATGTCCAATGATCAATTTGACTCATTTCTGTGTCAACATGAGCCAATAATGCCTCTAATGTGTTTGCAAGTGAGGCACGGTGGGGGTTTATAGAATGGGGATCCATCATTGTTTTAATTAATTACTTAATTTCAATCTTACTTTCCACTATATGGGCTACTAAAACCTACTAACTACCTGGAGGATGCTAAACAATTAAAAGAGGGCTAGGAGGGTTGACATGATTTCTAGGGTTTTGTTGTGGTTGAGGTGCAACTGTAAAAATAAAAAAACATGTATTTAATTAAAATATACAATATAATTACTAAATGTCAATGCAAGTCAGAGATTTTTTTCCCTACGTATTCTTTGTGGTTGCATTGTTGATTCCACCTCAATCCAACCTTCGCGGAGATTTGTAGATGATCTTGGCAGCTAAATGGTTGAGCACAAATCACAATTGTAGGTTTGCTGTAGAATTCACGTTTACGGGAAATTTGAATGAGGAGAGGATTTGGTTATTTATTTATAGTTTAAAATAATGTGTACAAATTTTAGCTTTGGGGAGTATCAAACCAAACAAAACAAAACATGTACGCATTATTGCAAAAAGGGTATGCGTTTTGCTTATTTTTCAGATTTTTGCCCACTTTTGTCCCCCCAGATTGGTGCACGTACCTTGAGTGATAACAAGAGTGTGTTATGTTCTGTGAGAAACTGTCTTGGATTTCCATTAAGGATGCTCTAAAATTGTCAAACTTGCTAAGGGATATACTCCTAATGAACCTTTTTTTTCTCCATTTCAATCTAGCGATTTTGTTTTACAATCCACCAAATTCCTTATGTTTTGTATTTTGATGTATTAATGATCTCCATTTACTTCATATTTATATCTACCATTTTCATTTGATTTCTCTTAAATTTGGTCTTTTAATGTTTTACTGATCTTCGAATGAGTTGGGTTTGAGTTGTCCTTTAACCCATTTAATGCTTTTGCATATATTTATCATATCATCATTTAAATTATTTTTAAATTAGTTTTTCCATTTCTATTGGTTGAATAAGGTATTTTTCGGTTACATTTGAATATGTGTATGGTGCCAAATAGAGGGGTTGATGGTTATTCAAATCAAATATCGGGTATTTGCAGAGCCTTCAAAACCTAGGAATTTTTGTTGTTTATGATGAGGCCTTTTTATTTGCACACATTGGTTGTAATTATTGGTATATAAAAAGGAAGCTCGTTTTTATTTTAACTTTGTGTTGGTCTATTAAAGGGTTGCATTTATAATGGGTTCAAATGTCTTCCCTATTTGTGTTTCTTCTAATGAATATACATGAATAAATGAAATTGATTGTTCATTACTAATATCCTAGGCTTACAAAGAGTTCAAATCCAAGGGTATGTGTTAGTCATAATATATATTACTATTTTCCCATGTATATTTCATGGAATATAAAATGGTTTTTGTTATGTTTTCTTTGGAACTAAGCTGATATTTAACATTAGACTAGTTGCTTTAACAATGCAATAGAATTTATATCATGGATTTGATAACAATATTACATATATCAATGTTTAGATACCTAAATTTGGACTTATCATTACTTGGAAATAAATCCTTAGTGTTTAGGTCAACCCATGGCTCATTATGCTCTAATTTGACTATCTCCTATACATGCTTTTCTCAATAAAATTTACCAGATAATAGGTCACACTTGTTATCCATCTTTGACTAGTCAAAAAATCAATCTTAGAATATAAAATACATTTCAAAAATTGTGCTGCCATCTCCAATATAAAAATTATGTTGTGTAATGTTCCCAAATGAGATCATCCACATCAGAAAAAAGTCACTTGGATGATTTTTTCCAAAGCTAACAAAATCATTCTAAAATATCCAAATGTTACATTTCTAAATTTGGATAAGTTACAATAATCACCCATGTGTCATTTGAAGGGAAAGTATTGTTACAATAGTCATCTATATGAGTGTAGACACTTAATTTTGGTAACTTACCCTTTAAGAATTACAAGTTTGTCTTTTTTCCTATGTTAAGATAAAGTATCACATTCTAAGGTACATTGACATATACTTCTCTCTCTCGATGATTTGCTAATCTCTGCACACTGATATGTCGTTCATTTATACAACCTTAATAATCCAAAGTAGCAATATATTCATAAGAATATTTCCCATAATATGGCTTATTCATCATTGAAACCCTATATGAGACTATATTGTTTACACCCGTTTTAAATTTTATATATTATTATGAGAATGCACAAAAAATAAATGTAGGGTTCATTATAGGGGTTATTCTGATTAATTAGCTTCTAATATTAACCATGCAATATAAAAATAACACATTAGTACTTGTAACTAATGATTACAATACACTACAAACTCACATACACAGGTGGAAAGATGTACTTAGATATATAATGTGGAGGAGGATCCAAATAGAGTTGTAGAGATCACAACATAACAAATTACACACAATAATAATGTGAATACATTCAATTTATGCTTATAATATAAACCATATACATAGGAATATGATTCCTATATTTTTGGATGTATCTCCAACTAATCCTTCCATGTATTTCTCTCCCTACTCTATTAACATGAGTTGTTAAAACTCATTTAAAAAATATTATTGTTATAATTATTTGATATAAAACAACTTATAAAAAATTACTAACATACATATAAATAATAATTAACATCTAAAACCATTCATATAGGATGATATACGAGAGATTTGGGTGCACAAGTTGGAGAAATGGGAAAGGAGAGGTTGAAGATGCTTCATTCCTAATATTGCAACTAGAAACTACACTTGTATGGAACCATACAAGTCTCTTGGGAATGTTTGTATGGTCATGGAGCTACTATACAATCTTGGAATTGTTTGGAATGAGGTTCTATAAATTATTTTTCCATTCAATGGTCTAGAAATATTTTTCATTTTCAAACCCTAAGTGTCACATAATATCGAAACCATCTGAAACTAGCTAAATCAAAATGAAACCCTATCCATGGGTGGAATACCCTCCAAGAAGGTCAATGTTTGGGTTCAAGTGCCATTTGTGCACCTCCTACATTGGAACTACTTTAAATAGGCCTCAAACCACATGTAGATCTCCACTTAACATGTAATATCTATATGAATGCCACTAGTTTGAAAACTTCAACCACTTTGACCATGTTTGGCATGATTATTATCTTACTAAGACAATGACTTTAGATCTTTGGGTGCTTGAAAATGAGGGCACTTGAACTCCTTCACTCAGTTGAGTATATTAAAATTTTATTAGTATCCTCGCTAGTTAATATGCATCCAGTTTAGGAAGATATAGGGAGATTTGGGTACCTTTTATGATAGTATTGTTATACAAAATCAGCCCCATGATGTTTTAGGTTTTTTGGAAGGGATTTGATCAAATTTATGACAAAATAATCTTCTTGGGTAATGTTGTCATGGATAAAGGAATGCCATATTTTGTAGTAGTGGGGGAAAATCATGTTTTTCAGCAAAACATTAAGCTTCCTAGCACTGTTCCCTTTCTTAGTAAGCTTAATTGTCGAAAACTTAGATATATTGGCAAAAAGGAGGGAAAATTTGAGAAAAAGTCAAAATTTGGCAAATTTGGGAAAAATATTAATTTTAGGGGAACTTCTAGTGTTTGGGGCATTGCTCTCCATCCTGCAAAGCCTTTCTATCCAAGGTTTTAGCCAAAATTGTAAAAATTTGGGTCAAGAGGTAAAAATCAGACATTTTTAGAACTAAGGGAATAGTTCTCTAGTTCCCTAAGTTCCTCAAAGGCCCGTACTTACTGTAATGGGAAAGACAATGTTTATTCGAAATAATTTAGCCCAATTGACACTAGAGGAACAGTTCAAGTGTTTCAGAGGTTCTCAGAACCTCTAAAATTTCTGACCGAAGGATAAACAAATGACATTATAAGTAGAAAAGTTGGTCGAGGTGGGCACAAAGTGAATCATTGTAATGTTCCCATATTATAATGACTCATTGCACTATCAATGTGAAAGGAAAAGATAGGAAAAGTGAGGCAAGTGGTAGTTAAACCAACCATTAACAACATAGTTGGAACTATTCCCAAGTTCAAAAGGTTCCTCAGAACCCTTCCTTCTCCAAACATACAGTTGGATAAATTGACCCCAATAAACACTAATGGAATAGTTCCCCATTTCTCAAGGTTTTTTGCATCCCTGATTTATCTACATATAAAGGAAATAAATTAAAACAACGAATGAAGACACTCAAGGAAATTTCCCTTGTTCCTCACATTCCTTAAACACCACCTAGGACAACCTGGAGATGGTATTTTGCCATAACTTTTGATTTAGAGCTCCAAATAACACAAAATCAGTGGCATTAGAATCGTCCTATTGAGAGATACATTTTGGTGTCAAGAAAAAAAGAAAATGATGTTCTTTTAGGGTTCAAAAGAGCAAGCACGGGTTCAAAAAGGTAAAATTGTAAGTTTGTGTTATCCATTTTTACCCCTGGCAAAAATGGACAACTTAGAGATATTAGGCTTGGGTAGTTGACAAAGATTCAAGGTTGAATTTGGAGAAAAATTGGTGAAATTCTATTTTTTAGAGTGCTTGCAGCTGATTTTGGAGGAATTTGGGATCATTTCGTGTAATTTTCCTTCTTCAAGGCTTAAAAAATGATCAAAATTTAGCCAAATTTGGGTTCAAAATGGATAAAAGTGGGAAAATTGGCTTTGGGGCACTTCATTCCATTTTTTCGTAACTCCCTAACCCAAGAAAAATCTAAGAAGTTAGTGAAACAATTGAGAAAATTGAAAAAATATGAAAAATGGGCTATTCAACTACACATTTCGGGCCAGGGAACTTTTTTACAAACTACACATTCCGGGCCAGAGATTTTTTTTGCAAACTACACATTCTGGGCCAGGGAACATTTTTACAAAGTGCACATTTCGGGCCAAGGAACCTTTTTGCAAAGTGCACATTTCGGGCCATGGAAATTTTTTATAAAGTTTACATTTTGATCCCATGATATTTTTTTACAAATTTCACATTTCGACCCTGGGAACATTTTTGCAAAGTGCACATTTCGGTCTTGGGGAACTTTTTGCACAATCACAATTTTTAATGTCCAATCTTCAGATGCTCATAACTTTTGATCTGGGTCACGAAATAAGGAAAATTTTATATCATTGGAAAGGTATTGAAGAGTAGTACATTATTAATGCATTTATTTTCCACATTAAAGTTATGTAATGGTGCAAAATTGCAAAAAACTTACTCGGGTCGTTTACAAGTACACACTTTGCAAAATTTAATGATGCCCATGCTGGGTCTACAAACTATAATGTTTAATTGTCCTAGATGGTTGAAGATGTGGTTGGGTGCATTAATTTCATGTTCCCTCTATTTTCACTACTCTATTTTACCCATTCTGATATAATGTAAAAACCTTATCATTTTGAAAAGGGGGGATATTCTAGGATTTAATGGAACTCTGTAAAAATTGTTCCATGGCAGCCAATGAGTTGAAATCCTTCATATGTTCCTGGGAAGTGTTCTTGTGCCTCTATTCTTCACATGTAATGGACTGTTCATATTATGAAAGAAATAAAATATCCATTTTTTTGTGTTTCCTTCAACCCTAGCACTTGTTTTATTGTATTTCCTTGCCTCTTCATTGTTTTTGTCGTATTCTGTGCATGTATCTCTCACTTTGCAGGTTCATATTGTTGTGTTTCATGGAGAAATTATGGGAAGTGAAGCCTTGGGTCTATGTCACAGTTGTTTGGCCTCTCTTTACTCCATTTTCCTTCTTCCTTCTCTCTCAGTAGGATATTTGCACCCTATTTTCTTGGTGCTATCACCTAGCATAGGATTTCCCTTTCACGCATCTTTCTAACCCCCCCTCTCTCTCTGGTCCTTGACATGGTTAAATTATGATTAGATAGTTACATTTCCTTCATTAGGAGTAGTTTTAGCAATAGAATTAGGTAGAGGAACCAACCTTCTCTGGAGGTCCATCTCAAGTAGCAAGTCCCACAACTTGAGAGATGGTCCCATGTTAGCAAAAAGTAGAGATTTGCAATGTGTAAATCCTAGGGTGCTACTTTTTTGTGATAATAGTTTGATAGTTCAACAACTAGAATTATTGGTTAATGGCTCCCATACCTCCTCTTACAAGTAATATGAAATGTGGGAATGGATATTTTAGACGCCCATGTGGTCTTATAGGTCATTTATTACCCTTGATTGGTAGTTGAATCAAAAGTGTTGAATTTCCTCCTATTTACTCCCTTCTCTCTCTCTCTCTCTCTCTCTCTCTCCCATTTTCTATATATTTGTAAAATTCTCTCATTTATAAATTTGGACACTCTCATTTTACAAACGAACCATGCTAAAATGGTTCCCAAGAAGGTTTTGAGTTGCATGCCTCAGATTTGGACTTCTGTAATGTTCCTTCAATGTAAAGGACTGTGCATAATTTAAGTAATTAAAATCATGTTTTGTGGTTATTTTATTCCCTATCATATGTTTTGTTGCAATCCTTTCCTCTCCATTTATAACAGGTATGTTGTGAATGTGTTTATCTTATAGATTGCTTGAATTTTGTTTTGTTTTTGTGTACAAATGCAAGGTTAAATGCAGTTTTGGGTTCACGACATATATTTTTTCCATTTCCTTCTCCATTTTCCCCCATTTTCCCCTCATAGAGAGTTTTTATTCCCCTTTTATTTTTTTTATCACCTCTTTCTTATCTTAGGATATAATTTCCATGCATCTCTCTCTATGGTACTTGTAAATGACTAGTTTAGGATTAATTTAGTTGTATTTTGAAGTTGTAGGAGTAATGTTAGCATTAGGATATGTATAGGGACCAATATTCTTAGAGGTTGGTCTCGATTCATAAGGTCCCACACTTAGAGACAATCCCATGTTTCACCAAAAGCCGTTAATTTTCATAATCAAATATAGGGTGCAAATTTTGTGTGATAATAGTTTTGGCATGTCTGGTGGGATAGATTTGATAAGATTTACAACTCCATTTCACCAAGTTCAATGTGTGTTTGGTGATATCTAGCCTTTGGAGGATTAAAATCAACACATATGGTGACTCTACTAGTCCAAAACATCCTTTTTCTCAATCAATAGACCACTCTTTCACCATTTTAGTCATATTTTCCATGATGTTGTATAATCATGAATTTAATTCCTCACTAGAATCCTCAGTTTCAGTTGCAGTATCTTTCAAATCCACCTCCATGTTCCCAAAATCCATCTTCAGAGTATCAAAATACACCTCCATTTCAATTTTATGAGCCTGAGTATGCATAATCCTATGAGCCAAATGTAAATACACGTCCATGTGGTTATTCAACTAACGATGGTGCTAAATAAGATTAAGGATATGAATATTTTGGGGGACATTTCACACCTTCAGATGATCTTGAGATGAGAATTCAACACATGGAGAAGTTAATGCAAGATATCAAGGAAGATATCCAAACTATGTTGGATAAACAAAGTAGTTGTACAAAACCCTATCCATGTGGAGGTCCTCTACCTAGTTGGTGTAGCCCTCAACAAAGGCTAGAGGTAATGGTTAAATCATTTGACAAAATGGGTAAATTCATTATATCATTACAAGCATTAGAGGATAAAAAATAATGTTTGAAGATACCTGTCAATGGGGTGTTCCTCCACTACCACCACATGGGACTAGGATGCTTCTTTATCAGCCTAAACCATCTCATCCCAAGATTCTAGTCGTAGCTTTCTTAAAGCTCCACCTTGCATTTCTTCCCCTCCATATGAAGAAATTTCACCTCCCCCATATTTTCAACCATTGTAAAATCAGTTGTAAGTCTAATGCAACCTTCCTCTTGTGTTTCCAAATCCATTTTGGGATGAAACAAATAAGAAAACCAACTTGGGAGGGTAGCCAATTAAATAACCAAGAAGGGAAAACCTCCTACACAATTTGAAATATTAGAGCTCATGGTTTGAGAACAAACATTTTCTATAACTGGTTAAACCTTTAATTGATCCATAGGAATCCAAAAAAATACACCATTCCATCAGATCCATCAACACTAAGAAGGAAACATGAAGAAAAACAAGGAAAAGGAGGTTCTGTCTATTTTTTAATAGAACCGCCGCTCTTCACAGATCTAAGGTTGTAGAACTACTACCCTACCTAGGAAGCGGTCCTGTAACTGCGCCCCAGCTAGGGAGGTGATCCTTTAACCACCGGTTTGTACTGGGTAGTAATCCTTTCATTTATGATGAAAATGATGGATCTCGAAATGATTCCAATTTGAATTGTTTTACCTTGTCTCTTTACTTCCTCAACCTTTCCCATTCTCTAGTGCACCGGAGCACTTGGAAGAGGCTATAAATTCATGGTAAGAGAAAGACAATAGGGGAGGAGGACAATAATTGGAAGTGATCATCCAAAGAGATGAATAACAATTGTATTGTTTGAGATAAAAGATTTAAAGAGCAAGAGAGTAGGGATTATTTAGTGTTGGAATGGAATTGTAGGAGTAAGGTGTAAGAAACAAAGAATGAAAGTACTTAGAAGGAATTTTTACATTGTTAATTCTTTTCATACTTATTGTAATATGTAAAATTTGATTATTGGCCAAATACAAGTGGGAAAAAAGTAGTTTCCCTTCCCAACTGGTTTTCCCTCAAATTGGGAGTTTCTAGGATAAAATTCTTGTGTTGTGTGTTGATTTTTGCTATAACTCTCTTTAATTAAATTCTAAGAACTAGATAATCAGTCACTAAGTATCCAATCTTCATACAATCTATCATTTTACGAAGAGAAAGTAGAACAACAAATTATTTGTGATTTTGTGAATTTCCGAAGTAAAAGTTTACAGATCATTTTGGTATTAGAGATGATTATATATCCAGGACTATGGCATTAGATTCATTCTTTTTATTTATATGATAGTGACAAGGTGTAAAGGTGAAGAATTTTTACCTTGCGAAACAAATATTTCTATGAATAAGTGGTAACAAAGAATTTGAGCACAAATGGAGGAAGAGAACTTGCTCTGTAGAGTCGAGATGCTAGAGACCATAATGGATAGGTTTCATAGAAACCAATAAGATCTTTCAGATCTAAAAAAGATGGATAAGGTTAAACAAGATTCCATGGATTAAGTGGTTCGAGCACTGGCCAAAAAATTTGGTATCAGAGGTAGCCACGATGAGGAAGATTTGGAATGGCGTGAATAAGAGACTATAACTATAAGTGAGAAGGTAAAATCTGCTCATACTCCTTTTAAAGTCGAAACAAAAGATGAAATAAAGAAATTTGAAGGACCAATAAATGCATAATTACTTGATAAGTGGATAAAATAGTTGGAAGTTTATTTTAGTGTGCATAATGTTACTAAGGCATAAAGGATTACCTTTGCACGTCTCAAAATGGAAGATCATGCTTTGGTTTGGTGGGAAACCCATCTAGCCACTTGTGAAAGGAAGAAATGTCCTATTGTTAGTTCTTGGAAAGGTTTTAAGGAATTACTTAGAGATAAATTCTATCCTATCGTCCACAAGACTGAACAAATGATTAAGTGGTAGTTCTTTAGACAGGGAAATGGTCAAAGTGTGCAAGACTATACTATGGAGTTTTGGAGACAAGCCATGTTGCTTAATATGGACTTGGATGAGGACATTCTAACTAAATATTTGGGAGGACTTCGCACTCACCTTCAAAATAAGATACTCTCCACGAAGCCCATGGATATTAACAAAGCTTGTATAGAAGCATATTGTATTGATGATGGGAAGAAGAAAGGAGAAACAGAGGGAAAGGAAGACCAATCAATAAATCAACAACAAAAAAGGAGCAGGGGTTAACAAGTATCAAGGGTAAATGGAAAGGAAAACAGGACGCCAATGTTTTGCATACTTGTAAAGATCCTAAAAATTTATGTAAGAATTGTGATATAAATGGACATATTGACACCACATGTTGGAAGTTGTATTCAGAATTGCACCCAAAGCACCAAACCAAGGATTCTAAGAAATCCATGGCCACTATGAAAACAAAAGGAGAGGTTGATATTGAGGATGATTCGGATGTAGATGAGAGGATAACATGTATGACCACTAACATGTACGGGGGAGGAGTAGAAGAAGAGATGAGTAAGCTATTTCAAATCAGAATCCAAATCAAGAAGACTAAGGTAAATGATTTATTAGATTTTGGTTCCCAATGAAATTTGATTTCTGATTCAGTTTTAGAAAAAAATTGTCTAAAAACTTATGTGCATCCACATCCATACCCATTGGGATGGGTGAAGAAGGGTGTATAAATACATGTTACAATAAAGTGTAAGTTTTAGTTTTGGATAAATACCCTATGTATTGATGTACTAGAGGTTGATATCATTCCACTTGATGCATTTGATGTTGTATTCATAAGTCATTACTTATCTTCCAGGGATGTTGTGTTCACAAGGAGGGAGAACTGGTACAAATGGGTCAAGGATGGAGTTAGTTTCAACATCTGGGCACACTAGAAAAAATCACAGAAGGATATGATAAGTTGCCAACCAAGCACAAATACTTATTCAAGAAAATCATCGGTTTTGTTTAATTTCATTGGAAGAAAATCAAAATGGAGTGGAGATAACAAATATTTCTAACCAAAGGATGGAAAATTTGGATAACACTTGTCAGTTTTTGTAGAAGAAGCCACCACAAGAACTTCTCATTCAAGGATAAAATCAAACTTCTGTTATGTAGTCACCGTATCTAATTAATGATTCACTCAACCTGATAGTAGGGAAGTAAGAATAGGAGGATATACAAGGAAAAATTATAACAGTATCACACATGGAGAGGATCTGAAAAATCCATCTTAAGAGACAAAGTATGCCATACTTCATGTGGATGCACTCAGTAACAAGTTGCATGAGCTCACATAAACTAGGTTCATCTATGCATGATAAAGAAAAAATAGAGAATATTCCTTACAAAGATAATTGTACTCGAGGTAACTCAGAGGATGATTTAGCACTAGAGAAAAAAAACTAGAGATCCACAGGAGTCTTGGCAGGTTGGACGAGAAGAGAAGATACCAAGGGAAAAATGGTGGTATTCGAAGGAGAAAGAGAGGGAGTTGATTTCTCTACCACTCTCCCACTAATATTTTTTGGGAATAAAAACCTCCTAAGCAGGGGAGGTATGATCCATAGGGATCCAGAAAAACACACCATTCCATCAGATCCATCAGCACTAATAAGGAAAAGTGAAGAAAAATGAGTAAAATGAGGTTTTGTGTATTTTTTTATAGAACCAACACTCTGCACAAAGCGGCGGTTGCAGAACCAACGCCCAACCTGGGTGGCGGTCTTATAACCACCGGTCTACACTAGGTGGTGGTCTTGTCATTTATGACGGAAAAATAAAAATAGAACTCTAAACAATTCAAATTTGAATTGTTTGACTTTAGTCTCTTCCTTGCCTTAACCTTTACCATTATCCAGTGCATGGGAGCACATGGGAGAGCCTATAAATTCATGGAAGGAGAAATAAAATAGGGGAGGATGAAAACAATTGGAAGTGATAATCCAAAGAGATGAATGAAAATTGTATTATTTGAGAGAAAATTTATAAATAGCAAGGGAGCAAGGGTTCTTCAGTGCTGGAATGGAATTGTAGGAGTAAGGTGCAAGAAACAGAGAAAACAAGTACTTGGAAGGAAGGTTTACATTGTTTCTTCTTTTCATACTTATTGTAATCTATAAAATTTGATTATTGGCCTATACAAGTGGGAAAAAAAGAGAAGTTTCCCTTCCTAACTAGTTTTCCCTCAAATTTGGGGTTTCTAGGATAAAATTCTTGTGTTGTGTGTTAAGTTTTGTTGGCACTCTCTTTAAATCAATTCTAAGCACTAGATAATCAGTCACTAAGGCTCTAATCTTCATAAAATCTGTCATTTTCCAAAGAGAAAGTAAAACAAAAAATTATTTGTGATTTTGTGAATTTCCAAAGTAGAAGTTTAAAGATCATCAATGGAGGCTAAGATTGAAGAGCTCAAGATAGAGGCTGAAATTATAGAGCAGTAAGAGGTTGTTAATTTATCTCTTTTTGAAAAATCAAAATTGGAGAAAGTAAAATTAGTGTAGCAAGGGAAAGAATCAGATTTTTCTAAAGATAAAATGCAAGAATATAATGACAAAAAACCTATATACTTTAAATGCAATGTCCATGTTGGCCTTGCCATTTTAGAAAATGTTGATCATTGTAAGCATGTCTCAGAAAAATATTTTCACATTGAAGAAGAAATCATATTTGGAGGTCAATATGATCTTCACATTGAAGGGACATAGATGGAGGACTTCAAATAAGATATGATCTAAACATGTTTAAGCAACCAAGAGGTAGAAGATTTTTCTAATTTAGAGGATCTAAATGATGAGGAAGAACACATGGAGCTTACTTGTTTTACATTCTCATCATCCATCTTCCACCATAAAGATCCTCTTGCTACTGAAGTTTCATTTGGGCCTAAAATAGTGAATGAAATGCTAATGAATGTTGATCAGTCCTTTCTATTTTCCACTAAATCATATTTTGAAATTCATGAAAAAGAGATTAAAGAGATGAGGGAAGAACCTGTTGTCCAAATCAATCTACACAAGGAGCAAGAAGATTAGTTTGACATGCCAAACCTTGTGCAAGATGAGAAGGATCTTATTTTCAGATAAGAAATCATCATGGAGGGGGTTAAGTTGTTTGTTGAAGAAAAACAAGGTCTAGACCAGCTTGCAAACATCCACGATGAAGAGGAATGTGAGGTTCTAAAGGAATTTGAATTATTAGAAGAAGAAAAATAAGGAACATATCAGATTTTAGACATGTTTCTTGATGAGGAGAATGGTTATCTTGATCTTTCATACTTCTTGCTTGATGAAGAGGCACATGCTAGTGTTGAGAGGGATGAGAAACCAAAAGAAACAAAAGTGTTTGTGTAAGGACAAGAAAAAAAAGTTCAAATCAGCTTGCAAGAATCCACAATGATGGACAAAGTGTCTCTACTAGCTCTATTCATGGAGTCTCATGTGAGGAATATGGGAAAATCACAAGGAATAGCTAAATAATCACAAATAGTGTTTTCCCAATAAGATATTTGGATACTTTAGAGCCAAAAATGGAGTTGGAACCAATCATGTGGACCCTAGAACACGAGGAAGAGCTTCAAAATGCCAAATATCGACTTAAAAACATCAAAAACCATGATGAAGATCAAACGAAGGTATTTGTTCTCTCTCTATTTGTTGATGGGATGGGAAATCCTCTCATTAAAGGCCACATCTGTTGCACAACTAATCGCATGGTCTAATTTTGTAAAGAAGGGAAGCTATTTCTCCCAACCACTTATTGGTTTTGTTTAGTTTCCTTTTCCTTTGGTTAGATTAGAATTAGATTAGGTTTGTTTATTGAAAAACAAGTGCTTGTGCACACTTTTCATGCTTCTACTTGGGACATGTATGCATGTTTGTATATAGTTTTTTCCCTTTTTCTATATTGCATAGTCCATTTAAAGTAGGTTTCAGTGTGGAAACAAGATGTTTTGGGGAAACTTTAAGGTGCATTCAACTCAATCCCCAAAATCAGCTACAAATCAAAAGCTCTCTTTGTTCCTTCCTTGTCTGAAAATAAGAGTTTTGGGTCAATTTGCAAGGCACATCCATGAACTCTAAGAAATCATATTTTAGAACAAGATTAATTGGTTCTAGATCAATTCTAAGTCTATACAATGATTTATATAGGCTCAGGGATAAGAATTTCATGTTTTAGATCAGTTTTCAAGTTTTCAAGCTTGACTTCATGCCCAATTGATGTCCAAAAGGCCATTTATCTCCATCTAGTAGGAATATTGTCTCATCGAGTCACCAAATTATTATCCAAAATATTCCCCTTTTCTATTTTGGGTGTTTTGGAAGGGAGTTGGTCAAATTTTAGACAAAAGCATGTTCTTGGGTAGTGTTTACATGGATCAGGGAATGTCAAATTTTGCAGTTGTGGGGAAAAATCATGTTTTTGGGAAAATAAATCATCTTCTAGGCACTACTACCCATCTTGGTAAGCTAAAATATCCAACATTTCGATACATTTTCAAAAAGGATTGAAAATTGAGCAAAACAAGTTAAATTATGAAAAAACTGGGCATAATATCAGGTGTTGGGCAAGTTCCAATGTTTAAGGAATCTCTCCATCTTGCAAAGCCTTTCTATCTAAGGAACTATCCAAAATTTCAAAAATTAGGGTCAAGAGGGAAAAAATGGACAATTTTTGAACTTATGGAATAATTCCCTAGCTCCCTAAGTTCCTCGAAGGCCCGCAATCACCATAAGAGGCAAGAAAAAGTTTAGTCAGAAAATTCATACACAATCGACACTAATGGAACAATTCAATTGTTTTGGAGGTTCCCTGAACCTTTGAAATTACTGTTTAAGGGGTAAATAATGGGAATTGTGAGAGGAAAGTTTAGTTGAAACTGACATGAAGGGAACCATTGGAATGTTCCCATGTTCCAATGATTCACTGAAACAACCTAGCTTGTGTTTTGTTGTAATTATTGCCTCTCCATTTATAAAAGGTATGTTATGCATGTGTTTATCTTGCAGATTGGTCCAATTTTTTTGTGTTTTATGTGAAAAATGCAAGGTTAAATGTATTTTTGGGTCTATAGAAAATATGTCTTCCCTCTCATCCATTTCCCCCATTTCCCCCTCATAGAGAGTGTTTATCCCCCTCTTCTTGGTGTTATCACCTATTTCTTAGCTTAGGATTTAATTTCAATGGATCTCTCTCTGGTCCCTGTAAATGACTATTTTAGGCTTAGTTTAGTTTCATATTGAAGTTCTAAGAGTAGTGTTAGCGTTAGGATAGGTAAAGGAACCAACCTTCTTTGGAGGTTCATCTCGATTTACAAGGTCCTAAACTTGGAGAAAATACCATGTTTCACTAAAATTCATGATCTTCCATGATCAAATGTAGGGTAAAAAGTTTGAGTGAAAAATTTATTTACAACGAGAGCTCATTTTAAACACTGAAATTTAGTAATTTTCACTTTGATGATAGTTGATTTGACAATGCACTCTTGTTGTAATAAACACCATCTCTCCACTCCTACTTATCACTTCTCAAGGTCTCTTGTTTAGATTTTTTATCCTTTCATAATGACATGTCAACAAACTATGAGAATACATTGCACAAAATCATCACTTGACAAGCTCCAAATTTCATTTTACATGTTTTTTTCCCTAGTTAGGGTCGTACAGTTTGGTTAAGAATTTGTATCTAGTCCAGACCAACCTGTAAGATGTTGGACTGACATGTCCTCAAAATATTCTTTGAAATTGATATCTTTGTTTAGGTCTTATTCTTCATTTGGGTTGTCATTTCTTGGATAAGATACATAAGAAATCCTATATAAGAAAATAAACATTACCTCATTTTCTAACCTGAAGTCCTAAGGAAATGCACTAGATGACTCACTTCATACACTTGCAAAATGCATACTAAACCTCCCTAAATATTGCAATAACTCATTTTAATTCATTAGGAAAACACCCACATAAAATTTGGATCTCTAAACTAGGCCAAGTCAAAGAGTCCATATTTCTCCTCTTCAAGCACTCAAACATCCTCTCCTATGATTATTTTAACAAGATCAAAATTCAAACAAAGCATTTTCAAAGAAAAATACAAAATCTGATTGATTTATCTAGACATCACATGCTAGGTGGAGAATGACATGCGGTTTGAGACCTCTTCAAAGTAGTGATAATGTTGGTGGCGCACAAGGGTGCCCGTAAAAATTATAATGTTTAATTTTGATGATATTATTCATCCATGGACTAGGGTTTGAGATGATGATCAATCCATATATAGAGCCTCGTTACACATGTTTGAAAACTAGGGTTTGAAAGTGATAGATATAAATCCAGGAAGGCAGAGTACCACATAAACTTATAGAAGAAGATTTCAGAATATGTCTAATACTATACAATTTGGTCATAGAGCTATACAGTATGGTCCTAGAAAAAGTTGTATGGTACATCACTCAGTGATGGTTTGTAATTCACGGTTCCAACCTCTAGTTGTCAATGGTCACTTCTAGATTAATGACCTCCCATTTTCACTATTACATTGCATAGTCCCTAATCTCTCCAAAAGTCATCCTGTGTAATCAAGATAAGTTTCCTCTATTGCTTTATGTTTTCATACTTCATATCTTGAATGTGTATGTTGATTAGAGTATGATGCATTATTTCTGAGATTATCTGAGTTGGAAATGTTGGAAGTTAATTATTTCTATTGTAGCCACCTATATCTAACCTACATCCATTTAGAGTAAATCTGACATCACTAAATAAAATTTATCTTGAAGAAAATGAGTCTTAATCTAAAAATGGTGTACATATTTTGGTGAAACCACTTTTTATCAAACACTTCACCAAGGCTACTATCTTCATAGTTCTTTGTATATTAGGCCTATTGACCTTTAAACACTAGTGATATCTAACCTAATGAGCTTCAAACCCTTTCACCTTTGGGATCCATGTTGTATGATTCTTCTAAGGTTGTTTTTTTATTTACTTATCATAATAGATTCCTATCTTATCACACTGGATGATTATGTCAATTGCCACCCCATCTAAAAATATATACCCACTATCCTTGGTCAGATCCTCCTTCATCCTGACACACCCATTGAGTATGTAATGGATACACTACCTGTAACTTTCTCATTCAAAGATGAACTTATATCTTTCACATTTGATGATTTACCCTCAAAAGTGATAATTGACAATGGTTTTGTACTTTATGTAAAAGTCACTATCTGCACCATTTTAATCAAATGTGTTCTTGTTGACAATGGGTCTAGTATAAACATTTACAATATATATTTTTTACATCATTTGGGCATCCCCACCACCGAGTTGTATTCCTCCACTATTAGTATCTGTGGCTTTTATAATATACCATGTCAGCCACTTGGCCAAATCACATTGCACATTACCTTAGGAGCTCACACTCTCCCCACCATGTTCCATGTAATTCCCAATGATCTTAGTTAACATGTACTACTAATATGCCCTTATATTCATATTATTCATGCGGTGCCTTCCACCCTTCATAATTGTCTCAATTTATACTATCAAGGCACCATTTATACCATAGAATTTGATCATACTCCCTTTAAATTTTGTATTGTTGTAAATCCTAACAAGATGTTTTCCCATCACATCCAGACCCTTCTCCTTATTATAAAGATTATGGTAAATGCTACCAATATTTATAACATCATGGTTTTAATGGATGTGGGTTTGGTTTCCATGGCCAAGGAATTTACGATCCTCTTTAAATAAAGTCACACTAGTCTAAATAAGACATTGGATATTTGTCATTCGTGTTGTGTAAGGCCACATTATTCTCAATGTTCCTTCGAACATCGTATCAAATATTACCTAAAGTATTTAATGCACATGTGAGCCCACCATTTTAGCTTGTAAAATGATCACACATCACCTAATATCCCTTTGTTAGATGTTTTCCTTAATGAATAATCCATTCTCATGTAATTCGTTGCATGTGAGGATCCCCTCCCTTCTATCATGAGACTAGGTTTTATCATATGTTATCACCTCATGCATATTTTAATGATGGAGTTTATTATGAAACAACACCTGATATCTCAAATACCATTCCTACTCAACCATAACCCGAATATCACTCCACCTTATTAAATGAAGAAATAACTTCTTTCAAATTTGGTACTAGTGACAACCCTCACTTAATACCTCTGGTTGCTACCCTCAGTGACACAGAAAGGGCTGATATAAAAAAATTACTGTAGGATTTCCCTGACCTATTTGTTTGGACCTACAAGGACATGCCTATTATCAACCCATTTGTTGTTATTCATACATTGTATTACATGACAATGCCAAACCAATTCAAAAAAATATCATAAATACACCCTAAGGTGGCACTGTTGGTCAAAAATAAATATAGAAGATATTACCTGAAGGATTTATTCACATTTTTTATCACCCCCATTGGGTATCTAATATAGTCCTTGTGGATAAATGTGATGGATAGATTCATTGTTGCACTAATTTTTAGGAACTCAATAAGGTTTGTCCAAAAGAAAATTTCCCACTTCCACACATTATCATGATTGGGGACTCAACCATCGAATATGACATGTTATATTTTATGGATGGTTTTTGGACATAACTAAATTCAAATCAATCCTTCTGACTAAGAAAAAAACATCCTTCATAACCCTGTGGGGTACATTTTGTTACATTTTCATGCCTTTTGGATTAAAGAGCGCTGACACTACTTACCAACGTACTTTAAATCAAATCTTCCATGACTACATTCATAAGATTATCAGATACTATGTTGATGATTTACTCACAAAATACACATATTGACATAACCGTGCCCAAAATATCCACCTCATCTTTGATCAGTTATAACTGCACAATGTTCGTTTAAACCTAGATAACTACATCTTTGGTTTCACCTATACTAAATTACTAGGATACAAAATCTCTAACCATGTAATAAAGGTTGAAAATAAAAGTACCCAATCTATTATTGACATTACACCACCTTAGACTCTCAAGAAAATACAATCCATTTGAGGTAAAATTCAATCCATGCATCAATTTGTGGTTCAATTGGTTGACAAAACAACCTTTCATGTGGATGTTAAAGAAAATTCTACATATGACTATGATGCTACTTACTAACAAGTGTTTGATGATATTAAACAATACTTACTCAACCCCCTAGTTCTCGTTCCACCTACATGTGATAAACCATTATTGTTATATATCTCGGCTACTAAACATGCCCTTGATACCTTGTTAGCACAATATGATAATACCAACTTTGAACAAACCATTTACTATATTAGATGGATGTTGTTCCCTTATGAAATTAATTACACTCCTATTGAGAATATTGTCCTCACCTTGGTATTTTCTACACACAAACTACATAACTATATCATACACATTGAAGTATAAGTGTTCACCAAGGTGGAACCTTTACATTATTGACTAGCATCCACACATTAGCCAGGTCAAATCACGCCACGAGTAACGGTTTTAACTAAATTAAATCTTAATTTTGTTTCTCAAAAATAACTAGAGGAAAAGAAATTTCTGATCAACTCACCACAGTCCTCATTTTTGACCCTTCAACCTTAAATCAAGAATTTCGAGAAGAATTTAATGCTTATAACATTGATTATGATGTATGGACCATGTATTTTGATGCGTCTCAGTGTACCACTAGGTTTGGGGATGAAATTTTCTTTATTACTCTGTTAGGTGATAACCTCCCCTTTTTCATCAACTAGGGTTTTCATGTGCTAACAATATAGCTGAATATGAAGCAGCAATCTTGGGATTATATACTACTTGTATATTGAATATTCAACACATACAATTTTTCAAGGATTCCTAAATTATTGTTCACCAAGTTTGAGATATTTAAAACACTAAAAAAGAATGTTTAATTCTATTGTGCCCCGATCAACGCAAGTTCCAAAAATAAAAATAAAGACAACAAATAATTTTGGTCAAAGAAAAAATAAATAAATAAAGGTGGTAATTATTTTTAAAAAAATTACTTATACGGCGATTACGAATACCCAAAAAAAAGTAACACGGCTAAGTTTCCATATAATGAAGCAATACCAACCATTAATCACGAACGACAAGGAGAATTAAGTAAATTCCATGTCATTAATACAACATTGTATTACTGACCATAAAGGGCAATAATTCGGCTCATCACCGATCTCAAAATTTATAAGAATTACAATTATTATTATTATTATTATTTTATAGGTGTCGGCGATAACTTTATCACGACAAAGGAAAAGTGAAAGTACTCCACTAGCGATATAACTTATTACATGGGAACAATAATTATGAGTTTAAAATCGCTTCGAGGAAAATTAATATATTATCATTATTTTTATTTTATTTTATTTTTAAATGGTTTGCGAGAATCCATAATCTGAAAGGAGTAGTCACGGGTCTCATTTCATCTCAGAAATGGACCCATGCCTTCGTATTTATTCCACTATTGAATAAAAAGATTAAATTAATTATTTATCCCATAAATTGACTACTCAAAACATACCCTAATCCATTAACAAGATTTTTTTTTAAATTTAAATCATTTAAAAGTGCATTCCTATGAATTAAGTCATTGTGCACATCAAATCTGAGCCCTATGATCTAATAGATCTCCACCCTTAGATAAAAAACCTAAAAAGTTGTTAATTTGTGAGAATGAAATATCAAACATTATTCATTTTTATTCCTCTCCTCCATTGAGATGCCCTAATTTATTTTTTATTTTTTTTGTTTACAGGGAAGGAGAACTTATGGAGAGCTCAAGGAAGAAGAGGTTTAAGAAGGATTATCTACTCCATTAAAATTTTTATGCATAGATATGGTTTTCTCACATGTTGATTTGTTTGCCATAGTTTCAACTATATGGTTTTCATTCAATCTTTAGGGTCTAAACCCGAGGAATTAGCAAGTTTATTATTTCTTTTGAATATTTGTATTGTTTTCTATAATTGCTCACATTTATGAGAAAAAAAAGAAATATTTTTATCATAAGAGTCTGAGAGTACTTTTATATATATAAACAAGTGTCTGCCACACTGTTTGAAAGCCCCAAAGGGAAAATACATTGAGAATGGCCGAATGGCCTATGGCGTGAGGCATGGCCAAGGGATATGGCAACAAGGTAGAGGGAGGGAGTGGTTAAACAAGCCACGGCCCATCCGTGGCCAACGTGGTGATTGTTTTACACTTTTGTTTATGTGATTTTCTTAAACAAACATCCCACAACCATGAATTTCATTAAAACAAATTTCAAAGGAAATTTCTTTCCTTAAATTTCTCTACACTTCACCCTTTAAAAAAAATTATATAACAAACAAACCCTTCATTAAGGAAAATACGGCTATGGTTTTTTCATTATATTTTGAAAGAAAATCTCTTTCTTTGTATTCTTTTTCACTCACTTTTTTCTTTTTTTTTTTTTTATTAATTATAAAAAAAAGCCTACTTAGAAAATATGTGGCATCTGCAAAGTTATTTCATGGCTAAAAATTTTCATTTTTCTAAAAGTGTGTATATATATATATAAAAGAGATAGTCAATCTGGGAAAACCAGAGTTATAATGAATTCTCAATTTTATTTGTTATAAAGTCTTTTTTATCTATTCTGGTAATACCCAGATTCAACATAAGTTTTGATAATTTATTTATCAAAAGGTATTTTATAAAAAGTTATATATATATATATATATATATATATATATCTATTTATCTATATTTATCTATAAATATATATATATATATATCTATTTATCTATCTATCTATCTATCTATATATCTGTTTATTACACAAAAACGAAGTTAACATATCAAAAAATAGAGATAAAATAGAATAACATGATTTCCTTGAGTTATAAATACAACAATTTTTACAAGAGTATGTTTTTTTTACATTTAACTAAGTGTTAAAGTCACATAAACTCCACCAAATTTTTGTTTCAAAGAGAAGATTAACCAGAAATTATGACTTTGCAAATAGAACAACAACCTCATGTTCTACCATTTAGAATAATAAGATAAACTGAGAAAGCAATAACTTCCATTTATAAACTTACTTTAAATACAACTTTATTCACTTCTTAGCGAAACACTCAACCATTTCATGTTTTATTTAATGAGGATTTAAACCCAATATCATATTTCTTTCACTTTTCCATAAGGTTTTTCAAGGTAGAGAAATAATGAATTTATACAAAAAATTAACCTTTGAAATTAGATGAACCATTCTGGTAGAAAACATGCAATAAGTTGCAACATTTCTATAACAAGTAATACATCTTAAGTAAGAACTCTAAGAGCAATATATTTAAGTTAACAGTTCCTTTCATGATAGTAATTCATCTTTTTTAACATATTTAAATAAGAAGGAAAACAATCCTAAAATGCAAGTACAAAATACCTCCACTTAATGTGGAGAAAACATGTCAAAATTGTCCCAAAATTACAACTCCTTTAAAGGTAAATTTTGTAGTCTACGACTCGAAATGCACAAAACATAAATCTACAACTTTTACAATTTTAAAGACCCTTCTTTTAAGCTCCATTCCATCCAAAAGTAGCTCCAAAACCCATGAGAAACCAACATATTTACCTCATAACCTATAGGAATCATTACATTCCTTAAGGTGGACCAAACTGACATGCTAGCCTCCCTCCAAGCCCATGTGAAAGAGGGAGGACCATGCCTATAACTAGTAGTAGAAAAAAGTCACCAAAACACAATCAAGAATATAATAATTAGGAGTAACACCCCAAAACAATGCAACATAACCAATAAAAGACTATAGAAGTACCAAAATTTTCAATGAGGGAAGAGGGGATAAGATATCCCATAAATTGAAAAACTTAGAACCCAAATTGAAGATAGTAGTCCCCCATCTACTTATCTCTCCATGAGATATCATAATACTCTCCTTATCTCTCCATAAATTCTCCCCTTATCCCTCCATGCCCTTCAAACCAAATGAAGGGGTAAACTATAGCCCCCTCAAGATTTTCCATCAAACATGAGGGTGAGTAAAAAAGGTATTCTTCCCTCTTCCTACACATGCCCAAAATCTAATCCATGCAAGATTAGATGAGAAAAAAAAATATAAGAAAATTGAACAACCAATTCCAATCCACACAACACAATTCTAACCATTTCAAACAAGAACAAATTTGAGGTAAGATCATACCTCAAGATTAAAAAATGTGCTCCAACCGAAGATTCCACAATCCAATTCCTTCTCCTTGCAAGCTCCCAAAAGTAAACCCAAAGCATAAAAAATGAAGCAAGCAATCCCAAACCCACCCCCAAGAGGGGATGATATAGAAAAAATAGCAACCTAACGGACCAAATAGGAGGGTCACAAGTGTCACCCTACATCTAAGATTTACCCAATATAAATTATCCAAAATTTGCACCCCTAAAACCCCAAATTAAAAGATAATAAAAATAATATCCAAGCAATTGTGGAAAATCCTCACATCCCAACACCATTCACATAATAAAGAAATTTTTATAAAAGATGAGGGAGAAAAGGGGGAAAAATGGCCAAATGGGATCAATTTTTCTTGGAAGGATCCCACCCACCCCTAGGTATAGGGCCTAGGGGCTCTTTCCAAGGAAAAATTAATCCATAACTCACTTTATACACCTCCTAAATGTAACCTTTTTCCCAAATCAGAGTTTGGGGAAAATATGTCATTTAGGAGAGGTAGTTAGACTCACCTAATCCATGATTAGGCGTCCCAAATCCTCCATTAGGAAGAATAATGAAAGACATAACCAATTTTTCATAAAGCCAAGGGTTAGAGTTAAACTGTAGGTCAAAGCTAATAGAAAAGAATATTAGAACTATTAATAACAATGACATTGTTAGAGGGGTTGATGAAATTCAATAAGATAAGAAGGTAATAATAATACAACATCACAAGGGGGTTTAAATAATTCATAAAAAAACCAAGGTCAAGAAAGGTGACCCATAGAAAAATAGACTAGGAAGGAAATTTGTCCTTTTAGGGCCCATTGAGATGGTTCAAGACATCCCCTTCCTGAGTCCCAAGTTTCTCACATGGTGAAACTTTTCATCTGCACACTCAAGTTAAACATTATACTTGCCCAATAATAGCTAAAAAATATGACAACAATGTAAGAAATATCTCAATGATAATCCACATATGATCAACAACTATCTAGTGAATAATCAAACTATGATTCACCAATAGTGTAACAAGAGGGTAACACTATAGTGCATCTACAACAAATATATATCATCCTGAGAGATCTCATAATCTAGTCATAATTAACATGTATCGATACTATAAGAAAATCAAGCATATTGACATCATATGCCATTTACATACCTATCATAAAATAAGTTAGCATCCAAAATCGACATATAATTATCCATGTAATGTAACAACAACATCATCAAAATGAAATATATATGATAGTCAATGCCTCAGTCAAAACAATATGATGCTACAGTGAGTGAACATGGTCCAAAATGGGAAATGAAATAGGTGGGCACTAAAAATTCCATACAGTACTCTTTTAAAAATATTTCTCTCAACATTTGACTTTTGTTCTAGGTTATGTGTTTGGAAATGAAGGACTATAATGGGGTCAAAAGTGGCCATTTTTTCTAGAAATAAAAATCTAAACTTCAACAAGGAATTTGACATGAATATGCTCAAAATTTGAAATTTTTCTAAGATCAAAAGTGTTAATACTCAGAATATAGGTTCACCCCCCATTTTTTTAGTTCCTTAAATTATTTTACAAATAACTTGAGGAGAAAGGTAGCTAAGATTATGTATTAGGACCCACTATTTTTTTCCTAATTTTTCAATGAGTGTATTATTTGTTTACTAATTTTCAAAGAGGACACATTATGAAAAAAAAATATTCATGTGCACACCACCCTAATTTTGAGAAAAATAATAAAAAATCATATTTTTCTTATTTTGAATGTGTTTATAATGGAGCGTAGATCATGTCAATTTTTTTTTCTGATATTTTGATGAGCAAATCGAAATTTATGTAGAAAAAAAATACGCATGTGTAGTGAAAAATGAAGAAACTACTAAAAGAAATCAAGAATGAAAACCTTAACCTATTCAAATTTGAGAAAGAAATACATCAAAATGAATCTAAGATAGATCTTGACATCGTAGTGGTATTTTTAGAATAATTTTGTCTTAAAACACATGAGAAAATGGTGTGTTCACTTAAGATTCTTTTGTTTTTTGTAAACCATGTATTCAGTCAAAGAATAAATAGTCCAACCCTTAGGCTTAGATATCCAAGCCATAGGGTGGGTTATTTCTAAGCTTAGGAAAAAATGCACTCATGTTATTTTATTAGTGAAATTTTGAATTTACACAGTAAAAAATGTGCCCACATTATAAACATTATAACATGAGTGCATTATGTCTTGGAAATTCCAAGCCATAATGTGAACACATTATAACACACTTGTTTCATAGCATAATTGTGTTATAATGTGACCAAACTCTAACATGCTCATGTTATGTGAGAAATGGACAGCAAATAGATTTTGGATGTTTTTTGGTCCCCCATCTCCATGCACATGCTGTTCATTACTACCTTACCCCAGAAAGGAAATAGACACGTTGATACTATGGTTAGTATTGCTTAACTAATCCCCTTGGACATCATTGGTGATTGCACCACCTTTACTCGCTGGAAATTATGTAAGAATTTTATTTCTTCTAAGAATATAGATGCTCTCAATGTCCTAGTCACCACAATAAATGCCGAAATATTGATTGGATCACTGATATCCATAACTATTCTATCGACAACAACTCCCCAATAATGCCTCACCACAAGAAAGTTTCCAATTACATTGTGAGGTCACCCGCTATGTTCTTATTGGAGGATATTTATTTGAACATTCTTTTGATGGATGCCTCTTGTATTGTTCAGGGGTTAATGATGCTCAACTAGATTTATCCCATTTAGATGATGGAAAGTGTGGTGATCAATTTAATGTCAAGGCTATGTCTTAGAAAATTTTATGATAAGGATATTATTTTCCCAACATGGAACAATACAGTCATGAATATGCCAAACATTACGATCAATGTCAATGCGATAAAAACCTTCACCATGTCACATCCCATGTATTATATCTTATTATGCCTCCATGTCCCTTTTCTATATGGGGTTTTGATTTAGTTGGAAAGGTCAATATTGAATCTCCAAAAAAGGAACAATTTTATCATTATTTCCATGGAATATAACTAAATGGGTCAAGGCCATACCCTTAGACTCTACTACTAGTGATGATATCTACCAATTCTTACTTACATACATTATCACATGTTTCAGTTTCCATTTTTCTATTGCTATCGATAATGGATCATCTTTCAAATATCATAATATTAAATATTTTTGTGTAAAATTCTTAATCAAGCATACATTTTCTATACCTTATTACCCACAAGGAAATTTCCAAGCTAAATCCACTGATAAGACCATTGTCAAAATCCTTTACAAGATAGTTGATTAATATGGCTTCGAATGACATAACCAAATCAATAACACCCTATGGTCTTAATGCACCAGTGTTCATACACATATTAACTCTACCCCTTTCCCTAGTTTACAAAACCACAGTTATTTTTCCATCAAAACTAGAAATCCCATCACTTCACATATCTCTCAAATATATCATCAAAGATAAAAAAAATACCATGAAAATCATTTACATGAGTTAGAGATACTTGACTCCAAGTGAGTGCAAGCAGTTGAACACATATGTATGTAGCACTTATTTCAATAAATTGGGACTTATTCCAATCCTAACAGCTAAAAAATATAGCCAATATCAAAATCCAATATTGCTATTTTTGGATTCCAAAATGTCAAATATCATAATTATCTACACTCTAAAATAACACATATTTGATTCCAAAATCGTGCATGTTAGATTCCAATATCGTATATATTGAAATCCAAAATCACATATATTGGAATCCAAAATCACATATATTTGAATCAAAAATCACCTATATTGGAATTATATGTACTCCAATGTACCATATATTCGAATCTAGAAAATAAATATTGGAATCCATTATACGGGCTAATGTCCGCTATCCATTATTTATGATTTGTTATGTACAAAACATGTTTATGTTTTCTAAGGGCTAGCGGTCACTGTCCATTATTTATGATATGTTATGTACATAACATTTTTCTATTTTATAAGGGCTAGCGGCCACTGGCCATTATTTATGCTATGTTATATACAGAAAATGGTTATGTTTTAAACGGGTTAGCGACTGCTAAGCATTATTTATGCTTTGTCTAAGTGAAGCTCCAAAAAATAAGTTCCATCAAATTTGGTTTTGGATAAAATATCATCCCAAACATATTCTCTTTTCCTTCGATAGTTGTAACAAAGGCCATAATGTGGTGCTAAATTTGACGCCCGTTTAGACTTTTTTTATCCTCTTTATCTGTAAAATAGTTGCAAATCTTTGAAATAACCGTCACATATGACTTGCATATTTTAGATATGACCTGCATATTTTAGATATTGTCATCAATTTTTATAGATTATATATATATTAATTATATTAAAAACAATTAAGCATATATAGTATAATTTTATATTTACTTTATGAATAGTGTAAAAAAACTATTTTACAAAATTTTCCAGTGCAAGTTTTTCCGATAATTCACCATAGAAGTTATTCAATTATAATGTCATTTTATAATCGGTGAAAATATAAATCCTCCCAACTTATATTTCAAAAATCTCAACATAATATAATAGAGTTACACAGTACATTTCATAATAACATATGAATGTATATATTATTGGTAATGTTAAGCAATACAATCATAACAACATTATGAAAAGATAAATAGTTATTTAGGTTTTTCTTTCTCCAAGTATTTGATTCCATCTACCACATTCAATTCTTAAGACACTATTTGTGATATGTTTTTGTACAAATCGGCCATTAACCATTTATATTTTGTATAATCTTTGCGTCTACTTTTCATACCCACTATAAAATTTTTAGGAGGGTTTCCCTTTGCACCTAATGTAATACACAAAGTGTTTTTCAAACTGTATGATTCTTCTCTAAATGTTTTATAGGCCACTTACTATTATTCCCTTGACTATATTGCAATGTTACTTTCCCTAAGTGAGTCTTGGATTCAATACAGTTGATATTTTTTTTATTGAAGAACAATGACATATTTTTAACATCAACAGAAATGAGAGTGTCGAACCAGAATCCTAGTTCACAGTATGGTGATAGTAATTTTATAAATTATGATAGGCCACCTCGCAGGTTGACAAATTTCATACCGAACCTGAATGAAATCTTCCTATTGTATGTTTTTAATCCCATATAATAGGTCCCCCACATCCAAAATGAGTAAATAACTCATATCGCTATCTGTAGGGAAGTAAAAATATTTTATTTTCATCATCCACATATCAATAACAACCAATTGAAATTGACAATGTTTTGCATCTTGGATTACACTGCCTATACACGCTGCTAGATCCATTGATGCAAGAGCTATTTTAAATAAAAAATCATCAATTCATAATCTATTTCTTCTTATTAAAAATGTGAGCATAATTTATTTGAAATAAACATTAATAAATTCATAATTGATTTCATGATGTGGAAAACTTAAATGGATAAACATAGTGGTTTTTGTGGTGATATGGTAAGTATAATATCAATTATTCTCTGTATTATAATTCAAATTTAGCAACTGTTAAGATACGCTTATATTCGTCAAACCACCCTTTGGTAGAGAACAATACTCAACTATTGATGAGGATTTGTGACCGCTAGGCTATGCCATCATTGGTCGAACTACACTTAGTTGGAAAACCTTTAATGAAGCTAGCCAAGTGTTGCTTTACATAAAAATGAGCTGGATCAAGCTGTATGTAGTTCTGTTTATGATGATGTTGAAGCCGAAACAATGTTAATTCAACGCAAGTAGTTAGCATGCAGTAGTGAATCAGTGAAACGTTGTAGACAATATGCAGTTGTAAATCAACGAGACATTGATGAATGTAAGGTTTTTTAGTCAAACCATTTCTTTATTGAACGTGGATGCATAGAGTCCACTAAGCTCTATATATTTCATTTTAAATTATTATCGTAGCTTACAAATGGATTTCTTTCAAATTTTTCTTCAACCCTAAGCTAATCATGTAAACTCATGTATGCTAGTTATTATTTCCTATGAATTTATGGGCCTTATAAATATTTTTGTTATAAAATACACATGGATATCATATCATTTCCTATAAATTTGTGGGCCTTATTGGTTGTCTACATAATACATTATTGTCTTATAAATTTGTGGGGATTGTTAGTAATTTTTAAAGTAAATTCACACGATCAACATACCTAGATGTGATGGCGTATTCGTGGCTGATGTTTCCGAATATTCCACATCTATCATCTAAACTGTAAAAAACATAACTTTGTTAAAGAAATTGAAAACCATGGCAATTAAAGACAAATATCATTAAATATATTTATAAAATGATTGAAAGTAAATCACCAGGTTTAATTGGTTGTGTAGCGTCATGGTGAAATAGTTGTACATCAATTTTAATAGCTTTTTGCTTGTCTACATAAATAATAATTGTATAAGTAAAATATTTAGGTTAAAATCCATTAAACAAAATCACTTGTGTAACTTGTTTTTAGAGAAAAATTTTTCTTCATATGAGAATAGTAATGTTTCATAAACATTGCTTGACTATATGTCTCAAAAATAAAAAAGACAAATAGTCTAGAATCCACCAATGCACGGAGTGCAACACTTCTGTCGTAAAGAACTAGTACTAGATAATTTACCAAACAACATTGAGTGAACATCTCATCCCAGAACTCATACAATATTTCACAAAGAAAAGGATGGCTATTTCCTTGTAGTCCAATTTCACTTGCAATTACCAATTTTTGTGGCACTTTCTCCATCCAATCCATAATGACCTCTTCTCTATAATCATCATTATTGTCATAGTTGTGCACACAAGATATTGTGTACATAAGACCCAAACTTTTGAATATCCCTTTGCTATCGTAGAGTCTATAGAATCCATCCAGAATTGATATTCCAATGTCTTTAATCTTTTCCATGATTCTTTGTATTGTGTCGCTTAACATTTTTGAATAACCAGTTAGTATTAGAACAATAATAATAAAATCCAGCACACTAGTTCTGATAATTGTTAGAAGCTCCATTATGACATTGGAAGAAATATCGTTGACCAAATTGTAAAAATCAGTGATCACACATTTAACATTGAAAGGATTAGTCAAAGGAATAGCTGATAAAGTTGATGGAAGATGGAATGGATATGCACATTTAAAAGAAAAATTGTCTATGACTTTCAGCCTTGCTAGTATATTTCCTTCTAATGACATCACATAGTTGTTTAATATTGTCTGAGCCATGAAGGGAATAAATTCTTCCACTTCATGATATTTCTTCCATTTTTTCCATTTTTCCCCTAATATGGGAATCATATTTTATTTTTCCATTGCTATCTTCACCCTATAGTAAAGATAACTGGCAGTAGTTTTATTCATGCAATTTAAATTTTTCGATTACATTGGATTCACTTCAGGATGCCAATATAATATTATCAAGATTCTTATTTCTCAAATAATATATAACTTTTTCTCTCATTTTGTTGTCTCCTTTTATACTCTGAAAGTAAGAATCAAATGTCTCTGATATTACACTAGCCTCGAAAGACCCAGTTGATTTAGTATTCCTTTTCAACCCATGCAATTTTGATTTAGATGGGTTTATCTCCAATTTAGTCAAATATGTTCAGCTTAGCATAGTAAATAAATGAAAAGAGTTTACAAGAATCGAATCGAAAACGAGGCACCACGAAGTACTTGCACTCCAACAGAATTGTGATAGCTCCAGCGATTGCAAGAAGGAAATGATAAATAATGGAAGAACTTGCTCAAAATAAAAAAAAATTGCACATAGAGGAAAGAAAACGGAGTGTCTTGGCATGCTCATAAATGAATAGTAAAGGGGTACATAAAGACTGTTGAGTAAACCTAGTGCATGACACACATGAAACCCTAAACCTAACCCATGTGAGATGACCCTCCAATATGAGAGGAGGACACATATGATAACTCACACTAACACCCCCCTTCATCGAAGCTAGGGTAGCAGCTATGATGAGTCAGACAGAAGAGGAAGACATTCCTAAACAACTAAGAAAGATGTGTCAATGGGGCTTGACAACTAAAGGCTTGAAAAGGTGCCCATATACAAACACAATCTTCCTATAAGAAGAAGAAAAATGGGTCCCGACATAAATCCTAATGAGGTACCTATGTACAAAAGAAGTCCCAAGTAGCGAAGGAAAACCCAATGGGAAAAAAATCCACAACAAGAGAACAAAAAATACTCTCTAATATAAGAAAGATGCCAAAGATGGGTCCTGGCCATAAAATATCCTGTAAAGGTACCCATGTACAAAGGGGCAATCTCTCAGAAAGATGAAAAAGAGAGAAGATGAGGGAGATGAGATGGATGCAGAAGATGCCATGGATGGATCTAAACTCTGCAACTCTAAGAAGTCTCCCAAAAGAATTTCGATGATGAGATCCTCTACCTCTGGACTGAAGAAGAGCCATCTACACCATACTGTGTGTCTACCCTTAGGAAGGATAGAAAATATGTACTGGAAATTTTCCCACTCCATAAAGGAAACTGAAGGCAGTAGCATGAAGAACTCTAAGTCTGGTCCACAAAAGTGTGATATAGGTCTAGCAAGCGAGTGCAAAGGAGCCGAGGGTAATGTCACGAGTGCAGAACTGTCAGAGCATGAAGGGTGAACACCTGTAGAAAGGATTTCTAACTGATGTGAAGGTAATAAAACATCCCCCATGATAGAAAATGGATCCACAAAAAAGGATGGATTAATGAAAGTCTCTGGTAAATTGGAAGTGGCAAGAGTCCTAGAAGGGGCACTCCTAACAATGGAGATGATGAACTCCTTTGAACTACTTATAAATGGATGAAGAACCTGTAGTACATCACAAGTGTATTGTATAGGAGACTGCTCAATATCTGATGAGATGTGGGATGTGTCAATACTATCTGGAATAGTGAGAGAAGGAGGAGAAGAGTCCTCTGTAGTACTCTCGACATCAAAACTAGGTGCAAAATCCTCATCATCAGAAGTAGAACCAAGCGAGTCTGTATCAATGGAACTGTCATCACACGAAGAAATAGAGGAGACAATTGAATTAGAAGCAGAGGTGAAGAAAGAGTGGGGTCCAATGAAATATGAGTGAGTATGTCTCATATTCGAAGTATCTCCAACTGAATCTCTAGCACTTTGTAAAGTTTTTCTAGCCCAAAGAGGACTAGGAGAATCAAGCTCAGAGTCAAAAGATTCTTCACTCGAGTGAGAAGGGACATAGTTCTCATCATCACTACTGTCAGAATCAAAATACTCAAAAGTCTGAGAGTCATGAAGAGGAACACGCTCAACATCATCATCATCTGAGGAGTCAGAGTTTGAATCAGAGAGCTGAAGAGTCTCAGTAGGTAGAGAAGTAGAAGTTGAATTAGAAGTAAAGTGGGAAAATGTATAAAACCATGAATGGTGATCTGCCTTTCCCTCAGCCACTATAGTGTCATTATTAGGCTCATGAATAATCATAGAGTTAGGACAAAATTCCACTCGCATTCCTTCACCAAGGTGAGTAATTTGGTAAGCTGATAGGAGATTGGTAGAGATATCAGGAACACTCAACACTTGGTTGAATGTTACCCCATCTATCTCTACCGATCCACTACTAGAAACCGACACTTTCATGTTATCACCCAACATGATTTGGGACATATCACAAGGTTCGATGTTGGAGAACTCAACATGTGAAGAAGCCATGTGGTGCAAGGCACTAGAATCTATAATCCACATCAATGAAGGAGAAACTTGAGCTACGAGGGCCTTTCCTTTCTTCTTATCAGATTTAGAACCTTTTGCAGTGGAAGACTCAGCCTTTGGAGCATTTTGTTTTATGGATTCAGGAACACTTATTTTATTCTTCTCAAGTAAATGAGATAAGTGATCAATCTATTTCCAAAAACAGTGTTTCTCATCGTGACCAGACTTCTTGCAATAGGAACACAAATACCTGTCTTTTTGTGCTCTAGGCTCAGAAGTCGAAGTGTTCGTGTTAATTTTAGTTTTGGTCTTGGTTTCTTTCTTAGGTTGATCCTTTTTCTCTATCTCATTAATAGTATTCTTTTCCTTACTAGTACTTGCTACAAGGGCATGTGACTTGGACTTGAGAGACCCCATTTGAATGAGTTTGTCCTGTTCTCAAATGAGTTGGGATGAAAAATAGTCAAAGGAGGGCATATTCCAATCCTTGCCTAAGGAAGATTTTGTAGCGTAAAAAGTTGACACAAAGACAGAATATTCAGGACCTAACTTAGAGAGAATCGACAAGATCAGTTGAGAATCTTTCTTCTCTACTTGACATCCCTTTAACAATGATCTAGTGTGGACAAACTTTGAGAAGAATTCTTGTAGGTTTTCAAAATCACTAGGATTTAACCCTAGTAGTTCGTTTTCCAACTTATGCGCTCTCATGTCATTGTGTTGTCCAAAAATTTCATCTAACGTTGTCCACATAGATTTAGGTGTTTTAGACGCCTCAATGTGGAAGAGCGAGTCAGGAGAAATAGACATGCAAAGAAGACCTAAAGCTTCTTCACTATGGTTTAACCACTTAGATTTTTCAGGTTCGTCATCTGGTTCAGTCTCAATTCCTATGGTGATGCGAAAATAACCCTTTGCCTCTTAGTTTCATTAGTATTTTAGATATCCATTTGAAAAAGTTGAACAACGTAAGAAAAAAGAATTGAAAGTGCATCCATAGTGAGAGAGAGAGAGAGAGAGAGAGAGAGAGAAAGAAATGCAGAAAAGAAACACAACCACCTAGGGACAATAACAACCCCCCTGTTTTCGGCACTTTATAGTTTAGTGCATTGATTACAATCGGGTCCGTGTGTGTGGTGTGAAACACTTGGTAACTCATCTTGCAATCAGTGTAATAACGCACAAGAGAGGAGAACACAACAATGTTCCGCAAAGTGCAACAAATAGGACATCGTAAACAAGGAAAAGAAAAAAATAAGAAAGGAGGTGAAAGCCAACCTTGGTGGTGAGAAAAAACTGTCTCACGTCGTAAAAGGAAACCCCCTTACTACAGAATGTGGCGGACGCACTCACTAGTTGTAAGCAATAATAAGGGTGAAATAAAAGGTTTTTGAATAAGGACTCAAAAGGAATGCTGATGATCTTCAGAAGGTTGAAAACACTCCTGGAAGACAAAATTAGGCCCAGAATGTCGCTACACACTTGAATGCACAGTTAGAGAATTTTTTTTGACAATAATGTGTAATAAATTATCATTCGGAAACGTCCAAGTTTAGCTAAATGTGGAGCATTTGGAGTTTTTCAAAGGAACGAGAAAACACGTTAGGTTTAAAATAACGATAATTGTAAATGTCGATTGTAAATGCAATGAAATTAGATTTAAATCGTAAATTAGAATCTACATGAATTTATAAAATAAAACTTTAATTAAGATCTAATTTACGATTATTTAATATCTAATTAAAATACTTCCCTATGTATCAAATATTTTCCTTTGAAGTAATTTCTAAAAAAACTTAGTGTGTGAAAAGTGAAATAAACTTTCTAAAAGGGGAAAGATAGATTTTTTTGTTTTAAAGCTTAATCAAGGAGTTCCACCTTTTTAAAACAAACTTACTAATTAAACAAAAGATTTGTAAGCTTTTAAAGAAAAGAAAATTACCAAAAACTTACCATGGAAAAGCGCGAATTTTTAAGAAGGAGCTACGGTTTTGTGGATTTTAAACGATTTTAGAGTTTCCTTAAAAAAGATGGAAGACAATAACTTTACCAAACTTAAAAAAAGCCATAAACCACTATTTTAAAAAACGGCGATCAAAGCTTTTTTTTTAAAAACCAAAAAACTTGTACCGTATTTTTAAAAAAAGCATTCATGATTTTTTAAAAGATGAAAAAGGAAAGTATTTAAAAGTTTACCAAACTATAAAAAATAATGCATTTGAGAGATATTACTAAAAAAAATTTACCTCAGAAAACACAACCATGTTTTTGTTTGCAACTGTGAGGCATTTTTGAGAAATAAAAGCGGCCGAGTTTTGATTCATTGGAGGAGCTGTGTGAAAAAGAATTTTCAGACAGAAACCTATGCCATCTTTTCTCACTGGTCTGGTACCTTGAGTTAATAGCCTCTACAGGGTTTTTTAGGTTTTTTGTAGCGTACGTGGGTGGAGGGGCAGACCATGGTTAGGACGTACTGGGAAGAGCCATGAGCAGAGAGCACATGCGATGGCAAGTAGGGTGTAACAGTAAATGACCTTTTTCCACAACAAAACACAACCTTCCACGCAAAATGAAAACACAAGCGAGAGAGGAACACGAAATTTTGACCTGGAAAAACCTTACAAATGAACTCCAAAACATTGAAAAAACCTGTATTCTGCAGAATACCAGAAAAAAAGAGCACTACAAAAAAATAGAAATCTTAAAAAAAATTTCACTTCCATTTTAATAATTTTATTAAAAAGAAGAAATGAAATTAATCTCTATTTTGGTTGAAAAGCTACATCTAGCTATAGATAGCTAAATGCAGTTGTAAATACCCTGAAACCTTCAAGAATCCCTGCACAAGTACAGAAAACAGGAACAAAAACTGACACAACTTTCTGAGAAATCTTGATAGAGAGATAAGCAAAATAAATCTAGAAAATAGTGATCAAAAAACTTACATGCAGGGTAAGAAGAACGAAACCAAGAAAGAGTAATCGCAACTAAAAAATAACGAGTGCACGTTTACCCGATCTCGGCTATGATACCATGAAAAGATTTTACAAGAATCGAATCAGAAACGAGTCACCACGAATTAGTTGCACTCCAACAGAATCATGATAGCTCCAGTGATTCACAAGAAAGAAATTGATTAGTAATGGAAGAACTTGCTCAACAGAAACAAAGCTTGCATATAGGGGAAAGACACCAGAGTGTCTTGGCATGCTCATAAATGAATAGTAAAGGGGTACATATAGGGTGCTGAGTAACCCTATTGCATGACACACGTGAAACCCTAAACCTAACCCTAAACCTAACCCATGTGAGATGACCATCGAATATGAGAGGAGACACATAGGATAACTCACACTAACAATAACTTGACATGTTTTGGTGGTGAAAGAAAACCTTTTCTATGCAAAAAATGACAAACAAAATATGTTTTCTTGTTTTTATACAATTTTCTTGAATACTATAAATATACCATTTTGAATAACTTTTGCATTTGAAAAACCATTTTTGTAAGAATCTGTTCGAATCCCCAAATTCCAACCATATTTTGAACATGAATATGTTATGATGTTTATGGAGTAATGCATTTCCTGTTTCTTGAACAAAGAAACATCGAACTCCATATCCATAATAAGACACTTATTGTTTTCAAAGTCAAAGTGTTCCAGCTGGACACGCAGTGTCCCCAAATCAATAACTTCTGAGGATAGAACAATACCAACTTCCTCATGATTGTCATCTATAACAAAAAATAATCACACATCGAGGTGGTATTTTTAAGGGGAATTAAGTTCCAAAAACCATTCTTTGTCTCTTTTCTTCCAACAAATACTGCCTGCAATGAATGGAATTATTCTGAATGGAGTGCAATTAATGGAAGACATTTTACCTATCTTTAGATTAAAATACATCAATAATTAGGTCATTTCCATAATTTAAAGTGTTTTTCTCACATTTTCTGTTAAGGAATGTAAATAGTAGCCTAGTAGACAACAACTTCTAGAGTTTTTTACTATGTATCATAACATAGTAATTAAATTAATGGTTAGCGACCACTAGGCTTCGATAGGAAATCTTATGTATCATTCAACTGGTTACATTAATTTATATTTTGTGGATCAAATCAATAATATTTTTTTTTTCTAAAAGTGTGAAATCGAATTATGATGCATTGAAAGATATGATACCATTTGCACCTTTTGAAATTATTGCATATGAGCCAGACAAGCCATAACATTATATAGATGGCATGATAGGAACATAAAAAAATACACACTTTACTGGCAGATTGACTTCTAGTCAACATATAAAAGAATAGCCTAAAACAATTTTTAAGCCATGTACACCTTTTTAACGATAAACCGTAGAGGACATTAAGATGTAATATTTGGTATTTAGAAGATAATTTGCAATAACTTTTGATTTTTTGTTTTACAAGACTATCTGATTTATGTGTATATCAGTCATAATGTAGTAGTGAGGATTAAATGCCTATAACAAGACTAATGAACATGTTTAAATTATAACAGTCAAAAGATCTAATGTTTGGTATATTTGAGGAGAGTATTTGAGCAATAAAACATATTAACGGAGCTAATGATATGCTCATAATTTTTGTATATAGATAAGACAATGTGAAATATATGTATATCAGACATACTTTATTCATTATGTCTAAATGTCTATAACTACTCTAAGTAAGATACTTTAAGCGTAGTGTTTGGTGGGAAATTCCACAAAAATCTATAAAAAACAAACCGAAAGGATTAAACTTTTCATAAACATAATTATGGCCCTCTTAACATAGCGTTTCATATTAGAAAAATTGTTTACCTAATGCTTAGTTTCATTACTTATAATCAAAAGTAACAGACACATTAGACGGTACTTTCAACAATTTATTTTATTGAAAATTGTGATAAAATAATAAATCGTGACCTAGCTGAGTGACTATTAGAATCCTACCATTACGGTCATTGTAAACATTATATGTAAAACTTTCGATTGCTCTATGTTTTTCATTAATTATAATTATATCATGTTAACTGGAATGTACTTGGATGAAGACAATAGCTGCACTACATACCATATAGAGGGATCAAGCCATACGTAGTTCCCATAAGGTATATTGTTTGAAATACATAATTCACATTGGATATTATGGGAGAAAATTCTTAACGAATGCTAAGCATTTTTTCCTTATCAAAAGTAAGGGCATAATGGATGCTAGGTCCAATAGTTTAATAATTTGGAAACAATAGCAATAAAATAAAAGATCATGTTGTAGTTTAGCAGTCGCTAGGCTCTCATCCTACTTGCTCCAGTAATTAAAACCCATCATCGATATAGTTTTTATAGTTCATATAATTGTAGTGAAATCTCACTAGGAATGGAATTGTAGATGGTCTTACATCAACCTTAAACCTCAAAACTATGTAATCCAAGTTGACTCCTCTGCATCAACTTCCAAGCATAACCCCCTTTTCCTCAGCATAACCATTATAGATTTGGGCCATTTTCCAACTTTCCAAACCTCAACCTTGTTTCATCCTTTGTCACCACCACTTATGAGAATGTTTGTTAATGAGTTAAGCCTCATTCCAAAAATTCATAAGAAATGAGATTTGTCTTGTAAAGTGAAAATAAATTATTACAAATCTTAGCTAGTAAATATCTTACTAAACGTTAATTCTTATTTTGTGTTTAATTCTTACAAGCTAATATTTATAGTCTAACATTACCAAAATAACTCAGTTTTATTAAGGAAAGTAGGCCTACAAATACAAAGTACATTAAATAAGAAAATATACAAACATTAAATAAGCAACTGAAAACCCACTATAACTAGATTTGGTTTCCTCATTTTTATTCAATGAAAGACTCATAAATATTTAAACCATTTTTTCCCAAATCAAACCTTAAAAATAAACAAATACCCCATAAAATAAAACTCAATAAAACATACCCAAAACAAAATCACTTCTTTCCAATCAATCCTCTTGAATATCGACATCTCCTTCATCAATTTCAGATTGTAAATCCTTGAGGATAACTTACCATCGAATAGTGCACTCCGACAAAAACACATGTACCAAAAATCTCCTTCATACCCACAAGATATTTTTCCATGGATCGGTGCTTCATGACCTTCGCAATTTCAATAACATCATCCAACAAGATATTCCATGGTATGTTTAATTTTTTTCATCTCTTTCCTATCACATGTCTAGGTTCCATCAGGGCACTTTAATCACTAAGGAAGCTACGCTGGGAAAAACTGTAACTTTGGCCCTAAAATTTTGTATAGTGAGATTCTTGGTAACCCTCAAACCCTTCCAATCTATCGTAGTACTCCTTTGTAATGTCTTCTCTCAATTTTCTTCAGTGAAAGACCTAAAGGACCAAATTTACGGGCCAATGGTGAGGCCACTCCAACATCTCCTTCTTGCCACACGGACATAACACCTCCATAACCTAAGATACATCCAATGTTGGCTGGCATGTTTTCCTCAACCCTTCGAACCATGTTCCTTTTCCAGAAATCCTCTACAACTCTATGGCCTCTTGCTAAAAGAGAAGACTAGGAAAAGCCCTACTTATTTATCTGTTACTTGGACTTAAGGTTGTTCTCTTTTGTTTTATTTTTGTAAAGTAAAAAAATGTTTTTATTTCTTAGAGCGATTAAGGTACAATATTAAAGGTAGGTAAATTTTATTTTTCTTATTTTTTGGGTCCTATAATATTAAAGGTATAGGTAATTTTTTTTATTCCTATTTTTTTTTCCATATGTTGTTATTTATTAGAGTGAATAAGGTACACGAGGGATCAATACTTACGTAGTTCCCATAAGGTATATTATTTGAAACACATAATTCACATCAGATCTTGTGGGAGAAAATGATTAGGGAATGCTAATAATTTTTTCCTTATCGAAAGTAAGCGCATAGTGGACGCTAGGTTCAACAGTTTAATAATTTTAAAACAACGATAAAAAAATATCATAGTATAGTTTAACGGTCGCTAGGCTGACATCATACTTACTCTAGCACTGAAAATCCATCATTGATATTGTGTTTATAGTTCATCTAATTGTTGTGAAATATCATTGGAATGGAATTATAGATGGTCTTACCTCAGCCTTAAACCTCAAAACTACGTAATCCAAGATAAATCCTCTACATCAACTTCCAGTAGAACCCCCTTTCCCTCAACATAGCCATCTCAGATTTAGGCCATTTTCCAACTTGGAAAACCCCAACCTTGTTATAGCCTTTGTATCACCACTTATGAGAATGTTTGTCAATGAGTTAAGCCTCATACCCCAAATTCATAGGAAATGAGATTTGTCTTGTAAAGTGAAAATAAATTATTACGAACCTTTTCCAATAAATATCTTACTAGATGATACTTATTATTTTGGTTTAATGCTTACTACCGATATTTATAGTCTAACATTACCAAAATAACTCATTTTCATTAAGGAAATTAGGCCTACAAATATAAAGTACATTAAACAAGAAATACACAAACATTAAATATGCAATGAAACCCACTATAACTAAATTTGGTGTGCTCATTTTTATTCAATGAAAGACACATAAATATTTAAGCCATTGTTCCCTAGACAACCTTAAAAAAAAACCCAATACACTAAAACTCAATAAAACATACCCAAAACAAAATCGCTTATTTTCAATCAATCCTCTGGAATCTTGACCTCTCCTTCATTGATATCTGAATGTAAATACTTTGGATCCTTGCCATTGATAGTGCCCCCAATAGAAACAAACATACCCAAAATCTCCTTCATAGTTCTTGCAAAATGTTTTTCCATGGTTCGGGGCATCATGACCTTTGCAATTTCAATAACATCGTCCAATGAGATGTTCCTAGTATGTTTAACATTTTTCATATTTATCTTGTCATGTTAAGGTTCCTTTACGACTTTAATCACCAAGGCAGCTATGCTAGGAACAACTGTAACTTTGAGTTGATGATTTTGTACAGTGAGCTTCACGGTAACCTTCAAACCATTCCAATCTCTTGCAGTCTCCTTTACAATGTCTTCTCTGATTTTCTTCGGTGAAATACCCAAAGGACCAATTTTAGGGGCTAATGAAGAGGCCACTCCAACTTCTTCTCCTGTCACACAGACGTACACCTCCACAAGATGAGATAGGTCCAACTTTGGCAACATTTCCCCCAACCCTTCGAACCGTTCCTCTTCCGCAAATCCTCTACTATTCCATGACCTCTTTCTAAAAGATAAGACTAGGAAAAACCCTACGTCTTTATCTGTACTTACACTTAGGGTTGTTCTCTCTTTTTTTTCTATCTTTAAGTAATATATGTTGTTATTTCTTAGAGTGATTAAGGTACAATATTAAAGGCAGGTGAATGTTTTTTCCTATTTTTTGGGTCATACAATATTAAAGATAGGTATTTTTTTCCTATTTTTTTACTATGTTGTTATTTCTTAGAGTGATTAAGGTACATAAGGGATCAATCCTTACTTATTTCCCATAAGGTATATTATTTTAAAAACATAATTCACATTTGATTTTTTTGAAAGAAAATGCTTAGCAAACTCTAAGCATTTTTTCCTTATCAAAAGTAAGGGCATATTAGACACTAGGTTCAACAGTTTAATAATTTGAAAACAACCATAAAATAAAAGATCATGCTCTAGTTTAGTGGTTGTTAAGCTCCCACCATTACTACCAATAATTATAAATATCATACGTATATATCTTTGGGTCAATACTTTATTTTTCATCTATTTTTTTTAGATATTTAAACACTTTTTATAGGAGCTCGAAACTTGGGGATTTAAGGGATTCCACCCAAGTACAACATAGACCATATTGTAAACCAGACAAACCAAACTGAAAGAATAAAACATCTGTAAGCATATAAGGAGACTAGAATCACAAATGCCACACCAGAGACCACTAGAACAAAAATGTAAGACAAAAACCAAACATATCAAAAAAATTAAACCAGAGAAGCAGGTCGGAAAGGACCAACCACCTTCCTAGCTCTTGAAGTCCCCCCTTTATGAGTCATTGAAAGGATGAAGTTGTAGGAAAAAATGAGCTTGCAAAAAAGCCCCATGATGCCCCCCAAACTCCATGAAGACCGACGCTGAGAGACCTAGGAGATCCAATTTCTCATGACGTTTCCCTTTAAAGAGCCCTTCCACACAGGAAACATGCACCATTTCAAAAAAAAATTACACCACAATTCTAGCCAACAACTTCGGTATCACTTGGCACACTTCCTCCAAAGCTTTCCTATCTCGAAATGAGTCAGAAAAAGGTTGATCTCTACCACATTCCTCTAGCACTTCCACAAAGTTAGTTCGATGCATGGGTTTGATGAATTACATCAATATCACCTTGACCTCTTCAATATTATTCCTCACTAACAATAGACATGATACGAACCAAGAATCCACCTCATATTTGACATGAGAACGAGATGAATTCATCATATATTCCACCCCCAGAATGTGAGTAATGGCTACCTCCCCATGAAAGGCCATATCCCATTTTTCTCCATGCAAGAACAATAGCATCAGAGGCTGAACTACCATGGGGAATTGGAACGATACGTCCACCATCATGGACCACCAACTATAAATGATAACAAAACAACTTGCACAACCTCAAATTAGAGAGCCCTGGGGCTCCCTTTTCGAGTAATAATTGCTTCTAAATTCTCCCAATCGACATGCTCAGAAATGACGTAGCCAACTCTATTAATAATTCCTCGATTAGCCAGAAGATCAACAAAACCAGTCATCTCCCTATAAACATGCTTAATGCTCCAAATTGGGATTTTATTTAATAAAAAAAATATTGCTAATGATATAATCCAAATGCCCAGACATAACCTTTTATTTTCTCACAACATTGATCACCACTTGGGAGTCCCCTTTGATTTCTAATACTTCGCAACTAGTTTGGAATGCCAACTTAAGTACTTCGAGAAGGGCTTGTGCCTCTGCAACATTACACGAGGAAACATTGAGAGGGAAAGACCCTGCTATTACCTACTTATCTTTAAAATCTCTAATCAAGCACCCCACTCCTGATATACCTGGATTGCCCTTAGATTTTTCATTTGTGTTTTCATCTATTATGTAGTACTCACAAGACTTATTGTTTGTAAGATATAATTCACATATGTTTTTATGAGAGAAAATGCTTAGCATCTTCAAATATTTTTTATGCATTGAATGGAATACCATAACGTATTGAATTGAATGGTTTAGCTTAGCAGCCACTAGGATCCTACCTTTACCTCTTATCAATATAAACATTATCTTTACAGTTTTGGATTGCTAGCCTTAATATGTAGTTCCCATAAGATACACAATTTTTAACTCATAATTTAAATCATTTACAATCATATAAAATTCTTAGCAATTGCTAATATCTTTTACTTATTGACAGAAACAACATATTAGACCATAGTCTCAAAAGTTTCTTATTTTGAAAATAGCCATAAAATAACAACAAATCATGGTATAGCTTAGCGACCACTAGGCTCCTACCTTTACCTCTTCTCATTTTAAACACTATCTTTAGAGTATTGGATCCCTAGACTTGGTATGCAGTTCCAATGAGATACATGGTTTTCAACTCATATATCACATCATTTCCTATAAAAAAAATGCTTAACACCCGCTAAGCTCCTTTACTTATTGACAGAAACAACATTTAGGACGCTAAGCTCAAAATTTTCTTATTTTGAAAGTAGACATAAAATAATAAATCATGGTTTAGCTTAGTGGCCTCTATGCTCCTACCTTTACCTCTTCTCATTTTAAACACATTCTGTAAAGTTGTGGATCGTTAGGCTTAGTATGTAGCTTCCATAAGATACATGGTTTTCAAGACATATTTCACATTTTTTCTTAACAAAGAAAATGCTTAACACCTGCTAAGCTCCTTTGTTTATTGACAAAAATGGCATATCAGACCTAAGGCTCAAACGTTTCTTATTTTTAAAATAGTCATACAATAACACTAACTATAAGTCTTGGATCACTAGCCTTATTATGTATCTAAAATATTTTGTTCAAACTTTCCACGTGGCACATTTTCATTGGATAATTAATTTACATTAACACACACTATATATAACAATGTATAAATTGATTTTTATAAATAATGGAACGTAAATTTTTGTATATTATTCTAATAATCTTCAAAACTATGTTTAAGATTTATTTCTTCTATTTTTTTAATATATATTTTTTCTATGCTTTATTCAATTATATGTTGTATAATATATTTGATATTATGTTTATATTATTATAGGCTATGCATTTTTCAGATATTTGAAATTTCAATAGCTCACTCGTTTTCTTTTAGAGGGGGAAAATTTTCAGCTATTTGAAATTTCAATAGCCCGCCCTTTTACTTTTAGAGGGGAAAAGTTTTCAGATATTTGAAATTTCAATAGCCCTCCATTTTTATTTTAGAGGGGGTAAGTTTTCAGATATTTGAAATTTCAATAGCCCACCCTTTTTCTTTTAGAGGGGGCAAATGAAAATTTCAAATTTTTAATTCCTGCTCTTTTTATATTATTGAAATTTATTTCATGGAATGTGGTATACAAATTATTAAATACATAAGAGAAATATTGAGTAGGGTTTTGTATTTTTTCGGTTAATTAGAAACACATGTATTCAAATTAAAAAAATTACACACGGACCGTAGATTGTAGGGTTGAGTGTTTGAATCTCAATTTTTTTGCATGCAATTATAATCTTGTTCAGAGAGAAAGGCACACAAAAGAAGCATAGAAAGGATGCACATAAAGGATGTACACGAAGGAGGATAACAACAAAGATTGCAAAAATAATCGTGATGATTGTTTGAATGATATAACAGATGGAGGTTTCACAGACAACATAAATCACGAAATAATCCCAGATCTTACTAAACCATGTATTTATAGTAAAGGTGTACCTTTTTTAATTGCGGTATTAATTAGTTTCTCTGTAGTCGACTGGTTCCTGTGTTTTACATGAAAATCCAATCATGATCCATGTAAGCCTTACTTTGTCCTACTAAATTGTGCTCCACAGTCAAGCGTTGCTTTCCAGTTTCTTTTGATCTCTGTGTCAAAGTACCTTATTCTTCTTGAAAACTCACTTTTTTGTGCATTAATGAAATAATTTTTAATCACTTTTATTCTCTAGTATTTATATTTGTTTAATGGTTTCCCATTTCTGTCATTCTATGTCTCTCTTTGGCTATTTTTTCGTTTTTGAATTTTTCGTTCTCGTTCCTGTGATTGTTTTTTAGGATAATGATAGATTCTGGCACAATTACCTTTTTTTAAAATTTTATTTTAGCTGGGAGAACCAAAAATAGTTTAATTATTTTCATCAAGATGATGCAAAGAAACCTCACTAATTAATGCATTCTACATTTTTAACATTGTTTCTGATTAGAAATTTTAGGAAAATATATGAGATTAAAAAATAAATTCAAAACTCTAAAAATCTATTAAGAATTCAATTGAATGATAATTATTTCCAATTATGTACATGTTTCCATGTATAATTAACCAAATGTAATGTATTCATCATTTTTATGGTATGTACATTGGAAGTTAAACACATTATATATGTAATAATGTTATTAAATATAATTTTATTCAATATACATTTTATAATCAATACATTATTCCTTTTGAGCCTGCTAATCTATGCCAAAAATCAACATAGCTTTGAGGATTCCACGATGGAATTGGTTGTTTCTATAACCTATTTACGAAACCCTAATTCTATTTCAAATCACATACAAGATTCTACACGTATATTTATATATACATTATATAAATTCTGGATTTATTTTCCATCATTTGTATCTTTTCAATCTGATTTTTGTTTCTACAAATAAAGTCTACCATATGAAAAGTTGTCTACCCTAGTGTCTTCTAGGCCATAATTCTAATATGGAAAAAACATTCGTATTCCTTGGCCCCTTATAGATCATTTGTTTTTATATAGGCAACACATCATTTTTTGGTCCCAGCGATCACTTTTGTTCTTCACCAACTGTTATATTTGTAAAGATTAAAAATTTAGATTTGTAAATAAACTTCATTATGGACATGATATATTTACCTTTAAGAATAGATTAGCCGCCAATAGGATGCAACAAGTAGATGGTGTCATAGGTAAAAATGTTTTTTATACATTCTTAGATGCAATTCCGAGTTTCCATACGATTTCATAACTATAAAATAATTCTACTAGAATCTTGTAAGAACTAGATAAACATATACATTTACCTCTATAACAAATTAAAGATATGATTTTACACGTATATATATGTATCCATTATATAAACTCCATATTTATCTATTATCTTTTATAGGTTTTCATTATGATTTCTAGCAAACATTAAGAATTTAGATGCATTAAATTTATGAACATGATATATTTACCTTTAGGAATAGCTTACCGACTACTAGGGTGCAATGAGTAGATCACGTTGTATTTAAAAACTTTTAGTATAACTTATTGGTCGTTAGTAGAGGTTTATTTTACTCTCCTAAATGTAAAAATATTATTCCTTGAAGTATTGCTTAGCGACTGCTAGGGTACAACAAGTCCAAGTCTATATGTACACTATTATATAAATTCTAGATTTATTTTTACCATTTATATAAACTCCTTTTTGAATACGATCTAAATGAAATTTTTTGCCTACTCTAGTGACCGCTAGGCTATAACTCTTATTTGGATGAAGTCTTTGTTTACGTTTACAGACTCAAGGATAGGTGGATTTTGCTATAGGAAACACACTTTTTTGGGTCAAGCGATCGATTTGTTAGTTCTCTCGTGTTAAATATGCTTTTTTATTTTTAGGAAACACACTTTCTTGGGTCAAGCGATCACTTTCTTTACGACTCATAATAGCTTAGAGGCTACTAGTCTTCATTGAGTATATCACATTGTATAAAATTAAAACCTTACTATGGGTTCGATTAAATAAATTAAATTAAATTAGTTTTAACTAAGCGAGAACTAGGTACTTACACAATATAATATTTAAATATTAGTGGGAACTATAATATATCTAGTTACCCAATTATATTTTGAGGTTAGCATTTGCTAACTTATGACACAACATAATATTTGTATCTTAGAAGTCTCTAGGTTTTAGTAAAAGAAAGTAAGATATTATAAGCATAGCGACAAGAAGGTTATGCAACATAATAATACAATATAAATCAATACTAATATTAAGAGCTTAGCAGCCACTAGGCTATTCCACAACATATTATTTAGGTATTCAATTCACTAGGTTATGTATTGGAAACGTGATATGTTATTTTAAATTAAGATATTTCGTGCTTATCCCCCACTAGGTTATGCTACCGTATAATTGTTGGAACTTAGCATTAGTAAGGATTTAAAAAATAAATTGAGGTTTTAAGAGCTTAGTGGCTGCTAGGTTATGCCAAAATATAACCCAATTATATTTTGATCTTAGCATCTGCTAGCTTATGACACAACATAATATTTGGATATTAGAAGTCTCTAGGTTTCAATAAAATAAAGTAATATATTATAAGCATAGCGGTGGGTAGGTTATGAAACATAATAATATGATCTTAGTGAATACTGGTATTAAGAGATTAGCGGCCGCTATGTTATTCCACAACATATTATTTGAGTATTCAATTTTCTAGGTTATGTATCGTAAACATGATATGTTATTTTAAATTAAGATATTTCGAGCTTAGTGCCCGCTAGTTTATGTTACCAGATAATCATTGGAACCTAATAGTAGTTAAGATTTCAAAACAAAATTGAGTTATTAAGAGCTTATCATCCGCTAGGTTATGCCAAAATATAGTATTTGGGTACTCGATTAGCTAGCTTGTGTATCGCAAACATTAGATGTATCGTAAAGAAGATATATATAAATTAGATGAATTCATTCTATAATTTCAAGATTTTAAACTAGGATATTTCAATGCTAAGTCTTGAAAAAAATTACATGAGGAGTCAGTCTATGATAAGTCTTCTAGCAGTTGACTCCCATGATGATTACAAGAAACTTATCTTACTAAATATATGCCAAAATATGGGGAAGAGTTGTAATCATATTCACTTCACCCAAAAATACTTCCTATATATATACACTTCGCTATGCGGATGAACATTCTGGCCTTAATAAAAAACTAAAGAAAAATTCATATAGGAAAGATTAGGCTGTTTGGCCTCTCGGCTCCACCTTGTAAATGATATCGACATCCACATCCCATTTACTCTAATTAGAGGAGTAGGACGAATTGACACAAATTTCTAGCATTTGTACTTTAGCGCAAGCAGGGAGTTCTATACCTTGATTTTCTGTAACTGCCTCCAGACCACGCATAATCACCTGCATCCCCCATGTCAAGGCATGGGCATGATACTGAAGGCTAAATAGACACTCTTCCAACATCTCATTCTCCTTATGCAAGATAAACTACCTCAAAGAGTTGGACAATATGTTTTCCGCACTCAACCCTTGAGCCATGTCAAAAACGTTCCTTCGCCCTTTGGACCGGTTCAGGTCAATTATTAGCTTGCGCATGCTATCTAAAATATCACCATCTTCTTATTCAAATCACTCTAGGACTAAACAGAACTTCTCAAGCTAGTTCTACATAGTTGCATTCTAAATTTTCCCATTCATCCAAGAAGTAAATGATTCCCTAACATCCTTACCTATCATAGCTCTTCACCTCTTCCTACTAGGACCAAACTCCATGCTACCCAAGAAACCACCAACACCCCTATCACCACCATAGAGAGATAGGAAGTAGAACGACCAAAGACAAAAAGTGGAAAGGGGTAGTGAAATGTCCAGCCATCCCAGAGATATAATGCCACCAATGCACAACACACCAAAGGAGGTAAGTGTGATAGTACCGAAGATCATCGATTATATATCCTTCTTATAAATATATCACTTCTCATTAAGACTCTTAAATGTCCCTCTCCATCTTACATGTCATGTGCATATAACCCTTAATCGATTCCGTCTATCACACAAATATAAACTATCAATGTGATAAATGACCATTAAAGCCGTAGATACCATATCCTCTTGTATGTCGCTACATTTTGAAAAACTAAAGTAAGTTGTTTTGAGCTTATCGATATCTAAGTTAGTTAACCACGTTAACTTTGGAGAAATGTATAGCAATCAATATCTGTAGAAATTAGTCAACTTTATTGTATGATTTTAAGATTTTAAATTAAGATATTTCGAGCATAGTGCCCACTAGTTTATGCCACCACACAATCTTTGCAGCCTATTGGTTGTTAGGATTTAATAAATTAAAGTAAGATATTTTCAACATAATGACCACTAAGTTATGCCACAACATAATATCAAGATCTTAGCAGTATTTAGGTTTCAAAAAAATAAATTAAGAACTTAAGAATATAAATCTTTTGAGCTAAATAATCAATAATATTTAACAAACAAAAGAAAGAAATTGACATTGGAGATCCTTATAACAATCAAGACCAGTATAAAATAGTTTACGTTTTTGTATGCATTGAAGATTTGGAATTAAGGTATTTCAAGCTTAACGCCTACTAGGTTATGCTACCACATAATATTTGGATACTACCAGTGGTTTAAGATACTTTGAGCTTAACAGTCAGTAGCCTTTGCCACAACATATTATTTGGAGATTGAACTTGATAGGGTTTAATAATTCATAGTTACAATAGTTTACAATAGTTAAAAAATTATAGAAATATATTTATAACTTAGCTGACGCTAGTTTAAACAACGAAATAATATATGGAGGTTACGATCTATAGGATTAAACAAATTATATTAACATATTTATAACCAAGCGGAGACTAGGTACTTCCACAATATATTATTTTGAGCATAGTTGTTAATATTATTTAACATGTTACTAATGATATTTTGAGCTTAACATCCAGTAGATTATGACACAACATAATATTTGGTGCTTAGTGCTCACTAGGTTTAAACAAAAGAAATAATATATTATTGGTGTGGCTGCCGGTGGGTTATGCCAAAACATAATATTTGGATCTTATTGGTGAATGATATTTATCAAATTTGAATCAACATTGTTTGAGCTTAGTGGCCATTAGTTACTTAAGCAATATATAATTTTTATCTTCGTGGCCACTAGGTTTTACCACAACATGTTATTTGGTGATTTCATCACTGGGGTTTAATAATTCATAATTAAGATATTTTATAGCATCTAGAAAATTAGAGGAAGATATTAATAAATTTTTTGGTGCTAAACCCACAATATAATATTCCAAGTTTAGTTTTTTCTACCACCTAACTAGTAAGAAAATTATAGTTTGATATTAGACAACAGTACATTATGCCACATCATAAATATTTGGAGCTTGGTGGTTACTAGGTTTTATAAAATAAAGTAGGATACTGTCATATGAGAAGACGATAAGTTATACGAAGACATAAAATTTGGAGCATAGTAATCTTAATGATGTAATAAAACTCATTAACATATTAGGAGCTTAGCCACGACTATGATATGCCAAAACATAAAACTATTGGGAATTAGAGTAAAAGGGGGTTTTCCAAAATTACCTGTATACTTGCACAAAAAATCCATTATGGATAGGTATTATATTAAAACAAGAAGATAACAATCCCATTTGCAACAAAAAACAAAAACCCAAAAAATTCTAAAATCGGAAAAAGACAAATTAAATTTTATGGATGTTCATGAGAGTAGTTGCTTCATCCTTAACATTGGCAGTAGGCCTTCCTTGAACCATCACATCCACTAACTTAATGTGTTCCAGGAAGTCTTCACTAATTTTCATCTAGGTCATGACCATGTGAATTTTCCATTCCTTGATAGTAGATACTAAGTGTAACATAATCTTGGATGGCCTCGTGTAGATTAGGAGATATCTTATCTAAATGCTCCTTATTTTCTAAAGCTCCAGTGGGGGAGAACATTTTCTTTGATAGGGGAGAATCAAGATAAACTGAGGAGATATCCCACAACATATCTAGAATTTATAAGTCCATGCTAACTTCCATGCAAAAAGGTGGAAGGGCAGTCACACATGATTCTGTGATTAGGTGAATTGCAACTGTTGTAACCATTACAATGTTAATGGAGATGATAGGAGAAGCTAGAGAAACATCAGCAAGAGGTGGAGAGGAAGTATATACTGGGTCTGAAACTATTTTAGAGACATTAGAAGAGTTCTCTAAGGTGTCTAGAGGGTTACAAGCCACTAGAGAAGATGATGGATACCCAAGCGCAAAAGAACGGGATCTAATGATCATGATGTCTGAATCAGAGTTAGATGGAAGACCAAGGCGGCGGTTAAAATGACCGATATAAGAAGCTGATTCTGGAAGAGGAGGGGGACACGATGCTACTCTCTTGGATTAGATGGGAAGCACGAGATTTAATTTTGAGAAGATTACATATTAAAGAGTAAATACAAAATGCCTTGGTCTAGGAAAGGACCTTAATCTTCTCTATCCATTGTGACCTCTCAAGCAATTGAAAAAAAAAATCCACAAAGTTCACCTTCTAATCATGTCAAAGATGTGCAAGAAGATAAAGCTGAGGTCCATAGATCACTTTGTAGTGTCGTTGAAGTGTGAAGTACCTCCTCAATTTCTCAGAAACCCTATCCCAAGGTTCTGGAAGTGAGTCCCATTCATAGCTCGAGTTATACATTGTCAGATTTGCACTAGGATATGGGAAATCATCCATCTCCTCATGAAGCAAGTGTTTAAAATAAATGTCTCCCTCCACAGGGAGCCCTATTGCAACAGCAATGGACTCTGTCGAAATAAGAAATTTAGTCTTTCCCACTTTGACTCTTCCTTTCTTCTAGGTTACCATCACACTACACGTTACTTGGACAGAGTGACCAAATAGTATTTCCATAAATAACGTAACACCACCATCATGAAAAATATTCCATACTACCAGGTCAGCCTTGACCTTTTCATAAGAAGAAGGCTTAATGCATTTACTGGTGCTACCCATAGTGAACAAGTAGTGTTTGACAGTGATTGCCAAAGGCTCGATATAGATGATGTTAAAATAGATATGTCGAGAACCTTCATTCCAATCTTCAAGTCATGTCTCCAATATTTCTAATTGAAGTATTCCTAATTAGTAATAGTCATTAATTAGTCCCATCCATCACATGGACACAATCTATGAATATCATAAATTCCCAAAAATTCCACAAATTCCTTATCCTCTTGCTGTCGCCAAAAGAGGTTATACCTCAACATAACCTAACAACTTTTAATCATAGTTAATGTTCAGAAAACCCCAACATTAATTATTTAATGTTCTTGTAATTACTACATTTAGTGGAGGTTGAAGGTTTGAATGTTAGCGATATTAGATGTATTTAGTTAATATATATTATAAAGGAATAATCTGCAAAACAAACGAAGCAAGGTGAAATAACTAACATTGCTAGACATGATTTCATACTATATAGATTATCAGAAAATAAATCATAAAACAATATCTTATTAGAATTTCTTTATTGACACTTCTATTTATTACATTGAGGTTCTCCAAGGTTGTTCATTATACACATGGAAATGAAGTGGGTAAGCACAAAGATGTTACAGGGAGCACAAACAACACTTATTATGGACATTTGTTTGTGATATTTTGTAAGGTGATTTCATAAAACACTGTTTGAATGGAATAAGATGGGGATGGTGTTGTCTCGAAAAAAAATGCATCCCCATGAGTCCTCCCCATCCCAGGGTCTAATTTTTTCAATGCAGAGAAGCATGTTTAGTTCCGACCAAGATAAAATAAAATGTAGATACAATTGCATGTACATGGCAAGAATAATATCCTTATTGGGTTTAGGTTCTCTTACACGTATAATTGCATTCACAATTATAGGTATAATAACACGTACATGACAAGAATACTATACTTTTTCATATTTTAACTAGCCTCGTGGACGTTAAAATTTCTTCTTATATTAAACCCTTACGTGACTTTTGAATGGTGTGGGTATATATATTAAATTGAATAAATATTGTTTTATTTCAAGTATAATTGCCAATTGGTTTTTTATATTACTTCAAGTGTAGTGGTTGCTTTCACTTAACAAGTTACTGAATGATATTTTAAACTTGGCGTCTGCTAGCGTATGACACAACATAATTTTTTGATCTTCGTGGTCTCAGGGTTTTGACAAAAGAAAGTGAGATATTATTATGATTTTAGTGGTCAATGTGATTTAACAAATTAAATCAACCTAGTTTGAGCTTAACGGGCAAATGTATTTGAAGAATATAATATTTCAAGCTAAAGAGTCACTATCATTTAACATGCTAAAGAAAAACATATTGAGTTTAGTTTCCATTAGTATCTCCGGTGTTAATCTCATAATGAAATTCCTCCTGCTTGGAGGATTTAATTGATATAACAAAAAAAGGTATAGTAGTTTAGGATTGAAGTGAAATTTGTAACCTATTTTTTAAATTTGTTACTGCTCAAACAAAAATGTGACTAGTGTCATGGATGTTATAAGTTATTATTATTAAAAGGATTGAAATATTTTTTAATTAATACAAAATTGGTTTTATGTTGTTCTTATAATATGTTGTTGTTTGAATGAAAAAGTATTTAACATGTTTCTAAAATATCCTATTGTGTTTTAAATGTCCTAGATCAATTGCTTTCAGAATAATACTATTCTTACATGCCTTGATGGATATCAATGACTACAATTGTTAACTATAACATCTGACATATCAGTTATTGGACCAAAAATATTCATTTTCAAAACATATGTTGTCTTGCAAAGGAATTCAGGAGGAAAAATTGGACTAAGGATTTACTCCCTAAGGTCAACAACATGAACAATGCCCGCCTTAACTAGAATTGAATTGTAAATATTGGAGGACAAAAATTGTATTTATTTGAAAACTTTGTTATTTACTATAAAATACCTTTTATGTTCTACTTATACTATGTTTTTTTTTTTGAAGGGAAAATATTGAACGTGTTTCTAAAATAATTTGATGTCTTTTAAATGTCCTAGATAAATTGTTTTCACATAAATGATTTTCCTACATATGTTTATGGAGATCAATGATTATAATGCTTAAGTATAACACATGCCATATATGTTATTGGAAAAAACATATTCATTGTCCGAACATATGTTGTCTTGCAAAGGATTTGGAGAGGAAATTTTTTAATAAGGTTTTACTCACCAATGTCAACATGTTTTTCTGGTTAGCTTTTAAAAACAAGATTTTAACATTAGACAATGTAAGAAAGGATACAATTAATAATTGGACCATAATAAATATCCTTAAAGATACTAAATAAAATTTATTGAAAGAGTTTGATAAATGTAATTAATTATTAACACCCTGAGAAAGGGTAATAAATGTGTGGATTATCTTGCCCAATTGGGGGCTAAAGGTAGTAATTTTAAAGTGTGTGAGAGGGGAGATGATATCAAAAATGATATTAATATCATTAAGAACATTAAGTACTGATGTTTTGATGGATGTTTTCCCTCGTTGGGATGTCATCCTTGTACTTATGGTTAACAGGACCCTTCCCACGAGAAGGATATATGGAGGGATTTGTATTAATTTTTCTGTTACAATTAATTTTGGCCATTGTTTCTTCCATTTTCAATCTAGGTCAAATAAAACCATAGGAGGTAGTCATTTAAGAACCGAGCCCGTGAGCTATGGTTCCTTGAAGGACAACCCCTCCTTGTGGCGGATTCTAAAAATTAGGGGGTTTAGGAATTTCATCTCAAAAATCACGGGGTCTGATCCTTATCTTGTGTTGGAGTTTGGTCAGGCAGGGAAAAATGGTAGCATGGTGATCCACTACATGGAAATTCATGATTCAGAGGATTTGATAGTGTAGGTAGCTGGAATGGAGATGAAGGGCTTAAAAATATTCAAAGACCACAGTAGACGTAAAAATGAAATTGATAATTTCTTCCACTGTAAAGAAATGGTTTACTTGTTGGTAGATGGTATAGCTATATCCTGCATTTTTGAAATTTGGAATAGGGTTTACCTCCACCTTATGAGGTATATTACTCTTGAAGTGAATTATCGAAAGATATTTTTTCACCATCTCACTATGCTTAATATGTTTAGGAATAAGATTTCTATGAGCCTTCCCTTATTTTATTTATGTCACTCTCTATGTCAATTAATTATTTTAAACAGGGAAATATTGATACCCTAATACACCATTGAATAATTATTTTACTTTTTAAGAATGGTAAACCAGTGATGGAAAACGAATTAGAGCCCAAATCTAGGAACACAGATGAAAATTGTACTCTAATGGACCATATGAACAAACTGAGGAGAAAGAAGAGTAAGGCACCTAAGGGGAATGGAAATATTGGTACTGGAGTTTCATGTTCTCTGATTGATATGAAAGGGAATTCATCTAAAGGGAAAGAGAGAGTGGAGATAGGTTGGAATGTGGATTTTGATAAAATTTATCTCGGGGTGAGTCAAGTGGAAATGGATATGGAGGCCTTAGGAATAGTTGGAATGGATATGGGAAATAATTTCATGTATTACATCGATGCCTCTAAGAAAACTTGCATCACCCAAAAATCTATCAAGGCCGATATGGTAGAGATAAAAAGTTTTCTTTTGGATTTGCAAGGGCGTGTGGTCAAGCTAGAGAAGGGATAAAAAGTTTGTAGGTATAATCTCCACCTCAGTAGTTCAGATGAGGAAGAGCAGGTTGAAGATGACATCCCTATCATGAGCAAGAAATTTTATAATATGAAAGGACAGGAGGAGTGTCAAATGGAGGAGTACAAACATTTGAAGACTAACTAGTCTGTTGGCTATTGTAGATTTTGTTTGAGTGTTTTTAGATTGTATCGCTTGGGATGGTTTCCCTTCCATGTTTTATGATTTTTCCTTGTATTGATTTGTTGGATTATAGTTTGGGATAAGTTGTTTTATCCTTTTTTGTCCTTTTTTCTTTTTTTATCACGCTTGGTGATGCTCACGATGCATTCTATTATAAGGTTTTTGGGTGCCTTAATCCCTGTATAAAGTAGCCAATCATTATGATCACATATATTTAATAAACCTTGTTAATAGTAATTTTGTTAATGACATTTTAAATTAAACTAGACAGAGCATTAAGTTCATGCCTCACGGATGGGAGATGTGCTAGTTGTGTGATCAATTTCTTATAATTATGATTTTTATTAAATTGAATAAATCAATTTTGCAACAAGGCATCATATTTGTCAAATCAATACTAACCAACAAATAAAGAAAAATATAAATAATTTTCGTAGTTTAAAAAATTATTTGAATAAATTACAAACATTAGAAAGCTGAAAAGTTAATAGATTTTTTTATTTTGATTGGTAGATTGAGGATAAATTTTAAGTAAGATGTTTTGAGCTTAGTGCCTGCTAAGGTAACCTAATACTTCCATAATATAATTTTTTGAGCTTATGGATCACTAGCATTTAATAAGTCAAAGAATATTATTTTTAGCTTAGCATATGCTAGCGTATGCAACACCATATTAATTGAATATTATCGATCGATAGGAATTAAAAAAATAGAGTAAGATATTTTCATCCTATAGTCTGCTAGGTTATGCCAAAACAACATAGTCTGATGTACAAAAACTATGTCCATTTTTTTGTATAAGGGTTAATATGGGGGTTTTGAAAGGACCCACATCATTTTACAAAAATTTCCTTAAGGAATAATATGAAATTGAAGCATAGAAGAGAGAAATCCCGTAGGCAACAAAAGATAAAAAAGCCACATAGCCACGACACAAATAGAGAAAATTTATATTTTGTGAATTTTTTTGAGAATAAATACTGCTTCCATAGTAGAAACATATTAGATTTTCCTTGTTCCTTGAATTATCCTTTCACAAATCTATATTTGTTATTTTGTTCTCCAAAATCTATTTGGTTCTCCTACTCTTGGCTTACCATATTTTTTTGCAAATAGGTCACTGTAATCCAACACCAACACATTCAATGGAAACTCATTGTTAACATGAATATCTTCTAAAATATTGTCATTGACAATGTCAATGATGTCATAGCCATTGAATTTTGCTGAGTATGTACAGTGGAGGACTATTTGTGGACAACAATGAGGCAAAAAAAATAATATCAATTTTATAAAATACATCTACTCTTCAATTCCTGCATACCCCCATGTCCATAAATAGATTCCAATATTCACTTTTTTATTGTGAAAATTGAGCCACCATTCATACCACCAAGATTATTTTTCAAGACTCAACAAAACAAGTTCTTGGCAGGTGTTTTTAGTTTTTAAAAACACTAAAAATATTCTTATCATGTTATTACGTATTAAGTTGCGTCATTTCTTTGTCAATATGTGCTCCATTCCATCCTCTTTCGCTTCTCTAAAAAATATTTACTATATTAAAAAATTATTTATTTGATAAACAAAACTACCTTCTACAAAATATTGAATAACAAGATTTCTTCCATTTAATTATCTACAAAATACTGGATAAGCCCTAGTCAGCTATGGAAAATTTAACATGGATATAATCACTAATCAACTATGGAAAATTTTACATTAACAAAATTTTGTAGTTTTGGAGGGACTGAATGTGAGAATGCATACCAATTTTTGGCATGGAGAGGAAATCAAAACGCTTCCAAAACTTGAGCATATAATTTTCGATGCTTGTGATGATGAGATTTTTCTATTGATGAGTAAGATTACACAATGACGAAGAGAATAGAAAGAAAAATGTTAAAAATATAAACTCAAAAAATGTCTACTTATAGTGATATGTAAACAAATCCAACACCCAATTTTGTTGGCACGCTAATTTAAGAGGGCACACATATGATTTTACTTTTTTTTTCAATAAATGGATGATTAATGGATGACAAAACTTACATGCTCCAAAAGGTGCACATTTTTTAATGGCACATGACATTTTAAATGGTGAATTTTACATAGGTCAAATCAATGGCTAATTAATGTTGAGGTAAATGACAACACTAATTACCATTTTTCCTTACAAAATGGTTATCATTAATACTACAAATACTTGAAAATATTTGTTATAAAATTCACACATGAATTGCATATTTAATATTTAACCGTCAATTATTAATATAGATTTATATATAAATTACAAAAATTATCAAAATTTGCATCAATATATGTTAAAAATAATTAAATTTATACAAAATAATTGGTATAAATAAACACAATTTTTTATTTTTAAAGGGAAGTGTTGACAAATTACCATTACCCAAAAATTATTTGATAGGTGAGTTATAATATTTAGGTGTGTGAATAAAGACTCAAACTTAGCGATGCGAATCAAGACTTTCACCTAGAAGTGTGAGTCAGGACTGACACTTAGAAGCATGATTCAATACTCGTACTTAGCAGTGCTAGTTGATAATATCACTTAAAGTATGAGTTGAGAGATATAAGATTTGAGGCTAGCACATAAACATGTGACCAATCACACTTCAACATGCGACCAATCACACTTGTAAGTGTGATCACTCGCACTTACACACTACTTACAAAATTTATAAATGACAATTCCATATTTTTAAACTATGATTAATATATATGAATAAATTAGTTATATAAATGTATATAAATATTGATGGTCACCTTTTAAATATGTGAGTCACACATGCCTATTTTATAAAATATTTGCAAATATGCTATGTCTAAAATCATGAAAAACATCTAAACAACCATCACATTTAACACCATTCAAGGAAGTTTCAGGGAAGGGATTTTCAACATCAACATTTATTGATTTGAATAAGTTATGCATGAATAATCATATATATATGAATATATTAAGATTGATACATAGCATAAGTGACAATAATCACTTACGCACTATCTTAAAGTTAGCGGTCGCTTAGCAATATGTAAGTTAGCACTGGTTTCTTGGAATATGTAAATTAGTTGCCTCTTGGAATATGTAAGTTAACAGCCCACTTGGAATATGTAATTTAGCATACCACTTGACTTATGTAAGTTTACAACCGCTTGGGTTATGTAAGTGGGTAGCAACTATCTTGAGTTATATAATGAAAGTGGAAACCAATAATATTCTTATTGTAAGTGGGTAGTAATCGTCAGAAATTATGTGTCCAATAATAAGGAAATTGAAATCCAATAATAGTGTTATTAGAATCCAGTAATAGCGAAATTGGAAGTTGGATAAGTTAGATAAGGACAATATTGGAACTCCGAATAAGTCTGATAATGACAATATTGGAATCTGATATTAGTATAGCCAAAAATGGAATCCAATATATGCCAAAATGGAGATGGATTTCTTCCAATACTTTAAATACTGGAGTCTTAATTCACTAGAATAGGTCCCAATTTAGTGAAATAAGCATTATGTACTAAGAACGGATCAAACATAATTATATAAAAAAAGTGCATGCCCATGAGAATTAAGTGGTTCACCTAGTTATAAAACAAAATTAGAATAACAAAAATGTAGAGAATGAATTTAAGGGAAAATTAAAATATAATTAGATCAGTCCATCTACTATTATTTTAAGATTTTGTCTAATTATTTATCATTTGGTCACACTTGATGGCAAGCTTGTGAAAAATCCCATGAAAATTATGCATTTAAGGAAATATTATACTTCATATTTCTCATTACTCTCACATATTTGTTTAAAAATTCCATGCATTCCAATAGCAAAAAAAATTAATATATTTCCACAAATACAAAATTAGGACATGTGCATTTTACTTGATTTGTTGGCACATTACATTATCCATGTTGTTAATCAATTTGGTTTGTTCATAACATGTTTCTTTCTTCTTTAAAAACATGCATTCACTTGGTTTATTGAGCTATATGAAAGACACACAGATTGGTACACACTAATATGAGAACATATCAATCCTTACATTCTTATCTTTGGAGCATCGCCTTCATCTCATACAAGTGTTATTGTTCTATTATAGTAACTTTTACACTTCCTCATTTATGCTCAATTACATACATTATGTAATTGATATTTTTTAGACTAACATGAATAAAACATGTATTCTGTAGTGTTCACATATCCTATTTCACATATCTTTCCTATGTTATTTACTATATCTTGTTATAATTTTTTGACACTCTTTTTTCATCCATACTTTCTTGTGTGTGTATATTACTATTTACTTATTTTATTTTCTTATGGCTCATGTTCCTTCATTATCTTGTGATATCGTGGGTGTACCATGTTTATGGAATCGATCCTATCTTGTTTTCCATTACATGTTATTGTTTATAGGCTTATGATTCTTGATTGTCTTGCGACATCGTGGGTGTCCCATGTTTGTAGGCTTTATGCCTTACATGCATAACACTATTTTCCTACTTCTTGTATTTGATTGCACTATTTTTGTATTTACATGAATTAAGAATAATTTGTTATCATATATGTGGTTTTATATCAATTACTATAATTTCTTTTCTTGTGTGCCATGGTTTCCACCATGAGCAAATATCTTCCTTTTTGTAGGTACAAGTTATTCTGGGTGGACACCAATTCAAGCACTCTACACTTTATTATAGTTTCTTGACATCTCCTTTATCAGCACACACCTATTTATTTTGAACCACATGATTTACATGGTTTTTGCACATGCCTCAAAAGAGGAGGCATCTATCTAGGTTCATTTCTACATGCAAAAATATAATTCTGGGGGCACACATAGATAAAAACATAGTACATGCATTCAAAAACAAATTCAAGAACAAAAATTTAGAAAAATTCACATGTTTATAACCATACAGATTGGTCAAGATAGAATGATACATTCTTGAAATTCCTATACATTTCTTCCTAGGGATAGAAACATCAATTTTATCAATAGTTTCAAATTTTCAACTTCATTCTTAGGCTTTTGACACATTTTTAGACTCAATTTCGATCAATATAGGGGGAATGACATAATTAACTCCTTCACCATGGCATTTTAGTTTCCAAACTACTACACAATGTGAACATAACACCTCCATTTGGGTCAAATTTGCATCAAAATCCAACATTTTAATGGATTTTTGGATATGTTTCCATCGAGAATTTGCATAAAATATTGTAGCATAAATGTGATGTAAAATCAATGTGACTAGACATTTTTTATGTGTAATGTTTACACAACATTAGCGTCTGGTTTGCAACACATGTTCACTACCGGTTATGTGGTGCAAATGTGATGTAAACATCGACTTTTTTTTTATATAGTTATTTTGCAAATTTTTATATGGTATTATATTTTATAGATTATTATTTGAAATTGAATTTAAGATTCCTAATATAGAATAATTTATGTTTTTATTAAAAGTCTAGAAAAAAATCATAATATGGTTTGAATTTATAAGTACAATAAACACATACTACACAATCAAAAAGCATAATATTTATATTTTAAATTTGTTTATATAATAACATATAGTATATTAAATTTGAGAATTAAAAATGAGACCAATTTATATTTTAATTAAAAAACAAATGAATATGTGCCTAAATGCTAGTCCTTGTCTTAGTCCTCATATTAATCCTCCTCCTCCTTCTCTCCCTCCTCCATGCAGCGATCCTCTTCTGACTCAAATTGGGACCCTTTTTCATCTTCCAACTTTTTTTGTTTATTAACCTATGAATACACAATGATAAAAAATTACAAAAAATTGAATTTAAAATGTATGTGACTCATGAATAATTAGACACGTCTTACTAGCACATAACCATTATCATTAACCTAATCGATGAATTCATTTAACTCCCAACCCATTAATTTTAATGCTACTTGTACCACTTTTCTTTCAAGTCTATTATAGTGGTTTTTCTATAAAAATAGTGACATGAAAAAAATATGATTATTAATAATTTACGTAAGAGAATTTCTATAATGAAATAAAATCATAGTATAAATAATTGAAATTACATTTTTTTACTAACTTTGCTAAACTTCATTGTCCGATTTGATGGGTCACTTATCTCCCTTTTTTGACTTGTAATTCTTAACCTAATAGATGGTGAATTTTCTTCCCTATGTTGATTATAATATTTTCTAAATATCTATTTAACATTAAAATTAAAATTTTAGATATCATAAAGTGAGTTAATTAATTTGCAGCCTTTTTATTATCATCTCAGAGCCATTTTTTGTAGAGGCCATTTCAAGCTTCTAGGTCTATATTGGGAATTCGAAGAAGTTTCCTCTCCATATCAATGTGTCCATCATATTTTAGCTATAAAGCATATAATAAATAATTAGTAAAATATTATGAACATTTTATGTAAAAAATGTGTAATTCAACAATAAAATTACCTTGACATGCCTCTTAATTTTCCTAAATCCATGTTTCTGATTAACCCTATTTTATAGTGTGAAGTTCCAAAATCATGTTGAGTTTACTCAATTATTAGCTTACAATTTTATTTTGGGATTTAGTTCCATTCTTTGTGACAATATGTTTTAAATATATTCCACACTCGTTAAACAATTCTATTTTTGAAATACCTAAAACCTAAAAATTAGGTTAAAAATATAATCTTTTTTTAATATTAATGAAATAAAAAATGGATAAGTTGATATTACTAAAAAATTTGTAAAAACTAAGTTGACCAAAATTAATTAAGACACTGAAATAAAACAATATTAAAATATATATTTTCCCTAAACATCTTGTATTATTTTTCCAATCTTATTTACATATAGAGTCATTTATAAGGCCCCTCTCACTCTATTTTAATACCTATCACAGATAAGGAGAAATGGTATGTCATTGTTTAAATTTTTTGGGGATGGCGCATCCTCCTCATCGTCATACCCCCTTAGTGAATTGGGGAGTATGTAGTTGAGGCTAGATGGAGGAACATTTTGTCATCTTTATTTTCTTGTTTAGATTGATTAGGCTAAGAGGGTATTGCACTTGAAGTTGTCATTGTTGAATTAAATAAAATCAATTTGATAAAACAAAAATAATTATACCTTCGAGGTGGTAGTTCCCTCACTAAAATTAAAGGGTGTGTACTCCTATCACTCTCATCCTCCTCCAAGTCTATAAGAGAAGTAGACCTATCATGATGAATTGTTATTATTTTTTAATGAAAATAAATAGTTAAAAATAAAATCAATTTAATAAAATAAATGAAATAAAACTGTATTTAAAAAAAATCCTAAAATTTTACCTTTAAGGTTGGTCCCTAGATTTCAAGGGAAAACCACTATCATGAAGATGTTTCCAAATACTAGTAAAAATTTTATTATAAAGTTGTGTGATTAACAAATGTAAATATGAAAAAATATGCTTTAAATAGAAAATAAAATATAAACTAATACCTTTTTGGTGGGTAGGTGGCTTTTGATGGACCTATAAACATGGAAGGATTTCGTGTTGGGTCATCCATTTCATGTTTTGCTGAAGCATGAATTCTAAATCGTCCACCCACAAATGAATCAATCAAACAACCCATAAGTATGTGTCATCTCTGATATCAATAAAACATCCAAAAAATTAAAATAAGAACAATGAGATTGGAAATATGCAATGCTACTAATATGATTATAAGGTTTCAGAGCATTTAAAACTATACATTTGCACAGTTAAAATATTTAATTAATTAAAAAAGTGAATTAATTTATCAAATAATTTTTCTTACGATGACTTAATATGTGAATTATTTGATGATTTATCAAATAATTTTTATCAATTAATATGTTCTTGTTGATGATAAGAGTTTCATTGTTTTGTACTTATTGTCTACCAAGAGTGGCGTGGGTTGAAATGATGTGATCTTACCATTCAATTTTCACTTTCACCTTGGGCCACTTTCGAAACATTAATTTAAGCCAAATCATGGAAATTTTTGTGAATTAAATTTTTTTTTATGGAAATTTAGGTTTGATTTGTTCAATTACATAAAATTACGTCAATTGATGGTAAACTAGTATAAATTCAGTCTATTTAGTACAATTGAGTAAATTTCATGAAATTAGGGAAATTAAGGTGGATTTTTTTAAATTTTGTCAAAATCGGGAAAATTAGGTTAATTTGGGTCAAACTAGATCAAACATCCCTCACTCTCCCTCCCACTAAAAACAATCCCTAATCACCCACCCCTTATTGTGCACAGTGAATGGGTAAATTAGATGGCATTGGAGTACGGGTTGAAAACATGTGAAATCACCCTAGAATTTTCTATATGTTTTTATTGAAATTTAGGTGTTTGTAGAAATATTTGTGTGAAGTTTGATGATAGTGAAGTTCAACCTCGCTATATGGGGGATGCGAGTGGTCAGTATTTAAAGAAATTATAGTCCAGGTAGTAGGATAATGTTGTATCATACATGAGTATTATTTTACTGGTTGGGTTGTCGCAGAGATTAATTGGGTTGCTATAGAAATCCACTATGATTTTTTGTTTTTTAATTTGTAATCATGCTTATAATTACTAGTCAAAAAGGAAGTGTGATTTTAAAAAGAAAGTTTGTAGAAATGAATTGGTGAACAATTTATGTGATTTTAATAATGAAGTTGGCATGGTAAATTTGGATAGAGGATTGGTCTGATTAGCATGAAGTGTTATGCTAGTGAAGTTCAACCTCACTATATGGGGGATGTGAGTGGTCAATAGTTAAAGAAATTATAGTCCAGGTAGTAGGATAATGTTGTATCACGCATGATTATTATATGATGGGCTGGGTTTTCGTAGATATTAATTGGGTTTCTATGAAATACACTATGTTTTTTTGTAATCATGCTTATAATTACTAGTTAAAAAGGAAGTGTGATTTTAAACAAAAAGTTTATAGAAATGAATTGTTGTACAATTTGTGTGATTTTAATAATGATGTTGGCATGGTAAATTTGGATAGTTGATTAGTCTGATTAGCACGTGCATTAAAGGAGAGTATGTAGTAGGGATGTCACAAAAAATGATCAAGTCGCTATAGTGAATGACCAAATTGTTATATATATGCATTTTTATGTTTATATATATATACAATGCTATTATTTTCCAAGAACATTAAAATGGTTTTAAATAACAATGTTAATACGATGAAATTCATAAAAAAAATTGCTTCACATACAAGCTCAAATGTCAAATCAAACTCCTGAAACTAACATTCCTTATACTATTCCAAATCATGCATGTATTCATGACAAATGGACCAAGCTTGTTGCCACTTAAATATGCTAATAAGATAAGTTTCGTACAAAAACTTGTTTCCTATTTTATATTGATAAAAACTAATAAATCATCCACATATCACTTCATATATACCAATTAGTGATATTGCAAATTAGGGTAGATTTTAGAAAGTCAATTACATTTACAAATTGATTGACTTGAATTTAAATTCCATAAATGAAAAAATAAATTCTATCTCAAAAAATAAAAAGACAACACATGTAACGAGACGTTGATAAAACATGATAAAATATGGAATTGATGAGATAAGAAAATAACAAGGCTTATGATTACTTGAACTATTCATTTTCATCTTCTTGTAATTCTTCCAACTCCTCAGTTATGTGACTTGATTTAACAAATGTTACCTTCTTCTTCCTCTCTATATATGTATCTATGGGAATATTCCATTCATTTATTCAAATAAACACATATAGGGATATACATTTCATCATCATATTCATTATTTGCATTTTCTTGAAGTTCGTTACCATCACTTTCATCATCATATTATTTAAAATCAACATCACCTTTATCATCTGCTTGATCAGTATGATGGTCTTCTTCATTATTAGTAGGGTCATCATAATCACTAGAGTCATGTTCATCATATCTATCAACAATATAGTTTATTCCCCATGATGATCATGTTACACCACTATTGTCATCAACAACATGTCTCATCCTTGGTTCATAATGCAATATTAACTACCAATTACACACACACACTCTCTCTATATCATGATTAAAGAATACCAATATCAACATAGTTAAAAATGATACATATATATAGAAATGGTGTTCATGAAAAAGGAGAAGACATACGTAAGAAAAATTATACAAATTAATACATGATCATAATGTTCAGGTAACACATATGGCTCTTTTCCTTAGGCAATCTCCAGAAAAGTCAATTGAGTATAAACCACTTTCATTGTCCACATTGAATCTATTATCAATAAAGGGGTACCAACTACACCTAAATATGATAACTTAAAAAAATTCTATTATCAAGTTTTATTATTTCTTCTATCTTTCCAACATAGTCAAATTTCCCTTAGACCAAATTCCTTTCATTGGCACTAGCTCGATTGGCATTCTCAAAAGGAACAACAACTTTCCAACAATAAGTGACCCTTCTCTTGTCAATATTTTCCACATGGAAATATTTTCCTTCAAACAAAATTTCCTAATGTTTAATCACCTTCGTTATGTCAAATAATTTAGAATAGTATTAATAAATTTATAAAAAATATAAAACATGTATGTATGAAAATAATGTTGGAACAACGAACCAATTATTCACATTCTTGCACTATGTCCAAGGCTTATTGTGTCACTTCCATTTGATTGATGACATGGAAATTTTATAAATATGATATCATCTATTTAAGAGTAGATTGTTCCAAAATTGGTATTTACAGATAACTTGGGATTGGTTTTCATGTATGTTTCCATCTCTAATCAATCCTTTAGCTCTCACGACTAGTCATTTCTTCATATTCTTGAAGCCACATAACCATCTATTAAGTACTCAATAAAATGAAATTCTCAATGGAATCATTTTCAACAACACTTAAAAATAAAACATGTAGATAAATAACTCATGGCCACACACACACACACACACACACACACACACACACACACACACACACACACACACACACACACACACACACACACACACTAAAAATACATCATACAAGTTTGATGGGATTGTGTGAGCATTTAGCTTCCAATAAACATGTTGAGACAAGTGATAAATAAGAAGATTTTTTTGTGTTATAAGATAATCAAGGATAAATAGATGATAGTATGCCTAGTCCTTGTTGGAATCAAGATATGATGTATTTCCTACAAACAGTTATATATCCTCCAGAGTTGAGCAAGGAAAAGAGGAGATATTTTAGACTATAATCCAGTCTGTATGTCCTCATTAATGGTGTTCTATTCAAAAGGGATATGAATGGGGTTATATTAAGGTGCATTAGAAAAAATAAAATTGATAAATTGCTACATGAGTTTCATGATGGAGAAGTTTGATGTAATTTTTATCCACAAGTAACAACCCTCAAGATCATGAAGTCAAGTTACTATTGGCCCATAATGTTTAGTGACTGTTATACATGGATCAAGAAGTGCAAAAAATGTGCATTTTTCATAGGCAAGGGGAAACTAAAAAAATTTCCATTCCATCCAATATTATTCAATCAACCATTTATGCAGTGGGGATTGGAATTCTTCAGGTTCATTAATCTAAACTTGAGCTAAGGCCACATGTGGATTCTAACAACAACATACTATTTCACCAAGTGGACCGAAGTAATAGCACTCAAAGAGGTAAATGATTCTAGCATACTGGAATTTTATGAAGGAATTGCAACAAGATTCAGAGTCCCAACTACTGTCATATGAGATAATTCTCTAGAATTCTGTAGCACCAAGATGACTGAGTGGGATATTAAGAAGGGAATATATTTGAGCACCTCAACAAACTATGACCCCCAGGGTAATGGGAAAGAAGAGTCAACAAACCAGAATCTACTGAGAATCATTAGGAATCTTGATGAAAATTAGAGGACATGGCATACCAAGTTCAAATCATCTTGGTGGGATGATAGAATTAGACTGAAGAGATCAACATGTAGTTCACCATAGAATCTATTCTATGACAAGGAAGAAATGTTTCCTATATCCCTTGAGTTATTGGCATTGAATCTACTAAATCAACTAGAATTGTCTAAGTTTGAACCTATGGAAGCCAAGTATGCATAAATCATGGAGTTGGAAGAAATAAGAGAGCATTAAATGTAACCCATGGAGAAAGATCAAGCCTTGATCAAGAGGATATTTGACAAGAAATATAAAGCAAGGAGTTATCAGGAAGGAGACTTCATTCTGAATTGGGATCTAGATCAAGCTAACCTGAGAAAGCATTCCAAGTTTGATGCCATATGGAATGGCCCCTATATAGTCACATGATGTAAGATTATCAATGCCTTCTGATTGTCCACTTTGTATGGAGAAGAACTTTTGGTTTCAGTTAATGGAATCTATCACAACAACTGTTACTGAAAGAAAAAATATCACCCTTGTACATATTATTTTAGGATTTTAAATTCCTCTAAGTGCATGTGCACATTGTTTCATTGTTATATTAGGTTTTAGTTTCCCTAAGTGGTGAAGGAATTTTTTTTATTGCTCCTAGTTGTCTTATTATACAATTTAGTATGCCTCCCAAATGGATGTTAGAAGAGCTCAAAGTTGTAGGAAACATTTATAATCCTCAAAAAGTTTCGAATGCAAAGCAACTAAAATCAAATCAAGGGAAATATTTTATAATTTGTATCTTATTTTCCCTTTAGATCAGTCATGGTTTGAGATTCTAGTGCTCCTGCAAGATTTTAAAATCAGCCCTAGGGGAAACTACTGTATAACAGATGGAAGGTCTAACATTAACACAGTCCTCAGTTTCAGAAGTAGTCCTCTTAAGTTTTTCAAAGTCTCCTCAAGATCAGAAAATAGTAGATCAACCTCAAATCCTTCTTGATTTCATTTCGGTTGTAAATCTTATAGATTTGAAGGAAACTATAACCTTCATTAGTGTCCCAAATAGCGGTTAGAATGAGAAAAATGAGTTCTAATAGATCAAATTTTCTGAAATTAAAGGAAAAGGGAAATTTCAAATCAAAAAAATTTTCCACTCATGCAAACTTTGATATTTTATTACAGAATTAGAAAGTGTGAGTGGTGGATCAATTTTGGATTCAGTGGGGGTTTAAAGTAGACTCTTGGGGCCTGCGTTAAAGGTTCAAAATAGTTCAGGCTACCAAAGGTGACTCTATACCCTATGGATACATTCAAACTATTGGTCAATCACATCTAGCAGACAAATATCCCCACGAGTCATAATTTAAATTGTTATCCATTTCCCCCTGGTAAAATGGACATCATGGTAGGACTGGAACAAAACATCAAAAAAGGCCCTCATAAGTGAATCTAGGGTTTATAGGGTAAAAACCATGTTTTGATATCATTTGTAGTGTTTTGGGAAGAATCACCATCATTTAAGGAATTTTTTCCTCTTCTAGGTTTTGATAAGACTCGATGTGTACCTAAGGTGGAAAGTGGGCTCCGGCGGACCCACATTTGATGAAATGAGAAAAAAATGACAAAAATCAGGTACATGGGCTTATTAAAATTTCCTCAATCTCTCTCAAATAACTAACGTGAGAAAATTTGAAAAAATTGCAAAATATGATAGTTCAGAACAAACAAATTGCAAAACATTGAATGGGAGCATCGAGCAAAAAAAACTTTGACGAGCTAGTGAGAGTACTTGGAAAGTTGGGTTCCTAAATAGCTCAGGAAAACTGGATGAGTGGGCCATGTAGAGGATCTTGTTGATCTACTTGGTGAGCTAAGTTAACGAGTTAGAGGGAGATGAATGAAGCCCAAAGGCACAACTCAGAAGTGGTGGGCCAAGTAAAATTGATTGGGAGCTTGGAGATAGATGTGATGATCTTTGGCAAAGGTGGAGAAGGTTTTCATGGATGATGTGACATGACGACAAAAAATATCTTGAGATTCTTGCATGGTGAGCTATATGCTAACAAATTTTGTAGAAGGAATGGGATTGGTGAAATGATGTGGAAGAATGAGGGGTTTTTAGAGGTTAGCTCAAAAAAAAATTAGAGATTGGGGCAACACATGCATGATGGGAGAGAAACCCAAAACAACGAAAAACTTTGGAATTAGAAGGGGTTGGCAAGTCAATGCGGCAGGGGTTTGGAGGTCAAATTCATGGTGGATATTCAAAATTTTGGGGCAAGTTGAGGTGAAAGGTTATCTTGGATCTTGAAAATCCAAATTTCAAATTTCATACTTTGAGATTTTGGGGGTTCAGAGATTTTGGGGGCTCGGCTCGTTAAATAGTGCTAGCTAGATGAGGGTGGAGTCTATAAATACAAATTTTGAAAGGAATTGGTCAACATGGTTTCTAGGGCACTAGAGTTGTGGTGAGGGGTATGTGAAATGAGTTGTTTGGGGAGTTAAGGAAATTGGTGAGGCAGCCATGTGGTGGTATCTTGGGAGACGAGCTAAGGGATGTGTCGAATGGCTCAACATCTAAGCTAGAAACGTTTGTATGGTAGAGTTTCCAAGGAAGAGGCAGGTGAATTATAAAAATATCTAAAAATTTCAAGCCATGGTGAGTCATAATCGGGGATCCCACATGGATTTGGTTGAGCAAGGTAAAGACTAAAGAGCTTAAGAAATATTTTGGGGGTGGTGGAGATAGATTGTAAGCAAGATTCCAACCAAATGGGAAACATGTTATTTTGGGGAACCTACCATGAAGAACTCACCAAGATATGCAAGGAATGGCACAATTAGGGGTATTATCCATGATCAAATGCAAGGAATATTGATACCCATCTCATCAAGAAACTTGGTGAGCTACTCGCCCACACAAATAATGAACAAGGCCAAAATGGTTAAAAATCCCCCACACTAAAATGGGGATATATTGATCTCTTATTATTCGTTTTGCATAAAATTATAGTTGATGGAGTCGTGATAAGAATAGATACAACATGGAATAACTAAAAAAATGATTTTGGGAAATATTAAACTCCGAAATTGGAAGAATCCTTCCAGCAGTGAACAGTTCCACGGTAAGTGAAAGTGTCATTAATGAGGACTGCACGTGCATTCTCCTCCAAAAGGGAAAAGTCTATAGGGCATGGGAAACAAAAAGGCATCCAGAAGATGATGCAATATAGCATTGTTCCCGATAACCTCTTGGAAATCCTAATTTCTCTATCTCATGCACATTTTATTTTATAAATTGTAAGGAGGGGAAATTTTAAAAAGGTTGGACATTCTTGTATCCACCCCATCCTTCTTTCTCACATGTGAGAGTGATTTGTGGAATCTCAAGCCTCCATTTTTGGACCACTGTAATATAATTTTTTTCCTTTTTCCTATATAATGCAATATTTTGTAAAATCAATTGGAGCAATAACATCAGATCTTGTGATTACTATTTATCCTAGTCTAGTGTTAATGTTTCAGCTTTCTATTATTCATTTTAATGGGTATATTATGCATGTCCTTATATCTATTTCAGTTTCAAATTTCATTATGCTTAATGGAATTGGTTTGTTGCAGGTGTTATGATTTGTGGTTCTTGATCACCATTTTCATTTTACTTGTTTTCATTCTCATGAAGGAAATATTTTTCAACACCCTTTTCTTGGTGCATCACTACCCTTTAGTGTAGGTTTTATTTAGTATGCACCTCCCTTTATACCTGTCTCCTTGGAAGTATTAGGGTAGGATTATATTAATCTTTTTCCTACATTTTGGAGTAATGTTAGTATTAGGATTAGGAAGAGGAAGTTGATCTTCTCCGAAGAGTTATCCCATTTGCAAATTCCCACACTTTAGGATAGCTTCATGTAACCCAATCACACTAGATGCCTCACACACACATGTTAGCAATTCAAGGGGTATAGTGATTTTGTAATAACATGACCATCCAACAAATCAGATCATAGGAAGCAAAGAAGGAGGTATTTTTACAAGAATGAAGTTAAGAAACCAAAAAAATAATGAAGACACGTTCCTCTTATCCATGCTAGAACCAAATATTGTGATAGAACCTAACAAGGAAAAACATTGGGTGGATCACATTAATGAAGAGCTTGAACAAATTAAATATAATGAAACTTGGGAGATTGTACCTAGTCGAAAAGACAATAATGTGATAGGAACAAAATGGGTGTTTAGAAACAAATTGAATGAGAAAGGTGAAGTGACAAGAAACAAGGAAAGAATTCTATGTAAAGGTTATCCAAAAATGGAGGGGATTGACATTAATGAAAAATTTTCACTAGTGGAAAGGATGAAAGCAATCAGATTGTTCTTGGCATATGCTTCTTACAAGAAAATCATAATTTTCTAAATGGATGTCAAGTTTGCTTTTCTAAATGTTCATCTAAGCGAGGATGTATATATTGATCAACTAGATGTATTTTTTCTAACTGAAGTTAAAGAATGTGTGTGCAGGTTGAAAAAGAATTTGTATGGACTCAAAAAATTCCCTAGAACTTTGTAGAGTAGGCTGAAAACATACCTCATTGAGAAAGGTTTTAGAAAGAGTGTGGATGAAAATAATATTTTCATCAAAGAAGAAGGATACCATCTACTAATTTTCATACTATACATGGATGATATCATATTTATAGGGGATCATCAAATTATGACTCATGAATTCGGTGATGTGATGAGAGAAGAGATTGAAATGCCTATTCTTGGTGAAATTTCATTCTTCCTAGGTTTACAAATCAATTAATCAGATCAAGGCACCTTCATATCTCAAGATAAATACATCAAGGAAATACTGAAAAGTTTCAATATGGGAGATTTAAGACCTATAGGAAAAATAATGGTGGTGGGATGCAATTTTACTAAAGAGGAAAACTCACCAAAGGTCAACAAAACCTTGTATAGGTCTATGATAGGAAGTCTTCTCTACTCTCCTACATCAAGATTTGATATCATGCAAGTTATGGCTCTTGTTTAGAGATTTTAAGAATATCCAAGGGAAATACACCTCAATTCAGTCAAAAGGATACTGATATATCTCATGGGAATATTAGAGTATGACCTTTGGTACTCTAGAAGCAATGATTTCAACAGAAGAGCATACAATGATGATGATTGGGATGGGAATATTGATGATAGGAAGAGTAAAAGAGGTGGTGCCTTATTTTTTTGGAATTTTTTGGTGTCTTGGCTGAGAAAGAAACAATATTTAGTCGCACTTTAAACATGTGAGGTAGATTATATAGAAGATTCCATGTTTTGTACTCAAGTTCTTTGGATGAGACAAACATTACAGAACTACAAGGTACAATTTGATGGCCCAAATCCTTTTCTTTGTGATAGTACTAGTGCAATTAGTGTCTCCAAGAACCTTGTATTCTAGTCAAATAATAAACACATTCTAATTAGGTTTTACTTTTCGAGGGAGCAAGTAAATGATAAGAAGATAAACCCTGATTGTGTAAGTACAAAAGAAGAGATTGTTGATATAATGACTAAACCATTGCCTAAAGAAAAATTTGAGAACTTGAGAGATGAATTGGGGGTCATTCCTAATCTCAGAAGCATATAGGAGTGATGATACAAATCAAAGGAGAATCTTCATGTAATATCAGCTCCTAAAAAGTACAAAGAGGTATTCAAGTGAGGGGGAGCTAGTCTACTAGCTCATGGTGTTGTCCTCGCTTGGCATCTTGTTTAGTGTTGTTCATGTTATTTTTCCACACAAGTATGTTGGCTATGAGTTCATGTTCAGTCAAATTATGGCTTCAAATTAGGTTAATGAAAAGTATTCACGGATCACAAATGTTATTGGTGTGGTATAATGTATGCCTAAAGCCCAGGGGGTGAAATTTGAAATGTATGTCATATCTATTGTTGTTTCTTGTCATTTCCAAGTTTACCCCATATTTGTCATAGATGTCAAAGGGGTGGATATTACTATAAGAAACTCAGTATGAAGGTGTTTGTCATCCAATTATATGAGTATGTTTCCATCAATGAAAAAGGGGGAGATCGTTGAACCCTGGTCACTGATTTTGTCATTGATGTCGAAGTGGAATTGATGGAAAATATGTAAATGGTGAAGTGAGACTCAGTTAGGGGCATGGAGGTTGATTGGTAGTATCTTATAAATGATGGTTGGTAAGATTGACATAGGTTTTAAAGGTCATATATATATCATGGTGTCTATATCTCAAAGTGAGATTATTTCTTGGTATGAATGCATAGTGTGCCCAAAGTATCCATAAATGTGTTTCAGAGGTATGAAGAGTATTTATTTCTAGGTTGGCCATGGCATATGATGTTTTGTACATATGAGAGATATGTTTTAAGATTTTAAAGGATGGAGAAGCCTTGTACATGGTATTGATGGAAAAGGATAAATGAAATTTCATGAAGATAGGTGTCTATCAGTGGTGTGCAGTGGTCTCACACTTGTTCTTTGAGCTTTCAGTATGGTTCTAACATAGTTTTAGGATGCTACAAGCTTGGTATGTGATATTGACATCTAGTGAAGGTATGGAGAAGGTTGGTATGCTCAAATTATATTCTATACAGGTTTGAATTACTTATTCCATCATGTACATGTGATTTTGGAGATGGTGGAGGTATGTATTTTGGAGAACTCAAGGAGACCTTTCCAACTAGTCAAACTTTGCAAAATTTGGAGCTCTTTTGAGGAAGTTATGGCCATTAAAAATTTCACAGGTCAAGATGAGAAGGTGTAGTCACAAAATCATGCACTTACTATTACATTTATACTAGTAAGTATTCTATTTTATATATGGATATCACGTAAGAAAATTATTCACTAATGGCTCGTACGCTAGTCCTATAATTAGTTTAGTCGGTCTTTTTCATTAAGTGTCTTGCACAATTGGTAGTTGTTTACACAGTTCTAGTTGTCTCTCAGGGAGTCTCAGATGTTCTTAATTACTTAGTTTTCATCTCTAGTATTTGACGAGGGTGCCTAGGGATGGATTAGGGTTCCCATGGACACCATGGTCCCAGTTGAACATGGGTCTCATTTAGAGTTTTAAGGTTAGTCTTTATGGTTTTCCCTCCCATTCCCCTAGGTACTAGTTGACATGTTGGGTGACTAGTGTTGAAATTTGAGCAAGAGATCCATATACAAACATAATATACTTACTATCTTATGGGTGTACTATCTAATACTAAGGGATATTTATATATTTAGGCAAGGGACTACATTTTGGCACTATTCTACATCATACACTTCAAAAGAAGGGCTTTATTCATTCTATTCCATCCACAATTTGCATATTACATCTAGATATTTCTCATTACTTTGGCATCATTGGCGCTAGGGCACCCTAGGGACATAATTACACACACATTTACATAGAACTAATTTGGGTCTGAGATGTAGTGCAACACTTATTTATAAGTCCACCATTGTGGATGCTAAGGAAAATCTAGCTCATTCATATGAATCTTTTTTTTAGGGGTTTGATGCTTTGTGTCATGTTTTACAGGTGAATATTCATTGTAGTTTTACGACATCATTAGCGAGGCTAATGGAACGTCCATGTGACAAAAAGAGAATAATTTTGAAGATATAACAAGACTCTCAGATTCATGTTTTGAATTGTTCTGCAGAGTAGGGTTCCCATACTACACACCAGGGTGCCCATAAGTTCCCTAATCCTCCTCTAGGTTCTCAAGTTTGGCTGAATCTTCATCTTTTGTAATTTCCTTAGGTGTGCTATCATACTTTACTCTATCCGCTCATCATCTTGTCTAGTCCTTGACCACAACAAGGTAAGCCATTTTCAGGTTAGTACCTTTTCCATCCTATTTGAATTATTTCATTTCATTTAAATATCAAATAAAAATAGTTAGAATTTATAATTCAGTTTATTTAAGTTATTTCATTGTTGTTCCAATTTTAGATTAACTTCTAAAATTCATATTTCAATTAATAATTTTTGTGAACCTGTACTTTAGAATATTTTTCCCCAAGATCCACTTCAAACCCTAATGGCTAAGGATATTTCATTCTCTTCTCCACCCATCATGTCTCATTTTAGTGTTAACCCTATCTATGATGAGGCTTCCATCATTGAGCTCATAGATCTCTATAGTAATATAACTATGCCAACTGATATTCAACAACAAATCTTAGATGGTCAACAATATGTGCCCACTCATTTTGAAGATTCTCCCATTGGAATTAGTATTGTTAAGGATCCAATAAACTTCACTTATTGTACACCATGTTATATCACTACTTTTGATCCTCCTAATATTTCTAAGAATTTTTTTAGATTATTCTCTTATCGATTACTTGTTTGGTATTGACAATCGCTCACATATGCATATTGATTCTTCATCTATTCAGGAAACTACTATAGTTCCTTCTCATGATTCTTCTACTTCTAATATTGCTTCTCATTATTCATCACATACCAGTTCTCATATACCTTCATATTATGTTGATGATCCTATCGATAGCATTCTTAGTGACATTATCATCTCTCAGTCCTTATCTGATGAAGTGGTTAATAGACACGATTCTTCTAATTTTTTATTTTGTTGATTGTAAATCTCCATTGCCACCTTCTCCTAAGGTTTCATCTATCATAGTGCATGATTCATAACCATCCATTGACTCTTCTTCTCCTATCATTTCACCTCGTCTTGTTACATCATCTACGTCTATTAGTCCATCCTGTCCTATAGATCTCTCCATTAGTCACTTCACCTCCTAGGGTGTCTCAGATGCTACTCCTATCATTGCTATGGGAATTCCATATATATCATCTACTATAGCTTCTTTGGCACCTAATCCTAGTGTTCCCTTAGCATCAAAATCTCCTTTATCATCTCTTCATATTCCTATGATCACTCAAAATGAAAATTTACAACCTCTTAATACATAATTTCCATCTTCCACTATTCCTTCACAATATATTATCTCTCTAATGCATGTTGTAGGTCAATTAAAATCTCAAGTTAATTCTCTCACTTTACAAAGTAGGGCTTACTTTGCTTCTATTGACAATAACTCATTACTTGGTAACCCTATTCCCAAGAAGATTCACAATTCTACATTTCCTAAGGACTTTATCATGCCTACGTTCACATGTTTTGATGGTGTTGGAGACTCCCATGCCCATCTCCTAAATTACCACATGGTTTTGGACTTTTATTTTAATGATATATTATTGCTTAAGACATTTTGGCATAGCCCTATTGATGAGGTTTTACAATGGTACACTCATCTTCCATTTGGGTCCATTAGTACTTTATATGACATGGAGGATACTTTCCTCCATCATTTTATCATCAAAATTGGCCCTTGAGTTACTTTTGACCACTTAACTACTTTACATCAGGGATCATCAGAATCTATCAAGGAATATATCTTATAGTTTAATGGTTGTATGCATCAACTAGTATTCCAACCTATCAACCTTGAGAAGTAATTCATTTTTTTATCATGGTTTGATTCCTACGCTTAAGAAAAGATTGCAGTATGATACATGTGATTCATTCATTCTTCTATGCTATAAATTTATAGACATAGAACAAGATATTCTATCAACACACATCATACATCCTCCACTCATCTCTACTATTTTTGGCTCATCTATTTCTCCTCCATTGACATCAATTGAGCTTCTTACATGATTTCCACCCTTTCCTAGCAAGCAATCTCAACCCAATACATCAAAAAATCATACACCTCCTCCTCTGTGATAGGCTACTTCACCTTCCACTCCACCTAGGTCATGTGATCCTTTACATTTTACTCATCATGCTAGACCTCATGATGTGCTTCTTACTTTAATTGAAAAGTGTCTCATTTTCATACCATCCAACCAACATCATCCACAACATCGATTGTAGTGTTAGCGTGATCAACCTTATTGTAATTATCATCACATTAACAAACATAGGGATAATAATTTCCTTTCCCTTCACAATATATTTCTACAATTATAGGATAAGGGCATCATCTCCTTTTTCTCTTGCTCACGTGAACGATCCAATTCTCCTCTACCACGTCATAGAGTTTCTACTACAATTGATTCATCTCCTCCATCTAATGTCTTGGTTCTCAGTTTTAACCTCACCCTTTTTGGAACAGAATTTTTTTAGTCTGTGTGGTATGAAATAATCTGTCTTCCTATGTGGATGCATGAAGTTTTATATTTATCAGGTTGTTCTCATTAAACCATTATCTATGGGCGTGAATCACGTTGAGCTCTATTTCGGTTTCATTTTATCTTTTTGTGCGTACGTGTTGGTTGTTTGGTCGTAGATGATGGGTTTTCCCCTTATTTTATTTTCCATGATCATGTCTTCTTTGTTATTTTTTCCCCAGAATTCATGGACACATGGTCGCCTTTAATTGGACTCGGCACGGCGAGACTATTTGGTGAACTGTTCACTTTTATTACATTTGTAAAAATTTCCAAATTGGTCCCGTGGCTCCAATAATTTCTAATTAGCTATTCAACAATATGAATCAGAGAAGAAAATTTCTTACTTTGACCCTGAAGATGTACACGTGTCATAAGACGAGAGGTTGCGGGAAGGCGAGCCCTTTTGGAATTTTGAGGCATCATGGTGAAATGTGTAAAAGTGTAAAAGGAATGCCTAGAGCCCACAAATGGACACGTGGCATTTTTTAAGTTAAAATTAGGAATGTTGGTTACCGAAGGACTTTGGAACTTTTATCCTTGTTTTGAAAAAAGGAGCAAGGTATAAAAATGAAGTGCAACCCTGTAAGTGCCCAAATAAGGCTACATGTTGAATCTACATCAAATACGGGAGGGTGAGTTGCTGGAGGTATTTTGGAAATTTTGACTTTGTTTTGAAAAGGTAAAAAGGTGTAAAAATGAGCCGCGACTCTACCAACTCCCTAGGAAAGCCACATGTTAAACCTATATTGAAAGTGGGTGGACGGGTCAGAATTTTTAAAATCACACAATTCCTCTGAGTGGTATAAAATGCAAAAGCACCCCAGGCCCACCTCAACTAATATATTTTCCATGTGGACGACCCAATTTTGAAATTACAAAAAATAGAGTTAATGACTGTAAAGCAATGCATTTAATTCTATGGCCATTAATTCTCCTATTGTAAACAAAGGACCTTGTGGGATGTGAATATATTCATCTTGTATTGCTAAATTGATGATCTTTCATCATTTTTATCTGTGATGTGCTTTTAAAATACTGCGGGGCTCAATTTACAAACCAGAAAAGTGTGAAAGTTGTCGTCTTGAATTGGAATTGCTTAGGCACCTATAGAAAACGTGTAAGAGTTTAAAACTCTTATGTTTTGTGTTTATTTCCATCAGAAAATGAATTGAAGTAAAGTTAGGGTTTTTAAATGAATACTATGCCATTTTCTTCCTTGGGTATGTCTGGGGTCACAAGTGACCTTGACAGGATAAAAAATAAAGACTTGATGAATGCCAACTTGAACGATTTTTGTCAATGATTGAGTAGTGCCCACATGAGTGAATCGTTGAAGGAAATTCGTGATAGCTATATTGCCTTGGCGAGTTCTACTCCACTTTCTGTCCAATGCCCAGAGTTAGTGTGGTATTACGTGATGAATTATGAATTTGAGAAGAGAGAAGTATTAGATGGGAGTGGGGATGCGGTGTTGACATTAACACCGGAAACCATAAGGGTAATTCTAAAATTACCTGTAATTGCAAACCCCATTACTATTGGTATCAAACTTGGCTTAGAGGATTATGAAGTAAAAAATAAGAAGTTTTCAAAGATGATAAACACAAAATGGATCCTTACAGATAGAAAGGCATCTACCAAAGTCCGCAAAAGACTTGTTAGGGCTCAATTCCTTGAAGAGGTTGAAGATATCATTGTGCTCCTGAGTCAAATGGCTAGTTTGGAGACTACAAATGAATTTAAAGAATGGATGTAAACCTACATATGGATTATCTTGGAAATAAAAGGATATATTTTTTGGGATACTTTCATTTCTGATGCAATTCATGGTCATATGGCCACCCTAGTAGCTAAAATTGAAATGGGGGAAACTACAGACTTAGAGTTTTATATGATGACTTATCTAGTGTATAATGTTACAACACATAGGTGTTTCCTGACAGTATCACCACAAGCTGATGTTAAATGGTGCCCAATGCATGAAATTTTACCGCAATTGCAATTAACTAATTTGAGTGGAAATGCCACATTAGTAAATGATGCTTTCATTTCACCAATTATTTTCTTGTTCAAACTAGAATTGGGGTAGTATATAATTTTTAAGCATGCAAGGAAAGTAATTATGGAGTATGGATGTTACTTCATTCAATACAAGAAGTTCACTTACATCAGAGTTAGTGGTTTTGAAGGAAAACCTTTCAAGTTTCCAAGGTATGTGGATGACAATCTTTGTTTATGCAAATTGGCAAGGCAATAATTGCCTGTGCATAAGCTAATTACTGGTAGAAAAAAAATGAATGTTAAATTCCCTATTAGAATTGGTAATTTTTCTTTCCCAATCATTATAAAATCTATATTGATTGGAGGATTAGAGAAAAAATGAATATTTTGGCCATGGAGACATTTGTAGCTAGGCCTAATTATGACATTCGGTGGGTGGTTAACAATGTAGCTAATACTTTTGAGCATCAGCCTTACTTTGAGGACTATTGGATGAATCGCAGAGATGAAGAAGATGTTAGGTTGAGATATTTTTCAAGGATGAATTTGTCACAAGTTGTTGATGTCAAGGTTGTCACCATTCTAGAAGGATTTGATGATTTAAATATAGTAAGTAAATTCTATATTGATCAAAAGGTAGAAAGTCAACCCATCACTCCCCCAAGTTGGGATGAGGAAGAATATGATGATCCTTATATAAGGATAATAGATGTCATGAGGAGAATGGTGATTTGGTTGACCCAGATAAACATTGAGCTATCAATACAAAACACAAATATACTAAATCACTTCATAAGTTTGGGAAACTTGGATGATGATCTCCCACATCTATGGTAGGGTGCTAATAAGATTGACCCATTAGGAGGAAAATATATTTTATTGCCATCCAGAATGCCTACTGTTGGTATTTTTGATGAATGGACAACAACCAAAAGTGAGAAAGATACTTCCATGTTTGTCCTTAGGTAGAAATCTGAAAGAATGCTCTTGAAATCCATGGAAAATGCCCCAATTACTCCTACAGTGTCACTCTAGGAAAACGGAAAGGGTTTAGCTTTGCATGTTGTGCTCCCAAATGTTGTGCTAGAGCAATATAGTACTAAGAATTTCATGAGTGCAATTATCACAAGTGGTCATAGTCAGCCCAAGCAACACAGAAGAAAAAAGGGCACCACTTGAATTGATGAACTTTGAAAGGGCACACAGGAAGCCCAAAATTGTCCATCAGTGAGTCTTGGTGATGGTAGGTGCCCATACACCAAATAAATTCAAACATAGAGATGTGGTAATTGATCCCCCAAAAGTGGAAAGAATGGATAGTAACTAAAAACAACAAGACATACCATTCCGAGTACGGGGTAGTCAAGTCCTCTAATCTCTCATTCATTCTTTGTGGAGAAAGAAGTAAAGGAAACTCAGATCTCAGGTCCTCAGGGGGATGTTGTAGTCAATACAGTGGACAACTAGTTTGCTACCTCAAGTATGGACATTCCTAAAGCTCTACTTATTAGAGATATTAATACACCTCAAGTATAAACAATGAACAAATTTGAAAATATGCAAACTGAGGTTATTGATTTAAATACTATTAAGGGATTTTCTATGTTGGATAAGCTTAAGTTATCCATGGAGGAACCATTTTAACATCAATAGGTAGTATTGGAATGGATAAGGGATCAGAATGAGATACTCATGTGCGGCAAGTGAAGAGATGGTTCAAAACACATGAACTTCTTTCACAAAACAATTATTGTCGGTATCAAGAAAATTTGAACTAGTGGTAGAAAATATGGATATTGAGGAATTAATGGTAAAATATATTATTCCCACTCCTATTAAGGTGGTTGAGGCCATTGAGAATCACCAAGTAGAAAATGAAGCTCAAAATCAATAATTTTGGATTGTCATAGTATCACAATTTTTAAAGATTTCCAAATAAATTGATTTTCCATCACCAGCCAGTCATTGGAGGACCATTGATGAATGAATGAAAGTTCATAAATGAATGAATTGAAAATAGACGCTTAAGAAGATATGCCAATGCATCTAATTATGTGGCTAGACATAAATTTGACACCAGAGGAGTTAAGGATTGATGACAACAAAGGATGAAATAGGTATGAGGAAGGGTTTGATTAGGAAAAGTGAAGATGAAGAGAAGGAGGATTACAATATACAAAATGATTAAACTAATGTCATCCCAGGTAAACCATTAAGCATGCAAGTTTTTGAAAGTGACTCTCTTCCTCATTTTATATTCTCTTTTCATACTTCATGAACACCCTTGAACTGATACTATGAATTGATGTTTTTGATCTACATTAAATGTAGTTATCTCTTTGAATTTTTACCAATAGTTAGCTAGTTGCTTTGAAGAGCTAATTCAATTAAATGAAAAAGTGAAATTAAAATGTAGTAGTTCATAATAGATCTTGATTAAAATATCACTTCTCCTATACATTTTGAAAAGATATGTGAATTTTTGGATGTATTGACATATTGACTTGTATTGATTGCAATTTGAACATGCGGAGGAAAAATGAAGAGAAAGATACAAAAGAAGAGGAGCAGGGTTCTATAGGGGCCCTTTCCCATGACAAATGTAAAAAGAGATGTACATACATCAGAGGTCGAACATAAAAAAACAGTGGAAAGACATAATAGTACTACTAAAAAATCCTTTAATCCTAATTCATAGCTTCCCCTCAACAGGGGAAGTATATTCAAAATTTTGCTCTTCCTAGGCACAAACTCATTGGAGCCCCGTGCTATTTGTATAAAGATAATCAACCCTTCAAGGTCTGTGGACATCCCCATACCCATTAATGACTCTAAGGTCATCCTAGGACGACCCATAATCTCCTCAAGCTCGATTTTCTTTTAATGGGATGATATCCAATCCAAGAGGTCAAGACCACCTGAAAATAAAGTTGTTTTCCCCTTTCCTTTGTGAAGGGTTGACATGTCAGGATTGCTCTAAAGAAGGGTGTTTGAAGTTTTGAGAGGGGTAGATGCTACAGGTTTGTGACTGGGTGAAATGTGAGGTTTTGAACTGGTTCATGTTTCCCACTTCCTTGAAAAGAGTGGATTTTCCTTTCGAGAAGGAATTGGTTGAGGACCTCAAATTTCCCATTCAGAACGAGGGGAAAAATACATCAAATGCATGGATAGTCAAGCTGCAAACAACCCTCTGCTATCCCGAGATGAATAAAGTGTTGCCCTCAAATGATGAGCATAGATAGATTGGTCCTCTTCTCCATTCGAGATGATGACATGAGAATGAGTGTTTGTTTCACCCTTCCTCTTGCTCAAGGATAGTTTTGATAATGGAAATGATGGCAAGGGAACATTTTCTTTCTGTTTCTTTTCTAGGAATTGAACCCTCTTCTCCAATTCTCCCACTTTGTTGGAGACAGTAAGCACTATATAAATGGAGGTTTTGTCATACAATATGTATGACTCCTTAGGGATTTCTTTTGAAACAAACTCTTCATTGCACAAAAAGGGACATTGAAAAATGGTCTGCCCATAGACCTAAGGCCTCCTTTCAAACCAATATATTTTCAAATCCTCAGGCATTTTCATGTGCTCTCATCTAAAAATATGGAAATACATGACTTGGAAGGAGGTGAACACAAGATTGATTTTGATCAACTTGGTTAAAATTTCTATACAAACCCATTGATATGTCAATGGTCGTTTAGTGTCTCCTAAACATTCCACTTCAAACAAGGCTCTAGCAAAAGCTTAATCCAGGCCACTTGGGTCAAAAATATGATTCAAATCATCTGAGGAAATCTCCTTCAGGCTGTGTGCCATGAGTGTCTTTGCCATTTCTCTTGGTAGAATCTTCTATACTCAGAGTTATGAAAGAAATACATAACTACAAATGAACAAAACTGAGTTTTTTAGCCCAAAGGAGACACATATTTCAATTTGGAAAACTCTTTCACCTAAGGTAACAGGGATATTTCTTAGTTTGCACAAGGGAAATTTAAAGACTTAAGGCAAGTATAAATGAGTAGAACTAGAAAATCATGAAGATTTTATAGACATCCTGTATATAATTTAAGACAGTACGATGAGAAGTGAAGTGCACTGAGCCTGCAAAGGTTTTCAAGAGATGAGCGCATGTGTGTGTCATGTCAACAAACATCTAGAAACACTTAGTGATCATTTGAGATGATTACTTAATCAAGATTTGAGGGGGATGGTTCAAGTAACCTATTAAAAGAAATAACCGGAAATCCCATTTAGATACAAGTGGAGCTCGTCAAAATGACTAATGTTTCAAACACCTGGTAGTATAAGATAAAGTGTATGAATACCATTTTTTTAGAATGAACGTGTAACAAAGAAGTATTACCTCGAATATTCTTGTTTTTTGGGGGTAAAGATATTTGAATTGAAAAAGGTCATATAAAAGCATGTAAAAGTGATGAGAGGGATGGGGTTTTTTTAATTTGTATGAAAAAATTTGAGAAAAAAAATATTCTTGAGAAACCATCTAAGAAACCCATTTATTTCTTATGCCTTTAAATTTAATCATGTCAAGTTGGTTACAAGTGTACAGCCATTGACAAGCTCTGAGATTGTTACGAAACTTTCCCCGGTTAATGAATTTAATAGGTATTGAATTAATCTATGTTAATCATGGGCATTATTGTGTTTGCTTCATTTCAGAATGTTTTCAAATAGTTTTTCTTATTCCTGTTGCAATCTTATGTTATAATATCTTTAAGTCACACAAGATCTCGTCCGTGTGTTAGTATTGTGGCATTTGTAATTTCATTATGAGAAGAGCATTCATCTTGTGATGCAAATAAACAATTATAAAATCACTTTACTTTTATTATGTTGACAAAGATTTTTTGTTAGCCTATGAATGTATCTTAGACGTGATGAACCAGGGATTTATAATGTTTAATTGAGTCTTTAACATGAGCCTTTGTATTGAATTCTTAAAGAATGTATGAAACCGTGCACCTCTGGGCTTCCATTATTACACACCTTCTATTTGAAGGAATATTTTCGCTATCCCAAAGAATTCTATTTTGTGAATTTTCTAGTATTTGTTAAAGGTTTTTAGAGATCTGATATAATCAACTTTATCCTACTTAACTTCCCACTAAAAAACATCTTAAATGATCTAATTCTACAAGAACCATCCCTGTTTATATTATGTATCCATAAATGAACAAATTCCAATGCCAAAATATGTAGAAACAATCAGGTTTCAATTAATGTCTCTAGTAACCTGAACCTTATCCAGAAAATATCTCCATTCTCTAAAAGTGACAATTCATGAGAGTTAGATTGTGGTGTATTGATCATATTTTCTCAAGGTCATCCTGAAAACTATGTAAAGAAATATTTACTGATATTCCTTCATCAATATAGGTTACAAGAATGGGTCCTCTCACCCTTATTGAAGGCACAACCTAAAGCAGTGAGGGTAGATCAAACCCTTAATATAGTGATATCCATTTTTTTTGACATCTAAGTGACAAAGAGTTAGCTGAATTTCATCCTTAGCTATACAAAGTGAACTTATATTATGATTTGTATGTCTGCTAAGAATCCTGCTTGATTTGTGATGCTGCTCATCACCTAAGGGAGAATCTATTTGGGTGCCAACACCAATCTGGTGTCGTTTCCAGGGAATTATTTGCACAAATGCATACACAATCTAACCCTGGTAATGCTTCTTGGATGATTTAAGTGAAAATACATTGTTTAAATGTCATTATTTGTTAAGATTTGTAAGAATTGTGCCAGATCACAACTTCATTGTGCAATATTTCTAGTTTATAGTTGTTATTGCACTAATTTTGTATCGTCAAGTGATAAATACGAGTAAAGGAAGTTTGGATCTGCTAAGCTTTGTAGGAATTAAGTATTGACAGATATTTGACAAGTTTCTTATAGTGCGTTTGCACAACTAAGGTGAGAATCCTTAGTGGTGACTCCGTTTTGGTTTGAAATTTGATAATTACCAGTTTCGTAGCCCGTGTCAAGTGAAATTTGTCATTAATATGTGTAAATTTGGAGGGAAGAATATATTTCTTCACTAGATACCCTACTAGGAAGTTATTTCAAGAGCTGAGAAAGGCAAATTCAGAAGGAAGACGAATCTGGAAATTAGTAGGATATCACAAGTCAAGAAAGGAGATTCCAATTATGGAAAGTGAACAACCTGTAGTTGAAAATTACCATACATCTTCAAGTGACTTTTAACCAATCATTCCTTGTGTAACTTTGAATTCTCCAACTAGAGAGGGCCCATTATTTGCGTATGAAAAGTGTACCTCTCATTTTTTTCATGTGTCCTCCAAAGTTGATAGGGCTTTCCATGAAGCTGAGTCATTAGAGAATATTTATTTTGAAATCTATATTCCTGTGCTCCCAATACCTCTCATTCCCTATCATTTTGATTCTCCTATAAATTCACCACCTCAAGGAAATATAGCCCAACCTCCACCTAGACCTCCTTTTATTGTCAACACTTTTGGACCTATAGATTTCAGAGGTATGAATGGATATCCTAATATGGTATGACAATATGTCATAAATAGGTTGCCAAAGTTTCCAGGGAATAATTCCATCACTGCTGACCAGCATTTAAAACTCTTTGTCAACATGATGGAAGATTTTGAAATTGAGTTTGAAGACATGTATGTAAAGTTGTTTATTCATACTCTTGAGGAGGATGCGCATGACTGGTACAAATCTTTACTAGATAATTCGATAGATTCACAGACTGAGATGAAAAATGCCTTTAGATTTAAATATGGGGACAAGACAGACCCCATGTTCCTTTTATCTGAGTTTGAAAATATAAAGAAGAATCCAAATGAATCTATCCATGATTTCAATACTAGGTTCAATAAAACCTTGAAAAGGTTACCTATAATCTTAAGGCCAAGAGATGAATCATGTTTGATCAAGTATTCTGATGCTTTTGATAAAAAGGTTGTTTATTACTTAAGAGATAAAAACCTGAGAACATTGAGTCAAGCCTTCACTATGGCTTTACAAATTGAGAATAATATTAAGGAATTTGGAAAGCCTCCTAAGAGGGAAGGTGTTAATTTGATCAATCTTGAAAATCCTCAGTCAAGCAAGGCTACAGATCTGGAAGAGGTTGTAAAAACTTTAGCTGGAGAAGTTAAAGAGATATCCTATAAACTGGCCAGAGCAGAAAAGGGGATAGGACAGAATTCCCAAGGTCAACATAAGCTAGAAGCTCAGGAGATATTTTGAAATCACCCTAGAGGTGATCATAGACCAGATGACCAAGGAAAATGTCCCATGGGGTCAAGAAATAGACAGCCTTAACCCCAAGAAAATAGATTGGTTCCTGATCCTTTAACTGCTAGGATTTCTACCATGGAAGAGGCACATGTTGTGGAATGGTGTAATAGGTTTTTCTTACCACATTCCCCATGTGAGGTAAACAAGTAAATTGAGGAAGTAGATGATGATGATGAATCATATGGTGATGTGTGCATGATGGAGTGCTTTGTAAGCTCACAGCAGGGGGCAACCTCAACTGAACTGATAAGTGCAAGAACTATTGAAGACTTATGGGATTGTGTCCACTGGGTATTACCTCTTCCCCCCATTAATACTTTTTAAATTTATATGGTATAAGCATTTGATTTTCCCAATCATGATTTTGAATACTTAAGGGCATTGATGATTAAAAAATATGATGGGGGAATTCCTTTAAAAGAAGACAGGTAACTACTGATGAATGTAGTAGTTTCTCAAGAGAAGGAATATAATACTAGAAGTAAAGTTGTCAAAGGAGTAGGGCCACAAGACAAGCCAAAGATTCCAATCCTTACCAATATCCCTAAGGATACCCCTAAAAAGGATACATCTGGCAAAGGCTTAATTCCCCCAAATAGAACTTGTACTTCTCCTCATGCCCAGACTGTCAAAACCCCCATATTGTCAAATTAAATTACAAATCTTCCTCCTAATACTTCCCTACCTAAATATATTCCTTGTGACATAGCTCAAATCTTAAGCCAGATCAAGGTTATTGTCCCAATTGTAGAATTACTTAGGATCCCTAAGCATAGGAAAAGGGAATTTGAATATTTGGGATTCAAGGAAGAAAAGATTACCGAAGGAAAAAGTTTTAATAATGTGGAGGCCCCTCTTGTTATTACAAAATTAGAAATACCTCAAGCATTGGAAGAATTGGGTGAATCACCTGAGGTGTATCTAGGAAGTTCTTTGAATGAATCTCAACTAGATGTGGATCCATTTTATACCACTTTAATCATTAAAGATAGGTTGGTACATAATTGTATGTTTGAATCAGGAGCCTCATGTAATGTAATGCCTTTAGAGGTGATGAATGAGTTAAATATCAAGGTGACAGTGGCTTTTGGAAAATGTACTATTATGGATTCAAGACAAGTTCCAGTAATTGGATATGTCAAAGGATTAGTAGTGCAATTGGTAGCTTAACCAGGAAAATGCTTGACCATGAATGTAGTTATCTTGGACTATCCTGTCAAGTGAGGAATGTTGTTATCTAGAAAATGGGTTGTTAGTGTGGGTGGAAGTGTGCAAATGGACGTGTCATATGCCACCATACCAATTGAGGGAAATATTGTGAAGTTATATGGTGAGAAGAAGATGTTGCATCTGATTGAGGATCCTAATAATGTTTCTTATAAATTATTATACGCAGATGTTGACGTCGATAAGTTTGTGGGCTATGCTGATTGTAAAGAGCATATAATTAAGGAATGCAAGTATCTTGAGAAGGTAGGTTCTCCTTTGAATTTTATGTTTGATGGGGCATGTTCTAGATTTGGTAATGGCGTCAGTGTTGTTTTGATATCTCCAAGCTAAGAGGGTTTTAACTTTTCTTTTAAACTCAATTTTGAGTGTATAAACAATATTGTAGAGTATGAAGCACTATTGTTGGGATTAAGGATTGCTTGGAAATATGGTGTCAAGGATATTATTGTTAAAGGGGATTCTGAGCTGATAGTCAAACAAGTTAGAAAGTTATATGCAACAAAGAATCAAAGAATGAAGCAGTATAAGCATGTAGTTTGGGACTTCATTGAAATTTTTTATTCTTTCAATATAATACATCATGATAGGAAGTATAACACTGTAGCAGACAAATTGGTAGTATTGGGATCTAAGTTTGAAAATTATACAATGTCTCCCTATTGTGAATATGATATTGAAATATTGACCAGGTCATCTATCCCTGACAATATCAAACACTGGAAGGTGTTTGAAGATGATGCCTAGGTAAAAAGGTTTCTACAGAATAAAGGAGAATTTTCCAATCAAAGTATGGACTAGGAACCAATGGTTGTGCAAGTGAAGGAAAAGAGACCTTATTTGGTAAAGGGCATTATCCAATTGAAAACTAATACTATTCCTAGAGGTTTGGTTGCACTAGAATCAAATTTTGATAATGTTGACTGCATTATTAATAGACACATGTCAGCTTCAAGGGATGTTGAGGAACATAAACTGGGCATAAAAGATAAACCTCAAAAAATATGGTTAGGTAGCAATTTGAGTAAAGAAGAAAATTAATCATATATCTAATTATTTAAAAAGTACCAATATTGTTTGGCATGGTTGTATTTAGAATTTAAGGCATATAGGGAAGACCTCTTTCAGCATGAAATACCCCTGGAAGCCAATGCCAAGCCGTTTAGGCATAAACAAAGACCAATTAATCCCCTCCTTTCCTTAAAAATGCAAGAGGAGTTGAAAAATTTAAGGGATGCAGGAATTATACAGCCTACAAGATACTCTTCATGGGTAAAAAACCTGGTACCTGTTCAAAAGAAAAATGGTGATATAAGATTGTGTGTTGACTTCAGAAATTTAAATAAGGCATCAATCAAGGACAAATATCTCTTGCCAAATATGGATAACGTATTGCAATTAGTTACTGGTTCTGAGTTGTTATCCACTTTGGATGGTTTCTCTAAGTATAACCAAGTGGTTGTGAAGGAGTCAGAGAGAATCAAGACCACTTTCACCACCCCATGGGGAACCTATGTGTATGTTAGAATGTCATTTGGCCTGTTGAATGCCGAAGCCACATTTCAAAGAGCAATGCATATAGCATTCTCTGGATATATAAATGACTTCATTGTCATGTATCAGGATGATGTGAAAAAAAATTCAAGGAAAAGAAGTGATCACCTGCAGCATTTATAAAAGATGTTGTTAAGATGTAGGGAATATGGTATATCATTGAATCCTAAGAAGTGCCATTTTGGGATTCAAAAGGAAAATTTGCTTGGACATATTATCTCAAAATAAGGGGTCATGATTGATCTTGAGAGAGTTGAAGCTATTAGTAAAGTTCCTATTCCAAGAACCAAAAAGGGAATTCAGTCCTTTTTTGGGCAAATAAATTTTATTAGGAAATTTATTTCCAACTTTTCCGAATTGATTATCCCAATCACCAGTATGTTAAAGAAAGATCCGAGTATCAGATGGGAAAAAGTATCTATTCATCCCTTTACTGGGATTAAGGAAGCATTGAAGAATGCCCCTATTTTAGCAGTTCCTGATTATAAAAAGGATTTCTAAATGTTTTCCTTTATTTCAGAGAATACTATTGCATCTGTGTTGTTACAAAAGGATGATGAAGGAGCTGAAAGACCAATTGCTTTCTTTATTAAAGCATTACAAGGAGCAAAATTGAAGTATACTATCATGGAGAAATAGGCCTTTTCTTTGGTCAGGGCCAAAAAAATCTTTAGGCCATATATTTTGAGCTAGAAAAGTCATAGCTTATGTTCCCCATACCATGGTTAAGGATATCCTATTAGAGATGGAAATTTCAAGTAAAAGATGATGATGGGTAAATAAATTGCAAGAATATGATATGGACATCCAAAATACAAAATTGGTCAGAGGATTGGGCCTAGCAAAGCTAATGGTAGAAAGCAACCTGCAAACAGTTGAGATAAATGAGGTTGAAGAAGAAATATTGAATATTCTTGAGAAAGTGACAAATTTTGAATGGTACAAGGATATTATTTTTATCTCAAACATCTACAGTGCCCTGAGTATTTAAGCAAGAATCACAAGAGAGCACTTAAGTTAGCCTCCCAGAAATACATCATCACTGCTTATGGGTTAGCTTGGAAGAACCCTGAGGGAGTTCTTTTGAGATGTGTCACTGAGGATGAAGCCCCAAAAATAATTGATGATTTCCATGGAGGAGTTTGTGGTGGGCATTTTTCTGGAAGATTCACAGCCCATAAGATCTTAAGGGCTGGTTACTGATGGCCAACTCTTTTTAAAGATACAAATTTATTGGTAAGAAAGTGTGAGAGTTTTCAACACTTTTCAGGAAGATTGGAATCTTTAGGCTCCCTCCCTTTGCAACATGTATCAATTGAAGCCCCATTTAAGTAGTGGGGAATGGACTTCATTGGGGAGATTTCATATTCTTCAAGTGTATGCCATAAGTGGATATTAGTGGTCACTGATTACTTCACTAAGTGGGTGGAGGCAATCCCTACCAAGAAAGCTACCCACCAAATTGCTATGGAATTCATTCTGAATCATATAATTTGTAGGTTTGGAGTGCCTACTAAGATAGTTGCTGACAATTCTATGAGTTTTCGAGCCAAACCTTTGGTATCCATGTGTCATGAGTATGGCATCAATTTAACATATGTTTCAAATTATAATCCCCAAGGTAATGGATAAGTAGAATCAAGCAACAAGAATTTGTTGAAGATAATCAGAAGGACCTTGGAATTAAACAAACAGAAGTGGGGTGAGAAGTTGAAGTTTGTTGTTTAGGCTGATAAAATTACTGTCAAAAGAGCTACTAGAAAAATTCCATTTGAGTTAGTGTATGGAACTCAATCTCTACTTCCCCTACATATGAGATTATCTTCTTACTAATTTATCCAACAATTAGAGGACTAGGAGTTTAGTCCCTATGATGCTCGTATTAATCAAATTGTTGAATTAGATGAAGAGAGAAGAGAATCCCACCAAAGACATGTGAATTTTAAGGAGAAATTGAAGAAATTATTTGATAAAAAGGTAACTCCAAGAGCTTTCAGTGTGGGAGATCTTGTGCTATTATGGGATAACAGACATGCGGATAAGGGAAAACATGGAAAGTTTGATGCATTATGGATGGGCCCTTATTCTATTGATATTAGGATTGGTGAGCACACTTTTTTCCTAAAAGACTTAGATGGGGAATTGCTTGAGTTGCATGTTAATGGTAGGCACTTGAAAGATTTCCTTGACTGAATTTTCATAATCAAGGTACACACCATTGTACAGTGTATAGTCTTTTATTTTTTTCTATTTTCACGTTTTTCTGTTTCAGTTTCTCCTGGTCCCTGGTGACCAGTTTTTATTGGTTTCTTGGTTCGATTTTGGGAGGTTGGTTATTGTTTCTTTGCTTTAGAGGTTGGTTCTTGACTCCATGGCCCAATGGATTTTTTGGAACATGGTATGTAGTCTTCGTATGATTTTGTTCTTGTGACGCTTGCTGGGAGTACCCATCCCCGAGTAGGAACCGATGTTGGTGCTCAGTTTTAACCTCGTCCCTTTCAGACCAGAAGTTTTTTTTTCAAATACTCTACATGGTTTGAAATAATATCTTTCTTCCTATGTGGATGCATGATGTTTTATATTTATCAGGTTATTTTCGTTAAACCCTTCTCTATGGGCATTAATAATGTTGAGCTCTATGTCGGTTGTAATTTCTCTTTCCATGTGTGCCTATTGGTTATTTAGTTATAGATGGACAAGGTTTTTCCTTTCTTTTATTTTCCATGATCGTTCCTTATTTGTTATTTTTATCGCAGCATCTGTAGACACACAGTCATCTTTAATTATAAGCAGCACGGCAGGTCTATTGGGGTGAACTTGTCACTTTTGTTACATTTGTAAAAAAATTCCAAATTGGTCCTTGTGGCTCCGATAATTTCTAATTGAATATTTCAATAATATAAAGCGGTAGAAGCAAATTTATTACTATGACCTTCGAATATGTACATGTGTCATAAGATGAGAGGTTGTGGGAAGGAGGGGACCATTTTGGAATTTTGAGGCATTATAGTGAAAGACATAAAAGTGTAAAATAAATGCCTAAATCCCGTAAATGGACATGTGGTTGTTTTTAATTTAAAAGTGGGGAGGCGGGTTGCACCGAAGGAATTTGGAACTTTTATCTTTGTTTTGAAAAAGGGAGAAAGGTATAAAAGTGAAGCACTACCACGTAAGTTCCTAGATAAAGCCATGTGTTGAGTCTAGATCAAATACGGGAAGGCGGGTCATCAGAGGTATTTTGGAAAATTTCAGCTTTGTTTTGAAAAGGTAAAAAAGATGTTAAAATGAGCCATGACTCTGCGCCAGCACCCTAGGAAAGCCACGTGTTAAACCTATATTGAAAGCGGGTGGGTAGACTAGAATTTTTAAAAGCACACAAGTTCCTCTTAGTGGTATAAAATGCAAAAGCCCCCCAGGCCCTGCCTTAACTAAGATATTTTCCACGTGGATGACACAAATTTCAATTTTACAAGAAATAGAGTTAACGGATGTATAATGCAATGCATTTAATTCTACCGCCATTAATGCTCTTATTGTAAATAAAGGATTTTGGGGGATGCAAATGTATTCATATTTTATTGCTACTTTAATGATCTTTCATCATTTTTATCTTTGAAGTGCTTTTGAGATATTGTGGGGCTCAATTTGTCAAACCAGAAAAATGTGAAAGTTACCTTATTGAGTCAAAATTGCTCAAGCACCTGTAGAAAAACCAGATAAGAGTTTGAAACTCTTATGTGTTTTGTGTTTGTCTTTCCATTGAGAAAATCATTTAAAGTAAATTTAGGGTTTTTAAGTAAAGATTGTGCCACTTTCTTTCTTGGGTATTTTCAGGGGTCATAAGTGACCTTGACAGGATAAAAGATACAGACTTGATGAAGGCCGACTTTAATGATTTTCGTCAAATGATTGAGTAGTGCCCATATGAGTGAATCCTTGAAGGTAATTCATGACAGCCATATTTCCTTGGTGGGTGCTATTCCACTTTATATCCAATGCCTAGAGTTATTGTGGTATTTCATGTTGAATTATGACTATGAGAAGAGAGAAGTATTAGATGGGAGCAGGGATGCGGTGTTGACATTAATACCTGGTAGTGATAAGGGTAATTATGAAATTACCTATAATTGCAAACCCCATTACTATTGGTATCAAACTTTCCTTAGAGGTATTATGAAGTAAAAAATAATGAATTTGTAAAGATGATAAACACAATCCAATGGATCCCCACAGATAGAAAGGCATCTGCAAAAATCCTCAAAAGACTGGTTATGGATTAATTTGTTGAAGAGGTTGAAGATATCATTGTTCTCCTAAGTAGGATGGATATTTTAGAGACTACAAATAAATTTAAAGAATGTATGAACACCTACATATGGATTATATTGGAGAGCAAAGGATAGATTTGTTGGGATACTTTCATTTCTGATGTAATTCATGATCATATGGCTTCCTTGGCAGCTAAAATTGAAATGGGGGAAATTACAAACTTGGATTTTTTTATGATGACTTATCTAGTATATAATGTTGTAACATATAGGCGTTTCCCAGCATCATCACAATAAGCTGATGTTAAAAAGTGCCCCATGTATGAAATTTTCCCCCAATTGTAATTGAATAATTTGAGAGGAAATATCAATATTATTAAATGATGCTTTTATTGCATCAATTATTTACTTGTTCAAACCAAAATGGGGGCTGAGTAGAGAATTTCTGAGCATGCAAGGGAAGCAATTATGGATTATGGATGTTACTTCATTCAGTACAAGAAGTTCACTTACATTGAGAGTTAGTGTTTTTGAAGTAAAACCTTTCAAATTGCCAGGGTATGTCGATGACAAGCTATGTTTATGTGAATTAGGAAAGGAAATTAGTTCCTGTGTACAAGCTAGTTGTTAGGAGGCACAAAAACGAATGCTAAATTCCCTTATTAGAATTAGAAAGTTTTATTTCCCCTCCATTATAAAATCTAGATTGATTGGAGAAGAAATGAAGAGCTTGGCCATGAAGACATTTTTAGCTAGGCCTAATTATGACATTCGGTTGAGTGGTTAAAAATGTGGCTAATACTTTCGAGCATGACCCTCACTTTGAGGACTATTGGATGAATTGGAAAAATGTATAAGATGTTAGGTTGAGAGATTTTTTTTATGGATGAATTTATCCCAAGTTTTGTATTTTAAGGTTGTCCGTCATTCTAAAAGGAATTGTTGATAATTTAAATACAATAAGTAAATTATATATTGATCAAAATGTAAAAATTCAACCCATAGTTCCCCCCAAGTTGGGATGAGGAAGATTATAATGATCCTTATAAAAGGATGAACAAATTTCATGAGGATAAATGGTGCTTTGGTTTACCCCAGATAAACATTGACCTATCAATACAGAAAACACATATTCTAAATCACTTCAGAAGTCTTGGAAACTTGGACGATGATCTACCACATCTGAGGGAGGGTGATAATAAGATTGACCCATTAAGAGGAAAAGCTCCTTTATTGCCCTCTAGGAGGCCTATTGATAGGCTTATCAATGAATGAATAGTAGCCATAAGTGAAACATGTACCTCCCATTTCTTCCCTCAAGCAGAAACCTAAAAGAATGCTCTTGAAATCAATGGAAAATGCTCCAATTACTCCTACATTGCCACTCCATTGGAAAAGGGAAAGGGTTTAGATTCACATATGATCCTCTTAAATGTTATGCCAAAGAAACATATTACTGATAATTTAATAAGTGCAGCTATCACAAGTGGTCATAGTTAGCCCAAGTAGCACAAAGAGGAAAAAAGGGGACCACTTGAATTGTTAAAGTTTGAAAGGGCACACAAGAAGCCCAAAATTGTCCATCAGCAAGTCCTAGTGAGGGTAGGTGCCCATACACCAAAAGATATTAAAGCATAGATATGGGTTAGTTGATCCCCTAGAAAGTGGAAATAACGGATTAACATCGAGAAATAGTAGGATACATACCATTGCCTAGGTATGGGTCATTCAAGTCCTCTTATCCCTTATTCATTCTTTGTGGAAAAAGAAGTAAAGGACACTCAGAGTTTAGTTCCTCAATGGGATGTTGCAGTTAATACAATGGAAATCCAACTTATTAACCTCAAGTATGGACATTCTTGAAGCTCCACTTGTTAGAAATATTAATTCACCTCCAGTACAAACAATGAATAAATTTTAAAATATGCAAACTGGGGTGATTGATTTAGATAATGTTAAGGGATTTTCTATGTTTGATAAGCTTAATTTATCCATGGAGGAACAATTTTTAACACTAATAGGTAGTATTGAAAAGGATAAGGGATCAGAAGGATATATTCATGTGCTGGCAAGTGAATAGATGGTTCAATACACATGAACTTATTTCACAGAACAATTATTGTTGGTATCAAGAAAATTTGAACTGGTGGCAGAAAAGGATGTGGGTATTGGATTAATATTAGAATATATTTTTCCCACTCCTATTAAGGTGGTTGAGAGTGATAACATTCACCAAGAAGAAAAAAATGTCTTCTGAAGATAAACTGAAAATGGCACAAGACTTAATTGTTGATGAAGAAATTGTCATAGGTAGAGAATCACAGTTTTCAACGGGAGAGTGCGGATCCATTTCCGTTAGATCAACCTACCATAGCATTGCTTGAAGTGCCACTTGGAAAATAAGATAGTGATTCAGGCAACTTAGCCAGTCATGGGAGAAAAAGAGCCCCATTATCCGAAATTTCAACATAAAAGGGCAATCAAGTGAAAGTTCATACCACTGTGTTTATCATCCGAAGAAAAAGCAAAGGAGGGCCCCTTGAAAATGGAGGATGATCAGGTTGAAGGATGACCAAACTAAAATTCCAAGGTAGGAGGAGAAGCTTCCAGAGTAATCAACAACCTTGATTAAGACAAGTGCTCCAGAGAAGATAGAAATAATAACAGAAAAGGAGGAAGCAAGTATCCATGTGGATGATAGTTGTACCTAAACCAAAATACAACAAGGATTTCAAGAAAAAAAGGCTAAAATAAGTTTGAAGGAAGGGTTTTATTAGTGAATTAATGTTAAGTGAAGAAAAATCCTTTCCTATATCAAGTAGTTGACCTCACTACCTTTTCTTTTCTAAAGGTAAATAAGAGCGCCAAAGAAATCCAGAACCATCACAAGAAACCTTATCGATTCATCCAGGGTGCAAGAACTTTTGAAATAGTAACCCCTTTTGAGGGGAAGAAAAGAAAATATATAACTAATGATGATTATTACAGTATTCAGGTCATCCCCATGGGTAAACCATCAACAGAATAACTACAGTAGGGAGTGTCGAAAGCTATACAGTGGTATTCTATAAAAGGTATATGAGGATGGAATAAAAAAGTAACAAATTAAGGAGCAAGTTTGATCCTTAAACTCATGTTTTCAATAGGTGACAAGGGAAACTAGTCAGGAGCTATTAGGTGCCTATGTGAACACCCTTGAAGGTATGGACAAATTAAATAAGTGTTGATAAAAAGGTCCAAGCAGTGGACACTTGGGTTGGGCAGATTAACTGAGAAGGGAAAGGAAGTTATTATTGAAGCACAGGACAAGATATGATGATCTCAAAAGTCACTTAGATGAAATGGATGGAGTAATTTAAGACCATGACAATGAGATATTTTAATTAGAAGTAATTCTCCCCAAGCTTGATCATATAACAAGGGTTAGTGAGGAAATAGTTGAGTAAGAAGACATTGTACCAATACAACACAAAGGGAGACAGTATGCTCTTAAAGAGCTGACAAAGATTCAGATTGGATAACCTAAATGAAATCAAGAAAAAAATTGAAGTCAAGAAGGATTGGGTTGATGATTTACATTATGTCATTAATCTAAGGCTAGAAGACATGGTGGTGGATAAATTTAAAAAGAGTTTATGGTTATTTGAAATTGGTATTTCTTACTTTGTTCATTTGAAATTAATATCTAAGAAGACGACTTCTCCTATGACACTATTGAAAAAATAATGAAAACTGAAAATAGGATTGAGGAGTTGAAAGCAAGCCCATTAAAATACAAGTATAAAATGGCTCAATGTTTAGATGTAGTATCAAGACAAACATTGATTTTCCATCACCCACCTCAGACCAGATGAAAATTAAATGAATGAATTGTTTGAGAATATATGATCCGTATGTGACTAGGTTTCCAAAGGAGTTGGATACAGAGGAAATGGATATGAAGAGAAGGAAGGCTACAGATACACAATAAGAGAAGCATGCTTGAACACTCTCTTCCTTATTTTTATATTCTCTTTTCATACTTCATTGAACTAATACTAGGAATTGATGTTTTTGCTACAATAAATGTAGTTATCTCTTTGAATTTTTATTGTTTATTTATTTCAATTGAAAGTAAAAAAAAGGTAGTGAGTTTATAATATATTTGATTAAAATCTCACATAAGTTTGGAAAAGATATGTGAACTATTGACATACTTGTATTTATTGCAATTTGAACAAAAAACAAGACATGGTTCTATAGGGGCCCTTTCCCATGACAAAAAAGAGATATACATACATCAGAGGTCAAAAAAGTGGAAAGAGAATAGTACTCAAACATCCATTAATCTTACTCCATAGCTTCCCCTAAGCAGGGGAAGTCTATTCAAAAGTTTGTTCTTCGTAGGTACAAACTCATCAGATCCCTGTGTTGTTTGTATAAAGATAATTGACCCTGTCGAGTCCCTAGACATCCCCATACCCATTAATGACTCCAAGGTCATCCTAGGGTGACCCATAATCTCTTTAAGATCTATTTTATTTTGATGGGATGATACCCAATCTAGGAGGTCCATACCACCTGAAAATAAAAATTTTTTCCCCTTTCTCTTATGAAGGGTTGACGTGTCAGGATTTCTCTCAAGAGGAGTGTTTGAAGTGTTGAGAGGTGTAGATGTTGTATGTTTGTGACTGGGTGAAATGTGAGGTTTTGAACTGGTTCCTATTTCCTACTTCCTAGAAAAGGATGGATTTTCCCTTGGATAAGGAATTGGTTGAGGACCTTGAAGTTCCCATTTAGAATGAGGGGCACAATGCATCAAACACATGGATAGAAGAGTTGTAAACCACCCTCTGCTATCCCGAGCTAAAGAAAGTGCTTCCCTTGAATGATGAGAAAAGATAGATTGGTCCTCTTCTCCATCTGAGATGATGACAGGAGAATGGATGTGTGTTTCACCATTCCTCTTACTCAAGGATGGTTTTGATAATGGACATGATGGCAAGGGCACATTTTATTCCTCTTTCTTTTATAGGAATTGAACCATCTTCTCTAATTCACTCACTTTGGTGGAGATGACAGACACTTTATCAATGGAGGTTTTGTCATACAATATGTGTGTCTCCTTAGGAATTTCTGTTGAAAAAAACTCTTCATTACATAAAAATGGACATTGAAAATTGGTCTTCCTAGAGAGCTGAGGCCTCCTTTTAAACCAGTATCTTTTCAAATCCTTACGCATTTTCATGTGCTCCCATCTAAAAAGATGGAAGTACATGAATTAGAAGGAAGCAAACACAAGATTGTTTCTGATCAACCTGGTTAAAATTTCTATTCAGACCCATTGATATGTCAATGGTCCTTTGGTGTCTCTTGCACATTCCACTTTGAAAAAGGATATAATAAAAGCTTCATCTGGGCCACTCAGGTCAAAAATCTAATTCAAATCTTTCAAGGAAATATCCTTCAGGATGTGTGCCATGAGTGACTTTTCTATTTCTCCTGGTAGAATCTTCTATACTCATAGTTATGAAATAAATACATAACTACAAAGGAATAGAATTGAGTTTTGTAGCCCAAAGGAGACACATATTTCAATTTGTAAAAATATTTCCTCGGTGTTAAGAGGGTTCTTGCTCAGTTTACACAAGGGAAATTTAAAGACTGAAGAAAAGTATATATGAGAAAAAATGGTAAATCATGATGATTTGATAGACATCATGTATAACATTTAAGCCAGTAAGAAGAGAAGTGAAGTGCACTGATCCCAAGAATGTTTTCAAAAGATGAGTGTAGGTGTGTGTCATGTCAAAAAACATCTAGAAATGCTCAATGATCATTTGAGATGATTGCTTGATCAAGATATGAGGGGGATAGTTCAAGTAACCTATTGAAAGTAATAACCAAACATCCCAGTCAGATATAAGTGGAGCTTGTCAAAATGAATCATGTTTCAAACACCTAGCAACATAAGATGAAGTGCACGAATACCATTTTTTTAGAATGAATGTGTAAGAAAGAAGTATTCCCTCAAATATTCTTGTTTTTTAGGGGAAAATGGATTTGAATTGAAAAAGGTCATATAAAATCATGTAAAAGTGATGAGAGGGAGGTGGGTTTTAAATTTTTATGAAAAAGTTTGAGAAAACCATCTTCTTGAGAAATTGTCTGAGAAACCCATTTATTTACTATGGCTTTAAATTTAATCATGTAAAACTGGTTGCAAGTGTACAACCATTGACAAGCTCTGAGATTGTTACAAAAATTTCCCCATCTGATGAATTTAATAAGTATTGAATTAGTCAGTGTTGATCATGGGCATTATTGTGTTTGCTTCACTTCAGAATGTTTTCAAATAGTTTTTTTTTGTTCCTATTGCAAGCTTATGTTAGAATCTCTATAAGTCACACAATATATCATCCATGTGTTAGTATTGTGGCATTTACAATTTAAAATCACTGTACTTTCATTATGTTGACAAAGATTGTTTTTTAGTCTATGAGTGTATCTTAGATGTGATAAACCAGGGATTTCTAATGTTTAATTAAGTCTTTAACATGAGCCTTTGTGTTGAATTATTGAAGAATGTATGAAATCATGCACCTCTAGGCTTCGATTTTTACACACCTTCTATTTGAAGGAATATTTTGGCTATCTCAAAGCATTCTGTTTTGTGAATTTTCCAGTATTTGTTAAAGGTTCTCAAAGATCTAATATAATCAACTTTATCCTACTTAACTTCCCACCAAAAAACATGTTAAATGATGAATTATACAATAACAACCCCTGTTTGTATTGTGTATCCATAAATGAAAAAATTCCAATGCCAAAATACATAGAAACAATCAGGTTTGAATTAATGTCTCTAGTAACCTTAACCTTATCCAAAAAATATCTCCATTCTCTAGAAGTAACAATTCATGAGAGTTAAATTGTGGTGTATTGATCATATTTTCTCAAGGTCATCCTGAAAACTGTGCAAAGAAAGATTTATTGATATTCCTTCATCAATATAGGTTACAGAATGGGTCCTCTCACCCTTGTTAAAGGCACAACATAAAGTAGTGAGGGTAGATCAAACCCTTAATACAGTGCTATCCATTTTTTCTAACTTCTGAGTGACAAAGAGTCAGCTGAATTTCATCCCCGACTACAAAACAACTTATATTATGATTCTTCTATCTCTAAGCATCTTGCTTAACCCATGATGTTTCTCAGCACCTAAGGGAAAATCAATTTGGGTACCAACATAATGTTCATGCCATGGTATGTCCACCACCACATTTTGTTACTCATGTGTTCTCTCAACCACGTCTATACACCATTGCATAATCATATCCATCACATTCTCTTCATCCATCTTATCCACTGCATCATGTCACTAATTCACATTGGCCTTCATGACTCTCTACATTCATACATCTCACAGCTTCTCCATATGATACTCAAATCGATTCATATGCTCACACTACTTCTATGCCATATTCTTCCACCTCTTAACTTCATCTTGGTCTCTAGTAGGTGATTATTATCACCATACCCCCCGATGAAGAACTTGTGTTCTTACATGAATGTTGAGGTTTTTTCTCTAAGAACCTTTAATCATGCACTCCATCATTAATCTAGCACATCCAATCATTTCCCGATGACGCACTCTTTCTTTTTGTGGTTCATTCTTGACTGTTGAGGGGTCTTAATTAAATGAACCTAATCATCCATATGCTAGGGGACATTTTTAATTCCCCCCATTAATCACACTAACATATTATGATTACATTACATTATCATGAAACATATTCATCACAACATGTTAGTTCGATATTAATTCATTATCTCTTTTTACATTTATTCTAATATCATCATCACAATAACTATGCATTAAAAATTCTATTTTATAAACATTTCTCTTAGCTAATCACTCACATTAAATATGTTATCTATTGCACATTATATTTATCATCATTGCATGAATATTACATCAATAAACACTAAAAATATACAAAAACATCACATACATTCCAACACCAATTACCAAATCATACATCATTGATCAAATAATGACATCAATACACCACAAAAAATATCATCATATGTAAATCACAAATGTCCATACATGTATAGTGAATATAATCATCATTGAAAAAATATTTCATCACTCGGGGACTCTCCCCTACATCATATAAAATAATAAAAATAAAATCTCATCATTGTTATCACTCTTGGGTACTGCAAGAGCCCTAGAAGTAGATGTTGCTTCACTAACTCTGCACCATTGTTCATGGCCTTGATGCATCTTAACATGTCTTCGCAATAGAATATTATTCATAGAATTCTTTGTAAACTGTCACTATAAATCCAAATATCATGCGAACACATATGGCACTAGAGGACCACCACCCACTACCTCTTTGGCTCATTGATTCTCCTCACATGCCTCTTCCCTCTCACCTAACAGCACAATATATGTCACCACGGCTATGGTTGTTGGATTAATTAAATGGGAATATTCACCCGCTATATCATCCAATCTCTCAAGTATACCTCTAATTACATCGGTGGGCACATTCTACGTTAGTTTGCAGATGGATGTGTCCACTATCGAAGACCAATATGCATCCCCTATGAAACAAATATAACAACACATTAGATAACCATCGCTATCACATAGGAAAATAACCATATATATAACATAACTGTATATAGATACTCACGTTCTGCTATAGCCACAGCCAAATTTTGGGGGGCATTTTCTTCCCCCATCTCCTCCTCCTACCTATGGTAATCCTGCCATGTCTACAAAAAATAGAAACAAAAAACCCCACTAATGTTTTTCCAACCATGTATGGTACTCCTTTGTGTACCCCAAATCATCTAATTCTATCATATCTATCACCGCGTCTACCTCATCTAGCCCAGGATGCACTAGCTTCTCCACTATCAGGCCTAGTTTTTCTCTAAATCTCCTAGGCGCTCTCATAGCTATCAACCATATATGGATCTGGGGGCATGTCCTAAGCCATGCCAAATTTTTGTAAAACTCTCTCTACTTGAAATAGCTCGGCCACACCTCAAAATTGATCATCCAACCAAATAGTCCTAGAAATACACCACAACTCCGTAACATCCTCTAGCTATCCTCTATAATCACAATATGGCCTACATGTAACTATCTTGGGCCCCATCCTATCTATAAGTTCCCTGTAGGTGTTTTTATCCATCTTATGCCCACAAATATTAATCCACCTCATCACATATATCTCTGGCCTGACTCACTCTCCTCATGGAGCTCTAATTGGCCTTAACACTACTATGTTCTCATACTTCTACACATGAAAAAGAGTAATAGCTCTTATCCCACCTCCTTGCTCATCATGAGTAAACCGGTTTACGTCTCTATATAGGTGGGCCCACACACACCGTGCCTATGTGTATTTAGTGTTCTCCTCCTTTATACCCTGACATATATCAAGAATCTTATACAAGATGCATATACCTCCTCCCTCAACTGTAATAGATGAAAAAATCACCACAAAAATGAACTTCCACAAGTGCGGAACCCCAGGCCTCAAGATAACATCCAAACTTATATGGGTCTTGACAGGTACTTGAGTCCCCATAAAATATCACCTAGCATCTTACATTTTCCTCTCCATATCCTCTAATGGCATAACATGTACTTGCTCCCCAACAACTAGTAAGCAAAATATATGGTATGCATCCTCTAAAGTAACAGTCATCTCACCCATAAGAAACTAAAACATGTAATTATCCACATACCACCTCTCACACAGTGTAGTCAGGAAAGGCATATTATGGGGTACATCCCCCATATATGTTATGTTTCATAGGCTAGTGAGATCCATAACATCCCAATCCTCATATGACAACCATAGCCCAATAAACTTAGTCATATGATGACCCCCACAGAACTCCCTCGAGTGAATATCTCTCTACACAACACAAAATGACAAAAATCACAATGTTAGATGACTATACAAACCAAAATACACTCGCTCCTCACATTAATATACATTACAAATCAAATTTATGTCGTTTTAGACAAAATACACACATTATAGACGAAAGCACCTAGATACAAGACTGGGTCACCCAAGAGCACGACAATAGCACCTGGATTTGGGCACTTCTATCCTAGAGGTCACTAGTACCCTAACCTCTCTTCTCAAGATGAGAAAATAAAAAATCTCAAATTTAAAAAAACTCAATAGTAATGACTACTACACCATACATTTTTTAACAAGCTATCACAGTTAGTAACTCTTTTGTTGTACGTGACACTACGACAGTCACCACCATCTAAAATCATCTTGGTCGTGCTACTCTCACTTACGAAATCCTTACTTACTCAAAGCCCAATCTCAATCTTGGAAAATAAAAATAAAGTGAGTAATCAATTTTTCATCTTACTATTTATAGTTACTTTTCATCACCCTCTTTACTATAGTCAAATTTTGTGCTTATTCTCGCAACTAATACACACCACATGATTTTTGTTGTACCTTGAGTGTTTCTACTCCAATTTCCACCTTGTTTATGGTGTTCTTTTCATAACTCCACATACAATCATACTATACACATTACACATATGTTATCTTCCAAAAATATTATCTTTCATCTAAGATATACATATTTTTGGTGTTTTCTATCTATTTCGGGTATACTTTCAGCTCAGCATTCATTCTTATCATTAAATCCCCTTTCACCAAAAGAGGGGGCATAAAATTGGGGGTCATCTTACAATTCCAATTATATCACCATGAGTTAAAACAAACACTACCAATTCAAAAATTTAAAACATTTACTAATATACTAGGCAAAATTTCACCATTAATTTCCCCTAACAACCTAACATGGGGGCAAAAGTGAATAATTTTTCTATATGTGATATTTCATCACTTCCCTCTAATTACTTAACTTAAGGGAAACAAGAGTTAAAACATTTCCATGTGATTATTCACCAATTTAAATCAAATTCCCCCTAATGACCTAACATGGGGTTGAATAGCGTAAAACCTCTTTATGAGTAACCAATCAAACCAAACAATCAATCAATCCATCAATGCTTTCAAATCTCTAAAAATAAAAATCATATCACTCAATCAATATAATATAACACAATTGGCCTCCTAGATGACCTAACTTGGGAGTTACATTTGTTACTTTCGCATATGACCTAACTTGGGAAATTATGCTACAGTTCACGTTGTATTCTAGATGACCTAACTTAGAAGCCATCACACATTTCAAGTTTTATTCCAAATTACCTAACTTAGAAGCAATCATAAATTTCACATTTACTTCCAAATGACCTAACTTGGAAGCCATCATACATTTCAAATTTTCTTCTAGATGACCTAATCTGGAAGCCATCAAATTGTGGAAACACCCGTAGAGTGGGGGAAAGAATTCCTTTCCTATATCACTACTATATGGTTCTATTGTTTGATCAAAATTATTTGGATCCAGAAACCACAAAAAATTGATTTGAGTCAATCTACATTGGATAGATCTTGAGGATGTAGTTAGAGGTTGGAGAATAACACACTTTTCTCCCTACACTCTTCCTCTAGCGACAGGATGCCCAAATCCTCCGGTCGATTTTTCGTATACAAAATCAGGTTTGAAATTGATCACTCCATACCCCATTCTATCGACATAATATAATATTTGAAATAATCAATCATTAAACATTACAATCATCACTCACATTTAGGACACTTCTTGTGACAATACATTTTTCACTACATTGCATAGATCAACACGCTGATTCATGGTTTGGCATACTTTTACTGCCACATATGTGATTTCTACTACAACATGGGATTCTCCAAATTTCTCTCAAGTACACATCTCTATCTACTTTATATTACTAAGCTTTCCGCTCACAAACATAACATGGGAGAAAATGTGGTCACAAAATCATGCACTTACTATTACATTTATACCTCTAAGTATGTTGTTTTATATATGGATATCACATAAGAAAATTATTCAATAATGGCTCATCCCCTAGTCATATCATCAGTTTAGTCATTCATTGTCATTAAGTTTCTTACACAATCGTCAGTTGTTTCCACAGTTCTAGTAATCTCTCAGGGAGTCTCAGATGTTTTTAATTACTTAGTTGTCATCTCTAGTATTTGACTAGGGCACCTAGGGATGGATTAGGGTTCCCATGGGTTCCTCGTTCCTTATTTTTAGGTGCACTAGTATTGATTACACTTGGGCCTCATTTAGATTTTTGAGGTTGGTATTTACAGTTTTCCATCCCATTCTCCTAGTTAATAGTCGGCATGTCAGGTCATTATTGTCAAAATTTGAGCAAGAGATCTATATATAAACACAACATACTTACTATCTTGTGAGTGTACTATCTACTACTAAGAGATAACTATGTACTAAGGCAAGAGACTACATTCAGGCACTATTCTGCATCACACACTATATAGGAGGGGTTGTATTCATTCTATTCCATCCACCATTTACATCTTAAATCTAGCTATTCCCCACTACTTTGGCATCATTAGTGTCAGGGAACCCTAGGAACATAATTTCACACACATACATATAAAACTACACTGGGCTTGAGATGTAGTGCAACGCCTAGTTATAAGTCCAAAATTATGGCCACTAAGGACAGTCTGACCCCTTCATATGCATCTTTCTTTTTTAGGGATTTAATTCTTTATGTGGGGTTTTTCATGTGAATCTTCATTGCAGTTTTACGGTGTCATCAATGAGGTTAGTGTGACATCCATGCTACAAAAGGTGAATAAATTTAAATATCTAGTGATACTCTTAGATTCAAGTTCTAAATTTTTGTGCAAAATAGGGTTCCCATACTATAGACCAGGGCACCCACAGGTACCATAATCCTCCTCCAGGTGCCCTAGTCTGGCTGAATCTTCATCTTCTACAATTTATTGGGTTCTATTATCATACTCTTCTCTGTCCACTCATCATCCTATTCAGTCTCAGAACACAACGAGATACGTCATTTTTAGGTTAGTCCCTTTTCCATCCTATTTCAATTATTTCATTTCATTTAAATATCAAATAGACATAGTTAACATTTATACTTCAGTTTGCATCAATTACTTCATTGTTGTTCCTAGTTTAGATTAACTTCTAAAAGTCATATTTTAGTTAATCAGCAAGACTTAATTAAATTTTAGGTCCACCCAACAGTTGTGAAGAAAATAAGTAAGTTGTAACAAAATATATATGGTTTGAAATCATGAAATATGTAGATGTGTGGAGCCTTCTGATTGTCTTGCCTTTCATGCTCTGACATAGAGATAGAAAATGTGAAGACTGACACTACAAAAATTGAAAAGATGCTTGGATCCTTCTGATTAACTCACTTTTCATGTTCTAACATAGATCTGGAAAATGTAAAGATTGACATTTCAAAATATGTGAAGGAACGTGGAGCTTCCCTATTAAATCATGTGTTACATTGGTCAGATATATGTTATCAAAATCCTAAAAATGGGAAGCAACATGTAGCTTCCCTATTATATCATGTGTCGTATTAGTCAGATACAAGTTATCAAGAGTTTGATAGTACAAAGTGTATGGAGCTTTGTTATTGGCTTGCTTCTTGAGGTGGACAGTGGAGGTTAAGAACAATCTAACAAGTGTGAAAAGTGTGGATATTTATTATTGGATAGAAATTTCCAAATGGTGTGCACCTGATAAGAATATGAAATCCATGTCAAACTTTGATTGGTTGTGATGATGGTCCCATTTATTACAAGAAGGGATAGTGGACCAGAAACTCTACCAAATTTTGTTTATTATGTGGGATCGTGTCCGCCTAAGTCCATCACTTTTAGATTATTTTTAATCACAACACATGTATGACAAATGATACTAAAGGACCATTTTGGTGACTATTGTAGACACCAAAAATTATGTCACACTCCCCTTGGTACCCTTTTGAATAACTAAATTACACACATTCACCTAACCATGACCTTTATACCCCACATTAATATTAATTTAATTATTTACAATTAAATGGATGCACACCTCACTTAGACAACTCACCATGGACCTATTCATAACATGTTTCTATCAATGAATAATACTTAGTTCAATCCTAAAAATCAAAATCCTATTATTCCTCTAACCACCTTACCCCTCATAAAAACATAACGTCCATTCTAATCTATAGATAAAATGAATAGACCTGACCAAAATGATGTGAGATCTTTAATTTTTAGTAAACCTAGGGAATATTGCCTTAACCGATGTTGGTCATCCCAAAACCAGTGTTGGTCAACCAAGAACCATCGTCAGTTACCATTTATTCACCTTGGAAACCCTGTTTGTTGGTTAGCACATTTTAAGATCAAGGAGATGAGAAGAAGATTGCATGCAAGTAGAACCAGAGCCTTTTCGTACCTAGAGACATCCATAGCCAGCACCAGGATAGATCCATATGTATTACACTCATGGTGACATTCCAGGAAACAACAATATGGAACCAAGCTCCATCCCACCAACCAATCATAACCAACACATAACCATTGGACCTACAACACCAGTAAATACACTTCTCACTGATGTCATCTATGTATACTTCATTCTATTGGGTTCTTCTCTTGCTATTTTAAGTTTCCTACTTGCATTCCCTTTTCCCTTACCATTTACTTTCCTGTAAACCAAAAAATTCCTCCACCAATGCCATAAGACTACCTATACCCAACCTTTGCACATTTCTGAGTGTTCCTAAGATCCACATACACCTCATTTTTCCCCATGTCATCTCTGCCTGACCTTAACTCAAACCCCACTAACAATCTTATTTAATCTTATCATCTCGCCTCTATCAATGTCAGTTACCCATAACCATCGTCGGTTCTACCTAACTATGATCAATCATGCCCGATCGACACCGGTGTCTGTGTTTTCCAATACTGTGTAAACAAGCAACCACCCACCTATCAAAAACAACCCAAATGCCTCATCTAAACCTACTAAGACCTTGTCTGTGACCTGCAAATCACCTAGAAAACCTGTAACTTGATCTAAATATCTTGACCCACATAGTTTTTAGTATTTAATTGGATCGATGCTGATAGTGATCTGAGGTACCTAAAACAGAATACTAGCACTAGATTCGTTTATGTACGCATTTCAATTATTTCATATTTGTTTTATTAAATAGTGGATTGAAAACCTTCTAGGAAATATCACACTTCCAAAATCTAGCATATGCTAGGTAGTCCACTGTCATATATTGTTTAACACTTCTTTGGTGGTTTTGTTTTCTATATCATGTAGTTCTTCCCATCGAAAAGGAAGCTCTCACAGTCAGCATCAGATCAAGAATTTAGAATGCATGCATCAACCTCCAAATCAACACAATAGGTATTCCTCCTCATCCCATAACCTTTATCTATTTCGTCACATTCTGAAACATGAAAAAAATGATGAAACATTTTGGTATGCCCGGTGGGACCCATCCGGGGTTCCTTGCATTTTTATTCATTCCTAGGAAAGGATGGTATGTTTGTTTATTCTATAAATGTCTTCACACTAAATTTCTTTCCTTGGTAATCCTATCTTCTTCTAATTATCTAAAACAACATCTATTTTCCGGTGCTTAAAACAAACCATTACTTCTTTCTTACATTTGCATAAGTAGTGAAAGATCACATTCCTACCTGTTCATCATTTTCTTCATCGAACATAATTTGTCGATTTGGGTTTAAAATCAATTGCATTTCATCCTTGTATGTTGCATTTAACTCACATTAAAATGAGGAAAACCTATATGCTGGAATTCATGCCCAGCTGATGGTCGACAGAAATAATCGTAGAAAATCACTCTCTTTCTTATTCTTCTACCAAAATGCACAAAATTGAAAAATACACATCTTCTTAAACAACTTCTCACCCAAAAGAAGTTGTCAACAATCACATGATTAGTGGATTGAAAGTGGGCACCTAGCTAGTTACTTTTGTCATTCATTACCTCAGAGGACGGCCCGCCCCTGCCATAACTTAACCTGAAACCTCTCCTTTTAGATCTTATTATTCATAGAAAACCTTCCTCACCATAAACTCTAGTCTAAATTCATGAGTCAGTCTTCTAAATAGCATAAGCTCAACACATTAAAATCACTTGTTGGATACGTATTTTTAGCATTTGATTGACATCCATTTTTAGGTGTGAGGATATGTTTCTCCATTTTCCTTTCTTTTGAATTTCACACTCCATAATCACAGTTGGAGTATTCTGACTTCTTATGAGTGTGTCAAGACCTCATTATATAAATCTCTAGACTTCTGGGTTAATCATCCACCTGATCTCAGTTCACAACAATCTATTTTCCTGCATTCCTCAAATTTTCACAGTAACCGGCATCGATTTATCCGCCGGCGTCGGTTTACTCTTCACCGTCATCGGTTTTACCTAACCACCATCGTTTCTCTATCCTTTTGGTTAACTTGCCCAAATGACACCTATTTCATATTATTTACTATTTAGAGTTTCTCTGAGTCTTTGTACTCTCTGTATTCTGATATCAGTCATCATATAGCTTACATGTCTAACATTCATTAGTTTTTTGACTTATTTCGTAAAATTGCTCTTTTCTCACAATAACCAACCTTGGTTACCCCTAAACCGTCATTGGTCATCCTTAACCGGTGTCAGTTACCCTGTGCTGATTCTAAACCGATAAATTGTTCAAATCCAGCTACAAATACATGTTTTTCTCATTCCTACTGCTTTTTATGTCATCTGCAGGATCCAACCTCACCTGATATACATTCATTCACATGGTGTTGACTTGCAACCAAGATAACGATCTTATATTCCATGCTAGTTGTCAACCACTCCCACCTAGTCCTTCACCACCTTCTGTCCTTTCACACATGGATCCAACTCTACCTACTACCATTGCTACAGGTGATGAGGAGTTCACACGACTCCTCGATTAGAATACCGCAGCCTTATAATTCTACCTTTCCCACTCTTCCACCTAAGATTCCTTAGGTTAATTGATATATGGAATGGCCCTATCCATCTCTCCTTCCCTTATCCACACTTCTGCATCAACCCCTACTAATGCGGTGTTACCTTCACCTAATTTACCCCCAGTGGTTTTGCAGCTAGGCCCCATACCTATTAGGACCGTTGCATCAGTAACATCAGTCGCACCTGTAGTATCTATTGTTCCTTCATTGACCACCAAGACCATAACCCCATCCACACCCATTTTCTCACAGATACCAATTGTAACACAACCACCCGTGGTGTCGGTGACCCCTACCCCATTATAGAATCTTTTCCTCTCCATCGCAAAGTCTTTTCCCCCAATCACCACTAGAGTCACACCCCTATCTTTTCCTACATATACATATTATCAATAAACCCCTATCTCACCTGACATTCATTATGGATATATGCCCTCTATGTTGGTCCCCTATTCTTAACCTTCCTATTCGGAATCACCACACACTGGAATGCCACCCACATCATATGTTCAGCACCAACCCTCTTACACCACAGGAGGAGCCCTTCTATTACAACCTACCAATGACCTCATCAAATTAATGATGGAAAGGATGCATACACTAGAAGCATCAGTTTACGGCTCATGTAATTCTCTCACCTAAGATGAAATATGTAATGATCCCATTCATCCATCCATTCCTATTCACCCATACCCTGTACATTTGAAAATTCCAAAATTCAACCACTTCAATAGTAAAGAAGAACAGTAGAAAAATTTGTAGTCTTTCAAACATGGGTGTTACATGATCGCCCATGATGACACTTTACTCCTATGAACCTTCCTGATATCCCTCACAGGACCTACATTATACTAGTACATTGGGCTACCCAAACATTCCATCTACTCATTTAATCAAGTAGCCCAAGCCTTCTTAGACAAATTCTCAATCAAAAGTGTTAAGAAAGTCACCATAACTCATCTTTACACCACATGACAGTATGACGACGAGTCTATCACTGACTTTGTCACTTGTTGGTGTAACCTAATTAACCAACTCACATTTCAATTACCTCAAACTAAGCTCATAGATTTGTTTACCCGGGCTTGCACTAGACACATTTTTCCAACACTTTAGGTGTGCACCTTTGACGAGGCATTCATCATGGCACGAAAATTGGAGATTCATGCTATCAAAGAAAATAAAATTCATCTACGTAACAAGAACATCACGTTCAAATAAAATTATGCTTCTTAATATTCGAAACCCTAGAACAACTATTCAAAACCCAAAGGATCTGCCAATGTCGTAGTTCTCAAGGTTGGACCCTCTCACCCATAAAACCAATCCAAACCTTCTTCTAATTTCTCTCCCATCCAAGCTTTCAAGTTCAGACTAAAGTACTAAAAGTATATCCCAATAGGGGAACCTTATTCTTTTGTTTTGGAAAAGCTTATTAAGGTTGGTTCTATTACCCTTCCACTTATAAAACCACACACTGGTTTTGACCCTGATTGCCCAATGCCCGCATGGTATAAAAAGCATGGATTTTTCAACTATCATTGTGTAAAAGGTCATAACGACTGTAACTGCATCACCTTCAAGAATATCATCCAAGAAATGTTAGACAATGGAGGTCTAGTCTTGGATAATGCAAATGCACCCACTAAATAAAACCTACATATATTCAAGAAAACATTCCCTAATCACACCCCATTTTCCAACCAAACTGGTGACACTTCAACTAATGATAGCAATGTCCAGGAGGTCCACACTATTTTTGATAACATACCAGTTGCTTTGGAATTTTCCCCTATTCCTTCCATAGATGAAATGTTATCCCAAAATCCTCTACCTTCATAGGAAACTATTTCATCTACTCCTCTACCTACAGAGGAAGCCCCTTAATTTTCTCCTTCACCCGTGGAAGAGCCCATAATTAGCACTCCGCCCATGGCCCCTCAAATTACCGAGTAATTGTCAATAGCACCTCTCCTACTCATAGGGTACACTTATGCACTCCATGCACCATTACATGGAGAGTCCACCTCGTCTAGCCCATCATATCCTCTACCCATAGAGGATCCTTTAAAAACACCATTTCCTTTAGATGAACATTCTCGATCGGACCTCCAAGATCATGCCAATTGGCTTTTGGTTCTCTTACCCAAAGATTCTGAAGCTATCCATTTCCCTATTTATCAAACTCATTATTTGGGGATCACTACTTGATCCAGATTGGCTCCACTTATAACGTTACCATTTTCACACTTGGTCAATCACTTGGACTATGTTAATAGAGCCTTACCTTGCAGATGTCTTCTACTTCCTGCTTCAACCCAAATACAGTTGTCACTCACCAACACCTCCACAATCTATTCAAAAGTGTTTCAAGCAACCAAACCAAACACAACCATGGCTATTGGAACACCTTCCATGTTATCACCCACAACCTAAAACACACCTATACCTAAACACTTACTCACACCTATATCATCTCTCTTTCCTAAGCCCATCACTAACTTAGGTGTCATGCTGAAATCAAACCTTACTCACCCACCCATCAAATTATATTGAGCCACATCTTCCCAAACCAACACTAAATATATTCCGGCCTCTAAAAGGAAGCCCCAAACTTCTAGGCTTCATAAAAAAATCTCTACTACCACACCGTTATCACCTTCACCCCTTCTGTCAATCTTAGGATTTCACCCCTTAACCTTGGAAAAGTAACCTATTTCCACCGGTAAACCAAGAACGTAGCATATCACCTCCTCATCATGGCCCTCTAACATACCCAAGAGATCCACCAAACCCCCGCCATCTCCCGTGACCTTCTTACCACCCATACTACCATTACCTTCCATAACCTCTTCACTACCCATGACACTCTCATCTCTCCCACTCACTCCTTTTACCCAACCTCCACCAACCACCTCCACCGCAACTCAGTTTCCTCCATGGGTAACTCATCCTCTGCCACCATCTTCTTTTCTCTCTACATCCCATACTCCTGTATCACCTTTACCCAAAAGGGTGCAACCTAAAGATAAGAATCCGTTACCCTTCAATAAAGTAGTTAAACCAACCAAACCTTTAATCGCTAGCTCTTCTACCCATCCTTTATCCAAATATAGGCCCGCAAGACCTAAGACTACTCCACATACAAAACTAGTGGACCAACCCATTCCCCCTCCTATAAATTCTCTTCCTCCATAATCAGCCACACATGTACCCAAACCCACACTCACCTCCCATTGTGATCCGTTAGCGTGGTCCTATGCTAAGATTTTAACCAATATCTTAGAGACTTCCATCATCACATTACCACTTCTTCAACATTATGATCCTATCAAACCCAAACCCACAGGGTTTGATGAGAGCAATATTTTTTCCTATCATCATGTTCTAGAACATGATTTTGAAAATAGTAAGGTCTTGAAGACCGTTCTTATCCAATTTTTTCCTCTTAAACATGATTTCGATGAACATGATCTTTTGGATGAGGACCTCACTCCACCTTCACCAATCTCCCCAAGTATTCATCCATTACCCACTCAGTGACCAGTATCTCCACCCCCACAACCATTTTATCCACACCTGAAATTTGAGATCAACACGGCCCGTATAAGAGAGTTGGCCAAACCACCAACCAAATGTCAATGCATCCTACTCATTTCACAAGGCTCTTATCCACCACTAGGATTTTTCCCTTCATGTCTTTATACCTTCCATGGCACAACCTCTCCATACACCTCCCCTCATAATAACATGGTTCACATTGCCACCTATACTCATAAAGACAAAGGAAAGGAAAAGGTAACCAACCCATCAACCAACCCTGTACCCAACATACCATCTGCACCCATAACCAAAGTCACCATTCGAGGTCCCATGTATCCTATTTGTGATGGTGTCACACATCGTACAATGTTAAAATAATTACACCAATCCTCCCTCAAAATGTCTTTATATGACCTCATCCAAACCTTTGAGTCACATCATCAAGCCTTCATGGAGGTCCTTCAATATATTTAGGTTTTACCAAATCACCCCATGCTCGTAGCCTCCATCATTACCCCTTATTACATAGCCTCTCTCACTAAGTTTACTCGTTCTTCTACACCTCCACCTACTCACCAAGTAACTACCCTCAACTTTTTGGATGAAGAGATCCCTCCCTTCTAGTTTGAGGACCATGATCCCACTCTTTTGATCTACATCCATATCGATAATATATGCATACAATGTGTTATGATCGATGGTGGAGCTAGTATTAACATCATCTCTTCCCATGCATACAACCAAATAAACATACCTGGAAATTACATGTATGGTAACCCAGTTATGTTGCACTCCTTTAATGATGCCATGACCTCTACCCTAAGTACCGTAGTTCTCCATGTCTGCATAGGTCCCTGCACTATCCCAAAACTATTCTACATCTTAGAAGGAGAGTTCCAGTATAACTTGTTGCTTGGCCAACCTTGGATCCATGCCATGGGTTATGTCCCTTTGAATTTACACCTCTGCCTCAAATTTGAACACAAGGGACACAACTACACCATTTCGGCTGACCCATCACCTTTAAATACCTGTAACTTGATGTACCATCCCAATGATGTACTTGTCATAGTCAAGGCATCTATCATTACCCCTACTTCACCTTCATCCACAAGCCCCTCCACCAAAACTGCCACCACCTCTCACACATCTAACCCTACTATCCCTACTGTTACCATAGCCTCTATAGCTGACTCACTTGTTTCCTTATCATCTAGCGAGTTGTCTATTCCCCCTTTTCACATATCGATCACTAATCCCTTAGAAGGTGTCTTTCAATGTCTCACTTGGGGGAGTAATGCATATACAATATCAACATGTTCCTCACTCTCCAAGAGTATGGAAACCTACATTAGCACCCTGATTATGACTACTACATATGCAAGGTTTTTCCTTATGGTCCTCCCCACCTTCACACAAATATAACGTATGGGGGACTTGATATCGCCACTTGTAAATCCAAACCTCCATCCCAAACACAACCATTTTCATTTGACCTACACTCCCTCACTAACCGCCACTTCGCTCACACTTTCCTTCACTGGTGCGCATGGAAAGGATTTGGCTTCGGCTTTTACGAATAGGGCCACCACACTGTCATATTGTTTACCACCCGTAAACACAATGAAAATAGAGGAATTGGTTTTGATGCACCACCTCCCAAGAAGGCTTGAGTCGACCTCATTCAGAAATAAAAACCTTTCCCACCTCATTCACCAATGTCACCATATTCACCCATGGAGTCCATAGATCTTAAAGCTATTCCTCCTAAGAAAAATTTTCATAAACAAAATTTCGCTGGGACGTCTAACCTATCAATGTGATGGAGAGGCCCCCTCTTCTCTCCCATACCTGTATCCTAACATGATCGATGATGATACACCTTCTATTAATGTCATTCAATGTCAGGACGATGAGTCCATCCTCACCTACCTGGGTGTGTGTAACATCTTTGAAAAATTGTTACTTTGATTCCATTTCCTCTTGACATTGTAAATGTTGACATGTGATTTGTTTTAGGAAGGTGTATCCTTTTAACTGTTGGAAATCATGTTTACAACAGATAGATTATTACTGTTCAAGGATTCACTTTGTTGAGATTCTGCTCACTTGAAATCAAAGTCATTCCTCTTTGTGTTCTGAAAGGGTTGTGAACTTGTATTGTTGTTTTCGTACTTATCATACGTTAATAGAAAAACCTTGGATCAATTCCGTTGATCCAAGGTATGCTTCAGTTCTTCTTACTTGGTGTGTATGATAAACTGACATTCTAAAATGGAAGGTAATAATGGACTAAGTCTTTATATGTTTTCAATTTTGATAGACCCTTCTTGTGGTGTCCTTTCTTTGCATTATTTTGTAAAAATAATGAGTTTGGATCTTCTTCTAGAATATATTATAAAATACTGAGCAGCGTAAGAGGAATAAGGGTCTACTTCAAGACTATAAGGTAAAAACCTTAGTCCAAGTTGTAAAGATCTATCCTAATCAGATCTAACCTAAGGTAAATTGAACCTACCTTATACCTATTTCTAAAATATTCAAGTTTGTGCCCTAACCTAAGTTTGTATGATTTACGTGTGTGGGGTTTTGGTAATAACCTAAGGTAATAATAGGGCCTATCTATTACCTATTACCTGATACTAAACTATTATTGGTTATGACTTAACCTATCTTAGCATGTTTAATTATGGCATGTTGGAATGACCTAAGTCAAATACTATTTACCTAGACTAAGGTCAAATACTAATCTAATGTCAATCTAACCTAAACTAATGCTAAGTTAAAAGGGAACCTAAGGGGTTGCATGAAAATTGGGAGTTGGTGGTGAAGGTTTCTAAGGATTTATGTGATTTTATTTTGAATTTATTGAACTCTGAGTTTCTAGTTTTGGTGGAAGTATGGGAAATTAAGGGGATGCTTAGTTGGCATCATCTCTAAATTTAAAAGTCATGCAAAGTTTAAAATTAAACTCGCTAGATTTGGATGGTGGTAGCGTAGAGAAGGAGGAGGGAAAGTTAGTTGTCCTTGCATTTAATGACCTCAATCATGTTGAGGAAACCACCTAGGAAAAGATGTGAAGTGAATTTTGTGGGAAGTTGTTTGATCATTTTCTCCTTACGATTTTTTCTCTACATGAAGGTTTTGGTTCATCGAACCAGCAGTTCAATTTTCAATCATGAGTTATTTTTGGCATTGTTGAGCTATTCTTGGATCTGTTGGAAGAATAAGAAGAAGCTTTGGGTTGTGGATGTCATTTGGGAAAAGGTGAAACTAGGAAGGCACAGATGGAAACCTTTTACAAATCGATAGGAACTCTATCAAGCATGATAGGCTCTATCCATTAAGTTGTTCTTCTTTTTGCTAAATGTTTTCATTAAAACAATTTTTCTCTTGGAAACAAATGAGTTTTATTTGTGATGTTTATTTGCACTTATGCTTGAACTGCTCACTGTATTATTCTAATGAGATTCTCTACTTGATAAAAGGTTTAATATGGGTTGTTTCTTTCCTAGATAAATGAAAGAATCAGGCTTAACCTTGTATGAATTGGATTTTGTCGACTCTTGTATTTTTTCTTGGATATGTAATTTCTATTAAATATTGAGATGATTTCAAACCATTTTCTTCATCTGCTCGAGTTATGATTATGTATATAGTCTAATTCTAGTTGGAAATCATTCTTGTTGGATGTTAATGAAATCATGTTCAATCATAGCTAAACTTAGATGTGTTGATTCTTTAACTCAGCTGGATTGTTATGGAAGAAGTATAATTTGTTTTTGTTCATCCATGGTTGAGATTTGTTAAAACGTGTTTTAACTCTTTGAACTTATAAGACTTTTTTTCCTTTATTTTTCTCAATTGTATGCTATGGGATGACTTATATGGTTTGGGATTTGTACAAATTCCATAGATACATCTGCTTGATGGAAGAGTTGGAAGTTATCCTACTGTCATGTTGAAAAGGTTTCTCAAAATTGGTTTTTATCCTTTTTCTTTTTTATATGGAGATTTCACACTTCTAGAGTTTTATTTCGGTCATCTTGTTGGATTACTAGTTCTTCTCATTTGATTATAATGTTCAGGAGATGCTATAGGAATGAGGTAGCTACGTTTGACGTTGGTTTAGCTCAGTCTTTTCTACCTAAGTAAATAGTTAGAATGGTGTCGATTGCTACTCTTTCTTGAGCTCAACTTGAGCACACGAATTGGGGATAAGTTGTTTTTGTTTTTTTTCTTTATGTTCCAATCCTGGTAGGGTTCTTTTTGTCCCTACCTTGTAGACTTTTATTTTCTTCTTACATAGTTTGGGATATGGGATGACCCGAATGTAAATCTTGTTTACATTTTTCTACATTTACCATCAAAGGATGGTTAAGCTTCCTATGTGATGACATTTTAAAGGAAATTTCGGTCGCATAAAGTTTCATTATTTGATGATACTTTCTCTCTCTTTGTTTGGGGAAAATAAGAAAAACTTCTTGTCAGATGATGGTAAAATTTGGAAGGAATTTAGTATGTTGTTGTTGTTCCCTTCTATTTCTTTAGACATTGCTGTCAGGGAAAGGCATTTGATTTACTACTTATAATATGTCGCTATTAAACTACTGTAGCAATGTTGTTTATAGGTTGAGGGAACTATATCTTCAGTTTTATAACCTTCATGATTTAAGTTGTATATCTATTTTCTGTATCGAGTAGTTGTGTGTTTGCCATGATTACTAGAGTTGAAATAACTCATGAGTTGATCTACATCATTAATTTTATTGTAGAATATTATTCATCTTCTAATATGGAATAATGAGATCATATCTCACCTTTTCCTTGACATCCTTCTCTCTGTTATGAGTTAATGTATTCCATTTTGTTTCTCTAAACTCAGAAGGAAGTTGTTAGTTGTTCTCTCTTTGTTCTTAATTGAGGAATGCAATACTATTTTCTTTAATGTCTATGAGAAGTGGTTGTAGTTCTCTCTTTTTTCATTCACTTTTTCATCACGTTATTCCTATTTAAGAGTAGTATAGCTTGGTTGTTCAGTCTAGATGAAATGGAAGAGTGGATAGTGGGAGAAATATCTTTATTTTCTTCTCCTTCCTAAATTATTGATAAGGATATAATTATTTTGATGTGTGACTACTCTTAGGTGTAAGTAAATGGAAGTTTTGCATTACTAAACATGGTTAAGCTAAACATATGACTTAGGCTAGAGTTAGCTTTGAATTTGGATGTTGTATCTTAAATAGGATACTCCGATTTTAGGATGTTGATGGTTCCTCCTAAACTTGTAATAGATTTTTAATGTACTCGGCCTTAGTTATTCTCTGATAAAGTATGTTAATAATGAGTATTATAGATCACTTGTTCTTTAGAATTAATTCTATTTTTGTAACTAATTAGAGTTAGAATCTTCATTGATATAGGTTGAATGAACCATGATTTGAACTATAAATATCTTTGGTAGGAATGTGATAAGTAATTTGGATGGATAATTACTTGTTTGATTTAATCCCTTATGAAATCATTGAATGAATATTGTTTATACACAATGATTATTTCTAATGTTAATGTGATATTATCTCTTGTTCTTCCTTTCATGAATGTTATTTCATTGAATGTATCTTTCTATAATGTTTTAACTGTTTCATAAAAGCAAAGTTCATTTTATGAAATAGTTATTTAAAAGCACATCATTTTAATTATTAGTGCTTATCATGCTCAGTTCAATGAACTGACCTGTGCTAGCAATTTTTGCAAATGGACTTCGTAAGTGATAAAGGAAGGAAATTATTTTCATGATGTTACTTGTTACTTAAAGTCTGTATATTTTTTGAAGAAATTTGATTCATTATTGAAATCTATTGAAAGAGGAAAATTTGTATTTATTTATAGATCTTGAAGTTGTTTGACATGAAATATGTCTAAAATGCTTGGTCTTGAAAAATATGTATTTCACCACGAAGAATTGATAAAGATTGAGAGTTACTTATACTTGATGAGTCATTCTTCTTGTGAATTCTGTGAAGTAATTTGTAATATTATCTTTAATTTCTCCTATTCTTTTCTGTTTGGAATCCTTTTTGTTTGACTCAAATAAGTTAGATAGAAGGGAATCAGATACTCTATCCCTAGATTAAAATGCAACTTATTGAGTTGGCATGCATAGATGTTCTTTACCTATGACACTTTGGTTTATTAAAAGATGAAAATGGAAGTGTAAATTTAGTATGATGTCTTGTATAATATAAAAGGGTAAAAAACCCCTAATTCAAACAAGAAAGAGGAAGTTGAACCTCCTCTCAACCAGTACTATCATAAGTATAAAACTAATGAAAGGTAAATACAAGCATTTATTAATTAGACTTCATTTCAATGAATTCTAATATAATGGAACCTATTTTGGAACTTAAACAGGCTAAGGATGATTAAGGTATAATATATAAATCTTATTGATGTTGTTGTTTATGTTTTAAATAACAGAACTCTAAAGTAAGAAATTGATGATTAAAAAGAAATCACATTATTTATGCTAAACCCTAACAATTCAACTGAGGAAGTCAACCTTAAGGGCTAATGAAATTAGGGTGTAGTAGGGTTATTGTAATTAAAATCTTAATTAAGGAATATTATGGAGTAAATCTCTTCTTTCCTCAATATGTGCATCTAGATGGGATGATTCAGTTAGTTGTTGGCACATGCCAACTTCAAATTTGTACCTTCATAAAGACTTGGGTCTTTATGAGGATACAATGTTACATTTGACATGTGGCAATACCCATAAAAATTAGACCAACTAGATCTATATAAGTTTGGACTTGATCTTAGTTATACTCTAGGTCAAGATAAGAGCCTAGTTTTGTATAGGAAATAACTCGCGACGACTTAGGATAACTAGACACACGTAGTCGGCTTAGGTCGATTGAGTATTTCTAAGTACCCTTAGTCACCATGAGTGATTATCTATACCAAAATATGTTGCTAAACTGGGGTAGGGTTAAAGCTTGAACAAGTGGACTGACATGAGTCATTAAAGACCATTCTAGAAAACAGATGAAGTGGGGTGAAGGATGTATTCTATTTGATGAGTATGTCATCTAGGAATAGTAACATGAATAGTATGTTGGAAATATTTGGCCAAAGTATCACAAGTTTTTGGTTACATTTTCATGTGTCACCTATTTTAAGAAATGAGATTTAGATGAATATTAGAAACAAATATTTAGTTAGGTCTCTTAAACAGAATGCTTCGATACCCATAATAGGGTAAGAGAACCAAGTATACTAGTTAAAATTTTAAAATGAGTTAACATGAAAGATCGGTAGTTCACCGAGTCATTTATAGTTGCATATGGTTATCTGTTATGAGATTGATTGGCATGGAATGTGTCTTCTAAATTATGATTATTTAGAACAAATAACATTATATAAATGAAAAAAAATTCCCTTGTTTCTAAAGTCTTAAAATGGGAATGTTTCATTATGGAAGGCTCTTATATTCACTGGTCATTACCTTCTGAGACACAAACCATGTTAATTGAATCTATCATGTAAATAAAAATTAACACTCAAGATGACCCACATATTCTAAAGATAGGCCAATCTTTAGATGCTACTAAACTGGAAGCTTTTACCTCTTTCCTTTGGGACCATAGTAGCACTTTTTCTTGGTCCTATGCCTATAACATCATGGTACATAACATCGTAACCATTCCTCATGCCAAACCCATCAAACGAAAGCTGCGGAAAATGCATCCTCACATTGCTCTTTTAGTGAAAGAAGAGCTTCAGTGCCTTATCTTAGTTTCCTTCATCCTACCCATTGACTATCCCCAATGGATTTATAACATCGTCCCTGTCACAAAGGTGACATGGAGACTCCACATTTGCATGGAATTCCATGACCTCAACCTAGCTTTTCCAAAAGATGACTTTCTCTTACCAGGCATTGAACAACTAGTTGATCTCACCGCTAGCCATGAAATGCTATCGCTCATGGATGGTTTCTCGAGTTACAATCAAATATTACTAGCTCTAGAAGATCAACACAAGATTTCCTTAATAACCCCTTGGGGGACTTTGTACTATCAAGTCATGCCTTTTGGACTTAAGAATGTTGGCGCTATATTCCAACAAGCCATGCCTTACATGTATTCCATGACATCATGCATCTCATATTGGAAGATTACGTAGATGATATTCTTGCCAAATCCAAACATCGAACCAAACACCTTCCCATCCTTAAGATCATATTTGACCATATCATCAAGTATTGTGTTCATCTTCAACCAAATAAGTGTGTCTTTGCGGTACTTTTAGGAAAAATATTGGGTTTCATCATTTCTTTGCGTGGCATAGATGTTGATCCTGATAAAGTCAAGGCTATTCTAGAAATGCCTCCACCTACTAATCTCCATCAAATTCAAAGCCTACAAGGCAAGTTTCAATCCATTCATCATTTTATCTTGTAGCTTTCTGACCATTGTAAACCATTTCATCATCTTCTCAAGAAAGACATGTCATTCAAATGTGATGATGAATGCCAGAAATCCTTTAAAGCCTTAAAAAAATACCTTCTTCAACTACCAGTGCTCATTCCTCCTAAAGATGACCAATCCTTTGTCCTATATATTTTTTCCACTGACCATTATCTAGGTGTCATGCTTGATCATCACAATGAGAAACACTGAGAGAAATTATTTTATTACATAATTCGTACCCTTTTGGACTACGAAACTTGATATACCCATGCTGAAAAATTCTTCGTAGCCTTAGTTTTCGTCGCTACAAAAATCTACCATTACCTACTCAACCAAAAAACCTTCATTATTACAAATAGTGAGCCCTTACACTATATGTACACCGAACCCTATCAACTTCAACATGTCACACGTTGGCTTATGCATCCTGCCGACCTCAACCTCATATTCATTCATCAAAAATCCATCAACAACCAAGCTATCGCTGACGAACTAGCCGACACACCTCTTTCTGGGGATTAACCCTCTAACTTTGATTTCCAAGATGAATCTATAGCTACCCTCTCCTTAGACAAACCCACTTACCAAATGAAACTCTTCTTCGATGGATCCAAGTGTCAGCGTGGGGGTGGGGCTGGTCTTATCCTCATTCCTCTTGATGGTGAACCTATGCCTTTGTCTTTTAAACTCGATTTTTATTTTACAAAAAATATTACCGAATACGAAGCACTCATATTGGGCCTCTAGGACACTTATGCCTTGGATGTTAAGTCCATCAATATCTTTGGTGATTCCTAGCTGGTCGTAAACCAAGTCAATGGTATATACTAGTGTTGTAATGAGATACTTCAAAATTATAAACATCGCGTAGATATAATTTTGACCACCTTTGACTGCTACAAACCTCAAACCACCCCACATTCTACCAATAAATTTGTGGATACCATGGCCTTCTTGGCTTCTCAGATACCTGATTCACCCACTAACTCTAGCATATTTGTCATAATATAAAGGCTATAGTCACCCTCTTATTTACCTCGTGAAGTCTACTCCGTTGAAACCATTATACCTAACCCATGTGACCTTTGGTATAAGCAATATACAGACTATATTTTCCTTTCCATTCTACCCATCGATATCACTTGTAATGGACAACGTTCCTTTCTTAAAAGTGTCTCTCTTAATGTCATCGTGGGTGGTCTCCTGTATAAATGTGGCTTTGACGATATTCTCTTACGATGCCTTACAAGTTCTGAAATTACCTACACCATTAAGGAAGTCATCAATGGAATTTGCATGGGCCACTTTAATGGTTTAGCTTTCACAAAACACATTCTTCACCTGGGATATTATTGGCCAACCTTAAACCATGATTTTTTTGTTTATGTCAAACGTTGTGTGAAATTATGGTAACATGCAAGTCTCCATCACACACCTAGTCATGCCTTGTAGGTCACACGAAACCTTTTTCCTTTCTCTCAATGGGGTTTGGATCTTGTTAGTGAGATCAATCCCCATTATTCATAATGCTAACAATGGATCATAACCACTACTAAATATTACACTAATGTGGTAGAGGCCATTCCCCTCATTTCTATAAAATCAAAGAAAATATGTGAATTCATCAACCATCACATCATTTGTTGCTTTGGTGTTCCTCACCACCTCATCACTGATAATGGAAAGAAATAAAAAAAAAAAACCCTACACAAGCTATGTGACCTTTTTGGCATTCAAATTAGTTTCTCATCACCTTATTACCCGCAAACTAATGGCTAAGATGAATCGACCAATAAAACCTTGAACAAAATTCTTATGGAAGTAGTCAATGATATTGGGAAGGATTGACATACACACATTCCTTTCACCTTGTGGGATTATGGCACTAGTATTTGCACTTAGACTGCTACCACATAATTTTCTCTAGTCTACGGTACCAAGGTTGTCTTACCTCTTGAAGTCCATATTCCATCTCTTCGCATCTTGCTACAAGACATGCTCAACAATGATGACTTTCACCAAGATCGTTTGGCATAACTTGAGTTATTAGATGAACACCATCTCAATGCTCTTGACCATCTCCAAATCTATTAAAAACATATCAAACATGCCTATGACAAACATGTTCACAAATGAACCTTTCAGGTCACTAACCTCATCCTAAAATAAAATCAACATGTAACCAAAAAAGAGAAAAGTAAGCGGGGAAAATTTTCTCCTAATTAGCTTGGACCCTATATCGTTACCCATGCCTATGGATTAGGTAATTATCATTTGTCTTCACTTGAAGGTAAACCCAAACTTGAGCCCCTCAATGCCTTGTATCTTCAACCATTTTATTGTTGACATCAAGTTCTATATCACTTTATGTTGGTTGATCACTCGTCCCTTGAGTGCTTTCTACCTTCCATATTACCCATTTTGAGGATCCACGACTAACTAGGAATCATGTGATTAACCATCACCTTTCATCCTTGTCTTTAATATGAGTACCACGGCTCTACTCATAGCATGATTCTTATGGATACTTTTCATCTTCTCCAAGGTGGAATCCCATGCTCGTTCATCACTTAAAACCACCACTTTCATAATTAACCTCTGTGTGCTATGGTTTTGTCTTCTAAACAAGAACCTAATCTTCCTTTATAGTATTGTCCATGACTTAAACATCCAAAAATAAAAAGGGATACAACTCCTTAAGTCAAAATTCCAACAAAACATGACTTCCTTAAAAGGGACATATCTTCACTCTATTTTCACCACTATAAAGAGACTGATCCCTTGAAGGACAACTATATAAAGTCATTGAAAAAAATATACAATAAAAATATCCAGAAGCTTCACACATCGATTAGCTTCATGAATACCTCAAGGAGATATTATACTCATCCCATATAGACTTCCCACATTGATCAATCTATTAAAAATACAAAAATTAAATAAATGAAGAAAAGGATGAAATTTTCGTCATGGACTTGCCTGTTTTTGATCATAGGTTTCTTGCTAAGAAAAACATGTTGTCGTACACTAAGTTATGCTAAACCACCCACTATCACCTCATTTCCTTTTCATACTAATTTTATCTCTACTCAAGGGACTTGCCGCAACCATGACATTTCATGATTATGTGACTTTCTTCACGCTTAGAATAGTCCATTATGCAAGGCTTTTAGCATCTTACGTTCATAATCCCATCTGGGGTATGGTAGACTCATTAGTGTCATTATCAATTAAGAAGATATTTTTCCACCTCTTACAATTTTCCTTCCTCATTACTTATTGATTATCCTATATAGTACCAGATCATCAACACCTACATTTAAAACAACTCATCCATTCCTATAAGCTAAACTCCACCATGCTTATGACCTAACCTAAACCATGCCTATGACCTACATTCAACCATGCCTAACACCTACCATCCTATTCCTCTACTTCATCATAATCTTTCCTAGCTTATGAGAGAACTACATTGGCTTAAGGCCCCTTTTCGTCAGGGCTATGTAGGTATAAATTTGAGGGCATGGGGCCCTTGGAGGTTAGCTCAGCCACTCTTTACCCTAACCAATTCCCCTATTCACTTTCTTATTCCCATTCTACCTTAGTTAGTTCCCATTTTCTATCAATAACTGGAAAATAATCCAAACAAGCATCAATTAATACACATTTTTACCAAATCATCAAATCATTTATTTATCATTTTCACATTTCCATTATAGCACATATTTGGAAATTTAAAACCATAACCTACATATACATCACCATTTGTTCCCCATGTTACCAACAACTTGGACATTAAACCATACTTAAATCAGCCTAACTCAATCATGCCTAAACTAACCTGCCTAAACCATCCCTACATCAACCTGACTCCATCATGCCTATAACCTAACTCCAACATGCCCAATTTACCTAACGCAGCCATGTCTACAAGAACTCGACTCAACCATGTCTAAATCAACCTAACTCTATAATGCCTACACGACCTTGACTCAATCATGCCCAATTCACCTAGTTTTCATCATGTACACACATAATAAAAGAAATTAAAAAAAAGTACACCAACCATACCACAAATATCATTATCTATATATATGTATATCATCAAAATTTGTGTGTCCATACAATGCATACTACGATCACTCTCTTTAGCATGCAGGCCAGAATATATATAAAAATAATTAATATAATGCCCATCTCCAGTGAATAATCCTCACCCCACCTGATATCATCTAGCTCAATCTCACCTACCACTCCTCTACTCCTATGCGGAATCCTGATAGCATCTCACCACCCTCTATGGGCCATCACCCTGTACTCTCCACACTATGCGTGCGAGACCTAGTCCTCTCACTTGAGGCCTATTGTACTCTATACTCTACATAGGAAGGAAAATCTATCCCTGAAGCTATCAAGTGATCCTAATAATATCATGCCTCTCCTAAGGCATCCATGAACCTAGCCATAGGTATTGTCTATGGTGGTGCCATTGGCCTCTGACCCTATACCTATAATGAGGGACCCTATCCCACCCCTGTCTGTAAAATGGGACCCTCTCCTTGAGCCTTTGTGAGTCATTGTGCAGGTACCTATCCCTATGCTACCTGTGCATGTGTAGGTACCTATCCTTGTGCTACCTATACCTATGCAAGTATGTATCCCTGTGATACCTGAGCCTGTGTAGGTGCATGTGCATGTACATGTCCCTGTGCTACCTGGGCCTGTAGGGCTACAAACTGTGCCTGTAACGTGGTAGCTTGTGCCTCTGACCCTGTCATCTGTCCCTGTAGTATCCCCAACTATGTGACTAGAGTCACTTCCTACCCTTGTTGGGCATCTCTCTGGACTGTGATAGTGGTGAAGTCTAGCTACCCCAGCCTCAATGGTACTAGTCATAGCTATGCTACCCACCACTATCTGTACCTGTCAGTAACTCTGACATTATCAATCCACTGATCTACCACCTACTCCTCTTGTCTCATAGGAATCGTCGGCTATGGTAGAGGCATAGGCCTCTCCACATCGTCCCTCTTGTAATGTGGAAATGGTGGAGGTATATCCTGGGGAAATCCCAACTGTCACCTAACCCTGTCTATGGGGATCATTTCATGCTCACCAGCACGATGTCCCTCTATCCATCTCACCAGTTGTAATCCATCCATCTCCATGGCCATCTTTCTATATGAAGGAAATCCAACATAGGGCCTCCAAATGATGTCCACACTGAATAACCCCTCTAGTAAATTCCTATAATAGGCTACATCATGTGTAGCCCTGACAGCTCGACACTCTCCAATCATAGGTACCCATTTCTTATAGGCCACCCACACAAAACCCAGCTCAAATACATCAAGTTAGGGCATGCCTACTAGATGTACACACATGGTGTGCTCATATGCCCAACAATGTAGTACAAAGGTACAACATATGATGAACTACCGCAATCACCCATAGGCCCAAAACTCTCTGTATAGTTACACCAAGAAGGCTGGTGCCTAGGAAAACTAGGTCCTGTCATCCATCATATCGTGTAGAAGCCCCATCAATGATCATAGGAATCTCCCACCCTCTGGATTCAGCATTTCAAAACAACACACTGCCTACATCATCAGAATTACTAACCTCATCTCCTCCAGATGGGATTGATACATATCTCCATAGCTCATGCTAGCGCTATGGAACCTCAACTCCACCAGCTCCTCACCAAACACTATCAACATCAGATCCTCAAATGCCTCTAAAGAAATTGAATACACATGTGTCCCTACTATCGGCAACCGCAAGATCCTATACACATCCTCTAAGGTGATGGTCATCTCACTTGTTGGTAAGCAGAATGTTTCGGTCACCGAATCCCATTTTTCAATGAGGGGAAACATAAAAATAATCTCCTAAACTACGTGTCGGTAGCGTCAAACCCCAATTAGGCCCACCTCAGCCACATGCTTCCACTCCTCTACTGTTGCACTCCCACGTACTACTACTAACAGGGGAGGTACCCTATTACACATCCATAACTGGTTCCTCACCTGCATCTAACAAACCATCACATTATTAAACCTTGACCATACCCACATTCACCATTGACCCCCCACTTATAACTATTAACATGCCTATCTTCATTCAACATTACCTTCTTATCTCACCCAACCACCCTTACTCATCTCCTAGCCCATTTTTATCTCAATGATGACTGACATCATTTCTCCTTAGCTGATACCGGTCTCCCAAAACTGGCATTGGTCACCCCATCCATGACCAATGCTAACTAACTCCCACCAATGTTGGCCAACCCTTGACTGACATTTATCACTGTCGCGGTAAAAATCCATGAAAACCCTGCCCTATTTCTCTCAAAATTCCCCATTTCTCCCTAACTACCAACCTATTCCTACCCAAATCCCCCCTCAACCCCTCCCCCATCCTCATTCACCTAATTACACCTTCCTACATTCCTACTTCACCAATTTTCTTCCCAAATTCAAATTTAATTCTCCCCCCAAACCCACTTCTACCCAAACCTGATTTCTACAAACTAGATCACCTAACCAACGAGGAAAGGGAGAAAAACTTACATCGTCGTGATGTCATCTCCATTGAGGCATGTTTATTTGTTGCGTCGGTGGTCCAACCAACCCCTTTCCCACCTTTGCCATGCCAGAATCTACGTCGAATCTCTCCACCAATAAAATTTATCCCCCCGATCTTGTGGACCCGTCTACTTAGATCCTCACACCAATCATATCTCTCCACCTCATCTGTGTATAATGCCCTATCCTTTCCTCTTGAAAAGTGTCAAAAATTCAAATGGCTCTGTCATTTTTTACAACAGTATAATACAATAATGATTCTGTAAAATACATAATTTTTGTTTTATAACCCCACCCCGACCTAACCGACACCAGTCCTATTTGTGCCTTAACCAACTGACATCGGTCACCCTATAACTATAATTGATAAAGCCTTATAATTTTTTGGTTTTTCTGAACTTCCTTTTTCCTGCAACCATTCATGCCCACATCCCTTTTTATCATCCCAGACACCCATTGAACCATACCTACAAACCCAGCCTACCCTTACCTTGCCTTAGTTTTATCTTAGGGGTTGTTATTTTCCCTATACTTTGGCTTTACCCGTGTTTTTACCTATATACCTTGACCTGAACCAATTTTTATGACCTTTAACCCTCCGTGCTCATTGTACCTTATGACATGGTTAATCGTATTGTTTGGCCTACCAACCTTACCTTGCCTATTTCCATGTTGTTTATCTTGAACTGACCTTTAGTGTACTGGCACATACCTAAATGTTTCTACACCTGACCTCTTTCGTGTTTCCACACCATATCCTATACCTTGGATACCAGAATCACTTCAACCCTATTTGGATAGACCTATCGACCTTATAAGACATAGAGTTTGAAATCTTCTCAACCTGGTACCTTGTCGCAGTTCCCAACATGTGCGTATATTTAACTACCACTACCTTCGACATTTTCCCATTTACTTGTTTACCCACTTTGAAATTTTATCTTTATCCAATACGTCCAATGATATTCATTTTCCCACCTCCTCATTTTATCAAACCACTCACCGCTTCTATCTCTCACCTCATTGGTTCCTAATTTAAGGGGGGTTACCTTCACCCATGCTTGGGGAAACACCACCCTCACTTACACTCGATACAACCACTTCCTATTTTTGTTAGCATCTCTTACAGGTAAAATGTAGACACCAAAATTGGGTCACACTCCCCTTGGTCCCCTTTCGAATAACCAACTTACACACATTCACCTAACCATGGCCTTTATACCCCACATTAATATTAATTTAATTATTTACAATTAAATTAATACCCATCCTCACCCCATTATTAATTTAATTACTTTAATTAAATGGATGCACACCTCACCTACACACCTCACCATAGACCTATTCATAGCATGTTTCCATAAATGAATAAGACTTAGTTCAACCCTAAAAATTAAAATCCTATTATTCCTCTAACCACCTTCCTACTCATAAAAATATAACATCCATTCTAATCCATAGATAAAATGAATGTACCTAACCAAAATGATGTGAGATATACCATTTTTAGTAGACCTAGGGAATATCACCTTAACTGACGCTGATCATCCCAAAACTGACACCGGTCAACCAAGAAACGTCATCGGTTACCATTTATTTAACCTGGAAACCTTGTTTATTAGTTGGCACATGCTAAGATCAAGGAGATGAGAAAAGGACTGCATGCAAGTAGAACCAGAGCCTTTTCATACCTACAGACATCCATATCTAGCACCAAGATAGATCTAGATGTATTCCACTCATGGTGACATTCTGGGAAGCAACAGTATGAAACCAAGCTCCATCCCACCAACTAATGATCACCACCACATAACCATTAGACCTATAACACCAGTAAGTACACTTCTTACCGACATCATCTATTTCTACTTCAGTCTATTGGGTTCTTCTCTTTCTATTATTATCTTCCTACTTGTATTCCCTTTTCCCTTACCATTTACTTTCCTGTAAACCAAACCATTCCTCCACCCACACAATAAGACTACCTATACCCAACCTCTACACATCTATGAGTGTTCCTAAGATCCCCATACACCTCATTTGGCCCTCTATCATCTCTTCCTGACCTCATCTCAAACCCCACTACCAAATCTTATTGAATCTTATCAGCCCTCCTCTACCAACGTCGGTTATCCATAACCATCTTCGGTTCTACCTAACCATGCTCAGTCATACCTGACTGACACCAGTATATATTTTTTCCAATAATTTGTAAACTAACAACCACCCACCTACAAAAACAACCCAAACACCTCATCCAACCATACTAGGACCTTTTTTGTGACCTGCAAACAACCTAGACAACCTGCAACCTGACTTGAAGACCTTGACCCGTAGAGTTTTTAGTATTTAATTGGATTAAAACCGATAGTGATATGAGGTACCCAAATCAGAATACTAGCACTAGATTCGTTTATGTACACATTTCAGTTATTTCACATTTATTTTATAAAACAGTGGGTTGATAGCCTTCTAGGAAGTATCAAACTTCTCATATCTAGCATACACTAGGAAGTCCACTTTCATATATTGTTTAACTCTTCTTTTGTGGTCTTGTTTTCTATTTCAAGTAGTTCCTTCCAGCCAAAAGGAAGCTCTCATAGTCAGCATCAGATTGAGAAGTCAGAATGTGCGTATCAACCTTAAAACCAACACAACAGGTATTCCTCCTCAGACCATAACCTTTATTTGTTTCGTCACATTCTGAAACGTAAATAAAACGGTGAAACATATATCTCCAAGATGCACCGATGAATTTTCTTGAATGTTTGAGCTTATCTTTGTTTGGAAATTGTCTAAAGGAATTTTCTTTCTTTAGACTAAACCACCAAGTGTACATCAAGACATTCATGAAAATTTTCTTGTGTAAGGTTTCAACTTATTCCACAGTGCCTCAAATTTTAAATTAGTGTCATTATTCTATTTTTGAGTATCTTAAAATTATTATAAAGCTCAATCATGATATTAGAAGGTGTGAAAATGGCTTGGACATTGTTAAATATGCTTGTAAAGTATAAAATTGGTGTTTAATGACTTATTCAAATACTACGTCAATCCTCCATCACACTCAGAGCCTGTAAACTAAATATTTCAAGTTCCAAAATGTTCTAAATTCTAATATGAACATATACTTCAAATTATTTAAGTGTTAGTGAAGGGAATGAAGGATTATTTGGAATCCTTGTAGTGGTAACTACTATGATATTTTCATATTTATTTATTTTACTGTCATGAGCTCACATAATTTTAACTGTGAGTTAGTTTTGCTTTGGCAAGGTCAATTTTAGGAATTAACTAATACAAAGGTGCAAGGGAATCCAAAACTTTCCATATGTCAATTGATGAACTCTAAGATTTATGAAGGGATCCTGAGTGTTCCTAAATGTCTGCAGAGGTGTTAAAAGGGTGTAAAATTTTATGAAAGATGTCAACAGATATGACACTTCATCAAGAAAACAAACCTCCAAAATTGAAACCTTGCAGAGATGATCATTGACTTCTTGGAAATTAGAAGAAGAAAAGAAAAATACCTTGTGTAGAGATGACATGAGTGATGATGAGAGATAACATATGAGAGAATGTGTTTGAAGATTTGTAAGGAAGTGAATGAGAATATTTTAACAGATGATGGAGCTCTGAAATTATGTGAGGGATAGTTTGTTTAAATTAATACTTGAATAGGATTTGACATGACGTGAGGTGAGTGATGAATTCTTGAGCTTATTTGTGGAAAAGTGAGGGAAATAAGAAGAGTAAAGTGATTATAATATATTGTATGAGAAATATAGGAGCTATATGATCAAATTTTCTTTGTAACTCTCTAAGTAGGTTCTTAGATCATAGGGGCAGGTGCTCCTTTTCAGTTGAAGCTTTACTAACCTAGTTGAGTGGATGCTTAGATATCTTCAAGTGGGTGCTTGAGGGTTGTTAAGTGGGTTCTCAAAAAAACTAAGACCATTATATTCTTTGGAATTGGTATTCCCAATAAATATTTTGTTTCAAAGTGGTTTTTCTCCCTTCATGGGTTTCCTACCACAATTCTTATGTTATAAGATATTTTCCTCTTGAATGTGATTAATTATATGTTCGCATTGTAGATATTTCTCCTAATAAATTAGATTTGAACTTCAAATTATTTAAAGTTTTTGTTAGCACTAATTCATCCCCCTCTCAGTGCTTGTAATTTACAACACTAACCTTATGATTGAGCACAACTTGTGAAAAGAACCCATATCTTATTCTAACTTCATCTAAGTATTTAAAAACCCTAAATACCAAAAAAACCTACCTACACAGAAACAATTTCCCCTGGTCAATCATGTCTATTCCTATCTCATCTATTTCTAGATGCCTTTAGACCATGTCTAGACCTATTATATGGCCGATCCTTTCTGTTCGACCATATTTTCTCCCAGACGCCTTCAAATCATGTGTGTGATTTTCTATAGGGATATTTTTTTCTATAGCCTATATCTCTAGAACTTTTCTTAGCTAGATCAACACTGTATCATGGAGTATTAAGGCATGGGGTCTTATAAATGTGGTATGTAATCATTCCTAGAAACATACCACCCTGAAAATGAGATTCTTTTTTTTATAGATTTTTATGTTGTAAGAGCACCTAGGAAGAATCCTTACACCTAGCACAATGTCCCATAAGAGGATGATGAGAAAGAAAGCCATAATGATGATATTTTTTACTAACCTCTTGAGATCCAAAATTTTCTATCTCAATTTCCTCAATACAAGGGAGAATCAAAAGAAATGCTTAGTAAGAATCTTTTTTATTTTGTCTCCAAACAACTCGACCATAGGGAAGAAAAAGGGAAATCCAATAAAATAGGCTCGTTTTAAAATTCTTGCAATTTTAATCCTATCAATTTTATTCTTTAGATTATTAAAAAAATGAATCAATAACAATCTTCCACTACTTCTCAACTCTTCTAAAGGCAAGCCAATATGGATCACTTAGTTAACTACCCTCCAAATGGCTCTTGGGAAACCATGCCCCTCATTTTCTAAATGGTCCTAATAGGGTGCCCATCACTCAACCCCCTATTCAAAATGAATTCTTATGAGTAGTCCTAAAAGATCCATTAACAACTTATATTGCTAGTATGGACATTGGTGGCATTTCCCCATCTATCTCTTATGACAAGTCCACTGATCCAACTCTTCACATTATGGAATTTGGTAATCTTTACAAATAATGGATCAAAACTCACTCATATGCTGCCACTAAACTCATATTCAAGATTTTCAAAAGCACAATGGAATGAGAGGGGGGGTGAATTATTCCTTTAAAAAATTTAACCTCAATTACCATGTATTAACATTCATCATTTAATTAGCCATTCATCATACATAGTCATAAATAACACTACAGAGAGAACACAAGACACCAAATATAAGTGGGAAATCCTAAAGGGGAAGAAAACCCACCGAAACCATTCTTTATATTACTCAAAAAAATTACATGCTAGAATATTACACATACTGCAATATTTTTTTAGTGAGGCACTAACCCCTAAACCTTTGATGATATTACTCAAAAAAATTACTCATATAAAGATTATACATCATAAGAGATTTGAAAATGAACGAAAACATATGATAGGTTTCTCACACAAGTGATTGTGATCCAAATTCACCTCACAAACACATCAAACCCTCTTCAAACTTCTCTCTCCTTAAACTCACTCAAATATGTCCTCTCATGTCTGACTAGGTAAATTTTCCTTGCACATCTAGTATTCAATATTCTTCAGGTCTTCATGGATATTTTATCTCTTTTCTTAACCCCTTAACACTCTCCATCAATCTCCTCTTAGTTATTCATAACCGCATTATCTCAACACCAATAACTATTTCAAAATGAACCATTTCACTTACTTATATAACCAAATCAACACTAAAACACACCTATGTAATACATGACCAAGTAGGTTGGTAGGGGTTAAGATGACACCAACAAGCACCACGATGTACAAAGAAGATCAAAACATGAATTCTAAGCTCTAAAAAATGATCCAACAGATCCAATGTCTTAAAACTTATGTTTAAAGGCTCCAACATCATCAATAATCATAAGAATAAAATATAGGCATCGCCAACATGCTTAGGAACAACTTCATGAGCTCTATAAATCATGAAGTATGCCAAAAAGAAAAAAAACCCAACTAGGTCTTCACTGCCTAGAAATTCAGTCCCGAAGAAAAATGAACTTCACATAAAAAAAAAATCATCATCATGACTCGTTTCATATACCATTGGAAAGGACCCCGAGTATATTTCTATAACAAATCACATTTTAATATAACTCATAGTGGAAGACCTCAAAGTATCTCAAACTCCTAAACTACTCCAAACTAGCTTCAAGAGCCCATAATTAGGTATTTGAAACAGAGCTTGTTAACCTATCAACACACCTCCTCAAGACACAACCCATATATCATAGGATATGTACTTGAGTATAATTTCTATAACAACTTAATTTTTCTTCCAAATCATAGTGGAAGGTCTTACACCAATCCAATACCTGAAATTGCTCATTTAGGCTTCTTGGGATCAAGAATGAGTCTTGAGAAATCAATTCCCCTTCACCTTGAAAATCACTTCCAAGAATAAACACCACTTGGAAGAAATAAAGGACACTTGTACCATTATTTAGAATTACTAAGAACCATATTTCATGTGAAGAAAGTCACTCCAACACACCTATTTCTTCACACCCTTTTGAGGAGCTAACTATGGATTTCAATGCCCTTGGGTCTTCAACTAAAAAACACCTCATCATATCAAACGAAGAGCTTAAAAACAACATATCAGGTGCCTAGATGATATCCATGATTAAAAAACAAGCACTACATCATGAAAAATGATCAAACTCAACTCATACCACAAGACTAACATTTTATCCCTTAAGGCCAAAATCGGAAGGGTCACTTTGAGCACATGTAACTTCCATTTTCTCTAAGAAATCAGCCTAAAAATTTTAATCAATATTTATAGGACATAACAAGTATTTTGGACCAATTTAGTTTTCATCCTGGAACTTCCATCTAATCCGTGAAATAGTAAAAACCTATAAAAATAGGGTTTTTCTCTCTCTTCCCAATAGATATGGAACATGAAACCTATGCCAAAATAATCTCTAGTGAATTATATACAATCCCAAACCATCATTTTTTATGCCAAGATTATTTGGAGACCAAACAAGACAAATATCACAAGTCACTTTAGGATGGTTTTGTTAGGGTTTCAAACCAACTTATCTTCTTAACGATTGTTTATAAAAATATAACTATCAAACAACCTAATTATTTTTGGAAAAAATTATCAAATAAATGGAAAATCATCCCCCAATACATCTGGATCTCATGCAAAGTGTGTGTGGGTGGGTGAGCATCAGAAGTGGTCAATTCGAGTTGATCTTTTCTTCTTCTCAACTTGATTTTACTAAAACCTTCATAACTTGTACAAAATTCTTCACTTTGACCTGAAACTTGTCATGAATCATCATGAAAACATCATATAACTAACGAAACTCACCACCTTTCTCAAATTGGCCTAAAAATTTCTATCCATGGTGACTTACCTGTTCTTACTTAGCTTGTATTCACCTTCTTGTTTCCCAAAGACCATGAAACATAATCAAAACACAAATAACTGACCTAAAACTCTTCATTAAATTCATATGCAACATCACCATGTTGTGGCCATGCTTCAACAAGAGTACACTACTCTAAAACATATACCTCCACCTCATTTTTCTTGTTATGGGACTAGTAATAGGCCTAGAATGACCTAAATCAACCATGAAATGACCATGATGACTCATACAGACACTTTGACACCTATTGGATATTTCTTTACCTCATAACAAACTTCAACCAATTTTGGAGATCTCATACTATGACCATGCACACTAGACCATGCTCCAGGACACCATAAGACTTCACCAAAACATGACTCTACTAATCAATCTTCATGGTATACCTTTACTTACACATCACGGAGACTCACATGAAATAATGAAACCTTTTTGCATCAGTAGACTTTGACATCACTGAAAACACCTAGATATAATGGCCAATAATCTCTCGCTTTTTCATTGATGGCAACCAACTTTAGAAACATTAATGGCAAGAAAAAATACCAAACACCTACATGAATCTTTTCCAAGTTTATGATGCTACTCTACCCCTTTGAAATTTGTGACAAAGATTAAAATGACAACTATTCACTGAAAAAGACAATACACAATGACAACAATACATAAATCAATATATTTTCTTGACTTGAATCCCCCTTGGACGGTACTTTCTCTTTTTTTTTCTTAAAAAAAGCAATAAATGATCCATGGACCTGTTAAGATCATCCTCATGACTTCCCTTAAGATTATATTCTCCATAATTTGTTTTCATACCTTTTATTCACCTTCCTCTAGGTATCTATCATGCCAAATCCACAAATGTTTCCTCAAAACTTTTCATAGCCACCTTTAAAACTAAAGTCCCTAAACCACACTTTGAGTCCGATTTTGAAAAACTTATCAATGTAAAAAAAACAACCACAACACATGAAACACTATCTTATTTCCCCCAATCACCATTCCATCATACTCTAACTGACAAAGTAAATGAAAGAACTCATACCTTCAAGAAAGGATCATATAAATGGATCAACCAAAATAGCTTAGTTTTGAAGTAATGTTTTAGTGTTTTGAATTCTTCTTTTCATGAAATCTCAGCATACATAATCACATACTTATCTCACCCTACAGTGAATTTTTAAGTAACCAATAATCAGCCAAACAAGCCTTTTTGACACCATGATAACCCATTTGAGGATCATTAACAACCCTACATGACTTATACGTTCTTCACACTTCCTATAACATGCCATAATAGTATGTATCATTAAATATTACCATGCATACTATGAGATATCAATATAAGATTCAGTCCTTAACATCTTACTCTTAACTTGCACTAAATTGACCATAGAAACCTAGATGCAAACTCATGTCTTCTTACATATCTAGATCTTTATCTATTAATGCATTGAGTATTCAAGGAGCTTAATAAATATGATGTAAACTTTTACCTATGTATCTGTTAGTTTTCAAACTTTCACTTGCATCTCAAATTCAGAAGGGACTAGATGTTTAAGTTCACAATAGAACCGTCTCAAAGTTTTGGGACCTTACGCACTTGATACTTATCTCTGGAGAAGGTTGATTCCTCTATCTATTTATAGTGCAACTCTTAGTACTGAAAGGGGAAACTAAGATAATAAATGCCAAGGGACTAGGGAGAGGAGGATAGCATGAAAATTAACTACGATAAAAAGGTGATAGCACCAGAAAGAGAGGGATGAACACTATCTATTCTGAGTTGGGAATGAAAAGGGGAGGAGTGAAAAGAGGCTAGGCATGAGTAGAAAAATTGAAAACATGTTTACCAAATTATTCTCATGGAACACAACTAAATAAGGAACTTCAATGGATGTGAAGTGGCACAACAAACACACAATGTAAAAGAAAAGGCAATAAAAGGAATGTAAACATGTTAGGATAGAGAATAGTAACAAAACAATGCTTCTATTACTTCCAAAAATGCGCATAGCTGTTACAATGGAGAAAGAGGCCAATATCTACATGTATGAGCCTGATCTAAAGGTCTGCAACTCAAAATGTAGAAAATATGAATTCCTTAGCAAAATTTGTAAGGGTTCAAATTATCAAATCTTAATAATGAGCCCAACTCTTACATTTATAGATGAATCTATGTAAGGAGAAGATAAGAAGGGAAAACATGAAGTTGAAATACAACCACCAACAAGAAGCATTCAATGCCTGCAAATCCACCTCAGAATTTGTCAAATGCACTTCCCTAGGTCTGTTTGGTGTGTTGGAGGAGGAAGGAGGGTGGATCATATAAAATTAGGTGGTTGAAGCAATCAGATATGCTTCATTAATGCTCAAAAAGATGTTTTCTGATTTATCACCTACCAAGTCCACCAAAATTTGAATTTGAATGTCTAGCACTATGGCTGATGTCAACAGATCTCTAAAAATTCTAGGCACGTGCTTATCGAAGTTCTGTAGAAAAATACATGGTTTTCAAAGGATGTTAGAGTTATTTGTACATGCAAGACATGTGGCACATGTGAATTGGCTAAAAGGATGGCCAAATGTGTAAAATGTTTGTCATTTCTACCATGTGTCACTAATTTTTTGCAACAATTCAACACTCTATTGGTGCGCTTTAACTTGGATGTGTGTGGCACATTCAAGTATTTCAAAACATGACCTACACATAAGGGTTCACAGGAGGGCACAAGGGAAGGGTGCATGGAAGAAAATAGAGGAATGTGCATGATGCGCTGGGGGAAAATGGGGAAACCTGGTAAGAAGAGAATGCATGGTGAAGGAACAACCATTACAAGATGATGTGTGGGTGCACATGAGGGTGAAAACCTACCAAGAAAAATCTGAATGCACAAAAGATGTGTGAAAGGGAAGGTCGATTAAAGAAAAAAATGAAAGAACAGAAAGCGCAGAAGGGCTAGCAAGGAAAAGAAATGATTTTTCCAATGGAACTTGATCTCTCGTAATGAAGAGCTCAGAATCAGAGGATGTATAAAATTTATCCAAATCACTAGGAGAGCTATTTGGATAATAGTTTTGGTGACCTTTGGGGCCATCTTCCTACTAAATTAAGGAGATCAGTAGCCTAAAGCATTCATTGGGCATGGATTTTACTATGTATTCATCTTAAGAATTACCCCTGAAGTCACTTGAAGGATCATTTCTTGATTCTATTATGAATCATGTAAGTTGCTGAAAATTGTTGGCATCCTGGAAGAAAAAGAAGAGCATGCATAGGAAGCATTCAATAAGAAAGAACTATGTATAAACAAACAATGTGCACACAACACACTTAGAGGAATTGAAACTACTATAATGTATATAGAATGAGGTAACAAATTTAATGGGAAGGTTTGAGATAGATCCCATTGACTGGGATTTTCACCACGCCTCCATCAAGATGAATTAAATCAAAAGAGTTAGCTTATTTGCATGAATTAATGATGTATGGGCCACTCCAAAGTGTATCAAACTTTGAATGGTGCCCTTGTTTAGCTTTATCAACATCCCATTTCAAGTCAAAATCCCAAAATTTGAAAGCTTGAGGTTTTTCCTTTCTGGAAAACCATTTCTTTGTTGCTTGTTGATACTATTCGAGCTTGACCATGGAAGAGTTTCTTGAATGTTCAAGATTAACTAGATTTCCATTCTGATTTCTCTCTAGTCTGTGCCTTTGAATTCTAGTTGGTGGGAAAGCTCTAATGAGTTCAACTATAGTGTCAAAGGAAGGGTAGTCTCCTTTTCGTAGAAAATATTGTAAGGAAAAGTTCCTATTTCCTTTTTTATTTTTATTCTATTTTCCTAGAGTGCGCATGAGACCTTTGTATGCCACTATCTTTGGTTGACCTTTATGCTTCATGATTCTGATAAGTTTTTTTGACTCCACCAAATGATTTCGCTAAGGGTAATAGTTGGAAGAATTATTTAGGTAGATGCTAAAGATTTAGCACCTAATCAGTGATTTTAGTACCAAGGAAGGATTTTTCATTGTCAGAGTTAATGGTTTGAGGGATGCCAAATCTTGTGACTATACCTTTGAGAAAGTCAAGGATGGTTGAATCGGTTGATTCCTTGAGCACAAAAACTTCTATCCATCTGGTTAAATAGTTCGTAGCTATAAGCATCCATTTATGTCTAGTGCTTGAAGGAAAATTGATCATACCTATGAAGTTGAGACCCCATTGCACAAAAGGTTTATATGCCTAGATTGGTAGGAGGAGAAGTGCTACCAAATTTTTTTTTCCTGCAAAGAAAGAACATTCCTTAAATTTTGTGACCCACTTGTGTGCATCTGAAAACAAGGTATTCCATAATATTCCCACCATTCTGATCTTCATTGTTGTAGTTCTGGTAGAAACGTGTTCACCTGAGAATCCATTGTGAAATTTTTCTAACACTTTTACAGTTTGCGCACCATTGATACATCTTAACATCACACCATCAATATTTTTCATGAAGATAATTCAATCAACCAAAACATAAGGTATTAATTATAACCTCAAATGTCTTCTCTTTTCCTTGTTAAAACTAGGAGGGTATACGCCCTCGGAAAGGAATGTGACCGTTTCCTTCATCTAGTTGTGCATGTTGGGATCTATATTCTTATCAAGCTCTACACACGCAATACCTTCATCTATAAATAATGAAGTCTCATATTGATTCTATGCATTCTCAGTAATTTGCATGAAGAGAACGCTATCTCTTATAATTTTTTTGGCTTTAATGGTCACATCATATTCCATGATTTTTGTCACCCATCGTCCTCTCTTTTCACCGATGTCTTCTCCCATGAGGAAGTATCTATCAGAAGAGTGGGAAACTAACACCTTGATATGATTTTTGGTGAGTATACTTTTAAATCTCTTAAGTGCATACATGATGGTGAAGACCTGCTTCTCTGTGTGAGTGTATATTTATTCATAATCCTTCAGCATCTGGATAAAGAAAGCCACTGGTTTTTCCAGCCCTTGTTCATTTTCTTGTGTTAGTACAACAACAAAACTAGTATCAACACCATAAGCATAAAGGATGAAATCCTTGGAATAATATAGGTTGATGAGTGTTGGTGCATAAGTAATTTCCTGCTTGATTTTTCTAAAGTTCTCTCTTCCTTCTACTATCTATTTGAAATATGTATCCTTCTTGAGCATCAAGGTGATTGGCCTTACCAGTCCTACAAACTGAGGAATAAATCACCAAAAAAGTTGATCTTGCCAAGGAAGGAATGCAAGGATTTATTATCTGCCAGAAAGGAAAGAGCTAGGATGTTTTAAATGCACTCAAGATCAATTTTGATGTCATAATTTGAATCCACATGGCCCAAGAGTTTTCCCTACACCACTAAAAAATTGTACTTCTTGGATTTAAGAGACACGCCATACTTTCTACATATCTCAAATACTTTCTCTAGGTGCACCGTATGATCCATGCTTTACTTTGAGAAGACTATTATATCATCAAGGTAAACCAAGATGAACTCACTGATATAACATTTGAAGGAAATTTTCATAGTGTGCTAGAAAGTTACACCTACGTTTGACATACCAAAGGGAATTTTCTAAGACACATATGTTCCCCACTTGGTTGTAAACTTTGTTTTGAATTGATCCTCTTCCTTGACCAAGATCTGATTGAAGCCCAAATATCCATCTAACATTAAAAATATTTGCACGCCAGCCACAATATACAGAATCTACTCCATTGAAGAAAAAGGATAATGATCCTTTAGATATGGTTTATTCAAATCTCTGAAATCAACATGGAGTTTGATTTCACTATTCTTCTTGTGCACTGTAACTAAAATTTCCACCCATGTAGAGTACTTGATAGGAAAAATTATTTTTTCCTCAATGATTTTAGATAATTCCTTCCTCATAAGGGGATTTATCTTTGGATTCATTGGCCACTTCTTCTCTTTTAAGGTCTTAATACTAGGATGAATATTAATGGATTGTTGAGCAACACTTGGATAAAAACCTTTGAAGTCTTCATACTCCCATGAAAATATATCACTATATTTTTGACAAAGAGAGATGAAGGCATGTTTTTCATCATGCATGCAAGCCTTGCTGAGTAGAAACTCCTTTCCACACGTAATTATGATAGGGGAGTAGTCTTCTTACGTGGTATGCATAAATTTTTCTTCACCTTTGAACTCATCATCATAGATAAACATTTGTTTTAAGGTGACTAGCCCTTTAGGAAACTTTTTTGTCTTCAGTTGTATTACATGGTCACCATAGCTGTCATGCAAGTTAACTTGCATGCTTGATGAGAACTCAACTTCATTTTGGATGAACTAGATGATCTGTACATTACTTTCAAACTCTTTCTAGCTGGTATTGTTTTCTGGAATGGATTTCTTGATCACCATCTTAATGTGTCGAGTGTTTCCTTGGAAAAATTTCTCAGTACGTGAGAATTACAAACCAAGAGTGGCCATTTTTTCAGCCTCCTTATTAATTTTGCATGGAACCACCTACAATTTTAGAACATCAAAGCTCTAAAGGAGGTCCCAAATTCTGTGCTTATAAGCTTTGAAAATCTTATTCTTTGTTAATAACTTGTTGGTAACCTCATGGATAACCAACTCTGCATCCCTAAATATTTGTAGTACCTTAATCTTATTCTTTTCGATAATCAGTAGACCATGTATCAACGCCTCATATTCTTCCACATTGTTTGATCATGCAAACTACAGCCTATGCACGAAGAAGAATTTATCATCCCTAGGGGAAATGAGAACCACTCCTACTCCCATGCCATTTTCGCTTTGAGAACTATCAAAAAATAACTTCCATAGACCAGGTTCAACTTGATCTTTCTTGAGCGCATACGACAATATAATTTCTTCTTCAAGAATTTAGTAAGTACAAAGCCCAGTTTCATAAGATTCTAGTTCTTCAGTATATGGATCAAATTTATGGTGCCTCTCCACCCATTCATCAAGTACTATGTCATGAACAAAGGGTGGAAGAGGCTGCTCTTTAGGAACTGAAGCTTATTCTAGGATTAAACAATTAGCTTGGAGGGGGAATGAGACATATGGATCTACATGATAATTAAATATAGGTTCAGCTTGTATGGTAAACCAGGTACCATACCTTGTCTTGACTAACATATGATACCAATCATAAGACAAGTAACCACCCACTTGAGTAGTGAAATATCTTGATAGATATAGGGAAAAAAAGGGGGTAATTCAATGATTGACTCATCTTGAGTAATTCTTAAACTTGGACATGCATGAAGGGTCAATTCAAGATCCTTGATGACTCCTAAGGTAGTGACAATTGAGTCGTCGAGTTACAGGAATCCTTTATAAAAGTGGCTATAACTAATACCTAGGACATAGGATATATTTTAAGGCATAACAGAGGTATTATCACATGATTCTATCATACAATTATGGATGATATGTTCACCTATGATCAAGGACATGTAGAAAGGTGGGGCTTTGATAACCTTACTTACACACTTCTCATTTTCTTGGAAGATTTTGATAGAAATGTGTGGCTTCTATACAGTTAGATTAATTCGTAGGAGTTGTGCTAAAGCTTCATGCAATATATCCCACTAAGATGGAATAGTCAAGGCATCCCACATTGTGACATATATATTTTTTTCTTCATCTTGTCAACAATGCTAAATGGAAGACCTGTTGACTTGTGCATTTGAGGAACACCATCCCTTTTGACTATTCAAGCAAAGAAGAAAGAGTTATAGCTAGAGCAGGAGCTTGACCTACCAAAGGAGGGGTGTGCACCACTTCAGAAGCCTTGTGAGGGGCCTCTTGTGTAGGGAATTGAGTGATCTTAATACTAGATGACTAAGATGTTTCTTTCTAATTTTGAGGGTCATTTTGTGTTCCTAGGAGTGTGACATGCATGCTTAACTCAAACATTCTCTTCTTATATCTCGGCTTGTCCACAACTTGGGCGTGCGGTTTGCTTGTACCATCTTTTGCCTAGTTGATTTCACAAAAGTCCTCAGCACCAAAGAACAGAAAATTTTCCTTGGTAGGTGCTTCTGGTCTTTCTTGGTTTTCAGCTTCAGAGGCACTTGTTTAAGGCTCATAGGCTGAATCATTATGGATCATGTAGGATTACGCGTACACAACATTAGAAAAATGATATTAATTGTGAGGTATATTACAAGGGAAGCACCATTCTGAATCTTGCACCAAACTATTTTTAATTGGAACAAGTGCCTTCCTTATACTAAGTACTAGAAGAGAGGGCATGAGAGGAACAACTTGCAAGGGCAGATGTGCATTAGCATGCCACCTATCATTTTATAGGTTGGGCATGTATCTTTGGTTTCTATATTTATTCCTCTGAGGATGATTATTTTGGTTATGTGCCTGATTAGAATTTCCTCTATAGGATTGTGCCTATTGCTTTTCTAATGATATGAATTTGTTTGATAAATTTATGATCAGAGACTTTAATTCTTCATCTTTCTTTTGTTGCACTAGGGAGTAGGATGTAGATGCAATTGGTTGTGCACCTTATTCAGGAATAATAATAGGGGACACAGAAGGTTGAGGCACTTGTGACATTTCTTGGAACAAGGGCATAGGTGATCTAGGAGCTATCTTTCCCACCTGAATAAGACTATTTTCTACCCTTACTGCAAAATTATAAGCAGCTGGTAAGGTCCCACATCCCAAGGATTGAATCATGACTAATATATCACTATTGAACACCTTTAGATAATATAGAAAATCATGCTTTGTTGTAGGTCTTACCATAAGAGGGATTCTATCACAAGTTTTTTGAAATATGATGTTGAAATCAGTCATCTTCTCGTTGGGAACCCTTTTTTGTTGTTAGTTTTTCCACCAGAGATAGGTGATATGAATTATCTTCAAAGTAATTGTAAAGCATTGTTCCCAACTCATCCCAGGTGGTAATAGATCCAAGTCTCAAGCCTCGGTACCATTGAAGTGATTTACCTTTGAAAGAGGCAACAAGTAGCCTAACTACTACATCATCAAAATAGAGTGTACACATGTTTTCTGCATCCTAGATATGTTCCTGAGGGGTGACTTGATTCTCACTAATAAAGTATGGAATAATTTTGACCACATCATTTGGCATGTCATTTTTCATGGCCAACACCAAGGGACTCCCTCCTGTAAATTTGGCAAAGTTCCTCAATGAAGGAAGTGGCTAATGTGCTAAGGTAGGGTGTGTAGGTTATCTATTTTGAGGATTTGAATGCATGTGGTGTGATGGAGATAGAGATGCATGTGCATGCCTTCTCAAATGGACTCTTCTCAGGGATAGCTAGAGGTACATGAAAGAATATTTAGTTGATGTACTTATTCTTGTATGCACTCTTCTCATGAAAGGTGCTCAGGACTGCTAAAATAGAGATCTAAAAATGTTGAGAGTCTCCAAATGTGTTGAAATGAGCCTCCAAATGCTGAAATACTAAGTCCACACACAATAACTTACCAATATAAAATTTAGGCCTTTATTGTTGGTTCCACTGGGCATTCTAGAAAATGTTGGTCTTTAAAATTGCACGTGTATCTCAAATTCGGAAACGATAAACTTTTTGATATCAAAATAGAGCCATCTCCAGGTTATGGTACCTTGTGCACTTGAGATGGATCTCTGGAGAAGGCCGATTCCTCTATCTATTTCTACTACTGCTGCTACCCATAGTGCTAAAAGGGGAAACAAATATAATAAACTGCAAGGGACCAGGGATAGGAGGATAACAAGAAAATGAACTACACTAAAAAGTTGATAGCACCATAAAGAGAGGTATGAAAAATATATGTTCTAAATGGAAATGAAAAGGGGACGTGTGAAAGGAGGCTATGCATGAGTAACATAGCTAAAAACATGTTTACCAGACTATTGTCATGGAACACAACTAAATAAGGAATTACAAGGGATGTGAAGTGGCACAACAAACACATAAGTAAAATAAAAGGAAAGAATAAGAAATGTAACAACCATAGGACAAAGAATAGTCATAAAATGATGCTTCTATTAATTTTAGAAATGCACATAGCTATTACAATGGTGAAAGAGGCCGATATCCACATGCATGAGCTGTATCTGGCGGTCTAAAACTCAAGATGAAAAAAACATGAAGTCCTTAGCAAAACGTCTAAGGGTTTAAACTATCCAACATTAAAAACGATCCCAACTCTTACATTTATAGATAAATCTATGTAAGGAGAAGAGAAGGAGGGAAAACCTGAATTTGAAATAAAACCACCAACAAGAAGCATTCAATGCCTCCAAACCCACCTGATAATTTGTTGAATACACTTCCCTAGGGCTGCTTGGCATGTTGGAGGAGGAAGGAGGGAAGATCATATCAAATCGGGTGGTTGAAGCAATCAGATCTGCTTCATTAATTCCCAAAAATATATTTTCCCATTTCTCACCTACCAAGTCCACCAAAATTTGAATTTGAATGTCTAACACTATGGTTGATGTTAGCATCTCTCTATCAAGTCTAGGCACACATTAATCGAAGCTCTATAGAAAAGGATATGGTTGTAAGAGGATGTGAGAGTTGTTTTTACATGCAATACACGTAGCATGCATGAATTGGCTGAAAGGATGGCCAATTGTGTAAAATTTTTGTCATTTCTACCATGTCACTTACTAATTTGTTGCAATGATTCGACGTAGTGTTGGCATGCTTTTACTTAGTTGTGTGTGGCACATTCAAGTATGTTAGAATATGACCTAACACATAAGGGTGCAAAGGATGGCACAAGGGAAGGGAACATATAATAAAACAAAGGAACATGTGTGACATGTGTGGGAAAATGAGGAAAACTGGTGAGAAGAGAATGCATGGTCAAGGCACACCAATTACAAGATGATGTGTGGGTGCGTGTGAGGGTGAACAGATTCTAGGAAGAAGATGTGCATAAGGGAAGGTATAAAAATGAAGTAGAGGGAAAGAAGGGAAGAATGGGAAGTGCACAAGGGCATGTGAGGAAAATAAAGGAATGTGCCAAGGGAACTTGAGTGTGTGTAACCTTGTAATGAAGAGCTTAGAGCTAGAGGATGTATACAAGTTATCCAAATCACTAGGGGAGTTATTTGGATAATAGTATCTTCCTTAAAATTGTGACAATTACCTTGTCAAAATTGTACTCTACCTTAATAAATTACTATATACTTTCTCAACCTTTGCATAGGAGCCATTTGAATCTACAAGAAACAACCACTCATTATTTTTCTTCTTCATTCATACACAAAGCACCTGAAACTAAGATTATACACCTAGAAAATAATGATTTCATGGTCCTTGAGTCTTCTTGTATGCCTTTGACAAGATTTGAAACCTTCATGATCAGATATACACCAGACTACAAAGCACTTAGAGCATACTTATAGACATAAGAATCATTTTCTTATATCAATATTAGGCTTGAATTTAAACATTCAATACTATTTATGTCTCCTACTTCTGACATATAAATCAAGTATTTTTTGAGTGTGGCCACACTCTTTTCAAATACAAGACATGATAAATTTTGTAGAGGTGGACATTATTTTCTTCATCCTTAGAAAACTCAAACCTTCTCATAGCTTAAGCAATCCACTTTTAATAAATAAAACCTTATGCATAAGCAATAACTTGATACACATCATCTCACTACTTCTCAGAAAGCATGATCATGCTAGCAATAACATAGACCATCAACCAATTAATTGGGTCTTTTCCTTACACAACATTTCTTAGAAGAAACCTATTATTTCCTAGACATTGAGACACATACCTTCATATTTTTGATCATGTTATATTCCGACTCACTAGTTGATATCACATGCAAACTAGAATGCTATGTTTTAGACTTAATAACACTATAATTACTTCAATATACAATGCATTCTTTAATTGTACCTATCCTCACCAAGAATCATATCAGAGTAGAGACCAACTTGACAGATTTATATCATAGAGTCACCTAGTTATATCAAACATATACTATATTAGATTAATATATCCACTTCAAGAGCCACTATTTTTTGCTTGAATTAGAACACAAAATATTCTTCAAATAACTTCTGAGTCTTAAAGATGCAACTCTTCTTGGATGTGGCATTACTTGTTAAGAATAGAGACTTCATACTTCATGATAGTACCTAGATCTATTCATGGATTATATATGACTTTAAACATTGAATTGGGACCTTCAGGACCTCTATAATGCTTCTTGAACATTTGAAATTACAACAAAGATAGAAAAAATTATCATCTTTACTCAAACATAGGACTCATTTTGATGACTAGATATCATGAACTTTAGAAATTTAACAGATCTACCTCAAAATTAGACTTCTCAAGATTAAATGTGTACTATTCATCATCATCTTGACAGTAATATTCATGAAGCTAAAACCTTTTCATGAATAAACCAAAACTTATGATCTCAAACTTTAGATAAACATGAGTCTATAGTAGCTTTAATTGAAAAACCAACAACATACCTTAGATACTTAATTGACCTTAATATTTGATGCTTCCAAAACTTCATCAAACTCATATACTTAGCTCCCCCTGGGTTAGTGTTTTCTTCTTGTCTCTTTTAAACCTTGGAAAACATAGTTCACTTTGATGCATCCATGGAAAATATTTGACAGTATGGAATTATTCATAGTTGATGGTTGTGACTCACAACAAGATATATACAAAACAATGAAACTAAGGATTACTAAAATGAATCTTCAACACTTAGACCATGTACTCAACCTATAATTATCCATTTTAAAAAGAGGGTACAAATTTAAGCAACATCAAATTTTTGGTTCTATCATGGCACCACATACTAATAAAAATATTTATATACATCTTAGAAAAAAATATTCCACAAAGGAAAATTTTAATTCATAACACATAATTTGATAATTTCTTCTTAAACCATTAATTAGACCATATACTTTCAATAGACCTAGAAACACCAAGTCATGGCACATACTAAGACACATCTTTAAGTTTAGGATTTAAGAAAATACAACACTTTAACCAAGAGTACTAACAAGATTTTAATGACAACACAAAATTCATAATTACTCACATGGTTGGACACCACAACTGATGAGAACATAGAATTTTTATGAAATATTTGGGACAATGATGAACACAGAGACCTTCAGGACAAGATACATAGTAGGATTTGAATTAAAGAATGGAACTATACATAGCAACATATAACTTAAAAGACAAGATCCGTGAATTTTATCAACATATTCAAAGGATAATTCACCTTCAACTCCTATCCATTATTATTTCATCAAATGAATGTCTTTTACAAGCCTAGAGAAGAAAAAGAATGTTCATTAGGTCACTAAAATAGTATAAAAGCATCAGAAGGTTTCAAGGATTGTATCATTTCCCTTTCTGCATCTAGGATCTTGTAACTCTTAGGTACAATAATTTCATCTCCAATGTCTTCATCATCTAATTTAAGACCTGATAAGCACATATATATAGTTGTCTCCATTAATAATTAGGTCTAACAAACCTCTAGTACATGTACTATATTTGATAAACTTTATTTCCTCCTTTTTGGACCTATAAACATGTTTTGTCAGTAGTTTTGACTTGGATTCCTTCTCATTTACATCCTATATTATTTTATCCTTCTCATCTTTAGAAAGAACTCCACCTTGAATATTAGATAAATATTAATTCTACATTATAACACTTTGATTAACATCATACTTAATGTACTTGAAATGTTTAGGGTATTCTTTCTTAGGTTAAATATTACATACATCCTTCTTGGCCTTAGAATTTTTCATGTTAGTTTTAGAATCATTCATATGACCATGTTTGTGATAGTTGTAGCAAACATTACCTTTTCTATCTCGTGAATCATATACACTAAGATTCCATCCATAATAAACTACCTATTACCGAATTCACAATAATAGTAACATTGAAAATTGAAAACACTTTTATGAATCAGTGAATACTCATTCCTTGAAGGTTTCTTCTTTCAATCTCTAGCCTTATGACCAAAACCATTAAAATAATAGTAATACCAATTGAAATAAGAACCATACCTTATAGCATTAGGTTTTAAAATAAGGATATACCTTCTTGAACCATCATTCTTGATCACCTTCATGTTTACTTGAGAGCTTGGGCCAACTTTTTCATCATTATTCACATATTCTCCTTTGGACCCTATATATGTTTTGTTACTAGCATCTCTTTGACTCTCCAATATCCCATAAAGATATTCATAACTCTTCTCTAACCTTCCATACATCTTCAACTTGCTAAATGAATCTTATAAATCAAATACCAAAGTTTTCAATTTATCTTCATACTTGGAACAAGCTTCTTCTTTATCGTTTAGGGCTTTAGTCACACTTTCAACTTGTGATTCAAATGTTTTGATATATTGTCCTTACTATAACTTCATGAAACTAATATCCTCTTGAAATCCATGTATAAGAGACTCATAAATCTCATACTTATTTTTCAAGGTCACCAAGGAAGTGTTAATATTAGATAATTTTCCCATTTCTTGTGTTTCAAGAGGTTCTCCTTCAAGTTGTCAAACTTGCTTCACAAGGACCAACTCTGATACTAATTATTGGAAACACAATGGACTTATAAGGGGGTGCGTAAATCATTCCTTTCAAAACTTTAACCTTAATAACCATGTATTAAAATTCACAATTAAATATCCATTCATCATACATAACCACACATCAGAATATTAGATGTGTATTAATCATTCATAAGATCATAACACAAGAGAGAGAACACAAGACACTAAATATAAGTGGGAAAACCTAAAGGGGAATAAAACATATTGAAATCATTTCTTATATTACTCAAATCAAGTTTTTGCAAGAATATTACACATACTGCAAGATTTGTTTAGTGAGGCACCAACCCCACAAGGTACACCAACCCTTAGACCTTTGATGATATTACTCACAAAAAAGAAATCATGTGAATATTATACATCATAAGAGATTTGATTATGATATGTTTCTCAAAAAATTTATTGTGATCCAAATTTAGCTCACAAACACATCAAAAACTCTTCAAACTTCTATCTCCTTCAACTTGCTCAAATTTGTCCTCTCAGGGTTGATTAGGTAAATTTTCCTTTCACATCTAGTATTTAATATTATTTAGGTATTCATGGATATTTTAATATATTTTCTTAATCCATTGACACTCTCCTTTAGTCCTTTCTTGGTCGGTCATAACCCCATTATCTCAACAAAAACATGTAGTTCAAAATGAACAATTACACTTACTAATATATCCAACTCAACTCTAAAACACCCTGAGGTCAGCCATGACCAAGTAGGTAGATAGTCCTATCTCAAAAAATAACAATAACATCATATAAATCAACTCAAATGACCTAAGTAGGTTGAAAATGGTCAAAACAACACCAACATGCACCAACATGCACAAACAAGCTCAAAATAAGCACTCTAAGCTCCAACGAATGCTCCAACTGCTCTAAGGTCTTTAAAAAACTTTGACATGGATCCAAATGTAGACACAATTTTTAGTGTGCTTGTCTCCCATCCTGCGTTCACTCCCCTTCATCTTCATCTTGCACATGCATACCTCTCTTCCTATTAAAATTCCTATTTTCCCTCCTACATCCTAATTTCCCACTTTCCCAAATTTATCCCATCATTTATTTTATCTTCTCTAATTCATCCCTAATCACATTTATCTATTCCTAAATCCATCCATTATCCTAATATCTTCCTTAAATACCCCATTTATCTTCCCTAGATGTCCATCTACCCTCATTCAATGCATTATTATCCTCCAACCACCTTTTATCTTCCCTATGTAACCCTAACCTACCTAAAAATCATGAAATCCCAATCTTACCTCTTTAGGCCCCTTTATATCAGGTAATCACCATATCCACCACCTAAATCAATAGTCATCCGCAGTTGACAAAGACCTATACGGGTCATCGTAAACCCTATAAGTATGCGCATACCCACTTCTCCCCAAGATGTAGTTTTGAAAATTCAAGTCTTCTTGCAAGTTTTATTGTGTTTATTTCTCTTCTTTGGAGCTATTGTAAAGATACTGCATGCTATCTTGGGATATTTGAAGTTTATTTCCTTGCTTGGATCCCTCATCATAGCTTCATAACCATTTTATATAAGTCTTGCATGTCTGATCGCTACTTTGGAGTTCTAAATTTATTTCTACCATCCCTTATCCATCTTCACAATCATTTTCCCATCAATTTAGTCCCATCAAACCATAGATCTATCCCTGATCACCGTTGACCCTATGCAGTCAATGTTGACCTGATCCAAATCAACTTTATTTCTATATTTTGCTTCATTTGTCATCTTCTGTATAACTTCATTTAGCAATTAGGACTTCTCTGTTCCTGTGATCCATCTTTTCAAGATCCCAAAGTTCATCTTCACTACATAAATCATTGTCGATCCATCCTAGTTGCCATCGACACTATCTATTTGCATTTCTCATGTCTATTAATTTTCTTACATATTTTTTGTTTCTCTAGCATTCCAACATCAAATCTAGGACCTTCTCATTGTTTAAAATCCTATTGTAGGTATGTTTTTCACATTTTATTATCTACCCTACTATAGTCACCATCAACTATACCTATCAGTCTCGGGTCACCGTTGACCCAACCAATTTCTCTTTATTATGTTGGTTATCTAACTCGTAGTGGAGAGGATCTTTTACGATCGTGTCTTCATCATCATCATATCTAAAGAGGTAGCCTTAAGCCCTCTCATCATTTGGATTTTCTTATTTTTTGTATTCCTTTTTATTAACTTCAAATAGGTTTAGGAAAATTTGATCAAAATTTTGGCACAATCAGTGAGACCCACCCTTTCTCTTTAGTGAGTTATTACATTATTTCATTTTCATTCTCTATTTCTTTCTTTTTTTCCACTAACTTCATTGTTGTGAACTTATTTTTCTTGCATGCGTGGTGGATTGCTTACTTGGATTAAAAATGTGTGTACTTAAATGAAAAACAAAAAAAGTAAATAGTGTTATCCTAGTATTCCTCATTTTTTACTATTTTATCTTTTCTCATATCTCTCCTTCCTTTGTCTACATGATCTCATCGAATATAACATTTCTCTTTGGGATTTAAAATAAAACCTTTGTGTTTTCTTTCTCACGTAGTCTAAGTAAGAGGTAAATCTATCACATTCATAGTTCTTCCACACATAAAAAAACTCACAAACCAATTAACACATCTAAAATATCTTCTACTAAGTGGAACTATTGGGATTTCATCACCCAATAGGAAAGACACCCCGATGTTCAGGAAGTGTAATATTTTTTTTGATTATCAGTATAAAGGGTAAGCACTCACCACCCTTATCGATGTGGTGTCTAAAGTGAGGGGGTAGGCCCCAATCCCAATCCATGTACCTATAATCATCACCAATTTTAGCCTCACATAACTTTGGGTATATCAAGGACACCAGCCAAAATAACCTGAAACCATCCTTATATTGGCCACTACTTAGGTTCCCTTTGAGCCCCTTTCTTTTCTTCTCCACACTCTTCTAATAAACAAGATAATTAACACTTTTCTTCTTTACTTGTCCTATTAAAAAACTAAGCATAAGTTCTTGTTTGTTGTTTCATGCCCATTATAACTTGTTCTCAAGCCAAAAAAATGGAACAATAAACTTCTTCCAACAACATCCCTACTTCCAACTATCCTTCCCAACAAACTTCTACACTTTCCATTGTTTTATATACACCAATGATCACCACACCTTTGGTTTCCCAACCTTTCATTTCTACAGTCACTTCTCACGAGACCCATGTCACCCAAATAAATCCCTTATTTGAAACCAACCCTTTTCTCTATCATCAATATATTCCCTCTAGACCAAATACACCTCGATCTACCACATCCTTTGGATAATTTGGACCTCCCACTATCCCTCATGAATGTGCATAGTTTCAAGATATTCTTGACACAAATCCCATTTCCCTTTATGACTATCTCATCCATAAATATAGCAATATCCCCATTGATGGACCTCGTAAACAACTTTATGCTTATCACTCACAAACTGGATCCACCCAAGTCCTTACTTGTCAACTTTATGTATTATCTCCAATAGACATGAATGAATTAAAAATTTCCCAAAGTTAACATGTTCCTCATGAATCTTCCATTATGATCCCTTAATCTCATCAATACATGCAATTGGTGGTCCATATTCAACCCAACTTACCTCACATTAATAATATTCCCACATTCTCTATTACCATCACTTATTAAACTACCTTGGTTATTAGCATCCTAATTAAAAAACATCAATAATCCCACCAAATTATTCCACCACCTAAACAACATGTTTAAGGCTTGGTGATCATCTCAAATCCATTCCAATATTGTGATCTCGCAACCCCAGCCTTAAGAGTCTACTTAAATTCACCAGCACCAACTCTAAGGCATCTATCAACAAATCCTCCCCAATCAACCTATATAAACATCTCAACCATCCCACATGCATATCCTAACTCATCTTATGTAATATAAATCTAACATCCCCATCTATCAACAACTATTGCAAAACTACCCATCCAATTGTATATTTATCTCTCAACAACATCCTATCTCCCAACCTATCCAATCAAAATAATTCAACTATCTTCCACCTTATGAACCACCTCCATAAACTCCTAATTATCCTCAACAATATCAATCACATCCACATCCTAACCCATTTATTTATATAGCTTGCAACCTCAAAAATCAATCCTTCATCCTCACACATATAACAACCCCATGAAGTCTTTGCTAAGTAGGTTGGAAAATTTGGAATCCCCTACTTTGGGTCCTAAAATCTCATTCACATATGAAAAAAATTGTAATGAGCCTATCAACCCATCGGTTCCCATCAAACCTTATCCTCCACATTGGAAAATCCCTATGTTTTATAAATTCAACAGTAATGAGGGCCCTTAACAACACCTTCATGCCTTTAGGAATGCATGTTATCTCATAACCCATGACCAAGATCCCATGTTTTTCACTTTCCCCATGTCACTGACTAGACCCACTTTAGACCGGTACAATGACATTACCCAACATTATTTATTCTTTTAAACCCAACTTAAACAACTTAAATTATAACACTTCTCCATTAATATTGCACGTAAAATCACCATCACCAACCTTTATGCCATTAAATAGTTTAATGGTGAATCCATCACAAATTTATTCGCTAGATGATGTGACATCATAAATTAGTTATCTTTCTCACTTCCCCAAATTGAACTCATCAAACTCTTCTCTTGGACATGTACGAAGAACATCTCATCCACCATGGCTCACAAAATAGAATTATGCTCCCTTGAGAAAGGCCATATCAAGCTTTGTTCTAACAAACCAAAAACCAAATTCACTACATCATCTACCCATAATAACAAATCTAACAAAGTAGCCAATGTCATTGTATTCAAATCATGTTCTACATCTACATCCCACACTAACCCTCCACAAAGAGCTCCTCGACCAACACCTAACTACACTCCACTCATATAATCATACAGTTCTATCTTTGAAAAGCTTATGGTTGCATGTCTTATCAAACTTCCCCCTATCTGACCCATTGATGATTCACGTCCCAAACCCACATGGTACCAAGAAGATCACTATTGTAAGAATCACTAAGTCCATATTCAAAATATCATGAAATGGCGCACCTTCAAGGAACTCCTACAATGGCTCATAGATCATGGGGACCATTACTAGACAATCGCAATGCTCCTCCCAACTAAACCCTATATGTCTTTAAAAATCCCTTCCCAAATCATCCACCTAATAAAAGTAATCTCCCTACATAACAAGCATGCTACGACCATATAATCAATACTCTAAATAAATATTCAACCTTACCACCCATGACCATCCTCCCCTCATATACTATATCTATGACATTGACCCCTATGTCTATAATATCATCCACATAGGTGCCCATATATACTTCTTTATCTACATACACTATACCCAAATATGTCTCTATTACATCATTTACACCTAACTCTATTACACGCACACCTATCTTATCCATACATATATCCTTATCTATGTCTACATCTACTATCACACCTATGCCCACACCTATTTCCACATATTCTACATCTACCATACCTACATCTATTCCCACATCTACCTAAAATAATATCTCTATATCCATGCCTACTTCTACATCTCCTTCTTTATCCACATCTACAATCGTATCCATACCCACATCAACAATTAAATCTGTGTCTGCATCCATATCATCCCTTAAAACTTATATCAAGTATAAATCCCCCATGATGAAACTGAAAGTGGCATCCATAACCCATCCTTATCCTCAACAAGTATTATAAATTTTGTACAAACACCTTCAAGATCCACACAATCTGCAAATCCTCATAATCTCATCATATGTGTTATCCAAAAACCACTTTTGTCTTGAATCCCAACATCTAAAAAAAATCTACAACATCTGATTCTACCTCTAAGGATCCCTTAGTTGAAATCATTATAATTCCCACCAAAGGTAAAACATCACAGAAAAAATCTGAAACCCTTGATGTCCCTACTCAAAAATATCTCACCCATCCACATAATAATTTGGAGCTCCCTCCTCCAAATCCCCATCAATCCAAACCATGTAAGAAATATGACACCTCATCATCTATCTTAGGACCTTACCCCTCCATTTTAGGACCAATAACTTCATCTAAAAACCCCATAACTATTAATAAATTGGAATCAAAACCATCCATACCTCTTCCTAAGTCAAAATCAGAATCTAAGATTCGTATAAATCCTCATAAGTGTAAGAAACCTCTCTTTCCTTCATCCATCATTCCTAAGTCAAATCCATCCACAATCCATGAAACTCCTTCTTAAAAAAACCCCATCAGATCTTATAAAGAAATAATGCAACGTCTCATCCAAGCATTGGAAATCAACCTTCCCTTATCAAATACTTTTATTCACATGGGAAAAACCCAAGTGGTGTGATTATAATGCAATTTTTTCTTACCATCATACCACTGGACATGACACTAAACATTATAGGGCCGTCAAAACCCTCATACACAATATCATAGAAGAGGACGAAATTATCATTGAAGAAGTTCACCCTCTTCCATCTACTAGTTCATCCATATCCAAACACAATATTCCAATCAAATTTATAGATTAGAGGACCTCTAAATCACCTTCCTCATCCAAATCATTCTTTACAATCCCTCCTCTAAACACTACCTCTTCCAAAGAAGTTCCCGCTCTTTTTATCGATGTCATTTATATCCCCACCCATTCTATCCCTAAAAATTTGCAATCATCTACACAACCTAAACAAAAATTTATCATCTCCCCTCCTTCAAACTAACCTATTCCATCTTCATCTTCATCTGAGGCCAAGGTATCCATCTTAACCACTCTACCTACTCAAAAACCTTATGTTATTGAACAAAGTTTTGTAAATAAGTTGTAATAGGATATTGTTAAGATATCTCTCTATGAGCTCATCCAAAATTTTCCCAATCATTAACATGATCTCATCAAATCCTTACTTCATATCCCAATTACCAATGATGAGACTAAAACTTTCATGGCTCTTGTTGAAGCCCTCACAGCTTCTGCTGCCATCTCTTTTGACAACTCCAAAATCCCTAAAATTTTACCTTAAGACCATGATCTTCCCCTCTTCATCACCATCTACATTAATGACACCTTTATCCACTGATCAATGATTGAAAATGGTGATAATATCAATATCATTACATCTCATACCTTTGATCAACTCAAACTTCCCAAATCCATTTTCTCCCATCACCCTACATTTTATTTCCACTCCTAACCAACTCAGTAGACAAGATAAATATCCTATGTATAAATCAAACATTAGGGATACCATTTCCTTCATTCCACCTCATCTTAAAACCAATCTATCTATGGTGGAAATGATCACTCTTCTTCTCATATTGATAGTCAACCCCATAATAATACATATACCAATGGTTTTGACTTCCTTTATAATAAATCCTTCTCCTATACACCTCCACCACTACATGTGGAGGGATTTGGTCTTTGTATTTATCACCAATGAATGCATGATTTTATCATCAACCAACCCCACAAGCCTCATGAGAAATTCATATTTGGTTTCAAATAGAAACCCACTGACCCTCTTACACCTAATTTTTCATCTACATGCCCCATGCACATTGGTCCATCATCCAACATTTCTCCATCCAATCACCCCATGGATATGGATGATACTGTATCCCTTTCTTCTATCTTCTGTTTAATCGCCACCATCACTTTGGGACCAATCACTTATCAAACTGAAGGTGAAACTAGGTCCCTTCATCTGATATTTCCTTACATGGTAGAGCACTCCCCTACCATTTATATTATTCAATGTAATGAAAATGAATCCATTATTTCCGACATGAGGGTGAAATATTATAATATTCATAAGTCCTTACTACTCAATACATCTACCATCCTCAGTGAATCAAGCATTGAAATAAAACTACAGACTCTATGTCAGTTAATCTCTTAATCCACAAGAGCTAAAATCCTTCACTACATTTATTTCTAAAAATAACTAGGACTTCACATGGTCATACACCAACATGTCAAACCTCGATCCCAACATTTTCATCTACAATATTATCACTATCCTTGATGCCAAGACATTTAAATAGAAGCTACATCATGTGCATCCTCACATTTCCGTCCTTGTCAAAGAGTAATTTAAACACCTTCTTTCCACCAATTTCATCATACATATAGATTATCCATAATGGGTTATCAATATTGTACCTATTTCTAAAGCCTCCATAAATCTCCACATCTATACCCAATTTTGATATTTAAATCTTGTTTCCCCTAAAGATGACTTTCCCCATCCTAATATTGATCAAATAGTTGACCTCACCATTGCCTACGAGATTCTTTCTCTTATGGATTTTTTTTTTGGATACAATAAGATTATCATCACACTAGAAGAAAAACATAAGACTTATTTCCTCACCCCTTAGGGAACCTTCTTCCATCGTGTCATGCCTTTTAGTTTGAAGAATGCCAGGACCACCTATCATGGAGCTATGACCTATATCTTCCATGATCTTATCTAAAAAACTGTAGAGGATTATATCGATGACCTCTTGGGTAAATCCAAGTTTCGATAGGACCATCATTCTATCCTTAAAATCCTCTTCCCATGCCTTATTAATTTATTCCTTCACCTTAATCTTGCCAAGTGTGTTTTTGGATTTTTAACTACAAAACTTATTAGCTTCATTGTTTTTATTAGGGGTATTGAATTTGACCCTGCCAAAATCAAATCCATCCTTGACATGCCTCCTCCTTCTAATCTAAAGTAACTTCGCAATATCCAATGCTGACTTCAATCAGGCCATTGCTTCATCTCATAACTATAGACACACAAAATTTTGTATTATTACTCTTGTCATCTTGCATTCTCTTATTTTTACCATTGTCACTTATTTAGACCCTTCATTTTAATTCATATTTTATTAATATTATCATCCTTCCCACCTATTATCCTATTTATTTTAAATTATGATTATTTATCCCCTAATCCTCATCTCATTATATAATCAACATCTAATTTTCCTCTCTTGGTGGTTTATCATCCCTAAACTACCGAGTTGTTCATCCTTGGGCTCCCCTTATCCTTTATTTCCTCCATATCACCTACCCATTTCATCTCCACATGCAACCGTAACCTACTTAAGCCTCCTAAAACCCTAATCCTGCTTCTAATGGGCTTGATGCCTCAAGCTAGGCATCCTCCCACCACCAAAATGGATGGTTCCCCATAGTTTGTGATGACCCACCCAAGTCATCATTGACCCTATAAATCCACCCACACCCCTCTTAAGAATATGTAAAAATCAAACTTTTTGTGTGACTTGCGATTTTATCTTCATGCTTTAGCTTCTTTAAATTTTTTTTTGTCTTCTTAGAGTTCCTTATAGCTTACTTACATCATTTGTGGATACTTTAGGGAGATCATATTTACCTTGTGTTGGTTTATTCAATTACTATATTATTATTATCACTATTATCAACTACTAACATTTTACAAGTCCAACTTCCATCAGAGATCTAGATCCAATCATCCCTTTTATCCATCTTGTGTACAAGTTTTCAATCCAACCCATCCATTTACGGTCACACCTAGGTCGTCCCAGTTCATTGTTAACCCTGTTAGGTCACCTTCGACCCTGATCTAGTTTCATAACCTATTATTCCATTTAGATCTATAGCATTCATATATTATTTTTCCACACAGTTCTCAGATCTCTCATTTTATCACTTTGTCAACCCATATCTAATCTTACAGTCCTCAGTCATCTCCAACTCTACCCAGTCACCATAGAACCAATCCCTATTTCCATCCTATCTCCTTAGATCCACTTTTAATTGCATCTTTTCTATTTCTCTTATTTCAAATATTCTTTACAGGTTACCATCAGTCGCTACAGGACTTCGTCATCTTCAGATCTACACATAGAGCTTATTAGATCTACAATTTTTGGTTTTTGATTTGATTCATCTTCTCTAGTCACCATCAACTAGACCTCTGTAGCATGGGTCACTGTCAACCCAACCATGTATATTTCTTTTTTTGTCAATCTAGATTAGATTTGTACTTTCCTTTCATTTCTGCAATTTTAGTTTCTGTTTAGTTCATATTCTTCATGTTACTTAGTTATTTATAATTTATCTTATTTTATTTCATCAATACAGAGGTTGAAATCTACATAAGGAAGTTCATGCTTCTTGAAACCAAAATTTTCAAGAAACCCCCTCATATACCATCTAATCCATTTTCTTTCTAGTTATCTTTATTGTACAGATCCATCAAGCTTACAATATGGATTTTACATTGCACCTGTCCATCATCATCATATTTTTCCAAGGTACCTTAAACCATTGCATGTTTTGAGTTACTTCATTTTTTTAGAATTTAGTTCACTAATGTAAATAGGAAAGAGAAAATGTTCTCCAACATTCTAGAATGCTCACTATGACCACCCTCTTAGGTGAGTCTCTTATATTTTGTTTCATTTTTAATTTTCCATATTTCTTCTATCTTCCACTAACATCATAGGTAGAGGCTTTTGTTTTGCTTTTTCGTGTTGGGATTTTTGATTTCTTTGATATTTATTTTCATTTACTTTATTTTGAAGATCAGATAAAAAAAGGAAAATTTAAAACTAGGTATTTCCCTTTTTTCTTTGTTTCTTCTTTTTGCATCACATTGTCCATTCCTTGTGTGGTTATTCTCATTGAATCTCCATATTTTGTTTTGGGTTTAAAATGAACTTATTTCATTCTTGGTTGTAAATATACTATAAGTATGGGTTTAATTGGTTGCATTTCAGTCTTCTTCACACACATCAAAACACACTAATCAAATTCACACATCAAAAAAATCCCATACCAGGTGGACCTAATTAGGATTTCATCACCCAATAGGAAAGCCACTGCGGTGTTCTAGTCAAGTTATAAATCCTATACAAATTTGGGCCTCACGTACCTTCACTTATATCGAGAACTCCACATCCAAAACTACCTGAAATTAGGATTATATTTATATTTCTTAGGTACCCTCATTATCCACTTCCCTTTATTATTTTTCAAGTCTTCTAATTAATCAAGATAAAGAAAAAACTGTATGTTTGACTTGTTTTCTTTAATTAGTATAGTCATTTTTTTCTTGTTTTTTTCATTCCCGTTATCACATGCTCTTTAGTTAGGAAAATGGAACAAAATCTTGCATCAAACAATCCCATAATTTCATCCAAATAAAATTCTTCTTTGGCCATTGTCTCATTCATGCCATGGTCACCCAACCTTTGATCATCAATTTGAATCATCAAGAATCTCTTGTTCAAACCACTAGCCATGATGAGACTAAATTTTTTTTACATCATCAATCCATCCCATCTAGGTTGGAGACACCTCAATCGGCTAAGTCATTTGAAGCTTTTGGGCCGCCCATTATCCTTCGTGGGAGTGTGGAGTTTTAATAATTCCTCAATGCTAATATTGTGGCTCTCCATGATTACCTTCTTAGGAAATCAACCCAACTTCCTATTGATGGGCCACCTATCCAACAAATCTACACTTATAATTCCAATCCTGAAATAACCCAAGTTCTTTCTTCACAAATTTTGGTGTTTTCCCTAGAACCATGAATGAGCTCGCTGTGACCCATCACAAGCTTGATCCATCTTCTTCCAATGATCCTTAACCTCATCAAACCACCAAAATAGTCACACCCATTCCTTTTAATCTACCTCCCATCAACACAACTATCACCACCTCCACTCCTATCACGTATTTGTCTACTGTCATCACTAGTATCCCATCATATCTTTTAAACAATCCTAAACATTTACTCTCGTATCTGAATAAAATAGTTAATCTTTACCTCTCACATCCCACATTCATGTGAATGGAATCTCTTCTCAACCTCACCTAATAGATTCTAATTATACTCACCAACCTCCTTTTGTGGGTGTTGACCATTACATGACATCTAATCCACCTCTTCAACAATCTCAACTGATCAAAACTCATATCCTTACTCATCATATACCTTAACAAGTCCATATCCATATCTCACAAAAACCCATCCAATTTCAACCAATGACCTACATTCCTCCTTATCAAGCAATCCCTCAAACACCCACTCATTAAAAATTATACCAATAACCCTATCAAGCCACTTCTCATGTCATACAACCACTAGCATCTACCTCTCATCCAACCACTTCAACTGACTCCATGCATTCCTTGATGAATATGCTGGATGGCCTCAAAGCCACTACCTTCGGATCTAAGGATACATTTTCTTACAAAAAAATTTGTAATGAACCTGTCAATCCATTGGTCTCAGTCAAACCCTATCCTCCACATTGGGAACTTCCAAAATTCAAAAAATTTAACAGTAAGGAGGATCACCAACAACACCTTCATGTGTTAAGTCATGCATGACCAATACCTCATGATTTAAAATTTTCCTATGTCCTTGGTCGATAACACATTGGATTGGTAAAATGGCATCCCTAAACAATCATTATTCTCATTTACCCAAATTTTGTAGCTCTTTTTAGAACATTTCTTAATCAACATTACACACAATATCACCATTACATACTTATACGCCATTTGACAATTTGACGATGACTCGATAACAGAATTTTTCACACAATGGCTTCGAATCATAAATTAATTATCATTTGACCTACCATAGACAGAGCTCATTGAATTAATTTCACTCTCTTGTGTGAAGAATATCTCATCCACCTTACAAATCTAATCATTTCAGACATTTGAAGAAGTCTTCATTGTGGCTAGTAAACCTTAGATTCGTTCCCTTGAGAAAAGACAAATTAAGATTAGATCAAACAAACCAAAATATGAGTTTACTAAACCATTTACATATAGAAAAAAATCTAAAAATGCATCCAACTCCACAATGGTTAAGTATTATTCTATGCCCACTTATAATACGGGTCCTCAACAAAGAGATCCTAGACCACCACCGAACTACACTCCTCTTGGAGAATCCTATAGCTCTATATTCATTAAATTGATGGCGGTCAGTCTCATCACACTTCCCCCAATTCAACCATTCGACTAATCAATACCTAATCCAACTTGGCATCGTGAAGACCACTATTTTAAATATCACCAAGTTCGTAGACATGATATAGAAAAATGTTTAACCTTCAAATATCTTGTCCGAAAAATCATCAACCAAGGTGATCTTCAAGTGGATAACCCCAATGTACCTCCTAATCAACCACTTGATGTTTTCAAACAACCATTTCCTAATCATGCACTAAAAAATCAAACCACCCCTTCTACATCCTAGCCACCCAATGCTCAGACCATTAGCACCATCAAGATCATTGATCAATATATCACCCCATCAATGACTACACCTACTTCACTAATCACTACATCTACCACTTCCTTACACATTTTCCCTATATATACATGTCTTCCAACACCCATCCCCATCTCTACACCAATCACATCCACACTTATATCAAATTATACCATTAATTCTACATCCACATATATTTAATCATTTGTCACATCTACATTGGATTTTACTATACCCACTTTCTCACCCAGATCTATTCTACCCCTACCTATCACATCCAATCCCTACTTAGCATCTATTCCAATTCCCCTTTTTGTACTTATACCTGCACCAATCACTATGACTATTGTGACCACATCTGCATCATCCTTTTCTCCTATATATACCTCATCCTTTGAAGAGTGTTTGAAAGCACTCCAACTCGCAATGACTTAAAATGATGTCCCTACTTCATCCAAAAAATTATACACCCCCACATCAACCTAATCTACATCTTCTTTATACCTCATCAAATACAAGTTACTCCCTCCACTAGTATCAATCCATACATCATAATCTTCACACCCTCTATTTGATATCATTATCATCCTTACTAAGGGTTCCTCTTCATAATCAAAATCTAAGACCCTTAGGGTGCTTCCTCGAAGGTCTCTTTTGCATCCTAATAAAAAGATAGATATCATCCAACCTAAGACCAAGAAATCCAATTCCACATCCTCTATTTTATGACCACCCCCATCTCTCTAAGGGCCATCCACTTCATCCAAAACACCATAACCAACTAATCAACCCAAAAAATTTAATCCAACCCTTCTCCAAAATTTGATCGTTCTTCTAGAACATCAACTATCACTAAATCTGAATCAAAGAAATCTAAACCTCGAAACACTAAGACTAAACCTTCAACATCCAAGTCATCTCTCACATCCACATATGAAACATCCACATCTTCTTCTAAATCCAAACCTTAATCTAAGACTCATATTACATATTATAAAACAAAATTCCTCTCAACACTTCAATTGAATCATATGTGGAAGTCCTTCAACACTTGCGTCAAAATTTTTCCCTCACACTTCCTCCTATCAAGGCATTTGATGCACATAGTAAGAATCCATCATTATTTGACTCCAACCCCATTTAAACTTATCATCGCACCCCTGGATATGAAAAATAACATTATAAAGAACTTCAAACCATTGTCCACAACATTATTGAGGAGGACGCCCTTATTCTTGAAAAAAATAAATCTTACCCTTCCACCTCCTCATCCATGACCATTTCAACATCTACATTATCCAATCCATCCACCAAAGTACACAACTCCCCCCATTCGTCACAGATAATTTTCACCATCCCACCACCAAATGAAGATACTTATAAGGATGGTCCCCCCTTCTTCATCAATGTTGTTCAGATAGCTACTCTCTTTGTCTCACATGAATCAAAACCAATAGCCCAATCAAAACTAAAGAGATTTGTTTTTTTTCCTCCTCTTAAGGAAATTACCTCATCCACACCCCCATCAAAACCTAAGGTTTTTGTCACTCCTCCTATTGATCCCACCTAATCTCCATCCCTATAATGATAAAAAAACGTAAGGTTTCTATCTTAGCTTCCCTTTGGACCTATTGAAAAATCATTTTCAAACAACTTCATCAAGCCCCGGTTAGGATGTTAATTTATGAGCCTAAATAAATCTCTCCAAACGATAAGCAGGATGTCATTGATGCCTTGAAATATATCCCAACATCTAGTGATGAGAATCATCCCTTTGCATATCTTATATGATCACTTGTTTCTTCTACTTCCATCTCCTTTGACGATGTTGAGATCCTAGGAATTTTTCCTGAGGACCATGACCTTCCCCTTTTCATAAAAATTAGAATAAATGACACCTTCATTCGATGATCCATGATTGATAATGGAGCAAGTATCAACATTATTTCATCACATACCTTTGATCATCTCAATATCCCTAACTCTATTATTGACCAATCACACACAGTCCTTTATGCATTTAATGATGTTATCACTGCCGCCTTGGGGTTGGTTGTCCTTCCTATCTGTGTTGGTGAGAATATCCTCCATGAAGTATTCTATATCATATAAGGGGAATTGCAATACAATGTCCTTCTTGAACAACCATGGATTTGTGTCATGTGTTATGTCCCTTACACACTTCATCATTACATCAAATATGAGCACGAGGGAAAGATCTTAAATCTCCCCATTGATGCTCCACCCTTTAAATCATGCAACATGACTTATTGACCCAATGATGTCTTCATTCCAAAAATTATTCATCTCAACCATCCACTAGTTCATCCATATCTTCATCCAAGCTTCCTAACAAGGATTCCTTAGACAAGTTCATGAATAACCTCATGATGGGAGAGTATCATCATCTCATGATAAGCATATTCCCCACACCTCATCACCTCAGTATACCTAAAAAATCTCCAATGTATCAACCTAACATTGGGGATATCATTCCTTTTGGCCCACCTCATCTTCACACCAATCTCATCTATGGTGGTGTTGATTCTCCTTCTTCTCACATCAATGATCATCCTCACACTAGAACATATACCAGTTGTTTTGGCTTCCTATACAAACCATCCATCACTCATATGTATGTTCATTGTTGTGCATGGAAAGGATTTTTCATGGGATGTTATGAACATGGTGTGCATGACCTTGTTATTGATCAATTTCAAAAACCTCATGAAAAATTCATAGTAGGTTATAAAAAGCAACTAATCAATCCCTTTACACCATCTTTGATGCTTACGAACATACCTTCTCCATCTTCTCCATCCCATGAGGCTATGGATATGGATGAAATTGTGTCTATCTCCTATATATTTTTTTAGTCTCCACAATCACATTAGGAACTGTCACTTATAAGAATGAGGGTGAAACTAGGTCCCTTCATCTTCACTTTCCCAATATGGTTGAAGAAGACTCTTCTACCATTGACATTATCCATTTCACTGATGACAATTCCATTCTTTCCTACATGGGGGTACAAGATTATTATCTTTAAAATTCCTTACCTCCTAACACATCCACTCTTCTAAATGAGTTCACCATCGATATCAACATCAAGAATTAAAAAGAGCCTTGCATCCTCAAAGTGGTTGAATACCTTGATCCATAAGAGCTTTAGTATTTCACCACTTTTATTTCAAAACATAGCCAAGACTTTGCATGGTCATACTATAACATGTCAAGCCTTAACCCTTACATCATAATCCATAATATCATCACCTTTCCCAATGTGAAGCTAGCTAAGAAAAACATTTTTTGCATGCACCCTCAAATTTCCCTCCTTGACAAAGAGGATTCACAACCCCTTCTTTTAGCCAACTTCATCATTACTACTGATCATCCTAAATGGGTAGCTAACATTGTACCCATCACTAAATCATCTGGAAAGCTTCACATTCACACTTATTTTTGATATCTTAATCTTTCTTGTCCTAAATATGATTTTCCCCTTCCCAACATCGATCAACTAGTTGACCTTACCACTGGCCAAAAAATGATTTCTCTTATGGACATATTGTTTGGTTACAATTAAATCCTTCATCGCACCAAAATACCAACATAAGAATTATTTCAACAATCCTTAGGGTAATTTTTGTTATCACATCATGCATTTCAGTTTGAAAATCGTCAGAGCTACACATCAGCGTGCCATGACTTACATCTTTTATGATATCATGCATAAGACAATAGAGGACTATGTCAAAAATATTTTTGGTAAATCCAAACATCGACATGATTTTCTTTATGTACTTGAAATCCTATTTGATCTTCTCATTTGTTTCTTCCTTCATCTTAATCCATCGAAGTGTGTGTTTGGAGTGTTAAGTGGAAATCACCTTGGCTTCATTTTATCCATCAGGGGTATTGAATTTAACCCCACAAAAATAAATTCTATCCTTGAGATGCCTCCTCCTTCTAATAGTAATAAAATTCATAGTCGCCAAGCCTAAATTTAATCAATTTACCAATTCATCTCACAACTTTTAGATTATTGCCAACCCATCAAACATCTTTTTTCCAAAGAAAAAGACTTCAATTGGGAAGATAACTGCCAATTATTTTTTATGATCTTAAGAATTATCTCCTATCCCCTCTAGTTCTTACACCTCCACACGAGGGGGATCCATTTTATTTATATGTCTCTGATATTTATCATGCCTTAAGGGCTATGTTGGTTTATTATAATAACTAAGGTAGTGAGAAGGTCATTTGATACATCAGTGATACCCTTCATGATTATAAGACTCACTACACTCAATTTTAAAAGATGTGTAACATTATTTTATTATCCAATTATATGCTTTTACATTATCTTCTCAATCAAAATACCTATGTCATTACTAGATTTCATCTTCTCAAAAGGATGTGTTCTTAGCCTTATCACAATAATTGCATCCCTCGATGGCTCATACTCATGAATGAGTTTTACCTAGACTTCATCTCTCAAAATTCTATCAAGGGCTAAGCTATTTCAGACCAATTAACTGAATCTCCTCTTCCTGATACTCATCTTAGTCATGAGAAATTTTCAGATGAATCCATTAACAATTTCTACCATGAGTATTCTCCTCTTAGGATGACTCTCTTTTTTGACGGATCTAAATTTCAACAAGGGGGAGGAATTGGCATCATTATCATTCCTCCTTGGGATAGTCCTATCCCCATATCTCAAAATCTTGACTTTGAGTGCACAAACAATATGGAAGAGTATGGAGCCCTTATCTTAGGTCTTGAAACTGCTATCTGTTTCAGGGTTCAAATCCTTAACATCTATAAGAATTATAAGCTTTAAATCAAACAAGTTACAAGTGATTATCAATGTAAAAATGAAATTATTCATAAATATAAGGGTATTGTCATCCTCCTCCTTCAAAATTTTGATTCTTACATTATTAAAGACATCCCTCGATCATCCTATTGTTTTGTTGACATGATGGATTCTCTTGCATCTATCATCCCATGGATGACAAATGAATCCAAAATTTATATTTTTATTCACTTTCGTGATCAAGCATCTCATGAGATACCTCACATCAATCTTGTTGAGTCCAACACATCAGATCTTTGGAACTATCAAATATTTGATTATCTATCCAAATCCATCATTCCTGCTAGCATATCTAATAATTTTAGGAGGTCATTTATTAAATAGTCTAACCACTATGTCATCCTTGGTAGCATTCTTTATAAACATGGGTTTGACAGTATTATTCTTCAATGCCTTAAATCCCATTAATCTACTCATGCTATCTAAAGGTCCATGATGGCATTTGTGGTGAACACTTTAGTGGCTTATCTATCATTAAGAATGTTCTTCATCTTGGCTATTATTGTCCTTCTATCAATCATGAATATTGCAAATATGTTAAGAAATGTGTCAAGTGTCAAAAACATTCTAATGTTTTCTACATTCCTATCCAGGCATTATAGCCGACTCAGGAGCTTTGGCCCTTCTCACAATGAGGCCTTGACCTCATTGGTACTATCAATCCTTGTTCTTCATAGGATCATCATTCTATAATCACTATGACTGAGTATTTCACCAAGTGGGTGGAAAAAATTCCACTCACCTCAACTAAAGCTAATCAAATCATTAACCTCATCTATCAGCACATCATTTTCTACTTCAGTGTCCCTCACAAAATCATCTATCACAACAGAAAGTACTTAAAAAATAAATGTGTTAAGAATATTTGTGACTCATTTAATATCAATCTTAGCTTCTTATATCCTTAATATCCTCAAGATAATAGCCAAGAAAAAGAAACTAATAAAACTCTTTTTAACATTCTTGTCAAGACTGTTAATAGATCAAGTCATAATTGGCATCTCCCTACCCCTTTCTCTCTTTGGGCCTGTCAGACTAACATCCACACCTCTATGGGAGCTATTCCCTTATCTCTTGTGTATGGCTTTGAAGCCTTCCCTCCCCTCAAAGTTAAAATTCCATCGTTGCATGTGTCTCCCCGCGACTTCATTTCTTATGAATATTTTCACTAGGAGCATCTAGAAAAACTTGAATTATTATACAAACACTACCTTCTTTCTCTTAAGAATCATCATGTTTATCAAGAGGGCATCAAGCATGATTACAACGAGAACCTCAAAGAACATGAATTTAATGTCGGTTAACTTGTCCTTAAATAAAATCATAACATCATTACTCTAAAAAGGAGCCAACGTGGAAAGTCTTACCCCAATTAGATTGGACCTTACATTAAGACACATAAGTATGGGTCGGGAGCCTATTGTTTGGCCTCCCCTAATGGTAAACAAGAAGTGGAACCCATTAACACATTGTACTTGTGACCATTCTATTGTTAGCATACCTACCAATGAGCACTTAATCATATCCTTAGATCGTTCCTCCATCATTAGCCTCTTCCATATATCATTGTAATGATTTGGAATTATGTGGTCTACTATCACCTTCCTATTCATGACCTTAAATATGGGCCCCAAATATTTTGCATTTTCCTTATGGAGAGGTTCTCCCTTCTTGGTGAGAACTCCGTGATCATTACATCCATCACCCTCTTGTATTATTATTGAAACCACACAATGGGTCCATATGTGTCACCTATACATATTATCATCCCCTCCTAAGTGGTCAAGTTAGCTATACCTAGCTCTTCCCCATGTCAAAATCCTGGATGCTTATATCTCATGTTTTCTTACACAAAACTATACTGATCCCTCAAAGGGCATACGTTCATATAATGCAAAAAACCTAAAAAATAGACTGATCTCCTGAAGGAAAACTATCATACATATCTTATCATGACATCATTAAAAAAACAATCTATTATATCATGGTAGTGAAGGATTCCTGCATTTATTAGTTTTGCAATTCTCCCTCCTCCAAGAGCTAGTGCATATTCCTATGAACAACCACCTTTGGAGAACCCTCTTCCAGCGTACAAGTTGCATCTAAAACCCCTTTTTTATGTCGAAATTAGGTTTATGAGCTCATCTCATCCATAATTCCCTCATGATATTTGATATAACTAACTATCGTGAGTTATGTTTTAACATCATGTTTTGGTTACATGTGCATTCTGTTACATGGATCCCTTTTTTTACCTCCAATATAGTTGGAAGCATTTTTATTCACATGTTCCTTCATAAGTCACAAATCATTTAGGTTACAATCTATTCTCATTTTCCACATCTATCATTTATCTCATCTAAAACATCTATATGTTATCTATAAAAAATCTCACATCTAATCATATGTTCTATCATCATCCATGTTTATCATCCATCGCATCTATCTCCAAATTACATTTTATTATAATCACATATGATCCATTAATCATATAATAATATATATACATTCACCATAATTATAAAATATAAAACCAACATATACTAATTGTCATACATAATCATCAGCATAATCATGAACATAAATCAAATAGTAAAAAATCGTATAAATGATACATGCTAGAACATGATAAAATCACATGTATATATCATATTTCATCAAAATAAAGTACCCCAATACATCATTGGCCTTTACGGGTCATCTCTCGGAGATGATATAACATCAAAATTAGTAAATCTAATATCAAATAATCACAAGTATTTCCCTCTAGGGCTAGGTACCTCTATCTGTCTCTACACAAAATATCCTCCGCCCTAGGCCTCCTCTTGATGTGGCTGAACCATGCTGGCTACACTCCCTGATGGCTCTTCTATAGCTACTCCTCTTTGTTGTAGGTAATCCTAATATCTCAATGTATGTGGTAACTTGTGTACCACTATCTACTCATAATATCTAGCCTCTGTAAGTAGTTATCTATATCGATGCATGGATATAGTGCCAAGAGGTGCCATTTTTGATGTTGTTAGTACACCACTCACTTACTTTAAGGCTAGTATAGATACAATATCTCCAAATTGGTCTATATATTCCTCCCTTTTCCTGTTGTACCGATTCCTATCTTAGATGGTTGTTTCTCTCTCTTGATTCATTGCATCCCTCTCATGACATATTGTCTCAAGCTACTTCCTCATAGTGTATCTCTCTAAGTGAGCCAAATATTACTTCGTGCATAGCTTCATCATCTCTGTAGACTCTCCTCGATCACCACCACTAGGAGCCACATCCTCTTCAACCTTTATCTCCACATCCTTGTCATATCCTCTCTCAACTCACTCCCTAGCCATCTTAGCTACCCATGTAGTGGACATCTAATTTGCAAACCCAACTCCAAATCCCAAATCATCATTTTCATCCCATCGCTCATGTGCCTCCTCCAATGGATCAACTATTTCTAGACTATGAAAATCTCTATCTATATCCTCACGCTTATAGGCAATGGGCTCCTTGGGTACTGTTTGGATGACACCAAAATTTCTTTGGACTCTATCAAATGGTATGACCTTGATCATCTCTAGTTTTTGGCCCTATACCTATCTCTTCCTCCTCATACTAGCTATCTTTACATCTAATCTAGGCTATGTAGGGAAATATCAATATGGTTTCCATCTTATCAGCTCTACATCAAGCTCTAGAAACCTATCACTATACCAATCTGTATCTTTGCCTCTTTTATCTCCATGATCTTGATCAAATCACTATTTAAAAAATCCAACTACGAGCTCTATGTGATCCCCTGTGACCCACATAAGCCCTAGTGGACTAATGAAAACTATGTGCTCATAATATTAGTAGTGAAAGAGGAATACTACATCCATTCTTGTCCTCCTCTTTGATCTATACATCATCAACTCATGATACACCTCCACTAGCAATGTTTTGTCAAATGAAAAAACAGTCTGGTGATCCATAATATCTACTAGTGTCCATGGAAATATGACTCCCCCTAAGCCAAGAAGTGCATAACATGATATCGCCATTATCACTAGGAATATCAATCAGCTTCGTGGTACCCCGCACTTATCTCTCATCTCATATGAAAAGAAACTAGAGAAAATGTAATTTGTGGGGCATCATCTCTAAAACTTTGTGTTAGGACCTCCAGTTTGCTATCAACTGTAATAGGAACTATCTACTAACCTTGTATCAGAAATCTGAGAATGTAATATACATCCTCTAGGGTGATCCTCATGTCACCTATCCTAAACAAAAATGTGCATGTGCGCACATCTCAGCTCTCCACCAATGCAATCATCAAACCCACATATCATGGGATCCACTGATAATATTTGAATCTGCCCAATCCCACTACCGATAAGTGATCCCACTCAGTGTCTACTACCCCTTAATACGATCATATAGTGTTGGGAATTTGTCTCTTAGGTACAAGGTATCTTGGGCTTGCAATCATCAATAAACCAAGTATATATCAGATTCCTCATCCAAAAAAAAAAAAACATAAAATATCAAGCCTATCCATCCCATCCCAAATTGACGTTGACCTAGGTCAGTTTGATGTGATTAGGTCAAAGTTGATTCCTTTTTAGGCTCGTTTGATGGTGACAGTAGCCAGTCACTGCTGAGCACCCCTGACGCCAATCCAAAAATTGGAAAAATGTAAAAAAATAATAATTCCTTCTCTTATAAAGTTGATAAAAGATGTAGTTGGGGACTAACTTTACTCACTTATCCTAATGACAGCCCTATAGCAATATATTTAGTATATTTTCGTAGACACTAAATCTTGCACTTGGGTATCAATTTATGTTTCCTATATCACCATAGCATTATCATTCATCATGTTCCCTAAGGTGAGAAAAAGTACTAGAGCTTGGTCAGCTTTACTTGTGTCCTCCTATAGGTAGCCTCTCATGGTTGTCCTTCTTACTCCTTACATAGGTCTACTACCCAGTCTGACCTTTGACACAACTTTTCTGGCTCGGGACACCAATACTCAGCTAATTTTTTTCACCACCCAGGCTTCCTCATCCACCTCATTATACCATTCCTATACTTCAATTCTTTGTATTTTTGGTGTACTCACTCTGATTACACAGTTCCTTTCCTAGATATTTGGAATCCTTATCTCTTAGGGATCACCATTTCTTAGTTTATGAGTCATCCATTTTTGTGTATTCAAACAAGGGAAGCATACTATATACAATCCATATGGGATCTCAATTAAAGACCAAGATCTCGCCAGCATCTACTGTTCACAACTCTACGGTGTACCATATCACAAGAATCTAAAGAGCATCATTGCAGGCCATTTCTGTTCCTTTTATAAAAGGCACAAGGTCTATTTCCATTCTTCATACACTTTGCATAGGAGGGGGAGTTCATTTTTCCATGAACACATTCCTCATATACAAAGGATTTAAATCTAGTTACCATCTCACTATCAAGTTGCAACATGCACATTTATGAGTGCAACTAGGGACCCGTTGTTCCCCAAACACTTGGATACATTATGGATTAAATACATTTTGGATTTGAGATATCATACAACTACTCAAGCCCATAAGATCACTTTTTTGATCGTCTAATGATATTTTGACACCTCGTTTGCCATTTATTTTCCTTCCAAAGGGACTCTTGATGTGATTTTTAGGGTTTTAATAGGTGGTCTTCTTTAGTACATCCTTCTTCACTTGGGACATCAGTGATCATTGTGCAAAATTATAGTGACAGATAGTGAAGGATTCAGATAACTTTTCCCACACAAAATTCATTTCCAAAAATCTCTTACACAGACTCGTGATCAATATTCCTAGAGAGGGATTCTAGCACCTAAATTGACCACAATACTCAGTCCAGGAATCCTAGTCCCTACTTCTCATCTCCCATATCTCAGCATTTTTTGGGCACAGTTGCGACATTCTTGCACTTCAGTTATGTTAGTTTTCTACTTCTGTACACCTCCGAGATATTTTTAACACATAATCTAAATGACCTAGCATCTGGTCATTGCACTTAGGGTTGTCATCCTTTGATGCATTTATTGTTCACAATGCCGTCATCATATCTAGATCATTCATTGTTTATTATTGTTTTATCATATACTCTACAATTAAGATCTTCGCACCTATTATCCTATTTATTTTTAATTATCATTATGGTGATCCCCTAATCCTCTTCAAGCACCTTTAGGGTAATTTATTTCAAATTCTCCTCCCTGAACTGGTTCTAAGATCCTCTCATCAACTACCTAGTTTCTCATTCATTAGGCTCCTGCTCATCCATCTTGAATTACTGAGATAAAATCCATTACTTACCCATTGGCATACTACTTGTGTAACCTTATGACCCACTTCATCCTAGATAATAGTGTATAACACATCTTGTAGATGGGCATGATTTCTTCAGCAAATTTATCCTTTCATCTAATCCTTACGTTGAGCAGTTCCCTGTATTTGAAAATGAGCCACCTTTATAGGTCATAATCGATTCACATCAATGATGTGGGTGTCAAATGTACTATACTTCTAATAATTGATGCTGAACTTAATCTGTGTACTTTATGCATTTATCGCAAGGTTATGGGTCGTTCTTGAGTTTCTCATCTTAGTTCCTTAAGTATTATTCGAGTCCTTTGCACATATTGATGGTACATCGTTTGTCCATGACTTTTAGGCCATATCACTATTACCTATCACTGTATTGGTTGATTCCAACCCTTCACTACGTATTATTACTTTGTCATTAGCTAGTACACAAACTCACACATTTTGGGTATCTATCAAAGTCCTCAGATGCATCCTTACTATTCATATCCATTCCTAGTGTAAGAAAATTACGAATCTAACCCATGTATTTACGGTCACCTTCCTAGGTTAGCCTTTTTTATCTATGCGACCCTTACTTAGGTCATCATTTACATTAATCCTATTCCATCACCTTAAAATTTAGCCATCCCATATCAATATCATTCTATTATTTTCTTGTGTGTAAGCTAAAAAAAAGTTATGAAGTTTCTATGATGATTAAATGGTTGAAAGGTTTGAGATTAAGAATTAAATTCTAGTAATCCCTCTCATCGATCAAGAAAAATGACACAAACTATATCAAATCATATTCTAAATAAGAACATACCTTAATTCTATGGACCTAAGAGAAAGAATGACATTTTGAAGATAAGAAGTAATTTAAGGTTTGTTTTGAATCAAGTTTAGTCACCATTAACTAGGATTTTTGTAGCCTGGGTTCCAAAGTGATAGATTCATGATAAGAATTTCAAAGAGGTAGCCCTCTCCCTGGAAAAAAGTTTGTTATTTCATAGTTACCATAAGAAGTTTCATATCTTGCCCTTCAAGTAATTACATGTATCCATGCATTTTTTTGAAGGTTCTTATACAAAATTTCAAGATATTGCTGATAAAATATCAATATGGGGACAATATATCAGTCATGCATATAAATCTATTGAGACCTTCAAATGCTAAGAAAAAGAAAATTGTGAATGGCTTAGGCTTCTCAGGCTATATGGTTGCGTACAGGAAGGTGACAACAAGGGTTTTTGATTTTAGACCACTAGAAGTGAAATGAAAAATGGGATATTTGGAACATATCTTTACCAATATAGCCTAAAAAATAGATAATATGAATTTTTCATTGAGAAGTTTTGGTATAATTTGCCAAGTTTTTTGGATCAGTTTGAAGAAGAGGAATGTGTCATGTATAGTATAGTCCCTATTAAAGAATGAATAAGTATCGAATGTTGAAAGGGAAAGCCTAGAAAACCAAGTTTTGTTTAGAGAGAGAGGATTGTCAAAAATTATGAAGAGAGGATAATAAGATTGATAAGAATATTTGAAACTCTTGTGTAAACTTAAGAGTCATCTCAATGCTGAATAGTGAAAGCCAAAATACATTATCTTAAGAGAACTATGCGACATTGACTAAAAAGAGAAGATTTAATGTGTATGTAAGGTTGTAAAATGATTTTATAGATAATTTAAACTTTCAAGTATGTGGAAATCACCTTAGAACCATCAATTCAATGAATATCATGACCACCTTGGTATACATACTAGTCAAGAAGAGTGAACTAGGAGATAACTAACATTTCTTTATCCTTATGCAAGTGACTACAAGAATGAGTTAGAGGAGTAAAGGAAGATTTAAAAATATCTGGAAAAAGTGACTAATGGTAATTGAGAAGTGGTCATAGTGTGGATATTGCAAATCCTAGGTCATTGTAATTAAAACCCTAATATAGACAAGGATGAGATCTAAAAGTTGCATAAAATTACAAAATTGTAGAATAGAGAGCTTGAGATGGACTCTAGAAGTATGGAAAGGGGAGGTATTATATATGATAGAGTTCCTCCTTGGATAAAGTTATTTGGAAGGTGAGAATATGTCATAGAAATCAAAAACCAAGAATTGAGTCCATGAAACCCTATACTTAGGTCTTAAATGTTAACAAGCTAGAAATGAGGGTTCAAGTGTTTGAGATAGTATGGAGGAAGAGTCATCAATGGAAAAAGAAAATTGGTGAAAATTAAGAGAAAGGAAATGAGTATTAAAAATATCAATCAATTTTTTATTTAATTTGTTTTAAATAGGTTTCTCCAAATTTGGGGATTTGTGGTAAAATCTTCAGAGATAATTGACCAGAAAGACTCAAATTGTAAAAAGTGACATATCATTTTATTGGAAGTGAGTTAGGAGTTGAAATTTGAAATAAACCATTAATGAGGATAATGGGTGCACTAAAAATATTACCAGTCAAGTTTTAAGATTTTTATTTTGTGAAATTTGTGAAATTTTTCCTATTTATCATGGCTAGGACTTGTGAAGGGCTAAAAGGGAAGTGGTGAACAATGATCATTGTGTAACTGAATTAATGGTTGGTAGCAAGTTTAAAAATTTGGTGATGTTAAACATGTTTTAAGTGGTTTTAAATATGGTATAATTATCTATCCATTTTTTCATATTTGAATGAGCTTTAGTGGCAAGAAGTTATCTTTTGAGGAAAGTGAATGTTGCATATGTTTTCAACTACTTTTGAGACCTCAATCAATATTGAGTGATATAATCTTGTATGCAGGGTGTACCAAAAACATTTTTTATTAGAGTGGGAAATTAAATAGCCAATTTTGAATGTAGTCATTTTTATACCCTTAGACCAATATTCTAATCCTATGCACGTCGACCTATCACCCAGCGGGTGCTGGGTGCTCACCCAAGGCACGCGCGAGCGCCGAGTCTCTCCTTTATGTGAGTCTTATGAGAATACATCATCTTATAATAGATATTCAAATGGAAATGAGTAGAAAGAACCATACCATAGTCTAGAATGAGTTGTTATCTTATTGCATCCAGAAAAAGAGAAATAACAAACAACATAAGGAAATGGTTCATACAGAAGGGAAATACATAAGTATTATACTTCTAAACATATATATGATTTATAACATAGCCTTATATTCATTTGAACTAGGTTCAATAATCCACACTACATCCCTTGAGGTCATAACATACCCTTATATAACAATGTAGAGTCAAGTCATGCATCAAAACTACATTATGCTCACCATATTGCAAAAACAAAAAGAATGCAAAACCATCCTTCTAAATGTGCCATTACTTACAGAGATATCCTAATCCCTAACCCAACACATCCTCAATTATTTTTCTACATGGATTCACCTCTATTTTCTCTCCTTTTCACTTTCCACACGCTCTCTATACCATCTCTTTTCTTTCTTCTACTGGGTGCTTGTATTTATAACCTTAACACCCACCGCCATGCCTCTCAAAAGTTACAAATTGGTCGTTAAGTGTCTGGTGCTCCATGGGAGCATGCCTTCACAGACCTGAGATCTCCAATCCTTACAATGATGTCTTTTGGAACCTTCCATCGCATGCCTAGAATATTCCCTTTTTGATCCCACAATCGCCAGGCTGGCACCTTATCCATAAGGGTCATGATTTTCACGTGTGCTACCTAGGATGTCGAAAGTGGCTAATTAAAAAACCCAATCTTTCTTTCACATGTGCCAGTGTGTGTTCTGTAAAACTCCTATCAGAATCATTCCCTGCTTAAACCTTCGGTCCCATGCACGCCCACTCACCTTCTTATACCTAGATGATATTTTGGGGCCCAACATCACCCCACACTACACCTATTCTCTGTCCTCTGAAACACTCTTCAATAAAGAAATAATGAATGGTGAATCCTTATAAATGGTTGTAATGGAAGCATAAAGGAATGAAGAAATGTGGAAAATAATCAAATAATGGGGAACTTTATTTCTAGAGGAGGAGAGGGAAATCATTCCCTAATTCTGATTCTAACTTTCCCCAAGTGTCTACCTTGTTCTGAGCTTGCTGACAGAGGTCACCCACTAGGGCACTCACTTCTTAAAAACTCAGTTCCTCCCCCTTAGTGCTCATTGTCTCCACAATATCCTCCATATGCTTGGAAAAATCCTCAAATGCATCCATCCTCTGAGTGATTTTGGGGTACAATTATTTCAGCCAGTTCTTGATTGAGCCCTGCAAGGTCTCAATGGCTCAGCCTTGTTTCCCTTGTTCTTTTCTTAGAACTCCTTGAGTTATATTTCATGGGTGGAAACTAAGATACTTTCCACTCTATCCCTATCTGTGCAATTATCATAGGAAGCTTCAACAACTTGTGTGACGCCTTTTACATTGGTGAGGATCTTGTTGTACTGAGAAACAATTTCCAAAACCTTCCTCTTATTTTCTTTTTCTTGGCATGCTAACGCCTCTTCTGTGGATTCTAAGGCAAGTGGCCACCTCTCCATGGTGATTATGAGGGTCAATTCCTCTAGAAAATATAATGATGATCCATACTTTTACATGGGTGGTGTTAAGTCTAGATGCTTTAAGACAATGGCATTCGTGATCATCTCTATCTTCTTATATGTCTGACACACTCTTGCCTTCTCATCATTTAAATCATGCCTTAGCTGAGGGCTGATTAGTTCCTCCTACTTTATGTCCTTACTTTTCTCAAGGAGCTCTTCATCCCTTTTCTCCAGCTCTGCCTCTAGGAACTTCACCCTGTCATTTCTTCCAAAGAGCCTGGCTTTTATTGAGCACGTTGCAGATTTTATAATCCAATAATAATTGAGAATTCACCAAGGGGTTTATCCCTTTTGTTTCTGGTACTTTCATCAATTCTCCTTGGCTTACCTCAAATTCAGGCTCATCAATGTGGGACTCAAATTTCCATGATAGCATTTTACATGTCTGAGGGTATGAAATTTCCTCATCAAATGAAGTCATGGCTAAGATCTGTTTTGTTGGCATGACGCTCTAGAAACGTGCATGCAACACCTTGTTCAAATCATCTATGTAGCCCATTCATTGAACCTGTGCTACTTATATGCTCTTTTTCACTATACATGTGGCATTTTGAAAGCTTAGAGCCAAACTGGGATCTCCCCCCATGCTACCATATTCCTTACCTATGATCTCCTCCTCCGCTTCCTTCGGTACCTCACCCACACTATGTTCTACCTCTTGTTCCATAATATTATTGATACTTCCCACCACTTATCTATTCGCTACCTCTTTTGTCTATTCCTGTGTGAAGCTTGGGGTCATTTTATCTTTTGTATTTTCTTCCCCACCTACCCCCTTGCCTTGGGAATCAATTAATTCTTTATCCTCCTCCTCATCCCCTTTGTTATACTTCTCATCCCCTTCTTCCTAAGAATCATGTATCTCATAGACCTGATAGTCTTCACCTTCTTCTAGCTCATCATCATCATCCTTATCGATGATGTAGGCATCTAGATTCTTCATCTCTTCTGAATCTACCTCATTAGTCACTTTCTGCTTCTTCCTTACTAGGGGTTCCAGTACAGGAGATTCTTCCTTTTCCTTCTTTTAGACAGGTGATGTCTTCCTTGGTGATTCCTCCTAGGTGAGGGGATCTTCGTGCTCTGGCACCTCTTCTTCTGGGGTCTTTTCCTTGACTAGATATTTCTTCCTCCACATGTAAGTACTAGTCTTAGCACTTGCTTCAGACGCACTCACTACTTGTGTGTTTTGAACACTTGGTGTCTTCTGCACCTCTTCTCTTTCTCTCTTCCGACGTGTGGCCTTATTCCTTCTGGTAGGTTCTTCAGGGATGGAGACATCATTCTCCAAGTATGTACCTTTTTCAAATCTTGGCCTTATACACAGATACACCCTTGTTGTGGTCCTTCCAGTAATCAGCAACATTAAAGGCTTCATCATCTGTATCTCTTGGGAGACATATCTCTCCATGTACGTGTGCTTCTTTGGGTAGGTGAGCTTTTGACACAACTCAAAGTGGTCTATATCTAGCTCACTAAGGTCGAACCTTAGTCACTTGGCTTATTTAAATTGATTAAGTTTGGCTTGGAAGTATTGCGTGGTGAAGGATAAGGGTAGCTTTCACCATGGACTCGTATTTTCATCTGTCAATATAAATCTACCAATGCAAAAGTGTTGGTATACAAAAAATTCTACCTCTCTATTCACAAGTGTCAAAAAATACTTTGGTATCCTCCAATCAGCACCAAAAATGTCACACATTCGCTTATATAGCTTCTCCAGGTGCACCTTGTAACTGGTCATCATGGTTTCACAAGTATATTTCGCAAACCTTTTTTTAGGAAAGGGATCCTCTTCTAGATACTCCCAAACAAACTTGTCTAGCCCATTAGGCACTCCAATCTTTCAAAATACAATGGTGAGGAAGACGTTACAAAAAATTATCTTCTCTCCCTCCTGCACGCTACTTTAATCTCATCCTCAATGAAAGTGGACAAGTTATAGATGGTTCCTTATTATATATTCTGGCATACATTTAGCCATGCCATTTTTACTTGTGTCCATCTTTCCTGATCATTGAGTTTAGTGACCAAGCACATGGGCATCCTCATAACTAGTTTTGTAATCTCAGTGATGTCAAAGTATTGCGACCCTTTATTGTAGTCATACATGGATACAGTCTCCTTGATATCCTCCTTGTCACTCAAATCATCATCTATGTTATCTCCTTCACAAATGAGGCCTGTGAACTTGGATATCAGCTGTGGTGTGATGCACATCTTGCGTCCTATGAAATAAAATTGATCCTCATGTATGTGTGAGATCAACCACTCTAAAGGTGCTCAAGCCTGCAAAATTATGGCAACTCATATAGTTGCAAGAATCCACTCTTCTCTAATTTGAACTTTACCTCATCGTTATAAATGGACATTCCATCTGGTGTCCTATTGTTAGTTGGTCGGACCAACTCTGGTGCCATTTCCTTCTCCATTGTGCTCATGTGATGGTTATAATCACTTACGGCCATATTTTGTAAGTGTGACTCCCACTCCTTTCCTAGCAATACCCCATCTAAGTACTGTATTTTTGTGTACCATTCTTTGTTGGTGCTCATAATGATAGTGATTTTATTTCCCTTACCCTTGCCCTTTGTTTTATTCGGTGAAATGGTTGGTTTCTTGGGTGCCATATTTTCTAGTCAGATTGATCTTAGATACTCCTTCCTCTTGCTCTGCTCTGCTACTCTATGTGCATGTGTTGTTTTTAAACTAATGCTAATATAAGAAAATACTAACACCTAGATAACCTTAATTAGAAAAAAATAAACAACATACTAGGCACCATCAAGATAAAAATTAAACAAGGGTTAGATGCTAACATTCATCATATACAAAAACTTTGAAACTAACAATGTTTAAGCATCTAAATCCTCTATTTCCTAATAACAAATAAATCAATGGACCTAAATAGGCTCCATGGAAACCAAAAATGGTTGTATTTAGTGTTCCAAGAACCTAGGAATGATGGATTGTCAAAGTTGGGGAACCTTTTGACACCTCCCATATGACCTAAGCACTTAGGAAAGAGGCTTAACTCTCCAAGATGATGAACCTTCAAGAAAACAAAAGGCAAGTTCTTAGTCTATTTTGCTATATGCTTTGCATTTTCTTTCTCAAGAAGTTTAGATGTAGGTATAAAGGTAGAAGGAGGGCTCCTTATATAGCCCCATGGATAAAGGAAACACTTCATCCCTTTGTATGTGGGATAAAGGTAAAACATGATTACGAATGGATAAGGTTACTTTATAAAAGGTAACCTTACTTTAGAAGGGTTTAATTTATGCTTAGCAAGTCATGGGAGTTGGGAGGTGTTTTAATTAATCAAAGGTGATTAATTAATAGGTAGATGTAATCTTATAGAAGCTAATTAGAGAAATATTAGTACGATTTAAGCTATTAGAAGGGGATTAAATCAATTAAATATTGATTTATTGATTAAATGGAAGGGAAAGCTAATTAATTAATAGTAATTAATTAGTCTAGATAAAAGGTGTGATTGATTAATGAAAGGCCATTAATTAGGTTGTTTGTTGGATAGGTGACTTAATTAATTAGCATATTGTAATTAATTAAGAGAGAATATGAGCGTTATTGACGATATGTTGTCAATTTGTGAGGAAGAAGATAATTAGCGCAATTTAAGTATTTAAATTGCTCGAGCATAATTATGGGTGTCTACATTTGTCCCTTTTTGGGGTGGCGTAAGTGATGCTACTTCTAAGATAGTAGATGAAAGAAATTTAAAAAGGGATAGAAGAAAAATTAGTAGGAAGGAGAGATGTCCCCTCTAGTGTCGATAGGGTAATAGAAGAACTCGATCGACTATCGAAAAAGGTGAGAGATAGAAGAATGGGAAGGGGCGGGATGCCCTGGTAAGATGGAAGATTAGGGGTGAGAGGAAAGTGACACAAAAAAAATATGGAGGAGTAGAGAGAAGAGCTTAGCCTCTAGCTGCTGTATATTGGAACAAATTATAATGTCATCATATTGCCATAAGAGCTACGTCATCAGTCCTTATGAAAAATATAAGCATATAAAAAAGATAGAATGACATGAAAAGCCATACTAAAAACAATTTTCCATTGCTGAAAATACCAAATTCACGTAACATACAACAATGAAATGCAATACAAGAAGGAAACAAGCTCATTTAATAGGGAAAACAAGTACGAACACACATATCCAACCCAACAACGGTCAATATAGTTGTACAAATGTTTTGTTATCAAGCTGAAGATATCCACATGTTCATGATTGACAAAAAGGGTTAAAAACGATGCCCTGAGAAAGGATACATGCAAGGGGAAATGACAATGGACATTGGGTCCAAGTAAAAAGTGTTGTGCACAACGAAACAATAGCAGGCAACAAACGTGCCCCAGAGTACAAACAAAGAAAGCATCTAACTTTGTGAATGGTTTTGAATCCAGTGATTTGTGAGTCATATTAATCAGGGAAGATGTGAAGTAAACTAGTAGGATATGGAGAAAATACCATGCGCAAGACACAAGTTTCAACCGTAATAAGCAAGTTACCAATTTTGTAGGTTTTTTTTAACTTTGTAGGATTTTATGAAAAAAATTTCCCTATTTTTTTGTCATAATATACATATACATATATATATATATATATATATATTTTTGTATTTTCCAAAATGTGGTGGGCAGTAGAAGAAAATAGAAGGAAATAGAAAAAGGGGGCCTAGGTGCAACAGAAAGTGCCCTGGGTGGAAGAAAGAAGAAACAAATGACAAATAATGTCCTTGTTTTAGTGAAAAAATTAATAAAATAATTATTTTTGAAAAATAATTATTTACGAGAGTGTGGATAAGAAGAAAAATCACATAGGAGAAATAAAATTTTCCCTTAGGGGAAGAAAGGGGTATTAGACAACAATAAATGCCCCAATACGATGAAAAATAAGAGAAAAATGATTATACCACAGTGAACAGAGGAGAAAACGGCGGTCAAAACGAGCCTCCAAGCCCTCACGATGGTGTAAAACAGCTTGATATACCCCACCTGGGGGGGTAAATCACCACGACCAGTTCATTTATTACCAACCACTATTTGATTTTTTACCATGAGGATCTAACTGTGACGAGGATGATGGTGATTACACAGGACTGATTGAGGTGAGAAGATGTTGTCTGAGGGTACTAGTGGCGTGATGGCAACAACCCCTTTGTGAGTATCCAAACTTTTCCCATCAATTTTTGTCATTAATGCCTAAAATTAGAAATTAGGGCTAGGTAGTCATGTCACCGCACCTATGCACATGACGCAGGTGTCAAATTGGGAGCGTAGGCATCTCTTTGGGCGAGTGGGCATCTGAAAGCTCATGTGTGTAAGTGCAGGCACAAACTTCACACACCCATGTGCACGCACACACACTACACATGTGCGTGCACAGGCAGACACTAGAAAGGGGGTGCACACACAAAAAGAAGGGTGCACACACTGGGGGTACATGCGTGCAAGCGTGGGTATACAAATGATGGTGCAAGTGCCAAATGTGTGGCACACATGCTCAAAAGGGCATGTAATTGCCTGAATGATGATGCATGTACCAAAAGGGAGGCGTACATGCGCAAAAGTGCATGCAGGAATCCCAGGTCAATGAAGGATAGATAGAAAAATGCCAAAAGATGACACTTTAGAAGAAAATTGTAGAATTTTTTTGGGTTAACCCTAAAATGATAGATAGTTTCTTAGAAGAAATGTCAGTAACTAATGAGTGGATTGACATTTTGCAAAGAAAACTACTAGTGCTACAGACATGAGAGTGCCACTCCCAGATTGTAGAGTTGGAGGGTAGCATATGTCGGCAAGACTGATGGGCCATTTCCATACTTCTCAAGGTGGTGGGGCTAGGCCTTGTGTCTCGGATGCCCTCTATCACCTTGGACCATGGTTTTCTAACTGCACTAGCCGAGTGATGGCATAGCGAGAGTCATTTTTTTAGATTACCTATTGAGGAGATGACCATGACCCTAGAGGATGTGTGGTAGCTTCTCCATGTGCTGATCATTGGCACTTTGATTGAGTATAGCTTTGATGTAGGACTGATTAGGGCAACTTGTAGTGGCCACTTTGACATAGATGACGTACCACATGATGGTATGACCATTTCTTTGCACGAGTGCATTTCTTAACTGACACTGCATCGATGGCCTCTTTACATCATGTCACTTATCAATGGGTTTTTTCTCACTGATAAGACAGGGACATCCTTCCCGAGAGGGTTACTACCATTAGTACACAACATTTTCAGTGGTGAGTGATATTGTTGGGGGTAGTGCATACTGGCCCACTTATACTAGGATCTACATTTGATTACTTACCATAGTCAAAAGACCCTGGGGCCAACTTCATTATTACAGATCTGGTCATGGGACCAAATTTTGATCAGACTCCCTATGGGCACTTTTCGTGTTCGAGATCCAGAGGATCCATCTTACATGGCATGGGTATTAGTAGGTGGAAATGTACAAGGCCACCTAGGTAGTCTATATAGATACCGATGAGATTTTGATGAGCTTCCAGAGATAGACATCATATGGAGGCCTTATAGACATATCTAGTGGCTAGAGGATACCATAGAGGTTAGTGTGTGCTTATTAGAGCACTTTATGCCTGGGAGTCGCAGCTATATCATAGAGTTGTATAGATTTGATAGGTGTCAGTAGCAACTTGGCATAGTACAGGGGGTTCCGCAGCCTGATATATGGTATGCCTACATAGAATCAAAGAGGCATACTATGTGGCCTCAAATACCGATGGCCTAAGCCAGGGTGAGTTTTTCATAGGTTGTCCCACAAGCATGGGACCCAGCACGATAGGTTAGGGACCTAGATATGACAAAAAATTATTTGACCTGGTACGCCACTATCTTACCCTGACATCTCACTATCCCGAAGGAGGCCTGGGTAGTAGGTGCTTGACCACCCATAGAGATTTGGCATGGTTCTGAGTGGAGAGAGAGAGTAACAGGTATTGATCCAGAGGATCCCTTTGATGGGATACCACATGATGCACAGGGTACTGCCTAGGTACAGGTACTGAGGCCACAGGGTCCAGGATAGGTACCAACACAGGTTCCAAGAGATAGGGTCCTTGAGCAGGGCCAGTCATATAGAGAACCACAAGGACCAGCCTCAATGGCATAGATAACCACTTTATAGTAACAATTACAGTAGGCCCTAGCTGAGAGAGACATAGCTAGAGTAGAGAGAGATGAGGCCCGAGGATGGTGTGTGACAACAATAACCAAGCGATATAAGGCTTGGACCTAGATTGTGACATTATTATTAGAGCGAGATTAGGCTCAGGCTCAGGATGTCCTAGGAAGTTATAGTGATGTGCTCTTCTAGCAGATTAGACATATGGCCTCTCAAATGGCCCAGGTGATAGGCTTACACTAGAAGACACAGGCTTAGCTGTAGCCTGTGATATTAGAGCAAGATTGGCTTAGGATAGAGCATGTAGTGGGCCAAGATGAGCTGGCCCGAGATACAACAGATATAACATCCTACTATTCACGGAGGGTACAATGCTGACTACCTAGACTCATAGATATTTGGCAACAGTAGAGGGTAGAGCCTCATATCACAAGTCTTTATACTTTGAGGTAGTGCCTTCTGAGTGACGAACATCGTCCTATAGTCAACAGTCCAATAGAGGGACTATATCAAAGCGGCCTCAGGCCTCAGTGGAGCAGCCATGACCAGAGAGAGACGGTGATGCTCAGGTCATGTGACCTCTGTGGAACATGCCAGCTACTCCTTGAGAGGTCTTCAGTCAGCCTTGATGTTTTGTACTTCTACATACACCTCTTGATGAAGGATATTCTTCCTTTATATATGTACCATTCTTTTGTATGTCTTAGATGAAGGCTTTTATTTTGTTATAGATGTATCACTTTTGTATGCCTCAGATGAAGGAATTTTTGATATAGAGCATTTTTTGATACATGCCTATAATAAAGGCTTATTTATTTAGTGATTTGATGTAGCATTTTATTATGTGCCTCATATGAAAGAATTTTTGATGTACTATCATGATGTATACCCCTTTTTGATATAGATATACTACTCGTGTATGATTCAGACATTTTGATAGGACATATATGTATATGAGGTGGACCTTTGTTTATTGTTTCACATGGATGGATGTTTGATGTTCATGATGCATTCTGATTTGATTTGACATGTATATGTATCATGATTTTGTTGATTTATCACATGTGTTTTTGATTTCTAGATGGTGTGATCTTGTAGAATATATCAAATGTGTTTTGTTTTTGTGATGCGCCATACTTAGTAGATGGGATGATATGATGATAAGGGTATGGGGGGAATAGATTTTGATATTTGTGATCCCTCATGCCCCCATTTGATGATACGATATATGATGTATACTTAGCTTTTTCTTGATATATGATGTATAGATGATGTTAGATGTGATGATACTAATGGAAATGTGATGATGTGATAATAAAACATTGCACATGCAATAAACATAATCAAATGCTAACAATGAACACAATGAATTAACATAATAATGCACCATGATTCACCAGCATGCAAACACATACCTCAATATGCACAAGCAAGAATAAATCTAATATAAGTAAGAAAAGATGAATTCTAAAAATTATGCCCAAACAACACAAACACACAAACATGAAACAACTATACAAGCAACAAGCAAAGCAATAAACAAGACAATGCAAGTAAATGTAAGAAAATGTTTTTGTAAATGTTGTTTTACATGCAACAATTTTCTATTGTTTTTTTTTTGTGTTTTTTTCGAGAAAAAATTTTCTATTGTTTTTTATTTATGTGAAACAATGTTCTATTATTTTTGGTTTATGTGAAATATTTTTTCTATTCCTTTTGTGTTGTTTTCTAATGGTTTTCCAGAGTTATGCACTGGTAACCAAGAAAGCGTGGATGCCCCCAGTGTTAGATGGGGAATGTACAAGGGCAGAGGCCACACACTTATGAACAAAAATGTGAAGTCATTGAATTGTCCCTAGCGTAAGATAGGAAATAACGAAAGACCATGTCCCCCATAGATGAATAAAAGAAGACAAAGCTAGATCAAGGCTTGAAAAGATTGGGCTCACAAGGAATCTTGAAGGTAGAACTAGGGCTAGGCCAAGTAAAAGTACCCTCCAGATGTAAGATGCTTGTGAACAACGAATCCTCCCAAGGTGATGTAAACCATTTTTCACCCTAGGACTTATCCAAAGTGTCACAATTGCGTGGTTTTCACTTGTGGATGACCTGTTTTCTCTTTTTTTTCTGATTTTTCTTTTTATCATTTTACCATGTTTTTTATTTTTTTTTCTTTTCTGATTTTTTGCCATGTTTAAGCATAGACCACTTAAGATGCATGGCATTCATAGGCTGATGGATCTCATCACCATTGGGGTGAGCAAGTTTGTATGCCCCTGTGTCATACTTGGCCACAATAACATAGGGCCCTAACCAATTTGGTTCAAACTTCCTTTCTTTTCTCGTTCCACTCTTGTGTTGAACTGATTCTCCTTCACGACTAAATCACCAACCTCAAACTGGTGAGGTATGATTCTATTGTTGTAGTTTTTGGAGACTTTTTTCTAATACACTCTGAGGTGATTAAGAGTGTGGATGTGCTTCTCGTCTAGGAGCTCTAATTAAGCTAGTCTTGCTACCCGGTAATCCTCATCTTTATCTAGATAGTTCGTAAGAGAGATTATCATGGAAGGAAGTTCAATTTCTAGTAGGATGATGGATTCTATCCCAAATACTAGAGAATATGGTGTCGTACTCGTAGGAGTTCCAATGGAGGATCTATAAGCCAAAAGAGCTGGGTGGATTTGCAAGTGCCAATTACGACCGGTTTTGCTGACCATCTTCTCCATTATTCTCACCAAAGTCTTGTACAAAATAATTTACACAAACAATACAATGTAAACTCTCAAATTTCAAGCAAACAATTTTCTAGCAAGAAACAAGACAATGCAAGTTTATGTAAGAATAACTGTATACATTTACAAGACATATGCATTTAGGTACACTACATAACAACCATCTATCAGTTTGAAAGAATACTATTTTCTATTATTTGTTACAATCTCAAGAACGAATAAGAATTCTTCACAAGTGAATCAAAGTTAATTCAGCCAGTATGTATCATATAATTTTTGCCTTCTTTTATCATTTACAAGAGTCCATATGCACTGGTAATTTCAAGCACGGGTCAGTTCAATGAACTGAGCATGATAAGAGGCCTTAGGAAATGACTTATGAACAAAAAGGTGCATTCCAATAATTGTCCCCCATTAGAAACAACTCTGCTTTAATGAGACAATTATAACATAAGACAATAGCTAATATCAAGGCTAATAGACAAGATTGGAAAAGAACTCACATTTAACCAATTAAATCTTACTTCCAAGAGAAGAACGGAATATCTAATCCACTATATCTGCCTTACAAAAATTAATGCTTGTGAACATTGAATCCTCCCAATTATGACTTAAGAAAACAACAGATCATATCACCCTCAGGACTTGATACCAAGTGCTATCATAATGGTTTTCACTTGAATACAACATGTTTTTTTTTCTTTAAGCCAAAAGAGGGTTTACAACATGGTTATCATTATGATGATTACCATGTTTTTTATTTTTTTTTTCTTTCATGAAGCAAAAGCCATGTTTAGGCATAGAAGCATTACAAACTATACCCAAATAAAATAACATCTGAAAAAACTGAAACAGATCTCATCAACATGAATTAACGAAATTTTCATTTAAATTTAGAAAGGACAACTACCTTAAAATTTAACATTTAAGATATTCATCAATAACATAAGGGCCCATTTCAATCCGAGAATGAATAGAGAATCAAACAGTCTACCTGTAAGTCTAAATCTACGTTCTGCATCTTAGAAGTTAACATTTAAAGATCTGACTAAAACCAACCTCAATGTATGATTATCAAATCACAAATCAAAGTATGATTACTTGTAGTTCTTACAGGAGAATTAGTTCTAATACACTCTGAGGTCCATCTAAGAGCGTGGATTTGCTTCTCATAAAAAAGACTAGGAGTGCAAGAGACAAAACTTACCCATCTCAAACCAAACAAAGCAAAGTCTTGCTACCTTGTCAAACAAACAGTCTGCCAAACAATTTTACATTTTTTGTTCAACAGGGAATCGAAGTCATCTAATCTCTTCCTACATCAGGATCAACAAATTCTGTTGAACCAGGAATACTAGAGAACTCATAAAGAAATCTGCATTTCGTAAGAGAAGTGTAAAATAGGAGGTTCTCAACCAATGAACTTATCCCAATAGAGCTAGAAAAAAAAGGATCATAATTAGAAAATGTGCCAATCAACAATCCATTTTATTGTACTGACAAATGAATTCTCCACTTTTAATTAAAGCATCACCAGAAGTCTTGTACATAAGCTAATTCCCAGGACACAGAACAAAATCAAATCACAGTAAGACTCTCAAATTTCACATTTACCATTTATAACTTAGAATTATTTACAAGACATATGCATTTAGGTAAACACAAGTTTACATAACAACCAATCTTCATTATGAATAGAATACTATTTGCATTATTTGTTACAGTCTCTAGAACGAATAAGAATTCTTCACAAGTTATCCAAGTTAATTCAGCCAATTTATCATAGGTAATTTTTGCCTTCTTTTATCATTTACAAAGTGCATATGCAAAAATTTCTAGCATGGGTCAGTTCAATGAACTGAGCATGATAAGCACTAAGCCTTAAAATGAGGTGCATTCCAATAATTGTTCCATTAAAACAACTCTGCTTTAATGAGACAATTATAACATCAAAAATATTAATATAAGTAATAGAAAATGGAAAAGAACTACATTTAACCAATTGAATTTACTTCCAAGAGAAGAACGGAATATTAATCCACTATATCTGCCTTACAAAAATGAATGTTTAATTGATCCTATCAATTATCCTTAAGAAAAAACAGATCATATCACCTCATTGATTCCAATTCTATCATAATAGAATACAACATTTATTTTTTCTTTAAGCCAAAAGAAGGGTTTACAACATGGTTCTCATTATGATGATTCCTCTAACTCATAAGCGAAAGAAGAAGAAAAGCATTACAAACTATGCCCAAACAAAATACATCCGAAAAACTGAAACAGATTCATAACATGAATTAACAATTTCATTTAAAGGACAACTACCTTAAAATTTAACATTTAAGATATTCATCAGAACATAATCCCATTTCAATCCGAGAAGGAATAGAGAATCAAACAGTCTACCTGTAAGTCTAAATCTACTTCCACATGTTAGAAGTTAACATTTAAAGATCTGAACCCAATGTTCACAAATCAAAGTAGACTCATGCAGGAGTTAGTCTCTACTCGAGTCCATCCAAGCAAGATCCATAAAAATACAGAGTGCAAGAGACAAAACTTACCCATCTCAAACCAAACAAAGAAAAGTCTTGTCAAAAAAACAGTCTGCCAAAGAAGTTTACATTTTTTGTTGAACAAAACCGAATTATCTAATCTCTTCCTACATCATTTCAACAAATTATTTGAACAAGGAATAACAAACAACTCATAAAGAAATCTCCATTTCATAAGAGAATTAAAATAGAAAATTTCAACCAATGAACTTATCCCAATAATAGAAAAAAAAGGATCATAATTAGAAAATGTTCCAATCAATAATCCATTTTATTGTACTAACAAATGAATTTCCACTTTTAGTTAAAGCATAGAAATTCATAAGCTAGTTCCCAGGAGAGAGAACAAAATCAAATCACAGTAAGAAGAAAGCACACTACCATTTTCCTTAGAATTATTTACCTTCAATAAACACAAGTTTCAATTCCAATCTGAGAATAGTAATATGCATAACAGTCCTAAAAAACAACTGTTATCCAAAATTCACCCTCAAGGTAATTTTGATAACATGCATCAAATTATTCGTCCCGAGTAAGTAAGATTGATTTGAGGCCCAAAATCATGTTTTTTGGGCCCCCCTCGGCTTCTCTCTAACTCTCCCATCCAAGAAGAAATCCCAACAAGTTGAGAAAATGAAAAAAAACGCAAAAAATAAGGTTGCACGACTGTTTTAAAGCATTTCGGGTCTGAAGGGTTCGGGTCGTACTGAGGTTCATCATACCAAGCTTGGGGGCTGAAAAAGTAAGAAAATCGGCTAAGTCTGACATTTTTGTCCCAGGTCCATAGGATAGTTAGGATGTTGGGATGTGAAGGAAACAAAAACTGAATCAGTTGAAACAAAGAAAAATCACCTAAGTATTTTGTTTCGTGCGGTTTGGGACATCTGGGACAAAAGTACGCATGGAACGCAAATCGGTCGGTTTACCGAAAGACAGTCCATTTCGGGCAGTACGGAGATATTCATCCGAGAAAACCAGGAAAAAGGGACGTGAGGGACACGTGAGACATGAAAAGGTGAAAAATCCACAAGCAGGGACAAGGAAGCCTGAATCGGCCGATGCGAGAGAATGTGTCCCCAGAAGTGACAGGGAAAAGAGGACTTAGAAAATTTTCCAAGTTTCAGTCAAAGTTTTCAAAGGTAAAAGTTTTGGCCCGCTGCCCCGACCATCAAATGGAATCTTGACACGTGTCATCCATGTTGAGGAGCATGGGGGGGGGGAAAAGAGAAATTTTTCCAAAGTGAAAAATGCCAAATTTTTGAAGGGCAAAGTGCACCCCTTAGGCCCGAGCCAATAAAATAGTGCCACGTGTCCAAGTGGCAAAAAGTTTTAAGGAAGGGCCCGAAATAAATTTTCAAAGGATGAGCCCATGGATGAATTAGAGCCTGACACGTGTCATCCAAGTGGTAGAGCATGGGGAAAATTTGAAATTTTTTCCAAAGACCAAACGGGTAAAAAATTCAAACTTTTTGCCCGTCGATCCGATTTTGGCCTGTTTTTGCCCTAAATTTTCAGATCGCCATATCTTTCGATCCAGAGCTCAGTTTTTCACATTCTTTATATCAATGGAAATCTGGTGAAATTATATACATGATTCTGAGGTCAATTTTGCATTTTGGTTTAGTTTGGAGAGAGAAAATCAAGAAACGTCTATGGCACGTGGTAATGGCCAGAAATGACGTTTCAACAACCAGTTTTAATGCAAAATGGGTCGCATTCTTCTTCAGCATGGCCAAAATGTCAGGGAATGGGTCTATAAGGATTCCCATGATGTTTTAATGCATCTTCATTCAATGAGGAATGGCTCCCACATTTTTTACACGTTTTCCCTCTCCTGGGCTAGACCCATGCATTGTAAAAGCCAGATTTGGCTCATTTTTTGAGGGGGGAAAATTTCTTTGGATAGCAAGCTTCTTCTTTCACCTTCAACAAGTGATTTTTGCAAGTATTAGACCTCTTGATGGTGGTAACAGGTTTTCTACCTTTTTGATGTTGTAATGCAAGGATTTTGACAGTGGAAATGACAATACAGGCTCTGTGATCAGTTTTCAGTCCTTTGGTTGTGTTTTTTGCTTCATTTTAGAATTTCAATTACATCTTATTAGTTTGTGCATGGTGTTTATGTTGCATTCCATGATCTGTGTCTATCTGCAGAACTAGAAGTGTTCACCACTCCTTTCCTAGTGTATCACCGCTTTAGAGTAGGATTTCATTTTATGCATTCTCTCTCCCTAGTCCCTTGGAAATTTAGGTTATAATAGTTAGTTTCCCCTGCATTAGAGTAGATTGTGGCAGGTATTTCAGGAGCAAGAACCAGCTTTCTCTAGAGGTCTATTTCAAGTAGCAAGTCCCACAACTTGGAGATAGTACCCATGTTATCCAATCACACCGTGAATACAAGTTTATGCACTTGTATAAATAGAGGGATGCTGTGATTTGGTGATAACAGTTCTAGCATGCCCGGTGGGACATAGATGTCACATTTTCACTGCAGCAAAGTTGATCTGCATCTGCTGTAATTTTCTTGCTTAAAAGAGCTATAAATTGCACATCTAGTGACTCCAAGGGGAAGAATCAGCTGGTTTTAGCAGTGCAGGCCTGAAAAATCATGAAAAGAATCACTACAAGGTCAAGAGCTGGAGAAGAAGAAGTGTTGTTTGAATATCTACAGTTATCTCTAAGAAGAAGGCAAAGAGGAAGAAGGATTCAAAGGTCTCCATCTCCACCAAACAAAACTCTCTCAACTCCTCCACCTGGTAGGCCTTTCATTCAATCAACAAGAGTTCTTCGACCGATCAGGATGGTGTAACCACCGAACCCCTATGTCAATTTCACTGGCAATAGCCCACTTTCCCTCAATGCACAAAATCCAATTCTAGTTGTAGCACTGAAGAGCATTCCATACTTCATTGGAGAGAACCAGACTACACCTGGTGATCATGTCAAGGATATTGCTAACATTTGTGCAATCTATGAGATCAATGAGATGCAAGTTGTTGTCAAATTGCTGGCATCTTCATTCAAAGGGAAAGCTTTACAATGTTTCAAGATCCTTTCCTCAGGTTCTATTCAATATTGGAATCAGCTATGTATAGCCCTCCATGAGCAGTTTGGGGAAAAGGGAGACAACTTGTCCCTTTTGGAGAAGCTGACAACTATCAAAAGAGCTCCCAATGAGCAGCTGACTGATTTTAATTTCAGATTTCAAAGGACTTGGGAGAGAATTCTAGTGGCAGTCAAGCCAACAGCAGAAGGTGCTTTTCTATATTACCTTAAAGCTTTAAATTCTGATATTTCTAAGTTGATTCAATCCATGGGAGGCACAACTATCCCTGTTGCTTATAGCATTTCCATTAGAGCTGAATTTGTTTTTATTCAAGCTGGAAAGCTAGCTCCTAGGCCTCTAATGCCATTATATCCATTTTTAGAGAGCCCAAGTACTAGTCAAGCAGTTGTCTTAGCTCCTATTCCCACTCCTAGAAATCAGAATTCAAGTGAAGCTTCTACTTCATCTTCTAGTGCCTCAAATGAGCTTCAAGAAGTCATGAAGCAATTGCAAAATCTAGGTAATGAGCTAGTTACACTCAAAAGGTAGCAAGCCCAAAGTTTTAGACCTTTTTATCAGCCTCAAGCTCAGCCTAACAAGCAACCATATCGGCCTCAAAGACCACCCAATCTAGCTGAAAATCAAGAATCAAGCAAGGCCTCCTGCCAACAGACCATTTCAGCCTGATAACCCCAATGTTGCATCCACATCCAGAGCTTTGGTACCGGTGCAAAATAACATGGCCCAAGAATATGATTGGTGTTTCCTATGCGATCAGCCACATAACCGATCAATGTGCTTTAACAGTGCATTAAATCAGGATCTGATGGTGCAAACCATTGGTGGGTCACAAGAGTCCGGCCACAAAGAGGATCAGCAATAGGAAGCACCTCAGCAAGGAACATCTCTGAATGAAACTACTCTTGTCAATTGGCAAGCTGAAGATTTCTGTGGTATGAATCAAATACCCTCTCAAAGTGTTGCAGCCAACACAAGCTCAAAAAGGAGAAATTTGGGTGAAGGAGAGCCATTGGCCCCAAGTAATCCACAACCTTCTACCACTCCACAAGCTTTTGGAAAACAAAATGTAGTCCCAAACATGCAAGGAGCACCCAAACCAGCACCTAAACCAACTCAAATACTAGTTGTTGCTGCCCACATACAAGGGATGAATATGTAAACCAAGGGACAACAAAGAGATCCTTCATCACCATTTAGTATCATTGATCAGATGAAGAAGACAAATGTAAATATATCAATGTGGGAATCCCTATCTATCCTAGGCCAGAGATATTTGCTACAATCTGCCATGAAGGACTGGCCAACTTCGAATCAGCAAGTCCAAATGCAAGAGAAGGTGCTCACAAATGCTGCCCAGCTTGAAGGGAATCATGGAGGATAGCAAGGTAAAATGTTGAAGCCCCCTCCTTTTTATGTCTCATTAATCATTGGAAACCAATTTGTGCACAATTGCATGATTGATTCTGGGGCAAGTAGCTCAGTGATGCCCAAGCAAATAGCTGATCAGCTAGGACTTCAATATGAAACCATATCCAAAGGGGTAGTGCAGTTGTATGGGACAGCAGTAACAACAGTTGGGGTGATTATAAACTTAATTCTTACCTTGCATGCATGTCCAAATTTTGTTGTTTTATAAGATGTATCAGTTATAGACCTTCCACCACTCGTTGCCCTATGTTTGTCAAGAGATTAAACAGCCAATATTGGAGGATATTTGTCTGCTGATTGGTCACACATGCTGTTTAGAACGAGGTATGGAACCAAAGTTACAATCAGGTCTGAACCCATTGCAAACTTCCACATTGAGCCCTACACTCTAAGTAAAATCAATGCCAACTGTTCGGCATTTGATCAAGAAGATCACCCAAGCACTGATGAAGCTAACACCAAGGTTGGAAGCATCCCAGATCTAACTCTTGATGAATGGGAAAACAAGGTGCATGCTTTTGATCCTTATCAAGAAGTAGAAGAATTTGAGCTAGGAGTCTATTGCATACATGAAGAAGATCAGCCCATTCCTATCATCACCAAGCCAGACCACAAGGATGACAATGAGGTATGGCAGCTTTTTTTTTGATGGATTAAGGAGTAGAAAAGGTGCCAGAGGGGGAGCCATGTTGGTTTCACTTCAAGGAGTAAAGTACTATTCAGCTTTTAGATTTCAGTTTTCTTGCTCCAATAACACTGCTGAATATGAAGCCTTGGTGCAAGGGATGCATTGGGCAATAAAGAGAGGAATAAATAACTTACAAGTATTTGGTAACAGTGAATTGATTGTAAATCAGGTCAAAGGGCAACATGCTGCCAAGAATGATCTACTCAAGTGCTACAAAAACAAGGAGTGGGACCTCATTGAAGATTTTGAGGGCTTTGGCATCAAATCAGTTCCTAGGAAAGAGAACCAAGCTGCTAACAGGCTTGCAGTAGTTGGGCCAGCCTTTGATATTGTGGTAAGCATTCAAAAGGACAAGGTACAACCAAACATCCATGTGATTGTGAGGCCTTTAGTTCCAGATAACAATGTAAGTTGGCAAGTGTTATAGAATGACCAGCAAATCATCAGTTTCTTGCAAGAAGAAGCTGAGTTCTCAGCTAAAAATCAGGAAAAATTAGAATAGTAGTATGGTGACCAAGTGGTATAGCTTAGAACTAACAAGCTGCCCAAGGGACTTATCACTTTGGAGTCCATTTTCAATCCCAATGATCAGTTTAGGAAAGAGAAAGCAAACATTCAGGTCAAGAGAGAATATTCAGTATCCATCTTGGTGGAAGAGAACAAACCATTGCAAATTGGAAAGATGACAACTGAACAAGAAAATTATGAGTTCATACAGCTGTGTCAAGAGTTCCCTGATGTGTTTGCTTGGAGCTACGAAGACTTGAAAGGTTTCAATCCCAAGTTGGCTTAGCACACCATTGAGTTGGATCCAAATACTAAGCCCATCAGGCAGAAACAAAGGCCAGTCAATCCACACATGGAACCTCTCATGAGGAAGGAATTGAACAAGTTGATTGAGTCAAGAATCATATTTCGAATCAAGCATTCTATTTGGGTTGCCAACTTAATTCTAGTCAGAAAGAAGAGTGGAGAGATCAGATTGTGTGTTGACTTCAGAGACTTGAATAGAGCATCTCTCAAGGACCATTACCCACTCCCTTCTATAGAGAAAATTTTGCAAGTGGTGGCTGGCTCCAAGAGGTTTTCACTACTTGATGGCTACTCGGGCTATAATCAGATTATGGTGAAGGAAGGAGATCAGTTCAAGACAGCCTTCACAACCAAATGGGGAACTTATGCATACAGGAAAATACCATTTGGGGATGTCCAACGCTGGAGCTACCTTCCAAAGAGCAATGGACATGGCGTTCAAAGGTTTGATCAACAACGTGGTGCTGATATAACTGGATGATATCACTATTTTTTCAAAGAATGCAGTAGACCACCTCTCTCATTTGAGACAAGTCTTCCAAAGGTGCAGGAGATTTGGAGTGCCTTTGAATCCTAAGAAGTGTATCTCCCTAGCACATGAAGGAAAGCTCCTTGGCCATATTGTCCTTCAAAGAATGATTAGCAATTTATCTAGAGAGGGTTGAAGCCATAAGAGCACTACCGTTGCCAAGCCACAAGAAGGCCCTTCAGAGTTTCTTGGGGAGAATAAACTTTGTTCAGAAGTTTGTACCAGATTTTGCAGCCCTTGTCAAACCTATCACCAAGATGTTAAATAAAAGCATGTCTTTCAAGTGGACAAGTAGAAGGAAAGGAGAGTTTTGAAGCAATCAAAGAAGTCATCTCTCAAGCACCAACTCTAATCAACCTGGAATTCTCCAAGGATTTCATCCTCTATGCCTTTGGAGGTAATGATACTATTTCTACCATTTTGTTACATCAGAACAAGGACAATGATGAGAAGCCAATTTGCTTTCTTCAGCCAAAGCCTGGAGGACTATGAGGTGAGATACTATTTTATTGAGAATCATGTACTTACAGTAATCAGAATCTTGAAGAAATTCAATCATCTAGTCTCAAACAAAAAAGTTCAATTGTTGGTCTCTCACGCGGGAGTAAATGACTTCCTCCTCAACAAGGATTTAAATGAGAAAAGAACAGGTTGCATCACTCATGTCATGGAGTATGACATGGAGATCAAGGTTACCAAGCTGGTAAGAGGAAAAGGGTTGTGTGAGCATCTAATTCTGGGCAAGCAAAAAGGAGTATGCAACAAAGAAGAGGTTGTTTTGATAATTCAAGACAGCCATGTGCAAGGTAGCACTCAAGAAGAGGATAATGTTGTCCCCATTCCTTGCTGGACCCAAGGCATAATGCACTTCCTAAGCATGAGCCTATGCCCTCCAGAGATGAACAAAACCCAAAGAAGACACTTCAGATTGCAGGCTGTCCCATATGCCATAGTAGACGGTGTTTTGTTCAAGAAAGATGTGAATGGAGTGCTGCTGAGATGCATTAACACAAATCAGATTCATAGGGTGTTGGAAGAGTTCCATGGTGGACTAGCTGGTGGTCATTTTACACCAAGAGTGACAACCCTAAAAATCATGAAGGCTGGTTATTATTGGCCCAATATTTTCAGTGATTGCTTCACGCGGATCAAAAGGTGCAAGAATTGTGCATTCTTCACAGGTAAAGAGAGGCTTACTGCCCTTCCATTGCATCAAATTTCAGTTGACCAGCCATTCATGCAATGGGGTTTGGACTTCATTGGAGTCATTAATCCCAATTCAAGCCAAGGGCATAAGTGGATTTTGACAGCCATAGACTACTTCACCAAATAGACTGAAGTAGTAGCACTCAAGGAAGAAAATGAGTCTAACATCTTAGACTTCTATGAGGGGATAGTAACCAGATTTGGCATACCTACTATAATAATCTCAGATAGTGCATTAGCATTCATTGGATCCAAGGTAACTGAGTGGGCTGTCAAGAACGGGATCTATCTAAGTACTTCATCAAACTACTACCCTCAGGGTAATGACTATGATGAATCTACAAACAAGAACTTGTTGAGGATCATCAGAAGGACTCTTGATGAGAATCCGAAGGTCTTGGCATACCAAACTGAAATCATCCTTATGGGCTGATAGGATAACTCCCAAGAGATCCATAGGTAACTCTCCATTCAAGCTTGTTTATGGAAGAGAGGAAATCTTGCCCATGTCACTTGAGTTGCCAACATTGGAACTCATGAAGTAGTTAGAGTTGCTAGATTTTGGGCCCATGGAGGTGAGATATGTAGAGTTGATGGAGCTCCAAGAGATCAGAGATCAGGCATCCTAAGCAATGGAGAAGGATCAAGCTTTAATCAAGAAGACCTTTGATAGGAAGGCCAAGAGTAAATCTTTCCAAGTTGGAGATCTAGTGTTAAAATGGGATCCAAATAAAGCAAAACCGAGAAGGCATTCAAAATTTTATGCCATTTGGAGTAGCCCATACATGGTCACAAAGTGTAAGGGTAGAAATGCCTTCCAATTTTCTTCATTGGATGGCGAAGAACTGCATATTCCATTCAATGGAATCTATCTAAAGCATTGCTACTAAAGGGAAATTCTCCACCTTGTAAATATTAGCTTAGGTTTTCATTCTTCCAAGTGCTTGTGCACATTGTCTTGTTGTAGGTTGTTTTTGCTTTCCCTAAGTGATTTGGCACGGGCTTGCTATCCCTGGAGATCTTTTGCAGCCCTTGCTTCCATCGGGTGATATTCCATCTTCAGGACTCCTTGTAACATTCTAAGTCAGTTGGGCTTCCGAACAGAAAAATCATGACTCCATACCCAATGGATGCTTCAGGCAACTTGTAACTTCATCCAACAGGCAGATGACTCTGCTGAGTCACCAAAATTGTTATCCGAAATTCACCCTCAAGGCAATTTTGATAACATGCATAAAATTATTCAATCTCGAGCAAGTAAGATTGATTCGAGGCCCAAAATCATGTTTTTTGGGGCCCCCTTGGCTTCTCTCTAACTCTCCCATCCAAGAATAAATCCCAACAAGTTGAGAAAATGGAAAAAATGCAAAAAATAAGGTTGCAGGACTGTTTTAAAGCATTTCGGGTCTGAAGGGTTCAGGTCATACTGAGGTTCGTCGTACCAAGCTTGGGGCCGAAAAAGTAAGAAAATCAGCTAAGTCAGACATTTTTGTCCTAGGCGGTCCATGAGATAGTTGGGACATTCGGGACGCAAAAAGCTGAATTGGCCGAAACAAAGAAAAATCATCTAAGTCTTTTGTTTCACACGGTTTGGGACAGCCGAGACAAAAGTACGCGCGGGACGTGAATCGGCCGGTTTGCCGAAAGACAATCCATTTCAGGCAGTTCAGAGATATTCGTCTAGGACAACCAGGACAAAGGGACGTGAGGGACGCAAAAAGCTGAATCAGCTGAAACAAAGAAAAATATCCTAAGTCTTTTGTTTCACGTGGTTTGGAACAGCCAGGACAAAAGTACGCGTGGGACGCAAACCGGCCGGTTTGCTGAAAGACAGTCCATTTCGGGTAGTTCAGAGATATTCGTTTTGGGACAACCGGGACAAAAGTACGTGAGGGACACGTGGGACACGAAAAGGTAAAAAGGCCGCACAAGTATAGACAAGGAGGCCCGAATCGGACAAATGCGAGAGAACGTGTCCCTGGACGTGGCGGGGAAAGGAAATTTTTTTTTGGAAATTTGGCTAAGTGTTTTAGTCAAAGTTTTCCAAAAGGTAAGTGTTTTTCCCCGCTACCCTTTCCAACAAATCAGGAATCATGCCCACGTGTCATCCAAGTGGTGGAGTGTGGGGAGGGAAATGGGAAAGTGTCCCAAAGGGAAAATTATGCCAATTTTTTCGAAGGGAAAAGTGCGCCCCTTTGTGCCCGAGCCAAGAGGAATAGTGCTCACCTGTCCAAGTGGCAAAAACGTCTAAGGAAGCACCCAAAATAAATTTTCCCACGATGAGTCTATGGAAAAATCAGAACCTGAAACGTGTCATCCAAGTGGTGGAGTGCGGGGAAAATTTGAAAAATTTTCCAAAAACCAAACGGGTAAAAAATTCAAACTTTTTGCTTGCCGATTCGATTTTGGCATGTTTTTTGCCCTAAATCTTCAAATGGCCATATCTTTCGATCCAGAGCTCGGATTTTTCATGTTATTTATATCAGTGGAAATTTGGTGAAATTTTTTACATGATTCTTGGGTCAGTCTTGCATTTTGGTTCAAGTTTGGAGAGAGAAAATTAAGAAACGTCTCTGGCACGTGGTAATGGCCAAAAATGACATTTCAATAACCAACTTTAATGCAAAATGGGTTGCATTCTTCTTCAGCATGGCCAAAATGTCAGGGGATGGGTGTGTAAGGATGCCCATGCTGTTTTAATGCATCTTCATTCAATGAGTAATGGCTTCCATGTTTTTAACACTTTTTCTCTCTCCTGGGATCGACCCATGCATTGTAAGAAGCCAGATTTGGCTCATTTTTTTTGGGGGGAACATTTCTTTGGATAGCAAGATTCTTCTTTAACCTTCAACAAGTGATTTTTTCAAGTATCAGACCTCTTGATGGTGGTAATAGGTTTTCTACCTTTTTGATGTTGTAATGCAAGGGTTTTGATAGTGGAAATGATAATACAGGCTCTGTGATCAGTTTTTCAGTCCTTTAGTTGTGTTGTTTGCTTCATTTCAGAATTTCAATTACATCTTATTAGTTTGTGCATGATGTTTATGTTGCATTCCATGATCTGTGTCTATCTGCAGAACTAGAAGTGTTCACCACTCCTTTTCTGGTGTATCACTGCTTTAGTGTAGGCTTTCATTTTATGCATTCTCTCTCCCTGGTCCCTAGGAAATTTAGGTTAGAATAGTTAGTTTCCCCTGCATTAGAGTAGATTTTGGCAAGTAGTTTAGGAGAAAGAACCAACTTTCTTTGGAGGTCTATCTCAAGTAGCAAGTCCCACAACTTGGAGATAGTACCCATGTTATCCAATCACACCATGAATACAAGTTTATGCACTTGTATAAACAGAGGGGTGCTGTGATTTGGTGATGACAACAACATTTTGTTCCTAAGGAATCACATTACTTTCTTTTATAAAGACACAATGTTTATTTACTATATCCAATAAGAGATAGAAAAACAAACTGATCAGCAAGCTAACATGTTTAGAAGTATCAACGAACTCAAAGACTAAAATCCCATTGTTAGGTTTCAATATTGCATTACAAAAGAGTATTTAGTTCTCGATTAAATAAGTACTATCAATAAAAAACAATCAGAATATAGACAAGGTAATCCCACTGTAAAAAATTCAGAGCACTGAAATAATAAACTCTTCTTTCAAACGAAACCTAGAGCTTATTTAAAAAGATTTGAAAATGGGGTTTTCAACAAAATCGATGAGAAAAGAATACCCCCAGTAAAACACCATTTCCATCTAAGAAAATATGAAACACTTCTAAGAAAATAATTACTCAATCCATTCATCAACAAAAATTTTTACATTTAAGATCTCAAAGAGTTTACCCAACTCAGTCAACTATTCTCCTAGTTTTCTTTGAACAATACTTCAACAAAAGAGTTATAAGTTTTTAAACTTTTAATACAAGTAAAACCCAACTCAAAATACCAAAACAGAGTCAAACATGAAGTCTCAACAAAATTTCGGAGCTACACAAGTATTTGAATACGAGGGAAGTATAAAATATGACCTTCCAATAACAATTTGGAGCTACACGAGTCTCTAATCATAGGGTCAGGGCAACACGAAGTTCTCATTCCAGTTTATACTTTAAACAAGAATCCCTAATACAAGATCAAAACAAAACACGAGCTTTAACAAGAGTTCAAAACTATACAAGTAAAAAAACATGAGTGCGGTGTAAAACACGAACCTCCAATAACAGTTCAGAGGAACACAAGAAATAAAATACAAATACAAAGTGATATACAAACTTTGAACAACAATCCAGAGCTACCCAAGATTCCAAACACCAGTTTAGAACAACAAGAAGCTCCAACACAAGTTCATATCAAAACAAAAATACCAAATACAAGCTCAAATGGAACTCAAGGTTCCCATATAGTTCAGAATCCACATATTGCAATGAAGGTCAGTTCCAACACAACAACCTTGAATACAAATTTCAAAAATGGAAAGAAGAGCTACTAATATAAGCTTCACATGCATGTTTCACTATTAAACTATCAAAAATAAAGTTCCAAAACCAACATTATTTTTTCCATGGATTCATATCCAAGATAACAAAGATTATAAACCCAACAAGCAAGTAACCAGATAAAACATGCAAGCCAAGAATCTCAAAAGCGCATAATCATTTTAATGAAACATTTAGAAGAAAACAAGAGATCTTAAATATTAGAGTCTATCATGCCTGATAGTGCTTCTACCAAATCAAAGGAGACCTCCAGCCAAGCTCACAACTTCTCCTCTTCTCCATTAAATATCAAACAACCATATTCTTTTTCAACAATGCCTCTTATACATCCCACGAACCGAAAATAGGTCTAAGACTTCAAAAATAACCATTAAGTGTAGTTCAATTTTTTTGTTAGAAAAACCAAAGAGCATGCAGATAAAAAATTGTAGAACATGCAAAGTGAAACAACCCCAGGAAAAACCACTTGTATGCCTTTCAAGACGGTTTGTGCACAAAAACCAAAAACAATAAGTTTCATTAACTCAAATTTTCCCACCTATCCTTCCTTGCCACCACCTTCCAAGTCTGGCAATTTCCAAATAAAAATTAGCATAAAATTCCATTTTAGTGATACTTCCACATAAGCCTCTTCCAAGTCACTAGCCCCTGCCAAAAATGGCAGTACCCTATGCATTAAAAACCTTATCAAGAACATAAATGCCATAGGAACTATCACTCTTAATGCATGGGACCACCTAATTCCCCTTTCATATCCATTATTTTAGGATAGATCAAATTGCTTAGGTTAGACCTTAGGTAGTTTATAATATATACCTTAGGATATAACCCTAACAACAAATTTCCACCATAGATATTAACACATAGCCTTAGGTAGTTTCCACATAGGTTAGATTAATTCACAACATAATAGTTTTAGGCATTAGGTTAGATCATCATAAAACCTTATAGTATTAGGTTCTAGGTTAATTTTAATAGCCTAGTAACCTTTCCATATCCTTTAACATAGAGCTAGGTTAGGATGCCAATCAACCAACAAAGTAGAATAGGAAGCTTTAGGTTAGAATAAGAATTCTATTAAGTGACATAGCTTAGGTAGCAAGTATTCTTACCTAGCTTAGGATTCTATAGGATAGTCCTTTTAGGATCCCGAATCCTTTCTATGCTGTGAACAGGCTCTATTTTCATGTTCTTCAGCAATGTCCTACCATGATCGATGTCCAAGGACCCAAGCATAACATACAACTGAATGGAAATACGTTCGCATAAAAATCAAAGAACTTGTAACAACAAAGTTCATTCAATATGTCTCTTAATTCATGGAATGTCAATTTTACCATTTGTTCAAGAGAGCAGATTTAAAACATTCCTTAGATCATTGAAATTGATCGAAGGATGAGTCAAATTAAAAGATAAGTTTATAACTCTTAAACCAGATTGGAACTTACCTACCAAAAGTGAAAAATGGATTCAAGGAAGCCATTCCAATTCAGTCAAAGGATCTTAAGAATAGAAAAGATTTATCCATATCAAGCATGATCTCCATCAATCAAAAGAACATATATTTATAAGGAGAATCACATGTCAATACTGGAAATGCAAAGGAGGAAAATAAAAACTGTCAAGGGTGTTACATGCTTCCCTCATAAAAGAATCATCATCCTGATGATTACCTCTTTTGACAATTTACAACAAGAACAATCAATTCATTCACTTCTCTTATCCCAAGTCAAATATATCAAAACCTTATAGTTCCAGAAATCAACATGAAATAGCTGTTTATTCAAATCAAATAAATATTTTCCCAAAAATGTCATACTTATTGTCATGTAAAGATAAAATAATAAATTTTTATCAATCGACAGAATCAATTCTATTCAAATAGATATGGAAAAGTAGTTTTCATATCCTCTAGATTTTCCCAAGTTGCACTCTCTTCATTAAACTGGTTGCACTGGACCTTACATTGACTTATTTATTGATTTCTTAAATGAAACCGGCAAGTTTCAAGCACTCATATGGGTTTAACCATGATAATTCCTAAGTCTTAGACCTGTAAGGAATTCCAATTTAACACATGTAATAAATCTGAAACGTATTCCTTAAGCAAAGAAATATGGAAAACATCATGCATTCGTGACAAAGAAGGTGGTAATGCTAAATGATAAGCTACATGGTTGATTGCTTCAACTATTTCAAAAGGTCCCACATAACGAGGTGATAACTTGGCAGCCTTCCCAAAAGTTATAGAACTCTTTTTCAGTTTAACCTGAAGAAAATCCTTCCCACCAAGTTCAAATTTCCTATCAACCCACTTTAAGTCAGCATAACTCTTTTTCCTATCTTCTGCTTCTTTCAAGCGTTCACGAATCATTTTAACTTGTTGTTCCATTTCAATAAGAATTTTAGGTCCAATTACCTGTCTATCTTCTATGCTATCCCACCTAATAGGGGTTTTGCATTTTCTTCCGTATAATGCCTCGAAAGGTTCCATCTTAAGAGAAGCACGATATGTATTATTGTAAGTGAATTTAACTAGTATAAGATACTCTTCCCACTTATACTGTTGATCCATGTAATACATTCGTAACATATCCTCTAAAACTTGATTTAATCTTTCAGTCTGCCCATTTATTTCTAGATTATACACAAAACTAAAATTTAGCTTAGTTCCTAGAGCTACATTAAGTGTTTGCCAAAATCTTGATGTCATTCTAGGATCTCTATCCGAAATGATTAACTCAGGTACTCCATGTAATCTGAAAATTTCATGTACAAATCTTCTTGTCAATTTAAAGTAGACTATTTATGTTATCTTATGTATTGAATACTGTACGTACCCAAAATTGTAAGGTACTGTACTACTGGAACAACATGAAAAGTGCCCCAATGATGATACAGGTCTCCTCGTAAGGTGTTCGGGATCTAGAAAAGATCTCCAAGTATGCGTTAACATCCCGCATGCCCTACTTAGTCCCTACGTCCTTTGTTTTTCCCTTATCCCCTCTTTTCTTGGCCTTTTGCTCGTCAGTAACGAAACCGCCGCCCTTCATGGGCGGCGGTCCTTTATGTGTTTTCCAGAAAGTGTTTTTTTACCGACTCACGTAAAAATCAATGATTCACCAGATTTTTTTTGCCGACTTGGGCTTGCATTTATGTTTTTGGTCCCCTAGAATAGTGTTTGGCCATTGTTTATAGTTTTAGAGTTCAGTTTGGTTTTGATCTTTGGGTGAATGAAAAGCTATAAATAAATGGTTTGTGTACAAACAAAAGATTTTGCCCCTCATTCACTTCTCATACTCTCATTTTCAATAGTTCAGTTTATTATTTTTCTTAGAAGCCATAGTTTCAATCCTTTGCATGTTTAGTTAGCATTGTTCAGCTATTGATAAGCCACATACCCATCTTGTGCAGGCAATACTGTTATTTCACCCAATCCATTGGAGTAAAATAGCTTAGGAAGCCATTAAAGTTGTAGGTTTTGCTCCTCAAAACAGGATAGTTTAAGGTTCTAGATGCTTTATGTTGCATGACTCGTAATAAATCCTACTAGGAATTGCATAATCCAAGCTCTGTACTCTTGCACTATCCCTCTCCTACTCGCATTGTATTCAGTCTGTATTCTGAGCTAACTTTTTCCCAACATCTACATCTGTTGATGCTAGCATTACACGTTTTTCTGGATTCACGTGAACATGAAGAAACGAGGAAATCACACTAAGGGGACAAGATCATACGAGCCATTTGATTCGCCACTATTCTGAAGAATCCAAGTTCTATCTTTCAAAGTTCTAAAATTAGAAATATATCAAATAGAGTAAATAATCACTTCTTTTCAGTTAAGTTTACTTTCAATATTTCCAGGGAAGCTATGGGGATTGATAGTTTCTTAGAAACTATGATTCATTCCTCACTTCTGAGGTAGGATCTAGAGTCTGACAAATAGATTAAGCAAGTTATTTCATTATTTATAATAGATCTACAAATTACACAGACAAATAACTACACTCGGTTATTTTTCTTGTTTTAAGTTTTATATTAGTTATCAAATTCTAAATATGTTTAAATAGCTACTTTCTTGCATTATTAAAGTTTCTAAGAAAATACAAAAATAGAAATTATACATATGTTGTAGGTTTATTCCACGTAGTTAAAATTTACTTTGTTACAGTTAGATTTACATTATTGTTTTATATGACAATCACGGGACCCAGGGAGCACAGAGAATACGTATTTGAGCCAATTGTGCCTCAACCCAATCTTGTCACAGAAATAGTTGACATAGATCAAAACATTAGAATACAAATCTTCCAAACAACAACAGATTTACGACAAATCAGCTCTTATTTGAGGGGATTAAATATAGAAGACAACCAAGCACACACGTTTTGGTCAAATCAACCAAACTACAGATTACCCTAGGCAAACATACATATGACTGTAGAGGGGTTCAAAAGAGAACAAACCTTTGGTTGTGATCCTTTGGTCCCACATCCAGATGCAGGAGACACTCTTCTAGATATAGATACCAGCCTAAGAATCTAGGTTGCAAGAACACCTGTGAGGTACTCTAAGAAGATCGTGCAGTTATTGATCCTAAATATAGAAGCTAAGAAAGCATATGATTATTGGATACTAGGGATTAGGACTTGATTTCATACATGACCATAGCAGAACCGCAACAACCAAGAGTCTATGGTTGTGATCCACAAATCCCGCAACCTAACGAATCCATAAGTCAATCAGACATAGACACTGGCCTACGTATATTAGTATTCAGATCTTCCCCACTTCCACCTATCATCATCGAACAAATATCCTTGCTAGACACAACAACTAACAAAGCTAGAGAGTTCTAGACTAGGCCAGAGAACCGTCCATAGAATTGACTACATTTACCATCCACCATATGACCTTATCTGGAGACATACACGAAACTATCCCAGGTCATTTTCCACATATTCCACAACCCATAGATCGAATCGAGCCATAGCTCGATATTGATTAGAGCCTTCAAGCAGTCATCCTTGTCGATCGATCTATCACACCAGTTCAGGTTAGAAGGGCCTTCTTTGCCTTAGATTCGTAAATTCCACTAGTGCGTATTGAAGACATTAGATTGCCTAACTAGTTTTTCTACATCCCACGCATATTCCATCCCCACCGGCTATCTCGACATGACCTCGGGAGGTCAGGTACGTGGAAGAGTTACCTGTAGATTCCCACGCTCGCTTGTCACTTTTCCGGCATACAAAATTGGTGAACCCAATGTGAAACTAACAACTGTTTCACCTTCTCTTTGAGAAGTTTCATCTTATCTCATCCACCTTCACTCCTTCCCATTATTCTGCAGGTATTCATATACCCCCCGAATATGTCGGGATTCGATGCATATGGAAGATCCCTCTTGGGTCTTGAGGCTTACTACGCCCAACAGAATAGGAAATCATCACCATCACTCTTGGTATGGGGTGACAACTACTCAACTAATCAGTTGTCAACACAAACTCCAAGAATTAGATATAATTCGTCTTTTCAAACTGAGGAGTTAGATCAACCCCCTCAAAAACAACAAACAGAGCCTTCAGGCTCAAGTAATATGATGTTCACCGGAGAATCTAGATCATCTCCTAAGATGCTATTTAGACCACAAATTAGTAGACAATCAGACGCATACCTGGTCTTAGATGATGAACAGTCAATACATTATCCTAGGAGTGAACAGCGCTCTCAGGGAATATACCTACCTGTAGGAAGTTTACAAACGCAACCCGAGGTCTCTTTTCAAGAAAATACCTCTATACCATTGCATATAGGAAATACTCTTGGAGAAACTTGGCAAGATAGTGATCAGTTCATAGCAGGATATCACATGCCTATACAAAACCATGGTATACAAAAAATTCCACCAAGGAAGAATATCGTGACTTCACCAAATGAAGTCATTTCAACGTTAGTAGAAAAAGTGGGAGGGTTAGAACTTGCCCAGGAAATTCAAAATTCACAATTCATGCAAACAGGGGGTTCCAATTCTCCACACCATCCTAGCCAAGTAGATCTTCTCATAGGAGTAGGCATGTTAGGTATGCCTCCTCAGTATCCACAACAAACGCCAACTAGGCCCATCATCTCTAACACCATTCCTCCAGGTCTAGTATCAAACAATCCATTCCTGGACAATACCCCGTCATACTTAAACATGTACTCCAAATCACCACAAGGAGATATGTTCTCCTCTCCTAGCATGCTTGCTCAAACACAGGTGTTTCCTTATGCCCCTACTAACGCATACGCTGCGCCATATCAACAACCCATCCCACCACCACTCCCTCAGCAACCACCATCAATGGTCGAAACCTATGCGATAGAGACTTATTCAGAATATTTGAAAGAGACCTTAGACTTCGCCATACGAAGCGTCATGCTTCCAATACCCCTTCCCGATTTACCCAAGTACAAAGGTGATGGAGATCTAAACACGCATATCAAAGCTTACGCTACAGCCATATGAGAACTACTCCCTTGGGATGGGGTTGTTGCTAAAATATTCCCCAAAACTTTGGAAGGCATCACTCTTGATTGGTATTATAGAATACCTGAGGCTTCCATCCATTCATTTAAATAACTCATATTAGAGTTCATTAAGGCATTTTAAATGAACAAACTATTAAGAACAGGAATCAGGGAGTTCTTACACATCAAATAAGAACACAACGAATCTGTCGCCCATTTCATCCAAATGTGGCGTACAGTCCTTTATTCCTCAGCAAGTGCGCCAAGCATGGATCAAATGGAACTATTTGATTTATTCCTTCATTTTCTTAGCAGAGAAGTGAAGGAAGAAGTCCAGAAGTTCCCGTTACGAACTTACGATGAAGTACTAGAGAGTGCTCTTCGAATAGATCAAGCAGTAATTAATAGTGGTCGCAAAACATATGGAGCAAACGGGAGGTTAATCGCCCCCAATTAGAACACTATAAATTATCCCACCACCGCAAACGTCAATCAAGGACCTAAAATCCTTAACAAAAATCAGGGTGTAACAACAGATGGAGTAACCGATCAGCCCAAGAAGGTAAATGTTGTCAATACTCCATCACAAACAAACAACTAATGAAACAACAACTTTACCCCAACAATCAATACAGTGGATTTTATCCATCCACAACAACAACAACAACGGCAAAATCCCATACAAGGGCCAAGCCAAAACTCATTTGGTTATCAAAACCAAAATCAAATCCAGAAACAACAAATGCAAAACTTTAATCCTAATAGGCAACAGTTTGATCAGAGTTTTAGGCCACAATATACACCAAACCAACAAACCACGAATTACAATCCCAATTCATATTGTGGTTTCCACAAAATTCAAGGTCATGATACTAGAACATGCTGTGACTACAATAAATTCATGCAACGTTTTCCAGAAGAACAAAGACAGTTCTTCACAAATTTGTTTTTGGCAGATCCCGTGTCACCACCACCAAGCACGCACGCAAGGGCAGTTTCTCCTCAGAATGCTCCCCTCAATATCTTTAACGATCCACTCCCAAATCATGATAATAACAGACTAAATCCAACTGGGATGAACAAGGGTGCAATGACGGGAAACAATGATCATGAAGCCTCGACTTCACTAAATCCATCAGTTGCGCCACAATTAGGAAATCAACCGAGACCCAAGATAGTCAGTTTAGTAGAGCTAGACGCTAAACTACCTATCGAAGCTATAACAAGAACACAAGAATATTTCTCTCAACCAAGCCCAAGTCACTTGCCAGAAACAGATAAGAGTCAACAAATAGTAGAAAAACCCGTGGGTGCCTATGATTTAATTAATGACCTAACAAAAACCTTCTCGCACATTTCATTTTTAGATTTACTAAAAAACTCTCCTGCTCACAGGGCTGCTCTTTTAGAAGCATTAGGTTTAGGTCATTTAATTAACATCACTCCACCTCCTGAAACACAGGTAAATAATGTAGATTTTGATATCCATCCTCCGGGACAGCCGGACAAGGATGTCAAATTTATATTTGAAATAAGTAAAATTCCTACAGATGCTGAGATTACACGCCGAGGTGATCCAGCCTTACACTTACAAGTATGGGTTTATAATAACTACGTAAAATGAGCAATGGTTGATGATGGGGTTGTAGTCAACATAGTCCCCTTCTCTTTCCTTCAAAAGTTAGGATATGGGGAAACAAACTGTTCCACCACTCAAAATATATTAAGAGGCTATGATAGCCTTAAAGCCACTTCAATTGGAACTATAATACTATCGGTCACCTTAGGACCCAAAACAATCTTGACTGAGTTTTATATTATAGATCGGGAAACTAATTATAATATGATCCTCGGCCGACCATGGATACACCAAATGAAGGCAATCCCTTCTACGTTATTCCAAGAAGTAAGATTCTTGCATCTAGGAAAGGTGTTTGTAGCCAAAGGCGATCTAAAACCTTTCGATATACACCTAGCTGACTTAAAGAAAATGCCAGGTGTGCACTCAGAATTTGAACTTCCAACAAACCAACTTAATAAACCCACTGACGCAAAAATAGAGGAGAAGTTGGTACCTACAATGGATCTTGAGACTATGAATCTTGAGGCTAACATTGTAGAAACGGTATCATTAGGAACTACTGCAAAAATCATTGAATTACTAGAACAAGATCTACCAATGTTTCTACCATTTGAGTCTGTGGGCATGGGAAATTCCCTAGGTGTTGGTTCTCTTCGAGCTGAGGATCTCTGTATGGTGGAAGTAGAATGTGCAAACACAACAAATATCCTAGCATCCATATTCCCAGCTAAATATTGGACTCTCCATTTTGATGGAGCTAAATGCCATTATGGAGGAGGGGCTGGTGTAATCTTTACTTCCCCTGAAGGAAAGGTCCTACCATTCACCTTCAAACTCAATTTCGAATGTACAAACAACGACACTAAATACGAAGCCCTCCTCCTTGGCCTCATTTTAGCCAAGAGGATTGGTATTAATAACATGAGAGTATTAGGAGACTCACAATTGGTATTAAACCAATTCTCTGAGATATACGAAACCAAAGCCAAGCATTTGCAGCTTTACAATAAAGTTGTATTAGATTTAAGAAAGGAATTTGACTTCATATCAATTGAAACAATCCCACGAGAAAAAAATCTTCTCGCTGATTCAATAGCAACTTCTGCATCATGTTTTACTCCAAGAAATAAGTTAGAGGATACCCGTTTCATAGTATCCCTTCATGATGAACCATTGATAAAGACAACGACAAATTCTCTTTTAAACGAAAATGAATCTACTATCTTAGACCATGTTGATAGTGATATGGCCACTTTGGATTCCTTAAACACCTATGCGGCACTACATCTCTCCTATCATACGATAGATTTGTCCTTAATCCCACATTCATCTTCTTACTACGGAAATCCCATAATGGAACCTAGCATATACACCGTAGAAAGTGGGGACGATTTGGATTTACCTCTAGCCCCACCTAAGTTTGAAGAAGGTAATGCCTCTTTAATCGAAGAAACAATTGATGTTAACATCAGAACGGAGGATGAACCAAAAATATTGAAATTAGGGTCCTCATTAACCCCAGAAGAAGTAAAAATACACACTCAAATCCTCAAGGAACATCAGAAAGCTTTTGCATTTAATTACAAGGAAATGACAGGTGTTACACCACACATTGCAGTGCACAACCTCGTCACTAAACCTAATGCAAAACCAGTTAAACAAAAATCAAGACCCATGAAACCCAAGGTGGCTCTCATGGTGAAAGATGAAATAATTAAACTCCTACAAGTAGGGTTCATCAAACCAGCCGATTACTCTCAACGGGTATCTAATATTGTTCCCGTTCTCAAAAAGAATGGGAGGATATGCATCTACATAGATTTCTGAGACATTAACAAAGCATGTCCTAAGGACGACTTCCCATTACCATCCATAGATGTCATTGTTGATGCAACAACTGGATTTGAACTCTTTTCCCTCATGGATGGATTCTCGGGATACAATCAAATCAGAATATCTGAACAAGACCAAGCCAAAACCATGTTTATAACTCCTTGGGGAACCTATTGTTATGCTGTTATGCCATTTGGCCTCAAGAACGCTGGTGCTACATACCAGCGAGCTATGACATATATATTCCATGATTTAATTCATAAAATTGTGGAATCCTATGTAGATGACTTGTTGGCTAAGGCCAAGAAGTGTTGTGACCATCCAGAAGTACTCCGCGTCATTCTTTCACACCTAATAGAATATGGAGTCACACTAAATCCAAAGAAATGCGTCTTTGGTGTAACAGGTGGAAATCTCCTAGGTTACATCATATCGTCATGAGAGGTAGATGTTGATCCAACCAAAATTCGGGCTGTCCTCGAAATGGTCCCACCTTCGAATGAATCTGGAATCAGGTCATTTCTCGGAAAACTGGGTGCAATCCAGAGATTTATCCCAAACTTAAGCTTCGTCATTCATCCAATTAACAATTTACTCAAGAAGGATTATAGCATTGATTGGACCAAAGACTGCAATGAAGCCTTTGATGTAGTTAAGTGTTTCCTGCTATCACCACCTACGCTAATGCCACCCAAGCTAGACCGCCCGTTAATTTTGTATTCACAAGCTACTGATGTCTCGCTGGCCTGTATGTTGGCCCAAGAAGACAATGAAAAAAAGGAACACGTGATTTATTTCATTATTCGAACATTACTTGATTATGAAACACGTTATACACAGGCAGAATGAGAGTGCCTTGCTATAGTCTTTGCTACTAAATGCTTAAGACACTATATGCTGAATCAAGAAATAAGGGTCATGGTAAAAACGGACCATTTACGAACTTTCCTCACACAAGGATCCTTTTCTAAAAAGTCTAGGAATTTTATAACCTTAATGGGGGAATTCAAATTACATTTGTAAATCAGAATTCGGTTAAATGAAAAATCATCACAGATTGGTTAGCTGATAACCCATTAGATGGAGGCAATTTAGTAGATTTAGAATTTCTAGATGAATGCGTATACTACATCGAAACCCGACCCTATATCTCTGAGTGTCCTTGGTACATTGATATCATTAATTATATCATGGACCATATGTACCCAGAAGGAGCTACACCGCAACAAAGAAGGCAGTTACGTATTATCGTAGCTAAATACGTGATTATAGAGCAAGTGCTCTTCGAAAAGCATTCGATGGAATGCTCCTAAGATGTGTCGACACAAAAGAATCCAAGAAGATTCTCCATGAATCCCACAGTGGAATATGTGGAGGCCACTTCGGTGGCCATGCCACCGCTCGAAAAATACATCGAATGGGCTATTTCTGGCCCACTCTAGAACACGATGCAGTAGAGTTTGTACGCAGGTTTCATAAGTGCCAAGAATTCTCCCATGAGATCCACATGCTGGCACAAGCTCTACAACCAATCGCTACTCCATGGCCCTTTTCTATATGGGGCCTATATTTGATAGGGAAATTCTCTCCCTCATCCACAAACGGCCATAATTTTATAATCACGGCCACTGAATATTTTACCAAATGGGTAGAGGCTATGGCTCTTACTACTGTACCTGGTTCTGTAATCACCAAGTTCATTTTAAACCAAATCATTTGCAGATATGGTATCCCACAAATCATTATCTCCGATAATGGAACTTCTTTTAAAAATGAAGAGGTTTGCGAGCTATGCAATAAATTTAAGATAAGCCATCATACGGCTTCCTTGTATTACCCTCAAGCCAACGGACAGGCTGAAGCGATGAACAAGACACTAAAAGCCATTCTCCTTAAAACTGTGAAAGAAAACAAACGAGATTGGCATTTGAACTTATATCTGACCTTGTGGGCCCACCGAACCTCAATAAGAACACCAACGGGAGAAACTCCTTTCTCACTAGTGTTCGGGGTAGAGGCAGTTCTCCCACTCGAGGTTGAAATACCCAGTCTCCACATTTCATTACAAGGGATTCTGGATGAAGACGCTTACAGAGAAGCACGTCTTTCCCAACTAGAAAGCCTAGATGAAACTAGGTTAGATGTTAAACAATGACATAGAGTTTATGCTGACCGGATGTGCCGCTGTACAACAAGAAGGTCTATGAACGTGACATATACAAAGGTGATCTAGTTCTAAGGCTTGACAACCGGATTGACAAGAAGACCGGCGAAGGAAGGAAATTCTTTCCCAAATGGTTGGGCCCATACCAAGTCATGAAGGACCACGGAAATGGTGCATACCTCTTATGTACACTAGAAGGTGAATAATTTGGTGAAACAGTCAATTCCCTGCACCTCAATTAGTTCTACGCATAAGCAGCTAGCACTACTTATATAACTATCTACATTGCATCTTCATATAGATTAAGATCATTTTGTCCACTTGTTTCTTATATAAATGGTGATCAAGGAATCTATTCTCAAAGAAATTCATTACAAACTCATGATGTTGTTGGCATAAACTCTTTAATCATACCTCTCCATTTTCATGGTGTCATCAAATTATCTCGGAATCATTTTATCAAATAAAGCTAGATATGACAAAGTCTTAACGGTAACCATATCAAGATATGCAAGTTTATTCTCACTTTGATTTCTTCTTAGGGTAGATGTCTTGCCTATGGTCTGTTCTAGAAGCTTCATGGTGTCACATCTATCCCACATGTATATCTCTTTGGAAATAAGCACATACTGACGTTTTGCTCAAGAAAACAAGTCAAACGTTGATCAAACAGAAAATTTTAATTTTACACATTTCCTTGCCCCCCCAACCTTCGGTGATGAGCTTGCATCTCTTACTAGTGACGTAGGGTTGGGAAAGGATGGAAATGCCCTTACTCGCCTATGCTTTTCCCATGGTGTTAAACCCATGCTTCTTACTAGTAGCATGGGGCAAAGTGTAGGGAGTCCTCTTGACAAATAAATGTAAATGGTCATACACAAACAATTCAAACTTTGAAACTTTGAGTCAAAAATAAATGAATCAGATGTTCAAAATTCCAAGAGAGTTAAAATCCTAAAAACCCATATTTTGTCTACTATGTGGCCATCTACGGATCTAAGTCTAGATAAACCACAAAGTAAGTTGCATTCTAAACTATGAAGTCACTCGGGTAGAGTAAGCTTGTAGCTTCCAATTTGGTTCCACCAAATCTTTGTCTATCTCTCATCACTATCATTTCAGCTACACCTCGTAACTTGTGCCCTTTCTAGCTCTCAGTGATGAGCCCTCGCATCTTACTAGCTGCGTGGAGTTAGAAGTGGGGCAAGTTTATCTATTCATCATACTGGTTTGTATTCATCACTTTGCAAAACAAACATGAGGTATCCAAAATTGCTTATAGAAGCTAAGATTCAAAATCATATTATATCTACATCACCATATATCGGCATCATGAAACACAAAAGGAAATAAACATTTGCATCATTTGTTCTCCATTGCATACATTCTAAAAAGCATATAAACATACATCATAGTATACATAGGGAAATTGGAAATAGAAAGGAAACCATAAGTGCCAAGGTTTTGATCCAGAACGAATGCATATATATATAAATAGTCAATGTTTATATACAATGCCATCATGCACTAAGCATGGTCAAAACGCTCAAAGAGCCCGTGATATACAAAAGAATATATAAAAGAAAATCTAAGAGAGCCAAGTGACCTCTCAATCCCTATCCAACCCCTCCGAAGGTACACGTCCACACCTAGGACTCTGTCTACGCCAGTGCTCTGAATGTACAGAGGGCCTAGGATCCTAAGGAGCAGCCACAGTCTCACCATGAGAATGGCTCCTCATAAGACGCTCAGCCGTCTTGTACCCTGCTAGCTCAGTGCGAAGGGTCGATACCATCCTGGCCACATGCTAGACTGGAGAAAAGACGTCAGTATGCCTACCGGCTACTGAAGGCTCCCCATCATCTACAGACAGCTCTGCATGCGTCCTATCCATGGGGATCATCATGGAATCAGTACATACCCTATGGATCAAATCCCGCCACTCATCAACAATCTCTACAAACAAAGGAGAAAACAAGTTAGAAACCAAACAAGAAATTAGGAATACAAGATTGCAACTAAGGAAAGCCTACAAATAAACATTAAAAGGGAGAAAGGGTAACTTACTCAAATCCCCAGGCCTAAAGGATGGGTCACTGGGGCCGGCACCTACCGTGGATGCTGCTGTCAACTGAGGGGCTTCTCCTGTGGCAGGAGCAATGTGTCACCCCGCAACGGACTCATCCTCTCCACCATGGCCCTGGGAGAGTGGCTCCTCTGAAACTAGACTATCCCTCTCTGTGCTCTGCTCAACCCTCTCTGCCTGCATGATATCCTGAGTGTCATGCCACTCAGGATCGCTGTCATCGGTCTCCTCTATTCCTCCCTCTGTGAACTCCTCAGACTCGGAGTTAATGTCAATAGGGTCATCGCTGCTATGAGTAGGACCCACATCAATCTGAAGCAAAGGTTCCTGAGTCACACCGACTCTCCATCTAGCACGTACTATCCTCCTGATTGCAATAGGAATGCCAAGAGTAACCAATGTCCAAACTCGGCCTCTAGGCCCCCCTCTGGCCTCACAGACTGATTTGTAGACCGGCACCACTGGGGGAAGCATACCCGTATATGGTAGGCCAAATTGCTGAGGAACCTGGCCAAAGGGGTGCACCTCCACTCGTCCCACTCTATCAATGAGCTGCCCTATGGTGGAGTAGGAGATCAAGGTAAGAGTCTCCTCGCCCCATATACCCGCCATAGTCTAATACAATGTCGTCTCCATGTCGGTAGTAGTCAGGGAGGCAACTGGCTGATGAGGTGCTCTAAGCACCGACATGTCTATCCATCTGGCTGCCCTAACAGCTCCAGAATCTGGCACCTCCACACCCCTGCCATAAGGGATGAAATGCTCATAAACCCAACTCATGACTAGAGTCGGGTGGCTAAATGACTGCCCCTGTAAATGGACCACCCTGTATAGATCATGGTAGGTGGTCCCAAGAATGTCTACTCCCTAAGCGTATATCCAACCATGCCCCTCTATCTGTGTAATAATGGGGGCCCAGCAGTATAATAATGTGTCCCCTCCCTTGTCCCCGATAAATCTTGAGGCAAGGATCCCCATGATGTCCTGTCGAAATATGGGGATAGGCAAAGAAGGAATAGATCAAACTCTCACCCCCTTCTTCGACCCCATGGAGATGGCTGCATCTCCCATATATGTCACCCACTGTGTAATCTGTGCCCGTGAGCCTGTTGTCTCTAAAGCGAGTCGCCTCCCGATGATCGGGACCCCCAGAATGCGGTAGACGTCCTTTAATGTAATGGTCCACTCACCACGGACCCCTGGTAATTGGAAGGTGTTTCGGTCCATATCTCAGTATTAAAACAAGTCACAAAGGATGTGACTAGATGGTGTAATATGGGGCACGTGTGATATGTGCAATATGCCAACCCTCTGAAGTGTGTCCTCCTCATCCTGTGAGAGGGCATTTAGTACCCCTGGGAGCCAATCACACTCCCTCTCTCTACTTCATCGGATGTACTCCTCTCTCACCTGCATACACCCAAAAACACACAAAATAAAGTAAGTTAGCATCCAGGCAATACCGAGAAAATCATGAAAACATGTAGAAGTGCTAAAAATACAAACACAATCTCAAAAATAGGTTCCTTTTGCATTCTGTGCAAAACCGCCGCCCTGAGTAGGGAGGCAGTTTTGTAACCGCCGCCTTAAGGGTGGCGGTCGTGTAATGGCCGCCCTGAGCAAGACGGCGGTGATGTAACCACCGCCCTGGGTAGGGTGGCGGTCATGGTCTGAAAATCCACACGGTTTTTTAAACTAAAAAGGCCTAAAAAGTGCAAAAAACAGCCATTTAACCTAAAAACAGAGCCTACCCAGTAGGCACCCCCCCTAGGTGGACCTTTTAACACTTGCATTTTCAAAAATGACCTCCCCATTGTAGATCATTTAGCATTTCATAATTAAAGGGGGAAAAACAATAAACTGAAGAAAACTAACCTGTGATTGCTGAGGTCGATGTTTCACACGTGGAGGCATGATCACTATCTCGCTGTAGACGTTTTGACTCTACTCACGCAAGAAACCGTCACCATGGGTCCCAGAGCTCAAAATCAACCAAATCGACTCGCACAAATGAATAGGAAAATGGGCCCAATTTCATACATATAACACTCTGTTTTGTTTTAAAATGACTTTTTCACAGGTTTGGAGCGCTGATGGAGGTAAGTTCCTATCCTCGCACAAATGGTACGTTCTCATTCCTTGTTATCTTAGCGTTTATTTTCAAACTATTGTTTCTATCTGCACTTGAGTTCTCCTTTCATTTTGCAGGTAGCAGGAATTTTGGATGGCGTCATTTCAACACACAGACGTGTCAGGTATAACTTCTAACTTCCCATTTCGGGACTGTCATACTCGGACCCACCATTTTACGCCTCTCCATGGCTAAAACGCTTCTCCGAGGGGGCAATATGTACGTACCCAAAATTGTAAGGTACTGTACTACCAGAACAATGTGACAAGTGCCCCAATGATGATACAGGTCTCCTCGCAACGTGTTTGGGATCCAGAAAAGATCTCTAAGTATGCGTTAACATCCTGCATGCCCTGCTTAGTCCCTGCGTCCTTTGTTTTTCCCTTTTCCCCTCTTTTCTTGGCCTTTTGCTCATCAGTAATGAAACCGCCACCCTACGAGTGACCGCCACCCTGATCAGTGCAGCAGTCCTGTAACCGCTGCCCTACTCAGAGCGGCGGTTGTTTACGCATTTTCCAGAAAGTTCGTTTTTACCAACTCACATAAAAATCAATGATTCACCAGCTTTTCTTTGCCGACTTGGGCTTGCATTTATGTTTTTGGTCCCCTGGAAGAGTGTTTGGCCATTTTTTATAGTTTTAGAGTTCAGTTTGGTTTTGATCTTTAGGTGAATGAAAAGCTATAAATAAATGGTTTGTGCACAAACAAAAGATCTGGCCCCTCATTCACTTCTCATACTCTCATTTTCAATAGTTCAGTTTATTATTTTGCTTAGAATCCATAGTTTCAATCCTTTGCATGTTTAGTTAGCATTGTTCAGCTGTTGGTAAGCCACATACCCATCTTGTGTAGGTAGTACTGTTATTTCACCCAATCCATTGGAGTAAAAAAGCTTAGGAAGCCATTAAAGTTACAGGTTTTGCTCCTCAAAATAGGATAGTTTCAGGTTCTGGATGCTTTATGTTGCATGACTCACAATAAATCCCGCTAGGAATTGCATAATCCAATCTCTATACTCTTGCGCTATCCCTCTCCTACTCGCATTGTATTCAGTTTGTGTTCTGAGCTACCTTTATCCCAACATCTACATCTGTTGATGCTAGCATTACATGTTTTTCTGGATTCACGTGAACACGAAGAAACGAGGAAATCACACTGAGGGGACAAGATCATACATGCTATTGGATTCGCCACTGTTCTGCAGAATCCAGGTTCTAGCTTTCAAAGTTCTAAAATTAGAAATATATCAAATAGAGTAGATAATCACTTATTTTCAGTTAATTTTACTTTCGATATTGCCAGGGAAGCTATGGGGATTGATAGTTTCTAAGAAACTATGATTCATTCCTCACTTCTAAGGTAGGATCGAGAGTCTGGCAAATAGATTAAGCAAGTTATTTCATTATTTATAATAGATCTACAAATTACACAGACAAATAACTACACTCGGTTATTTTGTTTGTTTTAAGTTTTATATTAGTTATCAAATTCTAGATACGTTTAAATAGCTGCTTTCTTACATTCTTAAGGTTTCTCAGAAAATACAAAAATAGAAATTATACATATGTTCTAGGTTTATTCCACGTAGTTAAAATTTACTTTATTACATTTAGATTTACATTATCGTTTTGTATAACAATCACGGGACCCAGGGAGCCCATGGAATACGTATTTGAGCCAATTGTGCCTCAACCCAATCTTGTCATGGTAATAGTTGACATTGATCAAAACCTTAGAATATAAATCTTCCAAACAACAACAGATTTATGACAAATCAGCTCTTAGTTGAGGGGATTAAATATAGAAGACGACCAAGCACACACATTTTGGTAAAATCAACAGAACTATAGATTACCCTAGGCAAACATACATATGACTGTAGAGGGGTTCGAAAGAGAACAAACATTTGGTTGTGATCCTTTGGTCCCATAGCCAGCTGCAGGAGACACTCTTCTAGATATAGATACCAGCCTAAGAATCCAGGTTACAAGAACACCTGTGAGGTACTCTGAGAAGATCGCGCAGTTATTGATCCTAAATATAGAAGCTGAGAAAGCATATGATTATTGGATGATAGGGATTAGGACTTGATTTCGTACATGACCATAACAGGACTACAACAACCAAGAGTCTACGGTTGTGATCCACAAATCCCGCAACCTAACGAATCCATAAGTCAATCAGACATAGACACTGGCCTACGTATATTAGTATTCATATCTACCCCACTTCCACCTATCATCATCGAACAAATATCCTTGCTAGACACAATAGCTAACAACGCTAGAGAGTTCTGGACTAGGCCAGAGAACTGTCCATAGAATTGACTACATTTACCATCGACCATATGACCTTATCTTGAGACATACATGAAACTATCCCAGGTCATTTTCCACGTATTCCATAACCCATAGATCAAATCACGCCAGAGCTCGATATTGATTGGAGCCTTCGAGTAGTCATCCTTGTCGATCGATCTATCACACCAGTTTAGGTTAGAAGGGCCTTCTTTCCCTTAGATTCACAAATTCCACTAGTGTGTATTGAAGACATTAGATTGCGTAAATATTTTTTCTGCATCCCATGCATATTCCATCCCCACCGGCTATCTCAGCATGACCTCGGGAGGTCGTGTACGCGGAAGAGTTACCTGTAGATTACCATGCTCTCTTGTCACTTTTTCGGCGTAGAAAATTGGTGAACCCAATGTGAAACTAACAACTATTTCACCTTCTCTTTGAGAAGTTTCATCTTATCTCATCCACCTTCGCTCCTTCCCATTATTCTGCGGGTATTCATACACCCCCCGAATATGTCGGGATTCGATGCATATGGCAGACCCCTTTTGGGTCTTGAGGCTTACTACGCCCAACAGAATAGGCAATCATCACCATCACTCTCGGTATGGGGTGACAACTACTCAACTAATTATTTGTCAACACAAACTCTAAGAATTAGATATAATTCATCTTTTCAAACTGAGGAGTTAGATCAACCCCCTCAAAAACAACAAATAGAGCCTTTAGGCTCAAATAATATCATGTTCATCGGAGAATCTGGATCATCTCCTCAGATGCTATTTTGACCACAAATTAGTAGACAATCAGACCCATACCTGGTCTTAGATGATGAAGAGTCAATACGTTATCCTAGGAGTGAACAGTGCTCTCAGGGTATATACCCACCTATAGGAAGTTTACAAACGCAACCCGAGGTCTCTTTTCAAGAAAATACCTCTATACCATTGCATCTAGGAAATACTCTCGAAGAAACTTGGCAAGATAGCGATCAGTTCATAGCAAGATATAACATTCCTATACAAAACCATGGTATACAACAAACACCACCAAGGCAGAATATTGTGACTTCACCAAATGAAGTCATTTCAATGTTAGTAGAAAAAGTGGGAGGGTTAGAACTTGCCCAGGCAAGTCAAAATTCGTAATTCATGCAAACAGGGGGTTCCAATCTTCCACGCCATCCTAGATAAGTAGATCTTCTCACAGGAGTAGGCATGTTAGGTACGCCTCCTCAGTATCCACAACAAACGCCAACTAGGCCCATCATCTCTAACACCATTCCTCCTGGTCTAGTATCAAACAATCCATTCCTAGACAATACCCTGTCATACTTAAACATGTACTCTTAATCACCATAAGGAGATATGTTCTCCTCTCCCGGCATGCTTGCTCAAACACAGGTGTTTCCTTATGCCCCTACTAACGCATACGCTGTGCCATATCAACAACCCATCCCACCACCACTCCCTCAACAACCACCATCAATGGTCGAAACCTATGCGATAGGGACTTATTCAGAATATTTGAAAGAGCCCTTAGACTTTTCCATACGAAGCGTCATGCTTCCAAGACCCCTTCCCGATTTACCCAAGTACAAAGGTGAGGGAGATCCAAACGTGCATATCAAAGCTTACACTACAGCCATACGAGAACTACTCCCTTGGGATGGGGTTGTTACTAAAATATTCCCCAAAAATTTGAAAGGCATCTCTCTTGATTGGTATTATAGAATACCTGAGGCTTAGATCCATTCATTTAAACAACTCGTATCAGAGTTCATTAAGGCATTTGACATGAACAAACATTTAAGAACAAGAATTAGGGAGTTCTTACACATCAAACAAGAACACAACGAATTTGTTGCCCATTTCATCCAAAGGTGGTGTATAGTCCTTTATTCCTCAGCAAGTACGCCAAACATGGATCAAATGGAACTATGTGATTTATTCCTTCGTTCGCTTAGCAGAGAAGGGAAGGAAGAAATCCAAAAGTTCCCATTACGAACTTACGATGAAGTAATAGAGAGTGCTCTTCAAATAGATCAAGCAGCAATTGATAGTGGTCGCAAAACATATGGAGCAAACGGGAGGTTAATCGGCCCCAATCAAAACACTACAAATTATCCCACCACTGCAAATGTCAATCAAGGACCTAAAATCCTTAACAAAAATCGGGGTGTAACAACAGATGGAGTAATCGATCAGCCCAAGAAGGTAAATGTTGTCAATACTCCATCACAAACAAACAACCAACGAAACAACAACTTTACCCCAACAATCAATACAGTGGAATTTAACCATCCACAACAATAACAACAATGGTGAAATCCCATACAAGGGCCAAGCCAAAACTCATTTGGTTATCAAAGCCAGAAACAACAAATGCAAAAGTTTAATCCTAATAGGCAACAGTTTGATAAGAGTTTTAGGCCACAATATACACCAAACCAACAAACCACGAATTACAATCCCAATTCATATTGTGGTTTCCACAAAATTTGAGGTCATGATACTAGAACATGCCGTGACTACAATAAATTCATGCAACGTTTGCTAGAAGAACAAAGACAGTTCTTCAAAGATTTGTTTTTGGCAGATCTCGTGTCACCACCACCAAGCACGCACGCAGGGGTAGTTTCCCCTCAAAATGCTCCCCTCAAGATCTTTAATGATCCACTCCCAACTCATGATAATAACAGACTAAATCCAACTAGGATGAACAAGGGTGCAATGACGGGAAACAATGATCATGAAGCCTCGACTTCACTAAATCCATCAGTTGCACCACAATTAGGAAATCAGTCGAGACCCAAGATAGTCAGTTTAGTAGAGCTAGACGCTGAACTACCTATCAAAGCTATAACAAGAACACAAGAATATTTCTCTCAACCAAGCCCAAGTCACCTGCCAGAAACATATAAGAGTCAACAAATAGTAGAAAAACCTGTGGGTGCATACGATTTAATTAACGACCTAACAAAAACCTTCTCGCACATTTCATTTTTAGATTTACTAAGAAACTCTCCTATATCAGTTTACTTATTCCATATTCTAATCTAGCCCTAGATTGAAACATAACCTATTATAGGAAGATGCTCACAAAAGCTTAGGGTAGATGGGAATACTCATTTGACCTAAGTCATCTGAATGTGAAAACGTACCCCAAGCCTTTGGGAGCTAATTCCTATCCAAAATATGCTCCTATCCAGTGCTAAAGAGAAACTAGGTTTGAGTCTGAATTCCAGATGTGTGTAGATCTAGACGATCAATGCAAAGGGTGATGCCACATGTCAACTACAATGTTGTATTCTCGAGAAGACCTAAGCCTTTTGGAAAGTACATCCCTACAGTTGGCGTGTGCCAACATCCTATAGAAACTACCTCATCGAGACGTACATACCCCAAGGAGTTTGTTAATACCTTAATAGTTTGGATTAAAACCTGATTACAACAACCCTACCAAACCCTAATCCAATGCTCAATAAGTTCTTTTCTGAATTTTCCTCAATTATCCCATTAAGAACATCATTAGTTTCAAGGTCACTTTTAATATTTGATCACATGGTTAACTTGTCAATTAACCATAACTGTGAAGCGTTATACTATTTCTTGTTTAAAAAATTACAATAAATTTTTAGATAGATTCAACATTTGAATATATATCCAATTTAAAGTATACTTCATACAATTTGAAGTCTAATAAATTGTAGTCATATTTCCAAACCTTTTGGTTTATGAGTAATTAAGAAAGAGAAAGAGTCTTTCTCTACATGTTAAGTGTTAGGGTTTATCCTACCCAATGGCCACATTTTCTTAATGTATGTTCATCACACGTTACATTACTATGTTATATAGTTTAGATAACAAATATCATATTTGTAACTTAACAAACTGCATCACAAGTAGAGAGATTGAACTAAATCCCTCTAACCAACTTATTAAAAGATAACGAATTAACATATAAATAATATTAAGAATATCAACAAGATAGAATCCATCTCTTCCATACAAGTACAAAATAATTTACACAAGCAATACAAGTAAACTATCAACTTTCAATTTATCTTTATAACTTATACATTGCAAGACTTATACATTTAGGTACACCGCATAACAACCATCTTCACTATGAAAGAATACTAATTTTCTTTTTTGTTACAATGTCAAGAATGAATCAGAATTCTTCACAAGGAATCAAATTTAATTCAGCCAATGTATCATATAATTTTTGCCTTCTTTTATCACTTACAAAGTCCATCTGCAAAAATTTCTAGCATGGGTCAGTTCAATGAACTGAGCATGATAAGCACTAAGTCTTAAAATGAGGTGCATTCCAATAATTGTTCCATTAAAACAACTCTGCTTTAATGAGACAATTATAACATCAAAAATATTAATATAAGTAATAGAAAATGGAAAAGAACTACATTTAACCAATTGAATTCACTTCCAAGAGAAGAACGAAATATAATCCACTATATCTACCTTACAAAAATTAATGTTTAATTGATCCTATCAATTATCCTTAAGAAAACAACAGATCATATCATCTCATTGATTCCAATTCTATCATAATAGAATACACCATGTATCTTTGCTTTAAGCCAAAAGAAGGGTTTACAACATGGTTCTCATTATGATGATTCCTCTAACTCATAAGCAAAAGAAGAAGAAGAAGCATTACAAACTATGCCCAAACAAAAGACATCCGAAAAACTGAAACAAATTCATACCATGAATTAACGGTTTCATTTAAAGGACAACTACCTTAAAATTCAACATTTAAGATATTCATCATAACAGAATCCCATTTCAATCCGAGAAGGAATAGAGAATCAAACAGTCTACCTATAAGTCTAAATCTACTTCCACATGTTAGAAGTTAACATTTAAAGATCTGAACCCAATGTTCAAAAATCAACGTAGACTCATACAGGAGTTAGTCTCTACTCGAGTCCATCCAAGTAGGATCCATGAAAAGATAGAGTGCAAAAGACAAAACTTACCCATCTCAAACAAAACAAAGAAAAGTCTTGTCAAACAAACAGTTTGCCAAACAAGCTTACATTTTTTGTTCAACAAAACCGAATCATCTAATCTCTTCCTACATCATTTCAACAAATGATTTGAACAAGGAAGACCAAACAAATCATAAAGAAATCTCCATTTCATAAGAGAATTAAAATAGAAAATTTCAACCAATGAACTTATCCCAATAATAGAAAAAAAAGGATTGTAATTAGAAAATGTTCCTATCAATAATCCATTTTATTGTACTAACAAATGAATTTCCACTTTTAATTAAAGCATAAAAATTCATAAGCTAGTTCACAGGAGAGAGAACAAAATCAAATCACAGTAAGAAGAAAGCACACTGCCATTTTCCTTACAATTTTTTACCTTCAATAAACACGAGTTTCAATTCCAATATGAGAATAGTATACACATAACAGTCCTAAAAACAACATTTTGTTTCTAAGGAATGACATTCCTTTCTTTTACAAAGACACAATGTTTATTTAATATATCCAACAAGACATAGAAAAACAAACCGATCAGCAAGCTAACGTGTTTAGAAGTATCAACAAACTTAAAGACTGAAATCCCATTTTCAAGTTTCAATATTGCATTACAAAATAGTATTTAGATCACGATTCAATAAGTAATATAATTAAAAAACAATCAGAACATAGACAAGGTAATCCCACCGTAAAAAATTCAGAGCACTGAAATAATAAACTCTTCTTTTAAACGAAACCCAGAGCTTATTTAAAAAGATTTGAAGATGCGGGTTTCAACAAAATTGAGGGGAAAAGAATACCCCCAATAAAAAAACATTTCCATCTCAGAAAAGACGAAAAAGTTCTAATAAAATAATTACTCAATCCATTCATCAACAAAAATTTTTACATTTAAGATCTCAAAGAGTTTACACAACCCAGGCAACTATTCTCCCAGTTTTCTTTGAACAATAGTTCAACAAAAGAGTTATAAGTTTTAATACAAGTAAAACCCAACTCAAAATACCAAAACAGAGTCAAACACAAAGTCTCAACAAAATTTCTAAGCTACACAAGTATTTTAATACGAGGGAAGTATAAAATATGACCTTCCAATAACAGTTTGGAGCTACACGAGTCTCTAATCACAGGGTCAAGGCAACACGAAGTTCTAATTCCAGTTTATACTTTAAACAAGAATCCCTAATACAATCTTGAAACAAAACACGAGCTTCAACAAGAGTTCAAAACTATACAAGTAAAAAAATACGAGTGCGGCATAAAACACGAACCTCTAATAATAGTTTAGAGGAACACAAGCAATAAAATACAAATACAGAGCCATATACGAACTTTGAACAACAATCCAGAGATACCTAGGATTCCAAACACCAGTTTAGAACAAAAAGAAGCTCCAATACAAGTTCATATCAAAACACGAAGCCCAAATACAAGCTCAAATGGAACTCAAGGTTCCCATATAGTTCAGAATCCACATATTGCAATGAAGGTCAGTTCCAACACAACAACCTTGAATACAAATTTTAGAAATGGAAAGAAGAGCTACTAATACAAGCTTCACATGCATGTTTCACTATTAAACTATCACAAAGAAATTTTTAAAACCAACATTATTTTTTCCATGGATTCATATCCAAGATAACAAAGATTATAAAACCCAACAAGCAAGTAACCAGATAAAACATGCAAGCCAAGAATCTCAAAAGAGCATAATCATTTTAATGAAACATTTAGAAGAAAGAAAGAGATCTTAAAGATTAGAGCCTATCATGCTTGATAGTGCTTCTACCAAATCAAAGGAGACCTCCAGCCAAGCTCACAACTGGTCCTCTTCTCCATGAAATATCAAACAACCATATTCTTTTTCAACAATTCCTCTTATACATCCCATGAACTGAAAATAGGTCTAAGACTTCAAAAATAACCATTAAGTGCAGTTGAATTTGCTTGTTAAAAAAACCAGAGAGCATGCAGATAAAAAATTACAGAACATGCAAAGTGAAACAACCCCAGGAAAACCCACTTGCATGCCTTCCAATACGGTTTGTGTACAAAAACCAAAAACCATAAGTTTCATTAATTCATATTTTCCCACCTATCCTTCCTTGCCACTGCCTTCCAATTCTGGTACTTTCAAAATCAAAATTATCATGAAATTCCATTTGAGTGATACTTCCACATAAGCCTCTGCAAAGTCACTAGCCCCTGCCAAAGTTGGTAGTACCCTATGCATTAAAAACCTTATCAATAACGTAAATGCCATAGGAACCGTCACACTTAATGCATGGGACAACTTAATTCCCCTTTCATATCCATTATTTTAGGATAGATCAAATTGCTTAGGTTAGACCTTAGGTAGTTTATAATATATACCTTAGGATATAACCCTAACAACAAATTTCCATCATAGATCTTAACACATAGCCTTAGGTAGTTTCCACATAGGTTAGATTAATTCACAACATAATAGTTTTAGGCATTAGGTTAGATCATCATAAAACCTTATAGTATTAGGTTCTAGGTTAATTTTAATAGCCTAGTAACCTTTCCATATCCTTTAACACAGAGCTAGGTTAGAATGCCAATCAACCAAGAAAGTAGAATAGGAAGCTTTCGGTTAGAATAAGAATTCTATTAAGTGACATAGCTTAGGTAGCAAGTATTATTACCTAGCTTAGGATTCGGTAGGATAGTCCTTTTTAGGATGTCGAATCCTTCCTATGCCATGAATAGGTTGTATTTTCATGTTCTTCAGAAATGTCCTACCATGATCGATGTCCAAGGACTCAAGAACAACATACAAATGAATGGAAATACGTTCACACAAAAATCAAAGAACTTGTAACAACAAAGTTCATTCAATATGTCTCTTAATTCATGGAATGTCAATTTTACCATTTTTTCAGGAGAGCATATTTAAAACATTCCTTGGATCATTGAAATTGATCAAAGGATGAGTCAGATTAATAGATAAGTTTATAAATACTAAACCAGATTGCAACTCACCTACCAAAAGTGAAAAATGGATTCAAGGAAGCCATTCCAATTCAGTCAAAGGATCTTAAGAAAAGAAAATATTTATCCATATCAAGCATGATCTCCATCAATCAAAAGAACATATATTTATAAGGAGAATCACATGTCAATACTTGAAATGTAAAGGAGGAAAATAACAACTGTTAAGGGTGTTACATGCTTCCCTCATAAAAGAATCATCGTCTCGATGATTACCTCTTTTAACAATTTACAACAAGAACAATCAATTCATTCACTTCTCTTATCCTAAGTCAAATATATCAAAACCTTATAGTTCCAGAAATCAGCATTAAATAGCTGTTCATTCAAATCAAATAAATATTTGCCAAAAAATGGCATACTTATTGTCATATAAAGATAAAATAATAATTTTTTATCAATCAACAGAATCAATTCTGTTCAAATAGATATGGAAAAGTAGTTTTCATATCCTCTAGATTTTCCCAAGTTGCACTCTCTTCATTAAACTAGTCACACTGGACCTTACATTGACTTATTTCTTGATTTCTTAAATGCATCTGGTGAGTTTCAAGCACGCATATGGGTTTAACCATGATAATTCCTATGTCTTGGACCTGTAAGGAATTCCAATTTAACACATGTGATAAATCTGAAATGTATTTCTTAAGCAAAGAAATATGGAAAACATCATGCATTCGTGACAAAGCAGGTGGTAATGCTAAATGATAAGCTACATGGTGTATTACTTCAATTATTTCAAAAGGTCCCACATAACGAGGTGATAACTTGGCAGCCTTCCCAAAAGTTATAGAACTCTTTCAGTTTAACCTGAAGAAAATCCTTCTCACTAAGTTCAAATTTCCTATCAGCCTGCTTTAAGCCAACATAACTCTTTTTCCTATCTACTACTTCTTTTAAGTGTTCATGAATCATTTTAACTTGTTGTTCCATTTCAGTAAGAATTTTAGGTCCAATTACCTCTCTATCTTCTATGCTATCCCAACTAACATGGGTTTTGCATTTCCTTCCGTATAATGCCTCGAAAGGTGGCATCTTAAGAGAAGCATGATATGTATTATTGTATGTGAATTCAACTAATGGAAGATATTCTTCCCACTTATACTGTTGATCCATGCAATACATTCGTAACATATCTTCTAAAACTTGATTTAATCTTTCAATCTTCCCATTTTTTTTGGATGATATACAGAACTAAAATTTAGCTTAGTTCATAGAGCTGCATTAAGTGTTTGCCAAAATCTTGATGTCATTCTAGGATCTCTATCCAAAATGATTAACTCAGGTACTCCATGTAATCTAAAATTTTTGTGTACAAATCTTCTTGCCAAAATAGGAGAACTTCAGATTTCTAGCAATAAAATGTGCTACCTTTGTTATTTTATGAACAACTAATAAGATAACATCATGCTTATTTCTCGACATAGGTAACCCTTGTACAAAATCCATGCTTATTACCTACAATTTGTACTTCGGTATGCTATGAGGATATAACAAACCGGTTGGTTGTATATGTTCCGCTTTAACACGTTGGCATTCAAGGAAATGTGTCACAAAATCAATAACATCCTTTTTCATTCCTTTCCAGAAATATTGATGTTTTATATCAGCAAACATCTTAGTAATGCCAGGGTGTCAAGAAAAAGGTGAATTGTGAAATTCAGTTAACAATTTCTTTCTAAAATTATTAAGCAAAGGTACATACACTCTATTTTCAAATCGTAAGATTCCTTCTCTATCAAAGTGAAACCTTTATACCTCAAATCGTTAGAATCTGTAGCAAGTGTTGCTTTTAATTGTTAAAAGTAAGAATCATATTCCATAACACTTTTTACTTCATCCTTAAACTAAGTTCTAAGTGTTATAAGAGCAGAAATGTGCTTCCTATGACTTAGAGCATCAACCACTCTATTTTCTTTTCCTTTATTGTAACTTATGTCAAAATCATATTGAGACAAAAACTCTAACCACCTTCAATGTCTTGCATTCAGATTTGGCTAAGTAAAAATGTGCTTTAGCCCAAGATGATTAGTTTTCAACTCAAATGGTTTACCAAGTAGATAATGCCTCCAAACTTGGAGTGCATGAACAATGGCAGCAAGCTCTAAATCATGTGGAGCATAACTCAACTCGTGTAACTTAAGTTTTCTACTTGCATATGCTATAACATGACCACTTTGTAACAAAATACCTCATAAACCTTCACTAGATGCATCTAGTAGTGCAAGGATAGGTGCTGAAGTTAACTATTCCTTCAAGGTTTTAAATGTAATTTCACATTTCTCACTCCAAATAAACTTTTTATCTTTCTTCTATAAGGAAATTATTGGTGCAACTGTAACATTCCCATTTTAAGACTTTAGAACTAAGGAATTTTTATTTTTTTGCATGATTAATGTCCTCTGTTCTAAATACATAATTTAGAACACACATTTCATAATAATCATTCTTATAGTAGATAACCATATGTAGCTGTAATGACTCAGTGAACTACCGATCCATTCACGTGTAACATTGAGTTTTGAGTATTCTACTAAATACTCCATACAATTGTTTCTTTTACCCTATTCTAGATTCTGAGTGATCTGTCCAAGGAACCTACTAAATACTTGTTACCAATATTCATCGGCATCACGATCCTTTGACTAGGTGACATAGGACAATGCAATCAACAGTTTGTGATACTTTGGCCAAAGATTTCTAACATACTATTCGTATAACTTATTCCTTGATGGCATACTCGTTAATCCGGAATACATCCTTCACCCCACTCCATTGTTAGTAAGAATGACTTATACTGACTTCTGTCAGCCCCCTCGTCCAAGGTTTAACTCTAGTTCAGGTTAGCAACATAGGTCATGTTATGAAGAGGCTCATAAAGACTTAGGGTATATTGGCATACTGGTTCAACCCAAGTTATACCCATGTGCAAAGGTACACTGAGTCCAAAAGGGCTACCTCATATCCTGGCTATGATACTAGCTAGTTCTGGAGGAAAATATTGATCAAGTTCAAAGGTGTGTAGGTCTTCTCGATTAATGCAGAAGGATGTTGCCACATGTTAACTACACTGTTATATCCCCGAGAAGATCCTAATCTTCTCAAAGGTGCAACCTTGTGGTTGACATGTTTCAAAATCCTACGGAACAACCTCGTAAAGATGTACATACCTCCAAAAGTTCACATACGCTAAGCTAAATTTGGGTTAAAAGATGACAGAATCTGGCAGCCTAACGAACCCCGAGTTCAATACTCTTAAGTTCTTTTTATGTATTGAAATACATTGATCCTAAGAACTTTAATTAACTTATGATTACTTCCAGATTTTTTAGTTTAAACCTAACAACCCATTATTCTGAGATAGGACAACAACAACTTATGTTCTGTTATTTTACTTGACTCAACCAGTTAAGGAAGTGTATCCACCTACTTAGGCTGAAACATGTCAGTCTTATTGTTATTAAGTCTTAATGATTAACACTCATACCTTTCTCTTCATAATTACACTTTAGGGCTCAACACACCCATAACGTCCTTTATAATTACAATGGCTTATATTATAGTTTTATTTCACATAACAGGGTATAATGAAATTCTTAAATAAGATTGTTTTGTTCAGCTGCTCACTTAACTTCAACTTTCTTAGGAAGTTCTTCTAAATTCCTTTTTATATTACCATTATGAATATACATCCAACCATATAGATAATAAGAAATTTATCCTCAAACAAGATAATTTACACAATCTATACCAGTAAATCTCCATCCTTCCATTCATTTAAAACTTATACATTTTAGGCATAATGTGTGATAGAAACCTATACTCAAAATGAGATGAAATTTTCTTGCTAAAGTACAACCTTGGAACAAATCAGAATTTTATTTACAAGAATTAAATTAGATCAACCAATGCATCAAGTAAGTTTTTGTGTGCTTTCATCACTTACGAAGTCCATCTGCAAAAATTGCTAGCACGGGTCAATTCAATGAATTGAGCATGATAAGCACTAAGCGTTAAAACGAAGTGCAATCCATAAAATTTCCTAATAAGAAAAACCTTGCTTAAATGAACCACTAATAGTTCATGCCACTAAGCATAGGTAATAATAATAAAAGAAGATTAATACTAAGGAAGAATTAACAAATGGAAGAGCAGAGTATACTCTAAAATTTTTGTCCTTCCACTTAAAGTATATTTGATCTCATCGATTATCTTTATAAAAAAATAATCACAACATATTATTATTTCCAATATTGCCAGTTATATTACAACCCTTATCCTAACTAAAAGATATGGGAGAAGTTTTCAGCATACTCCCATTAAGATGTTTCAACCAGTTTTCAAGTAAAACAAAAGAGAAAACATTTCTGTTATGCCCAAACACTTAACATCTCAAAAGGAAGAAACATATGCATATCATAATTTAACTAATCCTCTTCAAGGATTACTACTCTAAAATCCAACAATTTTAAAGTATTCCTCAATCAAATCCATATAATGGTGAACCTAGAAAACATGAAAGATTTTCAGTCAACTATAAGTTTTCCTATCATTGAATGATCCCAATCTATAAATAATTTTTTACAACTCAATTAAACAATTTTACTTCCTTTTTAAACATACATTTCATGTTTAAGAAAGATTTCCAAGAAAAGAGAGAGCTAGAACAACACCAGAAAAGAGATAACCAACTAATACATCTTTCTCAACTTTCCCAACGTAATACATGTTTTCTACTTTCCGGTAGAAACATTTTTATAATGCAACTCATACACATCTCACAAGTGGTAAGGTATTACAGTATATCCCTAAAGACCTATTATTCTTTCATGGTACCAAAATAGTGCTATTCAAACACAGTCTATAATCACTTTTTAAAAAAAACACTATTTACTTTTCCAGCCTTGACATCTATTTATTAAGCTCAAAAAGAAGTAACAAATCAGGTTTGGTGCTCACCCTCTAAAATTCTTGGTAGTCCAGGTAAGGCAGAACTATCCCAATAATGACAAGTTCAATGATAATTTAAATAAAATTCATACTGAGTAAGACTCAAATTATAATCCCGAGCTCAATAATATCGACACAACTACCTCAAAAACTCTAATCACTTAAGTTGAAAAACTAAGTTAAGGTAATCAACAGATTCCCTCTAGTTATAAGTATCCAAGGCCTGTAATAGTTCACCAGATACATTGCTTAGATGACTATTTAATTTGAAGCATCAAGAACAAGTTTCCTGTACAATATTGTTTCACCGCATTCAAATCACGAATTCATAACTACCCAATCACCGTATTACAAAACCGATTATAATAAAATACTTATAAACAGTTCAGAATCTAGAATAGGTTTATTGATTTCATTCATGCACCTTTCAAACCCTATTCCCAATTTCAAATAGAATGAAATAATCTTGACATTGTTAATACTTAACGACTTCCAATTTGGGTTTGTAAAAAGTCTCCACAAACCATTAATGTGGTCAAAGAATATGATTTTGCTAGCACCATACTAAGAGACTTCGGGTTACAGTCAATTTTACCCATAATAGCAAACAAAAATTTAGTACTATTCCAAATTCAACCAAGTTTTCACGGGAAGAAATAGAACACTAATCCATATCCTATTTTTATTGTGCATGTAATTTCATTATCAATCAATGTCCCTCACTAGAAGAATTACAAACTAAACCATATACTAGCCTACACACAGTGACTGCAAATTTCAAAATAGTCAATGCCTTTCATAAGAATAATACAGACTAAACCATATACTGGCCTATACATAGTGCGTGCAAATTTCAAAACAGTCAATGCCTTTCGTAAGAATAATATAGACTAAACCATATACTATGTTTTCCTATGCATGAAAACTTTACAATAGTTTAAGTTTCCCAAAGTGATACAAAACAAACCTTCCAAAAATTTAATCACATTCTAATTATCCATGAGATAAAATGCTAACATCCTAAGTAATTAATCTTAGAAACGATTTCGTTCACTGAAATGAGTATTCAACCAATTAGCTTGAACCAGTTTATGAGTTTCCAAAGGTCACAAGAGTTGATTACCCACATGGGTTTATAAACACAACAGTTCACAACACCAAATCAACAAATATAGACAGCTTTCATGTATAATAAAAACCACTAAAGAAGTCAAAACCAACCAACAATTTCAATCACTGAGGAAGTACAGTGAAGTATCCAGTTTTGCTCACATATTCACAATTCCGTTGTAAAAGAAAAAGCAATGCAAACAAGTTTCCAAAAAAATCAAGTAAAATCCAGATTCAACCTAGAAACACTAGTTTACACAAAACCCATAAATCCATATTCCAGATTAATCATGAAATGCACAAACACTTTAGATCAAGTTGTTTTCATACAAACATTTAGAGGACATAAGAGGTTTTAATAGTTAGAGCCTATAATGCCTGATAGTGTCATTGTGAACTCGAAGAAGACCTCTGATCAATCTCCTTTATTCTCTTCTTCTCCACGATAGGTCAAACAACCAAAAAATTCTTCCACAGTGTTTTATATACATTCCACAGAATGAAAATAGATCCGAAACATCAAAAATAACCATGCAATGAAGCTTAAACTGCTGGTTCAAAAAACCAGATTGCATGAAGAGTGAAAAATGGAGCACATGCGAAATGAAACAACTCATCCAAAATCCGTTAGCATGCCTAGATAGGTTGGTTGGGATCGACACCCAAATGCATTTAATTTTATTAACTCCAAGTTTCCCGCTTAGTCCTCCTTGCCACCGACGACCAAATTTGGTGAGTGCCAAATCAAATTTAACAAACATTTCAAACTTTAGTGATAGTACCATCTTGGCTTCTGCTAACCTACTAATCCCTGCAAAAGTTAGTAGTCTTTATTCCTTACAACCTTATCTCTTAGTATTAATGCCATAGAAACCATCGCCACTATGTATTCGACCCCCCTGTAGGTTCCAATTCATAACCACTAACTTAGGGTAGAGTAGTTGATTAGGTTAGGTCTCTAGGTAATTTAAAATTTAAACCTTAGAATATGATACTAACCACTAACCTTAGTATAAGCCCTTAGCAATTAGGTTAGGTAAACCCTTAGGTGTATAACAAAAATACATAGTTTAGGAACTAGGTTAGATCACCAATAACTTGGTAATATTAGGTTCTAGGTTAGATTATTTTCTAGCAACCTTTGTAGGTTTTGTTTGCACCAAGCTAGGTTAAGTTCAGAAATTGTATCAAGTACCATATCTTAAATAGGAATACCTATATACCTTATCGGGCTTAGGGTCTCGGTTCTCTCCAATGCCATAAATGGCTGAAAACCCAATTATGACTGTAATGACCTGCCGGGGTCGATTTCTAGAAATCCAACGAAGCTTTCCACAGAATGGAAATATTTTCATTGAGGAGGATTAAAGAACTTATATCTTCTAAGCTCAGTCCAAAACTTAATAATTCATGGAATGTCAATTTCATCAGTTTTTTATCTTGAATAGATTTAAAACATCCCTTGGATCACTGCAATTGATCCAAGGATGAGTCATAAAGATAGATAAGTTTATAGTTATCCTGAAATCAAATTGCACTCATTTATGAGAAAAGAAAGAAATGAATCCAAGAAACATTCTAGTTTTATCTAAGTTATTTTAAGAGCGTAAAAGACTTTACCCTTGTCAAGCATGATTTCCCATAATAAAAAAGAACATATCCATATAAGGAAAATCACATATCAACACTTGATTGCAAAGGACGAAAATAACAACAGTTAAGGGTGTTACATGCTTCCCTCCTAAAAGAATCATCATCCTGATGATTACATCCCTTAATACATTAAGGATAGTCAATTCATTCCCTTCTCATATTCAAAATCAACTAATTTAAACTTTTTAGTTCCAGAAATCAGTATTATATAACTGTTTGCTCAAATTGAATAAGTGTTTGCCCAAACTAGCTTATTTAATGTCATGGAAAGATCAAATCATAAAATTCCCCTTTTTTTATCAGTCAATAGATTTAGTTTTGTTTAAAAAGAAAGGGAAAAGTAGTTTTCATATCTTCCATATTTTCCCAAGTTGCACTCTCTTCGCTAAACTGGTCCCACTAGACCTTACATTGTCTTGTTTCATGATTTCTTAAATGTAACTGACGAGTTTCCAACACTCGAGTGGGTTTAACCACAATTATTCCTGGGTCTTGGACCTGCAAGGAATTCCAATTTAACACATGTGATAAATCAAAAACGTATTTTTTAAGAAAATAAATATGGAAAACATCAAGCATTCATGACAAAGCAGGTGGTAGTGCTAATCAATAAGCTACAGGGTTGATTACTTCAACTATTTCAAACGGTCCCACATAATGAGGTGATAACTTGGTAGCCTTGCAAAAATTTATAGAACTCTTTTTCAGTTTAAAATGAAGAAAATCCTTCTCACCAAGTTCAAATTTCTAATCAACTTGCTTTAAATCATCATAACTCTTTTGCCTATCTGTTACTTTTTTCAAGCGTCCACGAATCATTTTAACTTGTTCCATTTCCATAAGGATTTCAGGTCCAATTACTTCTCTATCCTCAATGCTATCCCAACTAACAGGGGTTCTACATTTTCTTCCATAAAGTGCCATCTTAAGATAAGTATGATATGTATTATTGTATGCAAACTCAACTAATGGGAGATACTACTCCCACTTATACTGTTGATCCATACAATACATTCGTAACATATTTTCTAAAATTTGATTTACTCTTTTAGTCTGTCCATCTGTTTCCAGATGATACGTAGAACTAAAGTTCAATTTAGTGCCAAGAGCAGTGTTAAGTGTTTGTCAAAACCTTGACATATTTCTAGGGTCTCTATTAGATATGATTAATTTAGGTACTTCATGTAATCTGAAAATTTTGTGTACAAATATTTTAGCCAAAATAGGAGAATCATCCTTTATATTTCCAGCAATAAAATGAGCCACTTTCGTTAGTTTTTCAAATACTACCAAAATAACATCATGTTTATTTCTCGACATAGGAAATCCTTGCACAAAATCCATGCTTATTACTTTTCATTTGTACTGCGGTATGCTATGAGGATATAGAAAACCAACTGGATGCATATGTTTTTTTTTTTCACTCGTTGACATTCCAGATAATGATTCACGAAATCTATAAAATATTTTTTCATTCCCTTGTATAAATACTGTTGTTTTATATCATCAAACATTTTTGTAATACCTAGGTGTCTAGAAAAAGGTGAGTTGTGAAACTCTGTCAACAATTTCTTTCTCAATTCGTTAAGTAAAGGTATGTATACTATGTTTTCATAACGTAAGATTCCTTCATTATCAAAGTGAAAACCTTTATACCTTTCATCTTTTGATCTATAGCAAGCGCTACTTTTAGTTGCTGAAATTATGAATCAGATTCCATAGCACTTTTTACTTCATCCTTAAAATAAGTTCTTAACGTTATAAGAGCAGAAATGTGCTTCCTACGACTTAGAGAATTAGCTACTCTATTCTCTTTTCTTTTAATATAGCTTATCAAAATCATACTGAGAAAAAAACTCTAACCACCTTCATTGTCTTGCATTCAGATTTGGCTGAGTGAAAATCTACTTCAGTCCAAGATGATCAATTTTTAGCTCAAGTGGTTTACCAAGCAGATAATGCCTCCAAACTTGAAGTGCATGAACTATGGCATCAAGCTCTAAATCATGTAGATAATAATTCAACTCATGTAACTTAAGTTTTCTACTTTCATAAGCTATGACATGATCATTTTGTAACAAGATACCTCCAAGACCCTCCCCAGATGCATCTGTTACAACTGTGAAGTCTCCATTTGGATTAGGTATAGCTAAAGTAGGTGCTAAAGTCAACTGACTTTTCAAATTCTTAAATGTAGATTCACATTTATCATCCTAGACAAATTTCTTATCCTTCTTTTGCAATGAAGTTATTGGTGTAACCACCTTAGAAAAATCCTTAACAAATTTTCTATAATAACCTACAAGGCCCATGAAGCTTCTAACTTCATGTACATTCTTGGGTGCAAGCCACTTGAATATAGCTACAATTTTAGAAGGATCCACAACAATCCCATCTTTACTTATGACATGACCCAAATAATGAAATTTAGTGTCATAGAAAGAACATTTGGATAGCTTACCATAAAACCGTCTTTTTTTCAAAATTTCCAAAACTATTTTCAAGTGTTCATGGTGCTCCTCTACACTTTTAGAATATATGAGAATTTCATCCAAGAATACAAGCACAAACTTGTCCAAGTACTCTTGAAAGATATTATTCATTAAGTTCATGAAAGCTGCAGGTGTATTTTTTAATCCAAAGGGTAATACCGTGAAGTCATAATGTCCATACCTTGTCCTAAAATCCATTTTATGAATGTACTCTTCCTTAATTCACAGTTGGTGATATCCAAACTGAAGTTATATCTTAGAATATACTGATGCTCCATGCATCTAATCAAATAGATCATCAATTATAGGAAGTGGATATTTATTCTTGATTGTTTCTTTGTTTAACATCATGTAATTAATACACAATCTGAGTGTTCCATCCTTCTTTTTCACAAAGATCACTGGTGCTCCCTAAGGTGAAACTGTTTTCCAATTTCACCCCCCCAGGGTTAATTTGATAACATGCATCATATTTTTCATTTCCAAGCAAGTAGATTGATTCAGGAAAAAATTGTGAAAATCGGCTAAGTCCTTGTTCTAGAACAGTCGGGACATTTGGGACGCCAAGGCGCGGATCAGCTGAAAATCCTGTAGGTGGCCCAAACAGCAAAGGGAAAAGTGGGACAAGAGTGCGCGAAGGACACAAACCAGCCGGTTTGGCCAGAACGGGGAATTGTAGCACTAGGACAGTCTGACTAGAAGGATGCATGGGACGCAGAAAGCCGATTTAGCCGAAAGAGAAGAAAATCGACTAACAGTTTGGGACATTCAGGCCATGAGTACACGAACCGCCCAGATCGACTGAAAAGGAGAAATTTTGCACCAAAAACTTGGGACATTTGTGCCGTAAAGGCGCGGATCAGCCAGATCGGGCGAATCAGAGGAATTTGCCCCGTGAAGCACTGGGACATTAGGGACAAATGGACGTGAACCGGCCAGTTCGGCCGAAACAAGAAACTTCAGCACAAGGAAAAGTGGGACATCTAGGACAAAAAGATGTGGTGGATGCGAAAGAGCTGGCAGACGCTCGGACCAACCAGGAGATGTCACGTGTCACAAGGAAAAAGTCTAAAAAGTCAAAGGGGTGAGTTTTCGAGCACTGATCCAAACCAATGCAATAGTGCCACGTGTCCAAGTTTAAGGGGCCCACAAGAAAAACCTGCGAAAAGGTGGAGAGAGGGAATTTCTCAGTGAACCAAAGCCTACCATGTGTCATCCAGATGGTAGAGCGCGGGAAAAGAAATTTAAAAATCTGTTTTCGCCTGTTTGGTGCCATAAATCTTCAGATCATCATATCTTTCGATCCAGAGCTCGGATTTGCACGTTATTTATATCAATGGAAAGATGTTGAAATTATCTACATGATTCTAGGGTCAATCTTACATTTTTGTGTAGTTTGGAGGGAGAAAATTAAGAAAGTGTCTCTGACATGTGTAATGCTTCAACTACCAACTTTAATGCAGTAGAAAGCTCGCCGCTTCTGTTAGATAGCCCACCGTTTTGCCAGGATCCACCACTTGGATCATAATGAGATGATTTAAATGCTACCAAGAAGTGGTTGGAGTAGATTCTAAATTTCCCCTCTCTCCTCTCTCATTTCTTGATATATATTGTAAAGAGGAGGTCCTTTAACAGGTCGGACATTCTTGTTTTGCATCCTCCCTTCTTCCCTACTTGCAAGAGAATTTGTGGAGCTTTTCAAACCTCCCATATGGATCGAAATGCCATTTTTTTCCTTTTGGCCACTGCAATGTACTGTATCGACTCTTGGGCAATATATATATATATATATATATGTTTGTGATTGATTCTCAACCCTCTCATGTATTCATTGCTGTTATTTTGATTTCTTGTTGCAGTTTGGTTACCTGTGCATAGTGTTTATATTGCATCTATGTGGTCTGTATTAGATTTGCAAAATGAGTGTCTAATATTCCTTGGTGCATCACCTCCGTAGTTTAGGTTTTATTCTATGCATTTTCTCACCCTGTCTCCTTGATAAGTTAGATTAGGTTTTAGTAAACCCTCTGCGTTTTTATGTGCATCTGAACAGAGGAATAGGAACCAGCCTTCTCTGGAGAATCATTTCTCATCTTTACGAGTCCCACACTTGGAGAAAGGATTCCATGTTGTGCAATCACACTGGATGCCTGAACATCAACCTAGAAGCCTGATCAGCATCCAAGGGTGCTGTGAGTCTGCAACAACAGTTTTGGCATGCCCGGTGGGAGACTAGAGGTCTCATTTTTATTGCAGCAAAGTTGATAGGCATCTGCTGCATTTTTCTTGCTTATAAGAGCTATTATTTGCATATCTGGTGACTCCAAGGGGAAGAATCAACTGGTTTCAGCAGTGCAGGCCTGAAAACTCATGAGAAGAATCACCACAAGGTAAGGAGCTGAAGAAGAAGAAGTGCCATTTGAATACCTGTAGCTATCTCCAAGAAGAAGGCAAAGAGGAAGAAGGATTCAAAGGTCTCCATCTCCACCAAATAGAACTCTCTCAACTCCTCCACCTGATAGGCCTTTCTTTCAATATACAAGGGTTTTAAGACCAATCAGAATGGCTTAGAACAACCCCTACGTCAACTTCACAGGTAGCAGCCCACTTGCTCTCAATGCACAACATCCAGTTCCTATTGCAGCCTTGAAGAACATTCCCTAATTCACTGGAGAAAATAAGACTACTCTAGGTGATCATGTTAAAGATATTGCTAACCTTTGTGCAATCCATGAAATCAATGAAATGCAAGTGGCTGTCAAATTACTGGCATCTTCATTCAAGGGTAAAGCATTACAATGGTTTAGGAGCCTTGGGGCTGGTTCTATCACAAACTAGAATCAGCTGTGCATTGCACTTCATGAGTAATTTGGAGAGAAGGGAGACAACTTGTCTCTTTTGGAGCAGCTAACAACTATCAAGAGAGCCCCCAACAAGCAGCTGACTAATTTCAACTTCAGATTTCAAAGGTCTTGGGATAGGATTCCAGTGGCAGTCAGGCCAACAGCAGGAGGTGCTTTTCTATATTACCTTAAAGCTTTGAATTCTGATATTTCTATGTTAATTTAGTCCATGGGAGGCACGACGATCCCTATGGCCTATAGCATTGCCATTAGAGATGAAAACTATCTTATACAAGTTGGTAAACTGGCTCTTAGGCCTCCTATGCCCTTATATCCAAACTTAGAAAATCCAAGCACTAGTCAAACGCCCACTTTGGCTTGTGTTCCAACCCCTAGAAACCAGAGTTCAAATGAAGCTTCCACTTCATCTCCAAGTGCCCCAAATGAGCTTCAAGAGGTCATGAAACAGTTGCAAAACCTAGGCAATGAGTTGGTTACTCTCAAGAGACAGCAAGCCCAAGGTTTCAGACCTTCCTATCAACCCTGAGCTCAGCCTAATAGGCAGCCATACCAACCACCAAGACCACCTAATCCAGCTGCAAATATGAATTAAAATCAAAGCCAAGTAAGGCCTCCTACCAATAGACCATTCCAGCCCTATAATCCAAATGCCATATCTACCTCCAAGGCATTAGTGCCAACACAGAATAACATTGCCTAGGAATATGATTGGTGCTTTCCATGCAACGAGCCTCATAACCAATCCATGTGCTTCAATGGTGCTCTCAATCAAGCATTGATGGTGAAAACTACCAGTGTGGAGGGTGAGGGCAGTCAAGGAAACAACCAACAACCAGAAACATTCCAATAGCAATCAGCCCCAAATGACACCGCATTGGTGAACTGGCAAGCAAAAGATTTCTGTGGCATGAATCAGGCAGTCTCTCAAGGTGTTGCAGCCAACACAAGGTCAAAAAGGAGGAATCTGGGTGAAGAACAACCATTAGCCCCAGCTAATCCACAACCTTCCACGGCTCCACAAATGATTGGCAAGCAGAGTCCAGTTTCAAATACACAAGGGCAGCCAAGAACATCCCCTAGGCCAACTCAAATACCAGCTGTTGCTGCCCACGTGCAGGGAGTAAATGTGCAAACCAAAGGACAGCAGAGAGACTCTTCATCACCGTTCAGTATCATTGATCAGATGAAGAAGACAAACGTTAACATATCAATGTGGGAATCCCTATCTATCCCAGGCTAAAGGGATCTGCTGCAAGCTGCCATGAAGGATTGGACAATTTTGAATCAGTGGGTTTAGATGCAAGACAAAGTGCTTACAAATGCTGCCCAGCCTGAAGGAAGTCATGGAGGACAACAAGGTAAAATGTTGAAGCCCCATCCTTTCTATGTTTCATTAATCATTGGGGATAAAATAGTACACAATTGCATGATTGATTCCGGGGCAAGTAGCTCAGTGACGCCCAAGCAAATAGCTGATCAGCTGGGTCTCCAATATGAAGTAATATCTAAAGGGGTAGTGCAATTGGATGGGACATCAATAGTAATAGTTGGAGTGATTAAAAACTTGATTCTTACCTTGCATGCATGTCCAAATGTTGTTGTCTTACAAGATATATCAATCATAGACCTTCCACCACTCTTTGCCCTTTGCTTGTCAAGGGACTTCACAGCCAAGATTGGAGGGTATTTGTCTGCTGATTGGTCTCACATGCTGTTTAGAACAAGGTATGGAATTAAGGCTGCAATTAGGTCCGAACCCATTGCAAACTTCCATATTGAGCCTTACACCCCAAGTCAGATTAATGCCAATTTCTCGGCATTTGATCAAGAAGATCACCCTAGTACTGATGAGGCTGACACCAAGGTTGGAAGTATCCCAGACCTAACTCTTGATGTATGGGCAAATAAGATACATGCTTTTGATCAATATCAAGAAGTAGAAGAATCTGAGCTGGGATTCTATTGTATACACGAAGAAAATCAACCTGTTCATAGCATCACCAAGCCAAGCCATAATGATGACAACAAGGTATGGCAGCTATTTTTTGATGGATCAAGGAGTAGGCAAGGTGCAGGAGGTGGAGCCATGCTTGTTTCACCTCAAGGAATAAAGTACTATTCATCTTTTAGATTTAAATTTGCATGCTCCAATAACACTGCTGAATATGAAGCCTTGGTGCAAGGGATGCATTGGGCAATCAAGAGAAAAATAAAGAATCTGCAAGTCTTTGGGGATAGTGAATTGATTGTAAATCAGGTCAAGGGATGGCATGCTGCCAAGAGTGATCTACTCAGGTGCTACAAGAATAGGGTGTGGGACCTCATGGAAGATTTTGAAGGTTTTGGTATCGAATCCATTCCCAGGAAAGAGAATCAAGCCACTGACAGGCTTGCAGCAGTAGGGGCAGCGTTTGACATTACCAAAAGCATTCAACAAGACAAGGTACAACCAAACATCCACGTGATTGTGAGGCCTTTAGTGCCGGATAACAATGTCAGTTGGCAAGTGTTTGAGAATGACCAACAAATCATCAATTTCCTACAAGAAGAAGCTGAGTTCTCTGTCAGGAATCAAGACAAGTTGCATCAGCAATATGGTGACCAAGTGGTGCAGTTGAGAACTAACAAAGTACCAAAAGGCCTCATAACCTTGGAGTCAATCTTCAACCCGAATGATCAGTTCCAGAAGGAGAAGGCAAACATTCAAGTAAAGGGTGAGGATTCAGAGCCTATTTTAGTGGAAGAAGGAAAAACATTGCAGATTGGCAAAGTAAGTACCTCACAAGAGAAATTTGATTTTGTTCAGCTTTGCCAAGAATTTCCAGATGTCTTCGCTTGGAGCTATGAAGACTTGAGAGGATTCAATCTGAATTTGGTACAACATACCATAGAATTGAATCTAGACACTAAGCCCATCAGGTAGAAGCAGAGACCAATCAACCCTCACATTGAGCCTCTGATGAAGAAAGAGCTAAATAAGCTAATAGAGGCAAGCATTATATTCCCGATCAAGCACTCAAGTTGGGTTGCTAACTTGGTTCCGGTCAGGAAGAAAAGTGGAGAAATCAGGTTGTGTGTGGACTTCCAAGACCTCAATAGGGCCTCTCTTAAGGATCATTATCCACTCCCTTCCATGGAACAAATATTGCAAGTAGTATCCGGTTTAGAGAGATTCTCTCTCCTAGATGGCTACTCAGGGTATAATCAGGTGATGGTGAAAGAAGAAGATCAATTCAAGACAGCCTTCACAACTAAATGGGGGACATATGCTTACAAGAAGATGCCATTTGGGCTGTCCAACGCTGGTGCTACCTTTCAAAGGGCAATGGACATGGCATTCAAAGGCTTGATCAACAAGATAGTGCTGATATATCTAGATGATATCACTGTCTTCTCAAAGAGTGCAGCAGACCATCTCTTTCACCTCAGGTAAGTGTTTCAGAGGTGTAGAAAGTTTGAAGTGTCTTTGAACTCAAGAAATGCATCTTTCTGGCTCATGAAGGAAAGCTCCTTGGCCATATTGTCTCGAAAAGGGGACTGGCAATTGATCCAGAGAGAGTTGAAGCCATAAGAGCACTACCATTGCCAAGTCACAAGAAGGATCTTCAAAGTTTCTTGGGAAGGATTAATTTCGTCTGCAGGTTTATCCCAGATTTTGCAGCCCTTGTCAAGCCCATCACCAAAATGTTAAAGAAGAGCATGGATTTTAAGTGGATAGTAGAAGGCAAGGAGAGCTTCGAAGCAATCAAAGAAGCTATCTCCCAGGCACCAACCCTCATCAACCCATACTTCTCCAAGGATTTCATCCTCTATGCATTCGGAGGTGATGACACTATTTCTACCATTCTAGTACAACAGAACAAAGATAATGATGACCAGCCGGTTGCCTTCTTCAGCCAGAGTCTAGATGACTATGAGGTGAGGTACTCTTTTATTGAAAAGCATGTACTTGCAGTAATCAGAAGCTTGAATAAATTCAAGCATTTAATCTCAAACAACAAAGTCCAGTTGCTGGTCTCACATGCTGGAGTTAAGGACTTCCTCCTCAACAAAGATTTGAATGAGAAAAGGGTAGGTTGGATCACCCATGTCATGGAGTATGACATTGATATCAAGATAACCAAGATGGTAAGAGGGAAAGGACTGTGTGAGCAGCTGGTTTTAGGGAAGCAAAAGGAAGTATGCAACGAAGAAGAGGCTGTTTTGACAGTCCAAGACAGCCATGAGCCAAGTGGCAATCAAGAAGAAGACAATGCTGCCCCGACTCCCTGCTGGACCCAAGGTATTATGCACTTCCTAAACACAGGCCTATGCCCTCCGAAGATGAACAAGACCCAAAGGAGACACTTCAGGTTACAGGCTGTTCCGTACGCCATTGTTGATGGAGTTTTGTTCAAGAAAGATGTGAATGGAGTGTTGCTGAGATGCATTAGCACAGATTAGATTCAAAGGGTGTTGGAAGAGTTTCATGGTGGACCAGTTGGTGGCCATTTTGCACCAAGAGTGACAGCTCTAAAAATCATGAAAGCTGGTTATTATTGGCCTAAAATCTTCAATGATTGCTATGCATGGATCAAGAGGTGTAAGAATTGTGCTTTCTTCATAGGAAAAGAGAGACTTGCTGCCCTTCCATTACATCCAATCTCAGTTGACCAGCCATTCATGCAATGGGGTTTGGACTTCATTGGAGTCATTAATCCCAATTCAAGCCAAGGGCATAAATGGAGTTTGACAGCCATAGACTACTTCACCAAATGGACAGAAGCAGTAGCACTCAAAGAGGCAAATGAGTCTAGCATCCTAGACTTTTATGAGGGAATAACAACCATATTTGGTGTACCTACCACAATAATCTCTGATAATGCATTGGCATTCATTGGATCTAAGGTGACTGAGTGGGCCATCAAGAATGGTATTTACCTGAGCACTTCATCAAACTATTACCCTCAGGGTAATGGCCAGGCCGAGTCTACAAACAAGAACTTGTTGAATATCATTAGGAGAAATCTTGATGAGAATCAGAGGTCTTGGCACACCAAGCTGAAATCAGCCTTATGGGCTGATAGGATTACTCCCAAAAGATCCACAGGTAACTCTCCATTCAGGCTTGTCTATAGAAGAGAGGCAATCTTGCCCATGTCACTTGAGTTGCCAACATTGGAACTCATGAAGTAGCTGGAGTTACTTGAATTTGAACCCATGGAGGTGAGGTATGCAGAGTTGATGGAGCTGCAAGAGATCAGAAATCAAACATCCCAAGCAATGGAAAAGGATCAAGCTTTGATCAAGAAGACCTTTGATAAGAAGGCCAAAGATAGATCTTTTCAAGTTGGAGATCTAGTGTTGAAATGGGATGCGGACAGAGAAACACTGGGAAGGCATTCAAAATTTGATGCTATTTGGAGTGGCCCATACATGGTCACAAAGTGCAAGAGCAACAATGCTTTCCAATTGGCCTCATTGGACTGTGAAGAATTACAGATTCCAGTAAATGGAATCTATCTCAAACATTGCTACTGAAAATAAAAGGTTCACCCTTGTAAATATTAGTCTAGATTTCAATTCCTCTAAGTGCGTATGCACATTGTCTTGTTGTAGTTAGGTTTTAGTTTCCTTAAGTGCTTTGGCACAGGTTTTGTTGCTCCTGGATTGATTTTTACAGTTCAGCATGCTCTTGTGAAGGGAGTTGCAGTATCAGGCTTGTTTCAGGTCATTGCTTATGACTCCATGCCCAATGGATCACTAAAAGGCAACTGGTATTTTCATCTAGCAGGTAGATGACCCCACTGAGTTGCCAAATTGTTATCCAATTTCAACCCCCAGGGTTAATTTGATAACATGCATCAGAGTTTTCAGTTCTAAGCAAGTAGATTGATTCAAGAAAAAATTGTGAAAATCGGCTAAGTCCTTGTTCTAGAACAGTTAGGACATTTGCGATGCCAAGGTGTGGATCAGCCGAAAAGCCTGTAGGCAGCCCAAACAGCAAAGGGACAAGTGGGACAAGAGTGCGTGAAGGACGCAAACCAGCCGGTTTGGCCGGAATGGGGAATTGTAGCACCAGGACAGTCGGACCAGAAGGACGCGTGGGACATGGAAAGCCGGTTCAGCCGAAAGAGAAGAAAATTGACTAACAGTTTGGGACATTCGGGCCATGAGTACGCGAACCACCCAGATCATCCGAAAAGGAGAACTTTTGCACCAAAAACTCGAGACATTTTGGCCGTAAAGGCGCGGATCGGCCGGATCGGGCGAACCGGAGGAATTTTCCCCGCGAAGCACTAGGACATTAGGGATAAATGGACGTGAACCAGCTGGTTTGGCCGAAAGAAGAAACTTCAGCACAAGGAAAAGTGGGACATCCGGGACAAAAAGACGCGGTGGACGCGAAAGAGCTGGTAGACCCGCGGACCAACTAGGAGATGACACGTGTCACAAGGAAAAACTCCAAAAAGTCAAAGGGGCGAGTTTTCGAGCACTGAGCCAAACCAATGAAATAGTGCCACGTGTCCAAGTTTAAGGGGCCCATAAGAAAAACCCGCGAAAAGGTGGAGAGAGGGAATTGCTCAGTGAACCATAGCCTGCCACGTGTCATCCAGATGGCAGAGTGCGGGAAAAGAAATTTAAAAATCCATTTTCGCCTGTTTGGTGCCCTAAATCTTCAGATCAACATATCTTTCAATCCAGAGCTCGGATTTGCACATTCTTTATATCAACGGAAATATGTTGAAATTCTCTACATGATTCTAGGGTCAATGTTGCATTTTGGTGCAGTTTGGAGGGAGAAAATTAAGAAAGCGTCTCTGACGCGTGTAATGCTTCAACTACCAACTTTAATGCAGTAGAAAGCTCACCGTTCTTGTTAGACAGCCCGCCGTTTTGCCAGGATCCACCGCTTGGATCATAATGAGATGATTTAAATGCTACCAAGAAGTGGTTGGAGCAGATTCTGAATTTCCCCTCTCTCCTCTCTTATTTCTTGATATATATTGTAAAGAGGAGGTCCTTTAACAGGTCAGACATTCTTGTTTTGCATCCTCCCTTCTTCCCTGCTTGCAAGAGAATTTGTGGAGCTTTTCAAACCTCCCATATGGATTGAAATGCCAGTTTTTTCCTCTTGGCCACTGCAATGTACTATATCGACTCTTGAGCAATATATATATATATGTTTGTGATTGATTCTCAACCCTCTCATGTATTCATTGCTATTATTTTCATCTCTTGTTGCAGTTTGGTTACCTGTGCATAGTGTTTATATTGCATCTATGTGGTCTGTGTTAGATTTGGAAAATGAGTGTCTAACATTCCTTGGTGCATCACCTCCGTAGTTTAGGTTTTATTCTATGAATTTTCTCACCCTGTCTCCTTGACAAGTTAGATTAGGTTTTAGTAAACCCTCTGTGTTTTTGTGTGCATCTGAACAGAGGAATAGGAACCAGCCTTCTCTGGAGAATCATTTCTCATCTTTACGAGTCCCACACTTGGAGAAAGGATTCCATGTTGTGTAATCACACTGGATGCCTAAACATCAACCTAGAAGCCTGATCTGCATCCAGGGGTGTTGTGAGTCTGCAAAAACAGAAACACTTGGTCTAATCAAACCCTTAGAAAAAAGTTCTTGTAACTGAGCTTTAAGGTCAATTAATTCTATGGTAGTCATTCAGTAAGGTGCTTTAGAAATTGGTTCAGTACCTGATTTGATTTCAATTGTAAAGTCAGACTCCCTTTTGTGTGGTAGTCTTGGTAAATCTTTCAAAAACACATCACCAAAGCTCTGTAACAATGGATAACGTTCCATGAAATCATTTTTTTCTTTCGTAGATTCAGAAATCTTTACTACATATAAGGTACAACCTTTATTTTTGGCCTTTTTAAGTTACATAGCTCATAATTTCCTAACTAAAATTTCTCGTTTTACACCTTGAATCTTTGTTGTTTTCTGTAGATCATCCAAACAACTAATATGTTTTTCAAAATAGTCTACCTTTACTTTATGATCTGCTAACCAATTCACACCTATGATTATGTCATAAGATCCCAAAGGTGCTACATAGAGATCAAATTCTGTGGAAAAGATAGGTAAGTCAAGGACTACCCCAAAAAGACACATACTAAATGTATGAACAGAATTATTACCATAATGTACAACCCATGATTTATCCATTTTTCTATCTTTTCTTTTAATTTTTGAAGCAAGTTTACTAGAAATAAAACATTCAGTAGTTCCCGTATCAAATAGAATAGTTACAAGTATGTCAAATAACTTACCAGGAACTTCAATAGGTGTAACTTTCTTGTCAGCTAATGTAGCATGTATCTTGTGCTACTGATTGTGATCATCCTTCTTCAAAGGACATTGATTCATGTAATGATATTTGCCACAATTATAAAAGCCTCCTACTAGTCCCCTTTTTGGCTCCGAATTAATTTCAGTCTTGAAGTTGTTAGGTTGACCTCCATAGGACTTCTGTTTGTTATTATTATTTCTAGAAAAATTGTTCCGTGTATTACCAACAGTCTTATTCATTGCTATTTTCTTATTATTATCAGTTGGAAACTTGCTTTTGTTACCAAAATTTTTCCATGGTCCTTTCTTAGGTGTAAGAGAAGCTGAAGAAGAGTTTGGAACTTTCTTCTACACTTCCTCTTTATGAGCAGAAATAACCTTTAACTTCTATTCTTTCCTTATGGATTTTTCAACAACCCCTTCCATAGTGGTTGGGCTGTGAAAATTGACCTCTCCCCAAATTATGGGATTCAACCCCATGATGAATTTCCATATTCTAAACTTCTCATCAGTTTGATACTGAGGTACATACTTCATTAGTTTAGTAAACCATTCCCAATACTCAGTTACAGTTAACCTTCCTTGAGCAAAGTTATGAAATTCAGTCATTTTCTTATCATAATAAAGTTTTGGCAGCCATCGTTGCCTAAAATATCCTTTAAATTTATCCCAAGTGATGTTAGTTTCATCAATGTTCAACTCAGCCTTCCAACTATCCCACCATGAAGATGCTTCAAGGGAAAGCTGATATGCTCCCCAAATAGCTTTGGTCTCTTTAGAGAAGTTTCTTATTGCAAATTACTCTTCCATCTTGCTGAGCCAGTTCTCAGCCCCATTACCTAATGTGGTGCCATCAAACTTAGGTGTACTTATCATTTTTATATCATTAGTGAGTTCAGCTACCAACCCTTCCTTTTTTTTTCTGGTTGAACAGGTACATTAACATCGTTATTATCAACACCAAAATTAGGGTTGTCCTCAGAAGGTGGCTGATTGTTATTACAAACTTCTTCTTCCTCCTCATTACCTATCACTTGTTGTTTGAGCACAGTTAAATGATATCTTGTGTCCAATAGGGCAGCAAGGATCTCATCAAGATTTTGGGTTGTTGCTGTTCCTTCATTAGATGGAGCATTATTCACAATGTTCCCCCTTGTTCTAACCATTTTCTATTACAAGAAAATCCAAGTTTTTATCAGATTATGAACACAATAGGTCCAAGAGCTACAACCTTTAGCTCTGATACCAAGATGTAACATTCCCATTTTAAGACTTAAAAAAAAAAGATTTTTTTTTGCATGATTAATGTCCTCTGTTCTAAATACATAATTTAGAACACACAGTTCATAACAATCATTCTTATAACAGATAACCATATGCAACTATAATGACTTGGTGAACAAACGATCTACTCATTCCATGACTCGGTGAACTACCGATCCATTCAGGTGTAACATTGAGTTTTGAGTATTCTATTGAATACTCCATACACTTGGTTCTCTTACACTAATTTGGGTTCTGAGTGATCTCTCCAAGGAACCTACTAAATACTTGTTACCAATATTCATCGGCATCACGATCCTTTGACTAGGTGACATAGGACAACGTAATCAGCAGCTTACGATACTTTGGCCAAATATTTCTAATATACTGTTTGTATAACTTATTCCTTGATGGCATACTTGAAAATCCAGAATATATCCTTCACCCCACTCCATTGTTATCAAGAATGTCTTATACTGACTTCTGTCAGTCCCCTCGTCCAAGGTTTAACTCTAGTTCAGGTTAGCAACATAGGTCATGTTAAGAAAAGGCTCATAAAGACTTAGGGTATATTGGCATACTGGTTCAACCCAAGTTATACCCATGTGCAAAGGTACACTGAGTCCAAAAGGGCTACCTCATATCCTGGCTATGATACTAGCTAGTTCTGGAGGAAAATATTGATCAAGTTCAAAGGTGTGTAGGTCTTCTCGATTAATGCAGAAGGATGTTGCCACATGTTAACTACACTGTTATATCCCCGAGAAGATCCTAATCTTCTCAAAGGTACAACCTTGTGGTTGACATGTTTCAACATCCTACGGAACAACCTCGTAAAGATGTACATACCTCCAAAAGTTCACATACGTTAAGCTAAATTTGGGTTAAAAGATGACAGAATCTGGCAGCCTAACGAACCCCGAGTTCAATACTCTTAAGTTATTTTTATGTATCGAAATCCATTGATCCTAATAAATTTAATTAACTTATGATTACTTCAATATTTTTTAGTTTAAACCTAACAACCCATTATTCTGAGATAGGACAACAACAACTTATGTTCTGTTATTTTACTTGACTCAACCAGTTAAGGAAGTGTACCCGCCTACTTAGGTTGAAACATGTCAGACTTATTGTTCTGAAGTCTTAATGATTAACCCTCATACCTTCCTCTTCATAATTACACTTTAGGGCTCAACACACCCACAACATCCTTTATAATTACAATGGATTATATTATAGTTTTAATTCACATAACAGGGTATAATGAAATTCTTAAATAAGATTGTTGTGTTCAGCCACTCACTTAAATTCAAATTTCTTAGGAATTTATTTTAAATTCCTTTTTATATTACCATTATGAATATACATCTAACCATATTGATAATAAGAAGTTTATCCTCAAACAAGATAATTTACACAATTTATGCCGTTAAATCTTCATCCTTCCATTCATTTAAAACTTATACATTTACAACTTATACATTTTAGGCATACTTTGTGACAATAACCTATATTCAAAATGAGAAAATTTTCTTGCTACAGTACAACCTTGGAACAAATCAGAATTTCATTTACAAGAATCAAATTAGATCAACCAATGCATCAAGTAAGTTTTTTCCTTCTTTTGTCACTTATGAAGTCCATCTGCAAAAATTACTAGCACAAGTCAGTTCAATGAACTGAGCATGATAAGCACTAAGCCTTAAAATGAAGTGCAATCCACAAAATGTCCTAATAAGAACAACCCTGCTTAAATTAACCTTTGATAGTTCATACCACTAAGCATATGTAATAATAATAAAAAAAATTAATACTAAGTCAGAGTTAACAAATGAAAGAGCAGAGTATACTCTAAAAATTATTTCCTTCCACTTAAAGTATATTTGATCTCATCGATTATCTTTATAAAAAAATAATCACAACATATTATTATTTCCAATATTGCCAGTTATATTACAACCCTTATCCTAACTAAAAGATATGGGAGAAGTTTTCAGCATACTCCCATTAAGATGTTTCAACCAGTTGTCAAGTAAAACAAAAGAGAAAACATTTCTGTTATGCCCAAAAACTTAACATCTCAAAAGGCAGAAACATATGCATATCATAATTTAACTAATCCTCTTCAAGGATTACTACTCTAAAATCCAACAATTTTAAAGTATTCCTCAATCAAATCCATATAATGGTGAACCTAGAAAACATGAAAGATTTTCAGTCAACTATAAGTTTTCCTATCATTGAATGATCCCAATCTATAAAAAAAAATTTACAACTCAATTAAACAATTTTACTTCCTTTTTAAACATACATTTCATGTTTAAGAAAGATTTCCAAGAAAAGAGAGAGCTAGAACAACACCAAAAAAGAGATAACCAACTGATACATCTTTCTCAACTTTCCCACTGTAATACATGTTTTCTACTTTCTGGAAGAAACATTTTTATAATGCAACTCATACACATCTCACAAGCAGTAAGGTATTACAGTATATCCCTGAAGACCTATTATTCTTTCATGGTACCAAAATAGTGATGTTTGAACACAATCTATAATCACTTTTTTTTAAAAACACTATTTACTTTTCTAGTCTTGACATCCATTTATTGAGATAAAAAAGAAGTAACAAATTAGGTTTAGTGCTCACCCTCTAAACTTCTCGATAGTCCAGGTAAGGCAGAACTATCCCAATAATAGTAAGTTCAATGATAATTTAAATACAATTCATACTGAGTAAGACTCAGATTATAATCCCGATCTCAATAATATAGATACAACTACCTCAAAAATTCTAATCACTTAAGTTGAAAAACCAAGTTAATGTAATCAACAGATTCCCTCTAATTATAAGTATCCAAGGCCTATAATAGTTGAACTGATACATCACTCAAATGACTATTTAATTTGAAGCATCAAGAACAAATTGCCTATACAATATTGCTTCACCACATTCAAATCACGAATTCATAACTACCCAATTACCATATTACAAAACTGATTATAATAAAATACTTATAAACAATTCAAAACCTAAAATAGGTCTATTAATTTCATTCATGCACCTTTCAAACCATATTCTCAATTTGTAATAGAATGAAATAATCTTGACATCGTTAAGACTTAACGACTTCCAATTCCAGTTCATAAAAAGTCTCCACAAACCATTAATATGGTCAGAGAATATGATTTTGCTAGCACCATGCTAAGAGACTTCAGGTTACAATCAAGTTTATCCATAATAGCAAACACAATTTTAGTACTGTTCCAAATTCAAATGATTTTTCATGGGAAGAAACACAACACTAATCCATATACTATTTAACTTGTGCATGCAATTTCATTATCAGTCAATGTCCCTCACAAGAAGAATTACAAACTAAACCATATACTGGCCTACACACAGTGCCTACAAATTTCAATGCAAATTTTAAAACAGTCAATGCCATTTGTAAGGAGAATACAGACTAAACCATATACTGGCATACACACAGTACCTGTAAATTTCAAAATAGTCAATGCCTTTCGTAGGAATAATATAGACTAAACCATATACTATGTTTTCCTGTGCATGCAAACTTTAAAATAGTTTAAGTTTCCCAAAGTGATACAAAACAACCCTTCCACAAATTTAATCACAGCCCAATTATCCATGAGATAAAATGCTAACATCCTAAGCAGTTGATCTTAGAAATGATTTCATTCACTGAAATGAGTATTCAACCAGTTAGCTCAATCCAGTTTATGAGTTTCCAAAGGTCACAAGAGTTGTTTACCCACTTTGGTTTATAAACACAACAGTTCGCAACACCAACTCAACAAATACAGATAGCTTTCATGTACAATAAAAACCACTAAATAAATCGAACCAACCAACAATTTCAATCACTGAGGAAGTATAGTGAAGTATCTAGTTTTGCTCACATATTCACAAATCTATTGTAAAAGAAAAAGAAATGCAAACAAGCTTCCAACAAAATCAAGTTCAACCTAGAAACACTAGTTTACACAAAACCCATAAATCCATATTCTAGATAAAGCATGAAATGCACAAACACATCAGATCAAGTTGTTTTCATACAAACATTTAGAGGATGCAAGAGGTTTTAACAATTAGAGCCTATCATGCCTGATAGTGCCATTGTGAACTCAAACAAGACCTTTGATCGAGCTCATTTATTCTCTTCTTCTCCATGATAGGTCCAACAACCAAAAAATTCTTCCACATTGTTTTATATACATTCCACAGAATGAAAATAGATCCGAAACATCAAAAATAACCATGCAATGAATCTTAAACTGCTGGTTCAAAAAACCAGATTGCATGAAGAGTGAAAAATGGAGCACATGCGAAATGAAACAACTCATCCAAAATCCGTTAGCATGCCTACATAGGTGGGTTGGGCTCGACACCCAAATGCATTTAATTTCATTAACTCCAAGTTTCCCGCTTAGTCCTCCTTGCCACCGACCACCAAATTTGGCGAGTGCCAAATCAAATTTAACAAACATTTCAAACTTTAGTGATGCTACCACCTTGGCTTCTGCTAACCTACTAATCCCTGCAAAAGCCAGTAGTCCATATTCCTTACAACCTTATCTCTTAGTATTAATGCATAGAAACCATCGCCACTATGTATGTGACCCCCCTGTAGGTTCCAATTCATAACCACTAACTTAGGGTAGATTAGTTGATTAGGTTAGGTCTCTAGGTAATTTAAAATTTAAACCTTAGAATATGATACTAACCACTAACCTTAGTATAAGCCCTTAGCAATTAGGTTAGGTAAACCCTTAGGTGTATAACAAAAATACATAGTTTAGGAACTAGGTTAGATCACCAATAACTTGGTAATATTAGGTTCTAGGTTAGATTATTTTCTAGCAACCTTTCCAGGTTTTGTTTGCACCAAGCTAGGTTAAGTTCAGAAATTATATCAAGTACCATATCTTAAATAGGAATACCTATATACCTTACCGGGCTTAGGGTCCCGGTTCTCTCCAATGCCATAAATGGTTGAAAACCCAATTATGACTGTAATGACCTGCTGGGGTCGATTTCTAGAAATCCAACGAAGCTTTCCACAGAATAGAAATATTTTCATTGAGGAGGATTAAAGAACTTATATCTTCTAAGCTCAGTCCAAAACTTAATAATTCATGGAATGCCAATTTCATCATTTGTTTATCTTGAATAGATTTAAAACATCCCTTGGATCACTGCAATTGATCCAAGGATGAGTCCTAAAGATAGATAAGTTTACAATTCTCCTGAAATTAGATTGCACTCATTTATGAGAAAAGAAAGAAATGAATCCAAGAAACATTCTAGTTTTATCTAAGTTATTTTAAGAGAAGAAGAGACTTTAACCATGTCAAGCATGATTTCCCATAATCAAAAAGAACATATCCATATAAGGAAAATTACATATCAATACTTGAATGCAAAGAGGGAAAATAACAACAGTTAAGGGTGTTAAAGCAACTATCTTAGAAAAGTCTTTTACAAATTTCCTATAGTAGCCAACAAGTCCCATGAAGCTTCTAACTTCATGTACATTCTTAGGTGTAGGCTATTCTATTATAGCTATAATTTTATAAGGATCTAAAACAATTCCATCTTTACTAATTACATGTCCTAGATAGTACACTTCTGTGTCATAAAAGGAACATTTTGAAAACTTGCCAAATAATCGTCTCTTTCTTAGAATTTCCAAAATTATTTTCGAATGCTCATGATGCTCCTCAATGCTTTTAGAATATATGAGAATGTCTTCCAAGAATACGAGCACAAATTTTTCCAAGTATTCTTGAAATATATTATTCATTAAATTCATAAATGTCGCAGGTGCATTAGTTAATCAAAAAGGTAAAACCATAAACTCATAATGTCCATACCTTGTTCTAAAAGTTGTTTTATGAATATCCGCATCCTTAATTTGTAGTTGATGATATCTAGATCAAAGATCTCTCTTGGAATATACCGATGCTCCATGCATCTGATAAAATAAATCATCAATCCTAGGGAGTGCATATCTATTCTTGATTGTTGCCTTGTTTAATATTCTGTAATCAATGCACAATCTAAGTGTTCCATCTTTCTTTTTCACAAAAATTATGGGTGCTCCCTAAGGTGAAACACTTGGCTAATAAAACCCTTAGAAAAAATTTCTTGCAATTGAGCCTTAAGCTCTACTAACTCTATAATAGTCATTTGATACACTGCTTTAGAAATAGTTTTAGTTCCATGCTTGATCTCAATCGTGAAATCAAATTCTCTTTTGGGTGGAAGACCTGACAATTCTTCCGGAAATACATCACTGAAGTCTCGTAATAGTGGATATCATTCCATAATATCACTAATTTCTTCTGTTTATTCAGTAATTTTTACTGCATATAAGGTACATCCTTTATTTTTGGCTTTTTTAAGTTGCATAGCAAACAAATTTCTAACAAAAATCTCACGTTTCACACCCTGAATCTCTACTATTTTCTACAAGTCATCTAAAAAACTAATGTGTTTTGCAAAATAGTCCACTTTAGCCTTATGTTCTACTAAGCAATTAACAGCTATGATTACATCATAAGACCCTAAAGGTGCAACATAAAGTTCAACCTCTGTGGAAAAGTTAGGTAAATCTAGGACTGCTCTAAAAAGAAATATTCTAACCGTATGAACAACATTATTACCATACTGTACAGTCCATGTTTTATCCATGTTTCCAGCTTTTCTTTTTAATTTTGATGCTAATTTACTAGAAATAAAACATTCAGTAGCTCCGGTATCAAAAATAATAATTATTGGTAATCCAAATAACATACCCAGAACTTCTATGGGTATGGCATGTTTCTCAGCCTACTTGTCAGATACTGCATCATGTATCTTGTGTTGCTGATTACATTCATCCTTCTTCAAAGGAAACTGATTTGTGTAATGATCTTTGCCACAATTATAACAACCTCCTACAGGTCCCTTCCTATGCTCAAATTTATTTGCAACCTAAGAGTTATCATTCTGACTCACATAGGACTTATGTCCGTTATTATTATTCTTGGCAAAGTTGTTTCATGCATTACCAACAAGCTTGTTTGTTGCTAATTTCCTATTTGTATCAGATGAAATCTTACTTTTCATTCCAAATTTCTTCCATTGTCTTTTCTTGGGTGCAAGAGAGGATGAAGAGGAGTTGGGATTCTTCTTCCTTACTTCCTCCTTGTGAGCAGAAATAGCCTTTAATTTCTATTCATGTCTTATGGCTTTTTCAACAACCCCTTCCATTTTGGTTGGGTTGTAAACATCCACCTCTCCTCCTATAACGGGATTCAATCCCATGATGAATATCCTTACCCTGAAATTCTCATCAGTTTGGTACTGAGCCACATACTTTAGGAGTTTTGTAAATCACTCCCAATAATCAATTACAGTTAGCTTTCCTTGAGCTAAGTTCTGAAATTCAGTCATTTTCTGATCATAATAAAGTTGTGGTAGCCATCGTTGCCTAAAGTAACTTTTAAATTGATCCCAAGTGATGTTAGTTTCATCAATATTTAACTCAACCTTACGGTTGTCCCACCATGAAGATGCTTCATCGGAAAGCTGATATGCTCCCCATATAGTCTTGGTTTCCTATGAGAAGTTCCTTATTGCAAATGACTTCTCCATTTCACTGAGCCAATTCTCAACTCCATCTCCTAATGTGGTGCCATCAAACTTGGGGGGACTTTTCCTTTTTATATCATTAGTGAGTTTAGTTGACATCCTATCCTTTTTGTTCTCAGGATCCATAGGTATATTAACATTGATATTATCAACACCCACATTGGCATTGTCCCCTGGAGGTGGTTGATTATTATAATCAGCTTCTTCTTCCTCCTCATTACCCATTACTTGTTGTTCTAGCATAGTCAAATGATCTCTTATGTCCAACAGGGCAACAAGGATCTCATCGAGTTTCTGGGCAGTTTCCACTCCTTCCTTAGGTGGAGGGTTATTTGTAACATTTCCTCTTATTCTCATCATTTTCTGTTACAAGAAAATTCAAGTTTTATCATATTATGGACATAATAGGTCTAAGACTTGCAACCTTCAGCTTTGATACCAGGATGTAACATTCCCAATTTAAGACTATAGAAACAAGAGAAGTTTTTTGATAATGTTCACTATTCTAAAGAAAGCAATATTTAGAACAAACATTCCATGCCAATCAAATTGAATGGATAAACATATACAGTTGTAATGACTCGGTGATTCACCAATCTATTCATTCCATAACTCGATAAGATACCAATCTATTTATGTTATCTTATGTATTGAATACATATTGTATACTTCATATAATTTTTCATCCCAACCTACACCAGGTACTGAGTGATCTGTTTAAAGAACATATCTAAATATCAGTTACCAATATTCATATGATATCACGTAGTTTTAAACTTGGTGACATAGGATAACACAACTAGCATTTTACGATACTTTGGCCTAAGATTTATAACATACTGTGTATTTCACTATTCCCAGATGACATACTCGTCATTTTGGAATACATCCTTCACCTAACTCTTTTATTATCATGATTGGTCTTTACTGACTACCGTCATTCCACTTGTTCCAGGTTTTACCCTAGCCCTAGATAGAAACATAACCTATAATAGGAAGATTCTCATAAAGGCTTAGGGTAGATGCGAATACTCATATGAATTAAGTCATCCAAATGTGCAAACGTAACTTGAGCCTTTGGGAGCTAATTCCTATCCTAAATATGCTCCTATCTAGTCCTAGAGAGAAACTAGGTTCAAGTCTGAGTTCCAAATGTGTGTAGATCTGGATGATCAATGAGGAAGGGTGATGCCACATGTTAACTACAATGTTTTATTCTCGAGAAGACCTAATCCTTCTATAAAGTACATCCCTATAGTTGGCGTGTGCTAACATCCTATAGACATTTCCTCATCAAGATGTACATACCCCAAGGAGTTTGTTAATACCTTGATAGTCTGGATTAAAACCTGATTACAGTAACCCTGCCAAACCCTAATCCAACGCTCAATAAGTTCTTTCCTGAATTTACCTCAATTAGCGCATTAAGATCTTCGTTATTTTCAAGGCTGCTTTTAATATTTGATCACATAGTTAAACTATCAATTAACTATAACTGTGCAGTGTTATAATATGTCTTATTTAAAAAAGTACAATAACTTTTTACAAAGATTCAACATCCGAATATATATCAAATTTAAAGTAGACTTCATACAATTTTAAGTCTAATAAATTGTAGTCATATTTCCAAACCTTTTTGGTTTATGAGTAATTAAGAAAGAGAAAGAGTCTTTCTCTACATGTTAAGTGTTAGGGTTTATCCTACCCAATGACCACATTTTCTTAATGTATGTTCATCACACATTACATTACTATGTTATATAGTTTAGATAACGAATATCATATTCTGTAACTTAACAATCTACATCACAAGTAGGGAGATTGAACTAAGTCCCTTTATCCAACATATTAAAAGATAACCAATTAACATATAAATAATCTGAAGAATATCAACAAGATAGAATCCATCTCTTCCATACAAGTACAAGATAATTTACACAACCAATACAGGTAAACTCTCAACTTTCAATTTATCTTTATAACTTATACATTTACAAGACTTATGCATTTAGGTTTACTGCATAACAACCATCCTCATTATGAAAGAATACTACTTTTCTTTTTCGTTACAATCTCAAGAAAAAATTAGAATTATTCACAAGGAATCAAATTTAATTTATCCAATGCATCATATAATTTTTTCCTTCTTTTATCACTTACGAAGTCCATCTGTAAAAATTACTACCATGTGTTAGTTCAATGAACTGAGCATGATAAGCACCAAGCCTTAAAACGAGGTGCATTCCAATAATTGTTCCATTAAAACAACTCTGCTTTAATGAGACAATTATGACATCAAAAATATTAATATAAGTAATAAAAAATGGAAAATAAGTACATTTAACCAATTGAATTCACTTCCAAGAGAAGAACAGAATATAATCCACTATATCTACCTTAAAAAAATTAAAGTTTAATTGATCCTATCAATTATCCTTAAGCAAACAACAGATCATATCGTCTCACTGATCCCAATTCTATCATAATAGAATACACCATTTATCTTTGATTTAAGACAAAAGAAGGGTTTACAGCATGGTTCTCATTAGGATGATTCCTCTAAATCATAAGCAAAAGAAGAAGAATAAGCATTACAAACTATGCCCAAACAAAATACATCCGAAAAACTGAAACATATTCATAACATGAATTAACGGTTTCATTTAAAGGAAAACTATCTTAAAATCCAACATTTAAGATATTCATTAGAACAAAATCCCATTTCAATCTGAGAAGGAATAGAGAATCAAACAGTCTACCTGCAAGTCTAAATCTACTTCCACATGTTAGAAGTTAAAATTTAAAGATTTGAACCCAATGTTCACAAATCAAAGTAGACTCATACAGAAGTTAGTCTCTACTCGAGTCTATCCAAGCAAGATCCATAAAAATATAGAGTGCAAAAGACAAAAATTACTCATCTCAAACCAAACAAAGCAAAGTCTTGTCAAATAAACAGTCTGCCAAACAAGCTTACATATTTTGTTCAACAAAACCGAATCATCTAATCTCTTCCTACATCATTTCAACAAATTATTTGAACAAGGAAGACCAAACAAATCATAAATAAATCTCCATTTCATAAGAGAATCAAAACAAAAAAGTTTAACCAATGAACTTATCCCAACAATAGAAAGAAAGGGATCATAATTAGAAAATGTTCCAATCAATAATTCATTTTATTGTACTAACAAATGAATTTCCGCTGTTAATTCAAAAATATAAATTCATAAGCTAGTTCCCATGAGAGAGAAAAAAATTGACTCACAGTAAGAAGAAAGCACACTACAAATTTCCTTACAATTCTTTACCTTTAATAAACATGAGTTTCAATTTCAATCTTAGAATGAAATATGCATAACAGTCCTAAAAACAACCTTCCGTTCCTAAGGAATCACATTCCTTTCTTTTACAAAGACACAAGGTTTATTTACTATATCCAACAAGAGATAGAAAAAAAACCGGCCAGCAAGCTAATATGTTCAAAAGTATCAACGAACTCAAAATCTGAAATCCCATTGTCAAGTTTCAATATTGCATTACAAAAGAGTATTTGCTTCTTGATTCAATAAGTACTATAATACAAAATCAATCAGAACAGAGACAAGGTCATCCCACCGTAACAATTCAGAGCACTAAAATAATAAACTCTTCTTTTAAACGAAACCCAGAGCTTATTTAAAAAGATCTGAAGATGTGGGTTTCCACAAAATAGAGGGGAAAATAATACCCCCAATAAATAGTCATTGCCATCTCAGAAAAGATGAAACAGTTCTCAGAAAATAATTACCTAATTCATTCATAAAAAAATGTTTACAGTTAAGATCTCAATGAATTTACCCAACAACTCAATGAACTATTCTCCCAATTTTCTTTGAAAAATAGTTCAACAAAAGAGTTATAAGTTTTTTAAATTTTAATACAAGTAATACCCAACTCAAAATACCAGAACAGTATCGAACACGAAGTCTCAACAAAATTTTAGAGCTACACAAGTATTTGAATACGAGGGAAGTATAAAATATGACCTTCCAATAACAGTTTGGTACTACACGAGTCTCTAATCAGAAGTTTAGGGCAACACGAAGTTCTTATTCTATTTTATAATTTAAACAAGAAGCCCTAATACCGACTCAAAATGAAACACGAGCTTCAACAAGAGTTCAGAACTATACAGGTAACAAAATATGAGTGCGGTGTAAAACATGAACCTCCAATAATAGTTTAGAGGAACACAAGTAATAAAATACAAATACAGAGCCATATACGAACTTTGAAAAATAGTCCAGAGCTACCCAGGATTCCAAACACCAGTTTAGAACAACAAGAATCTCCAACACAAGTTCATATCAAAACACGAAGCCCAAATACAAGCTCAAATGGAACTCAAGGTTCCCATAGAGTTCAAAATCCACATATTGCAATGAAGGTTAGTTCCAACATAACAACCTCGAATACAAATTTCAGAAATGGAAAGAAGAGCTACTAATAAAAGCTTCGCATGCATGTTTCACTATTAAACTATCACAAAGAAAGTTTCAAAACCAACATTATTTTTACCATGGATTCATATCCAAGATAACAGAAATTATAAAACCCAGCAAACAAGTAACCAGATAAAACATGCAAGCCAAGAATCTCAAAACAGCATAATCATTTTAATGAAACTTTTAGAAGAAAGCAAGAGATCTTAAATATTAGAGCATATCATGCCTGATAGTTCTACAAAATTGAAAGAGACCTCCAGCCAAGCTCACAACATCTCCTCTTCTCCATGAAAGATCAAACAAGCATGTTCTTTTTCCACATTGCCTCTTATACATCCCACAAACCAAAAATACTTCTAAGACTTCAAAAATAGCCATTAAGTGCAGTTCAATCTACTTTTTTGAAAAACCAAAGAGCATGTAGAGAAAAAATCGTGAAACATGCAAAGTGAAACAACCACAGACAAACCCACTTGCATGCCTTCTAAGATGGTTTTTGCATGAAACTGAAAACAATAATTTTCATTAATTCCAATTTTTTTGCCTATCCTTCCTTGCCACTGCCTTCCAAGTCTGGAAATTTCCAAATCAAAATTAACATGAAATTCCATTTTAGTGATACTTCCACATAAGCCTTCGCCAAGTCACTAGCCCCTGCCAAAATTGGTAGTACCCTATGCATTAAAAACCTTATCAATAACATAAATGCCATAATAATTGTCACCCTTAATGCATGTGACCACCTAATTCCCCTTTCATACCCATTAGTTTAGGATAGATCAAATTTCTTAGGTTATACCTTAGGTAGTTTATAATATATACCTTAGGATATAACCCTAACAACAAATTTTCACCATAGATCTTAACACATAGCCTTAGGTAGTTTCTACATAAGTTAGATTAATTCACAACATAATAGTTTTAGGCATTAGGTTAGATCATCATAAAACCTTATAGTATTAGGTTCTAGGTTAATTTTAATAGCCTAGTAACCTTTCCATATCCTTTAGCATAGAACTAGGTGAGGATGTTAATCAACCAACAAAGTAGAATATGAAGCTTTAGGTTAGAATAAGAATTCTATTAAGTTACATAGATTAGGTATAAAATATTCTTACCTAGATTAGGATTCCGTCGGATAGTCCTTTTTAGGATCCCGAATCCTTCTTTTGCTGTGAACAAGCTATATTTTTGTGTTCTTTAGCAATGTCCTACCATGATCGATCTACAAGGACCCAAACACAACATACAACTGAATGGGAATATGTTCACACAAAAATCAAATAACTTGTAACAACAAAGTTCATTCAATATGTCTCTTAGTTCATGGAATGTCAATTTTACCATTTTTTCAACAAAGAAGATTTAAAACATTCCTTGGATCATTGAAATTGATCCAAGGATGAGTCAGATTAATAGATAAGTTTACAAATCTTAAACTAGATTGCAACTCACCTACCAAAAGTGAAAAATAAATTCAAGGAAGCCATTCCAATTCAGTCAAAATATCTTAAGAACATAAAATATTTATCCATAGCAAGCATGATCTCCATCACTCAAAAGAACATATCTTTATAAGGAAAATCACATGTCAATACTTGAAATGCAAAGGAGGAAAATAACAATTGTCAAGGGTGTTACACCATAAGGGTGAATCCCAATGTCGTATCTTTCTGTTTTAAAATGTGGAATAGACATTGGTTCTCTCTATCCTTGTTTGTTTCTTCCACATCCTAGGCCGTTGTAGCCCATGGAGTACATCATTTTGCTGGATTTCTTGCATTTGGGGGTCTGATAACAGGTTGGTTGAGTATCCTCTGGGACCCAAGTTTTAGGTGGATCTAACAATTTTTCTTCAACCAGCAAGCTTCTAGGTAAGAATGACCCAATGGTGTGTTCATTTCTAGGTCTTCTAAAGTGATAATTTGGTCAACCTCTAGTCTTGGGAAACAATGAGAGGTCTGAAACCAAGAGGGCTTGCTGCACATTATATTCTCCACAGCCATATTCAAGTATTTTCATCTCTTATGAATCAAAAGGAGAAGTTGATGTAGATGCACCATGGGTACAAGAACTAAGAAAATCTAAATCTATCCGAGACTCCATGGCCTCAGATTGGAGAGGGAAAACTATATCGACAGAGGGACATGCATATGTTCCCTTACGTGTAAATCTATTGAGAGCTCTGTAGTGAGTGAAGGTCTCTAAATCTCCTTTATTGTAATGGTGTGTCCTTCATGCTTCAATTTAATGCACTGATGGAACATCGAGTACACGACCTGCATGACATGAATCCACGGTCATCCTAGAAGCATATTAAACCAAAGTTCCAAGTCCAAGACATGAAACTTTGTTTGATGGAAAATGGGACCCACTTTTATGGGAAATGTGATTGTGCTTGTTGACTCCCTCTCCGCATTTTCGTAAGTGGTGATAGTGATGATATTCAATTCAAGATCTTCCTCGGTATGTCCTAGTTATTTAACCAATTTTGGCATGCATATGTTCAACCCTGATCCGTTTTCCACAAGCACTTGTTTGATCTTCCTGTGGGTAACAACTAACTCAATATACAAAGGAAGATTATGTGTTCTATTTTTAGTATGGAATTCCTTATGGTTGATGGCAATATGTCCATTTGGTACGATGTTTTCCACTATGGCTTGAATATGTGTAGGATCGACCTCTAATGGCACTCCCAACCCCTGAATATTTTGGTAAAGAATGTCTTTGTGTACATTGGATATATTAAGAAGATCTAAGATTAATATCTTAAGAGATGTCTTCTCAAGTTTCTGTAAGAGGTTATATTTACTAGTTTGTGGGGTTGATGGAGAAGGTTTCATAATCACGAGGTGGGCACATCTTGTTACCATGGCACAATACTTTCCCTTGATTCAGAGGGCATTAATATGGTTAGTAGGAGAGTGAATACATCCAATAAGTTAATCATAATGATTGTTATCTTTTTTGGTGTATAAGTAATTCGCTACTTTATAACCTTGGGATGACTCTCCCCAATCCGACTTTGAATTTTCTGATTTATCATGATTAGGGAATGGCTCTTTATATATCCCCATTTTCTCATTGGGTGTCTGAGTTTTTCCTAGGTTGAACACCTCTATTTCCCCATTCTCGATAAGGTCTTGGATATAATGGCAAAGGCATAGACATTTATTATCTTATGTCCTTCGACACGATGTATTTCAAAATATTCATGCTCCTTGTACCATAAAGGTTTTGGAGCATTGTCATCAAATGGTTGTGTTGTAGGATATGCCATCATGTGAGCCATGTCCAATTGTTTTAGTATAACCAAAAAAGGTTCATTAAGAGAGGTAAATGTTCTACGTTTTGGCGGTGGTTGAATTGGTCCTTTAGTCAGTTTAAAAGGTTGACCGGTTTAGACCATTTGTACACATTTGGAATCAATGATCCCATCTCCCACCACATTTTTGTTTTTTTAAAAAACCTTCGGCTTCTCCATGGCTTTAACATTTTGATTATCTCTAGATTGGGTCTTGAGAGTTCCTTTTGCAATGAGATATTTCTCTATCTGAATACCTTTTTTGATGACCTCCTCAAAAGTGTGAACAAAATGCATTTGGAGGTGGAAAGCTATATCTGGATTAAGGTTGGGTACAAAAATACTAACCAACTATTTTTTAGGGAAAGTGCAAGGGAAGTGACTAGCTATCGCTCTCCACCTTTAGAGGAAGTTGGTGAAATTCTCATTAGGGTGTTGTTTGGCACCACCTAAATCTACCATGGTGACATCATTCTCTATGTTGTATGAGAAGTGACGCACAAACCTTTCTGCCAATTCTGGCCAAGTGAAAATTGATCCCCAAGGTAAATGTGTAAACCAATCTAATGTTTGACTTCCTAGACTTTTAGGAAAATGTCTTATGAGATAATTGTCACTATAGGACACCTCTTGACATGCCATATAGAAATATTTGACATGATCCCATGGATCTCCCTTTCCTTTATATTTGTCAAATTTTGGCATATCAAATTTCTTAGGAAAGGGTTGAAGGGTCATAGTCTTGTCAAAAGGATAGGGGCATAATTCTTCATATTGATACTTTATAATGCTCCCTATATTTCTCTCTTAAAGGCTTGCGAGTGTTGCTTTTATAGATTGTACCTCTTGTGCAAGAAATTGTTCTCTAGTGGGAGAAGCAGGGATATATACTCGACGATACCCTGTATCATATTCTTCTTGATTTTCTCTATGGAATTCATTGATCTTAACCTTAGGCTTTGACTTTTGAATGATTTTTCTTGCTTCCTTTTGTATATGAGAGGTTAGCAAAGCTAATTGTCAGCTTCGGCTACTAATATATTGTTGAATTGTGGTTTCTTCTTCTAAAGGTTCCTCCTCTTCCTCGTTTTGTGGAGGTTCTTCACCATTATCATGTCCCATCTTGTTTTTACATGGCACTTTGATAAAGGATATTCTATGTCCCACTATCTTATTATTTCCTGCATTGGAGGTAGAGGCATGTCCATGCATCAAAATGTCCTCCAACTTGCTAAGGGGTCATTCTTCCTCAGTAGCGTTATTCCTAGGTGGGATTGTTTCACTTTCAGTGGGCATTTTGGCCCCTAATTCTACAACATGTGCTAGTAATCTATCCTTATTTATGAAAAGAAACTCGTCTAATAAAGTGGGGTAAAATTCAAATTTTACGTGTGGGGATTCCAATTCATTACCACTATGATCGATCATATCTTCTCTCTTTTTATGCAGAAAATAAAGGCCTTAGATCATGTCTAATGAAAGGGTTTGACCCTTGTCTGTTTGAGGCTTCCCAAGCTTGTGCTTGTTGTTCCTCGTATGTTTGTTTCTTGAGTCCTAGTCATGTTTTGGGAGCCATGATTTGTGATAGTTTCACTAAGGTAAGTTATAAATGTGTTTAAAAATTTGTGACCACACCTAAGTGAAATGCAAGATAAAGTGTCAAGAATATGAATGAATAACAATGTGAGAATACCAATGTCATAGAGTGATAAATCACCAGTGAAACAAATGTTTGGTATCTAAACCTATCAAATGAATTACCTCCTAGACTATGTCTCAAAAAGTAGTTTAGTGTTGTAAGATAATTAACAAGATGTTCTCACTTATGCCAACTTCAAGAGAATGAACAAGACGTAAGTAAATATAAAAAGCTAATGTGACCTCCTAAAAATATATACTAAAAGTGAGTTCAAATTCGATTAAGACCTATATCCCAAAAAGTGCCAGTTATAATTCATGAGTGACACAACAATATCACTAAGATATGTTAACCAAAATTTTCCAGAAAGTAAGGTATTGATATCAAGATGCTATTGATACAACACGCACGAGTGGTAACACATAGCACTCTTTAAAATTGAGGCAATAATAAAATTGAACCAAAGGCTCAAAGTATAGCTAGGAATAGTTAAAATTTTCATAGCGTAACCTTAAAATATAGATATTTCAGTCGAGTCTACAAGAAACAAGACGTAAATATCAAAATTGTATTGATACGATACAAATAAAGTAACCCTTCTAAGGAAGTTTAAGATGATGAACCACGCCTAACTACAATGATGATCTTGACATGGGTATCAAGATCACAAAGGCCACCAACAATATAAATATGCCTCCACACACTTTAGATGTTTAACTTACCCAGCCGCAAACATGGATGGGTGTAAATGGACAAAAAAGTGGCATAAATAATCAATTGGTAACACAAAGGTATTCACCCTTCTTTTGATCAACAAAATGTCAAAATAATGTGAAGGAAGAAAATCAAAATGTGGATGAAAAATGATGGCCTCACTTCGGCAGAGTTTCACCTTGCCTTAAGGCAAGTGAAAAACTAAACGAAAGTAACGCATCACACGTTTCACAATGAAAAGATGGTTCACAACTCAAAAATGTTTTAGAATAGTCAAATTGGGATCCTGGCCAAAGTATATTTTCCTAGGTGGTTCTCTCATCCTAGGTGTTACAAACATTATCCACGAGTGGGATGATTTACCCAAATATTCCTGACTATCTTGGGAGTATCTCGACTTTTCCCCCTTCAAGCACAGTGGGTAGTAAATGCATCCATCGTGTACTTAAAATGGTCATTTAGGGACAACTTGTAACGCTATCTCACAAAGGAATCACTAGTCAGGTAGGTAGTGTGGAGCACTTCCCATTTCATCCACAAGGTTCCCTCTTTTGTGGACTATTTTAGGGTTCCTGGAACCACCCCCATTGTTGTAACTTAAAGTGTTATGCCAAAGGGGTTATGTTCCAGTTGAGCAGAGAGGGATGTACCATTTTTCAAAACTTGTAATACAGTGTTTTGAATATGTTGTTATTTTTATCTTGTTTAATTAGGTGTGGTTTTCTCAAAACACCTTTTGGAAACCTATATAACAACTGTATTAGTAGTTTTTGACTTCGTTTTCGGTTCCTCCTTTCTTTGACAAGCGAGGTGTTTTGGTTGTGTATGATGATTTTTAGTAGTTTTCCATCAAAAGAGTAAACACCATTTATGATTCTCTAGATTTTCCAAGGACATAAGAGAAGAGCATACGTGATGTTTCCAAAATTTGAAAAGATATCAAATGGAAAAACACTTTAATTCAAACACACCAAGTTAACCAATTCCAATTCAAATATTCCTAAAAATCTCAAAGCATCAAAAAGGACCTAAGAATCAGTTCTGATTCCCAAGATTGCCCCAAGGGAGGTGAGGGAAGAGCATACACGATCTTATTCCGATGAGTAAAACATGTAAAGTTTAACTAATCAAGTAAAAGCATGTAAAAAAATCTTGTAAAAACGAGTATGTGATTAGATAAAACCTGCAATAATGTTAGCACCTCAACACATTAATTTTAAGAAAACAAAAGACACCTATGCACCTATTTTGGCATCTATGAGTGGGTTAGGATGAATACACCACTCTATTTTTTTAATTTATAGTGCACCTGTGCCACCCGAGAGGCGTGTGCACCACCAGAATGACATGTGTGCCACTTTGTGTATTTCTAGTTTACCTTGTACCTGTACCACCCGAGAGGCGTGTACACCACCAAAAGAGTGTATACACTACCTTTGATAAAAATAGTCTAAGTTTTTCACAGAGTGCTTGCGCTACCAGAATAGCGTGTGCACTACCAGAAAAATGTGTGTGCTACCGCTTTGTAAAACAACCTTGGATTATGACAAAATGCTTGCACCACCAGATATGTATCTATTCCATTAAAACAGTGTGTGTGCTTAGGTTAGGGTGTACGCATAGATCTGATAGGTTTTGAATTACAGTGAAGGTACAATATGAAAATGTGTCTGCACCTAGGTTAGTGCATCCATGCACTGGTTAGGGTATGTGCATCGAGGTTAGGGCATATGTGCCAGGGTTGATAAACAGAGAATCAGGTCTTGACAGTGCACCTGCGCCACCTAAGAGGTGCCTGCAGCACCAAAAATGTACCTGTGCTCCTAATAGTGTGCTTGTGCCACCCTTGCAGCCAAAATATGGCAAAAAAAACACAAGAAAGCTCACAATACTTCAAATTTTGACAAGTTAGTTTAAAAATGGCAATAGCCCATTAAAATGATGGCTATGGACAAGAACCTACACATATAATTAGCAAAAATTCCAAGAAAATGGACATTAATTACTACATGTGCATATCAAAAATTAGCCAAAAACAATGAAATTTATACTAAAATGCCAAGGGACTAGGTCCCACTGGGCGTGCCAAATGTGTGCATGTGTTGTTTTTAAACTAATGCTAATATAAGAAAAGATTAACACCTAAATAGCCTTAATTAACAAAAATTAAACAACATACTAAGCACCGACAAGATAAGAATTAAACAAAGGTTAGATGCTAACATTCATCATATACAAAAAATTTTAAAGTAACAATGTTTAAGCAAATAAATCATCTATTCTCTAACAACAAATAAATGAATGGACCTAAATAGGCTCCATGGCAATAAAAAATGGTTGTCTTTAGTGTTCCAAGAACCTAGGAATGAGGGCTTGTCAAAGTTGGGCTACAAGACCCTTTTGACACCTCCCATATGACCTAAGCACTTAGGAGAGACGATTAACTCTCCAAGATGATGAACCCTCAAGAAAACAAAAGGCAAGCTCTTAGTCTATTTTGCTATATGCTTTGCATTTGCTTTCTCAAGAAGTTTAGGTGTAGGTATAAAGGTAGAAGGAGGGCTCCTTATATAACCCCATGGGTAAAGGAAAAACTTCACCCCTTTGCATGTAGGATAAAGGTAAAACATGAGTAGGAATGGATAAGGTTTCTTTATAAAAGGTAACCATTCTTTTTTAAGGGTTTAATTTATGCTTAGCAAGTCATGGGAGTTGCAGGGGTGTTTTAATTAATCAAAAGTGATTAATTAATAGGTAGATGTAAGATTATAGAAGCTAATTACATGAATATTAGTATAGTTTAAGCTATTAGAAGGGGATTAAATCAATTAAATATTGATTTATTGATTAAATGGAAGACAAATCTAATTAATTAATATTTATTATTTATTCTAGATAGAAGGGGTGATTGATTAATGAAAGGTCGTTAATTAAGTTGTTTGTTGGATAGGTGACTTAATTAATTAGTTTATTGTAATTGATTGACGAAAATAAGAGAGAATATGAGCGCTATTGATGATATGTTGTCAATTTGCGAGGAAGGAGATAATTAGCGCAATTAAAGTATATAAGATACTTGGGCGTAATTATGGGTGTCTACATACTTTTTCCAATCCCAAAGTTCACTCCAAAGATTCAACTCCTTAAATGAATCCTTCTTTCTTCGTGCCTTAGCTGCCAAACCCTAACTCAAAAATCCTTCCACAAGACAATGCTCTTCACACAACCTTCCTCACGCCCATGCACTCCTTCCTTCTAGTTTGCAGATCTACTCTAGATGCACATTCAAATTTCTAGGATTCTCTTTTCTTCACAATAATTTCTCTCTGGATGCTCTAGTTTGCAAGAGCTTCTTTTAGTTCATAATCGCAAGGTAACGAATGAATTTCCCAACCATGTATTTATAGCTTTTTCTTCTTTCTGACATTAAATGTTAGACCACGTACCAACATACTTTAACATTAAATGTAATTTTTTAAACTAAACAGATATCAAGCGCTTTTACCCACGTGCCACATCCTACATGAAAAACACTTTACAACCTTCTGGTGCACAAAAATCATACCCGACCAAAGATTCTTACACACATGTCCATAGCGCAAAAGGCACTTCTTCTACCCTTTACCTAATTTTTTCCCTCTCCTACCTCATGTTGTTCTTGTGCTCTTCATCCTTTTTATACGTGGTTTTTGCAAGGCCTTTTTAACACAAACCATTCTTGTACACCTCTCTTCTACGTGCTTCTTAACGTTATGCACCTTTATCCTTTAACTGGGCCATTCACTATAGCTTTTAGTTCTAACTCAAACTTGTATTATAGGTGTATACTTTATATCACTCCACCCTACACTAAAACAGATGCGTGGTCCTCTGTGCATACACAAACTTGGGAAAAATAATTTGGTTACTGGTGCACAAGGTGCAAAAATGAAACAAAAAGAAAGGAATAAACAACGAGAAAGGGAAGACACGAGAAATAAAAAGCATAAATGGAAATTCTAAGCTAACTGGAAATACTACCTTATTACAAACACCAAGAAGACTTATTTATAATACGGCTTCAGCCTACTCCCATTTAAGTGAATTAGTAACCTCATCCCATCCAATGCTTGTAATTGACAAGTTCCTGAATCAAGAATGTACGGGATGATGTAAAGTCCTAACCAATGGAATTTCAACTTCCTAGGATGGTGTAGATACTTGGAATCATAAAACAATACCATTTTCCTACCCTAAAATTTTTCGTTCTAGATATGACGATCATGCCATGCCTTTTCTCTTGATTTTTCTATCTTCTAGCCTCATCTAGCAAGTGATTGCCTTTCATCTAACTGCATCAAATTATCAATTCTTTCTTCTAGTGCTTGTTCATCAGCTAACCCTCCTACACGCACCATACACAATGATGGTAACATGAATTCTACTAGTATAACAACCTCTGCACCAAAAACCAATTGGAATGATGTGGCCTTGTTCAACCTCTTGTAGGTTGTCTTGTATGCCCATCGAACGGATGACACATTATCATCCCAATCCTGTCTTCCAACGTCATAGATCTTAGTTAACCTATGACTTGGTATCTTGTTAAATACCTTGGTAGTTCCATTTTCTTGAGCGTGATATGGGGTAGTATTATGATGGGAAAAAATAAATTATGCTAACATAATCCCGACTATTTCATTGAGAAAGTGTGTATCCCTATCACTTGTTAAACTTAAAGGGAAACCATACCTACTGATTATGTTCTCCCATAGATATCGAGCAGCTATCACTGTAGTGAAATTCTTTGTAGGTGCTTCCTCTACCAACCGTGTCAAGTAATTAGTGCAAGTGATGATATACCGTGAACCAGTCCTTCATGCAGCTAGCAAAATTGTTCCTACAAAGACAATTTCCCATTTTCCAAATCATTCAGCATTGGCTATTGGTTACAAAGGAATTTCATCTCTCTTTCTAGGTTTTCCAAGGCATTGGTAATGGTCACAGGCCTTGCAAAACTCAATAAAATCCTTGTAGATGGTTTCCCACCAAAGCCCTGCTATTAAAATCCTCCACACGGTAGCATTTCCTGCATAGTGTCCACCTATAATCCCAGCATGTAATTCTTCCATAATGGCTATGTACTCATGTTCCAATATGCATTGACATAGAACCTCATCATGACCTAACTTATATAGATCTCAACAAATCAACATGTAGGGTGCGACACTTATTAATAATTTCTTTCTCTCCAGGGCCTTCATCCCTTCCAGTGCCACACCTATTTTTAAGAACACTGCGATATCTTCCAAGTCTAAGGGTACACGTTGTAACCTAAATAGTTACGCGTCTAGTATGGTATCCTCAATGCTTTATGCATCCTCTCCTAAGTCAATCCTTGATAAGTGGTCAAGCCTTGAATTTATATTTCCTAGTTTTATGACCACTATAAACTCAAAATTTTGAAATAATAAGACCCAACGGAAAATGCGCCCTTGTAGAACGGGCTTGTTGACTAAGTATTTCAATTCCATGTGGTCCGTGTAGAATATAAACAGTTTTACCAATAGATACTGCATGAACATTTGTAGCACGTAGATCATATAAAATTCTTTGCACTTAGTAGTTGTGTAATTCTGTTCAGTTGGTGTCAATTTTCTACTTGCAAATGAAAATTTATGATCAACAATTCCCTCACTAGGTTGTGCTCGTGCTACTCCCATAGTTTTCCCTGAGGCATTAACATGCACATGGAAAGGCTTATTCCAAGAAGGAAAACATAATATGGGCATTGTGACAAGCCTATCCTTCAAAGTGTCAAATGCCTTCTACTGCATATCTCCCCAATGAAAGGCACTCTTGTATTTTAACAATTATTCCAAGGGTGCAACGATCCTAGCATAACCTATTGTTGCAAGATCACAGCACCCCTGGATGAAGATCAGGCTTCTAGGTTGATCACTCTAGCATCCAGTGTGATTGCACAACATGGAAACCTCTCTCCAAGTGTGGGAATTGTGAAACTGAGAGAGGAATCTCCAGATTAGAGGATGGTTCCTCAAACTCCTCTGATTAGATCTAATGCTTGCACAACTACAGAGGTTCAGATCCTAATCCTACTCTAAATTGCAAGGAGACAGGGATAGAAGTGCAAAAATTGAAACTAACTAAATATGGTGATGCACCAAAAGGAGTGGTGAATATTTTTGTCATGCAAATAGGCACAAACCAAAGATTGCAGCATAAAACATACACAGACTGATAAGATATAATTCAGGATCTGAAATGAAGAAAATAATACAAACAAAGGAATGAAACTCATTCACGAAGCTTGCATTATCATTTCCAATGTCAAAACCACTGCATTACAACCTCAGAGAGGTAAAAAAGGCTATTACAGTCTTTGAAGAGGTTTGATTCTTGAAAAAATCACTTGCTGGAGGTGAAAGAAGAAGATTGCTATGCCAAAAATGTTCCACTCTTTAGAAATGAGCCAAAACTGGCTTTTACATTGCATAGGTCGAGCCCAGGAGAGAGAAATCGTACAAAACATGGGAACCCATTCCTCATTGACTGAAAATGTATTAAAACGGCATGGGGGACCTTACAAACCCATACCCTACCATTTTTGACCGATATGGAGGAGAGTGCGACCCATTCTGCATTAACTTTGGTCGCTGAAATGTCACTTCTGGCTATGAACATGCGTCAGAGTAGTTTCTTAACTTTCTCTCTCCATACTACACCAAAATTCAATATTCACCCTAGAATCATGTAGATAATTTTATAAGCTTTCCAATGATATAAATAACATGCAAATCTGAGCTCTGGATCGAAAGATATGGCGATCTGAAGATTTAAGGCACAAAACAGGCAAAAATGGGTTTTGAAAAATTTTCCCGCACTCCGCCACCTGGACGACACGTGTCGGGCACTGATTGGATGAGCAATTCTCTCTCCTTCCCTTACCCATGGGTTTTCCCTTGAAATTTGACCTTTTTTGCAATTTTGGAAAATTTCCCATTTTTCCCCCGCGCCCCCGCCACTTAGAACACGTGGCATGCATTGATTAGACGACAGGGGCACGGGGAAGACCTTTGCTTTTTAGTTTTTGGCCAAAATTTTTGCCAAATTCTCTAACTCCTCCCCGAGCTCCACACTCCCCTTCTCCTTAGGACACATGTCCTCTTTTTATTAGCTCGGGCCAGCACTTCAAACCTTGCCCTTTGAAATTTTGGACGTTTTCCCCTGTGACACGTGGTGTCTCCTGATTCGTCCGTGGGCCTGCCGGATTTTCGCGTCCCTCGTGTCCCTTTGGCCCGGTTGTCCCAATGCTGCCCGGGACAAATTCTCCCAATCCGCCTGATTTGGGCTTCCCTGTTCCTCTTTCGGCCGATGACACATGGCATGATTTGATTGGCTTTCATCTCCTTTGGCTCCCCGCGTCTGCCACGTACTTTTGGCTCGACTGTCCCAGTGCTAAAGTTCTCTATTTCGACTGATCCAGGTGGTTCACGTCCTTCACATCCTCACGGCCCAGATGTCCCAACTATGCCGCTCAGTAGTTAGTCAATTTTCTCACCTTCGGCTAGATCGGCTTTCCGCATCCCGCACGTCCCCACGGTCCAACTGTCCCAAGTGCTGCCTGGGCCGCCTGGAGGCTTTTCGGCCGGTTCACGCCCTGACATCCCAACTGTGCCAAGGGCTGCCTGGACCAGGACTTAGCCAATTTTCATGATTTTTCTGGCCCAAGCTTGTTTTTTGCAACTCTTTCACCTTTCCTCAGAACTTGCTCCTTTCTTCTTGGACAGGAGAGTTAGAAAAAATCCGAGGGGACCCTAGAAACATTATTTTTTTCCTTGAATCAATCTATTTGCCTGGGACTTGGGTATTTTGATGCATGTTATCAAATTTACCCTAAGGGTGAATTTTGGATAGCAATTTGGTGACTCAGCGGTGTTACCTACCTGCTAGGTAGAAGATACCAGTTACCTGAAGTAGTCTATTGGGCATGGAGTCATCAAATATTCTGTTTAGAACCCCAACTGACTCAGTATGTGTAAGGAGGAAGATGGAATATCACCTGATGGAAGCAAGGACTGCAAAACATCTCCATGGATAGCAAGCTGTGCCAAAGCACTTAGGGAAAAAAAAACTAACCTAAAGCAAAACAATGTGCACAGGCACTTGGAGGAATGAAAATCTAATCTAATATTTACAAGGTAGTGAATTTCCCTCTAGAAGCAACGCTTGAGATAGATTCCATTGACTAGAATCTGCAGTTCTTCACCATCCAATGAGGCCAATTGGAAAGCATTGATCTTCTTGCACTTCGTGACCATGTATGGGCCACTCCAAATGGCATCAAATTTTGAATGCCTTCCTGGTTTTTCTCTATCCACATCCCATTTCAACACTAGATCTCCAACTTGAAAAGATCTATCTTTGGCCTTCTTATCAAAAGTATTCTTAATCAATGCTTGATCCTTTTCCATTGCTTGGGATGCCTAATTTCTGATCTCTTGCAGCTCCATCAACTCTGCATACCTCACCTCCATGGGCTCAAACTCTAGCAACTCCAGCTGCTTCATGAGTTCCAATGTTGGCAACTCAAGTGACATGGGCAAGATTGCCTCTCTTCCATAGACAAGTTTGAATGGAGAGTTACCTGTGGATCTTTTGGGAGTTATCCTATTAGCCCATAAGGCTAATTTTAGTTTGTTATGCCAAGACCTCTGATTCTCGTCAAGAGTCCTCCTAATGATCCTCAACAAGTTCTTGTTTGTAGACTCGGCCTGGCCATTACCTTGAGGGTAATAGTTTGATGAAGTACTTAGGTAAATACCGTTCTTGACAGCCCACTCAGTCACCTTAGATCCAATGAATGCCAATGCATTATCAGAGATTATCGTAGCAGGTACACCAAATCTGGTTGTTATCCCCTCATAAAAGTCTAAGATGCTAGACTCATTTGCCTCTTTGAGTGCTACTGCTTCTGTCCATTTGGTGAAGTAGTCTATGGCTGTCAAAATCCATTTGTGCCCTTGGCTTGAATTGGGATTAATGACTCCAATGAAGTCCAAACCCCATTGCATGAATGGTTGGTCAACTGAGATTGGATGTAATGGAAGGGCAGCAAGTCTCTCTTTTCCTATGAAGAAAGCACAATTCTTACACCTCTTGATCCATGCATAGCAATCACTGAAGATTTTAGGCCAATAATAACCAGCCTTCATGATTTTTAGAGCTATCACTCTTGGTGCAAAATGACCACCAGCTGGTCCGCCATGGAATTCTTCTAACACCCTTTAAATCTAATTTGTGCTAATGCACCTCATCAACACTCCATTCACATCTTTCTTATACAAAACTCCATCAACAATGGCATACTGGACAGCCTGCAATCTGAAGTGTCTCCTTTGGGTCTTGTTCATCTCTGGAGGGCATAGGCCTGTGCTTAGGAAGTGTATAATACCTTGGGTCCAGCAAGGAATGGGGGCAGCATTGTCTTCTTCTTGATTACCACTTGGCTCATGGCTGTCCTGGACTGTCAAAACAGCCTCTTCTTCATTGCATACTCCTTTTTGCTTCCTCAAAACCAGCTTCTCACACAATCCTTTCCCTCTTACTAGCTTGGTGATCTTGATCTCAATGTCATACTCCATGACATGGGTGATCCAACCTGCCATTTTCTCATTCAAATCCTTGTTGAGGAGGAAATCCTTAACCCCAACATGTGAGACCAGCAACTGGACCTTGTTGTTTGAGATTAAATTCTTGAATTTCTTCAAGCTTCTGATTACTGTAAGTACATGCTTCTCAATAAAAGAGTACCTCACCTCATAGTCATCTAGGCTCCGGATGAAAAAGGCAATTGGCTTCTCTTCATTATCCATGTTCTGCTGTACCAAAATGGCAAAAATAGTGTCATTACCTCCAAATGCATAGAGGATGAAATCCTTGGAGAAGTCCGGGTTGATGAGAGTTGGTGGTTAAGAGATGGATTCTTTGATTGCTTCAAAAATCTCCTTGCCTTCTGCTGTCCACTTGAAAGCCATGCTCTTCTTTAACATTTTGGTGATGGGCTTGACAAGGGCTGAAAATTTTTGGACAAACCTCTGAACAAAGTTTATCCTTCCCAAGAAACTCTGAAGGGCTTTCTTGTGGCTTGGCAATGGTAGTGCTCTTATGGCTTCAACCCTCTCTAGATCAATTGCTAATCCTTCTTTGGAGACAATATGGCCAAGGAGCTTTCCTTCATGTGCAAGAAAGATGAACTTCTTAGGATTCAAAGACACTCCAAATCTCCTGCACCGCGTGAAGACTTGTCTCAAATGAGAGAGGTGGTTTGCTGCATCTTTTGAAAAAACAGTGATATCATCAAGGTAAATCAGCACCACATTGTTAATCAAACCTTTGAATGCCATGTCCATTGCCCTTTGGAAGGTAGCACCAGCGTTGGACAGCCCAAATGACATTTTCCTGTATGCAAAAGTTCCCCATTTGGTTATGAAGGTTGTCTTGAACTGGTCCTCTTGCTTCACCATAATCTGATTGTAGCTTGAGTAGCCATCAAGTAGTGAAAACCTTTCAGAGCCAGCCACAACTTGCAAGATTTACTCCATGGAAGGGAGTGGGTAATGGTCCTTGAGAGAGGATCTATTCAGGTCTCTGAAGTCAACACACAATCTGATCTCTCCACTCTTCTTTCTGACTGGAACTAAGTTGGCAACCCAACTAGAATGCTTGATTGGGAATATGATCCTTGACTCAATCAACTTATCCAATTATTTCCTCATGAGAGGATCCATGTGTGGATTGACTGGTCTTTGTTTCTTCCTGACATGTTTAGTATTTGGATCCAATTCAATGGTATGGTGAGCTAAGTTGGGATTGAAACCTTTCAAGTCTTCATAGCTCCAAGTAAACATGTCAAGGAACTCTTGACATAATTGTATGAACTCATACCTTTCTTGTTCAGTTATCATCCTTCCAATTTGCAATGGCTTGTTCTCCTCTACCAAGATGCACACTGAATCCTCTCTCTTGACCTGAATGTTTTCTTTCTCTTTTCTAAACTGATCATTAGGGTTAAAAACGGACTCCAAAGTGATAAGTCCCTTGGGCAGCTTGTTAGTTCTCAGCTGTACTACCTGGTCACCATACTATTGTTCCAATCTTTCTTGATTCTTAGCTAAGAACTCAGCTTCTTCTTGCAAGAAATGGATGATTTGCTGGTCATTCTCAAACACTTGCCAACTAACATTGTTATCTGGCACTAAAGGCCTCATAATCATGTGGATGTTTGGTTGTACCTTGTCTTGTTGAATGCTTTCCACAATGTCAAAGGCTGCCCCTACTGCCGCAATCCTGTCAGCAGCTTGATTCTCTTTCCTAGGAATGGATTTGATGCCAAAACCCTCAAAATCTTCCATGAGGTCCCATACCCTGTTCTTGTAGCACCTGAGAAGATCATTCTTGGCAGCATGATGTCCCTTGACCTGATTTACAATCAATTCACTGTCCCCAAAGACTTGTAAGTTCTTTATTTTCTTCTTGATTGCCCAATGCATCCCTTACACCAAGGCTTCATATTCAGCAGTGTTATTGGAGCATGCGAACTGAAATCTGAAAACTGAATAGTACTTTATTCCTTGAGGTGAAACAAGCATGGCTCCACTTCCTACACCTTTCCTACTTCTTGATCCATCAAAAAACAACTGCCATATCTCATTGTCATCTTTGTGGTTTGGCTTGGTGATGCTAGGAATAGGCTTATTTTCTTCATGTATATAATAGACCCCTAGTTCAGATTCTTCTACTTCTTGATAAGGATCAAATGCATGTATCTTGTTTGCCCATTCATCAAGAGTTAGATCCGGGATGCTTCCAACCTTGGTGTCAGCTTCATCAATGCTTGGGTGATCTTCTTGATCAAATGCTGAGCAATTGGCATTAATATGACTTGGAGTGTGAGGCTCAATGTGGAAATTTGCAATAGGTTCAGACCTAATTGTAGCCTTAGTTCCATACCTCGTTCTGAACAGCATGTGTGACCAATCAGCAGACAAATATCCCCCAATCTTGGATGTGAAGTCCCTTGACAAGAATAGGGAAAAGAGTGGTGGAAGGTCTATGACTGATACATCTTGCAAAACAACAACATTTGGACATGCATGCAAGGTAAGACTCAAGTTTCTAATCACTCCAACTATTGCTACTGCTATCTCATCTAGCTGCACTACCCCTTTGGATGTTGTTTCATACTGGAGCTCTAGCTGATCAGCTATTTGTTTAGGCATTACTGAGCTACTTGCCTCGGAGTCTATCATGCAATTGTTCGCTAGCTGATTTCCAATGATTAATGAAACATAGAAAGGAGGGGGCTTCAACATCTTACCTTGCTGTCTTCCATGATTTCCCTCAAGCTGGGCAGCATTTGTAAGCACTTTGTCTTGCATTTGAACTCGCTGGTTCGAAGTGGGCCAGTCCTTCATGGCAGCTTGCAGCAGATCTCTTTGGCCTGGATAGATAGGGATTCCCACATTGATATATTGACGTTTGTCTTCTTCATCTGATCAATGATACTGAATGGTGATGAAGGATCTCTTTGCTATCCCTTGGTTTACACATTCACTCCTTGCATGTGGGCAGCAACAGCTGGCATTTGAGTTGGCCTAGGGGCTGTTCTTGGCTGCCCTTGTGCATTTGAAATTGGATTTTGCTTGCCAATCATTTGTGGAGCCATGGAAGGTTGTGGATTGGTTGGGGCTAATGGCTGTTCTTCTCCCAAATTCCTCTTTTTTGACCTTGTGTTGGCTACAACACCTTGAGAAACTACCTGATTCATGCCACAAAAATCCTATGCTTGCCAATTTACCAATGTGGTGTCATTTAGGGCTGATTGCTGTTGGAATGTTTCTTGTTGTTGACTATTTCCTTGACTGCCCTCACCCTCCACACCAGTAGTTGTCACCATTAATGCTTGATTCAAAGCACCATTGAAGCACATAGATTAGTTATGAGGCTCATTACATGGAAAACACTAGTCATACTCCTGGGCAATGTTGTTTTGTGTTGGCACCAATGCCTTAGAGGCAGATATGGCATTTGGATTGTAGGGCTGAAATGGTCTATTGGTAGGAGGCCTTGTTTGATTCATATTTGCAGCAGGATTACGTGGCCTTTGTGGTTGGTATGGCTACCTGTTAGGCTGAGCTTGGGGTTGGTAAGAAGGTCTAAAACCTTCAGCCTGTTGCCTTTTGAGAGTAACCAGCTCATTGCCTAGGTTTTGCAATTGCTTCATGACTTCTTGAAGCTCATTTGGGGCACTTGGAGATGAAGTGGAAGCTTCATTTGAACTCTGATTTCTAGGGGTGGGAGAAGTAGCCAAATTAGGTGCTTTATTGGTGTTTGGACTCTCTAAAGTTGGAAGCAATGGCATGGGAGGTCTAGGGGCAAGTTTGCCAACTTGGATCAAACAATTTTCAGCCCTAATGGCAATGCTATAAGCCATAGGGATAGTTATGCCTCCCATGGACTAAATCAACATAGAAATATCAGAATTTAGAGCTTTGAGATAGTAGAGAAAAGCACCTTCTGCCGTTACCCTGACTGCTACTGGAATTCTCTCCCAAGTCTTTTGAAATCTGAAGTTGAAATCGGTCAGCTACTCATTAGGAGGTCTCTTGATGGTTGTCAGCTACTCCAAAAGAGACAAGTTGTCTCCCTTTTCTCCAAATTTCTCATGAAGTGCTATACACAGCTGATTCCAATTTGTGATAGAACCAGATCTAAGGCTTCTAAACCATTGCAATGCTTTACCCTTGAATGAAGATGCCAGTAACATGACAGCCACTTGCATCTCATTGATTTCATGGATTACACAAAGGTTAACAATATCTTTAACATGATCACCTGGAGTAGTCTGATTTTCTCCAGTGAAGTAGGGAATGTTCTTCAAGGCTGCAATAGGAATTGGATGTTGTGCATTGAGGGCCAATGGGCTGCTGCCTGTGAAGTTGACGTAGGGGTTGTTTTGCACCATTCTAATTGGTCTTAAAACCCTTGTTGACTAAATGAAAGACCTAACAGGTGGAGGAGTTGAGAAAGTTCTGTTTGGTGGAGATGGAGACCTTTGAATCCTTCTTCCTCTTTACCTTCTTCTTGGAGATAACTGTAGGTATTCAAACAACACTTCTTCTTCTCTAGCTCTTGACCTTGTGGTGACTCTTCTCATGAGTTTTCAGGCCTACACTGCTGAAACTGGCTGATTCTTCCCCTTGGAGTCGCCAGATATGCAAATAATAGCTCTTTTCAAGCAAGAAAATTACAGCAGATACACATCAAATTTTCTGAAAAAATAAAATGAGACCTCTAGGTCCCACCTGGCATGCCAAAACTGTTGTTGCAAGATCACAGCACCCCTGGATGAAGATCAGGCTTCTAGGTCGATCACTCTAGCATCCAGTGTGATTGCACAACATGGAAACCTCTCTCTAAGTGTGGGACTTGTGAAACTAAGAGAGGAATCTATAGATTAGAGGCTGGTTCCTCAAACTCCTCTGATTAGATCTAATGCTTGCACAACTAGAGAGGTTTAGATCCTAATCCTACTCTAAATTGCAAGGAGATAGGGCTAAAAGTGTAAAAATTGAAACTAACTAAAGATGGTGATGCACTAAAAGGAGTGGTGAATATTTTTGTCATGCAAATAGGCACAAACCAAAGATTGCAGCATAAAACATACACAGGCTGATAAGATATAATTCAGGATCTGAAATGAAGCAAATAATACAAACAAAGGACTGAAACTCATTCACAAAGCTTGCATTATCATTTCCAATGTCAAAACCACTGCCTTACAACCTTAGAGAGGTAAAAAAGTTGTTACAGTCTTTGAAGAGGTCTGATTCTTACAACAATCACTTGCTGGAGGTGAAAGCAGAAATTGCTATGCCAAAAATGTTCCACCCTTTATAAATGAGCCAAAACTGGCTTTTACATTGCATGGGTTGAGCCCAGGAGAGAGAAAATGTACAAAACGTGGGAACCCATTCCTCATTAACTACAAATGGATTAAAATAGCATGTGGGACCTTAAAACCCCATACCCTACCATTTTTGACTAAAATGGAGGAGAGTGCGACCCATTCTGCATTAACTTTGGTCGCTGAAATGTCACTTCTGGCTATGAACACATGTCAGAGCCATTTCTTAACTTTATCTCTTTGGACTACACCAAAATTCAATATTGACTCTAGAATCATGTAGAGAATTTTATAAGCTTTCCAATGATATAAAGAACATGTAAATCTGAGCTCTGGATCAAAAGATATGGCAATCTGAAGATTTAGGGCACAAAACAGGCAAAAATGGGTTTTGAAAAATTTTCCCGCACTCCGCCACCTGGACGACACGTGTCGGGCACTGATTGGATGAGAAATTCTCTCTCCTTCCCTTACCCATAGGTTTTCCCTTGAAATTTGACCTTTTTTGTAATTTTGGAAAATTTCCCATTTTTCCCTCGTGCCCCCGCCACTTGGGACACGTGGCATGCATTGATTGGTCGACAGGGGCGCGGGGAAGACCTTTGCTTTTTAGTTTTTGGCCAAAACTTTTGCCAAATTCTCTAACTCCTCCCCAAGCTCCACACTCCCCTTCTCCTTAGGACACATGTCCTCTTTTTATTTTCTCGGGCCAGTGCTTCAAACCTTGCCCTTTGAAATTTTGGACGTTTTCCCCTGTGACACGTGGCGTCTCCTGATTCGTCCGTGGGCCTGCCAGCTTTTCACGTCCCTCGCGTCCCTTTGGCCTAGTTGTCCCAGTGCTGCCTGGGACAAATTCTCCTGATCCACCCAATTTGGGCTTCCCTGTTCCTCTTTTGGCCGATGACACGTGGCGTGATTTGATTGGCTTTCGGCTCCTTTGGCTCCCCGCATCTGCCGCGTACTTCTGGCCCGACTGTCCCAGTGCTAAAGTTCTCTATTTCGGCTGATCCGGGTGGTTCGCGTCCTTCACGTCCTCACGGCCTAGATGTCCCAACTATGCCGCTCAGCAGTTAGTTGATTTTCTCACCTTCGACCGAATCGGCTTTCCGCGTCCCGCACGTCCCCACGGTCCAACTGTCCCAAGTGCTGCCTGGGCCGCCTAGAGGCTTTTCAGCCGGTTCGCACCCTGACGTCCCAACTATGCCAAGGGCCACCTGGACCAAGACTTAGCCAATTTTCATGATTTTTTCTGGCCCAATCTTTTTTTTTTTTTTTCAACTTTTTCCTTTCTTCTTGGACAGGAGAGTTAGAAAAAATCCGAGGGGGCCCTAAAAACATGATTTTTTGCCTTGAATCAATCTATTTGCCTGGGTTTTGGGTATTCTGATGCATGTTATAAAATTTACCCTGGGGGTGAATTTTGGATAACATAACCCTTGATGAACTTCGTGTAATACCCCATATGCCCAAGGAATCCACATACTATGCTTTGATTAGTAGGTTTCCGTAATCCTACAATAACTACAACTTTAGAAGGATCTACTAGCAAACCTTCTTTACATATAATGTGTCCTAACAAAGTTCCAAATAGAGTAGCAAAGACACATTTCTTAATGTTGAGGGATATCCTTAATTACCAACATCTCTCAAACATCAGCCTTAAATTTTCATAGCGATCTTTCACAAATCCATACACAGTCCAATCATCCTGGTAAAATTGAAGAAAGTTATGGATGAAGTCCTAAAATGCTTGTACCACAATGTGTGAGAACACAATAGGAACATTCTTCAATCTAAAAGGCATAACCATGTAGGTAAAACTTCCCCATCCATTCGTGAAACTTATCTTTCTCTAATATTCCTTTGCAATCTGGACTTGGTGATACCCTGAGAACCCATCTATGAAAGATTAGACATCGCACCTAGCTACTCCCTCCAAAATTTCTTCAGTAAAGTGGGAAGAAAGGATCAATGACACATACTACATTCAGATCCCTCTATTCAAAAAATATTTTTATCCTTCCATCCTTCTTTATACTGATAACCATTGGGATTATCCATTCTAATTCTTCCACTTCCTCAATGATACAACATGGTATCATCTTGTTTATCTCTTCCTTAACACGTATGCATAAATTTGGATTCATCAGATAAGGCATATTTTGAATAGTGCGCGCACCTTCCTTTAACTTGATCTTCATTTCACTTGAGGAATGGTGAACACATTTGAATTCATGGTACTCGCAAGGAAAAAAATCTTGGAATTCACGCAACAGATCAATGATATTTGAAACTTACTTTTACAACCAATAGTCTCTGATGATAGCTTCTTTAGGTTATGTGTCCATTCCAATCTTAACCCGATTTGTTTTCAAAAGCTCATTGTAGGTGTTTTATCACTCATCAGTGTTGTTTATGAATTCACATGTACCATCTGAATGGTTAACATCCAAAGTCTCCATCTCTTCTCTGTCTATTACATAGACCATTTTCCATTTTCTTTTTCCATGCACACACACTCAAGTTGTACTTCCTCTGATTACTCTTCATTGAGGTGCGTCTCTAAGTAAGGATCACTTAGTAAATCCAATAGCCTATCCTCTGCCACAGAACTATGTCCCAATATAAGGCACTTGATTACTTGCAACACTTTATCCATTGATGGTTTAGTACTCCTATACTCAAAAAATTGAATGAGATCAGCCACCAAATCCTACCAATTACTTATTTGACGATGCACCTCCAAATGAATATACCATGTGCATGCAAAAATGTGTAAGGTGGAATAAAATTTATGCACCCATAATGAATGTGGTAACTCTTATGCACTCCCCATCCAAGCCTTCTCACATGCTTGGATATGAAATGAGGTGGTCCCTTTACCATGGCAGTATTTTATGACCATGGGCATGTTGCTCATAGAGAACCTTAAAGAAAATGTAATCATTGCCTCACACCACTCTAGAGGTTATCCTAATGTGTAGCCCATCAATGTGTTATAGTTCTGATTAGGCTATAACTGAGCATTCCTCTCCTCTCGTCCTCATTTTTCCATTGAGATTCCATTTCTCGTAAGAAAATTTTAGGATATGCTCCTCCAGATTAACTTGAAAACTTATTTCCTCCTAGGCACTTGACTGAGCATGTGTTTTTAACCCTTATTACAGATCCTCTCAACTGTCACCCAATTAACTCATAAGTCCCATGCACCTAATTGTTGTATGCCACCCTAGTGGTATCACTCAAGGATTGAGCATCTTCAAACTGGATAACTCCCTCCATGGGGTGAATTATCTCAAGATCTCTAATGGAGTGCACATAGATTCTATCAAGGGATTCTTCTCCTAAGGGATCAATATAGGGTGTTTAATTCTCATCTGTAAAAGGAATGATCACCCTTTCTTCTTTGTTTTCAAAGCTGATATACCCTTTGTTAAACCGCAAGTCATCATTGTTCTTGTAACACCATGGGTGACCAAGTGAAACTAGAAAGTTTTATACATCAATGAGCACTAAGAATTAAAAGTCTCCAGTGAACTTGGCCCCTTGAATGGTGATAACTACATCCTTTATGTCTCTAATGGGCATTGCTATAGTCTTTTTTACCTATCTACAACACATCCAAAGATGGCTAAAATGTGGGGCTTCCCATTCGATGTCAGGCATCTAAGGTAAGAAAATTTACCTTTGTTCCCATGTTGATGAGAATATATCTTCGAATCCATCCATCAACAACTGAATTCAAAGTAACCTCCTTGTCATAGTCTAGGTTGTGAGGAGGAAGGTTTGCATGCAAAACTTGCCTTTCATGCTCTACTCTGGTGCATGGTACCTTCTCTCTTAGCCATTATCCTAGCATGGGCATAATATTATCTTGCCTTAACATCCTACACACTTCCTTAACCTCATCCAGGTCATCCTTTAGAACTCTGACATTCTTACTTTGCTCCAACTGCCTCAATTTCTCCTTCAAACAGTGGATCTCCCCTTGTAAACTTTGAATCACATCCATAGTCTCTTGATACACCTCCTTCTGCTAAGTAGGGTCTAGATAATTTCCATGTACCATGTCCTCTCTTGAAACTAGTGTCCTTTCTCTTGGCATCTCCCTGGCATATGTGGCCTCTAATCACGTCGTCACCAAAACAAGTTTTATCCCTGACTCACGCACCACCCTTGGCATCCACTATGAGTCAACCTTCTTGATGCTCACCATCCCAACACCTTTATCCTTCTGGTGCTTTTGGTTCATATGCTCTTAAAGTTCTAGACACTCTTCATACTTATGTTTCTTTCCGCACTAAGAGAATTATAGCAGATGAGGACACTTGCGTTTGTAATGCTTTATAGATCAACAAATATAATAGGTTCCTCATGGGAACTCATTTTTTCCTCCTTCATAGTTACTGCAGCCATAAAATCCTCCACATAAACCTCTCCCATGAGCTCCTTTTTCTATGCACCCTTCATAACGATGATCATCATCCTTAGAAATACTTGCAAGACTAGTTTGCCACACCCCTATATCAATAACATCATGGATCTCATCAATTAATCTACAATCCTTGGTATTATGGGTCGTACAGGTAAAAATATTACAATAACGAGAAACGTTCTTGTGGATTACATGCTAGAGTAGAGGGCATATACTTGCACCATGATCCCCATGGAAAATCTCATAGTCTACTGACATAGCGTGCACCAAATTCAGAGGGAAACTATCCTTTGCTTGCCCCTCCACCTCATAGTTTGTAAACCAAAGCCCACTATGCACCTCATGCACTGAGTTTGAAGACAACTTCTCCAACTACTTGGTTATTATAGCAATTTGAGCTTCTAGAAAAGGACTATCACCATTATCAATGCTCCCAACAACTTTGGCATACAAGGTAGATTCCAATGCCTCGTGTGCATCTATGAAAGTCTTGTGCAACAGAGCCCTTATAAACAGTGTTATCAATCCTCTGAAAAACCATTGAGCATGGTTAATAGGATAAATGTCATAGGATAGTTTTGACAAGAGATTCTTGAAACATGCATCATACTCCCACACACTCTTTTCCATTCCCTATTGGATCTGTTTCAGAGCACTGATGCTCTTTTTCTCAAACTCTGGGATATGGAAATCTGCTAAGAAAGTGTTCTTTAATGTAATGTAGTCTACCACCATCTGATGGGGGTCATACTTCCTATACCAACTATGTGTGCACCCTTGCAACGTCTTTGCAAACTGGCTTACCTTCCATTCTAGGGTAGTGATCCCCTTCGCACGCCATAGTAGTTAACACTTGTGCACATGATCTACAACATATTCAATGCCTATATAGTTTGGTAAGTGTAATTAAATCTCAAAAAACACTTAGGGAGGTGGTTGGGGTACTTTTCCTCCTGATCTAGAGCCTTGGTTTCCTCCAGTGTTTCCTCCTCCACCAGATCCACTAGATCCACTAGGTCCTATTTCTCCTAACCCACCAGATCCACATCCTGCAGTTAAAAAAGGGCATGAAGTGGTCACACCTAGTGTACCTAACATCCCAGTAAACTACGCATTGATGGTTTGTGATATTGTCCCACTACCAGTTGTATGTCTCACGCCACTTCTAGATGCGATATCCAATCCTTGTGTACTTACATCATGTCTAAAGATTCCTCTAAATACAGGAATGGCTTATGCAAACATGGATGTTCCAAATGAGAAATTATATCTCCTAGGCACAGATTGGTTACTTCCACCTTTACCAATTGGGTTAACAATACTTCTCCCTTGTTTTGGAAAACCAAGCGCTAAGGGTTGGTCACCATGTGGGTTCAGATGCACATTGATGGATCTTATTTCTCCATGTGATGAAATATCATCATAAGCTAAAGGGGATTCTCTCCCACTCTTGCAAATATGGGGTAACACAGACTTCTCAGGCTCCACTTCCTCTGCGTGAACCTCAACTCCTTCCCATAATGTCTACCTCCATAGATCCATCAAACTTGCAACCTCGCATTGTCTAGTCATATCCCTTTCACAAGCTTTGCTATACTTGAGATGTCTTTCCTCCCTTTCCTTCTCAACTGTAATTTCCACCATCTTCCTCCACCCTATATTCCTCTCCCAACACTCAGAGAAGTTTAGTTGGCCATGGGAAATGCTTCTAAACTCAAATTAATGACCAAGATCTTTATAGAAAAAAGAATAACATGAAAAAATGATCCTCTAGGATCCCTTACAAAATCAAACTCAACAACTTCTAGGAAAGAATACGTAGAAATGGTGTATTCAAGAGTATAGCTGTTTAGCACTCTTTTCCACCAGTGATCAACATCACGTATCCAAGTCAGATATGCATCCTTTATCTTTTGATAGTCATCTTGGGTTGACACATACAATCTATAATACCAGCTCAATTTGGGTGTGTATGATGAAAGCCATTCATATAGTTCTTCTGGGAAGAAATTAAAGAATGTCTCATACATCTCATGGTATAGGTTCTCTTCTACCCATCTACACACATTGAAATTAGTTATAGTGATGAATATTTGAGAAAACTCATCCTCCATGATCTTGAACCATCCTTCAATGATTTCTAAGGTCAAACACTTTGTCATCATGCATTTCAGGGACAACGATTCAAGCCATATATCACAAAAGCTTCAAAATAGGTTCCAGTAAAGGAACCAAGATGTAGTCATATTTTATACCCTTACAACAATAGTCTAATCTCATGCACGTTAGCCTATCACCCAGTCGGCACTAGGTACTCACCCAAGGCACACGTAGGAGCCGAGTCTCTCCTTTATGTGATTCTTATTAGAATGCGCCATCTTAGAACAAATATCAAAATGGAAATGAGTAGAAAGAACCATGCCATATTATAGAATGATTTGTTATCTTATTGCATCCAGAAAAGAGAAATAACAAACAACATAAGGAAATGGTTCATATAGAAAGAAAATACATAAGTATTATACTCCTAAACACATATATGATTTATAACAGAGATTTATATTCATCTTAACAAGCTCAATAGCCACATTAAAATCCCTTAAGGTCATGATAGACCCTTATATAACTGGTAGAGTCGAGTCATGCATCAGAACTACACTATGTTTTCCATATTGTAAAAATAACAAGAATGCAGACCCATCCCTCTAGGTGTGCCATTATTTACAAAGCTCTCCTAATCCCTAACCCATAACATCCTTCATTTCTATTTCTACAAGGATTTACCTCTCTTTTCTCTCCTCCCCATTCTCCACACACTCTCTATACCATATACTATTTCACATCTCTCTCTCTTTCTTATATCGTACACTTGTATTTATAACCTCAGCATCCACCACCATGATTTTCATAAGTTATAGATCGGTCGCCAAGTGTTGAATTGGTCGTCCATGGGAGCATGCCTTCTCATATCTGAGTACTTAACTTCTTGCAATGATGTCTTCTGGAACCTTTCAATGCATGACTAGAATATTCCCTTTTTGATCCTACAGTATCCAGGATGGCACCTTATCCACCAGGGTCATTATTTTATCGTGTGCTTCCTGGGATGCCAAATGCAGCTAAGTAAAAATCCTTCTTTGCGTTGTGTGTACATGCCATATGCTCAGCAAAACCCTATCATAACCCTTCTCTATGAACCTTCAACCTACATGCCCTTCTTCAACTAGGTCTCGTGCACCCACATGCCTTCTAGTACTTAGCTGATATTTTGGGGCCCAACATAACTACCTCAGGATCTTTGGCCTTTCTCATAATCAAGACTCAACCTCATTGGCCTCATCATTCCATGCTCTTCTTAGCATCATCATTCTATCCTAACTGTTACCGAGTACTTCACTAAGTGGGTGGAATCCATTACACTTACATCCACCAAAGATAGTAAAATCATTGACTTTGTCTATCAGCACAACATCTATCATTTTGACATCACTCATAAAATCATCACGGACAATGAAAATACCTTCAAAAATAAATATCTCAAGAAGCTTTGTGACTCTTTCAACATCAATATTATCTTCTCATCTCCTTATTACATTAAGATAATGGCCAATCCACAACCACTAACAAGAATCATCGCAATATCCTTGCCAAAACAGTTGATAAAGGAGGTCAAGATTTCCATCTTCATATCCCATTCACTTTTTAGGTTTATCTAACTAACATCCAAACCTATGTGGGTGTTACTCTTTTATCTCTTTGGTATGGCTCCGAGGTCATTCTTCCTCTTGAAGTTCAAATCACATCCCTTTTTGCGTCTCTATGTAAATTTTTCTCCGATGATGATAATCATCAAGAGATTATATCCCATATTGAACTTTTAGATGAGTGTCACTTAATTTATCTCCAATATCATCATGTCTATTAAGATCACATCAAATGCACCTATAAAAAAATCAAAAATTATGCAAATTTTACATTGGTAACCTTTTCCTCAAATAAAATAAAAATTTCACTACTCTAGAAAGGAGCCAACGTGGAAATTTTTTTCCCAACTGTATTGAGCCATATATTATCACACATGATTATGGGTTTGGGGGGTATTATTTATCTTCCCTTCATAGTAAACCAAAAATAGAACCTCTTAATGCCTTACATTTGTAACATTTCTACTGTTAACACATCTACCAATGCATTCTTAGTCGTATTTTACAATCTCTCATTTCCATCGCTAGCCTTTCCATCTCTCATCATAATGATTTAGAACTATGTGTTCTATGGTCATTTTCCTTTCTATGACCTTGAATATGGGCACCAAACTTTTCCCATAGCATATTCCTCCATCTAGGTGGTAACCCCATAATCATTACATCCATCACCTCCTTATCTTCCTATTGAAATCATGATAAGGGTCCATAGGTGTAACTTGTACATCTATCTTCCCCTCCCCAAGTTATCTACTTGGATATCCTCATCTTTATCCTAAATTCAAAAAATAGGATGCTCATATCAAAAGCTATCTTATCCAAAAAAATAGATTACTCCCTCGAAGGAAAACTATTCATATGAAGAAAATAATGTCAAAATTCTAGATTGATCCCTTGAAGGACATCTATCATGTATTTTATCATATCATCTCAAAAGTCAAGAATAAAAAAAAAAAGAAGAAAAATCCCAAACTGTTGACCACTCCCTTGATGGATGAATACTTTCTCATATCATGGTAGTTCTCGCCACCTTTCCCTACTCCCTTTCTAAACTCTGAGTGCATCGTCCTATCACCCAAAATTATCCTAGTGCTCACCCAAGGTGTGCATAGGCACTGATCCCCTCTTTAATGTGATCCTTATAAGATTTTTTTCCATTAATGTAGGAGTACGTGAAGACATAGAAATGCATGCATTCATTCTAGAACAAAAATAAAGACACTATATCTAAGCATTTATGCACCATGAAAAGAATAGAAGTATTATAACAACACAAAGGAATCAAATTTAAAGCATGAGGGATATGATGAACACAAGGGTTTGGACCCAGAGACACAAATATACATAAGAACTAATTATATATTAATTAAAAAATGTTTACAGTAGCCAAATTACATCAATAGGGTCATAGCATACTGAATACATCCTGAAATAACATTCTAGCCCTATAAAATGACTCAGATCAAAGGATTTTATCCATGATCTCTCCTATTCACTCAAAATACCTTATTTCTCGTATCACAAATCCTCTTCCTCTTGTATCATCTCTCATTTCCTCAAAGCCCTTCACATCCCCATACACACCTTCACCTCTTATTATCCATACACTGCCTTGTTTTGGACCCAAGCACATTCTTAAATAAAGTGGAATATCTCCCCCACTGCTTTAAGATTACTCATGAGTAGGCCACATGCCAGATGGAATCATGATCCTCTGTAATCGATTGCATATGCCAAATTGCCAAAAACCTGATTAGCCTCTATTAACCGTAATGATTACATCTTGGAATATTCCTTTCCTAGAATATTCTTTCCTCGAGCTGCAAGAATCCAACTTCTAACCTTATCCACTCATCACACCTACTCACATCTCCACATGTTGTCCACATAATACCATATCCCAAAATGCGGCCAATTCTTAAACCGTTTCTTCTTCCATGTGCAAACCTTTGCTTTCTCTAGTTTCAACTTAAACCTTTCATTCTAAAACTACTCAAATTGTTCGCACACACCTTGTTACCCCATGCACTTTTATTCAAGCGCCTTCTTCATGTACTTCCTTTTGCATGCATTGATCCTATGTTCTGGTACTTAACCATTTTTCTGGGCTCTACATTACCCCACACTAAACGTGTTGTCCATCCTCAGAAACACTCTGCTCTTCCAAAAAATAATAAAGAATAGGAGAATGAACAAAATAATTTTTCTACTATTGTATGAGGATTCAAAAGTCTTTATTCAAGGATTATTCAATATTATTCCAAGCATCCACTTCCTTTTATGCATGTGTAAAAAAATCCCCTATTAGTGCTTTGACCTCATTAAATGTAAACTCTTGATCCTTAGCATTCCATGTATCTAAAATACCTTTCATTTTCTTCCTAAGGTCACTCAATGCATCTATCCTTTATGTAACCTTGGGATATAATTATTTTACCTTCTCTTTAATTAAGGCCCTTAAACCTTCAATTTCCTTGGATTTATTTTTAACCTCTATCAATATCTTATCACATTCTACCCATTTTCCTCTATTCTTGGCTTGGAACTCCTTTAGATCTTCCTCGTGCGTAGCAGCCAACACACTTGCCACTCTATCTCCACCTTCACATTTTTTGTAGACAACCTCAGCCATGTACATTGCGATATTTACTGAAGAAAGGAGTTTAGAGTAATGAGTCATGGTTTCCTCAGTCTTTGATTTCTCCTATTTCAACTGTCAAGCAATAACTTCCTCTGTTTAATCTAGTGCAAGTGGTTTACTCTCCATCGTGATTAAGCACATCAAATCCTCTAGCCAATGGAAGGATGAATCATATTTCCATTCAAGGGGGGATAAATTTGGGATCTTCAAAATAATGGATTCTAAGATAGTCTCTACTTTCTTGTAGGCTTTGCACACCCTTCCCTTTTCTTCTCTCAACTCATCCTTCAGTTGCACAACCATCAACTCCTTCTCTTTAATCTCCTTGTCTCTCTCTATGATCTCCCTATTATTTTCATCCAATTCTTTTTCTAATGACCTTATCTTGTTATTCGTCCCAAATAACCTTGCTTTGACCTCTACCACCACCTTGTTTAGCATGTTACACTCATGCTCATTATTTATTTGATGAAAATCCACAATAGGATTTATCTCATCGGGTTTGTCTGTGTTACCAATTTTCCTACATGGACCTCAAATTATGGTTCATCAAAATGGGACTCAAAATTCCATGAAAACATCTTCTTTGTGTATGTGTATGCACTATCTTTATCAAATGAGGACCAATAGAAGAGTTGTTCTGTAGGAATTGTGCTGTTAAAATATGCTTGCAGGACCTTGTTTTGATCATTGACATAATTTAGCATGGGTCCTTGTGTTTTCATTACACCCTTTCCACTTGTGCACGCTCCTGTTGGGAAATTGACTGGTAAACTAGGATCTCCACCCATGATTCCATAATATTTCCCTACTTATTCTACACTCCACTCCACCTCATGCCCTACCAAGTCCTTGATGATACCTACCACTTTATTCTCCACCATGTTGTCAAACTTTTTCACCAGACAAGTACGGGGTCCCATACACATTCATACCCACTTCCTCTTTAGTTAATTATTTCTCTCAAACACCCTCCTAAAACTCATCCCTCTCTTCATTAGATTCATGTATATCGAACACAGGGGGGTAATTTTCTTACTCGCATTCCTCACCCTCTCTTGTAGTCTCATCACCTTTTTCACTTTCCATTTTCTCAGAGTTTGAAATATGTGCTACCTTTCACATTTTCTTCATCGTAGACTCCACTACTAGGGACTTATCATTTACTGGGGAATTCTTCCTATGAGAATGAGTACTCATTCCCATACTCAACTCTTGTGCCCCTATAGTTTGAACTCCATACACACTCGGTGCCTTTCTTGCTAGAGTTTCCTCTCTCTCTCTCTCTCTCTCTCTCTCTCTCTCTCTCTCCTTTAGTTTAACCTTCTTCCTTCTGGATAGGTATTCAGGGATGGATACATCATCCTCGATGTACATTCCCTTTTCAAACTTAGGCTTTAGGTGTATGTACACCCTTGTCACTGTGCTTCCTGTAAGTAGTAATGTTACAGGCCTTAGGCTATGTATGTCATGAGATACATACTTCTCTACATATGTACGTTTCTTAGGATATACAAATGTCTTGCATAGCATGCGATGCTTTTGATCTACTTCACTTAGATCGAACCTCAACTTCTTAGCATCCTTAAATCCTTTAACCATGCTTTGAAAATACTACACTATGAAGGAAAAAGGTAGTTTGCACCATGGAATTTTAATGCCATCAGTTAAAATGAACCTGCCAATGCAGAAGTTATGGTATACTACAAATTTAGCCTTATCCCCTACCAAGGATGGAATTTGTTCAAGAATTATCCATTCTGATCCAAATGCATCATGCATCTTCTTCTACCATTTATCCAAGTGTGACTTGTATGTAGATGTTATTGTCTCACAAGTATATGCCTCAAACATCTTGGCTGGGAGGTTTTTTCCTCCAGGTACTCCCAAATGTTGTTATTCAGCCGATCGGGCACCCCAATCTCATAAAACACAATGGTAAGGAGAATATTACCAAATATAATTTTCTCTCTGATGTGCATGGCATAAATGATATCCTATGCAATGAAGGCCGAGAGTTTACAGATTGTCCCTTATAAAACATTCTTGCAAACATTCATCATGTTGGTGCTCAATTGTAATCTCGCCCTTTTTTGTTTAAAAATTTTCAATCTTCCTGGCTTGATGTAAAATTTTTCTTCCTGTGTGGATGTGCGTAAATGTTTTCCTTCACTAAGGTGTTATTTTCAATCATTTCCTTGGGTCTTGGATCACACTGAGTCTTGGTATTATTTATAATTTTCTATCTGTCATGAAACATTTGTAGTTGGGAGTGTTCCACGATCATGTCTCCTTTGTGTGGCTTTGTTTTGAAAAGGGAGTAAAGTTATAGCAGTAAGCCACTACCTCACCGACACTAGGGTAAATCCACGTGTTGAGACAACATCAAAAGTGGATGTACAAATTTATCATACCCAGACACATGGAGGGCCTATGCTTGTTTGGGGACCCACCCCTTAATTTTAACTTTGAAGTTGTACCGAAGAGACATGTGGAGGCTTCCGCTGGATCTTCCCATGCTTATAATTTTTAATGACTGGTGAAACTTTCTTAGACCTTAGAAATGTGGAAATATTGTACTCATTTTGGAGTATTTATTTTAATCTTCATACCAAAAGTGTGCCAAAGAGACACGTGGAGGCTTTCGCTAGCATTTTTTATACTTATTCGATTCAGGCCTCGAATGATAAAATAAAAATCAGAAGGGATTGTTTTAGATGACCTACTAAAAGTGAAGACCAGATCTCCCATTCAGACACAGATGAAATATATTGAAAGGACTCACGTTTAATACACCTAACCATAAGGTATGATGTTCTTAAATATCATGAGATAAAGCACATGATTAGTAGTTGGGAAGAGAGTGGAGGGAAAATAGCAAAGGGAGAATCTGGTTTTAGACACAAACACTCAACCATTGATCATTGTGTCACACTCATACATCTAGTGGAAAATGGATGGGATCGAAAAAAGGATGCTTACTGTTGTTTTATGGACATCAAAAAAGCTTTTGACATGGTTCTAAGGAACAAAATGTGGAAAAGAATAGAGGAGTTAGGGGTTACAACACATTACAGGGATAGCATTCATATACTATATGAGCAAGTGAAAGATAAAATCAAAACACACATAGGGTTATCTGAAGGGTTTGGGAGTGATATAGGGTTACGAAAGGTGGATCTCTCTCTCTCTCTCTCTCAAACCTTCTTTGGACTGAACATAGAAAAATTGGAAGAGTGGATATAAAAAAATGGAGGTAATGGAGTGCCCCTAGCTAAGTATGTGGTGAAACTCATGTTATATACATATGATCTAATTTTAATGGAAGAAACAATCCAAGATCTGAGGATATACCTTCGCTCATCAGAGATTTTGTGTAAAGAAGTATGAATGTAGGATGAAACGAATACAAGGTGGATGGAAATCCCTCTTTGCACTCCAAAATAGGTGCAGAAACATTGAATTATGGGATTAGAAGACCACTAAGGTTCTATTTGTGTTGCTTTTCATTCCAATTTTGTTGTATAGCTGCGAGGTATGGGCTAGTGGAATGACAAATATAAATTGGAGAAAACTAGAGAGAACTTGTGTACAGAGAAGTACAAGGGAAATGAATAAAAAATCAAACTTTATTCTTCAAATGTTCTAATATCACTAGTATTCAATTCAAATAAGAAGAAATCCTAGCCAGTGGGTCCATGGTGGAACTATTTGAGGAAAACAAGATAAAGAGCTTGGGGTAAATGTTTTCACAGATCAATTGGCATAGGGGTAGCTTCCTTAAAGAGTTCAAAAGGCCCACATGTTGAGCCAGCATCAAAAGCGGATGGGTGGACTAAAGTGTCTAAAATTACATATCCCCAAGCCCACTTTAGTTAAAATTTGTTCCACGTGGAGGGTTTGTACTCATTTTAGGACCCACCTCTAGATTTTACCTTTGAAGTTGCACCGAAGAGACATGTGGAGGCTTCCGCTGGCCTTTTTTATACCTAGCCAATTTGGGCCTCAAATGAACAAATAAGTGATTTATCTTTGAGGAGTGATGCTTGGAGTGACAAGAGGGATGCTTGGAGCGACAAGTGGGGTGCTTGGAATGATAGGAGGGATAGATGCAACATGTTGGTGATAGGATGAAATGTGGAAGTGGAATCTGATGCTCGAGCCTAAATAGATGAAAGTACACCATCTAAAATATAGAGAAAACAGGACTGAGCTTGATAAGTCTTCCTACAAGTGTAACCAAAATAGTTTAGGTTATCAAAGGTCTACTGTAGTCTTTAGGATCAATAATATCAAATAGCATTTTCACGAATGCTTCATCTGGACCCAAAAAATCGAAGATAAAATACAAATCCTTAGTGGGAATATCTTTCAAATTAGCCGCCAATAGTGTTCCTACCAAAATGAAGATGAATTTACTCAAAACACCTACATTCAGAAAATAAAATATGAATTGGTGAAGTGAAATTGTGTGATTTATAGGAAATTTGAGCCATACCAGTCGAGCTGGGTGTAATCATGGTTAAATAGCCTCTAATATTTAAATGAGATATCTACACAGGAGAAATACGTGTGAGATAAATTGGAATTATGGAAAAAGATGATGATTGGCTTGATATGACCAAAACCATGTGGGAATTATCACTCTAGAAAGGCATGAAAACAAATATGTTTTCTCCTAGAAGAATTCTCAAAAAGGCAGATGTGATTACCTATAAAATCAAACCATCTAGAGGTGCTTTAAAACCATGAAAAAATGGCCATTTATGCACCAAATAAAAGAATGATTAAAAAGACTGTCAAATGTTATAACATAGCATCCCAGTCATAGTTGAGAAAGTGAAAAAACATGATCAGTTCTCAATTTATCCACGCTAGCGACAGAAAATAAGACATTTTCAAGAGAATAAACATGATTAAGTGGTATATTGTAAAGAATAATATTCTCTTGAATATTTAGGCTTTTGGGGGGGGGGGGGGAATTTAGAATAGAGTGAATAGGTTAAAATTGTATAAATGCGATGGGAATACTCTCGCAGAAGAAGGGGGTTTAATTTTTCTTAAATTTATTCAGAGAGAAAAAAGGAGAGAAGGGCTCGAGAGAAGCCATTTTTCTAGGAAATTTTTTTGAGAAACCAGTTGCTTCTTGTGTTCCTTTCAAAATTGATCATGTCAAGTTGGTTGCAGATGTATAGCCATTGATAGAACTTTGAGATAGTAGACAAAATTTCCCTTATTGATCAAATTTGAGAAACCTAGAGTAATTCATGTAGATCAGTGAACTGTGTTATGTCCATTTTTCATCTTGAGATATTTTTAGAATAGGTATCTATGTACCTATTGTAGTCTTACATTAGAAATCCTTTGAAATCACACAAAATATCATCCTCATGACAAGTATTGTGGCATTTACAGTTACATTATGAAGAGAGCTTTCATTTCATAATGTGATAAGCAATTTAAATTCACTTTACTATCATTTCAGTGATATAGATTGTTTTTCAGTTCATGAGTGTATCATGGGCATGATATAGCAGGGGTTTTCTAAAGTTTAATTGAGCCTTTAACACGAGTTCTTGTGTTAAAACCTTAAAGAATGTGTGAATCTATGCATCTTTGAGCTTTCATAGATGCACAATTTTCTAGTTGAAGGCTCATCTTTACTGTTTGAATCTATTCCTCTTTTTGGCTTATGGATATGTTAACATTTGTTTAAAAGTTCTCAGATATTTGGTATAATAAACTTTATCCTTCTTAACTTCCCCATCAAACAATACATATATAGAAAATGAACCATAAATGAACTACCCCTGCTTGCACTACCTATTCATAAACGCTGAGGGAATTCATTGATTTAACCATCCCTTACCTCAATATGTAAGGAGCAATCCAGTTTTTTACCACTAACCTTTAGTAACCTATATTTTGTTCAGAAGGTTTCTTCATCCTCTAAAGTGACAACTCGTGAGAGCTATATTACACTGTATTGACCATGCCTTTTGAAGATCTCATATTAATTTTATGAAAGGAAAGAAAATACTATAAATATTCATACATTATCCACCGATATGGGTTACAATATGGGTCCTCTCACCCTAGTTGAAGGCACAACCTAAAGTAGTCAGGGTAGGTCAAACCCTGTTCATGGTGTTATCCATTTCTTCCATGCCTGAGTGAATGAAGAGTCCAGCTAAATCTTTCCCCGGATACAAAATGAATCACACTCTAATTTATTTGTCTCTAAGCATCTTGTTCAAAACTTACGGTGCTTGTTTAGTCGCAAAGGGGAGAATCAATTTGGGTACTAACACTAATCTGGCACCATTATCGGGGGACTATTTCTACAAATGCATACACATATCTGACCCTGGTAATGTTTCTTACATGATTTACGTACAATTACGTTGTTTAAACATCATCATTTGCTGAGATTTGTAAGATTTGTGCTAGATCACAAGTTCATTATGCAGTATTTCTAGTTTCTAGTGGTTATTTTACTAAATTTTCATCAATAGTGATAAATGTGGGTAAAGGAAGGTCAGATCTGCTAAGATTTACAAAAAGTGAGTATTGATAGAAATTTGAAAAACTACTTATAGTGCATTTTCACATATAAAGTGAGAATCCTTGGTGGTGACTCCGAATTGATTTAAATTTTTGATGATTACTAGTGTCTTAACCTGTGTCAAGTGAAATATGTCATTAATATTTGCAAAGCTGGAGGGAAGAAGGTCTTTCTTCACTAGGGATCCTACTAGAAAGTTATTTCCAAAACTATGATAAGCAAATTCAAAAGGAAAACAAGTCTAGAAAGTGGTTGGAAAACAAGAATCAAGATAAGGAGATATCAGTTTTGAAAGGTGATCAATATGTGGTTGAATACTACCATACGTCTTCAAGTTATTCTGAACTAATTATTCCTCGTGTAAATTTAATTTCCCCTACTAGAGAGGGGCCATCATTTGTGTCTAAAAAGCATGTCTCTCAGTTTTTCCTTGCTTCTTCTGAGGTTGATAGGGTTTTCCAAGAAACTAAGTCATTAGAGGATATTTACTTTGAGAGTTATACTCTTGTGCCCTCAGAGACCCCTCATCCCCTTATCATTTTGATTCTCCTACAAGGTCACCTCCTCAAGGCAATATGGATTAGCCTCCACCTAGAACATCCTGTTTTTTTCAATACTTTTGGACCAATAAATTTCAGAGGTATGGTTAGATATCCTAATATGGTGCCACAAGATGTCAAAAATAGGTTGCCAAAGTTTCAAGGGAATAATGCCATCATTGGTGACCAACATTTAAGACCTTTTGTCAATATGATGGAAGATTTTGAAATTGAGTTTAAAGATGTGTATATAAATTTGTTCATTTATACTCTTAAAGAGGATGCACGTGATTGGTACAAGGCTTTACCAGGTAATTCAATAGATTCATGGGCCGAGATGAAAAATTCTTTTAGATTGCAATGTGGGGAAAAGACTGATCTCAGGTTCCTTCTATCTGAGTTTGAAAATATAAAGAAGAACACAAATGAATCTATCTAGGATTTTAATACTGGGTTCAACAAGACCTTGAATAGATCACCTATAATCCTAAAGACTAAGTGATAAGTCCTGTTTGATAAAATATTCTGACGCTTTTGATAAGAATTTTGTTTATTACTTGAGAGATAAGAACACAGGAACATTGAGGAAGGCTTTCACCATGGCCTTACAAATAGAAAATAACATCAAAGCAGTTGGAAAGCCTCCTAAGAGAGAGGGTGTCAAGTTGATCAATCTTGAGAGGCCTCAGTCAAAAAAAGTTGTGGATCTGAAAGAGGTTGTGAAGATTTTGGCTAGAGTTGGTTAAAGAGATATCCTACAAACTGGCCAGAGTAGAAAAAGGGATATGACATAGTTACTAGGGTCAACACAAGCCACATGGTCATGAGAGATTTGGAAATCATCCCGGAGGTGATCACAGAACTAGATGACAGAGGGAAGGGTTCCTATGGGATTAGTAAATAAATAGCCTACAACGCAGGGAAAATAGACCGGTTCCTGACCCTTTGACTACTAGGATTACCACCATAGAAGAGGCCATTGTTATTGAGTGGTGTGATAGGTGTTTCTTACCACATTCCCCATGTGATGTAGATCAGGAATTGGAGGAAACAAATGATGATGAGGCATATGGTGACGTGTGTATGATGGAGTTCCCTAGGGAACTTACAATAAGGGGCAACATCAACTGAATTGATAAGTGCCATAACTGTTGAAAATTTATGGGATTGTGTTCACCGAGTATTACCTCTTCCTGCTGTTAATACTTCTATAAATTTATATGGTGCAAGAATTTGAACTACCTAATCATGATTTTGAATACATTAAGGGCCTTGATGATTAAAAATAATGACGGAGGAATCCCTTTCTGAAGAGGACAGGACAACTATTGTATGAATGAAATAGTTTTCTCAAGAGAAATAATATATCACTAGAAGTAAGGTTGTCAAAGGGGGAGAGCCATAAACCAATCAAAAAATTCCATTTCTTACCAATATCTCTAAAGCAAACCCCTAAGAAAGATACATCTGGAAAAGGCCTAATTACCCCCAAATAAAACATGTGCACCTGCCCATGCCTTAGACTCTGAAAATTCTTATATTATCAAATGAAATTATGAATCTTCCTCCTAATACTATCCTCCCCAAATAGATTCCTTGTGACATATCCCAAATCATGAGTTAGATCAAGGTTACTATTCCCATTGTTGTATTACTCAGGATCCCCAAGCATAGGAAAAGGGCATTCGAATATTTGGGATTTAAGGAAGAAAATATTACTCAAGGAAAAAGTGTAAAAAATGTAGAGATTCCTCCTATTATTATAGAATTAGAAGTACCACAAGCATTGGAGGAACTAGGTGAATCACTTGAGATATATTTTAGACACATCTTTCATTAAATCTCAACTTGATGTGGATCCATTTTATACCACTTTGATCGTTAAGGATATTAATAGGTTGGTGCATAAATGTATGTTTGATTCAGGAGCCTTATATAATGTAATGCCTCTTGAGGTGACGAATGAGTTAAATATCAAAGCAACAATAGCTTTTGGCAAGTGTACTTGTTATGGAATCAAGAGAAGTTCCAGTAATTGGATATGTCAAAGGAATTGTAGTGCAACTAGCAACTTATCCAGGAAAATTCCTAACAATGAATGTAGTTATTTTGGACTGTCCTGCTAAGTGGGGAGTTTTGTTGTCTAGAAAATGAGCAGCTAGTATAGGTGGAAGTGTAACATCCACTTTTGTCACTTAGGTTCTAGATTATTTTTTCAAAACATTATGTAGCTGATTTAAATACCCATATATTTAAATCTACATAAACCTTAATGAAATCCATTTCTAATAATTGTCATGAACCATGTGCAGCTGTATGAGAGAATTATGAACCTACTTGTTCTTCCTCAATGCTCTATACGAGCCTTACATAAAATGTACCCCTTGGGTTCAACTTTAATAGGATATGATATATAAGTGAAAAACCACTAAAGTGTGTACCTTGGTTCCACCTATGAAATCCTCAGGCATCTCACATTTTAGATAATGGTGAAATCTCGACAGTGTAATGAGCAGCTTACACCACTTTGCGTAAATTTTCTGAGTCATGTATGCCATGCTCAATTATGTGAAAGCACACTCACCATTGGAATCTTGTCATCTCAACGTCATTCACTTTTTCTAGTTATATGGATTAACAAATGTTAATGTTGTAAATAGCTACAAGCCTTAAATAAGGTACAAACCAGTTTAACCTACATTAAGATGTACCTCTATGTCAGCTTGTGATGCCTATGGGAAGAAAGTGTTCTTGTAACAATTCACCTTGTTACTCGCCCACATATCTACCCGTAGCCATCATAGGTTGATATAGGAGTGCGTACCCAGTTGTTCCAACATGTCCTGTAACTTTGTCAAGGTTTATACTTAGGAAAACACCATACTACAATCCAGTGTCTTGATGAGTCAACTTATTACAGATGCTAAATGGTAGTATCCTAATGGTGAAAATCGTCACCATAGGGATACAACTATGTAGTATAAGCAGTTCAGTTCACCCACCTAAAATTCTATATTGGTGCATGGTGTTTAATGTTTTAGAGGTAATCATTATAGAACAGCCTAGAGATTACAATGCCTACTCCATGAATGGGTCATACCTAAGGTCAGAATTGAGTTGATCCTAGTATCCCCAATCTCTATAACATTTTAATTACCTTTCCATATCTCATACCCATGTTAACGATTGATGGAAATAATACTATCAATGTCAATGACTATTATTACAGTCTCAAATTGTCTTGTCTTTAACATTTATCCTAATGCTTCTTAATTCATATTCTATGGGTACGTACTTAAATGAAGCTAAGTAATTAGGTATGGTTCATTCCTTGAATTAAGTGTCGTAGACTATCAATGCCAATCCTCTTTTCAGTTTAAGCACATCACTTTTCTTAATTACAACTCAGTAATGAGCGTTCATTTATTTTACTACCTCCAACAAGTAAGATAAATCTGAGGTATCCTATATGATATATTTTTATGACCCACTTACCCATTTATCTTTCCTTGTCATATCTTTTTTAAAATACCACTCGCTAATTCTCTTTAGAGATATTATCAATATTGACTAGGGATGAGATTTTAATGTTATGTTATTTTAACTTAGTAAGCATGTTCCATTATTACTTCCATTTTATCCGACATACATAGGTGCTCATAATGATGCCTCATGCGATAACCCCTAATTAGAACAACCCATCTCTTTCAACAAAATATTCCATAACACAATTTATCACAAATCTGCAATTCCCGAAAAGTGAAACCATAATCAAAGTATAGTCATGTAAGATTACCATAAACCCATATTTTTGTAGCTTATGTGTAGCATCCTTATATAGGACTTAGATTTGATTTCCCTTAGAGATCAATAGTAAATTATTATATCTTTGAAAGTATTTAGTTTAACGTGTGTTTGTAAAACAGCCATAGCTCAAAAGTATGTGATTAACATAACCTTTTCATGGTTTCATGTTAATCCATCTTCCTTCTTATCAGAGGTCATTAAGATTAGACAATCTTACTTCTAGATATCTTTTTATGGTTCTGTACATTCTATACAAAACCTCTAATTAACTTATCGCCACTTTTCAAGTAGGTTGATATATTGCATTTTATAACGAGCCAGTTATCCATTAACAACCTCAACTATTTCCTGGTATGATTAACATATAATTACTTAGAACAAGATATTTTAGGCAACATTCATCCAATAGTCCCTTATATGTTCCCTAGAACGTCACATATAAGATATGTATAGCACTTACTACATGATTATTACAATAGTATTATAGATGCTGATTTCTTAACTTGATAGATTTACAACTCATAACTCATCAATAAAAAATCATCCACTTACAAAACATTATTTATATAACAACAAGGAAATTTGAATTAATTACTTTTATGATATAAATTCAAATCATTGCATTAAGCATGACCAAAATATTTCTTTTAGCATGAATAAAATAGTTATATTTAGTAGCAAATCCTTTCTTGTTCCCAAGAAGATGTAATTCATTTAAGAACATTCAAGTCATTTATATCTTCAAACTTTCCTTTATCAAAATAATATACAAAACTAAATACTTCACTCTTTCTCCATGACATTTGTTTGCAAAATTGTTGACACGAGTCATTTCACAAGAACTGAGCATGATAAGCCTCAATTCATCTTAAGAACATACTATACTTAATTATTTCATAAAAAGAACTCATATTATTTTTATGAATCAATATTGCAGAACTTAAGAAGATAACAATTATTTCTATAATATGTCAAGAGCAAGCACTTTCATGAGCTAAGAAAAAAATCAGTTTCAAACTTTTGTTTCAATACAACTATTTTAGTCACTCAGAATAGACACCTAAATTATAAGGTACTTGATAATCATAAGTGATCAAAAGACTAGCCATAAGAGTATGAAGATTCCAATCATGCAATCCCATACTTACATGCCTAAAATCAATTTTACTCATTGTTTAAGTAACCATAAATATAACAATAATCACATTCAAGCAAGATCTCAAATATTCTTAACAGATCCAACAAGGATTTCATACACCCATAAGGTCTACTAAGGTCCATGCAATAACACCCAGACATCAAGTGTATTTAATTAAAATTTATGATATTAGATTAACTTTAAGGATGAGAGAGAGCATTCATGGCATCCTTGTATTCAGCAACAGGTAAAATTCAAGTAATAGGTTACATAACCTAGTACTTTTCCTCAACTTAAGTATTTATTAAACATTCCAAGACTAGGAAAAAGAACATAATTTATTTTCCTCAGCTTGGTTATCAACATAACAATGCCGATTAATTACCAAAGCATTTCAAGATGTTTTAACGAAAGGGATTCATGATAACATGACTGAAATTTAACCTATTAGCCCAAATTGGGCATTCATAAAAACATGAGTTTTCTCATCACAAAATTCAAAAAGAAAGGTTTCATTACTCCTCACTGAGTTAAGGACTCTATTAGAACAATAAAAAAGGTTCTACTAATCCATTCCAATGAACAATGTTGGGAGCATAACAAATTATTCATGACAAACCCAAAATAAAATGATAAGGGTCTTTTTTAGATGTCATGAGGACTCCATAATCCTGAAGGTAGAATGAAATACATCTAAACTCATGAAACTGTTCCAAATTGTTTCGCAAACCTTCTAGATATTGTTAACGGTAGGTCATTATTGGTGAAAATTAACCAACAACCCTTTACTACAAATTTTTGAATCCAAGAAGAAGGTTATCATCTAAACTATGGCTAAGCATGGCCTAGAGCATAAAGATCTCAAATTAAAATAACTAAGAATACCAACCTACTTGTTTAGATATCACGTTCCTAATAAAGAGATCTGTTTAAATATTTTTGACCTCAAGATCTAATGGAAAAGCTTCTAGAAGGTCATCTTAACTACAAGGATTATTTCCTTAAAAAAGCATTAGACTGCAAGTCTTTCGATAGGATGAAGGTTCCTAGTCGAGATCGAATTTACTTTCAACCTTAGCTTTGTGTTGGAAGGGAATCCTAGCTAAGAAGTTCATAATAATAATAACATTAAATAGAAAAATAGCTCACAATATATCCTACGGGGTTTCCAAGGAGCATATCTATTTCTATTAATAAGGCTGGAATGAAAACAAGAATGATTACATCATACAAGATGGTCTTAATCTTCTCAATACCCATTTTTCTTAAAACATAACATTACCACAACCCGTATAAAATCCCAAAGGCATTGAAGGAGATCAATATGAGTTGGAGTAACCAAACATAGTCAGCCTGATGTTTTTTTCACCTTGCAACATTAATGCAACGATTTGATGATAAAGAAAAACTAGAAATCCAGTCGAGCACTCATAAGTAGCTTGAAGATTAAGTCATTACCATTATTCCAGAATGCCCATTCAAGGGTCAAGGAGGCAAATTTAATATTTTACTACATCTACCCTCATTATCCCCAAATAGATGTTATTATTAAATACAACTGATTTACCCCTTATCACCACTACTTTCTAGTATTAAAACCAAATCTACTAGGCATAGATGATACCTCTAATAAACCCAATACGATTTCATAGGAATAGATTTCTTTAAAAATAATCAAACCTAATTCTATAAATATAACGATTACCAGAAAAGGGAAGTCATTAACAACAAACCTCTCAAACATCAACTTCCACTATTTCGCATTATCTTGCTAATTTTATATAATCACGGAAAAATGGGTAACCATTAAAACAAGATTTTCTACAATTTAATTCCTCATTCAATCGCAACATTGAAATAAGAAATCAAAACGCATAGGAAAATTCAAGCCAAAACTTAATGATGAATACAACTACAACCTTTATTCATCCCATGACATACGTTGTCTCATCACAGTAATAAATCACATTGAAACTGACAACCATTACTTTGTTTCCAAATAGCATTCATCACACTCAAAGATCAAAAAATTCTATAAAAGTAAGGATTAAATAGATTTCACATAAACAAGGATTAAGAATACAAATTTCAAGCCAAGTAAAGTTATATTTGTGGAATGACTAAATAGAGCAAGAGATTATGACGAGTTCAGAGCGTATCATGCATGTTACTCCCAATATTTCTTTCCTTGCAATGTTCTCACGATTCTTCAGAAATCCCCCAATCCTTTGAAATTAATTCCTTCATCCAATAGATTACAATGATTCCTCACTATTTATTATGTCTAGCAACTTGTTGTATAATTAATTCCACTGATGCTTTCCTCAAACAAACTCGCAAGAACTTACAGTTCAATTTTTGCATGCAGAGCTTCTACAAGTTTCTAGCCATGAAAGGAATCGATACCAAAAAATTTCCTTACTTTCCCCAATCCTTCCTCACATTTCCTAAGGAAAGTGAGAGTTTATTACACATTAAATTCCATTAATGCAGTGGTTGAAGGAACTTGCCACCAATTTTTACAAACCAACTATTCTTAGCTTTTCTTTAAATTTAGCAAAGTCACACTTCATGCCATATAAGGCTATTTTAATATAGTTAACCCATATTATTTCCCTCAACTTGGTCAATGGATCAATAAATAAATAATAAATAATTTAGTACAATATATTGGCGGTGGGGTTTCCAACTCACCACTTAATTTAATTTCGAAACTTTAGATTGTATATAGTTTTTAAAAGACCAATTAAAAACTTATACAAATACCAATTTCAGATGCCCATCCTTTTATGTATAAGGACTCAATAAAATAATTATATTTATACATCCTTTCCAAATAGCCAGAGTTACAACTCTAAATTCGCAAGCAATAAGTTCTCATGCTACGTTAAGAACCATGCTATAAGATTAGATTGTTCCTTCCTTGATTACACAAAGTTAATAAATCTCCCGAAGTAGTTATGTTTCTACTTTAGACTATATATATATATATATATATATATATATATATATATATATATATATATATATATATATATATATATATATATATATATATATAATAGTTAATATGTTAGCGTAGATCACATAAGTTGCTTATTCAAGATTTATGGAAATTTATTCCCTTAATTCAAATAATTAAGTTATTGACTAACAACTGTAGTCATTCACCCAAGAAAATATGACCATGCTAGTATTAGCCATCAGGTGACGTAAAATACTGAATGATTGGCTAAAAATCAATTCTAATTCAAAATAAAATCTTATTCGAGTTCCAATTTTGGTCGTTAAGCAAGCTATACAGCTGTAAAATCCTTAACATACATAGTAAAAAAAACTATTATGCTCACAATTTACTAGAGATAAATAGTAACATCGTAAATCACTTTCAAGGCTTATATTTACACCAAGTATTTTATGAAATACTACATTACAAACGTTGTAATGTCACCTTAGCAAAAATAGTTTATCATTAAGATAGACCCCGAATTAGTTGGGTTCACATCAAGTTTCCATCTAATTTTTGATACACAAAGGTTCCAACAAAAAAGGATAAAACCATTTGTCCTATCATTCCTTTAAACAAAGAAATGAAAGCACGAGGTGTTACAGGAAGAGTACAAATGGACATGTCATTTGAAACCATACCAATTGAGGGAAATCTTGTGAATTTGTATGCTAAGAAGAAAATGTTACACCTCATTGAGGATCCTAACAATGCTTCCTATGAAGTATTGTACACAGACGTTGATGTTGATAACTTTGTGGGTTATGCTGATTTTAAGGAGCATAAAATTGATGAGTGAAAATATTCTGAGCTGGTTAGTTTTCCCTGGACTCTGATGTTTGATGGGGCTTGTTCTAGATCTCGTAATGGTGCTAGTGTTATCCTGATATCTCCAAGCCATGAGGAATTTAACTTTTCTTTTAAAATTAATTTTGAGTGCACAAATAACATTGCACAATATGAAGCACTACTCTTGGGTTTAAGGATTTCTTAGAAGTATGGTGTTAGAGACATTATTGTTAAAGGGGATTAAGATTTGATAGTAAAACAAGTTAGAAAGTTGTATGCAACAAAAAATCAAAGAATGAAGCAATATAAACATGCATTTTGGGACTTAATTGAAATGTTTGATTCTTTTAATATAATACACCATGATAGGAAATACAATACTGTAGCAGACAAATTGGAAGTATTGAGATCAAGGTTTGCAAATTTTACAGTATCCCCCTATTGTGAATATGATATTGAAATATTGACTTGGTTGCCTGTCCCTGATAATATCAAGCATTGTAAAATTTTTGAAGATGATGCGCAGGTACAAAGGTTTTTCCAAAATAAAGGAGAATTTACCAATCAAAGTATGGACTGGGAACCAATGGTTTGTGTAAATGACAGAAAAGAGACCCTATTTAGTAAATACATTATTCAATTGGAAACTAATACTATTCCTATAGGTTTGGTTACACTGGAATCAAATTTTGGTAATGTCGACCGCATTGTTAACAGACACATGTCATCCTTGAGAGATGTTGAATAACATAGCCTAGGCACAAAGGATAAACCTCAAAAAATATGGTTAGGTAACAACTTAGATAGAGAGGAAAAGAAAACATATGTCCAGTTATTAAAAAAGTACCAGGACTGCTTGGCATGGTCGTATTCAGAATTAAAAGCATATAGGGAGGACATTTTTCGGCACGAGGTACCCCTGCAGGCTAATGCCAAGCCATTTAGGAAAAAGAAAAGACCAATTAATCCACTCCTTTCCCCTAAAATGTAGGAAGAGCTGAAAAAGTTAAGGGATGGAGGAATCATACAAGCTACGAGTTACTCTTCATGGGTGGAAAACTTGGTACCTGTTCGAAAGAAGAACCAAGACATAAGATTGTGTGTTGATTTTAGAAATTTAAATAAATCATCAATTAAGGACAACTATCCATTGCCAAATATGGATAACATGTTGCAATTGGTTACAGTTTCAGAATTGTTATCTACTTTGGATGGTTTTTCTGGGTATAACCAAGTGGTTTTGAAGCAATCACAAAGAATCAAAACTACTTTCACTACTCCATGGGGTACCTATGTATATGTGAGAATTCAATTTGGCCTGATGAATGATGGAGCCACATTTCAAAGAGAAATAGATGTATAATTATCAAGATATATAAATGAGTTCATTTCTATGTATTAGGACAATTTGACAATTTTTTCAAGGAAGATAATTGATCACCTGCAACATTTAGAAAAGATTTTGTTAAGGTACAGGGAATATGGTATCTCACTTAAACCTAAGAAATGTCATTTTGGGGTTCAAAAGGCTAAGTTTCACAGAAATATTGTATCAAAAGAAGGGTTCATGATTGATCCTGAGAGAGTGGAAGCCATTATCAAATTTCCTATTCAAAGAACCAAAAAGGGAATTCAATCCTTTTCCGGGAGGATAAATTTTATTAGGAGATTTATCGCCAACTTTGTTGAATTGACTATCCCAATCACTAGTATGTTGAAAAAAGATCAAAGTATCAAATGTTAAGAATCAACTATTCAAGCCTTTACTAAGATCAAGGAAGTGTTGAAAAATGCCCTTGTTTTAGCATCTCCTGATTACAAAAGGCCTTCCAAATGTTTTCCTTTTCTTCTGAGAATACCATTGCATCTGTCCTACTACAGAAGGATGATGAAGGAGTTGAAAGGCCAATTTCTTTCTTTAGTAAAGAATTACAAGGGGCATAGTTAAAGTATACTATTATGGAGAAACATGCCTTTTCTTTGGTCAGAGCCACAAAAATATCCTTTCAAAAATGGAAATTTCTAGTAAGAGATGTCGATGGGAAAATAAGTTGTAGGAATATAATATGGACATCCAAACAACAAAGTTGTTTAGAGGTTTGGGCTTGAAAAATTTAATGACAGAAAGCAATCTACAGACAGTTTAGATAAATGAAGTTGATGAAGAAAGCTTGAATATTTTTGAGAAATTAATAAATTCTAACTGCTACAGAGATATAATTTTTATCTCAAACATCTATAATGCCCTGAGTATTTAAGAAAAAATCAAAAGAGAGCACTTATATTGGCTTCCCAAAAATATATCATCACTAATTAAGGATTGGCTTGGAAAAAACTTGAGGGAGTTTTCTCACAGAGTATCACTGAGGATGAGGCCCCAAAGTTAATTGTTGACTTCGATAGAGGAGATTGTGGGGGGCATTTCCCTGGAAGAGTGACAACCCATAAGATCTTAAGTGCTGGTTACTGGTGGCCAACACTTTTTAAGGATACAAATTTATTGGTAAGAAAATGCGAGAGTTGCCAACATTTCTCAGGAAGATTGAAAGCATTAAGGTCCCTCCCTTTGTAGCCTGTGTCAATTGAAGCCCCTTTAAAGTAGTGGGGGATGTAATTCATTGGGGATATTTCATATTCTTCAAGTTCTGACCATAAATGGATATTTTAATCCATTGATTACTTCACTAATAGGAAATAAGAGATAAAATATGTGGAATAATCCCTTACAGAATCGCAACATTAGAAACTAATATGCAAAAAATACTATAGATCTCAAATAAAAGTGCAGAATAAATAACACAACACAAAGAGACAATATTTAACGTGGTTCACCCAATTTGGGCTACATCCACCAAGAATCACTTGCTCAGATTTTATTACAAGTCTCCACTCTCTCAATACAATACCCAGATCCATTTGGAGCTATGCTCAACAAACTCTACAGAATTCACACCCGAATTCAAAGCACATCTGCAATGCATTTGCTTGTCTATGTATCATATGCATAAGACCATATAAATAGACAATTTATTAAGCAATTTGATACAAAAATTTGGGTATCAAAACCATGGGCAAAAACCATGGGCAAAAAACCATGGGACCAAAAATAGTCCATAACGGTTACCCATTACCCATGGGTTAATAAACCCACCCATGAAAATTTTCTTTGGGGGATTGACCCCCTAACCCCCATCGATTGGGGGGGCTTCACCCCCTCGAACCCCCCTTGACCCGCTCACTGGTGAGCAGGACCGCTATAAAAATACCCGAGTGTAACACATAGAAGGTGTACCACACTCTAACATGAAAATAGGCTCCACAAACATAAAATTCACCAAATGGGTAGAGGTGATCCCCAATAAGAAAGCAACCCACCAAATTTTCATGGACTTCATTTTAAATCATATAATTTACAGGTTTGGAGTGACTGCTAAAATAGTTGCTGACAATGTTATGAGTTTTTGAGCTAAACCTTTGGTAGCCATATGTCAGGAGTATGGGATAAATTTATCATATGCTTCCAACTACAATCCCCAAGGTAATGGACAAGCAGAGTCAAGTAACAAAAATATATTGAAGATAATCAAGAGGACCTTAGAATTAAATAGATGAAAGTGGTGTGATCAGTTGAAGTTTGTTGTTTGGGCTAATAGAATTACTATTAAAAGAGATACTGGAAAGATCCCATTTCAATTAGTATATGGAACTCAGGATCTCCTCCCCCTACATATGCAATTATCTTCTTATCAATTTATCCAACAATTGGAGGATCAAGAGATTAGTCCCTATGATGCTTATGTAAATAAAATTGTTAAATTAGATGACGAGAGAAGAGAATCCCATCAAAGACATGTGAATTTTAGGGGGAAGTTGAAGAAATTGTTTGATAAAAAGGGTAATCCCAAGAGTTTTCAGTGTGGCATATCTTGTACTACTATGGGGATAGTAGACATGAGGATAAGGGAAAACAAGGAAAGTTCAACAAATTATGGATGGGCCCTTATTCTATTAACATTAGAATTAGTGAGGATAATTTTTTCCTAAAAGATTTAGATGGATAGATGCTTCAGTTTCCTATTAATGGAAGGAACTTGAAAAATTTCCTTGATTGATTTCTCAAAAATAAGGTACGCATCATTGTACAGTGTACAGTTTTCGGTTTTGTTCTGTTTTCTATGTTTTTCTATTTTAGTTTTTCCTAGTCCTTGGTGAAGATTGTTTGTTGGTTTTTTAGTTTTTTCTTGGAGGGTTGGCTATTGTTACTTTTATTTGAAGGTCGGTTCTTGAATCCATGGCCCAATGGAATTTTGGCATATGGTCTATTGTTATTGCATTATGTTTTGTTCTTGCAGTACTCACAGGGAGTGCCCATCCCTGAGTCAGAGCCAATGTTGGTGCTCAATTGTAATCTCACCCTTTTTCATTTAAAAATTTTCAGTCCACCTGGCTTGATGTAAATTTTGTCTTCCTATGTGGATGTGCATAATTTTTTTCCTTCACTAAGGTGTCATTTTCAGTCCTTTCCTTGGGTCATGGATCATGCTGAGTCTTGGTATTATTTACAGTTTTCTATCCATAGTGAAAATTTTGTAGTTAGGAGTGTTCCACGATCATGTCTCCTTTGTGTGGATTTTTTTTTAATAGGGAGTAAAGTTGTAGAATTAAGTTGCTACCCCGTCGATGCCCATGTCAGGACACATGTTGAGCTAGCATCAAAAGAGGATTTACAACTTTCTCGGGCCTAGACACATGGAGGGCTTGCACTTGTTTAGGGACTTTCCCCTAAATTTTTCCTTTGAATTTACGCTAAAGAGACACATGGAGGCTTCCACTGGATCTTCCCATGCTTATATTTTTCAATGGCCGGTGCAAATTTCTTGTACCTTAGATGCGTGGAGAGCCTATGCTCATTTGAGAGTCTTTCTTTTAAGCTTCATACCAAAAGTGCACCAAAGAGACACGAGGAGGCTTCCGCTGGCCTTTTTTATACTTAGCCAATTAGATCCTTGAATGAACAAATAAAAATTAGAAGGGAATGTTTCAGATGACCTACCAAAAGTGAAGACTAGATCTCCCAGTCAAACGCAGATGAAATATATTGAAAGGACTCACGTTTCATACACCTGGCCATACGGGATGATGTTTATAAATATCATGGGATAGAGCACATGATTAGTATTTAGGAAGAGATTAGAGGGAAAATAGAAAAGGGAAAAGCTTTTTTTAGACCCAAACACTCAACCATTGATCATTTTGTCACACTCAGACATCTAGTGGAAAATGGGTGGGATTGAAAGAAGCATGCTTACTGTTGTTTTGTGGACTAAAAAAAGCTTTTGACATAGTTCCAAGGAACAAAATGTGGAGTAGAATGGAGGAGTTAGGGGTTACAACACATCATAGACTGTATGAGCAAGTGAAAGCTAAATCGAAACACATGCAAGGTTATCTGAAGGGTTTGGGAGTGATATAGGGGTTAAGAAAGGTGGCTCTCTCTCTAACCTTATTTGAACTAAACATAGACAAATTGGAAGAGTGGATAAATTTTTTTGGAAGTAATGGAGTTCCCTGGCTAAGTATGTGGTGTAACTCACGTTATATATAGATGATGTAATTCTAATGGTAGAAAAAATCCTAGATCTGAGGATCCACCTTCGCTCTTTAGAGATTTTTTGCAAAGAAGTATGAATGCAAGATGAAATGAATACAAGATGGATGGAAATCCCTCTTTACACTCCAAAATAGGTGTGGAAACATTGAATTATGGGATTAGAAGACCACTAAGGTTGTATTTGGGTTTCTTTTCATTTCAATTTTGTTGTATGGCTGTGAGGTATGCGCTAGTGGAATGAAAAATATAAATTGGAGACAACTAGAGAGAACTTATGTATAGAGTAGTACAAGGGAAATAAAGACAAAAGCACACTTTATTGTCCAAATTTCCTAAGTTCACTGGTATTCTATCCAAATACTAAGAAATCCTAGACTGCAGGTCCATGGTGGAACTATTTGAGGAACACATGATAAAGAACTTGGGGGAAATGTTGCCACAGATCAGTCGGCAGAGGAGTAGCTTCCTAAAAGAGGTCAAAAGGCCCATGTGTTGAGCCAACATCAAAAGCAGATTGGTGGACCAAAGTGTCTAAAATTACATATCCCCAAGCCTACTTCAGTTAAAATGTGTTCCACGTGGAGGGCCTGCAATCATTTGGGGACTTGCCTCTAGATTTTACCTTTGAAGTTTCACGGAAGAGACACATTGAGGCTTCCACTGGCCCTTTTTATACTTATTTGATTCGGGCCTAGAATGAACAAATAAGTGCTTCAGCTTTGAGGAGGGATGTTTGGAGGGACAAGAGGGATGCTTAGAGTGACAAGGGGGATGTTTAGAATGACAGGAGGGACAAATGCAACATGTTGGTGACTGGATGAAATGTGGAAGTGGCTTCTGATGCTCGAGTTTGAATAGATGAAAATACACCATCTGAAATGTAGAGAAAATGGGACTGATCCTGACAAGTATTCTTACAAGTGCAACCAAAATAGTTTAAGTTATCAAAGGTGTTGTGTAGTCTTCAGGATCAACAATATCAAACAGTATTCTCACGAATGCTTCATCTAGACCTGAAAAATCAAATATAGAATACAAATCCTAATTGGGAATATCTTTCAAATTAGCTATCAATGGTGTTCCTTCCATAATACAGATGAATTTACTCAAAACGCCTACATTCAAAAAATAAAATATGAATTGGTGAAGTGAAATGGTGTGATTTATAGGAAATTTGAGGCATACCATTCGATATGGGTGTAATCATTAAGAAATAGCCTGTAATTTTTAAATAATATATCTACATAGGAGAAATACATTTGAGATAAATTGGCATTATGGAAAAAGATGATGATTGGCTTGATATGACCAAAACCATGTGGAAATGATCAGTCTAGAAAGGCATGAAAACAAATATGTTTTCTCCTAGAAGGATTATCAAAAATGAATATGTGATTACCTATAAAATCAAACCATCTGCAGGTACTCTAAAACCATGAAAAAATGGTCATTTATGCACCAAATAAAATAATGATTAAAAATACTATCAAAAGTTATGACATGGCATCCCAGTCATAGTTGAGGAAGTAAAAAATGTGATCGGTTCACAATTTATCCACCTAGCAAAAGAAAATAAGATATTTTCAAGAGAATAAACACGATTAAGCGGTATATTATAAAGAATAATATTCTCTTGAAGATTTATACTTTTGGGTAGAAATTTTAGAATGAGTGAGTAGGGTAAAATTGTATAAATGCGACGGGAATACTCTCATAGAAGAAGGGGGTTAATTTTTATGAGATTTAGTCAGAGATAAAAAAGGAGAGAAGATCCGAGAGAAGCCATTTTTCTGGGAATTTATTTTGAGAAACTAGTTACTTCTTATGTGCATTTCAAAATTGATCATGTCAATTTTTTTGCAGAAGTATAGCCATTGACAAAAATTTGAGATTGTAGACAAACTTTCCCTTGATCAAATTTGAGAAACCTTGAGTAATTCATGTAGATCAATGAACTGTGTTATGTACATTTTCATCTTGAGATATTTTCAAATAGTTATCTATGTGCCTATTGCAGTCTTACATTAGAAATCCTTTGAAATCACACAAAATCTCATCCTCATGACAAGTATTTTTCCATTTGAAATTACTTTATGAAGATTTCTTTCATTTCATAATGAGATAAGTGATTTAAATTCACTTTACTATCATTTCAGTGATACAGATTGTTTTTTAGTTCATGAGTGTATCATGAGCGTGATATAGTAGGGGTTTACTAAAGTTTAATTGATCCTTTAACAGAAGTTATTGTGTTTAAACCTTGAAGAATGTGTGAATTCGTTCGTCTTTGAGCTTTCATAGATGCACAATTTTATAGTTGAAGGTTCATCTTTACTATTTGAAGCTATTCCTCTTTTTGCCTTGTGGATTTGTTAACATTTGTTTAAAAGTTTTCAGATATTTAGTATAATCAAATTTATCCTACTTAACTTCCCCACCACAAAATAATGTGACCTAGCATGAACTACCTCTGCTTACAATTCCTATTCATAAATGTTGAGGGAATTCATCTATTTACCCATCCACTACCTCAATATGAAAGAGCAATCAATTTTTATCACTACCTTTAGTAACCTAGATCTTGCTCAGAAGGTTTCTTCATCCTCTAAAGTGACAACTCGTGAGAGTTAGATTACGATGTATTGACCATGCCATCTGAAGATCTCATATCAATTTTTTGAAAGGAAAGAAAATACCATAAATCTACATACATTATCCACCAATATGGGTTACAAAATGGGTTTTCTCACCTTGGTTGAAGGCACAACCTAAAGTAGTTAGGGTATGTCAAACCCTATTCACTGTGCTATCCATTTCTTCCATGCTTGAGTGAATGAAGAGTTAGCTAAATCTTTCTCTGGCTACAAAATTACTCACACTTTGATTTCACTATCTCTAAGCATCTTGTTCAAACTACAGTGTTGCTCAATCGCAAGGAGAGAATCAATTTGGGTACCAACACAACCATCTCTTGTTCACTTGCATCCATCCTTCATGTCCATTCAAATTGGTGAGTAAGCGCATGATAATTTTCATAACTGGGTTATTAATCTTGGCTATATCGAAATAACACCCACCCTTCTTGTATTCATACTCTTTATTTTTTTCCTTCATATCCTCCTTATCATCCAAGTCATCGTTTAACGACTCTCTTGTGTAGATAAGTCTAGTGTATCTGGAGATCAATTGTGGGATTATTTGCATCCTCCTCCCTATGAAGTAGAAATAATATTCGTGCACACGTCACATGATCCATTGGTATAATATTTTAGGTTTTCCAAAAAATGGTAACTTAAAAAGTTACAAAAGCCCAACCTTCTCCAATTTCATCTTCACACCATCGTCATTCACTAGTTTGGCATCATGTGTTCTTTCTCCTGTACGGCAAACAATATCCAATGCCATCTACTTCTCATTGGTATCTATCCTATGGTTATAATCACATATATCCATATTTCACACATGAGATACCAAATCCATCCCCAATAATACCCCATCTGGGTATTGCATCTTTGCATACCATTCTTCGTTAAATCTTTTCGATGCAATTGTTTTTCCTTTTCTCTTACCCTTCCTTTAGGGTGAAATTTTTGATCCCTTCCTTAGTTTCATCTTCTCTGTCAAGTCCCTATAAATATTTTCTTGTATTTTTCTTTTCTACTTCTCAAACCTTTGATTCCAATCCCTCTGCACAATTTCTTTGAACCCATGACCTAGCTTCTCAAACCCTAACCTATAAATCCTTCCTCCCACAAGACAATGTAAAAAAAATTAGGAATCCCTCAAACAACCACTCCCATGCACACCCATGTACTCCATTCTAATTTGGTTTATAAATCTGACAAATTCTTCACTTCAAATGCAAATTTCATAGATTCTTTGCAAGGATGCCCTAGTTCACAAGATCTCTTCAAAAAATAAATGTAAGGTAAAAAATAATATACACCAAACTCCCTATTTATATTTTTATGTTTTTTATGCATCAATGTCCATGCCACCTACCACCATACTTATGCATTAATTTCAAATTTTTCCAATGTTGTCATCCCACTCATTCTTTCTAGTACTTTTTCTTTCATGCATACACTTATGAGTAACCTCCTCAACATTTTGGCATGCCAAATTATATCAAACACAGATCCTTATGTGTGCTCATAGTGCTGAAATCCATATTCAGCTGTCTTAAACCTAGTTTTCCCTGCTACTACCTACCTTAGTTTTCTCTGCATGTTCTTCATTATACATAGTTTTTATAAATATTTCTTTACACTATTTCATCTCTAACCCTTATCACCCTTATTACATGTGTTCTTTCTCAAATATCCTGTGCTTATGTTTTTCTCTCCTAGGCCATTAATCAACACTACTACAATCTTGTGTCACTTATACATTCTCCACACTCTCCTACCCCACACTAAAAGTATGCACGACCATCTGCGCATGAAAAAATCTTTTAAAAAGTAATAGGCTATAGGTGTGCAAGCACACTTATTATACAACACAATGAAATAAAAGACAAAGCATAACAACGATGAAGGGAAACACATATAAAGGAAATTGCATTAAGGGAAACCTAAGATACATGAAAACATTGCCTTATTTATAAACACCAAGAAGACTTATTTATAGTAGGGATTTTACCTACTCCTGTTGAGGTATCCAAGAAACAATGTTCCATCGAGTGCAAGTAACTAGAAAGTGCCCAAATCAAGTATATGAGATATAACATACGTTCCTAACCAATACACTTTGAGTTTCCCAGGATGGCACAAAAAATTTTAATCATATAGAAGAACCATCTCCCCAACCTCAAACTTCTTGTTTTTTAATATTCCAATCATGACATGCCTTCTACCTAAATTTATCCATCTTCTAACTCCACTTAGTAATGTATCACCTTTCATCCAACTTCATAAGTTTGTCTATGTGCTCTTCAAGTTCTTGTTCATCATCTTATCCTCCTTACATGTGCAATATACGAGGATGATAACATAAATTCAACAGGAAGAATAGCTTCCACACAAAAAACCAACTAAAAAGGTGTGGAATTTCTTAATATTTTATAATTCATTTGATATGCCCATAATACTATAGATACTTTATCATTCTAGTATCTACTTCTAAAATTGTAAATTTTAGACAATGTGTGGCTCAATATCTTGTTAAAGTCCTCAAGCATCCCATTATCCTGAGGGTGATAGGGTGTAGTTTTTTGATGGGACACCGTAAACTCTACCAATAATATTCTAATAGTTTCATTCAAGAAAGGAGCACCCCTATCACTTGTTAAACTCAATGAGCATTCATACCTGCTAATTATATTCTCCCACAAGAACCTAGTTGTTGTAGCTACCATGAAATCCTTTGTAGGTTCCACTCCTGTCCATTTCATAAGATGGTCTATACAAGTGATAATATAGCACTAACTTATCATGTGCGCAACTAGGGAAATAGGGCCTACAAATTCAATTGCCCATTTTTCAAATAGATTTGCACTAGCAATAGGTCTTAATGGCATTTCATCTCTTTTCCCCAACTTTCCAAGGTGTTGGCAATGGTCACAGGGCTTGTAATAATCTATACAATCCTGATAAGTTTCCTCTCACTAAATGCATGTCAATAGGATCTTATGCACAGTTTCATTTCCTACATAGTGACCTCCTGTAATACCACTATGAGCTTCTTCCATGATTTTAGTTCATTCATGTTCCAGCACACCTCGATGCAAAACATCATCACTAGTGAGTACAAATAACCACTTCTTCTCTAGAGCCTTCATTTCGTCAAGCACCACACCTATTCCTATGAAAACAAAAATATCCTCCAAATCAGAGGGTGCACGTTATAATATAAATAACTCTACATCTGGTATTATGTCCTCAATGTGCTGTGCATCCTCACCTAAATTAATCCGTGAAATATGGTCATGCCCTAAATTAATTTTTCCTGGCTTTACCACGACCGTAAATTCAAACTCCTGAAACTTCAAGATCCACCAACATATGCACCCTAGCAAAACATCATTGTTTACCAATTACTTGAGTTCTATGTGATCCTTGTAAAATATAAATGGAGTATCAACAAGTACTTCCTAAATTTAGATCACACATAAATCATAGAAAATGCTCCCGCTCTGCTATTGTGTAATTCTACTCAGCTGGGTTAACTTTCTTCTTATAAAAGACAAAGGTTAATCAACAATCCCTTCTTCAGGTTGTGATAACACTCCTCTTATTGTCATCCCTGATGCATCAACATGTACATGGAAGGGCTTGTCCCATGAGGGAAAGAAAAAAATGGGTGTAGTAATACGTTTCTCCTTTAAGGTGTCAAAATCCACCTGTTGTGCCTCACCCCAATAAAATTTACTCTTATGTCTCAACAAATATTCTAATGGCATGGAGATCCTACCATAGCCTTTGATGAATTTTCTGTAATAACCCATATGCCCTAAGAATCTACGCACCATTTTTTGACTTGTAGGCTCATCCAATCCCAAGATAACAACTACTTTGGTAGGATCTACCAATAAGCCTTCCTTGCAAATAATGTGACCTAACAATCTACCAAAAGGAGTAGTAAAGACACATTTGTTAATGTTTAGAGAGATACTTAACTACCTACACCTATCAAAAATCAATCTTAAAGTGTCACAATGATCTCTTACTAACCTATACACCATCCAATCATCCAGATAAACTTGTAAAAATTTATGGATGAAGTATTGAAATTGTTTCACCAAAATGCACGAAAATACAATAGCTGCATTCTTAAGCCCAAAAGGCTTAACTGTGTAATAAAAAGTTCCCCATTTAGTGGTGAAAGTAGTCTTCTCCCATTCTTCTATCGTAGTCCTTACTTGGTGATAACTTGAGAATCCATCTGTAAAAGAATAGATCTCCAACCCTGCTACACATTTTAAAATATCTTCAGTAAACGAGGTTAGAAAATGATCAATAACACATGCAACATTCAAATATCTTTATTCTATACTTATCATTGTCCTCCCATCCTTCTTGATACCAATCACCATTAGGGTCTTCCATTCAAATTCCTCAATTTCTTCAATGATGCCATATTTTATCATGTTATCAATCTTCTCTTTAAATTTACGTATTCATCCTATAAGGACTCTTCCTAATTAGGCACACACCTTCCTTTAACTTAATCCACATTTCTCCCAATGAGTGATGAAAAAAATTTTACTCATAGTATCCGTGTGGGAATAAATCTTGGAATTCACATGATAAATCAATTACCTTTGAGACCTCTTGATCTATCCAATAGTCTCCAATGATTTATAATTTTGGCTCTACTTCTTTACCAATGTTGACTTTATTCATTTTCAAGGGCACATGGTAAGTGCACTCTTTCTCATCAGCACTTTCTAAGACTTCATGTGTACCTACCGTATGGTTAACATCCAAGTTTTCTACTTCCTTGTTCTGTATTAGGTACACCAACTTTCCCTTTTCCTTTCTAGGTAGGCATGCTGAAACTATATCTCCTTTGTTTATCCTTCTTCCTTGAAGTGAGCCTCTAAGCCAGGTTCCCCTCATGAATCTAGGATATCTATCTTTAGCCATAGCATAATCTCCCAGAGTTAGGTGTTTGACTACCTGAAATGCCACATTCACCGATGGCTTAGGACTTAGATACCCAAAAGTTTGAATAATATCTATCGTCAATTTTTTCCAATTTCTCTTCTGATGACATAAATCCGAATCTATATACCATGTGCATGCATAACCTTACAAGGTGGGATAGAACTTATACACCCATAGTGAGGGAGGTAAGACTTCCGAGCCTACCATCTAGGATTTCTCACATTCCTGGACATGAATTGAGGCAGATACCTTCCCATCATAGTGTTGTGTTTTAGAGGGTGCATTGCTCCAGAGAAACCTAACAAAGAAAAAAATTCTCACTTCATTTCATGTTAGGAAATAAGAGATAAAATATGCGGAATAATCCCTCATAGAATCGCAACAGTAGAAACTAATATGCAGAAAATATTATAGATCTCAAATAAAAGTGTAGAATAAAATAACACAACACAAAGAGACAATATTTAACATGGTTCACCCAATTCAAGTTAAGTCCACCAAGAATCACTTGTTTATATTTTATTACAAGCCACTGCTCTCTCAATACAATACCCAAATCTGTTTGGAGCTATTCTCAAAAAACTCTATAGAATTCACACCTGAATTCAAAAACACATCTACAATGTTACATAATCCATACCATATGCATAAAACCATATAAGTAGACAACTACTTAAGAAGTTTTAAAAAACCATGGGTATTAAAACCATGGGCCAAAATCGTCCCCTAAACCTATGGGTCAAAATCCCTCCCATATGAGAAAAGCACATTTCCTGATATATCAGGCACGAACCCTGATGAGACAACTATGGAAAGTGTACTTTAATCTTAGTTTATAGTCTTTAACACTTTCTCACATAAAAACAAGCTCCACATCCTAACAATCTCCCACTTAGAGACTAGTTTTCCTCTTAGCAAGATTCTCAACCCTTCACTAGTTTCCATGAAGACCAACCAAAGCTGAACAAAGATTTATTATTTCCCTTGTGACAACCTTGGTCATCATGTCTACAGTATTCTGACTGGTATAAATCTTCTCCAGCTTCAACTTATCTTCCCCCAAAGTTGTCCTGATGAAATGGTACCTCAACTATATACGCGTTGTCCTAGAGTGGAAAGAAGAGTTCTTAGCTAGGTGTATATCACTCTGACTATCACTATGAAACTTTCCTTCCTCGTTTTTATGCCCCGACTCCTCAATCAATTTTTGTAATCAAATAATTTATTTTCTTACCTCTATGGCAGCAACATACTCAACCTCCATGGTTGACAAAGCCAACAAATTCTGTGCAACCCCGATGGGAGAACTGTGAATAGTGTGTAATACTCTTAGTGTACAATCTTCAACACTTTCTCACATGAAAATAGGCTTCACATCCTAACATGTCATTCTAGAAGATTATTTTGATGAGTCGCCCACCAACGTGATACTACTACACACAAGTTATAAGATAGCATATTCATCCTCTCTACTTGAAATATCCATTGGACCTCCATCGCATGTAAAATGACATCAAGGTTACCTTCCCTAGTGTAACTTGGTAACTATCTTCCTCCCAAGGACCTAACTGAGAACACTTTGTCCACTCAAGTTACATTTCCATTTAATTGTCTTCCAACCAACTCATTGGTACCATGCACCAAATTTTCACACACAATGCTAGTTGTATCACTTATACACTAAGCATCTTCCCACTAAATGACTCTTTCCCTTGATGGGTGAATAGCCTCAGGGAAACTAATGGTTGCACATATATTCTATCTAGGTCCTCTATTCCTAAAGGCTCTACGTAAGGCACATAGCTCCCATCTATTAGTGGAATAATGGCATGATCCTCTTTATCCTCAAAACTGATGTATCCCTTGTCAAAGCGTAAGTCAACATTAATCCTAAGGAAGAATTTAGTGCATGCAGGAGGAAGTAAAGAAGGAAGGTGCTCAAGAAAAAGCGTGCAAGTGAAAGGTGCATGGGAAAATAGGTTAGCACGTGCAGGAGAAGGAAGGTTTAGAGACTTAGCCATATTTTGAAGAAGTTGTCGTAGGAGAAATGTGTGAAAATCCCAAGTAGGTGTGAAAAATGGATAAGGTTCCAGCCTAGAGCCTTGGAGATCAAGAAAATAATATTCGATGTAAGGAATATTTTAAGGATGATCATCACAGGTAGTGGAGGCATTTACAAGCTAGCATAGGCAATTGAACATGGAGGAACACACTTCCACTTGAAATGTGATTTGTTCATGAAGGAAACTAGGGCAGTGCATCTAGATCATATTTAAAGGGGTGCTTAGTTCTGAAATAGGGAGAGGAGAGTTATAACAAAGTGATGGCAAAATGAAGGGTTAAAGAGGGTGTTAAGTAATAACAAGATTTTTTAGAAATAATTGCAAGGATTCTATTAAGCATATATGCATGGGTTTGGGTATGAATAAGGGTTGTAATGGGTAGAATAGCTAAGATATCTCTCTATAGATTATTTCAAGAGGGTTTAAGATAATATTCCTTGATGTATTCGGTCTATATGACCCTTATAATGTAATGAGGCCACGGTAAATGTTTATAAATCAATGTATGTGTGTGATTCTATTTATTCATGTTCTTAAGTTTAAACCCTTGGGTTCTTCATGTTATTCTGAGTATGATCTAGTTTCATTATGCTTATTTACAATGTTCATTTCCATTTATGATGCATCTGTGCATAGATCCATTATTTGTATCTTTTGTTTTCAAGTGAATGTCTATGTTTACATTCTTGGAACTCATTCTCGATCAATGGAAAATAATTCTTGTGAAGCTCACATAAAGAATGGTCTTAACACCCGCACACACCTCGGGTGAGCTCCTAGCTCACACTAGGTGATAGGCCAACACACTTGGGTTAGAAACAAAGTTCATCAAGAAATGACTACATTTAGGTTCCATTGCCTGGACCTCTTTTTAAGATGTTGTGAGCACGATGTGTGATGATGGAGTGTCTAACCTTGGATAGTATAGAGACATGGCTTAAAAACATGGAGGATGATTTTTATCATAGGTTCAGTACTAGATCTGATTTTGATGCATGAAAATGGGTGGAGGAGAACCTGTATCACAAACTCTATGATACATTCTTCTGGTGTTTCCCATTAGATTTGTATGAATGTCTTTCAACATATGTATCTAGGTCAAGTTAGTACTATAGACTTCAGGTATGGACCCAAGATGAGTATCAGAGTCTGCATGATGTCGATATGACATGGACCCTTGTTGTTCATCACTGGTGGAGTAGAGTGTTGAATAGTTATACCTTGGAATATGCTACTTCTATGTATATTATTTCCCAAATATCATTGAGTTTGAGTTCTTAATGGATCCTATAGGATTTTTCTTGCATGTTATTCCACTAGTTATCAAGATCCTGGTTGCTTCGTTGAGTTTGGAATCCTTCCACATGTGTGGCTAAAATCCTTCTAGGTGCAAGGCGCGGAAGCTAGCACTGAAGAGGATGGAAGACCTTACAGTGGAAATGGAGAGAGAGGAGAGGCATCTCAAGTATAATGAAGATCAGGAGAGGGAGTTAGAAAGATAGCAAAAATATAGAGGAGTGATGGATTTATGGAGGCAAGGATTGTAGGAAGGGTTTGAGGTTTGTACAGAGGATGTGGAACCTGAGAAGTTTGAGCTACCCATATTGGAAAGCGTAAAAGAGAACCCCCTTTTATTTTGGATATATATCATCATATGAAGAAAGGAGAAGATCTATATACGCACATCTCAACCCACAAGGTGACCAGAACCTTGCTCTTATATATCCAATTCCTAAGATAAGTTTGTATAATCATGTTGGTATCGTTATTGGTAGTCAAGCGACACCTAGGAGGTATAATTTTTAATTTGGTACATTTATGGCTGCATATTCATTTCCTATATTCAAAGGTATCTTATCTCATATAAAATTTAGGCAAGGTGGTGGTTCACAAGGTTTGAGTATCACATGTACAAGTAGCGTGGGAAACACATATGGGAGTGGTTCGATATCACAGACTCTCAGCATACATTTTAGCGTGACGGTGGGTTACCACGGTGCAACTGCTTCAGGACCCTTTCCTAATATGAGAGGAGGATTAGGTGGAACCAAAGGGATAGTAGTTATTGGATCTAGTGGGTCTAGTGGTGGATGTGACACTAGAGGGAATACAGGTCTTGGATATGGTAGATAAGGTTTACAACATCCTCAACAGGTGTTTTATGAGATATCACTCCACTTACTTGATTACAAGGGCATTGAAGATGTCACAGAACATGTACAAAACTATGAGTTTCTATGGCATGTGAAGGGTATCATTGCCCCAGAATGGAAGGCCTATCAATTTATAACCACATTATAAGGGAACATGCATAGTTTTTAAAGGATGTATGATTCACACTAGACAGTCATGGATTACATTGTGCTACGTAATGCCTTTTTGGTGGAGTTTGACATACCTGAGTTTAAACACAAAAGCATCAGCGTGTTGAAGGATATGCACATTTGAAGACTCTCCTATCCAAGTTTTCTTATGACATTTAACCTTCACATCATGCTCATTGGTTCATTGGAAGACTGATCACACCATTCAGGAGGAAAATTTCACATATCTACATGAGGCCTTAGAGGATACCTTGCACATTGAGGTAGTAGGAAGTGTTAATACATGAGTTAGTCCATTCCTAGAAGCCAAAATTATTGTAATGGTAAAGCAGCTAGAGAAAATGTCTGCAAAATTGGCTCATGGGACCTATAGTGGGATATGGTGAACAGACTGCAAAGTAAAGGGGCACACCAAGGATAGTTTTTCATGAAGATCATTATGTACCATATTGGTGGAATGTGGTATTTTCCATGGAGATCATGATGAAAGTAGATGCTTGTTGCTATAACATGTGATCTGTAAGAATGTGTCCTGCTACTACAATATTTTCACCTCTACTACTCGTGACACCAAGGATTGTAGATTGATTGACCAGATACATGAAACCGTTAATACTGGTGTGTGCCAAAAGAACATTTCTAATAGTTCCAAGGATGAGGGTCGTCATTACAAAGGGCATGCAGATGGAAGAGGTCACAAAAGGGGATTTCATGGTGGATTCCAAGGCCCTGGAAATCATGGAGGAGGAAGAAGTGAATTTTCCAATGGAACCTGTTATAATTGTGGGTCTAAAGAACATTACAAGTGTGAGTGTTATGATTTTTTGTAGTGCTCTTTGTTTGGGAAAAATCATAAGTATGAGGAATTCCTATAATTTTTTGAATATATCAGCCAAAAGCAGTGGAAGGATAAAGGCATCAAGATGGTAAGTGTGAAGAGAGCTGATCCACATTAGATGCCAAGGGTGGTGTGTGAGTCAGAGCTAGAACCTGTACTAGTGATGATGTAAGATGAGGTTACAAGCATAAGGGAGATACCAAAGAAGAGACCACTAATTACAAGAGAATAAGTGGTACATGGGAAGTATACAAACCCTACACATCATAAGGAAGTATATCAAGAAACAATGGATGTTATTCAAAGCCTACAAGGAGAGATCTATTCCTGAAGGAGAAGTCGTGGTAGTTAGAGTACAAGAAGAGCGTTGATGCTCCACAAAAGGATATAGATGAAGTCAAGGAAGTATGTAAGATGTTGAGACAAGAGAATATCATCCCTCTGTTAGGAGAGTGGATAAGAGGAAAAGTACCAAGCACTGGAGGGGAGTGCGAGAGGTAGGTTTTACATGCTAATCAGCCTCCTCACAGTCTTGACTATGACAAGGAGATTACCTTGAATAAAATATGTTGATGGATGGTCCCTGAGTAATATTCTAATTGACATGGGCACGGAAGGTAATGTGCTCACCTTGGATGGATGGAATCAAATGGGAAGACCTCCTTTACATCCATCTTTACATGTGTTAAACATGGCTAATAAGACAAAGGCGATGCCCATTGGTGTTCTAAAGGATGTTGTTATAACTATACAAGGGGAAAAATTTACTAGATACTTCGAAGTCTTGGAGCTTGCTGAGGCGAAAAAATATCCAGTGTTACTTGAGCACCCCTGGTGCTATAAGAAAAAGTTTTGAATTATGTTTCAATAAAGGGGTATATAAGTTTTGAGAACAAGGAATAATGTGTCATCATTCGTCTAATGGATGGGAAGTTAGCACTCTATAATAAGCCCTTGGGAGAAGAAGACTTAGATAGAATCTATGTGTGCACTATCAAGGACCCTGAAGTTATGTAACCAATAAAGGAAGGTGTTATTCAGTGTGAAGACACTCAATCTATAAGTGATAAAACTAGTGTGACATGTGACAATTGGGTGCATAGGACATATGAGTTAATTAGAAGGTAGTTAATAGGCTCTGTGACGAGAGCAAAAAAGGCACACTTAGTCAGGTGCCTGGGAGGAATACATTTTCTAAGTTACACTAGGGGAGGCAACCTTAATGTTTTCCTATGAGAAATGGAGACCTAGTAGAGATGTGATAGCCAAAGAAGAATTATTCTTAGCTATACTTTTCTTGATACTACATCACATTGGTGGGTGACCCATCAAGATAACCTTCTAGAATGGTGTGAGGTTATAATCGCACTCTTGGTTAGGTATCTCTAAAGTAATGCACCTACTACTATAAAATAATATCATGGGAAGTAACCCGCCTCATTTCATCTCCAGGTATGTGAGAAGGAATTGATGGAACACATAGAAGCCTTATTTCCATCTTTATTGGTGCATATGATTTACTCCACCTTACAAGGCTACACGCACACATGTTACATTCATTCATAGCTATGTTGTTAGATAGGAAATTGGCAAAATTTGACTACTGATCTCATTCAATATTTTGAGTATCAGAGTAACAAGCCATCACTGAATGAGGCACTACAGGTTTTTAAGTGCCTAACTATGGGAGATAGTGCCATGGAAAAGGACATAGTACTGGATTTATTGGGTGAACATGGCTTGGAAGAATGCTTCAATGAAGAATAATCAAAGGAGGTACATCTTGAGCATGCATGAATGGAAAAGGAGAAAATAAAGTTGTTTCTATATGATATATGGTGAAGAAGTGGAAAACTTGGATGTTAACCCTACGTTGGGTACGCATAAGGTTATGGATAGTGCTGATGAGTAAGAGTGCGCTCACCATAAACCCCTAAAAACCAAGAAGGTTAATATTGTCTTAGAGGCTGAACCTAAGGAAGCTACTATTGGATATTACTGGATAGAAAAATAGATGACCCTGGAGTTGATTCGCCTAACGGAAAAGAGGACATTAGATGGGAAACCCATCTATTATGATGAAAAAAAAGTGAAGTTAGCAAATGTTGGGCTTTCAAACCTTTATGATTCTCCCTATTTTGGAAAACTAGAGTGACTATACTAGTGGTTAATGTCATGCATGCATGAGGACTACTTATATTTTGTAGGAAGGTGGATACGCATAACCCCACAATTGAATTCTATGTTCAATGGATTGATCTACGAGGGATAGCTGGTAGATGAGGACTTGTGTGACAAGGAGGCCATCAAGAAAATAGATGAGCCATATGGTTACAAGAAGGTTTCATAGTACTTTGAAACCATTGCAAGAACTAACCATGTTATGAGGATTGTCACACGCTTGGTGATAAAGTTGAATGGGCATGAGAGATCGAAACAGATTAAAAAAATTTGGTTGAATGTATACCGCAAGAGCTCAGAGGGCACCATTTATAATCTCTCATCTTTCATTGTGGAGGAGATTATTGATGTCACACACAATGGGAAGAAGATCATGTTCAGTAATATCCTCCTTATCATTGTCTTTTTAGAGATTAGAGTGTCCGATGGGAAAGATAAGTTTGTTTGGGAGTACCCGGATGAGAACCCCTCTCTCATGAAAAGGTTTGAATCTTATTCTTGTAACACCATGATGGCCAATCATAATGCACTCTTGGATAAATGGTATAAATGGATGTCTGATGCATTTAAAGCTGAATGGAGGATACCAGAATAACTTCCTACACTAGTGGATGGAGAAGTTGAATTCACCATATACCAACATTTTTCTATCGGTAAGTTTACCTTGATAGATGGCACCAATGGTCCTTGGTGTAAGTTACCATTCTCCTTCATAGCACAACATTTTCAAGGTGTGGTAACACATGTTTAAAGAGGTGAAGAAGATGATATTTGATCTAAGTGTTATAGATCAAGGTCACCGTGAGATACGTCGGACCTTGGTGTATCCCAATAAGCGTGCCTATGTAGAAAATTATGTATCTCATGAAGTACACATGGTAAAATTAGTTGCATTACCTATTGCAGGTAGGACAATGGCAAGGGTGCATGTATGGATAAGGCCCAATTTTGAGAAGGGAACTTATGTTGAAGATGATGTATCAATCCCTAAGGAACCCACCAAGAGAAAGAAGAAAGTAGTGATTAATAAGAGGGAATGGGAAAAGACTCCTGTAGAGAAGGTGCCAAGTGCACATATAGTGCAAACCATAGTGGTGCAAGAGTCAGGTGTGTGTACAATCACCTATGTTTGATTGAAGAAGTCTCCCATTAAGAGGGATTCACTAGATAAAGAAGAGTCTCCTAGGAGAGAAGATTCACCCGAGGAGGATTACCTTGTGTTATAGTCACCAGTGAAGAAAAAGTAAAGGGTGGAAAAAGGTTTGGACTCAGAGAAGATAGAGTGTATCAAGGATGATGTTGAGGAGGAAAATGAAGGAGATAATGAAGAGCATGAGGAAGCTTAGATTCCTCTTGTGTACAATATACTCAAGTCTAGTGAAGAAGGGTATGAAGAGGAGAAGGAGTATGAGGAGGGAACCCATAGCAAAGGATGAAGTGAGGAGGTGAACATGCATGATCCAAAGACCCCGACCTCAACTTAGGGGCACATAGATAAAAATATAGAGAGGGAAGTGGAAGGAATTATCCAATAGTTGGTGGAGCATGAAGTAGAGCGAAGTGCCGATGAAGTGTTGAATGAAACTGAAGAGAGAAAAAGTGTAGGAAAGGAGTATAGGAGCATGGGAAGAGACCCCATCTTAGCAATAAGATTCCCAATAGTAGCTCACATAGGTGGGAATTTCATAGTAGTGGTGTAGGAACACACTATGACTAATATTAATGGTCTAAGAAAGGTATTTCGCATGTTCTTCCAAAGTACAGTTCCCGTAGACCAACTCCTTGGTATTCTTTTGATGAAGAGGGTGCATACCCATGTACAAGGAAAATCTTATCTTTTAAAGGGCTTTCGAGTCCCATGTTGATGAGCCCAAGTTCTAGGTAGATCATGATGCATTGATGAAGACACCTTATGCCAAGGGATTAAATCCTCTTGTAAATTCCTAGTAACTGTCAGATGAGGAATTTTTCAACGTGCTCAACAAATTATCAATGGACATGGAAGAAAGAATCTTTGGAAGAAACGATAGAATAAGGGTCTTGGAGGTGGAGCTTGAGAAAAATAATGAGGAAAACATTGAGAGATAAAACAAAAGGAATTGATTAGTGTGCAATTAAGGTGTGAACTGAGGGATGAAAATAAAAAGGTGTGTGAAGTCCACAAGAAGATAAATGCCATTTCATATGCCATTATCTTAAATCACCTGAAACTATCCCCTCTTGAGTAGAAGTACGATTCAACCATGCATTTCTTAGAAGACTTACCACACATACTCTCCATGAAAGGCATCCACTTGCATTAAAATTAGCAGAAGAAGTAATGGAACACCAAAATAAGGAAGAGGTAGTTGAAGATTGGGGAGATACTAACTTGATACTCCAAGCTCCTTGCCTTAGTGAATACCACAATGAAAATGGCAGAAGTTGTATATGAAAACTATGGTGATAGGGACATAGTAGTAAGTATATTAGTTGTCAGCCATGAAGCGGATCTGAAATAATTTCAAGAAAAAAAAAGGGAAATAGGGAGGAGTGGGATAGGATCTTGGATGAGGTAGAGAAGAAATCATAGGAAATCAAAACCTTAAGTATTTTGATTAATAATAAACTGAAAGAGTTGTACCCACAAGTTACTCGTAGGATGGATGCGCTGGGAGACCTTAGCAAGAAGATGTAAAACATTGAAGATACAATGAAGGAAAAGGGGGATGAGAGGATTTTTAACAAGGTTAGTGTCATGGTGGGTGAATTAATTCAATAGGCATAGAGTGATGTGGATGTTTGGGTTAAGATTGAAGCCCCCATAAAGAAATATTTCCCACATCTCATACAACAGTAGAAGAATTCTTCTATTCTTCCATTCTTGATTCTTTCATTTCCTCTGTTCTTTATTCATTTGTGTAAGAACAAAGTGTTTCTGAGGACAGATAACACATGTAGTGTTGGATAATTTTGGGCCCTGAATTAACTAAGTCCCAAGGAAAAATTTAGTGTGCACAAGAGGTAGTAAAGAAGGAAGGCACTCAGAAAAAATCACGTAAGGGAAAGACACGTAGGAGAAGAGGTTGGCCCATGCAGGAGAAGGAAGGTTTAGAGACATCCATATTTTGAAGAAATTTCCATAGAAGAAACACATGAAAATTCTGAGTAGGCATGAAAAATGGATAAATTTCCATCCTAGAGCCTTGGAGGTCAAGAAAAGAATATTCGGTGTAAGGAATATTCCTAGGATGATCATTAGAGGTAGTGGAGGCATTTGCAAGCTGACATAGGCATTCGACCGTGGAGGACCATACTTCAACTTTGCATGTGATCCTTTCATGAAGGAAACTAGGGTGGTACATCCAGCTCCTATTTAAAGGAGTGCTCGAGTCCGAAATAGAGAGAGGAGAGTGATAATGAAGTGCTAGGGAAATAAAGGGCTAAAGAGGTTCTTTTGTAGTAACAAGTTGCTACAAAAATACTTTCAAGGATACTATTGAGCATATATGCATGGGTTTGGGTATGAAAAAGGGTTTTAATGGGTAGAATAGCTAAGAGATCTCTCTGCAGAGTATTTTAGGAGGGTTTAAGATAATATTCCTTGATGTATTTGGTCTGTATGACCCTTATGATGTAATAAGGCCACTATAAATATTTATAAATCAATTTATGTGTGTGATTCTAGTTATTCTTGTTATTAATTGTAAACCCTTGGGTTCTTCATGTTATTCTAAGTCATATCTAGTTTCATTATTCTTATTTACAATGTTCATTTCCATTTATGATGCATCTATGCATGGATATGTTATTTGTATCTTATGTTTTTGAGTGAATGTCTATGTTTACATTCTTGTAACTTGTTTTCCATCAATGGTAGATCATTCTCATGAAGTTCACATAAAGGAGGGGCTCGACACCCACACACACATTGGGTGAGCATCTAGCTCAGACTAGGTGATAGGCCAACGTGTTTGGGGTAGAAACAAAGTACATGAAGAAATGACTAAAACCAGGGACATCCAAGTAATGTTGTGAAGTTATTTAACTCAAAAAGTGCTAAGATTTCAAAATCCCTAGTAAACTTAGCCCCTTAAATGGTTATGGAATCATCCTTCAAGAGTCTGATGGGCATAGTTATTTTCCTTCTTTCCATATACAACACATTTAAAGAGCATTGCGATAGAGGGTTCCCCATCTGATTCTATGCATCCAAAATAAGGACATTGACCTCTGCACCCATGTCAATTAGTATATTTCTCAGGATCCATCCATTAACAACTACATTTAGCGTGATTTCATTTTCATAATCAAGACTGTGCGGGGGTAGATTAGCATGTAGGACCTACCTCTCGCGTTCATCGCCCATGCACAATACCTTTTCTCTTAACCTTTCTCCTAACAAAGAAATATTTTTCTCCTAGCACAACTTCTTACACACTTCTTTGACCTCATATATGTATTTCTAAGGGACCTCAACACTCTTTTCCTATTCTAACTTCCATGATTGCTCCTTAAAACATTGAATCTCTCCTTCTAGAATTCCAATCACTTCCATGATTTCTTGGTAAACCTCTTTCTAATGGGTCGGATCAAGATATTTCCCATGTAATACTTTTGATCTTGTAATGAGTGGTATTTTCCATTTTAGTTCTCTGGTGTGTGCAGCCTCAGCGTGTGCAGTTACTAAAACAAGTTCTAATTCAGGGTTAAGTGCTACCCTAGACATCCATAGTGGGTCATTTCTCTTCACACTAACCATCCCTATGCCTTTGTTCTTATTCTAGTTCTGGATAATATGGTCATACAATTCATGGAACTCCTCATACTTGTGTTTCTTTCCACAATATGAGCACTGTAGTAAATCTTGACATTCACACTTGCAGTGTTTAGTAGATCCACAATTGTAACAAGTCCCATGGGGGAAGTCGCCCCTTCCTCCATGACCACTACAACCTCTGAATATTTTGAAAAAACCTCTCCCTTGACCCCCTTCATCCATGCTCCCTTCATAGTGATGACCTTTTCCCTTAGAACTTCTCCCAATATTTGTTTGGTGTAAACCAATATCAATGGCATCATGAATTTGGTCTATTAATTAGAAATCCTTCATATTGTGAGTACTGGATGTGCAAATATTACAATAAGAAGACACATTATTATGCAACGTGCACTTTAAAAAAAGGCATTTACTTGGATCATGATCCTAATGGAAAATCTCACAATCTACTTACATAGCATGCACCAATTTTTGAGGGAAACTATACTTGGTGTGTACTTCTATCTCACATTTTGTACACCAAAGTCCACTCTAATTTTCATGAACTGAATTTGTAGATAGTTTCTCAAGTTTCTTTGTCATGGAAGCAATATTTTATTCTAAAAATAGGCTTACCCTAGTGTCAATTCTTTCAATGGCCTTAGGACACATAGCTTCCTGTAAGGCCTCGTGTGGATCTATGATAGTATTATGGGAGAGCGCTCTCTTAAAAGGTGTTATCAATCCTCTAAAAACCATTGAGCATGCTGCGAGGGATGGATATCATAAGATAGTTTTGAAAAAATAGTCTTAAGGCATGTATCATACTCTCATATACTCTCTGTCATACCTTTTTGAATCTCCTTGAGTATGTTGATGCTCTTCTTATCAAATTTAGGAATGTTGAATTCCACCAAAAAGGCATCATGTAGCGTGGTATAATCCACCACCGTCTAATATGGGTCATACTTCTAATACCTACTAAGCATGTGCCCTTGCAACATGGTTGCAAACAACATTTCCTTCCGCTCTGGGGAAGTGATACCCTTAGTACGTGATATAAACTCACACTTTTATACATGCTCTACAACATCTTTAACACCTTTGTAATTAGGTAAGGGTAAAGACATCTCATAAAATACCTTTTGAAGTGGTTTAGGTCCTTGTCCACCAGTGTCAATAGATCCACTATCTCCTATCCCTTTGAATCCACTGGATCCTCCTCTTGTAGTAGGTAAAGGGCCCAAAGTAGTTCTAATTTTTTTCCCCACCATTGTGTTGAACCATGTACTAACAATATGTGACAGTAAACCACTTCTAGATGTGATACTAAAAATCTATGTACCCACACCTTTCGAAAATGATGCACCTGATAGGTTTTCACCAAACACCTATAAATTTTGTGTGGCCATAAATGGATGTAATGTAAAATGATATCTACGTGATTATTCTTAGTTACCAATGCCAACCAAATTAGAAATACTTTTCTCAGAAACTAGGAAACAAAGCGTAAGGATTTGGTTTCATGGTGTGTTTAGATGCATGCCTATGATTTTTCTCCTTTCTTCATACAATGAGTTCTCATCAGATGCCAAGGGGATTCCTCTCCCACACTTGTCAATATGAGGTAGCATAGACTACTCAGGTTCCATTTCCTCCACATGAACCTCAAATCCTTCCCACAATGTCTACCTCGATAATTCCATCAATCCTATAAATTTGAGTTGCCTTTCAAATTCCGTCCTCTCTCTACTTCTGTCATAGGATCCACCATTTCTCACCACACCAGATTGTGTGCCCTGTGCCTAGTAGGAATTTAGCTAACCATAGAAAATGCTTCTAAAATAAAAGTGGTGATCAAGATCTTGATGGTTAACAATATAGAATGCAAGAAATATCCCCTTGGTTCTTGTAAGAAATCAAACTCAAAAACCTCTGGGAAAGAGTACATAGATTCCGCACACTCCAATGTATAGCTATTACACACACCACTCCACCAATGATCAACAACACAATTTCAGGCCAGATCAACATCATGAACCCATTTATAATCTTCTTGGGTCTAAACAAGAGGTTGATAATACCAACTCTTGTTTGATGCATATGCCGACAAAAATTCATAGAGTTCTACTATAAAGCAGCAAAAGAATGTCTCATAAAGATCATGATACAAATGTTCTTTTAACCATTTACATACATAAAACTTAGGTCTAGTGTTGAATCGTTGCACAATCTCATCCTCCATATTCTTAAGCCAAGTCTTGACGATGTCTAAGGTCAGGGGTTCTATCATCACACACCACTCTTACAACAAATTCAAAATAATTCTCAGAAATGGAACCAAAATAAAGTCACCTTTCCATACTCCCTTTTTAAGCACCACGTGCAATGGCCTATACCCCAACATTAGTAGGGAGCTCACCCTAGGAACACGTAGGCACTGAGCCCCTATTTTATGTGATATTTGTAATAATGTTCACCGTTAATGGAGGAGTACCTACAGACACAAATACATGCATTCATTCTAGCACAGAAGAAAAGAAACTAGATCTAAACATAGATGCACCATGAAAAAAAGATAATTATTATAACAACATAAAAGAATTAGATCTGAACCATGAGCCATATGGACCCATAGACACACACACACACACACACACACACACACACACACATATAACACCCCACCATATATTGATTAATAAACATTTACAGTATCTAGATTACATCAAAAGGGTCATAGCATACCGAATACATCCTGAAACAAAATTCTAGCCCTACAAAATGACTCTTCTCAAAGGGTTCTATCATGTTATCTCCTATGCAACCAACATACCTTGTTCCTTTCAATATAGATCCTATTCCTCTCATATTATCTATCATTTCCTCATAACACTTCACATCCCCATACACACCTTTGTCTCTGCTTATCCTTACAACCCCTTGTTTTGGACCCAACCACATTCTTAAATAGAGTGGTATCTCTCCCCCATTGCCTCAATATTAATCATGAGTAGGATGCATTCCAGATGGAATAATTCTCCTACATAATCAAGTACCTATTCCATATGACAAAAACCTTGATTAGACTCCACTAACCATAATGATTTCATCCTAGGATATTCCTTTCCTATAATATTATTTCCTAGAGTTGCAAGACTCCAAGTTCTAATATTATCCACTCATCATGCCTACTCACATCTCCATGTGTTATCCATGTAATACCATATCCCAAAATTTTTCCATGTCTCAAAAAATTTTCTTCTTCCACATGCAAACCTCTGCATTCTCCTGTTTCAACTCAAACCCTTCATTCTAAAACTGCTCAAAAAGTTCACGCACACCTTTTTACCTTGCACACTTTTCTTGAAGCTCATTCTTCATGTACTGCCATGCACATGTGTTGGTCCTATGTTCCAAGACTTTTCCATATTTCTAGGCTTAACAATAGTGAAGGCTTCCCACATTGATCATCCTTGTAAATATCTAATTCAAAATTAAAAATTTCTAAAGTAAGCATCCTAAGAAATTTATCTGCATCGATCGCCTTTCCCATATACAACAAAATTACAGCATTGATCAGTTTGAACCATATTTCTTAGAGATGGAAAATAGACCTAGTAAAAACACATAAATAGAACCTATTTCCCTTTTAAAGGATACATCTAAAACCATTTTTCATGTCTATAGTAGGTGTATAAGCCTACTTTCCATCTTTTCCCTCGTTATCTAAAATATGACTAACTATCATTGGTTAGGTGTTAACACCTGCTATAGGCCACAAGGGAATCACTTTTTTATTGTTCCCTTTCACGTTTTACCTCCAATCTATCCCAAAAGCATCTATCCTACATGTGATTCTTGCTATGCTACAAGTGGTCTTCTTATATTTGGGTCACCCTCTCGAGATCACATTTTATCTCATCTCATTCAATCTATTATACAATCTCATCCAATATATTATCTCATCCCATCCAATATTTTTTATCATCTCATATAATATCTTATTGCATCTCAACCAATATTTCATCCCGTCTCATCCAATTTATATATTATTCCACTTTTTACTTGTGTGTTACTCGTAACACACCTTTATTTATCCTACTAGCCGTAGTTGGCTACCTTTTGGATTATCTATTTATTTCATCATGTATGTTTCATCATATCCAAAATCCCACCCTTCAGCCATCATTATGTTCCCTTTTGTGACACCATCTCTTATCTTAATCCCATCATTGTGGAAATATTTTATCTTCATCCTGCCTAGATAGATATTTGATTGATTTCTCATGTATGAAGGATATGGCATCAACTTTTTCCCCTTCATCTCATCAGACCATTGTCTTGACCATCCACACATTTGTTTGTGCATATTTTTGATATCCACATTTGACCTATTGGTACCAAATATTGTACATCCATATGATTGAATTCCCCTTATATCTATTCCATTTTGCAGTGATCTTTGTTGACTCACCGGTCCGTAGGAAATTCCCATCATCTCTATTGAGGCCATACTTTTTTCCCTACCAAAATGATTCTAGAATCACCGCCATATTTTGTTATTGTTTTATTTATTTATTTTTTATCCCTCTCCACTTGGGGAATTTTCTCTCATCTTCTCTTTTCTCATATTTCTATCCTTTTCCTTTCTCCTTCATCTATCTATTTGAACCTCATGATTGATTCTTCTTCATGTTGTCGATCACTAGTTTTAGGGGGATAAAGTCAACCATAATCTTCTTTCATTTCTTGTTTTTGTCTCATGGTTTTCTCAACGCAAACCACTCGAAAAAATGGGGAAAATGTAGACATCAATTTTTGGTATGATTTTCCCCCATCCTGCGTTCACTCCCCTTCTTCCTATTTGAATTCCTATTTTCCCTCCTACATCCTAATTTCCCAATTTCCCATCTTTATCCCTTCACTTATTTTATCTTCCCTAATTCATACCTAATCACATTTAATTATCCCTAAACCCATCTATTATCCTAATAAATTCCCTAACACCCCATTTATTATCCATAGATGTCCATCTACCCTCATTCAATGCATTACTATCCTCCAACCACCTTTTATCCTCCATATGCAACCTTAACCTGCCTAAAAAGCCAAAAACACTAATCTTACCTCTTTATGCTCCTTTTCATTGGGTTAATCACCATCTCCACTACCCAATTCAAGGTTCATCCAAAATCATTTGTGACCCATACGAGTCATCATCGACCCTATAAATATGCCCATAACCTCCTTCTCCTCAAGATGCACTTTTGAGAATTCAGGTTTTCTAGCAAGTTTTTTTGTGTTTCTTTCTCTTGTTTAGAGATGCAACCATCAACATGGAGATATTTTGAATATCTTACATGCCATCTTCATAAATTTGAAGTCCATTTCCTTACTTTGATCCCTCGTCATAACTTCATCACCCTTTTACATCATTCTATCAAGTCTGATCGTTGCTTTGGAGTTCTACCTTCATCTCTACCATCCCTTATCCATATTCATAATTGTATTGCCATCTATTTAGTCCCATCAAACTCTAGATCTATACCAATCACCATTGACCCTATCTAGTCATCATTGACCTAATCCACATCACTATTTTTTATCTTAAACTTCATCTGTCATCTACCCTACATATTTCTTTAGAAATCAAGCCTCTTTATTCCTATGATCCAACTGTTCAGGAGCCCAAAGTTCATCTGCACTACATCAATCATTGTTAACCTATCCCATTATCCATCGACCCTATATGCATTTATCATAACTATCAATTTTATTGCATCCTTTCTATTTCTCTAGCATTTCAACAATAGATTTATGAACTTCTTAGTGTTTTAATTCTGGTTGTAAATATTTTTCCCACATTTTTTGATCTACCTAGCTATAGTTACCATTGATTATACCTATCATTCTCTATTCACCATCGACCTAACCATTTAATCTTTGTTATACACATTATCTAACTTGTAGCAGATAGGATCTTTTGTGGCTATGTCTTCATCATCATCATATCTCAAGAGGTATCCTTAAACCCTCTCATCATTTAGATTTTTTAATTTTCTTGCATTATGTAGTCTCTATTTACCTCTTACTTCTTTCAGAACCCCAAGTACACCGGTCTATCACCCAAGTGTTGGGCACTCACCCGAGACGCGTGCAGGTGCCAAGCCTCACTTTTATGTGATCTTCATGAGAATGTTCTCTATTAATGAAGAAGTGTTTTCACAAATAGAAATTGGTTATATTAATTCTTACAATACATATCAATAACCATAACAAAGATGTTCAGACCCACTCCATTGTATTAATTCATCACATTACAATATCCACAATTACATTAAAGATTCCATGGATAGAGATAATACAACAACATAGCCTCAAAATTCTCTCTATTTTAGCTTCATTACAGAGCTTACAATCACGTACTATTCTCTCTATCCCTCTCTCTCCATACACACACCTATCCATTCTCTTTCTCCATACTCATACCTATCCATTCTCTTATCTCTCTTTCATCTCCTTTATTACGTATACATACTCTTCTTCTTACCTCTACTAACTCATCATTACAAGAAAATTCCCAAAGGAATCTTCCATGATCACCTAGCCAATACCCAAGAACATGCCAAATGTCATCATGTGTTTACTTAATTGAATATCCTTAACATGCAAGTGCCATCTAATCAATAACAAACTTGGCTCCTTATCCTGTTATGATAACCGTAATGATTCCTTGGGATATGATTTACTTGAGTTACAAGTCTCCATAGCTTAGCATTATCCATAACTAAACCTGGTTGTCATTCCACGTATTACCCAAACACAACTTTGACTCATAGTGTAAAAATTACTAAGTCTTGAATCCATCCTACCTGGGTGCGAGCCTTCACGCATCACCAAAAGTTACTTTTGTGTGTGCCTTCACGTCATGTTCCTACGTGCTAAAATCCTTCACACCTTAGGTACTTGGTCATTATAGGGGCTCAAAATCACCCCACACTAATTTTCTTTCTGCCCCTGAAAATCCTTCACGCTTTCCGAACAAAAATTCAATGACCAAAAATATACTAAGGCAAAAACGATGAATGTTTCAACCCTTATATGACTAACTGGAGGAGTTCATGGAGCTTCGTGTCTATTTCATCCTTTATCTTCTCCCATGCCTTCATCTATGCTAAAGACTTTCCTGACACATATTCTATAATGATGGGCACTTGGTTTGGGGTTACTTCCTCCATTTCCCCTTCAGCTCATTTATGGCTACCAACAGCTCCGCATAGATACCTTTGAACTTGTCCATCCACTTAGTGATGGAGTCCCAGAGTTTTCCAATCCTAAAATCCACTTCTCATGCTTTGTTTTTATCTTATCCTTCTAAGTTTTTTTATCAACAATCAATTACACATGCTTAGACTTATTAGTTTTTATATTCTCCTGCAAGGCCTTGAGAGTGGATTCTTCCTCTTCTATCCACGCATCAACTATGGGCTCACACTTACTGTAGCTATTGAAACCCCTATTTTCCAAGATGTCCAACTCCTTGAGATGGGTGAATAGATCTTCTAGCTCTAAAATTTTGGCCTCAACCATGACTTTTTTATTCTCCTTCTCTTTGGGGAGTTCCGCAGTTGTCAATACTATGCCACTCTTGACATTAGTCAGTAGTATCCCCACCAAGTCTTCTAGATACTCCATCTCATCCACATAATATGCCCTTGCCCAGCTTACCAATGCTTAACATTTCTCTAAGATATAGTTGACTAGGGAGCCAACTCAATCATAATCTTCCTTTGTCCGTGCTTGTTCACCCTTAAGTCCGCGGTGTAGTTTCTCTACGTCCTATTCTTTCTCTTTCTTCACCATGAGTAAGCTTCGAACAATGGACCCTTTGTCTAAGATGCATCGAATCACCTCTAAGGACATCTTTTACAGACCATTGCATAAATCTTCATTTGTGAGGTGGCTCAGATCCACCACTTTATATTTATCTCCTCCCTTATTGTTGAGATGAATTGTCTCGATCACGTGATCACTGTCCTCAAATTCAGGATCCTCTGAATGGCAGTAAAAGTTCTATCTTATCATTTTCCTAGTCCTTGGCATGACCCCTTCTTTATCCTAAATATCCCATGCATGTAGGTTCTCTGGGGGAGGCTAACTTGAAACCTTGTGCATAATACCTTTGCGGTATCATCCATGAAGTCCATATATGGGCACATAGGTGTCCACTTCTTCCTTTTTCCTTGCACATTGTCAGTTGTTTCTTTTACCCTGGGACAAATACTTTATCCTCCTTTACAAAAAAGGATTCTCCCTTATTCTCTTCCTTCAGATTGGTAGGATATGTAGGAGACTATTCTCGTGCTAGACTCTTAGTTTCCTCCATAGAATGAGCCTTCTACTTAGTGCATGCATCATCCTCTACCTTGGTGTCTACCTTAGCCATTATCTTCTCTAATGGAAGTGAGGTCCTTCTCCCCTCCTTCCGAGCTTGTCATGGAACTTGATACATCATGTATCTTCTATCTCTTTTCTTCGATCTCCTCTCCTTCTGGTAACCCACCTTCCTCTCACCCCACCTCTTAGCCATCAACATTACCCATCTATGATGAACTTGTGCCCCCACTACTACCTCGACATGTATAGTATTTTATTTTCTAGGAAGCATCCAACTTCCCTTCACTCTCTTCTTCTTATACTTCTACCTCCTCATCTACCTGAGCTAATTTTATGGGTGGGATAGGTGCTTCTCATGGATTTGGGAGGGTGACATCACGAACTTCTATTTTGAATCCTCCTTGTGTATTTGGGTGGAGATATACCAATTTCATGTGGATGTGGCCCTTTATGGTAACATTGATCTGTGGGTACATATCCAAAAATTCAAACTCCAGGGTCTGCAAATATGTTGCCCTCAAGTTGTATCTATAGGTCATGCGCAAGGTGTGAACATCATCGTCCACCTTATCTACATCAAATGTTAACTCCTAAATTTCCTTCAACCAATTGATGGCACATTTTATATATTTGGTGGTGAATGCAAATGAAAGTTTTCACCACTGCTCCAACTCTCCTTTTTCCATCCTAAACTGTACTTAATAGAAGTGTTGCGTAACTGCAAACTACATCTAGTCCCCAAAAACCTATGGTAGCTCATGTGGGATATGCTATTCATTCTCAAAATCTCCACACAAAATCTCGTACCACTTTTTCATGCATGCCTTATATTCATTGGAAATTCTCCCATCACAAGTGAACTACTTGAATTGTATAGTAGGAAACGGGTGTACCAGTGGGTAAACCCACATGTTCCCTTCTAATCCATCTAGGACACCAACTTCCCATACTAAAACTAACAACAATATGGACCCATAAGTTATTTTTTCTCCTGATTCATTCTACACTTTGTTCCTCCTTGATGATACTATCCGCAATAAATTGTGCAATGTTATAATGTGTTCACTTGGACACTTTGTGGGCCACATATAAGAACCTCCTGTTGATTTCCATCCATCTTTCAAATGTTCCAAACTTGTAAATGATGAGTTGAGAAGTGACTCTCAACATTGGTTCAGGTAGGTCTACAATAACTTATACCCTTCGCCATTTCTCATAGTTTAATTACTTGGCTAACTCTTCCACTTTCACATTAGAACCCAAGTTAAGGGTCATGTATTCACCTTTGTTCTGTAGGCTTGTTACCATATGGATTAAATTTCATGTGAGTCTCATCCTCCTCCCCATAGAGTAAAATAAGTCTTCATACACTCGTGACATCAACCATCTGAACAACGGTGCGGGTTTAGCAAAAAATGACAACTCCCAAATCTGTAGAACCCCAAATTTTAGTAACTCCTTCTTCACCGAGTCATATACCCTATGGTTTCCTTACTCTTATAACCATGGAATATATTTATATAGATCCTCCTATATTAATTCGTCGTAGTTAGTGCTTCTGTTGTTAAACTCATTGATTTTGCATCTGTATAACTTAGATCTCCATTTCTCTACCTTAATAACCCCTAGAGGATACTACATTTCCAAACAAAATTCCACTGTTTCTTCCTTTTACTATGACTTTATTCTTTCTCTTACCCTTTTTTGGTTCCATCTTATTTCTAATTCTTTTTTCCCCTAGGTATTCTTGATTGTCCCTTGTACACCCAAACTTTACGACTTCAACCGCTTCTCTCTCACGCAACCCCTTTTTTTTCTATAGTTTCTACTTTCACTCTTGGTATACCAGAAGATCACATCATAGTTAACACAATTCCCCTAGTACATGACAAGTATCTTGCTTCCTACTCAAATCCCTCTTCACACTTTGAGTTTGGAGCACAAAAATTTACTAAGGCAAAGTAGTCAAAATGACTACCTTTACCGTCTATTTATTCTTTTTCAAAACCTTAAAATTCCTCCGAAAACATGTCTTAACATCACTTTTTGATAAATCACTTTACTCCACTTAAATCAACTTTTTTGACTTCCCTCCTCACATCGTAGTCCTAACCTTCTAGTGCACCAACACTAATTTACTGCTACACACCTCCTTTACGTGCCTCAATGTGCTAAAGTACATAACCTCTATGCTATCCATCAAGTATTTTCCCATGGTGTCACCTACCTCATGTTATAGTGCGCGATCACTTTTCCTCAAGAAAAATTTAAAATGGAAAAAATTCTAACATCTTCTATACAAGCACACATTTACAAACCTCCTCTGCATAGATCATTTTTTTTCCTTTCCCTATTCATCCCATAATGAGTTCTCCAACAATCCATCTTCATTAGAATAATGGTAATGATTTTCCAAATTTATATGTCAATCCACCCCATACTAAAAGGATGTGTAGTCCTCTGTGCTTGGAATCACTTATAATACAATTATCTACTATGCACCAACGTGTAAAAAACACAGAACAAAAAGGACAAGCAAAGAAACGATGAAAGGAAACACATAAAAGTAAAATGCATTAAGGTAAACCTGATGCAATTGGAAATACTACCTTATTTACAAACACACATAAGCCTTATTTATAGTAGGGCTTCAAACTACTCCCATTGAAATAACTTGGCAACCATGTCCCATCCAAAACTTGTAACTAGCATGTTCCTAAATCTAGTATGAAGGATAAAATATATGACCCAAACCAAGGGATTTAGAACTTCCAAGGATGGTGTAAAAACTTAGAATCATAAAGTAAAACCATCTTCACAACCTCAAATTAATTATTCTTAATGTGACGATCATGTCATGCCTTTTTTTGTGCCTTTTCAGTCCTCTAAATCCATCTAGCAAAGGATCATCTTTCTTTTAACTACATTAACTTATCAATGCACTCTTGCAATGCCTAATGCACGATTAATACACATAAAGGGTAACATGAACTTTACTTGAAAACCAACTTCTGCACCAAACACCAATTGAAATAGTGTGGATTTGTTCAATCTTTTGTAAGTTGTTCTATACGCTAAGAGCACGGCTGAGACTTTTTCATCCAACTCCTCTCTCCCAACATCACAAATCATGGTGAATGTGTGACTGCATTTTTTGTTTAAAGTATTCTACTATCCCATTAGTTTTTGGGTGGTAAGGGGTAGTCTTGTGATGTACCACCATGAATTCTACCAACAAAATCCTAATTGTTTCATTTAGGAAATATGTACCCCTATCACTTGTTAAACTTAGTGGAAACCCATATCTACTAATGATGTTTTCCCATAAAAATATTGCTGATGTGGCCACCATGTGATGCCTCGTAGGTGCTTCCTTTGCCCACATTGTAAGATAATCAGTGAAGGTAATGATGTACCACCAACTTGTCCATCACGTGGTAGGTGAAATAGGGCGTATAAAGTCAATTTCCCATTTCTCCAATGGTTCAACACTAGCTATTGGTCTCAAAGGAATTTCATCCCTCTTTCCTGGCTTACAAGGCACTGGAAATGATCACAGGCCTTCCCATACTCAATAAAATCTTGGTAAAGGGTTTCTCACCAAATACCTACCAATAAGACCTTTCACGTGGTGGCATTTATTGTATAGTTCCCTCCTGCAATTCCACCATATGCTTCCTCCATGATTGAAACATTCTCATGCTCTAGTACACATTGTCATAAGACCTCATCCTAACCTAAAATGTACAGGTCTCCACTCATTTACATGTAGAGTACGACGCATAAATGTAATCCCTCTACCAGGGTTGGTATCTTTGATCACTTATGTTAATGAAGTATTAACGTTGATAGGTGATTCTTACTTTGAATATGGTGTACTCTTTAAAACTGATTAATAATGTTCTTGTAGATGATATGCTTTATCTTGTAAAATTCGATATAGTCATGCCACGACAATTGTAAAATTCCCATTTTAAGACTTTAGAAACATGGAAAAAATTATTTATACATAATTTTCTCTATTCTAAATCAACATAATTTATAACACACATTTTAATGCCAAACTATCTCATAACAGAAAACCATATGCAACTATAATGAATCGGTGAAACACCGATCTCTCATTTCATGACTCAGTATTAAACCAATCTCTCATGTTAACTTAGTAATGTGTATACAACATATACTTGGTTCTTTTACCTTTTTAGGGTACCCAAGTGTTTAGCTTAAAAGTCCTATCTGAATATCATTTACCGATATTCATCCGAAATCCTGCTTCTTAAACTAGGTGGCATAGGACAATGCAACCAATAGCTTGTAATACTTTGGCCAAATATTTTAAACATGTTTACAGTCTGAGATGGCATACACGTCAAAAGGAATAAGTCCCTCACCAAACTTGTTCTATTAGCTAGAGTTATCTTTACAGACTTCTGTCAGTCCCACTTTATTCAAAGTTTCACCCTATACAAGGTTAACAACATGTCCTAGTGTGGATGAATACTCTTGATGAATAAGGGTATAGATAAATACACAATTGACTTACATTGATTGGGTGTGTCTAGTTATGCTAAGTCAATGTGAGTTGACCTCGACACTAGATCATGTTCCTATTCGTACATAGAGAAGAAGTGTGATCCGGTCATGCACATATGTCAGTCAAGTTGAACAAATTATGCGGGGTGTTGAGACATGTCAAATGTATCATATTATCCTCATAATGACTCCTGTCATTACGAAGGTACTACACTGCAGCTAATGTGTGTCAACATTCAACTGAGTTTCCTAAACTGGACAAACATACCTTAGATTAAACATTTATTAGCTCATTAATCACTTCATTAATTATTAATTACTCTAATGCTTAAGGATTCAATTATGTTATTTAACCTGTAAGGTTACAAGTTGAAACTTCATGAGAGGTAGGTATGAAGATAAAATAATCTTCCTAACCAATTAATTACATGCTTCAATTTTTCTTAAATGAAACAAATTTTATAAAATCGTGAAAAAATTGCTCTTTAAGTTATGAAAGTGTTAATTGATTCTTGACTTATTTCTTCCCTAACTTACATAAGTCCCTTATAAACCTTCATTTTACAATTCATAGAGATGAAGTCTAAATTCCATTTAATTCCTTTCCAATAATTCCTAATTTGATCAAGGAAATCTGCATAAGGAAGATCACTTTAAATTATTTACCTACAACATTCATAACACATCAAACAAGTTCTTAAATTATGTCTCAATTATTGAACTCAAGGGAATTATCCCTTTTCCCTTTGTCATGGAATGATGTCCATTTATTAAAATTTATTACATACATTTAATTACATCAAGAATTCTTACACATACATATATATAATTCAAACATAGTATTTTTTGTATTGATTGAAGGTCTGTGTATGAGAGTCAACTTTATAAGTTGCATCTCTATTTGATAAAATAAACCAACTAACATTTAAGATCCCCACCCCAACCCTTCCATAACATTTGAGTATATAAACTATCCTCCTTCATTAGGATAATACTTAATAATACATCACATATTTTATTCATCAAGAATGAGTGATACATTCACTGAATCTGGAAACATTTCACAGATTATAAAGTGTCAAAACAATAGTACAAAACTAAATCTTATTAAAACTTTATTTTCCAACAAGTACATCTCAAGTAATGAAGCCACATATCATCATAATAAAGATGCAATTTCTTTAGTAAAACAAATGTAACTTCCTATAAATATTTATCCTTTCATATTTTACGAAATACATTTGTAAAATTGTTAGCATGGGTCATTTAATTTGAATTGAGCATGATAAGCACTATACCATTAAAATATTGTGTTTTTAACTAACTATTCCATAAAAATAACCCTTTTGTTTATGAAACAATTCTGTAAACACTACAGTAAAATAGATAGACTTTTTCGTAATAGAATACAACCAAAAAGGAGAGAAAGTTTTTTAAAATTTCCTAATGTTAAAGTAAGGTTTAGTTAATCAGCCTATCAATCCTAAATTTTCATAATAAAACTCTTTTCAACATACTGGAAATAAAAAAACAGCTTTAAGGAAAGGGAGATTCATATTTCATCCTAACTTTACCTTATAATTAAATTTTTGGATTAAGGTGCCTCATTTATCAGTTCTAACTTTTGATAAGTAACTCTAGATATAAAAATCTACCTTTGAGTATACGTATATAGTTTTGCTACTTCAAGTAAACATCCAAATTGATACATGAAGAAATAACAGTTAGCACAGAGTTAAATCCCTATCTAAAATCATAATTGAAGCAGGCTCAGCAAGAGTCTGAATTAGATTGATTAAAGATTCATTTCAGTGCTCCTAATAAGGAAGACATAATCAATAAAATAAAAAAGGTAACTCATAGAAGAAATACTCTAAAAGACCCGAGTGGGTTCATTTCAAGTCTAGCTCAAAGGCTCAGTCATAATTTACACCCTGCAGTCCCAATAACTTTGCACTTAAAGAATTCATAAACCAAAAGAAGAACAAGGTACCAATTAGAGTCACTCAAGTTTTGGCCAACCACTAACATGTCCAAAAAGGGAAGAATGATAAAATTTCAAAACCAAACTAAAACAATATCATTCCCTTATCCTATGCTAGAGTTCACCCTCAAGAATGATTACAAAGATAACGTGTGATTAACATTCCAGAATGAAGAAAGAGTCTTCAAACCATATCCTCAAGAGACTCTTTAACAAAATAGTCTAAAAGATATCAAAGTATCTTAAGAATTATAACCAATATATCAGTTATGGAGAAGGGAAAACAATTATAAATCAAACACATTCAGTTGCCCAAATCCAATGTTAGAACAACTCGTGAAGAAAAAAACCAAAATTAATCAAACTTCTCTCAAAATAAGACCATTAACATGTTAATGAGGAAGATACATCCATATCCCCTTTTAAGGCTATCCATTCATTCTAAGCAAAGACGAATGAAATGACAGAATTATTTCCCTAAGAGTAACACACATAGTGCTAAATTAAAAAAGGGAAACCCACTCAAGATCAATAAGATCTTAATTGAGGAACAACATAGCTTAGAATTGGGATTCAATAAATGAGCCAGACAACAAAATAGAAATAAAATCATACAAGTAAATTTTTCTGCCTTTCCTCCACAAAAGTAAAAATCTCCATTCACGTATCCACTGAATGAAAAATAATTAAACCTAATTACTTAGAATCACAATAAAAGAAAAGGTAGAAGAGTACTCCGATCCATTTAGAGTTATCCCCTCAAAGAAAAATCAAATACAAACTAGAAGGAGAGAAATAAAATTCAAACCACTTCCTTTCACAAAAGATTGACAACAACTATTGATTGAGAGAGAGGAATTTCCAAAAATAAAAAAGGATCTACAAATTTATATAAAGCCCATAGTGGTTTTAAGAGAATACGTATAATAGTTTAGGAGAATAGAGCAAACTTTCACATTCACATATTCCTATACATTTTAAATTGTTATCCAAAATAAGCCCATGCTTATTTTTGGCTAACTCCTCCTCCTTTTCCTTTGCTGGTACTTAAAATGAATTTTTTGCATGCTTCAGGGACTCAAAATTTTTAGGGTATGTTTCCATTAGATAGAGGATTTTCTCACCTTACCAAAAAAGTAAAAACTTCATCCTAACTCCTTGTATTTTTTGAGTTATGGCATGGTGGAGGTAACAGTTAAAATTTTTCCCTGGGTGGGTCCATGGAGCTAAGTTGAAAAATTTGCCAAGGAAATTGGCGCGCCGCGGAGACAGGAAGAAAATTGGGGCACTTAGCCCTTTTTGTGGAAAAAGGACGCAAAGGAAATATTTGGGGGCACACCTCCATGCCGAATCAAAAGGCGCCACGTGTCATTGGGACAGTAGGGCGTGGATTTTTTTTGGGAAATTTTCCCAATTTGAGATCAGAGGGAAAAAGGGCAAGTCTTTAGCCCACGGATCATCTAGAGGGTGCCACGTGTCATCGGGAGAGTGGGGCACAGAGGTAAATTGGGAAAATTTCCCAATTTAAAGTTTAAAAGGAAAAAAGGTAAATATCAGCCCGAAAATGTTATTTTTGACCTAATTTTATCTATTTTAGCCCAAATCCTTAGAGGGACATAGCTTTCGCACTAGAGCTTGTATTTTCATGATTTTGGAATCATTGGAAGGTTGTTAAAATTCTCTACACAATGGAATCCTCCATTTTTATTTTTGGTCAAGTTTTGTGGGAGAAAATCAAGAAAACATCTCTGGCATGTAAAAAACATAGAAATGGTTCCCAACCACCAAAATCAATGAAGTATGGGTCATTTTTTGGATCTGCAGAGCAATGTACTTTGGCATATGGGTTTTTCCATGAAGCCCATCAATTTGTAGGTGAGATTGAATAGATTTGATTGGTGGTTGAGCTCATAAATATCTGGCACGCATTTTTTACTTTTTCCTCTATTTTGTGTTTTGATAAAAGCCATATTTGGCTCATTTTTGAAAAAAGTTAGACCCCCTTGGTTCTGCAAGCTCTCTTTTCTTCCTTAGTAGGTAGATTTGTAGAATTTCAGACATCCCATGGAGATTGTAACTCATTTTTTGCCTCTTCACCAATGGAACATATGGTATCAAACTTGGAAATGATAATGTATGTTATGTGATCGATTTTCAATCCTCTCATGAATTCATTATTGTCTTCTGATCTTTCATTGCATTCTGGTAATCTGTGCATGTTTTGGTGTTGAATCTCCATGATCTGTGTCAAATTTTCAAATCAAGAAGTCCAACACTCCTTTGGTGTATCACCGTTCTGTTTTTGCTTAGTTTTGTTTCCATTTCCATGTTTTCTCTCAACCCTGTCTCCTTGGTAGTTTTAGAGTAGGAATTTTAAATCAGAACCTCTACAAAAATTGCATGCATACACCTAAACAGAGGAGTAAGAACCAAATTCCATCTAGATATTTTTCCCCAATTGCAAAGGTCCCACACTTTGGGAAAAATCCATGTTGTGCATTCACACCGAATTGGCCATTTGTCTACAGTAGATCTAAGGGTTGATTTGGGGGTGTTTTTAATCTACACTAATAGTTTTGGCATGCCCGATGGGACCAAGAGGTCTTCCACTTCATTTTTTGTAGGTTGATGTGTTCCTGTTTAAAATTTCAGCCTTTGGAGGAACTTGCAAACACATTTGGCAACTCCATCTGACTAGCAACTCGTATCTAAAGTTGCAGACCTTCTTTCCATTCAATTTATTTAATTTTCCATTTCGTCTCTTCATTCTTCTTTCATCCCATGAAGTTGTGCAATCATGACTTCTTTTTCCCCATGGAATTTGCATTTGTTACAATAGCAACAATGTTTCTCACCTCCAACACATTCTCCAAATCCTCTAGATCAGCATTTTGATCAAATTCAAAACCAGTATGCATATCCATATGAGCAATGCCAAAATTAGTTTGGATATGAAGCATATCAAGCACAAGAATACCCATATGAAGAGGTTAGTCAAGAAGAAAATGTAGATTTTTTAGAGAAAATCCAAAATATGGAGGCAAAAATGGTGTAATCAAGGGCTCAAGCACAGAGGAAAGCATTTGGAATCAGTTGTGGAGCACCCTATCCATGGGTGGGACCTTTTCTAAGGCATTATAGCCTGCAAGAGAAACTTGACTTCTTTGTTGCAACACTGCCATTGCTCGCAAAGTGGACTAAAGGAATAGAGGTGTATGAGAGGAGTATTCAACAACCTTGTCAACGAGTAAGCACAAAATCTCATGCTTTTTCTTTTCCTCTTTCCCAATCTATTTTATCTCAGCAGTGTCAAGTTTTAAACTCTCCATATGTTGTCCCAAAAGCTAATTCCATTTATTCACCTCCTAGTCTCCCATTCCACCTCAATTTCTCTACTCTTTCCCATTCCAAACAGCCATTCCCTCCAAAGAAAAATGAATTTTTACCTCCTCCAAAACCACAAATAATTGAAAAAAAATTTAAACCATAACCCACCCCTCCTCTTGCATTCCCGAATCCATGTTGGGAAAGAAAAAATCAGAATTCCAGTCAAGGAAAACAACAGAAAAAGGAAGAGATAAACAAGGATGAAAAAATTCAAAGTTTTTTGAGTCTGGCTCTCAAATTTGGAATCACAAAAATCCTCTTGATGGTGAAGCCAAAAGAGGAAGTTGGAGTTGGGGAACAAGTGGTAAACAAGGCTGATTTTATAGCAGTAGTGAAGCAAGAAAAATAGTAGTTTGTTTGTGATGATTTGGGTTTCCATGTTGGCACTTTTCCCAAAGAAAATGCTGATCCAATTTACACTGTAAAATCAGTCATTATGGAGGAAGGAAAACCAGCTCAAAATCCCATTTTTGAGGAGCAAATGGATGAGATCAAGTCATTTTTTTGCAACAGTAGAAGAAGGAAGCATTATTGATACATTTTTTCTTTCATTTGAAGGGGCTGATTTGATCGATGAAGCCATTATGGAGGTGAACAAAACAGGTCCAAATTATGAGAAAAAGGCACAAAAAATTCCATGTTTCTCTCCCACTTCATCTCTACAAAAAAATGATTTCTTGGATGAGTTTGAATTGGAAAGTTGCATGTTTGAAAATGAAGTTGCACATGGTGAAGAAAACGCATATTTGGAAGTCACCATACAAGAGGGAAAATATTTGTTATAGCGGGACATTGAAGAGTTTGATTGTTTATCAGACTTAGAGGAATTTCTTGAGGAGGATCCAGCTGAAATTGCAACATTTTCTTCTCTACCATTCATTCTTCAACATCAAGAGCCTACTGCCATGAGGGAAAACATTCCAAAACAGCAGCTTGCATTTTGTGACAGCTCATTGGAACTAAGATTGGAAGATTTTAATCTTCCATGTGCTTCATGGAAAGAAGAAGGGAAAGAGTACAAGTTTTATACCATTTCTTCCACGCCATTCATTCAAGAAGGTCTACGAGATGAATCCATTTTTAGAGTAGAAAATCAGAGTTATGGGTACATTCAATGGATTAGACCTTTTGTAATCAGGTATGTGGCTTCATTAGAGCTAAAGGAGTAGTTTCCAACAGTCATGCTTACTTCCAAGCATGAGTATGAGCGTCAAAGCACCAAGGATCAACTGCAATGCCTCTTCAATCCAAATGCAGAGCAACTAAAAGAGGTATCTAATTTGTTTTCAGCTGAGACCTTGCTAATTTGGGTAGAAGACCAGCTTATTGTTGATTTTCCACTCATCCAAATAACCATGATCAGCTCCAAATCAATTGCATGGTTGCCCATTTTGAACAAAAGAAGCTATTTTGTACAACCAGTTGTAGGTTTTATTTAGCTCACATTTGCTTCCGGTTAGAGTAGTGTAGGTAGGTTTGTTTTTTGAAAAAGAAGTGCTTGTACACACTCTAGATATCCCACTTGGGGTATGTATGATTTTCATGTTTATACATAGTTTTTGTGGTGCGGTTTTTCTCTTGCACAATGCATTGTTTTGGCTTTTGGTCACAACCGGTTTCAATTTTCATTGGTTTCTAAGGGCTTAAAAGGGAAGTTTTCAAGTAGAGGATTAGTTTGCAGGCTATATATCATGAATCCATGCCCAATGGATGCTTCAAGGTAGCTGGTCTTTTCATCTAACAGGTAGATGACCCCTTCAAATCGCCAAAAGTGTTATCCAGAATAAGCCCATGCTTATTTTTGGCTAACTCCTCCTCATTTTCCTCTACTGGTGCTTAAAATTATTTTTTTGCATGCTTCAAGGACTAAAAATTTTCTGGGTATGTTTTCATCAAATAGAGGATTTTATCACCTTTCCAGAGAGGTAAAAAATTCATCCTAATTCCTTGTATTTTTTGAGTTATGGCTCAGCAGAGGTAACAGTTAAAATTTTTCCCTAGGCAGGTCCGTGGAACTAAGTAGGAAAATTTTCCAAGGAAATTGGTGGGTCGGAAAAGACAGGGAGAAAATTTAGGTAACTATCCCTTTTTACAGAAAAAGGGCGCAAAGGAAATATTTGGTCCACGGGCCGGATAAAGGGAAGAAACAGACTCACGGGGCCAGGGAGGAAATTGTGACACTTAGCCTTTTTTGGCTAAAAAAAAAAAGTCAAAAATGATCCCACAAGCCTATGAAGGAGAAGAGAAAAATTTGGGCCACACCTCCGCGCCAAATCAGAAGGCACCATGTGTCATTGGGATAGTAGGGTGCTAGTTTTTATTGGGAAATTTTCCCAATTTGAAATCAGAAGGAAAAAGGGCAAGTCTTCAGCCCATGGATCATCCAGAGGGTGCCACATGTCATTGGGAGAGTAGGGCATGGAGGTAAATTTGGAAATTTTCCTAATTTAAAATTTAAAATGAAAAAAGGTAAATATCGGCCCGAAAATGTGATTTTCACCCTAATTTTATCTATTTTCACCCAAATATTCAGAGGGGCATATGTTTCGTACCAGAGCTCATATTTTCATGATTTTGGCATCATTGGAAGGCTGTTAAAATTCTCTACACGATGGACTCCTCAATTTTTATTTTTGGTCAATTTTTTTTGGATAAAATCAAGAAAATGTCTCTAGCTTGCAAAAAATGCAGAAATGGTTCCCAACCACCAAAATCAATGAAGTATGGATCATTTTTTGGATCTGTAGAGCAATGTACTTTGGCATATGGGTTTTTCCATGAAGCCCATCACTTTGCAGGCAAGATTGAAGGGATTTGATTGGTGGTTGAGCTCATAAATCTCTAGTACACATTTTTTCTTTTTCCTCTATTATGTGTTTTGATAAAAGCCAAATTTGGCTCATTTTTGAAAAAAGTTGGACCCCCTTGCTTCTGCAAGCTCTCTTTTCTTCCTTAGTAGGTAGATTTATAGAATTTGAAACCTCCCATGGAGATTGTAACTCATTTTTTTCCTCTTTTCCAATGGAACGTATTATATCAAACTTGGAAATGATAATCTATGTTTTGTGATCGATTTTCAATCCTCTCATGCATTTATTATTGTCTTCTGATCTTTCATTACATTCTAGTAATCTGTGCATGTTTTGGTGTTGAATCTCCATGATTTGTGTCAAATTTGCAAAGCAAGAAATCCAACACTCCTTTGGTGTATCATTGTTCTGTTTTTTCTTAGTTTTGTTTCCATTTCCATGTTTTCTCACAACCCTGTCTCCTTGGTAGTTATAGAGTAGGAATTTTGAATCAGAACCTCTACAAAAAATACATGAATACACCTAAACAAAGGAGTAAGAAATAGCTTCAATCTGGAGATTTTTCCCCAATTGTAAAGGTCCAACACTTTGGGAAAACTCCATGTTGTGCATTCACACCGAATTGGCCATTTGTCTATAACAGATATGAGGTTCAATTTGGGGGTGCTGTGAATCTGCACTAATATCAACCAAATGAGAAAATACTAGATACAATGCATAACAAGGGTTTTTCATATCTATACAAATATTGGGAATTCCTTCCAAGAAGAAATTACATTAATTAAATAGGTTGAGAAAAAGGACGGTCTCTACTTTTATTAGCAAGAGAACAATTGAAACAAAGAGTTCACATTAACCTAAAAAATGGCTTAATGAAAAACAAGAGTTTCCTTCAAGATAGATTCCTATCTAAACCATTAAAGAGGCATACAAATTATATCTATAGATTTTTATGAGCCATGCTACTATTGATTGTATTAAAAATATTCACAAAAATTTCTAGTCAGACAAAGAACCACAAAGACTTGTTTCAATGGAGAGAAGGTCCAAATTTACAAACAAGATAGCATTATAGTCACAGTTCACATTTACAGATTTCTTTTCCCATTCTTCAACAAAGATCCAATTTGCATTCAGATAAACATCAAACACCAATGAAGCAAGAATAAGCAATGATAAAATCGAGAAGGTTTCAAAAAAAGAGAAGAGTTGTTTTTATGAAGCACTTAAGTAAAATAAAAGGACTTAATGGATAGGTCCTATCATGCCTGGTAGAGCTCTTATCTTCAATTTTCGCAAAAAAATCTCCAAGTACAACTTCAATTCCTTCCTTCGAACACCACCAATCTCCTCAAAACCTTCTTCTTCTTTTTTATATTTTTCATAGTGCCAATTTTATCTTCTCACACCATGCAAGGATAAACATTCATGAAATAATATGAACTAGAGGTTTGAAGAGAAAAAACCACATACAAAGCTTAAGCTCGAAAAAGACCAAATGAATAAAATAGAATCGAAACCTCTCTTTCTACTTCCTAGGAGGTTTTCACCATTTAAAAAAAAAATTAAATGCAAAACATGACTAACAGTCCTTCCCCATCTCCTGTCACCACCATTTTATGTTGGCAATGACTAAATTCAAAATTGCATGCAACTAAAACCTGGTGGAGGTGTCAACTCATTCCCCAAACTTTTCTCATGCATTCACAAATTTTAGCAAGACATAAGTTTTTAATATCCACTAATGCCTCATAAACACCTAGAAGATGGTGTCACCGACTTTCCCATTGCATTTCATCCCATAGGTCCTTTTAGGTTAGCCAAAATTAGGTTAGGTTCCACATTAGTCTAAGAACTAACTTATGTCCTAGGTAATGTTTAAAGTTTTACTCTTAAGTCTCTTAATTATTAACATCCCATATTAAGAAAAGAACATAGTAACTTAGGCTAGGTTACAACTTTAGGATAGGATTACAATCTAAGGAACATATTTTAATTAGGTTCCTATCTTATAGTAAGAATTACATCCCACACTTACCAAATAAGAACCATATTACCATCCCAAATCACTTACCAAGTAGGGGAAACAGAGATCATACGTGACTTCAGTACAATTAGATTCTAGGGATCCTTTGATCTTCCTGGCTTGGTCAATATGAACAGAAATTTAGTAAGTAGAAGCATACCTTAGATTAATGAAATTGATCCAAGGTAATGTTGTTCTGCATCCCAAAAATTATGAAAACTAAAGCACAATTTTTAATTGCTACAAAGACTCAAGGATTAATTTAACTGAATAAATTTCTCATTGCCCAAGCATTGAACTTTTTAGTATAAGAAGAGATTAATTACTTCATTTTCTATTCAACATAAACATGGAAGAATTGTACCCATTTAGGAGATAACATATTATCTACATCAAACATGATTTCGTAGATGATAAAAGTACACCATCTTAAGACAAGAATCACATGTTAACATTTACAACTTTCAAAACATAAGTCTTCATATATATTAGCCATGTTAGAGGTGTTATATACTTCCATCCTAAAAAGCATCATCATCCTGATGATTAAATTAGTCCAAATCTCAAATAAGAAAAATAATCCATTATAGTTCTTTCATCCATAAGTTCACAAACAGAATCCCAAAATTGAGAATTTTCCAATTTTCATAAATTATTACAACATTAAATTAGTTGTTCTAGTACTAAAGAATATAGAATCTTCCCAAAACTGGAAGATTTATTATAATTTCAAACAAATTCTTCAATTATTATCAATCAACAAAATTGATTTTGTTCAAATAAATGAGGAAAATAAATTTTCATGTCCTCAGGGTTTTCCCATGTTGCACTTTCTTCATTAAACTGGTCCCACTAAACCTTACATTGACTAATTTCATGATTTCTCAAGTACAACTATCAAGTTTCCAGCACTCTAATGGGTTCAACCACGATTTTTCTTGGGTCTTGGACCTCCAAGGAATCCCAATTTAACACATGTGATAAATCTAAAATGTATTTCTTAAGAAAATAAACATGGAAAAAATCATGCATTAGTGACAAAGCAAGGTGTAATGCTAAACGATAAGCTACAGGATTGATTACTTCAACAATTTTAAAGGGTCCCACATAACGAGGTGATAACTCAGCTTCCTTTCAAATGTTATAAAACTCTTTTTCAGATTAACCTGTAAAAATATTTTCACCAAGTTCAAATTTCTTATCAACCCTTTTTCCGATTTGCATAAATTTTTTTCCTATTTGTTGCTTCTTTTAAACATTGAAAAATTATTTTAACTTGTTGTTCCATTTCAGTAAGGATTTCATATCCAATCACCTCTCTGTCTTCAATGCTATCCTAGCTAATAGGAGTTCTACATTTCCTTCCATACAATGCTTCGAAAGGTGTCATTTTAAAATAGGCATGATATGTATTATTATAAGAAAATTCAACTAATGGGAGGTAATCTTCCCATTTTTATTGCTGATCTATGTAGTACATTCGTAACATATCTTCCAAAACCTAATTAACTCTCTTAGTTTGACCATCAATTTCTGGATGGTATATAGAACAAAAAAATCAATTTTGTTCCTAAGGCTACATTAAGCATTTTTCAAAACCGATATGTCATTCTAGGGTCTCTATCTGATATAATTAATTTAGGTACTCTATGTAATCTGAAAAATTCATGTACAAATCATTTTTCTAAAATAGGTGAATGCTCCTTAATATTACCAGCAATAAAATGTGCTACTTTTTTCAGTTTATCAACAACAACTAAGATAACATCATGCTTATTTCTTGACATAGGCATCCCCTGAACAAAATCCATGCTAATTACCTACCAGTTATATTGCGGTATGCTATGAGGATAAAATATACCAGTTGGGTGCATATGTTTAGCTTTAACATGATGACATTCCAAGTAGTGTGTCATAAAATTAGTTGTCTTTCTTCATCCCTTTCCAAAAATATTGTTCTTTTACATCAACAAGCATTTTTGTAATATCGGGATGTCCTGAGTAGGGTGAATTATGAAATTCTTCCATTAAATTTTTCCTTAACTCATTTCCCAAAGGTACATATAACCGCTTATCATATCTCAAAATTCCTTCATTATCGAAGTGAAAATATTTATACCTCGCATCATTTAGATCTGCATCAAGTGTTGTTTTTTCTTGCTAAAAGTATGAATCAGATTCCATGATACTTTTTACTTCATCCTTAAACTGAGTTATCAAAGTTATAAGTGTAGAAATATGTTTCCTATGAATTAGTGCATCTACCACTCTATTTTCTTTTCCTCTAATGTAACTTATGTCAAAATTATATTGTGACAAAAGCTCTAACCATCTTCACTATCTTGCATTCAGATTTGGCTGAGTGAAAATATACTTTAGCCCAATATGACCAGTCTTTAATTCAAAAGCTCTTACTAAAATATAATGTGTCCATACTTGAAGTGCATGAACTATGACAAAAAACTCTAGGTCATGGGAGAATAATTAAACTCATTTAACTTTAGTTCTATCCTCTCTATGTTATAACATGTTCATTTTGTAAAAAATACCTCTAAGTCCTTCTCTGAAAGCATCTGTAACTACCATAAAGTGTCCATTAGGATCAGGTACAACAAAAATAAGTGCAGATGTTAATTTATCCTTAACATTTTTAAATTTTGATTCACATTTTTCACTCGACACAAATTTCTTATCATTATTTTACAATGAAGTTATTGGTGCAACAACTTTTGAAAAATATTTTACAAACTTCCTATAGTAACCAGAAAGACCCATGAAGCTTCTGAATTCATGTACATTATTAGGTTGAGGCCACTCAATTATTGCAACAATATTTGATGGATCAACTACTATTCCATTCTTACTTATGACATGTCCCAGATAGTGCACTTTTGTCTCATATAAAGAACATTTGGACAAGTTACCATATTATCTTCTTTTCCTTAAGATTTCAAGTACTATTTTCAAATGCTCATGACGATGATCAAAGCTTTTATAATATATAATAATATCATCAAAGAATACAAGTTCAAACTTTTCCAAGTATTGTTGAAATATATTATTCATTAAATTTATAAAATTTGTAGGTGCATTTGTTAATATGAAAGGAAAATTTGTAAATTCAGAATGCATGTACCTTGTCCTAAAGGATGTTTTATGAATATCTTCGTCTTTGATTTTTAACTAATGATACCCAGAATAAAGATCTATCTTAGAATATACTGATGCACCACACATCTAATAAAAAAGATCATCAATTCTAGGAAGTGGAAATCTATTTTTGATTGGTGTTTTGTTTAACATTGTATAATCAATACACAACCTAAGTGTTCCATCTTTCTTTTTCACAAAAATTACTGGTGCTCCCCAAGGAGAAACACTTGGTCTTATCAAACCCTTAGAAAATAGTTCTTATAAATATGCCTTAAGCTCTACCATTTCAATGGTAGTCATTCAATACAGTGGCCTTGGAAATAGGATCAGTTCATGATTTGATTTCAATCATGAAATCAAACTCTCATTTGGGTGGAAGACCAGTAGTTCTTCTGGAAAGACATCACTGAAATATCATAACAAAAAATATTTTCCAAGAAATCACTATCCCCTTTAATTGTTTTAAAAAAAATTACTGCATAAAAGGTGTAGCCTTTGTTTTTGAACTTTTAAGCTGTAAAGATGACAATTTTCTAACTGAAATCTCTCGTTTTATCCCTTGGATGTTTGTTGTTTTCTACAGGTCATCAAGGCAACTAATGTGTTTTTCAAAACAATCAATTTTTGATTTATGTTCAGCAAGCCTGTTAACACCTATTATCACATCATAAGACCCCAAAGGAGCAACATAAATATCAACTTCAATGGAAAAACTAGGCAAGTCTAGGACTTCTCCAAAAAGACATTTACTAACAGTATGGAAAACATTATTTACATAGTGAAAAGTCCAAGATTTTTCCATTAATCTATCTTTTTTTTTTTGAATCTTATTTACTAGAAATAAAGCATTCAGTAGTTCCCATATCAACAAGTATAGTAACAAGCATACCAAATAATTTACCTGGCACTTATATAGGCGTGACTTTCTTTTTAGCTTGTTTATCAGCTACTCCAGCATGTATCATATGTTACTGATCATTGTCATCCTTTCTTAGAGGGCATGCATTTATATAATGATCTTTGGCACAGTTGTAATAGCCCCCTACACGTCCTTTCTTAGGTTTAAATTTATTTCCAACCCTAAAATTGATGTTTTTTCCTCCATAGGACTTATGTCCATTATTATTGTTCTTTACGAAATTGTTTCGTATATTTGTAGTAGGTTTATTTGTTGTTGTTTTCTTACTATTATCAGCAAAAAAATTATTTTTGGTACCAAATTTCTTCCATGCCCCCTTTTTGGGTGCAAGAGATGAAGAAGTAGTAGGAATTTTCTTTCTGTTTTCTTCCTTATGGGTAGAAATTGCTTTTAATTTTATTCCCGCTCAATGGATTTTTCTACAACCCCTTCCATAGTGGTTGGGATGTGAACATCTACTTCACCCCCTATAATAGGTTTTAATCCCATAATGAATTTTTGTATCCTAAAATTTTCATCAGTTTGATACTGAGGCACGTACTTAAGAAGCTTAGTGAACTTCTCCTAGTACTCTGTTACAGTTAAATTTCCCTAAGTTAAGTTCTAAATCTTCTGATCATAATAAATTTGTGGCAACCAACATTGCCTAAAATAATTCTTAAATTGATCCCAAGTGATGCTTGATTCATCAATGTTTAGTTCATCCTTATGGTTGTCCCACAAGGAGGATGCCTCATAGGAAAGCTGATAAGCTCCCCATACTATTTTTGTTTCCTCTAAGAAGTTCCTTATTGCAAAGTACTTCTCCATTTTTTTGATTCAGTTCTCAACTCAATCCCTTAGCGTAGTGCCATCAAACTTTGGTGGAATTATTCTTTTTATATCATTTGTGAGTTTAGCTATTAATCTTGCCTTTTTTATTTTTAGGCTGATTGGGTACATTTGTGTTAGCATTTACAGTGTTATTATTGTCAACACCTAAATTTCCAATATTGGTGTTATCCACAGGAGGTGGCTGATTGTTGTTACCAGCACCTTCTTCCTCCTCATTTCCCATAACTTTTCATTCAAGTACAACTAGATGATCTCTTTTGTCTAATAGGGTAGCAAGGATCTCGTCAATTTTTTGGGTGGTAGTTACCTCTCCGCATAGAGGTGGGTTGTTTTCAACATATCCCCTTGTTATAACCAATTTATGTTAATAAGAAAATTAAGGTTTTATTATATTTATGGACTCAATAGGTCCAAGTTCTGCAACCATCAACTATGATACCAAGATGTAACATTCCCATTTTAAGATTTTAGAAACAAGGAATTTTTTTTTTCACAATGTTCTTTGTTCTAAATCAACATAATTTAGAACACACATTCCAATGCCAAACTATCTCATAATATAAAACCATATGTAGCTATAATGACTTGGTGAAACACCAATCTCTCATTTCATTACTTGGTATTAAAATGATCTCTCATGTTAAATTTTTAATGTGTATACAACATATACCTGGTTCCTTTCCCTTTTAGGGTAGCCAAGTGTTATTCTTAAGAGGCCTATCTTAATATATGTTACCCATATTCATCTGAAATCCCACTTCTTAAACTAGGTGACACAAAACAATGTAACCAACAACTTGCGATACTTTGGCCAAATATTTTAAACATGTTTATCATATTTACATTCCTAGATGGCATACTCATCAAATTTAATAAGTCCCTCACCACACTTTTTCTATTATCTAGAGTGGTCTTTACTAAATTCTTTCAATCCCACTTTATTCAAAGTTTCACCCTAGACAAGGTTAACAACATGTCCTAGTGTGGATGACTACTTACGGTGACTAAGGGTACATCAACATACAAAATCAAATTACGTCGATTAGGTGTGTCTAGCTATCCTAAGTCAATGTGAGTTGACCTCAACACTATATCATGTTCATATCCCTGCATAGAGAAGAATCATGATCCAGTCATGCACTTATGTCAGTCAAGTTCAAAAAACTATACGTGGTGTTGATACATCTCAATTGCATCATAGTATCTTCATAATGACTCCTGTCATTACAAAGGTACTACACTACAGTTGATGTGTGTCAACAGCCAACTGAGTTTCCTTAATAGGATGGACACACCTTAGATTAAAATTTTATTAGATCATTAATCACTTCATTAAAGATTAATTATTGTAATGCTTAAGGATTCAAATAGGTTATTTAACCTATAAGGTTACAAGTTGAAACTTCATGAGAGGTAGGTATGTAGATAAAATATGCTTCCTAACCAACTACTTACATGCTTTAGTTTGTCTTAAAAGAAACAACTTATATAAAATCATGACAAAATTTATCTTTAAGTTATGAAAGTGTTAATTGATTCTTCACTTATTTCAGCCATAGATTGGATAATTCCCTTATAATCCTTCATTTTATACTTCATGGAGATGAAGTATAAATTCCATTTAATTCCTTTCCAAGCATTCCTAATTTGATTAATGAAATATGTCTAAGGAAGATCACTTTAAATTATTTACCTAAAACATTCATAACACATCAAATGAGTTCTTAAATTATGTCTCAATGATTGAAATCAAGGGAATTCTCCATTTTCCCTTTTTCATGAATTGATGTCCATTTATGAAAATTGATTACATACATTTAATTACATCAAGAATTCATACACATACATCTATATAATTCAAACATAGTCATTTTTTTAATTGATTCAGGGTCTGCGTATGAGTGTCAAATTTATAAGTTGTATTTTTAATTGAGAAAATAAACCAACTAAAATTTAAGATCCCCATCTCAACCATTCCATAACATTTAAGTATATAAAATACCCTCCTTCATTAGGATAATACTTAATAATACATCCCAATTCATGACAAGAAAGTATTACAATAAAGTATTATTTAGCAATCAATGAATCATCACATCTTTTATTCATAAAAAAGGAGCGATACATTCACTGAATCTAGAAACATTTCACAGATTAGAAAGTGTCAAAAAAACAGTAAAAAACTAAATCTTATTATAACTTTCTTTAACAACAAGTACATCTCATGTAATGAAGCCACAAATCATCATAATAAAGATGCAATTTATTTAGTAAAACATATGTAACTTCCTATAAGTCTTTCTCCTTTCATCTTTTATGAAATCCATCTGCAAAATTGTTAGCATGGGTCGGTTCATTTGACCAGAGCATGATAATCACTATAACATTAAAACGTTTTGCTTTTAACTAACTATTCCATAAAAATAACCCTGATATTTATGAAATAGTTCTATAAATAATACAGTAAAATAGAAAGACTTTTCGGCAAAAGAATATAACCAAGAAAGAGAGAAAGATGTTTTAAAGTTTCTAACGCTAAATTAAGGCTTAGTTAATCAGCCTATAAATATTAACTTTTCATAATAAAATTCTTTTCAAAATTCTGGAAATAAAACAATAGTGTTAAGGAAAGGGAAATTCATATTTCATCCTAACTTTACATTATCATTCAATTTATAAATTAAGGTGCCTCATTTACTAGTTCTAACTTTTGAGAAGTAATTCTAGATATAAAAATCTACATTCTATTATACGTATATATTTTTTATACTTTAAGTAAAAATCCAAATCGATACATGAAGAAATAACACTTAGCAAAAATTTATACTCCTATCTAAAATCACAACTGAAGCAGGCTCAACAAGAGTCTGAATAAGATTGATTAAATTTTCATTTTGGTGCTCCTAATAAGGAAGAAATAATCAATAAAATCAACAAGATAACTCATAGAAGAAATACTCTAAAATACCTAAGTGGGTTCATTTCAATTCTATCTCAAAGGATCAGCCATAATTTACACCCTGCAGTCCCAATAACTACACACTTACAGAATTCATAAACCAAAAGAATAAAAAAGTACCAATCAAATTTACTCAATTTTTGACCAACCACTAACAAGTTTGAAAAGGGCAGAGTGATACAAGTTTAGAACCAAACTAAAACAATATCATCCCCTTATCCTATACTAGATTCCACCCTCAAAAAATATTACAAATATAACGTGTGATTAATATTATACAATGAAGAAAGAGAATTCAAACCATGCCCTCAGGAGACTCTTCAATAAAATAATATAAAAGATATTAGAATATCTTAATAATTCTAACCAATATATCAGTTACGGAGAAGGGAAAATATTTCAACATCAAATAGATTCAGTTACCCAACTCCAATATCAAAACAGCTCGTGAAGAACAACAACCTAAGTAGTCAAACTTCTCTCAATACAATACTATTAACATGTTAATAAGGAAGATACATCCATATCTCATTTCAAGGCTATGCATTCATTCTAAGTAAAGAAAGATGAAATGACATAGAACCTTTTCCCTAAAATTAATGCACATAGTGCTAAAATAAACAAGGGAAGCCCACTCAAGATCAACAAGATCTTAATTGAGGAACAACATAGCTAAGAAATTGGAGTCAATAAACGAGCCCAATAAAAAAACAAAAACAAAATCATACAACAAGTAAATATGTATGCCTTTCCTCCATAAATGTAAAAATCACCATTCATGTATCTACCAAGTGAAAAATAATTAAACCCAATTACTTATAATCACAACAAAATAAAATCTAGAAGAGTACTCCCATCCATTTCAAGTTCTCCCCTCAAATAAAAATAAAATACAAACCAAAAGGAGAGAAATAACATTTGAACCAATTCCTTTCACAAAATTTTGACAACTAATGATTCAGACAGAGAACTTTCCAAAAATAAAAAAATATTTGCAAGGTTATCTAAATCCTAGAATGGGTTTAGGAGAATTTGTATAATACTTCAGGAGAACAGAACGAACTTTCACATTAAATTTTTCCTGCACATTTTCAACCAAATGAGTGAAGACTAGATATAATTCCCAACAAGGGTTTTCTAGATCTATACAAATATTAGGCATTCCTTGCAAGAATAATCTATAGTAATTAAATAATTTGAGCAAAATGAAGGTCTCTACTTTTATTAGAAAGAGAACAACCCAAAATGAAGAGTTCACATTAGCCTGAACAATGGATTAATGCAAAACAAGAGTTTCCTTTAAGCTAGATTCCTATCGACAACATTAAATAGACATGAAAATTAGATCTACATATTTTTACGAGCCATGCCACTATTATTAGTACTAAAAAACTCCACGAAAGTTTCCAGTCAGAAAGAGAACCAAAAATACTTGTTTCAATGGCCAGAAGGTCCAAATCTACAAACAAGCTAACATTAGAGTCACAGTTCACATTTCCATATTTCTTTTCTCATTATTCAACAAAGATCTAGTTTGCATTCAGATAAACATCAAACACCAACGAAGAAAGAATAAAAAATCATAAAAACTAGAAAGTTTTTTAAAAAAAGAGCATAGTTGTTTTTACAAAGCAATTAAGTAAAATCAAAGGACTTAACAGATAGGGCCTATCATTCCTGATAGAGATGCTATCTTCACTTTTCGTAGAAAATCTCCAAGAAGAACTTTGATTCCTTCCTTCAAACACCAAAAATATCCTCCAAAACTTCTTCTTCTTATTTTCATATTTTTCACAGTGCCAATTTTATCTTCTCATGCCATGCAAGGATAATCATCCATACAAGGATTTGAATTAGAGGTTCGAAGAGAAATAACCAGATGCAGAGCTTAATCTCAAAAAAGACCAAATGACCAAAATAGAATTGAAACCCCTCTTTCTTCTTCCTAAGTGTTTTTCACCATTTTATAAAAATATCAAATGCAAAACAAGATTGACAGTCCTTCCCCATCTCTCGCCACTGCCATTTTATGTTGGCAATGACTAAACTCAAAATTTCATGTAACTAAAACTTGGCGGAGCTGCCAACTCATTCCCTCAACTTTTCTCATCCATTCACCAATTTTAGGAAGACAAAAAAATTTAATACAATAATTCCTCATAAACACCTAGAAGATGGTGTTACTGAATTTCCCATTTCATTTCATCCCATAGGTCCTTTTAGGTTAGCCAAAATTAGGTTAGGTTCCACATTAGTCTAAGAACTAACTTATGTCCTAGGTAATGTTTAAATTTTTAGTCTTAGGTCCCCTAATTATTAATATCCCATATTAACAAAAGAACATAGTAACTTAGGTTAGGTTACAACTATAGGATAGGATTACAATCTAAGGAGCATAGTTTAATTAGGTTCCTATATTATAGTAAGAATTACATCCTATGCTTACCAAAGAAGAACCATATTACAATCCCAAATCACTTGCGAAGCAGGGGTAATAGAGATCATATGTGACTTAAGTAGAGTTAGATTCCATGGATCCTTTGATTTGTCTAGCTTGTTAAATATGACCACAAATTTATGAATTAGAAGCATACCTTGGATCAATGAAATCAATCCAAGGTAATGTTGTTCTACATCCCAAAAATTATGAAAACTAAAGAAATTTTTTTAAGTGCTACAAAGACTCGAGGATTAATTTAACTGAATCAATTTCTCATTTCCCAAGCAATGAAATTTTCATCATAAGAAAAGATCAATAAATTCATTTTCTATTCAGCATAAACATGGTATAATTGTACCCATTTTAGCAGATTACATATTATCTACAACAAACATGAATTCATAGATCATAAGAGTACACTGTCTTAAGACAAGAATCACAAGTTAACATTTGTAACTTCCAAAATAGAAGTCATTATATATATTATCCATGTTAGATGGTGTTAAAACAATTCTGAATTTAATAATGAATTATGTCATATACTTTTTATGATGAACCTTTTTATGTATTCTGCATATGGATGAAGGAAGAAAATTCAATCTAAATTGTTCATTTCCTAGTATGCAATACTGAACTTGTTTTTTATTATGATGATTTAAAAGTACAACATTAATCACACATTGGATCAATTACAGTGATCCAAGGCATGTTTATGATTTTTTGGTGTTTTGATTATCTTGATCAAGTCATGCGTAAAATCTACTTTCTACACCCAGACTTGCACTGGGGTCACAAGGGCATCCTATAGCATATTTTGATTTCACCATTCTATGATGAGTTGTTCTTCATTTTTATGAACTAGGGAAGGTAACATTATTTGATTAATTTATTCGGTACCTAATTAATCTAAGTGTCTGATTATTGATATTATCCTAAACTTATGCTAACGTGATTTATTCATTAATTCCTAAATAGTATAATGGGGGAAACCATCCTAAGTTATTGGAACTATGCCTAAGATCCTAAAATATGGTCTTAAACTAATGTTGGGGAAACCTAACCTATGAACATCAACCTAACCTAAGGAGGAGGGGGTGGACATGGTTAGAAATTTGATTTGGTTGGTGGTGCCACCATTCCAAGTGAATGTGAAGGTTTTAATGTGGCATTAAATAAATATGTCTCGCTAGTTTTGGCCAAGGTAAAAGATGGTGGAAGGTTTACGAGTTGAAAACTTTGTTATTTTGATAGAATGAATTTTTGAACTACTTGTTGTAACTAACAGAGGATAATACTATGCGAGAGTTTTAAGAGGGGACTCTATAAGTCCTGTTGGCATTAATGAACCTTGACCTGAGTGAAAACCTCCTGGGGAATAGTACAATGGGTTGGAGGAAAAGTAAACCATTTGGTTTCATTGTGCATTCATATTTTTTGATCTTCTTAGCCCTATAAGTGGTATTTTAATTTTTTGAGATCTCAGTTTGATTTTTTTGCATGTTTGAATTCACCCTTGCATGGTAGAAATAATGGAAAAAAATTGTCGTGTAAACTATAAGAAGAGAATGGGAAAGTTTTCAGTGGATTGCTTTGGCATATTTGTCAGAAATCTTTCTGTGGAAGCTTTTTTTGAAGGATTACGGTAAGGAAGAAGAGGCAGGAGCACTACCAGGCATGATACGCCCTATCTCATTAAAATATCTTGCTTTTATTTAAACATTTTCATTAAAAGAGTGATGCTCTTCATGAAAATGTATCTTAGAATGTTTTCTGGTATGGTTGATTGCTTATTTTCCTTCTATGTATTTCTTTTGGACATGGTTTCTTGGATAAGAATAGTTTTGTGAAATAAAATATTTTAATGAATCTCAGTTTTTGAATGGAGCCGAAAAATAAATGTGTTCCTTATTTAGAAAATTGGGTATGAAATTTCAAGGGGATTCTGTGTTTGATAAAATGTCACCTTGTTGTATACTTTGGCGTTTGTACATTTTTGTAGAGATTCAGTATTAATTTTCTTGATCTATGGAACTCATCCGATCATTGTGAAACTGGAGTTGGTTTAACAATTGTTACATCAAATTTTTTCACAGAATAAAATGATTGCTGTTTTTGGAACCTCCGTTGGGTTTGAAGGTTTTCCGTCTTGGTTGTATTATCAATATGATGGTTGACTTTTTCTTGTAGGCCTATTTTGGTATTTTGTTTTGGTTTATCGACCTTCATTTTGGATTAAGATGTATTTTTCTCTTTTTATATTTTATTTTAAATAGGAACGTGCTCAACCCATAATGAGTATTTTTAAACGTGGTTTTGAGCACTGTAAGTGCATGTTGTTAGGTAGGTCAACAATGAGCTTCCTGTTTCTGTCTTCTTAAGTTTCCTTTCAATGTTTTAATACCCTTGTTGGAGGGACATGTATGAGAAACAAGGACCGGTAATAATTTGTTCCCTCTCTTTTGTGGGATTGTTTTTCATTTCTTATTAATCTTCTTGGGTCGGGATAACTTTTTGCAACTTGGTTGATTTTATAACAGATTCAGGTTTGTGATGATCTTGAACTAGGTTCATTTCCTTCTTATCCTGTAAAGAGTGGTTGAGCTTCAAGCGTCATGTTTGGGGTATTACGACTGATTTCAGTTATTTTTCAACTCTGAGATTCATGTGATTTAGTTTTCATTGTCTCCTTGATAATGTGTGCATGTTTTGTTGAGTGTTTGATGCTACAAACTATCTCCTTGAGATTGTACTCGAAATATTGTGATAGTTTTAAGGTCTGAGAGAAGTTTCTTGTTCATTTTTAGGTCATTTAAAATATTTTGAATGATGAGAGGTCTTCCTTGACCTTAGGTAAGGAAGTTTTTATTCCTTAAATTTGGATCTTAGTCCTTCTGGGTAGGACTGTGCTCTACGTTTCATTTTCTTAAAATCATTCTGAATGCATTCTCCTTTAGCTTTTCATTGGAGATATTGAGAATCCAATTGTTGATTGTTTACTAGAATGCATGATTGTGATGGTTAATTTTTATTCAATTAGGTTTCAAATCTGATGATGAATATGGAAAATCCTTTTTGAACTTTGTTTCATGTTTTTTATTAGACTTTTAAGTCTTGAGAAACTCTCCTTTATAACATGCATTGTTTATATTTGTATAGTCGAGTTGTTCTTTTCTGTGGTATCCTCTTAGTTAGGGGTAGGAATTTTGATGGTAGAGTTGTTAGGATAGATGTTTTCCATGCTAGATCATTAGTGTTTATATCAAACCTTTTAGTTTTTTATATGAAATTGATTTTTATAGGAATGATATTTTGTTCTTATCAAATCACTATGTTTTCATATCAATTCATTTGTAAATTGATTGATTGATTGTGATCTGATTATGTTATAGTGAAACTTTTCTTGGTGAATTAAATTGAAGTCAATATGGATATATCATGACTTGAATTAATTATTTTCTTAATTGTTTGTAGTCTGTTGTTATCATGTTGAAATGGTTGCTAATGTTGTTACATAGATGGAATTAGATCATGATGAATTATTTAACTTCTTCTATGAGAAATGATACTTAAACTAACTTATTGAATTCTTGTCTATTATGACATTGTGGCTTTTTGGGAAGTTTATTTGTTTAATTTTTTTTATGTACTTTGAGCCTTTTCATAAATAAAAAGGTTCCTTTTATGAAAGAATTATATTAAAGAATATTGTTTTAATGTTATAGCTCTTAACATGCTTAGTTCTTGTGAACTGACTCATTCTAACATTTTTTTAGATGGACATCCTAAAACATGAAAGGAGAAAGACTTATAAAAATATGCACTTTTTTTATTAATGAAATCATTTCCTTCATTCAGGTGTTTTTTGTATTGAAATTATCTCGGAATGAACTTGTTGAAAAAACATGAAGACGTAATAAATTTTGTTTTGTAATGATGAAAGATGATTCTTATAAACTTATGGAAGATTAATTTAGGTATAAAGTGATCTCTCTCTTTTGATTAATGAATTGTTATGAAGTGTTGTTGATTTATAATTAATTCTAAGGCCTTATATGACTTAGATTTGTTTAATACTCCTAAATATTAATATGCATGATGGGATTTTATTGGTATACTTAAAAATTGACATGGATGACATAATGAATTCTAAGGTATAGAATAAAGCTTGTATAAGGAACTATATATGTATCTATATACTTCTGATTCATTTCATTTGGGAAATGGTATCACTATGATGACTAGGATTGATAGATACATACTTGAAAAAGGGAATAAGGATAGCTTTACATAGATAAATGTGGTATCCTTGTTTAAAACTAAACCTTATGATTTATGATTTCTTAAATAGGACAATATTCCTTAATTATGAATAAAAGGATACTTCATTTTATCATTAAAATAAACTATGCATGTTATCTTATTAAGTGATAAGTTTAAATCATAAAGGATTGTTGGTTGAATATTATTTTATGTAAAAAATAAATGGAAAAGGGAAATATTAAAAGAGTTAATAGGAATATTTATACATAAGGATATCAATAGTCTAATGTATAAGATTTCAATTGAGATTGTTTACAATGAAAAACTGTAGTAAGAAAACTTAACAATCTTACTTACTAAATATTGAATTCAGATTATCAATTTATGGCTGTAAGGGTTAATATTAAATTTTTCATTTGATTGAATGCATATTTTATCTCCATACCATCAATTGGTGTAAAATCACATTTTGAATCCTCTTTGGATCTATCGTAGTTAGTGAACCCTTAGGTGTGTTGTTTAACAATAAATTGAACAAGCTAATAAATTGATGGGTTATAATCTAATGTTCTTAAGTATGTTAGTTTATTTGAAGGAACTTAGTAGGTTGTTGTAACATAGGGGCTGCAGTAGAGTACCCTCATAATGAAGGGAGACGCTATGAGGATACTGTGGTATGACTAACTATGATTCAACATACCACTCAGTTCAATTAACTCGATTGTCATAGGTTGAAATTGTTTCACATTTCAACTATAAACAAAGATAGACACACATATTAGTGTAGTGGTCAATTCATGTTGACTGAGGGTAACTAAACACACCCAATCGATGAAAGTAGATTGAGTATGTCCATTTATCCTTAGTCACCATGAGTAGTCTTCCACACTAGAGCCTATGAGCTGCCCCTATTTGGTGTGAAACTTTAATTTAGGTTTGTTTGATAGAAGTCAAGGTAGGCCAATCTAGATAACAGTATGAGTGTCATGAAATACATATTAATTTTGACGAGTATGTCGTCTTGGAATTTAAACATGGTAAACATGTTTAAAAATTTGGCCAAAGTATCACAAGCTACTTGTTACGTTGTCTTATGTCACCTAGTGTAAGTAGTGGGATTTCCTATGATTATCAGTAACATATATTCATATAGGCTTATTAGATAGAATACTTGAGTGACCCTTAATGGGTAGAATAACCAAGTATATATAGTATACACTTGAACAAGTTAACATGAGAAATCAGTTTAATACCGAGTCATAAAATGAGAGAATGGTGTTTTACTGAGTCATTACAGTTGCATGTGGTTTTTTGTTATGATATGAATTGACAATAGAATATGTTTTTTGAATTATATGAATTAATAACAGATAACATTATGTAAAAAAAAATTCCCTTGTTTTTAAGTCATTAAAATTGGATGTTACGTTTTTGTATCAGATCTGAAGGTTGCATATCTTGGACCTATTGAGTTCATATATGACAAAAACTTATTTTCTTGTTAACAGAAAATAGTTAGAACATGAGGAGATGCTGAAAATAATCATTCTCTTGGTGGAGAGGTAGCTATCACATAAAAACATGATGCGATTCTTGCTGCCTTGTTGGACACAAGAGATCATCTTTCTATACTTGAATAACACACAATGAGAAATGATGAGGAGGAAGATGATACTGATAATAACAATCAACCACCTCCACGATACAATGCCAATGAAGGAAATTTGAGTGTTGATAACAATAATGTTGTGAAAGTAAATAATAATGTTGCAAATGCACCTAATTTTCCTAAAAATAAAAAGGCAAGATTATCAGCTGAACTTACTAATGACATAAAGAGGATAAGTACACCAAATTTTTATGGCACTACAATGTGGGATGGGGCTGAGAATTGGCTTAGTGAAAGTGATAAGTACTTTGCAATAAGGATATTCTCAGAAAAAATAAAATTAGTATGGGGAGCTTACTAAATTTCCCATGAGGAATCTTCCTGGTGGGACAGCTGTAAGGCTGAGATGAACATTGATGAATCAAGTATTACATGGGGTCAATTTATGGGATAATTTAGGAAATTTTGGCTACCACAAATCTATTATGATTAGAAAATGATAGAATTTTAGAATTTAACTCAAGGAAAGTTAAATGTAACTGAGTACTAGGAGAGGTTTACCAAACTTCTAGAGTATGTTCCACAATATCAAACTGACGAAAATTTTAGGATACACAAATTTATTATGGGATTGAATCTTATCATAGAAGGAGAGGTATATATGCATAACCCAATCACTATGGAAGTGGTTGTAGAAAAATTTGTAAGGAAATAAGTGAAATTGAAGGCAATTTCTTCTCATAAAGAAGAAAATCAAAAGAAAATTTCTAACTCTTCTTCATCACTTGCACCTAAGAAGGTGGCATAGAAAAATTTTGGAGTCAAAAACAAGTTTATGACTGATAAAAATAAGAAAACAAGATCAAATAAACCTATTGTGATCATTACAAAAAAATTTGTGAAGAATAACAATAATGGGAAGAAACCTTTTAGAGGTCATAACAGTAATTTCAAGACCAGAAATAAGTTTGAACCAAAAAGAGGACATGAAAGGAGTTGTTTCAAATGTTGTAAGGATCAGTTTACAAACCAGTTCCCTCTAAAGAAAGATGACAACAATCAGTAGCATAAGATACATGTTGCAGTAGTTGATAAACAAGCTGAAAAGCAAGTTAAGCACATAGAAGTGCCAGGTAAATTATTTCGTACACCTTTTACTATACTTTTTGATATTGGAGCTTCAATATGTTTCATTTCTAGTAAAATAGTTAAAAAATTAAAAATAAAAGTAGGAATAATGGAAAAATATTAAATTGTACATTATGGTAAAATTGTTGTCCATACAATTAGTGAATGTCTTTTTGGAACAATCTTATAATTACTAAGTGTTTTCACTAAATCAGATCTTTATGTTGCTCCTTCAGGGTCATATGATGTCATAATTGGTGTTAACTAGCTTGCTAAACATAAAGAAAACTTTGATTGTTTTGAAAAACACATTAGATGGCTTGATGATTCACAAAAAACAACATACATTAAAGGGGTAAAACGAGAATTTCAGTTTGGAAATTGTCAGTTGTTCAGCTAAAGAAGGCCAGAAACAAAGGCTGCCCTTTGTATGCAATAAAAATTTCTGAAACAATAGAAAAGGATAATTATTTCTTGGAAAAGTATCTACTGTTAAGAAATTCCAGCAATGTGTTTCTGGAAGAACTACCTGGTGTTCCACCTAAACAAGAATTCGACATTACAATAGAAATCAAACATGTAAATGAACTTATTTCTAAGGCACCTTATAAAATGACTACAACTGAACTAGTAGAAATTAAGGCACAGTTATAATAATTGTTGTCTAAAGGTTTGATAAGAATGTGTGTCTCACCTTGGGGAGCACCAGTAATTTTTATGAAAAAGAAGGATGTAACACTTAGACTTTGTATTGATTATAGAATGTTAAACAAAGAAAAAATAAAAAAATAGATATATACTTCCTAGAATTGATTATCTATTTGATCAGATGTGTGGTTCATCAGTTTATTGAAATATAGATCTTCCTTTCGGATATCATCAATTGAGAATTAAGGATGAGGATATTCATAAAACAACTTTTAGAATAAGGTATGGACATTATGAATTCACAATTTTTTTTGGTTTGAAAAAATGCACCTCCATATTTTATGAATATAATGAATAATATATTTGAATAATACTTGGATGAGTTTGTACTTGTATTCTTGGATGATATTATTATCTATTCTAAAATCATTGATGAGCACCATGATCATTTGAAAATTGTACTTAAAATATTGAGAAAAATAAAATTGTTTGGTAAGTTGTCCAATTGTTATTTTTTATGAAATAGAAGTGCACTATTTAGGATATGTCATAAGAAAAGATGGAATAATAGTTGATCCATCAAATATTGTTGCCATAATTGAATGACCTATACCTAAATATGTACATGAAGTCAGAAGCTTCATGGGGATTTCAAGTTATTACAGAAAATTTGTTAAGGACTTTTCAAAAGTCGTTGCCTCAATTACTTCATTACAAAGAAAATACAAAAATTTTGAGTGGAGTGATAAATGCGAATCAACATTTAAAAATCTTAAGGAAAAACTAACTTATGCACCTATTTTGGTTGTACCAGATCCAAATGGAAGCTTTACGGTAGTTACAGATGCTTATGGAGATGGATTAAGAGGTATATTGTTGCAAGATGAACATGTTATAGCTTATAAGAACAAGAAACGCAAGTTACATGAGTTGAATTATGCTCCCCGTGATGTAGAGATTTCTTCTATAGTTCATGCACTTCAAGTATGGAGACAATATCTCTTAGTAATACCTTTTGAGTTACAAACTGACCACCTTGGGCTAAAGTATATTTTCACTAAACCAAATATAAATACAAGACAATGAAGATGGTTACAATTCTTGTCACACTATGATTTTGACATAAGTTACATTAAAGGTAAAGAAAACCGAGTGGCATATGCACTAAGTCGTAGGAAACATAGTTCTACGCTTATAAATTTGAGAACTCAGTTTAAGGATGAGGTGAAGAGTATCATGGATTCTGATTTCTATTTTTAGCAGGTAAAAAGAGAACTTCCTACAGATCCTAATGATGCAAAATACGAAGGTTTTAACTTTGATAATGAAGGAATTTTAAGATATGAAAAGTGAGTGTCTGTACCTTTGGGAAATGCGTTAAGGAAAAATTTAATGATGGAATTTCATAATTCACCTTACTTAGGGCATCCCAGTGTGACAAAAATTCTTGTTGATGTAAAACAACAATATTTTTGGAAAGGGATGAAGAGAGACATAACTAATTTTGTTTCACATTGTCTAGAATGTTAGCATGTTAAGGTTGAGCATATGCACCCAGCTAGTTTATTGTATCCTCATAGCATACCGCAATATCAGTCATAAGTAATAAGTATGGGATTTTTTCAGGGGATGTCTATGTCTAGAAATAAACATGATGTTATTTTAGTTGTGGTTGAAAGATTAATAAAAATTAGCACATTTTATTACTGGTAATCTTAAAAATGATTCACCTGTTTTAGCAAAAAGATATGTCCATGAAATTTTCAAATTACATGGAGTACCTAAACTTGTTATATCTGATAGAGACCCTAGAATGACATCTCATTTCTAGAAAATGTTAAATATAGCCTTAGGAACAAAAATAAATTTTAGGTCCACATACCATCCAGAAACAAATCGTCAAACTGAGAGAGTAAATCAGGTTTTAAAGGATATGTTAAGAATGTACTGTATGGATCAGCAATACAAATGGGATGAATACCTTCCTTTAGTTGAATTTTCTTACAATAATGCTTATCATTCCTCTTTAAAAATTGCACCTTTCGAAGAATTATATGGAAGGAAAAGTATAACTACAATTAGTTGGGATAACATTGAAGATAGAGAGGTAATTGGAGCTGAAATGGAACAACAAGTAAAAATAATTTATGAACAATTAAAAGAATTTGCTGATAGGTAGAAAAAATTATACCAATCTGAAAAGGATCAATAAGAAAAATGAACTTGGTGAAAAATCCTTTTTACATGTTAAGCCTAAAAATAACTCTATTACCTTTGGCAAGGTAGCCAAATTATCACCTCATTTGATGGGACCTTTCGAGATTGTTGAAGTGATTAACATTATAGCTTATTGCTAAGAATTTCCTCCAACTTTGTCATGAATGAATGATGTTTTCCATATTTATTTGCTTAAAAAGTACATTTTAGATATATCACATGTATTAAATTAGGATTCCTTATAGATCTAAGACCTAGGAATAATTGTTTTTGAACCCATAAGAGTGTTGTAAACTTGTTGGTTGTACTTACGAAGTCATGAAATCAATCAATGCAAGGTCCAGTGGGACCAGTTTAATGAAGAAAGTGCAACATGGGAAAACCTTGAGGATATGAAAAACATTTTTCCTCATTTGTTTGAACAGAAGTAATTCTTATTTTTGAGACAAATAAATATTTTTTTTGAAAACTATCTTTAATTTCTGCTAGTTTTGGGCAAGTACTATAATATTTAGTACTGGGACAACAATTATGATGTTGTAATAAGTTATTAAAAACTTAAATTACTACAAATCTGTTTATGTTTGAAAAATTGTGGAAAGAAGAATTATAATTATGATTATTTTTCTTTTTTATGATTTTGGATTAAGTAAATATCAGGGAAAATGATGCTTTTAAGAGGGGAGGTATGTAATTCCTCTATCAGGGATATTAACTTTTATCACTTCTATTAATGAAGTAGCAACGTTGATAGGTGATTCTCATTTTGAAGACGATGTACTCTTTAAAAATGATTAATCATGTTGTTGTAGATGATATGTGTTATCTTCTAAAATTGGATAACGTCATGTCATGACAATTATGAATTTCGTAATGAATGATCTCGTATACTTTTTATGATGAACCTTTTTATGTATTCTACATATGGATTAAGGAAGTAAATTTAGTGTCAAATATTCATTTCCTAGTTTAAAATATTAAACTTGTTTTTCATTCTGATGATTGCAAAGTACAAGATTAATCACAACTTGGATCAATTACAGTGATCCAAGGCATGTTTATGATTTTTTGGTGTTTTGATCATCTTGATCAAGTTGGTCAGAAAATTTGATTTCTACACCCAGACTTGCACTAGGGTCACAGGGGCATCCTATAGCATCTTTTGATTTCACCATTATATGATGATCTATTTGTCATTTTGATGAACCGTGGAAGGTAACATTCTTTGATTAATTTATTTAGGGCCTAATTAATCTAAGTGTTTTATTATTAATCTTATCCTAAGCTTATGCTGAGGTGATTTATTCATTAATTCCTAAGTAGGATAATGGGGGAAACCATCTTATGTTTTAACACTAATTAATCCTAAGCTATTGGAACTATGCCTAACATCCTAACCTATGGTCTTAAACTAATTTTGGGGAAACCTAACCTAATGAGGAGGGGGTGGAAATTGTTAGAAATGTGATTAGGATGGTGGTGGAAAATTTTTGAATGCATGGAAAGGTTTTAATGTTGCATTAAATAAATTTGTCTCTTCATCTTTGGCCAAGGTAAAATATGGTGTAAGGTTTCTGAGTTGGCAACTCTGTTATTTTGATGGAATGAATTTTTAAACTGCTAATTGTAACTCACATAGGATAAGCCTGGGAAGGAGTTTTTAGAGGGGACTCTTTTAGTCCTATTGGCATTAATGAACCCCGAACCAAATGAAAACTACCTAGGGAATAGTATAATGGGTTGGAGGAAAAATAAACCATTTGGTTTCATTGTGCATTTGGATTTTTCGAGCTCCTTGGCTCTACATGTAGTATTTTCATTTTTTGAGATCTCATTTTGTTTTTGTTATATGTTTAAATTCACCCTTACATGGAGGAAATAATGGAAACATTTGGTCATGGAAACTATAAAAAGAAAATGGGAAGAGTTTCAGTGGATTGATTTGGCATTTTTGTTGGAAATATTTATGTGGAAGCTTTGTTTGAAGGATTGAAGCAAGGAAGAGAAGGAAGGAGCACTACTAGGCATGATAGGCCCTATCTCATTGAAATATCTTGATTTTATTTAAACATTTTCATTAAAATAATGTTGCTCTTCATGAAAACATCTCGAAGAATGTTTTCTGGTATGGTTGATTGCCTCTTTTGCTTTTGTGTGTTTCTTTTGGACATAGTTTATTGGATAAGAATAGTTTTGTGAAATATAATATTTTAATGAATCTGGATTTTCAAATGGAGTTGGAAAACAAATGTGTTGCTTATTTAGACAACTGGGTATGAAATTTCAAGGGGATTTTGTTTTGATAAAATGACACCTTGTTGTATGTTTTGGCATTTGTGCCTTTTTGCATGGATTTTGTTTCAAGTTTCTTGATATATGGAACTCACCCGATCGTTGTGAAAATGGGTTTGGTTTAACATTTGTTAGGTCAAATTTGTTCATAGAATAAAATGATTCCTATTTTTGGAACCTCTACTGGGTTTTAAGGTTTTTCGTTTTGGTTGTATTATCAATATGATGGTCGACTTGTTCTTGTAGGCCTGTTTTGGGATTTGGTTTCCATTTATCGACCTTCATTTTGGCTTAAGATTCATTCTAATATTTTGATCTTTTTTTTAAAAAAAGGATCTTGCTCAACCCAAAATGGGAATTTTCAAAGGTGGTTTTGAGCATTGTAAGTGCATTTTGTTAGGTCAATAATGAGCTTCCTTTTTCTATCTTCTTTAGTTTTATTTTAATGTTTTAATACCCTTCTTGGATGGACAAGTAGGAGTAACAAGGACATGTAATTATTTGTTCCCTCTCTTTTTTGGGCTTGTTTTTTGTTGCTTGAATGCCCTTCTCAGGTCGGCATAAGTTTTTTCAACTTGGTTGATTTTATAAGAGATCTAGGTTTGTGTTGATATTGAACTAGGTTCATTTCCTTTTTATCTACTGTAATGCCCATTCCTGGGGCAACGAACCAAACCAAGAATTTCTCAAATTTCGAGTAAATTTTTTTTTTGAAAGGTGAACTAATGTTTTGCCTGAACATTTTCATTAAGTAATTATATTCTTAATGATGTAATTTTAACCATATTACTAAGACATTGTTTTTAATTTAATTGCTTTAATTTATCCCGCTGTTAACAAGATTCACACATTTAAAAAAAACCATATGTATTAATGACTAACACAACCTACAAGAGAAAATAGCTACCTATTTTAATTAATATTTCCTCTCCCATTCAAAAATTTAATCCCACAATATCACTCATTTTCAAAAGTATGTAGGGATTATCTTGAGCCCTAGATTTGGAATAATACTAAAGTTTTCCCTAATCCACTAATAGCCCCTTTTCTTCTCTTTCTCTTTATTCTTTTTCTCATCTTGTTTTGGTTTTGGCTCTTGGAATGTACAGGTTCTTGGATTCATAGAGTTTTCCAGGGAAGTAATTACATTTTTTTTTTCAGTTGTTAATTAATATCAAGATAGAACAAAATACATATGTATTTATATGTATTTCTGTATATCAATGGTGGCTAGGGTTTAGTTTTATTCTTTTATTATTTTTATTTTTATTTTTTGAAAGGGAGCTACGTTTTTTTTTTTTTGAAGAGGGCGATTGGGTTGGGGCAGCGTAAGGAGGGACGGTGAGAGTTTAAGGGGACAAGGCATGGTAGAGGAAGGAGGTGGTCGGTGGAGAGATAGGGTAGGGAGGTGGCAGGGGGCACAACAGGCCGTAGGGAGTACAGTCAAGGCAGCAGGGCAAGCTGGGAGCGCCCATGGGGACAGTGGCCAGGATGAGGCATAGGCGGTGGTGCTGCGGGTGCAGGGGAGGCCGCAGCCTAGCGTGGGGACTGTGCAGGGGTGGGGGGGTCGAGCACCCCCACCGAATTTTTTTTGTTTTGTTTTTTTTAAATTTGTTTTTAAATTTGTTTTATATAAAATATGTTATATATATATATATATTAAATATAAATATAAATATAAATATATATATATATATATATATATATTATATATATACTATATATTTTTTGTATTATACATGTTGTTTTATATATACATTCACATATATAAAATGACACAACATAATATATATATATATATATATATATAAAAAAACATTTTTTTGGACAAAAACAAGAAAACTATCACATTTCCAAGTACAAACTCCTTTGCACAAAATAATGAAAGAAAAATATTTCTAAAACCATGTTAATATAAAAAGGAAATGTGTATTTTACAAATAAAGATAATTTCTTCCAAACTTAAAACAAGAACAACTTCTTATAACCAAGTAGATTTCATTTCAGATTTAATGCAAAGGATCATTTCAGATTTACACACATGTAGGATTCCTCAACAAGTAATATATCCTTTTTGTAAATAAAATATGGAGATACATTAAGTTACAAATAAATGATACTTTCGATAAAACACTTTTCTTCCACAAGCTTAGACTACAAGGGTGTTGCATAACTATTTCCAAATATGCAAACAACCAAAAATTTCCATTACAATTTTCTTACAAGTTGGGAGAGAGATTTCTCATTTAATCACCATATCTCAAATTTACATGTGAATGAAAGATATACAAAATGGAGAATTTGCAAGGAGATGAAACTATTCTCATAGCCATATCCAAAGGAGTTACAATACAATAGGTTTTCATAAGGAGAGAAAAGAACAATAAGAGCCCAAGAGGCCACCCACTCCAACTTGAGAGCCAACTTCTATGTCTTCCCAAAAACCATACAAGGAGAAAAAGAGCTTGTTTACCACCCAACCATAGGCATCATTACATGCCTATCCCAACGTTGGGATGCATGTTAGTCTCCCCCAAGCCTATGGGAAAGAGGATAACTAACCAAAACTTGCACAAGCACACAAAAATAGGGATAAATACAAACAAGACTCCAAAGTTTAAAAGGAGGAGAACCCATGTTCTTCCTCAAAAGTGGGAGCAGAGAGGAGAAAGTTCTCCAAAAATTATATTCCAAAATTCTTGCACAAAGCAAAAATTTCCCTACCCTCCTTATTGCTTCTAAATTCCATCAAAATCCTCCTTATTCCTCCACCCTTTCTCCAAGTCCTTGGAAGGATTTTCAAACCCCAAAGGGGTTTCCTTACCAAGAATGGGGAAGGAGATTCAAGCCAAATGAATCAACTTCCCCACCTCAACCATTGAGGGGAAACACTAAGACCCTACAAGGCTTGTCCATCAAGCCTTGAGGATTGAAAGGGAAAATTCCCTCTCTCTTCCCCCACACTCCAAAACTCCATCATGACATATGATGGAGGGAGTAAAACAAACAACAACAACCAAATAACAAAACCATGCAATCCCATCTAACAACTAAGATAAATGCAACACAAGCAAAAGACATAAGAGCCTACCTCAAGGGAAGCTCTCCAAAAAACTTTCCAACATCAAATTTCTCCACACCTTGATTCAAGCCAATCTCCAAGCTCCAAAATACACAAGCATCCCAAGCAAGAAGTTCCAAAAAAATTCCCTCTCTTTTCCCATGAATGGGAATTTGAAGAGGAGTAAGAAAGCATCCTCACAAATGAGGGGGTGACATGTGTCACCCCTTTGCTTCTACAAAGTCCAAAGATGCCAAAACAAAAGAGAGAAAAGGTAAAATTATCGCTTTGCCCTCTTCTCCCAAAAATCCCCTAAATGTTAGCAAGACAAAATAAGTAAAACTTTTAATAAGCACTCCAATCCACACCCCTTACATGGATGTGACCAATCAAGGGGGTAAAAAAGGGAGGGAAAACTCCCTCTAGCCTTGAAAATAAGCCCCCCCTACCCATTAGGTAGGGTCCAAGGGCTCATTTTTATGTTAGGGGAACTCCCAAGCTACAAAGGGGTCCCCAAAAATGCCAAAACTAACCTAATTTAGGGTTTTTCATTTTTCACACAAGGGTAGAGGGTGTGGGGACCACCCAAGGGTCTCACATGTGACCCTAAACCCTTGTGATTAAGTTAATTAATAAACAAAATCAACAATTTAAATGAAAGTGGAATTATTAACTCTCAAAACAAGTTTACAACTTCACTAGTAACCCTAAACAAAATTAATAATTCAAAGCACAATACATTACATAAATTGGGGTCACTCATAGTGCCGAAAATAAAAATCTCTTATACTAAGGCTTCACAAAATGAACATGACTAGGACTCAGCCCGTGGGCTGCTTGTGTAAGATTGAGTAGCTGACATGAATCCCACGTTCTCTTGTAAACTTGTCACCTGCACAATCATTGCACACATTAACTGCACCTATCCAATACAATATAATTCAATGAGATAGTAATATATCAATGCATTCTAAACTAACCTAACATCCTACTGAAATCAAGATGTAACAACGTGCACAATTATACTCAATATTCCAAAAGTTAGATAAGATGATACGTGACATATAACCATAGAATTCCACATGCAACAACTATCCATTAATACAATTATGTTCCAAACACATCATCATATCCATTAGTATCCATGACATTATAAGAAAATGCGACAATATAGAAATTAAGCTAAATTGGCGCTATACGCCTAAATGTCCACATATGTCTAATAAGATCAAATATCTAAATATAATGTCCAAGATATAACCAATCATTTTCAAATATGAGTAAAGAAACAACAAGGTACTGAGCTATAAAAAGTGTGGGCACTACATCCCCCTCTACTAAAATTAGACTTCCTCCTAGAATTCATTGAAAGAGATAGGGATATCTAGCCCTCAATGGTGTGGCATCCTCCCAAGTAGCTGATGTCTCATCGTATTGGTCCCACTGTAATCTAACCTGGTTTAAGTCTCGACCCCGAAGGGCCAACCTCCGGTGCTCCAATATGTGTATGGGATCCAATATCCACTATCCTCCATCCTCTACCTATAATGCCGACCAATCCAAGACATGAGAAGCATCAGGTACATATCTACGTAGTACATAAACATGAAAAACATCATGGTCCTATGCAAGGCATGGTGGCAAAGCTAGGTGATAGGAAACTGGACCAATGGCCTCTAAAATATCAAAAGGCCCCACAAAGTGAGGTGATATCTTAGAACCCTTTCCATAACGGATTGGACTCTTATGCGGATGAACTCTCAAGAAGACTTTATCACCCACTGAGAAGTGACAATCTATCCTCTTGGTGTCTGCATACGCCTTTTGGTGTGCTCTAGCTTGCTCAAGATTCTTTCTAATCTGCACAACTTGCTACTCTAAATCCTGAAGATAGGCTGGTCCCAGAATAATCCTATCATCTAGTCTATCCCAACTCAACGGTGTCCTACAAGGTTGTCCATAAAAAGAATAGTAAGGAGCCATACCAATGGAACTATGATAGTTTTTGTTGTAAGCAAACTCAACTAAATACAAATAATCTTCCCATTTCTTCTGTTGATCCATCACATACATTCTCAACATGTCCTCTAACACCTGATTAAGCCTCTCTATTTGCCCATCTGTCTCTAGATGATAAGTTGAACTGAAATTGATCTGAGTACCCAGAGTAGCCTGAAAAGAAGTCCAGAAAACCGAAGTGTAGATGGTATCCCTGTCATTGATGACGGTCTTTAGAATCCCATGCAACCTAACAATGTCCACCATAAATACCTTGGCAATGGCCTGAGAATTATAGGTGACCTTGGTTGGTGAAAAATGCACAACCTTGGTTAACTTATCCATAGTGACCATAATGGCGTCATGATGATAAGAAGACATAGGGAGTCTGACTATGAAATCCATGGAGATCACATCCCATTTCCACTTGAGAATATCATGAGGGTGTAAACGTCCTACGGGATTTGAATGCTCTGCCTTAACGTACTAACACTCAAGGCATTGTGTAACAAAATTTGCTATGTCCCGTCAAAGACCTGGCCAATAATATAATTGCCTCGGATCGGCATTCATTTTCTTCACTCCTAGATGTGCCGCATATGGGGCTTGATGAGCCTTTGAGAGGATGAAGCTACGTTGATCACCTAACTTAGGCATGTAGATTCACCTGTGGAACCAAAGCAAACCATCTAACTCTAAAACACACCCAGAATATCTACCCTCTAAAGAACCCTGTGACTCTAACATCTGTCTAGCTCCCTCATAAAATTTGTCCTCTGGAAGTTGCTCAAGGATCTTGCCTCTCAAATCTGACTGAAGTGTCAAGGAAGCAAGCACATGTTGTCATCTACTAAGTGCATCTACAACAACATTTTCTTTCCCTTTGATATACTAAAACTCCATGTCATACTCACATAGGAACTCCATCCAACGCCATTGACGAGCGTTGAGGTTTAGCTGTGAGAAGATATACTGCAAACTCTGGTGATCTGTCCTCAAAATGAAAGGCCTACCCAAAAGGAAATATCGCCAACACACTAGAGCATGTACAACTGCTGCAAGCTCCAAGTCATGAGTAGGATAATTAATCTCATAGTCCTTGAGCTTACGAGACTCAAAGGAAATAACTCGACGCTCCTACATAAGAACTAATCTCAAACCCTCTAGTGATGTATCTGTACAAACAACAAAATCTTTTGTCAGGTCTGGAACTGCTAAGATGGGTGCCGTGGTTAACCTTTCCTTAAGCAACTGAAAGGCTTGCTCACATTTCTCTGACCAATCAAACTTCTTCCCTTTCCTCTATAGAGAAGTAATAGGGTGAGCAATCCTAGAAAAATCCTATACGAACCTATAGTAATACCCTACCAAACCCATGAAACTCCTTACCTCAGTAACTGTTGTGGGTGCTAGCCAGTCGAAGATAGCCTGTATCTTAGAGGGATCTACAGAGATAACCTCACCTGAAATGATATGACCCAAGTACTGAATCTCTTTCTGAAAGAAACTGCACTTTTCCAAGTTCCCATACAACTTCTACTCTCTCAAATCCTGAAGTACCTGCCTCAAATGCTCCTCGTGTTCCTCCTCAGAATGAGAATATATCAATATGTCATCAAGGAAAACTAAGACAAAGTGATCCAGAAATGTCCTGAATACACCATTCATGAGGCTTATGAAGATAGTTGGGGCATTGGTCAAACAAAATGGAACCACTGTGAACTCATAATGTCCATAACATGTGCAAAATGATGTCTTATGAATGTCTACATCTAAAATGTGCAACTGATAATATCCTGACTTGAGATTGATTTTGGAGAATACTCTCACTCCCCACATCTAATAAAACAAGTCATCAATCCTAGGGAGTGGATAACGGTTCTTTATTGTGACCTTATTGAGATGTCTGAATTCTACACAAAGCCTGAGAGAACTGTCCTTATTCTTCACAAATATGACTGGAACTCCCCAAGGAGATACACCGGGGCGAATGAGACCCTTATCTAACAATTCCTCTAACTGAATCTTGAGCTCATGAAGTTCTGGGGTCATCATCCGATAAGGTGCCCTAGAAACTGGGGCTGATCCAGGTACTAAATCAATGGTGAAATCCACCTCTCTGCGGGGTGGTAACCCTGGAAGCTCACTTGGAAACAAATATGTATACTCCCTCAAAACTGCATGATTATCTAAGGGTGAATGCTCTAGAATACTCTCAGATCGATCAATGATGGTGATAGTAAACAACTGACAACCTTTATGCATGCTATGCTTGAGTTGCTTAGCCGATATCATGCGCAAGGAGATAGGCCTCTACATCCTTGATATCACAACTACACTTCCAAGATCATCCTGACACTCAATGACCTTATTTCTGTAATCCACCTTAGCTCGATGACCCTCGAGCCAATCCATACCCAAAACTACCTGATAGGAACCTAGAGGGATAACTCAGAGGTCAAGAGTAGTGGAGAAGGCTCCTAAATCAAGTATGGAAATCCCCACATACGAGTCCACGATGAGTTTGGCCCCAGAGGCCAACTCAACCTACCAACTATCTAGCTGCCTAGCCACCACTAGCCCACACCGGTCCACTATAGAAGGTGATATAAAGGAATCTAAAGCACTTGAATCAAAAAGTACTGAGACAGAAATACCCCTGATAGTACATGTCATCTCAATGACTGTGGCTTGACGCTTAGCCTAGCGGTTGTCAACTACTGCATATACATGATGAGCACGTCCTACATCACCCACCATCTGCTTGGATCTCGTAGCTCTCTATGCATCCATGGTATTTAGTTTATGTGGGCACATGTGCACATAGTGATCAGGAGATCCACAAATAAAACATCCTCATATACCCCTCTAAGATGGGGTCCCTCCTATACTTTGGTGTACTGATCCTGCCGGTCCAACCCTAGCATACTGTTGTGTGTGAGCTGGATATGCCTGTTGAGTACCCTGCCTCCTATCCCTGCCTCCACCAAAACCTCCTCCATAAACCTCTCTAAAATCCCTGTCTGTCTAGCCCCTTGTTGTGGGTGGCCCTATTGTTGTGTCTGTCGCTGCGAGTGCGGTGGAGCCCTCGTGGCTACTGGCGGAGGCCAAAATCCTCCTCTAGGGGGTGGTGCAGTACCTCGTGACCTAACTCTGAAAGTCTTGTATCCTCTCCTAAAAATTTCTCTTGTTCCTATCTCGGTGCTCCTGTGCCTTGGTCCTGTTCTCCTCAGCTAAGTAGGCCTTCTCAATGGCCTTCTCAAGTGTGGGAGGAGATAACATCCTAACTTCTCCTGCTATATCTACATTAAGCCCTCGAATAAACCTATTAACCTACAATTTCTCATCTTACAGGTAGTCCACATACTGTAGAAGATCCAGGAACCTGCTCTCATACTGCGCTACTGTGCCAAATCCCTATTGTAAGTCATGAAACTCATCGATCCTCTTCTGCACAAAATGTTTTGACATATAGTGAACCTTGAATCACTCCTCGAACATCTCCTAGGTCACTGTCTCTTGAGTTAAATGGATCTTTCGCTCCTCATTCCTCCACCAAATGCCTGTTGCATCTCGAAGGAGGTGTATGGCGAACCTTTCCTTGAAGTTGCTCTCATAAGAGTGCAAGCCAAAGCAACTATCCAAGCTAAGAAGCCATGACTCAGCCCTAAATCCATTTGTAGAGCCGGTGTAAGTGGGTGGCTACAAGCGAAGAATTTCCCTAATCACACTGTATGTATCTCGATCATGGTGATGTAGTCTGACAGGCGAAGGGGGTCACCTATCCTCAAATGGTCCCTTGAAACTGTGTGAGCGGTTACGGCAGAATGAGGCTACCCTCTCATGATGAACAGAAGGGCTACGTGACCTCTCCCACCTTGGTGCATCGTGCTCTAGTGGCTCTAAATGCACATCCTCACCTATCGGCTCCTCATCTTCCAATGGTGCCTCCACCCTCATCTCCTATAGTGGTGGTAGACACTACTCCACAACACCTATCAGCTGGCACAAGGCATCTAATATCTGAGGCCCAAATTTGGGTACTGGTAGCTCTTGCATAGGTACACTATGCCCCAAACCTATAGCTGATCGTCCTTGCTTGGGCGCCATCCTATGCACGAGGTGAGTGAGAAATGTATTAATTTAAAATTTAATAGTCGTGGATGATTCATTTTAACTGTTTATTTTTATTCATTTAATTAATTTTGTGTGGTTAAAATTACCATTAACTATTTTAATTAGTTACCCAGTGGTCCGCATGTGTGAACCTCAAGCTCTAATACCAACTGTAATGCACATTCCCGAGGCAACGAACCAAACCAGGAATTTCTCAAATTTGGGGTAATTTTTTTTTTGAAAGGCAAACTAATGTTTCGCCTGAACATTTTCATTAAGTAATTATATTCTTAATGATATGATTTTAACCATATTGCTAAGACATTGTTTTTAATTTATTTGATTTATCCTGTTGTTAACAATATTCACACATTTTAAAAAAAACGTATGTATTAATGACTAACACAACCTACAAGAGAAAATAGCTACCTATTTTAATTAATATTTCCACTCCCATTCAAAAAGTTAATCCCACAATATTACTCATTTTCAAAAGTATGTAGGGATTCTCTTGAGCCCTAAGATCAAACCATTCTGGGCCCTAGATTTGGAATAATACTAAAGTTTGCCCTAATTCACTAATAGCCCCTTTTCTTCTCTTTCTCTTTATTCTTTTTCTCATCTTGTTTTGGTTTTGGCTCTTGGTATGTACATGTTCTTGGATTCATAGAGTTTTCCAAGGAAGTAATTACATTTTTTTTTTCAGTTGTTAATTTATATCAAGCTAGAACAAAATACATATGTATTTATATGTATTTATGTATATCAATGGTGGCTAGGGTTTAGTTTTATTCTTTTATTATTTTATTTTATTTTTTTGAAGGGGAGCTACATTTTTTTTTCTTGATAGAGGGCGACTGGGTTGGGGCAGCATAAGGAGGGACGGTGAGAGTTAAAAGGGACAGGGCGTAGCGGAGGAAGGAGGCGGTCGGTGGAGGGACAGGGTAGGGAGGCGGCAGGGGGCACAGCAGGCCGCAGGGGGTACAGTCAAGGTGGCGAGGCAAGTTGAGAGCGCCCATGGGGACAATGGCCGAGATGAGGCATAGGCGGTGGTTCTGCGGGTACAGGGGGAGGCCGTGGCTTGGCATAAGGACTGTGTAAGGGTGGGGGGGCCGAACCCACCCCCCCCCCCCCCCCACCGAACTTGTTTTTTTTTGTTTTTTGTAAATTCGTTTTATATAAAATATGTTATATATATATATATATATATTCTATTGTGTCATTTTATATATGTGAATGTATATATAAAATAGCATGTAAAATAAAATATATATACAGTATATATATATATATATATATATATATATATACATATATATATATATAAAGATTTAATATGATAACATCTATATAAACATTTTTTTGGACAAAAACAAGAAAACTATCACATTTCCAAGTACAAACTCCTTTGCACAAAATAATGAAAGAAAAAGATTTCTAAAACCATGTTAATATAAAAACGTAATGTGCATTTTACAAATAAAGATAGTTTCTTCCAAACTTAAAACAAGAACAACTTCTTATAACCAAGTAGATTTCATTTCAGATTTAATGTAAAGGATCATTTCAAATTTACACACATGTAGGATTCCTCAATAAGTAATATATCCTGTTTGTAAATAAAATATGGAGATACATTAAGTTACAAATAAATGAGACTTTTGATAGAACACTTTTCTTCTACAAGCTTAGACTACAAGGGTGTTGCATAACTATTTCCAAATATGCAAACAACCAAAAATTTCCATTACAAGTTTCTTACAAGTTGGGAGAGGGATTTCTCATTTAATCACCATATCTCAAATTTACATGTGAATGCAAGATATACAAAATGAAGAATTTGCAAGGATATGAAACTATTCTTATAACCATATCTAAAGGAGTTACAATATAATAGGTTTTCATAAGGATAGAAAAGAACAATAAGAGCCCAAGAGGCCACCCACTCCAACTTGAGAGCCAACTTCCATGTCTTCCCAAAAACCATACAAGGAGAAAAATATCTTGTTTGCCACCCAACCATAGGCATCATTACATGCCTATCCCAAGGTTGGGATGCATGCTAGCCTCCCCCAAGCCCATGGGAAAGAGGATAACTAACCAAAACATGCACAAGATGGAGGGTGAGCTAACAATGATACAAGCACACAAAAATAGGGATAACTAAAAACAAAACTCCAAAGTTTACAAGGAGGAGAAACCATGTTCTTCCTCAAAAGTGGGGGAAGAGAGGAGAAAGTTCTCCAAAAATTATATTCCAAAATGCTTGCACAAAGAAAAAATCTCCCTACCCTCCTTATTGCTCCTAAATTCCATCAAAATTCTCTTTATTCCTCCACCCTTTCTCCAAGTCCTTCTTGGAAGGATTTTAAAACCCCAAAGGGGTTTCCTTACCAAGAATGGGGAAGCAGATTCAAGCCAAATGAATCAACTTCCCCACCTCAACCATTGAGGGGAAACACTAAGACCCTACAAGGCTTGTCCATCAAGCCTTGAGGATTGAGAGGGAATATTCCGTCTCTCTTCCCCCACACTCCAAACCTCCATCATGCCATATGATGGAGGGAGTAAAACAAATAACAACAACCAAAAAATAAATCCATGTAATCCCATCTAACAACTAAGATAAATGCAACACAAGCAAAAGACATAAGAGCCTATCTCAAGGAAAGCTCTCCAAAAATCTTTCCAAATTCAAATTTCTCCACACCTGGACTCAAGCCAATCTCCAAGATCCAAAATCCACAAGCATCCCAAGCAAGAAGTTCCAAAAAAAGTCCCTCTCTTTTCCCATGAATGGGAATTTGAAGAGAAGTAAGCAAGCATCCTCACAAATGAGGGGGTGACATGTGTCACCCCTCTCCTTCTACAAAGTCAAAGATGCCAGAACAAAAGAGAGAAAAGGTAAAATTATCTCTTTTCCCTCTTCTCCCAAAATCCCCTAAATGTTAGCAAGACAAAATAACTGAAACTTTTAATAAGCACTCCAATCCACACCCCTTACATGGATGTGACCAATCAAGGGGTAAAAAGGGAGGGAAAACTCCCTCTATCCTTGAAAATAAGCCTCCCTACCCATTAGGTAGGGTCCAAGGGCTCATTTTTATGTTAGGGGAACTCCCAAGCTACAAAGGGGTCCCCAAAAATGCCCAAACTAACCTAATTTAGGGTTTTACATTCTTCACACAAGGGTAGAGGGTGTGGGGACCACCCAAGGGTCTCACATGTGACCCTAAACACTTGTGATTAAGTTACTCAATAAAAAAAATCAACAATTTAAATGAAAGTGGAATTATTAACTCCCAAAACAAGTTTACAACTTCACTAGTAACCCTAAACAAAATTAATAATTCAAAGCACAATACATTACGTAAATTGGGGTCACTCATAGTGCCCAAAATAAAAATCTTTTATGCTAAGGCTTCACACAATGAACATGGCTAGGACTCAGCCCATGAGATGCTTGTGCAAGATTGAGTAGCTAGCCTGTATCCCACGTTCTCCTGTAAACCTGTCACCTGCACACTCATTGCACACATTAAGCACACCTGTCTGATACAATATAATTCAATGACATATTAAGATATCAATGTGTTCTAAACTAACCTAACATCTTACTAAAATCAAGATGCGACAACATGCACAATTATACTCAATATTCCAAAAGTTAGATAAGATGATACGTGACATATAACCATAGAATTCCACATGCAACAACTATCCATTATTACAATTATGTTCCAAACACATCATCATATCCATTAGTATCCATGACATTTTAAGAAAATGTGACAATATAGAAATTAAGCTAAATTGGCGCTATATGCCTAAATGTCCACACATGTATAATAAGATCAAATATCTAAATATAATGTCCAAGATATAAACAATCACTGTCAAAACATGTCTATGAGCAAAGAAACAACAAGCTACTGAGCTATAAAAATTGTGGGCACTACATCTACGAAGATCGGTTGAGCTTCGAGCATCATGTTTGGGGTATTATGATTGATTTTAGTTCTTATTCAACTCTGATATTCATGTGATTTAATTATCATTTTCTCATTGATAAAAATTGCATGTTTTTTTGAGTATTTAATGTTACAAACCATCTCCTTCAGACAGTACTCACATGATTGTGATAGTTTTATTGTCTGAGAGAATTTTATTACTCAATTTTCAATAATTTGAAATAAGTCAGACGATGAGAGGTCTTCCTTGACCTTAGATAAGGATTTTTTCATTCCTTAAACTTGGATCTTAGTCCTTATGAGTAGGACTATGCTATGCATTTCAGTTAATTGAAACCGTTCCGAATGCATTCTCCTTTATCTTTTCGTGGGATAAATTTAGCATCTAATTGTTGATTTTTTACTAGAATGCATGATTTTGATGGTTATGTTTTTGTTCAAATAGTTTTGAACTCTACTAATGAAAATGGTAGATCCTTCTGGAACTCTATTTCATGTGTTTGATTATACTTCTGAAGGCTTGAGAAACTCTCCTTTAGAACATATAGTGTTTATATTCTCTATAGTTGATTTTTTCTTTTCTATGGTATCCTCTTGGTTAGGGGTGGGAAATTTGATGATAGAGTTGTTAGAGCAATTTCTATCCATGCTCGATCATTAGTTTTTATATCAAACCTTTTAGTTTTTTATATGAAATTGATTTTTATAGGAACAACATTATGCTCTTATCAAATCATTGTGTTTTTAGATCAATTCATTTGGAACTTGATTGGCTAGGATCTGACTATGTTATAGTGGAACTTTTCTTGGTGAATTAAATTGAAGTCAATAAGGATAGATCATGACTTGAATTAATTATTTTATTAATTTGTTGCAATTGATTGTTATCATGTTGAAATGATTGCTAATGTAGTGACAAAGATGGAATTAGATCATGATGAATTATTTAGATTATTCTATGGGCAATGATACTTATACTGACTCTTGTCTATTTTAACATTGTGGATTTTTGGGCAGTTTATTTGTTTAATATTTTTTTCTATACTTAGAACCTTTTCATAAATAACAGGGTTCTTTTTATGAAATAATTAGATTAAAGCATTTTTTTTAATGTTATAGATCTTATCATGCTTAGTTCTTGTGAACCAACTCATGCTAACAATTTTGCAAATGGACTTTGTAACAAGTGAAAGGAGAAAGACTTACAAAAAGCTGCATTTTTTTACTAATGAGATCAATTCCTTCATTAAGATGCTTTCTATATTGAAATTCTCTCAGAATGAAATTGTTGAAAAAACTTGAAGAAGTATTAGAGTTTTTTTTGTAACGATGAAAGATGTTTCTTATTAATTTATGGAATATTAATTAAGTTGGTGTAAAGTGATCTGAATCTTTTGATAACTAAATTCTTATGAAGTGTTGTTTATTTCTTATTAATTCTAAGGCCCTATATGACTTAGATTTGTTTAATAATCCTAAATATTAATATATATGATGGGATTTCATTAGTATACTTAAAAATTAACATTGATGACTTAATGGATTCTAAGATATAGAATAAATATTATATAAGGAACTGTGTATGTATCTATATACTTCCATTTCATTTCATTTGGGAAATGGTATCACTATGATTACAAGGATTGATAGATCCATACTTGAAAAATGGAATAAGGATAGTTTTATATAGATAAATGTGGTATCCTTTTACAAAACTAAACATTATGATTTATGAAACCTTAAATAGGACAATAGCCCTTAATTATGAATAAAAGGATGCTTCTTTTTATCATTAAAATAGACTATGTATGTTATCTTATTAGGTGATAATTTTAAATCAGAAAGGATGATTGGATTAATGCTCTTTTATGTAAACAATAAATGGTTAAGGAAAAGCTTAAAAGAATTAATAGGAGGATTTAGACATCAGGATATAATTAGTCTAATGTATAAGCTTTCAATCGAGATTGTTTACAATGATAAACTGCAATAAGAAAACTTAATGATCTTACTTACTAAATATCGAATTCAGATTTATAGATTTATGGATATAAGGGTTAAGATTAAATTGTTCATTTGATTGAACACATATTTTATCTGCATACCATCAATTGGTGTAAAAGCACATTTTGAATCCTCTTTGGATCTATCGTGATTAGTGAACCCTTAGTTGTGTTGTTTAACGAGAAATTGAACAAGCTAATAAATTGATGGTTTATAATCTAATGTCCTTAAGTATGTTAGTTTAGTTAAAGGAACTTAGTAGGTTTTTGTAACATAGGGGCTGTAGCAGAGTAACCTCATAATGATGAGATTCATTACAAGGATATTGTGGTGTAACTAGCTATGCTTCAACATCCCACTTAGTTCGATTAACTCAATTGACATAAGTGGAAATTTAGTTCACAGTTTAACTTTAAATAGATATAGACACACAGACTAGTGTAGTGGTCAACTCATGTTGACTTAGGGTAACTAAACACACCTAATCGATGAAATTTTATTGAGTATGTCTACTTATCATTAGTCATCATAGGTAGTCTTCCACACTAGTTCCTGTGAGTCACCCCTATTTAGTGTGAAACTTTAACTTAGGTTTTATTAATAGAAGTCAAGGTAGACCAATCTAGATAATAGTAATAGTGTGGTAAAATACATATTCCTTTTGATGAGTATGTCATCTTTAAATGTAAACATGGTACACATGTTTAAAACTGTGGCCAATTTATCACAAGTTGTTAGTTGTGTTGTCTTATGTCACCTAGTCTAAGTAGTGGTATTTCATAGGAATATCGGTAATAGATGTTTAGATAGGCTTCTTAGAAAAAACACTTAAGTGACCCTTAATGGGTAAAATAACCAAGTATACATAGTATACACTTGAAAAAGTTAACATGAGAGATCTGTTTAATACTAAGTCATGGAATGATATATCGGTGTTTCACGGAGTCATTACAGCTACATATGGTTTTCTAGTATGAGATGGTTTATTGTAATCTTCTAATTGCATTGTCTTATGTCACCTAGTCTAAGTAGTGGGATTTCATATGAATATTGGTAATAGATGTTCATATAGGCTTCTTAGAAAAAACACTTACGTGACCCTTAATGGGTAAAATAACCAAGTATACATAGTATACACTTGAAAAAGTTAACATGAGAGATCTATTTAATACTGAGTCATGGAATGAGATATCGGTGTTTTCCCGAGTCATTACAACTGCATATGGTTTTCTGGTATGAGATGGATTGGCAATGGAATGTTAGTTTTGAATTATATGAATTTAGAATATAGAACATTATATAAAAAATAAAATTCCCTTGTTTGTAATTCATTAAAATTGGATGTTATAGTACATCTAACGGTTTCCTTTCTAGGACCTTCATCCCTCTAGGAGCCACACCCATTCGTAAGAATATATCCATATCTTCCAACTCAGGGGATGTGTTGTGTAATAAGAATAATTATTCATCTGACATTGTATCCTCATTTCTCTACGCATCCTATCCTGAGTCAATCCTTTATAAATGGTCAGACCCCAAATTGCTCTTACTCGGTTTTATAATAACCATAAAATGACAATCTTAAAACAATAGGACCCACTTGCATATACGCCCTTGTAAAATGGGATTGTTCACCAATTAATTTAATGTCATGTGGTCTATATAAAAGTTAAAAGGTGTCGGTAACAAATATTGCTTGAATTTTCGCAGTGCATAGATCATCAACAATTCTTCACACTTCATGGTAGTATAATTATATTATGCTAGGGTCAATTTCCTAATAACAAAGCAGTAGGGATGGTCAAAAATTCCCTCTCTAGGTTGTGCCAAGACTACTCCAATCATCATATTGGATGCATCAACATGTACATGAAAAGGTTTATCCTAAGAGGGAAAGCGTAATATGGGAACAATAATGAGTCTATTCTTTAGTGTGTCAAAATCCATCTGCTTTGCCTCTCCCCAGTAGAATGTACTCCTATGTTTTAAGAACTCCTCTAATGGCATGGAAATCCTTGCATAACCTTTTATGAACTTCTACTAATACCTCGTATTCCTAAGGAACCCACACACCACACTCTGGATGGTAGGCTATGTTAATCCCACAATAATGGAAACTTTGGTTAGATCTACTAGTAATCCTTTTTTACATATGATATGTCCTAATAGGGTGTGAAATGGCCTAGCAAAAACACATATCTTAATGTTGTGAGATATACTCAATTATCAACATCTCTCAAACATCAACCTCAAATTGTCACAATTGTCACAATTGTCCTTTACTAGTTTGTATGCGGTCCAATCATATAGGTAGACTTGAAGAAACTTTATGATGAAGTCTTGAAACACCTAGACTATAATGCATGAAAAGACAATAGGAAAGTTATTCATTCCAAAATGCATGATCGTATAAGCAAAACTTCCACATTTAGTTGCAAAATTTGTCTTTTCTTGGTCTTCCTTTGCAATTCTAATGTGATGATACCCAAAAAATCCATCTATAAATGAATAGATCTCACGCCCGGCTACCCCTTCCAAGATATACTCAATGAATGGGGTTAGGAAAGGATCAATGACATACAATGCATTTAAATCCCTGTAGTCAATGCAAATCCTTATTCTCCCATCCTTCTTAATTCTAATGACCATCCAGCTTATCCACTATGATTTTTCAATAGCCTTAATGATTCCTGATGTGATCATCTTGTCAATCTCCTCCTCGACCTTGACATGCGAATTCAAATTCTCTCGATAATATTTTTTTTGAATTAGGCATGTGCCCTCCTTTAGTTTGATCCACATATCTCCTAAAGAGTGGTGAAATTCCCTTGAGTTCATGGTACGTGTATGGAAATAAATCCTAGAATTCATGCAACATATTGATAAAATTTTAAACCTCCCTTTATGACCACTGATCTCTAATAGTAGCTTCCTTTGGTTCCACATCCAAGCCAATGTTAACATTCTTAGGTTTTAGGGGTTCATGCTAAGTGCACGCTTGCTAATCAGCACTATCCATAACCTTGCACATACCCACAGTATGGTTAATATTCAAATTCTCCATCTCTTCACCATCTATCACGTAGACAAACTTTCCTTTCTCCTATTCCATTCATGTGCACTAAAGTTGTACCTCCTATAATTATTCCTCATCAAAACATGCCTCTAAATGAGGCTCACCAATAAATCCAATAATATTTCCTCTTCCATGGCACTATCTCCTATAGTTAGGTGCTTAACAACCTACAATTCCTTACCCATGGATGGCTTAGTACTCTGATACTCAAAATTTTGATTAAGATCAACCATTAACTCATGTCAGTTTCCTGTCTAACACCACAACTCTAAATGAATGTACCATGTGTGTGTGTCAGATTGTAAGGTGGAGTAAATATTATGTACTCATAGTTATGGAGGAAATTATTTTGCACCTTCCATCCAAGCCTTCTCACATGCCTTGATGTGAAATGTGGAGGGTTCCTTCCCATGATAGTATTGTATAGTAGTAGTGCATTGCTTCGGAGAAACCTAATAGAGAACGTGATTCTCACATCGCATCATTCTAGAAGGTTATCTCAATGGGTCACCCACAAATGTGTTGTGGTCCTAAGTAAAGTATAGCTAAACATACTTCTCCTTTCTATCTCACCTCTCCACTAGGTCTCCATTGATCACAGGAAAACATTAGGGTGTGCTCCCCTAGTGTAACTTGGTAAAAAATTTCTCCTAGGTGCTTCACTGAGTGTACCTTTGTTACTCTCATCACATAGCCTCTTAACTTCCTTTTGAATAACCCATATGTCCCTTGCGATCAATCTTCACATGCCAAACTAGTTGTATCACTTATATATTCAGTGTATTCCCACTGAATAACTCCTTCACTTGTTGGATGCACAACCTTAGGGTCTCTGATCATGTGCACATAGCTTCGGTCCAGATCTTATTCTCCCAAGGGATCAATATAGGGATTTGACTTCCCATCCATTAGAGAAATGATAGCATGTTCCTTCTTGTTCTCAAATCTGATATACCCCTTATTAAACCGTGATTTACCATTAGTCTTGTAACACTAGGGGCACCCAAATAACGTTGGAAAGTTATCCACCTCAACAAGTTCCAAGACCTCAAATTCCTTAGTGAATTTTTCCCCTTGGATGGTAATGGAAGCATCCTTTCACACCCCAATGGGAATTGCATTAGTCTTGTTATCCATGTACAACACATTGGAATATGGTTGTAATGGAAGACTTCCCATTTGGTTCCATGAATCCAGGGTGAGGACATTGACTTCAACACCTCTGTCAATCAGAATGTTACTCAGAATCCATCTATCAACCATCACATTTAAATTAATCTCCTTATCATAGTCAATGCTATGAGGGGGAAGGGTAGCATGTAAGACACGTCATTCGCGCTCACCTCCAGTGCAAAATACTTTCTCTCGTAGCCACTCTCCTAGTAGAGTAATGATATTTTCTTGACTCAACATATTTTATAGCTCCCTAACTTCATCTATATCCTCCCAAGGGATGTCAATGCTTTTCCTCTACTCTAACTTCTGCAACTGATCCTTTAGGCACTAGATATCTCCATGTAGGCTTTGAATAATATCCATGGTTTCCTAATAAAATTTATTCTGATGACTAGGTTTTGGATACTTCCTATGCACCACCTCTTCCCTTGTGACTAGCGGTCTCTACTTTGAAATCTCCCTACCGCATGCAACCTCAGCTTACATCGTGACTAGTACAATTTTTAACTCTGACTCATGCACCACCCTTGGCATCCACTGTGGATCATTTCTCTTCATGCTTGCCATCCTGATGCCTTTATCCTTCCACAACTTCTAGCTCATGTGTTCAAACAATTATGGGCATTCCTCATACTTTTTTTTTCCCACACCAAGAGCACTATAGCAGGTCAGGACATTCATGCTTATAATTCTCTATAGACCCACAGTTATAATAGGTTCTATGTGAAAACTCAATTCTTCCTCCACAATTTCCATGGCCTCAAAATCCTCCTTAAAAACCTCCTCCATGACCTTCTCCATCCATGCACCCTTCATAATGAGGTCCCTCATCTTTATAACTACTAGAAATAATGGCCTAACACACCCCAGTGTTAATAACATCATGTATATGGTCAATCAATATACAATCCTTTTAGTCATGAGTAGTAGAGGTCAAAATCTTGCAATAACAAGATACATTCTTCTGTATCATGTGTTCCAGCAACAAACACCTACTTTTATCATGATATCCATTATAAATATCACATTCTACTAACATGGCATGCACTAATCTTCATGGGAAAATGCCATTTATATGTCCCTCTACTTTATAGTCTATGTACCATAGCCCACTATGCATCGTATAGGCTGAGTTCATAGACACTTTCTCCAGCTGATTTTCCATGGCAGCAATTTGGGCTTTAAGAAATGGACTAACTCTAGTATCAATGCTTTCCACTGCCTCAGTGCACAAGGTTGCCTCTAGAGCCTCACATAGATCTGTGAAAGTATTATGTTAAAGTTCCCTCTTGAATGGTGTGATCAGCCCTCCAATGAACCATTGAGCATGTTTTTAAGGATTAATGTCATAAGATAACTTAGATAGGAGAGTATTGAAACATGCATCATACTCCCACACACACTCCACCATTCCTTGTTGAATCTCCATTAGATCGTTGATGTTATTTTATTCAAACTCAAGAATTTGGAACTCCTCTAAAAATGTATCATGCAACATGATGTAATCCACCATCATATAGTGTGGATCATACTTCCCATAGCATCTATGTGTGTACCCTTGTAATGTCGTTACAAAATGAATCACCTTCTACTCTAGGCTAGTAATACACTTCACACACCCTAGTAACTCACATTTTTGCACATTCTCTACAACGTCTTCCACACCCTTGTAATCAGGAAAATGAAAATACATCTCAAAAAATATCTGCTGAGGTTGTTGAGGCCCTTTCCCACCAGATCTAGAACCTTGGCCTCCTCTAATATTTCCACGACCTCCACCACCACTAGATCCACTAGTCCCAACTCTTTCAAATCCACCAGATCCTTTTCCTATCATAGGTAAGGGACCTAATGAATTTTCACCCTGTGAACCCACCATCACAGTAAACTATACATTGACAGTCTACTAAGTCGACCCACTCCTATATGTGGCGCTTAAACCTTGTGAACCTACACCTTTCCTAAACGATGTGCTAGATAAGATTCCTCAAAACACTAGAAATTTCTGCATGGCCATAGATGGGTGTAATGTATAATGATATCTGCCTAATGTTATCTACTCACCAACACCAACTTAACTCAAAATACTTGTCTCAGATACTGGAAAACTAAGTGCCAGGGTTTGGTCACCTGGTGGGCTAATATGTGTGCCTATATATCTTCTCCTTTCTCCAAATGATGAGATCTCACTAGAAGCCGAGGGAGTCCCTCTCCTGCACTTTGCAAGGTGGGGTAGCACAAAATTCTCAGATTCCATGCCTTCCATGTGAACTTCAAATCCTTCCTGCAACATCTTCCTCCATAAATCCATCACACTAGCAACTTCACATTGTCTCGTCAACTCCCTTTCCTGATCTTCATTATACTTGAGACACCGCTCTTTTCTCTTTGCATCCTCTGTATGATCCACCATCTCTCACCACACCAGTTATTGCACCCCACATCTAGTGGGAGTTTAGATAGTCATGGGAAATGCTTCCAAACTCAAAGTAATAATCAATATATTGATTACTAACAACAAATCACACAAGAAATATCATCTCAGTTCTCACAAGAACTCAAACTCAGTAACCACTAGATAATAATCAGTTTAGATTACATACTCCAACGTGTAACTAGTCAACACCCCTTTCCACTAGTGATCACCAACATGAATCCAAGTCAGATCAGTATCCTACAATCATTGATATTCCTCTTGGGTCCAAACACAAGGTTGATAGTACCAACTCTTCCTTGATGTACATTCTAAGAGCCATTCATACAACTCTACTATAAAATAACATAATAATGTTTCATAAAGCTCGTGATATAGGTTCACCTCCACCCATTTTCATGTATAAAACTCATATCCAGTACTAAACCTTGGAAAAACATCATTCTCTATTCTTTTAAGCTAGGTATCGATATTGCCTAAGGTGAGACATTCTGTAATCCCACATCATTCTCATAATATCTTCAAAATAGGTCCCGAAAATAGAACCAAAATGTAGTCGCTATTTAACTCTTACTTCTCTTCAAACCCCAAGAAATGTTGGCCTATCACCCAAGTGTTGGGCACTCACCTGAGGTGCACACGGGTATCGAGCCCCTCTTTTACGTGAGCTTTATGAAAATGTTCTCCATTAATGAAGAAATGTTTACACAGATATAAATTGGTTACACTCATTCTTACAATCCAAATCAAGAACTAGATCTAAGTTCAAACACACCACATATGGAAGTAAACATGATCACATTACATAAATATCATAGATAAACCCTCAATAGTATCAAGAACACAAGGGTTTGAATCCATAGATAATAAATAAAACAAACATATCAAGATCCATAACAAAAATGTTTAGAACCAGTCCATTGTATTAATTCATCGCATTATAGTAGCCACAATTACATTAAAGATTCCGTGGATGGAGATAATACAACAACAGACCCTCAAAATGCTCTCTATGTTAGCTTCATTACATAGATTGCAATCATGTACTACATTTTATCTCTCTCTCTCTCTCTCTTCTCATATGCACACCTATCCATTATCTTTCTCCATATAGACACCTATCCATTATCTTTTCTCTCTCTTTCATCTCCTTGCCTGTGTATACATATTCTTCTTCTTACCTATGCCAAGTCATCATGACAAGAAAAGACCTAAATGAATATTCCATGATGGCCTAACCACCACCCAAGAACATGAAAAATTTCATCATTCATTTCCATATATCCTTAGAATGCAAGTGCTAGCTAATCCATAACAAACTTGGCTCCTTTTCCTATTATGATAACCACAATGATGCCTTGGGATATGCTTTACTTGATCTGTAAGTCTCCATAGCTTAGTGTTATCCATAAATTAATCTATTCGCCTTTCCATGTGCTCCCAAAATGTAAATTTGACTCATAGTCAAAAGATGACTACGTCCCGAATCCATCTTTCCTAGGTGTGAGCATTCATTCATCCCTAAAATTTACTTTCGTGTGTGCCTTCACGTCATGTTCATACGTGCCAAAACACTTCACTCCTTAGGTACTTTGGTCATTTTAGGGGATCAACATCATCCCACACTATTTCAATTTCTGACCTCGATAATCATTCGCACTTCTTGAAAAAAACTTCAAAGACATAAAATCTACTAAGGTAAAAATACTACATGGTTCAACCCTCTAACGGTTAACTGGAGTAGTTCAGGGAACTATATGTGTATTTAATCCTTAATCTTCCCCCATGCCTTCAATTACCTAGCGCATATCCTACAATGCTAGGCATTTGGTCTGGGGTGACTTCCTCTACTTTCCCCTTGAGCACATTTATGGCTACAATAGCTCCACACAGATGCCTTTGAACTCATCCATCCACTCAGTGATGGAGTCCAAGAGTTCCTCAATCAAGATATCCACTTTTTTACACTTTGTTTTTATCTTATCATTCTAATTTATTGTATCAACAATCAATTACACACACTTAGACTTATTTGTTGGGATCTTCTCTTGCAAGTCCTTGAGAGTGGCAATAGAACCAAAATGTAGTCTCTATTTACCTCTTACTTCTCATCAAACCCCAAACACTTTGTCCTATCACCAAGTGTTAGGCACTCACCTGAGCCATGCGCAGGTGTCAAGTCCCTCTTTTATGTGAGATTCATGAGAATTTTCTTCATTAATAAAGAAGTGTTTGCACAAATAGAAATTAGTTACACTCATTCTTAAAAATCCAAATCAAGAACCATAAAAAAGATGTTTAGAACCACTCCATTGTATTAATTCATCACATTATAGTACCCACAATTACATTAAAGATTCCATGTTGGAGATAATATAATAATCGAGCCTCAGAATGCTCTCTATGTTAACTTCATTATAGAGCTTACATTCACGTACTACACCCTCTATCCCTCTCTCTCTCCATACGCACACCAATCAATTCTCTTATCTCTCTTTTATATTCTCTCCTACATATACATAATCTTCTTCTTAACTTTACCAAGTCATCATTACAATAAAAGGCCTAAAATAATCTTCCATACATGCCTAACCACTACCTAAGAACATGCCAAATGTCATCATGTTTTTCCCTAATTTAGTATCCTTATCATGCAAATGCAAGCTAATACATAAAAAACTTGGATCTTTATCCCGTTGGGATAACCATAATGATGCCTTGGGATATACTTTACTTGAGTTTCAAGTCTCCATAGCTTAGCGTTATCCATAACTAAATTTGTTCACATTTCGATGTGTTCCCCAAATGTAACTTTGACTCATAGTCCAAAAATGAATAAGTACTAAATCCATCATACATGGGTATGAGCTTTCATGCATCCCCAAAATTTACTTCTGCATGTTCCTTCACATTGTGTTCTTGTGCGCCACAACCCTTTGTGCCTCATGTACTTGGTCATTTTAGGGGCTCAACATATTCCTTTCCATTAACTTGAAACAAGAGAGAGAAAATTTGATTAACACCAAAATTATTATGAAATATAAGAAAATTATCCAAGAATCACCAACAAGCTGAGGAAAAACTTCATCAGCTCCAAACATCATGAAGTATTCCAAGAAGCAAGCAAACCCCACTAGGTCTTCAATGGCTAAAAATTTTGTCTTGCAAAACAAACAACTTAACATAGAAAATATCATCCTCATAATACAAGTCATATACCATTAGAAATTTATTTGAGTATACTTTCCAGAATAAATCACATTTTCAACTAACACATAGTGTAAGACCTCTAAACAACTCAAACTCTGAAACTGCTCCAAACTAGCTTGAAGACCTCATAACTAGGACTTTGAAACAGATCTGGTTCACCTATCAAAACACGTCATCAAGATAAAAACCATATACCATTGGAAATTTCTCTTAATCTACTTTCTATAAAAAAATTACTTTTCCTTCCAACTCACAGTAGAATGTGTTCAACTAAGCCAATATTTGAAACTTCTCATTCAGGCTTCTAGGTCTCAAGAACGAGGCTTGAGAAATGAATGCTACTTCACCTTCAAAATAAATTTTGAGTAAAAAATCCACCTAGAATACATTAAGGAAACTTTTACCAGTATGTACAAGTACTAATAACCATATATCATGTGGATAAATACACTCTAACACACCTATTTCTTCACACCTTCTTGAGGATCCAACAACAGATTTCTACACCATTATGTGTTCAAATTGAAAAAAACCTCATCATATAAAACCAAGAGATTAAAAAAATCATATAAGGTTCTTACATGCTATCCATGATGAAAAATAAAAACTACATCATGCAAAATGATCACACTCAACTCAAACAACAAGACTAACATTTTAGCCTTTAAGGCCAAAATCAGTAAGGTCACTTTCAACACCCATAACTTCCATTTTACCCAAGAAATCAACCTTAAAATATTGATGTATATTTATAATACCTTGCAAGGACTGTGGAACAATCTAGTTTTCATCCTGGAACTTCCATCTTACCCCTGAAATAGTTAAAACCCACAAAACTAGGGATTTTCTATCTCTTCCCAAATCGGCTGGAACATGAAACCAATCTCAAAATGAGCTCTGTTGAATTATTTACAAGCCCAAATCATCACTTATAAATGTCAAGATAATTTGGAGACTAAACAAGACAAACCTCCCATGTCATTCTATAAGAAGGGTTTTGTTAGGGTTTCAAACCAAGTTATCTTCTTAACTATTGTTCATAAAAACCTAACAATCAAACCACCTCATTATTTTTGTAAAAAAATATTATCTCAATGAAAAATCAACCCCCAACACCACTAGTTCCTAAGAATGTTTTTTTGAGTTGGTGATCATAAGATGTTTCAAATTTGAGTTATATTTTGCTTCTTCTCAACTCAATTTTACAAGAAACTTCATAACTTATGCAAAATTCTTCACTTTGAATATAACTAGTCATGAAGCATTATGATAACATCTTATAACTATGGAGAGGGGAGGAGGAGGATGAGTGACTGGTGAGTGAGAGAAGGAGATTTTGAAAAATGATGGGTGAGAATATGATGGTAGGGGTATTTCAACTAGTCCCATGGACTCTGTTGGGACTAAAGGAGACATAGTGGGCCAAGGACATGATGCTGGTATAGAAAAGGGCATAGGAAACAGTGCATATGCTTCGTGGTCGGATTTAGTGAAAAATGGAACCATTTTGAAAGGCCCAAAATTTTTTCTATAGGCAACTAGAGGGGCCTTAGGATGTTTCTTGGAGATTATGGACTCTATTTTAAATAACACCACTAAAAATTTGGACAAATATTTGGTTGGAAAAATTGTGGGAGGAAGACCCAATATCAATGTTGTGAGAAGCTGGGCCAAACTTAAGTGGAACCTAAAAGTAAATATGGAGGTAAGCACCTTAACCAATGGTTTCTTTCTCTTTAAGTTTATCACTTAGGAAGATATGTTAAAGGTTTTGGAGGATGCACCCTAGTTTTGGGGAAAATCAGGATGGTACCTTAGGAAACGGGAACTAAACTTTCACCTGGAGAAGGAAAATATGAACTAGTTCTCGATATGGGTTAGTTTACCTAATCTACCTCTAGACATTTGGCATAAGGATATTATAAAAGGGATAGCCAAATCATTTGACCCCTTGGTGCTCATATATAATGATACCCTCAACATGACCAGACTTGTGTGTTCTAGATTTTGCATATATACTATTTCAAGAATGGATATCCCTAACTGCATCAAGCTAAAGTCTAGAATAGGGATCTGGAAACAAAAAATTGAAATCGAAAGTATCTTGGCTAAATGTTCTAAATGAAATGGATGGAGTCATACATCTCAAAGTTGTAAGTTCAAGATCTCTTAGGTGTATTTGGTGGTAAACCAGAATGAAGGGAAGGAAGATAAGGGAAAGGAATAATGTAAATTGTTGTAGACCATTGCAAGGTTTTTTTTAAGAACCATATGGAAGGGTACAAATCATTAAGAATCACTGAAAGAGAATAACCTTTGCAAACCCTGACTGTAAAAGTTCTAGAAATGAATGAAGAAGGATTCACCTTGGTTGTAATTAAGAAAAGAAACAAATATATCCCAATGTAAAATTCTAATATTATTGGGGGGAAGGGGTAGTCAGATAAGGAACAAATTCCTCCTAGGAAGCTAGAACTTCAAGTTTCTAACAACAAGACAGGTGAGAATATCATTATGGAAAATAGTATCAAGAAGGGACAAGATACTGTAGATTTTATTTTAGAAGAAATTTTGATAGAAAAGACACAAAACTAGTCTAGACAAGAACAAATCCCTCCTCAATCTAAAGTCTTGAAAGGAAATAAAATGGGAGGAGACTTGATAATTCAAACTGCAGATGAAATCCTTAATGTAAAACAAATATTCCATAAGGAACAAGAAGAAAAGTGTGAAAACCAAATGGCATCACCAGTTCTTAAGGGTGAATATTCAAAAGTGACACCATCCAAATCTGGTTAAAAGGAATATGTTAGTGGTGAGAATCCAATTAAAATTGATACACATAATAAGAAACAGGGAAAACCCAATAAATTTGAATCAAGAAAAATGAATACTCAGAGGGATATAGATTCAGGGAAATAGACTTGTTTGGATCAAAAGGTCTTTCAAAAAAAAAAAATTCAATCTTAGAAAATGAGTTGTATCTCCTAAAATGGAAGATGACTTAACAACCCGAAAAAATGGAGGATACTTAAAGTTTTGATAAAATGTCAGAATATAGATTTAATAGCCCTTAAAAAAATTAAAATGAAGGAAGAAATTTTTCTAAATTCATGTAAGTTCTTTTTTAATAACATTAAGGCATTTATTGTGAGTTATATTGGTACCTCTAGAGAGCTTATTATTTGGAATCCTTCCACCTTTAAGGGATCTCTCTTAGTAAAAAAAACAATCATATGACAGTCATGATGAGAAACCTAAGTAGTGGTAAAATTTGGGTCTTATCTAATATTTATGCTCTTACTCTTTATAAGGACAAGAGAAAATTGTGGAAACATATCATTAAATTCAAAAGTATTATCATATGATCAGATTGGTTTGGGGCTGGCGATTTTAATACTCCAATGTACCCCTTAGAGAAAAAAGGAGGGTCCATGGAATATATAATTGGGATGGAGGAATTTAAATAATTTATTCTCTCATCTAATCTTATGGATATTGAGCATAAGGGTAGTAAATATACGTGGTCAAATAGAAAATTTGGATCCCAACTTATTCAAGTGAGACTTGGTAGGGAATTAGATTTAGAAGAGTGGTTGAAGAATGATATCTCTTTATTCTCTCTCCCAAGGATCGGGTATGATCATAACCCAATCCTTTTGATGCTAAAATACCTCTCTAGAAGAAAAACCCCCTTAAGATTTGAAAAAATGTGGCTTTAGAGTGAGGAGCTAAAATATCTCATTACTGAATGGTGGAAATTAAATGTGTAAGGCATATCCATCTTTAGATTATCCAAAAAGCTTCAAAATGTTTAAATGAATCTGAAAAAATGGAACAAAAATATATTTGGAAATATATTCTAGAAGAAATATGAATTGAAAATGGACATCCTTAATATTTAGATGAAGAATGAATGGGGGGCTTTAGGTGTAGAAAAATGAAGACTATGAAAATGAAAGAAATATTTTGTCTTATTACCAAAATATCCTGGCGAAGTAAGAAATTTTTTGGAGGAAAAAATCTCATATAACTTGGCAAATAGAGTGTGAAAAAAATACTATATTCTTTCATTTAACCACTCTAAAAAGAATAAGTTTCAGTAGAATTGAAAAAATTAGGATAAATGAAGGGCTAAATCTGGAAGACAAGGAAGGAATCAAATAAGAGGCCACATTTTTTTTCAAAGAGTTGTTAACTAATCACAATAGACCTAATATGGAAAAGGAAAATGATTTCTTTAATTTCATTCCTACCTCGGTGTCTAAGGAATATAAAAAAAATCTTTCGACTACTCTTTCTATGGAGGAGGTTGAATTTACGATCAAACATATAAATCTAAATAAGGCCCATAGATTGGATTGGTTTACAGCTTTTTTTTTCAGCACTTTTGGGAAATAATAAAAAAGGATGTCTATAAGGCATTGGAGGAATTATTCAATAACAATAAAATGTTTAAAGACATGAACTACACTTTTTTGGCTCTTGTTCTAGAATGTGGCAATGCTATGGAATTCAAATACTTTCACCCAATAAGTTTATGTAACACTTATTTCTCCTTCCTACACTACAATTTCTCTCCCTCAGACTACAATTTCTCCTTCCTACACTTATTGCTGAACAACAAGGGGGGTTTGTAATGGGAAGACAAATTCAATATTGTATTATTACTATCAAAGAGATTATTCACTCGAAAAAACTTAGTAAAAAGGTTGCTATGATCCTTTAAATTTATATGGCTAACGCACATGACAAGGTTTCTTGGAGCTTCTTGGATAAAATACTACTAAATTTTGGATTTGATAATTCCTTTTGAATTTTTACCAAGGCTTGCACCTCTAATGCTTGGTTTTCTATCCTTCTCAATGGTAATCCTTGTGGGTTATTCCCAAGTACACAAGTATTTTGGCAAGGGGACCTACTCTCCCCCTTTCTTTTTATTCTTATAGTTGAAGCTCTTAGTAGGAGACTCAATTTTTAAGTTCATATTGGTAGGATCAAAGGTATATCTCATGCAAGTGGAGTGGATAATTTCTCACACCAACATTTTATTGATGACAAAATACTTGTTGGAGAACCTACGATACCTGAAGCAGAAGATTTTAAAAAACTGTTAGATGACTACAAGTAGGTTTCTAGGAAACTCGTGAACTACAGAAAAAGTTATATTTATGTCTTAAATACTATGGAAGGAAGGAGAAATAATATTGATTAAATTTTAGGATGTTATATCAACTCCTTGCTTGCCTATTATTTAGGCATGCCTTTAGGAGATAATAGACATTTTATCGGCGAATGGAACTTCCTTATTAAAAGGTTTCAAAATAAATTGGTATGGTGGAAAGAAAATATTTTGTCACAGGCTGGGAAAATTAATCTTCTTAAAATCTACCTCCAAATCATCTCAGTGTATGTGATCTCCCTTTATCAACAACCTCTAAAGATAGCTGAAAAAATTTAAAGAATCCAAAAAAAATTTCTATGCAGTGGAACTGAAAGAAAAGAAAATATTTATTTGGTGGCTTGGAGAAGAGTATGAAACCAAAAAATATGGGTGGTCTAGGTTTAAGATATTGGAATAACTTGAATAAATCCTTATTAAAAAATTGGATGGAGACTTATTAGTGAAGAAAGGGCTTGGATAAAAATATTTAAAAAGAAATATTGGGAGGATGCCAATGATGAGAGATGGATCTTTAAACCTTCTTATTTTAATATCTCAAGAATTTGGAAAGCCATAAATTGGGAAAAGGATACTGTGTGAAAAGGATGTACATGGAAAATAGGTGATGGTAGGAAATTTTATGCTGGAATGATATATGGGCAGGAAACTTTAAGTTAGAAGATAAATCCCCTCTAATAAGTAAGTTGTTGGAAGTGAAATATGGGAGGATGGTTACTAACTACTTGTCAGAATAAGGGAGTTTTAAGAAGTTGAAACAAAGTGAGCTATATAGACAAGATCCCACAAGTGAAATGGAAAAAATTTTAAAATTCCTACATGACTAGTTGTACTTTAACAAAAATTATCAAGATAGAATAGTTTGGCATAGGGAAGAAAATGGTTTATTATCAATAAAGTCTTCCTATGCTCAATTTTTTTAGGGTGAGCTTAGTGAGGATGATGTATTATTTGGTAAATAATGGAATAATAATATCACTCCCAAGGTCTAGACTTTCAGGTGGCTTACTGTTAACAATAAAATCTTCACTATTGATAACCTTACTAAAAAGGGATTTTACATGGTGGACATGTGTGTCTTACATGAAAATAATTTGGAGACAGTCAATCATTTGTTTATGGAATGCACCTTCTCTCTCAAAGTTATAACAACTATTTTAGCTTTTTTCTTTGTCAAATGGGTTAGCTTTAATGAGATCAAATTTACTTGGGTATAATGGTGTTGTCATTTCAATAGCCAAGGCTTTAAAAATCTTTATATCATAAGCCTTGGACACGTTTTGTGGGAAGTTTGGAAAGAAATAAATGGGAGAATCTTCAAAGGAAAGAGTATATCAAACAATATTATTTCTAAAATATGCATACAAGTTGTTAAGAACAATTTCACTATCCTTAAAAATAAAGAACTAGAAATATTAGAAAGAGAAAAACAAATTTTGAGTAATTGTCTCCTCCCATATAACACTCATCCTACCAAAATCAATCATAGAGAAGAAATTAAATGGATCCCTCCTCTGGAAGGTTTAATTAAACTAAATTTTGATGGAATAGACAAGGGGAATCCAGGGAAAATAGGTGGAGGTGGTATTTTTTGGGAATCTAAAGGTAATTTTATTCTATAATTTTTATTTAATCTAGGTATACAAACATACCGTGTTGCTGAGGCAGCAGATAAGTTTTTTGGAGTTGAACTGGTGAAAGAGAGAGGTTTTAACTCGATAGTGGAAGTGATTCTATGAATATAATATATTACATGCTGCACACAAAATCCATTTATTTATACATAGAAGACTTCATAAGAATCTCCAAAAGTAGAATGTCATCCTTTACCTCTATATCTTTCAAACACATATATATAGAAGGAAACAATGTGGTTGATATCTTAGCAATCAAGGGGGTGTGGAATACAAAGTTTAATGTTGTTAGTAACTCAACAAGTTTGGATGAACATACACTTTGAACTCTCAAAGGGGACCTTGACCCAAAATCCATATCCCTATTATGGTGTACTTTATAAATTGCATTCATGATAAGAACATGTTTTTAGAGGTTATGGATTCACAGGATACACTCATGCAAAATTTTACATCTCATTTCTTCAAAGGTGGGAAAGAATGGGTTTATCCAATTATTATCTTGTTTTTACCTATCCTACGTTGTGAAATTATTCTATCACAGAGTAAAAAAGAAAAGGAATTTTGAGTTGGAAGAACATGAAAAAGGGCTTCAACAACACTATGGGTGGGGATTTAGTGAGAACTGAGCCTGTTTCTGTGCTGGAAATCTCAAAGCAGGATGCTACATTGTTAGATAAAGATGGGTTATTAAGTTTTTTAATATGTTTGATGGGTATGGTGAAGATCTAAGTTCTCAAGTTGTCATCTCATGGAATGAAGGTTATGTCTATTTTGAGGATGTCTCTTTCACTGTCTCTCTAAAGTTCATTGTTAAATTACTTGGCCTATCTTTGGAGGGAAGATGCATTTTCAAGCCTAAAACTGACTATAGCCTAGAAGTTGACCATTTTATGGATCGTAAGGGTTCTCTAAAACAACACTTTAATGGAATTAATAGAGAAAAATAACCATCACCTTATGATGAAATTTCCCATTTTCTCATGTCTTATATTACATTGGAGGGTCTTTATAAGGTTATTTATGGATACCAGTTCCCCATGCTTAACCATATTCAAAATGGAAGATTGTATAATTTCCCCAACTTCCTCTTTTTTTCTTTTTCTAATTTTGTGGAGTAGGTTTGTAAAGATACTTTTACCAAAACCCTGCATCAAGGTCTCTGTACGTACTAGAAATTATAGGGTACTACACCATCGAAATAATGTTACACATGCCCTAATGATGATACAGATCTCCTTGCAAGGTGTTCAGAATCTAGAAAGGCTCACCATGTATGCACTTATATCTCGCATACCCCGCTCAGCCTCCGCATGCCTAGTTTTGCCCCTTTTTCCCCTTTCTTCTTGCATTCTTGTCTTCAGTAATGGAACCCCCACCCTGCCTGAGTGGCAGTACCATAACCACCCCGCCCTGCACAAGGTGGCGGTTTTGTTCGTGTTCTCTAGATTCTTCCGATGATAGCATCAAATGTAAATCTTAAAATTTACATGCTTTCTTCAACCACTTTGGCTTGCATTAATGTTTTTTGCTCCCTGGGAATAGTTTTTTTCCTTTGTTTATAGTAAAAGAGATCAAATGGGAGTTACCCTCTGGTAAATGCATTGGTTATAAATAGCCAACTTGTTTTCAAGCAAATGGCCCCTCATCTTTTCAATTCTCTTATTCAATCTTTCTATTTCTTTCTTATAATTCTGTCAGTTCATGTTTTGCTTCCATTTTTGGTGTTTTAGAGCTTATATAATCTTCTTGTTTCAGTCTTATTCAATTACTACTTCATATAATCAGTTTAGCATAGAATAGCTTCATTTCTAGACTAGAATCCATTAAAGTTGCAGGTTTTGTTTTTTCACAAGAATAGGTTCTGAAACTCTTGGTACACTTGTGTTGTATCCCCACAATAAATCCCACTAGGAATTGCATAGTCAAGCTCTGTTCACTTGTGTTATCCCTTTCCTACTCACATTATATTCGGTCTATATCCAAAGCTGCCATTGTTCGAATGCTATCTTCTGTTGATATTATCATATACATACTTTTTGGATTCACAAGGACACAAAGGAACAAGGAGATCACACTGAGGGGATGAAATCACACACAACTGGATTTACCACTATTCTGTAAACACCAGGTTTGAGCTATCAAAGTTCTAGTTACAACATATCAAATAGAGTAGTGAATTATTTCATTTCAGTTAAAAGTTTGCTCTCGATATTACCAGGGAAGCTGTGGGGATTGATAGTTTCTTAGAAATTGTAATCATTCCTCACTTCTGAGGTAGTATTGAGAGCCTTTCAAATTAATATGTTTAGTTGCTTAGATATTTAGGATAAAATCACAATTGCACAGGAAAATAGCCATACTAGGCTACTTTGTTTGTTTTCATTCAGTTTCTAGATTAGTTGTCCATTTTATAAATCTACTAAAGTAGCTACTCTTTAATTTCATTAAAGTACATCATTGAAAATACAAAAATAGCAGGATGCTTGTAGAGTGTAAATACGTCTTTCATAATCAGTTTATTAAATGTTAGTTAAAAATTGAATCATTTTTTAATGACAATCACATGACCTAGAGAGCCTAGAGAATATATACTTGAACCCATAGTACCTCAACCAAATTTACCCCCGACTTTAGCTAACATAGATCAGAACCTTAGGATACAGGTGTTTCGAGTAAAAAAAAATTACAAGAAATTAGTGAGCAACTAAGAGGATTGAATATTAAAGATGAAAGAGCTTACACATTCTAGTCAAACCATCCAAACTATAGATTGCCTTGATAAAACACCTGAATGACCGTGTAAGGGTTCGAATGAGAAAAAACATTTGGTTACGATCCTTTGTTTTCACAGCCTAATGCATGAGACCTCCTCATTGACATAGACACTAGCTTACGTATCTAAGTTTCTAGAACACTTGTTAGGTACTCCGAGAAAATCATACAACTTCTAGTTTTAAATGTAGAGGACGAAAAGGCATACGATTACTGGATAGTTGGGAGAAGGGATTGATTCTTCACATGACCATAACAGGTCCAAAATAACCATGAACTCACAGTTGTGATCCCCAAATCCCACAACCCAATGAGCCTATAAATCAGTCAAGTATTGACACCGGCTTGCGAACGCTGGTATTTAGGTCTTCACCACTCCCGCCAAATATTACAACACAGTTTTCCATATTAAATATAGAGGCAAATCAATCTAATATTTTTCTAGGCTAGACTAGAGAACCACCCATAGTTCACTACAACTCCATTAAACCACCTACCACTACTTTCATGACCTTGTCTGGAGATATATACGAAGCTCCCATAGGTCACTTCCCATGTATCCAACAACCAAGAAAGAGGATCTCGACAGAGCTTGACATCAATTTAAGCCTCTAAGCAGCCATTATATCTGAATGATCCATTACACCAATCCAGGTTAGGAGGGCCTTCTTTGCCTTAGATTCACAGATTCCATTACTGTGTATTGAGGATTTAAGATTACCCGATTAGCTTATACATATCTATCCACATTCAAAATTCACCGACTGTCTCAACACGACCTCGAGATATCAAGTACGAAGAAGAGGTAATTGTAGATTCCCATGCTTGCATGTTACTTTTTCCATCATACGAAATTGGTGAACCCAACGTGAAACAAATAGTTCTCTTTTTTTTATTTTTTTATTTTTAATTTCTCTCATCCACCTTCACTCTTTCCCATTATTTTGTGGGTATTCATATACCCACTGAATATGTTAGGATATGACGTATATGGCAGACCTCTCTTAGGTCTCAAAGCAAGATATAATCAAACAAATAGACAACCATCACCCTCACTTTCTGTATGGGTTGATAACTATTCGAGTAATTACTTGTCATCTCAAACTCCCCCTCACAGAACTAGTTCTAGTTCTTCATTCCGAATCAAGGAATTTGATCAATTTACACAAACAAAACATCAAGAACCATCAGGCTCTAATAATATGATGTTTATTAGGGACTCTGCTTCATCTCCTCGGGTCTTATTTAGACCATAGATCTGTAGACAGTCATACCCACTCCCCTTTTTGGATGAGGAGTACTTGGCACGCTTCGCTAAAAGTGAACAATGCTTCCAAAATATGTATCCACCTATAGGGAGTTTACAAATACAGTCTGATACCCTATTCCAGGAGAATACCCCCATTCCTCCACCTATGGGAAATACCCTCAGTGAAACTTGACAGGTTAATGACCAATTCATAGCAAGGTATCATACCCCCTTACAACCTCAAGCTATACAACAAACACCCTTAAGGAAAATCACTACGTATTCACCGATGGAGGTCATTTCAGCCTTAGCTGAGAAGGTTAGAGGGATAGAACTTGCTCAAAAATACCAAAAATTCATATTTTGGGCAAGCAGGAATCCCCAACCCTCTACATCACCCTAGTCAAGTTGACCTCCTTACAGGAACAGGCACGTTAGGCATGCCTCCTCAAAATCCTTATAATTATCCACAGCAAATGCCAACTAGGATAGTGTTTTCAAACGCCGCTTCAGTTGAAAACATGACACCTCTTGGCTTGGCACCAAATAACCTGTACCGAAACAATACTCCTCCTTACTTAAACATTTATTCAAATTTACCACAAGGAGACATGTTCTCTTCTCCCAGGATGTTCGTTCAACCACAGGGATTCCCTTATGTTCCTACAAATGCATATACTATGCCATATCAACAACCCATTCCCCCTCAACCCCGTCAGCAAGCCCCATCGATGGTCGAGGCCTACATAGTAGGGACTTATTCAGAATATTTAAAAGAGCCCCTAAACTTCACCTTACAAAGTGTTATGCTTCTGAGACCTCTTCCTGATTTTCCCAAATACAAAGGGGAAGGAGACCCGAACTCACACATTAAGTCCTATGCCATAGCCATATGGGTTTTACTCCCTTGGGATGGGGTTTTCGCGAAAATATTCCCTAAAACTCTAGAAGGCATTTCCCTTGATTGGTATTACAGAATACCTAAAGCTTTGATATACTCATTTAAACAACTCGTGTCAGAATTCATGAAAGCTTTCAACATGAACAAATTGTTAAGAACGGGAATCAAGGAGTTATTACATATCAAACAAGAACATAATGAATCCACCACTCATTTTATCCAAATATGGTGTATGGTTCTCTAGTCATCAGTGAGTGCTCCAAATATGGATCAAATGGAGCTATGTGATTTATTCCTTAATTCACTTAATAGAGAGATAAAGGAAGAAGTCCAGAAGTTCCCACTAAGAACTTATGATGAAGTACTCAAGAGTGCTCTCTGAATTGACCAAGCAACAATTAATAGTGGTCGTAGGACATATGGGACAAATGGGAAATTCACCACTCCCAATCAAAACATCTCAGCCTATCCTAATGTTGGGAACACTAATCAAGGACCTAAGATCCTTAACAAGAACCATGGCGCTACAATAGATGGAGTAACTGACCAAGCTAAAAGGGCAAATGTTGTAAACATTTCGTCACTTGTTAATAATCGGTGAAATAATAATTTTATCGCAACAATCAACACAGTGGAAATTAGTCATCCACAACGGAAACAACAACAACAACAGCAAATCTAGATGCAAAGTCCAAATCGAAACCCAACTAGATATCAGAGTCAAAACCAAAGGCAACAACCTAAAAATTTTAACTCTAACAATTAGCAACCTTATCAAAATTTCAGGCCACACCAGTTTTGAATCAACAACCTCAAAATTACAATCCCAATCTATATTGTGGCTTCCACAAGATTCAAGGCCATGATACTAGGACTTGTCGTGAATACAATAAATTCATGCAGCATTTGCTAGAAGATCAAAAACAACTCTTTATAGATATGTTTTTAGCAAATTTTTTAGTACCCATGCCAAACACTTATGCAGGGGCAGTTTCCCCTCTAAATGCATCCCTTAAGATCTTTAATGACCCCCTCCTAAACCATTCTAACAACAACATGTTAGATCCTAACAGAACAAATAAGGGTACCATGACAGGAAACAATGATCATGAAGCTTCAACTTCATTAAATCCACCAGTCACACCCCAATTAAGAACTCGACCTCAAACTAAGATAGTTGGTTTAGTGGAGTTAGATGCCAAACTACCCATAGAAACCATAATAATAACATGGGATTATTCATCCCAACCTACTCCAACTTATCCTTTGGAGCCAAACAACAGTCAACAAACGTTGGTAAAACCCATAGGTGCCTATTATTTAATTAATGATTTGACCAAGACCTTCTCTCACATCTCCTTGGATTTGTTAAGGAAATCTCCCGCCCATAGAGCTACTCTCTTAGAAGAACTAGGCCTTGGTCATTTAATCAACATCACTCCTCCCCCAAAAATGCAAGTGAACCATGTGGACTTTGACATTTATCCTCTGGGGCAGCTAGATAGGGATACAAAATTTATATTCGATATAAGTAAAAATGCCAACAGACGCTGAAATTACATGAAGAGGCGGCCCAACTTTACATTTACAAGTTTGGGTCTAGAATAATTATGTTAAACGTGTAATGGTTGATGATGGGACAATAGTCAACATAGTCCCCTTCGCTTTCCTTCAAAAGTTAGGATATGGAGAGAAAAACTGTTCCACGACACGAAATACGCTAAGAGGTTATGATAGCCTCAAAGCCATGTCGATTAGAGCCATAGTTTTACCAGTCACTTTAGGACCCAAGACGGTCCTCACTGAGTTTTATATTATAGATCAGGAAACCAATTATAATATGATCCTTAGTCGGCCATAGATACACCACATGAAGGCAATCCCTTCCATGTTATTCCAAGAAATATTCATGGCACAAGGTGACCCAAAACACTTTGATATACACCTAGCTAGTTTAAAGAAAAGACCAGGTATCCACTCTGAGTTTGAACTTCTAGCAAACCAGCTTGTCAAACCAACTAATTCACAACCAAAAGAAAAGCTGATACCCACCACTGAGTTGGAAATTTCAAATCCAGCTGAGGACATTCCAGTACTCAAAAGTGAGAACAATGCTATCAAATCAGTATCACTAGGGACTACCCGCAAAATTTTTTTTGAGTTGTTGGAGAAAGACTTACCTATTCTTATACCATTTGATTCCATGGGTATAGGACACACCCTGGGAATCACTTCTCTTCCATCATATGAAGTTTTTATGGTAGAGGTAACTAAAGCAGAAGAAACAGATATGGAAAATATCCCAACATCCATTTTTCCAAGCAAGTATTGGACTCTCCACTTCGATGGAGCTAGATGTCACTTTTGAGCTAGGGCAGGGGTGATCTTTACTTCACCTGAGGGAAAGATCCTACCTTTCACCTTCAAATTAAAATTTGAATGTACAAACAATGGAGTTAAGTGCGAAGCTCTCCTCCTTGGCCTCATTCTAGCCAAAAGAATGGGTGTTAATAATAGTAGAGTGCTAGGAGACTCATAAATAGTTACAAACCAAGTCTCTGAGGTATAAGAAACTAGGGATGAACATTTACAACTATATAAAACAGCAGTATTAGATCTAAGCAAGGGATTCAACTTTGTATCAATTGAAGGAATCCCATAAGAGCAGAACCTTCTCACAGACTCAATAGCAACCTCATCCTCCCATTTCTCCCCAAACAACGAGTTAGAGGATACAAATTTCATGGTATCACTTCATACCAAACCATTAGTACGTAAAATACCAACAAACTCACTCCTAGCTCATGGAGAAACTGAAGATGATTTATCTATCATAGGTCACTTTGATGATGATAGAGTCACTCTCGAATATCTAAATGCCTACGTGGAGCTACACCTTGCTCACCATGTAGTTGATCTTTCCCTAATACCTCATTCCTCTTCCTACTTTAGAAATCCCACAGTAGAGTCTCCTCCACAGAACGATCTCGATATCTACGAGATAGAAAATGGAGAGAGCTTGGAATTACCTCTAGCCCCACCTAGATTTGAAGAAGGTAACGCTTCTTTAATAGAAGAAACCATTGACATAAACATTGGAACGGAGGAAGAACCAAAAATGTTGAAGTTGGGATCCTCATTAACTCAAGAGGAGATAGAAATACACACCCAAATCCTCAAGGAACATCAAAAGGCTTTTGCATATAATCATAAAGAAATGACAGGTATTGCACCACAAGTTGTAGTACATAATCTCGTCACTAAACCAAATACGAAGCCAATTAAACAGAAGTCAAGACCAATGAAGCCAAAAGTGGCTCTCATGGTAAAAGAGGAAGTAGTAAAACTTCTCCAAGTAGGATTCATCAAGCCCATTGACTATTCACAATGGGTATCTAATATTTTTCCCATCCTTGAAAAGAATGGGAAGATGCGCATTTCATAGATTTTTAGGATATTAACAAAGCTTGTCCCAAGGATGACTTCCCATTACCATCCATTGACGTCATTGTTGACACAACAGCTGGATTTTAACTACTGTCCCTCATGGATGGGTTCTTAGGGTACAATCAGATTAAAATATCTAAGCAAGATCAAGCCAAAACCACATTCATAACTCCCTAGGGAACTTATTGTTACGTTGTCATGCCATTTGGTCTTAAGAACACTAGCACTACATATCAGCAGGCAATGACTTGTATATTCCATGATCTTATCCATAAAATTGTGGAATCCTATGTGGATGACTTCTTGGCCAAAGCCAAGAAACATTGTGATCATCTAGAAGTGCTCCGTATCATCCTCTCATGACTAATCAAATATGGTGTCACATTAAATCCAGAGAAGTGTGTGTTTGGTGTGACAGGAGGCAAAACTTTTGGGATACATTATATCTTCACGAGGGATTGATGTTGATCTAGCAAAAATACGGGCTGTTCTCGAAATGAACCCACCATCGGATTAGTTTTGAATCAGGTCATTTCTTGGGAAACTCGATGTAATCCGAATGTTCATCCCAAATTTAAGTTTTACCATTCATCTAATCAACAATCTACTCAAGAAATATTATAGTGTTGATTGGACTGAAGAATGCAACGAGGCCTTCAAAGTAGTTAAATGCTTCTTGTTGTCACCACCCACGCTAATGCCTCCCAAACTAGACCACCCTTTGATCCTATACTCATGAGCCACTCATGTCTCGCTAGCCTGCATGCTGGCTCAAGAAGACAATGATAAATGAGAACGCGTGATATATTTCATTAGCTGAACGTTTCTCGATTATGAAACATGTTACACATAGGCAGAGAGAGAATTCCTTGCCATAATTTTTTCAAAAAAAAAATTGAGACATTACATGTTAAACCAGGAAACAAGGTCATTGTGAAGACAGACGATTTACGAACATTTCTCACACAAGGATCTTTATCTAAAAAGGTGGGCCATTTCATAACCTTAATGGGAGAATTTGAGTTAACATTCATGAACCAAAAATCTGTTAAGGAAAAAATAATTGTAGACTAGTTAGCTGACAATCCACTAGATGGAGGTGAGCTGGTAAATATAGAATTTCCTGATAAGTGTGTATACTTTGTCAAAAGTAGGCCCCCCATCTCTACATGTCCCTGGTATACTAATATCATTAATTTTATCATGGACTATACATACCCAGAAGGTGCCACGTCACAACAAAGAAGGCGGTTACACATTATTACTGCTAAATATGTTTTTTAGACCATGTACTCTATCGTAGAGCCTTTGATGGCATGCTTCAAAGATGCATTGACATGGAAGAATCTAAGAAGATTCTTCATGAATCCCACAATGGGATGTGTGGAGGCCACTTCGGTGGTCATGCCACTTCTCATAAAATACATCGGATGGGCTATTTTTGGCCCACTCTCGAGCATGATGTAGTGGAATTTGTATGTAAGTGCCACAAATTCCAAGAATTCTCTCACGAGATTTACATGCGAGCACAATCCCTGCAACCAATAGTGACTCTGTGGCCCTTCTCCATGTGGGGTCTAGACTTGATATGGAAATTCTCTACCTCATCAACCGATGGCCATAATTTAATAATTACAGCCACGGAATATTTCACCAAATGGGTGGAGGCCATGCCTCTCACCACTATACCAGGTTCGGTAATTGCCAAATTCATTCTAAACCAAATTATCTACAGGTATGGTGTCCCACAAGTCATTATCTCAAATAATGGCATGTCCTTTAAACACGATGAAGTCCGTGAGCTATGTAGCAAGTTCAATATAAACCATCACACGGCCTCGCTTTACTACCGTCAAGCCAATGGGCAGGCCGAAGCGACAAACAAAATGTTAAAAGCTATTCTCCTCAAAACAGTCAAGGAGAATAAGCGAGATTGGCATTTAAAACTATATCTGGCCTTATGGGCCCATCAAACCTCAATAAGAACACCAACAGGAGCAAATCCTTCCTCACTGGTATTCGGGGCAGAAGCAGTTCTCTTGCTTGAGGTTGAAATACCTAGTCTCTGCATCTCATTACAAGGGATTCTGAATGAAGAAGCTTACAGGGAGGCACACCTCTCTTCAACTAGAAAGCCTTGACGAGGCCCCGGTTAAATGCTGAACAATGGCACATAGCCTATGCTAATTGGATGTGACCAGCAGTAGAATAAAAAATTCTATGAGCGAGAAATATATGAAGGAGATTTAGTCCTAAGACTGGACACCCAGATTGATAAGAAAACCAGCGAAGGAAGGAAGTTTCGACCCAAATGGTTGGGCCCATACCGAGTCATGAATAACTATGGAAATAGTGTGTATCTCTTGTGCACACTAGAAGGTGAGGAATTTGGTGAAACTATCAATTCCTTGCATCTTAAGTGGTTTTACACATAAAACACCAAAATCATTACTAGTACATTATAGCTACTTACATTTCATTAGTCTCTTAGCTACTTCATTCTATCCATTTCCTAAAAATGGTAGTCTAAGAGCTTACTCTTAAAACAATCTATTACAAATTTCTGAAAATATTGGAAAAAGCATTCATATCACATCTCTCCAAGCATCATCAACTATATTTAAAATATTCTCATCAAATTCGATAGACAAACATTAACAGAAACCATACCAAGACCTGCATACTTAGTTTTTCTCTTTCTTTCTACTAGGTGAAGTTGTCCTTGCCCACGGTCTATTCTGGAAGCTTCTTAGTGTCACATATATCCCTCTTAAAACTCTTGGAATGAAAGGATATCCCAAATTCATAGATCATAAATGTCAAAATAAAATGAAATCAAAAGCACCAAGCAAACAAAATATTTTATTTTACACACTTCTTTGCCCCATCAACCTTCGGGGATTAGCCCACATCTCTTACTGGTGATGTGAGGTTGAGAAAGGAAGGAAGTGCCCTTACTCACCTATATCTTGCCTTTGGCGACAAGCCCATGCTTCTTACTAGTGGCGTGAGGTAGGGTATGGGGGGTCCAGTCACACAAATTAACAAATCTTGGTATGCTAAGAACAAAAATTCACCTCTATTAAGAGAAAGCAAATAACCAAATATCTAATTTCCAAAGAGATCAAATCCTCAAAACCAGATTTTGTCAACTAGGTTGCCATTCATGAATCTAAGTCTAGATAAACTAGAAAGTAAGTGGCTTTCTAAACATGGTAGTAGTTCTGAGTAGGGTGGGTGTGTAGGTCCAATTTTGGTTCTTGTTACTATTTTTTCTATCTGTCATCATTCTGTTCAATCAAGCTCATACAACTTACGCCCTTCCTAATTCTTGGTGTTGAGCACTCACGTCTTACTAGTTATGTGGATTTTGGATTGGGGCAAGTCCATCACTTTATTACTATGCATTCATCACGTTTTACCAATATAAGAAGGAATTACAAACGTTGCCCAAAGAGTTCAAAATTTCACCACTACCATATGTTACTATCATCTCATATCAGTTTCACAAAAACATGCAAAGTAAAATATTCTATCTACTATCATTTGTTATCCATTGCATACATTCTGAAAACATGAAAACAGTATTCTAAAAACAACTAAGTTCACATTTAGGAATGAGTCACAAAGTTCAAGATGCCAAGAGTCTAGATCTAAAGAGATACACACACAGATATATATATATATATATATATATATATATATATATATATATATATATATATATATATATATATATATATATATATATATACAAATCAAGTGTCATATACAATGCCATCATGCACTAGGCATGGTCAAAATACTCAATGAGCCCAAAAAGTACAAAAAAACTCGTATAGACATCTAACAAAATACACAAAAATAGTCTCTCAATCCCTATGGGATCCCTCAAAAGGTGCACGGCCACACCTAGGACTCTGGCTATGCCGACGCTCTGAATGCATTGAGGGCTCGTGGTCACACCCAGTAGCTGTCGTCTTGCCATGAGAATGGCTCCTCCTCATCAGGCACTCAACTATCCTATATCCATCCACGTCCATGTGGAGAGAAGTCATGATCTTCACCACATACCAGATAGAGGAAAAAACATTGGTGTGCCTATCGGCTGCTGAGGGCTCCCCCACATCAACAGAAAGCTCAACATAAGTCTTCTCCAAGGGGAGAAGCAGGGTATCAGTACACACTCGGCGAATCAAGTCTTTCCACTCATCAGCAGTCACTACAAACAAAGGAGAAAATTAGTTAGAAAATGATCAATGATAAAACCAAGAGTAAGAAAAACAAAAAGAAACAACAAACTAGAACAACTCTAACTAAAACAAATGTCAAGAAAAGAGTGACAACTCACTAGGATCGTCAGGCCTCCAAGAAGGATCTCTAGAATTCATGCCTAACATTGATGTCACCACCGACTAGTACACCTCTCCCACATCTGGGGCAATGTGATGGCCTGCAATAGACTCACCATCTCCACCTAGGTCCCGAGAGAGTAACTCCTCTGAAACCAGAGTCACCCTCTCTACACTTCATTCTACCCTCTTGGCCTATAGGACCTCCTATGTATCATGCCACTCAGGATCACTATCATCCCCCCCACCGCTTGTCTCACTGATCTCCATCTCCTCTGTCTCCTCCTCGGTCTCTCCCCTAGTAAAATCCTCAGACTCAAAGTCCACATCAATGGGCTCATCACTGCTATGAGAAATCTAAAGTAAGGGTGCCTGAGGAGCACCGGCTCTCCCTTGTGCATGTACCACCCTCCTAGCCGCAATAGGAGTACCATGAGTAACAATAGTCCACCCTCAGCCTCTAGGACCTCCTCGAGCCTTGCAGATAGATCTATACACTGGCACCACCAGAGGAAGCATGTCACTATAGGGGAGGCCAAACTGCTATGGAACTCTGTCAAAGGGGTGTATCTCCAACTTCCCTGCCTTTTATATCAACTAGTTGGTGGTCTGACAGGTAATCAAAGTAACGGTCTCCTCTCCCCATACCCTTACCATGTCCTGATAAGGGGTGGCCTCCATGTCTATAGTGGTTAGAGAAGCCACTAGCTGGTGGGGTGCTCTAAGAACTATCATCCTCATCCACCTCGCTACCCTGACAGCCCCGGGATCCTCCACCTCTCCCATATGGGATAATGTGCTCATACACCCAACTCATGATAAGATTTGGGTGGCTCAGTGACTTCCCCTATAAACGGACTACCCTGTATAGGTCATGGTAGGTAGTCTCGAGGATATCTACTCCTTAAGCATAGAAACATCCATGGCCCTCAATCTGTGCAATAATAGGAGCCGGTAATATAAGAGAGTGTCCCCTCCCTTTTCCCTAATCAATCTGGATGTAAGGATGCCCATGATGGCCTTGCGGAGCAAGGGAATGTCTGACTCAATGATGGAGAGGATCCTCACGCCCTTCTTTGACCCCATCGATACAACTTCATCTCCCATATAGGTAGCCCACTGAACCACCTGTGATCTAGATACTAATGTCTTAAGAGACAGCTACCGCCCAAGAATCAGAACCCTCAATATACGGTAAACATCCTCCAGGGTGATGGACCACTCACTCCTAACTCCTAGAAATCATAAGGTGTTCCAATCCGCATCCTAATAAGAGAACAAGTCACATAATATGTGACTGACAGGTGCAACATGAGGAACCTGTGCAATCCTCCATATACCAACCCTCTGGAGAGTATCCCACTCTACCTGGGAGAGTGCCTCCAACACTGCCAAGAGCCAATCACACTCCCTCTCCTGGCTCCATCTGATGTACTCCTCCTTCTACATACACCGAAAAACACAAAAAGGAGTAAGTTAGTACTGAAATCCAGTTGAAAAAACTAGTAAAAACACAAAAAATTTATACAAGTAAAAAAAAGTTAAAATTTGCATTAATTTTGTCCTCTATCATGGACCACCACCCTGTGCAGAGCGGTGGTTCTGTAACCACCACCTTCTAAGGCAGCGGTCCTGTAACCGCTGCCCTGCACATGGCAGCGGTCCTGTCCCACGAAACCAAACAGACTGTAAGCCCTAAAAATACTTAAAAACAAGAAAAAACACTTTTTTTACGAAAAAATAAACCTACCCTATGGGCGCCCCCCTAAAGACACATTTAAAACTAACATTTTCAAAAATGATCCCCCCAAGGGAAAGATTTTATCATTTCTACATTTTAGGTTTAAAAACAATAAATCGAGAAGAACTAACCTGAGACTTCACGGGTCGATGTTTCACTCTTAGAGGCATGATCACTATCTCACCACAAATGTTTTGACTCTACTCTCATCGAAAACTGTCACCGTGGGTCCCAGAGCTCAAAAATCTATCAAATCAATCTGCACAAATGAATAGTAAAATGACTTCGTTTTATATATATAGCCCTCTTAATTTGATTTTGAATTTCTTTCGCAGGGTTAGAGAGCCAATGGAGGTAAGTTCTAAACCTCGGATAGATGGTAAGTCCTCTTTCCTATCAATTTAGCCTTATTTCTCAAATTTTTTTATCTATCTGCACTTGAGTCCCCTTTTCATTTCATAGGTAGTGGAATCTTGGATGGTGACTTTACAACACACGGGCATGTCAGGTATAGCTCCTAACTTCCCATTTCAGGACCGCCATACTTGGATCCACCGTTTTATGCCTCTTCATGGCTAAAATGCTTCTCCGAGGGGGGGAATATGTACGTACCTAAAATTGTAGGGAAATGCACCACCAAAACGATGTTACACATGCCCCAATGATGATACAAATATCTTTGCAAGGTGTTCAAAATTAAAAAAGGCTCGCCATGTATATGCTTATATCTCGCATACCCCGCTTAGCCTTCGTATGCCTGGTTTTGCACCATTTTCTCCTTTCTTCTTGCATTCTTATCTTCAGTAATGGAACCACCGCCCTGCCTGAGTGGCGGTCCTGTGACCGCCACCTAGGACAGGGCGGCTATCCCGTAACTGCCACCTTGCATAGGGCAGCAGTTTTCTTCGCATTTTCCAGATTCTTCCGGTGATCGTGTAAAACCTAAATCTTCAAATTTACATGCTTTCTTTAACCACTTTGGCTTGCATTAATGTTTTCTGCTACCTAGGAATAGTGTTTTTCCTTTGTTTATAGTAAAAGAGATCAAATGGGAGTTACCCTCTGGTAAATGCATTGGTTATAAATAGCCAGCTTGTTTTCAAGCAAATGGCCCCTCATCTTCTCAATTCTCTTATTCAGTCTTTCAATTTCTTTCTTAGAATTCTGTCAATTCATGTTTTGCTTCCATTGTTGGTGTTTTTGAGCTTATATAATCTTCTTGTTTCAGTCTTATTCAATTACTACTTCATGAAATCAGTTTAGCATAGAATAGCTTCATTTCTAGACTGGAATCCATTAAAGTTACAGGTTTTGTTTTGTCACAAGAATAGCTTCTGAAACTCTTGGTACACTTTTGTTGTATCCCCACAATAAATCCCACTAGGAATTGCATAGTCAAGATCTATTCACTTGCGTTATCCCTCTCCTACTCGTATTGTATTCATTCTATATCCAAATCTTCCATTGTTCGAATGCTATTTTCTGTTGTTATTATCATATACACACTTTCTGGATTCACGAGGACACGAAGGAATGAGGAGATCAAACTGAGGGGATGAAATCACACACAACTGGATTTACCATTGTTCTGTAAACGCCAGGTTTGAGCTATCAAAGTTCTAGTTACAACATATCAAATAGAGTAGTGAATTATTTCATTTCAATTAAAAGTTCACTCTCGATATCACCAGGGAAGCTGTGGGGATTGATAGTTTCTGAGAAACTATGATTCATTCTTCACTTCTGAGGTAGGATCGAGAGCCTTTCAAATTAATATGTTTAGTTGCTTAGATATTTAGGATAAAATCACACTTACACCGGCAAATAGCCATACCAAGCTACTTTTTTTATTTTCATTCAGTTTCTAGATTAGTTGTCCATTTTATAAATATACTAGAGTAGCTACTCTTTAATTTCATTAAAATATGTCATTGAAAATACAAAAATAGCAGGATGCTTGCATAGTGTAAATACCTCTTTCATAATTAGTTTATTAAATGTTAGTTAAAGTTGATTCATTTTTTAATGACAATCATAGGACCTAGAGAGCCTAGAGAATATATATTTGAAACCATAGTACCTCAACCAAATTTACCCATGAATTTAGCTGACATAGATCAGGACCTTAGGATACAGGTCTTTCGAGAAATAACAAAATTACAAGCAATTAGTGAGAAACTAAGACGATTGAATATCGAACATGACAAAGCTTACACATTTTGGTCAAACCATCCAAACTATAGATTACCTTGATAAAACACCTAAATGAATGTGCAAGGATTCAAATGAGAACAAACATTTGGTTTTGATCCTTTGGTTCCATAGTTTAACGAGGAGACCTCCTCATTAACATAGACACTAGCTTACGTATCCAAGTTGCCAGAACACCTGTTAGGTACTCTGAGAAAATCATACAACTTCTAGTTCTAAACGTAGAGGTTGAAAAGGCATACGATTACTTGATATTTGGGAGAAGGGATTGATTCTTCACATGACCATAATAGGTCCACAACAACCACAAACTCACAGTTGTGATCCGTAAATCGCACAACCCAATGGGCCTACAAATCAGTCAAGTATTGACACCTGCTTGCAAACACTGGTATTTAGATCTTCACCACTCCCACCGGATATTATAACATAGTTTTTCGTATTAAATATAGAGTCAAATCTATCTAATATTTTATGGGCTAGAGCAGAGAACCACCCATAGTTCACTACAAATCCATCAAACCACTTACCACTACTTTCATGACCTTTTCTGGGGATATATACGAAGCTCCCACAGGTCACTTGCCATGTATCCAACAACCAAGAAATAGGATCTTGGCAGATCTCAAAATCGATTGGAGCATCCGAGCAGCCATTATATCTGAATGAGCCATTACACCAATCTAGGTAAGGAGGGCCTTCTTTGCCTTAGATTCATAGATTCCATTATTGCGTATTAAGGATTTAAGATTACCCAATTAGCTTATACATATCTATCCACATTCAACAATCACCGGTCGTCTCGACACGACCTCAAGAGGTTGGGTATGAGGAAGAGGTACTTGTAGATTCTCATGCTTGCATGTTACTTTTTCCATCGTATAGTCTCCTTAAAATCTTGGAAAAAAATGGGACTCCCAATATTGGGAAAAAGGAAAAATTTGGGGCCAAAACGAAAATTCTTGGACTGGCGGATGATAATAAATTGGTTTCCAAAAGAACTAGATCTAGTTTTTCTAAGGAAAATGAGAAGAAGAAAATAAAAGTGGATGAGGTTCTTGATAATTAGGTTAATATTGAAGTTATCTCTGAGTCTGAGGATGAGGAAGAGGGTAATGTATAGATGGACAACAATAGGGAGGGGCATAAGGAGGCTCAAGAGGATATAGGAAATGAACTGGAGGATTAGATGGTTTTCCCTCCTTTAAGAATTGAAAAGGAAGAAATCCCAGATAATCACTCCCAAAATACTAATGAGGCTATTGAAATCCTTCATGCCCTTATAGTTACTTAGAAAAAGTTGTTGTCAGCCCAAGATTCTACGATGAAATCTAATTTTCTTCTAAAATATTTTTAAATGTTTCGTTTGGATACAAACATTAATAGGAACAAGATCAGCATGGTGACCATTGAATTCAGGGAGCTCTTAAAGAAAGTCAACAAAATCAATGCTACTGTTTTTAGTGGAGACCTAAAAATGCTAATGAAATATGTGTCTTCATGGAGCAATAAATGTTAAAATTAAAGGAAATCATTATGAAAATAAAGGACATCCACCTTCTAAATGTTAAAAGAACAATCCATCACCTGAAGTTATTGTATGATATGATTCATACCATGCAAGAAGCCAAGAACATGGATAAGGAAGGAACTGTGGCCAAACTTCCTTAAACTGATTATGAGTATTAGAAGGCCACCATTGCTGGTTTGGTGAAAGAGTGGAACAACTGCATACAAACTATGGGAGACTTGATAAAAGAGTGACTGGTCACTTTTTTTTGTCTTTAGTATTTATTTTACTTGGTTCTTTAGCTACGTTATTAGTGTCTACTGTTGTTACTTTGTTTTTAGTTTCTTCTGCTGCTACTTTAAAAGTTGTTACTATGGTTTATGTCAACTTTTATCTTATTTTCTTTATGTTTTTTTTTATTATTGGCAAATAGTTTTTTGAAAGGGACTATACCCTTGTACAAAGATGACTCAGAAGCCAGATGTGCCCAAGTGAGCAAAATATCAAAAGGTCAAAAACAACAAGGGTGCAAGCAGGAATAGAACCTACTAAAGATAGCACTAAAACCTGCAAAGCCCAGCAAGAGAACAGCAAAAGAACAGCGCCGATGGGAACAATAACAACCAGCCTAAGTGCCCCGGCGCGCACCCCCACCACGAAAACCGCGGAAAGATTTTTTACAAACAGTGCTCCAGCCCGCCATGTTTTCGTCATCCACGTCGAGAACCTCCTCTAAATTACCATTTAAAACAGAATTTGAAACCCTCGCCTCACTTTTACTGTCCATCTTCCTTCTGCAACGGTTCAAATCCGCATTTAAAGGTCTTTGTTTATGAGCTTTCATAGATTTACTATGTCGGTTCACTTCCCGCGTGGCAGTCTCCAAATCTGCCGTAATTAAATCTGTTTCTGACCCATTCTCCCATTCGGAAGATTCACTATCTACCTTGTTTGACTCGTGACCAGTTTTGAATGGAATTTCCCGCGTCTTCCATGCCGTAGCAGCCTGTCCCACGCGTGCAGAGAGGTCGCCGTGTGAAGCCGCGAGTAGAGCCATATCGGACTGGTTAGTTCCGCCATCGTTGCAATTTCCTGTGCGTAATGTGTCAGGGATCTCTCCTTCGAAGATCCGCACCTCCTCTCTGTTGTTTTTCCTGTCTATTTCATCCACTGTCTCTGCGGAGCACTTGCATAGTTTGGCTTGGAAGTTGACCTTCCAACATTTGGGACAGACCAAACCGTGGTCTTCAGGGATTATTTTCTTTATGTTGTAATTGGGCTTCAATGGTTATTCTCTTGGCCTAATTTCTCATTTTTTTAACTTCTCATCTTATAAGGGGTAGGTTCCCTTCAACCGTCTTTTACCTCTAATAAAAAACATCCTCTAACTAACCAAACTTGTCACATTTCTTAAATAGGCTAAAACTCTCTATCCACAAAAACTTACATGTGCTTAGTTTGTTTTCACCTTCTTACTTCCCAAGGACTACGAAACATCATCAAAACACTGAGAAATAACCTAAAAATTCTCATACACCTCATATAAAACATCACCATGTTGTTACCATGATTCAACAAGACTAACCTACTCCAAAACGCATACCTCTAACACATTCTACTTGTTCTAGGACTTCGACAAGGCCTAGAATGACCTGACACAACCATGGAAAACCATGAACTAACCATGATGACTTATAAAAACACTTGGACACATATTACACACCTCTTGGACCCTTTTTAACCTCATAAAAATCTTCAACCAACTTTGGAGAGTTCATACTATGACCATGTACACTATACCATGCTCCAAGACACCATAGGTCTTCACCAAAACATGACTCTACTAATCAGTATTCATGTTAGACCTTGACTTACACCTTGTGGAGACTCACATGACATCATGAAACCCTTTTCTTTTGATGGAATTTGACATCAATGATAATGCCTAAACACAATGGAAAACAAAGACCCTTATAGGAGATGCTTTAGATTGGTACGATTCTTTACCTTCTAATTCTATAGTTGAGATAGAGTCTCTAGTGAAAACCCTAGTAAGAAAATTCAAATATCATGATCTACCTAAAAATAACATCAACTCTTTCATTAACTATCAACAATTTTAAAATTAATCAATGTAAGTCTTTATCAAGTGTTGGAAGACCCTATCCATGTGAGCAGAACATAACATCCCTAATGATATCCTCTTTCAACTTTTCCTATGAGCCTTAGAGCCTCACCTTCAGTACAAAGTGATGTACTCTTCTCCTATTTCCCTCAAAGGCAATACTATCTTAAAAGGTAATTCGAGAAGGATCCTCTTAAGACACAATCTAACAAGAAAGTCCATATCATTCAATGATCAAAGAACAATAATGCAATGGATGATAGAGTCTCAAGAAATATCCCTCTTATTTCTTCTTTAATTGAAACTATTTGTAAATATCAACTAATAACCTATTAACAACAAGAGTCAACTTAAATCTCATCAAATACTAAGTAAGGAAGAGTTAAGGCATTGGTTTATTAAACCATTTACTACAATTCTATTTCCTTCTTGACCTATTCCTCATTGGCATGTTGAGATTAAATTTTTATAGTGGAAAGATAATTAGGGTCACTCACATGATCATTGTCATGCACTCTGTATGGATACTATCAGATTCTTTTTACGACCCAACTTTGAATATGACGCCATCAATCGTGAGTGTTTGACCAAAGCATTCAAGCCTCGTGATGCAGCTCACTAAAAGGATGATCATGAAGCCATCAAATAGAATAATGAGAATCTAAAAATATTCTCTAATCCTCCACCTAATCATGATGTTGTTGAAATATCTAAAAGAAATAATACAATTCTACAGCTAATGTGGTAGACACAAATTACCTTCATACAAACGTGATTACAATCGATGATGTAAAACGTGTTGTTATTTATGTTGAACTAGAATATCCTGTAGCATTCCATCCTAGGAGTCACAAGTTCATTTAAATTTTTGTGCCTTAGAATTAGGCTCCTAAAATAAAAAAAACCTACCTCCTCAAAATGCCATCAACCCCTATGGAAGTTCTCTTATAGAGCCGATTGTATCTAGGTTTTTACCTCTGTCTACATACACCATTGACCCCTATGCAGATCAAACTTATAGAGCCAATGCCATATGAACTAAAAAAAAAAAGTTCTAGAAGTCTCTCTTACTACACCCACTCCTTCTAACCCCATTTCTTAGGATTTCCAATACTCTCATCCTACTACACATTCAATTAACTAAGGGAACATCTACTTATGTTTTCATTACATGTGTGTTATCTACTATGGGAACTCTTTTTAGAAAATACATTCCAGTCTTCACCAATTCATCCTAGAATTTATTCACCATCCTTAAATCATTGATCATGCATCACATCATATCCATGATAGTATAATTCCTTCTCTCAACAACACTATTATATTACAGTGTCTGTGGAGGCATCTGTCGACAAATCTTGTGAGTTTCTAGATAGGATTAGAAATCAGCAATGGTGAATTCCCCCTTGATCTGAGTATAGATATATGGTTTTGTGACCAATCTTGTTCTCAACATCCACTTTTAACTTCTTGAAGTTCTCAAAAGCTTCACTTTTGTTTCAAAGATAAAAATCCACATTTTCTCATCTAATCATCAACACAAATAATGAATTTATCAAATCTATAATGACTAAGTTTCATCGAACCACAAATATAGGTATGAACTAAATAAATCTTACCTAGAGCTCAATAATTACTCTTCTAGGATGAATATATGTGTTTTTTGCTACAAGGAAATGAGAAAAATTATCTATATCCTTATTGAGAGATGGAAAACCTCTCACCATATTGTACTAGTGAATTGTATCGAGATACCCAAAACTGATGTGACTAAGTCTATGATGCCATAACTGTTCAGAAGAAGTATTATTAGCCACTAGTTCCTGATCATCCATGTGGAAAAAATTAAGACAGAAAATCCATCCCGCATTTAAGGATTTTTCAAAAAAAAAATTGATCCTCTAGATTTATATCAAATCAAACACATTTTCTTACTGGAAAGAAATTTAAAATCAATCTTTAGATTATGATCTAGAAGCTGACTAATTGATAGTAAGTTCTTCATCAAACCAAGGACATACAAGACATCTAAGGACATACAATTTTTTGAACCAAGAAGAAGAGTAATGTTTCCAATACCTTTTAATGTGTATGAATAGTCATCCTCGAACGAAACATGGTTTTTGGAGAGTGTGTCTCGTATAGTGATGAACCAATATCTATGTTTGGTCATGTTTTGAGTTTCTCTCAAATCAACATACTAGATTGTACTAGATGATATGGTTGATTCACTAAAATGGGAAATGTACAAGAAATCCTCATCATCTGAATTGTATTATTTCTCAGCTACATTGCCTTGTTTATGGGGTTTCTTTCACTAGTTCTCCTACTTCTACCCTTGCTGGTAATTTGATTTCTGTATTGTGATTGCTAACTTTGAGGTCTGAAATCGCTCAATGGACCTTTCTTATATGTTTTGTACAAAAAATATTTCAAATCATGTCCTTGTTTATAGATAGGGCATTTTTAAATTGTTTTATCCCCTTGCTAATGTTATTTTTGGCACTTTTGGGAAGATTTTTCTTTTCCCTTCCCTTTTTAATGAGAAGATAGTTCATTCTCTTATTATTCATCTTTGTGTTGTAATGCCTCTTCTAGCTGCAACTAATTCACCAAATTCTCAAAATTGATGGTGTGATATGAAAAGTTAATGGTTGTAACAGAATGTAGTAAGAGGGACGAAGTTCTGTAAGAAAAATGGGCATGAGAAATGTATCAAAACTATCCTCTCTTAGGGATAGAAGTGAATCCATCAATGCTACAACTCTCCACAAGAAATCCTCCACTTTCTGATTTAGTTTGAATTTTAGTATAAGTAACTGACTCTATAGATTTAATATTGTGTTCTTGTTTCTCACCTCATACATTGTTTTCAACTTGTCCCATGATTATTTGGATATTTTTTCATCTCCAATGTGGTGTTACACATCATCAGATACTACATATAATATTATCAAATTGGTATATTGATTGGCCCTATAAAACACACGTTGTTGGGTTACGTCATCTATTGATCTAGTTGTTAAACCATTTACAACTAGCCAAATTTATTCAAACTCAATTTGATTTCAAATTTTTTTCTTCCATGTGGTGTAATTATCACCATGAAGGATTTGCGAGTAAGGAAAAATACATTTTGGGGCATTTTTTTCCATAGTGGGTTGTTATATTTTCCTAGATAGAGGGAACATTAGTATAAAAAATGCAATAATATACTAAAAATATAATATTACAACTACTTGTGCAAAAACATTTAATAGGAGGAAAACAAAAAAATTCAGGGCCCTCGTGGCCTCTAGATCTTAGAATGAATCAACTGCTGAAATTGACCCTTTCAAGCACTCCTCCTTTTACAAAAATTTCTTAGTATCAATTTTTAAGCAATATGAGAGAAACAATTGCCAAAAATAGGGTTTTCTCTTGTAAATTTGGGGGTTTTAAGCTACAAATAAGAAATTTAATGGATCTTTGCACATATAAATTTGATGGTTTCTCTAAAAAAGCCTCTAAATTTGAAAAAATTATAAAAAAGAGTGGGTGTTTTGACCCCTTCACCTCTGGCTCCTAAGGAACAACTTTCTATCCAACTTAGCACATGTAGTACATGCAACATAAATTGAATATTTATATTAAAATATTACAACAGAGACTACCCTTTGATAATGATAACTGGCAGTGGATAGGAGTGCCACATGGCACGTAGAGGTATGAAAGGGTTTAGGTTTTCTAGAAACCTATGATCTGCATCATTTTAGAGCATTTATGTTTCAATCGCTAGTCATAGGGAGTAGATACAAGGGAAAGAAAATATTTGGCTTACCCGTATATAGGCTCGGATTCATTGTGACTCGACTGATAGGACAGAGGAAAATTCCAATTCGCAATGCAATGTGTTGTGCATCTAGAGACACAAAATCATACACTTTAGACATTATTTATTCCCGGTCTCATACTATTATTCATATGGTTTTTGAGTGAATAAATTACTAATTAGCCCTCGTCTTTTGTCCATTGTACTTTATTTTCAGTCGTCATTTCAAACATTCAACACATACATGCCTAGTTTGTTTGTAGAATTTTACGACCTTTTATCCTTAATTGGGGTGCCCAAAATCATCTTGGTCCTATTCAATGTACCCCAATCCTTTTTACAATTTCTTGCCACTTTTTGGGAACTTTCTAACCATTTAAACATTCTATCTTTTTGGTGGTCGGCCTCTTCGGGGTTAATTACGAAACTAGAATAAGAGAACTATATAAATACAAAGTTATGAGTCCATAATGAGGAACCAGACACTAGGCACTACTATCATCATCTAAGGTTGCATCCATCTAAATCTCATTTGCATCCATCTAGCTCCATCACAAGGCACAAGGATGGTTCGTCTACATCACACTAGATAAGAGGGAATTTTATTCTATTCCATTCACCATTCTATTACATTTTATACACATAGTTATTTCTCACTACTTCCACAAAGTATGACTAACACAAGATCAACCTAGGGCATGATCACACATATAGACACACACACAAACATAGAAACACACACACAAACACACACACACACACACACACACACACACACACACACACACACACACACACACACACACACACACACACACACACACACACACACACACACACACACACACACACACACACACACACACACACACACACACACACACACACACACACAAACACACACACACACACATACACACACACACACATAACTACATCAAGCCTGAGGTGTAGTGCAATGCTTAGTTAGTAAGTACACCATTGTGGCCATTGAGGACAATCTGACCCCTTCATTTGCGTTGTTATTTTTTAGGGTTTTGTTGATGATTATCTTTGAAAATGAACCATCAAAGTTTTGGGAAATATTAGAGACATGGGATTTGGCCCCTCAAATAACCTCCAAATTTTATAGAATTTGGATCCTCTCTTCAAGTGTTGAGATAAGGGTTAGAAAGGGAACTAAACAATTGTAAATCCTAATCTAAGGAAATGCACCAAGATTTATTATAAAGCACAAAGATACATACCCAAATCACTACAAAATAAGTTAAAGAGAATTGAGCATGATTAACCTATTTTTAGAAAGATTAAGCATTATCTAAGGCTAGAAAGAACTAAAATGTAACCATGTAAATGAGCGGACAAATGTAAAAGAATCTAAGGGAGTATAGCATGGTAGAAACTGAAACATATGTCTGAGATTTAAATAAAAGAATACAGAAGGAAATAAAGATTCAGAGTATTGTGAATCCTTTGTGCACAAAAAAAAACCCTTTAATTATAGAGAAAAAAGTACATAAGACTGATAACGACACAAATTATAGTGTTTCTTTACAATGGATTCTTGTTAAGGCTGATAAACATAAACTAATGAAATCAACAATTCCTCTGGAGATTTATGAAAAACATCCTCCTCCTATTTATAGTTCAACAATTTTCTTATTTAGACCCTATGGCTCACGCTCCAACGTTTATATTATTATGATCTTTACCATTAGCATTTAGTTCTTCATCTTCCTAATTTTTGACCCATGCGGTAGATCTCAACTGCTCACTTCGAGACTCAGGATTTCATTCAATCTGTTGAATGCGAGTCATTTTGCTTCTTTGGTAGGCTCTTCGAATGGTGATAGCTTTTTTGAGTGACACATGGGGCTCTATGGGCTCATCTATTTTTCATTTTAATTTTCATCCCGTTCAGACTATGTTGTTGTGCCTCCGTCACGTGGAGGCCACACGTTGATTTGAAAATCATTGATTTTTTGTGCTTCCTCAAACATGTGCCAAAGATACATGTGGATACCCTTCTCATGTGGCTCCATACTTAACCAAAAATCACGCTTGAGAAGAACAAAAGCATGCCAAAAATAAAAGGGTTGGGGAGACAAAAAACCAAGGCATACAAGTTTAGAAATAGGTTTAGAAATTATTCTACCATTATGGAGATTCACTGAGGGACTTTGTGCCTGTCAGGGAAGCATCTAGAAATCCATCCTTGAATCAAAATTACAAAAATGTGTCTCAAAAGACACCACTCAGAGTTTCTTCAAAATAGCCTGGTAGCCTATCCATTCTTCCTGAGTTGGGTACATTCTTTCTTGTAGAGCTTAGAAAGATCTATCTAACTCGATAATCTCCTTGTGCATGAAGGTTTCAATATCTTGCACCATCACGTGTAAGTAGAACTCCATATTCACTATTAGATTCAGGAAGATCTCCACCTCAACCATACTTGATTCTTCTTTTAAAGACTGGAAAATAATCTTTTCATATTCCTTTGTTATGAGTAATTGTTTGATTTGTTCCTCTGAAAGGACCGTGAAGTCATTAGGAAAGGGGGTGGAGAAGCACAATTATACCAACTCCTCATTATGCTACTTTTGTTCCCTGATTCCAAGCTTGAGTTGGTTGAGGAGATTCTGATAGTTAAGTGGAGCCTTGTTGCAACTCAGGATATTGTTGATTTTGGCTACTGCCATCATCTGGTCGACGATACCATCCCCTTACAGGGTAGAGTCCGAGGAATTGTATAATTTCTGAACCAATGCTTTTTCTTTAGGAACCTTGGTAGATATGGAATTGTTGATGGTGGATGTAGAGGAATCCACATTGGGCACACAAACCTTGTGCATTAGATATAAATCTAAGTGTGGTAGATAGGTTCTTTGCTATAGTGGAAATTATTTTACAGTCACAGGCATATAGCATGTGCACTAATGGGATTATTCCTCCCCTTTGTGGTTTCCTGGTGATATTTTTGGGTCAAATCTTTGACCATGTCCTCCGATGACTAGCATTTTTTTGCAGGCTCCCCTTCTCAGCCTCTTTAGTGCAAAACTTCTCCTAAATCATGGTGAAATCCTTTCTCCTTACTTCAAGTTCCCATTAGAGTGAACTGGCTGAGGTCCTAGAGGCTGAAATCTTAGTTTTAATTAAATAGATCTCCTACTATAGTTAAATGGTTGTAGCCTTAGAGGATTCCACCTCAGCCTCTAATTTTTTAGCCTCTACCTCAAAATCTTCAAGAGTTTCCTTCGAAGGCACCTCGTTTAACTCCTTGTGGATTTTCTCCAAGTCTTTGTTTTTACCTTTTATTTATGAGTTGAGGTGATGAATAGTGCCCTCTGTTTGTCTAAGGATAGCCTCCACTCTATTCAACTTGTTGTTGGCCTTCAAGTAATCCATAGTGATAATAATAGTTGATTCATTCATCAATTAGACCTTATCTTGAGGACAAAATTGAGCTAATTCTACTTCCATGGCATGGATAGTGTAATCATCTAGTTTCATCTATTCCACAGGTTTTGAGACATTAGGAATCATTTGTGCAATAGTGAGGGAGATCTAATGATGGTCATACACTGACCGCATGTGCTTCATTGCTCCACTTGCCATCTCCTTATTCTTTTTCTTCTCCTTTCTCATATTTCCTATTGCTTTGGCCAAATCAACCTGATTTACAAACTCTATTAGGGAACGAACAAGATCGCATGCGAATGGGAACCCTGGTGATATGCTATATGGAATGGTAGTGGGCTACAAGTGTTGAGATGTTATAAGAGCCAAAGAGAAGGGTGTCGGGATCCTGAGAGAGAAGGAAGAGATGGTGATAGGCAGTGGAGGAATAAGAGAGGAGTTGGGGGTGGACGGGTCTGAGTCGGAGTGATAAGAAAAAAGACATCCCCAGTCAAATAAATGAAAGGCATAGGAGGAGGGAGCAAATGAGTGCTAGGAGGAGAAGAAAATGGAGGTACTAGAATAGAGGAAGGGGCGGAGGAAGATGGCACCTTAGAGGATATCTTCTTCTTTTTTGGCAAGATAGGATGGCTAGCAATCTCAATGGTGGAGAATTAAGGGATGACCAATGGATATGTAGAAGTGGGACCATGGTTTGTGTCCGACACCGATTGTTATCCTATTTCTAGACCCTGAGGACCTTTTGTCGTATAAGTCATGGGAATATTACTCAACGGAGCTTTTTTGAGTCCAGGGGAAGGAATTGTGGTGGTGCTTACTGTTGGGAGGAGCTAGAGATTCTAGTTTCTATCATGGGATATGCATTGTGAGGATCGTGACATATTCTTCACCATATGAATCAGCTCTATGCTTGTCCTCCCACAATTCTTCACATTTCTCATTAGTGGACACCTCCTCAAAATTTTGGGAATTTTTCACAAATATCGTCCTCTATTTCCAAAAGGTATCATTATTTTCCATTTTCCCCAGTATCTATTCTTTAGGGTCATCCTTAATCCTTTACCCATAGTAATATAGGGGTTATGAATGTGTAGAAACTGATAAAAAGACTCCCATGTTGGGGTTGGGATATCTAACAATTCAACATAAATATCAGAAGTCTCTTCCTTAGGAGACGTCCTATCTTCAAATAACCTTCTCCACTCATACTTGTATGAGCTTGAGACCTTGTTTCAAGTGAAGATGGTAGCAATTTTCCCATCGGGGTCATATCTCCATCTGTTTTTTATCAAGGAGAAACCATAGTGCACCAGCTAACATGTGAGGATATGCCCCGCCTTGCACTTCATCATAGTAATGCCTCCCTTACTCCAAGGGAGTTCAAACAATTTTTTCTTCTTACGGGTAGAGCCAAAATATCCATCTAGGATCTCCAGTTGTCTGGCTATCTCCAAGGCCACAACCCATGTCGTGAGGAATCTAGGGAGCATGACGGGTTCCTCTTTGAACCCATACACTTCTATCATTGAATGTGATGTCTTGAAAAATTAGTCACAGGGGTGTAACTTTTCTTGAAGGATGGATGAGGATGAGTGAATCATTATGTTATCAACACCATCCTGGTCCAACTCTAGCAGAAGTGGTGCAACAAAAATAATTGCAAACTCATATGCATCTGAAGAAGAGGATAGTACATGGGTCCGTGATGATACTGGTATAATACTTAAATTGTTGAATTTTGTATCCTAGGTTGTTAGAGGCATATACTGGCTAAATTATGTTTTCTTCTAGGATAGAATGGGCTAGAACAAGTATAAGGAATACATGAAGGTGGAGTTGTTGTGGAAATGGGCTAGTTGGTGGAAAATAGTTTGTGCAATGACTTCAGAGAAGTTGAACCTATATACATGCTCTTTTCCAACTACCCTCATCCTATAAAGGGCTCCCATCTACCATTCATGGACCTCTCTATCTGAATCCTAAGTAAATACAAATGCCAACATAGAGTAGGCATCATATGCATTCAACATGAATTTTTTAATGGAATTGGAAATTCTAACAATTTAAAGCTACTCAAATCATCTTGCTACAATTATTTTTGAAGGAAAAAGGCATTATTTTGGCATGAAGACCAAACTTATTAAAGCTTGACCATGCCGTAAAAGATAGAACTTGGGTCATATGCCAAGGCCAGTATTTCTCTGATGGCTCATGGCATTACTTAGACCTGCATATTCTTGTCGTTGATAGTACAAGTGGTGAGATCGAAACGGTGCACACATATCTGTATGAGCTCTAGATATGGGTGCACTAGGGGCACCATGTATTGAGCCACTGTGGTGTTTCAATGCCTGGAGATGAAGGATCCATCATCTTCATGGTGGTGTAATTTTGTTAGCATAATTTAGCATAGGCATATTTATTGCATTTTATTGTATTGTCTTTTATTTAATAATGTGCAACATGTGCACTCTAGTCTAGTGATTTGCATTCAATATTGTTATGTTGGATAACATTCAATATTGGTATTAGTAGTAATTACATGTGCATGTGAGATGGGTCTTATCATCTCATAGTTGGTGTCTGCTAGGGTGTCATTTCTATCCATATGAGGCTGTCTAATATCTATAAATATTACAGCTCTTGCATTGTAATGTAATCTGATTTCATGATCAATAATATTTGTGAGGCTTCTGTCCCTCTTTGGTCATTGCAATCTTATTCTATTCTATCATTTGGTATCTAAGCTAAACCATTATTGTCATTTGGTATCAGAGTAGGTTCTATCCAAGAAAGGTTGAAGAGGAGCACTATTGGAGAGGATCCATTGGAGAAGAATATCTGCATCAAAGGAGAGCCATTGAAGCATCCCGCAGCCTCCATTCCTCCCAAGCATCCATCAACTAAAATTTGACCTATCCACTTATTTGGAAGGTAAATTTATTTTGATTAGTCATTGGCATAGCCAATTGATCTAACATATTGGCGGAATATTTCAGATTTGGAGATCTTTAAAAAAAAATAAGGAGAAAGATCTTGGAAAAAAAATTGCAGATCTAAAAAAAAAACGATTTGTGAAAAAAAAAAAGATCTTAAAAAAAAAAGAAAAAAAAAAGAGATCTTGAAAAAATTTGTAGATCAAAAGAAAAAAAAAAAAAAGATCAGATCTAAAAAAAAAAAATCAAATCTAAAAGTGGAGGTGTGAAGAATTCGGGAGCAAAGGTTAAAGCAGTCCCGTCAACAAAATTCCAGCAGATAGCTCTTAGAAAAAAGGACGTAACTTTTTCATAAAATGTCATATTGATGTGTTGTTTTCTTTTCTGAAAAGATAAGAACGAGGCGCACAAATTTTCAGTTTACATCATCTTCAGATTCATCTTCTACATGTGACGAAAAGTCTGTACAAGTCGGATCATTTTTTTTCTAAAAAAAATCAGATCTATCTGGTAAATTGGTAAGATCTCAAAAAATAAGATTCCAATTCTTCTAAAATTTTTTGGGTTTCAATAAAAATATTGTATGATGCTGCTGTCAAAATTTTAGAAAAACCCAGATCCCGGTTTGTGAGAAAAGGTGAAAACAATATTCAGATTGTTTGTTTGGATCTTGGGAACAAACAGGTCAGCGGTTCAATTCCCACTCTCTCCATATTTTTTCTTAAATTATTTTTTTGGAAAATTTGGAGAAATTAATAAATTTTTGGAGAATTCCAAATTTATAAGCTCACCAAACACATTTAGAGCCACCGCTAAATTTAGCGGAAAAACACCTATTGGGGGGTGAAAAAATATTTTTGGCCTAAATTGTATATTTTGTGATTCTAGACCCTTTTTTGTAAAGAGGGGGGACACAAAAAATTCATTTTGATGTAATTTGAGAGGATGTTGTACTAATCTTGGTGCATAAAGTGAAAAAAAAAAAGGTGCACATTTTTAATTTTATGTTTGGTTCTATCACATGAGATATTTGATCTCATAACAGCGTTCGGTATATATAGTGCCTCTGGGAAGTGCTTACGGGTGATGCCGTCACGACTACTACTACACTTAACGCCTAACACAGCTGCCTAAACGTCGTCTGGGTATCGACCCTATAAAATTAACGGGGAGTAATAAGGACATAATACACACACATTTGAGCCCTCCATTCCGTTTGTGCTTGCACAAACCCCTCTCCGTACTAGTCTAAGTACCACATACTAAATTCCTTCACGTGCGTTAACACCTCTTTCCGTACTGACGGCTATATTGAAATGGTGATCTTCTTCCACGTACCGATGGGTATATCGGAAGGGAGCGTATATAGAAAGGTTTGGTATATCGGCCTGACGGTATATTGAGAGGGAGACCATAAACCTAGAGTGATAAGAGCCTTACCCTTTTTCAGAGATTCAGAGTTTCAGAAATTCAGATTACAGAAATGGGTGAACAAGCACCAAAATTCTTCTTGCCAGATTCACAACTGCTTAGAGGAGACAACTAAGCTGCATGGAAATTGAAGATCAAGATGTTACTTGAGTTTAAAGACCTATGGACAGTTGTAGATGGACAAACAACAAGATCACTTGATGATGGAAGACAACAAGTTCAATTTGACAGGGCCAATCAAAAGGCCAAGTTGATCATCTTGTTTAGCGTAAAAGACGATGTGCAACCCCACATTAGAGATGCGACATTGGCCAAGGATGCATGGGATAAGTTGAGCACAGTCTATGAGGCAAAGAACAAGAATGCCATCCTCAACCTACTATCACAACTGCATACTCTCAAGTTCAAGCACAATGAGAAGGTTGAAGTTTTTTTGAGATGAGTTGCTACTTTAAGGGCATCTCTATTGGCATTGGGAAAAGAGATAAGTGATGAAGACCTCGTACCAATTGTGTTGCGAGCACTTCCTCCTTCCTACAGAATCTTTGTGACAACTATCAATATGAGTGAACACACAGTCACCTTTGAGAAGTTGGTCAATCTACTCCAACAAGAAGAGGCAATGAACAACAAAGATCATGAAGATGAGCAAGCACTATCTTCCAATCATAAAGGAAAGGGGAAATTTCAGTCCAATCACAAGAAGTCCCAATAAAACCAAAGTCAACGACACAACACCAAGAAGTGTCCCATTTGCAATAGAGGGGGACATGACATCAAATATTGTTGGTACAATTCCTATAAAAAGGGTTCATCAAGCAATTCAAAACCCAATAACCAACAGGGTAACAATAATTTAAATAAAGGGAAGTCCAACAACAACAACAATTAAGGGCAGAAAAATGGTAATTGGCAAAGAAAACCCAAACAACAAGGGTACATTGCCAAACATGAGGATGATTCATATGAAGGACACCACATGTATTCTGATCAATTTGATGAAGAAACCAAGTCCACACAAGATATCTGGCATGTTGACTTGGGTGCAACTCGACACATGACTAGACGCAAGGATTGGTTCTACACACTACGTGACTCACCTAACAAGAACCATGTGTCATTAGGTGATGACTCATCATACAGTGTCAAGGGGATTGGAAACATTTCACTACCTCTTGGAAAGCATGATTGCAAAATCACAAATGTATTGTATGTACCTGGGTTGACCAAGAATTTGCTATCAGTTAGTCAACTCCTTGATCACAACTTGAAGTTGGATTTTGACAATAATAATGGAGAAAAAGTGTGCTTGATAAGAGATAAGTCAAGAGGTTCCAAGATTGTAGCAAGAGCCTCCAATGTGGAATGCATGTTCCAACTTGATTTTATCCACAAGGATGATCAAGCTCTAGTGGCCAAAGACACGCAATCTACAGAACTATGGCATCGTAGATATGGTCACATCAGTTTTGGCTATCTCCAAACACTTCAAAAGGGCAACATGGTGAAAGGATTTCCTACACTCAAGCACAAAACTAAGAAGTGTCACAATTTCCTAGCTAGAAAGCAACACAGAGTACCCTTCCAGAAGAACACATATAGAGCTAAGGGAAAGCTTGATTTGGTGCACACCGATCTTTGCGGGCCCATGTAACCAAGTCATTCTGGATGTCAATACTTCATGCTTTGTGTTGATGACTACTCAAGAAAGATGTGGATATATTGTCTAAGAAACAAGAGTCAAGCCTTTGAGACATTTCAGAAGTTCAAAGCACTTGTTGAGAATGAAGTTGGTCGCAACATCAAAACTCTCCGCTCAGATCGAGGGGGGGAATTCACAAGCAATGAGTTCAAGAATTACCTGGAAGCTCATGGGATTCATCAAAAAATGCCTCCTACTCACACACCACAGCAGAATGGTATAGTTGATAGAAGGAATCATACTATCATGGAAATGGTGCGATGTATGATTGATGACTCAGGTTTAACAAAGACATTTTGGACAGAAGCTGCAAGAACTGCAGTCTATTTATTGAACAGAGTGCCCACAGTAGCTCTTGAAGGAGTGACACCTCAAGAAGCATGGTCAAATCGGAAACCATCAATTGCACACCTAAGAGTATTTGGGTGTAAAGCTAGCATGCACATACCCAAGAAGAACAGGAACAAGTTGGATATGAAAGCTGAGAAACTGATATTCATTGGATACAGTGAAGAAGCACTTGGGTATATATTATGGGATCTGAAAGCAAATAAAGTATACACAAGTAGGGATGTTGAGTTCTTTGAGAAGAAACAAGCAGCTGTTCCACTCAACGACTCAACAAACATGCAGAATACACCTCTTGTGAAGACAAAATTTGATGTTCCCACTAAAGATGACAGTGATGAATTGGATGATGGTGAAAACTTGGATCCACCACAATCCAATGGAACAGCTAATAAGTTACCTAAATGGTATACTCAATTAATAAGAGATGCAAATTTGGATGAAGCACCTAGCACATCATCCAATCCTAGACCTAGAACTCGTAGTCAAGCTCGTGAAGAGGTCAATTATGCCCTAATGAGTAGAGTTGTTGAAATAGTTGAGCCATCTATAGTTCAGGAAGCCCTACAATCAAAATCTTGGAAAGATGCCATGGATTCAGAGTATCAGTCAGTGATGAAGAACAACACATGGCAACTTGTCGACCTTCCACCAGGGAAGAAACCCATTGGATGCAGATGGATATTCAAGACTAAGTACAAATCAGATGGGACTATTGACAAGTATAAAGCAAGGCTTGTAATAAAGGGGTATGCACAACAAGAAGGCATTGATTATGAGGAGACATTTTCTCCCACAGCCAAGATCAAGACAATCAGGATGATCTTTGCTCTAGCTGCACAATTTGGTTGGAAAGTCCACCAAATGGATGTGAAAAGTGCCTTTCTTAATGGAGATTTGCAAGAAGAAGTCTATATGACTCAGCTAGAGGGTTATGTAATACCAGGAAAAGAGATGATGGTATGCAGACTCATAAAATCTCTATATGGCCTAAAACAGGCACCCCAGGCATGGTACATCAAAATTGATGAGCATCTCATAAGTCATGGATTCGAAAGGAATCCTTATGACCCCAATCTCTACCTCAAAAATCAAGGGGGGGAGATTGTCATTGTGGTTGTTTATGTCAATGATCTAGTCATTACAGGCAGTTCTGTGAAGATGATCGATGCAACAAAGAAGGATTTTAATCGATCGTTCGACATGACAGATCTCGGGCTCATGCACTATTGTCTTGGGTTGGAAGTATGGCAAAAAGAGAATCATATCTTTGTGTCACAGTTGAAATACACCAAGACAACACTCGATAAATTCATGATGATGGACTGCACTCCTATTGCTACACCTATAGAAGCGAGACTTCAGTTATCTCGTTCTGATCCATCACCACCGGTGAATGCAACTCTCTATCGGCAGTTGATCGGGAGTCTCATTTACCTGACATATAGTAGACCAGACATCAGCTTTGCAGTCAACTATTTATCATGCTTCATGCAAGAACTGAAAATATGTCATTGGAAAGCAGCAAAGAGAATACTAAGATATCTAAAGGGTACAGTTGACCTTGGTCTAGAGTACAAGAAGAATGACAATTTCTTCTTGACAGGATATTCAGATTCAGATCATGCAGGAAACATGGATGATAGGAAGTCAACTTCAGGCTTTGTCTTCTTTATGGGATCTGGACCGATATCATGGGGAAGCAAGAAATAGAACTTTGTTTCTCACTCTTCTACAGAAGCAGAGTATCGAGCTACAGGTGAAGCTATTTGTGAAGCAATATGGCTACGCTGAATACTGGAAAGAATTGGTCTACCACAACAGAAATCTACTCCAGTATATGTTGATAATGAAGGAGTTCTAAAGCTTGTTCACAATCTAGTATTTCATGAGAGAACCAATCATATTGAAGTACAGGTTCATTTCATACGTGAGCATGTCTTGAAGCACAACATACAGCTCCATTTCTGTCCTACAGCTGAACAGAAGGTAGATGTTTTCACTAAGTCACTTGCACATGAAAAATTCACACTGTTCAGAGAGTTCCTCTCCACTTCATTAGAAACTATGCAAAATTAAGGGGGGGAATGTTAGCATAATTTAGCATAGGCATATTTATTGCATTTTATTGTATTGTCTTTTATTTAATAATGTGCAACATGTGCACTCTTGTCTAGTGATTTGCATTCAATATTGTTATGTTGGATAACATTCAATATTGGTATTAGTAGGAATTACATGTGCATGTGAGATGGGTCTTATCATCTCGTAGTTGGTGTCTGCTAGGGTGTCATGTCTATCCATATGAGGTTGTCTAATATATATAAATATTACAGCTCTTGCATTGTAATGTAATTTGATTTCATGATCAATAATATTTGTGAGGCTTCTGTCCCTCTTTGGTCATTGCAATCTTATTCTATTCTATCATTTGGTATCTAAGCTATACCATTATTATCAAATTTGGCACAGGCTTGATCTCTGAGGGATTTTACCTTCTTATTCAAGACAGGATCAAAAATTTAATCTGCATATTCAACCACCAATGAATTTTCTCTGCACTATGTACACTTTTATGAGTAAACCAACTTTGGATACTAAGTGCACAATGGTGAGTAACATCTTGTATAACACTTTGATTAAGAGGCTTAGTTAGGAGCTGTCATGGTTGGTCTGAGGATGAAGTAAATTGAGGTTATTTCTGTTAGTGGTTCAAAGATTTAGGAAAGAGAATATTTAGCACATGGAATAAAAATTAGGTAACCCACTTCTTGTCTTAAATTTCCTCCATGAATTTTTCAAATTAATGGCTCGCGCACTCAACCAGTCACGTCTTGGAATGAATCCTAGGCCAAATGACCCCTATGCGGAATTTCACGTCTCATAAGATATTTTCCATTGCTTCCTTAATCATTTTCAATAAGTACTCCAAAAAAATGTTGCATCATAACTTTAGGGAGATGTAGGAAGGTACATCCTTTGTAAAAACTTCAAAAAAGGGAATGGGAGTCTCCACAGGGTTCACACGTTTGAGGAAACTTATTAGAAGGAGAAAAAATTGTGAAACAAAAGAGAGAAAAGGAGAAACTATACACATGATGCACTATACAATAAATCAAAAAGACTTGATGAAAGAGTTTAAGATGGATTCCATTTACCCAAACTGCCAAGGGTTCACCTTTTATGGTCTCAAGTTTGAAAGCGTTATGTTGCTTGCATGTGGTGATTTTGAATGGACTAGTCTAGAGAGGTTTAAAATTTCCATGATTGTTAGCCTTTTCAGATCTTGCATCCCATTTCAATACGAAAGTGCTAACTCGAAGATCAGGCTCTAAATTTTTTTGGTCAAACCAGGTTTTGACAACCCATTGATAGATGATCATAGACTCATGACTTGATTCTCACTTCTCTTATAGTTCTATCAATTCAGCGAGAATCACCTACATTGCTCTGCATTCCTTGATCTCTACCTACTTTAATAATTGCAATGCTTTAAGTTCTAACATGATATGCATCATTGTGCTCTTACCATAGACTAACTGGTATGGTTAAGTATTTAGGATCTGCTTTGGTGTGATCCGATCAGCCCATAAGGTTGTATTGATGTGTTCATTCCATAACCTCTTGTGCTCGTCCCCCATTATTTTTATGAGCCTTATCATATTTTTGATCATGGAATCTACCAAACCATTACCCCACCGATAGTATTTGGAAGATGTTTTTAATTAAATGCCATGCCTAATAGAAAAGTCAAATACTTTAGTGCCTAGAAAATATTTACTATTAGCTGATATAATTATTCATGTGGCTCTAAAATGGGTGGTGATTTCACGGAGAAGCTCTAGGATCACATTCTTGGTAGCTTATTTAAGTGGCACCACTTTCACCCATCTGGTAAAATAATCAATGACTGTTATAATCCACTTATGGCCTACGATTGATACTAGGTTTACCATCTCTATGAATTCTAGACCCCATTATGCGAATGGTTCTTCAATAATAAATGGATTAAGGGGTAATGTAGAATTTATCCTAAAACCTATGTAATAGTGGAAATTTTCTCACTTTTTAACCATCTGATAACAATCAAAAAACAAGTTGGGCCAAAAGTATCATGCTTGCAATAATTTTACGGCCTAAGGTTTGGCTGAGAAATGACCTCCTGAGATACCATGATGTAACTCATGTAAGACCCTTTCAGTTTCCTTCTATAGGCATATAAGTAGGATCCCGTCAAAGTTCCTTTTGAAAAGGATATTTTCAATTATGATGAACTCGGATCCTTGCTATCAGTAGTACCTTATATTTTTTAGAGGAAGGTACTTGGATACTTGCTTGTTTGCATGAACTGGATTTTATCAAATATCCAACCTTTATGTTAATTTACTTGAATCTATAACACCATCTCAGATTCATCATCAATTGGTGTCATGAAGTTCTCGATAATATATTGACATAGTCCCTTTCCCTTTACTAAATTTGTGGGTTTAATCTCAACGTCATACTACAAAGTCTTGGTGATCTAGTTAGCTCTCTTTTCAATTATATCACCTTCTGTAATATATTCCTTAACACTGGAGTGTGCCACCAAGATCATGATTTTTTTGTTGGTCACAAGATGCCTGAATTTCTTCAGTCCTTTAATAATGGCATAAGCCCGGTTCTCTTCAAACTTATACTTGGTTTTGTATTCGTGGAGAGTTTTTGAAAAGAATGTTATTGGATGACCCTCTCCTTGTGAATCTCCCTTTTATGTTAGCACAGAGACTACATTGTTCTCGCTTCCATATACATACATGATAAAATATTTCGTGAAATATGTAGTGTGCAACACTAGTGCATGTGCAATGGCTCTCTTGATTGACTCAAAGGCTTGTTAGCCTTCGGTGTTCCATTTAAAATTCATGTCCTTTCTCAGCATCAAAGTGGTTTGGTGGATCATTCCAAAAAATTCTAAAATGAACCTACTAATGAAATTAATATTTCTTAGGAAATATTGAACTTCCTTCTTATTGATCAGGAGGGATAAATCCATAATAGCTCTGATCCGTTCTAGGTAAATAGTGATTTCATCTTTTGAGATGATATACCCCAGGAGTTTTCCTTATCGGACCTCAAAAAAAACACTTTTTTACATTGAGAGGGATCCCAAATTCTTGAAACTTTTCGAACATGACCTCCAATGCATCAAAATGATCCCCTCCTTTTTTAGTGAACATCGTGAGATCATATAAGTATATCAAGATCACTTTGTTGATAAGCTCTCCAAATCTAGCATCCATGGCTCTTTGGAAGTTTGACCCAACATTGGTGAGTCCAAATATTTTCTTTGCGTATGTGAAGGTTCCCCACTTCATCGTAAAGGTGGCCTTATGCTGATCTTCTTCTGCAAGCCATATTTAATTGTAGCCTTAAAAACCGTTCAGTAGAGAAAACCTTCATGAACCTGCCATTGCTTGTAATATTTGTTCTATGGAAGGCAAGGGGTAGTGATCCTTAAGTGACACCTTATTCAAATCTTTGAAATCCATATAGAGTCTGATATCACCATTATGTTTCCTCACAGGAACTAGGTTAGAAACCCACACGGAATGCTTGATTAAAGAGATTATTTTGGCTTCTAAGAGTTTCTTGAGATTCTTATCCACGAGAGATTCTATTTTTGGGTTCACTAGCCACTAATTTTGATGCACAGGCTTTGTTCCTTTCTCCAAATCAATGGTATGTTGAATGATATATTTTTTACAACCATGTAGGTCATCATAAGTCCAGGAAACCACCTTATCATATTTATGGCATAAAGCCACAAGCCTCTCTTTCTCTTGTTGGGTGACTCATTTCCCTACTTTTAGCTTTCTCACATGAGCTAATTCTATTTCATCATAACATTATCTGACCGCAAAAAACTTTCTCATGTCTATGATAACATCATTGGTATCAAAGAGATTCTCCAATGTTATCAACCCTCTTGGAAGCTTGTTCATTCTAAGCTGAATAACTTGATCTCCACAAGCTTCTACAATTTTTGGTTTGAGTTGGTCTACAAACTCTTCAGATTACTACATGAAAAGCAATATCTTTTGGTCACACTCAAAGACTTGCCAATTGTCTATATTGTCATATATAGATTGGCAGATGATCAACTTTAATGTATTCTTTTTCTCTAACAGATCCTTTGTGGGATCAAACTGCAATCCGATCTGAGCCATCCTATTTACCTCTATGTTCTAATCTCAAGGGATAACCCTAATATCAAAGGATTCAAAGTATTCAATAAGATCCCATAACCTATGTTGGTAGGACCTCATTCTTGGGTTCTTTTTTGTAACAATGTGCTTGACCTATGTTACCACTAACTCAGAGTCTCCAAAGAATCTCAGTTGCTTTATACCTTCCTTCTGTACCAAGGTCAAACCATGCACCAAGGCTTCATAATCCACTTCATTACTAGTGCAAGTGAATTCTAAATGGAAAGCTTGGAATACCTTTCTTCCACTTGGTGGATTTAAGCAGATACCGGCTCCAAAGTAATTTATTCTCCTAGCACCATCAAAGTGTAGATTCCATATCTATGAATCCTTTATCGGATTCTTTTCACTCTTACTATCCTCTTTCATGATCTTTGAAATGCTAGTGTTTTTGTAAAAAAAAAATAAGTTCCCAATCCAGTGGAGTCAAAATTTTCAAAGGGATTTCATAGCGATAGGTCAACTAGATAGTTTCTACTTTTATGGTCACCCTCTTCTATGTATGAATCTTCTTCTCTGGTGATCATGGTGTGTGAGGCTTAAAAACCTAAAGATTCTTGATCTTTTATATGATCTTCCACGAGAGGCTCTGATAACACCTTCATTTTGGACCCATTCTTAGTCCATAAAATAAGATGTGACCAATCAAGAGATATATATCCCACAACTTTTTGTGTGAAGTCGCGGGATAGGCATAGTCCGAAGATTGGCGGTACATCACTCACCACTATGTCTTACATAACTGTTATGTTTGGTCAGGAATAGAGTTATAATGTTATACCTCTAATGACTCCAATAGTTAGCATTTATTTTCCATCTATCTGCATGACTCTTTTCCTCAAGGGTTCATATTTAACTCCCAATGCATCCGTTATTGCTTTAGGTATTAATTTTTTACTTGTGCTAGAATCTATCATGGAATTATGTAATAATTTCTTTCCAATAATAAGATTAATAAAGAAGGGTTAGGGTCTTGGTTTGATTCCTTCCCCTTTCTGATTCATCATCACTGAATCTTTTAGATCCTGAGGAGATCTAATTTTTTCTTTACCCTTTCTAGTTGTGATCGAGCCGCTACTGGATTTTAATGCCTCTTGCAATAGTTCCTTTTGTTCCGAAATGCCTAATATATCCCATAAGGATACATTGGTTGGCACTTTCTTGAGTTTCTCTACTACTTTCATGGAACCAAATGATTGTCCCTTGGAGACTTGTTGAGATTTTGGTCTTTCTGTCATTGGATAGGAGCTACTTGGATTCTGATTTGTTTCTGGGATCTCTTATCTGGTTTTGTTCAATGGAGAAACAATTTAGAGGCCCTTTTCTTACTTCATTCATTGTCATAGGAACTGGGATTATAGCTTTTATAATTCTTCTCTTAAAACAAGTATTGTAATTTGATTGTACTGGGTTTGAAGTAGATACTTCAATGGTGAATAAAAAATCCTCCCCTTTGATCCAAGAGAAAATCGCATGCTCAGGAGAAATCTCTTCTTCTTGTTTCAAGGACATTCCTTGCATTTGTGTGACAACAGCTACATTCTAGATTCCCTGGGATTGGTATGGTCCACCATCATGGACATCGAAACCCTCCATTTCTATTTTCTCTACTAACTTTTTTGTATATTTCATTGAGGGAAATATCTTGGCATATGAAGGGAATTGCAAGGAAAGCACCAAGAATTGGGGTCTTCCGCTAGATTTTTCTATCCCATAAACATTTCTCTCTCCTTATTAGGTGGGAGATTCTAGAGCGGTGTCAGAATTGAGATGATTTGGTTAGATGGCTAGGTAGGAAGTGGTCTCTGGGAATTTTGATATTGCAAAGAGTAGGCGGGATTATTTCCTTGGTAGCCTTGATAATTTTGTTTGGGGTAAGCACATTGATTCCTCTTAAGGTTAACTATCTTATTGGAGAAGCTCCTAAGGATATTTTTCATTTCTTATATCTATAGGGAAGATGAAGATGTTGTTGCAGGGGTAGAAAATCCTTAAGGGGATGGGTAACTATATATCGATGTAGGAGTTTCAATCGATCCTGAGGTCTTTGCCTTGGAAAGTAGAGATATCTCTAAATATATTGGCAAAGAAACCTTAGGGGGAATTTTACCACCATCTATAATTTTTTTCTTAGCCTAGACCACAATATCATATGTTGGTGGCAAAGAATCTCCTCCTAATGATAGAATCATGATATAGATATCTGAGTTAAAAGATTTTAAATAGAAAACAATATCCATACCTGCGGTTGGCCTGGCTTGAACTATAACTCTTTTCCATGTCTTATGGAATCTAGTATTGAAGTTGGTCATAGACTCCTGCAGGTCCTTTTTGATGTTGATCAGTTGTTGAAGAAGTGAATATCTATCTCTCTTTTCATAAAATATTATGAAGAATACATTTCCAAGATCATCCTAGGTACAAATAGAATTAGGAGTTAAGGATATGTACCAATCAAGAGATTTTCCTTTGAATGAGGCCACAAAGATTCTCAAGGCTATATCTTTCTTTGTGATGAAATGTACTACACATATCTCTGCAACATATTGGAGATGTTCCTCCGCAATCTTAAAGCCTTCACCATTGAAATTAGGTAGCATTCACTGCTTAACTTAGGTAGTGCTTTCGTTACATTTATTGAATAGGTTTACATGTTGTTGGATGTACATGTGTAATAAGTGGACTCCCTTGATTCCACAAGACAAACTACCTCAAAGTTTGAGGTGGTTTATGTGTCATTATGATAGGTCTAATAACTCTAGTAGATTGTGAGAAGGGCCTCCCAGGTTGAGGTGTTGAAAGATTTCAGTTCGGGATAGATAGAGATATATAGACATTCCTTTCTCTTCTTCCTCGATAAGGGGATAACTACAGGTACCAAAATATTCCTTCTTCTCTTGCTCTTGACCATGTTTGTATCCTTTGCATGAATCAAAAATACTTTGGTACATTCTTGTGGCTCGTTTCCCACTAAAATAATCACTCATGTTCCTTTTGATCAAGCTTTAAATTTCTTCCACCGGGCGTGCCACGAAAACTATTGATGATTATCTTTACAGATGAACCATAAAAGTTGTGGGAAATCTTAGAGATGTGGGACTTGGCCCCTAAGATAACCTCTAGATTTTATAGAAGTTGGATCTTCTCTTCAAGTGTTGATATAAGGGTTACAAAGGGAACTAAATAATTGTAAATCCTAATCTAAGGTGATGCACCAAGATTTATCATAAAGCATAGAGATATGTACCCAAATCACTACAAAATAAGTTAAAGAGAATTGAACATGATTAACCTATTTTTAGAAAGATTCAACATTTTTTTACTAAAGGAAAATAGTTTTTAGGGGACTATACCCTGATACAAAAAGGCTAAACATCCATATATACATGAGTAAGAATCCAAAAAAAGGATCAAAATCCATATAATACATCAAGCCAAATAGTAGCCAAAAAAAAACTACTAAGAAGTAGAAAACTAGGAATAAAACTACTAAGAAACAACAATTAAACAACAAACTGGCAGTAAATAAACAACATCCTACTCATAACTAGACTACACTGAAGAATTTATTTCTTAAAAACCCTATATATTCTTGATTTAACAGTCTGAAGTGAGGTAAATAACATTAGAGTGGTGACATGTGCGGGGTCATTTGCATCCAATTGAGATATGACCTAGTTCCTTTCATCTCCAGTGCCCCAAATGTCAACTGAGATTCCACTGAGCATAGTGATGCTTCTAACATGTTGTTCAGGAAAATCACATATAGCCCTAAAAATTACAATTTTGTGGTCATGCCAATCCTTAGATTTCCCAAGTCTATTGTCTAGGGAGTTCAGTTTCTTGTAAATTTCACTTATCTGATCTTCCTTAAGATCAATATTCTCATTTAATTTCCTATTACCCTTTTTCTTTGTTAGCTGATACATTTATTTTTTGAGGTTTTCCACCTATTTTTCTAAAATTTCCATTATGTGAAGAAGATTCTCCTTCTCGTGCTGAGTATATTTCCTTGCAATGCTGATATTCAACAAATTATGGGAAATTTCTATATCCTTTATGCTCCTGAAAAATTTGCAAGAGGTAGAGGAGTTCAATTTGGAGAAGGAAGGGTTTTTTGTCTCGAATTTACTTTGACTGAAATTGGTGATTGGGGTGACAGTAGGGATAGGTTTAATGTGAATGGGCGAGGTGACAGGGGTAACAGGTATGACAGAGTAATGGGCAAGACAATGTTTGTGAAGCAAAAAGATAAGACCCTAATGGAATGGAATGGCCTGGGTGTGGTTTTGGAAATCAACAATGGAATGCTCTATTGAATTAAGAATATAGTGTTGGAAACAAACAAAGATATTTCTTCTTGGTTAAGAAAAATCAGGTGTTTTATGGGGATAGTGATGTACCTACCTTCAAGAGAGATAAAATGAACCATCATTTTGGCTATTTCATCAAAGGGTTATGGGATGGAACTAACCTTTATACCCATCATTACAAAGAGAAGATCCTCCCTTTTTTCCAAAAACTTTTTGGTTTATGCATTTTTATCCACCCTTTTGCTGAAAAATAAGATTCCATCCAAGGCAAGGCCCATTACCTCTTTAATAAGATCCTTTTTTATCAAAACTGTTTGCCCACAATAAATTACCTTCCACTCTTTCTATTTTGCATAAAAATACACAAACATGTTCTGGTCGTGGCCTTAGATTTCCTCAATAAAATTAGCAACCCCCCAAACTATAGATAGTTCCACAGCTCAACGTTTTCTTTCCATGCGGGATCACAGTTGGGTTCTGTTTGACATGGATATCCCCCCATTTTCCTACCTCCGTATGTTACCTTCTTGAAACCCACAAATAAACTCTTTTTGTCTTTCCTAAACCGGTTTTTAACCATCCATCTGCATATCCTTCAAGAATGTGAAATTTGATGATTATAAATACATGTACTCCTCTCACATGTGCTAACTTTAATTTAACATAAAACACATAAAGTCCCATTAGTGATTCTTTGTGGGATGTAATATATCATAATTATCTTTGGTAATAGAGTTTTGTACTTCAATAGGGGTAGTTTTCTCATAATTACAAGTGGTGAAGTTATTACTAATACCATAATTAGCTAGAGTGTTTGTTACCATATTCCCCTCTCTATAGGTGTGACAAATTTAAAGTTTATTGAAGGTATGAAAAATATTAATAGACTCCTGGATGAAATCCTTAATTGTCTAGATTGGAGGATGTATATGATTTAGATGATTTATTACATTCAAGGAATCACCTTCAACAATAATGTTCTGAATGTTGTAATCTTTATCAAGTATTAGACCCCTTAAAGATGATAAATATTCAGCATAGTGATTGGTCTGATGCCCTATTCTGCCAGCATAAGCAACAATTAAACAACATTTGTGATCCTGTATAATTCCTCCACTATAAGTTGCACCTGGGTTGCCCTTAGAGGCTCCATCAAAATTGATTTTATACCAAGAGTTAGGAGGAGGGATCTAGTGTATTAAGGACCTATAAAAGAAAGATTCAACATTATCTAAGGATAGAAAGAACTAAAACGTTACCATGCAAATGGGCAGATGAATGTAAAAGAATCTAAGGGTGTATAACACGGTACAAATTGAAACATATGTCTAAGAGTTAAATAAAAGCATGTAGAAGGAAATAAAGATTTGAAGTATTATGAATCCTTTGTGCACATAACAAGAACCCTTTAATTATAGATAAAAACAATACATAAGGCCGATAACAACACAAATTATAGTGCTAATTTACAACGGGGCCTGGTAAAGGCTGATAAACACAAACTACTAAAATAAACAATTCCTTTATAGCTTTCTAAACAACTTCCTCCTCCTACTTCTGGCTCAATAAATTTATTATATAGACCCTATGGCTTGCTCTCCAATGTGTCTATTATTATGATATTTATCATATTTATTTAGTTCTTCATCTTCCTGATCTTTGACCCATGCAGTAGATCTTAGCTAGTCACTTCAGGACTCAAGATTGCATTCAATCCACCTAATACGAGTCCTTTTGCTTCTTTAGTCAGCTCTGCAAATGGTGATAACTTCCTTGAGTGACACATGGGGGCCATGCATTAGTTTGATTATTCCTTCTATTTTCTCCCTTTGGAGTTGCGTCTGGATGACACGTGGGTCTCTGCGGGCTCTTCTCCTTTTTGTTTTACTTTTCATCCCATTCAGACTATGTTGTTGTGCCTCTACTATGTGGAGGATGTTCGTTGATCTGTAAATCCAGTCTCATGGTGCTTCATCCAATATGCATTGAAGAGACACGTGGATACCCTCCATGCTTGCCTCTATACTTAGCCAAAAATTATGCTCCAGAGGAAGAAAAGCATGCTAAAAACAAAGAGTCAGGGTGACAAAAACCAAGGGATCTATGTAGGTGTATAAATTATTCTATAGGTTTGATGTTTTTTTTGGTCTTCAAGGTTTATTCCTCATCACTGATTATTAGTTAAATTTGACACAGAGTATCCATTTATACGTGATAGATAATGAGGGTTTTACATCATCATCTTGTCCTACAAATTTGGTTTCTGAACCTCCTATACATACTAGGGCACCTAGAGCACAGACTAGGGCACCCACAAGCACCCTAATCCTTTCCTAAGCACCCCAATTGAGCCAGACAGCTAAAATCTACATCTTCTAGAGCTCCTCTATGGTTGCATCTAGATTTTTTTATCCATTTAATCTTGCAACATAGTCCTGAACAATCATCTAAAATCCTTCTAACCCTAATTTTTAATTAGGGTTTCCCATTTTCATTCACTTAGTTAGTTGGGTCACTTCCTAAATTTATTAATTGCATTTATTTACTATTATTTACCATTGTTCCTAGTTTATATTAACTTAATAAATCCACATTTTACTTAATCATTTTGGTGAACCCATACTCAATTTTTGTGCTTAAATGACCTTCACTTATTACATATCATCTAAGTGTTTTCTCATCATGAATATCTCTATTCACACTTATCTACAAAATCACCTCGATTATATCAGTAAGCTTAAACAATACTTAGCTACTAATTATATTTCTCCTCACATGTCACCAGACTATGTATACCATATGTTCACTTCTTCTCTATCCCTCAATGAGGATCAAATAAATTTCATAACCAATGACTTACCTTCTCAAGCGATACTACCATATGAACCTCCCTTGTATATTCAAGTTTGTGTTAACAACATTGGTGTCAAATGCGCTTTAGTTGAAAATGGATCTAGCCTTAACATTTTCAACATCAGTTTTCTTCATCATTTAGGTATGTTAAGAACATCTCTAGCTCCTTCCTCCATCTCTATTCGTGACTTTGATAACATTCTCAAGCATGTATTAGGTTTTTTCATCTTACCTGTCACTATCGTTCCATGTACACTTAATGTTCTGTGTCATGTCATGCCTTATAACCTTAATTATAATACTCTTATTAGATGGCCTTGGATCCATACTATGCATTGGTCCCCTCTTAAGCAATATTTACACTGTTTATGATGTTTCAGATGATCCTTCAACTTTTGAGTATTGTGATTCTTTTGAGCAATCTAGCAATACTTCGACTTCCTATGATGTTACTCAGAAATTTACTTGATATGGGTTAGGGTACGAATATTTACACCGTTATGGTTTATCTGATACACATTTAGATCAATAATAACATAAGGTAAAAACACTTTGGGATTTCCCTACACAGTCACATGAGTTTGGGCTAGAGTATCAACCTCCTTCTCTACCAACTACGAATGCTTATACTACATTTCATGTTAGCTCACTTCTCGTAGTACATCCCAAACTTATTAGTGATGACACATCTACCACTTGGGATGCTTTAGATACCTTTAATACTGATGATTCTCTGCTCGATTATATGGGTAATTACGATCATCTTCCTTCTTTTCACCATAAATGGAACCTCCCATCATCTCTCAATAATACAGCTTATTCACGAAGTTTGATGTCTCCCCTGATAATCCCAATCCTCCCGACATTATGCATATTGACCCATACATCAAAGATCGCTTAGACCTTATCAATGAAGAAAAAATTCAATACAACTTGGGAACATCTGAAAATCCATGCATGATTTTTCTAGCTTCCTCCATCACTCCTGCCAAAAAAAATATATCAAGTACTTCATTATTTATCTTATATTTTTGAATGGGACTATAGTGATATACCAGGCATTGATCCATTGTTCATGATGCATAATACTTTCCTCAACCTTGGTGCTAAACCCGTCTAGGATAAAATCCGTAAAATGCATATGAAAGTAGAAATTCTAGTTAAATAAGAGATTCAAAATCTTCTCAACACCATTTTTATTTGGGATATTTATTATCTTGAATGGGTATCTAATATTGTGCTAATAAACTAGATATTCAAGTTTTTTTTGCACTAATTTCTACGATTTAAACAAAGTTTTTCCTAAGGATAGTTTTTCTTTGCCACATATCAACACTATTGTCGATTCTACAACCAAATATGACATTATTTCTTTTATGGATGGATTTGTGGGTTATAATCAAATTAAAATCAACCCCGTTGACCAAGAAAATACCTCCTTCAGCATGTCATGGGGAATGTATTTCTATACATTTTTTTCATTTGGTCTTAAAAATCCGGGAGCTACTTTTCAATGGGAAATGACACATGTATTCCATGAATATATTCACAAAATCATCGAAGATTACGTAGATGAAATTTTGGAAAAATATTTAAAAATATATTTCCATGGAAAGGATCTACGAATAACTTTTGAATGACCACGACAACATCATGTGCATCTAAATCCCAAAAAGTGTGTTTTTTGGGTCACAACAGGAAATATCCTTAGATATATTATCTCCCAATGTGAAATTGAGTTGAATCCTAACAAAATTAAATCCATTATTGATATTCCTCCACTAAATAATTTGCATTAATTACGATCATTATAAGGTAAAATTTAGGTTATTTGACGATTCATTGCTCAACTCGCTGATAAGACTCAACCATTTACATGACTCATGAAGAAAGATACTAAATTCATTTGAGGTGAGAATTTTCAAAAAAACTTCGATGATATCAAATCTCACTTGTTAAACCCACCTGTCTTAGTTACTCCTTAAGATGGTTGACCTTTCTTATTATATATTTCCTCTACATTCCATACATTATGCATTTTACTAGCACAACATGATGACTCTCAACGTGAAAGAGAAATATATTATATCAATCATACTCTACTTTCTTATGAATGTAACTATAACTACATTGAAAAACTCTCTCTCAGCTTGGTTTTTGTTGCATATAAATTGTGACATTACCTTCTCAACAATTAAGTACATAGTATCACTAAAGTTGTTTGATTGCGGTACTTACTATCTTGCACACATCTATCAAGATGCTTGACATGATGGGTTATGTTTCTTAGTAAGTTTGATTTCACATTTATACCAAAAAAATCCATCAAAGGACAAGTTTTCATTGATCAATTAGGTATAACACCTCTCTCACATGCATTACCCATTTTTGATTCTTTTCATTACGATTTCACTACCTATACAATTGATCCACCCAAATGGAAAATGTATTTGGACATCTATCATTGCCGATCTAGTGCTAGAGCTGGGATTCTCTTCATTACCCCACAAGGTGTCCCACTCCCCTTCACATACTGATTAGGGTTTTTTTATACAAATAACATTGGTGAATATAAAGAACTTATTATATGCCTTCTCACTGCTCAAAAAATTCTCATTCATAACCTATGAATTCACAACGATTCTCATCTTGTTATAAATTAGGTCAAAATATATATAACACAAAGGATGATCATTTGATTTCATATAAAACTATTGTAAAAGAACTTTTACCTACATTTGATTCCTACTCTATCACTACTATTCCTCGCAAGGATAATCATCATGTAGATGCTATGGCTAGTTCCACATCACTCATCCCAAAAGACATCACCGATGAAGAAGCCACATTCATAATTACACACTTACTACATCCATCTATCTATGTATTACCTCTTGTAGCTTGCACCATAATGCATAGTTAAGACAAATCTAAATGGTCAATGCCTATTTATAATTACTTATATAAGAAAATAAACCATGACACACTACAACCTCATGAAGCTCTCCAGTTACGTTATGAGGCTACTCATTATGTTATTGTTGGGACAAAATTATGTAAGCATGATATTGACGGTCATATCTTACGTTGCCTTGCAATCGCAGACATCTTGACTACCATCTTGCATATTCATGACAGCATATGTCATGGTCATTTCTTAGGTAAATCTAAGTCAAAAAATATTTTACACTAGGGGTATGATTGGACTATAATGAAACAATATTTCCTTAACTATGCTACTCATTGTAAAAAATTCCAAAAACATGGTAATCTCCATCATGAATCTGCATATGACCTTCAACCCATTGTACCTACATGGTATTTTTCCTTTTGGTTATTTGAACTCATTGGTATGATCAATCCTAAGTCTATCAAAGGATATACATTTATTATTACTACTACTAAAGACTTTACTAAGTGGGTCGAAGCAGCTCCCCTATGAATGGTCATTGGTAAAGACATTTGTAAATTTCTCACCACGCATATTATCACATGTTTCAGTGTTCCTTCTTCTATAATCTATGATAACAGATCTTCCTTCAAAAATAAAGACATTAAATAGTTTTGTGCCAAATTCAAATTCAAGCAATCATTTTCTACCCCTTACACAAGGCAATGGCCAAGCCGAGGCCACCAACAAAACTATTGTAAAAATCCTACGTAAAATCATTTACTCTAGTGGTACTAGTTGTCATAACCAACTATTCTACGCTTTATGGGCCTATCATACTATCATTTGTACACCTACTAACACCACACATTTTTCCTTGGTTTGTGTTGCTGAAGCAGTTATCTCACTTGAACTCAAAATACCATCCTTGCAGATCTCTCTTAAAGGAATCCTTAAAGACAATTAATATTGTGAAAACCGCTTGTATGAACTCGAAATGTTGGACTTTTTTCATGTCCAATAACTCAAACATATTCAGGCATATAAATCTCGCATTGCACATGTATATAATCATAAAACTCATTCTTGAGAGTTTAATATTGGTGACCTCATCTTAAGAGATAATCAAAAGAATAAAAATGTTGAGGCGCATCTTAAAGGAAAATTTAAGCCCATTTGGATTGGTCCATATATTATCACTGATAATCTTAGTGGTGGATTTTATCACCTCACCACCCTTTTAGAAATACCACTCAAATACCCATTCAACGTAATGCATCTTAAGAAATACTGTGCTTAATTCAACCATTACCTGATCAAACACTCTTGTGCTTCAGTTCACAATAGACTATTGAGGTCATACCACACAAGAACCCCACACAATGCACAATAGTTTCTACACACTGTATCTATTCACACATCACTCATCTTACATCACATATTATATAGTTAGTTTACATCATTTTAACATTTACACATCTACACATCATATTAGTCCTCATCATATATGTGTCATACTTACATCTAGAATTACATACTACTCATCATACACATCACATAGTGTGCATTTCACACTATTAGTCTATCTACACATTTTTTCATTGCATCCTATACATTGCATATCACACATCCTACACATCATATGGTCATCTATTATCATCAAACATACTACATTCTCTTCTACGCACTACACTCATCACCTTATGACAGAATTTAGTTCCTCATTCCATACTCGACTACTGAGGATTTACCAATCAAATAGACCTTATCCTCATTACATGTTCATCATTCATTATTTCTTCATGTGACATTCCTAGGTTAAAGTCACATATTCCCATAGGCTTGTAATGGTATACGATTTTAGGCTATATCAACACTCCTTCCATTTATCTTGTAGTGATATACGACTTTAGGCTACATCACCACTCCACTTTATTCATCTTTTCGTGATATACGCTTTAGGCTACATCATCAGGGTCACTTGATCAAAGTTTCAAGTGATATATGCTTCGCTATATACTCACACACACATATAGGTCACATATACATCATTCAGTGCAACTGTTAGACACAATAGACATTATTTGACCATTACCTGATGAGGTACTCTCATTTATAGTTTATTTCTTGATTTGTGAGGGGAAAACCAAATGAATCTCATTGCATAAATTTCCAATCAATTTGGGGGCATACAACTCTAATCATCTATCTTGCATTTCATTCGTTCCATCCATAACATACTACATATCATGGTTTCGTTTACTCTTTTTTACATTTTCTTGTTCATGGTCACTTTATTATACATGTTAGATAGATATCTTGTGTGTCATTTATCTATACCATACACATGCACATTCATGCCTTTACTTAGTTTGATCACAGATACAGGTCTTTTACACATAACACAAATGCTTTCTTCCCACCCTTTCCTACATTGCGCACTGGGGGAATCCACATTTTTCTCGTATATGTGCTATTGTTTCATTTTATACTTCACACTTTAGATTACTTTCTTATACACGATTTTCACATACTGGTTATCTTTCTAACATGCTAATGAGTGCTTCATGTGTAGTAGTTTTTGGCAGGATTATTTTCTTCCATGCTTGTTTGTTACATTATCTATTATTATTTTTCCTTATTTACGAGATTTTCTCTATGTTTGGTGTGCAAATTTGTGTTTTTGTATGCGGTCATGATGGCCTTGCATGTCTTGTGACATCGTGAGTGGTGTCCCATATTTGCATCTTGCTTTCTACAACTTACTTTGTCTTCTTGCGTGTTTACATTACTATATTGCTTGGTAGCTTACACATTGTTTGTGTAGCATACATTTATCTTTTACATACATGATTTTTCTTACTAACACTTATTTCTATCCACTTGTTTTTTCATGCCATGGTTTCTACCAAGCACATTCCTTTCCCCTATGGGAAATATTTACAGAGTTCATGTGGTTGGTCCTCTTTTGGGGCCACATTCTCCTATGAGCGATGTCACATGCGCCCCCCATATGGGGGCATCATTTGGGGTTTTACATTCTATAAAACACTTCTACACTAGTTCATTTTAGTTCACTTTCCACCCTTGGCATTTTGGGTTATACAACGAGTAGGTTCAAACCAATCTACGAATCCCATACATAGTGTCTTTTACAGGACATGGTTGTCCTTAGCATTATGGGGAGTAGTTACAAGTTAGAGGATACATCAAAATTCCTCTCTAAACCACTTTAGATAGTGGTGTCAAATCACCTAAAAAACTAGGTACTACAAAGACCTCTTTACACATATTCAGGGAAGCAGTTACAGGTTGGAGGATATAGTGGAATTCCTCCCTACACTTCTTCGGCCTATGGCATCGGATTACATAAATAATCTAGGAAAAGATATCCTCTTTCTATACCCTTTCTTTCATCACGGATTAGATGCACATGTTCCTTTTACACTTTTTATACTTTCATTTTAGTCTTTTAATTGCTAAATACATGCATTTTTGACATGTATACATGTGTATTTGACTACTTGATCATCTTCTCCTTGCAGGTCTGACCGTATGAGAAGATAGAAGTCAACAACAACAAAAACTACTACAACAAATGGGGGCAACAACAACACCATTTACCGGTAGCACAAATGATACTAACCATGTAGGTACACTATACACATCAGAAACTACGCACAGTTTTCTACCCTAAGTTCAATATCATCACTTTTTTGTGATTTTACATAGCTAGTTTCCACACTCCATCATCCTTTTGTCACTCCACACTTTTTCTAGTCCTTCGACCATACTTTTTGCATCACTCTACATGGACATCAGGTACACATCTCTATCTACTTTATATTACAGAGCTTTCCTTTCACCAATATAAAGTGGGGGAAAATGTAGACAAAAAATCATGCACTTTAGACATTATTTAGTCTCAGTCTCATACTACTATTCATATGGTTTTTTGAGTGAAAAAAGTAGTAATTAACCCCCTGTCTTTTGGCCATTTTATTTTATTTTCAGTTTTCCTTGCTGACCTTCACCGCATACATGCCCAATATGTTTTTATAAATTTCCATCATTCTAGCCTTAACTAGGATGCCCATAGGCACCCTAGTCTTAATCAAGGCACTCTAATCCTTTTCACACTTTCCCACCACTTTCTATACATTTGAACATTCTATTTTTTTGGTGGTCGGCGTCTTCAGAGTTAATTATGAAATTAGAACAAGAGAACCATATAAATACAAAGTTATGAGTCCATAATGAGGAAAAAAGCACTAAGAACTACTATCATCATCTAAGGATGTATCCATCTAAAGCTCATTTGCATCCATATAGCTCCATCACAAGTCACAAGGATGGTTCATCTACATAACACTGCATAGGAGGGAAGTTTATTCAATTCCATCCACCATTCTATTACATTTTCTACACATAGTTATTGCTTGCTACATTCACAAAGTGTGAATGACACAAGAGAAACCTAGGGCATGATCACACACACACACATAGAGATTACTATTTCAGGTCTGAGAAGTAGTGTAACGCTCAATTAGTAATTCCACCATTATGGCCACTGAGGACTAGTTTGAACCCTTCATTTATAGTTTTATTTTCTTAGGGTTTGATGTTTTTTAGGGTCTTACAAGTCTATTCTTCATTGTTGATCATTCATGACAATTTAGCATAGAGCAGTGAGTTATAAACGAAAGACACTAAGGGTTTCACATCATCATCTGACCCTATAAATCTAGTTTTTAGACCTCCTGTATAGTCCAGGGCACTTAGAACATAGACTAGGGTTCCCACAAGCACTCTAATGCTCTCTTAGGAGCCCCATTCAAGACAAATAGCTCAGATCTGTGTCTTTTGGAGCTCCTGTGTGGTCGCATCTACATTTTGTTTATCCAATTCATCTTACAACATAGTCCCGAATAGTCATTGAATCAGTTAGCCTCCTTTTAGCCCTACTTGTTAATTACGAATTCAAATTTTCATTCACTTAGTTATTTGAGTCACTTCCTACATTTATTTATTGCATTTATTTATTGTTATTTACTATTGTTCGTAGTTTATATTTACTTAATAAATCCAAATTTTAGTTAATCAACAATTCATCTCGGTGAGAATAAACTCGTCAATGTCTATGAGGAGATTCACAATGCTAGGTAAGCTCAGTATGATCTGAAGTGGACCAATGTAGGGCTTGACAGGGGGTTAAAATAAATCAATCAATACATTGAATTTGGTGTAATGTGAATCAACTTGTAATTGTGGGATCAGTTTTCAATGTAACCTAATAGCTCAGTGGAGGAGTGGCCTTAACTCGGTAAGGTAGGAAATGTATGAGTTCGATGCACATGGGGTTAATGTTGATGTGGGCTTAGTGATATTTCAATTCCACCCAGCTTTCCTTCATGGGTGTTGTGCACAACTTAATTCTTGAAGGCTACTAGAAAAAATTCATGTACCAGCTTAGTCTTTACCCCAACCATCTTGGTGTCAACTCACTTTAGAGCTCACATAAAACTCTATCAACTAGCTCACTAATATGCACGAGCCTCTAAGAAGACTGCCAAACTTGGAAATACAACTAGTTTTCATTATGAGTGTAAGTTATACTAAATTTAGTGGAAAAAATGTTTATTGGAGAGGAAATTGTTTTTTGATTTGAACCAATTTTTCTTGTAGAGTATCCTGGTGTAGGAGGCGGTTCATGGGGACCCCTCCTTTCCCAATGCATAGATAAAATATGTAAACTACTTGAATTTAGAAAAACAAATTATGGAGATGTAGGGGTGGGTTTGGGAAGATGATGGAGTCAGCATAGGGTCTCCAAGAGGGCATAAAACTTCTCCAAAATCTTACAAACTCATTTTCAACCTTATTACCACTTTTACTTGATTTTGTAGGTTCTAAACTCTAGCTTTGATACCAAATTCTAGAGGAAATAGGGAGGTATCCTATTGTAGTTTTATTAATGAGAAAAAATCAAGTTACATGGAAAATGTAGGCTACAATATATATATATATATATATATATATTGTACAACCAATATTACAGACAAATATGGCTACTGTGGGTAATTATTTGTTTGATTATGATATGGTTTTATAACCATATTTGTTTGTAATATTGGTTGTATAATATATATATATATATATATATATATATATGACTATATTGTCATAACCATCAAATTTTTAGGTTCCCCGGGCCTCTTCCACTTGCTATCATATAGTAGTAATTTATCTTGTTAGGTAAAACATTTTACTATAGGTAATTATACATTGTATTTTACCTTATCTACTTTTTACCATAGGTAAGTTATATTTTACTATTTACTGTGGTAATTAGGAAGTTACTGTATATATATATATATATATTGCCAAGTTACTGTATATATATATACTGTATATATATATATATATATATATATATATACAGTATATACAGTAACTTGGCAATATATATATATATATACAGTATATATATATACAGTAACTTGGCAATATATATATATATATATATATATATATATACAGTAACTTCCTAATTACCACAGTAAATAGTAAAATATAACTTACCTATGGTAAAAAGTAGATAAGGTAAAATACAATGTATAATTACCTATAGTAAAATGTTTTACCTAACAAGATAAATTACTACTATATGATAGTAAGTGGAAGAGGCCCGGGAACCTAAAAATTTGATGGTTATGACAATATAGTCATAAATATCCTACCATTTGGAGAAATAGAACTCCAAACACTTTCAAAAAGAGAGATACCAAGACATGTGAGTAGAGCATGACTGAAGAAATATCACATTGTAGAGTGAAAAAATAAAATAATAGTATAAGAATTGAAAACAAAAATATAGCAAAAAATTACGTCTTATTTGAAAATCGACAATTTGGTGGAGTTGACGAGGAGGGTGAAAACCTAGAAGGGCACCTTGTCTCTACCAAAAATAAATTGAAGGAAGAAAGAAGAAGAAGTAAACAAAGGAATAACCGACACCAAAAAGGAGAATAGAAATCTGCGAAGAAATATGCCAAAAGAAAACTAAAAACCTATGACAAAATCCGCATACTAAAGAAGGATACAAAATACGCACAAAAAGCTGCCAAATGAAGAAATAATAAAAAACCACAGAACAAAGGAAGTGAAACCCATGACTAAACATGGGTAATGAAGAGAATCCATAAAACAAAGTAGGAAGAAAATAAAAATCCATAAAACAATAAGAAGAATGAAAATCCATAGAACAAGGATAATGAAACCTGTGGAAGAAGAAAATAGGAAAAATGGACCCAAATACATCTGCAGGTAAAATACATCAAAAATAAATTTGTGGTAAAAGTAATAAGTATGGTAAGTCAAAACAAATGTTATAAAAGGGAAGAACGCAAAGTAAAGACTCGCAATTTCAAAAAACAAATTACTTAAATTAAGAACAAATGTGAAAAAGGGCTAGGGAAAAAGTAGAGCATTAGGGGAAAATGGTAATCCCCACCATGGTTTCATAGTCCAACCTCCCAAAGACAAAATTTATAAATTGGATGTTGAAATCTATGTTACTAGACCTAGTAGGATCCTTCTCCCATGTCCCCTTCAAATTCACATGCCTACAATACGCAAAAATACATCCATTCCACCATTTTCGAATATGATTATTTTTGGCTAGAACTTTACCACCAATTACTCCTTTAGAAGAATAAAACTACAAGAAAAATTGAATATAAGGAATTAGAAAAAATACACAGAAGAAGTCCATCGAACAAAGAAAGGAAGTAAAACCCACGAATAAAATTGGGAAATGAAGAGAATACACAAAAAAAATCAGGAATAAAATAAAAAATGTGAAATAAGAAAAGAAGGAAATTCGTAGAACAAGGATGACAAAACCCGTGGAAGGAGAAAATAGGAAAAATGGAGCCAAACACATTTTTGGGTAAATAAAATAAAAAATAAAAATGTGGAAAAGGTACTAAATATGGTAGGTTGAAAAGAAGTTATAAAAGGGAAGAGTGGAAACTAAAGATTCATACTTGAAAAACAACTATGAAATAAGAATTAAGGTGAAAAAGAGATAGGGAAAATAAAAACATTTGGGTAAAATTGTAACCACCACCATGGTTTCATAGTCTGAACTCCCAAAGCAAAAATTTCAAAAGTGGACATTGAAATCTATGTTGTTGGACCTAGTAGGATCCTTCTCTCATGTCCCCTTCAAATTCATACATGAGTGTGATACGCAAAAATACATCCATTCCAACATTTCCAAATATGACCATACCCGACTCGAAATTGACCACTAATTTCTCCTTTAGAAGAACGAAACTATAGGAAAAATGGAATATAAGGAGAATGCAAAGATAATTATAGAATTGAAGCTAAACTCCTAGAGTAGGGTCCCATATTTTCCAATCATCGACAACTCCATTAGGGTTCTTCTTAGCTGGTTGCATAATGAAATGTTATAATTAGATCAACCATACCAAATTAACACAAAAATGATGGAGATGATAATGAGGTTATGGGCACAAGAACACATGACACTGTAAATACAAAATAAAAATATCACAATGCAACAATCTATGTCATTAATGGGTGTAAAAACCAACAAAAGAGGCATGTGAATTGGCAAAATAAAAAATAACATTCTAATGTATGCCACCAGTTGAAACTTTATCATACCAATAGATAATATGGTGCCCATGGTACAAGTGACACAGTATCCCTAGAAATGATAATGATCCATTATGAATACGACCTTTACCGGGTACTCATGGTAGAATTTGATGAAAATGAAAGTAAAATCAAGGAGGGTAAACACACTTTTTATTATGGCTCACTAATTTTTATATCTAGCCATGTATTTCACATGTACCCTACTAAGAAAAATAGAGCAAGTACAATGGGATCAAAATACACTTATAGCAGAATAAATTTTGGAGCATATGAACACTTTTTCTCGACTATAAAAAATCACTTCATTGATTGGTTGGAATGATAATATTATAATAATGGTTTCCAAAATATATAGGGTATTTGAAAAAATAGTTGCCAAATATGAAAAATAAGTTGTATTTGAATTACAGATATTGATTATACGTTTCTCCAAACCTTCACCCTATGGATTCCTCATATTACCCTACTCCCATATGAAACATTAGATGAACTTATGGAAACTAAAATCTACGCTATTAGAGATATTTCCATTAATAGCAGGAAGCTAATACCACCAATAATTAACGATATAATTGAAAAAACATAGGAAAAATTAGAAAAAAAAAACATCCCGAGGATTTCACACAAAGGCCCACGTGGTTGGCTAGGTCATCTAGACCATTGGAGAAACCACTAAGAGTGCAAGAAAAAGGGAAAAAGAAGCTACATGAGAAAATAATTTCGAAGGTCTATAAACAAAAAAACTAGAAGAGAAACAAAAACCATCTCCACATGCTCTACATAAGAGTTATAAATCTATGATATCTAAACAAGTAGTCATGGTACAAAAAACAAGTGATGAACCAAATATTTGGGCGAAGATCCAATGATAATTACATAATCAGATAGTGAAGGACCCCCACAACTAAAAACCCCTCCCCCATAACAAAAGTGGGAAAAAGACATTGACCCAGAATTCACAAGGACGATTGAATAATTGGAGGAATCTTAACTTACAAGGTCAACCTACAAGTTTTACAAAATATGCCTTGATCACAGGGGTACCACATAGATTGCACAACAATATGAATCCATCTCTACAAACTAAAAAATTTCTATAGTAAAGGAAATACTCCATTACTTAAAAATATTTTCATTAGTAATTGAAGACATAATCCATCTACTTCTACACTCCTTAATAAAATATATATAACTACAAATACAACTAAAGGAGTAAATAATATTGGAAGAATTTGAGACATGACTTCGGGAAATGAGAAAAAAATAAAAATAAAATAGCCAAGGATATTAGCCTTCCTAAATAAATAAAAGAATTATTTTATATTATAGAAAAATAAAACAAAAAGAAAGAATAGGAAAAGAAAAGAAGGGAAAAAGAGGAAGAAACCCAAAAAACAAGAGAGGAGGAAAACAAGAAAAATGCAAAGGAGGAAGAAGAGAAGAGAAAAAGGAGAAAAAAAATAGAATGGATAAGGAGGAGGAAAACAAGGAGGAAGAGGAAAATAAACAATAAAAATTAAGAGCATAAGAGAGAGGGGAATAAGAAAAAATAAGAAGAAAAAAAAATAAGAGGAGAAGTTAAAAAAAGAAGAAGAGGGGAATCAGAAAAGAGAAGAGAAAGAGAAGCAAAAAAAGATGAGGATAAGAATAAGGGAGGGGAGAAGGAGAAAAAGAAAAAATAGTAAGAGATAGAGAAGAAATAAGAGGAGAAAAAGAAGAAAGAAGAGGAAGAGAATAAAAATAAGGAACAAAAGGAGAAAATGGAGAAGGAAGAAAAATAGATGGGTGAAGAAATAAAAAATATGGACAAACATCATCCACACATAACACATTTCCAAGTACTCTAAGCATGGATACATTATTGGTATCTCGCAGATCCACTCATGTTGATCCTCTACGCGATTCCCTAGAACTTATCAAAAATATATTGGCACAAAAAAAAAGAATCTCAAAGCTTCTAGATACAACATGGGGTAGTATAACAAATGAAGGAAGGTTGCACAATGCACCTTAACAAATTGACCCCCATGCAAAAATAAAAAAATTACTAGCATCCTTGAATAAAAAAATTAAGAACAACTGGATGCAGTGGTACACAAATCTCAAAGACACATTGTAGCATATGATCACAAAATTCAAACCCTTCAGACCACTATATGTAGTAGATCCTACATTACTAATAGAAAAGAGGGCTGAGAAAATGCTACAAGATTTTTTTTCACACTCATTGTCCAATCAACAAAGATACCAAAGATTTCACAATCAAGCAATAAATAATTTCAAATCCTGTGAAATGGTAAAAGGGAATACAACAAATAAATAAAATTGTAAGGGGTTTGAACAAGATCTCCAATGACTAGAAATTGAATTATCAAATGTGGTCACATATTACGCTTTTTCCATGATATGCCCAGGAGCCACGTAGGAGGAAAAAATGGAGTTGGATAGGTTATAACAAGAGCTCAACATCAAATCATCCTCACATGATGTTACAAAGGACTTAGATGGAACATGGAGAAAGAAACTATCATACTTAGCTTCCCAATGACACACAAAATATCTAGAAAGAGAATAAAAAATAGTAGATATGGAAGAATATAATTCTAGCATGGATAGGGCACTCACACAGTTACAAAGATATTTTTCTGCTGTGAAATAGAACTACACGAGAATTAAAAATAAGAAAGACACTATAGAGGTCATATCACTCATTCATGAGAATACAAAGTTAGATTTTTGGCTCACATCAGTAGAAGAACACATGGTGATGTAGAAGAAAATTGAAGGGAAAATCACAAAAAAAAATGCTAACTACATCCATATGGCAGCACTTTAATCTAGAGGAGTATATAAATATATCTATAATTTTTTTAAATCATTACATCTTGTAAACCCAGTCAGAAGAATTGAGTAAGGGAACATTTCCTTATGCCAGACGTCTAAGTTTTGGTAAGTTGATGCTTTGGTATTCCTAATTTTTAAACTATCTCGTGATTATGTATAGATTTCTTCAACTTTAAAGGCCAACATTATATTGTAACATGGCATTTATCAATTGTAAAAATAAGAGAGGTCAAGTGCAGAAAAATGGAACAAGATAGTTGACAGGGTTATTCTTCATTTGGTTGTCTCGAGGATGAGACAACATTTTGAAGTCTAGGGATGATGTTGACATGGTTATTCATCGATTTTTTACACTAAGGCACAAATATAGGAAAGTCACATAAGACTTTAAAGCTACGGAAGACTAGGAAATCGATGGAAGACTATGAAACTCACAGAAGACTATGAAAGCCATGGAAGTTTAAAAGAATCCACATAACATAGAAACAAGTTTTAGAATATAGAAAGAGTACAAACTAAACAATATACAGAGTCGCCACCAAAGAAAGTGACCTTTGGATAATGGTATAGTGAATATACTTATTGTAATTAAATGTAATAGCTAGAAGTGAGAGAGTGTGTGTATGTGTGTGTAGATATAAAGAGATGGATAGAAAAGCAGATAGATGAATGGATATAATTACATGGAGATATAGAAAGGATATTTAATACATTATGTAATGGACATGAGAGTTTGTGAGACACATATGTAATACCTATGTAATAGTTCTATAAAATAAATAAATAAATATGTATTGTGTAATATGTAATGAATGATGTTGTTATTTGATTCCATTATAGTTTGCATTACAACTTGAACAATATTCCCCATATGTCCTCAAAAAAAGAGTGAACTACTAAACCATCACACTAGAATCGAGGATTAAGGTCAATAATATCTTCCAAACAATGGATAAGGATAATGATACTAAGGGGGAATTGAGAGAGAAGTTTGATGTCTTATCAACCGTTGTGCAGAAATTGATACAAGATCCTCCAATCAGTTAAAAGATAACCTCGGCCTCCACCCAATAAATGATGAAGACTGTTAGATACTTAAGCTACAGGGGGATGAAAAAAATATGGGAAAGTCAACTATTCACAAAAGGTGGAAAGGATAAAAATGATCAAGGGATCAATTTTAGTGTCACATGTTCCCTAAATGTCCTTAAACCATGATGGTGTAGTAGAGCCTTTAAAGAGATTTCCCATGACTACAAGAACATTGAAAATGAACACTATATGTGTAAGTTGTGTTTGGTCAAAGTTTGGTCAATCGGGATGATCAACACCAATAAAAGGTCCTACAAATGAACCAATCATGCTCTGACAAGTGGCAAATGGCGAGAAGGCAAAATGAAGGTTGTTCAAGTTATGTTTATGACCTCTAGTATTCTACACACATAAAAAGTTGGTCACAGGAACAAGAGTCTCAACTTTTATTATGAAAAGGATCCCAACTGCCATGAGGACGATTATATCATGGCCAATATGGTGGATGCTCAAACCACCACATGGCTTGCCACCAATTTTCATATTTCATTATTGGAATGTTGCATTTTATAACATGGTCGAATTTATATTACCTTGTAATTATCTATTCACTATTTACCTTGTCATATTTCTATGGTGCTCATGATTATGGTTTAGCTTTCTCGAAACTATTTATTTTCCACCTTTATCTGCATATGGTTCAGGATATGCTATCCACCATTCAGCCTTATTCCCTTAATACCTTGGGCATTGACACAGTCAACTCAACTAACTACATGGTGGACAACATATCATATATTCCCAAACCAACATTTGAACAGTCACCACTCTAACTGACAGCTCGGCGAAGGATTAGAGCTCAGGACAGATTGACAAATGTACCGGCCAACACATTAAAATGGTTGGAAAAATTCCAAAATATGAATGTAAGCCACGAATTCACAGAGAAGCTTTGCGGAATATAGACCACAATCCCGCCAATCCCACCCACAATGTGGGATAATTTTTCACTTATAGAAAAAGCGACCCGCAGCTGAACGAGTGGGGAATTTCGAACCTGCGACATCGAAAGAATAAGCCATTTACGATCAACCAACTCACCCGATGGCTCAGTCGTTAAATACAAATAGCTTGGCAGTATTTATATTCGGACGAGAAAATCAAATGTGTTACGCTGTGCGAGGGGCGAAGTAATTTTGTGCATTACCATGCCAAATTGGAGTCCTATGGAGGTCTGATTTCACAGAACAGACCAGGGAAAGCACTGAGAAAGGTTTAAAGTTTTATTATTGTTGTAATTTTCTTTTGATCACGTGTTTTTGCAACTATTTTAAATAATGGAATGGTCGTAATACGACCCGGGGACGTAGGATTCTGTTCGTCAAACCTCGTAAACTCATCAGTGTCGTCTATTCTCTGTTTTTCTTGCAGTTTCAGTTCTTTATGCCGATATTGATCTTTTTATAATCACACGAAGAAGTGATTTTCTATTATTTAACAATTAATTGAATCCTTTTGAATGCAAGATTTTAATAATATGTGTATTACATTGTGATTTAGTTTATGAACCATCTTGGGTCATATTTAATTAAGTTTTTGATTTATTATTAAGATGAGAATTAATCCATTTTAATTTTCGGAGTACGATCGATCAAAGAAAAATCGTTTCAAACGGTATTAAATGAAATATTTAATGGATTTTTTAAAATGACTTAATTAAAAGCCGTATTTTTAAAGTTAGATGCACACAAATAATTTGTTAAGTCAGTTCAAGTTAAGTGGCATTCTAATTTACGGATCAAAAAATGACATTATTGACTGTCATAATCATGTCTCTGAGTGGATAAAAGCAATCACAACCCTAATTGACAATTATCAAACAAAGATTGATATGTGGGATGAAATGCTTCCCAAGTTAGAGACTATAGTTAATATGGGGGAAGATGTTATGTCGAAGGGAGGAATAATCTCCTTAGATCCTAAAGGAAGATAGTATGAATAACAGGCTTCCATAAACCTGAGGATGGAGACCTTGGAAGGATGTTGTAGTGCCCCCAATTTTCACGCAATGCCTTTGAAAAACCTCTTCCAACATGCATCCTCTGACAGCCTTTGCCAGATCTTTCTTATTCCTTTCACAATAATTCAAGCACTTTATTTGAGATCCCAATGTGTTGGACACAACAAAACCCAAATTTATGTTATAAAATTAGTTGTAATTGGATAATCACAGCCAGTGAAGAATTCAAAGATCTACTTTAGTAACAGTTTTAAAGAAGAGTTATGTCCTCGCATAATTAAATAAATAGAAGGTTACGTGGAACTGTGATATACAGATCTCTCACCAATAACCGTCCTCCATCAGTCCCATCATGGGTTAAAACATCCTTGCGCCTGGAGATAAATTTGTATCCTAAATATCTCCTCATATTACTTTTTACAAATTGAAGTTGTATTTATGCTGAAGCCCGTTCATTTGTCTCTAGGAGAAAAAGAAAGTACCGATTGCTGCTATTTTATTGGTTGAATGGGGAAAAAGAAGAAAATATTGAGGATTAGATGACGCTGCATTCAGGAGTAATCTCTTGTTATATTAATTTTTTTCTTCTTCTCGTAAACATTTATGTTATGTGCATTGTAACCTTGCTACACTATCCTCATGGTAGAAAATGGCTACCACTTCATTTTCCTTCTCTTTATCTTTTATTTCTAGTAGTGTTGTGTTGGATAAGACAGTGAAAGTGCCTTCTTGATATCCCACGTATGTCTCTGCTAGATTTGTTTCTTGCACTCTTCCTCTGCGTGAAATCCTTTGTTATTTTTTGTCAGCATTTTCCCAGCCAGATGACCCCTCATGGAATTTCATGGTAGCAGGATTTTATTTACAAAATGGGTTTATTGAAAAGGCCTGTGAACTGTCAAGAAAATGTTGTTGGAAGGTTTTAATACCAAACTCCACAACCTCTTTTAGCATCTCCTCAACGGTTGTCAGAATGGGTAGCTTGGGAATAAAAAGTAGAAATCTATAATAAAAGAATAGTAATCAGTGTATGGTCTAAGGCTATTTTCGAAATGCCTTTGTAAATAAAATACAGTCCATGCTAAGGGATTAAGGAACCTAGGTAATTAGTTGACTGTTTGAGATACATGAATGAGTGTTACAAAAAGGGGGGGTGATGTTGGGTGTGAACTAGACACCATAAAAGTTACAGCTTCTCCAAAACCTAGTAAAATAAGATCTTGGAATAGTGTACAATTACTCTTCAAATCATAGTGATAAGGTTGGATCTATAGATTACTTGGTATTGGTAGAGATATATGTAAAAGTGTGGATATATGCTCAGCATGTGAACTATTTGAAAAAACACCTTGAAGGAAGACATCTTTATTAAATGCCATGGTTGCTAGAATTGCTCATATGGGTTTGTTAAAATAGACTTTGTACTTCCAAGTAAGGGTAATTCACATGTGTAAATATTTAACACCCTCTAAAGCTATGCTTAAATAGGAATTTTGAGATGTCTATGGGTATGTATCAGCACACAAGGATGGCGTTGTTTTTAATATGAAGTTTCTAATACCCGAGAATCCATGTATGTAAAGTGGAGAAGGTTTATGAATTTATGAAAACTACTCGAAGAAATGCGTAACAGAGAGTTGGTGTCTTGTGGAATGTGGATGGACCCACCTGTAGCACACCGTACACTGCCTTACTAGTATTTCTAGGCATGCTATCCTTACCTTCCTCTTTTACAATTTTCGTATGATTTAGTTCTTCATTTGCAATATAATAGAAATATCAAACCATTAAATACTTAAACAATTGTATATTTTAACCAGACTGTTAGTGTGAAACAATAAAACTCCACCTTGTGATTTTTTTAACTGATTTACAATTGACCATCAAACATCTTGCTACCACAACCTTATGCATTTCTAAAATAGGGTATCATAATTATGGTCTCTTATCCACTGATACCGAAGAGATTTAGATGAGTCGTCAAATAAAACAACCATTTATGCCTACCTTGTAATGTTAGAAAACACAATATTCTAAGACTCACAAAACAACTTTCTGAATGGTGAAAAAGAGATGTTGAGTTTATTTTGCGTTCTTTGTTATGTGGGGAGTCACCTAAAGCCTTAGATAAGCCTCATTTGACCGTTTGTGCCATTTTTACTGCCCTTCTAGGAACCCTTCTACCTCGTTTTGCAGTTTTAGAAAGTTGTTAAAAGTGAAAATTCGAGTTTCGTTTCAGCTCGTCATTTGGACCCTTAGTAAGGAAACATTGATCCACCTTTGCAACCATCTAGTATTTTTACTATACAATTGTGTGTAACCTTCAGCATGAGGAAAAACACACTAATAACTAGTTTGGCAAATCAGTTTTGTAGGCCTCTGGTCGCTATTTGACTAGGTCAAATTGGATCGATTATGATTGGTGGCTTTAGAAAACCAATCGCTATTTGTAACCCTTTTTTCGGCTCTCAACTACGTCAATTTCTGTGATTCTTGCTATATAGGAGGAAACGTAGGAATTTACTCATTGTGCATTTACCTAATGAAAGACAAATTTTGAGCACTAGATGTTCTCGCAACTAGTACGAAAATGTAAAATAAAGCTATATGACCTTAGTCAAGACAATAAACTATCATGAAAACTTATCAAAGCTTATAAATAACTATGTGAAACTCTCCCTTGTGGCTGTTGTGGGAAATGTGGCATTTAGAAAAATAGTGTTTCTCTTTATTCTCTCTCTTCCCTATCTTTCTCTCTCCTTCCTTACATAGGAAATGAAATGAATATGTGTCTCTAACCATTTTCAATTATGTGTGAATTATTCTTATTATGTAAATGGAAAACTAAAAATGTTAATTATGTTAGATTTAGGTGGATGTCATGTCAACACTTATGTTGACCATGCAGTGGTTGCAGGTACCGAGACATGGAGAAAGAAAAGTGTACTAATGAATTCATAACTTGTTATTTAGAAAAATTTAATTGTACAAGTTATAGCAACAATAATATTAAATATATCGAAAGGATTATTATTGAAATTTTATAATATGTATGAGTCGCAAGTGTTTAGGGTTGTTTGGGAAATATGTATCTAACCATGAGTGTCATTTGAGTAAATCTCTGGTGTGTTGTATTATTTTCCATGATAACGTACAAATGAAATATAAATAACATAATCAACCTTGGTATAAAAATCTCACATAACTACCTTTTCGATTGATCCTTCTTAAGATGGAAAAATAAAACCATAAGGTGAACCGAAATCATTAAAATCGATAGAAAACTATAACTTAAGGAAATAAAATCACAAGTTTCAAGTTATCATCTTATTCTGTATGCTTAACAAAATTGTCGTGAACCTAACAGTTAGGAACGACATGGTTAAAAAATTTCTTGGGTATGGGGTTCCCTCTTAGGATTGGTAGTCATTTGTGTAGTAAGGAGAATGTGTTCTCTTAAGGTAGTACTCCATGGGAAACCAAACTTTAACATAATGTAAAACCCTCTTGGCCCGACACATGTGTAGAGTGAAGGTTGTTAGGTAGAAAAGATCACCAAATCCTCTTGAAATTCACCTTTAGATTATAAATGAACTCAACACCAAATTTAGTTATCATTTGGGATTCTATGGTACTGTTGGTATCCAAATTCTTTCTCCTTTTAAAGCCAAGAAGAAACACAGATTGGACATGGAGCTTAGAGATAGATAGATCATTGCGTGTGTCATTTTTAGCCAGGAATGAGATCTAACTGGCCCTTTGTCACTCATATTTTTGTAGAGATGGATAGCACCTTCAAGAGGATTTGACCTGTCCTCAATACTTTAGGTTGTGCCTCTTCAACTAGGGTGAGAGGAACCTTAGTGTAACCTCTATTTGAAAATGGAGATGGAGATATCCTTCTTTTGCACAAATTTTATGAAGAAAACCTTGGGAAAATATGGTGAATACTCCATAAACTAACTCTCAAGAGTTGTCACTTCTAAATGATGGAGATAATTTCAACACAAGGCTAAGGTTACTGAAGACATTAAGAAATCTTGATTGTTCTGCATATTTTAGTAAGTATATTTTGTTCCTTTGTTGATATATAGAGCAAACAGGGGTAGTTCAGGATGGATTCATGGTTTTTGAATGATTTTGGTGGGATATGAAGCATGATAAAGTTGATAATACCTAATCTTTGAAAGAATTCACAACAATGGACAACTCAACAACAGAAAGCTTCAGAATAGTTAAGACATTCCTTTAACAAGAAGGTGTGCTTCAATGGAGGCCCAGATCAACACGTTTTCACATAATCTTTGAGACTCTAACACGAAGGTTCGAACTGAAAGACTCAATTAAACACCAAAATCTCTGATCAATCACACCTAAGGTACACCCAAAGATTTACAAACAATATTTATCAACAAATGACAGTGAATTGATTTTAAATTTGTTTATCTCATCCAAGATGAAGGCTCTTCTTGAAATGAAATTGGAAATACCATTAAACTATCACAACGACAAGATCTTTTGTCATTTCACAAATATTTCAATGTAAGATTGCAATAGGAACAAAAGAAACCATTTGCAGACATTTTGAAAAAAAGAAGACAAGAATTGTTAGAGATTGGACACAAATTAATTTCAAAATTGCTTAGACTCACTAGCAGGGGAAAGCTTCCATAGCAATCTCAGTGCTTGTCAATGGCTATACATCTGCAACCAATTTGACATGAGATAAAATCTAACACAGAAGAAAATAATAGGTTATCTCGGATTAGTCTCTTAGGAAGATGGCTTTTCTCAAATTTTCTCTTAAGAATTCAACCCCCAACCCTTTATAAGAGTATTATCATTGCATTTATACATTTTACTCACTCAATTCCCCCCCCCCCCCAAAATAGACGAATATTCAAGGGACTTTTGCTTGTTACCAATTTTCTTCAGAAAGTGACATTTAACAACTTATCATCCAAAAGCTGCCAGGTGGACCAATTATGAACTGATCACATTTCTCAGACCCTCGACTAATGACTAGGATGCCATGCCACAACCATTTTGGGAGTCCTTGTAATCATTCTAATTATTTCATGTGAGAAATCCCCTTTTTAATTATTTTCCGGAGGCTCTGCACAGCTGGATCTTATAGGTAATCCTTTTTGCTCTCGAGGAAACATCTTTTTCATCTTTTACACCTGCACCCTTCATCATTTCATCCCCTTTCCCCATTCTTTCCTCTGCAACTTTTGGATCTAGCATTTTACATTTTTGCACAAGCCTGTGAAAAAATCCACCTCAAATGCTTAAATTTTCACCTCAATTTACAAATTGAGCCTCCAAAACTATTCAATTACACTTTGCAGACCAAAATGACACAAATTCATCAAAAATTGATGAAGAATGATGCAAAAATCACATCTCCAAACATCTTGGAGATCCAATGGCGGAAAAAGAAAATAGAATTCACAGCAACCATTGATTCTGCCCCTTCTCAATTCTAGATTATAGCCATCCACGTTTTTTCTTAGCGCAACTGCAAAGGTGAGGTATAGAGGCAAGTTTCCAAACAAGCGTGGGCCTTCCACATGCCCTAGGTCCAAGAAAATTTCTTTTTGGCCTTTGCAAAGTCTCAGTATAAAAGTAGCCAGCAAAAGCCTCCACATGTCTTAATGGTGCTTTTTTAATATAGTGCCCAAAAGCTGAGACCCCAAACAAGCGCAGGCTCACCACGTGTATCACTTCGGCAGAATTGTTGAAAAAAATAAAGGATTAGTGAAAGGCGTCATATGTCTAGGGTCTGAGACATTTTTCCTTGGCCATTGGAAAGTTCAAGCAAAGGAAAAGTGAGTGGAAGCCTCCAAGTGTCCTCCTGGCACTTCTTTAAAATAAAACTTAGGGGCCGGTCCCCAAACAAGTGTTGTCTCTCCACATATCCTAGGCATTTAGAAAGTTGCTAGAAAAGTCTAAGTATGGGAAGTCCCGGGAGAAGCCTCCATGTTTCTTCATGGCACAACTTCGAGATGGTTCCCAAGAGTGGTGACCCTAAACAAGCGCGGGCTCACCATGTGTCCCACGCCTTAGAAAAATTGCTTTGAAAAGTTTAAGTATAGAGTGGAGCCAAAGGAAGCCTCCACATGTCTCCCTGTCACAATTTTTAAGGTGGGACCTGAGGTGGATCCTCAAATGAGTGTCTGCCCTCCATGTTTCCTTGGTCTGCCAGAACTATACCGGCCGCATGAAAAATTTGTCTAAGTCTGGGAAAGGCAATAAGAACCTCCACATGTCTCCCTGACATAACTCCAAGACCAAACCAAAAATCAAATTTTTAGATGAGCGCTGGCCCTCCACGTGGACAATTTTTGAGTTAAAGCGAGCCTTAAATTTTTCAAAGTGCCTTGCTGAGCCACATCTAACCAAAAAGGGCCACGTTTCTACTGATGTTGAGATGTAAATTTTATGGGGAAAAACACACTCGTCAAACAGTAAATGCAGGAAAATCACCATTTGCACCTGGAAATGAATCCTTCTTCACAGACATAGAGTTTGGAAATGATAAAATGCCCAAATATGATCCTTCAAGCCAAATTTAATCAACTTTCCATAGATATTTGGGACAAAAATGACAGGGACAACAAAACATGACTATGGAAAATGGAAGGAAGTGAAAAAACCTGAGTTTATGCCCAAGTTACAGACTCTTTCACATGAACAAAGGAAGGAGAAAAAAATTCTTGACTTTTAAGTGATCCTTAACCAAGGAAGGGACTGATCGTGGAAACCAAATGGAGGAAAAAAAATTTATGCATCAATACAAGGAGATAGAGAAAATGAAAGAGCCCACAAACTAAATAATTTCAATGACAAATGGGGCGAGACCAAATTGAGCACCAACATTGGCTCCAACTCGGGCAGGGGCACTCCCTATGAGTGCCACAAGAACAAATAGTAGATCAAGTGCCAAAAACAAACCATTGGGAAACAAAGTCAAAGTATAAGTTTGTAGAGCAGAGAAACCATAACAACCCTCCAAAAAATGAAGCGAGAAACCAACAAAACCAGGTCACCAAGGACTAAAATGAACAAAAAAAAAGAAGAATGAAAAAAAAGAACTATATACTATACAATGGAGTATACCTTGATTCTGAGAAATCAATCAAGGAAATGTTTCAAATGCCTGTCATTAACAGGCAATTCAAGCAGTTCCCCATCTAAGTCTTTTAGGAAGAAGGTATTTTCACCAATTCGAATGTCAATTGAATAAGGGCCCATCCACAATGCATCAAATTTTCCATGCTTGCCCTTATCTTCATGTCTGCTATCCCATAATAGAACAATATCCCTAATGCTGAAAGCTCTTGGAGTCACCTTCTTGTCAAATAAATTCTTCAACTTTTCTTTGAACTTCACATGTCGTTGATGGGATGCCCTTTTTTCTTCATCTAACTCAATAATCTAATTGATTCGAACTTCATATGGACTAACTTCTTGATCTTCAATTTGTTAAACAAACTAAAATGAAGACAATTGCAAATGAAGGGGCAATAAACCTTGAGTTCCATATACCAACTCAAATGGGCTCTTACCAGTATCTCTTTTGACAGTGATTCTGTTATCCCAAACAACAAACTTTACTTACTCACCCCACTTCTTTTTGTTCAGCTCCAAGGTTCTTCTAATGATCTTCAACAAGTTTTTATTGTTGGAATCATCTTGTCCATTTCCTTGGGGATTGTAGTTATATGCATATGTCAAATTGATCCCATACTCTTTGCACATTTCCACCAAAGGTTTGGATCTGAAACTCGTGCAATTATCATCAACAATTTTAGCTGGCACTCCAAATCTGCATATAATTTGATTCAACATGAATTCCATGATAACTTGTTGTTTTTATTTCTTGATGGGGATTGCTTCCATTGACTTAGTGAAATAATCAGTGGCTACAAGAATCCATTTATGACCGGCACTGGAGGGATCAGAAATTTTGGAAACGAAATTCATTCCCCATTGCTTAAATGGGGCTTCAACTGAGACATTCTACAAAGGAAGGGAGCCTGAAACTTTCATTATTCCAAAAAAATGCTGACAACTTTCACACTTCCTAACCAATAGAGTTGTATCCTTGAAGAGAGTTGGCCACCAATAACCAGCCCTCAAGATTTTATGTGCTGTAACTCTTACAACAAAATTTCCCTCACAAACTCCTCCATGGAGATCAGTAACTACCTTTGGGGCTTCATCCTCAGCAATGCATATTAGGAGCATTCCCTCTGGGTTCTTCTAAGCTAAACCAAAATCAGTAATGGCATATTTTTGAGAGGATAACTTAAGAGCTATTTTCTTATTTTCAATCAAATTTTTAGGGCAACATAGATGTCTGAGATAAAATATTATATCCTTGTACCATTCAGAACTTACCAACTTTTCAAGGACATCCAACCTTTCTCCTTCTACTTCATTTACCCCAATAGGTTGCAAGTTTTTCTCATCCATAAGTTAGCTAGGCCCAAATCTCTTACCAATTTCGTGGTTTGGATATCCATGTCATATTCCTACAACTTGTTTACCCATCTGCATATTTTTCTTGAGACCTCCATCCTTGATAGGATATCTTTCACCATGGTGTGGGGAACATAAACAACAACTTTAGAGCTCAATATGTAAGGCATGAAAACCTTTGTTTCTTTCACCAAGGAAAATTCTTTCTTCTCCATTATGGTGTACTTCAACTCAGCTCCTTATAATGCCTTACTGAAAAAGGTAATTGGTCTCTCAACCCCTTTATTATCCTTCTGCAACAAGAAATATGCAATGGTGTTTTTTGAAGCAAAAGAAAAAACTTGAAAAGGCTTCTTGTAATTTGGAGCTTCCAAAATAGGGGCATGCTTTAGTGCTTCCTTGATCCTATTGAAAGCTTGAATGAAAGATTCTTCCCATTTGATAACTTGGTCCTTTTTCAGCATACTAGTAATGGGTATAGTTAGCTCAACAAAGTTAGACACAAATATTCTGATAATGTTTATTTTTCCAAAGAAGGATTGAACTCCCTTCTTAGTTCTCAAAATTGGAACCTTGCTGATGGCCTCCACTCTCTCTAGATCTATCACGACCCCTACTTTTGATACAATGTGACCAAACAACTTTTCCTTTTGCACTCCAAAATGGCACTTCTTGGGATTCAATGATATGCCATACTCTCTACACCTTAACAACATTATCTTCAAGCGTTGTAAGTGATCATTTTTATTTTTGGAAAACACAGTTACATCATCTTGATAAACAACAATGAAATCATTAATATAACCAAAAAATGCTACATCCATTGCTCTTTGGAAAGTTTCTCCAACATTCATTAAGCCAAAAGGCATCCTGACATAGACATAAGTACCCCAAGGATTTGTAAAGGTAGTCTTTATTCTTTTTGACTCCTTCATAACAACTTGATTATAGCTAGAGAAACCATCCAGAGTGGATAACAGTTCAGAACTAGCTACCAATTATAGCATATTCTCCATGTTTGGGATAGGGTAATTATCTTTCAATGATGCTTTATTCAGGTTCTTGAAGTCTACGCATAGCCTTATATCACCATTCTTTTTCTTGATAGGTACTAGGTTTGCAACCCAAGATGAGTACCTTGTGGGTTGAATGATCCCTCCATCCCTCAACTTCTTCAGTTCTTCTTGCATCTTCAAAGAAAGGAGCGCATTGATGGGCCTCTATTTTTTTCTGAAAGGCTTGGCATTAGATTTAAGAGGAATCTCATGTGGAACAAATCTTCCCTATATGCATTCAACTCAGAGTAAGACCAAGCTAGGAAGGCTTGATATTTCTTCAGCAATTGAACATAGGACTACTTCTCTTCCTTGCTGAGATTGCTTCCTAACCAAATTTTACTTGGTTTTTCCTTTGTGCCCAGGTCGTGGTCTTCCACATCCCTTGAAACTGACATACTCCTTTTGATAATGCAATCAAAATTATCAATGTTTGATTCAAGAGCCACCAAACCTCTGGGAATCATGTTTGTCTTCAGTTGGATGATGTATTTTCCAAATAAATTTTCCTTTCCTTTAGCAACACACACCATTGGTTTCTAATCTATATTTTTGTCAGCAAACTTGCCTTAGTTATGTAGAAACCATTTCACCAGGGAATCATCATTAAACACTTACCAATTTTTAACATTTTCAGGGACAGATGACCTTGTTAGTATTTCAACATCATAGTCAAAAAATGGAGACACTGTACAATTCCCAAATCTAGATCCTAGCACTGCTAACTTGTCTGTGACAACATTAAAATTTTTATCATGGTGCACGATATTAAAAGAGTCAAACATTTCAATCAAATCCTATATTGCATGCTTGTATTGTTTCATTCTCTGATTTTTAGTAGCATAGAGTTTTCTAATTTGCTTGACAATCAGTTTTGAATCCCCTTTGACAATGATATCCTTTGTACCATATTTCCATGAAATTCTCAAGCCTAATAATAATGCTTCATATTCAAAAATGTTATTAGTGCATTCAAAGTTAAGTTTGAAAGAAAATACAAACTCTTCTTGGCCTAGAGAAATCAGAACAATGCCAACACCATTTCCAAACTTGGAACAAGCTCCATCGAATAACAAGGTCCAAGGTAAACCTACTTGTTCAAGACATTTACATTGATCAATATTATGCTCTTTTCCATATACATCAACATACAACACTTCATAAGAATCATTATTGGGATCTTTAATAAGGTGCAACATCTTTTTCTCTCAATACAACTTTACAAGGCCACCTTCAATTGGAATGGTGGAAAAAGACATATCCATTTGAACACTTCCACTAACACTTGCAGCCCACTTTCTTGATAACAATATGCCCCACTTGGAAGGGCAATCAACAATAACAACATCAAGTTTCAGGTTCTTACCCGGATAAGTTATAATTTGTACCATCAAACCTTTTACGCATTCTAAAATAGGCACCTCTCTAGAATCCATTGCATTACACTTGCCATAAGATACTGTCACTCTAATGTTCAATTCATTCATGACTTCTGGAGGCATAAAATTATATGATGCTCTAGAATCAAACATAAAATTTTGTAGTAGTCTGTCCTTAATAATCAATGTTATAAAAAATGGATCAACATTTAATTGAGACTCAACCAAAGATGTTCCTAAGTAAACTTCAGGTGGTTCACCTATCTCCTCTAATGTTGGTGGCTTTTCTAGGTTTGCAATGGTTAGAGGAGGAATATTTTAGATTATTTATATTTCTGCCTTAGGCATTCCTATCTTCCTCTAATCCCAAATACTCAAAAGACCTCTTCTTGTTCTTAGGAATCCTAAGCAATTCAAAAATTGGGATAAAAATCTTGATCTGAATCAAGACTTGGGAAATGTCAGAGGGAATGTATTTGGGCAAAGCAACATTTAGAGAAAGATTGACAAACTCATCAGATGGCACAATATTTTTCATATTTTTGGCATGGGTGGGAATACCAGTTCTACTTGAGACAACAAGGCCTTTTCCAGATGCATCTTTCTTTGGAGCCTCTTTTGGGACATTGGTGAGAAATGGGGTTTTTGGTTTGGCTTGAGGCCCTGCCCCTTTGACAGCTTTACTTATTGTGTTATAATCCTTTTCTTGGGAAACAACAACATTCATTAATAGTTTTCTATCCCCTTCTAATGGGATTCCTCCATTGTAGTTCTTAATCATTAGAGATCTTAGGTACTCAAAATCATTATTAGGAATTTCAAATGCTTGTACCATATCTATTTCTAAAGCATGAGAGGGAGGAAGAACAGGTACCCGGTGAATGCAGTCCCAAAAACTTGCAGCAGTTCTTGCACTTATTACTTTGGTTGAAGTTTCTCCCTACTGTGAGCTTGTAGAGTAGTCCACCATGCATGCATCATCATTAGTGTTGTCATCAGATTCTTCAACTTGCTGATCTACTTCACATGGCGGGTGGGGTAAGAAGCATTTTTCACACCAATCCATTTGATTTGTCTCTTCAATAACAATAACTCTGGCATTTAGAGGATTAGACACTACTCTATTCTCCCTAGCTTGGGGTTATCTAGCTCCCATGGGTCCTTTACCTATGTCATTAGATCTCTGATCATTTCTGGGATGATTTGCAAATCTTTCTTTTCCTTGTTGCCTATGCTGACCTTGAGAACCTTTTCCAATTCCCTTTTCTACCCTGGTTAACTTATAATAGATTTCTTTGAAAGCTCCAGCCAAAGTCTTTACAAATTCCTCAAGATCCACAACCTTACTTGATTAAGGCTTCTCAGGGATGATCAGTTTAACACCCTCCCTCTTAGGAGGTTTTCCCACTACTTTAATGTTGTTCTCAATTTATAGAGCCACGGTGAAGGCCTGCCTCAATGTTGCTAGGTTCTTGTCCCTCAAATAGTACGTAACTTTCTTATCAAATGCATCTGCATACTTTATTAGACATGATTCATCAGATGGCCTCAAATTAACAGGCAGTCTTCTCAATGTTTTGTTAAATCTTGTATTGAAATCATGCACTGATTCATTAGGATTATTTTTTATATTTTCAAACTCTGATAAAAAAAACATAGGGTCTTTTTTATCACCATACTACATTCTAAAAGAATTTTTTGTCTCTGTCCAAGATTCAATGGAATTATCTAGCAGAGATTTATACCATTCTCTTGCATATTCTTCTAGAGTATGGATAAATATTTTAATGCATACATCTTCAAATTCTATTTGGAAATCCTCCATCATATTGACAAAGAGCTTCAAGTGCTGATCACCAGTGATTGCATTATTTCCTTGAAACTTAGGCAATCTATTTCTTAAATCTTGTGGCACAACATTTGGATAACTAGCCATACCTCTAAAACTGATGGGACCAAAAGTGTTAACAACAAATGGAGGTCTGGGAGGAGGTTGAGCCATATCATTTTGAGGAGGTGATCTTACAGGAGAAACAAAATGATGAGGAGTGAGGGGTCTGTGTGGTATAGGGATGTAATTTTTAGAATGACTACCCTATAAAGGCTATGTTTCTTGGAAAACTCTATTAGATTTGGAAAATATTGGGTTAGATTGAGAAGAAAATGTTTCAAATACAAAATAAGGACCCTCTCTAGATGGATAATTCAATTCATCAAGGAGACTAACTAATTTAGAAGCACCTGAGGAAGTATTGCAATCTTCAATCACAGGCTGCTTAGTTTCACCAATGGAGATCTCTTTTCTTGATGCTTGATCTCTAAAAACATTCCAAATTCTCCTTCCTTCTGAATTAGTCTTTCCTAACTCTTGAAAAAACTTTCTACTAGGGTCCTTGGTGAAGAAAGATATTCTTCCTTCCATCTTTGTAGATAGTAATGAAAACTCTTACTTGATATATGTTAAGACACTGGTATTTATAAAGAATTTAAACAACACAGAGTCACAACTAAGGATTTTAACCTTAGTTTATACAAATGCACTATGAAAGACCTATCAAATGTCTGTCAATACCAGATTCATGTAAAGATTACAAGATCTACTCTTCTTTTACCGCAATTTATCAATGATGATACAAACTTTAGTGCAATAATTGTATAAGTTGGAAATATTACACTTAGAACTCGCAACTTTGAAAAATTCTTACAGATATTTGTTCAAATAATTAAAAGAGTCCCCGGTAACTATGCTACTAGTGTTGTTGATGGGCCAAATGGATATGAAGTGGAAAAAATCAACAAATTGTCCACAGAAACGTAAAATAATCCATGACAATGGAACCAGATCAGCACATTTTCACACAATCTTTGAGACTCTAACACGAAGGCTCAAATTTAAAGACTCAATTAAACACCAAAATCTCTTATTAATCATGCCTAAGGTACACCCAAAGATTTATAAACAATCTTTATCAACAAATGACAATGAATTGATTTTAAATTTGTTTATCTCATCTAAGATGAAGGCTATTCTTGAAATGAAATTACAAATACCATTAAACTATCATAGGGACAAGATCCTGTGTGATTTCACAAAGATTTCAATGTAATATTGCAATAGGAACAAGAGAAACCATTTGTAGACATTCTAAAACAAAGCAGACACAAATTGTTAGAGATTGGACAAAAATTAATTTCAAAATTTCTTAGAGTCATCAGTGGGGGAAAGCTTCCAAAGAAATCTCAGTGCTTGTCAATGGATATACATCTACAAAAACTTGACATGATAGAAAATCTAACATAAAATAAAATAACAGGTTATCTCAGACTGGTCTCTCAGGAAGATGACTTTTCTCAAATTTTCTCTTAAGAATTAAACCCCCGACCCTTTGCAAGAGTATTCTCATTGCATTTATACATTTTACTCACTCATTCCTCACCCCCCAAAAAGAGAATAATATTCGAGGGATCTTTTCTTATTACCAATTTGCTTCAGAAAGTGACAATTAACAAATTCTCATCTGAAAGCTATCGGGTGGGCCAATTGTGAGCTGATCACATTTCTCAGACCCTTGACTAATGACTAGGATGTCATACCAAAACCTTTTTGGGATTCCTTCTAATAATTCTAATTATTTCGTGCAAGATATCCCCTTTTTAATCATTTTTCGGAGGCTCTGCATAGCTAGATCTGATAGGTAATCCTTTTTGCTCTTGAGGCAACATGTTTTTCATCTTTTGCACCTACACCCTTCATCATTTCATCCCCTTTCCCCATTCTTTACTCTGCAACTTTTGGATCTGAAATTTTTCATTTTTGCACGAGCCTGAGTAAAAATCCACCTCAAATTCTTAAATTCACACCTCGATTTACAAATTGAGCCTCCAAAACCATTCAATTGCACTTTGCAGATAAAATCGACACAAATTCATCAAAATTTGATGAAGAATGATGCAAAAATCACATCTCCAAATATCCTGGAGCTCCAATGGTGGAAAAATCAAATGAAATGCACAACAACCATTAATTCTTCCCCTTCCCAACTCTAGATTAGATATGTCCACTTTTTTCTTGGTGTAATTGTAAAGGTGGGGTACAGAGGCAAGTTTCCAAACAAGCGCGGGCCTTCCACGTGCCCTGGGTCCAAGAAAATTTATTTTTGGCCTTTGAAAAGTCTCAGTATAAAAGGATCTAGGAGAAGCCTCCACGTGTCTCCATGGAGCTCTTTTGATATAGTGCTCAAAAGCTGAGACCCCAAACAAGCGTGGGCTCACCACATGTCTTAGTCCGATAGAATTGCTGAAAAAATTGAAGGATCATCTAAAGGTGTCATGTTTCTAGGGTCAGAGATAGTTTTCCTTGGCCATTGAAAAGTTCAAGCAAAGGAAGAGTGAGTGAAAGCCTCCAATTTTCATTCTAGAACTTATTCAAAATAAAACTTAGGGGATGGTCCCTCCATGTGTCCTAGGGCTTTAGAAAGTTGCTTGAAAATTCTAAGTATGGGAAGACCCAACAGAATCCTCCATGTTTCTTCATGTCGTAACTTCAAGATGTTTCCCAGGAGCGTAGACCATGAATAAGTGTGGGCTCACCACATGTCCCAGGCCTTATAAAATTTCTTTGAAAAGTTAAAGAATAGAGCGGAGCCGTCGGAAGCCTCCACATGTCTCCCTATCGCAATCATTAAGGTGGGACCCTGAGGAAGATCCTCAAATGAGCATCTTCCCTCCCTGTGTCCTTAGTCTGCCAAAAATGTACCGGCCACATAAAAAATTTGTCTAAGTCTGGTAGCGGGAACCTCCACGTGTCTCCTTAGCACAACTCTAAGGCCAAACCAACAAGAAAATTTTCAGATGAGCACCGGCCCTCCACGTGGACAAGTTTTGAGTTAAAGCAAGCCTTAGAGTTTTCAAAGTTCCCTGTTGATCCATATCTAGCCAGAAATGGCCACGTTTCTACTGATGTTGATATGCAAATTTGACGGTGAAAAACACACCCGTTAAATCATAAATGTAGGAAAATCACCATTTACACCTGGAAATGAATCCTTCTTCATGGAAATAGAGTTTGGAAATGATACAAGCCCAAAATATGATCCTTCAAGCCACATCCAATTACTTTTCCACATATATTTGGGACAAAAATGATAGGGACAACAAAAGGAAGGGAAAAAACCTGAGTTTACGTCCAAGTTACAAAATCTTTCACACAGATAGAGGAACGAATTTTTTTTTCCTGAATTTTAAGTGATCCTCGACCAAGGAAGGGACTGATCATGGAAACCAAATGGAGGAAAAAGTTTTTATGCATCAATACGGGGAGATAGAGAAAACGCCAGAGCCCACAAACTAAGGAATTCTAATGACAAACGGGGTGAGACCAAATTAAGCACCAACAGGTACAATGTTAAGAGTTATTTATGGAACTTAAAAAAAAATTAATTTATGATTCATTTGTGAAATGGTAACCATTAGATGGTATGCTAGGAGAAAATAAAAATTTATATCTTTCTTGTAACGTGTGTAAATCATCATGTTGAGAGAAATGGAATCCATGAGACGTAAAATTTAATGTGAACCTTAATATTTAAATGAAGAGTTACTCCCTCTTGTTCTCCCACTTGTCCCATTGTGAAATGAATGTATGATGTGAAACCAGATAATCATGTTCTTGAGGCAATTCTTAGGATGAGAGTCTCATGAGCATGTAAATGTTCCTTATTAATAAATGGGTTACACAATTATTTTAAAAATATTATTTAAATCAGGTTAAGTGAATTTATTTTAAGATGAATGTAAATTATTTGATTGGATCCTCTATTTTAGTTATCTAAATATGATAATATTTAGTGTGAATCCCCTTTAACCCCTCTCAAACAAGAGTGTTAGCTTGACAAGAAGGGTCAAATTTACCTAGAGTTACATGATGATTGTTAGAGATAAGGGTCTTCAATCACTCTAGTTGTGACCTTAGTAAGGTGTGTAAAATTTATAATTGAATGTCTACTCATAACATGCATCTAATACTTAATTTTACAAGAATCCCAACTTGGTATAGTGTGAAACCATACTTCTTAGGATCTTAGTGATTAAGTAAATGACATATGACGTATGATTATCAAAGATTGTAAATATTTATTTAAAAGGATTTTGAACACGCCATATTTTATAACTTTTTCATTTGAACCAATTTCCCCCTCTTACATAAATGTTTCCATTAGAATTTAGTAGTGGGTTACCCTATGCTTCTCGTATGGTGTAATTTTTCCCCCATCCATGAAATATTTTGAAGTTAATATATAGTGGAGCCTCTCTTAAGGGTATTGGTGAAAGAAATGTTAAGGCATATTTACTAAATGATTTAAATAGTTCCTTGGAAATAATTTGAGAAGCATATAGTTTTTGGGTTGTCATGTATTAGGCATTTAATACTTGATTGTTTAAGAGCGATGAAATGAGTTGTTTTGTGTAAGGTAATCACTCATTATAGTCATGAATCCCTAAGTGTAAATTATGAATCATTTGAATTATCATTGTTCTAAAAAAATTCCAATAGTGAGACCAAAGTGCAATGTAAATGTAAAGAGTACAAGAGTAAATGATATTTTGGGTTAGGAACAATGTCATACTTGAAGTCCTTATAACTCAACTAGAAATTTCATGTTGTTAAAAATCAATAAGAATTGCTCTTGGTGAGATCAAAATTTTGAGCAGACAAAAGATATAAAAAAATATAAATAAAATTTCTTGATGTGAAAATGTTGAATGGATTCAAACAAGTTATTGAACTATAGAAACTATAACAGGAAAATAAAGATACTGTGATGGAAGAAATTTTATGGGAAGAGGTATCCTGAATCTAAGTCTCCCTTAAATCCTAAGATTTATTCCTTGACTTCACGTTAGTTTCCCTTGTGTAACAAGGTTAGAATATAAACATCTAATAAATGTTTCAGAAGAATAACCTTAACATAAGAACAAGAGAATTAGGAATTTTTTTATGCATTTTGAAATAGGGAAAATAATTATTTAAGTTATCGAGAATATTGTAAGGGATAAAGATCAAAATTAAGTGCTTGTATTGTAAGTTGAATGTTAAATGAGTTTAATAATATGTAGGTGGAAAAGGATAATTTATCCTTTCATGAAAAATGCTCTTGGAATTTTAATCGTAACTAAGATGTAGCCATACTACTGCTGTGTTTTGGATTTTCCAATCCTTAGGTTCCTTTTTTGGTTGGGTCATTGCTAGTATTTTTTCATTAGGGAAAGTGTGGCATCAACATGTACATGGTGTTATCATGTTTTCTATGTGGAATAATGTTTGTGTAAACATCTTATGTGTTATGTGTTGTCTTAAGCAAACCCTTGTGTTGTCATGTAAGTAAAAAAAAAAAAAAATTCGGTATTTTTATTGTTCTATCTGTGTGTCAATTTTTTGGGTGTTACAGATGCATATGTAATCTCAAAAGAATAAAGGAAAAGGTAGAAGACCATGTAGATGATATTGATTTAAATATACAAAGGATGCTACATTAGAAGGAATATATGCCCTGGGAGCTACATAAATCAATAAGATGGTTGAAATTCTTAAACATCACATTGTAGGAGAGTCTAAATTTCCCAAGGTTTTTAATTATTCTTCTATTCAAAGTTTCATTAATAAGTTTTTCAAGAGAGCTAAAATTAAGAAATTTATTTCAAGTGTGCTTGACAACATTTTCTCGAAGAAGGAACTAATATTTATATATCATGTTAGGCCAGAAGAAGATATAATTTTGGAAATGTTCAATAAGTTTGATGTATATAAGGAAAAAATTAGAGACTAATTAAAAGGAATTTTTTAATCTCAATCCATATTTTTATCATTCTATATTCTTTATTATATCTATTATTTTCTAAGGAATAAATGATCTAATTATAATTCATAACAAATTATTTTATAAAGTGTACTAAGAATGATGACGGTTATAGAAGAAGACAAAACATTTTTTTGGAAAAGGAAAGGATATTCACCACTCATTCATAGGTTTCATCATGAGACAAAACCGTTCTAGATAAGCACATCAATTTGGCATATTTTTCAATTTGGGTGCCTTTTTGATCTATATTACAAATCAAACACCATTATTCCATGTGTTTCTTTCTTTCAACACTATATGGGGCATCTAGGGATATTCCTTTTTGGGAAATTTTTGTATTAAAGTGAAGGTTTTTCTTCACTTTGAGGGGACCTAATTTTGGGTTGTAACTAAGGTGATTGCATTATTCCAATCATTAACATACATTGAGATCATTCCACATGTCTCCCTTTTCAATTGAACACACATGACCATTTCACCATGGATAAGTATGTTATTTCCTAGTGTAAATAGAGATGGAATCAATACATTTATTCCTTTCTTTTTTATTCTTGTATCTATTATGTTAATGTGTAGACACCTATAATTTAGCTCCAAAAATTTAAATACTTAAAAATTAAGTTAATTAATCTAATTCTCACAAATTGACGACATATCATCAATATAGCACACTTTCTCTTCTATCATCGTTAATTAATTACATTACACTAGTTAATTAACCCTTCTATCCAACAAATATGACAATTAATGAAATTCCATTAATTAAACCCCTTTCTACTTGAATTTAATTAATTATTCGTAATTAATTAAGTTTCCTCTTCTAATAGATAAATAAATTGCCATTTATTTATTCTAAACCTTTCCTATTCCCCAAATCAAATTAACTATTCTTCTAAAATCTTCTATAAAGCTTTCTCACCTATTAATTAATCACTTGGGTTAATTAATAAATCCTCTCAAACCTCATGAGTCACTACATGAAAAACTAATCTCTCCTAAGGTTGACTCAACCCTCTTTTAACCATGGTCATCCCAAACTAACTCAACCTTGCAATTATCCCACATGTAAAGAGATGCAAAGCTTCTTTTATCCATTGGATATATAAGGATCCCTCCTCCTACCTTTCTACTTACACCTAAATGAGCATAGAGCCTAAGCTATAGCCATTTTATCATCTTAGAGCATTCTTCCATTAGAGGAGCTAGTTATCTTCATTTCTTGCATTCATCCATCCAAGTTTTAAGTCATATAGATATATGTCCAATGGTATTGTAGCCACAGATTGAAAAGACTGCATTCTTGAAACCTTGGGATTCAAACATACAATCAACCCTTTTAATTGCTAGGGATCTGAATAGGGTCATTCCATTGATTAACATTCAATAGAGATAGAGATTAATTTCTCAGCATATTAGTTTGATGTTTATTCATGTTCTAATGCAAAGATGTTAGTAGATTAGTATTGTTTAAGCTCTAAGCATGATGGTGCATATATTTTAGTTTAGCATTTAATTAAGGCTATTAGGTGTTAGTCTTGATTTTACTTGCATAGCTAATTAATTATTTCACACATTTCGCATGCCTGGTGGGATGAATCCTTAGTCCCTTAGCATTATGGTTCAATTTTTGTTGTTATTTCAATTTTTGGGTAACCCTTGATATCCACATGTGTAAATTAATGTTTAATTTATTATGATTTTTGATAATTTTACATGTGTTAAGTCTTGTTTATAGATCTAATTTAGATGAGTTATTGTCAATATTGAGCTAACTATCCAAAATTTTGAGATTTTTTAGATCGATTACGTCATTTTACGTGTTTTGACATCACTTCTAGGTAAAGGTGTACAAAAAAATGACATGGGAGCGTACACACCAAAACTTGACCATACACATCAACAGTTGAGGGTACACATCAAAAGTTGAGCATACACATCATTCTGGAAGCCCAATTGTTCACGTTATGCTTTGTCTATCATTTTTCTATGGGCAAGCATACACACCAAAAGTTGAGTGTACACACTCAAAATTGAGGGTACACATTTTGATCTATCTCTCATTTTTCTATGGGGGATCGTACACACAAAAATTTGAGGGTACACACTGAAAATTGAGGGTATACATTCCCCTATGTCATTGTCATTTTTCTATATGTAAGCATACACACCAAAAGTTCAGTGTACACACGGGTAAGTGCACCAAGTTGGGGGACAATTAAGTGGACATCAAATCCTGAATTTTACATTAAAAATGACAAAACATCAAATTTAGTCTTCCGCGGACTTGAACCATGCCAAAAAGTAAAATATATGTCATAAAAATGGTACCGTTGCGTAGGGGAGACTATTAGCTTTGTATAAATACTAATTTTAAAGTGAATAGAAGAGGATAAATATCATTTTATAATTTTTTACTAATAGTAGGTCTTTAAGACACTATTTCTTGTGAATGTTTATGTCTACGTTTAAGACTGCAAAATTTGTTTCACTTATCAGAATGTGATAAAACATATACCATCCCAACTGTGGTGAAATTATATACATGTTCAAAAAAAAATTTATTTGATTTCAATATTTTTTGATGAAGTTATGGCGGGCAAACAGAAAGTGCTCTGTTTTCTTTATGTTTTCATACCACTTTCACGGAAAAAATCATAAAAAATAAAATATTACTCAAAAAAATACAAAATAAAATCCATCCCAAGATATATAGTGGCATATAACTTCTCACCAAAGGAAATAAATATATATCAATTTTTGGTCATCCAAATTGTGGGCAAACGGACTATAATCTTATCAGCGTTTTTAAAAAAAAATACCAAGTCATTGAATTTTGAGTGTTTAGTATAGCTAATCTTGTCCATTTTTTACAAAAATTAGTATTTTAGAAACTAGATTCCGGATTCTACGATTCATATCAATATAATTTTGTCTAATTTTGAGTGTATGTATTGCTAATAATCCCTACAAGTTGATATTATGTTGTTATTTGCAATATGATGTCCACGGATGACCCCATATTTGTCCATCAACTTCCTGCACTTACCCACTGCACTCAAACTTTAGGGTACACATTCTTCTCTTTCATTGTCATTTTTCTATAGGTGAGCATAAACACCAACATTTGATTGTAAACACTCAAACTTTAGGGTAAACATTCTACTCTATCATTGTCATTTTTTATAGGTGAGCGTACACATCAAAAGTTTAACATACACACTCAAACTTGAGGGTACACATTCTTCTATGTCATTTTCATTTTTCCATAGGTCATCGCACATTCCAAAAGTTGAGCATTCAAACTCAAAATTGAGGGTACACGTTCTGCTTTGTCACTTTCATTTTTTTAAAGTTGGGCGTACACACCCAAAGTTGAGCGTACACATCACGATTCTATTTTGATATCTGATTGGGAATTTGTAAAACTTTGTTCTAACTTATTATAGGTCTGTTTTGAGGCTAATTTCTATTTTGGAGGGGTTTAGTTGCATATTTTTGATAATTTGATGTGTTTAAAGGGTTAAATGAGTGTTTCATGCTTAATCATAAGATTAAAGTTGTGTATGCCCTTAACTCACACCTTTTAGATGATCTTGGGAATCAGAAATGATTTATATATCTTTCATTGCTTTGAAAAACATTTAAAAAGAATGTCAAGTTTGGTTAAGATGAAATTATTGTGTTTTGAATGAAGTGTTTTCTATTATTGATTTCTTAAGTTGGATTTTACGTCGTGTATTCTCTTCTCTTACATCTTAGGAAGATCTTGAGAATCATAAATGATTTTCATCCTATTTATGTGTATGGAAAACTACTAACTCTTTGATGCAGGACCTAAATGCTTTATAAAGAAAGTTGGTTTGAAACATCAAACTACTAATACAATTTCTATGCAGGTTACCAAAAGGTGTACAAGAAAACCACATTAATTATAAAAGATTAAAAAACACACCACAATCAAAATATTGTATTTACAGGTTTGGATAAGGGTATGCCCCATCCACTTAAATAGGACATAACCATTTTATCATAAGCCTTAATCTATAACAATGGTGGTGGTCCTAGGAACCCCAAAATAGTCCACGTAAGAGGGAACCTTGTGGAAAAAATAGTAAAGTGCTCCGCATACCAACTTGACTAGTATACACATGAGATTTAGCATCAAAGTTATCTGTATCGTGACCCCAATGAGAGTACATGATGGATGCATTTATTTCCCATATTTTTTAAAGGGGGTAAAGTAAAGTTGGGGTACTCCTTAGAAAACCTTGCAAAATTGTGTTCACATTTAGATAACTTGTGATACCTAGTTGAGTGAACCACCTAAGAACCTATCTTATCCAAGACCCAACTTTGACCATATAAAAACCAATTTGAGTTGAGAGCCATCACAAAGGGATAAATTTCTTGGAGTCGAAAATTTGTTTATCAAACAAAGGGAGAGTCCATTAAAGTTCAAACAACACATTATTCACCATAAAATCTGTGTGACATTATTTTTTGCTTATTTTTTCACTCTTTGTAAGGCGATGTGAAATTATGCTGAAGTGAGGAATTTGTTTTTTCAAACACCAATTTATCTACTTCCGTCACTTTATTTTGACATTTTGTTGATCATAATAAGAGTGACTACCCTTGTGTTGCTAATTGATTGTATTTTCAATTTTTTTATCCGTTTACGCTCATCCATGTTTACGAATGAGTTGTTAAATTTCTAAAGTGCATGTCGATGTTTTCATATCATTGGTAGCCTTTTTGATCTTGATACCCAAGTCAAGATTGTCAATTGTAGTTAGGCTTAATTCATCACCTTGATTATTCTTTGAATTGTTATCTTGTTTGTATCATATCACTACAATGTTGGTACTTACATCTTGTTTCTTGTAAACTTGGCCTAACCATCCATATTATGACATTACGCTATACACACTTTGGCAATTACTTGGTATAATATAGCCCTAGTTTTCTTTTAATCATTACCTCACTTTTGAAAAGTGTTGAGTGTTACATTTTTGCACATTGTATCAATATAATTTTGATATCAATATCATGCTTTTCCAAAAAGTTTGGTTAACATATCTTAGTGGTATTGTTGTGTTGTTCATGTTCATAACTTCCAATTTTTGGGATATAGGTCTTGATTGTATTCAAGCTTGATTTTATTATACTTTGATTGGGGATCATATCAACCTCTTGTTATTAATTACGCCTTTTTGATTTCTTTGAACTTGACATAAGTGGTGACATTTCATTGATCATCTTAAATGTCAATCTGCCATTTTGAAAACAAACATATGAATTACTTCATTAATTGATTGGTTTAAAACAAACCTTGTGTGATTATTTCTTGTGATTATTCATCATTTTTACTTATCCATTTAGGACAATAAATTTTATCCATCCATTCTTTATCATTTATTATTCTTTGGTCATTAATTTGGATTTTTTTTTGAGCTTGTGTGATTGTTCCAAGAATTTATCCATTTTATAAACTTGTTTCTAGGAAAATCCCTTGGGTATTTTATCCTCTTGATATTATTATTTTTTCCAAAGTTCATGGTCATTTTTGAAAATATCTTTCAAACCTTGGAAAAAAATTTCCTATCAAGAAACTTTTTCATCAATCAAACATTATAAATCTTTCCTGTGTATCCTTTATGTTAAAATTTTGATCAATCCTTTGATATTTACGCCTCCAAACCTATTGTAAAAACCTTGTTAGATTATCAATCTTGAGTCATCACGATGTATGTTTTCCTTAGCTTCCTTTTTGGAAAATCACAAAAACATCCCCATCTTTACGAAATGTCTAGTTAGTTGTCTTTATGCTTCCCAAATTAACATGAAACCTTCTTCAATTTGAAGAATTTTGATCATAAAATATAGGTCTAGACCTTTGAACCCAACACATGCCAATAAGGACTGATTATCACAAGATCCATTATACGTATGATAATAAAGAATACAAGTTTCAACATTCACATCAAAATACGCCCACCATGACTAAGATTTGTTTGGTTCTTCACGCTAGAGAACCCATCTAGGTAACCTGTTCCCCACCATCATCTCATAGTCGGTGGTATAGTTTGGACACTTCTGATCCAAATTATTATTCAGGTTCCCCCAAATCTTCTTATTATTCTAATCCAAACATTTCCTCTTCTTTTGAGAATTCCAATCCAAATATTTCCTCTAATTCTTCTAATGATTTGGATCCGAACTCCTATTCAAATTCCTCTAATTTGACTCCTAAGTTGCAATCCTCCCCTTCTTCGCAGGACCTCATTCATCATACTTCTACTGTGATTATTGAGTCCCCCCTTTTTTCACAGGGCCTCCTTTATCATTCATCCAATTTGACTCCTACATCGCAGTCCTCCCCTTCTTCATAGGACCTTATTTATAAAATATATAATGAAATTATTCAATCACGGTCCTCCCCTTCTTTGCAAGAAATTCTTTATAAAACAACTATTGTGATTCTTCAATCACGTTCCTCCCCTTCATCACATGACCTATTTTATCAGTCACCTTAATGAACTCTTCCCCCTTTGAATATTCATGTGACTCAAATTCCTTTTAGTCAATCATCTAAGTTGATTCCTACGTCACAATCTATGGAATTTTGGATACAAAATCCTCCTATTCTTCCTCCATTAATTTTTTTTTATACGGAAACCTATACCATCCAATTTCAAATATTCTTTTTCTCACAAGACATCTAGCCTTAATTCTTCTCCGTATCTTGATTCATCTTATTTTATCAATCATCATGAAACATCTTCTATGTCTTCCACACCAATTGAACCTATTTCTTCCAACCCTGGTGGTCATTCAACAACTCATACCGATTGATCTCTTTTAAATGAAGAAACAATTGGGGCATTTATAGGGGCCTAAAAAGATATTCCTCTAGAAAATTATGAAAAAGGATTGTCTTTAGACTTTGATGTGTCTATGTATTGTGAAGAAAAGGTTCATTCCTTTTATCAAGAAATAAAGGAAGAGCCTCAGATCATGAAAATTGATCCTCCTCTTATTCTTCCATCTTCACATTCTTCATTTATGTGATGAAAATCCTAGGTCTTGCATTGAACCATGGGCTATCTTCTCATCACCTAATAGATCTTTTTCTATCACAATTCCTTAATCATAATATTTTATGGGGTCAACACCAAGTATCCCTTCATATTTGTCTAGGTGTGGGTCACCTTCTAATAGCCCTCCCTTTGTTATTTGTGGGACATTTTTTAGTAGTCCACTATCTTCTATTCTTGGGGAATGTCTAACTAGCCCCTTGTCTTCTATGTATGCATCACCCACGGGTAGTCCATCATCTTCTATTCTTGGGCCACATCCTAGTATCCCTTCATCTCCAATTCATGGCTCACCTTCTGGTATCCCCTATTCTTCAATTCTCAGACCATGTCCTTTTCATCCATCACATTATTCTTCTATCAAATATTGTGGCAAGCCCACCATCATTTCTCACATTAATTCTAAAAATCCACATTCTTCTCCCACTTCTAAGGATTAGACAAGTTAAGCATTATCTTATAAGAAATTGAGAAACATTTATAGCCAAGAGAAGATAAAGATGTTGAAGAGCTCCAAAGCTCTAAACAACTCAAATGATCATTAAATACAAAATCAAATGTGATTATAGAATGCATACCAATGTACCCATAAAGTATTGCACAAAGTGCAGAAACCTATGGAAAGGGAAATCAATCTCCCACATACAAAACCCATGTTTCAAAACAAATCACAATCATTTGTTGAGTGTGAGTCTTTCACCATTTTCTTTAAGTTTTTGGGTGAAATAGATAAGGGTGTGGGCCAAGGAGGGTTACCTGTAGTGATGGTTGGTTGGAGGTTGTTGTGTACGTTCTGACTTCTTGATCCAATGCTGACTGTAAGAGATTCCTTTTGGCTAGGAGGAACTACCTAAAATACACAACAAAACCACAAAAAGAGGATTAAATTAGACATGTCAGTGGGATTCTTAGATTGTGCTAGATCCAGGAAGTGTGATACTTCCTCAGTGGTAGTCAACCCATTGTTTAAATATAATTTAATGCAAGAAACAATGCAAGTAAATAGAATCCTACTGTATTTGATATGATTAAGGCATATCATCCAAATACAATAAGAAAATATAACATAACAGGCTAGGCTATGATCAGATCTGGAAATAAGGTGAATAAATAAGGTGCTTGAGTAGGTCAGGGTCAGATTCTAGGTCACTTGAATCACTTAAAAGGGTTATTGGGATCTGTTATTAGTAGGACTGCAAAATAAAGAGACCGACGTCATTCTGGTATGACCGATGATAGTTTAGTAAGGACTGATGATGGTTACTGTGGGCTGGTAATAAATCAATAGTTCATGGTTTCGGGGATTTATTTGAGACTAGATCAATGATGATGAGGAGTTGGTTTAGGTATGGGGGAATGTTGGGAATATTCAGAGGTGCTCTGGGGTAGAAAAAGGTGATTAAAAGATGTAGGGGCGATGGGAATGGTCAGGTTCACAAGAAGGCAATAGTGGTAGGTTGAAAATATAGTTGATGATTGATAAAAAAAGGTGAAGAACTTTATAAACTGAATGGAAATGAAGTGGTTCAAGTTAGAGACACATTTACTTTTGTGCAGGTTTAATGGCTGGGTGGTGGTGATGGATGATAAGTGAAATGGAAACCAATGTCATGGCAATGCTTCTCGAAGTGCTCCTATGAATGTAAAAACCTCCTAATCAATGGTTGTGCTAGTTATGGCTACTTGGATGTGTGAAAGAGCTCTAGTTCTTGCTTACATGCAGATCTACTTTTGCTCCAAAACTCAAAAATGTGTCTAACCCCTCAAATAAGGTTACCAAAATGGTTATATGGTATCCGACAGTGGTTTAAGGTGACCGGCACTAGTTTAGGGTTGATGAGTGTCGGTTAAGGTGAGAAATCCTAGGTTTACTAAAAATGACAGATCTTGGTAATCTCTTGGCCATGTCTATCTATTTTTTGTGGATCAAAATGGGATTTTTCACTTAGATAACCAGGAATGTGGTTAGAGGAAGAATAAGCACGTGATTTTAGGGTTGAACTAAGTCTTAGTTGATTAAGGTAAGTAGGGCTTAGTCTTAGTTAGTTATGGAAGCATGTTATCAATAGGTCTATGGTGAGGTGTCTAGGTGAGGATGTGGGGTGAGATTGAAATTGGTTTTAATTGAGGTAATTAAATAATGAATGAAGTGAGGATGATTATTAATTTAATTGTAAATAATTAAATTAATATTAATGTGGGGTATAAGGGTCATGGTTAGGTGAATGTGTTGAAGTTGGTTATTTGAAAGGGGGCCAAGAGGAGTGTGACCCAATTTTGGTGTCTAAATTTTGCCCCTTTTTGTTACGTAGCTTGTATTTATAAGCGACACTAACAAAAATAGGAAGTGAACGCCCCATGTGTGGGTTAAGGTGATCCCCCTCAAACCAGGCACTGATGAGGTGAAATATGGAATCGGGGAGTGGTTTGATAAATGTATAGATGGGGAAGATAGGTGGGGAAGGGTTTGAGTATTGAGGGAAAGGGTGATGGTCAAATTGGGTAATGGGTAGTAGGCCGTGGTCAAAATTGGGTCATGGGTAGTGGAAATCAAATGCATGCACACTTACAGATTACAACATAGTACCAGGTTGAAGAGCTTGCAAATTCTACATCATCTAAGGTCAATAGGTTTATATAGATAAGGGTGAGGTGATTTAGGAATCCAAATTATATGATATGGTCTGGAAACACAATGTAGGCTAGGTGTAGGAATGTTTAGGTATGTTTCGGTACACCAAAAGGTTTGTTCGGGATAAATGACACAACAATAGGAAAGGTATGGTTGGTAGGATAAAACAACATAGGTAACAACATCGCAAGGTATAGCGAGTGCATAAGGTCAATGGTCACACCAAGTAGGTGGGGTTCAAGAAAACATGTCATGGCACGGGTAAGGCCAAGATATAGGTAAAATAACAACTCCTAAGATGCAACAAATGAGATATAGGAGTAGGTTGAGCTTTTAGGTATGGTTCAATGGGTGGCCGAAATGATAAAACGTATACGCATGATGGAGTCAGATCAATTAGGCATGGTGGATTTAGGTATAGGCCTGATGGAGTCAGGTCAATAAGGCATGGTTGAGTCATGGTTTATGGTTTTTCTTTAAGTTCCAAGTTGTTGGTAACATGGAAGACAAATGATGATGGTCATCCATGTTATGGTTTAAGTTTCCAAATATTTTCTATAGTGGAAATGTGAAAATGATAAATGACTAATGTGGTAAAAATGTTTATTAATTATTGTTTTTTAATTTAATTTCCAATTGCCGATAGAAAATGGAAATGAACTAAGGTAGGATGTGAATAGGAAAATGAAGGGGAAAATAGGTAATGGTGAAGAGTGTTAAAGATAACCTTCAAGGGCCCCATGCCCTTGACGTGCTGCCTACATAGCCCTAGCAAAAAGGGGCCTTAGGCTGATGTAGTTCTCCAATAATCTAGGGAAGAATATGATGAATTAGGGAGATGGGTTGGTTAATTTTAGGCATGATTGAGTTAGGTCATAGGAATGGTTGAATTTATGTCATAGGCATGGTCGAGTTAGGTCATAGGCATGGTTGAGTTTATGTCATAGGCATGGTTGAGTCATTTTAAAATTTAGGCGTCGATGATCTGGTCCTATAAAGGATAATAAATAAGTAATGAGGAAGGTGAATGGTAAGAGGTGGTAAAAGAGCCACTTAATTGATAAGAAACCTAATGAGTCTACCATACCAAGATGGGATTATGAAAGTAATACCATAAAGGAATTTCATAATGGACTATTCTAATGGTGAAGAAAGTCACATGATCATGAAATGTCACATTTAAGGAAAGTACCTTAAGTAGAGAGAAAACTAGGGTACAAAATGCAGTGAGGTGAAAGTGGATGGTTGAGTGTAACCTAGTATATGATTGCATGTTTACTCAACAAGAGCCCCAAGATCAAAATAGGCAATTCCATGATGAAAAAGTTAATATTTTTCTTTTTTTCTTTTACTTTTGTTTTTGTTTGGATAAACGAATCGATGCAGGAAGTCTATGTGGGATGATTATATTTTCTCCTTGAGGTCTTTGTGAAGATGATCGATGCGGGAAGCTTCAAAACATTTATTATATTTTGGCAATGACTTTATATAGTTGTCCTTCAAGGGAGAAGTCTATTTATAACAACTAGATAGAGAGAAGAGATGTCCCTTTTTGAGGGAGTCATAATTTTGCTAGAAGTTTGACTCAAGGAGTTGAATCCCATTTTTTTTTTGGATGTTTACGTCATAGACAAGAATATAGAGGAATATTAGGTTCATGTTTAGAATACAACACCATAGTACACAGGGGTTAACTATGAAAGAGGTGGTTTCAAGTGATGAAAAACCATGGGATTCCATCTTTTTATTTCAAAGATTAAAACTATCCATGAGAATCATGTTGTGAGTAGAGCTATGGTAATCATATTGAAGATAGGGTTGAAAGGTGATGGGTAATCACACGATTCCTGTTTAGTCATTGATCCTAAAAAGTGGGTAATATGGAAGGTGAACAACGCTCAAGGGATGAGTGATCAATTGAAATAAAGTGATCTAGGACTTGATGTCAAAAATAAAATGGTCAAAGATGAAAGGCATTGAGAGGCTCAGGTTTGGGTTTACCCTCGAGTGAATAAAAATGATAAGCACTTGATCCATAGGCATGGGTAACGATATATGGTCCAAGCCAATTAGGAGAAAAGTTTCCCCGTTTAATTTTCTCTTCTTTGGTTACATGTTGATTTTCCTTTAGGACAAGGTCACCAACCTAAAAGGTTCGTTCGTGGACACATTTTTCATAGGCACATTTGATACGTTTTTGGTAGATTTGGAGATGGTCAAGAGCATTAAGACAATGTTCATCTAATAAATCAAGCTGTGCTAAACAATCCTAGCGAAATTCATCATCATTGAGCATGTCTTGTAGTGAGATGGAGAGATATGGAATCTAGACTTCGAGAAGATAGGCTCAGTACCATAGACCAAAGAAAAATGTGTGGAAACAATCAAAGTGTGAATACTAGTGCAATAATCCCACAAGGTGAAAGGAATGTGTGAATGCCAATCCTTTCTAGTATCGTCAACTACTTTCATAAGAATTTTTTTCATGGTTTTATTGATTGATTCTGCTTAGCCATTAGTTTGCGGGTAATAAGGTGAAGAGAAAGTGAATTGGATGCCAAAAGTGTCGCACAATTTACTTAGGGTTTTATTTTTGAATTAATTTCTGTTATCAGTGATGTGATGGTGAGGAACACCAAAGAGACAAATGATGTGATGGTTGATGAATTCACATATTTTCTCAGATAATTTAGAAATGAGGGGGATAGATTCTACCCATTTAGTGTAATATTCAGTAGCGATTATAATCCATTGATGGCATTGTGAAGAATGGGGATTTTTCTTGCCAAAAATATCCAAGCCCCATTCAGATAAAGGCCAAAGGTCTCTTGCGACTTGTAAGGCATGACTAGGTGTGTGATGAAGATTAGCACGTTGTTGGAATTTCACACAACATTTGACATAGTCACAACAGTCGCAGTTTAGGGTTGTCCAATAATAGCCAAGGTAAAGAATGCATTTAGTGATAACTAAACCACTAAAGTGGCCTCCACAAATTCCATCGTGAACTTCCTTGATGGTTTAGGGAATTTCAAAACTGGTAAGGCATCGTAAGAGAATACCGTCGAAGCTACACTTATAAAGGATACCACCCATGATGACATAGTGAGAGACACTTTTAAGAAAAGCACATTGTCTATTATGAGAGAGATCAATAGGTAAAATGGAAAGGGAAAGATAGTCTACAAACTGTTTATACCAAAGGTCACATGGGCCAGGTACAACGGTTCCAACAGAGTAGACCTCATGAGGTAAATAAGAGGGTGATTGTAACCTTTGTATTGTGACAAATATTTTTGAGCCGGCAGGCAAAGTGGGTATCTAAGAGGCCAAACATGCCATGGTATCCAAAAATTTATTGGTAGAATGCGGGGTGGTTTGAAGTTTGTAACGGTCAAAGGTGGTCAAAAGTATGTATACGTGATGTTTATAATTTTGAAGTATCTCATTACGACACTGGTATATACCATTGACTTGGTTTAGGACTAGCTGGGAATCACCGAAGATATTGATTGACTTAACATCTAGGGCATAAGCAACCTAGAGACCCAATACGAGTGCTTTGTATTTAAAAATATTGTTTGTATAATTAAAATCTAGTTTGAAATATAAAGGCATAGGTTCACCATCAAGAGGAATGAGGATAACACCAGCCCCATCACCATGCTAACACTTAGAGCCATCGAAGAAGAGTGTCATTTGGTAATTGGGTTCTTCTAAGGAGAGGGTAGCTATGGATTCATCTGGGAAATAGAAGTTAGAGGGTTGTTTACTAGAAAGGGGTGCATTTTCTATTTGGTCAGCGATAGCTTGGCCCTTGATGGAGTTTTGATGAATGAATTCGAGGTTGAGGTCAGCAAGAAGCATAAGCTAACATGAGTCATGTTGATGTTGATAGGGTTTGGCATACATATAGTGTAAGGGGTTGGTATTGGTGACAACAAAGCTTTTGTGGTTGAGGAGGTAATGAAGGAGTTTAGTGGAGACAAAAACTAAGGATAAGTAGAGTTTTTCGTCGTGGGTTTATCTAGTTTCGTAGTCCAGAAGGGTACAACTTATGTAATAAACCATTTGCTCTCTATGTTGCTCATAACAATGAGCAAACATGGTACCTAAAGAATGGTAAGTGGTGAAAATATATAGGTAAAAGGGTTGGTCATCCTTAGGAGGAATGAGCACTGGTTGTTGAAGAAGGTATTGTTTTAAGGATTCAAAGGCTTTATGGAATTCATCATCCCATTTGAATGAAACATCCTTCTTGAGAAGATAATGAAATGGTTGACAATCGTCAAAAAGCTGTAAGATAAAATGACGAATGGATTGCAACTTACATTGCAGGATTTGAAGTTGATAGATATTAGTAAGTGGAGGTATTTCTAGAATAGCCTTTAGATTAGCAGGATTGAATTTTATGCCACGTAAAGAAATGATGAAACCAAGGAGTTTTACTGAAAGTACCACAAAGATGCACTTATTTGGTTGAAAGATGAACACAATACTTGATGAGGAAGGAAAAGATGACCTTAAGGATGGTTAGGTGTTCAGATCAATATTATGATTTGGAAAGAATATCATCTACGTAATCTTCCAATATGTGATGCATGATGTCACGGAAGATGTAAGTCATGGCTCACTGATATGTAGAACCCACACTTTTAAGGCCAAATGACATGAATTGATAGCAAAAGGTCCTCCAAGGAGTGATGAAGGTAGTTTTGTGTTGATCTTCTAGAGAAAGTAATATTTTATTATAACCTGAGAAACCATCCATGAGTGATATCATTTCATGTCTGAAGGTGAGATCAACTAGTTGGTCAATTTCTGGTAGGGGAAAATCATCGTTGGGACAAGCTAGGTTGAGGTCATGGAATTCCATGCAAATGCAGAGCCCCCCTAGTACCTTTGTGACATTAAAAATGTTAGAAATCCATTGGGGATAATCAATGGGTAGGATGAAGGAAACTGAGAGAAGGCACTGAAGTTCTTATTTGACCAGAATAGCAATGCGAGGATGCATTTTCTGCAGCTTTTGTTTGATGGGTTTAGGATTAGGAATGGTTTTGATATTGTGAACCATGATTTATGGGTAAATACCGAGCATATCAGCATAGGACTAGGCAAAATTGTTGCTATGGTCCCAAAGGAAAGAGGTAAAAGCTTCATGTTCAGAAACTTCTAAAGACTAACCTATCTTTAAGATGTATGGGTTGTCAAGAGTATTAATGTTGATTTCGATAGTCGATTTGTTCAACATGGTTTGTGTCTTAGAGGGTAACGACCGGTGAATATAAGATTCCTTCACACTTATGTAGGTGAGGATGGAATCATCATCTTGGCATTAAAAAACAGTAATAGAAGGCATATCATAATCAATCATGCTAGGATATAGGAAAGGGAGAGAAGAGGGAGCCTCGCCATTGCGTTGATAGATCAAAGGTCCCAGGAAAATTGTCTTTACAAAAAAATAGTTAGGAGGAATATATTTTGGATCTATGGACTATGTGGGTGAAGATGGTGACGTGGATGAATGAGGTGTATAAGGTTTTTCTTCCTCAATGAGGTCGATGTGGGTCTTCTTGGGAGGTGGTATGGAAAATCCACTGCCACTATGGTCATTATGTTTACAGATGGTACAGGAAATGACAATATGGCGACCTTGTTTGTAAAATTTGAAGCCAAACACTTTCCATGTGCAACGATGGAGGAAAGTGTGGGCGAAGTGGCAGTTATTAAGGGATTGTAGGTCAGATGAAAATGGCCATGTTTGGGATGGAGGTTTGGGTGAATAAGTGGCAATATCAAGTTCCCCATACGTTAGATTAATGTGATGATGGGGAGGACCATAAGGGAAAACCTCACCTACGTGGTAGTCATAACTAGGTTTTTGGCATAGGTTCCCATATTCTTGCGGAGTGAGGAATGTGTCGATATTGATAAGTGGTACTCTCCCATAGTGAGGCGTTGAAAAAAACCTTCTAAGGGATCAATAGTCAATATGTGGGTTGCAGGGATAGATGACTCGCTAGATGATTGGGAAGCAGATGAGTCAATTGTAGAGGCTGGGACAGTAGTAGGGATAACAAGGTTAGGTGTGGGAGAGGTGGTAGAAACATTGGTGGATTCGTTTTTGGGTGAAGGTGAAGTGGGGGTAGTGGAAAAGGCCTTGACTGGTACAAGCACATCATTGGGCCAGTACAACATGTTACAGGTATTTAATGGCGATGGGTTAGAGGGGATGGTGTAGTTATGTCCCTCATGCTCGAATTTTAAACAGTAGTGTAAAGTTGAAGGGACACAACCCATGACATGAATCTAGGGTCTACTGAGCAATAGGTTATACTAGAATTACCCTTCTTACAGGTAGAATAGTTTCAGGAAAGTACAAGGGCCTACATAAACATGAAGGATAATAGTGCCAAGGGTGGAAGTGATGTCATTGTTGAAGGCGCGTAGCATAACTAGGTTATTATGCATACAGTTAGAAGGAATATGTATTTGATTATATTTTTGGGAGGAGACGATGTTAATGCTAGCACCACAATCAATCATGACATATCATACACATATTTTATTGATATAAACATAAATTAATAGGGCAAGATTAGGGTCGTCTGACTGGAGAGGTACAATCTCCTCATCAGAGAATCTAAGGGTAGCGATGTGAGGATTGGTCATGGGGGTAGAAAGAGGAGCTGATTTGGCTAGTGAGGCCACATGGTGAGGGGTGATAATCGAGGCCAATGGTGTGGGGTCATTGGGTAGAAGTTTAATGGATTGTAAAACCTTAATAAAGGATTTTATGTGGGATTTGGAAGTCTAGACAAGATCATACAAAGACTTCTTTAGAGGAGACTGATGTAATTTTTTTATCATTGCATGATGGGTGACCTTGTTAGATATAGGGTATGTATGTATACGGATGGTGATTTTGGGAGTGGGTACAGATGGTATATTGGGTATAGGGTTGGTTGATGGGATAGTTGTTTTTTCTTTGCATTTGTCTTTCTGAGCACGAGTTACAACATGAACAATGTTAATCTAAGGGGAGGTGATATGAGAGAGTGTGTCCTGAAAAGTATAATGGCATGAGGGGAAAAATCATATTGGTGGATAAGAGCCTTATGAAATGAGTAGTGTACATTGACATTTAGGTGGTGGTTTGGTCAACTCTCTAATACAGACCATGTTGATCTCAATTTTTGGAGGTGGGAAAAATGGTTGTGGGGGTGGAGATACTAATCGCTGAATGGGTAAAGGATGGTGATGTATGGTGATAGGTGGCGGTGAAGCATGGTCCTCATCAAGAAGGTCATCATCATCAAAAAAAATTTCACGAGGAAAAATTTGAAGAAGAACGGTCTTCAGAGCCTTACAATTTTCAACATCATGTCCTGGCACACGATGATAGGCACAAATCTTGGTTTCAGAAAACCCTTTTGGTTTGGGTTTGAGAGGATCATAAGGTCGAAGCGGTGGTAATGTAATGATGAAAGTCTCCAAGATATTGGTTAAAATGTTTGCGTAGGACCCCACTAACAGATCACAATTGGAAGTGAGTGTGGGTTTGAGTATAGGTGTGTTTGATTATGAGGGAAGGTGATTTATAAGAGGGGGAATGGGTTAGTCTACTAGTTTTGTATGTGGAGTGGTCTTAGGTCTTGTTGGCATCAGTTCGGGTAAAGGTGGGGTAGAAGAGTTGGCGATGGAAGGTTTGGTTGGTTTGACTACCTTAGTGGATGGTAGCGAATACTTAGATTTGGGTTTCACCTTCTTGGGTAAAGGTGACACGGGAGTACGGGATGTAGAAGGAAAAGCACAGGGTGACAAAGGACGGGTTACCCATGGGGGAAACTGAATTGTGGTGGAGGTGGTTGGTAAAGTTTGGGTAGGCGGAATTGGTTGAAGTCATATAGGAAAGGTTGGGGTTATAGTAACTAGTGGAGGTATAGGTGGAAAGAAGTGCATGGGTGAGGGTGAGGGAGCTTGGTTTTTGGTTGGGTGAGGTGTAACAAAGGATCGTGATGTAGTAGTAGGTTGTTTATCTTTTTACTAGATTTGGGTGTGAGATTTTTTGGTCAAGGTTGATGGATGAGGCCCTAGGATGGAGGGAACTGGGGAAGGTGACAAAGGTGTGGTAGGCGAGACTGATGTATGCGGCCTAGATGGTTGGGTTTTCTTTTCAAGTGGAGGGATAATGTTGCTATGGAATTTGGAAGACACGGCTAGGTCTTATCTAATAGGTGGGTGAGTAAGGCTTAATGTTGGAATAACATCCAAAGTAGTGATGGGTCTCGATATGGGTGGGGGGATAATTGTTGGTAGGTTTTTAGATTTTGGAATAGTTGTAGTGATGGGTAGAAGTTTGGATGGAGGTAGGGATGATGAAGAGGGATCTATTTCAATCGGCATGGTTAGTGTAGTTTTTGTTACCAAAAATACCTTTGAGTATATCGTGGAAGTATCTTCAGGAAACATTTGCATTTGTGTCAGAACAGGGAGCCGCAGATGTCCCCAGAGCATAGAATGATCAACGTAATCGAAAAGATCGACCAACCATGAAAATGGGAATACGGAAGAAGAGGATGGAATGGGTTTGGTGGAAATCCCTATAAAATATGTCTGTGAGACAGGGAATTGGCTACCCTCAGATTCTCTAGGTAAAATAGCTGAGATCGTGTCAATAGGGTTCTAGGATGCTAATGAAGAACTATCCCCGACACGTAGTTACATGTCTATATAATATCCCACGGGAAGGATATATAATAGGTCAGGTGAGGTATAATTCTCTCTCAATAGAGGAGAAGGTGATGATGATTGTCTTATGGATGGGAGAATAAAATTTTTTGATGGTTTAGAAGGTTGGGAAGCAGACGATGACAAGACATCAATATAAAGTTTGGGTTCCTCCGTTAGAGGAAGGGGAGATAACAGGGAATCCTCTATTAGTGGAGGAGTATAAGACGTACACTCCTCTATGGGTGGAGGATCTCGTGCCAATATTTCTTAAATAGATGAAGTAGATAGGTTTTGAGGAACAGTTGGCATGATATAAAAAATTGTGTGAACCTTACGGATGTTGTTCTCACTAGATGAAGGTTTGATATTCTGATTAGATGATGATTTATGCTTAGGGAATGGATTTTTGAAGATGTAAAAATTTGTATTTATAGACATGTTTAGGTTGTGTATGACAAGGTCTCCATTATCTATCATCTCTTGAAAAATGATTTTGAAAGTTATGCGGTTACCATCACTATGTCCTTTAACATGATGATAATTACAGTAGTCATGTTATTTATACCATTCCAACATGGGATGAGCAGGATCAAAACCTATAGGAGGTTTTATGGGAGGAAGTGTAATGGTTCAAGCTTTAAGAAGCAATTCCAAGACCAAAGAATAGGGCTCTCCAATCAAAGTGTATTTCTGTTGTTCTCACTGAAGCTGAAAGGCATGGACAGGAGAAAGAAGGGAAGAAGATCGGGCATGATTAGAAAGATGAGGTGGACCTGCCTTGAGGAATACCGCATTGGAAGATACTTTGGGATTTGAATAGTTATTTTTGGGTTTTGATGATGAAAAATAATCGTTTGACTTGAATGGGGTGTTCTTGTTCCGTAATTGGATTTTCTTCTCTTAAATGGAACGAATTTCTAGTTTTCGGGCCATGGTGAATGCTTCATCAAAGGCTCAAAAGGTTTGGACTTGCAGAGTTGGTGAGATGTGTCCGGCACAAGTTCTAGTGAATAACTCAGTAAGTTCAGTCTGAGGTAGTTGTAACGTCAATTGGTTAATAAGACAGCACCATTGGGCAACGAAATCTGCAATAGATTCATCTTTATACTACCGGGTTGAATAGAGATCGGTCATGGAGACTTTCTTGGTAACATTGACTGAAAAATTATCTAGGAAATCTTGGGATACTTTATTAAAGGAATAAATAGAATGTTAAGGTAGTCCATTGTACCAATCCAATGTTGGTCCAGTCAGGGACATTTGGAAACTTTGTAGGAGCAAAGCATCATCATGGGAAATTAGGTAACACCCATGTTGGAATGACTGCAAGTGTTGTTATAGGTCTTATTTACTATTAAAGCGATTAAATTTAGGAAATTCCGAATGTACTGGGTAACGGAGAATGGGAATAGATGGATGGGATCGTTACAGATTTCATCATATGTTAAAGAATTATAGGAACCAGAAACAAATGCTTCTAAGGTCTGCATCTTCTCCATCATCATTTTACTCATGTCATTAGTAGGTTGGGATAAATGGGTGTCCCTTGCAAAAAAAGGGGGTTGATGTTAAATGTATGAAGTGGTTGGTATGCTAGTGTATGGTAGCATTGAGTATGAGAACTACGTGGGAGGAATAGATATAGGTGGCACATAGCCAACATAAGCGATAGATGAGGGCGTGGATTGTTGATAGTACGTGTAAGTGGGTGGGGTAGTCGTAACGAATCTAGTAGTGATTGGGGGTAAGGATTGTGGGATATAAAGGATGAGGTTTTCGAAAGAGGTGTAATTTTTCAACACCAGAGGTGGTTGCGATGCAATGGGTATTTGGGAAGTGGCAGGTGCAGATGGAGTTATACTCATAGGGGCTCTTGGAGGGACAATCTATGTTGTAGGTGTGATTGATGACGTAGATGCTGTAATTATAATGGATATGGGATTTATCTGAGACACCACTGGTGATAAATTGGATGATGGTAGCACTGAACTAGTGCTAGGTGATGTAGAAGTGGGGGATAGAGTAGGAGGGATAGATACGGGCATGTCGTATATTAATTTTCTTGAGGAATCCTGGGTGGAAGAATGAGCAAGGTAGTACTGGAGAACAGTGGGATTCTGGTTGAGGAGTCTCACAAACTCCTCATTTCAAGTGGCGATGGGGATTGATGCCCGGTTAAAACAACCCACTTGAGACCCATGAAAAACCAAGGTTTAGTTAGAAAATTATGGAATATTTTTTTTTGATTAGGAGTTAACAACCAAAGTCTCGAAGATAATTAAATTCAACTGATAACTTTTCCCATTATAATAATTACTAATTTCTCATTATAGAGCAACAAGTGCAGTAGGTCCACCCTAACTCAAATCTCTCTAGGGATTAATTTAATGATTACTGACATTTTAGCTAAATACTGATTAAATTTTAGGGTTAAGGGACCCAAAACAATTAAATACCCAAGGTATTTAATTCCACCAAATCAAAGACATGGGCAGGATTAAATGATAGTGAAAAGAACACATAAATAAAGTAGGTCTCACTTACCCACTCCCAACACTTGAATGAGAGTGTCTTTGTCATGCAATAGTTGCCAATAGGTTCCAGAACAATTCAATTTCACTGGGGCGTTCTAGAAGGTTAGGTTCAGGGAGTATTTTTCCCCCATACCCATAACTCTACACCAACACTAAAATTTCCTTGTAGATTTTCTCATAGATATGCTTCAAGCAGAGTTTTGGGGTCAAAATTTCCCCTTGGATAGGACATTGTGTCACCTTAGGGGTGATATAAACACTTCCTCCTAGCGGGTTGGAACTTTCAAGTTATGGTCGCGGAGCGGCTTTAAGGAAAATTTTCCCAAGGGATAGTCCATGGGAGAAATTTTCCCAATTGTGCCCACACCTCCGTGGGTCCTCCAGGGACACGTGGCGGCCTCAGAGACAATGCTGGGGAATAGGGAAGGGTGGAACCATGGAAGGATTTAGAAGTTTTAGGTTTAAAAATGAAAGGAAAACATTTCGCGTGTGCCTCTGTCGAAGGCAATAAGGGTGCCACGTGTCGTGATCCTATTGGTAGCGGGTGATGGGGTGACTGGTTGGTTGGGAGGAAGGATAATGATTTTCACCCCAAACAACTCAAAAATTCAAGGTCAAGAACAATCCCGCGCCTCAGCCAAGCCATAGGCTGCCACGTGTCGTCACGTGATTGGACGCGGGTGGTAGGGCGGTGGGGAAAGGTTTTAATTTTTGCCCAAGGCAAAAAAACAAAGTTTCAAAGGGAATAATTTCTCCACTTTCCCTAGCAAAGTTGGGTGACGCCATGTGTCACTCTATGATTGGATGCGGGTGAGGGGGTGGCAGAAGAGCTTGAGGCATTTTGCCCAAAAGGTTTCAAATTCCAAAAAGTTAGCGCGGGCCTATACGTCCGCGAAAGGAAAATTTCCAAGTAAGGCGGGGTTGAGGGGCTGTGAAGGTAACTAGGAAATTTTTCCAAAAAGGGAAAAAAAAAGTTAAGTTTCAAAAGGGTCCACCCCTCCGCTGAGCCACGTGTTAGCACCTGATTCGCTGTGTGCTGGCAGGGATGTGGGGAAAAGTTGGAAAATTTTCCCAAGACAAAATTTTCAAAAAAAGTTTAAGTTTTTAAAAAGGTCCGCCCCTCCGATGTGCCACGTGGCAGAACCCAATTGGTTATGAGATGGCGGGGCCGCGGACTTTTTAGGAAAATTTTTCCAAAGTTAAAAATTAAAGTTTAACAGTTGGATTTATTTTTATTTTTATTTTTTTAAAGGCCAAATTGAAGTAAAACTTCAAATGGCCATAAATTTTGATAGGAAGCTCAGAATTGAGCAAACGAGGACTTTCTGGAAAGCCCTCAAAGTCCTCTTTTCACAAGAATCTTCAATTTTGAATTTTTATGAAGTTTGGGTTGTCAATTTGATGAAAACAATCTGTAGAGTTTTGTAAAGAAAACTGGTAATCTTTTACTTATAAAAAAATTTCGTTCAATTTTTAATTCTTACTTTCTCAACATGTCAATCAGACATGGAGACTTATTCTTGGATGGATTTAAGAGAAGTTTCAAGGTTCAATTTAGTTGATTGAGTTGCAATTGATAATTTTCCATCTTTTGACAGCAAAACGACTATGCAAGTTTCAAATTGGATTTTATAAAGTTTTGAAGGGTCTTTCTTAAATGTTAGGGTCAATTTGAGTTCCTTAGGACTTACTAAGTCTGAATTTCAATGTTTCATATCTTATTTCTTGGTGCAAGTTTGAACTGCTCATTTCCTTGATAAATTTGATTGCCAGATTTGAACTATAAACAAGACTCAATCACTAAAGGATCTATTAAAATTTTTCTATCCTCCAAGCATGGGGATTCTTTTCCATTCTGATCTAATATATTTAATTGATTCAACCAACATTCAAGAGATAAAGTGCAAAGACTGATTTCCAAATTTCAAACACCTATCAAGGGAAATGAAACATTGTCTTTTTCCTCATACACATTTTCCTTTTCAAACAGAGGTTTCAATCCTCAACAGCAAATCAAATCCAATACACAATACAATTTTGAGAAAAGAATGCAATCCTTTATTGATTTCCAATAACACTTTACAATTTTTCTCTTTTCCATTTGATTTCTAAAATACAATATACAATGCATGTAACAACCTTTCACATTTTTTTTTCAAAATAGAGAGTAAAATATAACTCCTTTACATTTCACATTCCAACTTTCAATCTTACATTACTAACACAAATGTCTTCTCATTGCGAATATTTATACAACTCACCCACTTCAAAGTGGGAAGGGTTACAATGAACTTGTTCAAAAGAAGGGACTGTCAAACTATATTTTTCTTTTGCTCCAGGACAACAACATGCTCATTTTCTCTTTTCTCCAAGTTGATCACAACAAAAGAGGGGGAAAGGCAATGCTCTCCACCCAACCAAGACATCCAATGAAAGGAGAATCCTTCCTTCATCATTGGCCCCCGAGCCCCAACCAAAGTACAATACTAGATGCAATTCAAACCATGGAAAGAACTGACTTCCACAACACAACATTCTTTCACACATCCACATTTCAATATAAAACATAACTCAATACAAAACAATAGTTCACAACTGCAATAACAAATATGTAAATCACAACTCAAGCTTGATCATGCAAGCCAAAGGAGTAAGGACTATGGGGGAAGCTACTTATGTCTCCCAATTGGGAATTGGGGATCCACCAATAATCAACCTGCCAATAAATATCATATACAATAAATTTCCTTATGCCTCCCACAAATCCCTCCTTATGCCCCCCCAAAGATTTCCTTATTCCCCCCCAAGTAAGAAATGCAAGCTATTTCTTTTCCATGGTGGATCCCAAACCCAAACTCCCTCCACAAAAAACTGATGCCATGAGCATTCCTTATGCCCCCCACATGGATTCCCCATAGCCTTCTCCTACACCATTCCTAAGGCAGTCTACCCAACCAACCAACAAATAAAAATGTAAAACATTCACCATTCACACAACACAACAAGAAAATAACTAGAAATAAAAGAAGAGTTAAAGCTCCTACCTCTCCATGGAAGGATTTTCTCCACACACCAAGCTTTAAAATGTCAAAAATACAGTCCCAAAACAACAGTGCCAAAGCTCTCAAATCTCCTCCAAATCATAGCTCTAATCATAGAAAAATGCACCCCCAAGGATGAATGCAAAGAGGTTCAATAATCAAGCAAAACTTTCTTCAAAAACAAGAGCTCCAATCACAAGAAAAATGCGCCCTTAAGGAGAATGCAGAAAGTTTCAACAACCCAAAACAAGAAGAGAGTTTGAATTAAATAGAAGAGGGAGAGAAGAGGATGATGTGGATCCATGTAGGATGCCACATCAAACATCCACCAATTCAAACACAAAAGACAAAAATCCATTCTCCCAAGCACAATAAAGAGGTGGGTGAAAAATGACAAGTTACTTGCACACTCCAAAAGGAGCCCACACCTCAAGGGACAACAATTTAATAAAATGTAAGAGAGTGCAATCCAAAACAAGCAACATGAGGAATAAAATGCATTTAAAAGTCACAAATCACATCTCCATCCATAAGTATGGTTGGTATATTAAATTTAGAGGTATGGGACAAGTTTTTCTTGTCCCACAAGCCTCCAAAAATAGCTCCCAAGGACAAATTCGAATTTTTCATGGAGGTGGAGTGTTTCATACTCCAAAACGAACTTAAACATACTCTTACACAAACCAACAACTTCCATTATTATTTTCCCATATCCCCATTTGATTTATTTAAATTTTAATCATATGATTTCCACATTAATCTACCACAACTTTAATTAATTAAAGGAAGGAATATATTACTAATAAAATACATACAACAATAAATAAACATTTTACCACATTAATAAAATACACAAACCCATGGTCACATGTAAGGATGATCCCCCCATGGGAATCTCTAACAAAATACAACACACACACACAAAAACAAGTTGCCATGGTGACCTTGTCGAATTCACCTAGAATTCCACTTTGGTTAGTCTCCAATCCCCCGATGTTTGTTGTGATATTTTAAACTTGCAAAACACAAATACCTCCTTCGGCCTCATGGCCATATCAGAACGTCCAAAATGAATATATATAACTAAATCACAAAATCATCTATACATATGAATCACAACAATCACCAAGGAAATCAACGAAATCATTTACAATTTATATCGACAACTATATCATCATCAAATAATTTTCCTTTTCTAGGTTTACTCATAATCTCTAAAAATCACATGTCTGAATAACTTCCATTAAACATCTATGTCAATAGCATATCATCATCCACATGTGAGTGTCTCTAATAATCACCATGCATTATATATAATCAGATTCAACAATAATCCAGGATTTGACATCTAACACCATACTAAATCAAAACTATTAAAATGTCTGTCATATAGTCTACAGTATCATGATCAGTAATAAAAGGTGCCAAAGGGAAGTGGGCACTACATCCCCCTCCCCTTAGACTCGACTTCCTCCTGGAAGTCACAAGGAAGAGAGATAGGAATAACTGTAACAGAAAAAGGATCACTCCCATTATGGGATTGTTTGCTTTAACAAGTGTGGGTCTACAGAACTCCAGTTTGGTCCAATATAATTTAACAAGAAGAAGGGAGATTTCAAGGGGTGAATTCTAAACTTTCAGCATGCAAGGCTACGAACATAAGAATCTAAGGAGTAACTTTACGCTATCAAACAAGATACAACACATAACAATATAACAAGAAGAGTTCCAAAAGATCATCAAGAGTAACCACCAAGTAAGGGAATTACAGGGAAAATTTCCATAACTTGAGATGACCACATAGTTTCCCACTAATACACATACCACATTAACCAAAATTGAGGTTTCCACTAGGGTTAAATTATGCTTTCATAGTTTTTTGTTTAGACAAGGCTAGCAAAAATCAACCATGGCCAAGATTGCATGAGGAAAAAGTCTACTCAAGGTCCACAATTTGAGGATCACAAAGGATGAGGTGGATCAACAAGGACACCTAAATCAGAAAACATTTACAATCAAGGAACTAATCAAGGAAAGAACTTCTATAACTCGAGAGGGTACAATTAACTTTTCATGGTGATACTAAGCGAATTCAAGACCACAAGGTTTCCTACAGTCTGATTTTTACACTTTTGTTTTAAGAATCGAGCACACCATACCAACCAAACTAAAGAAGTCATCCATATAGTAAAATAAATATATATTTATCTTATTTCCTACTCAATCTCAGAATAACCATAAAAAGGGAGCACAAGAAACATCAAGGACCACTCAAGGTTGCTAGGGAGAAGAGCAAGTAACAAGGGGTCCAATCAAATCCAAGGGTGAATAACATCATCTTGCACTTTCCATCCTAATGGGAAGAAGGGCTTCAACCACAAGGTGTCCCAAGAAGATATGAAGAAAAGAAGACTTCCTAAGTTATCTTTTATCCTTAACATATGTTGCCTTAAAATTACAATAACTTAGGTCTCCAAGGACAAGACAACACACACGGTGGTTGCTTCTCAAAAATAGATAAGTCTCAATATAAAAAGGACCAAAACTCACATCCATCGAGCTATGGGACGATAAGGGTGTGACGACCCAAAAATCCCACAAGAAGGCACATACATCCATGGACAAGAAGTAATAAGCAACTAGAACACATTACAATTTACTATCCACCAGGTGTTTCACAATTTCAGGTAGGCGACAGAACTACAAGTTCAACTATATATTGCACTCAATACACATAAATTTTACCCATTTTATAAATCAACTTATTTAGTCAAAAGTTATAGCTTTTTTTGATAAGAACATTCCTTTCATGCTTCCTTAGTTACAAATTTCTTTCTTTTATGACATCATCAGTTTACGTTATAAAGAGCACCACTAAGGTGGGCATGATGTCTCACCATTCTGTATAGGCAGAGAGCATTTAGTTTACTCGCAAGGAAGGTGGGTGGAAAAGGTTTCCTTTCTATTCTTCTACATGGTTTTTATTTCTTCTGTTAATCTACCAAGGGTATAACAAGGATCACTTCCCTTTTCTATGCTCCAGTTTATTAGTTAAGTTCCAAGGTCAAATCTCCTTAATTATAGTTTTATGGTGTTCTGGTTGAGTCATCTTATCAATCAAATTTTAATGAGAAGGAAGGTTCAATCATACCACATAATTACTTTTATGGGAAGGAGATGTAAATCAACACACCACATTTTTAATTCTAAAGGATCAAGAGACATTCAACATAGAAAACACATTATTAATTTTCTGTAAGAACTAGGAAACAATGAACCAACATGAATCACACTAAGATTTCAAAAATTCACTGAATAATTTCAAGCATCATTAAGCATTCTTAGTGGGTCTCCACAAGTTTCATAAGAAATTTTCAAGGAAGGCTCATTAAAGAGGTTTAATCTTACTTTTACGAATCTATTAAGGTTTAACAAATTTTTTGTTTTATTTAGGATGGTAACATTTTACTCTCCTAATAACCAAAGAAGGTTTTCCAATCAATACTCATGTCCCCACAAGATAACACCAGCCAAGCAACCAGATGACAATGCAACTTTACTCCAAGGAACCACATCCACACTAAAAGGCATCCAATGCAATGGGGCAACCAAATAATTTACCAAATCATGAACTTAACAACCAAGAGTTACAGTTTTTTAAAAGAGGAAGTACAATATAAGCACCATCGAGATTAACTATTAAGATCTACCAAACTAACATCTCTAAGAGAAAGGTCCAAAAGACCCAAAGCATCCATAAGTGTTTCCAAGTAACCCAAAGATTAATAGGTCATAGAATGTTATTCATAGTAAAGGAATTTAAGGTAAGGGTAAACTTATTTATAAGTCAAGAGAGTAAAACAAGTACACTTAAATAAACACACTACCTTAAAGGCTTAAATCTATCCATAATTACCAAGATGCATACATTCCATGAGTCAAAACTTTCTATGATGCAACCAGGAACCCAAGATACAATTTAACATGCCATCGATGAAAAGCCACAATCAAAACAAACACTTTTCCAGTAACATTTACAGTCAACCAAAGAGGCAATCCAATCCTAACAAAATCTAAAAGCCCATAAATAACCACTTCTACTCCGACGATGGTCAAGCTCTTACCAGATTGAAATAGAATCACCACTACCGCTGTCAAACTACCCTCTAGACCATACTACACAACAAACTTTCTTTCTAGCAAGGTCAAGCAACAAAAAGGGTCACTCTAAGATCTTAGACACACTCAAGGTTCTATGCATCCATAACCAAGGCATGACTCTAAGCACTTAAAAGGTCATTCAAGACACCCAAGGTGTACCCCCATACGACAATTGTCACCATACATGAAGCATAGAACTAGCTCAACAACATGCAAGAAGGAAACCACATAACATTTAGCCAAGTAGCCAACAACATCATGAGCTCTGAGTCATCAATCAAATAAAGTCCAAGAAATATCGACAATCAATAAAAGTGGCTAAGTAGCTGCATTACAAAGTTTGAAAATTCTTGCAAGAATTATAAATAACTAAAATATTCTCAGAGCTTCTTCAATCCAATCATAAAATAAGATGTTGGTCCTTGATAAAATACACAAGATTACGAATGTAAAACACAAAAGTTAACACCACATTCACTCCACAGCCTTTCATGGCCACCAATAGGGGTACTCTGCCTCGAGGTTAGTTCCAAGAACACATACATAAGATTGGGTCCTAGACAACACCCAGACTTAGTGTCCACCCTCTCATATGGGTAACAACATGGAAAACTGACAACCAGACCCTCTTTCTTAACCACTCAAGGAAGGAAGCTCTAAACAAATTCTAATTAACTCTTCCCGACCTAGAACACAACCACTACTGTCCAACCACAAGGATCACATCATACAACTCATCATTCCAACAACTCCAATAAGGAAGGGTCTCAACAAAGGGCTTAATGCATCATACAATTAAATCAAGTTTTAGGACTTGTAAAACAACACATTTTCAAAAGGGAACCAAGTTTCCATTATACTAGAAGTTCACCAAAAATCAATTTAATCTGACATTCTTAGTTACCCCAGGTTTAGACAAAATGTCACTAAGCAAGCACAACAACTCAAACAACTTATTATTATTTTATTATCATTTTAATTCTGGCAGTTCAAATGAACAGAGTAATGTAATATTTCTTCATACTTATTTCTTCTTCAATTTTCAAACAAGTTTGTTTTCTTAGATTCAAAAGTGTGCTAGGTTTACAGTTCATGTCTCAAGTTTTCTAGTGTGCCCAATGGTCCAAGCTTTCGAACCACTACTCTGATACCAAGTGTGATGCCCAGTTAAAACAACCCACTTGAGACCCATGAACAACCTAGGTTTAGTTAGAAAATTATGGAATAATTTTTTTTTTTATTAGGAGTTAACGACCAAAGTCTCGAAGACAATTAAATTCAACTGATAACTTTTCTCATTATAATAATTACTAATTTCTCATTATAGAGCAACAAGTGCAGTAGGTCCACCCTAGCTCAAATCTCTCTAGGGATTAATTTAATTACTGATTACATTGACATTTTAGCTAAATATTCCCTGATTAAATTTTAGGGTTAAGGGACCCAAAACAATTAAATACCCAAGGTATTTAATTTCCACCAGATCAAAGACATGAGCAGGATTAAATTATAGTGAGGAAAAGAACACATAAATAAAGTCAACAGAGCAAGGTCTCACTTACCCACTCCCAACACTTGATTGAGAGTGTCTACCCCCAAGTTGTCATGCAACAGTTGCCACTGATAGGTTCCAGAACAATTCAATTTCACTGGGACATGCTTTCCATTTATTAACAATTATCAAGGTCACATGGTTCAAATTTTAGGGTTAGAAGTTTCAGTTAGGTTCAGGGAGTAATTTGCCCCCATACCCAACTCTCTAACAGGCTCAGAGTTTCAACTTGATTTTTCTCATACTTAATGCTTCCAAAATTTCCCTAAATCATTCCCATTGGATAGGAAATTTTCTCACCTTTCTGGTGATATAAAGAAGTCCTCCTAACTCCTTGTAGAACTCAAGATATGGTCAAGCGGAGTTTTGGGGTCAAATTTTCCCCTAGGGGGACACGTGTCAAGCAGGGGTGAAAAACACTTTTGGCGGGTTGGCGGGTCGCGGGGTGGCTTAAGGAAATTTTCCTTGCGTGGGATAAATTTCCCAATTGCGCTCGTGCCTCCGTGGGTCCTCCAGGGACACGTGGTTGCCTCAGAGACAACACCAGGGAATAGGGAAGGGCGGAACGACAGAAGGATTTAGAAGTTTTAGGCTTAAAAATGAAAGGAAAACATTTCGTGCGTGCCTCCACGAAGACAGAAAGGGTGCCACATGTCACGATCCTATTGGTTGTGGGCGGTGGGGAAGGATAATGATTTTCGCCCCAAACAACTCAAAACTTCAAAGTCAAAAACAATCCCGCGCCTTCGCCAAGCCATAGGCTGCCACGTGTCGTCACATGATTGGACGCAAGCGGCAAGGCGGTGGGGAAAGGTTTGGATTTTTTCCCAAGGCAAAAATCAAAGTTTCAAAGGGAATAATTTCTTCGCTTTCCCCGGTGAAGCCAGGTGACGCCATGTGTCACTCCATGATTGGGTGCGGGTGACGAGGCGGCAGAAAAGCTCAAGGCATTTCACCAAAATGGTTTCAAAGTTCAAAAGTTTGCGTGGGCCTGCGCATCCGCGAAAGGAAAATTTCCAAGCAAGGCGGGGTTGCGAGGCCGTGGAGGCAACAAGAAAATTTTGCCAAAAAGGGAAAAAATAAATTTAAGTTTCAAAAGGGTCTGCCCCTCTGCCGAGCCACGTGTCAGCACCTGATTGGCTGCGGGCCGACGGGATGCAGGGAAAAGTTGGAAAAATTTCCCAAGACAAAATTTTCAAAAAAGTTAAGTTTTTTTTTTTTAAAGGGTCCGCCCCTCCAATGTGCCATGTGGCAGAACCCAATTGGTTGCAGGATGGCGGGGCCATGGAATTTTAGGGAAATTTTTCCAAAGTCAAAAAAATTAAAGTTTAACAGTTAGATTTTTTGTTTGAAGGCCAAATTGAAGTAAAACTTCAAATGGCCATAACTTTTGATAGGAAGCTCAGAATTGAGAAAACGAGGACTTTCTGGAAAGCCCTCGAAGTCCTCTTTTCACAGGAATCTTCAATTTTGAATTTTGATGAAGTTTAGGTTGTCAATTTGATGAAAACAATCTGCAGGGTTTTGCAAAGCAAACTAGTAATCTTTAACTTATAAGTTCAATTTTGAATTCTTACTTTCTCAACATGCCAATCAAACATGGAGACTTATTCTTGGATGGATTTAAGAGAAGTTTCAAGGTTCAATTTAGTTGATTGAGTTGTAATTGATAATTTTCCATCTTTTGACAACAAAACGACTATGCAAGTTTCAAATTGGATTTTATAAAGTTTTGAAGGGTCTTTCTTAAATGTTAGGGTCAATTTGAGTTCCTTAGGACTTACTAAGTTTGAATTTTGATGTTTCATATCTTATTGCTTGGTGCAAGTTTGAACTGCTCATTTCCTTGATAAATTTGATTGCCATATTTGAACTATAAAACATGACTCAATCACTAAAGGATCTATTAAAATTTTTCTATCCTCCAAGCATGGGGATTCTTTTCCATTCTGATCTAATATATTTAATTGATTCAACCAACATTCAAGAGATAAAGTGCAAAGTCTGATTTCCAAATTTCAAACACCTATAAAGGGAAATAAAACATTGTCTTTTTCCTCATACGCATTTTCCTTTTCAAACAGAGGTTTCAATCCTCAACAACAAATCAAATCCAATACACAATACAATTTTGAGAAAAGAATGCAATCCTTTATTGATTTCCAATAACACTTTACAATTTTTCTCTTTTCCATTTGATTTCTAAAATACAATATACAATGCATGTAACATCCTTTCACATTTCTTTTCAAAACAGAGAGTAAAATATAACTCCTTTACATTTCACATTTCAACTTTCAATCTTACATTACCAACACAAATGCCTTCTCATTGCGAATATTTATACAACTCACCCACTTCAAAGTGGGAAGGGTTACAATGAATTTGTTCAAAAGAAGGGACTGTCAAACTGTATTTTTCTTTTGCTCCAGGGCAGCAACATGCTCATTTTCTCTTTTCTCCAAGTTGATCACAACAAAAGAGGGGGAAAGGCAATGCTCTCCACCCAACCAAGACATCCAATGAAAAGAGAAGCCTTCCTTCATCATTGGCCCCTGAGCCCCAACCAAAGTACAATAATAGATGCAATTCAACCCATGGCAAAAATTGGCTTCCACAACACAACATTCTTTCACACACACATTTCAATAAAAACATTTCAACACAAAAAACAACAGTTCACAACTGCAATAGAAAAAACATTTCAAATCAGAACTCAGGCTTGATCTTGCAAGCCAAAGGAGCAAGGACTATGGGGGAAGCTACTTATGCCTCCCAATTGGGAATTGGGCATCCACCTATAATCATACTGCCAATATAACATATCATATCCCATAAACCTTATGTCTCCCAACCCCTCCTTATGCCCCCCCCACAAATTCCCTTATGCCCCCCCACAAAGTAAGAAATGCAAGCTATTTCTTTTCCATGGTAGATTCTAAACCCACACTCCCTCCACAAAAATGATGCCACTGACATTCCCTTATGCCCCCCCACATGGATTCCCCATAGCCTTCTCCTACACCTTCCCTAAGGTAGCCTACCCAACCAGCCAACAAAAACAATAAAACATTCTCCATACACACAACACAAGAAGAAAATAACAGCAATATAAAAATGAATAAACTCCTACCTCTCCATGGAAGGATTTGCTCCACACAGCAAGCTTTGAATGTCAAAAAATATAGTCCCAAAACAGAAGTGCCAAAGTATCAAATGCTCTCCAATCTCCTCCAAATCAACAAGAGCTCTAATCAAAGAAAAATGTGCCCCCAAGGATGAATGCAAAGAGGTTCAACAACCAAGCAACAGTCTTCACCAAAGCTTCTCCAAAGTAAGAGCTCCAATCACAAGAAAAATGTGCCCAAGGATGCATGCAAAATGTTTCAACAACCAAAACAAGAAGAGAGTTTGAATTAAATAGAAGAGGGAGAGAAGAGGATGATGTGGATCCATGTAGGATGCCACATCAAACATCCACCAATTCAAACACAAAAGACAAAAATCCATTCTCCCAAGCACAATAAAGAGGTGGGTGAAAATATGACAAGTTACTTGCACACTCCAAAAAGAGCCCACACCTCAAGGGACAACAATTTAATAAAATGTAAGAGAGTGCAATCCAAAACAAGCAACATGATGAATAAAATGCATTTTAAAAGTCACAAATCACATCTCCATCCATAAGTATGGTTGGTATATTAAATTTAGAGGTATGGGACAAGTTTTTCTTGTCCCACAAGCCTCCAAAAATAGCTCCCAAGGACAAATTCAAATTTTTCATGGAGGTGGAGTGTTTCATACTCCAAAATAGACTTAAACATACTCTTACACAAACCAACAACTTCCATTATTATTTTCCCATATCCCCATTTGATTTATTTAAATTTTAATCATATGATTTCCACATTAATCTACCACAACTTTAATTAATTAAAGGAAGGAATATATTACTAATAAAATACATACAACAATAAATAAACATTTTACCACATTAATAAAATACACAAACCCATGGTCACATGTAAGGATGATCCCCCCATGGGAATCTCTAACAAAAATACAACACACACACAAAACAAGTTGCCATGGTGACCTTGTCGAATTCACCTAGAATTCCACTTTGGTTAGTCTCTAATCCCCCGATGTTTGTTGTGATATTTTAAACCTACAAAACACAAATACCTCCTTCGGCCTTGTGGCCATATCAGAATGTCCAAAATGAATATATAACAAAATCACAAAATCATCTATACATATGAATCACAACAATCACCAAGGCAATCAACGAAATCATTTACAATTTATATCGACAACTATATCATCATCAAATAATTTTCTCTTTTCTAGGTTTACTCATAATCTCCAAAATCACATGTCTGAATAACTTCCATTAAACATCCATGTCAATAGTATATCATCATCCACATGTGAGTGTCTCTAATAATCACCATGCATTATATATAATCAGATTCAACAATAATCCAGGATCTGACATCTAACACCATACTAAATCAAAACTATTAAAATGTCTTTCATATAGTCTACAGTATCATGATTAGTAATAAAAGGTGCTAAAGGGAAGTGGGCACTATGAAATTCAAAATACTCCAACTACGATGGAAAATTGTGGAAGGAAAATTAAAGATGAAGAAAATGTATTCTCTCACCTCAAAATGCAAGTTAAGAACAAATCTATGAAAACACGTAGTCCTAAAAGTGAATTTTATATTTTTTTTAGATTATGCTATTTATAACTGACACATGAATTCAGAACATATTTTTTGGTTGGGAAGGCGTCCTATGAAAAAAAAATCGAAAGGGTGAGGTTTTAGGTTACGTTATGGCGGGGGCAATCCTTCCTCTGATGGGGTATTAGACAAAGATAACCAGCTGGGGATTACCTATCAATCCTCTGATCGTGTGATCATTGAGAAGCGTTCCCAAGTAAGATGTCGTTTAAGGTGTGTATATTCAAATTTTTGTGCAATTTGGCAAGAGACAGAGAGAGAGAGAAGCAAGTGATTTCTACAGTTCAATTGTGTCAACCATCAGTTGGGCATGAGTTCCAATGTATAGGTTGCCCTCATTTTTAATGTGAGCTATAATGTATAAAATCAAAATGCAATGTAAGATTTTTAAACCCAAATTGAAATATGATATTCGAGGAAGAAAATGATGAACAGGAAGAGGGATGTTTTTTCACTAATGCAATGCAAGAAAGAATAAGTGGTTCATTTTAAGCCCCAAATGACAAATGTTGTTTATATAATTAGAAGAAATAAATATTACTAGGGAGAAGATTAAATGTGTAATTTTTGAAATGAAAGAAACACACAAAAATGTTTTCCCTATATGAAGAAAATTCAATGAACCTAAGAGAGGGTCCCACCGGGTGTGCCAAAATGTTTCACCATTTTATTTAAGTTTTTGGATGAAACAAATAAGGGTGTGGGCCAAGGAGGAATATCTATAATAATGGTTGGTTAGAGGTTGTTGCACGCATTCTAAATTCTTGATCCAATGATAACTGCAAGAGCTTCCTTTTGGCTAGGAGGAACTACCTGAAATACACAACAAGACCACAAAAAGAGGATAAAATAATATATGTCAATGGGTTGCCTAGCATGTGCTAGATCCATGAAGTGTGATACTTCCTCGATGGCAGTCAACGCACTATTTTAATATAATTTAATTCTAGAAATAATGTAAATAAATAGAATACTATTGTAGTTGATATGATTTAGTTATCTCATCCAAATATAATAAACAAATCTAACATAACAGGCTAGACTATGATCAGATCTTGAAATAAGGTTAATAACTAAGGAGATGGAGTAGGTTAGGGTTAGATTATGGGTCACTTGAATCACTTAAAAGGGTTATTGGGATCTGGTATTATCAGGACTTCCAAATACAAAGACCAACATCGATCTGGTATGACCGACAATGGTTTAGTAAAGATTGATGATGATTACTATGGGCTGGTAGTAACTCAATAATTCATGGTTTTGGGGATTTTTCTGAGACTGGATCAATGATGGTGAGGAGTTGGTTTAGGTCTAGGGGGATGTTGGGAATATTCAAATGTGCTTAGGGGTAGATAGAGGTGATTAAAAGAGGTAGGGGAGATGGGAATGGTCTGGTTCACAAGAAGGCAATAGTGGTAGGGTGCAAATATAGTTGATGATTGATAAACAAAGGTGAAGAAATTTATAAATTGAATGGAAATGAAGTGGTGCAGGTTAGAGACATACTTAATATTGTGTATGTTCAATGATTGGGTGGTGGTGATGGCTAATCGGTGAAATGGAAATTGGTGTCATGGAAGTGCTTCCCAGAGTGCTCTAATGAATGCAAAAACCTCCTGATCAATGGCTATGCTGGTTATGGCTTCCTGGATGTGTCAAATAGCTCTGGTTCTTGCTTGCATGCAGATCTCTTCTTGCTCCAAAACTTGAAAATGTGTCTAACCCCTCAAACAAGGGTACCAAAATGGTTATATGGTAACCAACAATGGTTTAAGTTGACTGGTGTTGGTTTAGGGTTGACCGGAATTGGTTAAGGCGTGAAATCCTAGGTTTACTAAAAATGACAAATCTTGGCAATCTCTTGGCTAGGTTTGTCTATTCTCATGGATCAAAACAATATTTTGTGCTTAGATAATTAGGAATGTGGTTAGAGGAGGAATAGGCATGTGATTTTAGGGTTGAACTAAGTCTTAGGTCATTAAGGTAAGCAGGGTTAAGTCTTAGTTAGTTATGGAAGAATGCTATGAATAGGTTTATGGTGAGGTGCCTAGGTTAGTTGGAAATTGGTTTTAATTGAGGTAATTAAATAATGAATGAAGTGAGGATGAGTATTAATTTAATTGTAAATAATTAAATTAATATTAATGTGGGGTATAAGGGTCATGGTTAGGTGAATGTGTTTAAGTTGGTTATTCGAAAGGGGTCCAAGGGGAGTGTGACCCAATTTTGGTGTCTATAGTGAGCTCATCGTGATCATCGAGATCAGGGATAATATTACACTTGATAAGAAAACACGCTTAGTCTCTCTTATCAAGGAAATTGCGAATATCATTGTTAGATCCTATCAGGTAGAGTGACATGTTTTGTTGCAATAACCATCAAAAAATTCTAAAAAAGTCATAAAACAGTTCAAAAATAAAAATAATGAGAAAACATTAAAACATTACAAAAAAAAATAAAAAGGTACAAATACCAAACATTACAATCAGGTATTGTGTACACATAGATGTTCTTTCTTCACTTGCTTTCATACTCCTCTGCAAGTCATCCACCGTTTTCATCTCTTTGATGCTATTGTTGTTAGCCTATTCACACGTATTTGTGACATTTATCTCTATGGTACCCATTTGACCTTGGTCTTTAATCACCTTGGTAGATTAGAGAAATACTGATCTCATAGAGATCCTATCACAATCAACATTTAATAAACTTGTTACAAAGAAATTTTGGATATATTTGTTGACACTAACGAATTTCATCATCGCAATCACTTCCATATCCTTCCATCAAGCCATCAGTGGTTATTAACCCATTATCAAACAAGAGAGATGAAATAAACTGTTTAGTAAACAAAACAAGAATCAAAATTAATCAATCAAAGAATAAAAATAGGATCTCGATGAGTAAATAGGATTAGTATGTTACCAAGTGTTGATTTTTTGAACTTTTTCAAACTCTTGCTTTAGTGTATGTCTTGTATCAAGATTTGTGCCTGGGGATATTCACCTATTCATTGACCCCTTTAAAAAAAAATTCATAACATCCTATGTTCTTTAGAAATTGTTTATAACATCCATGTGTATAGGATGTCCTTTTTACTATGCTTGTTAACAATGTTGTTCCCCTTTAATAAATCAATCACTCACTTCCTTTCTATTATGTTTTTTGGCTAGTTTAAACTGGGGGAATCCTTACTCTATCATGATGAACCTATTTTATATTGGCCTTGATCCCCTTCAACGCATGAAGAGTTTTCCTTTGAGTAATCCCACTTAATGCCTGGGGAATTTTCACATCTTCACTTTCTTGCACAGATGTGTGACATTCTACCCTTATACATCCCATCTATCACTGGGGGAATCCACGATTCTTTGTATTCTTGTACATAGTTTTGAAAAACTTTCAAAAACACAAAAAAAATCGTATAAACTTTCAAAATTCCAAAAAATTCAAATATGTCTAAAAATCAAAAAAACATTCAAATATGTTTCTAAAAAATCAAAAACAATAAAAATCATCCTATAAAATATCACTCTTTGGTTCTCGCTTGTGCTTGTTCATGAATCTTGGATCATCTTGATCTACTTCCATCAAAAAAGTTGGTTTACGTACTATATCTATACTTTGGGGCACAATGAGTAGCTTGGTACTGTTTCATAGTGCTTGATTTCTTTTCATAGGACCCAAGTGTTATTTATTATTCCTCTTGCATGTATCCTTACTTGGGGCGTAATATTTCAACCCTTGTCGTTAATTCACACAGGTTGGAATAAAATATTGATAATGATAACATTGCATTATGTTTCTCTGTTAGGTTATCTTGTTTACTTTCTCGTATTTCATTACATTATGTATGTTGCAGAGAGTTAGGCATATTTTACTTTCTCGTATTGCATTGCATTTTGTATGTTGCATGGAGTTGGTATTTTCAGCATTGGACAATTGTTTGTAGTATGAATTTTTATCCCATTCTACTTTTTTTCGTATGCTTACATTTTTAATAAAAACCGATGACATAGATCCTAGGAAAAATGATGATACTAAAGTTGTTTAAAAGAGAGTTCTTCACTTAATGTAAGACTATTTCTTCCCTCACCATCTTCCTCTCTTTCTTCTCAATAATTCTCCTATCAATATGATTCTTCTAATTCACTTGGGGCATTCTCCCCCTCCCCATTCTTATATCCATTTCTCTCATCTTTTCAATCATCGATTGCCTTCTTTCATCATCCCATTAACACTCGAGGGGGCATTCCTCACTTCTGCTAATTTTTCTTCTACCCCTTAAATTTTTTACATGTCTACTATCTTTGAAGTGGCATCACTCATGCCACCTCAAAGAGGGGAAAATGTAGACACCTATAATTTAGCTCTAACAATTTAAATACTTAAATTGTGATAATTATACTATTTCTCACAAATTGACAACATATCATCAATATACCACACTTTATCTTCTATCGTCATTAATTAATTATATTACGCTAATTAATTAACCCTTGTTTTGAGTAAAGATGAAAACTAAGGACCTTCCATTAATTAAACTCCTTTATACTTGAATTTAATTAATTATTCATAATTAATTAAGTTTCCTCTTCTATTGGATAAATAAATAGTCATTTATTTAGCCTAAACCTTTCCTATTCCCCAAATCATACTAATTGTTCTTCTACAAGATTCTATAATTCTTTCTCACCTATTAATTAATCACTTGGGTTATTTAATAAATCCTCTCCAACCCCACGAGTCACTATAGGACAAACTAAACTCTCCTAAGGTTGACTCAACCCTCTTTCAACCATGGTCATCCCTAACTAAATCAACCTTGATATTATCCCACATGTAAAGGGATGCAAAGCTTCTTTTATCCATTGCGTTATATAAGTATGCCTCCACCTACCTTTCTACTTACACCTAAATGAGCATAGAGCTTAAGTTATAGCCATTTTTATCATCTTAGAGAATTCTTCCATTAGAGTAGCTAGCTATCTTCATTTCTTGCATTCATCCATCCAAGTTTTAAGTCATATGGATATATTTCAAATGTCCTTATAGCCATGGATTGAGAAGAATCCATTCTTGAAACCTTAGGCTTCAAACATATAATCAACCCTTTTGATTGCTAAGGATATAAATAGGTTCATTCTATTGATTAACATTAAAAAAAGATACAGATTAGTTTCTTAGCATATTAGTTTGATGTTTATTCATTTACTAATGCAAATATGTTGGTAGATTAGTATTTTTTAAGCTCTCAACATGATGGTGCATAGATTTTAGTTTAACATTGTATTGAGGCTATTAGGTGTTACTATTAATTTTACTTGCATAGATAACTAATTATTGCACACATACTACACAGAAGTAGGTTTTAGGTCATTGCTTGGAATGGTCATTGAATGAATATTTATTTTTAGTGTTACTTTGCAATAATTATTTTAGTTATAAAATTCCTTTCAATAATTACAATATGGGAGTGAAAATTTACTACATTTTTTAGTATCTCTTGAGTTTAATGGATTTTTTTATAGTAGATACATGAAGTTTTAATCACAAGTGTTTGTGTTAAAGTTTTAGATATTATTTAGTAGTGTTTTCAAAAATTGGTATAAACGAATGTAAATAACCTCTAAAAGGTTATATTGTTTTGATTTCAAGCTTGAATGCTTCATAGGATCATCAATTCGAGATGGTGAATGTTTTTATTTCTTCCCATTAGATCTCCATCCCCATTTAATCTAATTTCCATCATACCATCATATTCTACCTTTGCATAATACATTATCCTTGCATATCTAACATGTGTTCACCTGCAACCCACATTACCTTTGTATATTTTATGTGAGTTTGAATTTTATCTTAAGGAATAACATTCATATTGTCATTTGATTAGAATTTATTAACAACATCCTTTGAATTATGTTCATAATCATATCTCATATGTCTCTAGTATCTTGTATCTAATATGTTAAGTATGTGAAATTTTGGTATCATAACTCATTGACTAAGAATTGCATTTATGGCTATACTTTATTTATATTTATTTACCAATAATTTTAGGAGATTGAATTATAATACCCTTCCCCCTTAAGCTATCACCCAGGTCTTCTCTAAAGGAAGTAAGAGATAACCACCTCCTTTATAGGTGTCTCTAAGTCATTGCCAAGGTTTGGTCATGGAATGATGTTAGATCCCTACCCGTCTATAAACAACATACTCCTATATCTTTAATTATTTTTTCATTTGTTTCTAAATTGCATCCAAGTCATTTGAGGTGTAGAAATGGGAAACACCACTATTCATGGAAAGATTTGTTACATTTGGTCATGGGGACCCTATTATAGATGTTTATTTGTCATACCTTTTTTATGTGTTTTGCATGAACAATTATTGACCTTTGATACTTCTTATACTATATAAGAACAATAGTAGTTATAATGAAGCTTAACAAGAAAGAATTAAACCAATTGGGGAGACTAGAGAAACCAAAAGTGAACAAATCTGAATTGATCGAAGTAACTAGTTATTTTATCTTTTTTTTTTATATCCATTACTTTGCATAATAATTGTATGAATTATATGATAAGAGAACTATGTAATGTGATTTGTTACCTTTTTCTACTAGATGTGATGGGTGGCTCTTCGTGAATAATGGTTTTGTTGGTGTGTTAATCCATATGTTTTATCATAAAAAAATGGATTTTTATAGCACCCAAGTCCACCTTGGTAAGGTGAGTTTTATAGTGTAATCTTCTTGTGTGAGTTTCAAGTCATAAAATTTTGGCATCAAATGTGATAAAATGGATATATGTGTATAGTACTGTGTTGGGATTTATGTGATGATTATTATATTTTGGTTGTTTTGTAATCTTGGGAAAGTATGATAACTTAAATTTCCTACCTAAAAATTTGAAGGAGAAACAAACCACACTAACAAGTGAGAGTAATACCAATCTTCACAAAACATAAATGATTGGAAGGAAATTTTCAAATGTTGTTATTCCCTTGTATTTATTCTTTAGTGATAAGGTCATTTTTTTAAGCATCCTAAGTTGATGTTGGTTCCATTTTCACTCAAATGCCCCTCTAGCCAGCCTTGACATTGTTTCACATCATGGATGATCATCGTGTAAGAGAAGGGGAATGTATTTTCATTCTCCTTTGTACCTAGAAAATGAGCATAACTTGAGTGGTCATCAAGAAATAATCAGGGTTTTTGATAGACCTTAAGTGATTTCGTAAATGACATGCCTTACCTTGTCACCATTGTGGATATCATTATGCATTCATGGTGTCTCTATTCTGCAAAATAACATTATTTCATATTTTTGAAATATTAAAATAAATTAGGTAATAATGATGTTTTAATTTTTTTGAATTGTTCACACAATTCTTGGGGCATTTTAAGTTCAAGTTTGAGTCTCATTACAAGCCGCAGACCCATGAACCGTGATTAGATAATGATGACGTTATAATAATAATAAAATTGTTAGATGCAGGGAGTGCATCACTTGAGCTTTAAGATCTTTTATTTCAGACCTTATCCTCTTTTGAACTAAGATTGAATTTTATTAGATTGAATTTTATTCTACTCGGTGTAAACCCAAACTCAAGCCTCAGCTTAGTCTTTTGGTGTTACAACTTGTCACAATGTTATCATCGGATAAATAGATTATTAATAATAATGAATGCAAGAGGGTATGATTCAATAAGAGTTCCTTGTTGAGCTATATGAACATTTTATAGATGCGGATTTCTTATTATAATCATTATGTATATATACAATAAAAATAAAATCAAAGATACATAAGAAAAATAAAATGGGGGGCATAAAATAGGTAAATAACTAAAAGAAAATGGGGTTTTAATGAATTTAAGATGAGGTTGGCACATGGAGGGAGTTATTCTTCCCTGGGACACAACAAATGAAGGCTCATTAATAGTATTTGGTGTAAGAGATAGATAGGCATTGGGCTTATGGGGGAGAGTTAGGGAAAACCTCCATTGTTTCATTGTAAATGTGGGTGTGTAATAGTGTTGGGTAGTTGAAGGAGGGATGGAGGTGTGTAACATGAGCTTCAATGAGATGCCACACATTCTTATTCCCCATAAGAAAATTATTATCCCTCACACATATCCTCTTAACTTGTACCATGATTACAGGATTTGAATTGGGTTGTGGGATGCCCAAAAACTTGTTTTTTTAGTATCTGTTTCTCCTCCTTTTTGTGTGAATTAGTACATGATTTGAATATGAAAATTATACTTCTATCTTCACCTCCTAAGAATTTTTTTCCAAATTTTCATAGATATTCTGTGTCTATGGGTGTGATCTACCTCCTACAAAAAAGCATGAGGTGATAATGGACCTGATTTATGTATGTTGTTGTCGTTGCAAGTCCTATAGTAGACATGCATGTAAAATGTGGAAGAATAAAAAAAGTGCATGAAATATTTATTTGAATGCATCAAATATATGTATCCTCATGGATGGTAATCATTGTAGGATATGCTCATGATATATGGTAAATTTTAAGACCCCCCAAAAAAACCACAGATATTACTTGGTGAATTTATAAATGTGACTTTAGAAATCTGGGAAAATTCCATGAATTGAAAGAAAATGTTGTCAGACAATAGAAATTATTTCCCAGTATAATAATGTTATTATATGACAACATTATGCTACCGGTCAGTAGCATTATGCTACGATATCAAAACATAATGTTTTCAGTTGGTAGCATTATGATACTAGTTGAAAACATAATGTTGTTGGCTAGTAGCATTATGCTACCATCTGACAACATTGTACTACCAACTGACAACATTATATTGTTAACCGAATTTTTTTTGTTGTCAGTTGGTAACATAATGATTTGGTTAGTAGTAAATTTCTCTTTTGTATATGCGGTAAAGTTGATTTGAATATAAAAATTTGACTATTAATGTAAACCCTAGGAAAATCAACCCAAAAATTTAACTTCAAGCAACTTGAAAATTATGGTGAAATTGTAAGTGACCTAACACCAAAAAATTAGCCAAACCCAAATATTTGTCAATTAACCAAGAATTGCCACTAAAATTTACATTGTCAAGATGGGTTTTTTGAAAAGGCCTCAAAACCTCCCAAGAAAATGCGGTTAGTAGCTAAAATCTAAACTTCTCCACCTTTTCCAACATTTTCCCAAGAGATTTTTTCCAACTTTGCATAGATTGCAAGTGTTTGTGGTGTGATATGTTTCCTACACAAAAGCATGTATAGGTTTATGGACTTTAATCCAAATTCATCCACATAGTTTTTTCCTTCTTTCAACATTATTCTCAGCATTTGAAATACATCCCTCTTGTGTACTGCTATATAGATATTTGATAGAAGAACATAATTTCATCAGTTTAAGGAACCTACTCAGAAAGAGGAGTCATTATAAATAATTGTAAATCCAAATTTTGCAACCTTTACGATCATCCTACCTTCTTGTGCCAAAATTGAGATATTTGTAATAGGGTATGCGAATTCAAATAAATTTCGAATTTTTTTATTTATCAAAATGAGGAAACACACATAATTTACGTAAATTGTTTGATGAAATGTCTATAGTTACAGATTGTTGTGAATCGGGCTCATATTGATTCTTTTACCTCTTTAATTTAATTTAGGCATGGTTTTCTCTCCCATATAGCATTATTTTCGTATTGATAAGATTTACATCATAATTGTAAATTAAAATAAAATGTTGAGTACGTTTTTGGTTAAATAAACTGATATTTTTTACTCAAAAGAACAATAGTTAAGTTGTTGCACAAATAGAATGACCATTTATAAACATGTATTGCACTCAAAGAATGTTTTGAGACCAACTAAAAAATTTAAACGAGAAAATTTGGAAAAATTTAACCACTAGTTGCTAGATGGACACAAGTTTTCATATAAACACTCGGCTTACTGTTATCCCGTAAAATTGGCAAGGGTAATTTTACGGGTAACCATACAAAAATTTTGTTCTGGTCCCTCGTTAGGGACCCCTCCACATTTGGAACATTGCAAAAACCCTTTCCTGGGAAATCTGGTTTTCCGGACTTAGCCATTTCTGGTCTTTTTGGGTTGGGCGCACCTATTATTTGTGCAACACAGGGTAAATCTACACCCCCTTCATATCCTTTGGTGCACCCTTTGGCGTGTCAACATACATTTTATTGCACCTCACCATTTATGTGCCTTTCTTGCATGCGCCAAAGCGCATGCGCCTTCGTGTCGACAATATTTTTGTTGCGCCACGTTTTGGTGCGCCATGGGCGCACGTATTGCCATGTTGACAACACTTTTAATGCGCCAAAGGCGCACATAACAATGTGTTAACACACATCTTGGTGCGCCACAGGGCGCAAGTTTTACAATGTCGATAGGTGTTATGATGCGCCACTTCAAAAAGTGGTTGGCGCATTTATTACGCCTTTGCCTATATATAGGCACATCCGCCCTATCATTATCACCAGTCAAAAAACACGTGATTGATCTTTTTCCTCTACACCTGTCAGCATGCCTATCGTCCTCGTGTCACATTCATGGACCCCGTTTCACCTCTCACATTCTATATATTCCGGGTAAGTGGTCCTCGTTTTTCTCGTGTTTTGGTTTTGCTGTTGTTTGTCTGATTGAGTGGTAGGATAAAATAGATCTGAGAACCATGAAGCTCCTCCTGCTTTCCTATTTTTCCCTCCCAAAGTCATTCCCATCCTTTTTCCAGATCTTCTGGTTAGGATAACTCTGCCCCGAAATGAAAAAGCCAAAATCTCCTTCCTCCCCCCCTTCACCACTTGAAGCAATGTGAAGTAAGCCTAAAAATCATGATCTGTCAGAGAGGGAAGAATCGTTTTCCAAAAAACTACGTTTTCCCTTGGCACACGCGCAACCCTTGTAAAAAGAAGCACAGTCATGCCTATGGCACACCGGCTTTAATTGTAGCACATGAGCTCCCTGCGCTTTGTGAAAATTAGTCTCCATATGGATGCAGGTGCTTTCCTTATCGCTACAACAAAAATGTCATATGCTACACGTAATAAATTTGCACCCTTAGGCGCACCCAACTCCCATGTCGCATATCAAAAACCCGCGCCATAGGCGCACCCTGCACCCATGAAACACCGACGTTACTTGTGCCGAGTGTAAAACTGTGTTCAAAGGCACAGGGGCATCCCCCATTACATCAACATCATGTCATGCAGACCTCCCATGCACTGCGCCAAGTTCCCCTTTTTCACACCTGAGGTCTATGTTACACATGCTAAACTTGTGCACCTTTGGCACACCAAATCCCCGTGTAACATGAAAAATATATGCACCTATGGTGCATCCTGTCCCCATGCAACATGAAAAATCCATGCGCTCGGTATAAAACACGTATAAGTGGCGTAGGTGCACTCCCGCTTAAAACAAAAAAAAAATGTCATGTGCCGTATCCATGCGCCTTGCACCCTTTGGCGCTGATTTGTCCCTTGTAACACCATTTTTCTGTGCACCACACTATTTAGCCCTGCAGCCTGCAGTGTTCGTGCGCCCTACGCCCTGATGCCTTAAAATTGCTAACTCCTCCTTCTGTCAATACTTTAATGGGAGATCAATCAGCTAACATGACTCTCCTGCATTGGGTTTCACTTCTTCTTCTTGCAGATCAAAAACTAAGTTCAGAACTACATATGTCTACATAAAGCAAGAGACCTACCAAGTCTAAGGGTAAAGCCAAGCTTACAGAGGAAGAAATGAAGTACAAATATCAGAGGGTCAGGATGCCTGAATCCCAGGCAGAGTGTGACCTGGACATAAGAGACTCAGAACTTGGTCATATCGATATGGAGGACTTCTGGGCCAGAACCACAAGGGTCACAAGAAGTCCATGGATGGAAAAACTGGTAGGCAGTGGCCTGCATTTTGCTGGAGGGATCCCGGTCAGTGCTATGAACAACGAGTTCATGATGGTAGTAGCCCGCTGCTACAACAAAGACACAAGGTATGTCCAAAATGAGAAAGGCAAGGTTGTGATCAACCTCACTACCCGGCACTTCGAAATAATGCTTGGCATTCCTTACCACCGGCATTTTGTGGCCGTAAGCCAAGAAGATTGCACCAAGGCTTGGGAAGATAATGAAGATCAGTTTATGTAATTAATGAACGAGGTATACCTAAAAAACAAGAAGGTAGTGACCAGATGGCCACAAGTCATTCATCGTAGCGATTTCTCAGAGGAACTCAGTGATACCATCACATTCCTGAGTAGAGTATTTGGGCTTCCTTATGCCCACTACTTTCATAAATGGATGCTTAGATACCTGGAGACAATGAACGAGAATGTGCCAGATCAACGCTTTGAGTGGGCGGAGATCATAAACAACACTATATCTGAGCAACTCCAGCAACATACCACAATGGGGATGTTCTATATGAACTCCTACATAGTTTATGCTGTGGCCTCAGAAAGAGATTAACCAGCGTTAATGCGGTGCGGGGTTTGGACCTAGGTAAAAATATATGAATACTATCCAGAGATGAAGCTGGAGAACAATATTCCTCAGTTTACAAAGATTAACGATGCCTTCTTCTACGACATCGTCTACCTTTTGAGGCCAAACATGACTCACGGTCGTACAACTAAGAGCATTATTGCAGCAACAGTGAAATGGAGGGCCTTGTTCACTCAATTCCCCACCTTCACTTATCTGAGGGCAGCCAACTTCTAGGGAGAACCAACCAAATTGCCAAGATATGCCGGCCCCAAGCTGATCCTATTGGAGCTGTCAAGACAGCTCCTAACCTATCATGAGAAGTTCTTGAAGAGAAAGAAGGGTGGAACTCCTTTCCCCCTCACAGTGGGCAGGTACACTTGTCTCTCTCACCACAAAGCACGGGAAATGTTTGTAGAGCTGGAGCTGCTAAATCTAAAGCACAACTTCCCGACAAGGCCCACTTTCAACCCAAGGAATTGTCTGCCCAGGACCAAACTCAATCCGATCCACATTCCACAGATCGAGGATATTTATATCGACATGTATCATGAGGTCGAGCTCAGGAGGAAAGACCATTCCCACTTAGCCTTGGCTGAAATCATCCAGTATGGTGTAGCCATCATCCCAAAAGGTTATCAAACTAATGATCAAGAAGTTGATCAGGTATATCTTGACATGGGTGGTGACGACTAGCCGTTCGCTATCATTGACAGAACCAAAGCGCCTCAGACGATAGAAGAAAGGGTCAAATAAACTGTGTGGAGAACATAACACTGGTGCAAGATGAATGGTCTCATCTACCTCAAGGTTGATTTCACCACTTCTCCATTGGGAAATGCACCTTCTAGACCAAAACATCTACCAAGGAGAAAAGGTAAAGACAAGGAGGGCGAGTCCAGCTCTACCCAAGAAAAGACTCCTGAGAGTCCCCCTTCCACCACACAAGAACAAGTTATAACTCTGGCTTCTCCAGAGAAAGAAGCGGCTGAGGATGTTCCGATGGGTATATCCGCTTAGGATCTTGCCACTACTGCAACTATTGAGGTCCCTTCTATCTCTTCTCCCTCTCCTCCTTCCCCTCCTCGAGTGACCCAAGTGACCATTCCTTTGGTCGTATCCTCTCCCCCATCTTCTGTTGTTTCCCCTTCCTCATCGTCCATCCTCTCTTCTCTCGCGGAGCTGTCCCCCACCATTTCTTCCCTCATCTCTCAGCTCCCTTCCATTCCCATGTCTACCTCCGTTGCAGTATCTCTTCCTCCCGTAAGCACTTCCTCAGACTCCCTCTCAATGCCACCTCCAAGTGTCTCCACGCATTTTCCTTCTACTACTGCAGCTGCTCCCTTTTCTATTTCCGGCCCCTCTCCCATAAGTTTAGCATGGATCTCTCAGCCCCTGAGCCAACAAAAGAGGAAAGTTACCATCACACCAATAGACTTCTCTATCATCCCATAAAAGGGGGCCAAGAAGCAAAAGCCTATAACCTGCTTCTCTCAGAGTGCGTCAGGAGAGAGAGTAATGGAGATAGCTTACCCCAATCCTTTAAAGGATAAAAAGGATCTGTCTTCAACAGATTATACAGTGACCCAAGTCACAATGGGGACATCTTTAGAAAGCCTTCAAGGAGAGGCCCTATTTGCAGTTGATGCCCTTTGCAAGAAGCTCCAAGAAGCAAAGGAGGAAAAAAGGCTGTTAAAGGAACAAAATAAACATCTCCTCCACGCCTTGCAAAAGATGGGCAGTGCACCTCCTATAACTGCCCCTGAAACTCCTGAGCCTCTGAGCCAAGACAAGATTAATGAATACGCCAAAATCGGTGAGCAAGGTATGGCAGTTTCTACCTGGAGGAGCCAAATCCTCAAAGAAAGTGAGGGAGTGATCGCCAAATTCACTGGATTATATTAGAATATCAATTGGGTGAACAAAGAGCTCTAGGTGATAGAAGGACCCATCTCCGAAGAGCTGGACCATGCTAGGATGTAGCATGAGACCTTTCAGAAAATGCTTGACTGTTCAGTCAAAGATCTGGTCAAGTTTGGCGTCTTTGGGCACCCTAGAGCCCTCAACAAAATCCTTTCTACTCTGGATTATCGGGTTGATCAACTGGAATTCGTCTTGGAGAAGATTGACAAGGTAAAGGAGGAAGCCCTGGATGCAATGCATCAAATGGAGCAAATTCTCTTGAGAATGTCTCTGGGCTTGCTCACTCCTTTTTCCTTAAGAAAGGTAGAGGAAACTATTCGGATCTTCAAGGAGATCGTTTCACAAGGGCTAAGACCAGAGGTCAATTTCGACGCTGAATCCTTCAATAACCTGTTGGCCTATCGTGACTTCATTGGGTACCTGATAGATGTGGAAAATGAATATTCCAAACTCCCAGAAAAGCTCACAGATGAGTGGGAGACTTGCAAAGCTATCAGTGATCGACACAAGGATCCTTCCTAGGATCAACTTCAACCCATGATCACCAAGTTCATGGAGTACCGTGCCAAGTTCCACATCTCGTCACCTAAGCAGCAGCAAAATCAAGATACCCCCTTTCAGCTACGGGACGATGATGAATAATATTTTTCTTCTCGACCTTCTCCTTGTAAATATCTAAAGTATGTTGACACAAATGATAACATCATCCATGTTGCACCATGGGATGATGTCATCGACAAAGTGGTCAAAAGTCAACAAATGACTTTGAGATATTTTGTAAGATATTTTTGTAATTAAGTGGTTGGTTCATTTTTGTCTTCTCTTCTTCTCTTCTTCTATAAATACTTGAATACTTGTTGTATTCAAGTTTGGATATTTTTCAGATAAGGAATAGGAGTAGGAAGAAAATATTTTTGAACTTTTTGTTATAGAAACGAATATTAATACAATATTTAGACTTTGTGCTGAATACATGTGTTTCGCATCAGACCTTTCTTATGTTAGATCTATGTGATCGTTCTGTTGAATCTACTTCTACTTTGTTGTCATGTATTCATCAGTATTGCTTTATTTGTCTATGCAAAGTAGGTTCAGCTCTGTATACTACCAACCCAAATCATAGACCTTCTGACCTTTCTGCTTTGGAATTCATTTCTTTTCTCCCTTCAGATCTTTCCTATCTTCCCACTCCATTTCTTTCCCTTCTTTTACAGTTGGAAATACCTCTACTAGGATGAGATCCCAACCCTTGAAGGTAGAATATTGTGAGACTTGCACAAGATTCCTGCTGGTAGAATAGCATTAAACCAATTTCACTTTGCTAACTCAAAGAGGGGCTATGCCCTGCACACTGTTGGCTCGTCTGTCCATAGATCTATCCATGTGACATATTTTCAAACCAATAGATTTTGGTGACTCTACTGGGGATCGAACAGATTTATCAGATCTATGATGGTGGTGTGTTTAAAAAACAATGAAAATCAAAAAAATCATTACTTGTTTGCAAATCTGAACTTTTGCTTAAAACCCAAAATTTTTGCAAAAGTGACCCAAAATAAAAATTTTCTTCAGAGATCCATAGATCTAGGCTAGATAGAGATCTTTAGTTTGCTAAGTTTTTACAAAAATCCGTATTTTTCCATAGATCTGAGTTTCCAATAGTTTACCAAAATTTCAAACTCTTTGAAAAGTCAACTCTAGATCTGAAAATCAGCTTACTAAATTTTACCATCATTTTATCCTTGTTAATCAAACAAATAAACCAGAGTCAGTTTTCAAGAGGAGGATAAAATTAAATATTCAGAAAAGTACATGCTACTGATTTTTGTTAGAATAATCAGAAAATCAGCAGGTACAGCCAAAAAGAGTTCTTAAATCCGTTCCAAAAATTGTAGATCTAGAAGGTACACTGGTAGGTGAACCATTTACTCGTAGAAGGAGAGCTCACAGAGAAGTCGATCTTACCTTTGATCTGCTTCAAAGGCACAACTTCAGTATAACACCAGCTCACTTCTCGTCACTGAGTTCAGCTGACCGGTCATCCAGGAGTGTCTCACCTCCACGAAGGAAACATCTCTCATCGGGAACGTCTACATCACTTTGTAGTGCCTTTCTACTCAACGGAACTATGCTTCCAGCCTACGTTCTTTTTCTGGCCATCCAAATGGTAGTACCATGGAGAAATGCTATGGGCCCCCTAGCTTCACGCGCTCGCACATGGAAACCAAAAGAATTTTCCCAAATTTGATTGGAGCGAAAACCAAAGCATGGATTCACACATATCTACATTCATCATGTCATGCAGTATCCTAGATGTGACCCATGAATATGTGTCAATTCACCTTTTTCTGGAAACTTTGCAAGGGCCTGCAGCAGAATGGTTTTAGCATTTGCCAACTGGATCTATTACTAGTTGAGCCACCTTGCGGGCTGCTTTTGAAGATAGGTATAACCCTTCTGAAGACATGTTCACATTACTGTCAAAGATCACTCACCTAAAGAAGGAGGCCAATGAAACTATGCGTGACTTCATCGCTTGTTTCAATTCACTGATCAACCGTGTTCTGCCTACCATGCTTCCAACACCGGAAAATCAGAAGTGTTTCTTCGTAAATGCTATGAGCTCGAAAGTAAGTTTCTTACTCCTGCAAGAACAAGTAGCTACCTTTATTCTCACCCAGGCTACTGCCATCTGAATCGAAGATAACTTGCTAATATCTAGTGAATTAAAAAGGGAATCATCCAAGCTTAGAGCTTCAAACCCTTCTCCCACTACCTCGTTTGATCTGGTGTTTCAAAAGATGGCGAATGAATTGCTCGCATTAAAGAAACAATTAGCCCAAGCTTCCCCAAGTTCCTCGTACCGGGATATTCCACGAAGAACTTTCACTCCCAACAGTGTCCCGCATAGGCCACATTTGCCTGCAACTACTCCGCGGTTGGCGCTTGAGGCTCCTCTGGTCAACGCTTTAGCTGAGATCGAAGAAGAAGAGCAAAATTATGAAGAACCTTCATCTCAAGGTGAGGATGATCAAGATGTTGGTGAACTGACTAGTGACTCTACTATCGGGTATATGGAATTTGATGAGGAAGAATCTGACGAAGAAGAGGGTACCCAAGGATATGAAAGCGGAAAATCATATGTTGTTTTTACCTGCTCACAAGGAAAAGAAGTAGAGGTCGCTGCCAATGTGCAGGAAGAGAAGGCTGCATCATCCACGCCCCCAACTATTGCTAAAAGAGGTAATCCTCTTCCTGCTCAACCCCCTGTTAAGTCTTTACAAAGAAATATTTTCCTCCCATCTCTCCTCCAAATCAACCTTCTTCTATTCCCATGAAGACAAGTAACTTTACCCTACCATCGCGAAACGAAGGACTCATTCCTCCATCAACACAACCCTTGGCCACATTTGACATAATTGACCATGCTAAAAAGACCAAGATTTAAATGTCTAAAGCCAAGTACCTTCAGTCAAACCCTAAACAACTTGTAAGGTTGACTGAATACATCTAAAGTTAGGCTGTCATAACTAATCAGGTTTCCCCAAAAGGAATCATTTCCACCCCTCCTTCATCCTGCATAAATGTTTCCTTGACTTCTGCATCAGGCAAGATAGAACCTTTCTACCTCTCCCTCCTAATCAATGGCCACAAACTAAGCAACTGCATAATTGATTCTGGAGCTTCCGACAATGTCATGCTGGCAAAAGTCACCCATGCTTTGGGCCTCACCCTTACCAAGCCTTTTGGCCGATGTTATTCCTTGGAAACCAAGCAAGTTCTGCTGATCAGTCAAATCAAGGACGTGCAATTTACGTTTGCAGCATTCCCGGAGAAAAGGGTAAAAATGACCGTCCTTGTTGCCGATATTCCAGCAGCCTATGGAATTATACTGGGAAGGATTTTTTGTAGTGAAGTTGGGGGGGAGATTCATATGGACTGGTCTAAGGCTAGGATCCCCATCAAAGGTGTAATGCAAAATTTGGAGCCTGAATCACAAAATAAGTACCTGGTTACTAACTCCGGTGACCCTAAAGCCCAAATTCTCTTCGAATCATCAGGGATGGGAAACTATTTCTTGTCTACCAAGTCTGACAAAATGGATGTCCTCATCCAAGAAGGGGATCTTAACAAGATCTGGACTTTACAATTTGATGGTAGCTATGTGACTAGTGGGTGTGGCACTGGTGCTGTGCTTATATCTCCCGAAGAAGAGATTATTCCTCTCTCTTTTAAGTTACAATTTTTCAACACAAATAATACTACTGAGTATGAATCCCTGCTACTTGGCATGCAAGCCATGAAGGAAAGAGGGATCAAGAATCTTAAGGTACAAGGTGATCCAGAGCTAGTCATAAATCAAGTTAAGAGGATATACCAAGTGAAGAATGAAAGGCTCAGACATTACCGCAACGCAGTGTGGGACAACATCGAGGAGTTTGATTCTTTTTCAATAAAAGCCATCCCAAGAGCTCAGAATGACATGGCCAATTCATTGGCCATTTCAGCATCCCTCATGCTCCCTCACCCAGGTTTGAAAACAGACAAATATACCATTAAGGTGGTTTTCCACCCAAGCGTGCCAGAAAATTCTCAGCATTGGCAAGTATTCAAAAATGACAATCAACTCATTACCTTTCTAGAAAAGGCAGAAAATTTTAGTGAACTTCATTTTGAAGGATCCACTTCTACATGCCGCAAATCAATTATTGATCAAAATGAAGAATCAAAAGGAAGAGATGACATATGTCAGCTCAAAGGAAATAAAATCCCTAAAGGCCTGGTCTCCCTAGAGCGGTTGTTCGACAGACATGACCGTTTTGTTAAAAAGAAAAGACAAGATGATCCTAACTCCTCCCCAGAAAATGAACCAGTCAATTTAGGTTCAGCAGAATATCCGCAGTTTGTGAACATTGGAAAATGTTGCACACTTGAAGAGAAGCGGAAGTTTGTCAAACTTATGAAGAAATACATGGATGTATTGGCATGGTCCTATTCCGATCTAAAGTCTTTCAAGCTAAAGGATGTCCATCATGATATCCCATTGAAAGAAGACGTCAAACCTTTTAGCCAGAAGCAGAGACATTATAATCCTAAGATCTCAGGTACTATCCAGGCTGAAATTCAGAAAATGCTAGATGCACGGATCATTTTTCCTATCCATCACAGTACTTGGGTGGCAAACATTGTGCCAGTGTGCAACAAGAATGGAGAGATACGAATATGTGTAGATTTTCGCAACCTAAATTAGGCGTCCCTGAAGGACAACTACCCGCTTCCCATAATGGATCAGGTTCTGCAGGCGGTAATTGGATCAGAAATGTTGTCCATGCTTGACGGTTTTTCAGGCTACAATCAGATTGAAGTCTCACCTGAAGACCAATTTAAAACAACATTCACTACTCCTTGGGGTACGTTTGCTTACAGCAGGATGCCTTTTGGCCTGACCAATGCTGGTGCCACTTTCCAGCGAGTGATGGACTTCGAGTTCAAAGGTATGATGGTGAAGGTCATCGTAGTCTACTTAGATGACTTAACTGTGTTCTCCAAACAACGAGATAATCATTGTGATCATTTGGAGCAAGTATTGATTAGATGCCAAGAGCACGTGATCTCCCTGAATCCAAAAAAGTCCATTTTTGGAGTCACAGAAGGAAAATTGCTGGGACATGTTGTTAGCAAAGAAGGGACAAAGATAGATACCAAAAGAGTTAAGGCTTTTCAAAGTCTAACTTTACCTACAAGCAAGAACGGCGTTCACTCTTTCTTTGGAAAAGTGAATTTTCTTAGGCGCTTTGTTCCCGATTTTGCTGAAAAGACTCGTCATATACTAGACATGATGAAAGGGTCACCAACTTTCTGATGGAACGAAGAAGGGAAGAAGTTATTCGAGGAAATAAAAGCTTCTGTCACTCACACGCCAGTCCTGGTATCTCCCGATTTCTCCAAAGATTTTATTATGTATAGCTATGCATCCGAGCACACTATGTCGGCCATCCTAATGCAAAAGAATTCTCAAAATTTTGAATCCCCGATTGCATTTATGAGCTCTCCTCTCAAGCCTCATGAATTAAAGATGTCTTAGTTAGAAAAACATGCCTTTGCTGTGGTCAAAGCAGTCAAGAACTTCAGGTATTACATTCTAAACTCTCATACAGTAGTGTTGGTCCCTGACACGGTAGTCAAGTCAATATTAACTCAACAGGAGTTAGGAAGCTTGCGAGGGAATTGGATTGCAAAAGTCTAGGAGTACGATCTGGATATAAAACCAACCAAGTTAGTAAGAGGAAAATACCTATGTCAACTTATATCTGAAAACCAAGATTCAGAAATTTCTAGAAGAAAAGATGATTGCACCCATGGAGCACAAAGCCAGCTGGAGAAACCCGATTCACCGCCGATGGTCCTATTTGTCACAACCAGTGACGAGTGGTATTCCGATATTGCTTTCTTTCTCACCTATGGCAAGTGCCTAGCTCATCTGAATACAAAGGAGAAGCACACTATAAATCTCAGAGCAGCCAGATATATCATCTAGGATGATGGTTTATACAAACGCGGAATAGATGGTATCTTCTTGCGATGTGTTGACAAGCCACAGCAAGTGAAGTTACTTGAGATTTTTCATAATTCGTCCTGTGGGGGCCATTTCTCCTCTTTCGTGATGGCACACAAGATCATCCGGGCCAAGTACTATTGGCTGACACTTTTCCAAGACACAGCCACCTGGGTAGCAAAGTGTGAGCCTTGCCAGCAGTTTTTCGGCAAAGGCAAGTTGGCTGCTTTTCCCCTCAGGCCAGTCATTGTCGACGAACCATTCAAGCATCAGGGAATTGATTTTATTAGTGCACTCAATCCCCAATCAAGTGCCAGACATAGTTATGTCCTGACGGCAACACATTACTTTATGAAATGGGTGGAAGCCATACCTGTCAAACATGCCACTTCCGAAGTTGTTTGCAGTTTCATCAAAGAAAATACCATTGTCAGGTTTGGCATTTCAAACAAGATTATTGTTGATAACGCTTCCAAATTCTCCTCACGAGAAGTTGTTGGCTTTTGCTATGAATACAGAATAAATCTGGCTCATGCCTCAGATTATTACCCTCAGGGAAATGGTCAGGCAGAATCCAGTAATAAAAACTTAGTAACCATCATATGAAAGCTAGTGGATGAGAATCAACGAATGTGGCACAAGTCATTATACGACGCTTTGTGGGCAGACCACATCACTCCCAAGAGGTCTCTTGGCATTTCACCTTTTCAAGTGTTATATGGCACCGATGCTGAGCTTCCCATTTTTGTGGAACTCCATGCTCTGCGCTTGGCCCGAGCAATCGAAGATGAGACATTCCAAAATTCCCTTGAAAAGAGGATCATGTATCTAGCAGAGCTCGAAGAAAAGAGAGTAAGAGTGGTCGACAGGATCACCGAACATCAGAATCAGGTCAAGAGATTGTTCGATAAAAAATTTAAGCAAAGAGAGTACCAGGTAGGAGACCTCGTCCTTTTTTGGGACAAATGAAAACAGCCAAAGGGCATGCACGGAAAATTTGATTCCCTATGGAGGTGACCTTTCAAGATCAAACAGCTCAGCAGGGAGAACAACTTCTATCTCTCGTATCCAGACGGAAGTGGACTCTCGCTTCCCTATAGTGGGAAGCATATGAAAATATTTAAGAATTAGAGCTTACTCTCTTCTTTGTACAGTTTTCTTCAGTTGTGTGTTTGTTTTTGTCGTGTGTTTGATTTTGTTAGTTGTGTGTTTCCTTTTGCGGTCACCCTTATTTTTGACTCTGTACCTAATGGATAGGCACGTGTGGATCTGGGATTCTCTACCCCTGATTTCCATTCAGAGATAGTCCTCAGAAAGAGCCAGCTGTTATCCTGTAAAATTGACAAGGGTAATTTTACGGGTAACCATACCAAAATTTTGTTCTGGTCCCTTGTTAGGGATCCCTTCACATTTGGAAAGTTGCAAAAACCCTTTCCCGGGAAATCTGGTTTTCTGGGCTTAGCCATTTTTGGTCTTTTTGGGTTGGGTGCACCTATTGTTTTTGTAACACAGGGTAAATCCATGCCCCCTTCATATCCTTTGGCACACCATTTGGCGTGTCGACACACATTTTATTGCATCTCACCATGTTGCGCCTTTCTTGCATGTGTAAGGTGCATGTGCCTTTGTGTCGACAATATTTTTGTTGCGCCACGTTTTGGTGTGCCATGGGCGCACGTATTGCCATGTTGACAACACTTTTAATGCGCCAAAGGCGCACATAACAATGTGTTAACACACATCTTGGTGTGCCATAGGGCACAAGTTTTACAATGTTGACAGGTGTTTTGATGCGCCACTTCAAAAAGTGGTTGGCGCATTTATTACGCCTTTGCCTATATATAGGTGCATCCGCCCTGTCATTATCACCAGTCAGAAAACACATGATTGATTTATTTCCTCTGCACCTGTCAACATGCTTGTCATCCTCGTGTCACATTCGTGGACCCCATTTCACCTCTTGCATTCTATATATTCCAGGTAAGTGGTCCTCATTTTTCTCGTGTTTTGGTTTTGCTGTTGTTTGTCTGATTGAGTGGTAGGATAAAATAGATCTGAGAACCATGAAGCTCCTCCTGCTTTCCTATTTTTCCCTCCCAAAGCCATTCCCATCCTTTTTCCAGATCTGCTGGTTAGGATAACTCTACCCCGAAAGAAAAAATCCAAAATCTCCTTCCTCCCTCCCTTCACCACTTGAAGAAATGTGAAGTAAGCCTAAACATCATGATCTGTCAGAGAGGGAAGAATCATTTTCCAAAAAACTACGTTTTCCCTTGGCACACGCACAACCCTTGTAAAAAGAAGCACAGTCATGCCTATGGCGCACCGGCTTTAGTTGTAGCACATGAGCTCCCTGCGCTTTGTGAAAACTAGTCTCCATATGGATTCAGGTCCTTTTCTTATCGCTACGAAAAAAATGTCATATGCTACACGTAATAAATCTGCACCCTTGGGCGCACCCAACTCCCATGTCATATGTCAAATACCTGTGCCATAGGCACACCCTACCCCCATGCAACACCGGTGTTACTTGTGTAAAACTGTGTTCAAAGGCACAGGCGCATCCCCCATTACATCAACATCATGTCATGCAGACCTCCCATGCATCATGCCAAGTTCCCTTTTTTCACACCTGAGGTCTATGTTACACATGCTAAACTTGTGCACCTTTGGCGCACCAAATCCCGGTGCAACATGAAAAATCCATGCACCCATGCGCCCGGTATAAAACATGTATAAGTGGCAAAGGCACACTCCCACTTGCAACAACAAAAAAATGTCATGTGCCGTATCCATGCGCCTTGTGCCCTTTGGCACTGATTTGTCCCTTATAACACCATTTTTCTGTGCACCACACTATTTAGCCCTGCAGCCTACAGTGTTCATGCACCCTGTGCCCTGATGCCTTAAAATTGCTAACTCCTCCTTCTATCAATACATTAATGGGAGATCAATCAGCTAACGTGACTCTCCTACATTGGCTTTCGCTTCTTCTTCTTGCAGATCAAAAACTAAGTTCAGAACTACATATGTCTACATCAAGCAAGAGACCTACCAAGTCTAAGGGAAAAGCCAAGCTTATAGAGGAAGAAATGAAGTACAAATATCAGAGGGTCAGGATGCCTGAATCCCAGGTAGAGTGTGACCTAGACATAAGAGACTCAGAACTTGGTCATATCGATATGGAGGAATTCTGGGCCAGAACCAAAAGGGTCACAAGAATTCCGTGGATGGAAAAACTGGTAGGCAGTGGCCTGCATTTTGTTAGAGGGATCCTGATCAGTGCTGTGAATAATGAGTTCATGATGATAGTAGCCCGCTGCTACAAAAAAGAAAAAAGGTGTGTCCAGAATGAGAAAGGCGAGGTCATGATCAACCTCACTACCCGGCACTTCGAAATAATGCTTGGTATTCCTCACCACCGGCACTTTGTGGCCGTAAGCCAAGAAGATTGCACCAAGGCTTGGGAAGATAATGAAGATCAGTGTATGTAATTAATGAATGAGGTATACTTGAAAAACAAGAAGGTGGTCACCAGATGGCCACAAGTCATTCATCGCAGCGATTTCTCAGAGGAACTCAGTGATACCATCACGTTCCTGAGTAGAGTATTTGGGCTTCCTTATGCCCACTACTTTCATAAATGGATGCTTAGATACCTGGAGACAATGAACAAGAATATGCCAGATCGATGGTTCGAGTGGGCGGAGATCATAAGCAGCACTATATTTGAGCAGCTCCAACAACTTACCACAACGGGGAGGTTCTATATGAACTCCTACGTAGTTTATGCTGCGGCCTCAGAAAGAGATTATCCAGCGTTGATGCGGTGCGGGGTTTGGACCTAGGTAAAAATATATGAATACTATCCAGAGATGAAGCTGGAGAACAATATTCCTCAGTTTACAAAGATTAACAATGCCTTCTTCTACGACATCGTCTGCCTTTTGAGGCCAAACATGACTCACGATCGTACTATCAAGAGCATTGTTGTAGCGACAGAGAAATGGGGGGCCTTTTTCACTCAGTTCCCCACCTTCACTTATATGAGGGCAGCCAACTTCTTGGAAGAACCAACCAAATTGCCAAGATATGTCAGCCCCAAGCTGATCCTGTTGGAGATATCAAGACAACTCATAACCTATCATGAGAAGTGCTTGAAGAGAAAGAAGGGTGGAACTCCTTTCCCCCTCACAATGGGCAGGTACACTTGTCTCTCTCACCACAAAGCATGGGAAATGTTTGCAGAGCTGGAGCTGCTAAATCTAAAGAAAAAATTCTCAGCAAGGCCCACTTTTGACCCAAGGAATATTCTACCCATGGCCAAACTCGATCCGATCCACATTCCACAGATCGAGGATATTTAATTGACATGTATCATGAGGTTGAGCTTAGGAGGAAAGACCATTCCCGCTTAGCCTTGGCTGAAATCATCCAGTATGGTGTAGCCATTGTCCCAAAAGGTTATCAAACTACTGATCAAGAAGTTGATCAAGTATATCTTGACACGGGTGGGGACGACTGGCTGTTCACTGTCATTGACAGAACCAAAGTGCCTCAGATGATAGAAGAAAGGGTCAAAGAAACTCTCTGGAGAACAGAGCACTTATGCAAGATGAATGGTATCATCTACCTCGGGGTTGATTTCACCACTTATCCATTGGGCAACACACCTTCCAGACTGAAACATATGCTAAGGAGAAAAGGTAAAGACAAGGAGGGCGAGTTCAGCTCTACCCAAGAAAAGACTCCTGAGAGTCCCCCTTCTGCCGCACAAGAACAAGTTATAAATCTGGCTTCTTAAGAGAAAGAAGTGGCAGAGGATGTTCCGATGGGTACATCCACTCAAGATGTTGCCACTACTGCAACTATTGAGGTCCCTTCTATCTCTTCTCCATCTTCTCCTTCCCCTCCTCAAGTGACCCAAGCGACCATTCCTTTGGTCGTATCCTCTCCCTCGTCTTCTGCTGTTCCCCCTTCCTCATCGTCCATCTTCTCTTCTCTCACGGAGCCGTCCCCCACCATTTCTTCCCTCATCTCTCAGCTCCCTTCCATTCCCATGTCTACCTCCCTTACAGTATCTCTTCCTCCCGTGAGAACTTCCTCGGCCTCCCTATCAATGCCGCCTCCAAGTGTCTCCACGCATTTTCCTTCTACTACTGCAGCTGCTCCCTTTTCTATTTCCGGCCCCTCTCCCATAAGTTCAGCATGGATCTCTCAGCACCTGAGCCAAAAAAAGAGGAAAGTTACCATCGCACTGATGGACTTCTCCATCATCCCATAAAAGGGGGCCAAGAAGCAAAAGCCTATAACCCGCTTCTCTCAGAGTGCGTCAGGAGAGAGAGTAATGGAGATAGCTTACCGCAATCCTTTAAAGGATAAAAAGGATATGTCTTTAATAGATTATATAGTGACCCAAGTCACAATGAGGACATCTTCAGAAAGCCTTCAAGGAGAGGCCCTATCTGCAGTTGACGCCCTTTGCAAGAAGCTCCAAGAAGCAAAGGAGGAAAAAAGGCTGTTAAAGGAACAAAATAAACATCTCCTCCACTCCTTGCAGAAGATGGTCAGTGCACCTCCTATAACTGCCGCCGATACTCCTGAGCCTCTGAGCCAGGACAAGATTAATGAATACGCCAAAATCAGCAAGCAAGGTATGGTAGTTTCTACCTGGAGGAGCCAAATCCTCAAAGAAAGTGAGGGAGTGATCGCTAAATTCACATGATTATATCAGAATATCAATCAGGCGAACAAAGAGCTCTAGGTGATAGAAGGACCCATCTTCGAAGAGCTGGACCATGCTAGGATGTAGCATGAGACCTTTCAGAAAATGCTCGACTGTTCAGTCGAAGATCTGGTCAAGTTTGGCGTCTTTGGGCACCCTAGAGTCCTCAACAAAATCCTTTCTACTCTGGATTATCAAGTTGATCAACTGGAATTCATCCTGGAGAAGATTGACAAGGTAAAGGAGGAAGCCCTAGATGAAATGCATCAAATGGAGAAAATTGTCTTGAGAATGTCTCTGGGCTTGCTCACTCCTTTCACCTTACGAAAGGTAGAGGAAACTATTCGGATCTTCAAGGATATCGTTTCACAAGGGCTAGGACTAGAGGTCACTTTCGATGCTAAATCCATCAATAACCTATTGTCCTATCGTGACTTCATTGGGTACCTGATAGACGTGGAAAACGAATATTCCAAACTCTCAGAAAATCTCACAGACGAGTGGGAGACTTGCGAAGCTATCAGTGATCAACACAAGGATCCTTCCCAGGATCAACTTCAACCCATGATCACCAAGTTCATGGAGTACCATGCCCAGTTCAACATCTCGTCACCTGAGCAGCAACAAAAGTAGGATACCCCCTTTCAGCTGTAGGACGATGATGAATAATCTTTTTCTTTCCAACCTTCTCCTTGTAAATATCTAAAGTATGTTGACACAAATGATGACATCATCCATGTTGCACCGTGGGATGATGTCATCCACAAAGTGGTCAAAAGTCAACAAATGACTTTGAGATATTTTGTAAGATATTTTTGTAATTAAGTGGTTGGTTCGTTTTTGCCTTCTCTTCTTCTCTTCTTCTATAAATACTTGAATACTTGTTGTATTCAAGTGTGGATATTTTTCAGATAAGAAATAGAAGTAGGAAGAAAATATTTTGAACTTTTAGTTACAGAAAAAAATATTAATACAATATTTAGACTTTGTGCTGAATAAATGTGTTTCACATCAGACCTTTCTTATGTTAGATCTGTGTGATCATTCTGTTGAATCTACTTCTACTTTGTTGTCATTTATTCATCATTATTGCTTTATTTGTCTATGCAAAGTAGGTTCAACTCTGTATACTACCAACCCAAATCATAGACCTTCTGACCTTTCTGCTTTGGAATTCATTTATTTTCTCCCTTTAGATCTTTCCTATCTTCCCACTCCATTTCTTTCCCTTCTTTTACAGTTGGAAATACCTCTACTGGGATGAGATCCCAACCCCTGAAGGTAGAATATTGTGAGACTTGCACAAGATTCCTGCTGGTAGAATAACAATAAACTAGTTTCACTTTGCTGACTCAAAGAGGGGCTATGCCCTACACACTGTTGGCTCGTCTGTCCATAGATCTGTCCATGTGACAGATTTTCAAACCAACACTTACACACCCTTGCAAAATTTAATGAAAGACAAATTAAAATGATGTCCTACAAACTTCCTAAATCCAGTAGAGGAGATACCAAAATTTGATTGTGTTCCCTATACATGGAGTGTCATACCAAACCCTTAAATAACATTGGATGATCATTTTTTCATTTAATGACATGTGATTTTGAGCCCAGTTGGTTATTTCGTAGCTTGGGAAGGCTGTAAAAAGTCATAAATTCATTTTGGTTTTTGCTCATTGCTTAGGGATCCATGTTTGGAATTGGATTTCTACCACCACATACCTCTAGAGTATCACCAAAAAAATAAAAATAAACTTCTAGTTTTGAAAAAACTACTTTGGGAGAAATTTTTTAAGTGGGTTTGGTAGGCCACTCATCATTCTGTAGTGAGAACGAACTGGTACATTTACAATAATCAACTCCAAAAAGGTAGGCATAGTTTGCACCCTGATTTCTAGAAATGAATTCTGTCAAATCTGGGATTTTATCTATATATAGGGGAGTGGATGATAACTAACAAAGTGTGTGTAAAAAATTTTGGATGGTTTTTAAAATCAATTTTGTAGCCACTCTGACTAAATTAGTCACTTTCGTAAATTTACAAAAATAATTAGAAAATTGTCATGGGACTGTCTTATATATTAATAATTGTTGAAAGACCTTAGGAAACAGTCACATGATTGTATGGAAACTTTGGTTATCACTTGCATTAATATTTTTTTGGGGAAATATTGTTTATTTTTCTCTCCTCTCTCTATCTATCTCTCTCTTTATGGTAAATGAAATGAAATTACAAATGTATTCATTACCCTTTCTAACTGTGTGCAAATAGTTTGATGTTATTTTTAATGGAAAATATGTATATGCAGACTGTGTTATCATTGCTCAATTTAATCTCACCCTTTTATCCAAAGTATGGATTTTAAACATTCTCTCTAACTAGTTTGCCCAAGTTTCAAAATGTATGCTCGAAGATAGGATCGTGCTGGATGAAAAACAAATCTCATGTTTAATATGCGAATCCTATTTTTTTGGTTGAGACACGTAATAGTCATGTTTCCCTTGAAAATCCATGTGAAAAATCAACCATGAATTGAGCCAATGTTGTAATTTTGATGATAAGTTAATAAAGTGCAAAGTGCAAAAGATCTTTGATGCCCGACACTTTTGGCACCCCGTCCCCTTTTTCATTTTGCCTTTCTTTTGTATTTTGTGAGACTCAATTTTTCCTAAGTATGGAACTAGATGCAGAAGGTATCCATATGTCCCTTTGGCACATTTTGGAGAAGGAACATTGAATCGGGGGCCTTTAACAAGTGATAATTAACCACATGGCTAAAGCACGAAAAGGTAACCCAAGTGGGTTGAAAAATAAAGATAAAGAATAAGAACTCGCATTCCTCCACATGTTGCCTGGGTGTAGATTAAAAAAGAGAGAGAAAAGGAGAATCCCCGAAGATGTGTGAGGTCTCCATGTGTCATACAAAGTGGCTACCACTGTTGAAAGGAAAAAATAAATAAGTAGAGGACTCGATTTTTGATGGATTGAATGTGATTGTGGTTCCAAAGCATGCAATTGAAGACTTGGCTAAAATCAAGGTTTAGGTTTTGAAGGAGAATATGAAGACATAAAAGAGGTGCGTTGACAAATCCATGGGTGCCATTGATATGAGATTAGAGGAATTGTAGAGTTATAATCAAGCGATAGGAATACCTAAAAAAGGTGGACCAATTTGGGGATGCTTTGAACAAGAAAACCTTGATTTTTCAACACCATACAGGGTGAGATTATGGAAGATGAAGATGCAGATATGAAGACTGATAAACAAGTTTAGGATTTTTTCTTTGAACTATTATTTAATATTATTTTAGTCATTACTCTTATTTTATGAAGACTAAATATCACTTTGAAGTAATATTTTCAAAAATCAAAATTGGGGTTCTACAGAGGCCAAGCCCATGAAGAAAAATTATAGACATTTTTGAAAATTATATAAAAAAGAAACTAAGAAAATAAAAACATTTAGTCATCATCTACTTCTACCTTGAAATATTTTGTAAATGGGGGAATTATATTTAACAGCTTGTTCTTCCTCAGTATAAACTCCTCTGTGCCATGAGCCATATGAGAAAATACAACTGACCCAAATTTTTTTGAGACATTCTCATATCCATCAAAGATTCAATAGTCATCTTGGGGCCATCCATGATATTCATTAACTCTATATTATTCTGGTAAGATGATACACATTCGAGAAGATATAAAACACATGTAGGAAATGTCATCTTCCATTTTTCCTTGTAAGAAGTAGACTGATCAGGAATAGATTGAGAAGGATCATTTGGAGTGGCTAGAAGAGAAAGTATTATAGCTCAGTGACCTAGCGGAAAAATTTATTTCGAACTATACTCACCTTTAGATCTCCTTGTGAAAGGTTGATGCTCTCTTGGGAGAGGAACATGTAAAAGTACTGATCATTTTTACTCCATCAAATGAGTACATTGCATTGAGGGAATGGAAGGTTGCAGAGAATAATTTCCTTACCCCCTTTGGTATTATAAAGTGATGCCTTGGAACTCTGAGAAGATGAAGGCTCTACTTATTCCTCTTCCAAAATGATAATTAGGGGATGAGATCTTGAATTCCCCCTTTTCCCTCTCCTTGATGGTAATGATATTGCAGATTTTTGAGGTGGTGCAAGTCTTGTTGGACCTTTCTTCCAGATAAATGATCTTTTGCTCCAATTATTACACTTTATGAGAAATTTCAGGCACAATATCAATTGAATTTTTTTCATAAAGCACGTAATCCTCCCGTGGAATTGCTTTCAACACAAATCCTTCATTGCATAAAAAAGGATATTTATATTTAGCCATCCCTGTCACAGTAGGCCTCCTCTCAATCCATAATTTCTTCAAATATTTTGGAGATTTTTGGTGCTCCCAATGGAAGAGATGATTGTATATCGATTGGAAAGTTGGGAAAACAATATTGATCTTAATAAATCTTAGGAGGAGATAAAGTCGAACCTCCAAATATTTTAAGGGCCCTTTGCTATCCCTTGGGTCTGCAATTTAAAACAAATACCTAACAAATGATTCATCTAGACTAATTAGATTGAATATTTTATTTAAATCTTCTAAGGATATTTCTTTCAAACTAGTTGCCACAACTACTCTTTCCATTACACCAAAACAAATCCTCACAGTAGCTTTTCAAGTCCAAAAATTGAAGGAGGATGCATACTAATGAAGAAATGAAGTTGAATTTATAATGAAAATGGTATAGATGAGTTGAACTGGATGAAATCAATGTCATCAAATGAAGAAGGATTTTTAATTTAGCTCACATGAAGGAAATAATTTGAGAGATATTAGAATTGTGTAACAAAAGATATCTGGACTGATGTGACATAATTTATGGAAAAGTATTTAGCCTTGAAAGACACAAACATGAGTGTGTGTTGTTCGAGATTGATCCTCAAAAGGTGAAAGGGATTTGTGTATCACATCAAACCATATGGAGGCACATAAAAATTATAAAAATGGTTTCTTTTTCGACCAAAAGGGAGAAATGATTAAACCAATGTAAAAAGGAATGACATATCATCCTAGTCATATGTAAAAGATTTGAAAAATTGGAGTAACTCATAATTCCTCCACCTAGTAACATAAGATAACATATTAAACTATATACTGTGAAGGATAATATTATTTGGATATTCATGCTTTTGGGGGGGAAATGAAGGGTGAATGAGTGATTGAAAATGTATAAATGTGACGAGAATACTCTTGAATAGGTTGGGTTAAAGTTTCTAATATTTAGAGAAAGAAGGGAGAAAAACAGTTTGTAATTTATTAAGCAAAACTAATTTGAGATATCTGAGATTTTATTCATCCGTTCCCAAACCATCTTGCCAAGATGATTGTAGTGTACAGTCATTGGTAGACATTGAGGTCATAGGTGTTATGTCCCCTTGTTGAAGTGTTGGTGTTTTATGAATTTATGGGTGTGTATTCTCATGATAAAATTTAATTTGTTTCAAGATTTATTACTTTGAATCGATTCTCAGCATTCTCATTGCAAACTTATGCTGATTAATTTATTTGAACTACAAAAAGTATTCATTTAAATAGAATCAATATGGCAACTGCAACTGCATTATTAATGGAGCTTTCCTTCATGTTGTGGTAAAGAGTTTTAAATTCAAGTTTTATCTATTTGATTTAGGATATTTTTCATTTCATGAGGGTATCTAGGACGTATTTGATCAATAATTATCAATATTTCATTAACAATTTATCATTAGCTTTCGTGTTTAAATTTCTTGAAGTTTGTGTGAAATCTTGTGTTCTTGGGATTTGATGAATACAAAAATTCTAGTTGAAGGAGTGGCTTGGATCATGTGATTTGTATTTTGCATCAAGAACAATTATATACATCATTTGTGAAGGTTCATTTATGCATTTTGTATAATCAACTTTATCTTACTTAACTTCTCAATAATACATCAAAATAATAATCAATATCCATTAGATCCACCTGAACTACCCTTGTTTGCACTGTTTATGCACAAATGGTAAGGAGATTTGTCAATTTTGACCATCCTTTATAAAAAATATGCCGAAGCAAGCTGGAATTGTAACTATTTTTAGTAACCTAATCCTTATTTAGAGGAGATCTACATTTTCCAGTGTGATAACTCATGAGAGTTATATGATGTGTGCAATGAACATGTCTTCTTGATGTTGCCTTTTCACTTACTTGAGAAAGAGACTCCAAATAGTGTTGTTCTATTTATTTATTTCACAAATAAAAGTTATAAAATGGGTCCTCTCACCCTAGTTGCAGGAAGAACCTAAAGTAGCAAGGTAAGTCATACCCTTAGTGAGGTGTTATCCAATATTCCCCAAGTCTGAGTGAAAAAGAGATCACCAGATCCATCCCTGGCTATAGAATGACTCAAATTCTGGTCTGTCTTTCTCTAAGCATCTTGTTTAGCTCGTTGATGTTGCTTGACTTACAAGGAGGGATCAATTTAGGTGCCAACACCCTCGTGGCACCGTTGTCAGGGGGTATTTCTGAAAATACTAAGAAACATCGATTTCTTATAACGTACTGAATACGTTTAGATGCAAATACATGATCTAGACCTCATCCTTTGTTGAGATTTATGAAAAAATGGGCTTAGTCAAAAGTTATTTGCTTCATATTTTCCTAGTTTAAGTGAGTTTTCCATTAAATTTGCTTGGTTAGGGGTAAATATTGACAAAGGATATTGATATTTGTCAAGATTTGTTAAAATTGATCTTCAAGGTTTAGATTTACAAGTCATTTATAGTAATATACACATCTAAGGTAAAATACCTTAGCGGAGACTCCACATTGTTTAGAATTTCTGGTAAATACCAGTGCCTCAAGCTTTAATAATTGAAATATGTAATCAAGATCTATAAATATGGAAGGAAGAAGGTCCTTCTTTAAGACAGATCCTACTAGAAAATTGTTTCCAGAGCTAGGAAGGAAAAATCCAACTAAGAAACAAGTCTGGAGAGCATTGGGAGATCAAAGATCATAAGAGAAAGTAGTGCATGTGGTCAAAAGTGATTAACCTTTGATAGAGGATTATTCTAGTTCCTTAGAAATTTCTGGATTGAGTATTCCCTGCATGAATTTATATACTCCAACTTATGTGGGGCATTCATTTTGCAACTACTAAGGGTATTAATCATCTCCCTCATTTTTCTCTTAGAATTAATAGAGTTTTCTATGAAATTAAATCATTAAAGGACCAGTACTTTGAGGATCATACACCATTACCTCAAAGACCTCCTGTCCCATACCATTTTAACCCTCCTGTTGGGACACCTCCTCAAAATAATATGGATCATCCTCCACCTAGACCTCCATTTGTTGTAAATGTTTTTGGGCCCATATATTTTCTTGATATGGTGGGTTATCCTAATGCAGTTCCAGAAGAAGTGAGGAACAAATTGCCTAAATTTCAAGGAAATAATGCTATTACTAGTGACCAACACCTTAGAATTTTTGTTAATATCATGGAGGATTTTGAGATTGAACATGAATATGTGTATGTCAAATTGTTCATTCACACCTTAGAAGAGGATGTCCATGATTGGTATAAATCCTTATCAAATAATTCCATTGATTCATGGGATGAGATGAAAAGTGATTTTAGATTACAATATGGTGACAAGATTGATCCTTAGTTTCTCCTCTCACAATTCAAAAATATCAAGAAAAACCCTAATGAACCAGTCTAAGACTTTAACACCAAATTTAACAAAACCTTGTCTATATTTTTTATGACATTGAGGCCAAGTGATGAGTCTTGTCTAATAAAGTGTTCTGATGCCTTTGACAAGAAAGCAACATACTATTTGATAGACAAAAACCTTGGGAATTTGAGACAAGGTTTCTCCATGGTAGTATAAATAGAAAATAATATCAAGGCAGTAGGAAATCCTCCTAAAAGGGAGGATGTTAAGTTACTTAATCCTAAAAATCCTCAACCAATAAGTGAGTTGATCTGTAGGAAGTTCTTAAAACTCTAGCAGGAGCAATAAAAGAAATCTCTCATAAACTTGCTATAGCAGAGAAAGGGATATGATAAATTTCTCAGGGCCAACACCAAAATCAAGGTCAAAATAGAATTGAAAATAATCCTAGGGGTCATCATAGATCGTCTGAGTGAGATAAAGGGCCCATGGGATAAGGAAATAAACAAACTTAACAAAGAGAAAACAAATTGGCCCTTGATCCTTTCACTGTTAGAGTTTCTATGATATAATAAAATCATGTCATTGCATGGTGTGATAAATTTTTCTTACCACATTCCCCATGTTATGTTAATAAAAAAAGTGAAGAGGTTGATGATGATGCTACTTTTGGTAATGTGTGCATGATGGAATTCCCTGACAATCCACAACAAGGAGCTACTTCTACTGAATTACTGAGTGTCAGGACTGTGGAAATTTTTTGGGACTACATAGACTAGGTATCTCCTCTTCCTTTTACTAGTGATCTTGAAATTGATATGGTCCAGGATTTTGACTTTCCCAATCATGATTTTGAATATTTAAGGGCATTGATGATTAAGAAATATGATGGTGGAATTCCTTCTTAGGAGGATAGACAATTATTAATGAATGTAGTGGTGGCCTAGGAGAAACAATATAATCTAAGAAACAAAACTGTTAAAATGGGAGGGCCACAACCCAAACCAAATATTCCTCTCCTCACTAATATCCCAAAGGATCCCCCCAAGAAAGATGTTCCAACAAAAATTCTAGCTAATCCCCATAAACCCAGTAAGCGTGCCCAAGCCATGAAGCACCTCATACTACAAGAAAAGGAAATTACCCTACCTCTAAGTAAAACCTTACCCAATTATACCCCCTGTGATATGGCTCAAATTTTGAGCCAGATCAAGGTCATTGTACCCATTATTGAGTTTCTTAGGATCCCTGAGCACAGAAGAAGAGAATTTGAGTACTTGGGATTTAAGGAGGAGGTAGTACCCCTGAGAAAATATGTTAATAATGTTGATATTCCTCCTGTTATTGAAGAATTGGAAGTGCCAAAGACATTGGAAAATTTGGGGGAATCCCCTAAAGTATATCTAGGAACTTCCCTTGTTGAATCCCAACTTGATGTTGATCCCTTCTATACTACTTTGATTATTAAAGACAGGACTTGTTCACAATTGCATGTTTGATTCAGGAGCTTCATGTAATGTGATGCCCCTTGAAGTTATGAATGAGTTGGATATCAAAGTAAAAACAACCTTTGGAAAGTGCACTATCCATGGATTCAAGAGAAGTGTCGGTAATTGGGTATGTCAAAGGTTTTGTGGTGCAATTAGTAGCTTACCCTGGTAAGTATTTAACCATGAATGTAGTCATTGTTGACTACCCTGCTAAATGGGGTATGTTGTTGTCAAGGAAGTGGGCTACCAGTGTTGGTGGAAGTGTGCAGATGGATATGTCATATGCCACCATACTAGTAAAAGGGAATCTTGTCAAGTTGTATGGGGAGAAAAAGATGTTGCACCTAATTGAATATCCTAATAATGCTACTTATGAAGTTCTGTATACAGATGTTGATGTTAATAATTTTGTTGGGTATGCATATTTTGAAGAACATAGTATTGATAAGAGTAAATTCCTGGAACAAGTTTGGTGTCCCTTGGACCTTGATGTTTGATGGATCTTTCTCTAATACAAGAAATGGGGCTGGAGTTGTACTTATATCTTTAAGACAAGAAACTTTTAATTTCTCCTTCAAATTCAAATTTGAATGCAAAAAAAACATTTCCGAGTATGAGGCATTACTCTTGGGTTTGAGGATTTCCTGGAAGTATGCCATAAAAGATATAATTGTTAAAGGAGATTCAAAGCTTGTAGTGAAACAAGTAAGGAAATTGTATGCCACAAAAAAACAAAAGAATGAAACAATATAAACATGCAGTATGGGATTTTATTGAGATGTTTGATTCCTTTAACATTTTGTATCATGACAGAACTCAAAATGCTGCAGAAGATAGATTGGCAGTGCTTGGATCTAGGTTTGAAAACTACATTGTTTCTCCTTATTATGATTATTATGTAGAATTTTTTTCAAGACCATATGTTCTTGATAACATGAAACATTGGAAAGTATTTGATGATGATGCCCAGGTGTAGAGGTTTTTGCAGAATGAAGGAGAATTCACCAATCAATGCATGGATTGGGAGCCAATGGTTGCAATATGTGATGGAAAGGAAACCCTGTTTGGAAAGGATATAATTTAGTTGAAAACCAACACAATTCCCAGAGGGTTAGTGGCTTTAAAGTCTAATTTTGATAATGCTGATAGGGTGGTTCATAGACACATCTCTGCTTCAAGGGATGTTGAAGAATTCAATTTGGGAACTAAAGAAAAACCCAAAAATTTTTGGATAGGAAGTAATTTGAGTAAAGAGGAAAAGCAGTCTTATGTTGAATTGTTGAAGAAATATCAAGACTGCTTAGCATGGTCTTACTCAGAATTGAAAGCATATAGGGAATATTTATTTCAACATGAAATACCTTTAGAACCTAATGCTAAACCATTTAGGAAAAAAATAGGCCAATCAATCCACTTCTTTCCCTCAAGATGCAGGAAGAATTAAAAAAGTTAAGGGATGGAGGGATAATACAACCCACAAGATATTCTTCATGGGTGGAAAATTTAGTGCTCAGTAAGAAAGAAAAATGGAGATATAAGGTTGTGTGTAGATTTCAGAAATTTGAATAAAGCCTCAATTAAAGACAACTATCCATTGCCTAATTTAGATAACATGTTATAATTGGTCACTGGATCATAATTTCTTTCTACATTAGATGGATTTGTAGGGTACAACTAGGTGGTTGTGAAATAATCAGAGAGAATTAAAACTTCCTTTACCACCCCATGGGGTACCTATGTGTATGTGAGAATGCATTTTGGTTTGATGAATGTTGGGGATATGTTCTAAAGAGAAATGGATGTTGCATTCTCAGGCTACATAAATGATTTTATTGTAGTATATCAGGATGATGTGACAATGTTCTCTAAACAAAGAATTGATCATTTAAGCCATGTTGAAAAGATGTTGATCAAATGTAGAAAATATGGCATCTCATTGAATTCTAAAAAGTGCCATTTTGGGGTTCAAAAGGCTAGTTGTTGGGGCACATTGTATCAAAAGAAGGGGTCATGATTGATCCTGAAAGGGTGGAAGCAATTGGTAAGGTTCCTGTCCCAAAAACTAAAAAAGGAATTTAGTCTTTCTTTGGTCAAATAAATTTCATTAGGAGGTTCATTTCTAATTTTTCCGAAATGACTATCCCCATTACAAACATTTTAAATAAGGACCAAATTATTCAATGGGAAGAAGAATCCATCTAGGATTTCATTGGAATAAAAGAAGCATTCAAAAATGCCCTAGTGTTGGTAACCCTAGATTATAAGAAGGTTTTTCATATATTCTCATTTACATATGAAAACACCATTGCATCTGTATTATTACAAAAGGATGATGAAGTAAATGAAACACCTCTTTCCTTTTTCAATAAAGCCTTGTAGAGGGCTGAACTAAAGTATACCATCATGGAGAAACATTATTTTTCTTTGGTGAGAGAAACTAAATTTTTTAAGCCCTACATCTTGAGGTCCAAGATTGTATCATATGTTCCCAACACTATGGTTAAGGAAATCTTATCAAAGATGGAAATTTATAGAAAAATGTGTCACTGGGTGAATAAGCTTCAAGAGTATGATATGGATATACAAACCACCAATTTGGTCATAGGTTTGTGCCTTCAAAGTTAATGACATAAAGCAACCTACAGGTGATGGAATTCAATAAAATTGAGGAAGGAATTATGGATGCCCATGAAAGATTAATTAAATCCATATGGTATAAGGACAAATTATTATACCTCAAAAAGTTGGAGTTTCCTGAACATATAGACAAAAATCAAAGGACACTCAAATTAGCCTCCCAAAAATATATCATAACTGATTATGGGTTGTCTTGGAAGAATCTTGAGGGATTTCTATTGAGATGTATTACAAAGGAAGAAGCTCCCAAAATAATTGTATAATTTCATGGGGAAGTATGTGAAGGCCACTTTACTGGAAGAGTGATGGCTGAAAAGATCTTAAGGGAAGGTTACTAGTGGCCCACACTTTTCAAAGATGTAACCTTATTGGTTAGGAAATGTGAAAGATGTCAAATATTTTTAGGAAGAATGAAAGCTTCAGGTGCCCTTCCTTTGCAACCAGTGTCAATAGAAGCTCCTTTTAAACAATGGGGCATGGATTTTATTGGAGAAATCTCAAATCCCTCAAGTGTAGGGAATAAATGGATACTGATGACCATAGATTATTTTACCAAGTGGGTTGAAGATATCCCCACCAAAAAAAAATCATCAAATAGTTATGGATTTCATCCTGAATCATATAATACGTAGGTTTGGAGTACCTACAAAAATAGTTGTTGATAATGCTATGAGATTTAGAGCTAATCCACCAGTATCTATGTGCCAACAATATGGGATAAATCTAACATATGCATATAATTATAATCCTCAGGGGAATGGCCAAGTTGAATCAAGAAATAAGAATTTGCTTAAAATCATTAGGAGGAAATTGGAGATTAACAAAAGAAAATGGAGTGGCCAATTTAAATTTTCTTTATGGGTAGAGAGAATTAATGCCAAAAGTGCTACTAGAAAGAGTCCATTTGAATTGGTTTATGAAGTCCAAGATCTCTTGCCCCTACATATGCAGTTGTCCTCTTATCATTTCATACAACAACTTCATGATGAAGAGGTGAATTCCTATGAATCAAGAATTAATTGAATTTTGGATTTGGATGAAGAGAGAAGAGAGTCTCACCAAAAACACCTTAAGTTCAGAGAGAAACTCAAAAATTTATTTGATAAAAGGTGACTCCTAGACCTTTCAATGTTGGAGATCTTTTTTTATTGTGGGACAACAAGACATGAGGATAAAGGAAAACATGGTAAATTTGATGCCTTGTGGATGGGTCCTTACTCTATTGACATAAGAATTGGTGAGCACACCTTTTTCCTGAAAGACCTAGATGGATATTTTCTAGAGCTTCATGTTAATGGCAGACATCTAAAGCACTTCCTGGATTGATCATAATCAAGGTACAAACTTTTGTACAATGTATATTCCTGTTGGTTTTCTTTCTAATTTTTTTTTTTTTTTGTTTCCCTTTTTCTTTTCCTGGTCTATAGTGACCAGTTGCCTTCATATTTTGGTATGTTTTTTTGATGTTGAAGTTGGTTCAATTTGACCATGTGTATGCTTTAAATGAGTATGTGACCCAATGGATCTAGACACTTGGTCTAATGTATTTTTTGTTTATGTGGTTCTTGTGGCATCCACATGGGGCGGCCATCCCCGAGTCAAATCTGGTGTTGGTGCTTGATTGGATCTCACCCTTTTATCTAATGTATGCTTTCAAAAAATTCTCTTTGAGTAGTTTTCCCATAATTCAAAACATATACTCAAAGATAGGATCATGTTGGATGTAAATTAAAACCTCATGTTTAAGATGTGAATCCTATTTTATCAGTTGAGGAATGTAATAGTCATGTTGCCCCTGAAAATACCTATGAAAAATTGACCATGAATCGGGCCAATGTTGTAATTTTGATGATAAGTTAATAAAGTGCAAAAAGATCTTTGATGCCCGCCACTTTTTTCACCCCGTCCCCTTTTTCCTTTTGGTGTTCTTTTGTATTTTGTGAAACTCAAATTTTCCTATAAGTATGAAACTTACACTAGAAGGTATTCATGTGTCCCTTCGGTACACATTTTGGAGAAGGCAAAAAGAATCTTAGGGGCCTTCAAGAAGTGAGAATCGACAATGTGGCTAAAGTGTGGAAAGGTAGCCCAAGTGGAATGTAAATTCAAGATAAATAAGAAGATCTCGTAGGCCACTATGTGTCACCTAGGTGCAGATTCAAAAAGAGAGAGAAAAGCAGAATCCCCAAAGCTACACAAGGTCTCCATGTGTCGTACAAAGTGGATACCACCATCAAAAGGACCAAACAAAGAAGAATAGGACTTAATGTTCAATAGATTTAATATGATCTCGGGTCCTAAAGCATACAATTATAGACTTGACTAAAATAAGGGTTGAGGTTTTGTATGAAGTCAGGGAGAAGAGGAAGATATAAAAGAGGTGGGTTGATAAAACCATAGACACCATTGATATGAGATTATAGGAATTGTAGAGTTACAATCAAAGACATTGGAATAAAAGCAAAGGATGGACCAATGTGGGGATGATTTGAATAGGAAAACCTTGATTTTTCAACACCATACAGGCCCAGATGATGGAAGATGAAGATGCAGATATGAAGACTAATAAGCAAGCTTAGGATTGTTTTCTTTGAACTATTATTTCATCTTATTTTAATCATTACTCTTATTTCATGAAGACTGAATATCACTTTGAAGTTATATTTTCAAAAATTGAAATTGAGGGTTCTATAGGGGCCCTAACCCATGAAGAAAAGTTACATTCATTTTTTAAAATTATATCAAAAAAGAAACTAAGAAAATAAAATCATTCAATCATCCTCTACTTCTAACTTGAAATATTCTGTAAATGGGGGAATTATATTTAAGATCATGTTCTTCCTCCGTATAAACTCCTCAGAGCCTTGATATGTTTGAGAAAATACAATTGACCCATTCAAATTTCGATACATCCTCATATCCATCAACAATTAAACTATCATCCTAGGGCCATCCATGATATTCCCTCAAGCTCTATCTCACTTAGGTGGTAAGATGATACCTAGTCCAAAAGATCTAAACCACCTGTAGGAAATGTCATTTTCCCTTTTACCTTGTAAGAAGTAGACTGATCAAGAATAGGTTGAGAAGGAGCATTTGGAGTGGTTGTAGAAGAGAAATTATTATAGCCTACGGACCTTGTGGAACAAGGGATTTCAAACTAGACTCACCCTTGCATCTCCTTGTGAAAGGTGGATGCTCTCTTGGGAGAGGAACAATAAAAGGTCCTGATAATGTTTTCTCCATCAAAGGAGCGCACTGCACTGAGTGAATGGAAGGTTGGAGAGTAGAATTTCCCTTACCCCCCTTGGTAGTAGAAAGTGATTCCTTAGAACATTGAGGAGATGAAGACTCTGCTTCTTCCTCACTCAAAATTACAATTGGGGGCTGAGAACTCGATTTTCCATTTTTAATTCCCTCTACTGGTACTGGTATTGCAGATTGTTGAGGTGGTATAAGTCTTGTTGGACATTTTTCTAGAGAAATGATCCATTACTCCAATTCTTCCACTTTTTGAGAAATGAAGCACAATATCAATCGAATTATTTTCATAAAGCACACAAGACTCCCTTAAAACCACTTTCAGCACAAATCCTTCATCACATAAAAAGGGACATTTATATTCAGCCATCCCTATCATAGTAGGCCACATCTTAATCCATAATTTATTTAACTCTTATGGAGATTTTTGGTGCTCCCAATGGAAGAGATGATAGTACATTTACTGGAAAGATGAGAAAATAGGATTGATCTTAATCAATCTCAAGAGGAGGGAAAGCCAAACCTCCCTGATATGTCAAGGGCCCTTATCTATCCCCCTGGGTCTACAATTTCAAAAAAAGCCTTGATAAATGCTTCATGTGGGCCAGTTAGATCAAAGATTTGATTTAAATATTCTGAGGATATTTCTTTCAAACTAGTTTCCACAACTACATTTTCCATTACACCAACAAAAATCCTCACAATAGATTTTCAAGTCTAAAAATGGAAGGAGGATGCATACCAATGAAGAAATGAAGTTGAATTTATAATGAAAATGGTACATATGAGCTGAACTAGATGAAATCATTGCCATCAAATGAATAATTTTTTTTAGTTAGATCACATGAAGGAAATAAATTTGAGGGAGATTGACATTGTGCAACAAAAGATATCTGAGATTGATGTGACACAATTTATGGAAAAGTATTCAGCCCAGAAAGACATGAACATGAGTGTGTGTTGTTCGAGATTGATCCTAAAAAGGTGAAATGGATTTTCGTATCACATCAAGCCATATAGAGGCACCTAAAAACTATCAAAATGGTCTATTTTCCCACCAAAAGGGATAAATCGATTAAGGTCTCAAATGCAAAAAGAATGACATAGCATCCCAATCATATGTAAAATATTTTAAAAATAGGAGTATGTTCATAATTCCCATCACCTGTCACAACATAACTTATAACATATTAAATTATATGTTGTGAAGAATAATATTCTTTGGATATTCATGCTCTTTGGGGGGAAAATGAAGGATGAATGAGTGATTGAAAATGTATAAATGTAATGATAATAGATGTGTGCATGGAAGGGGGAATAAATGTTTCTAAGCTTTAGAAAGATTAGGTAGAAAACTATTGTACTATCTTAAGCTGATTCTAAATGAGATACCTGAGCTTTTTATATCCTTTCATTCCCAAACCTTGGTCATAGCATAGATGATTAGTGTTTGTACAGTTATTGGTGACATTAAGTTTATAGGTGTTATGTCCCCTTGTCTAAGTGTTGGTGTTTCATGAATTAATTTTTGTGTATTCTCATGAGCAATGTTAATTTGTTTCAAGATGTATTATTTTGAATTTATTCTCTGCATTCCCATTGTAAACTTATGCTTATTAATTTATTTGAATTACATAAAGTTTTAGTTTAAATGGAAACAATTTGTAAGACCGAAACTGACAACTAGACATTATTGATAGACCTTTCCTTTATGTTGAGGTAAACAATTTTAAATCGAAGTTGTATCTATCATATCTAGGATCTTTGTCAGTTCTTGAGGGTATTTGGGATGTACTTGATAAGGAATTATTAGTATTTCATTAATAATTTATTATGATATTTCATGTTTAAATTCTTAAATTTTCTGTGAAATCTTGTGTTCTTGGGCTTCCATGAATACAAACCTTCTAGTTGAAGGAGTTCTTTGGATTTTGTAATTTGTATTTTGCATCAAGAACAATTATATACAACATAATTTGTGAAGGTTCATTTAAGTATTTTTTATAATCAACTTTATCCTTCTTAACTTCCCAAAAATACATCAAAATCACAACCAATATCCATTAGATCCACTTGAACTACCCATGTTTGCACTGTTTATGCACAAATGCTAAGGAGATATGTTAATTTTTTCCATCCTTTATCCAAAGTATGTAAAGAATTATGGAATTATAACTATATTTAGTAACCTAATCCTTATTTAGAGGACATCTACATTTTCTAGTGTGAAAACTCATGAGAGTTAGATGATGTCTACATTGACCATGTCTTCTTGAGGTTGCCTTTTCATTTCCCTCAGAAAGAGAGTCCAAATAGTGTTGTTTCTATCTATTTCTTTCAACAAATACTGATGTTACAACAATGGGTCCTTTCACCCTGGTTACAGGTAAAGAACCTAAAGTAGTAGCTTAGGCCATACTCTTGAGTGAGGGGAAACCTCCAATATTCCATACAATTCTAGACTCAAATACTCAGATATGCATGATTAACTACTCCTCGGCTACCACCTATATATACCATTCCTATGTTATGGTCAACACCTAGGCTGACCTACTAAACATTATGCTTAGCATAAATGATGTAGTTTTGGATGACAAGAAGAGAGATCAATTATGGGTAAGCCAACAAGTCGACACTATGGTATCCAATTATTCAATTATAGCTTCTAAGAGCGTGAACATGTTCAAGATTCCTCCCCATCACTGAACTCCACTTCCATTAGTAGCAATATCATGTTGTTTCAAAGTCAACTTCTCCTTCTACTGAAATGGCTAAGTAGTTGTTATTCAAACTGGGGCCTTGTCTAGGTAATGATTAATGGACACTATAATTTCTTTTATCCTACCATTATTTTGAACTCTATCTCTCTTCATCATGTGATGATCTCCCATAATGGTATGGTATTTGTAATTCAATTGATTAATATTCTTGTATGATTAGAAACATGATTTCTAAAGGAATAATAAATAGTCATGGAAAGTAAAAGGCATCAACATGATCATGATCATAAGAGAATATCATGGTAACCTAAATAAAGATAAGAAATTTAATGTTACAATATTGTTAAAGAATAATACTTTAATTTTGAATTATGTGTGTGTAAATTTGATATTTTAATGTAAAAAAAGTAGGTATAAGCTTCAAACTAAAATGTTAATGGTATGGTATTTGTAATTCAATTGATTGATATTCTTGTATGATTAGAAACATGATTTCTAAAGGAATAATAAATAGTCATGGAAAGTAAAAGGCATCAACATGATCATGATCATAAGAGAATATCATGGTAACCTAAATAAAGATAAAAAATTTAATGTTGCAATATTGTTAAAGAATAATACTTTAATTTCGAATTATGTGTGTGTAAATTTGATATTTTAATGTAAAAAAAAGTAGGTATAAGCTTCAAACTAAAATGTTATATAACCTTTGCTAGGTCATGTAATAATGTTTAACATTAATTATTGTATGTAATGCATAGTAAAATTTGAATCTTTCTATAATAAAATAAATCAACCTAAATATCTAATTAGTGCATGTAGTGACAAATAGTCATATGTATCTGATTTGTGCAGCATCTTAAGGGAGTTTACTTGTATCACACACAGGTAGGTTTATGATTATTAGGAAGTATAAAATGAGCTTCCTTCTAAATTATTGTCTCAAAAAATTAGTAAACTAGGAGAGACATAGGTAAGTGAGTCACATGAACATTGCATACCTTTTTAAAAGATCCAATAATTTATCATGATAATTATGCAAACCCTTCTTCTCTCATTTTTTAAAGACTAAAGTAGGTATTTGTGGGCATTTAAGTACATTTAATGTGATGAATTAGTATTATTTTTCTCATTTGAATTGAACTAAGAAGTAACGAAAGGATGAAATTCCATGAATATTAAAGGAAAATATATAGTAATGTATAATGGTAATACTACTTAATATTTTTTATAACAAATGGAATGAAGGTGGAACCCTTCCACAAAAATATAAATGGTCATCTCTTTTTGATCTAAGTAAAACCTTGAGTGTATTATGTGGAAGGAATTGATAGGATGTTCTTGTTATCGCACGAAAACTAATGTGATATTTCCAAGTCCTTCTATGTCATTCCCAATAGGAAGGGATCAAATGAGTTAAATCTTATAATGTTTCAACTCATTTGTGAGATGATATCGTTACAAAAAATAAGGGAGATTCCTTTCATGATTCTAAGTAGGTAGTTAGTCTCTCTTGTCAGTATCTTTTGGAAATAACTTCCCTAGAATTACCCTAAGAATAGTGTTGTCACACGCATCGATCAAATACAACCATATTCCTATGTTCATACATGAGTATTTTTACCCTAATTGTGTCATTGAATGACTTGGAGAAATGTGTTAAAGACAATTTGAGCCAAGATTAGTTTTTATTACTTTGGAAGGGCCTCCATAGGAATCATAGTGATTCTATAAGTGATCTTCTTAACAACCTTTTATTAGGGGATAAACTTGAGTGAAAGAATTATACCCTACATAATAATGATCTTCATGGAAATTATGGTTCTGAGAGACCATCTTGTTCAATGGATGTGTTTTTGCCCATTGCAACATGGGGAAACATTATTTTATTTCATAATCTCACTCTTTTGTTGAGATGAACATTATGTATACATGAATTGAACCTTGTAAAATGTGTTTCGAATGATACTTTTCTTCTTATGTATACATGAATTGCGTTTGACTTAGAATTCATAGAATAATGATGTTTAGGGTACCTATTATGGGTTAAGAAACTTAGTTGTGAATATCTCACTTCCTTAACAATGGATAGTGTGCGTTTCACTTCACACCAAAGTTGTGCAAACTTAGACCTAACATTTTTGTTAGGAACTAAAGTAGAATTTTTATTTTAAAAGAAGAAATGAGAAAAAAATATGGAAAGTAACAAATGATAGAACCCTTTAATGAAATGAGCCTTGTCTGAAATGTGGTATTATGTGTCATAAAGATAATGATTGTTCTTCCAAAACTGAAATACTTTAAGTAATAAACCACAATGGATACAAAATTAAAATTGTAAACCATGTGTTAATTGTATCAATGCAACTACGAGGGTTAGTGTTATGTGGGTGTAATGTTATATACCTTGTGATCAGTGCAGTTTTAGTAAGTGTGGTGTCATATAAAAAAATCACAAGTTTTATTGTTACATTTTGGGTTGTGAAATTATAGGGTGTTACAAATATATTGAATACTAGGGCATCTTTACCCACCAATATCTTTTTTGTTTTGTTATATTTTGTACATATTGTTTAGTTTTTTATTTATCATATGTGAAGATCTTGTCAATTAGGAGTAATTGATAATGAAGGATTGAATGCCTCTAACTTCTTAAAATTTTCTTATGGCTTTACCCACACATTTTCCTTGTATATCTTGAGAAGATCTTCTACTTCTCCCTCTCTTTATTTCACCTCAAGTACGATATGGTAAATAGTCATCATTGGTCCACTACCACTTGGTTTTCTTCCTTCACCACCCGACTTAAAGACAAAACATTTGTATAGATCTTGTTTCAATGGGTAATATTTCCATTACCAATAAAGCATCTGAGATCCTTTATCCATAATGCACTTACCACATATATAGTTCCACCAAGGGAAACAATTATTATGGAATGGTTAGAAACATGTATGGTAGTGGCATTGTACCTTTTATATTTTCTTCTACCATGTATGTAGAGGTCAGTGGGGGGTTCAATCCCCACCTAAAAGTTTATTTAGGATTCAAATCTTGAGCATATTTTCCACTACATTTTATTTCTTGGGAATATAATTTTCTCCCCCCATGTGAAACAAACAATTTTAATATTGTTTACTGTTAACTCAAGCTTATAAAGTCTTATATACTAACAATTACTATTGGTCAAATGTTGTTAACAAAATAATGAAAATTCAACACTGCAATGGTGAATATCTAACACAACTTGGTATTTTCTCATACCTTATTTCTTGGGGATGGAATGATGCCCCAATTATTATATCTTAATTAAAGTAGGTCATTGGAGTGTCACTCAAGACATATGCTTCTGTTAAAATTGCTTGAAGATAACACTCATTGAACACAAAAATTTCCTTACGAGAAGAAACTACACTCTCCAATTTCATGCACTACACATATTGATCTCAAGATAACAGATGCCTCTCATATCTACCATGGGAATTCATTTTCAACAGACCCTTTTTTTACATATCCTATAATCATTGCATTACATGATACCACATTACATGCCTTATGCACATTTCCACATTTTGCATTCATATCTACAGAGGCACTTAGTGGTACATAATCTGATAAAATCCCCCTCTATATGCTTTCATTGATATCCATACCCTATTTCAAAGATCCTATTTTGAGATAAACTATAAGTATGCTAGAAAAGGTGAACTGATCAAGTTGGAAACTTGTAGAATACATGCTTTGAAATAGAAGCACTACTTCATGAGCATTCCCATGCCTTATAATTCTAAGAATGAAGATAATTCTCTATTGAATTTTGTTATAAAGGTATTTTATGTGTTTGATAGAGCAAAAATAAGTATAAAAAAATTCCCAAATATCTATTTTAAAATAAATTCCAACCAGTCAAAACCCATTTCTAAAATTTTAAATTGAAAAAAACAACATTTATGGAAATAAAATAACATTTATGGTATTAACAATTAGAAATAATGGCCACATTATTACAAACATACAACACAAAAAAACTATAGCCTATACTTTTGTGGGTGGAAAATTTTATCAACAATAACCCATAAGTCGATCACATGAAATTCCTTCCCTATAATCATTACAATGTATTTAGATTTATGGAGAAACATGCTAGTTGCAAAAGCATGTGTAAAATATTAAAAATACCATCTTGATTGATATTATTAGCAGATGAGTGAAATACTCTTTGTATTCTTATGGAAGTCCTTATCTAAGACAATAATCAATTTTTCATGCGATAAATATAAAATGGGATGACTACGTTAAATATTCTATCAAAAAGTATGCCAAAAAGGCTTGTCACTTTTCAACAAAGATCCCCTCCATGAGAGATACCTCCATTGTAAATACTTTTATTTTAGACATATATTGAATTAGTAACTTTAATGATTTAACATAATATGGTTAGAAATAAATAAGAAGTCTCACAAAAAAATGGTTTAAGCCTCTATCGATGTGGCCAATTTACATATGTGTCCATATAATTATATGTATTCTTCATATTTTAATTGCAATACATTGCAATGGGTTATATTCTCACAATATATCTATGAATTTGTTATAAGTACAAGAGATGTGTTTCCCTGATATATATATATATATATATATATATATATATATATATATATATATATATATAATATGAACCTATTAATATTTTTTATGTTTTCATAAATACGGTTTAATCTAGAAATCCCATGTGTACAATGCAATGTAAACGCCAAATGGTATATGTTATTTGATTTAGAGGGATATTTATTACTTTTGTAGTTGATGTTGTGATGTGAATCCAGTTGCAAGAGGTTGAAATACCTCCAAAAACACACATAAACAGCTTTGCAAATAAAACCAGGAGTTTCAAAATAGCTTACTTCTCATTCTGGAATTCACATTGATCTATTACATCATTACAATTCTCCTTTTATTTCAAGACTACTCTAAAACCCTAAAATGCCAAAAACCCTAAAATGCAAAATAACTCGAATTGACCCCAAAATTTGCGTTCCAAATATGCATTCATAAATTAGGGCTCACACGAAATTTGGACTTATTCTGACAAGCACAACAAAAGTTATTAAAGTTCTAAGACGTAGTCAAAAGCGGAAAAAACATTTGGAGCCAATTTTAGGCCACTAGATGACGGAATTCGAGCCCGAAAATGTGCCAAAATGAGCACAACCTTGCCGGAAGAGTTGACCCCAACATAGTACTAATGTATATCTACCACCCTGTAAAATTTCAGGATGATCCAACGGTCGGATCAAAAGTTATGGCCTCTGTAAGTTATGCTCCCGCATCATTCTCCCCTAGTTGAAAAGAATTCAGCTCTTGCAAATTCTGTTGACGGAACTCATCTAATTTTGCACTGTCAATTTTCCTCAACTCCCACTCAGGAATCCAAGTATTTTATTCTTGCTGCAAACCTTCCCACTGTACCAAATATCTGTTATAGCTCCCATGTCTAGTAGTGATTATCTTTTGGTCTAAGACACGCATTACCCTCTCCTTTTTCTCCTTTAGCATCTGTTTCTTCCAGTTTATTTCTTCCTCCTCTGCAACATTTTCATCATGACTTGGACACTTATATAAATCAGAAACATTAAAAACTAGCGAGATAGCAAAGTTTTCAGGTAGCTCCACCTTGTAGGCATTATCACTCATTTTCTTCAGAATCCTACATGGCCCAATCTTCTTATACTTGAGTTTATTATATTTTCCCTTTGGAAACCTCTCTTTTCTAAGATGAACCATCACCATATCTCCTTCTTCAAATACACTTACTCTCCTACTGGCATCTGCAACTGTTTTATAATGTGCATTACTCACTTTAAGCTTTTCCCTCACTTCATCTTGTAGCTGTAGAATGTGTTCTGCAAATGCTTCTGCATCATCACTAGTTTCATCTTCACCTGGTAGAACAATTAGATCAAGGACCCCCTTAGGATTCCTACCATATACAATCTGGAAAGGAGACCTCCCTATTGACCTGTTTATCTAGCTATTATATGCAAACTCAGCTTGAGGTAAAGCTAAGTCCCATTGTTTTGGCTTTTCTCCAACTATACAACGTAGGAGATTTCCCAAGCTTCTGTTCACTACTTTAGTCCGCCCATCAGTCTGGGGGTGATATGCACTACTGAACTATAGTTGTGTCCCCAATTTTTTCCACAGATTCCTCCAAAAGTGACTCAAAAACTTCGTGTCCCGATCTGAAGTGATCCTTTTTGGAATTCCATGCAATCTAACCACTTTTGAAAAAAACAAATCTGCAATTCTGGAAGCATCATTAGTTTTTTTACAAGAAATAAAATGTGCCATCTTAGAGAATCTATCAACCACAAAAAAGATAGAATCATTCCCTCGCTATGTGTTAGGAAGCCCTAACACAAAATCCATACTCAGATCAACCCATGGCCCTGTAGGGATAGGCAATGGCATATACAACCTAGTATTCTGTGCATGACCCTTAGCCATTTGACACACTCTACATCTTGCTACAACCCTACTGATGTCCCTCTTTACCTTTGTCCAATAATACTTTTCTACGACAAGAGAAATTGTCTTACTTATACCAAAGTGTCCAGCCAACCCTCCACTATGCAATTCTCTTATAATATTTTCTCTCATTGAACCAGTAGGGATGCACAATTGTTTCCCCCTAGGGTCAAAGCATACAAGTGTGTCCCACTTTGTGGCCATAAATATTTTAAAATCTGACTAGTAAATAAATAATTAAAAAATACTATAAAATTTTAAAAAATCAGGTAAATTCTAGATGCCCTGCACCTTTGTATTTATAGCCTCTTAAAAATGCATGTTTGGTCATTTTATATGTGTTTGGTCATGTTTTGGTTGTCAGACATAGTTTGCTGGAAGTACAAAAACTACAAAAAAGTGGGACACAGTTATATGCTTTGACCCCCTAAACAAATAACCATCCTGTATCAAATAATCAAAAGAATCACTACCTATTGTAGGCTCCTTAAGATTTCTGACAACATCACCAAAATCAGGATCACCTTCATACAATTCCTTAATTGCCTCAAACACTAGGACTTTATTTTCCATTGTTGTCAAAAGGGCTACACGCCTACTCAAGGCATCAGCAACTTCATTCTGCTTACCAGACTTATGCTTTAAAACAAAAGTATATTCTTGCAAAAATGAAACCCATTTTGCATGCCTACTATTTAGTTTCTTCTGTGTGTTTACATATCTCAAGGCTTCATGGTCAGTGAAGAGTACAAATTCCTTTGCTACCAAGTAATGTCTTCAGTTCCTTAATTCCTGAAAAATAGCATAAAATTCCACATCATAAGTAGAATATTTCCTCCTGACTTCATTTAGCTTTTCACTAAAGAATGCCACTGGTCGTCCTTCTTGACTCAACACAGCTTTTCACTAAAGACCTTGCTAAAATCTGGCAATACCAAAATAGGTGCTTCTGATACTTTCTTCTTCAACAATTCAAAACTATCTGTTGCTGCCTTGGTCCATACAAACTCCCTCCCTTTTGTACACTCTGTTATGGGTGCAACAATGCTACTGAAATTCCTGATGAACTTCCTATAAAAATTTGCCAATCCATGAAAACTACGAGCCTCTGTCACATTCCTTGGAATAGGCCATTCCAGAATTACCTTTACTTTTTCCTCATCCATCCTCACTCCATCCCCTGATATGAAAAATCCCAAAAAAACAAGACTCTTCTGAAGGAATCTACACTTCTTTAAGTTTGTATATAGACTCTCTTTACGTAAAAAGTCTAGCACCAATTTCAGATGTAACAAGTGTTCTTCCACTGTCTTACTAAATATCAAAATATCATCAAAATAGACAACAAAAAACTTACCATTGTATTCTCGGAGTACTCTGTTCATCAACCTCATGAATGTACTCGGTGCATTAAATAGCCCAAATGGCATCACCATCCACTCGTATAATCCATATTTTTTTTAAAAGCAGTTTTCCATTCATCCCCTTCATGGATTCGGATCTGGTAGTAACCACTCCGTAGGTCAATCTTATTAAAATATCAGGCTCCCGCTAGCACATCCATCATATCATCCAATCTCGGAATTGGAAACCGATACTTAATTGTGATCTTGTTTATGGATCTACTGTCTACACACATTCTCCAGTCTCCATCTTTTTTGGGAGTCAATAACGTTGGAGTTGCACATGGACTCATGCTTTCTCTCACTAACCCTTTCGGTATTAGATCTATCACTTGTCTGTTCAACTCTTCACTATGTGTTGGACTCATCCGATAGGCTGCCTGGTTTGGAAGGGCCGATCCTGGGATCAAATCAATATGGTGTTGAATATCTCGCTTTGGGGGTAACCCATCTGGTAGCTCATTTGGTATGACATCTTTGTATTCTTTTAGTATCTTTTCTGCTGTAATAGGTATATTAAAGCCTTCTTTCTCCAGTTTCTTTGACATTAGTGCATAACAACATCCAACTTCTTCCATTTCTGTAACAAACTCTTTTGTAGCCAATAATCCCTCACTCTTCTCTTCTTCCTTGAAGGGTAATAAGACCACCTTTACACCATCCTTCTAAAAGGTATATGTATTTTTCCCTCCATCATGTGTAACCTTTCTATCGTATTGCCAAGGCCTACCCAGTAATATATGACATGCATCCATTGGGATAACATCACACCACACCTCATCCCTGTAGGTATTCCCAATTGAAAAATTTATAAGGCATCTTTTATCTATGGTTACTTCATTTCCTTTCTTGAACCATGATATACGATAGGGATATGGGTGCTTGTCACAGCTCAGATTTAGTTTATCAACCATTACAGTTGAAATCATATTTTCACAACTACCACCATCAATAATAATTTTACATACCTTTCCTTCAGAGGTGCATCTTGTTCGAAATATATTTGTTCGAAGCCATGAATTAGCTCTAGCAACATCACGTTCTTTCTCCTTCCTTGGGACAATCATTTTCCTCCTTATCATGAGGGTTTCACCCAAGTCTACAGCAACCTCCATTTCTTCTTCCTCTTCAGCCTCAACCAGATTTACTTGTGGTTTTTCTCCTTGCCATCTATCTTGTGTAGGATAGTGCGGACACTCAAAAGCTCTGTGCCCCTCTTCACCACATCTGTAACATGTATATTGCCTTTGGGGGCTATTCCATCCCCGTCCTCCATTATAACCTCTTCCCCTCTGAAATCCCCTACTTCTTTAGTAGTTACCATGGCTTTGACCAAAATCTTCATGCCCTTCTGTATTAGAGGATCACCTTTTGTAGATTCAAATCTACCCCTGCCCCTCATTGGAGATGATGATGGACCTCTCTTCACACCTCTTCTAAAATTACTCCTCTTGTTCTTTTCCTCTGCCTTTAATGCAAGTTGATAAGCATCATCTAGGCTATGGATCCGGAGCATACTCAGCTTATCTTGTATGGTGTAACTCAACCCATTTATGTACCATGTAGCCTTTTGTTCTTCAGACTCTCCCTGTTCCACCCTAATTGATAACTTGTAAAATTCATTAGTATACTCCTCAATGCTGAGATCCTTCTGCCTTAGGTTTTGGAACCTTCGAAAGAGTGTCTGAGCATAATCTACAGGAAGAAACTTTTCTTTCAGCTTCTTTACCATTTTATTTCTAGTTTCGGATCTTGCCCTTTCCATTCCTTGTCTTTCATTTTGTAGGTGATCCCACCAGATCAATGCATGTCCGAATAACTTAGTGCATGCAAACTTAACCTTTCTTCCTCCTTCTGAAAGGGTTTTCCACTCAAAGAATTTTTCCATGTGATTTAACCAGTCAATCAACTCCTCTGGTGCGTAACCCTCACCCATAATCAGGAACATTAATTTTGATGTCGTCATTCTTTCCCTCTAAAGCCTTGATCAATCTCTCCTCAAATGGTCTCTCATTCAAGGTTTCTTCATCTCTCTCATTTTCTTCTTCATCTCCTCCTTCATTCATTAATGGAGGCTCTTCTTCAATATCACTATCTGGGTTTGCATCCCCATTTGCATGTCTCCTTCTAAGGCGGGTAACTTCCCCCGTGATCTCAGCAACTTGTCTCTGTAGCTCCTACATATGCCTATTCATCTGGGCATAACCTCCCCTCCCACGTCTAGCCATGGTTATATAAAACAGAGGTAAAAACTACACATAAAAATGTAATATATTACCTTAACTATTTCCGCAAGATCAAAATCCAGCTCTGATACCAATTGATGTGAATCCAGCTGCAAGAGGTTGAAATACCTCCAAAAACACACATAAATAGCTTTGCAAATAAAACCAGGAGTTTCAAAATAGCTTACTTCTCATTCTAGAATTCACACTGATCTATTACATCATTACAATTCTCCTTTTATTTCAAGACTACTCTAAAACCCTAAAATGCCAAAAACCCTAAAAAGCCAAAAAACCCTAAAATGCAAAACAAATCAGATTGACCCCAAAATTTGCATGCCAAATATGCATTCATAAATTAGGGCTCACGTGAAATTTGGACTTATTTTGACAAGCACAAACAAAGTTATCAAAGTTCTAAGACATAGTCAAAAGTGGAAAAAACATTCGGAGCCAATTTTAGGCCACTAGAAGACGGAATCCAAGCCCAAAAACGTGCCAAAATAAGCACAACCTTGACAGAAAATTTGACCTTAGCATAGTACTAATGTATATCTACCACCCTGTAAAATTTTAGGACGATCCAACGGTCGGATCAAAAGTTATGGCCTCTGTAAGTTATTCTCCCGCATCATGTTGATAAGGGGTGTGATTGATTTTTTAAGTGTAGGAAAATAGATGAAGCATTACATTTAAAGGTTTTGTCTCTACATTTCAAATTTTTTACAAATTTGTACATATACATTTGCCAATATTATATCATGAGTGGTAGCCTTTTATGGACTATTTTATTTCAATTAAACATGAATACATGAAGAATTCCATACATTTACAGATTGTATATCATGACTGGTAGCCTTTTGTGGCCAATTATATTTGTACTAAGCATGAATACATTTTATACTGCTTTGGATACAATAAGTGTTGAGTATAATAGTAGTGGAGGTGCTATCAAAGTAGAGGGTAGTATTTACGACATGTTCTTTTGGTTGAGTGATAGTAGTATTGAGTCCTTTCTTATTGCTCCAAGTGTTGGTAAGTGCACCATTTTTTATTACCTTTCGAATGAAAAATGAGGAAAAATGTACACATTGGAAAGCAAGTGAACTCTAGAGAAAGTTGTGAATGTCAGACCTTTCCTTTCAGTGGTTCCAACGTCAAATTTTTCTCTATGCAAAGTAAGTCCCTGGAACTTGTGGATAGTTAATCCCTAGACCATTTTAATTGGAAATTGTCTTTGATTCCCTCTCAAAAAAAGGGTTATTGGAATATGTAACAGATTGGAGGGATTCCAACATGGGTCATTGTATCTATCAAATTTGACAACAACAAATAAATTTAATGCTGGTGGTGGCATTTATGTGTCATAGAAAATGTCAGTGATTGTTCTTGTAGCACCATTTATGAGGCCACTCTCAACCCATAAATTAGCAATAAGTATGAATGTTTGTTTTTTTCATAGCAAAAATTTGTGTTCCAACTGATCATCATCAGGATCTCTTGTTTCACCTCACCTATTACTTTCACCAATGGATTGGGAGATTGGAATGTTCAATGCCTTCAACATCTGAAGGTTGTGGGAGTTCATGAGTTCATTTTTGTAAAAAAATGTCACACATCCTTAAAAATGTTGATATGATTTTGAGTTAGGTGTGAGTCGGTGCAAGACATTAGGAGTTCCCAGTCCTCAATAAGAGGAGTTGAATCTCACATATCGAGCAGTATATTCTGGAATGAAACTTGTGCATTAGTTGTTCCTTGTTATAAAAATATTATTTGTAATGTAATGGAAGAATGGTGTTGAATGTTGAAACATCGTTAAGGGTGAGCAGAAGGAGAGGTGAGGGAGATGTGGTTGATGCTATTGTGAATGAATCTCATATTTTATTTATCATAAATGATTTTAATGTGCCAATTGTTCTTTGAATTATCAATCTTAGTAGAAGTAAAAGGGATTTGTTTGTTGAATGGTGTGGTGTGGTATCAAGAGCTAGTTGTTGTTCTGAAGAAAAAGGAAGTGTGGAACATGGTGGTGTGGTCTACATGATGTTGTTAACTGTGTGTCTTTTCTCTCTCAATGAGTGATGAATTAGTTATTTGAAAATCAGGTGGAACATCATGTATGTTTCAATTATTATGTATGTCGAATTCTTGTTTCCCCAACATTTCAAGACTATCAAGACATGTGTTGTTTCTCGGAAGAAGTTGTGTCATTCATGCAATGCTTCATGTTGAATATTACATTTGACCTCAAATTCATAACTAACATCTATATCATGTCATGTGTCTGCGGTAGTTCGTAAAATAGTTCATGGCCTATGGTTGTGCTTGAATAAGTCCCAAGTTCCATTAATGTCATGTGGGGTTGAGCCAAATTCAGAGACAATATTTTTGAAAGGCTTGAATAAAAGGAGTTCTAACCAACAGAAAAGGTCATAAGACATTGAATCCTGAGCTGGGACATCCACAAATCTCGAGTGGACCCGAACAAATTGCTTAGCTTGATCGCAGTTTCCATTTATCACCTTTACAGTTCTTATTGTAGCTCCAATCTTGAGAAACCTGAATTAGAGGAAGGTGTTCCATGCTTCCAGGGTGAACTATATAGGCCTCTAAAAATGGTTGTTTTTTATACATCGGTGTCACTTTCAACAACATGTCTTAAAATAATTTTCCAACATTTAATGATATAAATGAACGGCTGCACATAACAAGTGGCATTACTTTTTGGAGCATGTGGCATGTTTCTTGTGTGCTTATGTCATGTTCAACAACGCTTTTTGTGAGCATTTTACGGATTGCAATATGTGTTGGAGAATCCGCGTCAACATCTCTTGAAAAGATGGATAGCATTTGGTGATAGGTTTATGAATGTTGTTATGCTTTTGAAGCATATTTTGCAATATACTTAAAGAATTATATGGCAGGAAAGTACCGGTTAGAAATCGACATTTTCTCTTCATATGGATATCATAGTTTGGTTTTGGATGTTCAATCTATCATCATTTCTCGAAGGAAGGTACTTAATTTTCCCATCAGTTTCAATGACCAAGGATAAAGTAGGTTGTGTGGCCCAAGGGGTATTGTACCTGCACTACAGCTGTGATTTCTTTCTACGCAAGTATGTTTGCTTTGAATATTTTTTTGGTGCTGAACACAATTAAGTAGTTCTTCAAGGTCCAAAAGTGGGGAGGATGATATAATTTGTGTTGTATCTAGCAATCAAGGGTAATCTAGCAGTGATCTGTGAACAAAATCTAACCAGTTGCAAGATGGGCGGGGGTTCTAGGTAGACATGAACTTATCAAAGTATTGTTTGGTTGCCTCAATAGCCGTTGTATCCACCCAGTCCATTGCATCAAATTTATGGGCTTTCTCAAGCCACAATAAACCGTGGACATGTGTGGAGCCTCTATGTTGTTATCCATACCTACTAGACAAGGGAGCATAAATATTAGCTATTTAGTTTGGAACAAACTTAAATATAAGTAGATTGTATTAACTAAAACAAAAGTCTATTGTTCCAAGTTCCTTCTGCAATATTTCTTCACAAAATATTGTGAATCTGTGATGCAAGTATGTTGATACTCGTTGAGGGTTAGAGAAAATGTTAAGGGTTCTCCAACATTGTGTGGATCGAGGATCAATAGGGCATGCACCAGACATAATACTGTGGAGGTCTGGTCATTTAGTGTATGCAACACTTAGAGTGAAGAATAAAGTTGGCGTCCCCAATTGTTCTACCATATCTAAAATATTGCTTCTTATTTTTTCCCAAAATGATCGTGTCCCTCGAAGGCTCTAATAAAACCACATTAAAGTGTCTGGGGGTTGTCTTTGGGGCATTCCAGTAGTTGTCTTCGCAGATCTCCAATTGTTGGAGGGATACCATATTCGATGTTGTGTTTCATAAAAATTATTGTTATAAACTGGCTCCTATGTTGCATTATGAGGTTTAGAAGGAAGTAATGAAATCATGGGTGGGAACCAAAATGCCCATCATGGTAGCACATCAAATGTAGAGTGTATTCATGCATTGGAACTTATTTTATGAGAGGTTTTACCACATTGTTTTTCTTGCTAGAAACAAAGTTGGGAAAGCCATTGAGAAAAGGCCCTTTGTATTGTATTCATTTATTGATGAGATCCCAAGCTCTGGCCATGGCATGGTAAATGGATTGTTACCACCGTGGGTGAGCAATAACCGTTCAATTTCCTCTTCTTTTGTTCCTATATTGTAAGGTGTTGGAATGAAATACGATGAGCGTTCATACATTTCATCAAAGTAAATTGAAACATCAATACCATGAGCTGTAGAAGTGATTTTCATTGGGGGAAGTTCCATTGTGGTTATGTTAAGATAGGAGGAAACATTTGACGACTCAGATGGTAGAGAGGAAAGGGCATCATTTTTTATTAAGACATCTTTGTAATAGGGATCGTGGTAAATTTTATATTGCAAGGTTTCCCAAACATGATATCTACTGAAGTAGAAATCATATTTTGTTAAATTAGTGCCTTCCCTTTGTATGGGTACTATGTCCAAATCTCCAAGGCGGTGTGGTAGGTATTTTACTATTGAAGTAGTGTTTTGTGGGAAACTTATGGTGTGTCCTGAGTATTTGTATTGTCTACCATGTACTTGGGTGACTTGCAGGAATGGATTGACTCGTAAGATAATCATCTCCTCGATTTGGGTTAAAGATAGAAGAACGGTAAGCTACTTTTTAGGGTCCATGTTGTTCCATGAAGAGAAGTGATGGTTGTGTTTTTCATATTTGCATCTGTTACAGGAAGGCTAGCCTTCAAATAAACTTGTTTTAATTCTAGGGTAATTTTCCAAACAAATTGAGCAAGTTTGGATGTTCGTCAACAAATATATTCATTTGTGAAACTGGTGTTGGCTTCAATAGTCTGCGACGAGGGAAAAAATGGGAAAACTTTGTGTATGACAAGGGGTGGGGTGTTTTGTGTATGTACAAAGCTTTGGATGAAAACAACTATAAATTGCATACTTATTTTTTCCATTTTAAAACTATAGGTATTTGGCTACATATAACCACAAATTTTGGCATTTCTAACTGCGAAATAAAATTGCATCATGAAATGGAAAATAGATTTTAGCTTAGGTAGTAATTTTCAAGCCACGTTCAACTGACAAGAATTTTCAAACAAGGTTATTTTTCCACAACAACAGTAAAATCAGAGCTTTTTCTCATAATTCATAGGCTTTAAGAGAAAACAGACATCTCAGGCCCAATTTTTAACAAGAGCACAATAAAACATTACAGAATTTCAACCCCTACTTAAATGTTGAAACCCACGAGGCTACTGAGTTGCACTTTTGTTCGAGTACTAAAAATTTAAAAAACTGGTTACGAATTTCATTTCAATCCCCAACTATTGTTATTTGGATTCATCAAAGTAAGCTTCTAACTTTCTTTTTTGTTTAGTATTTTAGCTCTGATTTTCAAATGCTGCCTAATTTTGGTGAGTATACATTTTAGTATAGATATAAGGAGAATTCTATGCTTGGTTGGCTACACTAGTGGGCCTATTTGTCCATGTTTACCTCCTTGTTTCCCTTTGGTGTGCATTGAACTTATTTATTTTTGCTTATGCTCTGTCCATCTTCAAGATATATCAACTTATCCCTCTTATTTTTCTCAATCATTAAAGGTCCTCTAGAAGATCCATCAAATGCACATTTAATTGTCTATCACACGTGACAACTCTGTCATAGTCCACCAAATGTCCATTGAGATCCTTTGTAAGTTCAAATGATGTTCTTAGTTCCAGGTATTTAATCAGGGGTATTTTTTATGTTTAACCTGAATGTGTTGTAGATAAATACTATTAAGAAAAGGGGCTTGTGAATCGACCATATTGGTCTTTGAGCTACCGAGAGGAACCTGAACAAACAATACCTTCCATGTCTCACGCATGAAAAATTTGGGTTTTTCTATTAGCAAAAATCCTTAAATGGAATAATCTCAATACATTATAGGGTTTTCCACCCATAGATAGTGGAGGACACGATCTTTTGATTATGGAGCATAATTTGGCAACTAAGGAGAAGTTAAGGAATAGAGTGTTGTCAGAATCCATCAGTCAAGGGAAGGGGTCTACCTTAAGAGGATGTTGCATGGAAGGGCCCTGAGACACTTTAACAATCAACACTCCAATTAACCCAGGGGCAAAGCAATTCAAGCAGGTCGGATGGGCATGATGCCTGAAAGAGGCACTCACATGTTAAGCATAAGAATATTTATATAGTTGTGCAGGCATAATCAATTCTTTACAAAATAGAGAACTCGCTTACCATAGACATCTGCAATGTTACATCATACCTACCATATGCACAAAACTACAAAAGTAGACAACTGCTTAAGCAATTTTACAAAACTGTGGGTATCAAAACCATGGGCCAAAACCGTCCCATAAACCTATGGGTCAAAAATCCCACCCATATGAGAAAAGCACATTTCCTAGTATATTGGGTACGTTTTTCGAGGCCAAAAAAATTCTCGAGGACTGCACCCCCGAACCCCGGTGAGACAATCGTGGAAAGTGTACAGTACTCTTAGTGTAGAGTCTTCAACACTTTCACACATGAAAACAGGCTCCACAACCTAACAGAATAAAATGGAATTATTCCCAGAAGATTAGCATATAGCAAAGACAAGAGGCTTTCTGCAGAAAGACACACACGTATCAAGAAAACACGTAACAGAAAATTAACCATTAAAAAAAAAAGCAAAACGAAAAGCATGAGTTGTAAACCATAATTTTCAAACTTGCAATGAAACAAGGTATAAGAAAAGCAACTATGACACTATACACCACAAAATCAAAAACATGCTCAATGAAACACTACATTTTTTCAGAAGTCTCTTAGCATTTCTGACTATGTAGTAATCAACCGGTGTAATTTCTGAATCTGCGAGTGATCCATGTCCGTAAATCTCTCCTTATTACTTCTTCTCATGTACACACCTATATGTAGGTAATGAGGTATGGGTTTCCTTAATTGAACGTTTGTACAAGACATGTTTCATGTTAAAGTTTATGTGTCAATGCCTTGTTTTTATGATGGTGTTACGGCTTGCCCATGTAAGGACCAATTACATATCATTGATAGTGTCTGAGAGGAAATCTTGTTCAACTCTTACATGGACTATGACACAAATGGTCGAGATTGGGCAGATGGCCATCGTCCCATGTACACCATAGCTTCTCTCCATTCCAAGTACTTGGAGTGACGCACATGCTGTCACAGTGATCCCAAAGGAAAATTAGGACATCTCCATATCTACTCTTGCCATTGCACGATAAAGTTGAAGAGATTTAGTTCCCTATCCTTCCTACACTTATCCTGGAATGTAAGCAACGCAGTCCAAAAACATGAAACTTCACATTACAACACTGGGAGAATGAATTGACAATTTAAACTTGCAACTTTTCTAAGGCTGCCCGAAACATGTAACTATCGATGAAAATAACTTTAAAAAAGTGAAAACATCAAAACATCCATCAAATTTAGGTCAGTGGCATGAACGACCATAGACTCTTTACCATAGGGGGAACACCTTTGACGTATATATATATATTCTCGTGATTGGCCTCCATAGATTACTTAGGTCCATACCATATATATTTATATGTCATTATTTATTTAAGATATATTTAAGAATATGCACTAATTTGAGATAGGAATATTATACACATATATTGAATTAGTATATATTAAAGTCATGTATATGATAAATAAGTTTTCTTATAAGTTATTTATGGTGTTATGTATTTGATACATATTCAATATATTTTATATAATATATTATTGATAAATTTAAAATCAACATGATTTATATTGGAAACCCAGGGAAAATAAAAGATAATAATAAAGACAATTTTATATGAAAACAACAAATGATGGATGTAAAAAGACAAATAAATAAAATTATTAAAAGATCATGATAGATAAAGATTTGCAAAATGTGGGATTAAATTGTCCATTAATGAATTTGAAGTAGAAAAGAGACAACATATAGATAAGATGATAACAATTCATACACAAACAACTCAAGATGAGAAATATGTATTACGAACAAGATTATAAATATAAATATGTTTGAAACAATTGAATGAGGCAAAAAGACAATATAGACAAGAACACCATCATGAAGCATCTTTGAGACACTAATTTTGGTAACCATTTACACACCATGTGGAAATGGCATGTACTTATTACAAATTTATTTCTATGAATTTATTATAAGCACAAGACATATGTTTCCCTACTATATATGAAATAATATGAGCGTATTAATATTTTTGATGTTGTCATAAATATGATTCAAAATCTATACATTCTTGTGATTGGCCTCCGTAGGTTACTTATGTCCGTACCATATATATTTATATATCATTATTTATTTAAGATATATTTAAGAATATGCACGAATGTGAGATAAGCGTATTCCACACTTATAATATTGAATTAGTATATATTACAAGTCATGTATATTATAAATAAATTTCTTATAAGTTATATATGTTGTTCTTTATTGGATACATATTCAATATAATTTATATTTAATATATTATTGATAAAATTAAAATCCACATGATTTATATTGGAAACCATAGAAAATAAAAGATAATAAGAAAGACAATTTTATATGAAAACAAAAAATGATGGATGTAAAAAGAGAAATAAAGAAAATTATTAAATGATAATGATAGATACAGATTTGCAAATGTGGGATTAAATTTTCTATTAATGAATTTGAAGCAGAAAAGAGACAACATATAGATAAGATGATAAAAATTCATACACAAATAACTTAAGATGAGAAATATGTATCATAAACAAGGTTATAAATACAAATTTGTTTAAAGCAATTGAATGAGGCAAAAAACAATATAGACAAGAGTGTCATCATAAAGCATCTTTGCGACATTAATTTTGGCAACCATTTGCACACCATGTGGAAATGGCATGTACTTCTTACATATTTATTTCTATGATTTTGTCATTTTATGTGATGTGCATGGCACAATTTAATTAATATTAAATAATTCCTTATTTTGTGACTTTATTTAATGTATATTACACACTTGAATTATTTTCAAATGTTTTTCTCATTGTCATTTTATGTGATGTATGTGAGAGATTTGATTTAAAATGAAAAGTTTTATATTATATATGTTAAAGGTAATTGTAAGACACATGGATGCTAAGTTAGCACACCTATCTTAGATAAATTTATGTAAAAGACACCATCATTCTCAAAACATCTATATCAGATATGAGACATAAGAGGAACATGTGTATTTAGAATAACATCATTTGATATCTTTGACATTAATTTATCTAAAATAGCTATGTTACTTATAATGTGACAAACAATATTAAATTACTAAATATTTTAGTACAACATAATATATTAACTTATTTTTTTGTTAAAAAAATATATTTTCCATATATAATTTATTAATTATGATATTACTATACAATTTAATACTACTACTAAATGTGTTCTAATTTAAATTAAAAAAAAAAAACAATTGACTTATTTTATATGAAATTCCCTCAAGTAACGTAAATTATATATCATGTATGTAAAAACAATTAATGTCCCTCATCACCCTTTTTTTCATGTAACTATTTCTTTAAAATTACAATTAAAGTTATTATTTCATCCCAAAACATATTGGCAATTTATTTTTTCTGTGCTCCATTTTATTGTTGTTAAATGGTCGCATTATGACTACAGTTAAATATCGAGATGATAATACTTTTCAGTGTGCGGACATTAAAATGTAATAATAAAAAAAGTCATAGTCGGTAGCTTCCTCATCATTTTCAGAGAATCCCCCCGTTTCATCTGGTTCTGGTTACACCTCTAAATGCAATCAAGATGTTAAGATATGCGCCCTTTGGCAGTTAAATTGATTTACCATATGGTAAATTTGATTCCACCAAAATTCAATCTTTTTGTTGTGTGGTCTTCACTAATTTAAGTTGGTGCTATTTTCCAATTGGATTCCTTTAAAATTGTTATGTTTTTTGAGCCATCATTAAACACGTAGATATTAAGCAAACAAAAGTCATCAATGTCGTAACCCAAATAGTTTTCGGATTGGATGAAGTCAAACAAAGTAAATCTTGAGGATAAGGAAATATGGAATTGTGTGAAACCTGAAGCAATATATTTTAAAGATATTTTTTTTAATTTTTTTTTGTGGGTGTCGTGCTTCCGCCGCTCTTGTTTTCGGTTATGTATAGTATTGTTTTCTAGTCGTGACATTTCTCATTTTTTTTAAATAACCATTTTATAGTAATATAATGATGTATTTCAATTATAAATATATATGCTTTTTGAATTGGATTTGTCAAAGGTTTAAATGGATCTCTTATTGGAAATCATATCCTGTTATTTGGAACCACAAAAATATAAGTTTTTTTTTTAATATTAGATTTTATCGGAGGTAACATCACAAATTTTCCATGCAATTTTTCATTTTCAGATTATTCATTATACAATATTTTAATCTCAAATTACTTACATCTTTTCTCAAAGGTAATGAATAAAAGTATATATCACATACATGTGTATATTTTAATAAAACTAACACTAATAGATACATATTTATCGATACAAAATTCACATATTTTAAAAAATTGTTAATTATTACCAACACAAACTAGTTTAAGCTATATGTCAGACAAAAAATAATATAAAATGTAATGGATTTATTAATTAGTTTAACACATTTCAATGAAAAAAACTATATAACAAATCTAAAATTCAAACCTAAAGTATTATTAAATAAATGATTAAATACAATATTAAAACTAACCATAAGAAAATTAATTAAAATCTCTAGAAATTAGAGTTGTTATTTAAATAAGTGGAACCATCCTCTACTATTATAAGCCCATACCATCTCCATCAAATTGGGAAAAGGACTTAAGAGGTATTGCGGGTGAGGGGTTGAATCATGTGTCTTCTCGAAAATGAAAAATAACCCAAATTTGTATTGATTTTGCTCTATTTAAAACATTTATATTTTGATTACATGTAGAAAAGCATAAATAATTAAATAATTATGCATGGGATTTGTAATGCATTCATACAAGTGATAGGTTCCAATGAATACGTGCCTTATACCATGCCACCTAATTACTCATACCAAATTAATAGAAACACACAATGATGTTCACATGCACAACATGTAACACCCGCTAAAACAACCCACTTGAGACCCATGAACAACCTAGGTTTAGTTAGAAAATTATGGAATAATTTTTTTTAAGTGTTAACAACCAAAGTCATGAGGACAATAAAATCCAACTAATAGTTTTTACCATTATAACAATTACTAATTCCACCTTATAAAGCAATGAGTGTAGTAAATCCACACCTAGCTCAAAACTCCTTAGGGATTAATTTAATCACGGATTACATTAACATTTTAGCTAAATATTCCCTAATTAAAAATTTTAGGGTTAAGGTACCAAAACAATTAAATACCCGAGGTACTTAATTCCACGAGATCCAAGACAAGAGAAAGGTTTAAATATAGGGGGAAAGAATACATAACTAAAATTATCTTTGGTTAAAGATTCAATTTAATTTTCCCATGATTAACGTATTTAAAAATTCCTAAAAACATTCCCATTAGATAAAGGGAATTTCCTCACCTTTCCGGTGATATAAAGAAGTCTTCTTAACTCCTCATATTTCTCAAGTTATGGGCCGGCGGAACTTGGGGTGAAAATTTTCCCAAGAGTGGGCCTGCAGGCTTGGGGAGGAAAATTTTCCCCAACTCGGGCATGCAGACTTCAGAGAGAAAATTAGCCAGGAGGAGAAAAGCGGACCGGAGGAGCGGGAAAGAAAAAATTTCCCCAGACGCAGGCCAGTGGAGCTAGCAAGGCATTTAGCATTTTTGCCCTTTTGGGATAAAGTGAATTTTACACCTAGACCTCCACTGACGCCCAAGGAGGCCACGTGGCAACTCCTTATTGGTTGTGGGTCAGCGGGTTAGCGGGGAACATTTGAAATTTTTTTCTTAAAATTTTACTGAAGCGTTAAGGCTTAAAAAGATCCACTCCCCCGTTGATGCCTCTTGAAGTGACGCGGCAACACCTGATTGGCTGCGGGCTGGCAAGGCTGCGGAGGAAACTTCCAAATTTTTCGCAATTTTTAAAAAAAAATCACTTAAGTTTAAAATCAATCCGAGCCTCCTCCGACACCCAATGAAGCCATGTGTCGATCAATGATTGGTTGCGGGGCCGCGGAGGAAAAATTACCTAATTATCTTTTTGGACTTAGATCATTTTTAGACAAAATGAAGGCTTACGGATTAGCGGAGCAGCAGAAAACTTCATGACTTTTCAACTTTTGGGAAAAAATAACAAAAGGAAAGTTTTAGCCCGCGGGTCTACCTAAGAATATTTTATTCATTTAAATTTGACAGTTAGATTATTTTTGAGCCCAAAATGAAGTAAAAACTTCAGTTTGCCATAACGTTTAATAGGGAACTCAGTTTTTGGAAAACGAGGAATTTCTGGAAAGCTCTCGAAGTCCTCTTTGTACAAAAACCTTAATAATTTTATTTTGATAAATTTTAAAGGGTCAATTTTGAGAAAACGTCTTTCTGTCACTTAGAAGTGAACTAGTATTTTTAACTTATCAATTTTGCTCAAATTTGTCATTAATTCTTTTTCATCTTGCCAAATAGGCATGAAGGATTTCACTTGGAAGGTTTTAGGATAGATTGCAAGATTAAATTTTCTTGATTAATTTGTATTCGAAAATTACAAATGCTCACACAGTAGAAGACCTACAATTTCACCTTTACTTGATTTGAAGGGTTCTTTAAAAATTTCTTGAGTGTTTAAATTTAGTTTGGGGATCATTTTGATATCATTAAGTCCGATTGAATATTTCATTTGTCTTTTATATATTTGTAGGGTTGTTTTGGACATTTGATTAAAAAAAAGGAATCTGCAAAATATATGGTGAAGTAGAAATGAAGTTTGTACATTTCAAGAACAAAGATTAAACTATCTCTTTTGCCATGCAATGAAAAAATTGAATTTATTCCATGTTGGTGTTAAATAGTTTTCTTTCCTTCAATCAAAAGATAAAGACAAGAATGTAATTTCTATTCTTTTATTTTTTTAAATTAAACATTTCAAATGAGACAGAGCAGTGCAATATTTCTTCATACGTGCTTTATTTTCACTTTTATAAACAAAGATTTCCTACTGTATATTAAACACGAATTTCCATTGGAAATAATATCACATGAACAAGGAAAAGCACTTCTATTATTTGAAAGGAATATCTTACAACTTCTTTAACATTTATTTTCAAATTACAACATACCAAATGCATATCTTTATTTTTTGTTCATAGGACTGAATACAAGATATATTCTTCCATAATCAATTACAACTTTCATGGCTACAACAGAGTAGTCTTTCCAACACAATAATATACAAGATCATCCACTTCAAGGTGGTAATGGTTACAAAATTAGTTTCACAAGGGACTATTAGAACTCTGTCTTCTTCCTTAATTACAATATACAAAATACAATTTCTTCCACATTTACGCAAAAACAGAAAACAAAGTATATCTCTTTCACATTTAGAATTATAACTTTCATAGCCAATAAAAAACATATTTCCATCAAAAATAATGTACAAGGTCATCCACTTCAAAGTGGGAAGGGTTCCAATAAGTATAATCTCAACAAGGATTACCAAACTTGTCTTTTTTGTTTTCTCTACTCCAGAACAACAACATGAATATCCTCCATTTTCTTTATTTTAATTTGATCACAACAAAACAGAGGGAAAGGAAATTCTCTCCACCCAACCAAGACATCCAATGAAAAGGAGAATCCACCCTTCTTCATTTTCCCCCGAACCCCAACCATATTGCAATAAAGAGATGTTTTCCAACTCATGGAAACAACAGGCTTCCACAACACAACAAGACAACATTTTCACATTTTAAACATAGTCCAAAAAATTAAACTATAATTTGCAACCACATTAGAATACATAGACAAACAAAACTTAGGCTTCATCATGCAAGCCAAAGGAGCAAGAAACTATGGGGGATGCTACTTATGCCTCCCAAAGGGGAAATGGGTATCACCACCTGAGAACAAACTGCATATATATATATATATATATATCAATATCATTTCAGATCCCTGACATACCCTTATGCCTCCCCCAAGTACCCCTTATTCCTCGTATTTGCTTATGCCTCCCCAAACTCTTATGGCACCCCATAACGAGTAAAGAATTGCAAGCTATTTCTTTGTAAGGTGGAACCTAGATTCCAACTCCCTCCACACTTATACCTCCCCAAAACACTTATTCCTCCCATAGAAATACCCCATAGTCTTCTCTGACACCATCCCTAGGCCATCTACCCAAATAGCCCACACACATGCCAAAACATTCACAACAATAACATTTGCACAAATAAAAGAAGAGCATTTAAAGAGACAAGCTCTTACCTCTCCATAATGGAGTTTGTTCCAAGTTCCAAAAAACAATATTTCTAATGCTAAGCAACTCAAGATCAACGCAACATAGGCCTGTAAAAAGTCTGTAACTTTCTTCAGAAGCAAGAGCTCTAAACAACAAAATAATTCGCCCCAAAATGAAGTATGCAAAGTGACGCAACCCAAAAACAAGTTAAAGAATTCCAATTTATGGAAGAGGGAAGGGAAGAGGATGAGGTGGATCCATGTAGGATGCCACTTCACACATCCTCAAACCCAACACCAAATTCAACTTCATTCTCCAATGGATAATAAATAGGTGGGTGAATAATATGACAGTTTACTTACACACTCCAAATCAACCCCGCACCCCATAAGGACTGAAATTAAAACATGTAAGAAAAGTGCAATTAAAACCTACAATTTTTCTTCCCTAAATGCATTATAAAAGTCTAATTTTAACTCTCTAACCATAGGTATGGTTGGTAAATAAATTTAAGAGGTATGGGACAAGTTTAACTTGTCCCAGAAGCCTCCAAAAACAACCTCTAAGGACAAATTCGAATTTCCAAGAAGGTGGAGTGTTTTACACTCAAAAGTTAACTTACACATCACTTACATATTACTTACACATTTCTTATAACACTATAGATCATGGCCAACAACTCTCATTAATTACCTTCTTATGACATACTTGCTTTTATTTATTTTAACAATATGATTACTCATAATATTTACACACCATTTAATAATTAATGAAAGAGGTAAATGCACCACAAAATAAACACATGCAAACATTAACAAAGGGACCAAATAAAATAAATACATAAAACCCCTTGGTCAAATTTAAAGGTGATTTCCCCCCCATGGGAATCCCTAACACAATCAAACACCAAAAACAATACAAGTTTCCATGGTGACCTTGTTGAATTCATCTAGAATTCCAATGTGGTTGGTCTCCAATACCCAGATGTTTGTTGTGATATTTTAACCTGTAAAACACGAGTATCTCCTTTGGCTTCATGGCCACATCAGAACATCCAAAATAATATAAATAAAATTCCAGAATCATCTAGATATATGAATCAAAACAACATCCAAGTAACCAACAAGATCATTTACAATTTTACTCAACAACTATATCATCATCAAATAATTTCCATTTCTAGGTCTACCCACGATATCAAAATATCACATGTCCAAACAACATCCATAATATAACCATGTCAAATGGTATATCAACATCAATATATAAAATGTCTCGAATAACCATCATGCATCATATATGAATCAAAGTCAATAATAATCCATGCTTTAACATCTAATCATCATACTAAATCAAACTATAACAATGTCCATGGTACAGTCAACAGTGTCATGATCAGTACCAAAAGGTGTCAAAGGGAAGTGGGCACTACACAATATGAAATAATAATCTTAATATATAACTTCATTGGAGGAAATAAAGTTTCCAACACAATAAAATGAAAAACTTATTTTAGTATTGACTCTCAAAAATTATAAGGATCCCAAGCAATATTTTATACATACACAAAATCCTAGTAGTTGCAAGATTTTCAAACCTCTTCTTCGAACCAAAATTGGTTCTTTTGAGCACACACGTGTCGCAACTAACTTCCATAGTTTTGTCTTTAAAATAAAATCTCTAAACTATAAGTGTCTAACCCCCTCAGTGACCTCAACACACATAATTCTAGGCTAATCAATCAATTATAGAAGTTTAAAATGTTCAACTTCCCTCACAATAACTTGTTTTCTTATGACTCTTTCATTTTTATCATTTATAAATTCCAAACCCCTAGGGTTATTACATCTTACTTGTGCATTGATGTGTGACATTAATCATACCATGGCATGTGTTATGTGCTACATATTCAACCTCATATAACTACACACACAACCATGTGTTGTGCACAATTTTATTTCATCAAATGATTTCACAAGTCATCACACATTACGTAAGAGTATGTAGTATAAGCCCAACTATGAAAGACTCCTCATTGTGCATAAGTCCAATGTTTTTACACAAAATACTAAAATATATCAAAATATTGACAAGGTATTCATGTAAGGATTTAAAAAACCATTACATCAAGATTATAGATCTTCCCAAATTTCGTGTCAGTTGTCTAATGATACAGAAAACACAAATATTTGTTCTCCAATAAAAAATGGTTATGCACACGCAAAAAGGTTGTACAAAGTATTTTATTACTACTTTAAGTATTATTGGGTGATCCAAGATTTCTTGAAAACACAAGTTCTCCTACATCTTACAACTTGGGTATGAATTATGATATCCTTTTCATGTGCATCCCATGAGGTCTTCTCTTGAATTTCCATGCTTAGAAATTTTTGATGCACTCAACCTCATCACATATTTATTCTCAACCTTTCCACTTCACCATAAATTATTTTTTTCCTTTTTTTATCATAATTTAATCAAACCATAATTAATTATCCATCTAATTTCCTCACATAATTTCTCTAGTATTTCTTTCCTCTAATCTAACTCTTCACAATATGCATTTTTATTTTATTCAATTATTTTTCTCACTCGATATATGTACAAATCCACCACATTGAATATATGAAACATTGATATCCCCTTTAGTGACTATATTTATTTTGGGTTAGACATGAAATTCCTCAGTACCTTTATGTGGTCCAATTTTCTTCCACTTTAGTAAGTGACATATGTTTTTCTTAGGAACCTTTCCTTCCTTATGTCGGTTAAGATCATGTATATTCAACTAAAGACTCATGTTCTCTTAATTTCACATCTATGTGCCATTTATATTGCAAATTTCTCTTCTTCAATTGTGTTCACACTTGTTATTGCACATCATGTATGTATTCCTTCAAGTCTTATACTTCTTCACTATCCTTTAATATATAATTTTGTACAAATTTGTGACACCTCTTGGACTATTTCCATATATGATATCAAACAAGGTCCTTCCAGTACTTCTATTTACTAAATTATTTTATGAAATTTTTACTTTCTATGACAAAATGTCCCACAATTTTGGATTTTCTCACACTAATCACCTAAATAGGCTACCAAGACTCATGTTATACACTTTTATTTTACCATTACTTTGAGGACGACATGAAATATTAAACTACAACTTAGTTTTACAATTCCTTCTCAGTGTCCTCCAAAAATTTCTAACAAATTTGGTATCTCTATTAGACACAATGTTGAGTGGAAATCATAACCTCACATTTTTTTTGAAAAATATCTACATTTGTATCATCATTAGTACATTTTTATACAAACAATTGATCCAATTTATATAATGTATACATCATAAAATTATTAGACTCATATCCATTATACGTTAAAGGAAAACATAAATCAAAATCCATATCAAGTGCTACCATGGTTTCTCATGTACTAATAGTTTTTGATACAACCCTTAATTTTAACTTATTTTTTCCAAGTGGAGAATATTACATCCTTGCACATACCTTCATATACCATTTTCTAACATATTCAAAAATTAGTTTTCACTTAGTTATGCTAATATTTATTCAAAACCACCGTGATTAGTTAATCATCCACTATACTCCTTCAAATCATTTCACATAAATCCCCTGGTATGAACAAATATGTTTTTTTGGGAACTAATTTGTCTTGTAAGAGGTATTCTAACCAAGATTCTATGTCCTTGCTAATGATTTCTATGCATTATTTACATGTATTCTTGAAATCTTCATCTTTTGCATATAACTCCTTCATGGAGTCAAATCCCATGGCTTCCACATACATTTTTGTCAATAAGCAACAACTTGAACTCAACACATCTACAACTGACTACTATACTATATATTCCTATTCTTCAAGACGAATGTATAACTTTACAAAAATTAAACAATTTTCATATGTCATTAATTTAACTTAAGTTGAATATTTAGATATAGAAATGTTTGGAAGTCTACATATAATACAAGCTCCATGGGAAAAAAATGTTTCTTCCATTTCTGTAGCGATTTCTCTATGGCATAAAAATCCTAATCATAAAATGAATACTTCCTTAGTTTTTAATTCACTTTATTGTTGAAGTAAGAAATATGATTAGCATATTGAATCATCACAAATCTAATCGTAATAGATATAACATCAAAATCAACATGAAATAACTTACTATAGTTAAGGAGTTTCAACATTGAATATTCTATCACCTTCTTCTTCAATTACAATATAAACTAATAATAACTTGACTTGTCTTCTTGAATATTGAATTTTTTCGTGACAGGATGCAGGGGTGCCTTAACCCTATCGAAAACTATGGTGGCGTGGTTCCAAGCTTCGGCCGTGGAATAAATGGATCAATCCCTGGAGGCGAGGATGGACAAGGGCTTGGGAAACTTTGCATCAATGAAATCGTTCATATCCATAACACCCAGGAGGATGATGTGGGGTTTTTTTAGGGTGTTTTGGTAGCTGATCTTGCCTATGATGGAGGCTCGGGTGGGAGGAAATACCAACACCCTTTTTCGTCAAAACTGAAAGACCATGTAGTTTTTGTTACTTCCCATGCTCTTGTTTCCCTGATTCATGGTTTTATGAAGAATGGGAGTGAAACATTGGATGGTTCCCCTCTATTGAACTTATCCTTAGATGATGAAGTTTCTGTATCTAACGTTCAGGTGGTTTTGAAGTCTATTTGGAGGCTACAAGTTTGGGAGTTTTAGGGAAAGTTAAAAGTTTTGCTGAGGTGACCAAATCCTCTATCCGTCATCCACTTAAGGCAATGGCTCATGCCAAAGCTTCCCCCTCTGTGCATTTTTGACTAGATGTTTTGAAAATAGAGGTGTATTTCAAGAAGAAGGGCATTATTTACATATTCAATAAAAATTTCCCTGGCCTGCCAGCTCTTCATGATTGGATCTCTTCATCTTGGAAGCCATTAATATATGGTAATTTCAACCAGAGGTTTTTTCATTGTTGTATTTGATATTACCTCTGATAGAGATTTAATTCTTGCTAGATTATGGGATTTTCAATTCCACTTTTTTCTCTTGAAGCCATGGTTTCCCATTTTTAATCCTTTAATGGAAAATTTCCAAATAAAACTTGTTTGGATTCATTTGCCATATCTCCCTCTTCAGTTTTGGGATGAGAAATGTTTAATCTCCATTGGGAATACTTTGGGAAAAACACCGGATATTGAATCAAAAACTTCTTTGTATGAGTATACTATGTATGCCCGCATTCTAGTTGACTTGAACACTTCAATGGACTTTCCTGCTTCTATTGATCTTATGGTTGAGGACAGAATATAGACTCGAAACATGGAATTTGAAGGTTATCCCTTTAGATACAGAGCTTGCTTCTTGCTTAGACACTTAACTGTGGATTGCAAGTTTGGGAAGAAACAGGCTAGTAGACACAACTCTTGGTGGAAGAATGCTGATCCAAGTCTTTTGGTTGTTGACATTCAATCGAATTCTAGGTCTGAGGATGGATCTGTGAATGAGGATGTTTAAGCTTTAGAGGTGGCAATGGATTCCCCTTCTTCTATCCCTATAGAGAAGGCTCCTTCCCCTCTTTCTAAGGTTAGGACTTCATCACTTCCTCTTGGTTACAAGGAGGAAAATGATCATTTTGAAATCTACATTCTGGTCCACACAAATGAAAAGTAAATACGAATTCTAGTGATGGTTGGTCTATTATGAACAGAAGGAAGAAAGGGAATAATGAATCCCTTAAGATGTATCTTAGATCCCATGGGAAGGGGTCCCAGAGATAATTTCTTAGCTTTGGTTGTATTTGTTTTCTTTACTTTTGGTGCTGCTGGTAGAGGCAGCCTCATTTGTTCCTCATCGATATATCTTCTCTCCTTTATTGTACGGGGAAGGGCCCCCATAACCATATTTTACCCTAAATCAATATATATATATATATATATATATATATATATATATATATACTTCCATAGTCTACAAAATTATTTTCATATAACTCCTCATCACTCATATGTGTCATCATGGGATATTTTATTTAATTAATTAAAAGTCATATTTAATTAATTAATTAATTAATCACAATATTATATAAGGTAAATCTACAAATATCATAGAACAATAAAAAATTAAATTTACTAAATGGTAAATAGAAATAACACATATAAAATAACATATAATGTATGGAAAAATTGAGCTAAAAATAACGTAAAATCATTTCCTTTTATTGATTAAAGGAATTAAAGTTTCCCAACATTGTAAATATTCAATTCTAAAAATTCGCTTGGGTCCCACAAATTGATTATCATAAATGTTCATGTTGAATATTTCATTTTGATAAAATTACAATCTCAAATCAGATCACCCTATTATATATGGGTGGTTATTTAGTTGCACCATTTCACTCATTTAATTTGTTATAACTTAAAAATTAATTAATTTTCCACACTCAGGTGGAATGGACCTGCAAGTTTTAAATAATATATGGATATGTATGTGAGGTCCCACCAAATGTTACCCCACTTAATATTACACTCGGACACCTCCCGTAATGTTAAGTGGGAAAACATGCCAAAGTTTCCTTTTTGTATAAAAGGATTTACAATTCATAAATCATCCATGATTATTTAGGATAGCATGTGAAGAAGGATAAAAATTTATGCCTAGGTGAAGATTATGTATTATAGACTACATGATAAATATTTTTTTATAATTTAGATCCAAATTTCCTCAAGGAAAAATTCATACACAAAGTTTTATATGAGTTCATGGAGCCTTTCTTAAAAGAAGTATCTTCCATATCCAATGCTTCATTAGGTATTAAAAGTAAACTCATGCAATGTGATCATTTACGTAAGTCTCAGTTGTAATGAGATTTTACAATAGAATAAGCATAAAATATTTTTAAAAAGGACATTAGGAGGTGGAATTTTTATGTACACTCCCCCTCAATGGAAGCATTAAAAGGCCTAACATTGCATGGAACTTGAAGAATATTGTGGCACAAATTGTCTTCATGAAAATATCTACAATTTGAGCATCTGTAGGATAGAATTTAATATCAATATCACTATTGAGGACTTTGTCACAAGTAAAAAACATTTGAATATAGATTTTTCCATCCTTTGATGATAAACTAGATTTTTTGCAAGAGTAATAAAAATTTGAATATCACATAGAAGAGGTGGAATTCCTTTGACACCCATATGAAGTTCTTCCAACAGTTGCATACAAATATCAATATTCTCCATCCTTGATGATAAACTATATTATTTACAAGAGTAATACAACTTTGAATCTCACATAGAAGAGGTGTAATTCCTTTGAAACCCATATGAAGTTCTTCCAACAATATTTTCAGCCACATGGATTCTCTAGTTTCTTCCATAACATTTCGATATTTATCTTCTGTAGAAAACACACACACACACACACACACACACACACACACACACACACACACACACACACACACACACACACACACACACACACACACACACACACACGTTATGTTTCTTATTTCTACACCATGTGATGGAAATTATTTCGACACCATGTGGTGGAAATTATGCAAAACTTAAAAAAAAATCCAAAAGTATACTTTTGACCTAAAATATCACCAACATGATTAGAATAACAATACTCATATAATTTGACATAATTAGAACAAGGATAATACAAACCATAATTGAGTATACCTTAAATGTATTTGAAAATAACTTTATCTATTTTCTAATTAACCTCATATATATCCTAAATAAATCTAGGAAAAACATCTAGTATATAAGAAATAACGAGTCTAGTAATAATTAAATAGATCAAACTACCAACAAGTTGCTTGTATAAATTACGATTTGTTTTCACACATGTAATTTTAGGACCAAGTTTAATACCAAACTCTTTACGAATGGATAATAATCAATCATATTGAATCTCATAAGAAAATAATTAACATATTGATAGTTGATACACAACAATAGATTTCTAATCCTAGAATATAGCCATGCCTTAATAAATCATGCAGAAAGGCCTACAACAGTCATTTCAAAAATACTATTTCAACTTAACTTTAACTTTGAAAATTAAACTAGTGATATCACTGCTAGTAATAAAAAAATCATCGACATATTAAATAAATTATTATAATATAATGATATTTGTAGTTTTAACAAACAAATCATTTTCCAAAAAATAATTACTAAAACACAAGGTCTTCGAAACAACTTTTAAATCTTAGCATACCAAGGTCTTAGAGCTATTTTTTAAGCCATACCAATATTTCATTAAGTAAATAGACGAAAATTTCTCTTTCTAGGTTACTTAAAACCTATACATTAAGTCATATAAATTTCTTCTTTCATATCATCATTTAGGAATGTATTTATCTACATCCATTTGATAAATATCCCAACCATACTTAGTAGATATTGACTTGGAGGATCTTAATTGTGCTCATTTTAACTAATGGGAGAAAAGGTTTCAACGTAGTCAATCGTGGGTTTTTTAATAAACCCGTGCAAGCCAATAACCTATGTTCCTTAAACTTATCAATTCCTCCATATAGAGTTTTATTTTATTTTTTACACCATTGATACCGTATAATAATTCTCTTAGATTAAGGAGAAGGGACTAGTTCACAATGTTTTACTTTTAAAGAGAGTATTGTATTCACATTTCATAGAATCTTTACCATAATTCATCTTGATTTACCTCTTCAAATGATTGTGGTTCACATTCATAAGTTTTCATTAAGGAATGATAAGTGTGTTGACTACGAGTCATTTTTATAATATTATCACGATGAGAATATTTTATAAAATTGCCAACCCCTTTAGGTATTCTAGATAGTAACACATTTTGAGAGATCTCCCCCTTAACCTCTTTATCTATATTTTTTAAACACTGATCTTCATCCTCTAGGACATATGTTTCTTATTCACGAGAAACATAGGAGGTTTTGGTAGAGGTTTCACAAAATATTTTTTCAAAGACATTGATATTTCTATTTTCTGTGATCTTGTGTTTAGATGGATAATATGATCTTTGTAATTTAGTTTTACTTCCATAACAATAAATATACATGAGTAGGATGTTGAATCGAGATTCTTTTTTTTTAAACTTTTAGAGTAATAAATAGAATTAGGACTATCAAATATTTTCATGTGAGAGATATATGGTGTCTTATGTATCCATTATTTTAGATTTCTAGTTCGATATAGGTATTTTCTAACAATTCCATTAAATTATGTACCATAGTAAATATTTATTATGCACATAGGAACTTAGGAACATTGGAATAATGAATCATTGTCCTATTCATTTTTAAGATAGTTCTATTTTTCCCTTTCTACAATATCATTTTGTTATGCAGAGTAAAGAGTGGTTAGCTCTATCTAAATCCCAGAAGACACATTAAATTTATAAAAATATTACAAACATATTCACCTCCATTATGTGTTTTGTTTCTTTTAATTTTTTGATTTAAAGAGTTTAGAACTGTGACTTTAAATTCTTGAAATTTAGATAGTACTTTATACTTTTTTTTATTAATGAAATAGGAAGACGTCCTCCTAGAGAAATCATCAAAGAAAATAACAAAAAATAAAATACCACTAAAATAAGGAACCTTGAGTGTACCTCTAACATTACTATGAATTAATTCTAAAATACAATAAGAGTTCGGATATTAATGTTTGTGAAATGGTTCTACATGTTGATTACCACATAAGCAAGTTTTACAAGTTTCATGTCCATAGTTCAGTTTAGGAAGGCATATCACAAGATTAATATGATACATATTAAATATTCTTCTAAATTTAAAATGTGCTAATATTTCATGCCAAACCGTAATTCATATTTATTGTTATTAGAAAAACAAGATTAAAAAGAGAAACCATTAAAAATCATGTATAAGCCATTATTATGATTACTAGTTGTAATAAATTTATCAAATTCATATTTAACATAACAATTATCTTGCAACAAAACAAAGTTATAGTTTTCTTGAGTTAGTTGAGAGAAAGATAATTTTAGCACAAGAAAAAGCAATTTTAATAATACACTTAGTAATTGTTTCATGTCTAATATGTGTATGCGTGATAAGATCTAAAAAATTAAAGAGCTTGTTATCACAATATCAACAATAGGGATGCTTCCAAGGTGTAGGAGATGGTCAGATTCCTATCATGAATACCCTAATGTTACCACTACTGTACACTGTTATAATAATTTTAGGATAAAAGGGATAAGAGAAACATGAAATTAAAGATGTTGATGCACCAAAGAGAAAAAGGATCATAGTTCATGTATGATTTCACAAGCGAAAAGAAAAAACACATATTTAGAGGTGTTGGAACATAATGATTAAGTGGTCTAGCCAACCCTTAATGTATATGGGTCCATCACTAATATATAGGTTAATATTTAATAATATTAAATATTTATATTTTCTATTATTAAATATGTTAAACTAGGTATATAATTTAGGTTAAATATTTAATATCATTAAATGATTATATCTATAATATTAAATATTATAAACCTAGGTGTATGTGTCAACCATTTTAGGTTGAAAAGGTTGGTCGGGAGACAAACTTGATCACCTTATATAAAAAGGACTTTAGGTCCTGATTTGATATATTCAAAATTTATATCAAAGGTGTGCAAATCAAGTGATTTAATTTTATCCTTAGTAAATAGGGTTTCAAAGGAGGAGGTGATCGTACTAGATGTAAAATAAGTTCTATGATGTAAAAGGTTATTTTCAAAGTGGTTTTTACCCTATTGGGGTTTTACACTATAAATATTGTGTCACCTGTGTTATTTATTTCTGTAAGTATTTCTTTATTTACTTATGTTATGATGTAATCTTTATTTAAATATTTATTGTAACATTATGTAATATATGAGTTGATTAAATCTGTATTTATTAGAATCCTCAAATTCGAACATGGTATTAGAGTGAGGTAAATTAAATAAATTAAGATCAAATGTTTTTTATTTTATTTATTTATTTTATATAGGTTTTTTCAACCAACCCGAAAGGGTATTTAAAAGTATCTGGTCCCCTTCTCTTTTTTCCAATTTATTTTGGCACTACATTTATGCAATTAAACTCTTGGTAAAAATTTTAGGTTTTTTTAATTTTAAATCTTTATTTTTTTTTTTTGGGTGGGGGGGAGATGTAATATGATATGATTCTTACTTTCATTTACATTTTGTAAATTATATGAAATTAATGTTTGTTTGAAAATTGATGTGTGCATAGGTGAAAGGGGCTTCAAATATTTTCATGTTTTCTATAATTTCAAATGTTTGTAGGTTAAATATTTCAGAAGGTAAATTCATACCCATGTTCTTTGGAGCCCTCTAAATGGGTTCATTTTAAAAAGCTATAGTTTATAGTTAATCTATTACTATATCCTATATAATTTGAAAACCATATTATCATTATTATTAAATAAAAATATATATAATGTAGAATAATATTTATATAATAATTTATATAAACATCATATTAAAATTTATATAGTTTTGGAAAAAAATATATATATTAAAATCCTTAAATCGTATTAAATTACATGGGATTGAGGGAAGATTTAACAGACCATACTCTAAGCCTAAGTTTGAATCATATTTAAATTTAACTTACAAATCTAGGCATACATAGTTTTTTTTAAAAAAGAAACAAGCTTAAGTTTGAATCATATTTTATATATATGGTTAGTTTAAACTGCTTGAAATATAAATTTTATTAGATTTGGTTTATATATGTTTAAAAAAAAACTTAAGTGCTTACTTTTTTTAGTAAGGGGGCCCTTGTTTATTGCTTAGCCATGAAGTGATTACTTTTTAAATATTAATACTTATTAAATAAAACCTAACATGTGTCCCTAACCATTTATATCATGCATGTAAGGGGGTGGCCCCATTCATTTATATCTTATAGTTTATAAATATTATATAAATAAACCTATTTAAAGGTTGTTATTTTATATAAGAGTGGAAGTGGAGAATGAAATGAGATAATATCTCAAGTATAAATGTGGAATTCTCAATTATACATGGAGAATTAAAAAAGAAGGGGGGTATTTTATTGGTGGTCCATGTGAACTATGGTAAATACTTATTGAAATATTGGTAGCTATAGTCACATAAAAGTTTTAAATTTTTTAACTTGAAGGAATTATATAAAATATTTTACAATATTTCTATAATTTTTAATATGTGCAAGGTAAAATTAAGAATAAATGAAGGGAGGAGACATGGTTCATCAAAATAGGAATTTCAATTTATTTCATTGGTCTATGTCCTTTAAACCCCTTAAATAAGGGTTATGTGTTGTTTTATATAAAAATAATATACTATAGTTTATAATTTTTATGAACTATATGTTGGTTTTTATTTACATTTTATAAACTATATACCTTTTTAAAAAAATGTATATATTTTTATACTATAAATTATAATATATTATTATAATGTATTAAAATATAACCTTCCTAATATTATACAGAAGAAGAAATTTTAGAATTTCACATTTTGGAAATACACAAGAAGTTTTGGATTCATTAAATTTGATTGTCAAATGATCATCACGGTAGACCAAACATAAGACAATATGAAATTCATTTAAATGTAAAATTTAAGTTGGACAGATCTTTGTCTATATTTATTTTTTTCAAAAATTTGATGTTGTTATGTATTCTTAGGGGTCTCTTCTTCACTTCTATATGGTCAAAAATATTTTTTATATAAATATGGGGTATAATGCAGAGCCCTTTATATTTTAGGCTATTATTTTGATTATGGGAGGTTAATTAATATTCATTTTAATGACATAATTAGTTATGATCAAATAGTTTCTTTAGATCTATAAAATTTAGATATGATTATATTAAAAGTGTTGTTTTTATTATCGATAAATATGTATCTAACTCTGTGGTACATTGTATATTATATTGGGGTGTGTTTTACAGGTTTAGGAAAATAATGGTGTCCAGTTATTTTTGCCTTGACAAAACCCAAATCCTTAATGAAATAAACTACAACATTTGGGTCAAAACAAAATTTATGGTGATGAAACTCTAGACGATTGTTTCTGGATCTGAGGATGCTCCCGTTTGTTATCAAGCAACTGTAGATAACATCAATGCATTCTTACAATGAATGTAGGAATCTCTTTCTATGATTTTGCGCAATGTGAACGATGAGAACCTTCTACACATTGGTAAATCGAACATCTGAAAGAGGTATGGACACAACTAGAATCCATGCATGAAGGATACTTGGTATATCAAGGATAGTAATGAGAGTATAATAGCTTAAGGAATTTAAACAAATGGTCAATATATTTTTGATGATTTCTCTTCTGCATCTTGTTTTATATCTCATAGTTTGAATAATTTAAAACTATAGCATGAAATGTTATGACATGTTAATTATCAAAGCTTATATAAAATCTATAGATATAATCTACTGAAAGGTTTATATGTGTTTTCTTCTTCTCTTGAAGTTACTTCATTAAATACTTCTAAATGATGGTTTTGATTCTGATTTAGTAAATGGTCATAATGATATTTTGATGTTATAGATGTTTTTGAAACTCTTATCTTCCTAGATAAGAAATTAAATTGGGCTCAATCTATGTTAGAAAGTTCAAATGCTATTAACTTTAGGAAAATGACTAGAAGCCATCATATGTACCATGCATTAATTACCTTGTATGAACCTAAGCTGTGAAGTATTGTAGGGTCTAGGTGGATATACAAAGTAAAGTATAATATTGATGGTAGTATTAACAAACATAAATCTAGACTTGTTGCTAGAGGTTTCAATTTGAAACTTGGTATTGATTATGTTGAGAAATTTTCCCCTGTAGCTAAAATGAGTACTGTTAGGGACTTATTTGTAATTACCACTCAGTTTGGGTGGAAAATCCACCAAATAGATAAGAAAAATATTTTTTAAAATTGTGATTTAAAAGAATAACTTTACATGTTTTAACCTATAGAATTTGAGGAAACTAGTAAAGAAAACTATGTTTGTAAGTTGAGAAATTCTTGTATGGTTTAAAACAAGCTCTTCGAGCTTGGTATGTGAAAATTGTTTCCTTCTTTAAACTTTTAGGTTTTGTTAATTGTTATTCAAATAATGATACATTCATTAAGAAATAAGGCTCACATATTATCATTATATGTATAAATGTTGATGATTTGCTTATAACTGGTGACAATTCTGATTTAATTCATATGATTTAAGAGAAATTGAAGAAGTACTTTGAAATGAATGAGTTAGGTATCTCACATCATGTTATTTATATGACTGTATTTTGTTCTATTTTTATTTTTCAAAACACAATATGCAACCATTGTATTGAAAAAGTTTCTTATGATTGATTGTAAACTATTTTCTACTTCAATAGAAGTTAGAATAAATATCGACCCTAAATCTGCATATGAAAAAAGTTGATTTTATTTTATATACAATGCTAGTTGATAGTTTGATTTATCTAACTATAACTAAATCATATATTTCCTATACAGTAGGAATTACTTCAAGGTTTATGCAGGAACCTTTTTTAGAGATCATTGTAATCTTGCAAAAAAAATAAATTGATATATTAAAGGAACAATCAATTATGGGTTGCATTATACTAATAATGAAAATGCTATCTTATATGGATTTTTTGATTCTAACCATACTTATGTTGTGTTCTAAAATACACTGGATATGTGTTCAAGTTTTTTTGGTGTAGGAACCATTACTTGGAACAAAAAATACAATCAACAGTCTACATTTCCTCTGCTGAGGTAGAGAAGTACAATGGAAGAAATAAAGAAGCCATATGGCTGTAGCGGTTATTGGTGGAGATACACATGGAAGTTAAAGAAAGTATTTCTCTTCTATGTGGTGGCCAGATTTGTATTACTCTTGATTAAGAATCCAGTTCAACATCATAGGATGAAGCACATTGGGATACATATACGCTTCACCCATGAGAAGGTGCTAAGTGATGACATAAATCTCAAGTTTTTGTTGACTAAAGAGCAAGTTGCAAACATCTTCACAAAGTCCCTGAGTACTGCAAAGTTTTATCACTTTCGTGAAAACCTTGGATTGTCAGAGTTTCCATTGAGGGGGATTGTGCATGAAAATGTAACCTCCTAATGGAACTTGGTTTTTGTAAAAAGACCTTCGGGCATTTGTAAATTACCTTTTGGAAAGTGTAAAAAAAGACCTTCGGGAAAGTGTAAAAATACCTTCGGGCATGTATACCTCCTTAGCTTCTTTTTTAGAAAGAAGTGTAGAAATATCTTAAAGGTGGTATTTAGTAAATTCTTTAGTGCTATTTGAATTTACTAGTAAACATCCAATACAAACATATTGTTAAGGAGGTCCTTGGTTGTAAAAGGCTCATATACGCTTGGGTTCAATAACCTTTTATGAGAACCTGTGAGAACTTGTAAAAATTACATATCATACTTAGCCACTGATCATGGGATGATCTTTGAGATTCTAAATCCTTTTATATGAAAAGGTAAATAGAGTATGATGAAGGTGTTATAATTCCTCAACCAATATGCTAGCCTAAAACCTTTATGGTGAAAGGGTTATAAATCCTGCACTGTACCACAGGTAGGTAATCTATTGGCATATGTTATGTTATCCCACTTAACATTAACGGGGAGTGTTGGAACATAATGATTAAGTGTTCTAGCCAACCATTAATGTATATGGGTCCATCAATAATATATAGGTTAATATTTAATAATATGAAATATTTATATTTTCTATTATTAAATATGCTAACCTAAGTATATACTTTATGTTAAATATTTAATATCATAAAATGATTATATTTCTAATATTAAATATTATAAATCTAGGTGTATATGTCAACCATTTTAGGTTGAAAAGGTTGGTCAGGAGACATACTTGATCACCTTATATAAAAAGGACTTTAGGTCCTCATTTGATAGATTTGGGAAATATATTAAAGGTGTGCAAATCAAGTGATTTGTTTTTACCCTTAGTAAATAGGGTTTCAAAGGAAGAGGTGATATATCTGGATGTAAAATAATTTCTCTGAATTAAAATGTTATTTTCAAAGTGGTTTGTACACTATTGGGGTTTTCCACTATAGATACGGTCTCACTTGTGTTATTTATTTCTTGTAAGTATTTCTTTATTTACTTATGTTATGATGTAATCTTCATTTAAATATTTCTTATAACATTCTGTAATATGTAAGTTAATTAAATATGTATTTATTAGAATCCTCAAATTCTAACAAGAGGGACGATATCAGCCATAAGAAAAACATACATATAAAGAAATATCTCACTCTCAAACTTAAGACATGGTGAAATAAAACCTTGTAAGTGCCACACATAGTAAACCATATAGATAAAAAAGAGGTAAGGGGCAAATTTAAAAAAATATAGAGGTAAGACATTATCCATAACCATATATGTATTAAGAGCTAAAAGTATACACAGTCTGATATCAACACAACTCAAGGTGGTATTTCATCTTAAAATCTCAAAAAAAATGTTAGAGGAACTCATAAATATCACCCCCCAAAAAGGCATAACAACTTTGTTTCCAAGGTAGAGTAATATTTTAAATTAGTGTATGATTGTACATATATAAAAGGAAGAGAGAAGATAAGAGGAAAAAGAGATGAATATATGCTCAAATAATATTTCTTTTTAATCTTTATCCACTTCAGAGCTCATAAAGGTCTGAAATGTTTTTATTTAAAGGTGATCCACCCATAACAACCTTTTGGTATATTCTTAACATATCAGCTAACATAATTATGATCTAATACCATAGAATAAACCTTATGAATTTACCAACAAATATTTGTTTAATTTTATTTTATGCCTTCATCTACAAATAATGGGAAGATATTTGTTTTAAATTTGATCTCTTGAGAAAATATCAATGCAATCCCAAGATCGGGAGAAAGGGGAATGATGGAGTTGTCACTTGTTTGATAAACCATTATTATACTCTATACCACTATAATATATCATCAATTAATCAACAACTCATTTAAATATTTTTTCTATATTTTGTGGGACCATGAGGGGAATAAAAGATCAAATTATCTTCTAGAATATATAATAATGGAAAAAAATTATTTTAAAGTGATTTGGGGGGGGGGGGGGGGGGTTATATGTTTTTTTAGCTACATGTTGTCATGTGTTTTTTCAAGGTCAAAAATCCATTTCAAAACATGACAACTTTACCCTAGTGAATTTGTTTGAAACCCCTCCTAAAACATCCTCTGCATTTTGTTTCATGACCAACTTAGCATTGAATACCTTCATAATGTTATGTATAACCTTATAAATTGTTTTAAATATGGCCATGAGGTTATTCGATCATTTCAGTTGAATGTTGTCAAAAGATTAAATCTCTGGTAAGCCCTAGAAGGTTATGCTTAGCCTTTTCGAGACATGTGTGCATTCATCTAGGATTTTTCAGGAAGCCTAAAACCATCTAGAGGTGGTATTGAGGAGTTGTAAATTTTATGTAATTTATTTTGGGAGATTTACAAAGTTTTCATGAGCCTTGGAGCAGTTGTAGTGAAAGCTTATTTTTCAGGGGTAAGGAGCTTGCAGTTGAAAATGGTACCTTAACTTTAACAGATTATTCTGGGAGGTCCATGATCATTCAAGAGACAAAAAATTAACATCAAAAATATTGAAGATCCCTCTTCATGATGGAATCACTAAATGCTTTACAATACATGGTTTCTTTTTAGGGAAGATCAGTTTGTGCAGACTCATCTTATTGTATTGAATGAAAAATGTGATTTTTTTGGAGAAGGAGGTAGAATAAGGTATTGGAAACCATCCCATTGATATTTTAATGATCTTGGGAGTCAAAATGATATAACATTTTTCATGAAAAGACCTCTTGAAGCTATAGGAAAAGTGATTTCAAGATTCAGGGACTTAGTCATTTTCTTCGTTGGATAGGTGGTGGGATTTACCATCCCGAATTTCCCTCATGTCCTTGGGATAGTGGGAACATTGGGAAAAATAAAATTCTCTCCACCTCTAATCTCTTGCTTTTGGTCCCTCATGTGACCTTCCCTCTTCTCGACGGGGTGCTAAGTTGTTTTGCATTTCAAAGTGTGAAGTTACATCATCTAACCCTGGGTTAATTTTACTTTCCCAACTGTCCCTAGGATAGTGGGGAAATTGGAGAAAATAAAATTTCCCCCACCCTTGGCCACTTCCTAGAATCACCATGTGACCAAAATTTTCTCCCCCAAGGTTCTTAAGTATGCTCTTCTCATCTCCCCATCTCCTTTCATTTTATTCTGCCACTTGTCATGATCAAAGTGTGAGGCACATTTTATTATCCCAACTATACCTATGATAGTGGGCGCAAGGAAAATCTACCCACCCTTGATGTTTTTGAAATCTATGTTTTAAATCTTGGTCATAACTTAAAAATAGATCGTTTTGATGCTTTGAAGACTCATTCAAGCTAGTTTTACCTCAATATTTCACCAGCTTGACCCACGTAGCCATTTTTTATGTCATGAAGCTCCAAATACCTAAAAATTCACCATAAATCCTATCGAGATTCATCTAGGGCAGCCATAACAACAAAAACAAATAAAAATCCATATCTTCCAAACTTGTAGGTGGATGCGAATGAATTTTTCTCATTTGCTTTTCATCCCACACACCTTCAAGAACACTGTAACAATAAAGAAGATGATGTCCATATTTTTTAATAGTAGAAAACCCTATTTTTGTTCCCTAGATGATTATTTTTCAGTTTCCATGTATTCTGGTGGGTGGATCGAGGTGAAATTTTGAGCACGGAATCCCTGAAGTGAGCAGAATCCAGTGAAGCCATTTTTTGTTGCAACCAAACACATGGGAAAGTAAATTTTATAAATATATTAAATATCTAGTCTTGTCACTTACTATAAATATAAATATTCCCAAAATATCATATTTTCCCATATTAGAGCAATCAAATATTAATAAAGAAGACAAACTAGATAACACAAGCATCTTTTTCGAAAAACAAAAAAAAACAAAAAAAACAAAAAGCAAAAAAAAATCTCTTCAAAAATAGAATTATTTCAAAAAAAATAAAATGACACCAAAAATAGTGTATTTAGTATGTTAGGAGATTCAAGAGATTTAATGTGAGTAGAAAAAGTAAAATAGATTAAAAAAACCCTAACTCCTACTTACTAACAATAGAAAGTGTTCATTTTCGTTGTAAAAAGTTCTATCTTCTTCATTGCCTCTCATTTTCTAGATATTTGTAATAATGAACTTAAAGTTTGATGGTTTGAATCCTATTTCAACCCTATGATAAGAATATTTAGATGTAGGTGATAGTGATATTGCTCACATGGACTTGGAGGATTTAAAGAAAGAAATGCTCGACGGTCCCAGGGAACATGGAGAAGATAAAGTGTAGATAAGTGGGTTATTTGTTGTGGGTGGTCACCCAATATTTGTTTAGAGTAGGGAATTTTTGTTGGCATGTGATAAAAACTATGAGCCAGATACACAAATCATAAGGGTTGATGATAATTCTATACTAGAATTTCTCACTCCCAAAAAAATTTCATAGTACATGTAAATCCTGACATGGAGAAACATGGTAATCATCTCGAAGGAATTTGTGTCAGGTGAATTGTCAAAAACAAAATCATACCTATAAGGCCTTGCATTGGGGTCATTATCGAAATAAGTAAGGAATCCCTCTCGTGTACTGAATTCTTGGTCTAGGCATGAATTTCAAGAAGGTTTTTTAGATGCAATCATCCTACTGAACAAGGTGATGAAAGAGGAGGCCACAAAGGATTTTAAGGATTAGATGGAACTTTTCATCCTTACCATCATCGAGGGAAAAAAATGATTGAATGGGGTAAGATAATCAATGATCTCCACTATCAGTTTTTTCTAGCTACAAGTCACCAGATTATTTGTAACGATGTCATACTTATCATATGCTCTCACAAGTACGAGATCATTCAAGGGCTTGAATCTCACACATAAAATATCCCAAAAGTCCCTCTCCTTTAAGAGGTGTCCATAATTTACACTTAAGGAGAGAAATTACCATTTTACAAGAGTGAATGATGTATTTGTCATGTTAGTCATAATATTTCTCTAAGGAAATCCTTAATTTAGAATGTCTTCATAGGATACTACTTTTATCCAAAGATTTGGGTATTTATTTAGATAGTTCTCAAATTTCTCATACATCATAGTATTTGGATTTGATCTCACTCCATGAAAATTCCGAAGTACGCTAGCAGAAAGATCTTGATGTTCGAGATTTACAAACAACTTACCTGTATCAATGGAAAACTCAAGAGCCTAAAAAAGAAAGGTTTGTCTTTTCCTATCTGCTTGGGAGTTTTCTCATGCAAGACTATTTTTCATGCATAGTATTTCGAAGATTATTTCAAAACATTGAATATCTACTCATACACATCAAGATCTGGTTTTGACATCCAAAGCAAGCCTTCTATGTTCCATCTCTCTGACTTACACCATGTTCTGCAAATCAAGGGTTATTGGGTAAATTTTCTCTATTGATTTCATAGTTAAGGAGCGGGATCATATGAGAATGAAAGCTGGGAAAATAAATAAGTTTGGGTTTGATTAGTTTGAGGAAGGAATTGAATATTATGGAACTAAATTGTATGACCTTGAGTATTAATTGATGAAATCATCACCCCTATCTCAGGTTTCTTGGAGCATTCGAGAATCAAGGGATATCGATGAATGAATGGAGGCAGTAATATAGATATATAGATAGTGGTTCAACAAGAAGATTGATGCATTCATCGAGCTGGGAGGTCTCAATACTCTAAAAAGATTGACATACCCTTATCTACTTTGAAGGAAAATGAGAAATATTCATTTTTTCTCACTATGAAATGATCACGGAAATAAATTCAATGCAATTTAAGCCAACTCAGTATAGGAGGACACATAAGAAGGAAATAGAAATCTAATATCTTATAGAAGGTATGGAATAGGGTAAAATGGATCCATTTATGCCACCAATCCTTCAACATCTTAGAGCATATCTTATTCCGCAGTTGAACCTAATCAACTGGCCCAAGATGCACCCTCTCACTTAGTGCCAGAAGTAGCTATCATTCCGATTGTGGAGCCTTGAGAAGATAATATATTCACATGGGTATGGGATATTATTGGATGAGAGACTTGCATGAAGTGATTCTGGATTTCTAAGCTATATCCACGATGGTGAAAGAAAAGAAATGAAAGAAAGCTCAAGTTACCTCTCGCTTTTTCAGTGACACTTCAGGAAACCATTACGTGGAGGAATCTCGGCCTAAGATCATCAATCCTATTAGTGAAATGACCCCATAATATTATGAAATAAATACTATTTTTTTGGGTCCAACAATGTAAGAGCTGTATGCTCACCTATTCAAAGAATCTTCCACTTGCCTCCTTACAAGAAATGAACAATATAAGGAGAAAATTGAATAACTAAAAGATCATGGAAGAACCCTTACCTCTTATGCATAAAACTTCATGGATCTAAATGTGTCTTTGTCTCTTCAAGTTGAATAAGTTACTCCCATTAATAGATTTTATCGAAAATCCATCAAAAATACACAAGGCTTCACCATGCATGGGAGGGAAAATGATAAGTGGGTGAGAAATATTCTAAAAAAAGGTAAAATGTTACTTTCTAAAGTTCTTTCATTTTTTCAATACACAATTTAAATTTCCAAAAAATTAAGGATTGAAGAGATGAGATTGAAAAAGAGAAGGACCATTTGGACCAGGTGTTTCCACTGGTGGTGGAAATGGGGAAAGTTAACTCTTCCATACTTGTGAGCAGAAAGGTATTTAATTTATCATCTAAATATTTTTCTCAATTTTGGGATAGAACTCTTGTCACTCCGTACAAGATGATAAATCATGATCTTGATGAATTGTAATCATATAAGGAACATACTTCAAAGACGCAAGATTATGTCAATGCATAAGTACAAAGAATTGGAGCACCTGCGGTTGATGAAAATACTTAAGTGGATGATCTACTGAAACAATTTGAAGATCTTGTCAAGAATATGTCTAGGGATCCATTTTATTTCAATGAAGACATACTAGAGTCTCTTTTTAAGATAAGGGTTTTTATATCAAACATTGCGAAGGAGAATCATTCATGGTTCATGAAATTCAAGAACATCAATTCTACCTCATAGAATTAGCTCAAATATTTCACTTTTGTACACATTCCTTAGGCTAAAAAGGTTACACCTACAATGCCTCGATAAAGTAAGGACTTAAAAGGGTGTGAGATCTTCCTAGAGGCACTCTCAAAAATTCTATCAGAAAGAAAATATCTATCGACAGAATCAACATCTTTATTCAAGTGCTTAACTTCCCCCTTCTCTCTTTCTACACCCCCTTCCTCTCTTCTGTCTAATGTTTTATTTCTTTATTGCAGGTTTACTTTTCAGTTTCATCTTACTCATTTAAATATGACTATAGTTGAAAATTTTAACAAGTTTCCCTCAATTAGTAAAAATGGGACTTAATTTCTTTCCTAGGAATATGAAAAGTAATAAATTCTAAAATTCAAGTGAAATGTCATGTTGGAGGCAGGTGAAGAGTTCTTTTTGAAAACTATATATTGTAATGGATTCCTCATTTCAAAGGGTTTTCAATTTTCTGAGTTCAAGAATAGATAGCTACAAATAATAAACAAAGATAACACTTCTTCTATTTTCCCTATCATATATTTCCTCTCTCTCTCATTTGCATATTTTTGAACATGTTAATCTTTTATGACCAAGAAGAGTGTAGAAAAATTTGATGACTAAATGAATGAAATTTTATGTTCATGGTTCATTTTGTCTTGTCATAATTAGAAAGCTTTCTTTTCCTTCAAATTGTGTGTTGTTAAAATCTGGTTAATAATTGTAATAATAATTTTTATCCTACTTGTAATATTAACCCCTTCCCTCATTTTCTCACTCCCACAATCTCCCCTTCCTTGCACGAGGTGCAAGAATTTTCCATAGGTGTAGTGGAGTGTTCCTATTAGATCCATGGCCCATTGGATAACTAAAAAGGCTTTTTTGTTGAAATAAAATAAAGAGATCATCCCCTTTTCCAAGCAAGAGGAACTTAATCTCATAGTGTTTCTCAAAAATCAACTAATTTTTCCTAGCGATAAATTATTTTGTTAATAGTTTTTGGCACCCATCGTGGGGAATATTTTTTTGTCTCTACACCACATCAAAACCAAAAAATACCTGAAAAATAAATAAATAAATCATTTTAAGAAAAGCCATAAGAGTCTCCATGTATGATCAATTGTCTACCACTAATGAATATTCTTGGCCCTCCCCCATTCTTAAGAACTAAACTTATTTTACATACCAAATAATATATTGCATTGGACTTGAGGGAGGCCATTTTGAAAAATAGAGTAAATTTATTTCATTACCACACAACTACAAGAATTCTGGATTCTGAAGAAGAACGTGTAGAAGTGTTGGAAAAAACAAGACAATCCCAAAATCAGCAAACGAGAGTCTAGAAGAATTACATTCAGATTGTGCATTCAAGTTAGTAGAAAAACACTAAACCAGATCTTCAAGAGCTAGTGGTGGGATTGATCCTAATTTTGAAGAACAATTGCAATCTGATTTATGACTTCCTATCATTTAGATTATAAGGAGAAAAACACAATGATACTTCCATTAATTTTACCCAACCTTGCATCTCGAATATTCCATTGATGGAGTAATAGTTCAACCATTGAACTATATCCCTCCACAAGAGGAGGTTGCTGAAGAAGTTATTGAAATATTCCAAGAAGATGAAGAATAATCCGAAGAAGAGAAACCACTAATGGCTCAACAAGCACCACTGCCTTGGGGTTAAAATACAGGTCCACTAGCTCTCAAATTTCCTTTACATGATTTTCCTAGAGGGTCACAAAATAAATTTCCCAAGTTATATGGTGATGTGAAGTAGCATCTACATGACCACATCAAAACTTTCATCACTACTTGTGGTGTGCTAGGAATGGAACATTAATATGTGTTAGTCCATCTATTTATAGAAAATTTGAAACATGCATCCGTGGACTGGTTTTACCATGTGCTAAGGAGGTCCAAAACTAACTGGAATGATATGAAGACCATGTTTAAATCTCAATTGAAACCTTCCGAGGATGTACATGATCTTTTGTCCCAATGGTCTCAGATCAAAATGGATCCATACGATCCCATGAGGGAGTTCATTTCTAAATTCAACTAATTTTTTTACAAGATCCCTAAAGCTTCCCGGCCTATGGAAGATAACAAGTTAAGATTCTTCACAAATTCTTAGCTCCCTAAGGTAATTTTCATGTTGAGAATAACTCAACCAAACAATTTTGATAAGGCACAAAGACTTGATGTTAAAGTTGAAGATGACTTGGTCATGTTGGGAAAGATCAAAAAAGACTTGAGAAAGGATAAAGCTCAAAGTTCAAATATAAGTACCATAAACTATTCGTTCAAAAAATTTCTAATGATGATCTCTCACTCAAGAAGAAGTTGGCTCAAGCTTACATAAATTGAGATTATCCTAAGAGAAAATTTCCAAATAACAAAAGAATTGATTTTCCGCCACACAGAATTTCTCTTGAGACATCTCCAATAAATGCAACATGTGATGGTGAAGAGGAAGAAGAAAAAATTCAAGATCCGCAGGGAGAAAATGAGGATGGAAATTTTCTTGGGATTGAATGTTTCGAATATTAGGTAAAAGTCAATTTCATTGAATATTATTTAGGAGAATATGATGATGACGAAGATGCACCAAGTTTCTTGTGTCCAGTGTTTACCCATTCTCAGTCCCAAAAGGGAGCTTCCTCTTCTATTGCTATGAAAAAGAAGAAGAAAGAAGATCCTTAGGTGCAAACTATAAAAAACAAGATAATTAACATAGGATCTCTACTTCCACCTTGTATGGAGTCTACAAAAGAGAAGCCTCACCTTTTGGCAATCAAAATTCAATCTGATGTACCAAGTAACTCCTCTAGTGCTTCTCCTAATTCCAAATATGTATCTACAACGGTAAATTCTCCTAAAACTTCAAAATCTCATAAATAATCAGCCACTTCTTCCCAACCAGCCACTCTATTTTCTAAAAATTCCCATTCTTCTAAGATAACACCTTCTTCATCCTCCAAAGCATCCACTACCTCTGGAGTGTCCACATCATCTATCTCTACTCCATTTGATATCATTGATCATGTGAACAAGTCCAAGGTTCATATTTCTGAATCTGAGTTCTTACAAACCTATCCAAAGAAATTTGAAAGACTTGTTAGTTACATTAAGGGTGGTAGTTCAAATTATTATGCTACTACCTCCAACTCAAAATTCCTACTACCAACACCACCTACCACTCGTTCATAGAACATATTTTCCCTAAGTGCATCTAAGAATCATAAAGTAGATTCATTTTACATTTCCCTCTTGATCAAAGGTCAGTAATTGAAAATTTTCAATATAGACTCATGTGTTTAAGATAATGTAATGCTGATAAAAGTTTTCAATTCTCTTGGGCTGACCTTGACATGAGCAACTGGATCTTGGTATTCTATGGAGTCTAAAGGGGTTCCACTAGAAGTCATAATTAAAGATGAAAAAGTAGCTCTCGCAAACTTCCTAGAAAATAAATTTATGTTGATCATATTGGTAGCGTATATCCCAATATATTTCTGCATGTTGTTAAGTAGAAGCTTTTGTAGAGATTTGGGAGGTGAGATTTAGATCGATTAGTCATCAACAACCATTCTAGTGAAAGGTGAGATAAATTTGTTTCCCATGTGAAATATGAATTACACTATAAAAAAATTAGAGGATGCAAAGGGTTACATATTATTCCAAGAAGGTGGACTTGGTAACTACTTCTTGACTTTTGAAAGAGATGAGAACTTTCCTTGTCTCAGGGAAGATAAAAAAACTAGCTATAGAAAATGAAAGATTATGGAAGTCATTTAAGTGTTTTATCTAGAGTAGGTGTTGTGATAACTTCCCCTTCAATTGAGTTGCTTCCTTTTGCCTGCAAATTAATATTGTGGAGTATGAATCCCTTCTTCTTGAGATGAAAGTAGCTGAATCTATGGGTATCAATTTAAGATGAAATGTCTTAGCAATGATGAAGTGATCGTTAAACAAGTTAGAGACAAAATATAAAGTATGGAACCTAAGGCTCCAGAATTACCAGAATAGATTATGGGATTACATAAAGTATATTGATTTTTTCTCAATTCAATCTATTCCCGTTGAGAAAAATAATAAAGTTGTTTCTCTTGAAATATCGGCTTCTCTCATGACCCTACATCCATATTTTAAGAAGGAAAAAGTGATTGTTGAGATTTTGTTCAAGCCGATTGTTCTAGATAATGTTAATCACTATCAAGTGTTCAATGATTTCAGTAATCTTCTTTATTTTGTGGAGCAAAGATATAATTTCAACAATCTCTTCTATGAAGAAAGTTATGATATGAATCAAGAGTCTATTGTAGATGAAGATAAAGGAGAGATAGATGGATTTAAATCAGAAGGGGTTATCAGACTCAACAGAAACAATATTCCAAAAGGCCTTGTGTCTCTTGAAGTATTGTTAGATAATCATGACTGGTTTATCAAGAAGAAGGAAATAAAATCCTCTCAGTGCACTGCATAATTTGAGAAGGATAATATTGGTATCCCAAAGAAATCGATAATGGTAAATGTTGAAAAGTATTGCTCACCAAAAGATAAAAGGAGTTTTGTCTCATTTTTTAGAAGATACTCTAATTTTTTAGGTTATTCATATGATGAGCTCAAGTCTTTTAGGCTAAAATAAATGCATCACTCAATTTCACTCAAGCCTGAAGCTAAGTATTTTAGGGAGAAGTAACGTCTGTATAACTCAAAGATTGTAGATACAATCAAAGAAGAGGTCTTGAAAATGTTGAATGAAAGAATAATTTTCCCTATTCACCACTCCATGTGAGTGGCCAATATTATTCCAGTCTGGAAGAAGAATGGAGAAATAAGGATTTGTTCTGACTTCCCGAATTTGAACCATGATTTATTGAAAGATAACTACCCACTTCCTATGATGGATCATATCCTAAAGGAATTCATTGGATAAGATATTTTTTTGTTACTTGATGGTTTCTCCCCATATAACGAAATTGAGGTAGTGGAGGAAGATAACACAAAATGGATTTCACAACTCCATGGGGAAAGTTTTCCTATCGAAGGATGTCATTTGGCCTTATAAATGCTAGAGAAACTTTTCAACGAGAAATAGATATTTCCTTCAAAGACCTCAAACTTTGAATTTTCATCTACCTTGATGAACTCACAGTCTACTTCAAAAGGTAGTGAGATCACTTAATACATTTAGAACATGTCTATATTAGGTGTCGATAGCGCGTGATTTCTCTAAACACTAAAAAGTATATTTTTAGTGTTACTGTAGGGAAAATCCTTGGACACATCTTGAACAAGGAGGGAGCCAAAAGTGATCTCAAGAGGATAAAATCAATTCAATAAATCTCATCACCAATAAACAATAAATGATTCCATTAATTCTTTGACAAGGTGAACTTCCTCTATCACTCTATTTTATATTTTACTAAATTGAAAAAGCACATTACTATCATGATGAACCCTCAAACAAGTTTCAAGTGGAATAAGGAAGGTAATAAGGAATTTTATGTAATCAAGGATATAATAGCTAGGGCTCCTACCTTCATATGCCCCAACTTTGACAAAGATTTCATTTTTTACTAATATGATTTGGAGAACACTCTTTTGGCAATTGTAGTGAAAAATAATGAGGAAGGCATTAAATCACCCATTTCTTTTATGAGCTTCCCATTGAAATATCATGAGCTGAGATACAACCAAATGGAGAAACATAGATATTTCATGGTCAAAGCTATAAATAATTTCATATTTTACATTCTTAATTCCTGCATTGTAGTGATGGTTCTAGGTTATGCAATCAAATCAATGTTAAATCAACAAGGTCAAGGGCTAAGATTGGAAATTCAGTGGAAAATATCTAGGATTATGACTTGGATATTTGACCTTCGAATCTGGTCCCTGGAAATGGATTTTGTAGGCTAATGGCTAAGGATGAGTCCCTTGTGACTCAAAATGAAAACAAGGAATATAAATGTTTTGAATGCATAAGTAAATACTTTCCACATGTTCTTCTTTTGAACACCACTAATGAGTGGTATTATAATATTTCCTACTTTCTCACTTATGATGAGTTCCCGAAACATATATTTTTTATTATTGGTAAATAGTTATAAAGGGACTATACCCTATTATAAAAAGGACTCAATAGCCAAATATAGCTATAAAGGAATAACAAAAGAGGATCAAAATCTAGATAAAACACTATGTCCAATAGTAACCAAAATATGGTTACAAACAAGAAACAAATCCAAACAGAAACTGCAACAATGCAGTAAAAAAGTAGCATAGAAACAACAAAAAGACCAAAAAAGAGCAGAAACTAAAATGATGCCCTCCATCCCAAGGGAGATTACTTCTTGGAAGCTTTGTCGATCCTGGATTGAATTGTTTGTAGTGAAGTGAACAACACCAAAGTGGTGATGTGCATTGGGTCAGTTGCATTCAACTTTGAGATGGTCTGGCTTCTCTCTTTTTCATTCTCCAAATAGTGTCAGGGATCCCACTAAGCATGATAATGCTATGGACATGCTTCTCTAAGAAGTCACTAATGAAATTAAAGATATCCATGTTGTGATCATGCATGTCTTTTGCTCTCCCCAATCTATTGTCCAGAGAGTTCAATTTCTTGTAAATGTCAACAATCTGATCCTTTCTAATGTCATTAACATCATATTTTTTTCTTTTTTCTTTCTACTTTTTCATGTGCTTCAGGGCTTTCTTTATCTACTTCATCTCTCTCCAAAGAATCCAACCTATGAGGTATGTTATTCCCCTCTTGATGCAGGGTCATATACATGCCAACATTACTAATATGCAACATATTTTGCATAACTTCCAGCTCTTTGGTGCTTCTAAGAACTCAGGTAGAGTGAGTGATGTCAGTTTTGGGAAGTTTGGGTTATTAGTCTTGGGTTTGGAAGAGGCATCCTGAATGGGAATGGGAGCAGTGGAGGTAGTTCCTGAAACATATTGATTATAAGTAAAGAAGGAATATGAAGATGAATTCAGCCAAGTATGTCATCTAGAATCATGTAGGCTCACATGGATGTTTCTTGAGGTGTGTTGAAAAAGAGAAACAAGAAAATTTGTTAAAGGCTTATCATGATCAGGATTATGGTGGTAATTTCTTTTCTATGGTCATTTCCCACAATATCCTACGAGGAAGAATTTTTTTGACTACCTTGTTTGCAGATGCTCAATAGTGGGTTTCCAAGTGTGAACCTTGTTAACAATTTGTAAGAAGACCACAACTTACTACAATTCCCCTTAGGCTAGTGGTCATTGAGGATCCATTCTAGCAGTGGGGCCTATATTTCATTAGTGTACTCAATCCTCACTTAAGTACAAGGAATTTCTATGTGGTTATAGTTATAGACATAAAATCGTGCACTTTAAGTCATTATTTAGTCTCCTTCTCATACTACTATTCATATGGTTCTTAAGTGAAAAGAGTAACAATTAACCCATATATTTGGCCATTTTACATTTATTTTTGTTCTTATTTTCAATCTTACACATGTACTTGCCTGATCTACACTTTCATACTATGTTTTTCTATTTCTAAATGGGGTACCCAACAAAGACTGGGGTGCCCTAGTGCCCTGATCCTATTTGTACTTCCCTCTCACTTTTTTGTTACTTTATAGCCGTTTGAGCATCTTATATTTTTTGGGGTAGGCATTTTCGTGGTAAATTACAAAATTAAAGCAAGTGAACCATATAAATATAAATTTATGTGACCATAATGAGGGACCAAGCACTAAGCACTTACTATCACCACCTAAGGTTGCATCCATCAAACACATCTATAGCTACATTTACATCCATCTAGCTCAATCACAAGGCACACAAGGATGGTTCATATGAATCACACTTCATAATAGGGGAGTCTATTGTTTTCATGTACACATTTACTATATTATATATCTAGTTACTTGTTCACTACCTCACAAAGTGCAACTAGCACAAGAGCTCCTAGGAAACAATTCCACACACACACACACACACCCAAAACTACATTGGTTCTGAGATGTAGTGCAATGTTCAGTGATAATTCCATCAATTTGATAGATGAGGACAATATGTAGACTAGGGCACCTAGATCTCAGACCAAGGAAACCACAAGCACCCCTATCCTTCTGTAGGCCACCCAGTCTAGCTAGACAATCCATACCTCTACTTTTTCAGGATTCTTTGTGAAGGTTTCCTCCTCTTGTTCATCTAGTATCCATTGCGACACAATCCCATGACATCATCAAATCAACTAAGGCCTTCTTAACCCTCCTTACACATTAGGGTTTAACATTTAATTTCTTAGATTTCTTTGGTAATATTTCAATATTTTATTGATTCATTTATTCAGTTATTTTACTACTCCTATAGCATTAGATTACACTAAAAAATATTTTATTGTATTTTAATAATTTTTGTAAACTCATACTCAATCTTCACGCTATTAGGATCCTCATTCTTTTTTATCATCCTAGATTCCAGTCATTGTGATTATCTGAATTAATGATTATTTTCTTGCAAATCCTAATATAAGGCATAAAATCCAACATCTTCTTTCTACTACTCATATTCCTACTGATATGTATCGAGACTCCATATACAATTATTTTATTGATGCAGTTTCTCAACATATTGCTTTCCTGTTTAATCCTCAAGCTAATCTTAATACCTTCGATAATGATCTGCCCTTGCATATTAGGATTCACATTTACAATGTGCATATCAAGTATACTTTAATTGAAAATGGATCTGAAATTAACCTATTACCTATGTCATTCCTTGAAAAACTAGGTCATTCTACTGCCAATGTTAGTCAATCATGTCTTTCTCTTCGTGCCGATAATGGCTCTGTTCATCCATGTTTAGGTTTCATTACTTTACTTATCATAGTTGGACCTATAACTCTTAACACGTTTTTATTTTTCATTGAATTCCCTATTTCATACAACTATTTACTTGGTCAGGCATGGCTTCATGCCACGCAAGAAGTTACATCTACTAGACATCACGATGTCAAATTTGTAAATGACGGTGTCAAATATACTGTTCTTTGTGACTATCATCCACACTAGTATTGTGACCATGATCCCAACACCGTACTTCCTATTCCAAGGTATGATACTAATGAGGAGCCATAACCAATTGATGAGAAACCTCATTTAACATTACTTGATGGTGTCATTTTCATGATAGATTATGTACCACCTATATCTATGTCTCTCCCTACTAGTACTACTTTTATGATTATTTATCGGGGGCTTGTCCCTACATCAAACGTCACTCTAGCTCCTCCACCTCATCATGTGTCACCTCCATCACTTTGACCTCCTTTCACGTGAACACTGATCATGAATGATTCTTATTGGGAACTCATTGCATTTAATCCTACTTATGATAAAATTGTATGTACACATGAGGGCCTTACTCACTTAGGGGTTACTTTTGAGGATCTCTACCCTCCACCGCATGCTTCTTATATTTATCATGGGTTTGTTCATAACATTTCCGCCTATAGCCTACATGTCTTTCACCTCACATTATTTCTTACATGTGATCCTTGTTCTTCACCACTTACATTTAGAAAATCATGGCTTGATTACATTAGGGGTACTATAGACCCTGATCACATGGATATCTCATTTCCTATGACTTTTGGTTGCGTATTCATTTCCAATATCTCCTTTCTTGGCTATACACATAAAATCACATGTTCGTATGTACATGGATGTCCATTACCACCCTTCACTGATGAGGTGTATGCCATGGGTATGTATAACTTATGCCTCAATGGCTCGTTACATGATCAACTAGAAACTATTTCTTACCAAGTATCTAATGCTTACCCATTTCACTTTAACCCTGATATTAATGACCTTCTAGATGACCTTACATGATTCTCTTCTTCATCATACACACACTTGGGGGTCACGAAATTTATATTCCCCATAACATTATGTGACATCATATTCTCTCCTCACTTTTTCCACATACTTATTTGTACATCATACTATATGCATCTACATTGTCATTTCCCGATGACACACTCTTTTGCTTATGTTGAGGTCATTCTATAAACATGAAACCCACACATTGCACTATATAAATTGTGCATCTTCATACATTCTACACTTTTCCTACTACATCTTGCCCTACATACATCATACACATTTTACTCATGTCTTACATACTACACCATCGTCACTAGATATTGTGCATTTTCACACCTCATACATGTCATCTTACATTTTACATCCAACACCTTACATATTACATCTCGTTTCTTATATTTACTATGCATCCACACATATTAGGTCATCTACGCATCTTCCATTACACACCATACACCCTCGTATGCACAATATGCATTTTACACATCTAGTTATACACATTGCACTCATTACTCGATGACACACTCTAGTCACATGGTCCATACCGGACTAATGATCGTATACACCACAAATGGACCTCATAACCCCTACACGTTCCTCATTCAATATTTTCTCATGCGACATACCTAGATTAAGTGATATACTCTATAGGCTATAGGGTAACTTCTTATCGCATCATCTCGTGATAGGCTACCTCATCACTCTCACTTGTATCATTTAGTGGTATACGCTTTAGGCTCTATCAACACTTATTTTATATTCATATTTTTGTGATATAGACTTAGGATAAAATGTCACGCAACTCATCTATGTCGTATATTATCCCTACACACTCATCACAGTGTGTTGCACACAACACATAGTTCAGCCTTTTCTCAATGACATACTATCATTTTTGGTTCATTCTTGACTACTAAGGGGGAATATTAAATGAAACTCACTGCATATAATTCCTTTCACATGGGGGGCACGTGGGTCCTTTCAATCACTCTACATTTCATTCCATCCATCCACATCATACTACATTTTATGGTTGTATTTAATCTTGGTTGGAATTTCTTTTACATGTTCACTTTATTACACATTCTATATAGATATCTTGTATGTCATTATCATTATAATATAAACATGCACATTCAATTGTTTTCTAGTTGTGATCGAATACTAAACAGGGATACTACACACAACATGGATTCTTGACTACTAGTCCCACAACAGTTCATGTGGGAATTCACATTCGTACACTATAGGTACTATTGTTTCATTTTCTTCATAGCATACTAATTTGGTTTGTACACTCTTTGACATAATTTTTATCTTTCTAACATGTTAATGGGTGTTTCATGTGCAATATTTTCTATGCAGGGATACGGTTTTTCATACTTGTTTATTATAATTTTTGTTATTACTTTTTATTTTTTACGGTATTTTCCATTTGTCTTGTGTGAACACTTGTTGTTTTGTGGCCATTATGACCTTGAGTGTCTTATGACACTCTAAGTGGTGTCTGAAAGAGGGTTTAAACCCACAAGTGAGGATCACGAGGGATGACATGCACATCAATGGATGTGTGAACGGCAGTGTGAAGAGATCTTGGGAGATGTGAGCATCAACTGAATGTGCATGCAAAGATTTGAAACATGAGCAGAACCTGGTTAAGCCATAAAACTCTCCTCTATCTCATAGATAAAAATGGAGTGTACATATAGGAGGTGCTGAGTAACCCTCAGTGCTATAATCATGACAACTCGAGTAGAGAGGGGGAGTTACATTCCCATAATAGAAGTGTAACTCCCAATGACACATATGACACACTGATGCACTGATGTGCTGACACAATGACGCATAAGAGAATACCATAATGACCCCTAAATGACACATGGACCTACGATCTCACCTAAGTGAGATGAATCACCTAATGATGTGGAAAATAACACACACCAACACCCCCCCTTCATCATAACTTAGGATGAGGTGACAAGTCAAAAATGATAAATGGGTCCCAGCACAAATCCTGATGAGGTACCCATGCACAAGAAAAATGTCCCAAGTAGTGAAGGAAAACCTAGAGGGAAAAACATCCACCACAATAGAATAAAACACTCTCTAATCTAAGAAAGATGCCAAATATGGGTCCTAGCTCTAGACGAGCCTAAAAGGCTACCCATGTACAAGGAGGAAATCTCTCAGAAAGAAGAAGAAGAGAGAAGAAGAGGGAGATGAGAGGAATGCAGAAGATGCCATAGATAGATTTAAACTCTGTAGCTCTAAGAAGTCTCCCAGAAGAATGTCGATGATGAGATCCTCTACCTCTAGACTGAAGAAGAGCCACCTGTAATGAACTATGTGCCTATCTTTAGGAAGGATAGAAATGACGTGCTGGAAGTCTCCCCACTCCACAAAGGAAACTGAAAGTAGCAACACGAAGAAATTTGAGTCTGGTGCACAGAATTGTGACATAGGTCTATTGAGTGAGTGCCAAGGAACCGAAGGTAATGCCATGTGTGTAGAGATGTCAGAGTGAAAAAGAAGAACACCCATAGAAAGGATGTCTAAGTGATGTGAAGGGAACAAAACATCCTCCATAACAGAAAAGGGATCCACAGCTGAGGGTGGATCAATGAAGGTCTCTGGAAATGTGGAAGTGACATGATTCCTGGAAGGGACACTCCCAACAACAGAGATGATGGACTCCTCTAAAACACCTGTAGATGGATGAGGGACCTATAGTGCATCACAAGTAGACTCTGTGAAAAGAAAACTAAGGTCAGGAAGATACTCGTCCCAATGAGGGGGCTCAACAAATAAAAGAGTGATGTCAGATAGGTATGAGTCCTCCAATGAAGGTAGAGGAGTGAAGTGGGACTCACACACTAGAAGTGGAAAGGAGGCTGGTGTAATGAATGTATGAGACTTCTCGATATCTTATGAGATGTGGGATGTGTCAACACTCTCTGGAATAGTGAGAGAAAGAGGAGAAGAGTCCTCTGTAGTACTCTCAACATCAGAACTGGGTGCACAATTCTCATCATCAGAAGTAAAACCAAATGATTTTATGTCAGTGGAACTGTCATCACATGAAGAAGAGGAGACAACTAAATCAGCAGCAGCAACAATGGCGACAGTATGTGAAGGGTCTCCATAGAGGGATTGAAGAATGCTCCAGACATGGTGAGGTGGATCTGAGTCTTCCACATGAAACCAGAGAGATCGAGAGACATGCATCATCATGTGACCAAAGACATGGTCACAAATTTCAAGGAATTCCTCCAGATGATGATGATCAGTGGGTGCAGGAACTGGCCCAAGCAAGAAGGGGAAAATACCCTCGTGGATGAAGTAACGTTCCATGGAAGCACACCAAGCTGAATATTTCCCTCTCTCGGTGAGAAGTGGAAAAGGATGTAAAGATATCCTATGATGCTCAAGTCTAGAAAGACTACTCTCCATGATGAAAAATGCAAGATGCACAAAAGTAAGATGTCAGACTCGACCGATAATGCGTCTGTGTGTGAAAGCCCAAGAGTACAATAAAACCCCCAGAATGTGACACTTTATAAAGTAGTGTGTTTAAAAAAATGAAAATTCCATCACATAATGTGCAAAAAATCATGAAACTTTGAACAAGGAAGCACTAAAAAATGAGCAGCGAGTCAAAAGTTATGGCATAAAACAATTCCCGCAACTGATGAGAAAAATACACTAGATGTTGCAACCACATTAAAAAGGTACATGAGATGGGTGCAAAGGGTATCGTGTGGGTACTCATTGGAAATGGCATGAAATTTTAGCAGGGGTTTGTTTTGACTGTGAGGGGGGTTTAGCCTTCTGCCAACCCCAGACCTCACCCTCCATCTTCTACGAGCGTAGGAGGGATATAATACAAGCCAAATCAGCAACCCAAAAACTATTACATGCCAATGAATGAAATGTTTTGTTTTTTAATCACCCTAAAACATTAAAAATAAGGTGGGGGTACACATTTGAAGTGGTCAATGCCACATAGAGGACCTTAAATGAGAAGCCATGTGGAAGAGAGCTAGGAAAACCACCAAAAAGGCCAGATCCATGTGTAGGTAAGTTGCTGACTGGTCTGTGCAGGGTAGAAAATGATGAGGTAGCTCCAAAAACATGCTAGAGGGAGGTCACGTGCTAAGACAGAGGTGTGGCAGGTCATGGAGATGCTACAGGTCACACAGGGAGCTGGTCAGAGACCCCAAACCACCAAAAAAGCCAGAAAAATGGCTGTGAAGACCCGATCCACATGGTTGTGGTAGATTTTGAATGTGGGAGCTATTGGAGCTGAAGCAGTTTGATTTAGAGATATTGGAGCTTGAGAATGCAAGGAGATGGAGCAGGTTCAAGACGGTCTAGCAGAGATCCATGGGTAGAAACCTGTGACAATGACATGAACATAAAGACCTCTAATGTAACCCTACTAAAATGCAAAAAAGCAAGCAGGACAAGAATCCAAAGAATCCAACGTGGAAGCAGCTAAAGTGAAACAACCCAGTAATGAAGACCATGAACATTTCAACCCCACACAAAATAAAATGTTCCAATCCCACGCAAAAGACATTACAGGACAATGAAGAACGGTGGAGGGAAACAATGAAGGTTGCAAACGTTTAAACACAGTGGTCTGAGGATCATGAGGAAGTAGCCTGAATCAATCCAACAATACACAGTAAGTAGTGAACACAATGAACAACAAATACCATGAGCAGCTGATGTGGATTCAACATGATACGGTGGCTCAATGCAGGTTGTAAAAAAATCCTTCGAGCCAATGTGAGCTGGTTTGAATACAAGGCAACGTCCACCAAAATGAATGCACAAGCCTAAAAAACCAGTACAAAATGTCCTTGAATAAGCCTGAAAATCCCTAAACACCAACACGACTAAATGAACCACAAAAAACCCAAATAGAGGTATAAACACCTGAATCAATGCATTGAAGCACATAATAGAATATCCATTACAACACACACACGAGATCTAGATATCACGCCGGAAGCCAGAAAACACACACAGAAATGCTGATGAGTGCATGGATCCTCAAGATCCACTTTGATACCATGAAAGATGGTTTAAAACCCACAATTGAGGATCATGAGGATGACATGCACATCAACGGATGTGCAAACGGTAGTGTGAAGAGATCTTAGGAGGAGCGAGCATCAACCGAATGTGCATGCAAAGATTTGAAACACAGGAAGAACCTGGTTAAGCCATAAAAATCTCCTCTATCTCATAGATCAAAATGGGGTGTACATATAGGAGGTGCTGAGTAACCCCCAGTGCTACAATCATGACAACTCAAGTAGAGAGGGGGAGTTACATTCCCAGAATAGAAGTGTAACTCCCAATGATGCATATGACACACTGACGCACTGACTTGTTGACGCATTGACGCATAAGAGAATATCATAATGACCCCTAAATGACATATGGACCTACGATCTCACCTAAGTGAGATGACTCACCTAATGATGTGGAAAATAACACACACCAACAGTGTCCTATGTTTGCAAAGTGCTTTGTGAAATCTACATTGTCTTCTTAGATGTTTAAATTATCTACTTATGTTTTAGCTTACACATTTTCTATTTGGTTTACACTTGTTTTCTACATGCATGTTCATACTAACACTTTTTTTCTAGCTACCTTGTTTGTTTGTGCATTGGTTTCTACCAAGCACATCCCCTCCACCCTATAGGGCACACTTTAAGTATACATGGTCGGTCCTCTTTTGTGCTACATAATCCTATCTATGACATCACATGTGCCCCCAAAGAGGGGGAAATCATTTTTTTTACACACAATACTGATATAGTTTAGTTTTAATATTTTTTCCATGACACAATGGGTTAAACAATGAGTGGGTTCAGACTACTCTACAAAACTCCATACAGAACAGATTTTACAGGACATGGTGTCCTTAGCACATTTGGGATAAGTTAAAGGATAGAGGATAAACCATACCTTCCTCTCTACACTGTCACCACATTAGATCACCCAATAAACTAGACAGTATAGATATCTCTTCACTCTCAAGAAGTAGTTACAGGTTGGAGGATAAATTAGACTTTCCTCCTTACACTTATTTGGCCAGTGGCATGAGATCACCTATAAATCTCACACGACATCAACAATATAATTTTGTATAACCTTTTTTCTCATCACAGATCAAGTGCATGTGTTCCTTTTTCATTTTTATACTTTCTTTACATGCTTTTTACATATATACATGAATTTTTTACACTTTACACATATACATGCGTATTTGACTACTTGATCATCTTCTCTTTTATAGGTCTGTCTATATGGGAAGAAAGTAGTCCATATCACACACATAGTAGGTACATAATGCATATGATACTAACCATGTAGGTACACCACACACATTAGCATCTACACATGTGTTTCTACCCTAGGTCCACTCAAATCACTTTTTACACTTTTGCATCTTTAGTCTCCACATTCCATATTTTTGTCCCTCCACACTTTGTCTAGTCCCTCGAGATGTATTCTACATCAATCTACATGGATATTAGGTATGCATCTCTATCTATGTTATGTTACCGAGCTTTCTTCTCACCTACATAATGAATGTGTAGAAGCATATTTACACAACGAAATGATAATAAAACTCTTTGTATTCATTCATTTGGGAAATAAATTTATATAGGAAATACGTATCCTATAAAATTGGAATCCTATTAAGGCTCCTATAACCACTCACTAATTCTAAACAAGTTGTTAGGAACAACTCATAACAACTAATCTCAAATGTATGCGTTGTTATAATTCCTAAACAACTCATTAAATACAACTCATAATAATAACACACGATATTATTCTAACTCATGTAAACACTACGATGATTTCCTGGCATTCCCCCCTTAGTGTGAACATGGGGAGAAATAACATCTCAAGAACTAGAAATAGAATCTCATGCCTCCACATACTTTTAGGTCTACATACTATTGTCTTGGATCTTTCTATACATGATCACATCTCTGGTTCACCAACTAATCATGATCACCTCTCCGTGTGAATCTATTCATAGGATGATCATCTTCTAATGAAGTAAGACATTTAGAGGACTGTAAGACAATTAGAGGATCACTACAATTAGCTACCCTCCTATACAATTGTTAACATATTCTAAAATACACATCCTTCGTGTTTCAATCATAAAAATGGAATGAAACCAAACGCCACTCAAAGCAAAAAACTAAAATCTAGAAAAAAGAAATCACATCACATCCTATAATAATCACAATGTTCTTAATTGTAGCCATTGTTGTTGATTGTTGCCACTTGATCCCAAACAACATGGGAAATTGCCACAACCACTGGAAGTTGCCCTTGAATTTAGTCGTTTTAGGTGAAGAATGGAAATGGAAAATTAGGGTTATGTTACCCCCCAAAATGTGAAATTTCCATTTATTCACACAACCAGGAGAAATGAAATTCAAATCAAATCAAACTAAAAAAGAAATGCCACCATACCAAAATGCAGCCTCGTCGTTGGTGACTAATGAAAGGCATTGATCTCCCTCCTTCTTCCATCACCTCTAACCTGCAATTTCAATCTTCTAACTAAGTGGAATGTGATCATGTTGCTCAATGATTTCCCCTGGACATCGACTAACACCGAAAATGCGTCCGTGAGGTAAATTTTTACAATTTTTGACATTGACATGATGAGGCTCAATAAAGAGGGTATTTTTCAATGAAATTAGAATTAATACGGTGAGGATTAAAAAGTAGCACTTTTTCAAAAAATGACACTCGATTTTGAGTTACTGGGAAAAAGTTATTAAGGTTTCAATTTCCTGTAAAAAGGTAAAATTAAAATTAAAATTAGATCAATGATTACAAACTTTCTCCAAATGGAGAGAAATTTTATCATGTGACCACTCATTATAACTAAGAGGAAATGAAGATTCAAAAACTGTCAAAGGCTTGAAGAACTCGCATCGGAAAAATATTAATTTGGCCAAAAACGTAATAATTTCCCTAAAAATGCTATTATTAAACACAAAATATAGAAAATTAAAATTATTTTCAAACTATAGTATTTTGCTAAAAATTAACAAAAATAACCAATCAAAAATGGTTGTGTAAAAAATCATAGCTCATGGAGTGTCCAAGAATGATTTGGTGATAACTTGAGAACCAAAGCTCCATTTTATAAACTAAAAAAATGCGTTGGAAAGGTGTTTTCAATATATTTGCAATGGTATCAAAAAAAATTGCTTTAATAACATGACCTAAAAGATTTTCATGACTGAGTTGGACATGAATTTGGAAATTTCATTCATGTATAAACTTCTTGAATGATTCAATATTGTGCCAATTTACGAAGCATATTCCACAGGGACACGATATGCAAAAAACATTCTAAAAAAAAGCACATCCTCTAAATAACACTATACTAATACTTCAATTTATTTACAAATTTCATTCATGAGGGAAATAACACAACCCCACTACCCCTTGAACAACCCATATTCCATAATATGTACATGAGCAACCTGATCTAATACCAAATAAAGGTGCATCAATAGATTTACACAAAAAAATGATAATAAAACTCTTCGTATTCATTCATTCGAGAAATACATTTATATAGGAAATAAATATCCTATAAAATAGGAATCCTATTAAGGCTCCTACAATCGCTCACTAATTCTATACATGTTGTTTAGAAAACCTCGTAACAACTAATCTCAAATGCATGAGTTATTATAAATCCTAAACAACTTATTAAATACAACTCATAATAATAACACACGATATTATTCTAACTCCTCTAAACACTACCATAATTTCCTAACACATAAAATGGGGGAAAATGTAGACACAAAATCACACACTTTGAGTCATTATTTAATCCCAGTCTCATACTTCTATTCATATGGTTCTTAAGTGAAAAGAGTAATATTAAACCCATGTCTTAGGTCATTTTGCATTGATTTCTATCACTAACGATTAAGAACATTACGATTCTTATAGGAAGTAATGTGAAATTTTTCAGTATATCTTCTATTGTGCATTTTTGTAGTATGCAAGTTGTGTTTCCTATATAATTCCCTGATGTATAAGCATAGTGATGAACAATAGCACCAGAGTAAGTCAGTTCATGGATCTTGAAAGGGTTTGTGGGAGGATCCATAAAACCACACGAGGTGGATAGTTGATGAGGTTTTTGTCATGTCAAGGTTTGTGGTAAGCCTGTTTAAAACCATGGAAGGAGAGATCCTTTCTTTTGGATCAATGCCATGAGTCACAAAGTTGGACATGCCACAGGGGGTGAGCATACTGCATAGGAGCGTGTGGATTTTTTTCTACCATGTAAACACTAAGGGGGGAATGTTAGGAATTAGTATTTACATCATGGTAAATAATTATATGGTTAGTTTTATATATATATATATTGTTATAACAAATGTATAACAATATATTAATACGGGTTTTTATATTGTTTATACTTCCTACTTTATAGGAAGTTGGTTTTCCTATTTGGATGGCTATCTAATAGCACTCCATACATTGTAATAGACATAGAAATAATATATCAATTATATTTGTGTGTTCAACCTGTGTAATATTTTCAGTGACCATAATGAGGGACCAAACACTAAGAACTTACTATCACCACCTAAAGTTACATCCATAAAAGGAATCTATAGTTACATTTACATTCATCCAAATCCATCACAAGTCACAAAAGGATGGTTCATCTACATCACACTTCATAAGAGGGGAGTCAATTGTGTCCATGCACACATTTACTACATTCTACATGTAGTTACTTTCTCGTTACTTCATAAAGTTTGACTTCCACAAGAGAACTTATCACACACACACACACACACACACACACACACACACACACACACCTATAACTACATTATGTCTGAGATGTAGTCTAGTGCTCAATGATAAGTATATCAATTTGCTAGATGAGGATAGTCTGACCCTTTCATATGCATCTTTCTTTTTTTTAGGGTTTTGATGCTTTTCTTGGGGTTTCGCAGGTGATTATTCATTTTAGGTCTACGACAACATATAAAAAAGTACAAAATCATTCATGCGTAAGAAGATAACATAGGATAACATCCAGTGACACTTCAAAGGAGTTTTTTCAGTCATCTCCACAAGCCAAAGCACCCAGATCTTAGACCAAGGTGCCCATGGGCACCCCTATCCCTCTCTAGGTTCCCCAGTCTAGCCAAACAATATTGACATGTAATTTTTCATGCTCCTCTGTCAAGGTTTCCTCCTCCTATTCATCTGGTATTCCAATGTGATATAATCTGGTGAAATCATGAAATCAGCTAAGGCCTTCTTAATCCTCCTTACACATTAGGGTTTCACATTTCACTGCTTAGATTTCATTGGCATTATTTTAGTATTTTTTTATTCATTTATTCAATTAATTTACTACTCCTATAATATTATATTATGCTAAAAAATATTATATTTTAGTTTAATCAAGAACCACTGACTACTTTACAAACTAGGTGGAGGTAATTCCATTCAAATAATCTAACACCGAAATGGTATGTAACTTCATCAAAGAGACCATCATTATTCATTTTGAAATTCCTCATAAGGTGGTAGTTGATAATGTATTCGACTTTTCACTAATGGAGTTGACCAATTTTTTTATAACTATGGAATCTCGCTATCACATGCATCAGACTATTCCCGTAAGGGAACGGTCAGGATGAATCCAGTAATAAGAACATTGTAACCATTGCCTATAATCTAGTTTATGAGAATAAAAGGAATTGGCACAAGAAGCTCTATGATGTATTATGGGTGGACATGATTACTCTGAAAAAGGAAATTGGCATGTCATTGTTCTAGTTACTCTATGGAATAAATATCAAGATTATTTTCACTATCGCATTACCTACTCTACAATTGGTTAAGGTGGTTGAAGATGGCCAATTTCATTATTCTCTGGATAAATAATTTTGTATCTTGAGAAAATAAGTGAATGCAGCTTGAAGTTTGTTGATAAAATCAAGGAACATCAGTTGAAATTGAAGAATATTTTTGACAGAAAGGCTAAGGAAAGGATTTTCCAAATAGGTGATCTTGTCTTGTTATGGGATAATACAAGAGAGCCAAAAGGTAGTCATGGAAAATTTTCCTCTTTGTGGCTAGGATCATTCCAGATCCAGGGGTATTACAGAGAAAATAATTTCTATCTTTCATATATCATATCTGAATGGTGCCTATTTGGAATTGCCTCATAGTGGGAAAGATTTGAAATTATATAAAAAATGAAACTGGGTTTTCCCCCACATGTACCATATATGAATTTAGGTTGTGTGTTTCAATTTCCCATCGTGTGTGTTCTCCCTTTCTAGTGTGGTGTTTTTCCTTTTGTTTTGTGTGTGTGTGTGCATTCATTCATTCCTATCTATGCTTTTGATATGACTCTGTATAACCAAATGGACAAGGCATTGGTATGTATTGTGTTATGAGATTCTAGATTTTATGTTTATCCTTTCCTCACTTTTTTTGATCCAAAACAGGTCCCCAAGTGAGAGCTAGTTGTTTTCATGTGTTTTTGAAAGGTCAAAAATCCAATTCAAAACATGATAACTTTACCCTAGTGTCAAAATTTTATTTTAAACCCCTCCTGAAGCATCATATGGATCACCCTTCCTTTTTTTCATGACCATCCTAGCCTTTAAGACCTTCATAATGTGATGTATAACCTTGTCAAGTGTTTGAAGTGTGACCATGAGGCCATTCGATCCTTTCAGTTGAATTTTTTTAAAAGGTGGAATCTCTGGTAAACCCAAAAAGGTTATGCTTATCCTTTTTGGGATAGGTGTGAATCTGAATGGGATTGATGGAGAATCCTAAAACCATTTGGAGGTGGTATTGAATATTTTTAAGAGTGATGGAATTGATTTTACGATATATAGGAAGTTTTCAGGAGTCTTGGAGCAATGGTACTGAAAGCATGTTTTTCAGGGGTAAGGGTCTTGTAGTTGAAAACGGAACTTGAACTTCAACAAATTATTGTCATAGATCCATGATGATACAAAATAAAATAAAAAACCATTGGAAATCTTGAAGATACCTCTTTATGATGGAATCACATATTGTTTAACAATACAAGGTTTCTTCTCAGACTAGATCAGTTTTTGCAGACTCATCCTGTTGTCCCAAAAAAAAATGTGAATTTTTAGAGAAAGAGGCATAATTAGGTATTATAAACCATGCCACTGATGTTGTAATGATCTTGGGATTAATATTTATATACATGTTTGCACTAAAATACCTCCTAGAGCTCTGAGAAGAGTAAATTCAAGATTTAGGGATTTAGTCATTTTCTCAGTTGAATAGGTGGTAGGTTTTACCATCCCAATTGTCCCTATTTTACTTAGGATAGTGGGGATAGTGGGGATGATAAAATTTTCTCCACCCCTTAGTCTTTCTCTTGGTCCCTCATCTGAATTTCCCTCTTCTTGGCAGGGTGCTAAGTTACATCATCTATCCCTAGGCACATTTTACTATCGCAACTATTCCTAAGATAGTGGGGGAAGTGGGAAAAATAAAATTTACCCCACCCTTGAACCCTTCTCAATTTCACCATTTGACCATAAATTTATCCCCCCAAGTGCTTACATATGATCTTCTCATCTCCCCATCTCCTCGCATCTTGTTCCACCATTTTTGATGCTTAGATTGAGCGGTACATTTTATTGTCCAAAATTTCCCTGGGATAGTGGGGACAAGAAAATTTTCCCCACCCTCTATGCTTTTGAAATCTAGGTTTTAAAGCTTTCTCATAACTTAAAAATACACTGTTTTGATACTTTACAGACTCATTCATGCTAGTTTTACCTCATTATTTCACTAGCTCTACCTAGGAAGCCATTTTTGATGTCACAAAGCTCAAAATACCTACAAATTCATCATAAAACCTGTCAAAATTCATCCCGACCAGCAATAAGCACAAAAACAAAGAAAAAATCATATATTCCAAACATGTAGGCAGATGCAAATTAAATTTTTTCAATTACTTTTCATCCCAGGTGCCTTTAACAAAACTATAATAACAAAGAAGATGATTCCCTAATTTTTAAATGGTAGAAAACCCTAATTTTTTTCCCTAGATGATTCTTTTTCAATTTCTAAGAATTATGACAAGTGGATCAAGGTGAAATTTTGAGCACAGAGTCATGGAAGCGAACAGAATCCAATAAAGCCATTTTTGTTATAGTCAAACATGGGAAAGTTTCATTTATAAATATAGTAATTATCTAGTATTATCACTTACTATGAATATAAATATTTCAAAAATAGCGGTTTTTCCCACATTAGAGAAATCGAATAATAATGGAGAAGACAAATTAGACAACAGAAGAATCTTTTTCAAAAAGAGTGAAAAATAAAAAAATAACTTTCCAAAAATACAAACATTTCAAAAACAATTAAATTACACCAAAAAAAGTGTATTCATTATGTTAGGATCTTTAAGAGATTGGATGTGAGTAGAAAAGGTATAAAAATAGCCATTATCTCTTACTTACTAAAAAAAGAAAGTGTCTATTTTAGTGGTAGAAAGTTGTTATCTTCTTCATATTCTCTCATCTTATGGATATTTGCAATAATGAAGTTCAATTTGTCTTTTTTGGAGCCCATTTTGACCATATCATCAGAATATTTGGATTTGGGTGACAACGATGTTGCTCACATGGAGTTGGAGGATCTAAAGAATCAAATGCTCGACGGTACCAGGGAACTTGTAGAAGAAAAAATGTACAAATGTGGGTTATAATCTGCAGGTAGTCACCTAGTATTTGTTCAGAACACACAACTGGTGTTGGCACGTTCTCAACAATATGATCTAGATACAAAAAATCATAAGGATTGATGATAATTTGACACTAACAGTGCTCACTCCCAATGTAATTTCACAGTGCATGTGTATCCCGATATAGATCATCATGGTATTCATCTTGAAGTAATTTAAATTATGTGAATGGTCAAAAATAGAATCATACCTACAATTCCTTACATTGGGGTCATGGTTGAAAAAGGTAAGGAATCCCTCTCGTGTACCGAAGGATTCATCTAGGCATGAATTTCATAAAGTGTTTTCAAATGTAATCATCCTACTAAGTAGGGTGATGGGAAATGAGACCAGAAAGGATTTTTTGGATTCGATGGTGTTGTTCATCCTTACCATCATGTGGAAAAAAAATTATTGACTAGGGTAAAATAATCATTGATAATCTCCACTATCAATTGTTCCAGCTAACAGTCACCAGTAAATTTGTAATGACATCATACTTAGTACATTCTCTCACAAGTATGAGATCATTCAGGGGCCTAAATCTCACATAGAAAATATCCCAAAAGTCCGCCACCTTTAAGGGGTGTCCATAATCAATGCTAAAGGATACAAATAACCATTTTTAAAGATTGAATGACACATTCATCATGTTTATTATAATGGTGCTTGAAGGAAATTTTGATTTAAGACTGTCTTTGCAAGCTACCACTTTAATCTAAACTTACGAGTATTTATTCACATGGTTTTCAACTTTCTCGTACATCAGTATATCTAAATTTTATATCAGTCCATAAAATATTCCCAGGTACCTCATCAACAATATGATTATGTTCAAGCTTTGTAGAAAACATGTGCATATCAATGGAAAATTCAAGAGATGAAAAAATAAAGGTGTTTCTTTTCCTATCTCTTTGGGAATTTTATCATGTAAGATTTTTATTGATGCATCAAATTTGGAAGATTATTTGACATCAATTAATCTCTACTCACATGCATCAAGAGTTGGATTTGACAACTAGAGCATTCTTTATATATTCAATCTCTTTGATTTGCACCGTGTTACACAAATCGAGGATTATTGGGGAAATTTCTTTGATGATTTTTAGGTTAGGGAGCAGGATCATATGATAATTATGAAAGTTGGGAAAATGAGTAATTTTGGTTTTTATTGGTTCAAGGAAGGAATTAAAGATGATGGAACTTAATGGTATGAATATGAGTATCAAGTGATGAAATTTTCACTCCTATTGCAGGTCTCTTGGTGCATTTGAGAATCGGGGGATATCAATGAAGGAGCGGAGGTGATAATTCAGATATCCATAGATTGTTTCAAGAAGAAGAGAGATGCATTCATCAAATTAGGAGCTCTCCAAACCCTCAAAATACATGCATCTCCCCTATCCACTTCGAAGGCTACTAAGAAAGCTTCAAGTTTTTTTCACTCTAAAAGGCTCACAGAAAGAAATTCAATGGAATCTAAGCCCACTCACTACAGGAGGACACACATGAAGGCAAGAGATATCAAAGAGCATGTAGAACATATGAAACAGGGTGAAATTTATCCATATAAACCATCAATCCTTCAACTATCTCAGAGCATTTCTTATTCCCTAGTTGCTCATACTCAACCAGCCCAAGATGCACCCTTTCACTTAGAGCCAGAAACAACTATCATGCCTAGTATGGAACCTGAAGCAACTGATATATTTCCAAAGGTGTAGGATATGATCGGAGGAGAGACCCACATGTTCCAACATGTAGTGATTCTAGATCTCCAAGCAATATCCATAATGGTTAACGCAAAGAAAGGAAATAAATCTCATGTTTCCTCTCACTTTTTCAGTAGCACTTCGTGAAACCAGTAGGTGGAGGTAGCTCGGCCTAATATAATCAAGCATATCTGTGAGATGGATCATTTAATTATGAAATAGATACTATTCATTTAGGGCCGTAAATTCATGAAGGGGATGCTCACGTGTTAAACAAATCTTTCACTCACCTCCTTGTTAGAAACAGATAATATAAGGAGAAAATTTAACAACTAGAAGATCATGTAATAACCCTCAACTCTTATGTGAAAACCATTATGGATCCAAATGTTGCTTCATCTATTCATGTTGAATAATTTACTCCCATTAATAGCTTTATTCCAGAATCCATTAGAAATACATAAGGCTTCACAATATAGGGGAGAGAAAATGATAAGGGGGTGAGAAAGACTATGGAAACAATTAAAAATTTTCTTCTTGAGGTTCTTTCATTGTTTGAATACATGAGTGAAACTTACACAAAAGTAAGTATGATAAGAGACAATTTTTAAAAAGAGAAGGACCATTTTGACTAGGTGTTTCCACTAGTGGCAAAATTGGGGAAATTCAACTCTTCCATACTTGTGAGAATAAACATATTCAATTCATCATTTGCAGACTTGTCTCAAGTTTGAGATAGAACCCTTGTCACTTGGTATGAGATGATAAACCATGATCTTAATGAACTGGAATCGTAAAAGGAATGTTCTTCAAAGATGTAAGATTATGTCAATGCAAAAGTAGAAAAAACTTGGAGCACCTGCGGTTTATAAAAATACTTCAATGGATGATCTACTGAAACTATTTGAAGAGATTGTTAAGAAGGATGTCAAAGATACATTTTATTTCAATGAAAACATACTAGAGTATCTTCTTTAGATAAGGTTTTTTATATCAAACACCACAAATTAGCATCATTCATGGTTCATGAAATGTAAGAACATCAATGTTACCTTTGACAATTGACTCAAGTATTTGAGCTTTGTACACATTCCTCAGGATGAGAAGGTTTCACCTTCAGCAGCTCAATACAGTAATTAGTTTAAAGATATCAAGATCTTCACAGAGGCACTCACCAAAATTCCATTAGAAATAAAATCTCCATCAACATAATCATCATCTTCATTTGGGTAGTTATCTTCTCCCTTATCTCTTTCTCCACCCCCTTCTCTCTTCTCTCTCATGTTCTATTTCTTCATTGCAAGATTTACTTTTTAATTTCATATTATTATTTAAAATGTTACTATATTTGAAAATTGGAATAAGTTTCCCTCAATTAATAAAAAGGGAACTTAATTTATTTCCTAGTAATATGAAAAGTCATGTGATGGGGTAGGTGAAGATTCTTTTTTGAAAAATATATATTGTGAACACTTCCTCATTTCAAAGGATTGTCAATTTTGTGAGTTAAAGAGTAGACATATACAAAGAATATTCAAAGATATCACTTCTTCTATTTTCCCTATCATATGTTTCCTCTCTCTCTCTCTCTCTCTCTCTCTCTCTCTCTCTCTCTCTCTCTCTCTCTCTCTCTCTCTCTCTCTCTCTTATTTGCAACTTTGTGAACATGTTAATCTTGTATGACCAAGAAGAGTATTAAAGCTTTTGATGAGTGAATAAATGAAATTTTACGTTCATCATTTTGTCTTGTCATAATTAACAAGGTTTATTTTCCTTCCATTTCTATGTTAATAAACTTTGGTTAATAGTGATAGGAATCTACTTTATCCTAATTGCAATATTAACCACCTCTGATTAACTACAATATGAATTTTAGGAGTTAATATAGATAGCATAACAATGAAATAAATAGTGTAAACTCAAATGTAGATGCTAACTAATTTTATTCGATATTTAAATGTAGTGAAATAATTTAAATAAGAGAGAGAAGGTACTAACATGAAAATAACTTACCTTGATGTGATTCGAGACTAAACAAGATGATTTGAAGATGGAGTAAAGTATGTTCATACAACCAATAAAATATCAATATATGGATATTTACGTGGACTGGGCACTTGGGAGAGGATCAATGCTCTTGTGGGTTCCCTAGTCTGCATTATGGGTACTCTAGTCTGCAGAACAACTCAGGACTTGAATCTGGAAATGTCGCTAGATATTCACAATGTCTCGATCCTTGTTTTGTGGTTGTCACAGTAACCTCACTTATGTCTCTGTAAACCCATAATAAAGATCCACCTGAAAAACCCCATACAAAGCATCAAATCCTTAAAAAAATAAAGACACGTATGAAGGGGTCGGACTTACCCTAGATGCTACAATGGTGTACTTATAACTAAGTTTTGCACTACTTTCCTCGCCTAATGTAGTTCTATGTGTTTTCATGCCTATTTTTCTTCCTAGGGTTCCCTAACGCCAATGAAGCAGAGATAAGGGCCAATAGCTAGATGTAAAATGAAAATGGTGGATGGAATAGAATGAATACAACCCTTTCTGTGTAGTGTGTGTGATGAAAGGATGTCCAAATCTAGTCCCTTGCCTTAGTAGATAGTTATCCCTTGATAATAGATAGTCCACCTATAAGATAATAAGTATGTTATGTTTATATAGGGATATCTTGCTCAAATTTTGACACTAATGACCTAACATACTGACTAGTACCTAGGGGAATGAGAGGAAAAATTAAAAAGACCTTCCTTGAAACTCTAATTTAGACACAAGTGATATACTAGGGTGCCAAAAATAAGGATTGGGGCACCCATGGATGACCCATTTTTCCCTAGGCGCCCTAGTCAAATAATAGAGATGAAAAATGACCAAATAACAAAACCTGATACTCCCTAAAAGACAAAAAAACTGTGCAAATGATTAATGAATATGAAATACAAATGACAACGATGACTAATTAACTGACGAAAGGACTAAGTTATAGTTCATCACTAAATACTTTTCTTATGCGAGATCCATTTATAAAATAACATATTTGGTAATATAAATGTAATAGTATGTTCATGATTTTTTGAATATATTTTCTCCCACTTTATGTTGGTGAGTGGAAAGCTCAGTAACATAAAGAAGATAGAGATGTGTACCTGAGAAAAATTAGAGAAGCCCATGTTGTAATAAAATGTGCAAATGTGGTAGTAAATCATGCCAAAATAAACATAAAGCATTTCGAACCATGGATCAACAAGTTGATCCATGTAATGTAATGAAAAAGTGTGCTAGTATGATGAAGTGAACTCAACGGGAGTGATGATTTCAATGTATGATGATTCTGAATGCATATAATGATGATAATATGGGGAAGGGAGTGATCAATTCTTGACCCAGACACTTACATATGAATAAATGACCAGAGGATTTGGGTGTCCTACTGCCAATGGAAGAGTGTAGGGATAAAATTATGTTATTCTCAAATCTCTAACTATATCCTCTAGAACTATCTGATGTAGATGGACTCAGATCAATTTTTTTGTGGATTTTGGATTTAAATAATTTTGATCAAGTAGTTGACCCATATAAGAGTGGTATAGGAAAGGAACTCTTGCCCCCAATCCATGGGTGTCATTTCAATGTGATGGATTCTATGTTAAGTCATCTAGAATTAAACACAAAATGTATGATGGCTTCCAAGTTAGGTCATTTGGTATAAAATGCCAAATGGATAGAATAACTTCCCACATTAGGTCATCTAGTAAAGAAATAAATGTAATCTCCTAAGTTAGGTCATCTGGGAGGCCACACGTAACTCCCATGTTAGGTCACATGGGAGGCTGATTGCGTTGAATTTGAAACGATGATATGATTTTGATTGTTTGAATTTTGAATGCATTGATTGATTGATTTGATTTGATTTGATTTATTACTTGTAGAGAGAGTTTACTCTAGTTGTCCCTAGGTTAGGTCATTAGGGGGAATCGATATAAATTAGTGAATAATAACAAGGAAATTGCTAAACGCTTATTTCCCCCATGTTAGGTAAATAGGAGGAAGTGATGAAATGTCACTTAGAAAATGTATATATTTGTTTCCCCCAAGTTAGGTCATTAGGGGGAGTCGATGGTGAAATATTGCATAGTGTGTTTGAAAATGACGAGTTGGTAGAATTTATTAATCACTTGGTAATGTAATGGGAACTATAGTATGACCCCAATGATATACCCCCCATTTTTGTGAAATGGTAAGTGATGAGAAGAACAGACACTAAGATGAAAGTAAGTACGAAATAAATACATAGAAATTGCATAAATCTAAATGAAGTGGATGGAAGAAAAATTCAAGGAGATAAAATTTGTGTGTAATATGTATGTTACGGTGGTAGGAATAATTATAAAAATAATTACAAAAAATGGGGTGTAAATTGGAGTAGAAACACTCAAGATATTTTAAAAAGGTGTTGTGTGTATTAGTTGTGTGAATAAGTGCAAAATAATGACTATAATAAAGTAGGTGAAAAAGTAACAATAAGCAGTGAAGTGAAAATTTATTTAGTCACTTCATTTGTTGTTTATGCGATTGTGAGATTTAGAAAAAAGTGATTGAAAATTCCACAAGTGAGAGGAGTGTGTCTTAGTCAGTTTGAGAGGGTGGCGACTGTTGTAGCGTCACACATGACTGCGGAGTTGGTAAGTGTGTTGTTTTTTTAAAATTGTATAGTGTAGTAGTAGTTTTTGTTGAATTTTTGAGAATTGGATTTTTTTAATTTTCTTATCATTTGAGACCAAGAAAAATGTAATGAGAGTGCTAGTGACCCCTACGACAGGAGTTCCCAGATCTAGGCACTATTGTCCTTCTTTTAGGTGCCCCGGTCTAGAAAGTGTGTATATGGTCTAGAATGGTGAAAATGTGATGTTGAATGCATAGTAATGTGATAAGAGAGTGTGTTTTGATTTATACAGTACTATAACACTATATTTTTTTTGTTGTTTTGTGGTGTGTAGAGGGATATTCACTCAAGGGAGTTCCACGGTGGTCATCATTTGAGTACGTTGCTTGGATTGGGACTATTAGTATAGGATTGGGATGTCATTGATTGTGACAACCTGTGGCACATAGAATTGATGGGGGATGTGCTCCACAATATGCTTATGTTAACAACACCATGTGAGATATAATGTGTGGATATGTTCACATTTTGGTTTTGTACGAGTGAGATGGAAGTTACTTTGGAGGATGTGTATCGCATATTACAATTTCTATTTGTTAGAGAGAGAGTACAGGTGATTTTGTTTAATGTTATGGAGTTAAAAATATGAGCTGTTAGACGGTATTTTGTGGGGAATCGAGTACCTTTCGAGGCCCATCTAAATCTATATGTTATATTACAGTCTATTGTTTCAAACTTTCAAAAGTTCATAGCAGTTATGATTTATTCATCTATATCAGTGGAGGCAGGAGGTGTAGGCATCTTGTATAAGATTCATGATATATTCCGATAGATAGAGGAGGAGGGTACTAGATACACATGGACATGGTGTGTGTTGGCCCACCTATACAAATATCTATACATATTTACTCATGATGAATATGGTGGTGAGGTAGGAGCTACTACGCTATTGCATGTATGGGTGTATGAACATATAGTCACATTGAGACCAGTTGGAGGTCCATGAGGAGAGTGGGCTAGGCCAGATATATATACAAGGAGGTGAATTAATATTCGTGGGTACAGGATTGACACAAATACGTACAAGGAACTGATAGATAAGATGGGGCCCGAGGTATTTGTATGGAGGTCATATCATGACTATGGGGAATGGCTTGAGGATGTTATAGAGTTGTGGTGTATTTAAAGGATTATGTGGATGGAGGATCGATTTGCAAGTGTAACCTAAATTTTTCAGGTGGAGATAGTATAAAGAAACTCTAGCATGGGTCAAGACGTGCCCCTCTAGCCATATATATGGTTGAAAGATATCATAACACCTTGGATGGCCATAGCTAGACTAGATCCCACAATAGATTCTCTAGTACCTCCCAGGCTTGATGAGGTAAATATGGTGATAGAGTTGATAGAATCATATAATGAGGTTTTCACAGAGGAGTACCACACATGGTGGGTGGTACACCAGTGAGTACTGTTGTTCCCATTATTTTTGGGTCTAGTGGGGTCACCATATAGAGGAGGAGGAGAGGGGGAATCCCATGCCCTCGCTAATGTATTAGTATTTGTAGCTAAGCGTGAGTATTTGGACAATTGTGTTATATATGTTGTTGTTTGCATATGGTATAGTGGTGATTATCTAACACATTGTGTTATGTGTTTTGTAGTTTATGCGTATTGGTCCCTAATAGTAGACACATCCATCTATACATTGACATAGAATGTTCCTACTGACATACTTAGTGGAGGGATACTTGAGCAAGTGGGTGATATAGTGAAAGAGCATTCCCATTTGTTTGAGCTAGTGACCATAGCTTTCGCGACATGTATTGTATTGCTAAGTGAGAGGGATGAGGAATGCAATGAGACTCGACGATCATGAGAGGCTTTAGTTGGTCCCTTAGCACACGATGTGGTCGCACGATGCATGGATTTGCAGTGGAAATTATTAGAGAATTCTATGGAGAGAACCTTTTTTCGTAGGCAAGTGGAGAGATATCAAGGCCACGAATAATGGTGTAGAGTTAGTTGCGAGACATCTAGTTCTAGGGCTCTCGCAGTACACGAGAGCGATAGTGATGATGAGGTGTTATCAATATTATTGTATATGATATAGGGTAATTTCCCCTAGTGATGATTGTATTCACTATATATTTATGGACACATGTGATTTATATATGATGAGCTTATTTTGTGGTGTATTGATGTGTATGATTGGGTGATTAGTGTTGGGATGTATGTGATGTTTTTATATATTGTTAATGTTTATTAAATGAATTTTTTTTAATGCATAGTTAGTATAATGATGATAATAGAATGAAAGTAAAAAGATGTGATGTACGATGATTGAACTACAGTGTTGTGATGAATGTGTGTTGTAATAATGTAATGTAATTGTAATATGTTAGTGTTATAAATGGGGGGAATAAGTGATGCCAACCATTGTATGGATGATGATGTTAATTTAAAAATACCCCTTAGCAATGAAGAATGAACCACAAAAAGAAAGAGTGCATCATCGGGAAATGATTGAGTGTGCTAGATGAAATGATGAAATGTGTGATGAAAGGATCTTATACAAAAACCCTCAATAGTCATGTAAGAACCATAATAACACAAGAGCATCATCAGGGGGTTAGGTGATAGTAATCAAATACAAAATACAAAGGAAACACGAAGTGGTATAAGCATGTGGGATGGAAGTAGTGTGAGAATATGTACCAAACTGAATTTCATATAGAGTTGTAGTGGTATGCGTGAAGAAAATGGGATATGAAAGTCAATGTGAAAGAGAGGCATGATGTAATGGATAACATGAATGTGATGGATGAGATGAATGTGATGGATGCAATGACATAGTGGTGTATAGATGTGGTTGAGAGCACAAATGAGTAACAAACTAAGGTGGTGGACGTACCATATCCTGAGAACTAGGTAGAGGATATGAATCAACTGTAGTAGAAACAATATGACGAGGTATAGGATAGATGTATCACTCAAGTGAGTGATATCCAAAGGATATGATGTTATTCTCCCCTAATTTTTATAATCTATCATGATGGGAAAGATAGTCATTGTCCCTATCGCCATATATGGGATGATAATTACAATAAGGCTGGTCACCCTAACATTGTAGCCTGTGTTGTGGATGATTTTGGTTTAATGGTAAGCAAATCAGGAGATTTTCGAGTAAGGAAAACAACACATAATGAGGTCTATCATGATGAGATAAATGCAGTGGCTCACATGACATAGATGGAGTGGAAGAAGAAGTAGCCTATCATGGAGGACGAGAATAATTACTCTATGGTGGTGGAGTAGGTTGAGATTTTTTTCCTTACTTGTCAGGAAAAGGTGGAGATTGTGTAGGATGCTCAACCATTTTTAATGGAGGAGGACTATATGATATAATAGGAGTACATGCATGGAGGTTCAATGACATTTTCTAAAATAGCACCTTTTTCTAAGTCCATAACTTTATATCATAGAAGAATGAATGAATCACATGTATCATACTACAATCTTTTCTTAAGGGTGGGAATCATACCATGATAGAAAATAAATTTCTTTTATAGATCAATAGGTTGGAATATTAGTTGATGTATATAAGAATTGAAACATAAGATATAATCCTTGATAGGTTTAGATGAGCCCTGATGTAAGGTAGGTAAGTTGTCATAAGTAAATTTAGGGCCATTTTTAATTATAAAGTGATGGAGGAAAGCATCCTCCATGTCATAAAAATTACTAATATACCTAAATGGAAGATGAGTGTAGCATTGTAATGCCTCATCAATAACACTATATCAAAAGGTTGTAAGCAATAGTCTATCTTAATAATAAGAGGTCATAAGCATGCACTAATGTAGAAGATGAGCATGAGGATCACCAGTACCATCAAAACATTTGAATCTAGGCATGATAAATTGATTAGGAAATGAAATATTATGAATCTTCTTAAGGACAAGGTTACCATGTAATGAGTTCTTATCAATAGAGGTATAGTAAGCCCTTCTTTATAGTGAGTGACTGGACGTGATATTTTAATTGACCTACAGCATGCATGAGAGAAATAATATTCTTTGAAGGAATAATGGAAGATGGAAATAATGTATTAAGAGGTTATAATTTTCCATTACGAGTGATCATAGGATTATCAAGAGATGTTAGATAAGAATCCAATGTTAAGGGCACACTAGCAGTAGGTACCGAAGGAGCTATAGTAGATGATATAGATGGAATATCCATAGCAGTGGTAGGACTAACATTGGACACATATATAATAGTTGAGGTTACCAATAGAGATACATCTATATGAGAAGACAAAAAAAAGGGTTCAGATGATGTAATAAGTGGACATGAAAGGGTACGAGAAGAAGAAGTGATAGATGGAGGTGACTCATGCATAGTGTTAGATGTAATATTTGAAGAAGGAAATGATGAAATAGGATATTCACACTCATAATTATGAAAATAAGGAGAATCGTGGCTATCCACCACCTCATCAATATCAGATAGAGACTCAAAAATGAGAATGTCGCTAAGAAAGTTGTCAATAGGATCATCCACCTAAGATGAAGGATTATGCAAGATATTATGAGATGTATCATGAGAAGTAAGATAAAAAGTAGGAAAATCATGAGAAGTAACTATAGCAGTGGCTTGAATAGGAGAAGAATTAGTATGCACATATGAGTGAGTGTCAATACTAAGTAAGTAATTGATAAGAGAATCATCTAAAATTTCCTTAGAAATATCAAAAGGATGATCACAAGTAGTCGTATAACATGGTGTAAAATGAGTGAAGGCTATCAAATCCGCAACAATATTAATGCCAATGGGAGACTATTCAAAATGAGTATGCACATATTACTGACCATTTAGAAGATGTTGTTGGATATGAGATGGAATAGGAGTAGGATTACTACAGAGATCCATGAGATCAACAATGGCATCCTCATCATACATAGGGTTAACACTAAAATGAGACATGATGGGTGAATAAGATGAACTATCCTTACCTATTAATGTTTAAAGAAGATCCTAGGGAAAAATATTCTAAAGTATGGGTTCACCAAAATGATTAACTAAAATATAAATTTTAGGAGCTAATCTAGATAGTATAATGAAATAAATAGTGTAAACTAAAATGTAGATGCTAACTAATTTTATTTGATATTTAAATGAAGTGAAATAAGAGAGACAAAGTACTAACCTAAAAATAACTTACCTTGTTATGATTTAGGACTAAATAGGATGATGTGTGGATGGAGTAGAGTATGTTGATACAACCCATAAAATTACAACAAATGGAGATTTACCTAGATTGATGTGCTTGGAAGAGGATCGGGATGCCTGTGAGCACCCTAGTCTGCCATATGGATGCTATGGTATGTAGAACAACTCATGACCTGAATCTAGAAGTTTCTCTAGATATCTACAATGTCTTGATCCTCATCACATGTTTTTCGAGGTAACTTCACTTATGGCACCCTAAACCTATAATGAATATCTACCTGCAAAATCCTATACAAAGCATCAAATCCCTAAAAAATAAATATGCATATGAAGGGGTCAAACTAAACTCATATGCCAAAATGGTGGACTTACAAATCAGCAGTGCACTACATTCCAGACCCAATGTAGTTCTATGTGCTTTTGTATGCAATTTTATGCCTAGGGTGCCCTAGTGACAATGATGCAAACATGAGGGGTAATAGCTAGATTTTAAATGAAAATGATGGATGAAATAGAATAAATACAACCCTTACTATGTAGTGTGTGTGATTCAATGATTCCCAAATGTAGTCCCTTTCCTTAGTAGATAGTTATCCCTTGATAGTAGATAGTCTTCCCATAAGATAGGAAGTATGTTATGTTTATATAAGAATCTCTTTCTCAAATTATTACACTAATGACCTGACATTCTGACTAGTACCTAGGGGAAGGAGAGGGAAATTTACAAAGACCAACTTCAAAACTCTAAATAAGATGTACGTGCTATTGGGACAAACAACCAAAGTATGGACTAGGGTTCCTGTGGGCAGCCCAGTTCCACCCTAGGCACCCTAGTAAAATACTAGAGATGACAAATGAGCAGATTATAACACATGATACTACCAGAGAGACTACCATAACTGTGTAAATGACTGATGAATGTGTAAAATAATGATGACAATGACTAATTAAATGATGATAGGACTAGGGGATAGGTCATTAGTGAATAATTTTATCATGTCAGATCCATATATAAAATAATATATTTGGTAGTATGAATGTAATAGTAACTACGTTGATTTTGTTCCTACACCCTCTCTAAATTTCTCACTCCCACAATATCACCTTCCTCAAAAATTCTTCGCTTGCATGAGGTGTAAGCATTTTCCATGGGTGTAGTGGAGTGTTCCTGTTGGATCCCTGACCTATTGACCAACCACAGAGCTATTTTTGTTCACATATAATAAAGGGAGCCTCCCTTTTTCTAAGCAGGATGGACTTAGTTCCAAAGATGTTTTTGAAAATCAAATAATTTTTCCTAGCAACAACTTATTTCACCAACACTACAGATGCCTTAAAACTCTTTCATGAAAATATCACAAATTCCTTCATCATTTTCTCTCAAACTAAGACCAATGTGTATCTATTTGTAATACCTTTCTAATAGTACCATTTTAGGTCAGTTTGTCCATCTATATATAGGATTGAAATAATGGAGCTCTATTATTCCCTTTGTGATGTCCCCAACCTCATTTTTACATTAGATGAAACCATCAAGTTTATGTTCATGAATTAACATTGTAGGAAATTTAAGGGCTTACCAATTTTTTCGACTTATACAAAATGCCAATTACCTTCTATTGGTGGCTCAAAAATCTTGAAAGGGAGACTAAGGATTAAGAGAGTGAAAATTTCGAATGGTTTCCACATGTCCATAATCTCTTATTTGTCACTCATCAGTTCTTTGTAAAGTTTAATGTGAGGAGCCTTAACCTTAAGATAAATATGTGAAAACCCTAAATTATTATGGCCATCACATTCCCTCCCTATCACTTTTCAAACATCAATAAATTATAAAGTTTAGGTAATTAATGTGAGGGACCTTTAATTGTTAGTAGTTATGTGAGAATGTCTTATGTCAATTACTTCCACACATCCTCCCTTGTCACTTGTATTAAACCAATGCTCTAGAAATTTTGGAGGTAATTCCATTCACTGATCACCTATAGGATACATGTGTCAAATATTCCACTTATCATACCTCAATATTATACAAATTATGGAGGTGAGGAAAAAAAACTTTAAGGCTTATGAGAGTGTCGTATGTTGTTTATTGACATTTGGCATGCATACATCACACATGTTGAAAAACATGAAATTTGGTTATGTCCTAAACACTTTTATGGGTTGTGGGAAGACTCATGACTACCAATTATTAGCTAAAACCATGTGTCACTCATCCAACACTAAAGGTGATAAACATGAAAATTGACTAAGTCCAAATTCCTTGAGATGTCGTTAAATGACAGATGCCCCTATAATCAATTTAACTTGGCAACATCACTCGAATGTAAAAATAAGGTAGATCAATGGCATCTGAACATTTTGAGGGATATACTTTATTAAAAACTATGATTTATTCTTTATTTATCTTGGATGAATGAATATCAGAAGCGAGAAAGCTATTTTGATAAGTTTCAAATATAAGGGCTCCCCAAAATACATGTACAAGACCATTAAAATACTCCAAGTCTTAAATTAAGATCAGTTCCTAAAAAATGAAGTATGTGGTTCCTTTTGGCAATGTTTCTAGTGACTCAAATGGGAAATTTTCCTACTAAATGTGAGGAACAATGGCCTTTTCATCCATTGGGCATGGATTTTGGTGTAAAGATTTTGAAACTATGCATTTTTTAGATGAAAACCCTTTCAAAAATGAATCTTACCTCCCCTTAAAACTTAAAACTTGAACTCTTTATAAATTAGAAGATACCAATGTTAAAATCTCAAGAGGTTTCATCCCATTAGAAAATGACCTAAAAAATGTATATATTCCATTCAAATTTGAAGATATTAATTTTTAAAATATCTCAAGAGTGACCCAAAAAATTACGTACAAAAGAGAAATCATACATATTTTAACATAAATATGGATAGTGTATAAATTATTTTTTTATAAAAATAAAAGACCTAAACTACTCCTAATCTTACCAAAAACATAAAAAAAAGTATAGAAAACCACAAATATTCTAGGAAAATAAGATATCCTTTTTGATAAACCTAGGCCATGAGATCAGATTTGAAACACACATGGCAAGTGAGAAGAGTGAAAAAAACTTTTGCATCTTATCGTCCTTCATAATATCATTTCCAAAGGAAAAATACACCAATTTCTAATCTACACATTATTCTTGGAGGTAATTAGGGTAACTATTAATTCTTTGAAACTCTTCCTCATGCTCTAAAATGAGCATGATGGGTGGAAACTATGACTTACCTATAGCTATCTAATAGGTCACCTAAATTTCAAACCCAATGGACTATATTATCTATTTTTTTCATCTCCTTTGGGTTTAACTCCATATAAAGATATTATAGGTACGTATTCCTTGAATTTTAACTCTCATAAACCAACCATATCTTCCTCCAAGTGAACTTAAATTTTTATCATCACCTTGTAATCCAATGGAAAACATGACTTTCTCAATGATCTCTTCCTCACAGAGAATGTTTATGATCTCTTTTAAATTGTCTTCCTATTATTTATCCTCAAAAATCACTTCTCTCTCCATATCAAGATCTTCTACCACAATCTCAAACATATGGTTTACCATATCTGCATATTCTTCCTTACCCTCTTGAACATCTAATTAATTGACCTCAGTGTATAAAGATATTGAAATTTATTCATTACTATAATATTCAAGGATGACAAGAAGTTATAAAAATATAGATAAATTAGGGTCATTACATTCAATTATATCATCTTGTTTACCTTCCTCTTCATTCCCCAAAAAAATATGTTAAGCATCATTAGTGTCCAATAAAACTTTATCCCTCCTTTCAAGCTCTATAGGATTATCCTTCTCATTCAATTATGGCTTCATCTGAATGTCACTCACATCCAATGATACTTATTGCTCTACTTATGCTTCATGTGAAGTTTTGATGATAAAAATTATCTTGTTGAGGAAGAACATGGGATAAAAATGGGTATTTATGAATTTTATTGGTCCTTCTTTATCCACAACTTAAAGATCAAAAGAAACTTCTTTCACTTCACTTTTCGGATTTTAGTGTAACACTATCTGATCATTTTTCAACTTTAAAATTTCCAAATGATCCTCCATGATGTTTTATTTCATTTGAAAATCAAGAGAATTTAGAAAACTATATTTTATATTTTCTCATGGTGATTCTACAAGTAGATTGAATTGTTGGGAATTAAGGGTTGGTTGGAGTAATGCATTTATTTTTAGGTCATCCTCTTCGTTCACAACTTCATGAACTAAGTGTACCTCCTCTCTTTCAAATTTTAGATATGATTGCAACTTTTGTTTAATTAAAACTATAGCCCCCGTGGATGTTAGCAATATTTTATTAATTTTATGTCTCTTATTGGTCACTCTTGGTTGAAACACTTATTTCTCCTCACTTATTAGGTTTAACAACCACAATTCCAAATATGGAGTGATCAATATTAACAACAAGGATCTCTCGAAAGAAATGAGCTCTGGATTCATAATCATATTCAAATTCATTCCAATCTGAAATAATTATTTCTTAGCCTTCAATTATGGAGCTTACTATCAAAGAGATGAATACTCACATCCCAAGATCACTCCATCACACTCACTACCACATCTATGATCATGCACAACACACATTACATCCAATAATGGAACAAATAATATCTCCTCATATTATTGTCTCACTAATATGCATTCTATGAATTATGATACAAAGTGGGAGTGCTTATTAAATAGGAAATGGATTTGGTTTCATGGAACAGTAATTTCTTGCATGACACAAATAATATGTTGGATAAAATATTTTGTCTAAAAACTAACAAAATAACTTCCAATATTAGCTTAACTTTTAAGGAGTGTGAACATGATCAATATGAAGCTGATTTGGAAATAACTGAAACCACTTACAAGTTTGAACACGTAAAATATAAAATGCTACCTTAAGCACAAAATTGGAGTGAGAAAATAGAAACACTAGGAGACATTTCTGAATATGGGTCCCAACAATAAGGTCTAATAAGGTACACATGTAAAACTATAAAATACTCTTATACAAAGGATTATCTAACATGCTCATCATCAAAACATGTAAAAATACACAACACAAAAATTAGGATCAATAGTCTTTATTATTCATGTTCATCATTGTGTAAGCCAACCTATATACAAAGGGAGTGAGAGTCTATTAAAAATATAGAATGAGTTGGTTTCACAACAACCAATTGGTTTTTTTGAATAAATTCAATATGGATGTTTTCCTATCATTATACACTCAACACATTATGTGCATATAATAGTTTTCCCTCAGCATATCAAAAACTAAATAACTCCTAATCAAACTTATCCTCTTGTGAGTGTGAATGTGGAAATTTTCAAGGATGTTTTGAAAAATTTTCAAACCCACTTTCAAGTGTGAACAATTTAACTCCAACACCCTCCCTTAACTACAAAATTAGGAGTTATAAAATATAGAATTTAGGAGATATATCCAAATATGAGTCCTAGAAATAAGGCTTGGTAAGGTACCTGTACGTACAAATTTTTTTATGTATTGTACTTTAGGAAAGAGGTTACGGAAAACCCCAATGATGATTCATATATCTTTGCAAGGTGTTCGGAATCTAGAAAGCTTGCCGAGTATACATTTTGATCCTAAAATGCCTTATCCAACCTTTTCATGATTCATTCTATCCCGTGCCCCCTTTTATCTTTAATTTTGGTCTTTAAGTTACAGGACCGCCGCCCTGCCTGGGCAGCGGTCATGTCCACTTTTTCTAGAACCTTCCGACATACTCAACAAACATGAAAACTCCAGTTGCACTTACAAAGTATCTGAGCCACTTCTACTTTGTTTAGAGTTTCCAACCACTTTGTAATAGTAGTGCTTCATTTTTAACTATAAAGAATGGAAATTTGGACTTGCCTTCTGGTGACTAAGAATGCTATAAATACTGAGCTTGTTTACAAGAAAATGGCCTCTCTTTCTCTATGTAATTATTATTCAGTGTGTTTGAAAGTTCCTTAAGAAGTCTCAACAAGTCTAGATTTAGTGTAAGTTCTCAGCCTCTCAGTTCAAGGCTCCTCTTTTTTTTGTTTAGAGATCACTTGATCTCACTAGTTTCATTTGTGTTCCATTTTTTTTCTCCAAAAAATTGGCTTAGCATAATACAACATCAGTTCTAGATTAAGTTCATTTCAAACTTGGTTTTTTATTAGAGTTATAGGTTTTGTTTCATCACAACAAGAAAAGGTCCTATAATTTTAGGTGTGTCTTGTCATATCCCTACAAAAATCCTACTAGGAATCACATATCAAAGCTCTAATCTCTTTTGTTATCTCTCTCCTACTTGCATTCTGTTCGGTTTACCTCCATGCTGCCACTGTTCAAATATCTTCTCCTGTTACCACTCTCACATTATCACCTTTCTAGATTCACAAGAACACGAAGGAAAGAAGAAATCACACTGAGGGGACAAACTACGATATAAATGGATTTGCCTCTATTCTATAGACTCCAGGTTTGAATTTTCAAAGTTGTAGTTATGATATATCAAATAGAGTAGTGAATCATTTAATTTCAGTTAAAATATTGCTTTTGATATTACTGGGGAAGTTGTGGGGAATGATAGCTTTCGAGAAGCTATGATTTTTTCCTCGCTTATGAGGTAAGTGTTGTAAATATCTCCCCCCCAGGTAGATAGAGACAAACAGAAGAATATGGAAATCAAAGAAACTCAGAGCCCGATATTTATTGCGTCACCAACAGCTAAAGACACAGGTAAAGGGTGCACGACACAAAGTGTCGACATGGAAAAAGTCACACCTAGATGTAGGTAAAGGGCACTGATAAGTTCCTGTCGACATGCTGAAAGGTGCACCTAGATGCAGGTAAAGGGGCACTGATAAGTTCCTATCGATATGTTGAAAGGTGTGCCAAGGGCGCTGGGAAGTTCCTGTCGACATGCTGAAAGGTGCGCCAAGGGCGCTAATAAGTTCCTGTCGACATGCTGAAAGGTGCGCCAAGGGCACTGATAAGTTCTGTTGACATGCTGAAAGGTGCGCCAAGGGCACTCAGAAGTTCTTGTCAACATGCTGAAAGGTGCGCCAAGGGCGCTGATAAGTTTCTGTCAACATGCTGAAAGGTGTGCCAAGGGCGCTGATAAGTTCCTGTCGACATGTTGAAAAGTGTGCCACTTTTGGGGTTTGCTAGGGTTCTCACCTACCACCATAATGAGATGAATTAAATGCAACCTTGAGGTATTTCGGGTAGATTTGGATTTCCTCTCTCTTCCCTCTCTCATTCTTCCTATAAATTGTAAGAAGGGGCTTCTTTCTAAGTGTTGGACATTATTGTTTTGCTCCTCCCTTCTTCTCTTTGGCAGGTGAATTTGTGGAAGTTCAAACCTCCCATTTAAAACTGTAATGCAAATTTGCCTCTTGGAATCCTGTAGCATATTGTATCAATCTTTGGTGTAAATAATGCATGTCTGTGGATGATTTTCAACCCTCTCTGTGTTTATTTATGTCCTCCTGCTCTTTCACTACAAATCTGGTTACCTGTGCATGATCTTGCATTGCATTTTTATGGTTTGTGTTTATTGGTAAGATAGGTGTTCTTCATTCCTCGGTGCATCACCTTTGTTAGTTTAGGTTTATTTTTATGCATCTTCTTACCCTGTCTCCTTGGCAAGTTAGTTTAGGTTTTGAGTAAACCCTCTGCATTTTTACGTGTGCATATAAACAGAGGAATAGGAACCAGCCTTCATCCGGAGAGCTTTTCTGATTTCGTAAGGTCCCACACTTAGGAAAAGCTCCATATTATGCAATCGCACTGAGAGTCTCAACCCATCGAGTTGTAGACATTCAGGGGTGCTGTGATTCACCACCAATAGTTTTGGCATGCCCGGTGGGACCAAGAGGTCATTCCACAAGATTTGAAGGAATTTTCAAGAAATTTGGACTAAAAAATTGCAGGTTTTACAATTTCAGATTTTTCACCTTCTAAGATGATCTTTGAAATCGATTTTCAAGGGCTTAACTTGCTCAAAACAAGTCAAAATTTCACTAGTTGATAGATCGGGGGATAATATTCAAAAGGGTATTCTTATATTTTTGGGATTTTGACTTTCAAAATTTCATGGTTTTTTGTATTTCAGGTTTTCCCAGTTGCCTTGCATGACCTGAGTTTCATCCGTACCTTTTGGGGATTAGTAACTACACAACAAGACCCAATAACTGAATTGAAGAACTAAATCTTCCGGGTCCTTCAAGGTTTTAAATTCTATTTTAAATATTTGTTAGGTTCGGTGTGTAACTTAATGGATTCAGCCTTTTGGAGGCATATTCAAAAGCACATCTGGCGACTCCATCTGGTAAATAACTCATTCTCTAAGTTGCAGACCACTTTTCCATCCATTTTCATCCATCCTTCTTTCCATCTCTTTCATTCTTTTCCATTCCATGAAGTTGTGCAATCATGACTTCATTTCCATCATGGAATTCACATTTTCAACAACAACAATATGTCACACCTCCAACATGTTTTACAAATCCTCCAAATCAACAGTTTGATCAAATTCAAAATCAGCATATCTACCCATATGAGCAGCAGTGCCAAAGTCAGTTTGGTTGTGAAGCACATCAAGAACAAGGGTACGCATGCAATGAAGACAATCAAATGAAAGATGCAGATTTTGTGGAAAAAATCCAAAAGATGGAGGCAAAGAAGGTGCAATCAAGAGCAACAACTCAAATGAAAGCTTTCAGAATTGGTTGTAAGACTCCTTTTCCATGGGGAGGCCCTTTTCCAAGACACTTCATGATGGAGATACTGCCCCAACTTGCACAATGGATAGCAGAAATAGAGGCCTAAACACTTGGTGTTGAACAACCTCGTCAATGGGTAAGTTCTACACCATCATCTGGTTTTTCTCTTCCCATTACTCAAGTAGCATCATCTCATTGAGAATTTCAAATTCTAAATCTAGTCAATGCCGCCGCAGGAGTTAATTCCATTTCTCCATTCCCTAGTCTCCCATCACACCTTAATTCTTCTTTCCCCTTTCCTTCCAAACAGTCATCCCCTCCACAAGAGCTAACAAAAATACCCCCTCCTCCAAATAAACAAGAGTTTCTACCTCCTCCACCACCACAAAAAATTGCCAAATCAATTGAGTTACAATCCACTTCTCCTCTTACATTCCCAAATCCATGTTGGGAGGATAAAAATCAGAATGCCAGTCAAGAAAAACAACAGAAAAAAGAGAAGCCAAACAAAGATGAAGAAATTCAAAGTCTGAAGATTTGGGCTCTTAAATTTGGGATGAAAAAGATCCCCTTAATGGTTAAGCCTTCAGAAGAGGTTGGAGTTGGAGAACAAGTAGTGGTTAGGACTGATTTTGTGATAGCAGAAGAAGAGAAAAAAGAAGAAGCTAACCAGTAGTTAGTTTGCTCAAAAAGTAGTGTCCATGTTAGAACTCTATTTGAAGGGAATGCTGATTCAATTCAAGTTGCACAATCAGCCATGGAGGAAGAAAGCTCTGAAGAAGATCTTGCAGTTCCAGCTTGTCCTCTAGAGCAGCAGATCGAAGAGTTTGACTTGACAAACTTCGTGCTAGAGGAAGAGTTCTATCAAGAGCAAGATTGTCTTCAAGTAGTAGAGGAGGGAGAACTGCTCCAAATCCAAATGAAGAGGAGCACATTCTAGCTGTGGAGAAGAAAAGTGCAGATCCAAGGGCTTTAAACACAAGGCAGGCTACATGATAACCTTCAGTTCTTCTTTCTTCTTCATCCCTCTCGAGTTCTAGTGTTGAAGAAGAGTTTGATCTCTCAAACTCAATGTTGGAGGATGAAAGAAACCATGATGATCAAGTTACAGATCAAGAGGATACCATGGAGGAAGTTGAGAATTTGCAGTAGGACAACAATGAGGTAGTGTATACATCAGATTTGGAGGACTATTTTGATAAAGAAGAACCAGTTGAGTTTCCACCATTCTTTCTTTGATCTTCCATGTCCCAAATACTTGAGCCTACTGTCATGAAGGAGAGCACCCATTTGTAGCAGCCTGCATCTTATACCAGCTCTTTGGAACCAAGATTGGAAGATTTTAATCTTTCATGTCCTTCATTAGAGGAAGAGAAAGGGAAAAAATGTTCTACCATCGCTTCCACATCATCCATTCAAGAGGGTCTACAAGAGAACTCCATTCTTGGAGTTGAAAATCAGGGAAATGGGCATACTCAAAGGACCATACCTTGCCCAATCAAGTATTTGGCTTTATTGGAGCCAAAGGAGAAGTTACAACCAGTCATGCTTACTTCTAAGCATGAGGATGAGTTACAAAGAATCAAGGATCAGCTGTCATACCTCTCCAATCCAGATGCAGAACAACTAAAAGAGGTATTGAATTTGCCTTCATCTGATACCTTGATGATTTGGGTAGAAGACCAGCTTCTTGTTGTCTTTCCACTCATCCAATCATCCATGTTCAATGCCAAATTAGTTGGATGGTTGCCAATTTTGAAGAAAGGAAGCTATTTTACACAACCAGTTGCAGGGTTTTGTTTATCTCACCTTTGTTTCCATTAGAGTAGAGTAGGTAGGTTTGCTTTCAGTAATTTTCTCTTGCATAGTTGTTTTTAGTGGCATTTTGGTGAGAACAACTCTAAGTTTAGTATAATTCAAATGGCTCAGAGGGAAATTTTCAAAGTTCAGATTAGTTTTCAGGCTTGCTTATGACTCCATGCCCAATAGATTGCTAAAAGGCCACTGATCTTCTACCTAGTAGGAAGATGATCCCATTGAGTCACCAAATTGTTGTAAATATCTCCCCCTCGGGTAGATATAGACAAATAGAAGAATATGGAAATCAAAGAAAATCAGAGCCCGATATTTATTGCGTCACCAACAGCCAAAGGCACAGGTAAAGGGTGTATGACACAGAGTGTTGACATGGAAAAAGTCACACCTAGATGTAGTTAAAGGGTGCTGATAAGTTCCTGTTGACATGGTGAAAGGTGCGCCTAGATGCAAGTAAAGGGGTGCTGATAAGTTCCTATCGACATGCTGAAAGGTGCGCCAAGGGCGCTGATAAATTCATGTCGACATGCTGAAAGGTGTGTCAAGGGCGCTGAGAAGTTCCTGTCGACATGCTGAAAGGTGCGCCAAGGGCGCTGATAAGTTCCTGTTGACATGCTGAAAGGTGCGCCAAGGGCGCAGATAAGTTCCTATCAACATGCTGAAAGGTGCACCAAGGGCGCTGAGAAGTTCCTGTCAACATGCTGAAAGGTACGCCAAGGGAACTGATAAGTTCCTATTGACATGCTGAAAGGTGCACCAAGGGCACTGAAAAGTTCCTGTCGACATGCTAAAAAGTGTGCCACTTTTAGGGTTTGTTAGGGTTCTCACCTACCACCATAATGAGATGAATTAAATGCAACCTGGAGGTGGTTCGGGTAGATTTGGATTTCCTCTCTCTTCCCTCTCTCATTCTTCCTATAAATTGTAAGAAGGGGCTTCTTTCTAAGTGTTGGACATTCTTTTTTTTCCCCTCCCTTCTTCTCTTTGGCAGGTGAATTTGTGGAAGTTCAAACCTCCCATTTAAAACTGTAATACAAATTTGCCTCTTAGCATTCTGTAGCGTATTGTATCAATCTTTGGAGAAAATAATGCATGTCTGTGGATGATTCTCAACCCTCTCTGTGTTTATTTGTGTCCTATTGATCTTTCACTGCAAATCTGGTTACCTATGCATGATCTTGCATTGCATTTTTATGGTTTGTGTTTATTGGCAAGACAGGTGTTCTTCATTCCTCGGTGCATCACCTTTGTTAGTTTAGGTTTATTTTTATGAATCTTCTTACCCTATCTCCTTGGAAAGTTAGTTTAGGTTTTGAGTAATCCCTTTGCATTTTTACGTGTGCATCTGAACAAAGGAATAGGAACCGGCCTTCATCCGGAGAGCTTTTCTGATTTCGCAAGGTCCCACACTTGGGAAAAGCTCCATGTTATGCAATTGCAATGAGAGTCTCAACCCATCGAGTTACAGACATTCATGGGTGCTGTGATTCGCCACCAATAGTAAGATTAGAGGTATTTCAATTTAAATAACTAGATATTTACATTTGTATTGACTCACAAGTACACAAGAAAATAGCTACATCTGGCTACCTTTCTTGTTTTAGCTTTATTCTTAGTTTAGTTGATTGTTATTTGAATTTATTAGATTATATGCTCTTCAGGATCATTCAATTTGATATCTCTGAAAATACAAAAAGAACAAGCAGAGCGTAGATTCATTTTATAACTAGTTTACTTCATTCAATTAAGTTTGGTTATTTCTTGCATGACTATTACGTGACCAAGAGAGCCCAAGGTTTACATACTCAAACCAATGATAGCCCAGCCAAATATCTACATGGCATTAGCAGATATAGATCAAGGGCTTAGGATTCAAGTCTTTCAAACAACTAGAAACCCATAAGCAATTAGTGAGCAGTTAAGAGTTTTAAACATCGAAGACGACAAAGCATACAAATTCTGGTCAAATCAACCCAAATATAGATTGCCTTTATAAGATATCCATATGACCATACAAGAACTCGAACGAGAACAAACTTTTGGTTGTGTTCCACTAGTTCTGCAACTAGATGTAGGAGACCTTATCACTGACATAGATATAGGCTTATGCATACAAGTTGTTAGGACACTCGTGAGGTATTCCAAGAAGATTGCACAACTCCTGGTACTTAACATAGAAGCTGAAAAGGATTATAACTACGGGATGGTAAGAAGACAGGATTGATTCTTTACATGACCATAAAAGGTCCACAACAACCATGAGTTCATGGTTGTGATCCCCAGGTCCCAAAAAAAAATGGGCCTATAAACCAATTAAGAATTAACATCGTACACTAGTATTTAGATCATCATGTAACTTTCTGTGTTGAACGTAGATACTGATCAAGCCAATACTTTCTAGATCAAACCAGAAAACCATCCATAGTTTCCTATAAATCTACACCTATTGATACCACTTTCATGACCTTTTCTGGAAATATATATGAAGCACCATTAGGTCACTTTCCACGAATCCAACAACCAACAGATAGGATCTCAACAGAGCTTGACATTGATTGGAGCCTCCAAATGGTTATAGTGTTAAACCACTCCATAACACCAGTTCAAGTTAGAAGAGCCTTCCTTACATTGGATTCACAGATCCCATTATCATGTATCGAGGATAAAGGATAGCTCGAATAATTTTTCCATATCCACATATATCTCATTTCCACTAGCTATCTCGGCATGACCTCGGGTGGTCAGGTACGAAGAAAGGCTGCTTGATGATTTTCATGCTCACCTATCACTTTTCTATCGTACAAACTTGGTGAACTCGATGTGAAAGGAATAGTTGCTACTTTTTCATTTCCATTTATTTCATTCATCTTCACTCTTTCCCATTATTCTACGGGTATTCATATAACCCCCTTAATATGTCAGGATACGACACATACGATAGACCTCTCTCAGGTCTCAAAACATATTTGGACAAACAAGTAGACAACATTCACCCTCACTTTCTGCGTGGGCTAACAACTATTCAAGAAACTACTTGTCATAAAAAACTCCTCCTCAAAGAACTAGCTCTAATTCTTCATTTCAAACTGAGGAGCTAGACCAACCTACATAAACAAAACAACCAGAGCCCTCAGGCTCTAAAAAAAGGACGTTTACTGGAGAATCCATTTCATCTCCTCACTTTTTATCTAGACCACAAATCAGTAGGCAATCAGATCCACTCCCATTTTTGGATGAGGAGTACTTAGGACACTATGCTACCCTAGGAGTGAACAATGCTTCCAAAACATGTATCCACCTATAGGAAGTTTACAAACACAACACAACACCCTGCTCCAAGAAAACACCCCCATTTCTCCACCTATGGAGAATACTCTTGGTAAAGCTTGGAAGAGTAACGATCAATTTATAGCAGGGTATCATACCCCTCAGAAACCTCAAGGGGTGCCACAACCACCACCACGACAAAATACTGTATTGTCACCAATTGAAGTCATCTCAGCTCTAGTTGAAAGGGTTAGAGGGATAAAACTTGCTCAAATAAATCAAGCTTCACACTCGAGGAAAGTAGGAACTCCCAACCCTCCGCATCATCCTAGCGAGGTTGACCTCCTTATGAGAACAGGCACATTAGGTATGCCTCCTCAACAATCCTATAGCTATCCACAATAAATACCAACTAGAACCACGTTTTCAAATGTTGCTCTAGTTGAAAATATGATACCTCTTGGTTTGGTACCAAACAATCCATATCATAGCAATGATCTTCCCTACTTAAACATTATTCAAAATCACCACAGGGAGATATGTTCTCTTCTCCCGAGATGTTTTCTCAACCAAAGGGGTTTCCTTACGCCCCTACAAATACATATGTTATGCCATATCAACAACCCGTTTAACCTCCACTCCCTCAACATGCACCATCTATGGTTGAAACCTATGCGGTAGGGACTTACTCAGAATATTTAAAATATCATTTAGATTTCACTGTATGAAGCATCATGCTTCCAAGACCTCTTACTGAATTTCCTAAATTCAAGGGAGGGGGAGATCCAATTGCTCATATCAAGGCCTATGCCACGGCCATTCGAAAACTTACCCTTGGGATGTGGTTGTTGCTAAAATCTTCCCTAAAACCTTGGAAGGTATTTCCCTTTATTGGTATTATAGAATACCTGAAGCCTCGATATATTCATTCAAAAAAATTATGTCAAAATTCATCAAATATTTTGACATGAACAAACTGTTAAGAAAAGGGATCATGGAATTCTTACACATTAAACAAGAGCACAATGAATCTGCTACCCATTTCATTCAAAGATGGCGTACAGTCCTCTACTCTTCAGCAAGTGCTCCAAACATGGATCAGATGGAACTATGTGATTTATTGTTTTATTTTATCAGTAGAGAGATAAAGGAAGAAATCCAGAAGTTCCCACTAAGAACTTATGATGAAGTACTTGAGAGTTCTCTTCAAATAGATCAAGCAACAATAGACAGTGGTCGTAAGACTTATGGAACAAACGGGAAATTAATTACTCCCAATCAAAACACTACAACTTATCCCTACACGAGAAATACCAATCAAGGAAAAAAGATCCTTAAAAAAACCGTGGGGTTATAACAGATGGAGTCACTGATCAAGCCAAAAGACCAAATGTTGTGAACACCCCAGCACCTGCTAACAATCGACGCAATAACAACTTTAGTCCTGTGATCAATACTATGGATTTTAATCATCTGCCACAACCATAGCAACAATAGTAGCAAATCCAGTCATAAGGCCCTGTCTAAAGCTTAGATGGATATAAAAGCAAGAACCAAAGGCAACAGCCTCAAAACTAAAATTATAACAATCAACAGCCCAATTGAAACTTTGGGCCACAACAATATTTAAACCAATAATCATGGAATTATAATCCCAATTTATATTACGCCTTTCAAAAAATATGAGGTCATGATACTAGAACTTTTTTTGATTACAATAAATTCTTGTAGCGTTTGCCAGAAGATCAAAGACAACTCTTTATAGATATGTTTCTAGAAAATTCCATACCAACCACATCAAATGCCTACTAGGGGTCAATTTCTCCTCAAAATGCACCTCTCAATATTTTCATTGATCCTCTCTTGAATCATTCTAACAATGGGTTAGATCCATGCAGAGTGAGAAAAGGTGTCATAACAGGGAATAAAAATCATGAAGCTTCAAATTCATCAAATCCAACGATCGCACCCCAATTAGGAACTCGACCACAAGCCAAGATAGTTGGATTAGTAGAATTGAATACCAAGTTATAATTAGAAACTATAACAAGAACATGAGACTACTCCTCTCAACTAGTCCCAACTTATTCACTAATACCAGACAACACTCAACATTTTTCACCAGTAAAACTAGTAGGTGCCTATGATTTTATTAATGACTTAACAAATACCTTCTCTCACATTTCATTTTTGGATTTGTTCAAGAACTTTCCTGCTCATAGAGCTTCTCTCTTAGAAGTATTGGGTCTCGGTCATCTCGTTAACATTACCTCTCCCCCTGAAAAGTAAGTAAACCATGTAGACTTTGATGTCTACCCTCCAGGGAAGCTAGATAGGGATACTGAATTTATATTCGACATAAGAAAAATTCCAAAAAATGCTGAAATCTCGTGTAGAGGTGATCCACCCTTACATTTGTAGGGTTAGGTTTACAATAACTATGTTAAGCATGCAATGATCGATGATGGGGCAGTGGTTAACATAGTCCCCTTCACTTTTATTTAAAATCTAGGATATGGAGAAATGAACTGTTCTTCAACGTGAAACACGCTAATGGGCTATGATAGCCTCAAGGAAACTTCAATTGGGACTATAGTGCTACCAGTCACTTTAGGACCCAAAACAATCCTTACTGAATTTTATATTATAGATTAGGAAACCAACAATAATATGAATCTCGGTCGCCCTTGGATACATCGCATGAAGGAAATCCCTTCCACGTTATTCCAAGAAGTAAGATTTCTACACCTAGGAATGGTCTTTGTAGCCCAAGGAGACCCAAAACCTTTCAACATGCACCTAGTAGATTTGAAGAAAAGACCTGGTGTCCATTCCAAATTTGAGCTCCCAAAAAATCAGCTCAACAAACCAGTCAATATAGACCCAGAAGCAAAGTTGGTGCCTACGATAGAGTTAGAAGTCACAAAATTAATCAAATGCATCCCAACAATAAAAAACGAGCCCATCACTATAGAAACAATTTTACTAGGAACCACTAGAAAAATAATTGAATTACTGGAGAAAGATCTACCTATTCTCATGCCATTTGACTTTATGGGTATAGGACATACCATAGGAATTGGTTCCATACCTGTGGACGAAGTTTGTATGGTGGAAGTAACTAAGACAAGGAAAGTAGAGACTAAGGGTATCCCATCTTCCATTTTTCCAAATTAGACTCTCAACTTTGATGGATAAAAATGTCATTTCGGTGCTACAACAGGTGTGATCCTTACTTTTCCCGAGGGGAAGGTTCTACCTTTCACTTTCAAATTAAACTTCAAGTGCACAAACAATGGGGCTGAATACAAAGCCCTCCTTCTTGGCCTTATCATTGAGAAAAGGATGGACATTAGTAATATTAGAGTACTCAGAGACTCAAAATTAGTTGTAAACCAACTATAAGAGGTATATGAGACTAGGAATGAACACCTGCAACTTTATAAAACAACAGTACTAAAGCTAACAAAGGGATTTGACTTCATATCGATTGAAGCAATCCCACAAGAACAAAACCTTCTCACTGATTTTGTAGCAACTTTAGCTTCCTGATTCACTCCAAGCAATTAATTGACTGATATAGATTTCGTGGTATCAATACGTGTTAAACCTTTGGTTCATAAAATACCAGTAATCTCGATATCAACACATATGGAAGTTGAGAATGAATCCACCATTATAGGTCACTCTGACAGTGAAAAGGTGACTCTTAAATATATAAATGCCTTTGCAGTGCTGCATCTCACTCATTCCATAGTTGATTTATCGCTAATTCCATGCTCCTCTTCCTATTTTGGAAATCCCATGACAGAATCTCCCCTACAGGAGAATCTCAAAATCTATGAGGTGGAGAATGAAGGGAGTTTGGAATTACCTCTAGTCCCTCCTGAGTTTGAAGAAGGAAAGACCTCCTTAATTGAAGGAACCATAGACATAAATATCGGAATAGAGGAAGAACCAAAGATTTTGAATTTGGGATCCTCTTTAACTCTAGAGGAGATAGAAATACATACTCATATCAACAAAGAACATCAAAAGGCTTTTGCATTTAGTTACAAAGAAATGACAGGAATTACACCACATATCATAGTACAAAATCTTATCACCAAACCAGATGCAAAGGCAATCAAGCAAAACTCAAGGCCAATGAAGCCAAAAGTGGCTCTCATGGTGAAAGAGGAAGTGATGAAACTCCTCCAAGTGGGGTTCATGAAACGAGTCGACTATTCACAATGGGTATCCAATAGCGTTCCCGTTCTAAAAAAGAATGGGAAGATACACATTTGCATAGAATTTTGGGACATTAACAAATCCTATCCCAAGGATGACTTCCCATTACCATCCATCGACGTTATCATTGATGCAACAAATGGATTTGATTTTTTTTCCCTCATGGATGGATTCTTAGGATATAATCAGATTAAAATATCTAAGGAAGATCAATCCAAGACCATGTTTATAACTCCCTAGGGAACCTAACGTTATGCTATCATGTTGTTTGGTCTTAAGAATGCTGGTGCTACATACCAATGGGAAATGACATACATATTCCATGATCTTATTCATAATATTGTATAATCCTACATAGATGATTTTTTGGCCAAGATTAAAAAGCATTGTCATCACCCAGAAGTGCTATGTATCATTCTCTCATGATTGATCGAATATGACATCACATTAAATCCAGAGAAATGTGTATTTGGTGTAATAGGAGGCAAGCTAATAGGTTACATTATATTGTCATAAGGGATTGATTTCGACCTAGCTAAAATCCAAGATGTTCTTGAAATGATTCCAGTATCAGATCATTTCTTTGGAAACTCAATGTAATTCGAAGGTTCATCCCGGACTTAAGTTTTGTTGTTCATCCAATCAAAAATTTATTAAAGAAATATTATAGCATTGATTGGACCAATGAATGCGATGAGGCCTTCAAAATAGTTAAATGCATCTTGTTATCTCCTCCCATGCTAATGTATCCCTAACCAGATCATCCTTTGATCTTGTACTCATGGGCTACTAATGTCTTAATAGCCTACATGTTGGCTCAAGAAGATGATGATAAACAAGAACGTGCAGTTTACTTTATTAGTCAGACATTTCTCAACTATGAGAGATGTTACACATAGGTAGAAAGAGAATGCCTTGCCATAGTCTTTGCGACAAAATGCTTAAGACATTACATGCTAAATCAAGAAACAAGGGTGATCGTAAAAAATGATCACTTGTAGGCATTCCTCACTTAAGGGTCTTTATCTAAAAAGGCTTGACATTTCATAACCTTAATGGGTAAATTTGAGCTAACATTTTAAAACCAAAAATATGTTAAGGGACAAATCATTGCAGACTTGTTGGCTGACAACCCATTGAATGGAGGTGATTTGGTAGATCTAGACTTCTCTGATGAGTGTGTATATTTTATCGAAACTAGGCCTCCTATCTCTACATGTCCTTGGTACACCAACATAATCAATTCCATCATAGACCACACATACCTAGAAGGGGCCACATCCCAAAAAATAAGGTGGTTACACATCATCATTGCTAAATGCATCATATTAGAACAGGTGCTCTATCGCAAAGCCTTCAATGGGATGTTTTCAAGATGCGTTGACATGAAAGAATCTATAAGGATTATTTATGAATCCCATAGCAGGGTATGTGGAGGCCACATTGGTGGCCATGCCACTGCCCATAATATGCATCAGATGGGATATTTTTGTCCCACCCTAGAACATGACGCAGTAGAGTTAGTACATAAATGCCACAAATGCCAAGAATTCTCCCACAAGATTCACATGCCGGCACAAGCTCTGTAACCAATCACAACCACTTGGCCCTTTTCCACGTGGGGCCTAGACTTGATAGGGAAATTCTCTCCCTCATCAATAGATGGACATAACTTCATAATCACGTCCACAGAATACTTTACAAAATGGGTAGAGGCCACCCCTCTCACCACCATACCAGGTTCTGTAATTGCTAAGTTTATTCCAAACCAAATAATTTGTAGCTACAATGTCCCACAAGTCATTATCTTATATAATGGAATGTCCTTCAAGAAGAATGTAGTCCATGAACTATGTAATAAATTCAAGATAAACCATCACACAACTTCTCTTTATTACCCACAAACCAATGGATAGGCTAAGGCCACAAATAAAACGTTAAAAACCATTCTCCTTAAAATAGTTAAGGAGAACAAATGGGATTGACACATAAAACTATACCAGACCTTATGGGCCTATCGAACATCAATAAGAACACCAATAAGGGAAATCCCTTTCTCATTGGTATTCGGAGTAGAAGTCGTGCTACCAATGGAATTTGAAATACCTAGCCTCCACATCTCATTACAACGGATCTTAGGAGAAGAAGCCTATAGAGGGGCACAAATATCTCAATTAGAAAGCCTTGATGAGGCTAGGTTAAATGATTAGAAAAGGAATAGAGCCTACACTGACCGAATGTGCCTGCAATATAAAAATAAAGTCTACGAACGTGAAATATGTGAAGGTGATCTCGTTCTAAGATTAGATAACCAGATTGATAAGAAAACCAGTGAAGGAAGGAAATTTTGGCCTAAGTGGCTAGGCCCATATCGAGTCATGAAGGACTACGGAAATGGTGCATATCTCTTGTGTACACTAGAAGGTGAGGAATTTAGAGAAACTATTAATTCCTTACATCTTAAGCGGTTTTATGCATAGGTCATCAGCATCACCATTTGTATACTATGTTAACCTGCATTGCATTATTCATTTAGTTAATTCATTTTATTCACTCATTTTGTAAATGTTGTGGTCAAGGAACTTATTCTTAAGAAATTTATTACAAGCTTCTGAAAATATTGGAAAATGTGTTCAAATCATATCTCTTCAATTTTTATGATATCATCAAAATATTTCGAAATCATCTCATCAATTCGATAGAGAAAATATTAACAAAAACCATACCATGGCCTACATTCCTGTTCATACTCATTTTCTTCTACTAGGTTAAGATGTTCTTACCTACGGTCTATTCTAGAAGCTTCTTGGTGTCACATCTATCCCTCTTATGTCTCTTTGAAATAAGGATACTTCACAATTATAGATCACAAATATCAAAGTCAAATTGAATCAAAAAAATACTAAACAAACAGAATTTTTTGTTTTACACACTTCTTTGCCCTACCAATATTCGGTGATGATCTCACATCTCTTACTAGTGATGTGCAAGGTTGGGAATGGAAAGAAGTGCCCTTACTCGCCTATGTCCTACCTTCGGTGATAATCCCATACTTAATACTAGTAGCATGGGGCAGAGCATAGGGGGATCCATACACGCAAATTAATGAATCTTAGTGTTTTAAAATTCAAAACAAATTGTATTGTGAAAAGTGTAATTAAGCATCCAAGTTCTAAAGAGATCAAATCCTCAAAACCATATTTTGTCAACCAAGTTGCCATTTATGGATCTAAGTCTAGATAAATTAAAAAGTATGTTCCATTCTGAGCCATGTAGTAGGTTTGAGTAAGGTAAGTGTGTAGGTTCAAATTTCGTTTCTATCAATATTTTGTCTTTCTCTCATCATTTCCATTCAATCAAACTCACACCATTTTGCGCCCTTTCTAGCTCTTGGTGTTGAGCCCTCACATCTTACTAGTTGTGTGGAGTTAGGAATGGGTCAAGTTCATCTCATTATCACTACATATTCATAAATTTTTTCCAAAACAAGAAGAAGCAACGAATATTGCTCAAAGAAGCCAAAGATTTCAGTATTACAATATGTTTTGCATCATCTCATATTAGTATTACAAAAATGAACAAAAAGAGAAACATTGTGTTCAACATTTGTTATCACTTTTCATCCATTACATACATTCTGAAAAGCATATAAAAAAAACAAATATTCTAAAGCAATCTAGTGTACACATAAGAGACAAACCACAAAAAATTCTAGATACAAAGAAGATCTTAATCCAAAAAGATATATATATATATATATATCCAAATATCTATATATATATATATAAGAATCGTGTTTTATATACAATGCCATCATGCACTAGGCATGGTCAAAAAACTCAATGAGCACAAAAAATTACAAAAACAACTCATATAAACATTTGACAAAATCACTACAAAAAGACCAAATGGCCTCTCAATCCCTGTGGGATCCCTCGGAGGGTGCATGACCATGCCTAGGACTCTTGCTACGATGGCACTTAGAATGTATCGAATGATGGGATTGCTCATGATCACGGCCACTGGCTATGGTCTCACTATGAGAATGGATTTGCCTCATCAAGTGCTCAGCAATCCTATATCCAGACAACTCAGTACAAAGGGAGGACACTAACTTTTCTACCTTCTAGACAAGGGAAAACACATCACTATGTCTTTCGGTTACTGAAGGCTCTCCCACGTCCTTAGTAGTCTTAGCCCGAGTGCTCTCTGAGGAGAGCAAGAGGGTATCCACACACACTCTATGAATAAAATATTGTCATCCCTTAGTAGTCGCTGCAAATAAAAAAGGGAGATAAGAAGTTAGAAAATCACCAAAAATGAAATCAAAAAAATCAAAACAATAAAAATATCAACTAACATTTATAGCTAACAAGGTCAAGAGAAGAGTATTAACTCACTTGGATCTCCAGGCATCCAGGTGAGATCTATAGGATCTGTGTCTACTATCAATGCTGCTGCCGATTGTGGTGCCTCTCCAAAATATGGAAAGAAATGACATCCCCCCATGGACTCATCATCTCCCTCAGTGCCCTGGTGAGGAAATGTCTCTAAGACCAAGATCTCATGCTCTGCACTCATCTCCACCCTCTCCACCCTCAAGATATCCTGAGTGTCATGCCACTCAGAATCACTATCCTCATTTATCTCACCAGCCTCACCTCCAATCCCTTCTCCCACCATCTCCTCCTTAGTCTCCTCTCCAGTAAACTCCTTGGAGTCTGATTCCACATCAATGGGCTCATCTCCCTCTCCACTATGAGCAGGAGCAGCCCTGATCAAAAGTAAGGATGCTCAAGGAGCATTGGCTTCCCCTCGAGCATGAACCAATGACCTAACTGTAATAAGAACTCTAGGAGTAATCGTGGTCCAACCTCAGCCTCCTCTAGGACCTCCCTAGCCCTCACAAATAGACCTATACACTAGCCCCGCTGGAGGAAGCATATCAACATATGGGAGCCTTAACTACTGAGGGACTTGGTCAAATGGGTGGGTCTCCAACCTCCTTATCCTGTCCACCATTTGACCTGTAGTATAATAGGTAATCAATTTGTGTGTCTCCTCTCCCCATAGTCCTGCCATGGCCTGATACAGACTAACCTCCATGTCTAAAGTAGTTAATGAATCCATTGGCTGGTGTGGCATCTTGAGCACTATCATCCCTATCCACCTTGTTTCCCTAACAACCCCCGCATCCTCTACTAGTATACCCCTCCCATAGGGAATGATACGCTCATACACCCAACTCATAACTAGAGTAGGGTGACTCAATGACTACCCCTATAATCTTACCACCATGTATAAGTCATGGAAGGTGGTACCAAGAATGTCTGCTCCCCAAGCATAAAAATGGCCATGAGCCTCAATCTGTGTAATCATGAGAGACCAAAAATATAGTAGAGTATCTCCTCCCTTATTCCCAATCAACTGTGAGGCCAGAATACCCATAATGGACTTAGGGATGGTGGGGATAGGAGCAGAAACAATAGACCAAACCTTCACCCCCTTCTTTGAACCAATGGATACAACAACATCTCCCATATATGTGGTCCACTGAACCATCTGGGACCTGGATCATGCTATCTTAAGAGACAGTTGCCTCCTAAGAATCATAACCCCTAGTATATCACAAACATGCTCTAGGGTGATAGTCCACTCACCCCTAACACCTGGTAACTGGAAGGTATTACAGTCTTCATCCCAGTATGATAATAAGTCACACAATATGTGACTGGAAAGAGCAACATGAGGAACTTGTGAAATCCTCAAAATACCAGCCCTCTGCAGAGTGTCTCGCTTTGTTTGGGTCATCGTATCCAACACTTCTGGGAGCCAATCACACTCTCTCTCTCTCTACTCCATCGTATATACTCCTCCTCCTTCTACATCCACCCAAAATAGAGAAAACGAGTAAGTTAGTAACATAATCCAACTAGCAAGCTCATCAAAAACATAGAAAAATGTCAAAAATGCAAAAACAATTGAAATATACATCTTTTTTTTACTTTCTGTTCAGAACCGCTACCCTTTCTAGAGTGGTGGTTCTGTGACTGCTACCTTCTGAGGTAGCGGTCCTATGACCATTACCTCATGTGGTGGCAGTCGTGTAACCACCATCATACTAGGGCGGCGGTCCTGTCCCGAATTAACGAACACCCCTAAAGCCCTAAAAATGTTCGAAACAATAAAAATACATCATTTTTGACAAAATAAAAACCTACCCTACGGGTACCCCCCTAGAGACTTATTGAACACTAACATTTTTGAAAATAATCCCCCCAAGACAAATATTTTTAACATTTCTATATTTTAGGTTCAAAAATGATAAATTCAGAAAAACTAACCTGAGACTTCACGGGTCGATCTCCTACTCTCAAAAGGAATGATCATGATCTTGCAATGAACATTTTGAATACACTTTTGCCGAAAATGGTTACCGTGGGTCCCAGAGCTCAAAAATTACCAAATCAATATGCACAAATGAATAGTAAAATGAGTTTGTTATATATATATATATAGTATTTTAATCTTGTTTTGAGTTTTCTTATGCAGAGTCAGAGCACCGACGGAGGTAAGTTATTATCCCCCACGTAAATGGTGAGTCCTTATTTCATTTTAATTTAATATTTATCTTTCGATCTCTTTTATCTATCTACACTTGAGTCCCCTCTTTCATTTTATAGGAAGCAGGAACTTGGATGGTGAGTTGCAACAAACAGGCATGTCAGGTATAGCTTATAACTCCCCATTTTTGGACCATGATACTTGGACCCACTGTTTTATGCCTCTTCATGGCTAAAATGCTTCTTCAAGGGGGCAATATGTACGTACCCAAAATTATATGTACTATACTATTAGAAAGAGGTTACGGAAAACCCTAATGATGATTAAAATCTCGTTGCCAGGTGTTTGGAATCTAGAAAGCTTGCCGAGTATACATTTGCATCCTAAAATTCCTTATCCAACTTTTGCATGCTTCATTCTAGCCTTTGCCCCCTTTTTCCTTGCATTTTGGTCTTTAAGTTACAGGACCACCGCCCTGCCTGGGTGGTGATCCCGTCACCTCCACCCAAGATAGGGTGGCGGTCTTGTAACCGCCGACCTGCACAAGGCGGCGGTCCTATCTCCTTTTCTAGAATCTTCCGGCGCACTCAAAAAATGTGAAAAATCAAGTTGCACTTGCAACTCTCAGCTGCTTCTACTTTGTTTACAGTTTCTAGCCACTTTGTAATAGTAGTGCTCCATTTTTTATGATAAAGCATGGAAATTTGGACTTACCTTCTAGTGACTAAGAATGTTATAAATACTCAGATTGTTTACAAGCAAATGGCCTCTCTCTATGTAATTATTATTCAGTGTGTTTGAAGTTTCCTTAGGAAGTATCAACAGGTCTAGATTTAGTGTAAGTTCTCAGCCTCTCAGTTCAAGGCTCCTCATTTTATTGTTTAGAGATCACTTGATCTCTCTAGTTTCACTTGTGTTCCATTGTTGTTCTCCAAACAACTGGCTTAGCATAATAGAACATTATTTCTAGATTAAGTTCATTTCAAACTTTGTTTTTGCTTAGACTTATAGGTTTTGTTTCGTCACAGGAAGAATAAATCCTAGAATTTTAGGTGTTTCCTATCATATCCCTACAAAAATCCTGCTAGGAATCACATAGCCAAGCTCTATTCTCTTGTGCTATCTCTCTCCTACTTGCATTTCATTTGGTTTACCTCCAAGATGCCACTATTCAAATATCTTCTCCTGTTATCATTGTTATATTCTCAACTTAATGGATTCATGAGAACATGAAGAAATGAAGAAATCACACTGCGGGAACAAGCTACGATACAATTTTATTTGCCTCTATTCTACAAACTCCAGGTTTGAATTGTCAAAGTTTTAGTTACGATATATCAAATAGAGTAGTGAAACATTTCATTTCAGTTAAAATATTACTTTCGATATTACCGAGGAAGCTATGGGGAATGATAGCTTCTGAGAAGCTATCATTTGTTCCTCACTTATGTGGTAATATTGGAGGTATTTCAATTTAAATAACTAGATATTTACATTTATATCAACTCACAAGTACACAGGAAAATGGCTACATCTGGCTACCTTGCTTGTTTTAGCTTTATTCTTAGATTAGTTGATTTTTATCTAAATTTATTAGATTAGCTACTCTTTAGAATCATTCAAATTTATATCTCTGAAAATACAAAAAGAACAAGGATACTGTCGTTTCATTTTATAACTAGTTTAATTCATTCAATTAAGTTTGGTTATTTCTTGCATGACTATTACATGACCAAGAGAGCCTAGGGATTATATATTCGAACCAGTGATACCTCAGCCAAATCTCTACATGAAATTAGTGGATATAGATCAAGGTCTTAGGATTCAAGTCTTTTAAACAATTGGAAACCCACAAGTAATTAGTGATCAGTTAAGAGTGTTAAACATTGAAGACGACAAAGCATACAAATTCTGATCAAATCAACCCAACTATAGACTACCTTGATAGGATATCCATATGAATATACAAGAACTTGAACGAGAACAAACTTTTGGTTGTGATCCATTAGTTCCATAGCCATATGTAGGAGACCCTTTCACTGACATAGATATAGGCCTACTCATACAAGTTTTTAGGAAACCCATGAGGTATTCTGAGAAGATCGTACAACTCCTGGTACTAAATAGTCAGAAGATAGGATTGATTTTGTACATGACCATAAAATATCCACAACAACCATGAGTTCACGGTTGTGATCCCCAGGTCCCACAACCCAATGGGCCTGCAAACCAATTAAGCATTGACACAGGTTTACATACACTAATATTCAGATCCTCACCACTCCCACTGAATATCATCACAAAAATCTTTGTGTTGAATGTAGAAACCGATCAATCCAATATTTTTTGGGTTAGACCATAAAATCATCCATAGTTTCCTGTAAATCTACACCTATCAATACCACTTTCTTGACCTTGCTGGAAAATATATACGAAGCACCTATAGGTCACTTTCCATGAATCCAACAACCAACAGATAGAATCTCAGCATAGCTCAAAATTGATTGGAGCCTCCGAACGGTTATAATGTTAAACTGCTCCATAACACTAGTTCAAGTTAGAAGAGCCTTCCTTGCTTTGGATTCACAGATCCTGTTATCATGTACCGAGGATATAGGGCTGCTTGACTAATTTTTCCATATCCGCATACATCTCATTTCCACCGACTGTCTCGGCACAACCTTAGGAGATCGGGTACGGAGAAAGGATGCTTGATGATTTTGATGCTCAAATGTCACTTTTCTATCGTATAGTACCGATTTTCATACAAATGGGAAAAAGAGTTACCTTGTATGAAAAAATCACAAGGTACCCAAAAAACTAGTAAAAGGAAACAAATTAGAGAGAGAACTATCCTAATCAAAGGCATCCCAAGAAGCAAGGCTCAAATAACTCATACTTTACTTAAGAATATGTTTGATCTACACAATGGTCTAGATCCACTGCTTGATCACAAAATCCAAATTAACAAACACTTTAATTTAACACAATAGCTCCGTATAAGGATAATAGCATTGGATTCTCTAAAGCTGTAATTAAACATAATAGATATGCTTCAGAAGGAGAAAAAACTCAAAATATAACTGAAAGGGAATATTAGCAAACATAGTTTGATCTACTACTGCAATATGGGGTCCAATAACTATAAAATATAAAGGAATAAAACAAATGAAGAAGTAGGATGGACACCACACCCTCCCATATTTTTGAATGGATGAGTGACGCTACAAATAAATATAAGTGGCCAAAACCTACTATTTGAAAATTGAAACGATGATAGTGTGATTCACCATAATAGCTCTAACACAATAGAGACTTTCAACTGGATTAAAAAGTGTCAAAATTATAGATACAAAATATCTTAAAACAAAATAGATACTCTACACCTGCTATATCTTAAAACAAAGTGTCAAAGTGTCAAAGAAGGAGCATTACAATACAGGAGAAGAAGAAAGTGGAGAAAAAATTTGTGATAGAAGATACGTGTCTGTATATTCATCTCAATGAACGCTTACATCACCACAAAAAGTGATAAAAAAAATCCATCCCAAATGAACATAGACGGTAGAATAAGATGTTTGCATATGATTTCATGTAAATTGCACAAGTGGAGCATGCAAGGGTACATTAAAAAGTGTTCAAGACTGATCATGACTAACAATTGAAATATTAGGTTCCTAAATCTTGAGTGAAGGATTATTATAACTCATATGCATTTAATGATTCTTAGGAAGATTTGAGAAAACAAATATAGGAGCCTTGTCATCAAGTGATACTAGTGAATGACATGCAACAAAACCAATGGTGTGCCAACCAATCCACTTAACAAGTTGAATAGGGGTAGAAATAACCTTAAGGTACTTACCAATTTCAAAAATTCTAATATAGTGACCCATGAAATGAAGCATGTGGGATCCAAAAGTAGTGGTCTGTTTTTCAAATGTACCGGGAAAGTATGTAGGTTAATATGATGGGGGATATGAAGAATGTGAAATTATAATTGACACAAAATTAGAAGTGGGATTTGTAACATCAATAGCAGTAGGTATATAAGTGGGATCAATAACTAATAAATCATGTTCGTTAGGTACAATAATAGTGATTATATGTGGACTAGGAACATAATCAGTTATGTTCACAAAATAAGGGTTATACTCAAAATTAGAAATTTGTTGTTACAGAGTGTATGAGTTCATCCTTGCTATGAATGATAGTTTGTAGAAGATATTTTTACTTCTTGATTGATCTATTTTGATCTGTAAAGGGTTTTTAAATTCTTTAATTAACCAATTAAAAACTTTCAAATGCTTAAAAAATAGTTTTTGATTTTCCGTAACTTTAAAAATATGATTACAAATGTGTTAAAAATTGATAAAAAATGATACTACAAGAATAAAAACAAACTATGTGATAGCAAAAGCTCACTCAAATGAGCTACGTCTTGAATTTCGATCAAGTTCCCACACCGATCAATTAGGTGCAAAAATGGAAAAATATATTACAATATCTTATAGCAATGGAATACTTGTTCTGCAAAAATAGTCTCTTCTTGGTCTACAGAAGGTCTTGGTCACTTTCCCAATTGGTCTCCTATGGTGAAAAATTCTTTGAAATATCTCTAATGGCCTTACTCCTTCCTTTACAATCATATGTGTGTAACTCTACTACATGGATCAAGCTCCTCTTACAATAATTCATACCACAGGGGTAAAGTGGTCAAAGCATGTCCTTTTGGATTTCTCTACCAAAGTTCCAATCCCCATAAATTGTTTTTACTCTAATTTTAGGTAAATTTGGGGTTTTAGTACCACATTTACTATAAAGTGATTGAGTATATCCTTTATATTCCTCGAAGTAGGTCTATATTGTTCTGGTTATCGCCATGCAAACTCCTTTTGCTTTGTTTAATGGTATCTTAGAAAATTGGAAGTGAAAACCTCCTGGGAGTTGGGATCACCGTGATTTGTATGGGAGTTTTGTGCCAAAGTTGGTTAGTGTGTTGAGTTGGTCATTGATTTGATCAAGGTAGTGAGTTAACAAGTGATTTGGAGGTGATAAGAACATTGAGTTAGTTGGCATGTTGGAAACGAGATATCTTTGAGTTGGTCACCCAAATGTTATAATGTTGTTCCCAATTTGTAAATTATTCCCACATGCGTAAGAAAATGGTTTTTATAACGGTTACAATGGAATACCACAAACAATATAATGTGAAACAAAAGGCAATAGGGTCCCCTTCCTAAAAAAGAGTGGACCCCACCAACTGATGGGCACTCAACTGGCATACTATGTGGGGCCTACATTGAATATCACAAATTCCTTATTCAAACTCAAATATGTACAACCTTATCTTAATTTTTTCCATTTGCAACTAAATTTTAGTGGACAATATCTTTCACATATGATGTTTGTTTTTCTCCTTTCAAAAGGTATTTCAAGGCTCTCATCGATATCTTCCATACCAAAGTAGTTTCATGAATTTGTACAGACAATTTTATTGATTCAAAGTGATTATCCTCTTGCATCATATTATTTTCCAAAAGTTCCACAAGGTTCTCCTAAAACACATAAAAATAAGAGAAAAACATCGAGCATTCTTAGAATGCAAGTCAAGGTGATTGTGTGAGTAAGCCATGATAAGAGTCAGACAAGAGTACAATGGAGAAAATTTGGGAAAAGTAGGAGAAACTATAATCAAATGTTGGAAAGTAAGAAATAAAATAAATATTTCTTTTCCTCTGAGGAGCTCTCACTACCCATTAAATTGGGTCTCACCCTCCAATTTTCATCAGTGAATAAAAATATTCTAGAAGGTAGAGAGGGAACCTAAAAGTATTGAACAATGGACCAAACATCATGTTTTTGGAGGTGGATGCCCCCAACAGGGTTAAGGGGCCAAAAATAAATTATCCTTTTAATTGTCCATTGAAAGTTCCTAAAAATAAAATTATCACCACAAAATGAACCCCCCTAAAACTACTTATAATTGTAATTTTTACAGTGATCTCTCTCAAAATATTAAAATAAGTTCTTCCCTTTTAAAATTTTTTATTTTGTAATATAAATCTCTCCATTAAATAATTTCTCCTTAGAAAGAATAAATTTACCCCACAAACAAAATAAAGCTCCCTTCTAAAAGGCTAATCCCACACTTTTAAATTGATCCATAGGGATAAAAAATAATTCTACTTCATCAGATCAGCCAACACCAAAGAAGGAAAATGAAGAAATGGAGGTTTTGTATTTATGTTAATATAATATCTTCTCTATGCAAATCAGAGGCTACATAACTGCCGCCCAACCACAACGGTGGTTCTGTAACTGCCACCTAACGAGGGTGGTGGTCTTGTGACTTCCAGTCTATGTTGGGTGGCGGTCTTGGCACTTTCAGACAGAAAATAAAATTTGAAACAAGAACTCCCATAATTGTAAAGGTTTTACATGTATCTTCTCCTCCATGACCTTTTCAATCTTCTAGTGCACGGGAGGACATGAGAAAGGCTATAAATACATGTATGAAGGATATTTTTTATCATCAGAAGTAAGATACTTTATGGGAGTAAGTGAAAGATTTCTAAGCATTGGAATTTTAGTTTGTAGATGAAATAGTTTGAGAACAAAGTAGTCAAGTAGTTGGGAGGAAGTGTGAGACATTATCAATTTCCTTTCTCACTTATTGTAAATTTTGTATCTCTTATATTTTGTATTAGACAATAAGATAAAAAGGGAAGAAATATTTGTTTTCCCTTCTCCACTAGTTTTCCTCCTCTGGAGGTTTCCAGGATAAAAATATTTGGTGTGTGTGTGTGTTTGATTTATCTATCTTTGTAAATTATAGTTCTAAGGCATAAAAAATTCAATCATTAGCTCAACTGTCATTTTCTTTTTGAAAGTAGAACAACAGTATAATTGTGATTTTGTGAAAATTTTCCAAAGTAGATAGTCTACAAATCATTTTTACATTATAGGTAACAAGTATCCGAGATTGTGGTATTTGTTCTTGGATTTGTATGAAAGTGACAAGATCCAAAGGTGAAGAGGCTTTACCTTACAATCTAGATATTTCTACAAGGAAGTGGAAGTGAATAATTTGGGGAAAAATGGAGGAAGATAACTTGGTCCGTAAAATCAATATTTTGGAGACCATGATGGATAGGATGTTTAGAAGAAAATAAGAACATGCATATTTGCAGAAGACAATTTCTATTAGGCAAGACTCCATGGACTTAGTGGTTTGAGGATTAGGAAAACAATTTGGCATATGGAGGAGCCACCATGGGGAAGAATATGGGGAAGAGCATGAAGAAGACACTTTAATGGCAAGAGAGAAGGTAAAATTTGATCATGATCTTTGTAAAGTTTAGACGAAAGTTGAAATTAGAATTTTTTAAGGACAAGTAGATACAAAATTGCTTGATAAATGGTTAAAACAATTAGAAGTCTACTTTAGCATCCATAATGTCACCAAGGCATGGAGGATCACATTTGCGCATCTCAAAATGAAGGGACACACTATATTTTGGTGAGAAACCCATCTAGCCACTTGTGAAAAGAAGAAACGCCCTACTGTGAAATCTTGTCAAGAATTTAAAGAATTACTTAGAGCTAATTTTTATCCTATTGGCCACAAGACAGACCAAATGATTAAATGTAAGTATTTTAGACCAAGCAGTTGTTAAAGTGTGTAGGACTATACTATGGATTTTTGGAGGTAGGCCATGTTACTTAATATGGAATTCTAGGAGGAGGATATTTTGACTAAGTACTTGGGAGGAATTCACACTCACCTTTGAATAAAATTCATCTCCATGAATCCCAAAGATATCAACGAGGCTTGTATGTAGGCATATTATATAGATAATGAAAAGAAGTAAGGAAAATCAAAGCCAAGGGCAAATTAGTCGACAAATCAGCAAAATAAAGAACATGGGAAAACAAGTAACAAAGGTAAGTGGAAAGGGATAGGTAAACAAGTTTCCACTAATTTAAATACTTGTAAATATACCAATAATTTTTTCAAGAATTGTTATATCAATGGTCATAATAATGCTACATGTTGGAAGTTACATCCAGAGTTATATCTAAAGAACCAAAAACATGACTCAAATAATTCCAAGACATCTGTAAAGATAGAAGGGGAGGTGGAAATAAAAGATGAATCTTATGTAGATGAGAGGCTTGGATGCGGGGCCACCAACATGGACAACCAAGAAGAGGATATGAATAGACTATTCTAGATCAAAATCCAAATCAAGAGAAATAAGGTAAATATTATCGTTGGCACCAGTTATAAGTCTAACTTGATTTCTGAAGTAGTTGTAAAGAATCTTGGTCTTGAGACTTACGAGCATCCACACCCTTTTTTTTTGTGTTGGGTGAAGAAGGGTGTTGAAATTCAAGTAACAAAAATATGTAAGGTTGAGTTTGGGATAACTTCCCAGTATATTGATGTATTGGAAGCTGACATTATTCCACATGATGCATTTGATGTTGTTTTTGGGAGTCCTTATTTGTATATCAAGGATGCTTTATTCATGAGAAGGGAGAGCCCTTATAGAAGGGTCAAGGATGGGATCCACTACAAAATATTGGAACTCTAGCATAAGACACATGTTACTATGGTGAGTGCTAACCAAGAAAAATGACTTATTCAGGAAAATCATAATCAGATTTGTTTACTTTTATTAAAGGATAAACAAGATGGGGTAGAAGTTTTAGAGATTTCTAAATAGGGAAAACATGATTTGGATAGTATTATTCATTCTTTTCAGGAATTGTTTCATGCTCTCATTGGGTTATCACCAAAAGGGGAAGTAGAGCATGAGATTTAGTTGTTTCCATATTCCCTCTACCAAACATCGGGTTATATAGGAAATCCTTGTTGGAGAGTAGTGAAGTATAGAAACAACTCCAAGAACTACTAGACTAGGGTGTGATATGTCTGAGAACATCATCACGTGTTTCACCTATTGTGATGATGCCGAAGAAGGAAATTTATTGGAGAATGTGCATCGAATACCACGCTCTGAAAAATATCACCTTAAAGAACATATTTCCACTCCCCCACATAGATGATCTCTTGGACTAGCTTCAACATGATAAATTCTTCATGAATTTGGATCTCAAGTTAGGTTATCACCAAGTCAGAATGAAGGAGGAGGATATATAGAAGACTACCTTCAAGATAAAATAGGGTTTATATGAGTGGTTACTACTTGAATTTGGTTTATGTAATACACCTGCTACATTTATGAGATTGATTAATGTTGTATTGTCTGATTTCATAGATTCATGTGTCATTGTTTATCTAGATTATATCTTGATTTTTAGTTCCACATGGGAGGAACATATAACTCATTTTAAGAAAGTCTTACTAGTTATTAAGTAGAAACAACTGCTTTACAATATAAAGAAATGTGAGTTTTCAAAACAGTCACTTCTCTATCTTGGGCACATGGTTAGAGGAGGAGAGCTACAAGTCGATCCAAAGAAGGTGGAATTAATCACCAACTATCCATCACCAATAGGATCCACAGAGACAAGGAGTTTTTAGGGAGCATTACAATATATGTGGAAGTTCATTTTGGGCTTCTCCGCAATTATAGCACCTCTACACATAGTGGCCACACAGAGTAAGGGTTTTAACTAGGGTAAGGAATAAAATAAATCCTTTGAGTTATTAAAATACAAGATTAGTCATGCTCCATTAATTTATCTTCCTAATTTCTAACACCACTTTGAAGTAGAGACAGATGATAGTGATTATGTTGTCCACAATGTTTCTTCGGGGAGGTAAATCCATATGCTATCATTCTAAAACTTCTACTTCAGAAGTTAAAGGATATTAATTATATGATGAGGAAATGTATGCACTAGTTTGGGAAATATAAAAATGGAAGAATTCTTTTTTGGGTAAAGAAACTATTGTGCACACTGACAAAAAACCTTTGTAGTATTTGAAAGCACAATCTAAATTATAGAAGGTAAATAACTACAAATGGATGGGATTCCTTCAATAATTCCATCTCATGATCAAATACAAGAAGGGTAGTACAAATTGGTGGCAGACATATTGTCTAGGCCACCTACATAGGATAAAATATCTTGTTTGGCCACTATCTCTTAGATCAATCCCTTCACGAGGGAAGCTTATGGAGAGGCATATGACTAGGAAAAATAATTTGGGGTGACATTTCAGTAGTTGCAGTCCCAAGGGGCTGAAAGGATGGGGATTGAATATTTTTATCTCAAGGATGGGCTGCTCTACCAATGGGGGAATCTTTGTGTTCCTAAAGAAGAAATAATTATATTGATGAGGGAAGCACATACCTCAAAAGTAGTGGGACATTTTTTGTGTTGGTAAGACCATAACCTACTTGCAAAGGTATGTGTATTAGCCTAATATGCAAGAAGAAGTATCAAAATTTATTCATGGATGTAAATTTTTTTGTACCACCAAGCCTAATACTAGGAAGGAAGGTTTGTATATGGATTTTCTTGTACCTAATCATCCATGGGAGGACATTTCTATGGATTTTGTAAGAAAGTTACCTATATCTAAACATGTCCATGAATATCTATATGTTGTTGTTTATAGATTTAGTAAGATGTGTATTCTTATGGCATGTAAAAATATAGTAAAAGCACATGAGGCACAAGTTCTTTTGTTTGCTAATGTATGGGTGTATTTTGGCTTGCCAAATTCTATTGTTTCTAACAAGGATTCTAGATTATTTGGGAAGTTTCAGACTACTTTGTGGGACAAGATGGATACCACGTTAGAAAGGAGCATGAATTTTCATCCATAGACAAATGGACAGACAAAGGTGGTGAACAAGACTTTGGTACAGTTGATCAAAGGGTATAATAGTAAATACCCAAGGACTTGGGATGAGTCCTTAGCCTACATTCAACATTCCTACAACCAGGTTGTACACACATCCACTATGAATTCACCATTTAAAGTCTTCTTGGGATAACTACCGAGAAATTTGTGTGACATAGTAGTTTGGTAGCAGGATGAGAAGGAGACACGAGACAATGAGGTGACTAGAGAAAAAAAATTCATTGAGAGGATCCATAAAATCCATCTCAAATTCAAAGAACAAATAGAGAAATCTCAAGCCAAGTACAAGGGTAGACATGATCAACATGAGGGAACATAAGCTTCATGTTGGAGATAGATTTTAAATTTACTTGAGCAAGGAGAGACTACAAGGTCAAGCATGGAAGCTCAAGCCATTACGATATGGACCCTTCACCATATTGGATCATGTTGAAGAAAATGCTTTTCGACTTGATTCGCCACTATTTATGAGGATGTACTCAGTAGTAAAATGCGATAAATTGCACTTGTAAGAGCCATCCATGCTAGATGAATATGAAGGATTACAGTTTCTTCCTTCCATTGAGGATTACGTCCTGGACTCATGAGGTGAATTACAGGAGGATGTAGTGTTGTATCAGAAGGTCAGAGAGATTAGGAGAGGTCTACAAGAGTCTTGATAGGTTGGACTGAAAGGAAAGACACCAAGGAAAGCCCTATGGTACTCGAAGGAGAAAGTGAGTGAATTATTTCCTCATCTACTCCCCAACTAAGATTTTTTGGGACCAAAAATCTCCTAAGTAGGGGAGGTGTGATCCATAGGGATTCAAAATAAATCTACATCATCAGATCAACCAGCACCAAAGAAGTAAAATTATGAAATGATGGTTCTATGTTTATGTTAACAGAACCACCACTCTATGTAGAGTCAAAATTACAGAACCTCCACCCAACCACAATGGCTGTCCTATAACCACCGTCCAGCCAGGGTGGCGGCCCTGTGACCACCGGTCTACGTTGGATGGCGGTCCTGTCACTTTTAGACCGAAAATAAAATTCGTAATGGACAGTCCCATAATTGGAAAGGTTATCTATGTCTCTTCTCCTTCGTGACCTTTCCCATCCTCCAGTGCATGGGAGGACATGAGAAAGGATTTAAATACATATTGGAAGGAGAGTTTTGATCATCGAAAGTAAGAGACTTCATGGGAGTAAGTTCAAGAGCTCTAATTGCTAGAATTTGAGTTTGTAAAAGAAAGAGTTGTAGAACAGAGTGGTCAAGTAGTTGGGAGGAAGTGTGAGACATTGTTAATTTCCTTTCTCACTTATTATAAAGTTTGTATCTCTTATATTTTGTATCAACCAATAAGATAAAATGGGAAGAAAGAGTTTTTTTCCCTTCCCAACTAGTTTTCCTCCTCTTGAGGTTTCCAAGATAAAAATCCTTGGTGTATGTGTGTTTGATTCATTTATCTTTGAAAATTTTATTTTTAAGGCATAAATAATTCAATTACTAGCTCAAATGTCATTTTCTATTTGAAAGTAGACTACTAGTATAATCGTGATTTTGTGAATGATTTGCAAATTAGATAGTTTAAAGATCATAAATAATAATTTTTCCCTTTCCTCAATAATATTCCTGCATTTATAATTTTCCTCTCCATTTAAAAAATATCCTTTTTAAATAAAATTACTAAAAGAATGCCTCGAAAACAAGAGCTCGAGAGACAAATTGATGAGGTAGTAGATCTTATCTAGGAAAATTGGCAAGAAATCCAACAAAAATATTTGAACTAAGGAATTTATATTTATAAGACTCTTTCACTAACCAATGTTTGAGTTGTATGTTTAGAGATAAGAGTTTGATCACCTCATATTTTAAGTTGCTTCACCACTGAGTTACTTAAATGAAGGAACTCAACAAAGTACTCTAATATGGGGTCATTGTAACATTTAATTTTCCAATTGGTTTTAACAAATTCATCAAGCAAGAATCTAGAATGTGAGGTAATGGGGAGGCTAGTTCAGATAAGATTAAATGACATTGAACCTGATAAATCACCAAACTAGGTTTTGATGCCAAATAATACTACAACAATGCAAATTTGGAGATAAATGTGAATAAGTGTGTGCCCATTTGTATATGTATTTGGTTAGGTTAATGATTTGGATACAAGTCTCAATCCCGTTGCAGTTCCAAAGGAATATCATCCATATCAAAATCAGGTTAGGAATGGCTAAGTGTTGAGCTTCAACAAGGTGAGTATAGTATCTTCTCTAACGAAAAGAGGTCATATGCTAGCCAGTAGAATTATTATGCCATGTGATGGAAATGTGAGTAAGAAACTAATGCATATTTCTAATGCCTTAATCAATTTCAAGGAAGTGTAGCAATCAATACACTTTCCAACACTTATCATCATATACCCATGCTTAATACAATGCACATTCCAGGCACTACAATTTTTATACACAACATAAAATCTTAGGTTCTAGCAATTGACAACCAGAAGTAATAATGTTGTTGGTGTGCACCAGGGTTCATTTTAAGACCCCCCCTTTGAAAAATTATTATCAAATGGGTGGCGAATCTCAAAAACAGACTTTCAAAATGATGGTGAATCTCTGAAAAAGCGTTTCACGGCTAAGGACAATTAATTTCTTTATCATCAAGGTAGTTTCACAATATAACAGGAAGAAGAATTGGATATTTTTTAGTCATTTGTCCAACCCATTACGTACAAAAATTCAGACGGATGAAATGTTGAGCGGACAGGCTGGTTGCATATGTTGGATGGGCAGGTTGGATGGGTGCATTGGATGTATAAGTCTTTTGGGTAGGTTGGAAAGATAGGTTGGATGAGTATTTTGGATGGGTATCTTAGACAGCTAGGTTGGATGGGTGGGTTGGATGAGTATGTTAGATGGGTGGGTTGGACGGGTAGGTTAGACGGGTAGGTTAGATGTGTAGGTTAGAAGGGTATGTTAGAAGGGTTGGTTGGATGGGTAGGATGGACAGGTAGGATAGATGGGTAGGTTGGGTAGGTATGTGAGATGGGTAGGTTGATCAAGGAGTTTGGACGGGTGGGTTGGCCGAGTAGGATGGACGGGTAGGTTGGTTGCATAGGATGGATGGGTAGGGTAGGTGAGCTGCCTAACTTGCGTTGCATGGTCATCTAACCTCCGTTGCACGGACGTCACACATGGGTTAGATGGCTGCCATGACAAGCCAATTTTTTGTCACCGCGTGTCCCTTGAAACCTTTTTAACACTCTATATACCCCTACGATGTTCATTTCTTCACTTTTCCATGAACATTTCTAGCGCTCTGAGATCTCCAATCTTCAAATTTATCCCAAACCTACATATACATTTCAAGTTTCTTTCCTTCCTCTCCTGTAAATTTCAAGAATGGTAAGAACCACGTCTACTCCTATGCCCAAATTATAATACGAAAAACTCATGTTCCCATAGATTGCTTCTCTACTAAAACTAAAAGACACACCACACGAATGGCTATAAAAACCATAATTTACGGGGCTTGTCAATATGCCCCAATTTGAAACTGATACTTATGTCCTTGATTACTTTCTTACCTCTTACAACTAGAAAGAGAGAGAGTTTCTCATTGTACTCACGGATCATCAAATTTCTTTCACAATTGAGCCTTCAAACGTACATATTTTAATTGACTTTGCATTCTAAAACCAACCACCCTTAACTACAAAGGCTATCCCTACAGACGAAGACAAAAAGTTTTTGGAGTCTCATTCCAATGTGAAAGTTGATGGAAAGTTTATTATTTTAAACTAATTTTCTTAATATTACTCAACCACCCAAGCATATAACATTTCTTGTCCATTATTGCAGCTCCTATTAATCATTCAACAAGAGGCTTTCTTATACAAGGTATTACAAACAAATTATTTCTTGGAGTTTCATCACATTTTCAGGCCAAGATTGTGTTACAAGGCAGATCTGTAGACATTCTATTTTGGGTAATTAAATATATAATGTGGACACTAGTAGGGAAACAATTCAATTGGTGCACATATTTGTCTAACCAAATAAAAACATACATCCCCGTGCCTGCAGTGCCAATATGTTTGATAAATCTAAGATTGTATTCTCTTCTTACAATTATATACTTGATTTCTATCAAGAAGATTTCTTCTAATTACATCACACACAAATTCCAACTGTAATTAATGATAAAATGAATTCTCTCTCTTTTGAAGAGCAACAAGTAACAATTACTTTTAAATTTTTCATGTTAGAACAATTTTGCATTCAATATTTTTGAATACACTAATAATTATAATATTTTATTTTGCAAAGAATAATTATGGTTGAAATATCTCATAAGGAGGCTATTGCTTGAGGTAAATCCCCTCAAGATGTCTCTACAGATTTTGACATGCATTCACCAAAAGCAACACCAATATGATTTCCTCGTAAAAATAGCCTAGGGGGTCGGTATGTGCATCACACTTACCATCACATTTGACTACAAGTATAAAGTTTAATTTTTGTATAATTAACCAATTCAAACTACTAGTATAGATTATGCACGTAGTAGAGTATTTTAATATTTATAAATTTATTATATTTAGAAAGTACTAAGTGTGATAATGAAGATCAAACTCATTCCGATTGTCAAGATCAAAATTTCAGGATTGTATCTCCGAGCATACAAGGTAAATTGTAATTTATAATATTTAGCATGTTTTTTTTAGTTAAAATTTTTTATCTTTTACAAGGCCCAAGTGTATAATGATAATTTTCTAATAGTTTTTCATTTTATTCTTGTAGGTAATAGAGCTTCTCACCAAATTCCACTTGCAAAGAGGCCACCAATACCTCAAACACGTACAATCCAAATAAATAGAAGATCTTTAGGCAATAATATAAGGTTTCCTATAGACTCGATAGGAACACTTCATCCTGCAACCATAGAATTTCTTGTACTCTCACTAGGTGGTGTCTTAAGTGTAATAGGCACCCAAATTTTGAACAACATCGATATTGATGAGGAGTATTTGGGCTTCCATAGTGGCAATTCATAAAAGGGTAACTATGTTAGCACCCATGATATGATTCAATCTACTCCACCTCCTCCACCACAACCATAAAAAAATGTGCATGAAGTACATGAATCTCCTCCTCCTCCAAGTAAATCTCTACAAATAAATGATGAGAAGACATATTTTTCATTAGAAAATCTGATATCAGATAGTATGGGGGCCACAATTCAAGAATTTTTAATGTTTTACGTGGATTTAGTGCATACTTGGGAGAGGCGAGCTAAAATTTGGATTAAAGAAATAAATACTCGATACCATAATCACGCTCAAAGGTATTCATTTTTCACTTCCATAGAGAGACAACTAGAAAGGATTGACATTTTTCTAAACAAATCTCAATCAAGCACAATTTCATATAATAATGATTATGATGATGATATTATAGACATATTTTTAAACAGGTTAGAGAATCTTATTGCTGAAGCACATGCTTACTACAACAAATGGGATAAAGACAAGACAAATGTTTAAATAACAAATGTAGAAAAATAAAAAGTTGTGGTAAGTCATCTTTTATAGGAAAAATCCTAATATTATAAGCACCACAATATATTTTTTCAACTTATCTAATAGAATAATAATTTTATATTTTTGTTTTATAGGAAAAATATAAAAATTCAAAGAAAGAAGCAGTTGTATTTGGAGACTGCCCACAAAATCCTGTATTCATTTGTGTAGTTGAAGGAGAAAATCATAGTATTAAATAAACAAAATAAAACATCGAGAAGGATAATAAATGAGAATAAGATGGATCCAAAAAAATTACTAAAGGAAAAGATAGATGTCGATGCATAACTTTTTTCAGCAATAGATGTTGCGAGGGAGGAGCAAAATATTCTTCAAAATATCAATACTGCCGCATGAGATTTTTAGGCATCATGAGTTATAGCAGATATCTCTATATAGACTAAGCACATTCCTTCACCTCTTGTGCAATAAAAATAACAAGCTTCCCCTAGAACATAAAAAAATTCAAAAAATTAGTTAAGTTCACCATATGACAGGTGTGTTGTCACAATTCTGAAACTACCATAGGAATTAAAAGATAGTGGCCAACTAATTTTTTCTTTTTATGTAGTTTGGCAGATGTAAGGAAAACTATGATTTAGAATCATAGTAAAAAAAGGATTCCCTTGTAATGTTTCTTTTTATGATAGAACTTGTCTAGAAGCTTTGAAATGTTATTTACAACCCCCTTTTTGGAACTTTATTGGCCGAAAATTCTTTATGAAATGATACTTGTCTTCATAAAGTAATCCGCCGCATGAGAGAATTATTAAAAGACTAATTTTGAATTGAAACTATATTTATTATTAATGGATTTATACGTAATATGAATGTTGTTCATGTTTCTATGTTTACGTAAATGGTTCTCAAATTTTCATGTTTTTGTTTGTTAAAAAATATTTAGGTTTCTAATTTCATGCAAATGTTAAAAATTAATCAATATATAAATAGGTCAATCCAAATATATCTATCCTTATTTCATTCATAAAATCAAATATAAAAAACAAATGTGATACAAGTAAATTACACAGTTCCAATGGACGAAGTAAAAACAAATCTAATATTGCATTTAGTGATTTTTTTCATTATCTATGTATCATGCCGATGTTTAAAATTAATCAATAATCACATAGATGGATCCAAATACATCATTTTTAATTTCAATCAATATCAAAATATTAAAAAAATGTGATATGATTAAATTACACATTTCATTAGGACCAGTTGATTAACATTAATGAATATGAAATACATCCACACAAAAAATTATTGTCAATAGTCTCAACAATGTATAGAAGAAATGAAATCTATGTGAATTAGAAAAGTCTTGGAGAAACACTTTCATTCGTGTCTTAGAAATCAACTATTGCATTATCTATGGATGTGTCTCGATCCCCTAGATCAAGCAAAATATTACCAACTCCTCTTCTTTCTACTAGTGAATTGCATAATGCAAGTTCTCTCTCATAAGGAAAAGTCTCCACTAATTAACATGATACATATAACCTCAGACATGTTTCTAGATTTATATCCAATTTGTTTCAACCTTTTGACTTTAAAAATGAAAATTCACTGAAAACCCTCTCATTTTGCACAGAACCCAAAATAATTTTTTGAAAAAGTTCATACAACTTAATATACTTGCTCAGATCTTCTTGCAGAATACTACTCGGATAAAAATACCTCTAAATCCTTGTAGTTGCACCATATTCATGTGGGTTTTATATAATTTAGACTTGTTGTATCATAGTTTTAGCATAATGAATTGACTAGGAACTAAGTACCTTTTTTTGTAAAATACCTTGTACAAATGGTTTGTTTATCTCTTCAGTCTTAGACAAATGGTTTGTTAGATCAGTCATGTTTTTGAAAAATAGAGGACTAATGGATGTATGAGGTATGCCACTAGCTAAATTCAAAAATTGCAGATTTACAACTCCCATTGCTTCAAGTATTTTATCAGTTTTGAATATTTATCGGATATCTTTAGATAACGATTCAAAAATATTTTTCAATTTATTCCTAGTTTAGGTTAATATTATGTCAAATAAATTTCGTGTCACTTTTGCTTCTTCTATTTCTAAGCTAGCCACATCAACTCTTTTTTTAAGTGTATGAAGTGGAATCTCTTTCCCATGTCCTATTATATAGATATGATCATGTATATTTTATTTTAAGAAGCAATTGGGATTTTTAAAGTCTTTAAATGCATTCCATCTTTCAAAAGTAGCACCCTAGAAACTTCCATATGAAATTTATAAAGTTTCATGATAATAACACCTATGTCTTCTTAGTCTTATGAATTTTTTTATGTAGAAAGAATGATCATGTGTATGCTTCGTCAAAATATTAACCTCCCTCAACATAGGATAAATACCATAGAGTGTGAGTAAAGTTTCTATGTATGTTAGAAGAAACAATAAATATTTGGATTTATCTACATACTTAGGGTATTTATACATAAACCTTGTCAATGAAGGATATTCATCATATATTCTACAAGAAGTTTCATACATAGAAATCCATCTGGTATCTACATCTTTGAGAATATTTTTGTCCTATATCTATCCAATTGCAAATTTATAAAGTTCTAAAAATATATTTGGACTGCTATAATAATAAGCATGTAAATCATAGATCAGCTCCTCCACTTTATCTACATTTTCAAATGTTCTCATAATTTTGTAGGCCAAATTCATTTTTTGATCCATGCAATGGATTGCAATCATATAAGAAGAAACACCTATCTGAAGTCAAATGCATAGCCCATTTATAGCCCCTTGAATTACAGATACACCATAAATTATGACACAAACTATCTTTTTTGCAGTGGAAAAGTCATCCATTCCTGTGATATCCTTCATATTTGAGACCACTAGTTTGTAAATATTTTAAGAATTACAATTCTCAGTCATTTTATGAATTGCTAAGAGATGGGGAGTTATTACTTCATTTGTAAATGTGTAAACATGAATACATATCCATGAAGTATTATCCATTATAGTAACCTCATCAATTGAAAGGGAAATATACTTTTCCTTTTAAACAAACTCTTTCAGATCCTCCTTTTCTACCAGAGATAGGCATTTTCCAATTTCCTAGCCATGGGTATCTGACCAATGTGATTGAGGAATGTTCTATAAACCAATAATCGTATACAAAATTTTATTTTCTCTGAAATTTGACATGTGTCTTCCCCTTTTCAATGTATGGAATATGGTAGCAAACTGCATACTTTTTCCATGTCTTTCTGTCTCCATATCTTTTCTCAATCTTGCTACAATTGTGCTACCTTTTTCATCTACATTTTTCATACAATTTTATTCCTTTTCATATTCTTCTATGTATTTTACATGCAGATACTCTTTTGCATTTTTCCATTTATGTGTTCTGACTATGTTTCCATCCTTTTGTTTTTGGGAAATATATATTTTCCCATAGTTCTTTTCAATGGTGTCCATTTTGAGTTGCATTGTGTAATCCTTGCCTTATTTCCAACTACATATTTTGCATCGACATTGTGTTGGAATATCATTACCATTTTTAGGGTTCACAGGTTCAATAAATAGATATTTTGTAGCCCATTTGTACTGGAAATTCTTTCCAATTATCTAGTGTGTCCTCTTTGTTCTGATAGATTTTCTTTTTTTCTTGGGGTTCAACTTGTGTATCTGGGGTCTCCTCAGGAATATCTTGATCCTTATGTCTCCTTTTTCTTGAAATAGACCTTGGAGTGGAAGCTTCCTCTGTTGGTGTATCATGAGAATTAGATGAATCTTCTTGTACTTCTATGTCATCAAGGGACATAGTATTTTCCTCAACATATAATGGATCATTGATATCTTGAAATTGATTATTTTGTGAAAGGTTTGCATATAATTTTATAAAATTGTTACATATATAGTATTAATTTTTTATATAGTTAAATATTTACAAATGGAGTACAAAGAGTTTGAAAAATAGTATGAAAAACATAATTATCAAATTATGGAAGATTAAATAACCTGTAAATAGAACATGCTAATATTTTCAATTTTAGATGATGCAGAAACCACTTTATTTTTTGCGACTTTCAAAAATAGCCAAGAAAAGTCTTTGTACCCTTTTTTGAACTAGATGAATTTTTAACCTTCTTACCATGATTTCCAGAATCCATTGATATGTCACTAAATTGAAAATAAGACTACTTAGACTAAATTAAGGAAGGATGGCTCTTATGTTCAAAGGCTCTGAGATTGGATGCCTTTAGCATTGGACAAATCTATTATTGGATGACTCTGGGGTTAGATGGCTCTGGCGTTGGATGACTTTTGTGTTGGATGGCTCTGGGCTTGGACAAAACTCAGGTTAGATGGCTCTAGGAGTTTGTGTTGGATGACACTGAGGTTGGAAAGACTTTGAGGTTAGATGGATTTGAGGTTGGATGGCTTTGGGGCTGGATGGCTTGGAGGTTGGACAACCTTAGGGTTGGATGGCTATGAGGTTAGATGACTCAAAGGTTTGAAAACTCTAGGATTTTTTGTTGGATGACACTGAGGTTAGATGGCTCAAAGGTTGGATGGCCTTAGGTTTGGATGGATTTGGGGTTGGATGGTCGTGGGGTTGGATAGTGTGGAGGTTGGATGGCTCCGAGATTTGTGGTTTTATGTCACTGGTGTTGATCCACTCATAGATTAGATGACTCTGAGGTTCTATAGCTCTGGGGTTGGATGGCTGAAAATCTAGAAGGCTTATAGTTGTTGTTTGACAACAGATGTTGGACAGTAGAGTGCTAGTAGTCTATGTATAGTTTGGTGAATATGCACACAAAATGATTCAAAATGGTGGCAAATTACATGCATAAGATCATATAGATGTGTAAATACTAGGTGAAATGTATCGTATAAGGGGTTTTTCATAGTAAATGTTTGGTGAATAAGTCGGTTGCCAATCAATGAAATTTCTCTAATTCAAATTTCCAAAAACTCAAATTTTCAGGAGTTTATGAAAATTCTCCACTAAACTTTTCCTTGGCATGAAAAAATTCTATGAATATATTGGAGAGGTAGATAATCCTTTAAAGAGGAGGATGCTTCTAACTCTGAGCCTTCTGCATTTGAGGTCTTTCCACCGGTCATGTCTGCAGAAGGAAAACAAGAGAACAATAGGCTCTAAAGCATAAATTTCTCCCAAATCAATGCTAATGATTAATTTTTTATTTATAAGATTAAATATTCACCACCATAGATTAAGTAGTTCCCAATACATCCCAGATAATGAATGATATTGTTTTATATCAAATAAAAATGCATAGAATCTGTAAAAAAAAATAAACAATTTCAAAAACGATCAGTTAAGAAATGGATTTCAAGAACTATATCTAATATGATATCAAAGAGATTAATACTATAAGCTTAAGATCACTCCAATACACTCATTACCATAACCATGATCATGCACAACACACATTACAACTAAAAATGAAACAAATAATGTCTCCTCATATTATTTTCTCACCAGTATATATTCTATGGACTACAATACAATGTGGGATTGGCTATTAAATAGGAAATTTAGTTGGTTTGATGAAACAATACATTTTCTACATGAAACCATAATGTGTTGAACATAATATTTAGTCCAAAAAAGAACAAAATACAACTCCCAATATTAGTTTAACCTTTAAGGAGTGTGAATTTGATCAATATGAAGTTTGTTCAGAAATAACCAAAACCGCTTACAAGTGTGAACACATCAAATACAACACTTACCTCATGAGAGCATTGTGTAAGTGTAAGAGGTTGCATACTGCAAAGTTATTGATGAGGATATTGCTTTATCTCAAATAATGTATCCTATTTCAAAGATTATGGATTTTCTTCTCTAATTTTAAACTCCTCGGGCTACATATCCAAACATATTACCAATTTTTTATGATTTAAACGAAGATGAATATCCTTATTCACTGTCATATGTTCAAATCTAAGCTTGAACATTTCTGGTCAATGGTTTGGCCAAATAGTTGGTCATTCAAACATTTAATTATGAAAATCATCGTGGCCTAAAAATAATTCTTCATAAAGTTTTTAGGGATTAGGTAATATTGTTTGTGTGGGTAGGAGAGGGATAAAATATTGTTATAACTTTTGAGGATGATCTAATAAATGATAAGAGGAATATACCTTGGGTTGAGAGGGCTGTAAGGATTTAATTTCTTGATTGGGAGGCTTATATGAGTATGGATATGTGTCTAAGAAATGAGGGAAGTACTGAATTATAGGATGATGTTGGAGAGGTTTTAGTGATGGAGAGGTCATAGTATATTTCTTAGGAGAAATATAAATCTCATATGGATCCAAGAAATGACTAGAAGCATGCACCTTCTATGGATACAAGGTTTTATAAGCTCAAGTGGGAGACATATGAGGGCGGATCTAGATGTAAGAAATGAAGGAAGGATTGAGTTCTATGATAATTTTGAATAGATTTACATGATGTACAGTGAATATTATCCTTCTGGGGAGGAAGATAAACCTCATGGGGTCCAAGAAATGGAGATAGGAATATACCTTTGGCTTAGAGGGTTACAAGGCTTCAAATGATTAAGTATGATAATTGTATGAGTATGGTAAAGGGTTACCCCATTAATGGATTTACTTAAGACTAGATTGCTTAGTATTTATTCTTTTAACAATTTCTTTAGTTTTCCCCCATGCATTGAATATTATTCTGATGATTTTATGAGATTTTTAATGGATCAAACACTGGAAAAGGTTCTCTAGGACACAACTATCTAGCTTTAATTTTTCAATCAAATATTGTACTCTCTTCATATTTTTCTCTATCACTTGAATCTACCTTCATCTTATGTTTAACCCTTCTCTTAAAAATCATCATAGTTATCAAGATACCCATATGTATCTGTTTCACTTGGTTCATAAGGATATCCATCACAATAAATTTCACATATTTGATTTTATGAGAAAATTTGAGTGAATGAAGGTGGATGGGGATCATAATTTTTTTATGCATGCAGATGAGTGAAATAACTCTAACAAGGGAATAAAAGATCCATGAATAATTATCCTTCTAAGAAAAAGGAAAGGGATGGATGGAAATGGTCTGCAAATGAGATAAATGGGTTGGATAAGAATTAGTGGATTCATTACATGTTTGAGAACATGGTTTAAAAACCAAATGAGATAAGAACATAGAAAAACTTAGTTGTAAGTTGGAAATCATGCATCATTATTTATAAAAATACTAAAAATATGCAACAAGATCAAACATTAAGTTATATGATGGAACACTTAAAAAAGAGAGCAAGATATAAACAAAATTTTCAAACAAACTATCTCACTAAGCGAGATAGAAATTGTTGGAGGTATGAGATGTGCACTCTAGATAAGATCTAAGACATTTAAGAACTTGGCATCTCAGCATAGAAAATGGGAATTCCTCCAAGGTGTGGGACCCTTTGATTCTTTAGGAAAACCTCTGGAGAAGGCTAGATTCCTATCCTAACTAACCTAATGCTACCACCAATCTAATCTAATCAACTGATTATAGGAGAAAAGTGATGATGTAATCATGAAATAAAATATGATGATGCACCAAAGAGAAAGGGTATCACCTTGATTGTATGAGTTTACAACTAAATGGACAAAAACATATCTAATTATAAGATATTATCCATAGCCAAAATATGCATCTAAATCAAGCTCTCACTCTCAAACTTAATACACAGTGAAATAAAATCTTTCAAATGCCACACATAATAAACCATTCAAATAAAAGAGGGGTAAGGGACAAACTAACAAACAAATATATGGAATATATTATCCATAACCATAAATATACTAAGATATAGAAGTATACATGGTTTGATATCAACACAACTCAAGGTCTTATTTCATCTACAATTCTCAAACCAGATGTCAGAGGAACATGGAAATCTAATGCCTGAAAATAACAAAATAACCTTACTTTCAAGAAAGAGGAATATTGTACAATAGTGTATTTTTACACATATATAGAGGAAGGAAGAGAGCAAGTGAGAGAGAGAGAGAGAAGAAGAAGAAAGAGATGAATAATATGCTCAAATAATCTCTCTTTTACATCCTTATGCACTTTGTATCTCATTGGGGTATGAAATAATCTTAACTAAAGATAATCCAACCAAAACCACATTGTGGAATATTCTTATCATCTTAGATAACATAATGATGATCAAATGCCATGGAATAAACCTTATCCCCAAAACCCGTATGAGTTTTCAAGAAGATAATTTTTGATTTGATCTGATGCTTTCATCTAAAAGTAAAAATTAATTTTTTTTATAAATTTTATCTCTAGATAAAATAGTAGTCTGATCTTGTGAGATCATGAGAAAGAGGAAATATGGAGTTGCAACTTGTTTCATAAACCATGATTGGACTTTACACAACTATAACAGATCATCCGGTAATCAATAGATCGAAGTCCTTTATCTAAATTTTTGGGGATTTCAAGGGGAATACACTATTAAAACATATTCCGCAAGAAATTAGAATTATCAAAAAAAAAAATTGAGAGAAATTTGACACAATTTGATCTTTTTTTTTAGCTACAAATTCCTAAAAAATGTCAAAAAATACCACATGTCACTTAACCATTTTCTTTGAAACTAAGACCAATATGTAGTTATTTTAAACAGAATTATAATGGTACCATTTACAATTCATTTGGAGCTCTCTTTCAAAATATATTATTGAAAAACTATAAATCTATTTTCCCTTGAGCTCATGTTTACATTAGGTGAAACCATCATATTTAATCTCATGAGCAGAAAATTTATCAAATATCAGGGTTGAATGATTTTTTCCACATATTAAACATGCACATGTCCTCCATTTAGTGGCTCAACATTCTTGGAGGGGATGCTAATCTTTGAGAGGGTAAAAAATTTCTATGGTTTCCATGTGTCCAAAATATCCTATATGTCACTCATTGTTGATTTGTGAATTCCAAAGCAAGGAGCCTTACCCTTAGGATAACTTTATGAAAACTATGAATTTCATTTGGTCACGACATGTCCTCCCTACCACTTTCATATACCAATACCTATATAGTGTATTTACTTAAGGCAAGGGACGTTAACTTTGGAGAAACTCTACGAGAATGTTGGATGTAAATTTCTACCACACAACCTCCCTTGCCACTATATGCAATAGAATGTTGCAAAAGATATGGAATGAGGCTAAAGAACCTCAAAGCTTTGCTAACTCGTCCATGCACCATGGGATAAGAGATAAACAAGAGTTAAATCCTATACATGCATCATAACTTTGAAAAAAACATCAAAAACTTAGCATATATACTACTCTCTACTCTTTAGATTACTTAATTAAGAAATTGAACCTAATAAGATCAACTTAGAAATAAAAGGAGTGATTAGTTGTTTATGGTTCTCAAGATTTCAAGAATGGAGTCTCACCATTAATGGCTTCAAGGTAAATGGTTCTCTCCATATTACTCAAAACTTGGATTATGAATGTAAATGGAGGTGTTAGCTAAACAATGGAGGAAGTAAGATTAAATTCAAATGTCTAATTAGCCTAAAGCTAATAAAAATGAGATCTCAAAGCTTTTTTAGGCTTGGGCTTGTTTTGTGTTATGTAAAGTTGTGAGTTTGAATGGGTAGGCTTAGCCTTCTATTTATAGTTTTAGGTTTGGAACAGTTTGGAATTTGGGTGCATGTGGGACTAAAGCTCAAAAATCAATTTAGGATTAGATTAGGATAAACATGACTTAGAATTAGTTAAGCTTGGTTTAGGCTAGTTAAAATTGATTAGGAAGTGATTAGAGATGCATTGAGAGTTGGGAGGCTGGATAACCAATTGTGACTAATAGATAGACTACGAAGCCAATAGAAGTGGTCTAGAGAGAACTAAGGAGGTTATGAATGGTCAAAAGGAGGAATGTTTAGCTAATAAGAGACATATTAGCCAAATAAGCTGATTATAGGAGGAATATGACCGAAAGAGTGTTGTGAATGGGCATCCGAGAATGGAGTGAAGAATAGGGAATTAACAAAGTGTCGTCAATTGAATAGATTGAATGAAATGCTAAGTGTAAGCATATTATAGGTGTCTACATTTTCCCCTCTTTGAGGTGGCATAAGTGACATCACTTCAAAGAAAGTAGACAAGCATAAACAAGTAGAAAATTTTGAAGGTATAGAAGAAAAATGAGTAGAATTGAGGATGCCCCCTCGATTGTTGATGGGGTGATAGAATAACTAGATCGATGATTGAAAAGATGATAGAAAGAGAACAGAAGAAAGAATAGTGTGAAGAAGAAGAAAATGGATAAAGAAGAAAAATGAGTATGAGGAAGAGGGAATGAGCTAACATCCATCCAATGCCTTTTAAACAACTTTATTTTTCATCATATTGCTAATGATCTTCATCATCGATCCTTATTAAAAAGAATGAAAAAAAGTTTAGTATGACATGAAAATCCATATACGAACAAATGTCCATTACTAAAAACACCAAATCCATGCAACATACAAAATGTAATGCAATATGAGAAAGTAAAAGATGGCTAACTCCATGCAACATACAAAATGCAACATGCAATACAAGAAAGTAAACAAGAAAACAAACAGAGAAACATAATGTAATGTGTTTGTTATCAAGCTTCAGTTATGACTTGTGTGAATTAACGACAAGGGTTAACAATGGTTCCTCAAGCAAGGATACATGCAAGGGGAAAAACAAAGGGCACTTCATTCCTATGAAAAAGTAATGTGTACTATGAAATAGTACTAGGCAGCTTGTTGTGCCCCAGATTACAAACAAAGTAAGTAGCATAGATTTTGTTTTTGGAGGTAGATCAAGATGATCCATGAGTCACACACATGAACAAGGGAGGACTAAAGAATGAAATTTTGTAGGATGATTTTCAATTTTTAGAAGTTTTCTGAAACATATTTGAATTTTTTTATTTTTCTAACATATTTGTATGTTTTTTAAATTTTCTAACATATTTGAATGTTTTTTAATTTTTCTAACATATTTGAATGTTTTTTGTGATTTTGAAAGTTTTATGAAACTATGTATAGGAAGAAGAGGAAGCATGGATTCCCCCAGTGATAGAAGGGATGTACAAGGGCAAAATGCCACACGTATGTGAGAAAGGTGAAGATCCAAAAATGCCCCAATGATTAGGTGGGAGTATTCAAAGGAAAACTCTTCACAGGTAGAAGCGGGACCTAAGGCCATTATGGATAGGTTTCATGTGATGATGAGCATAAACCAATGAAATGATGGGAAGAAGTAAGGATTCCCCCAATGTAAGTTATCCTAAAAGCACATGATAGAAAGAAAGGAGAAGATTATTTTTGTAAAAGGGGACAAAGGTGTCTGAAAGCATGGAAAAAAAGTAATCTTATACACATGGATGTTCTAAATCAAGTAGAAGAATGATGTGAATGATATAAATGTAGCTTAGAAGCCTCACAATGAATAAGTGATTAGCTAAAGGCACAAATCTTGAAATAAGATACAAACTAAAGAAAGAGTTTGAACAAGGTCTAAAAAAAAGACACTTGGTAACATATTAAACCTGCTTACTCATAGATATCTAGTGTGTGGAAGTTGAAATAAATTACCTCTTGAAGTGAGGATTTAATATACAACAAGTGAAGGACACCCTATCCAAAGTATAGGAATGATTGATTGTGAAAGGAGATAGGTGATTTGTGAATGAAGGGTGGAAGGATAGTCATACATTGCTCTGCTACCAGCCAGATGTCTATAGCCCTGACAAAGATGTATTTGATTCTAATAGCAACATTGCTCGACTACCATTTAAGTGTCCATATCCATGGTAGAGATTATTGGAAATACCCCAAGAGAGAGTACTATATCAACTAGAGTTTCCTTTGTATCTTTTAGCTTCTGATTTATTAATTTTGTTTCTTTTTTCTTTCTAAAAACTTATTTCAGATCTCTTGTTTTTCAAGGGGTTAATAACCATACATGGCTTAATGGAAGGAGGTTTAAGTGATTATGATGATGACATTAACAAATATGTCCAAAATTTCTTCACAACAAGTTTATTAGATGTTGAATGTGATAGGATCTCTAAGAGGTTAGTCGTTCTTTAATTTACCAAGGTGATGAAAGACCAAGGTCAAACAGATACCATAGAGATAAATGTCATAGAATGCGTGTAAAAAATCTAACCAAAATATCACCAAAGGGATGAAAATGGTAGGAAGACTTGTAAAATAACAAGGAAGGGAAGAAAGAAACATCCATGTGTATGCAATACCTAATTGCAATGTTTGATCTTTTTCCCTTTGATTTTTGTTGTGTTTTCTTATGTTTTTTGTATTTTTTCATTGTTTTGATTTTTTAGATTTTTGATATTTTTTGGAAAGTTGGGACCAAAAAATTCACTCTGTGTGATAGGATCCAAAAACGATGTCTGTGACTTCCTTGATAAGGGAGACTAGGCGCATTTGTTTATCAAGAGTCATGTTATCCCCGATCTCAATGATCGTGGTGAGTTTGTACTCAAAAAATGATTGTGATTTATCCTTAAACAAGGATTTTTCATGCGGTAGCTTGATTTCCCTATCCATAGGTTTCTGTACTTTACACCAAACTTGATGGTTGCATTGATGTACATTCTTGAATCGTGCTAGATTTTTAACCTTAAGATTGTTGGAAGTGTCAGGAACTTTGGAGATTTTGGAAGTTGTTAACTGATCTTGATAATGGACCCGTTTGGGTTTCTTATAAGCTAACATGTGATTTTTCTGATCGCAAGAAGGAGAACAAAGTGAACGTGGACATTTAGAACTGATGCAAGAAATGACCATGGGCTTGCCACAACCACTGATAGAAGAAAGATGTGATGGATGAAAAGGATACTATCCAAGAATTAAAGAGGATGGGCTACCATGAAGTGAGCCACTGATAGAAGATGAAAAAGGGTTGCTAGAATATGGCCCAGAGATGGAAGAAGTTAGGCTACTCGGAGGTGAGCCAATGATAGAATATGGCCCTAAGATGGAAGAAGTTGACGAAGGGCTACTAGGACATGGCCCAAGTATAGATGAGGAGGAACTACCAGGATGGGTCCCATATATAGAAGAGGAAGAAGGGCTGCTAGGATGCGGTCCACGAATAGAAGGTAATGGACTACCAAGGGGTGACCCACAAGTAGAAAATGGAGGGCTACTAGGATGTGGCCCCAGGATAGAATAAGATGATGGGATACTCAATGGTGACCCAAGGAGAAATTTTGATTGAGGAATGGTGATAGATGAGGAATGATTGGGTAATGAGAAGATATTCCATGGATCAATGCTAGACCTCAACATCTCATCATGCTCAGAAGAAGGTGAAGATGGAATAGAAGAAGAATCAAGTTCCATGACCTTAGGATTTTCCTCTATGTTTTGATAAAAGTAATCAATTTTTTTCCCCAATACACGAGCGTATCAAGTTCTAGAAAGAATCCTTATTTACAATCCTCTAAAAGGATATCATCATGTAGTCTAATTGTTCCTTCATCCTAAGAGAAATCAATTAGTAGAGTTTTTTTTTCTTTGGCCATAGAAGGTTGAATATAAGAAACAGGTCTGATAAGTGGGGATGATTGATTGATAGAAGAGGATGACTCAAGAGTGGAAGTAGGATTGGAGGCAAGCGTCTCATGAAAGGATGATTTGGATTTGGACCTATGTAATTTTTCTAGAAGACGATGTAATGTAGGTTGGAAAGTAGGATCACATAGCTATTCGTTAAGTTGTGATGTAGGAGTCGAACTAGATGATTGAATAGAGGCAACCAGTGTCATGGAACTCTTCGACAGAGGAAGACGTCATTGAGATGACTGATGAAGGAGGTCCTGTGAAGAAAGGGAGGACCATGACTCAAGACCCAAATTAGATGTTCGATCAATGGAGCTTGGAGTCATATGAGTCTTCAAAGGAGGAATACATCGTTGAGGTGAATTTGAATAAATTTCCTATGAAGGAAGGGAGGACCGTTATTCCAGATTTGATCTAGGGGTATCAAAAAAATAGTTGGAATCCGAATCTTCAGAAGAAGAGTGGAAATATGAATGGTAGTTTGGATCTGAATAATAAGAAGAGTGGGGGGAACCTAAATAATAATTTGGATCAGAAGCATCCAAACCATACCACCGAATATGAGTTGAATGTGGGAAACAGAGTGCCTGAGTGGGCTTTCTAGCATGAAGAACCAAATGAGGTTTAGTTATAATGGGAATCTTTTGATTTGAATGCCTAAACCTAGGTTCCGTATTGTTGTAAATGTGAGAAACCGTGTGATAGTCAATCATTGTTGGTCTCATTTAGGTGTAAATTCCTAGACCTAGATAGTGTGATGGAACTCCTTTAAAGGGAAGGAAGTGACATGTCGATTTGGGTAGCATAAGGGAAACCAACTAGATATTTGGTAATTATGGATAAGCATGTGTGATTTTTTGAAGAAGGTTTAAGGAAAATAGACATCATGATGACACAATCTCGACGACATCAAAAAGGATTGTCCTAGAAAATAATTTTTCCAGATGAGTAATCACAAGGAACAATCATGCAAGTGCAAAACACAAAGCCAATCAACAAGGAAATACACCCTATGCAAATGCATGTGAAAAATGATAGTTTGATGCAAATATGATCAAATGATGAATCAATTTGAACTATGATGATGATCTGGAAATCAAGACCAAGTGGCCATCAAAGATATGAGGATGCATCCACACACTTTAGACATTTAATAAATCATCCGCAAACATGGATGAGCGTAAATGGACAAAAAAGTGGTGAACACTATCTATGAAAACACTCCCAAAAAATGGCTTCTATTTTCCCAAATGGGAAACAAGAATGCAAAGGTATAGATCAAAAGATGAAAATAAACTAAGTGCCACTTGGGCAGAGTTTCTCCTTGTCTGAAGGCAAGAATAAAACTAAGTGAAAGCGGGACGTAGTTTAGTTTCATGATGAAAGAAACTTAGATCAAACTCACAAGGTTTCTGTGACTTATTTGAAAAAAAGTTTTAGATTCCAGATGAGTTGTCACTTCGTGATGGCTTGATGCAATAATAGACTAGTAAAGTGGGCTCTAAGATAGAATGGCATCCTTAATAAGTTCTCTCAACTAGGTGTTACAAAGTTGTCTTAAGCGAGCACGATTTACCTAAATAGTCCCTTTCCTATTTTAGGAGTATCTTGGCTTTACTTTACCCCCTTCGAGCACAAAGAGCAACTAGTGCATCCATGTGTGCTCTCCTTGGGGTTGCCATACAGACAACTGGTAAATCTATCTTACAAGGTGTACTAATCAAGTGGGTAAGCAGAGCACTTCTTGTTTCATCCATGAGGTTACACAATGGTGGACTACTTTAGGGTTCCTAGAACCACCCCCATTGTTGTAGCTTAAGGCATTATGCCAAATGGGTTATGTTCTAGTTGAGCAGACAGGGATGTACCCCTTTTTGAAACCTACAACAATGTTTTTAATATGGTGTGTTTTTTATCTTGCTTAACTTAATGTGGTTTTAAGTAGCACACCATTTGGCAACCTGTAAGAACACGTGTATCAGAAGAGTTGTGTTTTTTACGTCTTTCTTCTATAAGCATTGGGTCCTACATACCAAGATTAGTAGTTTTCCACAAAATATCATGATATCAACAGGTATTTTGTGTGTTGCTTTTGATTCCTAAGATCACCAAAAAAGGCACGAAGGAAGTGCATACAAAACGCTGTAACCCAACTAAAACAATATATGGAAAAAAATCCTTAAGTGTTTTGAAGAAGGAAACCCCTTTTATCCAAATTTGAATTTTAATCCATTTTAAAGCTTAAATTGAAGTGTTTTGGAATAAAAATAGAAGGTTTTTGAAATGTTTTTGATTCCCAAGATCACCTAAAAGGTGCAAGGGAAGATCATACATGTTTCAAAGGACCCCTAAAAATGAAAAAAGTGAACATTTAACTAAGTTAGAACAAAAATATGATGGAAAAGCAACCTACAAATCATTATTAGTGTCACAAAACCTTTCAAAGTGCTAGAATGGTCAAGAAAACAAGTTTTCAAACTTAAAGACACGTTAAAAAATGACTATTTACCTAATAATGTAAACCATAATTTTTTTATAGGTAAAAATCCTAATTTCATGATTATATTGTCTATTTCTCTTCAATACCTTTCCAATGCAATGAAAATGGATTCATTTCGAGCTTGCGAGAAAATGTTATGGATGGCCTCCAAAAGATTGCTAATGATGCCTGCACTAAGGTTTGGGTGTGTGCCCCATAGTTAGTGTACATGCACCATAGTTAGTGTACCTACACCATAGTTAATGTACTTGTCACAAAATTAGTGTACCTGCGCCATTGTTAGTGTATGTGAGCCATAATTAGTGTACATGCGCCACTGTTAGTGTATGTGTGCCAAGATTACTGTATGTTCTCTAGGATTAGTGTACCTACGTGCCTCTGTCAAAAAATGATAGTCAGTGGTGCCTGCACTGGAAGAAATGTGTATGCATTCCCTTCCCTATAGGTGGTTAAAAAAACATGCGATTTTCAAACAAAATCTCAAAAGATGTTAAAATTCCATCAATTTGGTTCAATTTTGGCAGCACTTTACCTCCTTTGATCCTACAAAGAGCATAAAAACAAGACAATCCTGACTTTAACTAGTTAGGAAACCTGATTTTGGCCACTAATACAAGAAAGGTTAGTGAAACCAAAAAACTTGAACTAATCTCAAAACTTTGAAATGTTAATCTAAAAAGCTTGAAACTATCCTATAAAGATTAAAACTAAGAAATAATTAGAAACTAAAAAAAGCTTCAAAGTGACTTCGTTAATGGAGGATGGACTAAGTGTCCCACCAGGCATGCCAAATGTATGCAATAGAAAGTTTCAATAGCTATGGAATGAGGCTAAATAACCTCAAAGCTTTGCTAACTCATTCATGCACCATGGGATGAGATCTAAACAAGAGTTAAATACTATACATGCATCATAAATTTTAAAAAAACATCAAAAACCTAGAATATATACTACTCTCTACTCTTTAGATTACTTAATTAAGAAATTTAACCTAATCAAATCAACTTAGAAATCAAATGGGTGATTAGTTGTTTATGGTTTTCAAGATTTCAAGAATTGAGTCACACCATTAATGGCTTCAAGGCTAATGGTTCTCTCCATATTACTCAAAACTTGGATTATGAATACAAATGGAGGTGTTAGCTCAACAATGGAGGAAGTAAGCTTAAGATCAAATGTCTAATTAGCTTAAAGCCAATACAAATGAGATCTCAAAGATTTTTTAGGCTTGGGCTTGTTTTTTGTTATGTAAAGTTGTGAGTTTGAATGGGTAGGCTTAGCCTTCTATTTATAGTTTTTGGTTTGAAAGAGTTTGGAATTTGGGTGCATGTGTGACTAAATCTTAAAAAGCACTTTAGGATTAGATTAGGATAAAAATGCTTTAGAATTAGTTAAGCTTTGTTTAGGCTAGTTAACTAGGGTTTAGGATAGTTAAACTTGATTAGGAAGTGATTAGAGACTAATTGAGAGTTAGGAGGGGTCTATATAACCAATTGTAACTGATAGATAGCCTACGAAGCCAATAGAAGTGGTCTAGAGAGAACTAGGGAGGTTATGAATGGTCGAAAGGATGAATGTTTAGCTATCAAGAGACATATTAGCCAAATAAGTTGATTATAGGAGGAATACGACTGAAAGAGTGTCGTGAATGGGCATCCAAGAATGGAGCAAAGAATAGGGAATTAACGAAGTGTCGTCAATTGACTGGATTGGATGAAATTCTAAGTGTAAACATATTATAGGTGTCTACAACCACTTATCTTAAAATGATGATCTAATTTTTTTAGAGGAATCACCAAGGCCTTAATATAATTTCATTCACTAATCACCTACACATTTTCGATACGCCACTTGTCAGACATCAATATTATACAAAGTTTGCATGAAATGGAAAATAATTTAAATTCCATGGGAGTGTTGAATGTTAATTCTTGTCACTTGGAACATATTCATCATAGGTTATGAAAAACATGAAAAGTGGTAATCCTAAAAAAATTTGTGGTGTGTGACAAGACCAATGAATATCAATTGTTATGTTAAACCACATGTCACTCATCCACTACTGAAGCAGTGAAAAAATAGAAACGTAGCCAAGTCTAAAGTCTTTGATATTTCATTGAACTATATGTTCCCTTGCTTTAATCAATTTAACTTGAAATCCTTGTTCAAATGTAAAATCAAGGGATTTAAATGTCATTTGAACATATTGAGGGATAAACTTCATTAAAATGGCAAGTTCTTACTGATTTAGCCAATATGAACAAAGCGTATAAGGGATATAACTATTCTAATAAGTTTCAAACACAAGGTTTCTTCAAAAATGCTTATATACCACCATTAAATGATTCTACATCTTAAAATTAAGATGAGTTTCCTAGAAATGAATTATGGGGTTCAGTTTGGCAACAAAAATTTTAACAATACCATAAAATTTAGATTAAATGACACAAAAATATCATAAATAGATGTTTTAGTGACATTATATAATATTTGTGACGATATCACTCATGTAGATCATGTGTCTAGAGAAAACACTATCTAGGATCCACTCATTGTCATCCAATGCTAAAAGTGTGGTATATAATTTAATAGTTTTATTTATGTTATTGGCTTGGTTTTGGTTTTGGTTTTGATTCTGATTTTTCTTTTTCTTTTGGATGCTAAATTTATTGCCCTTAAAGTTTTTATTAACCTTTCTCTTGTTTTCATGACAATCTTTTTCTTTATCTAAATTTCCCACATTTATGATCTAGGCTCCATTAAATTTCACTTTTAAATTTTGGTTAATATTTTTATTATTAGGGTTAGATTTGAATTTTGATTTTAAAGTAGGTCCAAATTAGGGTTTCCACTATTTTGGGATGACAATATTTTCTTATTATGAGAGAACATTGTCTGAGATGTATTTTATTTTGAATCAAACTTTTCCATTAAATGTTCGTCTAGAATCAAGAGAGAAGATAATGTATATAAATCATGTAAGTCATGTTCCTTTTAATACTTAGAATATAGAATGGAAATGAAGTTTGTAAACTTTTCAAGTATATCCATCTGAATTATAAACTAAAGTAGATTTTATTTAAATAGTTGAAAACCATAACCATCTAGTTGATATGTAGTATTCTTAATTCTAGCAACATAATAAATATTTTTTTCATCTTCTTTCATCATAGTAGTGAAATGTTCCATGATCATTTTGATACTATTGGAGATATGAATTCCTTCATGCATTGAATCAAGTTATTTCCATGCTTCACTAGGAAAGTCTTGATGTTCGATATGGAGAAAAAAATAACTTTTCCATTCTTTAGTATAATGGGCATGGCCTCTTGTGATTCTTGTTGGAATACACTCAAGTTTTATATAGTAGCAAGTATCTCAATCTGTTTCTTATCAACACCACTGATAAGATCCCAAATCTTCTTAGATAGAAAATTTTATTTTAACCTCATTTCTTAAATGTTTCAATTGGTGTCATTTAGTAATTATGACTTTTTCGTAGAAATTTATCTAGAAGATGCCATATTATTCTCAAAAAAATGTAATTTAAATTAACTTAGGAAAAATAATATATTGAATCATAACAATCATTTTTTAATATTTTAAAAAATATTTTATATGCCAAAGGTATAGTCATATTTACAAAAAATATCAACAAGGATTAACTCTAAATATTTCAAATTTTCCTATATCTAAAAAAATGATAATTTTTTTGAAATAAGACTATTTATAAAGTATTTTCAAATATATATTAGCTGATTTTTTATTCTTTTCAAAAACACTAGACTACAAAATGGATGGGGAGGGATTTAAAACCCCATCTCCTTAGATCTCTACAAGGTTTCAAGAAAACATTTAATAGACCAATTGGTTTATGTATTTCCTTAAGCTATATAATTAAGCACATTTTAAGTTAATGATTAACAAATGATTTAAGGTTTATTTTAAAACAATGCTATTCAAGCCTATGTTGTGTACTCACTTCCAAACGGGAGTAAATATGAGGGGAGAAGGGTTTGTAGTATTTTAACCTCTGACCTGTCTTTAGAGGAAAGGTAATGCACTTACCTCCCTAGTCAGGTGTATTGTAGAAACCCATTTATGACCCCTTGGTTTCATCTCCCTTTGGTAGATAATTATTCCTCATGAGTATTTTAAATAATTTAATCAATATCCTAAGTTTTAAAATCTATTAATATTTCTATCCCCCTTTACTCTTAATTCACCCTTTGTAATCATATAAAGTTATTTTCTTAACCACCTACTTACCTACATCCTATCCTAAAATCCTAAATTAGTAAATTTTTTATACTCCTTATCCTCAAAACTATGTAATAGCACTTATCCCACATAAACAATACCGAATCAACCCATTTTAGAGGCAGTTTAAACCTCTCCCTTAAAGGTTGTTTCAAATATGTTGAATCGATAGTGATTCTCCTTAACTGCTAGTGACCCTATAAACATAGCTTGACCCCCCACTCCTTGGAAATTAAAATCATTATATAAAAGCAATAATATGCGACATCCAAAATACCTTGTTGAGATCATTGGAGGATCCACAGTCTATCCACAAGCTCACCAAAACTCTATCGAGTTTTCTTTCTTCTTCATGTTTGTTTGATCATCATACCAATTTATTTATTTTATTGCAAATATTTTATTATTATATTTTTCACTTCATTTTCAATTAAAACAATAATAATTTCATTAGATTTATCAATCAATTAATCATTTTTGCACCAAATATATCGGTTTATTAATATTTTGTAGAAATCATCAGTGATTCCTCTAATCACTATCAATTCTTGATTTTATTTATAACTTCATTAATTTTTTATCATAATTTTAAAATCATTTTCTACTAATCCTTTTAACGAAGCATGGATCTTCTATAGATGACTCTTCCATGCATCTCTTATCCAATCACTGGCATTTATGATCTTTCGATTGTCCAGCAACCATTCACATGGGAGCAGTTCGAAATTCTCCACGAGCTAACCTTATGCGCCATTTCCTTCTCACCAAACATCGAGGACATCAAAGAGAAACTTGAGATCCTTTATGAAATACAACAAGAAACTGAGGAGTTATAGTATGATTAGTTAGAGGACTTTGATATTTCCACTCTCCTAGCCTTCGCCACTTATGAAGCTGAACATGACCTTAATATACCTCTCTAATTTCAAATCGTTTATTATTATTTATTTTTATCATTATGAAACTTGATTTATCAACGTGAGCTGACACCCACATAAGGAAGTTCATCGACTCCTAGGACTAACCTTTATCAGGAAGCTCGCCATTTATCTATGTAATATCTTTTAGTTTAGTATTTTAACCTCATAGTATCTATTTCCCTTTTGGATTTTGGAGTGCTCGTACACAGATCAAGATAAACATATCAACTACCCTTTAGTAGGTGACCTTAAACCCTATCGTAAACGAGGTATAGTGGTGTGTTTTATGTCATTATAATTTGAATTAATACTACACTATTAGATTTTCACATGCTTGGTGGGACCCATTCCCTTTGTTTCCTTTAAGTTTTTTTATTTGGTTCTCTTCTCTTTAATCACCAACGATTTTGGTGAATCACCCACGATTTCCTTAATCATCAACAATATCTGTGGATTGTTTTTTATTACTTAGTCATTTTCCATTTTTATCAGTGTGTTGCTCTATTTTCTACTTTATTTTTTCATTTAACCCTACAAGATCTCTACTCGAGGTTTTTCTACTTCTGGAGTAAAATAAAAAGATAAAAATATAAAACTTGGAAAAAGGAAAAGTGAATCTCCAGGTATTCTTCTGATTATTTTCATTTCCTTCCTTTTCTTTCCATTTCTAGATTACTGTCAGTTTTCCTTCATCTAAAAAAACACTTCGTTTTGGGCTTAAAATTGAACCTTCATAGTTTGATTAGAAATCTAGTTTAATTAGGCGGGTAAACATTTTGTATCCAATCTTCTTTTCCACAAACAACATAACCACTTACAAAACTCAAACATATTAAACATCTTCTTCCCAAGTAGAATTATTGGGATTTCATCACCCAATAATGAAACTGACTTAGTGTTCTAGACGAGTATAAAAAAAATTTGGTTACTCGTATATTGGCTAAGTCCCTGCCACCCTTATCACTGTGAGATTGTGAAGTATGGGGGTAGGCACCTATATCATGCCACATACCGGTAACCATCACATATTGGAGCCTCATGTACCTTTAGGTATATCAAGGACTCCATCTAAAATTACCTAAAACCATCCTTAGCTTATTTTTAGGTACCTTGGTTTTCTAACATTGTCCTTAAAAGATATTAAATTTAATTAAGATAATTAATATATGATTGTTAAGTGTGTTTGTTTAAATAACCATATTTTATTTTTATGTTGTTTCTTTTCCCGCATACATGATTTTAACCCGTCAACAATCCCAAAATATTAACTCATCCACATATGTCTTTGTCGCTACACTACCTCCATCTAACACAGTTGTAAACATCCAAGATTCACCTCATTCTCAATTATCTAAATCACAAGTTATCCCACCTCATACACCGCCTTCTACACCCGCATTTATTTCTCGACTTATAAATCATCCAAGATTTCCTACAAGTTTTGAGGAACTTCTAGATCAAAATATCATCATGTTACAACAATATTTAGCCACTAGAGTTGTATATGTTTTTAATCCTTTGACCCATAATGTAGCATGGGGACCACCACCCCCTACTTATCAAGCAATTTCTCCTATCATAAGCTTTCAATATGACCCCAACACATAGATGATTCCCTTCTGTATAAAATCAACTATTTATTTCCCAATATCCAACAACACTTAATTAAGGTCAATTAGTTTTTTCTATCATACCACCTTCATCGCCATTTTAACAACCATGTATTGATTGATTTCTCCCTCCAGGTTATCAATCTGTAGTTAGAAAATTAATTCCTTATTCCACTACTTCCATATTTTTTCCTACTCCACCACTACCATTTGTAGGTCTTAATCCTCCATCACCTCCTCAAGTTAATGTATCCTATTTTCCTCCATCACATCTTACTCATCTTCATAACCTAGTTGTATCCATTCCCCCATCCTTACCACCTATTAAAACTAATTTGATTACAATTTTTTTAGGTTCCCCCTCCAACACTACCCACTTCATCTATTCAATATGTTGGTAGTTCTCCTCTTCAACAACCCCAACCTTCAATCCCACCTCATCCTCTTCAACAGCCCAAACCTTCAATCCCACTTCAACCTTTTCAATAGCCCCAAACTTAAATCTCTCCTCAACCTCTTGAACAACCCCAAATATCAATCCCACCTCAACCTACATATCAACCTTCTATTACTACCTCAGTACCTCAATACTATCTCAAGCTACCAATCCTATCCTCAATAATTTCCCACAATTTCAACACATTCCTTCTTCACAACCCCCTTATCAATATATTCTACCTCACATGCCCCCTCAATCCACTCAAATCAACATGTAATCCTCATCCAACCTCTTACAAGACCTCATAAATAGGATGACTAATTTGTGAGTATCCTCATCTTCATCGAAAAATAAGTTATCATATGAAAAGATATGTAGTGAGCACATCCACCCATATGTTCTCATTCAACCATATCCTACCTATTTGGAACTTCTAAAATTTACCAAGTTTTATAGCAAATAAGATCCTCAACAACATCTAAGAGCCTATCGTCATGCATGTTATCATTTATCCCAGAATGACTCTATCCTTCTTCACACCTTTCCGATGTCATTAGAATGACATATTATTGATTAGTATGGGAACTTTACACAAAATTCACTTTTTACCTTCACACAACTTACCCAAATGTTCTTATAATATTTTTCTATCAACATCTCCAATAAAATATATATCATAGACCTCTACGCTATCAAACAATTTGAAGAAGATTCTATCACATACTTTTTCGTCAGATGGTGTGGAGTGATCAATCAGTTATCATTCATTCTTCCCAAAACTAATTTAATTGAACTATTTTATCATTCTTTTGCTAAAAACATTTCATCACCATTTCAAATTCAATCCTTTCATACCTTTTAATAATCCTTCACCAAGTCCTGCAAGTTAAACACCTAAGCTCTTGAAGATTGAAAAGTTAAATTATGTTCTAAAAATCCTAAGCTTGAGCTCTCTAAACCTTCCACTAGAAATGATAAATCCAAAGGCAAAACATATGTTGTTTTTATCAATACCTCATCCCACAATACACCTAATAATCAACAAGCTCAAAGGTCACCTAGACCCCTCCTAACTATACTCCTTTGGGAGATTCCTTTAATTCTATATTTTATAATCTTATAGTTGTCCATATGATAGCAATCCCTCTAGTTTTATCAATTGATGATTCTTGCCCCAGGCCCACTTGGTACCAAGAAAAGGAGTACTACAAATACCACCAAGTCCAAGGCCATGACATTGAAAAGTGTCACACCTTCAAATAAGATGTTTAAAAAATCCTTGATAAAGGTGATTTACAACTTGAAAATCCTATTACACCTCTAAACTAGACCTTGGATATCTTTAAACAACCATTTTCCAATCATTCCCCAACAAATCACACAATTCAAAACCAAGCCTTTGGATTACGAAATCCCATAGCCCATGTCATTCATGTTATTAACCAAAAACCCTATGAAGCTTCCACATCCACATCTACTTCCGACCCATAAATTCAACATCCAAACATATCAAAAAACCTATGACAGTCCTAAGACTATAATACCAACTGAATCATCTATTATAATAACCCCAAGCACAATAAACCTCACTCATAAAATCCCTAACCATACTCCTTCATAATCACGAGAAAAATATTCTTCCTTAGAAGTTACTTTTATTCTTTCCAAAGGTAAATCCCCTCAAATTCCAATCAAAAACCTTGGTATTCCCATACAAAAATCATTGGTTCATCCATAAAGAAAAATTGAGATTCCTCTTACTAAAATTGAATCACCTAAAAAGAATTGTGTCTCACCTTCTATCCTGGGACCACATACCTCATCTAAAAATTCCCCTATCATCATTAAATCTAATCATGTTCCTAAATCTAAATCTAATTATATCCCTCAATAATCTTCTTCCATATATCGTCCTCTTAAAATAGTTATGGAAATTCACCCTCCTTTCCCCCTATCCTCGCCAGTTACAGAAGGATATTACACTGCACTTCTTCAAAAATCATTCAATATTCATCCATAACATTACCCCCTATAAAACCCTTTGATCCTTACAAACAGAATCCTTTGTTGTATAATTATAATTGCATGTATGCTTATCATAAAGTTTTAGGACATGATACAAAGCATTGTAAATATTTATAGAAGTTACTTCAAATGTGGATATAAATAGATGACCTTATAGATTATCCCACTCCTTCATCCAATCTTCCAAAAGCAAAAATGAAACATCAAGTAAAAAATCCAAGCCTATAAGCTCCCAAATCCATCACATTTGAATCCACTCTAGGTTCTTCTTCCCAAAAATATCATGTCCCTTCTAGCAAACCACATCTTCAAATTGATGTTGTTCGTCTCACCACTAGAGCTCATGCATACAACACAAATGAAGAAAATACAAAAATCACTAACACTAGAGCTCCATCCAATGATCCTCCACAGAAACTATCACCATTAGGTTCTTTTGGACATTCTAATCCACTAATTCCTAAAACCAAAATTTCTATCCTTGTATCCCCTCATACCCAAATACATGTAACTATATAAGACACCATCCTTAATAAATTACATCACACACTTGTAAAAATGTCCCTTTACAATCTTATCCTAAATTCCCTTCAACACCATCAAGATATTATTAAGGCCTTTAGAAACATTGCAATCCAAGAAGCCCTTCCATTAGAAAATTTGGTTGGTACATTACGAGCCTCTAATTCCATTTTGTTTGATAACTTTGAAATCCCTTCACTACATCCAAAGGAACATTACCTTCCTCTCTTGATGAACATCAAAATTAGTAACACCCATGTTAAAAGATCCATGATTGATAATGACTCTGGTACTAATATCGTTTCATCTTACACCTTCAAAAAACTCAAGCTACATGACAAGATCATATCCCAATCACTAGTTGTCTTGCGTTCCTTTAATGATATTGTCTCCCCTGTAGTAGGTACTATTATATTACCTACTCATGTATGTCCTAATATTATTCACGAAATATTATATATCATAGAAGGGGAGTTCTAATACAACATATTTCTTGGATGTAATCGTATCCACACAATGTACTTCATCCCTTCTACCTTACATATATGTTTGAAATATGAACACAAAGGGTAAAATCTTCACACTCCCTATGAATCCTCATCCATTTAAAACATGGCAAGTGACATATCGACGAACCAATGTGTTCATCCCTCATGAAGACTCATCTCATGAGGCTTCTACTATTTATTTTATCTTTTCATCCAAGTTAGCAGATAGCATATCCCTCAAAAATGTCATGAAACATCTTTCACTTGGGGAGTGTTGCCTCTTATCTCTTTATTCATTTCCTACACAAAAATATATGGAATTCCTAAAAACAACCAATGTATGAACCTAACATCGTATTTGTCATCTTCTTTGGTATCCCTCATCCTAAAACTAACTTTTTCTATGGAGGGATCGATTGCGCATCCCAACATCATGACCACCAACATCATACTAAACCATATGTTTCCGATTTCTCATTTTTCTATAACCAATCCTTTTCACAGATGTATCTTCATCATTATTCTTGGGAGGGTTTCATCTTAGGGAGTTAGGAACAAGGAATGCATGACTTGGTTTTGTATCAATCTCATAAACCTCATGATAAGTATGGGCTAGGTTTTGATAAACCTTTTTTAGACACATCCACAAACACTACATATAGACCTATAAAAATTTCGTACTCACCCTCTTCACCTTCACAAGATCTCTCTATGGGAGTAGAAAATTATGTTTCCATCCCCTTCAGCTTTTTTTAGTCCATAACATCACAATAGAACCAATGACCTATCAAACTAACAACACAATCACAACCCTTCTGTTAGTGTTCCCTTACATGATAGAGGAAGACTCCCCTACTATCAATGTTCTTCAATGCCATGATGATCAATCCACCTTATCTTATATCTAGGTAGAGAATAATTATCTTCAAAATACTCTAACATTAAACACATATACACTTCTTAATGAACCAACTATGGATATCAACATAGGGATCACACAAGAACCCCACATACTCAAAGTTGGCCAATATCTTGATCCCTGTGAATTAAAATACTTCACCACCTTCTTATCAAAAAATGATAAATATTTATCATGGTCCTACAATGAAATGCCTATACTTGACCCTAACAACATCATCCTTAATATTTTCACTATTCATAATGCTAGACCTACTAAAAAAACTATGTAAGATACATCCTTACATCACTCTCATCATAAACAAAGAATTGCAATGTCTTATTTCTGATAACTTTATCCTCCCCATTAACCATCCACAATGGGTTTCAAACATATTACCCATGACTAAATCCATAGGGAAGTTATGCATCTACACCAATTTTCAAGACCTTAATCGTGCATGTCCTAAAGACAATTTCCCACTTCTTGACATTAATCAACTTGTCGATCTCATGACAGACCAATGTTGTCCCTTATGGTTGGATTCTCTGGATGTAATCAAATTCTTATCACACTTTATGATCAACATAAAACATCTTTCATTACCCCTTGGGGAACCTTTTACTATTGAGTAATACCCTTTGGTGTAAAGAACGTAGGGGCCACTTACCAGCATGCAATGACTTACATTTTACATTATCTTATCCATATAACTGTACAATATTACATATATGATTTATTAGGAATATTTAAACATGGGTCAAATCATCTTATTTTCCTCAACGTACTATTACCCATGACTAAATCCATAGGGAAGTTGCGCATCTACCCCAATTTTCCAAACCTTAATCGTGCATGTCGTAAAGACAATTTACCAGCATGCAATGACTTACATTTTACATTATCTTATCCATATAACTGTACAATATTACAATATGATTTATTAGGAATATTTAAACATGGGTCAAATCATCTTATTTTCCTCAACGTACTATTACCCATGACTAAATCCATAGGGAAGTTGCGCATCTACCCCAATTTTCCAAACCTTAATCGTGCATGTCGTAAAGACAATTTCCCACTTCCTAACATTAATCAACTTGTCGATCTCATGGCAGACCAATGTTTTCCCTTATGGTTTGATTCTCTTGATGTAATCAAATTCTTATTGCACTTTATGATCAACATAAAACATCTTTCATCACCCCTTGGGGAACCTTTTGTTATTGAGTAATACCCTTTGGTGTACAAAACGTAGGGGCCACTTACCAACATGTGATGACTTACATTTTACAGTATCTTATCCATATAACCATACAATATTACATATATGATTTATTAGGAATATTTAAACGTGGGTCAAATCATCATATTTTCCTTGACGCCATATTTTCCTGTCTCCTCCAATACTCTATTTGGCTTAGCTCTACTATATAAGTCTTTGGTGTTCTAGCTAGTAATATTCTAGGGATTATAGTATCCATTAGAGGAATTTAAGTAGACCCTATCAAAATCAAAGCCATTATTAAAATTCCACCACATATAATCTTAATAAACTACATAACCTCCAAATAAGAGTTCAATCCTTTCAACATGGTATCTCACCCTTATCTTATCAGTGTCAAACTTTTCATCATCTCCTTTGCAAAGATGTTCACTTTAAATGGGATGATGATTGTCAATAATTCTTTGATCAACCTAAGTGGTATCTCCTTTCACGACCTGTGCTCACACATACATGTGAAGGTGAGCCTTTTTATTTATATATATCCACTATTAATCACGTGTTTTGAGCCATGCTACTACATCAAGATGAGCATTGTAAAGAATAAGTTGTTTATTACGTGAGTCAAACGTGCTAAGATTATGAAATTCGTTACACTAACATTGAAAATTTGTCTTTTGCTTTATACATTGCAACTTCTAAGGTTCGACATTACCTTCTCAAGCATAAATTTTTTATTGTCAATAATTTAAATCATCTCAAAAGTATCTATTTGAAACCGTATAATAATGATCGCATAACTTAATTGCTCATGCTTATGACATAATTTAACTTAGATTTTTTTCCAGTAAAATCTATCAAAGGGAAGTTTATTACCAATCGGCTTGCTGAATCTCCTCTTCTTAATATTCAAACCCTTAATGAACATTTTCCTAAAAAATCTATCAGTACCCTTGATAAAAAAAACATGATCTTCCTCTTAAAATGACCCTATTCTTTAATATCTCTAAATTTCAACAAGGGGGGTGGGGGGGGGGGGGCTTGGCATCATCATCTTACCTCATTGGGGGAACTCCTATCCCCTTATCATTTAAATTGAAATTGAAATTTACTAATAACATAGAAGAGTACGAAGCATTAATCATGGGTCTCTAGATAGTTGTACTTCTCGGTGTTAGAACCTTACACATATTTGGGGACTCTCAGCTTATTATCAATAAAATTAATTGATTCTATCAATGTTAAAATGAAATACTGAAATATCTAGAAATCCATTGTTCACTTCCTCTTGAAGCATTTGATAGTTATTCTATCTAGATCATCCATCATTCATCTAATAAATTGGAATATAACATGTATTCTATTTCCTCATTCATACCATGGTAAACTAACGATTCTAATATTTTCATTATCATACAAAAACTTGAACAACCATCTCATAACAAATAACTCCCTTCCATCAATAACATTGAAAGTAGTCAGTCAGATATCTATTATACACAAATATATGACTATCTTTCTCAATGTAAACTTCCTTTTGACTTATCCAAAAGTGTTTGAAGATCCTTTATACAACACACTACTCGATATGTCATTATAGGGTATTCTCTACAAATGTGGATTTGATGGCCTCCTCCTTAGATGTCTCAAATCTCATGAATCCATCAAATATATCTAAGAAGTCCACAATGACATATGTGGTGGACACTTTAGTGGCTTGGTCGTTGCTAAGATCATTTTTAGAATGATATAATTTTGGCCTACCCTCAACCATTATTTTTGTCAATATGTTAAGAAGTGTTTCAAAATTCAACAACATTCAAATCTCACTCATGTCCCTAGTTAGGCCCTAAAACTTTCTCAGGATTTGTGGCATTTTTTGCAGTAAGGGATTAATCTTATAAGCCTTATCAATCCACACTCAATACAATTTCATCAATTATGCTTAATATTTTACCATATGTGTGGAAGCTATTCCCCATGCCTCCACTAAAATCAATAAATTTGTTGATTTCATTTATTAACACATCATAATTCATTTTGAAATTCTGCATAATCTTGTCACTGATAATGAAAAATATTTCAAAAAAAATACGTTAAAAAATTATGTGACACTGTTAACATCAAATTAAGCTTCTCAGCACCTTACTATCCACAAGAAAATGGACAAGCAAAATCTTCCAACAAAAGCCTCAATAAAATCCTCATGAATTTTTTTGATGAAGCAGGTAGGAATTGGCATTTCCAAATTCCATTTTCTCATTGTTCTTATCGAACTAGTATTCACACTCCTACAGGTGTTACACCATTTTATTTAGTCTACCAGTCCAAGGAGTTTTTACCCCTTGAAGTTAAAATTCCATCTCTCCATGTATCTATCAGAGATTTTATATCAGATGGGGACTATCGTTGAGAACGTCTTGCACAACTTGAATTATTATATTAACACAACCTAACAACCCTTGAACATCATCAAGTCTATCAATAAAGAATTAAGTGAGCTTAAAAGAAACATCTTAGAGAACGTGAATTTAACATTGGAAACTAGTAAACATGGAAAGTTTGCCACCAACTATATTGGTCCATATGTCATTACTCACAAATATGGATTGAGAGCCTATCGTTTATCTTCCCTTAATGGTAAAACCAAAAAAGATCCTCTAAATGCCTTACACTGGAAGCCTTTCTACTGTGAACATGATGAATTTTCATGAATGTAATCACATCATAAATCCCATCACATTATCAAATAATCATTCATTATCATAGTGATTTGGAATTATGTAGTCTATCGTCAACATCCTATATCTATGACCTTAAAGATGATCACGAAGACTCTCTTCATCACATTTTCCATATGGACAAGTTCCTCTTAAGTAGAAACCTCATAAATCATTACTCCCATTTACCCTTCACCTATGAACTAAAAACATGCTAAGGGTCACATGTGTAGCTTGCACACCATATTTTTCCCTCGTAAAATGGTTTACTAGGTATGCCCTCAACTTAAATAAAATCAAAAATACCCATATTGATGCATATTATAGAGAATTTAGAATGGTCCCTTGAAGGACAATCTGATTGATCCCTTGAAGGATAACTATCAAATAATAAACCGATCCCACGAAGGATGGATATCAAAATAAAATCAATTAAAATCCTAGACCAATCCCTTGAAGGATGGCTACCCATATTATTTCAAAAAGTTTTCCCTCATTAACTAGACTTTATAATGAAATCAAAATACCAAAAGCATCCGTGGAAATCTTCCCACATTGATCAAATTTCTCATCATAGAAAACTTCCTGCATTGATAATTTTTTAAAATAAAATTATAAGCTAGGACATAACCCTACAAGACATCAAAAAGAAACCCTATTTTCCATATAAAATTTTATGTCAACCCTTCCCATGTTCTTGGAAGGTATATAAATTTTATTTCCATTTATCCTACATGTGAAGAATTGATGTTAGTTACGTTTTGACATTTTTCACAAGGACTCAAGTGAATTTTCATACATTTTTATGTTATTATCATGTATGCATTGAATCCAATCCAAAGGAAAACATTTCACATTTATCCCTAACTATGATTAAACCACATGTTGAAACATATAAAAAAATCACCATTATTAGAAACTAAAAATTGAATTCCATAGCACATTAGTCAAATCATCATTTCAAACATCATATCACACTATATCATCTCATCACAACTTCTTATTAAAAAACATCAAATTCATATATATATATATATTCGAGTCAAAAAGCTACATATAATCTCATACATTGATCCATCATCATAAAAAAGGGATTTTAATGAGCCTCATGCATTACAATCTATGTATCAATCTACTCAATAAACTAAATTTTCACAAATAAACACTCCCATTACTCCCTGCTACACCACCAACACCTCTATCTGGTCCTCTAATAGGATCACCCTCTAGACCCCGTGGTGGTTGGCCCACACTCATAGCAATACCAGAAGGTACTACATACCTCTACACTAAGTATACTACATAACAAGGCTCATCTAGAAGCCTCTGTTGCACTATCTCCTCATAATACCGTAGCTCCTCGCATAGTGACTAGTAGTTCGCTATGCTCACACCACCTAATGGCCCCATCTAGTCAGTCACCTAAGCCTGAGCCACCCGTAGCTTAGTACCTTATACTTAAGGACTAGTAATCTAAAGGGTATTTCACAAGACCTCTCACTTTTGTCAATACCAGTACCTATCTAAGATATGTTTTGTCAACTCTATCTATATAGTGGAAAGTCACTAACTCAACCCATTGCGTTCTCCAACTATAAAATCTCTCTCAGCTATCAAGGTAGTCCACTTTTCCACCAATTTTCCCTTCTTATCCTTTAAATGATTCCTTGTGACCTCTAATATAGCCACCCTATCCTCCTCCTCTCTACCCTCACCCTCACCAACATCCTCCCTAGGAACCACATCCACACGGGATCACACCCACCTGTCAACCGTAACAAGCTAAGCCTGTTACCATGCAACATAGGCCTCAATAACCCCAACATCATCTACTTTTGTGGGTATACCCTGATCATATACACCCACTCCACCCTCCTTATCCCCTATGACATTAAAACCTATTACGTTTAGAAGAAATGTATCTACGTCACCATCATCACTATTATAAGAAGTTACCACCTCAAGAACATCATGTATCAACACACATTGTGGCTTGAAGTGACCAAATCTGATCAGCTCCAAATCTCTTAGTCTTTTTCCCTATACCCATGTCTCCTATTAAGTGTTTATGAGATCACCCTCCTAATCCTGCCACACTAGAAATCCAATATAAGTATTTTGTCTCATGTCACCACCTTGTAATACTGCGAGGAGCTGTCGATAATTACTCTCACCTCTCATCAACCCGGCCTCACCCCTATTTGATCTCCACCATAAAAATCTATCATTTTCCTAAGAAAATTTCAGATCTCTCCATGGTAAACCCCTTGATTGAGCCACCACAATACACTCATAAGCCCAAAACTATAGTAAGAACCCCACATAGACACCAAACCTCTTATGTATCCTCCATGACCATAGATCTTGATAAGTATATGCAAGTAATGCAAGGGCCCATGAAAAAATAGTTATCTTCTCTACCATGTCTACTAACTCCTCTATCATCATCTAAGAGAATTTACCTCCAGCAGAGTTGAGAAAATCATAAGAATTGATATAGATCATCATCAAGGTCATTAGTTCTCGACCCTTTTTCTTTGGGATATATAGTTCCCCATATGAAAACCCATTTGACAAAAAATCCACCTCATCCTCTTCGTCACCCTAAAACTTCCTCATCACTTGAGGTCACTCTCTCTCTCATCAATCAAATATATCTTCTCTCCCTAAACAAGATGTCTCAAAATCATGTGTACATCCTCTAGAGTGATGGTCATCTTCATCTTTGGAAACCAAAAGTTCCTTATCACGTGATCCCATCTCTTAACAAACCCTGATGTTTGTGGATATGTATATAATGATGTATTGCTCCTAGGCCCACATCCTCCAAGTGATCCCAAACATTTTCTTACAAGGATTCCCATACATCATCTAGAATAACTGGTGTCATGTCCCATTTGGTCAATTTGTCCCTTTCCTACCTCCACAACATAAAAACATCTATTATAATATCACTTAGTTGAAATTTTATCAAATTGCAACATTTACTAAAATCATACTACATATCTACTTAGTCTTCAATGATTAATTGCAATCACTGACATATCATCCCAATTGTAGGTGATTTTACCAAATGTCTGTCGATTCCTATGATTAGGAAAACAAGCCATAAAATGGTCTGAAAATATTATATATATATATATATATATATATATATATTTACAAAAACAAAAGAAAAAGTGTCTACCTCTACTAATGACAACCTTCATTGTCTCTTATATCCTCTAACAGCTTTCACTCTCCTCTTTTTCACTAAAATAACCAACGTCTGAGATCTTTTCACAAACACTTATGGTAACAATGAAGCTACCGTGTAACTTCTCACCTATTAATACTCCTTAATTTTCACACCCAGAAATCATTGGAGTTTTTTTTAATCCTCGGTGATTCCCCATAATTACCTACAATTCCTATTCAATTCATCTTATCTTTATGTTTAGTAATCTAAGTTATTTTAACTTACAATTGGACCATCATCCTTACTTTACAAATCAAAATGTATCGTCTTTGACCTATTTTTTGGTCCCGTAGGCCAAAAGAGGTTCCCATTGGATCCTACATTATCATTATCTTGCTAAAGATAATTGTCCATCAGGCTACCCCTTGAGGTTGTGTTGTCCTTGCTATTTGTTTTCAAGATTCCTACTTTATTTATTACAATGCATCCATTAGATGCATGGTCATATTCGAATTCCTACTTGGAACATTAAAACATTTTTTTCTTGACATAAAATATTTTAAGACTTCCAATGCACTTCATATGTTATCAATTTTAGGGGGAAGCATTATTTTCTCATATAAAAATGGGGCATCTAGCACTAGTTTTTGTCTCACAACTCATGCCTATACCTAATCATCAGAAGGGAAAAATGTAGACACCTATTTATGACCCCTTGGTGTCATTTCCCTTTTGTATCTCATTATTCCTCATGATTATTTTGAATATTTTAATCAATATCCTAATTTTTAAAATCCATTATCATTTCTATCCCTAGTTACTCTTAATTCACCCTTTGTAATGATGTAAAGTTATTTTCTTAACCACCTAATTACCCACAATTTATCCTTAAATCTTAAATTAGTAAAAATTTTATACTCCTTATCCTTGAAACTACGTCTTGGAATGAAGAACACCTGTCTTGCCAATAAACACAAACCATTAAAATGCAATGCAAGATCATGCACAGATAACCAAAATTGTAGTGAAAGATCAGGAGGATGTAAATAAACATAGAGAGGGTTGATAATCATCCACATACATGCATCATCTGCTCCAAATATTGATACAATACACTACAAAATGCCAAGAGGCAAAGTTGCATTACAGTTTCAAATGGGAGGTTTGAACTCCACAAACTCACCTGCCAAAGAGAAGAAGGGAGGGGAAAAAAAAGAATGTCCAACCTTTAGAAAGAAGCCCCTCCTTACAATTTATAGGAAGAATCAGAGAGAAAAGAGAGAGGAATTCAAAAAACTACCCCAACCACCTCTAGGCTGCATTTAATTCATCTCATTATGGTGGTAGGTGAAAACCCTAGCGAACCCAAAAGTGGCGAACTGTATTTTGCATTTTTAAGAATTTTTTCCCACCCAATTAAAGATATCTAGTCATAGTTGGATAGAGGACCTTGTAAGATTTCCAAAAAGTGTAACCTTGCATGAATCCGAGCTCCCTATGAAAAGTTATGGCCATTTGAATATCTGGGTCAGGGTTTACTTCCTGTCAGTGCTCAAAATGTTGCACCTCCTAAAGGTGCGCCTTGGCACACCAATTTGCATGTCGTCATACTCTTAATTGTGCCATAGGCACATCCATGTTCATGTCGACACTCTTTTACGTGTGCCTTCTACCTGCGCCTTGGCGTGAACTTTTTTGTGTCGACACTTTTCTACCTGTGCCAGGGCGCATCCATGTTCATGTCGACACTCTTTGACGTGCGCCTTCTACCTGCGCCTTGGCGCAAACTTTTTCATGTTGACACTTTTCTACCTATTCCAGGGCACATCCATGTTCATGTTAACACTCTTTAACATGTGCCTTCTACCTGCGCCTTGGCGCGAACTTTTTCTTGTCGACACTTTTCTACCAGCGCCAGGGCGCATCCATGTTCATGTCGACACTCTTTGACGTGTGCCTTCTACCTGTGCCTTGGCTATTGGTGACATAATAAATATCAGGCTCTAAGTTTCTTTGATTTCCATATTCTTCTGCTTGTCTATATCTACCCGGGGGGAGATATTTACAACAGTACCTCCAAAATCTATGATTTCTATCCTTAGTTTACATTGGATAAGGGAAGAAGGCACTTCTGTAGAATTAATTATGTTGTCTTTATGGTTATTATCTATCGTTTCGATAAGGAGTTATATAATTGGAGTATTTATGATGAATCCTTCAAGGAAGTACATGAGTGGGGAGCTATTTAACTATAGTTCCCTATGTTTAATTACATTTGGATTCCTGGCTTTGTAGATACTCCCAGCAAGCTGCCAAGATGTCCCACTGACAAGTGGGTCTTTCTAGAATTGGTTTGGCAATTGCTAGACTACCATAAGATCTAGAATAAATGACACAAAGTGGGATTTTGGTTCCCTATTTCAATTGGTAGATACACCTACCCAAATATTTATAAGGCTAAGAATGTTGATGTAGAAATGGATGAAGTAACCTTGCATAATTTTCATCCACAAACTAATTTTAACTATTGGGGTAAATTCAATGAAACAAGTTGGTGTAGTTCCCATGTGCCCTAGTTGCAAGACATCTAGATTCATTGTCAGGATGAATTTATCATCCGAAAAACATACTACAAAAGTATAACTTTGGATGAGGTTCAGTAGTTCGGTATAGCCGATGTCCCAAAAGACATGCAAGATGATGATGAGGTTTTGGATGTAGCATATTAAAATGACAATGTTGACAATGAACCATTTCCATGGATTAATTCAATGTGGAAGAATGTTGCAATACAAAGGAGAGGGCAAGGACCATTTTTCTGAGAACCTACAGTTGGTTTTTTACCTTGGGAATCTCACCCAAGGAGGTAGATACACCTACGAATACAGAATCCCCATCCACCATGAGCCAATAAACACCCATAAAGGGGAAAAGGTCAATTCAAAAGGCCCATACAGTTCCAAAAAATATTTCATTTGTTGTTGGGAGCTCATCTCTCTAAGGCTCCTGTTTCCAAATCCATGCCTCCTACAACACCTGTGGCAGAAGTATTTGAAGTTAGTGATTCCCCAAGTGTCCCACAAGACCCATCATCTCTTCCTCCTCTTCTATTCTCACTTCCTACATCAGTTCCTTTCACTTCTACAATCATTTCTTCTTTCCCATCTCCTTCTATGGCCCATGTATTCTCATCCCTTCAAGTTCTCTCAACTGGGGAAACCATTAGGTCACCCATTTCTACTTCACTTCCCCCAACCCTTCCACTTTCATCCATATCATCTCTTAATATAATTGTATCCACTCCTATGACCATCCTCACATTTTCCTCATCCATTATCACCACTTCCATTCCCACTAATGTTGTTGGTTCTCTTGTTGTAACTACTGTTTCAGCTACTAAATCTACTTTTCTATCCTCATCAGCATTAGCCATCCTAGAATTTATGTTTAGGAAGACTCCAAAGAAGAAGAAGAGGGTGCCTCTGGGGGATGTCATAGATCTAACTATATTGGAGCATACACCAACAAGATAGGCCAAGAGGCCAAATATTTTTTCTAACTTGACAGTGAATCCATCTGAAGAATGAGTTGTAGAGCTTGCTACTCATATTGAGGGAAAAACTAAGGAAACAATTACAGCTACAGGTTATCAGATTTCTAGATTTTCACTGGGAAAATCCACTCACGAAGGAGATAAACCAGATGTACACACTGTTCTTGGAAATTTGCTGGAGAAATATGAAAAGGATAAAGCTTCTAAGGATGAGCTTAAAGCCAAGGTCAAGCAACTCACTGCATTGCTATGAAAAGTAACAAATCCAACTCCATCTAGTGAATTTTCAACTACTATGGTTATGACATTTTTGTCTACCCTCGATGAAATTTCTTATCATGAGATCGAGACGATAAGCCAGAAAGGGAGATCATTAAATGGATGGATGGAACGTATATTACAAGAAGCTAATCCTTTAATTAAAGAATATTTTGAGAGATATAATGATCTGTAGGTTGGAAGAGTTATTATTTACAAAATGGATGAAGCCTTTTCCAAGGAAAATAATAATATGAATTTGAATTTTGCAACATGGAGTGAAATCAGAGAAGAAGATCTAGATCTACTCATTCAGGAGGATGTAATCAATGATGCTTCAAATTTGTTTGAATATCAAAAGGCCATGGAATTCCACTGTCATTTGTTGCAATATTTAATTAAGAAGTTGGATGATAAACGAGTGGAAATTATGGATTCCTTAAATGATCTATCAGAAGAATTCGATATTGTTAATTTCAATTTCTTCAATGAAAACATTGATGCTCTCCCAGAAGATCAAATCAAGGAAATTTTCAAAGATTTGGTGAAGCATGGCAATGAGTGATGAGTCCATTATTTGGGTCATTTATATCATTCCTACGATTAGTAAATTTCCATTGAGATATGATTTTCTAATGCGTGAGGATGCTTTTTATAGTTATATCCTAGTGATTTTGATGCATTTTCCTTGCTTTTGTTCATGAAAACTGATTATCGTATAAACTTCCTAATAACTATATTTGTTAGGAAAATGTGATGATGTGTGCAGGGAAATGATGAATGTTTATTGCTGATGTAATCACAAAGTCTGTGTTTGGAGATGGAATACAGGAGAAGAAGACTTTTTCCACCAGTCGACCTATCAGTATGGGACTTGTTTCTAACTGTCCCATAGGAATTTATGAGTTTTAATTAATATTGATTAGTGGAAGATGTTAGTGCCACCTATTATGGTGAATTATGTAACTGTATGTGTCTATATTAAGACACCTTATTAAGAACATGGTTAGATGTTATTTTTTGGAGATACTTTGCAATATACCGTCTATGGTATTCAGAACTTTCAACTTCATATGTTTTCTATGATATGGAACTTATTTAAATTAATAAAAGTAAACGTCATTTTGGAGATCTAAAGCTGTTGGTAATTCCTCTATCCCAAAGGAGAGCAAGGGCCCACTTGACCGAGGAGACAAGAGGTTGTTTAATGTTCACATATGCATTTGGTTTTCTGATAAGTCTTACTGCAATCCTTGTTTCAATATATTTCATGCAATCTTTGGTTGAATGTATTTGTTTTCCTTACCATCACTTTTATTTGGAATATGTGTTTTCTTTTATGTAAAGTATAATTAACATACGATCTTACTTTTACTAAGTTCTAGCTTCAATTGTGCAGTTGCAATGCATTTGTTTGAGTATTGTGTGTGTATTTCAATTTCAATTAGAAGTGTAGCTTTTAGAATTCCTTTCATTGCAGTAGAAGAATTATGTAGATTTACATTAAGTTTTTGTAGATTAGTAACCAACGTAAAATATCTCATAACACCCCCTAATAGAAACCCCAATAGGAATTAGTTACATAAATCTCCATTACATACAGCCTAGGACACAACCCTGGTTTATACTAATACTAACAGGAGATCATGTTAGTTAAATGATTGGAGAACACAATGACCCATCATTTTTGGCGTTGTTGCTGGGGACACCATAAGCACACTACAATGTTTCTTTCACTTCACATGATATGGGTGTTAATGGAGTTCATATATTCAACCAATAGATGTCTTGGGCCTTGTTTCAATAAGCACCTTTGATTCATAGGCCACGGGATGATGAATGGAGATTTACAACACACAACATTCAATAAATCACTCTGGACATTTTATACGTAGAAAACACTTTGAGTGACATTTCCTCCAATACAACACCTAGAATCATTTCTAAGCATTTTGTATCCTCTGACCAACACTCAAAAATGGGAGACCATGGTAATAATGGAGACCGCCCCTTGGGTCATACCTTTACTTACCCCATTTTCTTGGATGAGGATGAGGATGCGCCCATAAAAAATATCTTACCCTCCATCCTCCCTATCTTTTGAGGCATGTCTATGGAAGACCCTAATTAGTTCTTGTTTGAATTCAAAGTTTGTGCCAGACATATGACTACAGAATAGACAATCAAAAACTCAAAAAATTTCCTTCCACTCTCAAATACTCTTCTATGAGATGGTTCATGGGGTTTTCCTCTAACTCCATTAATTATTGGGAATCCATGGAGACAAATGTTTTGGATAAATATCAAGAATACAGTAGGGTAAGGGATAGGAAAGAAGAGTTCTTTTAGATATGGCAAAAAGAAGATGAAAATATAGAGGGTTATCTTAATAGATTTCTCATTCTCCACCGAAAAAGTGGTTATGAGTGATATGCAGACATTACTAAAAGAGTTTTTCTTAAAGGAGTTGATGAGGAAACCAAGGATTCCCTCCATCTCATAGGAGGAGGAGATATGCATAAACTTACCATGGAACAAATCACTGAGCTATGTAGAAGTTACTCCAAAGCACGAGGGGGTATAAGAAAAAATAAGGCATCTAAACTTACTTTGGGTACCTCTGAACTTATGAAGGAAATGGCTAAAATTAAAAAAAACATTTTTCTATAGTTAACATCAACCATAGATGGACGCAAGGCCAAAACTAGTCCTACCAAAGAACCTCTTGACATAGGAAGAGACACCCCCTGAGATAATGTCATTTGGATGTCACAGACATGTGTTTAATCTATGAAGTGGTTGACCATGACACTAATAATTGCACCTTCTTACCATAGTTGAAAATAGGATTGAATGTTGTCTCTCAAGCTAACGTAGAGTTAATAATTTTTCAAAGGCCAAATAATCAGGCCAGATCTCCACCTCGACCTACTCAGAACCCTTGGAGGATTTCATGGCCTAATATAGACCCTATGCCTACTTGTGGATAACATGAGTGGACAACATAAAATTGGATGACTTATCCACATCCACCACCTTGGATAAATCCCCACACTCAACCATGTTGGACACCACCAACCCCAGCAAGTCCATGACACAACCAATAGTGAGGTCCTCAATAGAATCCTAACCAAAACCAGCTGTGGACACCACCACAAAACATTAATCAACAATGCGGATTCCAACAACCACAACAAGATTTAATGGCCCCACTACAAACTTACCAACAACACGAATAAGCAACACAAACACAACTTCTAGCCCAATCGGTAGAAAATCCTAAAAATCAGTAGACAACTTCAATTGATGAAGTAGGACTAAGTAACACAATGCAGGTTAATACTATTAGTAATTTGTGACTAAGGTCTGGAAAAAAATTAAATCCCCCTATTGTTATCATATAAATTTCTATAGAAACTAATAAATAAGAGACACTTGAGGACCATATGGAACCTGCACCTTCTCCACAAAAACAAAACACTCAAAACAACCAAGAACTTAACCAGAATACCCATAAAGCTCCTTTGCCTGAGTGGTTACTAGACACTCAAACTGCAGATGAAACAATGCTAATACAAGAATTGAAAAAAGTGCACAATGAGGTCCCACTTTTGTGAGAAATAAGGGACATTCCTTAATTAAACCAAACCATTAGAAATGAGTGTATAAAAACACCAGTAAGGAAAAATAAATACCCAAAAACAAGTCGAGTGGAAAGAAATTTGGCTGATTTAGTAGCTGGAAACCTTATTTCACCAAAATATGGGGATTTGGTAGTCTAGTTATTACTATTTGTATAAAAAATAGTCAATATCTAATGTTTTTGTGGATTTTGGTGTTGCCAGTAATGTCATCACAATAGAAATGTTTAATCTATTGTCCTTAATAGAACTACAACTGATCAATATTGTTCTTCAACTAGCAGAGCAATCCATTATTGTGCCAGATGGTGTGGTCAAGGATATAATGGTAACTGTTTAATCCTGGGAGTATCCTATATATTTTATGGTCTTACAGCCTAAAGCTCAGAAATTGGGATATCCAGTTATCTTGGGAAGACCCTGGTTAGCCAATGTTGCTACATATATTGACTATAGGTCAGGAAAAATAACCATTCTTAATGGGTAGAAATACAAACATATTTCATTATGCCCTCATGTCCAGCCTTATGTGAATGCTTGTGACTGTGTATGGGTAGATTCTTTAGATACTAACTCTCTGACTTTTTCTTATTTTTCCACCATTGCAGTGCAAAACCATATTGTAGAAGTTTTTGAGTCATATACATTGGCTGATGTAGAGAGCTCTGTGACTATGGAAATCAGCACTCTGGCTATAGAAATTGGAACTCTAACTGTAAACCCATTTTATCTATACATTTCCAATGTTATTTCCTTGTTAAGTAATACTTATGATGAGTCTTATAAAGAAATCTATACTTATAATTCAGAATATTTAGTCCCATATTTCTATTTTCCTTTGGCCAATATTTTGTCTCTTGACAAAAAACCCATTCTAAACATGCTTCAACCCCATGTTTTCCCATTGAATTCCTTAATCACCAATGTAGAGATCTCTCTTTTAAATGATACCAAGCAGGTGCGTGTCAGCATAGGAAAAGAGTTGACCATTGGTAATGATTTAGAGGCCAATCAAGAAACCAAGGTTCTCAAAGTTTTGAAGAAACATTCCCATGCTTTTTCTTGGGATTACACCAATATGAATGGAATTCATCCTAACATTTATACTCACCATATCTATACTAAGGATGTCAACCTATTATGCAGCCACAATGGAGAATTGACCCAGTGCTCAAAGACATAGTCAAAAGCGAGATAGAAAAATTGTTAAAGGTAGGATTCATCTACCCTATATTTGATAGTCAGTGGGTCTCCCCATTAGTTATAGTTCCAAAGAAAAATGATAAATGGAGAATATGTGTTGACTACAGGGAACTTAACAAATCCACCAAGAAATATTATTTTCCCCTTCCTTTTATTGACCAGGTTCTAGAGAATCTTATTGGTAAGAAATATTTTTATTTATTGGATGGGTTTAGTGGGTGTAACAAAATTAGTATTGCCCCTATTGATCCAGATAAAAATACCTTTACTTTCCCCTGGGGTACATTTCCTTATCGAGTCTTACCTTTTGAAATTTTTAATGCACCCACTACATTTTAGAGAGAAGTCTTGGCCATATGTGTAGATATTACTAACGACTGTGTTGAAGTTTACATGGGAGACTTCACTTTCCATAGATCCACTTTTAATGAATCTCTGAATAACCTTGAGAAAGTATTGAGTAGATGTGAGCAACACCAATTATCTCCAAGTCATTAAAAATGTTTGATGATGGTCAATTAGGGAATTGTCTTAGGTCACCACATTTATGCCAAATGTATACAGGTTGACCCCAAAAAGATATAGGTCATCACTCAGTTACGTACACCAACTAATCATACTGACATCAAAATTTTTGTTAGTCATTTAGGGTATTATCGGAAGTTCATAAAATATTTTAGTAAAATTGTTGGACCTATGTTCTCATTTCTAACAAAAGATTGTTTTTTTGAATGGTCCCCTCAGTGCCAATAGGCATTTGATTCTATCAAAGATAAATTGACCACTTCCCTAGTCTTACGAGGCCTTGATTGGGGGATTCCTTTCCATATTCACACGGATACCTCTAATACAACCATGGGTGCTGTCTTTGGGAAAAAAGATGCATAAGATTACATGTATGCCATTCACTTTATCAACAAGAACCTGATTCCTACGGAAAGAAATTACACTATACGGAAAAATAATTCTTGGCTTTTTTCTACTTCTTGAATAAATTTCATCATTACATCACTGGGTATAAAATCTTTGTTTATACTTACCACTCTAACATTCAATATTTGATGAATAAACCAGTAATTGGAGGTAGGATTATTCGATGGTTACTCTTGTTACAGGAATTGAATCTTACCATTATTGATAAGCCAGGAAAATCTAACATTGTTGATGATTTCCTTTCAAGATTGAATGTTTCAGGTAATGATGAAGTAGTCCAGGATCAATTTCCTAACAAACATTTGTTTTCTATATCAACTAAGAATCCATGGTTTTCCGATCTTGTGAATTATTTAACAGGGAAGTTTCCTGCCTATTTCCCTCATAAGGAGAAATGGAGACTGGTTAAAAATAGTGCAACGTATAAATGGTGTAATGGAATTTTATTCAAATGTGGTCCTAATATGGTTCTTTATAGGTGCATTCGAGAAGATGAAGTACATGAAATATTGTGAGCTTGTCATGATGAGCTAGGAGGTAGACATTATTCAGTAAAATAGACAATTCACAAAGTCCTTGCAGCAGGGTACTATTGGCCTTCCCTCCACAAGACTGTAAAAAAGTATGCATGGTAATGTGATGCATGCCAACGAATGGGGAAGCCCACACTTTCAATGGAAATGCCTCTTAATCCTCACTTGGTCTTAGGACCATTTGAGAAATGGGGAATTTATTTCGTTTGACCTTTTGATCCCCCATATTTCAGGAAGGAATACCCCTTGGTATACACGAACTGCGTCACTAAATGGGCTGAAGTGCAAGCATTGGCATCTACCAATGAGGATGTTGTGGCTGATTTTCTATATAATTAGATATTGCTACGATTTGTTACACCTAGAGCCATTATATTTGATCAAGGTCCTCAGTTTGTTTCAAACATGATTGAGGATTTTTTTGGAAATCTACCAAATTAAGCACTAGAAATCGTCACCCTATCACCCCCAATCCAATGGGCAGGTGGAAGTAACCAATTGAGAACTTGAGAATATTCTGAATAAACTGGTCAGTACTAACAGAAATAATTGGGTACTAAAACTTCCCGAGGCATTTTGGGCCTATAACATGACTTGGAAAACCAAAACTAGTTTTTCCCCCTATGAGTTGGTATTTGAGAAGAAGCCACTTTTACCTGTTGAGTTTGAATTTTGCACCTAGAGAACAACACTAGAAGTTGGAATTGATTTGGATGAAGCACAATGTGAATGAGTGATGCAGCTGAATGAATTAGATGAAATGTAGATGGAGGAACAACAACAGATGAAAATTCTTCAATATTAGAGGAAGACCTGACACGATGCTCATATCAAATCTAGGACATTTTATGAAGGGGAATGGGTCTTACTCTTTGATTCTAGACATCAACATTATAAAGGTAAGTTACAGACACACTAGTTAGGTGCCTATCAGATTGATAAAGTGTTTGATAATGGCTCTGTGTGGCTATTACCAATCAATGGTGACAAACAGACTCTTCTTGTGAATGGACACAGACTCAGTATTTACCAATGACCTCTTGACAAGAAAACTTTCACTAGTGACATTATGCTGAGTGAGGACATGCATGCTAAGGTGGATCTTCACCCCTTGAGTCTAGAGTAATTGTTTCCTATTAATTTCAATAAAGGAGGATCGTCATGAATTCAATCTTCTTCCCTTAGTTGTTTTGCTTTTAATAAATGCATAAATCTTCATTATTTAGAAGCCACTAATCACATTTAATCTCAAACTACATGATGTGGGAATCTATGAATATCAGAGGTTGAACTTGGCATGGGTAAGTGCATCCTAACTCACTATGGATATTTCCTTATAAATCAATTCCCCATGCATGCCCTTTTCATAGTTGCATCCATCATGTAATGTTCAATATATCTTTTGTAGATATCCTTCCAAATCCAATGCTATGGTATGATGGCATAAGGGTGTAATGAGTCATGATTTTCACACACATCATATGTGTCACATTCTACGAAGAAGGAAAGGTGTCCATTTAGTTTCAAATGATGGGATTTGCACCATCTCACATATCATAAACTCTCACCAATGGCTGGTCTTGTACACATTTTTATGCCACCAAATTTTCTCTGATTTTACGTAATTCAAGGATTCAGGTGTAATTAAAATTAATAGTTCCAAGCCACTTCCTTTCATTTCTTCATGATTATTGAGCATAACATTCTACCTGCCATCACACAATTAATTTCAGCACGTCTTGTTCTTGTTTCTCTACTATTTGGATTCATTCACCTTCAGCATGGGTCTAAAGAAGAATTCTGAGCTTGATTCTCTAGACCCATTACTTAAGAACGTTGCGCTTTTGTAGGTTTATTATGATTCAGGTTGGCTTGACTTCATCCATAAATTTAAAGGTTTTTATGAGGGTGTCATCGAGGAGTTCATGGAAAATTTTGAAGCTACCTATTCATGTGTTGGAGGGAAACGAGTTGAGATTACCAGCCATGTAGTTTTTGAACTATCTAGCTTGCCAGATTTTTTTTTGAAAGTAATGATGAATACTCCCCTCAAATACTTTCTTCCACTATCTCATGAGGAGGGTGAGGCATTCCCTAAGGTTATCCTTACCCCCTAGGGTGCTCAGAAAGGCTCTAAGTGTGATAGCCTTCCCAACATTTGGAGAGAGATGGCCAAATGGGTTAGCAGGTATTTTATATGTAACGGCCAGTGCTTTGTAATGGGTGGCGATGCACTCAAGATTCTTATTAATTTGAAGAAAGGATACTTTAATCCAGCCTTCAGGTTAAATTTTCCTGAAAACTTGGTAGACATCGTTATCAAATTTTGTGAAAAATACAAGTCTGGAAGAGGCAAAGCATTGTTGAAACACTCAAAACTAATTCATTTATTGTGCTCACATCAAGTATTTTTTAATCCAAATTGAAGGCTCGAAATGATTACTATGGGGGAGGATTCCAAGCCAAAATAATTAAAATCGGGGCCATCTTCCACACCTCGGTCCATTCCCGCACCAGCCTCTCGCCCTACACACAAGAAAAATGAGGAACTTAGCACTCTAGAGCTCATGGACAAATTAAGTGCTTGAGTAAGCCTGTCTTTGACCACTTCTAGTTCTATAGGTAGGAATACCTCTGCTCCATACTCTTCTATGTGCCTCTGACCATGATGGTCTTGTACATTACATAAAATTGGAAGCTCCAAGTTGGAGGGATTCGTTGATGTTTCTGCCCTTGTGTGGGAAGTGCGGAATGAGGGAGACAACAAGGTTGTCCCCACTGACAAATCACCAGACACCATCTTCATTTCCACTCATATTTTTCCCTAGTATTTAGCCATGCCTACATCTTTAAAAGTTCACTTTGCAGCTCCAATATCTACTTCGGTACCTGAAGTCCATAATACCATTCCAACACCTGTTGAAATGGACATTGATCATCTCAAATCATGTCAAGTTTCCAATCCTCACAATTATTTGGAAGAAATCACACTCCTTAAGGCCCAATTCAAAGGTATGGAGGAAACAAACTTGTCTTTACAAACTGAATTTACCCAATGCACAATGGAGAAAGTTAGAGAAATAAATGTTGTATAAATTTAAGTTAGTATCTTGAAGTGACAGAAGGATAAAGGTCTTAGCATTTTGAATGATTTCCACCAAATATCTCTTTAGAATGCAAAATTAAAAAAAGGAAAATAATAAATTAAAAGGGGAGATGGAAATTGTCCAAAATGAAAAACAAAAATTGATCTCTCTTTTGGACTCTGTCTGTCCTTTGGCTTTTAAGCTCTTATCCTATAGGAAACCCTCCTCAATTTACAACATATTTATTCAGGATAATTTTTCTTCTTGGCAGTTTTTTCAGCTGTGTTGTCAAGTGCCTTACAAAGCTCCTAATGGAAATATTTTCTTATCTGATTACAAGTCCAGTACACCTAAAATTCAAAACTTGCTCTATGAGTTTTACCTCCATAATATGTTAGTTACCAATGTCCTTGAATTTTTAATTAACTTATTTATGGGGGATTTTCAATTAAAATCCTTTCAGTCCTTGATGTGAAATCAGATCATATTATTAGGAAATAAGGGATAAAATATGTGGAATAATCCCTCACAGAATCCCAATAGTAGAAACTAATATGTAGAAATTATTACAGATCTCAAATAAAATTACAAAATAAAATAACACAACACAAAGAGACAATATTTAACGTGGTTCACCCAATTTGGGCTATGGCCACCAAGAATCACTTGCTCAGATTTTATTACAATCCACCACTCTCTCAATATAATACCCAGATCCATTTGGAGCTATGCTCAACAAACTCTACAGAATTCACAGTCGAATTCAAAGCACATCTGCAATGTTCTTCATACCTCTATCATATGCATAGAACCATATAAATAGACAACTACTTAAGTAGTTTTACAAAACTGTGGGCATCAAAACCATGGGAAAAACCCATCCCATAAACCTATGGGTCAAAAATCTTGCCCATATGAGAAGAGCACGTTTCTCGATATGTCGGGTGCATTTTTTTGAGGCCAAAAAAAAATTTACACCTAATTTTATTTTTTTCAAGGGCTGTGCCCCCAAACCCCGGCGAGGATACATGAAAAGTGTACAACACTCTTAGTGTATAGTATTCAACACTTTCACACATGAAAATATGCTCCACAACCTAACACATATGGGGTGAGAAAATGGATATTTTCAATCACACGGCTCAAACAATATGTTTCTATATCCGTCCTACACATCATACTCATGTGGCTTTGCGCAAAAAATTCAGATCTCTCTACTACCAAGAAGGTATTGGAGAGAATACTTCAAAAATCCTACTAAAATGTTTAGAGGATTTTGAAACCTACAGTCAGCAGCACTTTGGGGTGGCCAGGTAGTCCTGTGATAGGAGATGGGACACTTTGAGCTTTCCATTGAAACGCAGGGAGGTTATTTACCCTCAGAACTTGAGTTGGAGTATACGTCAGGGTGATTCCCTCATTACAATTATAAGATAGTTGTCAGAAAAAACTAGCAAGCAATACAATGATGAATGGGCAAGACTTCAAGTGCATTTGCCCATCCTCTTAAGTCCTACTACCACTTGGCAAAATAATATTTCATAATCAAATGAGGTTTTTACAGGTAGGGTCGAGGTCACTTAAAATACTCATGGATGTAAAGGTATGAGGAAGTAATATGCTGATTAGTTTAAAGAGTATGACATGGCTCAATAGCTTGGTCACAGATCAGGACGTAGATAGGTTGCATTAGGACATGCAACAGGTATGGTACGGGGGAAATGATGAGTGCATTATTTGGCTCATTTATATCATTCCTACTATCAATAAATTACCATGTAGATATGATTTGCTAATGCATGGGGATGTTTTGTATAGTTATATCATAGTGATTTTGATGCATTTTCTTAATTATTTTCATGAAAACTGATTACCATATAAACTTCTTACTAACTGTCTTTATGAGGAAAATGTGATGATGTGTGCAGGGAAATGATGAACATTTTTTTTTGATGCAATTATGAAGTCTGAGTTTGGAGACGGATTACTTGAGCAGAATAATTTTTCCACCAGTCGACCTATAAGTATAGGACTTGTTTTTAATTGTCCCATAGGAATTTATGAGTTTTAATTAATATTGATTAGTGGAAGATCTTAGTGCCACCTATTATGGTGAATTCTTTAACCATCTATGTTTGTATTTAGACACCTTCTTAAGAACATGGTTAGCTGTTATTTTTTGGAGATACTTTTCTAATATCCATCTATGGTGTTTAGATATTTCAACTTCATATGTTGTCTACGATACGAAAATTTTTAAAATTAATATAAGTAAACGTCATTTTGGAGAGCTAAAGTTGCTAGTAATTCCTCTTTCCAAAGTGAGAACAAGGGCCCACTCGAATGAGGAGACAAGAAGTTGTTTTACGTTCACATATGCATTCGGTTTTCTGATAATTCTTACTGCAATCCTTGTTTTAATATATTTCATGCAATATTTGGTTAAATGTATTTTTTTTCCTTACCATCACTTTTATTTGGAATATTTGTTTTCTTTTATACAAAGTATAATTAACATGTGATCTTACTTTTACTACGTTCTAGCTTCAATTTTGCAGTTGCAATTCTTTTGTTTGAGTATTGTGTGTGTGTATTTCAACTTTAATTAGAAGTGTAGCTTTTATACTTCCTTTCATTGTAGTAGATAAATTCCATAGATTTACATTAAGTTTCTATAGATTAGTAACCAACTTGAAATATCTCACAACATCCCCCAAAAGAAATCCGAACAGGAACTTGTTACATAAAGCTCCATTACATATAACCTAGGACACAACCCTGGTTTATAATGCAACTAACAAGAGATCATTTTAGTTAAATGATTAGAGAAAACAATGACCCATCAATGAGGTTACCAAAACTGTCGGCAGTGAATCTATGTATAGATTGGTTTTATACCAAAATTTCATAGGAAGACTAAAGAAAGTTGTGAGTAAACTTAGAAGAATTCCAGCTAAGATCACAAGGGAAATCGAGATAGCTAATGTAGTAAATCACTACGTATGTGAGTCGGGAGACGAATAAATTCAAGGGATCATCAAGAATTTCCTCAAATAAAAACATCATATGGATACATGGGAGGAAGCACAACAGAAACCTACAGAAGGATAAGGCATTACAAAACTAGGCCAAAGCTGAGCAAACATGAAAGGGAAGATCCAAGCTTTGGACCGGTCAAATTTACAGGGTTGAATGAGTAAAACCCTTGCAACAAAATTGTTATTTTTATGGGATATTGCTCCCTTGAATTAATGACATTTCTATTTTTTAGTAAAATGTTAGGTGAAGGCCCAACTGTAATGGCTCATTCTAAGGAACTCATAAATAGTTAAATGCATGAAGTCTTAGGGAGATACATAGATACATTATTTTGGTGAATTTGATCTTCAAGCTTAGAAGAGTGCTTCATAGATTTTAAAACCTTTTAATTATATTTAGAGTGATATCTTTCCTTGAAGAACCTAATTTATTATATTAGATGGTTGATCAGTATATGCTTTGTGAATGCATAATTCCTTAGTGTGAATGATTATCTTACCTTTATTTTAGATTCTCTATTTTATGTAATGAGGAAGTAATGTAACCATCTTTTATGTCAGTTGTGGAAATTTTTTTTTCCTTATTATGTTAAATGTTGCATTATCATTATTTTTAATCAGTGAAATGGATGTTTGACATGTCCACATGTTCTATCCTCGTGATTAGTTAATTATGTGTTTAATCAAATTTGATCCCTCTATTATGTATACTTTGAGTTTAACAAAGCAACACATGCTTTCGGTCTTTGGTATTTTGTTCCCTTTCTAATTTGTAATAGGTTAAGGTGACTAATGGTGCCCGCATCATACTCACATTAACCCTTCCTCAGATTAAGAACATCCTTTTTTTCGGTGCATCACCATCCCTAGTGTAGTTTCCTCTTTGCAAACCTCTTTCCTTAAAACCCAGGGAAATGTTAGTATAGGATTGGATAATTATTTTATTACACTAGGAGGAATACAACACTTAGTTTAGGAAAATGAAGCTGACCTTCTCCAGAGGTTCACCTCGAGTCCAAGTCCCACAACTTGAGAGGTGATCCCATGTGTCCCAATCACACCGAACATTCTGCTTACAGTTTGGCCATTCAAAGGGTGCAGTGATTTGGAGACAACATGACCTTTGTTAGGAATCTTGACATATATATAGCTAATATATTTTTGATTAGTGTCTTTTCCTCACAAGATATGAACCCTCATTTGAGTTTGGAACACATGTACATGAATCAAGATCAACATATCAACTACCCTTGAATTTTATTAACATATGAATGAGGTATAATAATATGTTTTATGTTATTATAATTTAAATTAACACTACAATATTACATGTATATAAAATAACATGTTTAATCTAAACAAGTGTTAAGTTTCAATAACTAAACAAGAAAAAAGGATGACTTAGCAAGACTGAGTTGGTAGTTTTTCCTATATTTTTAATATTAAAATTAGGTTTTTTCTATGAATGATTTAAAAATATTCTGCAACGGAAAGAATTTAATATTTTTTTTACGTCATGAGTTGACTCAATCCAGAATGACCCAGAAAAGGGATGAGAGAGATCTAAAGATAGGTGGTCAGTACGAAAGCTATAATTCATAGAACCATTTTTGAATTCCCTTGAATAAGATGAGACAGGGGTGCACAATTTTTTTGAAAAGATATAGGGATACTTAGATAGGCCTTAATAAACTACCCCTCTATTCTTCATAGCTACAATTCATATATTTGAGTTTGAATTCTCGTTAATAAGATGTGGCAGGGGTTTACAATGAGCATACACTAAGAAACAAAAAAAAATTTATGAAAAGGATCTTAAATTATATTAAATGCAATAAGATACAAGATAGTTTTTAACAAAAAGTGAGAGGTATAAGAGAATGCCCCAAAACCACAAAATTACTAGGAAAATCCTAGGAGACCGATGACAACACTAGGAAAATCCTAGGAATACACCAAAATAGAAGAAATAGGATAGATTCATCACCACAAAGATCTCAGAAGGGGGAGGATGTTGATCATCGCGATAGCCAAGACTAAGGTGGTACTTTTTGGTGTTAGGAATGTCCCAAACTGAACCAGTGGTGGGCTTCTCTTCATTATTTGCCACCGCCTGTATGGGAGAGATGGTAAGAGGAAACTAAGGGAACTTGTCCGAAGGTGGTCGGGGCCGAGGTGGAAGGTTTTAACCATCATGGGTGCATGTCTTAGGAGCTACTTACAATCCCCATTTGATCTGATTAGTCGAGGGAGCCCCCACTTTACTAGAAAACTAGTGGGGAAGCCCTCCTCTATTAATGGCTATGTGAAGAGTGGTGAGCATGATTGAATAAATACCGCTGAGAATGTATATAAAAACCTCCACGGGGATGGATGCCACATGGTGGGAAACACCAAGAAGGAAAATTTGGCTCCCTGATGACATTACATGGGGCATCACCCTAATGCTGCAGAAGAGTCTACAAATGTTCCACCTTCACAGCAACTTTATAAGCCTGGACGTGAATCTACAAAAGCACATTGGAGATAACCATATTTTTTTATACATTGAGAATTGTTGATCAAATTCAAAATTAGAAAAGAAAAAAAGTTGTTCTTTCTGAATCCAAAAAAAAAATTCCACTTTGAAAACATGTCAAATTTGGGTGAACATATGTGGAATTCTTTGGATATCTCCTAAAAGAATTTGTTTTCAAGTAAAATATCCAGGTCTGAGAGGGAAGAAAAACTATTTAATCCAATTCCCAGAAAGTTTTTCTTTGGGGTAGTACTAAAATAGGTGTATCAAGGTTTCCAAGTCGCTACAGGACAAACATTTGTGAGCTAGAACCCCAATTTGAACTAGGTGAGAGGAATTTGAAGACCATGGTGAAGAATACACCATAGAAAATGAGGAATTTTTGGTTCCACAAAAACAAACAAAATAGTGTACAATCTCATTCCCTAACATGATGGGAAGAATGAACCCCCACCAAAATTGATTTTTTTAACCATGGGAAAATGTAGGCAGAGCCAATGGTAACCTTTACGAGCTGAATAATTGTGAAACATGGTGTCGAAATACCACTTCCATTCCTTCCACCAAGGGTGGGAAGGCTACATAGAAATTTTATGTAGGATATGGTCGGGGACCAAGTTAATGATATTGTTAATGCTAGCACAATCTTGTGTGGTGATCCAAAACCAAGCTTTAAGATCAGACCAAGAATACTAGGATTGAGAGTGTTTGTAGAATAGATCTTGGATAGTAAAAGTTCTGCAATTGAAAAACTTGAGCACATGAATTCAAGGAGATACTGCAAGACATTGATCCTAATCTTGAATGTCATAAGAGCACCATAGAGACTGATGATTGATGAAAATACCATTATGTAATCCATTTCCTTTCCATTGTAGCCACGGTTTGATGCATTCCCATGCTTTTCAGATAATTTTGAGCAGGAAAGTGCCCATAATTTTTTTAGGTTAGGCAATAAGATTTGGTTTTGAAGGGACCAAAAACCACTTTATACAAAAATAAGATGAGGGCTCAAAACCCAACAAAATTAAAGAAAAATCACAAATTCAAATAGACTTGAGAAGTAGTGCTCACATAACAGAGAAAACCACAATCGGTCTAATTTTATAGAACTTTGGCAGGAACAAGAGCAATGAGAAGATTGACAAATCCTAAGCTTTTCTAGGTGGGGCAGTCGTAGGGTGAACCCTCATTGATTCTGTAGCAATGAAATACTTTACATGCTTCAGGACCCTCAATACATCAAATTATCCATTTCATACAGAGTTCCTTCCCTTGCCACTAAATGTCTATGAGGCCAAACCCCCTAAAGTCATGGGGAAAGAAACTAATTTCTCAAGAAAACAGGTGAAATCCTTTGTCAGTGGAGCCATTAGACCAAAAAAAGTTTTTGAGGAACTTCTCTATTTTTTGAATAGAATCTTTAGAAGGAACACAACATGAAGAATAAAAATTATGCATGGTTGCGAGGACTTTGGAACAAATATGAGATTTTCCTTCTAGTGATAAAGGTCTTGTGATCCAATACTCTAACTTTTTTTACACCTATTGAATTACATACTTCTAAATCTTAGCCTATGATGCCTAAAAGGAAAAGGGAATACTGAGGAATTTAAACATCTCACCATGGGAAAGAATCTTCCACTCAAATGAGTTCATCCAAACAAGCACATGGAGGAAACATTTCCTATTACACTACATTTTGTGTCATTTAATGGAAGAACCAGAGGCTAAATTGAAAGTATCAAGGAAATGCATGGTATTTTAGATATAGTTCTCATCCTCAATGAGAGTAAGGAAAGATTCATATGTGAAGTGACCATTAAGCAATTAAGTATTATTCGTAGATGGAACCATAATTCCCCTAACAAACCCTTGGTATTTGGCCTGTGAAAGTAGATACCCAAAGCCTTCAGTTGGGAGCACATTAAGCACAAGTTCCAATGAGAACCCTTGGTGAATGTAACAGAAAAACTCAAAAGACTCAGAATTGTGGTCATTAATGGTGATCTGGGAAGAAGCATTAGTAAAATGCATCTGAACAGATTGAATAAAAATGTGGCCAAAGTCGAGGGATTGAAGCATGGAAAGAATAAATGGTCATTCATTCCGATCATAATGTTTTTAAAATTTAATTTTAATTAACATAGAATATTTATTAGAACTACATGCCGATTCCATTCCTTCCCAAACAATAATGAATTTTTCTAGAATATAATGCCCCTAAATGAACCCAGTTTTTTCTGGATGGATGAGAAAAGGAAGGATATGATGCAACCGAATATCCAAGGCCTTATTAATAATCTTGTATGTGACATTCAACAAGGTAACAAGTCATCAGCTAGTGATTTTATCATGATCTATAGGTTTGGGGATAAATTTAATGTTCCCTTTTTTGATACGTGGACCAAGCAAACGGTTTTGAAAGCCCTCAAGATAGACCTGAAGAAGGTCTGGGCTGAAAGTGTCCCAGAATGACTTGTAAAACTCGTAAGGGAAACCATCACAACCAGGGGCCTTATCATTGGCCATTTTCATGACCCCTTCATGAAAATCATCAATGGTAAGCATGCGGTCACAGGCCACCTTATAACTGGGAGAGCGTTTGCACAACATAATAGCTATACATTGGTCGATATTTTTTTTTCACTCGTCAGAGTGCAGATGATCTTGAAACACCATCTTATAATGTTGAACAAATGCCTAGAGTATGATCTAGGGATCATTCACCCATATTCTACCATCATTGATGGCATGAATTTATTGAGAAGGTTTTTTGGATTTGTGCGAAAGAAAGAATTCTTTTTTCACCCAATCACCAATTTTAAGCTAATGTATGTGGGCACGTATTTGAGATCCCCATGCATTGTAGCTATTAGTAATTTGAATTTTCTGGCGAAGCTCTGCCACTTAAAGGTGTAGATATTTAGAGAAGTTCTTACCTTGGAGTGCCACTAACCCTCTATTAAGAGTGGAGGTGGTATCAAAGTATGAGCAATGCCTAATTTTAACCAATTGTTGGCCATAGATTCTAAGGAATCTAGTATTCCGAGTCATAGTATCCTCCCACAATTGTGTCCAACTGGCATGCATATATGGATGAAATCACTAGAAATTACTTGGCCAAGGGGATAGATTCCACATCCTCTTAATGTGGTTGAAATTGGGTCCATGCTACATCAAGGAAGTATTAAGAAAGAATTGGCCTTTATGACAAAAAATGCACCTATCTTGCCAAGTGATGTGAAATCTAATGGGGGAGTGGTATGAAAATAAAAAGTTAGGCATGACCTCCACAAGTAAGGAATAAATGTTTTCAAACTCAAAAAAATATTGAGTTGATAGCATAGGTATGTCGATCCATTTAATCCCCCTCAAAATTTGGACCAATTGAACCAAGTTTCAGAGGTGAGAGCGCGAGAGGCATTATGGTCATAAAACCCAAACTTATTGTGCATGAAAAACCACGCCTCTCTTTTTTCCAGTTGTCCATTGCATAAACATGTTTCCAAATTTATCAGTGGGAAACTCAACCATATTAAAATCACCACTTATAACCCAATAAGCATCCAGAATTGTGTATACTATCTACCACCAAATATCGGCCCTTATGGCTGCATCATTAAAGGCATTAATATTAATGACGACAAAATAGCTAACTTCAATAATAAAAAGGACCCATATTTCAAAATTAGTGGGGTCGAAACCATGATCCATCAAAAATTTCCACCATTTTAGGGAAAAAATCAAATTAAAGCCCCATGCCCTCCATCATGATTACTGCAGAATGATAGGTTGTCAAGCTAGATGGATTTACAAACCATCTGTAATTGAAAACCTAAAATTTTTTCTTCCTACAAAAATTAAACATTTAAATTGGAAAAATTTTACCGAGAATCATGAAAAATAAACTTTTGATTGGAATCAGTAAGACCCCGTATGTTTCAAAATAAAAAATTCATGGGAAATGATGGTCGAGGTCCATACCCTATGTATCTAAGCCATCTAAGTTGTTGAATTAGTTTTACAAGAATTGAGAATTGTAATGCTTCAATAAATCCCACAGATCAATTTTTTTCCACCCCTCATATTCAATGTTGTATTCCTCCTCCACATAATCCACACTACCCATTGGGCTATGATCTCGAGAGTAGCAAGAAGGACTTTGGGCCCTTTTGGATTGGCCCTGTGAGATGTTGGTTAACAATGATGATGGTTGTAAATGAATGGAGACATTGCAACCAAAATGTGACTATTCCATGAGAACTAAGGATGTCTTGGTTGTGCTAGAGAATTTAGGTAACTAGAATGGGGAGTTGGCAACAGTGGTTGGATCTTTATTTTTTGGACTATGGGGTTATTCCTTAATAGGTAACTCAAGCATACCATTTTAACCAGCGGCCTTAGTTTACAGAGGTTTATTCCTATATTTTCATCCACCAACTATTTTCCACCCCTCTTCCTGAGGGGTTTTAGACATTTCTAGAGCTACCTTAGTTATTGGGTGATTATGAGGGACATAAAGAGGACACTCCTTGATATTATGATTAGAGGCCTAGCACCGAAAGTAATTATTAGGAAATTTGATATATAAAATATGACTGGAGTAACACATGTCTCCCATCTAAATTTCCACAAATTCTTTCAGTTCATGATAAAGACCCACTTCAACATAGACATGCTTCTACAGACCAACATTGTAAATATGTTGTGGTTTGACACAAACCACCCACCTGATGGAAGATGTAATTTTTTTCAAGAAATGAACACAAGGAAAGGGTAGTCCAGGAAATTCCACCAAAAGTGACACATTAAGTGTAACATAATAATAGACCAAAAAATATTTGGTCCATAGAGATAGGAAAAAAAGGAGTTACGAATATACCAAATGTCCTGTCAAGTCAAAATGTTGGGGTCATTGGATGGGTTAGAGAAGAAAAAAAAGAAGAATCCTTTGGTCATATTTTTTACACTCTCAAGTTAGATGCCATGAGCAGTCCAAGCCAAGGTAACCCAAGATTTGAGTATGCTTTCAAAGGGGATGCAGCCCAGAAGATACCCAATGACACAAAAATTTTCCAACCATTGACAAACAACACTAATCTTGAGAATAGGTAAAACAACATCATGAGGAGATTCATTACCTCATCAAAAAAAGTTGGGATGAAGTTCAAAGGACATTTTGGTGGCATTGCCTTTACTCAAATCTCCACTAACTCTAGCCACATGTTCAATATTAGACCCCAAAATGTCACCTAAGTACAAGATAGTGTGTGGGAGCATGGGTTGATGGTGCACATGGAAGGATTCTGGCATGATTTTGTAGAACACATGGAGTGTGCACGCAGAAGGAAAAATAGGTTTTTGTACTTAGCCACATTCGGCATCCTAGGAAGCACATGAGAAAAGCATGACCCTTGTGGATAAGGTTCCAACCTTTCAACTGTGGGATCAAAAAGGAATCTTCCAGGCATGCAATGGAAGGTTCTAGAATACATCATTGCAATGCAATGAGTAGACAACTCTGATCCATGAATGCATGCTCTCATGGAGGACAACTTTGACACTTGGTAACTGATCTGTAATTTTTGGAAGTCATGGCAGTGGGTGCTAAGGCTATAAATACAAGTGCCTACAAGAAAATATATATAAAAGGTAAAAGAAAAGAAAAGGGATGTGAATCCCTACATAAATAGATATAGGATGCTATGGGTTAGGGATTAGGAGATATTTGTGAGTGATGGAACATTTAAAGGGATAGTTTTTCATTCTTCTATGTAATATGATGAGCATAATATAGCTCTGATGTATGAATTTGATCTTCATAGTTATATGCTGATCTGTTATGACCTCAAGGGATGTAATGTGGGTTATTGACTCAGTTAGTATGAATATAATGCTTTGTTATAAATCATCTATGTGTTTAGGAGTATAATAGCTATGTATTTCCTGTTTGTATGAACCATCTCCATATGTTGTTTATTATTTATATTTTCTGCATACAATTAGATGATAACTCGTTCTAAGTTATTAAGAATTTTTTATAGTTTTTTTTCTATTCTGCATTTGATTATCTCTCCTAAGATGATGCATTCTAACAAAAATTACATAAAGGAGAGACTCGGTACCCGTACATGTCTTAGGTGAGCACCCAGTGCCCGTTGGGTGATAGGCTGGTGTGCATGGGATTAGACTATTGGTCTAAGGGGTATAAAATATGACTACATATTGGTTCCATTGCTGATACCTCTTTTGGAAGTTGTGAGAAATGAAATGCATCTTTTTCCCTATGATGTGTGATGACAGAGCACCTGACATTAGAAAGTGTTGAAACATGGTTCAAGAGTATGGAGGATGAGTTTTCTCAAACATTTAGCATTGGAGCTAAGTTCGATGCATGTAGATGGGTAAAAGATAACCTATACCATGAGTTATATGAGATATTATTTTTCTTCTTCCCAGTAGATCTATATGAATGGATTTTAGTATATGCATTCTGATCGAGCTTGTACTATAGATCATGTGTATGGACCCAAGATGACTATCAGAGGCTGCAAGATGCAAATCTCACTTCGACATGTGTTGTTGATCACCAGTGGAAGAGAGTGTTAACTAGTTATACTCTTGAATACACAATTTATATGTATTATTTCCTAGAATTTGCTAAGTTTGAGTTTCTGAGGGAGCCTAGAGGATCAATTTTGAGTGTTATTCCTTTAGTTATGAATCTCTTGGTTGTTACTTTAAGTTTAGAAGCATTTCCCATGGCCAGATAAACTTCTCTAAGCACTGGGAGAGGAAGCTAGGGTGGAGGAAGATGGCTAACATTACGATTGAAAAGGAAAGGGAGGAGTGAATCAAGTATCGTGAAGCTTGTGGAAGGGAGATGACTAGACAACATGAGGTTACAAGTGTGATGGATCTATCAAGAGAGACGTTATGGGAATGAGTTGAGGTTCATGCAGAGGATGTGGAACATAAGCATTATGTGCTACCCCATCTTGGAAATTGTGAGAGAGAGGCCCCTTCACCTTCTGATGACAGTTTGTTTCATGGAGAGAGAAGAGTCGTCAACGTGCATCTGAACCCACTTGAAAACCAACCCCTGGTGATTGGTTTTCTAGATCAAGGGAAAAGTATTAATAACCTAGTTGGTATCAGTGGGAGTGACCGATCTATACCCATGAGATATAAATTCTCATTTGGAACATCCATGGCTATGTAAGCCATTCCTGTATTTGGAGGAATCTTTGGACAAGGTACAAGTACACAAGGATTAGGTATCACACTAGGAGTGGCATGGGACATACAACTGATAATGGGATAGTATCACAAACCACTAGTGTGTAATTTAGTGGGACATTGGGAACACTAGGCATGACCACTTTTGCTCCTTTGCTGATTACAATATGTAGATCTAGTGAGTCAAGAGGAACATGACCTGGTGGATCCATTGGATCTAGTGGAGGAGGAAACACCGGAGTGAACCAAGGCTATAGATCTAGAGAACAAGGACCCCAGCCACCTCCCTAAATTTTTTTAGATGTCTTTGCACTTACCATACTATAGGGGTATTGAAGATGTTATAGAGCATATGCACAAGTGTGAACTAATATGGCGCGCAAAAGGAATCACTACCCTGAAGCAGAAGGCAAGTCATTTTTCAAAAACGGTGTAAGGGCATGTGCATAGTTGGTATAGGATGTATGACCCCCATCAAATGGTGGTATACAACATTACATTGAGAAAAAACTCCTAGCAGAGTTTCATATCCCTGAGTGTGAGTAGAAAAGCATCAACACTTCGAAGGAGATCCAACAGGGAATGGCAGAGAGTGTGCGGGAGTATGATGCATGTTTCAAGACTCTCTTGTCAAAACTATCTTATGACATTCATCCCTCTCAACATGCTCAATGGTTTTTTGTAGGATTTATAACACCATTTAGAAGGGCTCTGTTGTACAAGACTTTCATAGACCCGCATGAGGAATTGGAAGCTTCCCTACACGCCAAATCTATTAGGAGCATTGATACTAGTGTTATCCCTTTTTTGGAGGCTCAAATTGGTGCAATGGCTAAGCAGTTTGAGAAGCTATCTACAAACTCAGCACATGCGGTTCATGGTGGGATTTTGTGTATAGACTGGGAAGTGGAGGGACATGCAAAAGATAGTTTCCCTTAGAATTCAGTGTGCACTATGTTGGTAGATTGTGATATTTTCATAAGGAATCATGATGCAAGTAGATGCCCTCTACTCCAGCATGTAATCTACAAGAATGTTTCTTTTTATTGCAAGATATATACCTCTATAACCCATGATACCAAGGATTACATAATTATTGATCAAATCCATGATGCTATTGATTTGGGTGTGTGCTAGACTATCCTTACAAGAATTTAAAAGGATGATGACTGACATTATGAAGGGCACGCAGATCGAGGAATGTGTGAAATATGTTTTCGTGTAGGATTTCATGGTCACATTAACCACAGTGAAGGATGAAGTGAATTCTTGTGAGGAACATATTATAGTTGTGGATCTACAGGGCATTACAAATGCGAGTTCCTGACCTGTTACAATTCTCATGGTGTAGAAAGAAACACAAGTACGAGGAGTGCCCAGAAATTTATGAGCATATGAATTAGTAACATCGGAAAGACAAAGGCATTAGGATGGTAAGCATCAAGAATTCAAATTCACAGTAGATTCTAAGAGTGGCACATGAGTCAGGGCTAGAACCTTTGCTTATGACAATGCGATCAGAGGCCGCATGCACCAAGGAGATACAAAGAAAAAGGAAACTAGTTTCAAGAGATGAAGTGGTACATGGAAAGTATCCAAACCCTACTCATCAGAAAGAGGTATATCAAGAGACTACAGACATGATTCAGAGTTTACAAGGGGAAATCCAATGTTTGAAGGAGCAATCGAGGAAGTTGGAGAAAAGGAAGAATGTCGAGGTTCCATAAGATGATCTGGACGAGGTTAAGGAAGTATTCAATATGTTAAGGTAATAGAATATTATTCCCTTGTTAGGAGAGAAGGTACCATGCACCATGGTACAACATGAAAGGTAGGTTTTACATGTAAACCTTCCCGCTCATAGACTCGACTTTGATAATGAGATTACTTTGAATGCGGTTATTGATTGATGGATTTTGAGCAATATTGTCATCAACATGGGAGCAAAGGTCAATGTTCTTACCTTAGATTCCTAACATCATATGGGAAGGCCTGCATTGTAGCCATCTTTAAATGTGTTGTATTGGAAAATAAGACTAAGGCAATTCCCATTAGAGTCTTAAAGGATGTAGTTATCACCATTCAAGGGGCCAAGTTCACTAGAGACTTCGAAATCTTGGCACTCTCCGAGGTAAAAAACTTTCTAGTGTTTCTTGGGTGCCCATGGTGTTATAATAACAATACAAAATTGTGGTTTAACAAAGGGTATATCTCTTTTGAGAATAAATAATAAAGGTTGATCATCCCTTTGATAGATGGGAAGTCATTACCCTATACTGATCCCTTAGGAGAATAAGTCCTTGATATAATATATATGCGCTCCATTAGAGATCCTAAGATAATTCACCCCACGAAGGGAGTTAGCTAGTTTGAAGATGCTTAGTCCTTGAGTGATACCACTAGTGTGGCATGTAATAATTGGATGCATGGGACTTATGAATTAATTGGGAAATAATTTAGAGGATCTATAATAAGGGTTACAAAGGTGTTCTTAGTCAGGCACCTAGGGGGAATAAATTTTCTAAGTTACTCTGGAGGAGCATATCCTAAAATTTTCTTGTGACAAATGGAAAATTAGTGGAAAAATGAGGACAAAAGGAGGGGAATTATCAACTACAACCTACTCAGAACTGCAACATGCTGGTGGGATACATATCAGGAGAACCTCCTATAATGGTGCGAGGTGAGGATCCCATTTTATATAAGGTTCTCTAGGAGCAATGTGACCATAGTCATACAAGACTACCATGGTAAAGAGGTCACTTCATTTAATATCTAGCATGTGAGAAGGCTTGGATGGGAAGCACAAAAGCATTACCACCTTTGTTATGGGTACATAAGTTATATTCCACGTTATAAGGTTGTGAGTGCATATGGTATATTCATGAAGAGATGCATCATCAAACAAGTAATTGGAAATAATTGGCGGTTGATATCATTCAAGCCTTTGAGTATAGGAGTACCAAGCCATTAGTGGATAAGTTGTTGCAAGTAATCAAACACCTTAAAATGGGAGATAGTTCTATGGTAGAAGATAGGCTATTGGAGCTACTAGGTGAGCCTATCTTAGAGATGTGCCTCAATGAAGAAGAATCAGAGAAAATACAGCTTGAGCGCACATGCATGGAAAAAGAAAAAGTAAAGATGGTCTATATAATAGATGGAGAAGATATGGATACTTTAAATGTTAACCATTCGGAAGGTACACGTGAAGTCATAGATAGCGCTGATAAGTGAGCATGCACCTACCATGGGCCCTTAAAAACAAATAAGGTTAACATTGGAATGGAGATAGAACCTAAAGAAGCTATCATCAGAGACTATTGGTTGGAAAAAGAAGTTTCAAAGGTCACTAGTCTATTGCACGAGTTCAAGGATTTGTTTCCTAATGGGTACCATGAACTCAAAGGCATTCACCATTCTTTGGGAGAGATGAAGATTAATTTGAAGGAAGGTGCACGCATGATTCGGAAGAGTCCTTATTGGATGAATACAAGTTTGTGCATACGGGTCAAGGAAGAAAAAGACAAGATGATAACATCTTATATCATTGAGGCAGTGGAAGAATCAGAATGGATAAGCTGGATAGTTATCATCATCAAGAAGGATGGTAGGATAAGTATTTGTGTTGAATACAGGGATCTGAATTCATTTTGTGTCATCGATCCTTTTCCAACCCCCTTCACTAAAGAAATTTTTGAGGGATTAGCCCTGCCGCAAAGTCTACTCTTTCACGGATGGGTTCTTAAGGTACAACCAATTCAGGATTGTAATGGAAGACCAGATAAAGACAACTTTCACCATTAGTTGGGGAAGTTTTCCCTACACATTTATGCATTTTGGATTAAATAATGTGCTTGTTGTGTTCTCGCGCATCATGGTACAAGCATTTTAGGACTTCATCCATAAGTTTCTCCAAGATTACCTAGATGAATGGACTGTGTATAGATTAGTGAAGAATCATTGTGACAATTTAAGGATAATGTTTGAGAGATGTTGAAAATTAAGGATATCCCTCAACATTAAGAAATGTGTCTTTACTACTCCATTTGGAACCCTGTTAGGACACATTCTATGCAAAGAAGTCTTATTAGTGGATCCTGCTAAAGTTGCAATTATTGTAGGATTAGGGGATCCTACTAATTAGAGAAAATTGCATAGATTATTTGGGCATACGGGGTACTACAAGAAATTCATCAAGGTATATACTGAGATCAGCACACCCTTAGAAGAATTATTAAAACACAAGAGTTCCTTTCATTGGGGAGAGGTGCAGTACAAGGCATTTGACACTTTAAAGGATAGGGTTGTCACGGTGCCCATACTACATTTTCCTTCTTTGGATAAGCCTTTCCATGTGCACATTGATGCCTCAAGAATAGCTATGGGAGCACTGCTAGCACAACCTAGTGAGGGAATTATTGATCATCTATTGTGCTTTACAAGTAGGAAATCAACACCAACAGAACAAAATTACACAACTACTGAACACGAAGCATTTTCTATGATCTATGCACTACATAAGTTTAGGAAATATCTATTGTTAACACCATTTATATTCTAGAGAGACCAAATGGAATTAAATTACGTAGTCAAAAAATCCATTCAACAAGGGCGCATATGTCATTGGGTCATATTATTCCAAGAGATTTTGTTCACAATGGTTGTAAAACTAGGAAAAATCAATTCATGACCTAACCATTTATCAAGGATTAAATAAAGGGAGGACACATAGAGAATTGAGCATACCATGCCTAACACGTAACTTTTTAGGTTACGGCACACGCCCTCAGACTTGGAAGATATCACAATGCTCTTAAAAATGGGTGTGGCACCGGAAGGGATGAAGGCCTTGGAGAGAAAGAAGTTAGCAATATGTGCCACACCTTACATGTTGATTAGTGGAGACCTGTATAAGTTAGGTCATGATGAGGTTTTGCATTGATGCGTATTGGTGCATGAGTGTGTGGAAATTATGGAGGAATCACATGGTGGGATTACAGGAGGACACTATGTAGGAAATGCTACTGCATGGAAGATTTTATTAGTAGGGATTTGGTGGGAAACCATCTATAAGGATTTTATTGCTTTTGCAAGTCTTGTGACCATTTCCAGCAACTTAGAAAACCTGGAAAGAGAGATGACATGCCCTTGTGACCGATTGCCAGCACTAAACCATTTGAAAAATTAGAAATTGACATTGTAGGGCCAATTGCGCCAGCCGTGCGAAGGACCGGTTCGTGATATATCATCACTTGCACTGATTAATTAACATGATGGATAGAGGTAACACCTACAAAGGATTACACTATGGCAACATCTACTCGATTCTTATGGGAGAACATAATTAGTATGTATGGTTTCCCTTTTATTTTAACAAGCGATACGGGTACACACTTTCTCAATGAAATAGTCAGGATTCTACTAGCAAAAATTATGGTGGCCCATCATAAGACTACCCTATATCACCCTCAAGAAAATCAAACTATTGAGTCATTTAATAAGATACTAAGTCACATGTTAACTAAGATTTGTGAAGTTGGAAGACAAGATTGGGATGAAAAAGTATCAGTCATTCTATAGGCATACAGGAAAACCTACAAAAGGTTGAACAATGCCACACTATTTCAATTGGTGTTTGTTGTGGAGGTTTTTTTACCATTGGATCTTATGTTATCATCACTACGTATAGCACGTGCAGGAGGGTTAGCTGAAAAACAAGCACTATAAGAAAGAATAGATAAGTTGATGCAGTTAGACAAAAGGTGATCACTTTCTAGATGGAGTCAGAAGATAGAAAAAGTAAGACAAAAGGCATGGCATGATCATCATATTGAGAACAAGAAGTTTGAGGTTTGGCAATTGGTGTTTTTGTATGATTCCAAGTATATGTGCCATTTCATGAAATTGAAAGTCCATTGGTTGGGACCTTACATCATCTCATACATTCTTCATTCAGACACTTGCAAGTTACAAGCATTGGATGGGACAAGGTTACCATGTCACTTTAATGGGAGTATGTTAAATCCCTACTATAAATAAGTCTTCTTGGTGTTTGTAATAAGGTAATATTTCCAGTTAGCTTAGAATTTCCCTTTATGCTTTTCATTTCTTGTGTTTCTTTTTCTCGTTGTGTGTTTCTTTCATTTTGTTTCAGTTTTGCACCTTATGCACCGGTAAACACATTATTTTTCCAAGGTTGTGTATGCATATAGGACCGCGTATCTATTTTAGTGTGGGGTGGAGTGATACAAAGTATAGGCCTGTAATACAAGTTTGAAATGGTAGTAGAAGTTGCGGTGAATGGCCCGATTGAAGGATAAAAAGTGCATAAGGTTAAGAAACATGTGAGGAAATGGTGGGTATTGCATTTTTTGTCAAAAAGGATTTGTGGAAACCACATACAGAAAGGATGAAGAGCATAGAAACAACATGAGGTAGGCGAAGGCAAAAATCAGGTAAAGGACATATGAAGTGCCTTTGGCACTGTGGACGTGCATGTAAAATTCTTTGTTTGGGTTGGATTTTCGCACGCCAAAAGATTGTAAAGTGTTTTTTGCATAGGATGTGGCACGTGGGTAAAGGTTCTTAAAGTTGGCTTAGTGCAAAACGTTGTATTTAATGTTAAAATTACGTTGGTAGGTGGTATAGCATTTAATGCTGGAAAGAAGCAAAAACTATAAATACAATGTTGGGAAAGTAATTTGTTACCTTGCGTTTACAAAGTAAAAGAATCTCTTGTGAACTAGAGCATCCAGAGAGAAATTTTTGCAAAGAAATGAGAATCCGAGAAATTTGAGTGAGCATCTAGAGTATATCTGCGAACTAGAGGGAAGGAGTACACAGGTGTAAGGAAGGTTGTGTGAAGATCGTCGTCTTGTGGAAGGATTTATTGGTTAGGGTTTGGTAGTTAGGGCACATAAAGGAAGGATTCATTTCAGGAGTTGAAGCTTCATAGTGAGATTTGGGATTGAGCAATGTAGCAGAGCAGAGCAAGAGGGAGTACTTAAGCTAGTCTGACTAGAAATTATGACACCCAGGAAACCAACCATTTCACCAAAGAAAACAAAGGGCAAGGGCAAGGGAAAGTAAATCACTACCTCCACGAGCACCAATGAAGAATGGTACATGGAAATGTAGGACCTAGATGGGGTATTTTTAGGGAAAGAGTTGGAGTCACACTTATGGAAGATGGCCTTGAGTGATTATAACCATTGCACAAGCACAATGGAGAAGGAAATAAAACTATAATTGATCTGACCAACTAAAAATAGAATGCCAGATGGAATTCCTATTTACAATGATGAGGTGAAGGTAAAATTAAAGAAGCCTGGGTTATTGCAACTATATGAGTTGTCATACTTTGGCAAGCCTGAGTGCCTTTATTAGTTTTTGATGTCATGCGTGCATGAGGATCATTTTTATTTAGCAAGGAAAAAAATGTGCATCACACCGCAACTGATATCTAAGTTCACATGCCTCAATTTTGATCAAGATAGCATTGATGACAATTTGGGAAACAAAGAGGCTATCAAGGAGACTATAGTTGTGTATGACTACAATAAGGGGTCGCCATACTTTGATGTCACCGAGATACCAGACCCAGTGATGAGGATGGCTGCATGTTTGGTCACCAATATCAATGACCAGGAATGATGGACACCAATGAACAAGGCATGGCTGAATGTATGTTCGAATATATCAAAAGGAACCATCTACAACTTGTTTGCTTTCATCGTGGATGAAACTATAAGCAGCGCGTAGGAGGGAGAGAAGATACACTTTGGTAATGTCCTCCTCACCATTTTATTTTCAAATATTAGAGTGCCCGATGGGCCATAAAAAAAAATTTGGGAGTACCTAGAAGAGGATCCCTTGCCCGCTAAGAGATTTACAAAATACACTTGTGAAACCATGATGACCAATCACAAAGCATGCCTGTAGAAGTGGTATAAGAGAATGCATGACACATTTGGGGCTGAGTGGAGGATCCCAGAGAATTTTCCCACACTTGTGAATGGGGAGGCAAAATTTGTATTATACCAACACTTCTGCATTGGTAGATTTATATTGAAAGATGAGAACATGAGCCCATGGTGCAAGCTACACTTCTCCTTCATCGCACAATACTTCTAGACCAGATTTAATCAGTTCAAGGATGCCAAGAGACTAAGGTTCGACCTTAGTGAGGTAGATATAGACCACCACGAGCTTCGCCAAAATCTGGTCTACCAAAATAAGTGTGCATACGTGGAGAGATATGTCTCCCATGAAATACAAATGATGAATCCTTTAACACTGTCAATTACAAAAAGGACCACAACAAGGGTGTATCTGCACATAAGGAATTTTTTTGAAAAATATGCTTACCTGGAGAATGATGTCTCCATCCCTAAATACCCTACTAGAAGGAAGAAGGCCACACCTAGAAAGAGAGAAAGAGAAGAGGTGCAGAAGGCACCAAGTGTTCAAACCACACAAGTAGTGAGCATGTCGGGAGCAATCACTAAGCCTAGTACTTACGTGTGGAGAAAGAAGTATCCTTTCAAGGAAAAGGAACCAAAAGAAGAGGCACTAGAGCACAAATATCTCCTCACCTAGGAGGAATTTCCAATGAAGACATCACTTGTCAAAGAAAAAGAAAGAGAAGAATCCCCCGTATTGGAATCCCTAGTAAGGAAGAAGAAGAAGGTGACAGATGAGGCTGATTCAGAAGAGACAGAGAACCTAGATGCCTGCATCAGTGACAAGGATGATGATGATGAGCCAAAAAGAGGTGAAGATGATCTTGTCTATGAGATATATGATTCTGAATAAGAAGGAGATGAGGAATATAACAAAGGAGATGAGGAGGTAGATGAAGAAGAAGATGAGAATCAAAGCAATGGGGTAAGCAGGGAAGAAAATATGAAGGATCAAATGACCCCAAGCCTCAAAAAGGAATAGATAGATGAGGCCACAGAAAAATAAGTGGAAAAAATCATCAAGGACCTAGTAAAACAAGAGGTTGAATGTCGCATGGATTTGGTGCTAAGGGAAGCTGAGGAGGAAAGCATAGGAAAATAATATGGCAGCATGGGGGAGATCCTAGTTTGGCTGTAAGATTTCCAAAAGCCACACGCATAGGGAGAAAGAGAATAGAAGCATCACATGTTCAAGGAATGGGATACATTGATGATCCAAACAAAAGGTGTTCTATGCATGATTCCAGAGCACCGTACCAACAAAATAAATTTTATCCATTGCTTCATTTGATGAGGAATGTGCATACCCTCGGAAAAGGAAAATGCTATCATGGGCATTTGAGTCCCACATTGATGAGCCTAAGTATGAGTTAAGCCAAGGAGTTTTGATGAAAGTTCCAAAAACAAAAGGGATAAATACCTTGGTGAATTCTTAACATTATCAGATGAGTAAATCAGAAACATGCTCATCAAAGTCTCAATTGAGGTTGAAGCTAGGCTCTTCGGGAGAAACAACAGGGTGAATTTTCTAGAGGTAGAACTAGAGAAAAGGGAAGAAGAGCTCCTTGAGAAAAGTAAGGACCTGAAGCAAGAGGAACTAATCAGTGCTCAGTTAAGGTGTGAGCTAAAGGATGAGAAGGAAAGATTGCATGAGGCATACAAGAAGATAGAGATGATCATGGATGTCATTGTCTTAAAGCATCCAGAATTAACACTGCCCGCACAAAAGTATGGATCATCCTTACAATGACTAGAGGACTTGACCTACACACTCACTATGAAGAGGTGTCCACTGGCCTTATAATCCACATAATAGGTAGTGGCATGCCAAGGAAAGGACAATAAGATGAAGGTTGTGGAAATTTTTCCTCAGTACAATAAAATCCACGCCGATGTAAAAGTCCTCGCATAAGTTGCTGACGCTGCCTATGATAATTTATTGGATAAGGATAGAGTGGAAAGTATCTTATTTTCTACCCATAAATCAGAACTCAAGGATTTCCAAGAAAAGAACAAGGGGAACAAGGCTGAGTGGGACAAAATCCTAGCTGAAGTAGAAAATAAATTAGAGGCCATTGAGACCTTGTGGGGCTTAATAAAAAACCGGTTGAAGGAATTGTACCCCTAAATCACTCGGATGATGGATGAGCTTGAGGATTTGGGAAAAAAACTAGAGGATATTGTGGAAACATTGAGTGCTATGGGGGAGGAACTGATTTTTAAAGAAGTGAGTGCCCTGGTAGGGAAACTCTATCAATAGGTTCAGAGTGTGGTCGACACGTGGGGAAAGTTAGAAGCATAATTAGGGAATGATTTCCCTCTCCTCCTCCAGAAATAAATTTCCCCATTCTTTCATTCTTTTCCCCATTTCTTCACTCCTTTATTCTTCCTTTCCAATCATTTGCAAATATCCCCCATTCTTTATTTCTTTATTGAAGAGTGTTTCCGAGGATGGAGAATAGGCATAGTGTGGGGTTATGTTGGGCCCCAAAAAAATCATCTAGGTACAAAAAGGCATGTGGGAGTGCATGACATAGTTGAAGAAGGGAACACGGGTTGAAAGTGCGTAGGGAAGCATTCTATTAGGATTTTGTAGAACACACGGCTCGCACACAGAAGGAAAAACAAGTTTTTTACTTAGTTGCATTCAATATCCTAGGCAGCACATGAGAAAATCATGACCCTTATGGATAAGGTGCCATCCTGGTAACTGTGGGATCAAAAAGGAATATTATAGGAATGCGATGGAAGGTTCTAAAAGACTTCATTACAAGGAGTTGAGAGCTCGAATCTATGAATACATTCTCTCATGGAAGATCACTTCGACACTTGGTGACCAATCTATAATTTCTGGAAGGCATGGTGGTGGGTGCTAAGGTTATAAATACAAGCGCTTGGTAGAAGAAAGATATAGAAGGTAAAAGAAAAGAAAAGAAAAGGAAGGAGAAGCCCTGTAGGAAAAAATGAAGGATGATATGGTTTATGGATTAGGAGAGCTATGTGAGTGATGGCACATTTAAGGGGATGGTTTTTCATTCTTCTATGTAATATGATGAGCATAATATATCTCTGATGCATGACTTGGCTTTGCATAGTTATATGAGGAACTTTTATGACCTCAAGGGATGTAATGTGGGTTATTGACTCTGTTAGAATGAATATTATGCTCTGTTATAAATCATCTGTGTTCAGGAGTATAATAGCTATGTAATTCCCTTTTGTATGAACCATCTCCATATGTTATTTATTATTTATCTTTTCTACATACAATGAGATGATAACTCATTCTAAGTTATTAATAATGTTATATAGTTCTTTTCTATCATGCATTTGATTATTTGTCCTAAGATGATGAATTGTCATGAAACTCACATAAAGGACAGACTCGGCACCCACATGTGCCTCGCGTGAGTTCCCATCACCCGCTAGGTGATAGGTCGGCGTGCATGCGATTAGACTATTGGTCTAAGGGGTATAAAATATGACTACATTCAACAACTGTGATTCAGGTGGAAGATTTCATTATATAGAGGCACCTAGAGGGCAAGAAACCCTAGGAAAAACTGATAGTATTACTATCCCATAGTGCTCGAAGTGGCTGCAGAATGAAAATTATGCGTGGAGGAAACCGTAACAGAGATGACTCCAGTTTTTTCTCCACCAACCAAGTACACTAACCACTTAATCACAAAAATGAGTTTTGAATATACCTCTTGGCTGTAAAAAAAACTTTGTTAAGCTATAGGCAATATCTTGGTTAGATTTTAAGTTTAGGGTATTGTATTTAAATTTATAATATTAGGTTTTACTTCTTCAAAATATAATTTTAATATCTAATGTAGTTTGAAATATTAGATTGAAATTACATTACATTTACTCTATAAAATATCTTAGGATTTATACCTAGGGTTTTATATTGTCAAGTTGTAAGTTTTGATATCAATATAATTTCCTATGGAAAATGTTTTTGAATACTTGTAAAGTAGGTTTTAGGATTCTCAATATTAAAATGAATTGAAATCTCATTCAAATTGGATTTTTATTAAATATTTTAGGCTTTTAGGTTATGAATCCAAATATTTTATATCATATATTTCTTTAAGCACTAAACACAATGTATGTAGATATTATTAAATTAAAGAATTATTTCAATGTAATTTTTATTTGAATGAAGAAGTTTTGATTTTTTTCATGGCACGTAGATATGGTGAGTTCTCTATAAAATTTAAATTTCTCCTAAAAAAATTGCAAACTTTTAATTACCTCTAAAATTCCTAAAAACTTTCAATTGTCCCTGAAAACCCTGCAAAATTTCAATCACCTCAAAAACTACATATACACCTTAATAAATCTCTAATACCATATCATCACAGGAGAGTTTATTTAATAAAATATTTAATTAAATAACTATAAGATCATATAAATTAAATGTACAAATGAAAAATAATATATAATTAAATTTACTCAATAATAAAAATAAATAGCACATAGAACATGACATATAAGGTGGGGAAAACCTGATGTAAACAAAACTATCTATAAAAACATTTTCCTTGTATGAATTGAGGAAACTATAGTTATGCAACACAATAAATATACACTTCTCCAAATTCATCTAGATCCCAAAAAATCCTCTCATAAATATTCATTTATAGTTGGTTTGAAAATATGTCGGATGGGTAGATTGTGGGGAAACAGGCCAACAGTGTGCAGGGCATAGCCCCTCTTTCAAACAGCAAAGTGAAAATGGTTTATTGCTATTCTACCAGTAGGAACCTCTGCAAGTATTACAGTATTATGCCTTCAAATGGTTTGGGATCTCATCCCAGTAAAGGTAGTTTCGAATGACGAACAAAAATGTGAGATGGGGGAAACGAAGGGAGGATAGATCTGAAGAGAGAAAAGAAATGAATTCCAAGATAGAAAGGTCAAAAGGTTTATGCTTTGGGTTGGTAGTAAACAGAGCCAAACTTACTTGCATAAACAAATAAAGCAATACTGATGAACAAATGAAAAAGGAAAGAAAGAATCCAACAGAATTGAAACACAGATCTAACTTAAAAGAGATCTAATGCACATAACACATAAATTCAGCACAAAGTCTCAATGTATGTATTAATATTTTCTTCTGTTACAAGAAAAGTACAAAGTATTTCTCTCCTCTCTTCTATTTTTCATACAAAACTGTCCACGCAGAATACAACAAGTATTCCAGTATTTATAGAAGGAGGAGGAGAAAGAGGACAAAAAGAAGCCATACTGATGAAAAAATGACAAAGGCAAGAAAGAATCCAACAGAATCGAAACATAGATCTAACTTAAAAAGAGATATAATGCACATAACACATAAATTCCGCACAAAGTCTTAATGTACGTATTAATATTTTATTTTGTTACAAGAAAAGTACAAAGTATTTCTCTCCTCTCTTCTATTTTTCATACAAAACTGTCCACGCAGAATACAACAAGTATTCCAGTATTTATAGAAGGAGGAGGAGAAAGAGGACAAAAAGAATCCATACTGATGAACAAATGACAAAGGCAAGAAAGAATCCAACAGAATCGAAACATAGATCTAACTTAAAAAGAGATATAATGCACATAACACATAAATTCCGCACAAAGTCTTAATGTACGTATTAATATTTTATTTTGTTACAAGAAAGTACAAAGTATTTCTCTCCTCACTTCTATTTTTCATACAAAACTGTCCACCTAGAATACAACAAGTATTCCAGTATTTATAGAAGGAGGAGGAGAAAGAGGGAAAAAAGAAGCCAACCACTTATTTACAAAATATCTAAAAGTCAAAAGTTGACTTTGGAGAAATTTTTAGGATGACAACATCTCATGGTCCAATATGGATGATGTCATCATGTGTGCCAACATGCTTTTAAATATTTTACAAAAAATGGAAAATCCATCCTGGAGGAAGCTATTCATCATCTTTTCTCGGCTCGAACTTAGTTTCTGGCTGAGGCTCATGGGAGTCGATATGACACTGTGCCTGATATTCTACAAACTTTCTGGTTATTTTTTGAAGTTCATACGAATTAGGACCTTTGAAATGGTCCATGAATTACTTCACAAGTTTCTTTCTCATTTTTTAGCTTGTCAGGAAAATCAGTGTACTCTTCGTTTGCATCGATCAAAGAGCCGATAAAGTCATGGCAGGCCAAGAGGTTGTTGATAGACTCTCGATCGAAAGTGACCTCTTGCGCCAGACCTTGAGAGACAATAGCCTTGAAGTGCTGAAATGTATCATCTGCTTCTCTTAATTCATAGGATGCACTGAGCAGTCTAGGAGACATCTTCGAAACTACTTTCTCCATGTTGTGTAGTGCATCCAAGGCTTCTTCCTTGAATTTGTCGATTCTTTCCAGGATGAATTCCATTTGATCGACCTGGTAATCTAAAGCTATGAGAGCTTTATAATGTGCTTGCGGGTGATCGATAACACCGACCTTTAACAGGTCATCAGTCAAACAGTTGACCATTGTCTAGAATGTTCCTTGCTGCAACTTAGCGTTATCCAATTCCTCAGAAAGGGAGCCTACTACTGCTTGTAGCTCTTTATTTCCTCAAGTTATATCTTGGTGCAGCAACGTGAACCTACCAATTATCACTTGACCATCCTGGAGGATCTTCTCAATCCAGGATGACACAGTTGTACCTTGTTCAGCAATCTTTATGTATTCATCTATTTTCTCTTGGCTGGGAGCTTGAACAGGTTCTGCAGTAGTTGCTGAAGGAGCTTTTCCCATTTTCTACAAAGCTTGGAGGAGATGTGTATTCTATTCTTTGAGCACTCTCTTCTCCTCTTTGGCATCTTGTAGATTTTTACGAGGGCGTCTACAACTGACAAGGCTTCTCCTTGTAGGCTTTCAGATGATGTTCCCATTGTGACTTGAGTCACTGTGAAGTCTGTAGGAGACAGATCTTCTTTCTTCTTTATGGGATCCGGATAGGCTATCTCCATGACCCTTTCTCCTGAGGCACTTTTTGAGAAGCGAGTTATTGCTTTTTTCTTCTTGTGTCCCTTTGTCAGAATGATGGAGAAGTCCATAGCTGCAATGGGGACTTTCCTCTTGTGTTGACTCAGGTGGTCAGAGATCCAACCAAGACTTAGGGGATCAGGATCAGAAGAAGAAGAGGAAATGGGGGTGAAAGGGGGAGCAACTGTAGCGGACTCGGGGAAGAAAGTGGAAACACTTGGTGGTGGCATGGATAAAGAGTCCAATGCACTAGTGCTCACAGGGTTCAGAGTCACTACAGGGGAAGAGAAGGACATGGAGACAGAAGGGATCTACGACAAGATGGAGAAAATGTTGGAGGATAGATCTGCGAGAGAGGAGAAGATGGAAGAGGAGGGAGATGGAAGGGAGGAAGATGGAGGAGAAGACACAACCAAAGGAGTGGTTACCTGAGTGAGGAGGAGGAGGGGGAGTAGAAGAGGTAATGGTGGTCACCTCCACAGTTGTACCTGTGATAACATCCTGAGTAGATGTGTTCGTTGGAATATTTGTCACTTCTTCTCTTCCTAGGGACACTAAGTCCACTATTTTCTCTGAAGCAGAAGGAGGGCTATTAGGATATTTCTCCTACTTGCTTGGCTCTCCAACTTTATCTTTTCCTTTTCCCTTTGGCAAGTGATCTGGCTTTGGAGGTGCGCTTCCTAAAGGGGAAGTAGTAAAATCCACTCCGAGGTAGATGAGACCATTTCATTTGCACCAATGCTTGGTGCGTTGCAACGTGGGTTGGACCCTTTCTTCTATGGTCTTGGGTGCCTTGGTCCTATCGATACTTACAAATGGCCAATCATCCCCATCCGTGTCAAGGTAAACCTGATCAATTTCCTGATCAGTTTCTTGGAAATATTTTGGGATGATGACAACTCCATAGTGGATGATCTCTGCCAGTGCCAGCCAGGAGTGATCCTTTCACCTGATTTCAACTTTGTGGTTCACGTCTATCCATATGTCCTCGATCTCTAAGACATAGATGGGATTGATCTTTGCCTTGGGGAGGTAACTCTGGCAGTCGAAGGTTGGCCTTTCTGGGAAATCATGCTTCAGGTTGAGCAATTCCAGCTCTACATACATCTCCCAGGCTTTACTCAGTGAGGTGCAAGTGTATCTGCCAACTGTGAGGGGGAAAGGAGTTCCCCCTTTCTTCCTTTTCATACATTTCTCATGATATGTAATCAACTACCTTGACAGCTCCAGAAGGATCAGCTTGGGCCCTGCATACCTTGGAAGCTTTGTTGGCTCACCCAAGAAGTTGGCAGCTCTGAGATATGTGAAGGTGGGGAATTGTGTAAACAAGGCCCCCCACTTCTTCATTGCAGTGATCATGCTCGTGCTGGTGCGACCATGTGTCATGTTTGGCCTCAATAGGTAGATGATGCCATAGAAGAAGTCATCATTGATTTTGTTAAACTGGGTGATATTGTTCTTAAGCCTTAGCTCTGGGTAGTATTCATATATCTTGACCTGAGGCCATACCCCATTTTGAATCAGTCCTAGGTAATCTCTCTCTGAGGCAAGTGGCATATACGACATAGGAGTTCATATAGAACCTCCCAGTTGTTAAAACCTGTTGGAGTTGCTGTGAGATAGTATCACTAATAATCTCTCCCCAGCTGAAATGTTGCTCAGGAACATTCTTGCTCATGGTCTCTAAGTACCTGAGCATCCATTTGTGAAAGTGGTGGGCATCAGGAAGCCCAAATACTCTACTGAGGAAAGTGATGGTATCACTTAGCTCCTCTGAGAAGTCACTGCGGTGGATGGTCTGCAGCCATCTGCTCACCACCTTTTTGTTCTTTAGGTAGACTTCGTTCATCATCTACATACATTTGTCTTCATTGTCATTCCATGTATTTAAGCATTCTTCCATGCTTACTACTACATACTGGCTATGGTGAGGAATGCTCAACATGATTTCGAAGTGGTGGGTGATGAGGTTGATAATCACCTTGCCCTCCTTATCTTCGACACATCTTGTGTCGTTATTGTAACAACGGGCCACCAATATGATGAACTCATTGTTTATTGCACTTACTAGGAGTCCTGCTGTAAAGTGTAGCCCACTGCCTACCATTTTGTCCATCCATGGGCTACCGGTAACTTGTTTGGTTCTGGCCCAAAAATCATCCATATCTATGTGTCCAAGCTCTGAGTCTCTGATGTCGAGACTGCATTCTGCAAGTGAGTCAAGCATCCTGACCCTCTGATATTTGTATTTCATTTCTTTCTCTATCAACTTAGCTTTTCCTTTAGACTTAGTTGGCTTCTTGCTCGATGAAGACATGTGTGAGCTCGAGGATGGCTGATGTTGCTCTGCATGGAGAATCAAAGAGGTCCAACATAGAAGATCCATGTCATCCATCATGTTATTCATAATAACAGCTTGCAGAATGGAAAAATGAGCTATTATAAGCCTTAAGGCGCAAGGCGCAGGTTTATAGCATACTGCAGGGGCTTAAACAAGCTGGGCACACTTTTGAGGATGTCAACATGCAAAAATATGCACCTGTGTTGAAAGGGGGAAAGCCGTACTAAACGATTATAGAGGGGCACCCTTTTTAGGAGTGTTGCATGAAAGATCCTAGTGCTAAAGAGAAATGCGCGGGATGTGGGTTTGCAACACACAACATGCAGTGTTGGTGTTAAGGCTCATGCACCAGTGCCTTAGGAAAATGTGAATTGGGTGCTACTAAAGATGATTTTGCATGGCTTTACAGTGTGCCCAAGGTGTGGTTTTGGAATGTGTTGCACAAAAGCTTAATGTGCCAAAGGGTTTATAAAGGGCATAGATTTGGGGAACACAACATCGAATGTTGATGTTGATTGGGATGCGCCTATGCCTTGAGGAGATTTGTTGTGCTTATACCTAGCGCAGGTTAAGAATATGTCACATACAGGGAGAATGCGCCTTGGTGACTATGGGGTTTACAACATGAAAGGACAACATGCCAAAGGAAAAAATATTGCTTTTTGCATTGTTTGATCTCTTTTCCCTTTACATGACCCTTTTCTCTCCCTTTTTAATTTTTACAAAGTGTCAAAGAGAGGTTTTGTGGGATTTATAGAAATGTAGAGCCTTCTCAGATACAAAGGATGGTTTATTCAGAGGCAGAGCCTTCCCATAGATTTATAGATCTGGAAGGAGGGTTATAATAGTTTTTAGATTAGGTTTAATGCTTTTCATTTAGATTTTTAGATTTAACTTTTTTATAACAAACCTAAAACCACCGATAACCAAAACCACAAACAATAGTGAGGGATAAAAACCACTTACCAGGGATAAATAATGATGAAGGAATGATGTGGGATCCACAAGAATGAAAAATGGCACGTGAGGCTGACGGGAAAGGCTGACAATCATAGAAGAATAACTTTTCACAATTTTTAAGTCATGAAAATGACAGGTGTGAACTGCATATATATAGGAAAATACCACATTTATTGTGCCACCAACTTCCTTTGGTGTGGTTGGTGAAGTGTCGACATGGGATACATCACGCCTTGGCGTGGATAGCAGGGTGTCGACACCACGTTTCCAGCGCCTGTGGCACACTTTTCAGGATGTTAACATGATTATAAATGTGCCTTTGGCACATGTTCTTTGATGTCGACATAACATTTTCAGCACCAAGGGGAAAAGGGGCGCACATTTTTATGTGTCGACACATCAATTTTCATGCCAAAGGTGCATTTCTTTGGCGCAGGCTTGAGGATGTTGACATGTCAATCTTAGCACCTTAGGGGCACAACTTTTGTCATGTTGATATGCCTTTTAGGGTGCCAAAGGATCTTCAAAGGGGTGTACTTTTCTTGATGTTGACACAACAAGTTTTGTGCCCAGCTCAAAAGGTTGAAAAATGGCTAAGTTCTTAAAACTTGATTTTTGGAAGGGGAATTTTAAGCCATTTTGAATGTTAGTAGACCTTTTAAGGGGACCAGAACAAAATTTTGGTATGGTTATCTGTAAAATTGCCCTTGTCAATTTTACAGGATAACAGTTGGCTCTGTCTGGGGACTATCTTTAAGTGAAACTTAAGGGTAGAGAATCCCAGTCTTCATGTGCCTATCCATTGGGTTACAGAGAGTCAAAAACAAGGGTGACCAAAAGGAAAGAAAGGAAACACACAACAAACAACAAAAGAAAACACACGACAAAAGCAATTTGTACAAAGAAGAGAGCAAGCTCTACTTCCTGAAGATCTTTAGGTGCTACTCGCTATAGGGAAGCGGGAGCTCAGTTCCGTCTAGATACGAGAGATAGAAACTATTCTCCCCATTGAGCTGTTTGATCTGAAATGGCCCTCTCCAAAGAGAGTCAAATTTCCCGTGCATGCCTTTTGGTTCTCTTCATTTATCCCATAGAAGGACAAAATCTCCTACCTGGAAATCTCTTTGCTTGGCTTTCTTGTCGAACAACCTCTTAACTTGATTTTGATGCTCGGTGATCTTGTTGACCAACTTCACTCACTTTTCTTCAAGTTCCGTTAGGTACATAATTCTCTTTTCAAGAGAATTCTGAAAATTTTCATCTTCGATTGCTCATGCCAAGCACAGAGCAGGAAGTTCCATGGAGATAGGGATCTCAACATCAATCCCGTATAATACTTGAAAAGGTGACATACCGAGAGACCTCTTCAGAGTGATACGATCTGCCCACAAAGCATCATATAATGACTTGTGCCAGGATCATTGGTTTTCATCAACTAGCTTCTGTATGATGGTTACCAGGTTCTTGTTGCTAGATTCTACCTGACCATTTCCCTGAGGATAGTAATCAGAGGCATGAGCCAAAGTTATTCCGTATCCATAGAAAAAACCAATAACTTCTCATGAAGAGAAGTTGGAAGCATTGTCAGCAATGATTTTGTGTGGAATGCCAAATCTCACGATGATATTTTCCTTGATGAAGTTGCAAACAACTTCAGAAGTGGCATGTTTGACAGGTATGGCCTCCACCCATTTGGTGAAGTAATCTGTTGTTGTCAGGACATAACTATGTCCGAAACTTGATTGAGGATTGAGTGCTCCAATGAAATCAATTCCCCACTACCTGAATGGTTTGTCAATAATGATGGGCCTGAGGGGAAATGCAGCCAATTTTGGTTTGCCAACAAACTGTTGGCAGAGTTCACATTTCGTTACCCAGGTGGCTGCATCCTGAAATAGTGTTGGCCAGTAGTACCTGGCCTGAATGATCTTATGTGTTGTGACAGAAGAGGAGAAATGACCACCGCAGGCTAAGTCATGAAATCTTTCTAGTAATTTTACCTACTGCGGCTTGTCAACACATCGTAGGAAGATGCCATCAATTCCTCGCTTGTACAACCTGTCATCCCAAATGACATACCTTGCCACCCTGAGCTTCACTGTCCACTTCTCCTTTGTAGTTAGATGAGTTGGGCACTCTCCATAGGTGAGAAAGAAAGTGATGTCAGAATACCATTCGTCATTAGTCGCAACAAACAGAACCATGGGTAAAGAATCCACTTTCTCCAGTTTACTTTGTTCTTCATCAACCTGAGCAGCTTGCTCCTCAGGTGCTTCTGGGTCTTTATTTTCAGCCATAAGCTGACATAGGCCCTTACCTCTTACCAACTTGGTTGGTTTGATGTCTAAATCATACTCTTGGACCTTTGCGATCCAATTCCCTCGTAAGCTTCCTAACTCCTGTTGAGTCAGGATAGACTTAATTGCCGTATCTGGAACCAACACTACTGTATGAGAATTCAGTATGTAGTAAATGGAAACTTTTGACTGCTTTTACTACGGCAAAGGCATGCTTTTCTAGCTGTGACATCTTTAGTTCATGAGGTTTGAGAGGAGAGCTCATGAAAGTGATCGGGGATTCAACATCCTCGGAATTCTTCTGCATTAAGATAGCCGATACAGTATGCGCAGATGCATAACTGTACATAATGAAATCTTTGGAGAAGTCAGGACATACCAGGATAGGTGCATGAGCAATGGAGGCTTTTATATCCTTGAATGACGTCTTCCTTCTTCACTCCACCAGAATGTTTGTGACCCTTTCATCATATTGGATATATGATGATTCTTTTCGGCGAAGTCGGGAACAAAGCGTTTGAGAAAATTCACATTTTAAAAAGAAAGAGTGAACACCGGTCTTGCTTGCAGGCAAGGTAAGGCTCTGAATAGCCTTGACTCTTTTGACATCTATCTTTGTTCCTTCTTTTCTGATGACATGTCCCAATAATTTTCCTTCTGTGACCCCGAAAACTGAATTCCTAGGGTTTAGAGAAATTTTATGTTCTTGGCATCTAATCAAGACTTGCTCCAAATGATCACAGTGATCACTTCATTTTTTAGAGAACACGGTTAAGTCATCTAGGTATACTATGATGACCTTTCCCATCATACCTTTGAATGTGAAGTCCATTGCACAGTTGAAAGGTGGCACCGGCATTGGTTAAACTGAACGGCATCCTGCTATAGGTGAAGGTGCCCCAAGGAGTGGTGAATGTTGTTTTGAATTGGTCTTCAGGCATGTGACCTCAATCTGATTATAGCCCAAAAAACCATCAAGCATGGACAACATCTCTGAACCGGTTACTGCCTACAGAACTTGATCCATTATGGGTAGTGGATAGTTGTCCTTTAAGGATGCCTGGTTCAGGTTGCGAAAGTCTATGCATATGTGTATTTCACCGTTCTTCTTCCACATAGGTACAATATTAGCAACCCAGGTACTATGATGAATTGGAAAAATGATTCTTGCATCCAGCATTTTCTAAATTTTGGCCTGGATGGTACCTGATATTTTGGGGTTGTAGTGCCTCTACTTTTGACGGAAAGGCTTAACGTCGTCTTTGAGCGGGATGTCATGCTGAATGTCCTTAGGCTTAAATGACTTCAGATCAGCATAAGACCATGCCAATACATCCATATATCTTTTTAGCAATTTGAAAAATTTCCACTTTTCCTTGGGTGTACAACACTTCCCGATGTTCACAGACCGAGGATGTTCTGCAGTACCCAAATTGACAGATTCAGTTTCTAGAGAAGATCCAGGGTTATCCTGTCACCTTTTCTTGACAAAACGGTCATGCTTATCAAATAATCATTCCAGGGAAACTAAACCTTTCGGAATCTTATTTCCCTTGAGCTGACATATGCCCTGACCTTCCACCGATTCCTATGCTTGGCCTGTGAGAGACTCATGACACACAGAAGTTGATCCATCGAAATGGAGCTCTTTGAAATTTTTGGCTTTCTCCAGAAAAGTGATAAGTTGATTATCATCATTGAATACCTGCCAGTGTTGTGAATTATCTGGCACACTTGGGTGGAAAACTACCTCAATGGTATATGTTTCCATCTTTAACCCTGGGTGACAGAGCATGAGAGAGGCTGAGACAGCCAAAGAATCAACCATGTCATTCTTAGCTCATGGAACTACTTTGATTGAGAAAGCATCAAATTCCTCGATGCTATCCCACATGGCATTACGATAGTGTCTGAGCCTGTCGTTCTTTACTTGGTATACCCCTTTCACTTGATTGACGATTAGCTCAGCATCACCCTGTACTCTCAAATTCTTAATTCCTTTTTCCTTTGCAGCTTGCATGCCAAGTAGCAAAGATTCATACTCAGAAGTGTTGTTTGTATTGAAAAACTACAATTTGAAAGAAAGAGGGAAAATATCCTCTTCAGGAGATATCAGAATGGCCCCAGCACTGCACCCACTTGTTGCACAACTGCCATCAAACTGCAGTGTCCATATCTTGTTGAGGTCCTCCTCTTGGATGAGAACTTCCATTTTATCAGAGTTGGTGGACAAGAAATAGTTCCCCATCCCTAATGATTCGAAGAGAATCTGGGTCTTGGGGTCGTCAAAGTTGGTGACCAGATATTTCTTTTGTGATTCAGGCTCCAATGTCTACATTACTCCTTTGACAGGGATTCTAGGCTTTGGACCAGTCCATATGGATTTCTCCACCAACTTCCCTACAAAAAATTCTCCCTAGTAATATTCCATACGTCATTGGAATATCAGCCACGAGAATAGTCATTTTAACTCTTTTCTCTGGGAATGCTACGAATGCAAACTGTGCATCCTTGATCTGACCTATTAATGGTACCTACTTGGTTTCCATGGAGTAACACCTGCCAAAAGGTTTAGTGAGTGTGAGGCCCAAAGCATGGGTGACCTTTGCTGGCATGACATTGTCAGATGCTCTAGAATCAATTATGCAGTTGCTTAGCTTGTGACCATTAATTAGGAGAGATAGATAAAAAGGTTCAATTTTACCTGACGTGGATGTCGAGGCAACATTTATGCGGGATGCAGGGGGAGTGGAAAGAATTCCTTTCAGAGAAATGGGGTGAGAAATGGTAGCTTGACTTTGAATATACTTGGTTAATCTAACAAGATACTTAGGGTTAGACTGAAGGTACTCAGCTTTAAACATTTAGATCTTGGTCTTTTGGGCATGCTCAACTATATCAAATGCAACCAAGGGTTGTGCTGATGAAGGAATGAGTCCTTCATTCTGTGATGGTAGAGGAGTGGTACTGGTCTTTATGGGAATGGAGGGAGGTTGATTCAGAGGAGAAACAGGAGGAAAATATTTCTTTACAAAAGGCTTAATAGGAGGTTGAGCAGGAAGGGGATTACCTCTTTTAGCGATGGTTGGAGGTGTATTTAATACAACCTTTTCCTTTTGTATTTTAGCACCAAATTTTGCTTCTTTTCCTTGTGAGTGGGTGAAAACAGCGTATGACTGTCCGCTTGCATACCCTTGGGTACCTTCCTCTTCATCAGATTCCTCATCTTCAAATTCCATATACCCGATTGTAGAGTCGCCAGTCGGTTCACCGACATCTTGATCATCTTCGCCTTGTGACAAAGGTTCTTCATAAATTTTCTCATCTTCTTTGATCTTGACCAAGGCATTAACCGGAGGGGCCTCAAGTGCTAACCTTGGACTAGCAGTAGGAAAACGCAGCCTTTGGGGGGGGGGGGTTGTTGGGAGTGAAGTTACTCTGTGGGATATCCCGGTATGGAGTGCTAGACGAAGCTTGAGTTAATTACTTCTTCAATGCGAGCAAATAATTTGCCATCTTTTGGAATGTTGGATCTGATGAGGTGGCTTGAGAAGGAGCCGAAGCCTTTGATTTGGATGGCTCTCATTTTAACTCACTAGATATAAGCAGGTTGTCCTCTATCTGAATGGTCGTAGCTTGAGTGAGAACCAAGGTGGCGATTTGTTCCTGCAAAAGTAAGAAACTTACCCTTGAACTCATGGCATTCACAAAGAAACACTTTTGATTCTCTGGTGTTGGCAACATGGCAGGAAGCACACGCCTGATCAGTGAATTAAAATGGGTGATAAAATTGTGCATAGTCTCATTGGCCTCCTTCTTCAAATGAGTGATCTTTGACAGTAACGCAAATGCGTCTTCTGAAGGCTTATACCTGTCTTCAAATGTAGCTCGTAATGTGGCCCAAATGGTGATGGATCCGGCTGGTAAATGTTGAAACCATTCTGATGCAGGCCCTTACAAGGTCTCGAGAAAGAGACGCATAGATACATCTTCATGAGTCACGTCTAGAATACTACATGACATAATAAATGCAACAATATGCGCATTTGTGCTTTGATTTCCACTCCCATCAAATTTTGGGAAATTCTTGTGATTTCCGTGAGGGAGGGCGTGAACTGGATGCGGCAGTGCAAGAGGGCCCATGGAATTTCCCCATGGTACTGCCATTTGAAACATGGGGAAAAGAACATGAGCAGGGAGCATGGTTCCTCTTAACAAAAGAGCACTGCAGATAGATGTCGAAGCACCTTGTGAAACCTGACTCTTTCGTGGAGGCAAGACACTTCTTGCTGATCGATCCACCGAACTTAATGATGTGAATCATGCTGGTGTGATACTAAAATTGTGCCTTTGAAGTAGATCAAAGATTGGATCAACTTCTCCATGAGCCCTTCTAATACGAGTAAATTGTTCACCCGCCAGTGTATCCATTCAGATCTGCAATAATTTAGAATAGATCTACAACAATCTTTTTGTTTGTACTTGTTGATTTTTTGATTTTTCTGGCAAAAATCAGCAACATGTACTTTTTTAATATTTAAAATTTATCCTCTTTAATAACAACCGATTGCGGTTTTTTGACAAAGATTAGCAAGGATAAAAGGTGGGTTATTTAGAAAGCTGATTTTCGGATCTTCGAATTGAATTTTGTAAGGTTTTGAAAAATATCAGAAAATTTCAGGTTCTCAGATCTACAGAAATATACAATTTTTTTGTAAAAACTCAGCGAACTAAAAGCTCCTATTTGGTCCAGATCTATGGATTTTCCTAAGGAAATTTTTGATTTCGATCACTTCTGCAAAAAATTTAATCTTTTTAACAAAAGTTATAGTTTGCAAATCTGGTAGTGATTTTCACAGTTTTTAAATTATTTCCTTAGCTCAATCCCCAACGGAGTTGCCAAAAACTTTTGGTTTGAAAATATGTCAGATGGGTAGATCATGGGGAAACAAGTCAACAGTGTGTAGGGCATAGCCCCTCTTTGAGACAACAAAGTGAAACTAGTTTATTGTTATTCTATCAGTGGGAACTTGTGCAAGTCTTACAGTATTCTGCCTTCAGGGGGTTTGGGATCTCATCCCAATAGAGGTAGTTTCAAATGACAAACAGAAATGTGAGAGTGGGGGAACGGAGGGAGGATAGATTTGAAGAGAGAAAAGAAATGAATTCCAAGATAGAAAGGTCAGAAAATTTATTCTTTGGGTTGGTAGTAAATAGAGCCAAACTTACTTGCATAAACAAATAAATCAATACTGATGAAAAAATGAAAAAGGCAAGAAATAATCCAACAGAATTGAAACACAAATCTAACTAAAGAGAGATCTAATGAACATAAAACATAAATTCAGCACAAAGTCTCAATGTATGTATTAATATTTTCTTTTTTAACAAGAAAGTACAAAGTCTTTCTCTCCTCACTTCTATTTTTCATACAAAAATTAGAGAAGGAGGAGGAGAAAGAAGACAAAAAGAAGTCCTAAAACCTAGAATACAACAAGTATTCCAGTATTTATAGGAGGAAGAGAAAGAGGACAAAAAGAAGCCATACTTATGAACAAATGACAAAGGCAAGAAAGAATCCAACATAATAGAAACACAGATCTAACTTAAGAGAGATCTAATGCACATAACACATAAATTCAGCACAAAGTCTCAATGTATGTATTAATATTTTCTTCTGTTATAAGAAAGTACAAAGTCTTTCTCTCCTCACTTCTATTTTTCATACAAAAATGTCCTTCTGGAATACAACAAGTATTCCAGTATTTATAGAAGGAGGAGGAGAAAGAGGACAAAAAGAAGCCAACCACTTATTTACAAAATATCTACAAAATATCTAAAAGTCAAAAGTTGACTTTGGGGCAATTTTTAGGATGGCAACATCTCATGGTGCAACATGGATGATGTCATCACGTGTGCCAACATGCTTTTAAATATTTTACAAAAAATGGAAAATCCATCCCGGAGGAAGCTATTCATCGTCGTCTCTCGGCTCGAACTTAGCTTCTGGCTGAGGCTCAGGGGAGTCGATATGACACTATGCCCGATATTCTGCAAACTTGCTAGTTATTTTTTGAAGTTGATACTGATCAAGACCTTTGAAATGGTTGTGAATTACTTTGCAAGTTTATTTCTCATTTGTTAGCTTGTCAGGAAAATCAGCGTACTCTTCATTTGCATTGATCAAAGAGCCGATAAAGTCACGGCAGGCCAAGAGGTTGTTGATAGACTCTCGATAGAAAGTGACCTCTTGCACCAGAACTTGAGAGACAATAGCCTTGAAGTGCTGAAATGTATCATCTTCTTCTCTTAATTCATAGGATGCACTGAGAAGTCTAGGAGACATCTTCGAAACTACTTTCTTCATGTTTTGTAGTGCATCCAAGGCTTCTTCCTTGAATTTTTTGATTCTTTCCAGAATGAATTCCATTCGATCGACCTGGTAATCTAAAGTTGTGAGAGCTTTATAATGTGTTCGTGGGTGATCAATAACACTGACCTTTAATAGGTCATCAGTCAAACAGTTGACCATTGTCGTGAATGTTCCTTACTGCAACTTAGCGTTATCCAATTCCTCAGAAAGGGAGCCTACTACTACTTATAGCTCCTTATTTCCTCTTTATTTACTACATATCATTGATCCATGGAAACTTCATGCTTCAAATATTCTCTCGGGTGATAGAGATTCAACAATACCTCTCACCTTTTCTCATTCAATCTTCATTACTTCTAGGGAGATTATAAAAAAAAAGTACACTAGATTATTTTATGAAGTTGCATTTATTAAAGCTTACAGATAATATCTCTTTGGTAAAACATTTCAACACTTATCTCAAATTCTCCAACTGTTCTTCCTTTATTCTACTAAAAGCCAAAATGCCATTCAAATACATAAGACAAAATTTCCCATAAAAAGTTTCAACACTTTACTCATTATTCTCATGAATGTATGAATTAGCTTTAAAAACAATATGCTTCACCACTCATATAACCATGTTGTGATTTTAACATGGTATTCCAATAATTTCCCTCCTTTATCTTGATTTAATGATAGCCAATATCGATATCAATATTTCTGAAGTATCACTCTTCACTCTAATATTCCAACATCAAGTCATCCATGAGAAATAATGGAAATTTTGATTTCATAGTTATCTTGTTGATTTCTATAAAATCAGTGCACATGTGTCATATTCCTCCTTTAATTTTGCATCAACACTATAGGTATTGTGTATAACATTATAATTCTTCTTATCAACCCCTTTTATAATAGATATTTAACTTACCTCTTCACCACCTCATTCTCTTAAGGTGTCATTCTATACATTTTATTTTGGAAAAATGAAGCTTATAAGTAGGTACATTCAATATATTATACTCAACATAGGTGATGTAGACATTAAAATTTAGTAACTTATCCTTTAACCATGACAAAATTGGTTATTTTTCCATTCTAAGACAAATGTGTACAATTTAAGTCCAATAAGTTGATATCTCTAGCTATATTCTGACTTTCTCATCTCCACACTCTATTGTTTCATTAACACAATAATTATTAATTAAGAAAAATAGTAATTTATCTCTATGTATCATTCTAAAACTTTTTATTTTGCATCACAATCTTCCAATCCAAAATTTTACAATTTGGTCATTATAAGTCATACAAACTTCACCAAATTTTATGTCTTTCCCCTTTGCATCTCTACACTTTGGTTTCAATTGGAATATGTTAAGTGTTTTGTTTGATATTCCCAAGGTTGGTCCTATCATAATATTTAAACTACATAATGTTATATAAGCAATTCAATATCAATTTATTACTCACCTGACACTTTCATAAGGTCCTATTGAAAATATAAATCCAAATGCACTCAAGGCTCTCTTATATCTTCCTAAATCAATTGCAAAACATTTAGAGAAGTCACTACTATATGGTTGAAGCACTCAACTACGTCAAATAGTCTATCTTTCTCCATTTTCAAGTATGCAAATGTCCTACGATTTACCGTCTTAGCACTGAGAAAGCTCAAACTAAGTGGTGGATAGGGTTAGTCATTGCATGTTAAACCACACTATTATTACCAACACACCCCCACATTTCGATGGATGCACTATTAATTCTCAACCAAGCTGAGCTTACCTAGGCCCACCTTTATGTATTCACCAAGATTTTAGTGGAGGTATGTTACGATCTTATTAAGTCACATTTCAAAAGCTCGAATTTAGCTGGTTAGAGAGGGAGCCGTTCTTTCAAGTGCATGTTATCTAGTCTACTACGCCAACAGCATGCCCCACATGACTGGAGCCAGATGTAACCACATGAGCCCTGGGCCCACCATGTATTAGCATGCCTACAACTGTAGGTCCAACACTATTAGAGAAGATTCAACGACACTAGGACTTCCGTGGCACGGTCACCCATCCTGAGTACTACTCCAAGTCAGGCGCGCTTAACATCTTCTAGCTCTGGGATACCATGTTACGATTTTCCGTCACACCAAAAACTTGAACTAGTGGTGGAGAAAGATCTCATCGTGTTAACCAACTACTACGCCAACATTAACCAACCACCTAATATTAGGATGGAGGTTTATATTCAAATAGCATAGACAGCTTGGACATAGCTCATTAAGATTTTATATTATTTCAAATATAAACTATATATCATGATATACTTAATATTATAGTTGTAACACTCCCCCTTCCGTATTAAGTGGGTTCTATCTGCTGGATGTACCTTCTGCGGAGCATGATACATATAATATATCATGGGTTGCAGCTGGAGATGCTTGGACATGTGGATACACATAAACCCCTGGAGTTATAAGTGGTATGGGTTCTACACTGGGATATGATATTTATAACGTCATATGAAAGGTTGATGGAGATTGCCGACAGTGTGGACACAACATCCCCTTAGGGTTACATTGATATGGGCTGGAAACATAAGAATTAATGGATATTGCAGGTAAAAGTGGAGAATGGCCTAACATTCAGGCTGATTAGGTGTATATCCCATCCTAGAATAAAGGATGTGAGTAATCCATTATGAGGGGGTGATGGATGTATGAGTTGAGTCTTCTACTTGGTATGAGGTGTATCTGGAAAGGTGTCCCCCTTGAAGTGGATTCCCACTCTTGGGAGATTGTGGAGTATACTCCTTCCTTAAGGAGCATTGTATGGTGTTGCCCTACCTTAAGTGGTATTATTATGAATATATTACATAGCTAGGACATCTTGAGCCCACCCATTATCTATTGCGTGGCTACATTATCTTCTGGCAGATTATTCATTTATTATATGCACAGTTCTTATCAAGAAGGGATCCATCATGCCAAATACATGTACCAATTTGTCAGCAAGAGGCTGAAGATTTATAAATCATATAAACCTTAAAGGTTTAGGCTAGCACATGTATTTGCAAGAATAAATCTGGTCAGCTTGTATTGTGGAAATATTCTTAGACCGCATCTAGAGATGGCTTTTATAACACAATAACATGCTTTTACAGGCGTGGGATGCACACTGGAGCTATATTTTTCGTAAACTCTATCAATTTACTTAGATCATACAAGGATATTTTTACAACTTCTTTTGAACCAGACTATGTGAAGTATAGAGGAGAAGCCCGTCAACAACTAGCCGACTGTTCAGGAGGTGACATTGCCATGCACAGGCTCCCCCTGTAATGGAAACTATGATAAGGCCAAACATTCCATCATTACTGTGTAAGATAATTTTGCAACACATAAACCCTCGTAAACATAGACTGCAATCTTGAGAATTCAGATGCATCCTGACAGAATTGGAGATTGCCACTATCAATCGTAGAGAACAATGGTACTGATCGGATAACACAGTCATATGGACTTCAATATGCCCCCATTGATTTGCACATGTTGAATTTAGATGGGGCTTTATCAAGAGTAATACCACTTTGACCACAACATGGAGAGGAATAATTCCTTCATTTTCTATGTGTATATCTTCCAATAGCCGCTTTAACCACACGACTTCTTTTCTTCTTCCATTGTACTTCTCTGCCTCATTATAATAAATGGATATTGTTGGTTGTTTTTGTTGTTCCAAGAATTGGTTCCTGCACCAAAAAACTTGAACACGTATCCAATATTTTATAATGTGAAGGTGATTCATCTAACATGGTTAGAGTTACAATATCCATATAGACATCATAATGAGCATATACCCCATGCTAAATCATATTATTGATTATCACTTGAGGAACCGTATGTAAAATATTTAAACACTAGTTGTATAACAGCTAACATAATCACCCATGCTTATCGGGAAGGAAACAGGGTTGCCGACAGCTTGGCTAACTTCGGAGTGAATAATTCCTTATCAAACTTGGATTGGGCGGGGACGTTCTACCCGCACATGTCAATAAAGCCATCATCATTGATCTTCATGGCAGTGAAAATCATGAACTAATGGCTGTATTTTTGATGCTACTGTGCAGATCCCCAAGTACATGATGATGACATCACAAAAGATTTAGATGATTGTTGTGATCTGTGCAGGCTGGACTGTCATCATTTCTTGGCATAGGAGGAAAGCCGAGGAGCGGGGCAATAATAACAAGTGTAGCATAATAATTAAACCGGATTTCATAGGAAGGAAAGATTCAAATACCAAAATAAAAGTTTGGCCTATCCCACACGTTGGTAGCTATTTTAGCAATGAGAACAAGAAAAGGAGCAGAGGAAACATGATGGGGCTGCCATGCAAAACCGAACCGACCCACAATCCTGAGTGGAAAGAGAACACGGAGCTTTGGGATTACCTGCAAATCGGGGGCCTGTCTATTTTCATTGAAAGGATCCAAGGCTTTGACCAAGACATCTCTATCAAATTCACCTAGGGTTGGAAGAATAGAATAGTCAAATATAGTAACATGAAAATGGAAATCACGGAAGATCTCATAGCTCAGATCACGGGCCTCATCCTGGAAGGCACAAAATTCTTCAATAAGAAGGTAGACAGGGAGGTGGAAACCAAGAAATTTCTAGAAGAGGGGGATAATCTTGAGTTTGTGACTATTGGCCTCAAGGTGGCGTCGATCCCTAAACCTTTTGATGAACTGGCCAAAATGGTGGTAAGGTATGTTACCCTTGAAGGAAGATATGTGACTATACCTCAAAAGCATCTGATTTTTTTGTAGAAATAACATTATCATCTTTCCTCACTATTTGATTAACTCTCTGGAGAAATTTATAAGGGAAGTTCAAAGCCACTCTAGGGCTGTCCCTTTGCACCAGGGCCTTATCCTCTTGATTCACCGCCATTTCTCCAGCTGCCCTCCTGTGAATCCTATCCCACCTCCCTCCTCCATACCTCCACTTGCCCATATTGCTCCCACTCCCCCCTGCTAAAAAGAAAGAATGAAGATGTTATCTCCAGCAAGAAAAGCAAGAGCCTTAAAGCTAAAATCCCTGCTTCCCAACGAGCCACAAAGACTTGGAACTAGCTGAAAAGCTCCTGCATATTAGCAAGCAGGTGGAGGAGCCCAAAGAGGAGGAATTGCTAGATAAGGTGGACAGATTAGAAAAGGAGATACAAGAGCTCAAAGGGGCTATAAAAAACATGGAAAGAGCTAAGGGTAAAAGGATCCTTCAAAGTGAGGAGGAAGAGGCGGTTATTGGGGAAGTCTTCAAGAAACTACAGTCCTTAGATGGAAGATTGGGGAATGCTAAAAGCTGAAATGACTGCATATTGTCTACCCTCAAAAGAATTTATAATTTCATTGAACAATATGTCCACAGTGTTTGCAGTTTAAGTGGGATTAATGAGGACATATGGGGCCCTAAAGAGAAAAGGGAATTTCAATTGCCCAAGAAGATTTGCAAGACTCCTCTCAAGCCACTGCCATTGCCTTCTTCATGTCACTGCAGGCTATCAAGACCAAATTTGACAGAGCCATCAAGTAACGGGCTGTTGTGATGCTATATTTTGGCTGCGATGTGGTTGTCATCGGGCGGTTCTGGAGCTATTTTTTGGTAGAGCTCTTCATGTTGTTTCTCTTTTTGTTTCTTTTTGATCTTGCCTTCTTTTTCTGGATCTTTGTATGTTTAGATCCTTTTTTCTCCTATATTGTAATATTTCGCTGTTGAGCCTTCCTTGTTTGACTTTTTTTCCCTTCTCTGGGCTGCTTCTCTCATGTTTACTCTCTAGCTTTTGAGCCCTTTTGTATACAGGGTGTAGTCCCTTCAAAACTATTTGGCCTTAATAAAAAAAAAATCCAACTTGGATATATTTTGTATATTTGTGCAATCCCAATGTATGTTATTAATTCATATAAGAAAAATTTAATAATATGTAATGATATTTATGCATGGGTAGATAATGTGAAGAGCCACTTTCTTTAAGGAAAGGAAGAAGAAGGGACTTGTAAGTAAAATATCATATGATATTATATAAAGCTATGTAAGTGCATTGCATGGAAGGTTAATGTATATTTGAATTGGTCTTGAATCCATATATTTCTATTCTAAGTTCATGTTTGAGTTTTGAATTAGTATTATGAATTCTAGGTTAATACTTATATTCTTGTCTATTGTCTCCAGCTTCGTTAAATGATGTCAACTATGAAGCTATTTTTTACTTAGAATTTAGCTATGCTATATTTTTAAAAAATTTACACTATTTAATTAGATTAATGTGAATTTATCCTATAATATAAGATATTGCATGTCTTGATTTTGTGATGTAGGGAACTCTATTAAAAAATGTTTTGTTTCTAAGATCTAAAAATATTAAGATGGTTTCCTGCACAGAGGTATGTGGAATGATGATTGTAAAATAATATGTAATGTTTTATGGAAGATGAAAATACTATGACGGTTATTCCTTCCAAAATAATGAGGTTAGCTCATATATATGGAGACACTTATGAATTTATTTTATGCAAGCTTCCAAAATAGTTACCCTCATGGTGATTCAAAAAAATATGAATAATGTTATTAAAATCTGAAAGCAATGACTGCTACAAATGAAATACAATGAAATATAAATGCTAGGCAATTTATTTGATTTTAATTATGAAAGGAAATAAGAGAGGTAAGACACTTATCTTGATTTCACTCTTCCTGAATTATTCTTGGGCTGAATAATGCGATGAAATATAATTATAGACTATCGTAATGAACCTAAAAAAAATGCAGAGGAGGTGGAAATGCCTAGACATGGGCACCCAGGAAAGTACAAGGGTTCTTGTGGGCACCCAAAACCTCTATGGGGGCACTAGAGTCTACAAAAAAGGTCAAAACCTAGTTCTGAAACATTCCCTTGGGTTTCAAACTTGTTCATTTTTAGTTTCCTGTATGTCACACTTTGATCACAGAGGTACCTGTAAACCTACACACAAATATCCTCCTACAAAACCCTCAAAAAGACATCAATTCCTAAAAAGGAAATATGTAAAATGAGGGGTCATACTATCCTCAGTTTTTGATACTGAACTTACAACTTAACATTGTACTACATCTCAAACCTAATGTAGTTCTATGTGGTTATATGTGAAATAGTGCTCCTAGGTTTCCCTCATGCCAATGACACCAAGATAACAGGGATTAGATACATAAAATTTAAATGTGTGGACAGAATAAAATGAACTCCCCTAACTATGAAGTATGTATGCAGAGTAATGGGCCCAAATATAGTCCCTTGAGATATGTAGATAGATAGCCCTTGATAATAATTACCTGCCATTATAATGATATATATGTTGTGTTTATATAGGGATGTATTTCTTGAATTTCAACACTATTTACCCAACATGCCGACTAGTGCCTTAGGATATGAGTGGAAAACCTGAAAATACCAACCTCAACTATCAAATTTAAGATCAAACATAAATGGGGCATGAGTACCTAGGATGGACAGGAGTGACTTGGCACTAGTGTCCAGTCCTGGGTGCTAGTTTCTAGTCTGAGGAGCTAGTGTACAGAGACAAATGATGACAAATGAGTGGATACTAACTTACAGGTATACCTATGATCTTACTAGAACTGGGTGTATGATTGAGAAGTGTGAAAGATAAAATAAATGAAACAAGTAAGACAAATAAACAGTGGGCCATCAGTGAATACTTTTCTTAGGAAAGATTCATATCTAAAACAACATACTTGGTGGTATAGTAAATAGTAGTAAGTGTGTGATTTTTTGTCTATACATGGTTATTTTAACTAGAATATTACTATTTAGTATGAAGAGGGAGAAGAATAGGAATGGATAAATGAAAATATAGAAAAAATATGTAAATTTGAAACTCAATGGACCCAAGATGTAGACTATTGGATGAAAACCACTATTGACGAGTATTCAATTAAAATTTTTGTACATAATTTTTGTTCATTTGATTCTTCCAAATCATGTTTGGTTTCTATATTGCAAGGAATGTTTTAAAAGAAATTAAAGATGTGGGACTGCTACGAGGATCGCTAAGTGAGATTAATGATTTTGATATTGAGTGATTGGAAATTTAGATTTTATCACTAATGGAGATGTGTTGGGGTAAGGAGTGAGTAGTTCCTAGCCTAAGTTTCTATGTGTGATAAACTAAGGATTTAGGTGTCCCATTTCTAGAGGAATAGTGTAGGGAGAGAGGTCTAGTTTTACTGTCCAACTTAAACTACATCCTCAAAAGGTATAGCCACTACATATTGGGAAAGACTATATTTTGTTCATTGGGATCCATTTTGATTTATTTCAATCAAATATGAATAAACCATATAGGAGCAGTATAGGAAATGCAATGGTGTCTCATTACCCCCACTCCAAGGGTGTCTCCACAATGTGTATGAGATGGCTTCCATATTACATCATCTGGAAGCAGTAGAAAATGTAGAATAACTTCCCATGTTAAGCCATATGGGAAATTGGTGATATAACTCCCAAGGTAGGTCATTCGAGAGGATAAATATGTTATTTTTTGTTGATTTATTGATGTGATTTCAAATAGTGAAATATTCGTGTTGTTGATATTTGAATGTGTGTAATTTATTGATTAATTACTCATGGAGATATTTTGTGCTTGTTTCCCCCAGATTAGGTAATTAGGGGGAATGCTAGAAAGTGGTGTGAAATATCACGTATTGTGTGAGGGGGATTATAGGATGTCTCAATTATATTCCCTCTTTCGGGGAAAGGCGGAGTGATGATGAGAACTAACGCTGAGCCAAAAGTAAATGTGTGATGATGTAATAGTGAATGCATGATAGGTATCACAAAAGTGTGTGTATATCGAGTTGAAACAATGTAAAGGAGGGATATAATGTTTATTAAATATGTATGATAAGATAGTAGTCAAAATTCTAAAAAAAATGAGGTAAACAAGACAAGAGTTAAAGTAGGGATGCTCCATATATGATTGAAATTGTGCGATGTGTATTAGTTTTGAGGATAAGTGTAAATAATGATGATAATGCAGTAGGTGATAAAAAGTTACTATAAATAGTAATATGAAAAAGTGAATAGGCAACTCATTTGATTATTACGCGAGTGTGATTTAGAGCTCTAGTTGTGTGAAGATTCCTTAAGTAAGAGCATCATGATTGAGTCATTTCGAGACAATGATGACAGTTGTGGCGTCAAGTACTATAGTTGAGCTAGTAATTGTGATTTTTTGTTAAAATTACATTGAAATTAGCTATTTTTGGCAAAATTTGGTAAAAAAAATCAATTGATTTTCTAGTTGCTTTAGACCTAGGCAAGAGAGGTGAAGGTGGTAATGACCTTCAAGAAACTAGTGCTTGAGAATAGGTGCTAGTGATCTATTTTGGGGTGCCTGATTCATGCTTCTGAGCGTTGGTGACCCAAATGGATAGGGTTGATCCCTAAGTTTTGTAAATGTGAAAATTAACACTTGTTGATGTTATTGGTAGGTGTATTGGCATATATATGAGATGTTAATGTTTTATTTGTTGTCTTTTTGTGGTGTGTAAAGGGATATTCATTCACAAGAGTTCTGTGGTGGCTGCCATTTGAGCACATTGTTAGGATTGGGTTCATCTAATGATAAGTAGGATGTATTGGACTGTGTCATCCTACAACACATAATGAGGATGGGGGATGTGGCCCATAATATGCTGATGATCACCACACTTTTTGAGAGATGGTGTGTATATACTTACACATTTTGGCTGCCTATGGGTGAAAAAAAAGTGACTTTGGAGGACATATATCTCATATTGTGCTTACATATTATTAGTGAGAGGGTTCAAGTGATGGCTATATATGATTCTCAGAGACAGATGAGGGCTGCTAGGCATTACTTTACTGGGACTTGAGTTAATTTTGAGGTCCACATTTTTCTGGATATGATACTGAGGTCAAGGGTTCCACAATTGTGGAAGCTCATTGTTGTTGTGATTTCTACGTAGATTACAATGGAGGGAGGTGGGTTAGGCATCTTGTATAAGATGCATTACATTTATCATCATATAAAGGAGGATGGGATGAGATGTGCTTAGGCATGATGTTTATTGGCCCACTTGTATAGGGATTTGTATAAATTTATGTAGGATAAGTAAAGGGGTGGGATTTCATATCCCGCATTGCTACATGTATGGGCCTACAAGAATTTTTGATATTGAGGCAGATTGCTGGACCACGTGTAGAATGGGTGAGGCTAGTTATATTTGCTAGGATATGGGTAGGTGTTCATAGCAGTTATATGGATATGGATACCTATAGATCAATGTTATATCGTATGGATCCATAGGCTATGACATGGAGACCATACCGAGACTATGGAGGATTTCTAGAAGATGTACTAGAGCTACGATGTATTTGGTAGACTATGTGGATAGAGGATCAATTTTTAGGGGTGACCAAGTAATTTCACATTGAACGCGTATTATGACAGTTTTTTATGTCCCAGGATGTATCCCTAGAACCATATATATGGGTGAGGGTCATTAGGCCACCGAGGATGGATGTAGCTAGACCGAGGCCCATAGAAGTGCAACTAGTACCCCTGGGTAAGACGAGGTAGATGAGACAATGAATTTGATAGATATAGATTACGCGGGGTATAAAAAGGCATAACGTGCATGGTGGGTGTCAAATCGGTGGGTAATTTTATTTCCATTCTTTTTGGATGTGGCAGGAGAACCTCCGGGGGGAGGAGTAAAGGGGTAAGGACATTCCCCTGATAGTGTGGTATTAGAAATAGAAAAGCGTGATTATTAGTTATAGTGATACGTGTGATTTTTTATTTGGTTGATTGATTGTTGTTGTTATCTAATGTGTTGATATATGGATGCACGTGATGTGTATTGTTCACTATTATCGACAAATATATATGCACATTAACGCAGGATGTGCCCACTGATGTACACATATGTGGTAGTATGATAGATTGGGTGGATGCCATTGCAGGTGAGCATGGTCATATATTTGATCTAGTGGCACTAGTGGTGGCAACATGTACCATGTTAATGAGTGATAGGGTTGAAACATGAGAGGAGATGTAGTGGGCTAGAGAGGCTGCAGGTGGAGGTCCCTTATTGCAGGATGTTTTTGTGAGGTTTTTGGAGGTACAAGGTTGTTTTTCAGAGCATTTGACTAAGGTTACATTATTACATTGGTAGGTAAAGACATATAGGGGCCGTGACTAGTGGGAAAGAGTGAGAGGTACAACTTCTAGATCTAGAGCTATCACAATTATAGATATTGATAGTGATGATGACATATGATGTATAGTGATGTGACGATGTATAGGGGATGCCCCCCAATATTGAAATTTTTGTAACTGTGATTTTGAATGAGAGATATATATGGACTATTGGCATATGTTCATTATATTCAATGTTTAGCGATGTGATGTTATGATGATAGAGACTCATATTGTGAAGTATGATGCATTGATTATTGTTGTTATATGTAAGGTGTGATGTTTGAATCATTGTTTTGTTGATTTTATTTGTAATGTGTAGTTGTTGATGTTAACTAATGAATAATGGTGATTAATGTGATTATAGATAGACAAATAATGAGATAGTGTATTGTATTCTTGAATAGAGTTCTGATGAATGCTGAAGTACATATAAAATTAATTATATGAAATATTATGTGAATGAGATGGTCGTAAATGTGTACTTAAGCACGTTTGAATGTGATGAAGAGGGGAAAAAGGAGAATAGTGATGCCCCCCACTATGTAGATGATAAGGTTAATTTATATAAGACCCCTCAACAGTCAAGAATTAACCGTAAAGAAAGATTACGTCATCAGGAAGTGATTCAATATTATATGCTAGATAGATAGATCAATGAAGAATGTAGCGTAAGATACAGAGAGAGGTTATTATTGTAATAGATCCCTCAACAATCATGTAATAACCATGAGAACATGAGTGCATCATTGAAGGGTAAGGTGATAAAATCACCTACTAAAGACCAAGTGGGCATGGAGTGGTGGAGATGTATTGGTGGGAAGTGCAGATGTTGATGGCTTAGGAAGCCAATTTGTAGTATTATAATTTCACAACAAATGAGATGGTGTAATAATGGATGAATGATATGGAGTGCATGCACGAACAACAACCTATGGTGGTGTAATAATAATAACCGTAGAACTAGATGAAGGAGATAATTCAATTAGAGTAACAACACACTTGTGTGGAAGTGGATACATAGATCACTCATGAGAGTGAGATCCAAATGAAGTGACACCCTTATCTTCTAATTTTTTTAATCTATCATGAAGGGCACAATAGTCATTGTTGTGATGACCATTTATATAATGATAGTTATAATAAGTTTGATCACGTTACTATTGAAATTGATGAGTTGGATGATGTTGATAAGAAGGTAAGGGAATCAAACTCTTGTCAAGAAAGGCACACAACACATCATGAGGTCTAGCGTGATGACAAAAGTGTAATGGCTCCAATGAAGGAGATGTAGAATTCTAAGGTGGAGCCTGACACGGTGGAGGAGATGAAGGAAACTTATGCAATGGAGATGACTGAACTTTTTGTGAGGTGGAGGAGATGAAGACTATGGAGGTTGCTCAATAGATGGAAGTGGAGAAGAACTAGATGATGCAGTAGTAACAGTGATAGTAGGAGGTTGTATAATATGTATAGTAATGAGATATTTTTCTAAATTAATGACCTTCTAGCATAAGAGTATGAATGATTCACATGTGTCATATTACAAGTGCTTTTTTCAAGAAGGAATCATGCCAGGAAAAAAGATGAATTTCTTTTCTAATTAAATGACATTAAAGGGTAATTGATGCATGCAAGCATTGATGCACAAAATGTAATCAATGATAGGTTTTGGTTTTCCTTTATGTAAGCCAAGTAAACGATCATATGTGACTCTAGGGCCATTGTTAAATATAAAGTGTTGAAGGAAGGCCTCCACCATCTCACAACGGGTACTAATTGATCCAAAGGGTAAATTTGTGTACCATTGGAGATCGTCATCAGTAATACTATGGAGAAAATATTTTAACAATAAATGATCATTAGAATAATAAGCCATACCTACAAGATTATGTTTAAGATGTAAATATGGATTTCCAGTACCATCAAAGCATGAAAATATAGCCATAAGGAAATCCTTAGGGAATGTTGAATTGTGAATATTTTTCAAAATAGGGTTTCCATGTAAAGAATTATTATAGATAGAAGCATAATAATTACCCTCATTGTTAGTGAGACATTCATGAATGTTTTTTGTGCAAGATTCCAAAATATTTACCCTCATGGTGATTCAATAAAATCTGAAAGCAATGATTGTTATTAATGTAATACATTGAAATATAAATTCTAGGCAATTTATTTAATTTTAATTATGATAGGAAATAAGAGAGGTAAGACACTTATATTTATTATTTTTGTCCCGAAGTGTTCTTAGGATGAAGAATATCATGAAACATAAATACAAACTATTGTAAAAAAACTCAAAAAATGCAGAGCGAGTGGAAATTCTAGGACACGGGTGCTTGGACAAGTATAGAAGTGTGTGCGGGCATCGAAGACCTCTATGGGTCACTATAATTTGTAGAAAAGGTCAAAACCTAGTTCCAAAATTGTCACTAGGGTTTCACACTTGTTCACCTTTGGTCACTTGTATGTCGCACTTGGATCACTAAGGTACTTGTAAACCTTCACACAAATATACTCCTGCAAAACCCTCAAAAGGACATCAAATCTGAAAAAATAAATATGTAAAATGATGGTTCAGATTTTCCTCAGCTATAAAATAGTGAACTTATGATTGAGCATTGAACTACATCTCAGACCCAGTGTAGTTCTATGTTCTTATGTGTGCAATATTTCTCCTAGGTCTCCCTCGCACCAATGACGCCAAGATAGTGGGTAGAAGCTAGATAAATTACAAATGTGTGGATGGAATACAATAAAATCCCATTCCTATGCAGTCTGTATGCATAGTAATGTGCCCAAATCTAGTCCCTTGAGATATGTAGATAGATATCCCTTGATAATAATTACCTGCATTATAATGGTATGTATCTTGTGTTTATATAGGAATATCTTTCTTGAATTTTGACACTAATGACCTGACATGCCGACTAGTACCTTGGGATATGAGAGGGAAAACTGAAAAGACATACCTAAAGTGTTGAAAATAAGATCAAACATAAAGAGGGAACGGACTCCCATGATGGAAAGAAGCACCTAGGTACTAGTGTCTAGAGATAAATGATGATAAATTAGTAGAGAATTACTGATAGGGATCCCTGTGATCCGACCAGAACAAGGTGTATGAGAGACAAGTGTGAAATATGAAATAATAGAAACAGGTAAGAAAAACAAATAACGATCCACTAGTGAATACTTTTCTTATGCAAGATCCATATATAAAACAACATACTTGGTGGTATAGTAAATAGTAGGAAGTGCATGATTTTGTGTCTATACATGGTTATATTAACTGGAATATTACTATTTCAGGTACGAAGAGAGAGAATAATACAAATGGATAAATGAAAATATAGAAAAATTATGTAAATTTGAAACTTCATGGACCCGAGATGTAGACTATTGGATGAAAACCACTATTGATGAGTATATAATTAAACATTTTTGACACAATTTTTGTTCATTTGATTCTTCCAAAGAACATTTAGTTTTTATATTGTTAGGAATGTTTAAAAACAAAATCCTTTCTTAGTAAAAATGCAAGTTGTGGAAAAGGCCAAGGTGAGGATTCTATGTAGAATGGAGTAGTTGGGTATTTGTAAAAGGGATGTAGTCCTAGAAGAAGAAGAATGAGGGGGAAAGGGCCAACATTAAAAATGAATCTTAAAGGTTCTAAGAAATATTAGAAAGGAGGAAAGAGAATGATAGAAAGACTATAAAGAAAATAAATTCAATGTAATATATGCGTAAGTTCAAGCTCTATAAGGGGAAAGGTGAAGCGGCCTATGAGGAGGAGTAGAATAGGAAAGTGATAGAGGAAGAAGGGAAGGCATTTCATGTAAAATATAAAGAGAAGAGAGAAGCATAATACCAAATTGGTTGAGAGTGTGTATTAAGTGATGCATGTACTTTGATTCTGAAATAAGAAGGATAATCAAAGGCACATAGGAAAAGGAAAAAGAGAGAAAAATTATGGGATTAGAGGTAGTCAGTGTTGAACGTAGAGAAACCATCATGGAGACCATGGTATTGTGTATATAGAAAATAAGAAGTCCATAAAGAAGAAAATATATTAGATCCATGAATGACAATAAAATATGATCCCACCCCTCTTCTAGAATGTATTTCTATTTATCTATATAAAAAACTAATTACTTTGTACTTTTTAAATGATTGCAAGAAAGTTGGAATGATGTAAGAATTTTGAGAGAAATTGAAACGGCCATACACAGTACATCCAGTGATAAAAATTTTTAAGATGACTCTAGTAGACATCACAATGGAAGTAGATTTATCATTTAGTAGGCATCCATCGCACATAATCTCATTCAATGGGATAGAAATATGATTGGGGATTGTATTCCAATTATAGTTTTATGAGTCCAAAATATAGAAAATGTTTTTCAAAGTCCACATAATCTAACAGTGATTCTTCATATCCAAAAGTGGAGAAGCATGAATCGAGAAAAACAAGTGTCAGTTTTGGTGCAAGTACTAATCATTCAAGTGTACAATCGAATATGAATCTAATTAGTAGTTAAATTCATATTGTTTCATAGAATAATATTCCTAAGATCTACACAAAATTACAACCATATGATTGGTATTCTAATCCAAAACACTACTTTTATACTTGCAATATGTGATGAGGAGAAAAAGGAGCAACAAATGATAATACTAAGAAATGAGAGTTCATACCAGAATTGTATATAAGGGCCCTAGATTTTATATACTCCACGAACCTTAGTGGAAAGACACTCAAATAAGTGCATAATTACCTTACATGGGAATTCAAAAGAAATAAGTGTATAGGATAAAGCATTCACTATTTGAAGGATATTGAAAAGAATACTAGAGAATGTTCTATGGACTATTAAATGTGATTTTTTAGATGTCATAAAAAAGTTCTTTAAATTTGATGAGCCTAGTTAAGTTTCATGGTTCTTAGAAGCATTGCATAATAAAATATATTTTTTGATTGTTCAGATAAAATTCAACACCAAAGTAGAGGTAATTGAGGTTACTATTAGAGTAGAAAATATTGAATACTATGGATAAAGTGGTGTGGAAATTGAAAATATAGAATAAAAATTTGGTTTAGTAATGCACATATTAGAGGAATTCAAAGAATAAAAACTCCTAGATTAATTATATGATGCATAGAGTGTAGATACAAAGGAAATAATAAAAATGAATGCATTAGGGATGCTTCCTCTATCTATTTCTATTGCTACTGCTACTGCTACTCATAATGCTAGAGTGGAAAACTAAACTAACAATGCCAAGGGACCAAGGATAAAAGGATAATAGAATGGAAAACCAATCTAAGGAAGGTGATAGCATAAGAAAAAGAGGGATGAAAACTATTTGTTTCAATCAAAAATGAAGAGAAAGTCATAAAAACTGTTATCCATAATAAATCTCCTACTTATTTGGATAACTCATCTCCCTATTCTTGCTCTATGGTTCTACATGCAGGTTGAACGCACTTTGCTTATTCACTTGGTACATTTTCATGCTTGTATATTCCCTATGTGCCTTGTGCACATGCCTTTCTTTTCATGCTTTCTCCCCTTATTTTCATTTTCCTCTTCCTCTTTATTCTATCTTCCCCTTGTGTGAACCCTCTACGCTTTTAGCTTCTCTACATTACTTTACCTTCTATGTGTGCCTTTAAGTCAAAGGCATCTGCGTTCCCTTTCCTCCCTTTCGTCATCTTCTGACACCTCATTCTTCCACATGCATACATTTTTTCCCTCCTCTGCTCCATTCTATGCCACATCATTCTCTATAACCCTTGAGTGTACCACACGTGACTTGTCAAAGTGCACCGGATGGGTGCCGAATCCTTGTAGAAAAAAATGAGTGACAGGTGGAAGAAATGACAAGAAAATTTTATCAGTTGGTCATACTTTAAGCCAATCCATGAGTGCAACATGTTTTACCTGTGTAAATAGATATGACAATATTTTGACAGCCATATCTCTTACTAGAGAACTCTGATTGGTGTGTGCCTAGTCGTAATCGATAGTTTTTTATGTAGGATACAGTGCTATACATTCAGATTAAAATTCTTGGTGGATCTCATAGGTGATAAATGGGAAACATATTTCTGAGCATTGATGAAAATATATTATTGCTCCAACCACCCAAATTTGATCCGATCTACCTTCTTTCCCCAACACACCAAATAGACTTAGAGAAGCGCATTTGATATATTTATAGGTAGAGTTGCAAGCATTCAATGCTTCTTGTTGGTGGTTGTATTTCGAATTCGGGTTTTCCCTCCTTCTCCTCTTCTTCTTCCATCGAATCATCTATAAAATGTAAGATTTGGGCTCATTTTTAATGTTGGACACTTTGGATCCTTAAGCATTTGCTAAGGACTTCATATATTTGTATTTTGAGTTGCACACCTCTAGATCTGACTCATGCATTCAAATATTGACATTCAGTTGCCATAGTAACATTCTGTGCAATTCTTAAAGTAATGAAAGCATGATTTTTTGGATATTATTTGTCCTAGCATGTTTGCATTCCTTCTTCTTTCCTTTCTTTTCCTCTGTTTTCTTTTTCTTTCATTTTACGTTCCTTGCATTGTGATTTTATAGTTGTGTTTCATGAAAAATGATCATGTAAATGTGTGTTGGTCTATGCTACGTGAGCCTAGCCTCCCTTGACGCATTTCTCTTCATTTTTCACTCGAAACATATAGTGTTCATCCCTTTTTTCATGTGATATTACCTTCCTTAGATTATTTTTCCATCTTTTTATCCTTCTATCCCCGGTCCCTTGGCATTGTTAGTTTATTTTTCCCTTCCAGCATTAGGAGTACCAGTAGTAATAGAAATAGATATAGGAACTAACCTTCTCTCGAGATCTGTCTCAAGTGCACAAAATCCCACAACTGGGAAATGGTTCCATTTTTGTCTCAAACTACTCAGGTCTTCAAGACCCATGACATGGGTGCAAGTTTCACAACCAAAATTTTATGGCATGATCGGTGGGACTAGTATTCAAAGCTTGAATTTCTTATTGTTAAGTTCTAATGTGTGGACTTAGTATTTCCATCCTTTGAAGGCTCCTTTCAACACATCGAGAAATTCCCAACATTTCTATATCTCCTATTTTGTAGTCTTAAGCACCTTTTATGAGAAGAGTGCATACTAGATAGAGTGCTGCAGCTAAAGGATCCTTTGAATATCTCTATATTTCACAAACAAACACACACAACATATCTTCCATGCACACATCTCCATCTCCAACGTGCCATGTGCACTCAACTCCTCTTGAAAACTGACAACCTATGTGCATTTCCAAGACACATCATCCACCTCCCCTAGCAAATAAATTTTCCAACTTCAGTGGTGGAATTCCTCTAGTTCTAGCCGTGCAACATGATATGCCAAATGGAATGTTCAAAAGTATTCCATACTTTACTGGTGAGAATCAAGTCACCCCTCAAGAGAATATCTAAGATATAGAAAATGTGTGTTCACTCTACCTAATCACACATGATGATGTAGTAGTTAGGTTACTTGCAGCCTATTTCAAATGTAAAACACTTCAATGATACATGTTTCACCTTTTTCTTAGATTGTTTCTTAGAAGCGTTGATGAAATAGATAGGTTAACAGGCATAGGAGGAATACCTGTTCAAATATAAGTTGATTGGTTGTTGTGCACGTATGACTTCTGAATCCACATCTGATCGTGAGAGCTTCCTTTTGGCTAGGAGGAACTACCTGTAATGAAAACAAGACCACCAAAAGTAACTAAACATTATGGGCAATGAAAGTCCTAGCATGTGCTAGATCCGGGAAGTGTGATACTTCCTAGACAACTATTAGTCCACTATTTTAAACAATTCGATTCTATAAACAAAGTAAATCCTATTGTTATTTTAAAATGATTTAGGTATCTCACTTAAAAAAACAATAAGAAAATATATTTAATCTAACAGGATAAGCTAGAATAGAATCCAAAGGTCAAATGATTGGTTCTAGATTCTACAAGTTTGGAAGAGGTCTCGGGTAGATCACAGGTGAGTGAGGGTAAGATGAAATTAGGTGGGTAGGTATCTGTTAAGGGATGTGTGAGAAAACACAGAGATCGGTGTCGGTCAGGGGTGACCAACGACGGTTAGATGTAATTGATGCCAGTTACTGTCAGATCTGGAAATGTCACAAACTAGGCTAGGGTCTCCTTTGTAATTACACAAAAGACTTTGGTTGGTCGGGATGAGGTTTTGGGTAACTAGAGTAGGATTTTGTGAGGTTTCAATGGGTATACGGAGGTGAAAATATGGAGAAGTTCAATAGGGAGCAAGATAAACAATGGATGATAAAATGATGAAGAAATGAAATAACCAAGAAAGTATGATGTTGTACTTACTTGGGTTTTGTTCCAGAGTTTCTGTGTGTGAGGAATAGAGGTGCTGACGATGAGTTTGAAGGTTGTAAGTGATCACCAATTGAAGAAAATCTTTTGCATGGGCTGTATGTACACTCCTCTTTACTTGGATATATCAGATCATGGCTAGGATGGTTTTGCAGGAGAAGATGCTCAATCTCCCTCCTTGGATGTGAGTTTTCATTGGAATTGGCTCTCTGAAGATGTGTTATCTCTTTGAGATGTGTTCTTTCTTGTCAACTTTCTCCCAAAGTTTTCCAACTTGCTTACAACTTCCAACCTTAAGAATAACGTTGTTTTGGGGTTAAAAGGGGTAACCAATAGCGGTTTGGCTTAACCAGCGACAGTTAGGGGTAACCAACGTCGGTCAAGGTGGGATTTCCTAGGTTTACCAAACTAGGGAGATCCTCCTAATTTCCTTGGATCTCGTGTCATTATCCCACGGATTAGACTGGGAGATTCTTGTAAGCATGCAGGAATGTGGTTAAAGGGAATGTAGGGATTGATTTTTAGGGTTTGGGTAAGTCTTAGTTAGTTATGGGAACTTGCTAAGAATAGGTATTAGGTTGAGTTGGCTTGGTGAGGTGTCCAAGTGAACTGCATGTGTGGATATTATTTAAATAAGATATTTAAATAATAAATATAGTGAGGATAATGCATTAATTAAATTAAATTAATATTATTGGGGTCAAGGGGGGTCATGGCTAGGTAAATGTAATAAAGGGTGCTTATATGTCAAGTGACAAAAGGGGAGTGTGACCTAATTTTAGTGTCTACATTTTGCCCCTTTTGTTTTGTAGCTTGTATTGGTAAGCGATGCTAACAAAAAATAAGATGTGGTTTCCATATGTGTGGGTGAAGGTGATCCCCCTCAAACCAGGAACTGACGAGGCAGCAGGCTGAAGCGGGGAGTGGTATGATAAAAGGTAAATGTGAGGAAAATGCAAGTGGGATAGGGAAAAAGGGTGAAAGGTCTACTTGGGAAAGCTAGGTAATGGGTCAGGGTCATAGGTAGTAACAGTCAAATGCACGCACACGTATAAACTGTAGCATGCTACCGGGTTGAAGAGCAGGAAAACTCTACATCGTCTAAGGTCGATAGGTTTATCCAAAAAAGGTTAAAGTGAATCCGGTATCCAAGGTATAGGATATGGTCAGGAAACACAATGTAGGTTAGGTGCATGAATGTTTTAGGTATGTTCTAGTACACCAAAGGTAGGGTCAGGATAAACGGTCACAACAATAGGCTAGGTAAGGTCATTAGGTCAACAACACAGGTAACAGTACCGCAAGGTATAGTGAACACATGAGGTCAAAGGTCACTAGCAATGGTCCAAGTCCAAATATCTAGGTCATGGCATGGGTAAGGACAAGGTAGGGTAAAAATAATGAGTCCCCAAAGGACAAATTGAGGTAGTAAATGATGAGGTCAGGAAAGGTAAGGTAAATTGGTTGGGTACAGGTGGGGTGGGGTAAAGGAGCAAGGTAAAGGGTGGGGTAAAATGGCAAAGTAGGGGTAATGTGTAGGTTAGGTTGACTGATGGCGGTCATGGATAATTGATGTCAGTATAGGAAAACCGACGATGGTGAGGTAGGGCATGAGATCAATGTCAGTCCATGGGAACTGACATCAGTTAGGCCGGGTTTTGTATAAAAAAAACAAATCCACGTGTTTCTTTTATTCATTTGTTATTGGTCGAAGGGAGAAAATGATAAAAAAAGAGAAAAAGGTGAGAAAAGTGTCCAGACGGAATGGGACAGTGAGCTGGCAGTGTGATTTGATGAGGATTGGGTTGGTGAGTAGCGGGTCCATGGGATCAGGGCGAGAGAGGTGATTGGTCAGAGGTTGCGGGTAGATTTTCGGGGATGGTAGAGGCTGGAGATGGATCAGGCAGACCACTAGCACAATGGTCAGACGTGTCATCGAGATGGCAGTAATGTGAAGAGGTAAACACCTAACTCTATAGTGTTAATTAGATAGAGTAGAGGTTGTGATAATTAGTAGTTATATGGTTTTGTGGGGTTTTGTATTTTATGGGTGGGAAAAGGGTAAATCAGGTATGGGGGGAATAGCGGGAAAAAAAAAGGGGGGGAGAGTGGTAAATTGTATAGGTGGGGTGGGTAGGGATCTAAGGGGAGTTGAGGTCATTATAGGTGGGGTAGAAGGGGCAGGGGGAGGTTTATACAAACGGGGGGTTTGGGAAGCTAATTGGCCAGCTGTGGAGGATGAGATGATCCTGGTAGACATGGTCTGATGGCAGTTTGGGCTCGTATAGGATATTCCTCCACTCTTCCCACAATATCGAAGAGATGGAATGGAGAGGCCCTTACCTCTACCACAGTCTTCAGTGCCTACAGGAGAGGAGCAGCCAATGGATTAGTGGATTGATGACGCTAGATGCACATATAGGTATAGGCAGTGGTGGGAGGCTCAGCTATGAACCATACAACCTAGACTGAGGTAGCTTGACTTAGCTATCATTATAGTGTAGAGAGATGCCCTATAGGGGCAGGTAGTGATGTTGATCGAGTAGATAGGTATATTATAGACACAGCTAGAGGGGTCAGAGGTAGAGGTAGAAGAGCTACGAGTATAGGTGGCTAGTTTGCAGGCCTAGATAGAAGAGGGAGAAGGTGGAGGTGATGGAGGAGATGGAGACAAAGATGGTCAGGTGGCATCCTTACTAGCTCAGGTGGTAGGATTACAGGGCCAGTTGACCACATCCTAGACACAGATTGGGGCCTTACAGGTACAAGGATAAGGGGCACCACCATAGTCATAGGGACAGGGGCACCACCACAGGCGTAGGGAGCTAGTCCCAGTTCATAGGATGGCATAGGGTAGGGGCTAAGACCTATAGCACCACCATAGACCATGCCTATATCTAGGTTACAGGATGCCCTAGGTGAGGTGAGATATTATCTGGACCAGCTCATGGTTGTCGGGATAGACTTCCTCTCTTATGGAGAGTATAGGGCACAATAGGCGTCTAGTGAGAGGACGAGATCCCACACACATAGTGTGGCGATCATAGGAGGGAAGCGAGCTTTGAGGCCTAATCAGGGAGAGGCCACCAGCGCATGGTGTCCAGAGTGAGGTGATGTGTCAGCATGGCCACAGGAGGCCGAGGGTACAGGTGACACAAAGATGGAGGACATCTGGCGAGATGTCTGATATGCAGCCACCTGATTTTTGATATATGTGAGTGACTTTTGTTGATATATATGTTGGCCTGCATGTCGAAGATTTTTGTATTTTTTATCACATACCGGCCTACGTTCCGAAGACAGTGAGGATGTATGAGTGAGTTTTTGTATATTGTGAGCATATACTAGCCTACGTGCCGAAGATTTTTTGTATGGAGTCATTCGTTCTTTTTGTATATATATGAGACCAGCCTACGTGCTGATGACATTTTGTATTATATATCAGCCTGCGTGCTGATGATTTTGAGATGATGGACATGATGAGATAGCCATGTATATCAGAGATACACATTTATTTATATGACGAGATAGATGTTATGATTAGACTTGTTGATATGTTGATGAGATTTTGAGTTGTTATTTTGATATGAATGGAAATTAGGTGAGTTAGGCATGATGGAGTCAGGTCAGTTTAGGCACGGATTAAGTCAGGTTATAGGCATGGTTGAATTAGGTTATAGGCATGGATGAGTTATGTTATAGGCATGGATTGAGTCATGTTAGTTTAGGCATGGATTGAGTCAGGTTAGTTTAGGAATGAATTGAGTTAGGTTTTAGGCATGGATTGAGTCAGGTTATAGGCATGGTTGAGTCAGGTTATAGGCTTTGATGAGTCAGGTTGGTTTATGATTCATTATTTTAGAAATGAATGATAATATGGGTCATATGTGAAATGTTGTATAATCTATGCATAGTGATGATAGAGAGATGGTAGGTGTAATAAATGTATGTTGTAGTAAGCAATTTGTTATGTATGTGGCTTAATTTTTAAAAAATTTATAAAAGGGGAACTAAGTGAAATGTGATGTAAATGGTGAGTTAGGCATGGTTGAGTGAGATAACCTCCAAGGGCCTCATGCCCTCAGGGTGTTGCCTACATAGTCTCAGTGAAAAGGGACCTCAGGTCGATGTAGTTCTCCCACGAGCTAGGGAAGAATATAAAAATGAGTTGGTAGATTTGTAGGCATGTTGTGGGTTTAGGTTTAATAGGTGTGGGTATATTATAGGTAAAAGGATGTAGGTGAAGGAGATGATGACGAAAAGGGGAGGATTACCCCAAAGGTAAGCGTTAAGTACCAAGTCCTGTATAAGGTAATCAAAATGTAAACAAAGATAGTTAAAAGCTAAGAGGGGGGAAACAAAGCCACCTAATTGGGTAGGATCATACCGAGTAGATCATACCTTGGAGGGGGTGATGAACACAAGACCCAAAAGGCATTGCATGATTAACTGTTCTATGATGATGGTAGTCATAGGATCACCAAATGTCAAAATTCCAAGATGCCCCTTGAGGCGATTGAGGAAATGAGAGTGGAAATGGTAAGGTGGGTGAAAGGTAATTAATTATATATGTTTTGAGTGACAGGGATTTTGGGCAAGAGGTTTGAGGTCACAATGGGCAAGTCCATGACTAAATTTTTTGTTGTTGTGATAGACTGATCAATGTAGGAAGTCTATATGGGATAAATAATATGGTACTCCTTGAGGTCTTTGTGAAGCTGATCAATGCGGGAAGCTTCGGTTTCTATCATTTTTTTTCAGCTGCACATAGCTGTCCTTCAAGGGAGCAGTCTATTTATAGTAGCCATTTTGTTGAGAGGAAGATGTCCTTTTGAGGGAGTCATATTTTTATTGGAAGTTTGAATCAAGGAGTTTGGTCCCATGTGAGGTTTTTAAAAAATCATGGACAAGACCAAGGTAGAGGATAGGAATCTTGTTCAAAATGCAAGGTGGAATGACCATGGGATCTCATCTAAAGGTAGACTAAAAGTATCCATGAGAATCATGCTATATGTAGCATTGTGGTACACATATTCAAGAGGAGATAACAAGTGACGGGAACTCACATGATTCTTGTTTAATCATTAGGGAGGTGTATGGAGCGGATAGTGCTCAAGGGACGAGCCTGTAAAGAGACAAAGGGTGAGATAGAACAATGAGTCAACAATAGAATGGTCGAAGATGCAATGCATTAAGGGGCACAGGTTTGGGTTTACCATCAAGCCAGGATAAACGATAGGAACCTGATCCATAGGTATGAGTTACGATGTATGGTCCCAGCTAATTAGGAGTGAATTTTCCCCGTTTTACTTTTTTCTGCTTTGGTTACGTGTTGATTTTATTTCAAGACAAGGTCACCAACTTGGAAGGTTCATTCATGAACACATTTTTCATAAGCACGTTTGATACATTGTTGGTAAACTTGAAGGTGATCCAAAGCGTTAAGATGACGTTCGTCTAATAACTCTAGTTCTGGTAAGCGGTCCTAACGAAAGTCATCATTAGTAAGCATGTCATGGAGAGAAATGTAGAGTGAGGGGATCTGGACTTCGACAGGTAGAACAGCCTCTATACCATAGACTACTAAAAAGGGTGTGGCTATAGTGGAAGTGTGAATACTAGTGCGGTATGCCCATAGGGTAAAAGGAATGTGGGTATGCCAATCCTTTCCAGTATTGTCAACCACTTTCATGAGAATTTTGTTGAGGGTTTTGTTATTGGATTTGGCTTGGCCATTGGTTTTTGGGTAATAAGGTGATGAGAAACTACGCTGAATGTTAAAGGCGTTGCAAAGTTTTTGCAATGTTTTGTTTTTGAATTGTTTTCCATTGTTAGTGATGAGGCGATGAGGACCACCAAAGCAACAAATGATGTGATGGTTAATGAACTCACATATCTTCTCAGCTTTCATGGAGATGAGTGGTATGGCTTCCACCCATTTTGTGTAGTATTCGGTATCAATTATGATCCATTGATGGCATTGGGAAGAATGAGGATTGATTTCTCTGACAAGATCCAAACCGCATTGAGAGAAGGGCCACGGGTCACAAGAAACTTGTAAGGTATGACTAGGTGTAGGATGAAGGTTGGAATGTTGTTGGCATTTCACCAACATTTGACATAGTGGCAACAATCATGGTTAAGGGTTGGCTAGTAATAGGCCAGATGAAGAATGCGCTTAGCAACAGCAAGGCCACTAAAGTGACCTCCACATATGCCATCATGAACCTCCTTAATGGTATAAGGAATTTCAAAAATTGTGAGGCATCGTAAGAGAATATCATCAAAGCCACATTTATAGAGGAGTCCCCCTAGAATGATGAAACTGGAGACTCTTTTAAGGAAGGCACGTTGTCCATTACGGGTGAGATCAGGAGGTAAGATGGAGAGGGAAAGGTAGTCAGAGCATTGTTTGTACCAAAGGTCACTCGGGTCAGGGGTGTTGTTTTTGATTGAGTAAACATCATGAGGTAAATAATAAGGTGAATGGAGGAACTGTATGGTGACAAATATTTTAGAATTGGTAGGGGAAGTGGGTATTTGGGAAGCTAAGCAAGCCATGGTATCTAAAAAATTTTTGGTTGAACGTGGGATGGTTTGAAGGGTGTAACGATCAAAGGTGGTCAAAAGTATGTCTACATGATGTTTATACTTTTGAAGTATCTTGTTATGACATTGGTACATACCATTGACTTGGTTTATGACCAATTGAGAATCACCAAAGATGTTGATTGATTTGACATCTAGGGAATATGCGGCTTGGAGACCCAGTACGAGTGCTTCATACTTGGAAATATTGTTGGTGAATTTAAAATATAGTTTGAAAGACAAAGGCATGGGTTCCCCATCCAGAGGAATGAGGATAACATTGGCCCGCCCCTATGTTGACACTTGGAACCATTGAAAAATAGTTGCATTTGGTAAGGGGGTTCGTCTAGGGAAAAAGTAGCAATTGACTCATCGAGAAAGTCAAAATTAGAGAGTTAATCACTGAAAATAGGTACGTCAACCAGTTGGTCAACGATAGCTTGGCCCTTGATGGACTTTTGGTGAATGAATTTGAGGTCAAGATCAGCTAAAAGCATAATCCATCACGCGGTGTGCTGATTTTGATCAGGTTTGGCATACATGAAGTGTAAGGGGTTGGTGTTGGTCACGACATAGGTTTTTTGGTTGAGCAGGTAATGGTGGAGTTTGGTGGCAATGAAAAATAAGGCTAAGCAAAGCTTTTCTGGATGGTTGTATCGGGTTTCATAGTCCAAAATAGTAGGGCTTATGTAATAAACCTCCTGCTCCCTGTGTTGTTCATCGTGATGAGCGAGCATGGCTCCCAAGGAATGATCGGTAGCTGATATGTATAGGTAAAAAGGTTGATCGTCTTTAGGTGGAATGAGTACGGGTGGTTGGAGAAGGTATTGTTTTAGGGCCTCAAAATCTTTGTGAAAATCGTCATCCCATTTAAAGGAGACATCCTTCCTAAGTAGATAATGAAATGGTTGACACTGATCAGATAATTGTGAGATGAAATGGTGAATGGACTGCAAATTACCTTACAGGCTACGAAGTTGTGTAAGGTTAGTGGGCAAAGGCATTTCCAGAATGGCCTTGAATTTAGTAGGGTCAACTTCTATACCACAGAGGGAAACAATAAATCCCAGGACCTTTTCTAAGAGAACTGCGAAGACACACTTTTTAGGTTGAATGCGGACGTAATATTTAATGAGGCTATCAAAGATGGTTTCGAGGATGGCAAGGTGCTTGACACAATGTTTAGATTTGGCCAAAATATCATCCATGTAATCTTCCAATATACGATGCATGATATCATGGAAGATGTAAGTCATAACACACTAATATGTAGCACGAGCGTTTTTAAGGCCAAAAGGCATGACTCAATAGCAAAAGGTTCCCCAAGGGGTAATGAATGCGGTCTTGTGCTGATCTTCTAGGGCAAGAAAAATTTGGTTATAACCTGAGAATCCATCCATGAGTGAGAGCATCTCATGACTAGCGGAACCAATTGATCAATACCAAGCAAGGGAAATTCATCTTTTAGATAGGTGAGGTTGAGGTCATGGAATTTTGTGAAAATTCGGAGTCCCCTATTGCTTTAGTAATAGGGATAATGTTAGAAATCCAATGAGGATAATCAATGGGTAAGATGAATAAAATGGAAAGAAAGCACTGAAGTTCTTCTTTGATGAGAAGAACAATGCGAGGGTGCATTTTCCTTAGATTTTGTTTGATAGGTTTGGCATCGGGAACAGTTATGATATTGTGGACCAGTATGGTGGGGTCAATACCGGGCATGTCTGTGTAAGACCAAGCAAAAGCATGGTTATGATCTCAAAGAAAAGAAGTGATGGCTTCTTGTTTAGTAGCATCTAAATATTTTTTGATCTTTAGGATGTGTGGGTCATCCTCAGTATGAATGTTGATCTCGATAGTCTATTCATTCAACATGGTTTTCATCTCAGATCGTAATGACCGATGAATATATGAGTCTTTTGCACCAAGGTAGGTGATTCTGGATTCATCACCCTGACAGTGAACGATGTTAATTGTAGGTGTGTTTTCATCGATCATCTCAGGATACAAGAATGGAAGAGTGGAAGGAGCCTCGCCTTCACGTTGATAAGTCAAAGGCCCGAAGGAAATGGTTTTTATGAAAAAAAAAAGTTAGGAGGGATAGATTTGGGATACGTCGACTCCGTTGGTGAAGATGGTGATGAAGGTGGAGCGGGTGAAGGTAGTGATAAAGATGAAGGTGTAGGGGGTCTAGGGTCTTCAATGAGTTCAATATGGGCCTATTTGGTAGGAGGTTCAGGGAAGCCGATACCACTACGGTCATTATGTTTCTAGGTGGTACATGGAATAATGGTATGGCGGCCTTTCTCATAAAATCAAAAACCAAAACCATTCCACGCACAGCGGTGGAGGAAGGTGTGGGTGAAATGGTGATTGGTAAGTGATTGGAAGTTAGTGTAAAATGGGCATGGTTGTGATGGTGGTTCATGTGTGTAAGTGGTAGTATCAAGTCCCCCATAGGTGAGACTAGTACGAAGATTAGGAGGACCATAAAGGAGGTGTTCTCCTATATGGTGATCATAGTAGGGGTGTTGGTGAAGGCTTCCATACTCGTGTGGAGTAAGGAATGTGTTGACACTATATAGACGGTGCTCCCCCAGAGTGAGACATTAAAAAACACCTTCCAAGGGATCAGTGGTTGGTATGTAGGTATCTGGTATGGATAATGTGTTAGAGATCAATGCACAGGTGGAGTTAACGGATTGGGAAGCTAATTGGTCAGCCAGGGAGGTTATAGCAGTGGTAGGAATGGAAGTGGTATATGTGGTAGAAGTAGCAGTTGTACTAATAGGCAGAGGTGTAAGTGAAGCTGTATTGGTTACGGAGGTAAACGACTTGATAGGTATGAGCACATCATTGGGTCGGTAAAGCATGTTACATGTTTTTAAAGGTGATGGGTCATCTGGAATGGTATAAGTGTGTCCTTCATGTTTAAACTTTACACAATAATGCAAAGTGGAAGGAACGTAACCCATGACACAAATCCAGGGTCTACTAAGTAACAAGTTATATTGAAATTCCCCCTCCAAAACATAAAACAATTTTGAAATAGTGCGGGGGCCCACACAAATGTGAAGGATGACAGTGCCTAGTGTGGAAGTGATAGCGTCGTTGAATGAATGCAACATGACTGGATTTTATGCATGCAATTGTCAGGTATGCGCTTTTGAGCAAATGCATGGGATGAAATAATTTTAATGCTAGCGCCTCCATCAATCATCACATGGAGTAATCATATGTCATCAATGTGGACAGAGATGAAGAGGGCTAGGTTCGGGTCATCATTTTGGTATGGCAAAATCTCTTCCTCTAAGAAGCTAAGGGAGGCCACTTGGTGAACAAGGTGAGGTGAGGATGAAATTTTTGGTGAGAGAGGCTACATGATGAGGTGTGATAATGGAGGCTACAGGTGTAGGGTCATTGGGTAAAACCTGAATAGATTGAAGAACCTCCATGAGGGCTTGACGATGGCATTCTGAGGTTTAGATGAGGTCATATAAGGAAATTTTGAGAGGAGACTGGTGTAACTGTTTGAGCATGGTACGATGTGTGACGCCGTTAGAAATGGGGTACATGGGGCCGTGGATAGTTATTCTTGGTATGGGTGTAGATGGTATGTTGGGTATAGGATCGGTTGGTGGGTCAGTTTCCTTTTATTTTCCCTTTTGTGCACGCGTAGTGACATGTATCATGTTGATTTGAGGGAAGTTGACAAATGGAGAAGATGTAGGGTGGGTGGTATAATGACACGACGGGAAAAAACCTAACGGAGGAGAAAAACCCTGTGAGGTCAGCTAGGAGCAATGACATTTAGGTGGTGGCATGGCAAGTTCTCTAATGTGAACCATGTTAATTTCAAATGTTAGGTGTGGCTCTAGAAGCTGTGAGGGTGGAGGTTGTGGTTGTTGAGTGGGCAGTGTGGTTGTTGAAGAAGCAGGATCCTCGTCGAGAAGGTCGTCGTCGTCAAAGTTGGTTTCTGGTGGACATAATTGGATAAGGACAGTTTTGAAGGCCTTCCATCTCTCCAAATCATGCCCTGGCACACGATGGTATGTGAAAATTTTAGAATCATCAAACCCTTTTGGCTTAGGTTTAAGGGGGTCATAAGGCCTGAGTGGCGGTAATGTGATAACAAAAGTCTCGAGGAGGTTAGGTTAAAATTTTGCAATAGGACCTTGCTAGTGGATTAGAATGGGAAGTGAACATGGGTTTGGGTGTAGGTGTGGTTGATTGTCGAGGAACTATTTTTGGAAGAGTAGGAATGGGTCAAGTTATGGTTTTAAGTGTCGATGTGGTTTTAGGTATCGGTAGTGTTTTTCTTGGGTAGGGGTATAGTAAATGGATGGGTGGGAGGGTGTGTGGTTGTTTTGACTACCTTATTTTGGGGTAGTGAAGTTTTGTTTTTAGGTTGCACCTTCTTTGGTAAAGGTGATGTGGGTGTATGAGGTCTAGAAGGAAAATCAGATGGAGGAAGAGGGTGAGTTACACATGGGGATAATGGGGGTGCTTTGAAGGTAGATGATGCGGGTCGTACTTGGGGTGTGAGGGACAATGACTAAAGTGTAGTGGGTAGTGAAGTAATAGCTGAGGGTATTGGAGGTATTGGTAGTAAAGAGACTACAGGTGTGGGTGTAAGTCATGTTGTGTGCCTGGGTAGGTTAGAGATTTGTGAGGAGGGAATGGGTTATTGTGTTATTGATTTATGGATGAGTGAAGGGTGCTTGACCATGTTGAGTAGCTGAGGTTTTAAGGAAATTCAGATAAGTGTGGGTGTGATTGGTGCGGTAGGGGTATGAGGTCGATGATTTTTTTTATTTGGTTTAGGTGTCGGAATAGGTGTGGTTTTGATGTTGGAGGATGTATCTAAATCCATTTTAATAGGTGGTTGAGAAAGGTTAGTGGTCAGGGTGACCCCTAAAGTTGTAATAGGTTTAGTTGAGGCAAATGTTGTAGGTATGGGTTTGGGTTTAGATGTAGGTCAGGTTATGGGTAAGGGTGTGGTGTGAGTGCTAATGGGTATCATGAAAGGGGTTGCAACAACAGTGGTTATATTTGGTTTGATGGGTTGAAATGTGTTTGGGTAGATAGTTAAGGTATCAGCGAGGGATCTTTACATCTGTGTTGAGACAAGGAGTAAGAGGTGCCCCCATAATAAAGCCCTATCCACATAATCTAAGTGATCAGCCAAACATGAGAATGACACATTTGTGGGTAAAGTTGGTGAGGACCTAATAGGAATTCCCATAAAATGCATCTTATAGATGGGGAATTGGCCAAATTCATCTTCCATGGGTAAGAGATCCAAAAGTAGGTCTGTTAGATTTTGGGTACCAGATGGAGAATGCTCGCCGAGAGGAAAAGGTATCTCAACCGGGTCTATGATGGGCAAAGGAGATGATGGGGGCTCCTCTATAAATGGAGGAATGGATAGGTGCTCCATTGTGGGTGGAGGAGGTAATGGGAGCTCCTCTATGGGTGGAGGAGGTACTGTGGGTAAAGGTTCTCTAAGTGGAGAAGCCAGGGGTGAGATGGTCTCAATGTTAGCGGAAGACCCCTCTATAGGTGATGAAGGAAATGAAAGGTGTTCCTCTGTTGGTGAAGGAACATGGGAGGTAGGTTCCAATGCGGAAGGAGGATTTTGGGCTAGAATTTTCTCTATGGAAGGGATGTGAGGTAATTGAGAGGCAATAGGTACCTCGTTAAAGATAGCGCGAACCTCATGGGTATGGGTATCATGAGTTGATGTCTCACTGGTTTGATTGGATGAAGGGGCATGGTTGGGGAACGGTTTTTTGAAGATTTGTAGATTTTGGTTAGGGGTGGCATTGGGATTATCCACAATTAACTCACCTTTCTCAAGCATTTCTTGGATAATTTTTTTTAAAGTGATGCAATTTCCGTCACTATGACCCTTTACTCGATGATAGTTACAGAAATCATGTTCTTTATACCATGCGAGCATGGGGCAAGCAGGGTTAAAAATAGTGTGTGGATTTATAGGTGGAAGGGTGATGGCTCCAGCTTTGATAAGCTTTTTTAAGATAGAAGAGTAAGGTTCCCCAATTGGGGTATATTTTTTCTTCTCTCATCTAAATTGAAAAGTCTAGATAGGTGAGAGATTAGATGAGGGTGTAGCCTGATTCGATGGATGAGTTGGGCCGGCCTTAAGTACCACTACGTTAGCGGTGCCCTTAGCTTTTGAATAAGTGGTTTGTGGTTTGGAAGAGGAAGAGGTATCATTTGACTTGAATGCCAAACTATTATTACGTAATTGAATTTTCTTCTCTTTGATGGCCCAAATCTCTAACTTTCGTGCCATAGTGAATGCCTCATCGAATGTTCGGAAGGTTTGGACCTGCAAGGTCAGGGAGATATGTCTAGCACAAGCTCATGTGGAGATCTCGATGAGTTCATTTTGTGGCAGTTGGAAGGTAAGTTGATTGATCAGGCTGCGCCAATGAGTGATAAAATCTGCGATGGATTCGTCCTCATACTAACGTGTGGAATATAGATCGGTCATGGTAACCTTCTTGACAATATTGATAGAGAAATGATCCAAGAAGGCTTGGGCTACCTAATTGAATGAGAATATAGAGTGTTTAGGTAACCCACTATACCAGTCTAATGCAGGTCCAGTGAGGGACATGGGAAAAGTTCTCAAAAGTAAGGCATCATCATGAGTGATCAGATAACACCCATGTTTGAACGACCACAAATGTTGTTGGGGGTCTTCTTTGCTATTGAAGCGATTGAATTTAGGCATTTCCCAATGAATAGGGTATGAATGGATAGGAATGGATGGGTGAATAGGCTCATTGCAAATCTCATCGTAGGTGAGAGTGTTGCAGGAGCCATAAACCAATTCCTCCAATGTCTACATCTTGTCCAACATCAATTTAATTAGGTCATTGGTGGATTGTGATGATTGGATGCCTCCTGTAGCATGAGGAGGTTGGTTTTGGGTGTATAACATGGGTGGCACTCTAGTGTATGGGGCTGCCACGTAGGGTGGTGGAGAAGAAGGTAGTGAAATAGGGGGTACATACCCGGAATGAATAATGGATGAAATAGGAGGTTGTTGGTAGTATGTATATGCGGGTGGAAGGGTTGTGGTAACCCTAGTGGAAATAGGGGCTAATGATTGTGGAATGGAAAGACCCACATTCTAAAATGGGGTAAGGGTCACCGATACTGGAGGTGGGAATGTAGCTATGGGTATGTATGAGACATTAAGGGTAGATGAGGTTTTTTTTAGGGTAGTCTTCGAGGGTAAGGTGGATGTAATGGGTGCCATAGAGGTAACAAACATGGCAGTCATAGCGGGTATAGAACCTAATTTCAAAATGACTGGGAGTAAGGTGGATGCGGGTAGCACAGAGCCAAATGGGGATGACGTGGAAGTGGGTGTGAGATTCAGGGGGATAGATACGAGCATGTCGTATATCAACTGACCCAAGGTGTCTCGAGTGGACGAGTCGGAAAGGTAAAACTGCGAGGCGACAGGGTTCTGGTCAAGGATTCATGCAAACTCCTCATCTCTGGTAGTGATAGTAGTAGGTTGAATGGGATCCATGACTGGTGATAAAATAGAAGGTGGTGAAGGACTAGGTGGGAGTGGTTGACAACTAGTGTGGAATACGAGGGCATTTGCTTGTCTTCGGGTCAGCACCATGTGAACCAATACTGATCAAGTAGGGCTGTTTTTCTATAAATGATACAGAGAACAGTAGGAATAGGTGAATCTGGTGATAAAAGGTGGATAAAGAAGAAAATGATGGTTGGAATGTGAAACAAGCTAACCGATGACGGTTAGGGAAAATTGATGTTGGTAAGAGATAATCGGTGCCGGTCACTATAGAAAATAGACAATGAGTAAACAATGAGGCAAAAGGTAAAATCTGACAGGTATGCCAAATATGAGGATGTTTAAAACATCAATGGGAATAATGAAAGTGACAGAGACTGTGAAAAGTGGAAGAAAGTGAAGTAAAAAATGTCCTTTTGAGTAGGTTAGTAAAAGGACCTGGAACTGACATCGGTTGGGTATAACCAATGGCGGTCAAAGGTAACCGATGACGGTTACTGTGAAATTGAAAGAGTGATGAAAGAAAGTGCTTGTGAATTAAAATCTGATGTAGAATCAGACCTAGAATTCTGGGAATGATGATGATATGGCCTAGGCACACTTAGGTGAATCCGGAATACACCAGCTATGATGAGGAGTGTGCAAGGATGAACAAGAAAAAATGATGAACATGATATCTCACCTCAAAACGCAAGCCAAGCAAAAACACTAAGAAAATGTGATCCTAGGAGTGCCCTTTCTATTATGTTTATTTAGCTTATGTTATTTAGGGACTGACACATGAATTGTGAAATAGAAATTTTTGGTGAGGATGGCTTCCTACGAAGAAGGAGATCTAAAAGGTGAGCTTTTAGGTATGTTATGGTGGGGGTGGGCCTCTCTCTGAAGTATGACCCGACAGAGCAGTGAGTTGGGTGCCCACTGTGTCGTGATCATGTGATCACCTACAACTTCTTCTAGGTAGGATTTTGTTTAAGAATGTATGTATTTTGAATTTTTGTGTGGTTTAGTAAGACTCAGATAAAGAGAAAAGGATAGAAGTGCTTTTCTATGATTCATTTGTCAACCATCAGCTGGTCATGACTTCCAGCGTATAGGTTGCCCTCAATTAATGTGAGCTAATGCAATAAATCAAAATGGAATGCACTTGTTTTTAAACCCAAATCAAAAATGGGAAATTGGATGACACAATAAGATGAAGAGGAAGAGGGATTCTCTTTCACTACAATGCAAAAAACATGAAGAAATGATTCCTTTTAATTACACCAAAAGAAAAGTTTCCTTTAGAGCAAATAGAAAGGAGAGGTGGATTACCAAAGAAGAAAATTAGTGTGTATGCTTTTTAGAAGGGAAACAAACACACAAGTTTTTCCTAGGAATGAATGAAATGCAAGGAACCCCAGATGGGTCCCAACGGGAGTGCCAAAATGTTTCACCTATTTCTTAGATTGTTTCTTAGAAGCGTTAACAAAATGGATATGGTAACAGGCATAGGAGGAATACTTGTTCAAATGTCGGTTGATGGGTTGTTGCGCGCATTTGACTTCCGAATCCACAACTGATCATGAGAGCTTCCTTTTGGCTAGGAGGAACTACTTGTAATGAAAACAAGACCACCAAAAGGAATTAAACAATATGGGCAGTGAACTGCCTAACATGTGCTAGATCCAGGAAGTGTGATACTTCCTAGACGGCTATCAAGCCACTATTTTAAACAATTCAATGTTGTAAACAAAGTAAATCCTATTGTTATTTTAAAATGATTTAGGTATCTCACTTAAAAACACAATAAGAAAATATATTTAATCTAACAAGCTAAGCTAGAATAGAATCCAAAGGTCAAATGATTGGTTCTGGGTTCTGCAAGTTTGGCAGAGGTCTCGGGTAGATCACAGGTGAGTGAGGGTATGATAAAATTAGGTGGGTAGGTCTTTGTTAAGGGTTGTGTGGGAAAACACAGAGACCGGTGTTGATTAGGGGTGACCAATGGTGGTTAGATGTAACCGATGTCAGTTACTGTCAGATCTAGAAATGTCACAGAATAGGCTGGGGTCTCCTTTGTGATTACACAAAATACGTTGGTTGGTTAGGACGAGGTATAAGGTGACTGGAGTAGGATTTTGTGAGGTTTCAATGGGTATACAGAGGTGAAAATATGGAGAAGGTCAATAGGGAGCAAGATAAACAACGGATGATAAAATGATGAAGAAATGAAATAACTAGGAAAGTATGATGTTGTACTTACTTGGGTTTTGTTCCTAAGTGTCTGTGTGTGAGGGATGGTGGTGCTGACGATGATTTTGAAGGTTGCAAGCGATCACCAACTGAAAAAAATATTTTGTATGGGCTGCATGTACACTCCTCTTTGCTTAGATAGATTAGATCATGGCTAGGATGGCTGTGCAGGAGAAGATGCTCAATCTCCCTCCTTGGATTTGAGTTTTCACTAGAATTGGCTCTCTGAAGATGCGTTATCTCTGTAAGATGTGGTCTTTCCCGTCAAATTTCTCCCAAAGTTTTCCAACTTTCTTACAACTTACAACCTTGAGAATAAGGTTGTTTTGGGGTTAAAAGGGGTAACCAACAGTAGTTTGGCTTAACCGGCGACAGTTAGGGGTAACCAACTTCGGTCAAGGTGGGATTTCCTAGGTTTACCAAACTAGAGAGATCCTCTTGATTTCCTTGGATCTCGTGTTGTTATCCCACGGATTAGAATGGGAGCTTCTTGTAAGCATGTGGGAATGTGGTTAGAGGGAATGTAGGGATTGATTTTTAGGGTTTGGGCAAGTCTTAGTTAGTTATGGGAACTTGCTAAGAATAGGTCTTAGGTTGAGTTGGCTTGGTGAGGTGTCTAAGTGAACTGCATGTGTGGATATTATTTAAATAATAAATATAGTGAGGATAATGCATTAATTTAATTAAATTAATATTATTGGGGTGAAGGGGGGTCATGGCTAGGTAAATGTAATAAAGGGTGCTTATATGTCGAGGGACAAAAGGGGAGTGTGACCTAATTTTATTGTCTACAATACCAAGGCTTGAGACATAGATCTATCACCACTTGAGATGAGATGGGAACAACTCTTTGTAATTACTTAGAAGATGAGTCAGATCATCTATCTTTGATGGAGCAACTCACAACAACAAAGAGGGCATTGAATGAGTAGGAAATTTATTTCAATATCATATTCTAGAAGACTTTGGATAGAATCCATCTTGAGGTAAGGCCTACAGCTTAACATGTTTTCTGATATTATCTAAAGGTGCTAAATAGTGACATCTCAGACATGATTCAATCCATGTGAGGTGGTACTTTACCAACTGCTTATAATATTTCATTAAGGGTAGAAAATAGTCTTATTTAGATGGGAAAGTTAGCTCCTAGACCACCTATTCCCTTATTCCCATAAATGTCACAAGTTCCCTAGCCTTCTGTTTCCCTTGTTCCTATTCTTGAGAAAACCGTGCAACCTATTGCATCTACTTCCTACTCTACAGTGTAACAGAAAGAGGATGAAGAGATGAGATCCTTGATCAGGAACTTGTCAAATAAAGTCACATCTCTTGAGAAGCAGCAAGTGCAATCCTTAAAAAATAATTCCAATCAAGTGCATAGCCAAAGAAATCAACCTTGGAGGAATCAATATGCAAACCAAACATATGCACAGAACCAACAACATGATAAATGGCATGCTAATGTACATCTACCCTTGCAAGTTGTTCCTCCCGTGCCTTCTCTTCCAGCGCTAGTCCAAGTATGGAACTTGTTCCAGTTTAGGACAATTTGTCACAAGAGTCTTAATGGTGCTTCCCTTGCAACATACCTCACAACCAGTATCCTTGCACTAATGTTGCATGCACACAAGCCTTTATTATCTAAAATTCCTCCATCTGTGAGCCTTCAATGAGCGCACCTAAAGAAGAAAACCAAGAAAGGTCATAAGCTCCTCTAAATGAAAATATGATGTTTTTTGGCACTAAGGACTTTTGTGAAATCAACCAAGCTGCAGATGATGCAAACAGATTGTGCACCTAGGTTGCAGACAACACAAGATACAAAAGGACAATACTAGATTCTGACATGTAGGTCACAATTCTAGCAATACAGGTCAATCCTCATAAGCGTAAGGAATAAACTAAGACATCCAACAGTAAAATTTCACAAGTTCCAGCATGTGAGGTCCCACACAAACCTCATCTGGAAGTGGTGCATGCCCCTCTTTTGGTAGGTCAAGCCTTTGTTTCAGCTAAAGCTTCTACCTATGCACCTGAAAAAATAAGAAAAGATGTTGTTGTGCCTGAAATGCACAAGTCAATGGGTTTTCCATTCATCATTATGGATCAAATTAAGAGGAAAAACATAAATGTCACAATGTGGGATGCCATGACCTTTCCATCCCAACGTAACCTATTACACAAGGCTCTGGCCCAACTTTCATGCATTGACCCAGTTTTTCAAAAACCGCATGCTTCTATTAATATCTATCAAGTAGAGGAGAAGAAAGTAAGTAATGTTGCTAAAACCCCACCCTTTTATATGTCCTTGATCATAGGAAAACATCTAGTGCATAATTTCATGATAGACTCAGACGCTCATACTTTTGTTATTCCCACGAAAATTGTTGATGTCCTAGGTATTAAGTATAAACCCTTGTCCAAAGGAGTCCAAGAACTTGATGGCTCAATTGTCACTACCTTAGGATTCATTAAGGATCTTGAGTTAACCCTACATGCATGTCCAAGACTTACCATAACTCAAGATGTGTATATTATTGAGATACCTCCTTTGTTTTCCCTATGTCTATTAAGAGAGTTTATTGTAAAAGTGGGTGGTTACTTGTCTTCTGGTTGGTCCCATATGTTACTCAAGATAAGGTATGGTACCCAATTTAGCATACAAGCTGATCCAATAGTTTCCTATCATGTAGAGTCATATGTCCCATCCCCTCTCCAAGCTAATTGTTTAATTCAAGAAGAACAAGTTTCAATTTTTGAAGAACAGCCTCTCATGCCTCCTATCCTAGACTTAGTGTTGGATGAATGGGAAAAGAGATACCATAAATTTGATACATATGCTGAAGAGATGGAAGATTATGAAACTAGGCTCGATACTTATTACATCCTCGAACAATAAGTTATTTTGTCGCGCATGCTCAAGAAATACCAAGATGAACCTGGTCTATGGAATTTATACTTTGATGGTTTTAGAAACAGAAATGGCACGGGTCCACGAGTTTATCTTATTTCTACTAAGAATGAGAGGTTATTTTTCACGCACAGGTTTTGGTTCACATATTCCAACAACATAGCAAAATCTGAAGCATTGGTGCATGACATTGTCATTGCTAAGAAGAAATGGATTAAGGCACTGCAAATATTTGGGGATACAGAATTGGTTATCCACCAGGTCACCAAAAAATGTCAGATAAATAATAATCTTCTCAAAGAGTATAAACATACATTTTGGGACCTCCTTGAGAGCTTTGTTTCTCTAAATTTACAGGTGGTGCCATGTAAGATGAACATGGAAGATGATCAGATGGCCACACTTGGTTCATAGTTCTCTCCTCTTGAGGACTTTGTCAAAGGAAACACTCATCACATCAAGATGATGATTAGACCATCCATTCCCGATAACAACACCAGCTATAAAGTGTTTGAAAGTGTCACATAGATCATCTAGTTCATTTAAATGAGGCAGATTTCTCACCAAGCATGCAAGTTGACTTGCATAACAACTATGGTGACCAAGTGATTCAACTGAAGTAAAATAAGCTTCCTAAAGGGTTGGTCACCTTATAACAAATGTTCAGCCCTGATGATGAGTTCAAGGGTGAAGAAAAGTATATGTACAATGTGCAAGAATATTGTATTCCAATCAAGATTACGTGTAGAAAGGATTTTCTACTTAGTAGAGCTTGCACACAAGAAGAAAAACATGCCTTCATATCTATCTGCCAAAAATACAGTGATATCTTTTCATGGGAATATGAAGACCTCAAATTTTTTGATCCAAATGTTTCTCAAAAATATATTGACCCTTATCCTTGTATCAAGCCCATCGGACAAAAGAAGAGGCCAGTCAATCTAAAGATAGAGCCCCTCATGAGAAAGGATTTTTCCAAACTCATTGAGTAAAAGATTAATTTTCCCATCAAATACTCTACCTAGGTCACAAATCTAGTTCCAGTGCACAACAAGAATGGTGAAATCAGACTGTGTGTTTATTTTAGAGATTTTAATAAGGAATCCTTTAAGGATCACTATCCTTTTACTTTTATGGAGTAGACTGTATAAAATTTGGTCAGTGTGTAGAGATTCTCTCTGCTGGATTAATACTCGGGCTTCAATTAGATCCTGGTTAAGGAAGAGGATCAATTCAAAATAGCATTTACAACAAAGTGGGAGACATATGCATATCAAAAGATTCCCTCTAGTCTATGAAATGCAGGCACAAAATTTCACTGCCTCATGGATATTTCCTTCAAAGTTTACATCAATGATTTTATCTTGGTTTACCTTGATGATATTATAGTTTTCTAAAAGCAAAGCGTGGATCACATGGCGCACCTGGAGAAAGTATTTGAGAGATACAGGAAGTATGGGGTGTATCTTAACCCCAAGAAGTATAATTTTTTAGTGGCATAAGGAAATATTTTGGGCCATGTGGTTTCAAAGGATGGCATCGCAATTGATCTTGAGCACATTTCAGCCATCCTAGCTCTTTCCCTATCAGCACATAAAAAGTCCTTGTAGTGCTTCCTCGATAAGATCAATTTCATTACGTGCTTTATTCCTAACTTTACAATACTCCTAAGGACAATCACCCTCATGCTCAAAAAGGACATAGCTTTTAGATGGACAATAGAAGGAAAAGAAAGCTTTGACAAGATCAAGAAATAAATTTCTTATACGCCAACAATCATCAACCTGAATTAATCAAAGGATTACATCTTTTACGCATATGGTCCTGATGTAAGTGTTGTTGTTGTCCTGACCCAAGAAAATGAAAAAGGACTAGAACAACTAGTGGATTTATTCAATCAAAAACTGAAGGATTATGAGTTGAAATATAGTCACATAGAGAAGTAGGTATTTTTCATCATGCACGCACTCGATAAATTCAAGATCATGCTCGCTACAAATCATATTAATGTGCTAGTTTTGCATGTCAGTGTTCAAGACTTCATCATGAGAGAAAACATCAGTGAGAAGAGAGAAAGATGGGTGGTAAAAATCATGGAGTATGATGTGATAATCAAGGCTACCAATCTGGTCAGAGGTAATACACTATGTACATCATGAACCTGAGACATTATTTTTTCTAGATCAAGATCTCCCACGCATAAAAATTGAACAAAGTGTAGATCATGTCACATGTGACTGGATGAAGGACATGATCACATTCCTTTCCAAGGGTGCATACCCCATGGTTTAAACAAAGCAAAGAGAATACATCTAAGGTTATAATCTATTCCTTATGTTTTAATTATTGGCCTTCTCTTCAAGAAGAATCTAGATGGCGTGTTGTTAAGGTGTATTGATGGCACACAGACTGAAAAGGTGTTAGCAGAATTTCATGATGGATTATTTGGTGGAAACTTCTCTTCCAAGACTAAACCATTGAAGATCATAATGGAAGGTATCTTTTGCCCTGCCTTGTTTACAAATGCACACAAGTGGGTCACCAAATGCAAAGAATGCACTTTATTCATGGGAAAGAATAAATATGTAGTGCTTCTCCACTGACCAATCCAAATGGATCAACCTTTTGCACATTGGGGTCTTCACTTCATAGGAATGATCAATCCTCCTTCAATCACTAGACACAATTGGGTGTTGACAGCTACATATTACTTCACCAAATGGATAGAGGCTATCACATTCAAAGAATTAACTGATTCAGTCAGCCATGACTTTCTCAAAGGTATAGTGACAAGGTTTAGCATTCCTCAAACCATTATATCTGATAATACAAAGGCATTCCTTGGTACCAAAATCACCGATTGGGCTCTTATCCTTGGGGTATATTTAAAGACCTCTTCCAACTATTACCATTAAGGAAATAGTCTAGCAGAATCAACAAACAATAAATTGATCAAGATCATGAAGCACACAATGAATATCAGCCAAAGACAATGGCATACAAAGGTCTCGCATGCGCACTGAAGAAAACATTACAATGAAGAAAGAAATAGGAACTTCACTTTATGATCTTGTCTATGGAAAGGAGGCTGCAATTGTTTGAAATTTGATTTAAACTCTTTTTCACTTGCCGAGTAGCTAGAATTTGAATGCATAGACCAGAGAGAAGTAAGAATGACAAAATTGGTTAGTCTTAAAGAATCAATAAAGAATCAAGGAACTTTTATCATGATAAAGCTAGAATAACATCAGCAAGCAACAAAGAATCAGTTTGACAGAAAGGATGGGCCTAAAAATTCCAAATTTGGGGAATTGGTCTTAAAATGGGATGCTAAAAGAGATTAAACAGGGTGTCATGCAAATTTTGATGCACTCTAGAGTGGCTCGTGTACTATCAGTTCATGCAAGGAGGCTAACTCTGTCAATTTATCTCATCTTGATGGAGGCGCACTACCAATCCTAATAAATGAGATCTATCTAAAACCCTTCCATTAACTCTGCTGCATCATTTTTCTAATATTAGAGTAGTTTCAATTCCTCCAAGTGTGTTGGAAGAACATTGTTTATTTGTACATAATTCTTTCTTCTCACATGCTTCTGCGCACCTTCTTTTTTTTCATCTAGGATTCCAATTATCTCCCAACAATTTTAGTACTTTCACCAAGATTCAGAACAAAGTTTAGAATATGTTTCAAAGTGACTTCAGGGGAAATTATTCAAAACTATGGATCAGAGGTTCATATTTACATGCTGACTCCATGTGCCCAATAGATGCTCTCAGGATACTAATCTACCTTAATCTAGTAGGTAGATGGCCCTGAAAATCATCCAAACTATTTTCCAAAATAACTCCCTAAGTTATTTGGACAGCTCATCTTTCTATTCTAGATCTATGGATCTGACATTACATAGTTGATTGCACACTCCATTTAGTCTCCTTGTCACATTTTCCTATGGCGGAAATTACTTACACAATCATATGCACTTTTATTATCTTCTATGCCTTCCATTTTTCCTCTCCCTTCTCCCTGTATCTAATTCCTTTCTCCTTGCATGCACTTTCTATGCAATTTCCTTCTTCCCAGCAGTTCATGCATCCTATGTGTGCACCTTAGACTTGCTTCACCAAGAGTAGCTAAGTTCCTGGAACTCTCACTGCACCCCCCTTCTTTACTATGTGCACATTACTTTTTTGTGATTGTTCCTCTAGCAAGTATTTCTCCGTTTCCTCCCACATGTATTACCTTCACACGCTCCTTTCCCTTTATTCTTCATTTCCGTTCCTACCTTCCTCACGCACATATCCTCTACACTTTATTTTGTGCCACATCCTGTGCCACATGTTATATGTCAGACTTTGAGTGTGCTACAAATGCTACCAATCAAAGCGTACGCCAAATGGGAGTTCAAGTCCTTAGATACAAATCATTAGAGTGACACGTGGTAGAATGACAACAAGTGGATTTGCACAATTGGTTGTCCTTTAAGCCACTCTACACAAGCCACTGTGTGTCTTACATGTGTCAAAATGGCTCTACCTGAAAACTTCATGATCACCCATAAAGTCTATGCTAAAGAACTCAAAATATGTCACAGCTCCTTGTCTTATTTGGTAGCTGCTAACATGGGCTACACTGATAGACATTTAGATTCAAATTCTCAGTGAAATTTAGTAAGTGATAAACATGGGAAAATGTCATTCTAGATCATTGAATAAACATATCTGATTGTTCTAACCACCAATATTTGATCTGATTTTCCCTCCTTTCTTTCTTCTATACGTCAAACAGATATGGGGGAAGCACATTTGATAGATTTATAGACAGATTCATAGGAATTTAATTCTTTCTATGCTGGTGGCTGTGATTTCTAATTCACAGTTTTCCCTCTCTTCTTTCTCTTCCTCTTTCATCGAATCTTCTTATATAAATGTACGAGTATAGGCTTATGGTAAAGGGTTGGAAATTTTTGGATCCTCTACGTGTTTACTAAGGATTCTTCGAATATTTGTCATTTTGAGTTACATCGACCTCTAGATCTGGTTCTTACATGTGGATATCGATCTCATTTAGTCACCATTTTAACCGACTATGTGCATTTGTACGAAGTAATAGAAGCATTTTTTTGTGGCTATTATTTCTGCCTTAACGTGTTTGTATTCCTTCTTTTTTTCCTTTCTTTTGTATTGTGTGCTTGTTGTGCCATTTTAAATCTCCTTGCAAAACCATTTTCTTGTTATATCTCATGAAAATTGATTGTGTGAATGCATTTGTGTTAGTCTATGCTACGTGTGCCTAGCCTCCCTTTATGCCTTTCTACTTTGTTTTTTCTTCAAACATAGATAGTGTTCAATCCCACTTTTTCTGGTCCTATCACCTTCCTTAGATTTATCTTTCCTTTTCATGTTCTCCTTTTATCTTTGGTACCTTTGCATCATTATCTTAGGTTTCCCTTTTAGCATTAGGAGTAGCAACAGCAGTAGAAATTCAGGAACCATCCTTCCCTAGAGGATGATCTCAAGCACAAAAGTTCCCACAACTTGGAGACAATCCCATTGTTGACTCATGACTCATATATTTCAGATCTAAGACACAAGTGAAATTTTGAGCTCTAACATTATTTGAAGGAAAATATTTCAAGAGTTGCATACAGTAGGTCAATCTTGGACTTAGCTTGAATAGTTTCTCCTGGTATAATATTGTAGGGTATAGGTGCAACATAATACATGATATTGTGCCTCATTAGAGAAGTAAATGGGAAAAAAAATACACAATGTTAAGATGATCAATGTCGTGTCGAAAGATATTACTAAGCTCTAAGTTCTTACTATACTTTAAAGGAAATAGAAAGACTTGGAACATGTGGAGATTCCTAGTGAACCTTGACTATGATGCACATATTATGATAAAGATCCTAATCTGAGAAAACAAAAATAATTAATGAAATAATATAAGTGACTAGTGCATTCAATTAAGAACAAAGATATCAATGTGCCAAACACTGGGGAAGCAGAAGCACACATATATGGATAGATGGTGATCATTTTAAAGAAAGGAGTGGTTGTTGTGTTACATGATCTTCTAAGAATATTAAAATTGTTGTTCAATGAATATATTTCAGAAAATATGTACAATCTCTTGTAGAATCTATTGGAAAGTGAAATTAGTGGAATTGTGTAATCTAAGAAGCCTATTTTCTAATTCAAAACAACGAACCTAAGGATGTAGACACTAAACTAAACATAATGCTCAGAGGATATGAAATAAGGGATGCAATCTTTGATTTGTGAAGTATTGTTAATATGATACCAATGTCTACATGGGAAGCTATGGGTGCTCCCACCTTAGCTTACAACAATGTCAATTTTAACCTCACATATTTAGGGAGAGTGGACCGAGTTAGATGACTAAAAGATGTAGAAATTCAAGTTGGGGTAAGAGTTTGAAGGGATAGTTTGAGGTCATTCATATGAAAATTAATGAGACGTAGTATCATATTCTCAGTAGAAATAAATGTTCATATGGTCATAATATGATAATCAATACAATTAAAAATATTATGAAATCACACATTATTGACTTTATTGGTGTCATAACTATGAATAAAACTGTTATAAAAGATATACATTATCCATAAAGATCCCATGTCCCCTATATACATGATATTGAGATGTGGTTCAAAGTATAACATCAAAAAATATTAGAAGTATTATAATCCAGAAAGAAAAATCATATATTAGAGTCTAGCAAGTGGGAAACTCCTACTAAAGTGTCATCTAATAATACATTTTTAGAAGAGAATTTCCATTATACAATTAGATATTCTACTAAGTCTAAGATAAGTAATCTATATGTATTTGTTCATATTGAGTTATATTATACATAAACCAAGGGATAAATTCACATTTTATGAGAAGTAACCTTATTAATTAGTGGATACTCAAATGTAGATCTTAACCCCTAGATGTATAGAGAATATGATATTATGTGTATGAGGATGGTCCAAGTGGAGGAAAAAAAATCCACAATAATTTGGGAATTTCAATTTGGACATTTTTGGTCAAATTCTAGGAAAACATGCATAAGAATATCTGAGTCACTATACTAGGCTACACACTGAAAGGGATAAACACAACATGGTTATTTGTGTAGAGAAGGAGAACCTTGCATGGGGTGAAGAAATAGGAATTTTACGTGCAATATTAAGTGGAAGACAAATGAGTGAAAGTAAGGGAGACTATGTCATAGAATGTGCAAATCAATTCTCAAATCTTGTCTTATTCAAGGATCTATTGTTGCTCAAAATGAGATAGCAAGGTGAAGCCAACAAAGTTGGGTTCATATATTTACAAATACATTTACCCTACTACCAAAATCATGGTACCTCTATCAAGAATGGACAAGAGAAAGGTGCACTTGGAGACCAGTGCTGGAATATTTTATTCAAACCTTCAATTTAAAGATAGTAATCCTATGGTTTTTTTTTACTTATAACCAGATCAAAGTACATTTTTTTCTCTAAAGAGACTAGGTGAAGGGATACTAAGCTCAACTGAGGAGATGGATTCCAAGACTTAGATGAAACAAAACAGGGGAATTTCACAACCATGAAGATTAACATTTAAACAACCCATAGGAATACTCATCATAAGGTTGATGTATGCCATAGAGTTGGGGAAAATAATGAACAATAAGAAGATTAACTAGATGCCAACAAAGGAAAGTAACTTTTAGGAATGTTTGAACTAGAATGGATTGAAACCCTTCTAGTAAACAAAGAACTATGCAATGAAAAATAAGAGCATTTGTGCAACTCGAACATATAGGAGAGAGAAGGCTAAAGAACATCACAAGACACTAGGGACAGATTAAATGCCACGATGTGTGATGAACTAGTGCAAAAAAGGATGGAAGATATATTTCTTATAAGAATGGTCAAGGTAGCTACTATTGGGGATTACTAGATGGAAAAAGAAATTTCCAAGGTTCTAAAACTACTATGTGACTGTGAAGATGCCTTCCCAACTAATTCAGTGAAATAAAAGGAGTAGATACATCCCTAGGAGAAATGTGCATTGAACCAAAATAAGGAACAAATCCCATGAATAAGATGCCTTATAGGTTGAATCCTAATGTGAAATCAAAGGTTAAGGTTGAATTGGACTTCATGGTTGAAGCAATATCAAGATATCATATAGGAAAAATATGATTAGGTGAGCCCAGTAGTCTCTCAACCAAAGATAACATTAGATATTATAATTCGTAGTGATTATAGATATCTTAATGATGTATTCTTAGATGATCCATTTCCAACTCCTGTCATGGATGAAATCTTGGAGGTAGTAGTAGGGAAAAAATTCTACTCATCCAGGGATGGATTTAGTAGCTATCATCAAACCTTGATCATGTATAAGGATTAATCAAAGAATAATTTTGCAATAGATTAGGGAAACTTTGCATATTGAGTAATGCCATTTGGGTTAAACAATGCACTAAAAGTCTTTTCTTGAGATGTGATCACAACAATTACGGATTGTATACATAATTTCCTTAAAGTATATCTTGATGATTGGAAATTCTTCTCTTTATTTAAGAATCACATTTCTAAGGTATCCCTCATGTTAAAACATTATAAAGTGTTATGTATTGCTTTAAATTTAAATAAATGTTTCTTCTTAACCCCTATAGATTTTTTTGGTCATTCTTATCTTTATTTAAGAATTAAGGATTGTATACACGATTTCCTTAAAGTATATCTTGATGAATGGACATTCTTCTCTTTATTTAAGAATCACATTTCTAAGGTATCCCTCATGTTAGAACATTATAAAGTGCTATGTATTTCTTTAAATTTAAATAAATGTTTCTTCTTAACCCCTATAGATTTTTTTGGTCATGTTGTTTGTAACAAAGGGATACTAGTAGACCAAGAAAAACTCATAGTCATAATATCGCTTAAACCACCTATAAATCCCTCGTAATGAGCACATTCTTTGGAACATACATGATATTTTATAAAATTCGTTAAGGACCATGACAACATTTTGTAATTGATTGGACATTTATTATTGAAACAATCTATGCTTGAATGGAAAATAGAGTGCCATGATACATTTATGTAAATTAAGAAAAATCTAGTGAGTGTGCCAATATTAGTATTACCTAATTGGAGAAAAATATTTCATGTGCATCTCAATGCCTTAGGTAGCACAACCATATAAATACTTCTATATCCTAGAGAAGGGGGAATTGACCATCCAATAAAATTTTCAATCTAAAAAATATCACTAGCGAATAAAAATTACACAACTACAAAATGGGAAGCACTGGTCATGGTATTCACACTATAAAATTTCATTAAATACCTCTTGGTGATAACCTACGATTTCCTTACATAACACTGAGAATTATGATATTTGGTAAAAAAATCCATTATTAGGAGGGAGGATATCAAGATGGATAATGGTATTTTAGGAATACAAGTTCAAAATAAATGTCAAGCCAAGGAAAGAGAATGTAGGAATAGATATTATTATCCACATCAACACAAGGGAAGAACACATGGAATTTGATGAAGATTCATTAGATGTGTACTTTTTAGAGTCATCTCAATCCCAAAATAGCTAGAAGAAATTGTGTAGTTCTTATAGTATGGAATTTTACCAAATCAATATTGGAGCGGGTTATTCATGAATTGGACCCCTTATATGAATTGGTATTGTTCACCCAGTTGACTAAGGATTACGCCAATGATGTCCTTCCAAAGATCCATCCTAATCAACACATTTCAATGACAAGTAGACTATACCGCCAAATTTACACCAACATCCCAAGGCTTCAAAAGCACTCTGAGAACCTTTCCTTCTTGGGTTCGTACTTCAACAATGTTATCTTCCTTGATGATAACGAGCATTCCTTTTATTTCCAACATCCTAATGGGATTTTGATTAATGTGTGGAAGGATGATGTGGACCAAAATTATGAGGCAATTAATATGTGTACACATGTTTTTATTTTTAAATTTTGAGCAATTTTAAGACTCAATTAAGAATGTTTTACGCTCACAATATGTATAATCTTTTTTCTATTATTTAGTATTTTCTATTTGCATTAAATATTTTATTTGTTGTATCAATTCAACACTAATATATAATATAATTAAATTCATCCTAAAAATTTACCTTTTGGCATAATTACATATTTGAACACATATGTCACAATAATTATTCTTCATTCATCTCTCTAAAATCTCCATTCGTTTGATTTGTTTATTGTTTTCACCCAAAGTTTATATTCTATACAAACTTAAACATGTGTATTTTATGTATGTTGTTAATGGTTAGGAGGCTTGCCATTGTGTCAGTGGTGGTAAATTTTTTGTCACTCACCTTGATGCTCAACATGAAAACAATATGAGGAATTTTTAATTATTTGGTTTATTCCAAAACAATATAGGTATTTTTACCCCATAGAAATATATTGTGGCATTGGATAAGATAATAATGTTGATTGTAGGAAGATAATAAATTTTTTTCTTTGTTTAATCTTTTATATTAGATGTGTTAACCCATATGTCATGGAAAATGTTCTTCATTAAGCCCTCTAACATATACATTTGTTTGATTTTTTTATTATAGTTTCCAAGAGTGTATCTTCTCTATCAAAGTTTAAAATATGTAGTTTGTGTACATGTTGGCGATTAGGCGGCTCACCATTGTGTTTGGTGGCATTAAATTACTAGCCACCCTCCCATAGTGTAGCCCTATCTAATATGTGTCTGCAAAAGTGATCTAAACAATAAGACATGTGAAGGACTAAAAATAATATTTAAATTTTTTGAGTTTTTTTCAACCCTTAAAATTATGTCAAAATCTATTCTTGTTATACCACGTATTATCAGTTTTGAATTATTTTCTATTTCCAATGCTTGTGTTATTAAACATGTGTAATAATGTAAGATTGTTTAGTTGTATTAGTTTAACGTTTAAGTTATTGAAATACATAATAATGTAATTGGAGTAATCCAAAATAGTTACAAATACATTAATTAGGAATGATTTCTATGTTGGCAAAAATCAAGACAAATTTTATAGTCAACAACCATTCTATGATCAAATCTCATGTTTAGCCTAGCACTTAAGAAAATTTAGCCTCATGTATTATAATACCACATGTAGATTCTTATGCAGTGTTTTCGATGACAACACTTTTTTTTTTTATGTGGGCATATTTAACATGTAGTTTCCCTTTTGGAATCAATATTGTAATGCCAAAGGCACTTTTCCTAATTGGAGTGAAGGTGGCTAATTCTAATGGGTGTCAAATAGGTGAACAACCATTATCCATTTGGTTGTTGATGCATGATCACATCTTAACCATTCATATTGGTAATAATTTAAATCCCCACATCCATTGATATGTTTCATCCATCGAATGTTTACAATGTTTTTAGTGTTAGAGCTATCTAAGGTATGTTTTCAAATTTTCTAGTAGTTATTATAAATGGAGATTGAAATGGATGAATACCAATAGTTTGATTATAAATCTTATCCCTAAATATGTCCCAAGTGTTTGACACAATGAAATTAAAAAGGGGGATGTAATAGCATATTGCAGCCTTGAATCATACAATTATAAGTTACATTTATACATGTTTCCTTTTTCATTGTATTTTTTGTAAAATTGGGTTTTCTTTCATTTCCCTAGATTTTTCATGATATATATTTACTTACAACACTAAGGCTTTACAAGGAAAAGGATTGCAAACTGGTCTGAGTAGTGGAAATTCTATGCACGACTCACGACATAAGGTCATTATGGTTGATTATGTGTTTTATGATTATTTTTTACAAGCGTGCTCTAGAAGATAATATCTAACATTATCTTTGTAAATGGTAGATGATGTGATGAATGGTGGCCTATACATATAATATTATTTTGTTCATAAATGTATGGTTTTTTAGCCATCCAAGTGGGTCCTAAGAGGATTGGTTTCCTTTGGAAACATCAACAATATATCCATTAATGTGGTGAAAAATGGCAGGTTCAGATGTTTGGCTATAACTATGACATCAATAGTTTGAATCTCATCAAATAAAAAATTGTAGTTGGGTTATTGTACATCTAGAGGTGAGGTAAGAAAACTTAGGAAAGAAAAAGGGTCATGTTGTAGGCAAAAAGAGGTGATTTTGTAAACATGGGAACCCTATTTAATAAAAGAATACGGTCTCATCCATGGCTGAGATTGACAATCTGGCATCTTATCTCTCTCACCCATTTATTATCCTTAGATAGACCATATTTTTGGAGAGCCATATTTATTGTTAAATAGGCCAGTATTCTTTTAATATAATGGGTAATCCAGCAATACACCAACATCACTACATGTTCCCTCATCTTCGAGATAATAAAAGCGTATGGTTTGGGAATACTTGGTTCCGAATACCACGGATTGTGAAGTGAAAACTTGAGAAAGGAATCGTAGTTTTTCGATGAAAATAATGATGAGATTCTCAATGTAGCATTTTCTATAGTACTCCCACTAAAACATTATATGAATTCTCTAGTATTCGTATTTTCACTTCAACATTGTGACGAGTATGCTAACATTACATCTCCCCCTCCATAATTCATTACCCACATCACCACGATCAAACTATGAAATCTCAAATAAGTACAAAGAGATATGATAAATAAATAAAATTATAATCTACAAATCGATAAACTGAATTATATCATATGAATGAAAATATTCAAACGAAAGTATTCCCTATTTATAACCTTAGATGAGCTATAGTATCAAACGAGGACCAAAAAAATCAAACAAAATTTTTTTTTTTTCCTTTTTCAATGCCTCAACCATTTATTATGTTGATAAGTTTTTCCAATTGGGTGTGTTAGTGGCCTTGTCTAACATGCATCAATGAAATGGTTGGATAAGTTGGGGAAATGAACGATCAACATTTTTTGTCGGTGATCAATAATAAATGTCGTTAACAAGACCATTGGTGAGGGAAACCATAATCAATTCCTTACTCACTAAAGATAAACTCTAATCGTAAATCTTTCTGTAATCGCTAACAAAAGAAACCCAAAAACACATAGTTTATGTATCTAACATATCCAGAATTTGGAATTCAAAAATATGCAAGTTTCCCTATTTATAAGAGGTGGTGAAGGAGAGTCTATGATGCGACTAGTTGGCTCACCTCTCCACTCATGGTGCCAATGGGGGCCACTCAAAGAATAATTATCATTATCCTCTATTTTTCAGATGATCCAATGGGGTAGTCATTATAACAACACTATCATGTCGTGTGTTCAAACCTTGATGATAACATTGCTAGTAGTGAAATTTTTGTTGAAAAAGTGGCAGTCGTGAAAACCTTGCTTGGTATGGATACACATGACAATGTTTCAAATTTAATGATTGTTAAGAACCTGGAATGTTGAGGAGGTAGTTTCAAATAAAAATCAACTAGGAAAACTATTACAACTGATATTTTTTGTTATCTAGGAAAACATGGATGATGGCCTTAGATAATAGTCTATAAAGAAATGGTTCCAAACAACATGACCCACCATCCTTTATCGCTATCAAGTTCAATTACTATGTTGATTCAACTTAAGATGTCAAGTTGATTCCATATTTCCCTATCTCTAAAGTTTCCTAAGACATGTGGAAGCAAATTTCCCTTAAATTGACGTGTGCACTAACTACTCACAAATCATAAGGGTTGACATTGCAAATATCAACAATTGACGTTGGTATTATTTATCAACCATTTCTTTCTTTCAAAGATACCTCCAAAGTACATTTCTTCAGTGATCTATGCACCACACCCTCTTTCTCCTTAGAACTATTGAAAAAAAATGGCACATGATTCATATATGCCTAATCATAAAAAAGAAGATTTTTGTATGGGTTCGCCTAACATTTTCTCCACTAGTATAATTCTCATTTTCTTCTTCATCACCATTTTTCCTCCTCCAACATTTGTTCCCTCAAGTTTAACTTCTTTGATGAATACCCTTCAGTGTATCCATTGCACAATCTATGTGTGATTGTTATTTATATTTATATTTAAATAAGAGAAGACCTGAATATTTCTATTCCAAATATCATGTGTACCTTCACAAATAGGAATAAATCAAAATTATATGCCAAGAAATTTGTTGAATAATTCTCTTTAGTGATGAGGAGTGGGAAATGAGAATAAGCTTAATCTGACATGAAATGTCATTACATCATGGAGTATACAACTTATAGTGACGTCCATATCAAGTATGTAGACATCGTGTGAGTTGAAAAATTACCCAAATTGTTTAAGGAGGCAAGGCTTGAAAACACAGTCAATTTTTTTATTCAAATTCATGGTAGAAGATATAACATCAAAAAAGAGTCAGAAAATCTACAAGATTGATGAGACAACCCTTGTGTATAGTTAGTGTTAGAGTGATAACCCTTTATTTCAAATATTGATCCCATACACTCTTTAATCTTGTGACCATTATTAAAATCTTTTATTCATTCATTTTAATAATATAAATATGCAGGTTTGGGTACCTCATTTTGATAGGCCAAACACTTTGGTAATTTCGGTGGCTTAAATATGTCACATTGCTGGAGGCATTCCATATGAGGAGATCCATACTAGAAAACATCAAATTCTGGCATGATTTTTTCTGACGACGCATATCTGGTAACACTGATTATTACATTGTGAGGTAGATCTTATTTGTCCACTATCTATGTTTTCTGACATTTTATCCCTGGCAATATTTTCAGGCATGATTCCCAAACATTTTTCTCAATGTATTTTCATTTCCCTGCATTTCCAGCTTACCAAAAACCTTACTCAATGAAAACGAAGAAGCATACATTCCTAATTTTTTTCTCTAAGTCCCTACCATTTTGGAAAACCAAAAATCGCAAGAATGGAAAAATAAAATCCCAAGCTACGTGCAGGGTACCACAAAAAATTTAGAAAATATCTCTAGAAATAACTTCCTCTGTGTGGTTGATAAGATTACGAATTTGGAGCATTGAATAAGGGATTTCTACAATGAGGAGAGAGACTGCAGTGGAGAAGTACTTTCCTCGATGATGGCTTGGAGTGTTTGTTTCCTTCTTGAATTCTTTAGAAATTATATTACCCCATTTCAAGACGGAGATCGAGATGAATGATGTCTCTTTCGCTAGCATTTTCATCTAGATTTCTTCCCAGAAAGTGATAACAAGATGTAATGTGGAAATCCTATGAGAAAAAGAAAGCAAATGTTTTAAATAGCGTATGGACATCCACTAGAGAATGTACGATTTCCAGATATAGTTTCAAGTTCCTTAGTAGATTTTTATGCAAAATGTGGAAGTATGCACAAAGTTGTTTGCAAAATGTGGTGCCAACTGCAACCAACACAAGGAAAGACACAACCACTATAGAAAACACACACAAAATATATCTATTATATTGATTCAAAAAACTTCTTACAAATTTGGAGCTATGGTTTTTGTATATTATTTTTTGTTTCTCTTACAATATTCTCTCGAGCTTCCACTATACAAGTTCTTATTTGAACATTCTTTTTGCTCTGCCTGCTCTTGCACAAGTTTTTTGTTTTCTAACTGCTCAAGATGTTGCTCAATCTTCCTCTCTTTATCTTATTTTCATTTCTCACGTATCTATCGTTACTTAGATTCAAAAACTACACATGTATATTTAATTGTGAGTTTCTCAAAACGTGATAACATCTAACACAAACCCAAAACCAAAGTTCATTTTGGTGAGTTATGCAGATTTGACTTACCCACCACCCACGCAGACTTAACTCCTTTCATTCTGCGACTTTTCCTTTATATGCAACATTTTCTCAATGTGCGGCTTTTTCTTCAATGTGCGTATTTTTTTCTATGGAAAAAACCAAACCCACACATCACTATCTCTCACACTCACAACTTTAAACACTCCTTCATACAATGAATTTATATTTCCTTTGTCCCGCGGCTTATACCAAATCTTTTTCTTTGCAACTTCTGTGGCTCCTCTTTGTTGCACAGTTTATATCTGTTATGTGGCTTTTTCCTTTGTACCGTGGTTTTGTCAGGAACTCCAAAATGCAAACGGCCAAAAAACATAAAATAAATATGTGTCAGAGGGGAGGTTGGGAGTGAGGGAATAAACAAGTTTGAAAGCTTTCATGAGACTAAATATTGTCAGACACAATTAATTCTAACACTCCCTCATAATCTTGAGTAGAATAATATTTATTCAAGGATAGACATTGATTTCTGGAGCTATGTAGTCCTTCATCCATGACATCACGTCTTGTCCTTAAACACTCAAATATTTATTTTGAAAGTGGTTTGGTGAAAATGTCAACTAGCTACAGCTCTTACTTACATAATTTAAGTTTGATTTCACCATTCTCAACTAGTTCACAAATGAAATGATATCTGGTTGCAATATGCTTGCTTCTACCATGAAAAACTAGATTTTTTATAATGGAATTAAAGACATATTATCACAAAAAATGATTGAACCTCTTTTTTTATTTTTATACAAATATGAGAGGATTCTCTTCAACCATATCATCTGAAAAGCGGCTGAATTTTCTGCAATATACTCTACTTCAGCAGTAGACAATGAAACAACTAACTACTTTTTCGAAGCCCATGAGATGGCTCCTGATCTAATATTAAACACATAAAATGATGTGTTCTTTCTATCATCAATAAATCCTACCCAATCACTATTTGTGTATCCAACTAATTGGAAATCATTATTAACAACATACAAAATTCCATAATTCCTTGTACCATTTACTTACCTCAAAATACACTTACTTATTTGCCAATGTGTTTCCTTTGGAGTCTCCATGAATCTATAAATTAAGCTAACTGCATACATTATATTTGTCCTTGTTTTAATTAAGTACATTAGACTTCCTACCATGCTTTTGTACCTTATAGGATCCACAATGTTGTTGTAATCTTCTTTTTTCGATTTCAGACTTATCTCTGCTAGTGTAGATGTTTGTTTACTATCCAACATTCCGAATCTTTTCAAGATTTCTTTTGCATACTTTTCTTGAGAAACAAATATGCTTTGACGTATTTTCTTGACCTCAATGCTAAGGAAATACTTCAAAAAACCCAAATCATTCATCTCAAACTCCTTCTTCATGGCTGATTTAAATTGATCAATTACTTTGTCTGAATTTCCAATAAAAATCAGATCATTTATATAAAACACAATAATTAAAATCTCACCATTTTCTATTTTTATTTAGAGAGCGGGATCAATGCTACTTTTTCTAAAGCCATTTCTAATCAGATAGGAATCAATCCCACTATACCAAGCCATTGGTGCTTGTTTTAGTCCATATAAGGATTTATTTAGCTTGTATACCTTTCTTTCATACCCAGGGATTTCATAACCATGTGGCTGACCCACATACACTTCTTCTTCTAATACGCCATTCAGGAAAGCTGACTTTACATCCATTTGATGAACCTTCCACTTGTGATGAGAAGTAATGGCAATAATTGTTCTCATAGTTTCTATCCTTGTTACTGGAGTAAATGTCTCATTATAACCATGTTCAAGCCTTTATTTATAGCCTCTGAAAACTAATATTTATTTGTGTCTTTCAATTTTTCCTTCAAGAGTAGTCTTGGTTTTATAAACCTGCTTGACTCTAATAACTTTCCTTCCTTCAAGAAGATCTACTAGTTACCATGTCTAATTATTTTCTATGGGATGGATTTCTTCATCCATTGCTTCACATCATTTATGATGCTTAATTTCTTCTGTATAATAAATAGGATCAGCTTCTAAAAATAAAGCAAAATTAATCATTTCATCTTAATTTTATTCATACCTTAACTAATCATAGATCTCTTGAAAAATACTCATTCGACCTTGTTGCTGCAATGAGTCTGATGATGATGAAGATGCTTCATTTTATGGTCATTTCATTATTTTTTGGTTGCTTCCATTTTAATATTCACCCCTTTGAGAGATGGATGTCCAACTTGGTACAATGTCTGTTCTGACATTTATTACTTCAGCAACATTAATTGGTGCATTTGTTTTTACTTTTGGTTGTTACACTTCGTGTGGATCTTCTCAAGATAATTCCTCAATGAATTGAACATCTCTATTGATTATCAACTCCTTTTTCACTAGATTATACAATCTATATTCTTTTGATTGCTCACTATATCCAATGAAAATGCATTTTTCTCCTTTGTTATCCCACTTAGATATTCTTTGCTTAAACTTCAAGTGTTCAACACATGGTTTTCTTCCACTCCATGGTTCTTGAGGCATGATGTTCCTCAAACTCTTTGTAGGACACCTATTTAGCAGATATATTGTTTTCCCAAAAACTTCTGCCCAAAATTCATTAGGCAATCCTTTAGTTTTCATCATGCTTCTTACCTTTTCTTAAATGGTTATGTTTTTCCTCTCTGCTACACCATTATGCTGAGGTGTATACCTTGTGAATTATTTCTTAATATCGTGCTCCTTAAAAAATTTTAAAAACTCATTTGATATAAATTCTCCCCCTCTATCAGTTCTCATTGTCTTTATATAATGTCCACTATGCTTCTAAACCATGGCCTTGAAGTGTTTGAATACTTCAAATGTTTTTGATTTATTTTTCAAAAAATAAATCCATGTCCTTCTACTGAAGAGATCTATGAAAGTGATGAAATACACATTTTTAGAAAAAGAGGGAATCTTCATGGAACCACACAAATATGAATGTATCAACTTAAGAGGTGAGATTTATGTCCATGATTTACCTGAGGGAAAAAAATTTCTATGTTGCTTCCCCAATATACATGCCTCATAAACCTAGTCTAGTTATTCAACATGAGGCAATCCCTTAACCATTTTCTTTTTAAAAAGTACATCCAATCCACCATAACTTAAATGACTATACTTGGGATACCAAAGAGTGGATTGATTAATGACTATTCTTTTGAATGTTATTGCGCCTACTACACTCTTGATCCTTAAAGGGAAAATTTTGTTTTGTGTCATCTACACTATTGTAATCATCTTGTTGTTTCCACATTTATCAAATATAATACATCATCCATTTTCAAAATCTACTTTGTATCCATTTTAGAAAATTCGTCCAATGCTAAGAAGATTATACTTCAATCTTGGCACATAGAAAACATTAAGTATATGGTTCTTGTCTCCTTGCTTGGTAAGAATGGATACAATTCCTTAACCCATCACAAGAATCTTATTGTATGTTCCCATCTTCACTTCACATCTGATTTCTTCATCTATATTATTAAACACTACTTTATTTCAACACATTTGATTGTTGCATGCACTATCCAAATAATATACTTGTTTTTTTCCTTGATTAGCTACATTGAAAGTTAGAAAGAAATTTACATTCTTTTCATTCTTCTCTAGTTCAACTTCCTTTGCATTAGAGAAGTTTGCATTATAATTATGATTTCTAAAATCACAATCTTTATTTCTACATTCGCTAGCATAATGCCTGAAGTTTTTGTAGTAATAACATTGCACTTTGGCTTTTTCATACCTTTGTGAACAACTACCCCTGGAAGTGTTGTTTCTCCTTCGTCTACCTCGACCTCTTGGCTATGACTCTTGTTGAATCTATCTTCCACCTTATTTTTGGTTGTTGAATCTTCCTCTTCCTCTCTTGTATGCTCCTCTCCCCACACCTCTTGCATTTGTATTTTTTTAAGGCTTGTTCATGTGAGGAGTTGATTAATATTCTCATCCTCTATTCATGGGTTTATAACAAACCCATCATCTCATCAACTTTCATTTGCTTCAAATCCCTGGGCTCCTCTATTACAACCACAATTGGATCAAATATGGCTGGGAGGATTCTTAATACCTTCTCTATGATTCTAAGTCCTCCAACCACGTCTCCATTAGTCCTTATCTCACTTACTATGGTCATTTTTCTTATGAAGAAATCATTTACTGATTATAACTCTTTCATGAGAAGAGTCTCAAACTCTCTTCTCAGCATCTGCAATCTTACAACATTCTACAAGGTATCACATGCTTGCTTGGAGTTTATAACTATTGCTATTCTAGGAAAAACTAAATCTCTGATGGCATTCTGAATATAGCTCTAATCCTTTGCATCATTTCTTCTATTTTATTTCAAATGAATCTTGTGTTTGTGTTAATGCATTGAATGTAGCCTATTCTGCTACCTCTATATAGCCTCTATTGGGCCACAAAATAATGGCTAAGTACAAGAAGGTGTGTGGGCACGTGAGACTAGTATGGATAAGGGCACACAGGTTGAAGGGGCACAAGTAAGGGTTCTTGCATGGTTTTACAGAACACACGACGCGTGTACAAGGCAAGTTAGGTTTTAGACTTAGCCATATTCGGTGTCCCAAGCAACACATGAGAAAATCGTGACCCATCTAGCATGAAAAGTGGATAAGGTGTCATCCTGGCAACTGCAAGATCAAAAAGGGAATATTCTATGCATGAAATGGAAGGTTCTAGAAGAACATCATAGCATATAGTGAAGATATCATATCAAAGGAGGCATGCTCCATTGGAGGACCACCTAGACACTTGGCAGGCAATCTGTTACCTCAGAAGGCATGGTAGTGGAGGTAGAAAAGCTATATATAGAGGTGCGTGGACAGCAAAAAAGAAAAAGAAGATAGAGAGTGATTAGTGTGGTAGACTGGTGGAAGAGAGAAAAATATCTGCAACAATATAATAGAGAATTATATGGGCTGGGATTAGAGAAAATATTGGAGTGATGGCACACTTAGAGGAATGGGTCTATATTCATCTTTGTAATGTGATGAACATAGTTTAGTTCTCATGTATGACTTGGATCTACATGGTTATATGAGGGATGTAATGTGGTTAGTAAACATGTTAATATGAATATAAGGCTCTATTTTGAATCATATATGTGTTCATGAGTATAATCTTTATGCATTTCCTTTTTGTATGAATCATTTCTACATGTTGTTGTTATTTCTCTTTTCTGGATGCAATGAGATGAAAACTCATTCTATGTTCTCAGAATGTTGCACGGTTCTTTTCTATTCTTTTACACTTGATTATCTTTCATAAGATGATGTGTTCTCACAAGACTTACATAAAAGAGGGACTCGGCACTCGTGCATGCCTTATGTGAGTGCCTAGCACCCATTGGGTGATAGGACGGTGCACATGGGATTATACTATTGGTCTAAGGGTATAAAAATGACTACATCTTGGTTTTGTTGCCGGGACCTCTTTTCAAAGTTGTGAGAAATGACATATATATTTATCCCTATGATGCATGATGACAGAACATTTGACCTTGGGAAGTGTTGAAACATAGTTCAAGAGCACGGAGGACAATTTTTCTCAAAGATTCAACACTAGACCTAAGTTCAATGCACGTAGATGTGTAAAAGAGAACCTATACCATGAGTTGTATGAGACATTCTTATGTTATTTCCTAGTAGAACTATATGAATGGATTTTAGCATATGCATCCAAATCAAGTTGGTACTATAGATCACGTGTATGGGTTCAAGATGATTATCAGAGGCTGCAGGATGCAGATCTGACTTGGACAAGTATTGTTAATCACTGGTGGAAAGGAGTGCTGACCAATTATACTCTTAAATACACCATTTATACGTATTCTTTCCCAAAAGTTTCTGATTTTGATTTTCTGAGGGAGCCCAAAGGATCATTTTTACATGTTATTCCTTTGGCTATGAAGATATTGGTCATGAATTTGAGTTTAGAGGCATTCCCCATGGCCAGATAAGCTTCTCTGAGCGCTGGGAGAGGAAGTTAGGGTAGAGGAAGATGGTGGACATTGTAGTTGAGAAGGAAAGAGAGGAGAGATGACTCAAGTATAGTGAAGCTCGTGAAAGGGAGTTGACTAGATAAAGTGAGGTTGCAAGTGTGATGGATTTATGGAGGCAGATGTTTTGGGAAGGAGTTGATGTTCACGCAAAGGACGTGGAAACTGAGAAATTTTTTCTACCCCATCTTTGCAAGCGTGAGAGATAAGACCATTTAGCTTCTGATGAGATTTGATTGCATGGAGAAAGGGGAGTCGCTAGCACACATCTGAACTCACCTAGCGACCAAACCCTAGAGCTTGGTTTTCCAGATCAAGGAAGAAGTTGTTAACCCAATTGGAATCAGTGGGAGTAACCAATCTGTGGCCAGGAGATAATTTCTTTTTTGGAACATCCATGGCTATGCAATCCATTCTAGTCTTTGGAGGAATTTTTAAACAAGGTGCAAGTACACAAGGTTTGAGTGTCACATCTGGGAGTGGCGTACAACACACAAATTAAAGTGGGATGAGATGAGTAGTTCAATGGGATGTTGGGAAAACTTGGTGCGACCACTTCAGACCATTTGCTGACTATAGGAGGTGGATCTGGTAGATCAAGAGGAACATGACCTAGTGGATCTGGTGGATTTGGTGCAGGAGGAAACACCGGAGGGAACCACGGCTCTAGATTAGGAGGAAAAGGGCCTCAACCACCTTCAGAATTAGTTTTTGATATGTATTTGCACTTACTATACTATATGGGTATTGAATATGTTTTAGAGCATTTTCAAAAGTGTTAATTACTATGACACGCAAAAGGGATCACTACCCCAAAGCAGAAGGCAATTCAGTTTGCAACAAAGTTACAAGGGCGTGTGCATAGTTGGTATAGGAAGTATGACCCCCGTTAGACGGTGGTAGAATACACCACATTGAAGAACACATTCTTAGCAGAGTTTCATATCCCTGAGTTTGAGTAGAAGAGCATCAACGCTCTGAAGGAGATCTAGTAAGGAATGGCAGAGAGTGTGTGGGAGTAGAATGTGCATTTCAAGACTCTCTTGTCAAAACTATGCTATGACATCCACCCTTCTCAACATTTTTAATGGTTTTTTGGAGGATTTATAACATTGTTTAGAAGGGCTCTATCACACAAAACTTTCATAGACCCATGCGAGGTATTGGAAGATGCCCTACACACTGAGGCCATTGGGAGTGTTGATACTGGTGTAAGTCATTTTCTAAAGGCTCAAATTGCTACAATGGCCAAGAAGTTGGAAAAGTTGTCTACAAACTCAGCACATGAGGTTCATAGTGGGCTTTGGTATAGAGACTGTGAAGTTGAAGGGAATGCAAAGGATAGTTTCCCTCAGAAGTCGGTACATGCTATGGCGGTAGACTATGAGATTTCCATGGGGACCATGATGAAAATAGGTTCCCTCTACTACATCACGCAATGCACAAGAATGTTTCTTACTATTGTAAGATCTGTACCCTACAACCCAGGATACCAAGGATTGTAGACTAAATGATCAAATCCGTGATGCTATTGTTCTAGGTGTGCACCAGACTAGCCTTGCAAGCAGTTCTAAGGATGAGGATTGTTTTTATGAAGGGCACACAGATGTAGGAGCACGTGGAAGAGGTTTTCACAGAGGATTTCATAGTTACAGTAACCGTAGCAGAGGACTAAGTGATTTTTTGCAAGGAACTTGTTATAATTGTGGATCTATAGGGCATTACAAACGTGAGTGTCCTGATCTGTTAGAATGCTCATGGTGTGGAAAGAAACATAAGTATGAAGAGTGTCTAAATTTTTATGAGAATATGAACCAGTAGCACCAGAAATACAAAGGCACTAGGATGGTGAGCATCAAGAAGGCCGATTCACAGTGGATGCCAAGAGTGGTCGGTGAGTCAGGGCTAGAATCTGTACTGGTGATGATGTGAGTATAGGTCACGTGCTCCAGGGAGATGCCAAGATAAAAGACACTAGTTTGAATAAAGGAAGTAGTACATGGAAAGTATCTGGACCCTTCTCATCAGAAGGATGTGTATGAAGAGATTATGGATGTGATTTAAAGTTTGCAAGGGGAGATCCAATGTCTAAAGGAGGAATCAAAGTAGTTGGAGAAAAAGAAGATTGTTGAGGCTCCAAAGGATGACCTGGATGAAGTTATGGAAGTATGTAGGATGTTAAAGCAAGATAATATTATTTCATTGCTAGGAGAATTCCTGAGGGAGAAGGTACTATGTGCTGGAGAAGAGTGCAAAAGGTAGGTTTTGCATGCGAAGCTTCCTCCTCACAGCTTTGACTATGATAAGGAGATTAATTTGAACACAGTTGGTGATGGATGGTTTCTAAGTAACATCCTCTTCAACATGGGAGAAAAGGTCAATATTCTTACCTTAGATGCCTGGCATCAAATGGGAAGTCCCATATTACAACCATCTTCGAATGTGTTGTATATGGAAAACAAGACTAAGGAAATGCCCATTGCAGTCGTGAGGAATGTAGTTATCACCATTCAAGGGGCCAAGTTCACTAGAGACTTCTAAGTCTTGGAACTTGCTAAGGAAGAAAACTTTTTAGCATTTCTTGGGCTCCAATGGTATTACAATAATAATGTTGACTTCCGGTTTAACAAAGGGTATATATAGATTTGAGAACAAGGAAGAAAGGGTGATTATCCCATTAACTGATGAGAAGTTAGTGCCCTCTATTGATCCCTTAGGAGAATGAGTCCTTGATAGAATCTATGTGCGCTCCATCAAAGATCCTGAGATAATTCATCCAACGAAGGGAGTTATCCAATTTGAAGATGCTCAATTCTTGAGTGATACCACTAGCATGACATGCAAAAATTGGGTGCATGGGACTTATGAGTTGATTGGGTGATAGTTGAGAGGATCTGTAATAAGGGTAATAAAGGCATGCTCACTAAATCACCTAGGAGGAAAGAAGTTTCCAAGTTATTCTGGAGGAGCATACCTTGAAATTTTCTTGCAAGAAATAGAGGCCCAATGGAAAAATGAGGACGAGAGAAGGGGAATGCTCAATTTTAACCTACTCAAAAATGCAGCACACTGGTGAGCTACGCATCAGGAGAACCTCCTAGAGTGGTGTGAGGTAAGGATCAAATTTTCTGTAAGGTTTTCCAGAAGCAATGTGCCCATGGTTATACAAGAATACCATGGTAGAGAGACTACCTCATTTCATATCCAAGCACGTGAGAAGGCCTGGATGGGAAGCACAAAAGCGTTACCACCTTTGTTATGGGTGCATTAGTTGTATTCCACCTTACAAGGTTGTGCACACAAATGGTATATTCATTCAGAGATGCATTGACAAACAGACAATTGGCAAGATTTGGTGGCTGATTTCATTCAAGCTTTCAAGTATAGGAGTATAAATCCATTAGTGGATAAGGCGTTTCAAGTAATCAAGCTCCTTATGATGGGAGATAGTGCTATGGTAGAGGATAGGCTACTGGATTTACTAGGTGAGCCTTATTTGGAGATATGCCTCAATGAAAAATAATAAGAGGAAGTACAAATTAAGTGTGCATGCATGGAAAATGAAAAAGGAAAAATGGTCAATGTAGTATATGGAGAAGAGATGGAGACTTTGGATGTTAACCATTCTAAATTTACGAATGAAGTCATAGATAGTTCTGATGAGCGAGCATGTGCCTACCATGAGCCCTTGAAAATAAATAAGGTTAACATTGGGATAGAGACAAAACCTAAGGAAGCTATCATTGGGGACTATTGGTCAAAAAAAGAAGTTTCAAAGGTCATTGATCTATTGCGCGAGTTCTAAGATTTGTTCCCTCATGGTTACCATGAACTCAAAGGCATCCACCATTCCTTAGGGGATATGAAGATCAAGTTTTAGGAAGGTGTGTGCCTGATTCGGAAGAGGCCTTATCGAATGAATCCAAATTTGTGTGTACGGGTCAAGGAAGAAATAAACAAGATGATAGCATCTGGTATCATCAAGGTAGTAAAAGAATCAGAATGGATAATACCAATGGTTATCAATATCAATAAGGATGGGAGGATAAGAATCTATGTTGACTATAGGGATCTAAATGCAGTATGTTTCATTGATCCTTTCCCAACCCCCTTTACTAACGAAATTTTGGAGGGAGTAGCCGGGTGCGAAGTCTACTCTTTCACGGATGGGTTCTCAGGGTATCACTAAGTTAGGATTTTAAAGGAAGACCAGAGGAAGAAAACTTTCACCACTTAATGGGGAAGTTTTTCCTATATGGTTATGCCTTTTGGATTGAAGAATGTGTCTGTTATGTTCTCACACATCGTGGTACAAGAATTTAGGGACGTCATCCATAAGTTTCTCCAAGTTTACCTAGATGACTAGACTTTGCATGGATTGGTAAAGGATCATTGTGAAAATTTAAATATGATGTTTGAGAGATGTCAGAAATTAAGGATATCCCTCAACATTAAGAAATGTGTCTTTGCTACTCCATTTGGAACCCTGTTAGGACACATTCTATACAAAGAAGTATTATTAGTGGGTCCCGCTAGAGTTGCAGATATTGTAGGATTAAGGGAGCCTACTAATTAGAGCATAGTACACGAATTCCTTGGGCATACAGGGTACTACAAGAAATTCATCAATGGATATGCCGAGATTTCCGTGCCCTTATAAGAATTGTTAAAACACAAGAGTGCCTTTCATTGGGGAGAGGCACAGTAGAAGGCATTTGACACTTTGAAGGATAGGCTTGTCACGATGCCCATACTATGTTTTCCTTCTTGGGATAAGCCTTTCCATTTGCATGTTGATGCCTCATGAATAATTATGGGAGCAGTGCTAACACAACCTAGTGAGGGAATTGTTGATCATTTGTTGTGCTTTGTAAGTAGGAAATTGACACCTGCATAATAGAATTACACAACTACTCAGCGTGAAGCATTGTATATGATCTATGTGTTGCATAAGTGTAGGTAGTATATGTTGGAAACACCATTTATATTCTACACAGACCACATGGCATTGAAGTACTTAGTCAACAAGCTCATTCTACAAGGGTGCATATGTCGTTGGGTCCTACTATTCCAAGATTTTGAGTTCACAGTGGTTGTAGAACTAGGAAAAAGTAATTCAGGACCTAACCATTTATCAAGGATTAACTCAAGGGAGGATGCGCAGAGCATTGAGGATACCATGCCTAACACACAATTTTTTAAGTTGCGGCGCACACCCTCAGACTTGGAAGATATCACAGTGTTCTTAAAAATAGGTCTAGCACCAAAAAGGATGAAGGCCTTGGAGAGAAAGCAGTTAGCAATATGCATCGCACCTTACATGATGATTAGTGGAGACCTGTATAAGTTAGGTCGTGATGAGGTTTTGCATCGATGCGTATTGGAGCATGAGTGCATGGCAATTATGGATGAAGCACAGGGTGGGATTATAGGAGGACAATATGTAGGAAATGCTACCACGTGGAAGATTTACTAGTAGGGCTTTAGTGGGAAACCATCTACAGGATTTTATTGAGTTTTGTAAGGCCTGTGATCATTTCTAGCGCCTTGGAAAACTTGGAAAGAGGCATGAAATGCCCTTTCAACCAATAGCCATCACTGAACTGTTTGAAAAATGGGAAATTGACTTTGTAGGGCCAATTTCACTAGTCACGCGAAGGACTGGTTCATGGTATATCATTACTTGCACTGATTACTTAACACGTTGGGCAGAGGCAGCACCTACAAAGGATTGCACCATTGCAAAAATTGCTAGATTTTTAAGGGAGAACATAATCAACAGGTACGATTGTCCTTTAAGCTTAACAAGTGATAGAGGTACACACTTTCTCAATGAAACAATCAGGATTATGTTTGTAGAATTTATGGTGGCCCATCATAAGACTACTCCCTATCACCCTCAACAAAATGGAAGTGCTGAGGCATTTAACAAAATACTAAGTCACACATTGACAAAGATCTATGACGTTAGAAGACAAGATTGGGATGACATAGTATTAGTCATTCTATGGGTATATAGGACAACCTACAATAGGTTGAACAAGGCCATACCATTTCAGTTGGTGTTTGGCACGGAGGCTATTTTTCCAGTTGAATTCATGTTACCATTGCTGCATATAGCACGCATAGAAGAGTTAGCTGATGAAAAATCACAGGAAGAAACAATTGATAAGTTGATGCAGTTAGACGAAAGGTGATCACTTGCTAGATGGAGTCAGAAGACAGAAAAATTAGGAAAAAAGGCATGGAAAGATCATCATATCAAGAACAAGAAGCTTGAGGTTAGGAAGGACATGTTATTGTATGATTCTAAGTATTTGCGCCATTCTAGGAAGTTGAAAGTCCATTGGTTGGGACCTTACATCATCTCATACATTCTTGAATTCGACAGTTTCCAGTTACAAGCACTAGATGGGAGGAGATTACCAAGTCATTTCAATGGGATTAGGCTGAAGCCCTGTTATAAATAAGTCTTCTTGGTGTTTGTAATAAAGCAGTGTTGCGAGTTAGCTTATAATTTCACTTTATGCTTTTCTTTCTTGTGTTTCCCTTTCCCGTTGCTTGTTCCTTTCTTTTTGTTTCATTTTTTGCCTTGTGCGCTGATAACCACATTATTTTTCCAAGGTTCTGTATGCACAGATGATTGCATATCTATTTTAGTGTGGGGCAGAGTAATGCAAAGAAAAGTATAGGCTTGGAGTACAAGTTGAGTGGCACAGAAGAAGGAAGCACGTAAGATTGAGAAAACGCGTGAGGAAATGGTGAATAATGAATTATTGTGTCAAAAAGGTTGTAACAAAGACCATGTACAAAGGATGAAGAGTGCAGGAACAACATGAGGTAGGCGAGGGCAAAAATCAGGTAAAGGATAGAATAAGTGCCTTTGACACTCTAGACGCGCGCGTAACAGTCTTTGGTCAGATTGGATTTTTGCATGCCAGAACGTTGTAAAGGATTTTTCACGTAGGATTGAGAGTGTGGGTAAGGGAACTTAAAGTTGGCTTGGTGGAAACAGCCACATTTAATGTTAAAGTATGTTGGTAGGTGGCATAGCTTTTATTGCTAGAGGGAAGCAAAAACTATAAATACAATGTCGTGAAAGTCATTATTCTATCTTGCTATTATGAATTTGAAGCACTCTTGCAAACTAGGACATCCAGAGAGAAATTTGTGTGAAGGAAGGAGAATCCTAAGAATTTAAGTGTGTGACTAGAGTAGATCTGCAAACCAGAAGGAAGGATTACACATGCGTAAGGAAAGGTTATTTGTGGTATGTCATCTTGTGGAAGGTTTTCCTAGTTAGGGTTTGGTAGCTAGGGCATGGAGATAGAAGGATTTATTCCAGGAGTTGAGCTTTAGAGTTGAGTTTGGATTGTAGCAAAGTAGCGGAGTAGAGTAAGGAGTTCATAGTTTATCCTGATAGAAAGCATGACACCCAAGAAAGTAACTGTTTCACCAAAGAAACTGAAGGGCAAGGACAAAGAAAAGTAAACCTCTATCATTGTGAGATCCAATGAAGAATGGTACGTAGAAATGCAATACCCAGATGGAGTATTGCTAGGAAATTAATGGATGTCACATCTAAGACAAATGATCATGAGTGATTCTAACCATCACACGAGCACAACTGAGAAGTAGATGACACTAGAGTTGGTCTGCCCAGCTAACAAAAGGACACCATATGGGATGCCCATATATAGTGACGAAGTGAAGGTTAAATTTGATAAGGCATGGTTATTGTAATTATATGATTTTCCTTACTTTGAAAGACCTGACAACCTTTATCAATGGTTAATGTTGCGCGTGCATGAGGATCACTTTTATTTTACAGGGCGCAAGATGCACATAACACCACATCTGATATCCAAGATCAAATGTCTTATTTGTGAAGGAGAAAGTATTGATGATGATCTGAGTGATAAGGAGACTATCAAGGAGATTGTAGCAGCGTATGACTACAAGAAGGGTTCGTGATACTTTGACATCACAGAGATACCAAACCCTATTATGAGGATGGTTGCGCGCTTGGTGACCAAGCTCAATGATTAGGAATGATGGACATAAGTTAACAAGGCATGGCTAAATGTATGCCAGAAGATATCAGAGAAAACCATCTATAACTTGTCCCCTTTCATCGCGGATGAGATCATAAGTAGTGCACAAGAGGGAGAAAAGATATTATTTGGTAAAGTCCTCCTCACCATTATCTTAAAAATAGGAGTGCTAGATGGGCTGGAAAAGTTTGTTTGGGAGTATCCAGATGAGGATACTTCACCCACAAAGCAATTTGAAAAATACACTTGTGAAACCATGACAGACGCTCGCAAGGTGCACCTGGAGAAGTGGTATAAACAAATGCGTGATGTATTCGGGGTAGAGTGGAGGATCCCAGAGTAGTTCCCCACACTCGTGGATGGAGAAGAAATTTTTTTGGTTTACCAACATTTCTGCATTGACATATTTAGTTTAACAAATGGGACTAAGGGTCCATGGTGCAAGATTCCCTTCTCCTTCATGGCGCAATACTTCCAGGAAGGGGTCAACAGGTTCAAAGAATCCAAAAGAATAAGGTTATACCTTAGTGAGGTAGACCAAGACCTGCATGAGATACGTCAAAAGCTCGTGTACCATAAAAAGCGCGTGTACATGGAGAAGTATGTATCCCACGAAGTTCAAATGATAAAACCAATAATGTTACCAATCACTGGAAGGGTTGCAACAAGGATATACCTTCGCATAAGGAAAAATTTAGAGAAATGTGCATACCTCGAGAATGATGTCTCCATCCCAGAAGACCCCACAGGAAGAAATAAGGCCACACCAAAGAAGAGAGAAAGAGAAGAGGGGTAGGAGAAGAAAATACCAAGTTTGGAGACCGCACAATCGGTGGGTGTGCCTAAAGTAATCACAAATCCTAGTAGTTAAGCATGGAGAAAGAAGTCCCCTGTCAAGGAAAAGACCTTAGAAGAATAGGCTTTGGAGCATGAAGAGCACATCACCTATGAGGAATCACTAAGGAAGATTTAACCTAGAGAAGAAAAATAAAAGGAAGAATCTCTTGTACTGGAATCCCCAATAAGAAAGAAGAATAAGGTGATAGATGAGGTAGACTCAGAAGAGATAGAGAGCTTATATGCCTACATTGGTGACAAGGATGATGAAGATCCTAAAGGAGGTGATGACCATCCAGTCTATGATATACATTATTCTGAGGAAGAAGGAGATGAAGAGGAGTATAACAAGAAATATGAGGAGAAGAATGATTAGGAAGAAGATAAGGCTCTGTTAGGTTGTGGATCCTATTTTCATGTGTGAAAGTGTTGAAGACTGTACACTAAGAGTATTGTACACTTTCCACAGTTATCTCACCGGGTTCGGGGGTGATAGCCGAAACATGATTTTCTCATATGGGTGGGATTTTGACCCATAGGTTTATGGGATGGTTTTGGCCCATGGTTTTAATACCCATGGTTTTGTAAAATCCACTTAAGCAGTTGTCTACTTATATGGTTTTATGCATATGGTAGGTATAATGTAACATTATAGATGTGTTTTGAATTTGAGTGTGAATTCTGTAGATTTTGTTGAGCATATATCCAAAATACTATGGGTATTGTATTGAGAGAGTGGTGGCTTGTAATAAAATATGAGCAAGTGATTCTTGGTGGATGTAGCCCAAATTGGGTGAACCACATTAAATACCATCTCTTTGTGTTGTGTTATTTTATTCTACAATTTTATTTGAGATCTATAATATTTTCTGCATATTAGTTTCTATTTTCGTGATTCTATGAGGGATTATTCCGCATATTTTATCCCTTATTTCCTACTAGGCTAAAGGCAAGGGGGTGAGCGAAGAAGTAAGCACCAAGAACAAAAGAACCCCAAGCCTCACTAAGGAGAAAGTAGAGATAGCCACTTAGAGAGAAGTGGAAGGCATCATGAAGAAGTTGGTAGAATAGGAGTTAGAGTGGAGTGCATATGAGATTATAAAGGAGATAGAAGAATAGAGCGTTGGGAAGGAGTATGGCAATATGAGTGGGGATCCCAAATTACAAGTGAGCTTCCCAAAAGTTATGCGAATAGGTGGGAAAGACAGTGTGCTGGCAAAAGGGTAGGGAATGGGATGCATTGATGATCCTAACAAGGTGATACAAGTGTGCTTCCATAGCACCATACCAATAGAGAAACTCTTAGCTATGTCATCATTTTACAAAGAAAGCGCGTACCCACAAACAAGAAAGATGTTATCTTTGGCATTTGAGTCCCATGTGGATGAACCTGAATTTGAGGTAGGATAGAGAGCTCTAATGAAGGTGTTAGAAACCAAAGGAATAAATCCATTGGTGAATGCTCAACATCTATCAGATGAACATGTCTATAACATGCTTAACAAGGTTTCAGTTGAAATTGAGGCCAAATTGTTCAGGAGAAATGATATAGTGAGATTCTTGGAGGAGGAACTGGAGAAGAAAAAAAGGAGCTTGTGGAGAAGAGCAAAGACCTAAAGAAAGAGGAGTTGATCAGTGCCCAGTTGAGGCGTGAGTTGAAATAAGAAAAATATAAGGTGCACAAAGTCTCTAAGAAGGTGGAGATTATTACAGATGTAATTATCCTGAAGAACCCCGATTTAGCACTGCTTGATCAGAAGTATGAATCAGCCTTGCAATGTTTGGAGGAGCTAACTCACATTCTCACAATGGAGAGGCAACGACTTGCTTTAGAATATGTAGAGGAGGCACAAGTGCACCAAAAAAAAGAAAACAAGATGAAGGTTTTTGAGATTGTGGCTGGATACACTAAGCTTCTTTCAGAAGTAAAGGCCATCGCATAAGTTGCTGAAGGTGTGTATGACAGTTGCACCAATAGGGATAGAGTGGCAAGCATATTGGTTGCTACCCATGAAATGGAACTCGAGGAGTTATAAGAGAAAAATAAGGGGAATATATCAGAAAGACATAAGATCCTAGCTGAGGTGGAGAAGAAGTCAGAAGCAATCAAGACCCTGCGATGCCTGATCAAAATCTGGTTGAAGGAACTCTACCCCCAGATCATCCGTAGGATTGATGCCCTTAAAGACTTGGGGAAGAAATTGGAGGTTATTTTCGCCACCATGAGCACAAAAGGGGAGGAGCTGAGTTTTGAGGAAGTGATTGCCCTAGTGGATGACCTCTATCAGCAAGCTTAGAATGAGGTTAACGCTTGGGGGAAGTTAGAGGAAAAAAAAGGAAAAGATTTCCCTCTCATCCTTCAGCAATAAACAAGTTCCCCATTGTTTCATTATTTCTCCCAATTCTTCATTCCTTTATTCTTTCTTTCCAACCATTGTAAGATCCTGCCATTATTTATTCTATTGAAGAGTGTTTTCGAGGATGAAGAATAGGCGTAGAGTGGGGTGATGTTCGGCCCTAGAATATTGGCCAAGTACAAGAAGGCGCGTGGGCACATGGGACCAGTATGGATAAGGGTGCGCAAGTTGAAGGCATACAGGGAAGGGTTCTAGAAGGGTTTTGTAGAACACACGGTGCACATGCAAGGAAAGGTAGGTTTTGGACTTAGTAATATTTAGCATCCCAGGAAACACACAATAAAATTGTGACCCCTCTAGCATGCGGAGTGAAAAAGGTTCCACCCTTGCGACTGTATGATAACAAAGGGAATATTCCATACATGCGATGGAAGGTTCCAGAAGAACATCATTACACAAAGTGAAGAGCTCATATCAAAGGAGGCATGCTCTATCGGAAGACCACCAGGAAACTTGGAAGCCTATCTGTTACCTCATAAGGCATGGTGGTGGAGGTAGAAAAGCTATATATAGAGGTGCGCGGATAACACAAAAGACATAGAAGATAGAGAGTGATTAGTGTGGTAGACTAGTGGAAGAGAGTCAAATCTCTGTAGTAATATAATAGAGAATTCTATGGGCTGGGATTATAGAAAATATAGGAGTGATTACACACTTAGAGGGATGGGTCTGTATTCATCTTTGTAATGTGATGAACATAGTGTAGCTCTCATATATGACTTGTCTCTGAATGGTTATATGATGGTATGTTATGAATTCGAGGGATGTAATGTGCTTAGTAAACATGTTAATATGAATATAAGGCTCTGTTCTGAATCATATATGTGTTCATGAGTATAATCTTTATGTATTTCCTTTGTGTATGAATCATTTCCATATGTTTTTGTTATTTCTCTTTTCTGGATGCAATGAGATGACAACTCGTTCTAGGTTCTTAGAATACTGCACAGTTATTTTCTATTCTTTTACACTTGATTATTTTTCATAAGATGATGTATTCTCACAACACTCACATAAAAGAGAGACTTAATGCCCACGTTTTCCTTGTGTGAGTGCCTAGCACCCGCTTGGTGATAGGCCAATGTGCATGGGATTAGACTATTGGTCTACATGTATGAAAATGACTACATCTTGGCTCTATTGTTGGGACCAATTTTTGAATTTGTTGTGAGAAATGGCATGCATTTATATGCCTGTGATGCATGATGATAGAATTTATGACCTTGGAAAGTGTTGAAACATGGTTCAAGAGCACAGAGGACAAGTTTTCTCGAATATTCAGCACTGGACCTGAGTTTAATGCATGTAGATTGGTAGAAGATAACTTATATCATGAGTTGTATGAGACATTCTTCTTTTGTTTCCTAGTAGAACTATATGAATGGATTTCAAAATATACGTCCAGATCAAGATGATACTATAGATCACACATATGGACCCAAGATGATTATTAGAGGCTGCAGGATGCAGATCTGACTTGGATGCATACTTTTGATCATTGGTGGAAAGGAGTGTTGATTAGTTATACTCTTGAATATGCCATTTCTATGTATTCTTATTTGAAGGCTTTTTCATGTGAGGATTTTTTTTTATCTTCTTATCCTCTGTTCATGGGTTTGTAACAAACCCATCATCTCATCAACTGTCATTTTATTTAAATCCTTGGGCTCCTCTATTATAACCACAACTAGATCAAATCTAGTTGGGAGGCTTCTTAATACCATCTCTATGATTCTATGTTCTTCAACCACGTCTCCATTAGTCCTCATCTCATTTACTATGGTCATTGTTCTTGTAAAAAAATCATTTACTGATTCTAACTCTTTTGTGAGAAGAATCTCAAACTCTCTTTTCAACATTTACAATTTTATAACCTTTACCTTATTGCTTCCTTGATAAGCATTCTACAAGGTATCCCATGCTTGCTTGGAGTTTATAGCTACTGCTATTATAGGAAAAACTAAACCTATGATGGAATTTTGAATATAGCTCAAATCCTTTGCATCCTTTCTTCTATTTTATTTCAAATGAATCTTCTGTGCTTGTGTTAATGTGTTGAATGCAACATGTTCTGCTACCTCTGTATAGCCTCCTTCAACTAGTTCCCATAGCTCTTTAGAGGATAACCATGTCTTCATCTAAATAAACCATATTTCATAGTTATTCCCATCAAATGTTGGGGGTTGTTACCATGATTTACCACTGGAAAATATTAGAGCTCAACCTAGAAAACAAAGAACTTAAAAGTTCCAAAAACCCTTAGCTCTAATACCAAACAATTGAAAAAAATTGGTGCCAACTACAACCAATATAAAAAACACACACAAAATATATCTATTATATTTATTCACAAAACTTCTTACAAATTCAGAACTAGGGCTCTGTATATTCCTTTTTGTTTCTCTTATAATATGCTCTCGAGATTCTGCTCTATAAGTTCTTCTTTGAACATTCTTTTTTCTCTACTTGCTACTGCAAGTGTTTTCAATTTTATAACTTCTTGAGCTTCTAATCAATATTCATCTCCTTCTCTTATTTTTGTTTCTTACTTATCCATTGTTACTTAGATTAAAAATCTACACATGCATATATAACCATGAGTTTCTACAAACATGATGACATCTGACACGGATCCAAAACCAAAGTTCATTTTGGTGAGTTATGTGGCTTTGAGGGTAAGTGCACCAAGTTGGGGGACAATTAAGTGGACATCAAATCCTGAATTTTACATTAAAAACAGCAAAACATCAAATTTAGTCTTCCGCGGACTTGAACCATGCTGAAAAGTAAAAACTATTTCATAAAAATGGTACCATTGCGTAGGGGAGACTATTATCTTTGTAGAAATACTAATTTTAAAGTGAATAGAAGAGGATAAATATCATTTTATAATTTTTTACTAATAGTAGGTCTTTAAGACACTTTTTCCTTTGAATGTTTATGTCTACGTTTAAGACTACAAAATTTGTTTTACTTATCACAATATGATAAAACTTATACCATCCCAACCGTGGTGAAATTATATACATGTTAAAAAAAAAATTATTTGATTTCAATATTTTTTGATGAAGTTATGGCGGGCAAACGGAAAGTGCTATGTTTTCTTTATGTTTTCATACCACTTTCACGGAAAAAATCATAAAAAATAAAATATTACTCAAAAAAATACAAAATAAAATCCATCCCAAGATAGATAGTGGCATATAACTTCTCACCAAAGGAAAAAAAAATATATCAATTTTTGGTCATCCAAATTGTGGGCAAATGGACTATAATCTTATCGGCGTTTTAAAAAAAAATACCAAGTCATTGAATTTGGAGTGTTTAATATAGCTAATCTTGTCCATTTTTTACAAAAATTAGTATTTTAGAAACAATATTCCGGATTCTACGATTCATATTAATATAATTTTGTCTAATTTTGAGTGTATGTATTGCTAATAATCCCTACAAGTTGATATTATGTTGTTATTTGCAATATGATGTCCACGGATGACCCTATATTTGTCCATCAACTTCCTGCACTTACCCTTGAATTAGCCACAACCTATGCAGACTTAACTCCTTTCATTTTGCAAATTTTCCTTTATACGCGACCTTTTTCTTCAATGTGCAGATTTTTATTCAATGTGCACATTTTTTCATTATGTGGAAAACTCTAGATTCACACATCACTATCGCTCACACCTGTAAGTTCTAACACTCCTTCATACTAGGGCTTTATATTGCCTTTGTCTCATGGCTTCTACTAAATCCTTTCCTTTGCGGCTTATGTGGCTCCTCTTTATTGCGTGGTTTCTATCTGTTATGTTTATATTTCCTTTGTACCACGGTTTTGTCGAGCACTCCACAATTTAAATGGCCAAAAAACATAAAGTAAATGCATGTTAGAGGGGAGGTTGGGAGCTAGGGAAAAAAAAAGTTTGAAATATTTCCTGAGACTCAAGATTATCAAACAGTTAACTATGACAAAATCATGTGCATTGTTCAACATAATTCTTCAAATTAGCGTGGTCTTATAAAGAGAAATAATTGTAGGATATGTAAAACTGGGGTTTTAGAAGAGGCCTTAGAAGCTTTCAATAAAATACAACTAGCAACCAGATTCCACACCCTTTTATAGAAACCTCCCAACCTGTTCAAACTTGGAGCTTCAAAACAAGGAATTAAAATCCTTGAAAGAAACATGGAAAGTTTATTTATTGTATATATAATTGCAAGTCCCCTCATAGAGACGTGTGTTTAAAATGCCGAAGCTTATACAAGGCATGTGGAAAGTTTTAAAAAATGCCTCACATGGACATGGTCTTACAGATCACTACAATTACTGCATGGATATGCACACAATGGATTTGTTGAAAATGTCGTAGAAATCTTCAATCAAATACAATTGTCAAGTGTAAACCAAGAATCCACAAAATGCCCCAAAGATTTATTGGATGTTATAGTTACAAGTGCCTTGTTTTATTTGTATGTAAAATGTGGACACATACATAAGGTATATGAAATGTTTCACAAAATGCCCCATAAAAATGTCATCCCATGGAATTTAGTGATTTCAGGGTATCCCCAAAATAAGTTTGTTAAAAATCCCTAGGAAACATTTAAATGTCAAAATGAGAGTTTTTGCAAATGGAGGCTAGGTATGGCCACTAAGACTATTTCACCAAATGCAACAAATGGATATTCAACCCAATCAACTCACATTTTTTAGTGTACTTGTGGGCCATGGAAAAATAAGAGATTTAAAACATGGTATAGATATCCATCAAGGTATAATAGGAAGTGTTTGTATCAAATGTTGTAGTTGCACTACATTATTTGCTCCTCCCTATATCATAAACTCAAAAGAATTTCAGACGTCATGCCTTTCACCATAAATTACAACTTCAACAAAATTAATTTCTTGAGGATTATTACCAAAGTTTTTAGTAAGTGGGTTAGCTTTATCATGATTGGTTCTACTCCCCACATCACGAAATCAAGTATAATTTCTTATAGGAATAATCTCTCTTTATAGATGAATTAGGAGTCTTTGGCTCATATTATCCACAATAACCCCCCGGGCTATTTTGGCAACCCACATCTTCATTTTTGGACCTTGGTAAAATTTGTAGTCGATTCAGGGCTAATGAATTAATTTTTAAGTGTGTCTAGTTTTCAGGATCTTCGTGCATCTCCACATGTTCCATGCTCCTTGTTCTCTACCCCCAAAAATCATTCGAGAAATCTTGAAAACTACCCAAGTGTGAAAATTTTCCCTTTAATTTTGGATTTTGGGTTTCGGGGAGCAAAATGCAATTTACATGCAAATTGTTCCTCAAACCCCTAAACCTGAAATATAAAGGATTTAGTGCATTTTGGGTTTTGGGATCCAGTTTACAATTTACATGTAAATTGTAAATCAAACCTTGATTCTAGAAATACAAAGAAAACAATGAATATCGGGTTTCAAGTTCTCAATTGCAATTTACATGTAAATTGCAACTTGATTCCCAAAACCCTAAACTAGACAAGTTGCAAAACAGTGGATGAATTCCCCCAATGACCATTTCCGGGATTCATAGGTAGCATTGCAGGGGTCGACTTCCACCAAGAGTAAATTGGAATTTTGAGGTTGTTTTGCAAGTCCCGAGTTCTGCCCTTTGTATTTCGGAGGTCAATAGGTGCAAATCAAGGTCAAAATTCCAACAGTCTCATTATTTCAGTTTTTGGGGACTCGCTTGCATTGGGACATCGTAACCCAAATGCATGTTCCATACAATGTGTTTCCTACTTCTGAAACCCGAAGGTCTACAGTGTTCAGGTTTTCGGGATTCTTCTACATTGGATCATGACAACCTAAAAAATGTATATTGCTACTTGCATTTTTATCCCGAAAACCAATGGTCCTTTGTTTCGGGTTTTTGGGGATGATTTGCAAGGTTGCAAACCCGACAGAGGCTTGATTTAATAGCTTTACCACTCACATTTATTGAAGTATGGCACCCGTAACTTCAAATGGACATAACTTTCGCCATATAACTTCAATTTTCACAAAATTGCACTTTTTGGAAAGGTCTCATCACGTACTACACCACAAAGTTTGATGAGGTTAAGTTGGTAAAAAGGAAGAAATACATTTTCCACATTAAAAGAACAATTTCATATTTCTCAAGCAAGCAAAGTGACATGGGGTAATGGCCTTAACAGGGTACTCATGGTTATTTTCAGGAATTCAATGCATCTTGTTGGTGGTTGAAGGAAAAAATCCAAGTTACTCTCTTTTCCCTTCTCTATTTCTCCCACTTTGATATATAATGTAAAATATCTCATTTGAAAAAGGGGGGATGTTCTAAAATGTAAAGGAACTATGTCAAAAAATTTCCTAAGCAGTGGTGAGTTGCGGACCTCCATTTGAGCTTGGCAATGTTTTCTTGTGCCTTCTTCTTCACATTTAATGGTCTATGCATACCTTGAAAGAAATAGAATATTTATTTTTTGGTGTTTCTCAACCCTAACTTATGCTTTGTTGCATGTCCTTGCCTTTCCATTCTTATTGTTGTATTTTTTGTATGTATTTTTTCTTTGTAGGTTCATTTGTTTGTGTTTCATGGAGAATAGAAGGAAAAATGTTGTTTTGGATCTGTGTTACTCTATCAAGCCTCTCCCTTCTCCCTTTTCCCTCATTAGAGTGTCCCCGTCGTTTTTCGGTGTTATTACCACATGTTAGTTTAGGATTTCATTTTTATGCATCCTTCTAACCCTCTCTCTCTCTCTCTCTCTCTCTCTCTCTCTCTCTCTGGTCCGTTGGAACGTGTAGATAAGGATTAGATAGGTTGTTTTCTTGCATTAGGTGTAGTGTTAGCATTAGATTTAGGTAGAGGAACCAACCTTCTCTAGAGGTTGATCTCACTTTGCAAATCCCACACTTGTGAGATCGTTCCATGTTAGCAAAAAGTAGGGATCTGTAACAAACAAATCCTAGGGTGCTACCTTTTTGTGATAACAACTTCGATAAGGAATTTATCAACAATGATTCCATTTCTATGGAGATATCATTGATCTCGCAGAAAAAAAAAACTTAGTAAGAGTAATGTTGTGAAAGCAACACCTAAATGTAGTACTTGCTCTAGACTACTTAAAAAGACTTGCTTGTTCTACTCCATTTTCAATTGTTTTTGTCACTATTGGTATTTTCCTAACTGAACCAAAACTGCTCATTCTTTATGTGAGGAAAAATTTGACTTGCCACCAATCCCTCCCAACATCACTATATTCATCATTCTAATTCAAGATTTAAAATAGTTTTCATTTTCACTTCTCTTCAGCTACAAGGGGCACACATGTTTTATGGGTTCATATATAGATGTTCCATATAATTTAAAATGTTAGTGAAGCATCTATAGCAAGATGGAGTTAGAATGCTCATAACACATTTGAAGTTGATAAAAAACATTGCTCATTTGTTCCATGTGTGTGCGTTATATTAAAATTGTAAGCATACATAAAGCACAAATTGTTTGAGAAAATGACTCAATAATATATGGTCTCATAGGATACGTTTATTTTTTATTTTTCAACATAAAAAAATAAAATCCTAAATTAACTTCAATTCAAAATCAATTTGGACATAATTTGGAACTCATGTGCAATTACTAATTTATAATTTCTTTGGCACTCAACCTCATGATTTGACATATCGTGCAAGGCCATCATGGGAAGTGAGAAGGGCAAAGTCTAAGACAAACTTATGCTTATCAATCTCTTTCGAGTGCTTTAAAACGTACTTCAACTTTATGAGAATTGAAAGAAAAAACCGGACCGATGATTTTTCTCACTGTTTGTGTATATTGATTGGCGTACTGCATATACGGCGGGAAAGAAATGGTAAGATGTGGGCCCACGGATTGGGAGAGTCGGTGGACGTTTGATACGAATGTGATTGCACCACATCAAAAGTGGGGCTCAATTTAAATGTTGTCAACAAAATTTTATATTTATTTCATTTTCCTTTACAATGTAGAGAATCTTAGTAAAATGTGAGTCGTACGTCTCATCAATTAGAAGTTCTCAAGTACAAATCACAACCATACATGGGGTAAACATAAGCACACGTTGCATATGTGATCACTTGAATTTATTAAAAAACATAAATTTACGTTCGAGCGAGACCACAAAAAGTCTAATTTATAAGTGTCTTGCAATGTTTGGTAATGTTTGCTGCCCCGATTCTGAAACCCAACGAGTAATGACATGTCTATACCAAGCTATCATGAAACCCTCTTATACAAGTTTTCTTTATCTCAAAATTTGTAAGTGCCTTGTCGAGAAATTTTGGTTCGTGTTTTGGTGTAGGCTTACATTTACTAGTTAATTGACTCGTAATGTAACCAAATTACACACACAGACATATAAATATTATATGTTTGCTCTAGTTTTCGTTGTTTTTGATGTGGAAATAGTATTTCTCAATCCGTAGGCTATGAGTTTTGATATTTTGGGTATATATACATATATAGAAGCTTTTATTTTCGTGCTTGTCTTAATTATTTTTTTAGTGTATGCATGGAGAAAAGGAGCATTGGAATGGCCTTACCTTCCAGATTTTGGAGTGGTAAAAGGGAAGTTGAAAATTCTATAAAGCTAGCCATAAATCCTGTAGAGTCACTTCTACTTGATCAATCAATTTCAAATTCAATTATTTCAACTACTCTAAACAGTCTCTCAAATTGGGCGAGACTCTCTAGTTTATGGCTGCTCATTTATGGTAGTAGTTGTTGTTTCACTGAATTTGCTTCATTAATAGGTTAATGATTCAAATTTGATCGTTATAGTTTGGTACCAAGATCTTGTCCTAGACAAACCGGCCTCCTCATAACAACTAGAATTGTGACCATGAAAATGGCTCCTTCTTTAGTGAGATTATATGAACAAATGCTTGAACAAAAATATGTAATTCCTATGGGAGCTTGCACTATTATAGGAGGAATGTTTATACAAATTCTTATAGAACTATTCGCGGAGTAGATAAGTTAATTCCTGTGGACATCTATTTGTCAGGTTGCCCTCCTAAACCAAAAGCTATTATAGATTCTATAATAAAACTTCGTGAAAAAATAGCTCGGTAAATATGTAAAGATAGGACTGAGTCTCAACAAGGAAAGAGGAATTTCACTAGAAAGCATAGGTTTGATATTGGACCTAAAGATGAAGGGGAGAAGTTTTTTCATCAATCTTATGAATCTCCATTCACATTGACTTTAGAGATACCCTCCAAAATTTCCGAATCAATTTCAGAGATACGATTTGAAAAACTTGAAAATAGATAGATAGAGTTCTCTATCTATCTAATTGACTAATGAATAATCATTAGTAGAAAGTAATGAGCAGGAAATACATTTGATTTTTTTTGCAAATGTCAAATCTTTATACAGATAATTTGACGATAAATAGTAATCAAATGCAAGGTTGATTGTCTGTTTGGATAGCCAAGCATAAGTTAGCTCATAGACCTTTAGGTTTCAATTACCAAGGCATATAGATGCTACACATCAAATTTGAGGATTGGGCTTCTATAGTCGCTGCCTTTATGTTTATGGTTTTAATTATCTCCGTTCTTAGTGTGCCTATGATGTAGCACCAGGGGGATTATTAGCTAGTGTATATCATCTTACGATAATAAAGGTTAATACAAATCAACCCGAAGAGGTGTGTATAAAATTTTTTGTCCCTAGGGAAAATCTCGAAATCTCGTATGTTCTTTGTATTTTGAATAAGTAAACAACATATAAATGATAGTGGGAGGAGTGGTTAGTGGAGGTTAATGTCAGTGGAGTGTGAGGAGATTGCTAGTATTGAAATGAAGTGACTGTTAACTTGCCTTTGTGATGCTGAGGGTTAGGGGTGTTCAAAAAGGAGCCACCTCACAACTCATTATACACAAAATATGCATGAAAGAACAACTCAAAGAGAAAGAAACATGCATTAACATAAAGACCAAATGAACATAGACTTGGAACAATAACACAACTTTATAAATATCATATTCAAAGAAACAACACCATTAGATTGATCACCAATGATTAAACCTTCTACACAACATATGGACATGACATATCCTCTATGTACTATTATTCAATACTTGTTTCACCCTTAAACAAAGTTCTTTTTACACCATTACTATGGGTATTCATCCATCATCATTATATGTTGAGCATTAAGCTTACATTGATATTATGCTCTTAAGCACTCTAAGATCTCTCCCAAAAATTGAACTACTTGTCTAAGGAAATTGGCTCTACTCATATAGCCATCCAAGACACCTCTTAAAACTTCTAATTTTAAGGAATTCAAATGAAGGATCAAAGGACCCAAACACAACCAGTTGGCCTTCTCCGAAACTCATGTCTTCAAAACTTAAATTATTCTAAATTTGTGACTTGAACATGATTGCGTAAACAATGTTGTGTATTAGACGATTATGTAATAGACGAAACATTGCACAAAGAAACTACACACTCCATAAGTTTTGTAAAAAGGACTTACCCACTCAATAGAATGCAGCTTTGTACTCCATGGCTTGCTAGTGACATGTTTCCACAATGCACGACCAAAAGAATACTCCTCAAAATGTGCATGGGAAAAACTGACTCACAACTATTCAACTATTTTTGGTTGATACAAAATTTACTATGAATTTGGATGCTCTTACATCATACACCTTAGGTATTTTTCGGAAACTTGAGCTCTTTCTCAAGAAACTGTTATGCTACATTTTACGGCACCCACAACACTTATCCAAGTCACTTATTTAGTCTTTTTACCTTTCCACTTGACCAAATACTGGGTGTACTCATTATTATGTGTCTTCTTAATCATGGTGTCTATTATCCCTTCCACTTCATCATGTTCCTTATTGGGAATCGATTTCTTCCAATCTATTTTGTTATCCTATGATTTGGGTTCATCTTCATCTTCCTATGCTACGTAGAATGGATACAAATCCCCCATAGTAAATATATTAGATATATCAGTACCTACATGCAACTCAATCTCCTAAGGATTTTGTATAAACTCCCTAATGATTCTACATGACCCTATCTTCTTCAAGTTAAGGTTTTTATATGTTCCTTTCAAAACCCTTTCTTTCTACAAATATGCCAAGCACATTTCTTTAATATGATATTCAACTTCCCTTCATTTATCATATAAATGTTATTTTTACTACGCATCCATCTTTTACAATTGATTTTGCACTTGTTGGTGACTGTCTTTCATGTGTTCCATAAAATATCCGACTACAACACTCTGATCTTCATTCTACGGTAAGTATCACAATTCCGTAAACCGTCTTAGGTTGTTTACATATATAATTTAGAATGGTGATTCCCTATACTCATATTTACATAATTGTTATTAGAAAAAATTTCCTACAATAAGCCAAATCCCAAGTTCTTAGATCTCCAACCAAATATCTAAGTAAATATCCAAGGCTTGTATTCACAACTTTTCTCTATCCATCAGTTTGTGGATGATATGTTGAACTAAATTGTAAATTTGTATCTCACTCTTCCATAATGTTCACCAAAAATGACCAAGGAATTTTGTATCTCTTCTAGACCTTATGTTGCACAGTAATCCATGTAGTCTCACAATATCCCTGAAGAATATATTTACAATATATGTTGCGTCATATTTCCTCTTATAAGCAATGAAATGTACCATCTTTGAAAACATATCCTTCAACACAAAAGGGAATAAATGCCCCTAGGTGTTACAAAAAAACCCAAAACAAATTGACTATAATTTAATTGAATAAAGAAATAAAAGATGAAATTTTTTTCACAAAATATTTGAGATGAATCAAAAATAGAGAAATGACATACACAAGATTACACAATACACATATTTATCCTAGGAAATCCTTCAAGGAAAAAAACCAACTCAGTAACTTATCTTCCTTATTGTATTAACTCAATTTTTTTACTATATAATAACATACTACAAATTTATGTTTTAACTTACTAAATGTCCAACCATATATAACCACATCAATAGGTAATTTCCACAATGGTATTACAAAATAATGGGTACTAAAACTATGGGCCAAGAATAGAACCAATAATAGCTCCCCATAAACATGAGTTATCTAGACACCCATAATAACGTAGGTTAAAGCACATATATGGTCCCAAAATCATATAAAGTATGGTCTTAATGAAAGTAACTCATGGAAAGTATACAAAATGTTTCCAACACTTTTTATTAGATAAGGTAATAAACAGGGATTGGATCCTAGAGGCCTTATAAGAAAAGATACATCGTGGTAGCACCCATACAAAAACAAAAAGTGAAACAAGACGAAAAAAGAGTTAAATATGCTTAACTCAAGAGGAAACATGTCCACAAAACCAAAAACCAATGAAAAAAAAAACTAACAGTTGACAATCCAAGCAAACATAGTTCACATACAGTCAGAAAAAATACCTAACCAAAAAATAGAAATTGAGTTTTCTTGTGACACTTGGGGGGCTTTCCCACAGTACTGGTGAAATCCTCCTACTAATTATCTTGAGAGAAATCCTTTTGAGTCACCATCCCACCTTCATCATCATCGGAACTGCTCAGGTTGAGTTGGAACTTTCTCTTCTTCAGAATTGATTCCAAAGTGTTCAGTCTCTTCTGCATTTCCTTGACCAAATAATCCAACTCAATAACCTCCCGTCTCATCATTTTATGTGAAATGAATATATTTTTGGAATCACTGATGTAGTCAATCATGTCATCCCTCATATATGAGCTAGTTTCTTCTATTGTTTGCATAATCATTTCCAGTTGTTGAATTCTACAGTTTCATTTCTCATAATTTTTCTCCCCTTCCTCCTAAAATTTTCCTTTCCCCTCAGAGGGCCTTCATTTCCACTATCTAATATGATTATCCCACTTTTTGAATACTTCCCATAGTCGGTGGCAAGGCCATAGTGTTGAAAAATTAAGGTAATCATGTCCATTTCTTTTCTACACCACGAAAATTTCTTAGTAGTTATAACTTTTGTCAAAGAATCAACATTATCTTCTATTTCCACCTTCTCTAATAGTATCGTATTCTCCTCCATTATTTCACTTACAAAATGGTATTGAATATATAAAAAAATTATTATCCAAAATAAATCAAATTATTTCATTTGAGAATGATCCTCCAGGTTCCTTACTAGAAAAAATTAACTTTGACTATCACAATCAATCCGTATAAAATTTAGAGTGAACCCAACAATGGAAACCATCCTTTGAAGCCAAACCGATTCCTTTCTTGCATGAGTAGATTTCATGTACTCATCCTCTATTGTGAATATCACAACATATTCTTGACATTTATTCATCTAACTTATAACTCCATCAAACAATTTGAAAAAATACCCAATGATATATTTTTACATATCAAGATCTCCCTCAGTTTGAATCTAGAAAACCATGTAGATTCCGTCGCTTGTTATCACTGAGATTTCCTTGATAGTAAATTATATAGTCAAATGTCCCATGCAGATACTTGATGATCATCTTAATCACATCTAATGTTCCTTTCTATGATTTTACATGAATATGCTAAATACTCCCACTACATGAGCAACATCAGGTCTAGTACAAAATATTTCATACATCACACTTCCCATTTCACTAACATATGACATGTAAGACATGTACTCAATATATTTTCAATTTTGGGACATAGTTTGGTAGATAATTATTCACCAATTGGAAAGGGAATACTGATAGGTTGACTTTCCTACATTTTAAACCTTTGCAATATCATATCAACATACTTTTCTGACTTAACCACATTTTATTTTTTACAAGATCTCTTTTAAGTTCCATTCCCAAAATAAATTTTGCAGCACATACATCCTTCATATCAAATTTATATGAGAGTTAATACCTAACTTGACTTGTCATTTCCTTATTGTTACAAATTAGCATGTTGTCTACCTAAAATAATATGATAACAAAACATTCACCTTCTTTTTAAAAATAAACTTAGGGACCATATTTACTTTGTCCAAGTCCAAGTACTAACACCTACCTGTCCAATTTATGATTCCATGTTCTTGGTGATTGATTCAATCTATAAAGATAATTATCCATCCTACACACCAAATCTTCCTTTCCTTTAACATTAAAGCTTTATGGATGCTTCATGTATATTTCCTCCTCAAGTTCACCATGTAAAAAATTTGTATTAACATCCATCTTTTATATTTCCATTTTGAAAGAAACAACATCTCCAAGAAATCTAATAGAATGTAACATACAAACATGAGAAAAATATCACCAAAATCAACTCCCTCTACCTAAAATAACCCATTGACTTCCAAGTGATCTTTATACTTCTCCATTTTCCCTTCTATATTATACTACTTTATAAATACCCATTTTATAACTAATAAGTTTTCTTCTAGGAAGTAACTTTACCAAGTCTCATGTATGATTCTCATTTAAGGAAACCATTTATTACCTCATATCCTTCTTCCAATAGCTATTTTATTTTGTGCCAAATAACTTCTTTATAGTTTTTACATCATCATCAATAATAGGTAAAAATGTAGAATACAAATTAGGAGGGCTATTACTATTAGGTTCCCTTCTCACTTGATTTTATCTTCTCAAAAATATATTTTCTAGTTCTAGATCTTTTAGTTCCTCCTCCTCTGCTTCATCTGAATATTCCTCATACAAATCTCTCCAATTTATATTTAACATTTGCATCAAACTCATACAAAGATTCACCCTTTTTTAGTTCAATATAAAATTGTGTATTATCATCCTATGGTTTTTATCCCTATGCTTAATTTTTTTGAATATTACATTAGGACTATAAATAAACTTTTGGGTTTGAGGATTCCTTATCTTGTATCCTTTTAAAACATAAGAGTGTAGATGCTCGAATTTGGAAATTTACTATTTTGACACTACTTATTGCGATTTTAATTCATGGCTAAGATAAACACCCACATCATATTCCTGTCAGGACGATGGGTGGAATAATCATTAATCAAATTTATTAAATGTTAGGTTAACATTATGAATAAATATAAATGCGCACAAATTAAAAAAATTAAATATCACCATAAAACACAATGACATAGTACATAACATGGAAAACCCCTAAATGGGTAAAAACCATGGAGAATAAATCCACTAAGTGAGAAACTTTTTACATCCACTAGTCCAGTAACTCCCTCCTCACTTCTATTCCCTGTGTTTATAAGGATTTACCTTCATATTAACCATTTGAATATTATAATATGATATGATAATCAATGACCTATGATCATATTTAAATAATTTGAAGGGTTATGTCCTTTTTAAGTGATGGAGCACACTGATTTAATTAGTTAGTTTATTAAATTAACCAACCACATAATATAGAAGTTTATATTTAAACAATAAGACTATAGATTATTCTATACTATTTAAATATACACTAAATATTTTGATACACTTAATATTATAGTTCTAACACTCCTCCTTAATATTAAGTGGGGATTCATATGCCAACATTATTTGTTTGTACAATAGGATTTACGAATCCCTAAACCATAACGGTTTATGCTAGCATATGTATTTGTGAGACTAAATTTCACTGTTTCACGTTGAAATATTCTTATACTGCATCTCTAAGAGCCTTTTATAACACAAGGACTTCCTTTACAAATAGATGCACACTGAACTATATTTTTCGTAAACTCTATCAGTTTACATCGACTATACAAGATATTTTTACAATGCTTTTAAACCAGAATAGAAGTATAGAGGAGGAGTCAACAACTGGATGACCATTAGCAGGTGGAATTTCGATGCACACTCCCCTCAATGGAAACTCTGAAAGGCCAAGCATTGAACAAAACTTGCATGAACTTTGTAGCACACACTGGCTTCGTAAATAAGTATGCAACTTAATCTTCAGTCGGGCAGTACTGGAGATCAATATCACTATAGAGAACCTTATATTAGATAAAGTGCATATGTATCTTGATATGCTTCGTTATTTAATGTTGAACTAGATTTTTAGCGAGATAAATTCAATTCTGGCTATCAATCAGAAGAGGAGTACTTCCTTTAGCTTCCATGTGCATCTCTTCTAATAGCCGCTTCAGCCACATGGATTCTTTTGTTGCTTCCATTTCACTTCTATATTTTTCTTGAGTAGAAGAAATGGAAACTGTTGGCTTCTTTTAACTGCTCCAAGTAATGACACCTGCACAAAACTTGAACACATATCCAATTGTAGACTTTCAATCTATCACATCACCAACATGGTCAGAATCACACTATCTATATAAACATGCATTGTTAGATGAAATATAATGTAAACCAAAGTTAATTGTGCCCTTAATATAATGCAAACTTATTTTTTCTAATTAAATTGATCCTGATAAGGCTACTGCATAAACCTTGAAACAATCCCTATTACATAAGTAATGTCGGGTCTAGTAATATTTAGATAAATAAAACTACCTATAATTTTCCTGTACAAAGTAGGATTAGCTTTTTCATATGCAAGTTTAGGATCAATTTTACATCCAACTTCTATGGGAATAACAATTGGTTTACAATAAAGCATATTAAACCTTTTAAGAAAATTAGTTGCATATTGTGATTGAGATACTATAATATAATTTTTATCCTGAAATATAGCCATGCCCAAAAAATGATGCAATAATCCTAAGTCTGTTATCTCAAAATATTACATTAATTTTTCTTTAATTTTCATAATTAAACAGTAAGAATTACTATTGATAAGTAAATCATCAACATACAATACAATGAGAATGATAGCATTTTATTCAATTTTAAAAAACAAATCATTGTCAGATGAACAGTTAGAAAAACAAACTTCATTGAAAAATCTATTAATTTTAGAATACCAAGATCTAGGAGTTTGTTTTAAACTATATATGGATTTTTTCAATTTATAAACATACATTTCTTTACCTGGTTCTTCAAAGCCTTTAGGTTGGGTCATATAAATTTCTTTTGTTAAATCACCATTCAAAAAAACATTTTTGACATCCATATGATGGATTTCCCAACCATACTGAGCAACTAAGGAAATCAAAATCCTTAATGTGCTCATTTTTGCAACAGGTACAAATGTTTCAACGTAGTCGATATCAGGTTTTTGAGTAAACCCTCAAGCTAAAATATTGGATTTGAATTTATCTACACTACCATTTTCTTTATATTTAATCTTGTATAGCCATCTAGATCCAACTATACTTCATTTTTTAGGAGGGAGTAATTCCCAAGTTTGATTTGTAATCAAAGCAGTATATTCATATTTCATAGCATTTATCCATATTTTTTTCAAAAGAATCTTCTTTGAAATATTGGGGTTCAAGTTCATACAAAGTCATTAAAGTATGATATGTATGATGACTTCTAGTCATTTTCTGAAGGTTTTTAGGATTAGAGTCTTGAATAATAGACTCATCCCTTCTAAGTCTTTTAGTTATAGTAGAACTAGGAACTATCTCATTTTCAATTATAGGTTCAACACTAGTTTATTCATTACATACATCATTTTCACAATTTTCAATTTCAAAATTTTCATTTCCATTAGAATGATCATAAATAATAGAAACTGAAGATGAAGAAGAAGAAAAAAAAGGTTTTTCCAAAATTTTAACATTCCTATTTTCTGTAACTTATCTGTTTTATGGATCAAATATCCTAAGACCTTTAGTTCTACACCGTATCCTACAAAGATACAAGGACAACAGGTTTGATCAAGCTTTTTCTATTTTGATTTTAGAACAAATAGGGAAGTAGGGATACCAAAGATTCACAAATGAGATACATTTGGTTTTTGATTTGAACACTTTTTCAGAAGAGTTGAATTTACTAAGGCTTTAGTGGGAACTCTGTTCAAGATATGAACAATAATGTTCATAGCTTCAACCAAGAGGAACTTAGGAACTTGACCAGAATGTATCATGTTTCTAGCCATTTCTAGAATGACGTAGTTTTTCCTTTATGCAATCCAATTCTGCTGAGGGGTATATGGAGTATTCAATTCCCTTTGAATGCCACATTCGACACAAAATGAGACAAATTATTTACTAACATATTATCCCCCATTATCAGTTCTGAGCCTCTTAATTTTATAACTAGACGAGTTTTCAACTAAAGATTTTATTTTTTTAAAATTTTGACAAGACATCTAATTTATTTCTAATGAAATATGACCAAATCAGACGAGTAAAATCATCAATGAAAGTGACATAATATAGAGAACCATTAAGAGATGGAGCTTCTAGGGGTCCTCGAACATCACTATGGACAATTTCTAAAGTTTTAGAAGAATTATCATCATGATGGTTGTGAAAGGGATTAACAGATTGCTTAACACATAAGCATCCTTCACACGTTTCATGATTTTGGGAAATAGGTGGCATATTAGTTATTAGATTTAGTTGAGACATATCATACATGCTTCTGAAGTTGACATGACCTAATCTCTCATGCCACAATTACATGTCACTTCTTTGAGATGTTAAACAAGAAGCATAAGGAAAGCCATTAAACACATACAAACCATCTCTTTGAATGCCTTCAACTATAGTAACATTATGTTCATTTTTAACAAACTATTTATCTTTTAATAGTGTTATGCTATAGTTAGTTTGAGTCAAACGAGAACAAAAAAGAAAATTCATTTTAAGTTTAGGAATAAACAAAACATTGCTAATAAAACCATTTGAAACTTTTTCTTTTCCCTGACCCTGAACATCGAGAATGGAATGATCACGCAAATAGATTTGATCATTACACTCTCTCAGTTCAAATAGGATATCAAATCTAAATGTCATGTTCCTAGAGGTACTGCTATCCAATCTCAACTCATTTTTTTATACAACGACAAAGGCAACATATAAAGCAATTACATTTTATTTTTGGATATTTTTCTGATTCTTGTTTTGGTTTTTATTTTGGTTTTGGTAAGATTTGTTGCCCTTTTGATATATAAAACTTGTTTTATTATTTTTAAATTTACAATCCTCTTTATTGTGGCCAACTTTACCACAATAATGACAGTTTCTATCAAAGCTAACTCTTAGATTTCCAAGTTTCTTATCTTTGCTAGGAGGTTTAAAAGTTGGCTTTTGATTTTTGTTGAGTCTAGATGTTTTTATTTTGATTTCTAAGCGAGAAGTTCCTGAGTGACATTCTTCTTAGAAAAATTTGAAATCACTCATTCTTCCCGAATGAGAAGAGCACTAAGGGTTTTCAAATCCCGAATGTCTTGTTCTATTTGATATTTTGAATTCAAAATTGAAATGAAATTTCTCATGAATATTCAACTAAATAATGAGCTAAAGTAATTTATCATGAATCAAATTACTTCCACATCCATGTAACTGTGACTTAATATTTTTTATTTTTGCTAAATAATTTATCACTTTTTCATCTCCCTTCACAGGAGTTGTCATTATAACTAAAATCAATTTGATAACTTTTGAAAAATGCGTACCTTCATGCATCGATTCCAATTGAGCCCAAACCTCACTCAGAATTTATTGATTCTCGATATGAAGTAGAAAATAATCTTGTACACTTTGAAAAATAATGGACATCGCCTCTTGTACTTTCTGTTGTTATGTAGCAATGTTGTTAGAAGTTGCTTGTCTTCCGGTTGGAGCTTTCTCAGTTCCATTCAAAACTGCCCATAATTTGAGAGTCTTGAATTCTGCCTTCAATTGAATCTTCCAAATGTTGTAGTTATTTCCATTCAACATCTGATATTTATCAATTAAAATTTGATTAGACCCCATATTTTTGTAAAATAGAAATAATTAATAAACAAGGATTAGAATAAGAGTTTTAATAGGATTCCCCCTTGTCATATATTAATCCTCACAATTGAACACAATCAATTTATGCCACAAAAGGAGGTCTTGTTAATTGAGTAATCTAAACATGAATACGTTAGAATGATATCAAAAATTAAATTTAAAAGTGAGTGATTTTTTTAGTTTTCTAACAAAATGATGACAATTTTTTTTCATCATATCTCAAGAATATATCATTTTCAAATAAAACGATACTATTTTACTATTTTTTACAAAAATAATTTTTAGAATTTGTTTATATTTAAATAAAAAATAAACAAATAATTCATACATATTTCGTAAAAAATATATATTTACAATTCTTTTTGGAGCTCTTGCTCCTTATTAGGTAGGATTTTCTTTCAACTTGGTCGAGTTGGCTAGCCAACTCAACAAGTTATCCACTGAGTTTACCATATAATTTCCAAACTATGAAATTTATTAACCATATAAGCCACATATACCAATTTATCTATGCCAACTGAGCCACAATAATACCATGGCCAAGCTGAACAATGATTTATAGCGGACCCAACTCATGCACCCGCGGCTGAATCACCTCACAAGGAAACCAAGCCATACTTGTAAGGGCTCAAAGAAAAATGGGGTGGTGTGACCATAGTAACACCACCAACCTCGCGTGCCTAGGCTTATAAAGCCTACAACCTTCCATTGCCTTCCCTATGTGGGGTAATACTTTGCGCAAATGAGAGGACAAGGTCTGCTATGAGAGAGGAGAGGAAGGCTGGTGGAGGGTCCCGGGAGGGACACATGGCAGCCGCAGGATGAAGCTGAATAAAGTAGCATATGGGGTGCCACTTGGCACATTTTTAGGAGGGGGGAGTTTGGAAGAGGCCGTTCCCAATAAAATTTTATTATATGTTTTTTTAATATAAACCTTTGGCATAGTTTGTAGGGTTTTTTTATATAGGTTTATATAGAATCATTTTTAGGTAATATAAACCATAGGTTTATAGTTTTAAGTTATATATATATGTTATATTTTTATAAAATATGGAAGATTTTATAAAAAACTATAGAAAGAAGTAGTTTATATAAATTATAGGTGCAAAATAATTTATGAAGGTCCACCTAGGACATGGAATGAAATTACAGGTTTATAAAAATATAAAAATATAATATATATTTACCATGGGACAAGAATTTGTACCCAACCAATAAAGAAATTTAAAAGACCTATTTTCTTGATTCTTGTCTCCCCCTATAAACTCGAGTTTCACTTGAATTTTACTCTCCCTTTTTTATTTCTTTAATTTCCTGCACACTATATAAACTATATAAAATATTTCACAAAATTTTATAACCCTTACCTTAGTTTGTAGGGCCTGAGTAATTCCTAAACTTGAATGTTTCATGTGCAGTTGAAATGTCAAATGAATTTCCACTTGTGCAACCAACATATGATCCATCTATACAGAGAGGGAAGGTGGGGTTAAATAGAATTCCAAATAACATAACCACCTAAATTCCCAACCATTACAACCTTAATATGTTAAGATTAAATTAATTTATTAATCTCACTCTAGTACTATGTCAGGACGAGGGGTGGAAGAAACATTAATCAACTTTATTGAATGTTAAGTTAACATTATGAATAAATATAAATGTAATGTAAATGTGTACAACTTAAATAAAGGTAAATAGCTCCTTAAAACATAGTGGCACAATATACAATGTGGAAAACCCCTAAATGGGTAAAAACCACGGAGAATAAATCCACTAAGTGAGAAATCTTTTACATCCCCCAGTCCAGTAACTCTATCCTCACTTCTATTCCAGTAAATCCACTAAGTGAGAAATCTTTTACCATGATTTACCTTCATATTAAACATTTGAATATTATAATATGATATGATAATTGATTCCCTATGGTCATATTTAAATAACACGAATGGTTATGTCATTCTTAAGTGATGGAGCACACCCTGATTTAATTAGTTAGTTAATTAAATTAACCAACCACCTAATATAGAGTTTATATTTACATAATAAGAATTTAGATTATTCTATATTTTAAAAATATAAACTAAATATAATGACACACTTAATATTATAGTTCTAAAAATTCCCACTTAGTCTATCTTGCCATATTTTTCCTAATTTTATTATTCCTACACACTAATGTGTTGAAAAGCTATGAGTATAAGTCCATAAAAACAATGTTTAAGCTATTACCATCATTGTGTAACTTTAAGATTTGATTCACCTTCTCCTTTTCCAATATTATATATTTCAGTTAGGTTGTATAATCTAGTCGTGGCCAACCTGTGTCCTACATTGATACCTTCTCCAACTTTATTTTCAATGTAATATCATTTTTTTGGGTCTTTTTATCTCGCTAGGTCAGCCTTATCATAATATTTCACCTTTAGAAACATATATAAGCAAGTTAACACTACCTCATTTCTTCACCTGGTAGTCATATGGCATTATGTTGACATGCTCTCTTGTACCACTAATAACAGGAACTCAAAGCTCCTTAAATCTTCCTAAATTTAATGAACATCCATTAGGGTAGTCACTACTATAGTTATGAAGTGATCAACTAGGTCAATTATTTTTTCTTCCCTAGCATACAAGCACACCAATTTCCTATCTCCAAGTCTTTTCAAGAGCACAATACAATCAATCATGATCCAAGGGGTTCAAGCTACTAACTAGATGCATCCATATAGATATTACGTGTTAGGTGGAAAACTACATTTGATTTGAGGATTCTTTGGAGTAACTTCTATGTAGGCAGTGCATGGGGTGCACCATAACCCTAACACTAACCTTCTTATAGGGTCTTCTACCCATGGTTTTGTTTTTGGAGTGGGTCAACTAATTATAGATGGTATTGAGATTGTGCGAAAACTAGGGTTTTCTAGTAAAGTACACTTTTATGCCACCAATTCAAGAGAACAATTCAAAATGCATCCATGACTGTAAAAAAGGGGAAGGAAAGGATTATACATCCTAACCAAACTGTATAGTCATGCATGAGGATATTTCCATATCACAGTTTTAGGATAAAATATTTTTGAGGCTCTACACTTCATGTTTCTCCTATCTATCTTCATAGATTCTTCCTATATGGCTCTATGGAGCTAAGTATCTAACTTATGTATTTTGATCATGTATTCATTTATTGAAAGAATTAATATGGTAGTATGATTTTTGTAATTAATGTTGAAAGTTAATTTATTAGAATAAATCCTAGTCTCTAGACCTTACATTCCTTCTTATTTTTGTGTATTGTATAAAAAACCTAATTAATCTTTTAAAAGGGTGTAAAAATTTTGGCGAACCAGATGTCGAAATAAAACATTTTGGCTCAAACCATAGTTTCCCTAGGATTTTATTTCTGCATCGTATATTTGGATCCTAACTTGATATTCACATATCACCTACCATAGATCTGGTATGCTAAAAGTTTCCTAGGGTTTGATGGTTGGTCTTTCCCTTTTGCTCTCTTTCAAGGTATCCTAATTTCAAAATCACCTTTCATTACATATCTCAAGCATAACAAGTCTATTTTTAAATGCCATTGATGTTATTACAAATTTTTATATATTTAACAAAAACCTCTTTTTATTTTATGTAATTCTTAGCACATTTATCATTATTTCAAAAATACTATTTTTAGTGATTAAGGAATAATAAAAAATTTATATTTTCAACATCTTTGAGAGGATATTTTGCAAATTTTCAGATAATACAACACCTATCTTTGTTTCATAAAGTTCAATTTCTATTTTCATATAAGGTTGTTTTATTAATTTGACGATAGCCATTTTTTTCTCAACATCACTTTTGTGTCTTATCTTCTATGATCGTTCAAGTGTTAACGCTCTATATGATAATTCTTATTATTTTTTACATGATTGGATTTTTTTCTATCATTTTTCTTTCATCATGGCCCATGTTACAAATTTTCAAGTCTTCTTTTATAATTTACTTCAACATCATCGTATATGTAGATACATTCTCACAAAATAGTACAAGAAATAATACTCCATGATAATATGACACCTTCCCATGTGGATTCAATTTCAAGATTAATTTTAACTCCTAAGAGTAATGATGACACCTTTGATAAAGCTATTTTAGAGTCTGTTCAAGATTTACACCATGATTTTTAAGTTTAATTTCAAGTTATGAGTACCAAGATCACATCTCTCAAGCGTGAGGGAACATCTGAAGGATTCTTCCAAGGCCTGTGTCCATAATGTATCCACACATAATGATCAATCTATTTATAAGACCATTAAGAACCAACATGATATACACATTATGTATGATACACATGACCATATAAGTGAATTGAAATTTCTATATAGAGGTACCAATGTGTATGTTCCATAAGATCAATCTCGTATACTAAGGAAGCCACAACAAAAAACACCTCTTAGGTTTGAAAAGAATGATATAAAACATGATATTCTATATTATATACTTGATAATTGCTTAATCAATTTGTTACCTAGCTCATTACTACTCCCACTATTGAATTACAAAAATCAAAGGTCAATTGTTTTGTAATTATCATGAAAATAAAAGACATCATGAAAATGATTGTTATGATTTACAATGATGAATTTAACACCTTGAGCATAAATGGCTTCATTTCCTTCAACACGTGACACTCTATAAGATTCATTTCAAGTACTTAAACTTCATTGGGTACCAAAAACTATAACCACTATATTAGATGAGCATAATGTGATAATACACGACACATCTTTGGATATAAAACAAGAGTCATATCCTTACAAATTAGATATGAGTACATTACCTCCTTCATAATAACTATTCTCTATGATTATATTTCATCATTATATTGTGAAAAAAAAAATGAAATCAATAATAGTTTATCATGAACAATTTCACACCACCTTAAATCACTTAGAGCCACGAAAGGCCCAATCAAGGTGCAACACAACAATAGATTCTACAGATATCTCTAATCTTCCACAATAAAACTAGACAACTTTTGATTGGAATGACGATATCAATGAATATGAGTCTGATGAACCATTTGATATGATAGATGAACATTTGTGAAAATTATATTTCATTCCCATCAGGGGAGTTTAATTTGATATTAATACCAAAAAATTTGAACGAATTGATAAACTGCTTGATATTTTTGTGGATGCCTTTAATTATCGACAAAAAGGTGATATAGATCCTCATTCAAATAATCATATCAATTCTAATTCTAATGCAAATTATCCTATTTGTAATGCCCACATTTTACACACACAATGTCAACAATAAAATACTAGGATAATTTTTTTTGACTTACATTGCTCACTACATGCAACACAAGAAGGGCTCCAAGTACAGAAAATGGACTCGCATACGACAATCACATAAGTCATCGACTCACATAGACACATGAAAAAAACATAGGCATGTCGATGCCGCATTTTTCCTAATGAATGGTTACTAGTAATGACCCAACCACAAGAAAAATGACTTCAGGAATAGGCAAACCCACAACACATCTTTTCTTTAATTGTGTTTTAGTTACGATTTACATTCCGAGAACATTATTGTGCAAGGATAAATTTATTTTTTGTCCACCTACTGATTCTTAAGTTCATTCCGTGGTTAACTTACTGTTTGACCCTCTTTAGCTGACTTCTTATTATTTACAAAAGTTTCCATAACTTGCATTCTTATTTAACATAATTCCAAAAAACATAAAGTACATAATTATCTTGTCCTTATGTTAAGAGTATTCTTCTTGAACATATGTTCAATGTCTCCCTTTTTAATTTGGCAACTTGAGTGGATGTGACTTGGTGTCCATATAGTGATATTATGTTTTAACGAAGATTTAGATGTGAGATAGCTTTTTACTGAAAACATACCTCGATCACAGGTTAGTTATTTCCCTACCATAGTTATTCCAATTCAATGACTTGAGGAATTCCATTTTGATTTATATAAATATTTTGTTTTCTTGAAGGTTGAACACGCCAAGGAAATTCATATTTTTTGAACCATAAAAATATATTTAATTACGTTGTAAGGTCTCCAAGAGTGGCATTATTCCGAACCTCAAATCTCGTCTTTACTTTTGTATGCTTTATTTTCCATGCCACATTATGGTCTCATTATTAGTATTGTCTTGTAAAAGGAGATACAAAGTGTTTGTCCAACCTCTTGAAGACATATATGATTAAGAGACTTGAAACTACACACAAACCCTAAGTTAACATTTGATTCAACTGCGGTTTAGATTAATTCCAACTTCACCTAAGGTTCTACCCCTTAACTATATAGGAGATTTAAGCGAGAGGATAAGTTTATGCTAAACCAAATTCACGAAAGGACCAAGGTATTATGTTGAGAGAAACCAAGGTAAAAAATTTAGCTGTGTGGAACTAAGGAGTTCATTAATAAGAGTTTAAGGCCTAGAACAACTAAGTCACAACCTCCATCAATGTCGTCTGGATCCAACAGGGTTTTCACTTGATGAAGAACTTTGATTTTAAATCTATCTTCGGATAGAAAGGTACTCCACTAGGCTACGAAGGAGGAGTTAGCTCTACACACTCCAAGAAAATTTTGACTGTGTCGTCCTTAACAGACAAGTTTAAGACAATGTCACTAAACAAACTAACTAAGACAATAAGCCCATTCTCAAGTTCTTGTTTACTCAAGCTAGGAGATTTCCATCGAGAGAAAAGATTAAGTTCATCCTAGGTTTTCAATGTCACCTATGGTAAGGAGTATCACACATGAAAACAAGTTATACTCCGATATTGAACAAGCGTAGAGTGTTTTGATTTAATTCTCTTTATTACATTTACCAAGTATGAAAGCACAAGATGACTCATTGACCATTTATTGAATATTGCATATGCACTACAAGATATTACTTCAAATTCATTTACTTTTTATAAATATCAAACCCTTCTTACCAGGTGTAATATAAATCAAAGTTGAACTATGATTAAATGCACATTTCCGAGATGTCCTTAAAACTAGCATTTCATACATATCAACAAATTATCAATTATAACCTTCTGTAACAAGAGACTACATTATAGATTTATTAATTTAACAATGAACTATATAAATTAAAATGATAATTAATGAATAACACATCACCTTTTCGTCATCATTCTTTCATCCTACAAAACCACGTGAGCATGATATTAGTGATAATTCGCTGGCATGGCATCCACCCTAATCTAACATAATTATCATTTTTTAGTTTCCCATTTACATATAATAATAATTACAATTTGCAAGTGAGAGAAAATTTTTAGAGACATGTATTCAATGCATTTCATTTCACTTCCTTCTGTAACCTAGGAGAGAGAAAGAGAAGGGAAGAGAGAGAAAACACCATTTTGTCAAAATTTCTATTTCACACAACAATTACACTATAGAGTTTTAAAAAATTATTTACATGTGTCAAAAGTATCCACGGTGGTTTGGCAACCCAAAGAGGGTCTCACAGCTTCCTATTCTTACATTTTCTTACTGGCTACAAAACGTTCAAAATGGGCTCAGAGGCTAATAAAACACTTTCAAAAGTTATCTTCCAATGAGAACACACACCATGTTTAACTTTCTACGTGTCCCCAGAAATACCAAGAGTTCATAGCAACTGACGAAATTGGGAAAAAGTGAACGGTTTGCGTTTGGCGGCTAGTTTTTCGGGGCCACTGGTCGTAGTTGACCTAGTTGTAAAAGGACAAAAGTTAGCTCAAGGGATTAGAAAACCACATCCAAAACTGACATTCGATGGAGGTGCACACAACGAGACACTTCCTACTAGTTCCCATATATAAGGATAATTCATCAGAGTCGATGAGACTGAGAACTAGAAAACCATTTCCAAATGGCGACAAGTTTTTTGGAGTGACAAGTCGAAATTGGTCCAGTTTGACCTCGTCAAACTGCGAACGGAGGCCTACAAAATGGCTTTGCCAAACTGTTCAGAAAAGTGCTTTTCCCTAAACTGAATGTTCCATGCAATTGTCTAGTATAAACATTAGAGGTTTGCGAAGAAGGGAAATAATTTGTCTATCCAGGTTTCAAATGGTGGTTCAAAACGAAAGCCAACTTTCTAGATTTAACAGCTTTATGCTGCTGTAAACCAGTGTAATAGGGTTCCTATAAGAGCGTCAAAAAGATCACATATGTTTGTTCAGGGTCAAATCAGAGGTCAAGGTGATTCCTCACATAAGAATTTACACGCATGAAACCTAACATCTCATTTTCAGAGTTACGAAGGGTACTTAATGAGTCTCCGAAAAATGCAAAAATTAACTATTTAAACTGGGAGATGATCAACGTTATTACTGGAAAGTCAATTTCGTTTGGTAGATAAAACAATGTTGTAGCGATCCAGTTGGGTAGGAATTTTTCTACATCACCTTAGAATGAGGGTGGAAGTTCATGTTTTAAAGCAAATGGGTATTTGGGCTTTGTGAATTTTGACACGACATTTCATTATTTTTTTGCAACAAGTTGAAATAAACATTTAACGGTATTAAAATCCTAATATTTTAAAATTCTATTAATTTGCAAAAGAGAACTAAAACATGAGAATTATGAGAGGTAAGGGAAGATGAACCATGCCTAGAGAATGATGAGTGAAATGGGTATAAGGGGCTCTAAGTGGTTTACACTCGCGATCCATTGAGACCACCGTTGTTGCCACATGATGTCAGATAGTCACGTGAAAACCCAAGCCATTCGTTGTGTACTCATGCCTCATCAAAAAAACATTTTGTGTATTTGGAGTAATCATCCCGATCCATGAGACCACATTTTCTATGTCAAACAGTTGGCAAGCCATCTGAATGTTTCCACATTTGCATACATGTGTATCAGGGAACTTACAACTATAACATATGACTAAACAATCATATTCTATTATTCGTACCCCGTTCCAAAATTCTTATTCGTCCATGGGTTGAGATTACGCTGGAAAAGGTGTTTCTTTATCATCATCTCTATGACTGGATTTGGAATGCAATGAAGTGCAAACAATGGTATAAGAAGCAACCCAACCCCAAATTCATCTCCAACATAAATGGGTGTGGGGTATACACCAGACGACACATTGCACTGCAAGGGATAAATATAATGGGATCACCAATGTCCTTACATGGTTGAAACTAGTAGATTCCAAATTTGAATTTTGTGGATCTGAACAGAAAAACATTTCCAATGAACAAAACAACGGCATGGAAGAAATTTCATTTTGTTTCTGCTTGCAAGATATAAAACCTTTTCAAAAAACCCATTTTCAACACATCCATTTAGTCCATATCATGCAGTCCATCCTTTTATGCTTTTATGGACATCCATTCTTGGTTCCTACGCTCATGATTTTTGGCACATGCTAGAAGTGCACGTTTCCTCACTCGCATACAGACCTGTCGGAGCACTTGCAACTACAAAAAAATGAAAAAACCACCATTTTGACATAGGCTGAGAGAAATTTGGAAGGAAAAAATGTATTTCCACTATGCTTTGATGGATGTGCATACCCTGCTCCAAAGCTCCTCTTTCAACGTAGAACAGGGGATATGTGTGGCAAGGTGAATCGGCCTGATGGAAGTCAATTGGGTTACATTTGTGAAGAAAATATCAAAGCTTCAAATGGATTCCTAGATCCCCTACAGTGCCATCATTCTCTTCTATGAGACCACGTTTCAAAAAGACATTATTCCCTACAAGGCACATCCCCTATCATGTGCACCTTCATCTATAAACAACTAGCAAAGTTTTCTCCTTTGGATCTTCATTGGAAAACATCACTATGATCCAACTCTTGTCCTTGGCGCAAAAAGAGAGAGAAAGTGACAAAACGTCCCTGGTGTTTGCTTTACTGCTGCCCACACACTCGCCCATTCCCCAAAGAATAAGGATCAAACCCTAACTCAGCATTTTAGAGATTTTTTCGCCCTTTCCCCCATTTAGTTCTATTTTATTTTATATTAAATTATAAATATATTTTTATTGGATTAAAAGGCTATATAAGCTTATGCGTTTTCGATGCATTTGCTTATTCGGTCTATGACATAGATTTATTTATTTTATTTTATTATTATTTTTTTAATTTTCCTTTTACAAATGTACTTAATAATCCTCCTTTGCATACAACAAACCACATAATGACAAAACAAGAATCTCCTTTCATTCCAGAGGCGTTTGAAACCATTTTCAGGTATGTATACATATCCAAATTAGTCAATATGTAAATATTAAACGGGGGAAACCATATGGATACAAAATTATCTCTCTGCTTAGGATTATTTATCTCCACCTGTAGGGATGATTTAACCGAGAATGAGATAGAAAAATTAGGATGGCTTGCTAGAGATCCATTTATCACGGTCTGAGATTATACTAGCAGAGGGGGTTGATCACGTTTATTGAAACGGTGGAATAGAATGAATATTGCATGAGGATGGATTTTTTTACTACGCCAATGAGGAGATAGGAGGGACACTACACTATTCATGTGTCAAATACTAGTAAGGTGACCCCTATTATGTATGAATGGAATTATAAATTATAGGACTACCAATGATGATTATATGTCTATCTCTACATGAATGGGAATATATAAGCTAAATGCTAAGTTTTATTCTAAACAATCTTCTTCCACCAAAACTCCCAACCCTATCGGGGAAAACATATACAATAATATCACACATAGTACTAATTTATCACTCATACTCAATTTTGATGACATAGATGAATTTGATCCTACCTAATATTATGATGACTATGAACACCGTAATATGTCTTTTGAGCATTTGCAGATTCTCAAGCATATGGATGAAGAAGATGACATTATTTCACTAGAACCATTTTTATATTTCTCGACGTCTATCTGTCAATAATAAAGTTACGTAAATGGAAAATATAACACCCTAGTGAATTCACCTCCTTATACTCTTAATGAGTTCATATGGTACCACCCTTGTTTCAATATTATACAAATTCAATAAAGCAAACATTCATGTACTTAAGATTCCATTTGTGATACTGATATAATTTTCACTCATGACACACTCTTACGAGTGGGTCTCTCAGTCATCATATAAATATTTGATATTTAGCTACATGCACTAATATATAACCCATTTTCCAATACTTAGGGGAACATGCAAATATCCCTTCCTTCTTTTCCAAGAATAAGCTTCCTTACACCATATATGCTCCTACATACTTTAGTGAGGGTCATGTTTATAATATGTTCTCTAATATTGATAATTATATCTATCATCATCACATGCTATATCATAGCTCTTTAATAAAAACGGGTTTCCAACATCAATAAAAAGTAATATATATTAATTGAAATCTCTTTAAGACACAATATTCTAATAAAAAATATCAATTAAAATCCTTCTACTCATACTATTGTTAACAAGTATACAAGATGCTTTCGTCTTCCTGTCATGATATGAATCCTCTATAGTTTATACATATACTATTAAATAATTGATTTCTACACATCCTTCATCATTTGGGGTTCATTTCCCCCCTAATTAAGACTCTTCTTAGGTAGCTCTTATGCTACCCCTCTCCTTATACATAGTTAGATTCAATAATATAAAAACATTATTATATTTTCAAATAAAATAAAAAATCAAGACCTATACACATAGCTTGGCTAATTAGTACTTTACATTACGTATGTTGTTAGTCACTTTGGTTCAATTGGAAACATCTAATTTATACTCTTTATGCACATGCATTCACAAGGTATATTGAATACGATGCATGACACACATATTTTTATATCCTAATACAAGCTACCATGGTTCCCTACATTATTCTCTTAGGAGAATCCCTCCACACTATATAGGTGCTATTATTTCATTATAGTTATTTTATAATTCCTCATTATACTTGATTACATATATTGTGTATATGTTATTTTTTAAGCTCATGGGACTAACACGTGTGTCTTATACAACGTTGACATATATTGACTTATATGATACAATATTTCTTATTATTTTCATCATTGTTTGACATCATTTGTGTGCATGCTTTATAGTTTTGTTTTTTACTACTTATTTTCTTCATTTTACATGGCCTATGTGCCTTGATTGTCGTGTGACACTGTGGGTGTCCCATGTTTATGGATCAAATCTTTCTTGGGTGACATATCTTTCTCTAGTATATGGCATAAGTGCCTTGATTGTCCTATGACACCATGGGTGTCCCATGTTTGCAACTTTATGCCTTGATATGATTGTTCTTTACATGATCTTGTGTGTGCTTACATGATTGTTACTTTAGCTCTATTCTAGCTACCTTACATCTGAATTATTGTTACTACTATTTTTATATTTGTTATCACTAATTTTATTTATCTTTATCCTATGATTGTTTAATTATTTATGTTCCATTCTTTTCACCATGCACAAGCCCCTTTTTATAGGAACAGGTTCTCCAAGGTGGTCACAACTTTAATATCCTACACGTTTTTACAAATTCCCATACATACAATGCATAAGCACACATCGTTTTTTGAGTTGCATGTTCAAATGGATTTTTCACATGCACCTCAAAAGAGAGGGCATTCATCAAGGTATATTCTACACTTACAAGAATAATCACAAGCTTAGATAGAGGTTTCCATAGGGAAAAGTAATAATAAATAGATTAATCATAAATAGAATATTGCATCATATTTTAGTATAAAATATGTAGGTTAAAAATTATACAAAAGGGTGAAGACTGTACGCATGATTCTGACCACACCATACATATTTTCCCTAGGGAAAACATAGATTAATCTACATTTTAAGGTTTTTCAACATAAATAAATGGTTCTGGCACATTTTTAGACTCAAATGAAAAATATTAGATCATACTAAATTCGACATGAAATATTTCACTCCGCCTCTTCAATACTCACTTCCAATTGAAAATTTTAGGTGTTTTGGGGGGTACAAGTCTCCTTCTGCATTGATATTTTAGAAGATTTCATGCTCTTACTCAACAATAAAACACTGATAAGAGCATGAGGAAACTCATTATCTTTATACCTTGTGTTTATATGTTTAAAAAATTATGCGTAGATCCATTTGTAATAGTGTAGACTTCTGTGGGGTTATGGAAAGTATCAAAGTGGCTAAGTTATTCATAGATAGTCTTTCCTCCCCGCATATTAAAGGGTAATATATTAGGTTTACTAAATTTTTTTATACATAGTCTTCTTTGTTCAAGGGGTGCATTGGTAATTATCCTTTCTTCCATTTGGTGTTAGGTTACATGCACCCAATACTCTAGTTTCTCCTTCGTCAAAATTAGGGAATGATAACCCCCAATATTTCAACAAACTTTGGCAACAACAATATAAATCTGTAAATATCCAATTGCAAGAAATGAATGGAAATATCATTCCTTAAAAAATCATAGATTTCCACGTTTTATATCTCTTTCTTTCACTTTATGAAAGTTCGAATTCTATAGTTAGTATTGAGTTACAATTAAATTTTCTACTACGGAAATTGACTACACTCTGTACTGCAGGTTTCATCATGGAGCATGCCAACACCAACACATATGGATAACAAAAACTTCAAGAAAATATGAAGTATGTCTACACATTCATGTATCTTTTCCTTTAATCATGTAATTTCCATTTCATACTTAAAGGCGGGAAATGTAGACACTTGCAGACGCTCAATTTAATAATTCATGTATTGCAACAACACAAATTGTACAACACCTTTTCACTATTCTGTACTTGTCCATCTTGGTAAATCATGTTATCATTAGCTATATTCCATTCATTTTGAATTACACACACAACTCTTCTAGTCACAAAATGGTAATATTAGTCCATAGAATCATTCTAAACCCTTACACAATACAATCCCAGTTGTCAAAGCACTCACACATGCATCCAAGAAAAAAGTGCCTCGAATGGGCGATGAAATTTTTATGCTATGGCCCTTCCCATATGCTTTGGTACCTTTTCCTTCAATGAAACTTTTATTAATTAAAATTCCTATGGGACACTTATAGTCGACCTTATCTGAGCTTTCTAGATCCAAAAAACATATAAAAGCTAGTTATTTATCCATTATCAAAAGAGGAGATCAGTATCACTTGACACCAAAATATCCTAATGATCATACAACAATAGAAATCATAGGAAAAGACATTCCAAAATTCCCTTGAGCTTCATATACTTTTCATATTCATTATAGGGAAATAATCTACTTAGATTTGGAAATACAAGGAATATATCATCATTCCAAGTCAAGGTAGGGAAAAGGTGTAAGAAAAATTATCATTTTTGTAAGATCATGGTTATTTATTTAGTTACATACATTCTAGAGATAACATGATAGGTATGAATGATGTGTGGTTTGAGCCCTCTTTGGATTAGAGTTGACACCATTCGTGCATAGGAGTGCCCACAACCCACCTAATGTTTTTTTTAAAAGACTTCTTTAAAATATAGGGTTTTAAAGGATCAATCAGTTAGAAATTGAACATAATAAAAAATTTTAGGTCTAGATTCCAGACAAGAGTATATCAAAATAAAATACATAGACCCAAAAGTATCAAGATCAGAGGATTTAAAGGGACATGAGTGTAGGGAAAGGGCCATATTAGGGGTATGCTCTGTCCCATGCCATAAAATTTGGTTTGTCTACAAATTTGGGACAAAATTTCAACACCGAGACTATGTTAGGTCATTTATAGCCTATTGGAGTTATCATACCACCCTAGATCATCATACAGAGTAGGATATCAAATAAGCCATATTTTCTCTCATTGCAAGTTCTTTATCCACTATTTCTTATCAATTTTTTCATTGTTTAATTATTATTCATGATATTTATACAATTATATTTGGAAACTAATTGATTAGGATAATATTCCTTTGGTTACTACCCCTATAATATATTTACCAATTCCGGTTGAATTATTTAGTGAACTCAACATTGCTCAAACCCTTAACATAATCTAGGATATCCTTGGCTTATGGGCTGACTAATTTCCACACCCTATTTACTTTAGGATTCATATCTACATTTTATCTTTAGATCCATAACTGATTTTCATCTATCATCTGCAATAAATTTGATTTATACAAAATTTCCTAGGGTTTCATGGTTGGTCCTACCCTTTAGGTCCCCTTCCAGGGCTCCTAATTGTAAAATACCATTTTGTTTCACATAATGAGAATAAAGAATCTATTTTAAAATTATTTTGAGGTCATTTTTAAATTTTTACATGTTTAACAAAAATCTCTCTTTCTTCCCCGATTTATGATCACAATTTTTGGAAATTTAAAATTACTATTTTTAGTAATTAATGAATACTTACAACATATAAAATTTTGGATAAATAACTTGGATGTTTTTATTTATATTTATCATATTCAAATATACCTCTTTTTTTGTAAGGTTCAAATTATATTTTGAGATATGGTTGTTTTATTCATTTGACAATAGTCTCTTTTTTCTCCACATCACTTTTTGGGTTTTTTCCCCATGGTATTTTAATTGCCATACCTTTATATGATTATTATTATCCTTTTCTATTCTATTTTCATGGACCATGCCATAATTTATTACGTATCCTTGTACCAACTATTTAAATGAAACCCATCATATAGAGATACTCTCACAAAACTAGTGCACACAATAAAAATCCATCATAGTGAAAAACCTTCCCCTGTGAATTCAAATTTAGTCATATTTCAAATCCTTCTATTAGTAATTATGATAGATTCCATGCAAATATATTAGCATCTATTGAATATTTACACCATGATTTTCTTGATAGACTTCAAGCTATCAATAATATGATTACATCTCTTAAAGATGAGATGTAACATCTCAAGGATGATTTCAATGCACATATTAGTTCTCTTTCTATGCATCATGATATTATAAGGCCAAATCAATGTATTGTGATATAATTATTATGTCTACTACATGTTCTCATACAACTGAGAATAAAGTACTACATAGAGGCAACAATGTGTATGTGCCAATAGATCAACCACTCTATTTTAACAAGAATGCTACACAACATGATATCCTATATGAGTTACTAGATAAGAGGCTAATTAATTTGTTATATACTCATTATTAACCTCAATTTTGTCTTACAAAACTCAAAGGTAGACGATTTTTTAATTATTATGGAATTAATCCACATAATGACCATGATTGTTATTCTTTACAACAATAAATCAAACAATTTGAGCATAAGGGATTTATTTTATTTGCTACAAATCATTCTACTACACATTCATTCCAAGTTTACAAATATCAATGGGTTCCTCAAAATGATCCATTTTTATCTGGTGACTATAATGCAATATCGAATGATGTAACTTCTATAATAATACAAGAGCTACCTATTAAACAAGACAATAAGAATGTTATACCTCCTTTGGAACTATCATCATCGTTAACAAAATTATATTCTCTTATTATGTAAATTGAAGCAATATAAATTGCACATGAGCCATTTCCCAACACAAATAAAAAAATATTAGTTGAGCCACCACAAACTCAATCTGGGAGCAACATGACAATGGATTCTATAAGAATATCTACTCCTTCACAAAAAATTGAGATAGATTATAACTACACAAGTATTGATGAATTACCCAATCATCTGTGGATCTCTAAAAGTATTGGATCATGTAGGGAAAATCCTAAGTATACTTATAAAAATTATTCTGGGAGGAATATGAGGCAAAATATCACTATTTCCCCATAACAAAATACGATAAATCATAAGGCTGCATCTCTACCTATTTTCCTTGTTGACGATTCTTACCTTATCCCTGAAGTTCCTTAGGATTTTCACATCAATCAATATAAATTTCCCTCTCATATCAAACAATTTTTTCATATGATCAATACACTCTTAGATTAAAATGGGACTTTCTTTTCAATATCTACAAGTTCTTCTACCCATTACATTTCCATTATATCATCCACATGCACTAATATTTGAATCCTTCTCCAATATTCACATGTAGTGGGGCATCTAATTCCCCACATTATCGATGAAACACTTTATTTATAGGATAAAATTTATTGTTGAGGGAGCAGTTACACACCTAAACCTCATTTTACACACACACATTGGGGAAAAAATTTCTTTCCCAACTTTTCTTACACACTATATAATCCATAAAAAGAAATAGAAATCAATATATTCCCATCCCTGGGGTAATTCTTGGATCACCCTTAGTTCTCTTCATAGAATATATTTTCATCTATGTCCTCAGGGATCCTAAAATCTAAAAACATTCGAACATGCTAAAAATTCAAAAAGAGTTACATTGATCTTACTTAGTTATTTCTATTGCATGCTTATAATTTTCATGTTACACTTTATTTATCATATTAGATTGATATATAATATGTTATCTCCTCTTTCTATACACATATGTGTTCATGTGGTACACTGCGTTGAATATAGGATACACACAAATTGTTACATGATGGAGGATGCTTAACACTACTCTTCACCAATTTTTCTATGCCAACTAGGTGCATCCACTGTACACTTTGTTACACATAGGTGTTATTATTCCAATATTTACTACTTTAGTTCATCTTACATCATTTACAAAATACATACATCGTGACATACTATTTAATTTTGGATAAAGTGTAAATATGGAAGTTTTGAAAGGACCCGCATCCTTTTACAAAAGGATCTTAAGGAAAGAAATAACATTGAAGCAAGACAAATAAAATACCATAGGTAGTAAAAGAAAAGAAGCCACAAAGGCACTAATAGAGTGAAACAAAATACAAAATGAGATAACTCATAAGAAAAGATGATGCATCCACAATTGTATAAACATACTTGAATACCCTAAATAAACAACCAAATAAACAACCAAAGGTGGTTTACCATGGGATTTTCATCTCATTTTAGGAAAATAATTCCCTTTATTTTTAAAATTTACTAATGTCCAACCATCAAACCTATTAGGATAGGAGTTTTCATCTAGATGGATAGGAGGCCGAATTTAAAATATATCCTCTTTTCTTTCAACATTTGACTTCTCCTTCAAGAAACCATTTTTAGTGCAGCTAGAATCCACTCCCGAGGGGAGCATTAACACATGTAGAGGGGAATGAGAGTATTGGCTGGTAGCTAATTCTCCCCTCATCAAATTAAGGATCTTCCAGAATAACCTCTTGAACATCCTCCTCTGAATCTTCTCATGAGGAATCTGAATCATCCCCAAAAACCAACATGTTGGGTGAGGAATCCTTCAACCAAGAAACATTTTCCTTCACCTTTACTTTCACTTTTTGATACTCAGAAGAAAGGTTACTTAAGGGAAAACATTTCCTACATCTAAAGGGAAAGCCTTCATAGTCAAGAGGTTGAGTTCACATCCTATCCAAAAATTTGAGTTCAATGGAAGCAGGTAGATCAAGAGAGGTATCCAAATCCACCAAAATGTGAGCATACATAGTATTTGTGTAAAGTTCAATTTTAAAATCGATGGACACACATATTCCTAAATAATTACCAATAGAAATCAAAATCTCCTCCCCCAAAATTGCAATGGAAGATGAGGTAAACGAACCCATACAAGCTTGAAGTTGAAAGTTATGGTGATATGATTGAAGCATGGAAACTAAGGTTTCATCAGCAAGTAATGATCCTGTAGTTCCCAAAGATTACAAAGGATAATATCTCTATCTTTAGGAACATCAAATTCCACAGTTAAAAATCCCCTAGCATTAGGGTAAATGTCAACTTTACCTTTTAAAAGAGGTTTCCAGTTTGAGGAAATCCAAGAATGAAGAAGTAGTAGGCCAGGCTAGAGTCCATACAAGAAAAAAATAAACCCTTGACTAGAGAAAAATAAATCCTCTTGAATCACCGACTCCTAAAAAAAACCGAATGGGAGATCTTAGAAACATTAAGTAGTTTAGAGGTCACAAAAGTCACATCTGAAACCTATAGAAAGGATTACTTATCAAAGGAAAATTTCTAAAGAATAACCAAAAAAGAGTCCTCCTTCCTAACCGCAAAGAAGAGCACCCCGAAGTAGTGCCCCTAGACCCAAAAACAAGCACGCCATGACCAGAACCAGTGCCTAAAGCCAAGATGCAAAGAAGGAGAGGCATACACGAACTGCTTCCATTAACGTTGCATCAACAACCAAGCACACCAGAACTAGGGTGAGGGATAGGGGAGAATACGGGGGATAATGGGGAGAGGAGGGAACCTTTTTTCTGTTGGTGGTTTTTGTGGCATACTATTTATTACTCTAACATGCTAATGGGTAATTCATGTGTAGTCTCTATTTTTCAGGTAACTTCCAAACCAACAATAATTTTCATTGTATGGATTATCTTGTGTTTTGCATTCTTAATATACTATTTCACTTGTTTATGGGAAATTCCCTATGTTAATTACCTATTTCTTATTCGTTTTTATTACCTTGATTTTCTTGCGACATCCTAAGTGGTGTCCAATATATGTAGCATATTATTTTCCATGATTTTTCTACTTGTGTATATTTACATGATTTTTCTTACATCTACTATGTTGTTTTTATATTCTTACTATTATGTATTCACTATCATATACACCATATACAATCCCGTTTTCCCTCCTACTGGAAACCTACAACACGTGTACATTAGCTACACGTTCTCTTGTTTGGGCCGCATTCACATTGGTCTATCTCATGTACCCCAAACAAGGGGGAAACCATTGGATAATATTTTATCTTCACGAAAAATCAAAACTAAGAAACAAAATAACCAATAAAAAATCAGACATCATAGAGGTCCATAAAATGGCTCAGAAAGAAAATTTGGTTAGGAAATATACAAGGAACAAAACCATATAACAAAGACTATAGTGTATTGATGTTATGGCCCATTCCATACACTTATATCATAGGGGAAGATTCAATAATATTATCAGTTGATAGAATTTCTTAGTAACATGTACAAGAATTTTACTTAGGTTTAATCACAGAGTTCATGGTATATGTTAGATTATAATGGCACAAAGGGCACATGTAAGCTAGAATTTCCTTGGTACATTATTTCATAATTTGTAAATCAAAGTGGTTTGTGTTCATTTGTAGTGGCAATTATCAGTGGGTCTTGGGAAGCGTTGAGGTGAATGATATCCTTGTAGACTTAAGTTATCATTACTCATTTTTAATAGAGGGATGCGAAGTAACTCGAACACTTCCCATACAGTTATCTTTACTATGTGGGGTACATTTTCACTTATTTCTATTCTTTTTGGCACATTACACTTGGGGATTGATCACCCCTAAGTCATTCCAACCAGATCCAACATGAAGTTCAACAAATCTCCATGGAAATAGTAACATGAGTACCATCTCCCCATCTCTCACAAAACAATCAGGTGTACAATTTTCTTTTCTTTGTTTTTCAATTTACATATTTCTATTTTCACATTATTGTCATGTTAAATATCTAGCATGTAAAATCTAAAATTATGGTCATGAAAACCAAACCCCCACTTAAAACCTCCTCTCTTGATCATTATGAACCCTTATTCCAGCCAGGGTAAAATTTAAGCCCCCCCAACAAAAATCGTAGATATTACCTGGATAATATGTGAAAATGAATTTCGAAATGATGGTAAATATGAAGGAAACATGTTTCAAATGGGAGAGAATCATTTGATAATGGTGTTAGCCGATATTAATTGTCAACTGACAATATATGTTGTTAGCTGATAGTATATGCTTTCGACCAACAACATATGTAGTTTTTAAAAAAAATCATTTTTTGATAATAACAGTTAAAATGACCATCTCAATGAGAAATATAACCTCACATAATATAATATAAACAAACAAATTTAAAAAGTTATTTTTTCGTGAAAAAATGCAAATTTTTCTAGTTTTGTATTGGAAAATTAAATATTTTAGATTTATTTTTATGTTAACAGTTAAAATGATCATCTTAATGAGAAATATGTCCTCACAAAATATGACATAAGAAAAAAAATACCATAATTTTTTTTCCCTCTAAGGACATAAATGGAACAAATGCTACTAGTTGGTAGCATTTTTTCATGCTACTGGTTGGTAGATGTTGTTCATGCTATAGGATGGTAGAAGTTTTTCATGGTACAAGCCAGTAATATACATTTATGCCATCAGTTAGTAGCATTTTTTCACAATACTAGATAATATCATTTTTCCATACTATCAACTGGTAGCAGTTTTTCATGCTACCGTCTGACAATTTTTTTCATGCTACTGACTGGCAGCATTTTTCTGCTACCGGCCAATAACATATTCTATGCTACTGAATGGCTGCTTTTTTTTTACTACCAGATGATAGGATATTTTATGCTATCGACCAGTAACATTTTTTATACTACCGATTGGTAGCATATTATATGCTATCCGTCAGTAGAATTTTTTTCATACTACCGGCCAATATCATATTTTTATGTTGTTGACTGGTAGTAGATAAAAATGCTACTGCCTAGTAGCATAAAGGTATGCTACTAGTCAGTAGTGAAGTATAAGAAGATTTAATAGAATAATATATTTTAAAAAACCTTTAATATTAGAGGGTTGTGATATGCATTCGATCTTGATTATCAATTCCCATAAGACCACAAGAATGGGTAAAAGAATTGTAAAAATTTTTATAATCACTAGATATATATGAAGGTGAGTTTTACAAATTTAAATTTTATGCTAATGGCGATTTCAATTTAAAAATTCAGCTATTGCTGTAAATGTTGGGTGAAATGACCCCTAAATTTAAATTTTACATAGAAAATTTAGATTAAATAGAAAGTTTTTAACCACTAAAAATTTGGCAAAACTAAATTTTAAAATTTGGAATATTCATGAATTAGCGAAGATTCGCCACTAAATTTTTCCCTTCTACTAGCTAGCCTATCAATTTTTTTATCCCCATTATGGTTGAGATGAATGTGCTAACATGATTTTCAAGTGTGTTTCATTTTTAGGTAAGTATTTATAAGTTGATTTATGAAGCCACTAAGCTCTAAAGTGAAATAGTGTTTCCCAGAAGCACCGTAATGGCTATTTTTAGTCATGTTGAAATAAAATAATATCCTAATTAAGGTGATTGCAAGGTATCAACCCATTTTATGTTTTTAGAAGATAAATTATGATATCTAAGGTATTTTGAAGTAATACCGTGGAGGTATATGGTGATAGAATCCATTCAAGAAAAACTAGTTCATTTCAGGTATATGGAATGCAGGATTTAACAAAGAAAGTAACCTTGTTCTAAATATTTTAATAGTTATGGGAGGATTTTTAAGATAATAAAATAATCAATATAAATATCTTAGAGTCCACTACATGGTGGATATATAATTTTTTTCCTACGCCCCACTATTCTTTGTGATAGTTTGGGTCATTATTGCTGCTCCTTTGTGCTAGAAGGGTGACTAGGCATGAAAATAATATTTCAAGAATAATTATATATTCTAAATGGTTTTAATAAATTCAAAATGTGTTTTGGAGTCAAAACCATGTAAGGTTTTTCTCTCGAAATCCAATATTGGCTCCCGGGGTTGAAAAAGTAATCTATATGTTATATTTTCGCATTGACAGGATGACATAAACATTATTCATAAGATTGAGCATAATTTTTCACCTCAGATATCCCTTTCCATTTATCACATGGTGTAAGGGGAAAGTGGGGACACAAAAGTTTCCCCCCTTTTTGTTTTTTGAGATTGCATCATTTAAAACATCACAACTTGTCTCCTACGTTCATTTTACAACTTTAAATCATGACCCCTTCACCCTTGGAGCATTTTTTTAGGCATGATGTCCCTTGTTCCTTGTACCTAGATATAAGGGGAAAGCAGGGATAATATTTTCCCCCTATTGTAAAGATGTTTTCATCACTTAAAATTAAAACTTAGGGTTCTAGGAGGGATGTAACTTGTGTTTTTAACTCAGCTGACCCTGTTCTCATGAGAAACTCCACCCATGGCAAATTTTTTGATACCTGCTATCCCTTTTCAATTTTCCCAATATAAAATGGGATAAAGGGCACAAAAAAATTCACCCAATCTCATGGATTTATCCCCCAAACACATGGAGGACCTCATGTCATCTCCCGAGAGTCTGTTCTTAGCCCTTCCATCTTTCTCACATGCTCTCACATGGTGAAACTTGTAAAAATCTAGTCAAAAGTGTAAATTAGTGTCCCCATTATCACCTCACCTCAATTTCCCCCTTTTTACATGGGTTAAACTCACCCTCTAACCCCCTATTGACCTTAGTTAAGCATGTATGGCTAAACATGAGTTAAAATGCTAATAGGGTGGAATGTTTAAAACAATCAAGCACTAACTCATTTTTGAAAACTAGTTCACCCCTAAAAAACACCTCAACATGAAAATAGATGAAGTATAACATGAAAATATATTGGAAATACATATTATTCATCTAGGGAATCCATGAAAACTAGATCCATGTTGTAGTTCATGAAAATGGTCTTTTTCTCATTGTTGATGATTCCGGAGTCAAAAAAACTTGAAAATTTGTCAAAGTGATCCATTTGAAAATTCATTTCACATGATGCATCACTTGGGGGATATCATGAAATGATTTATTTTCTATTTGAGAAATAAGTTTCAATCCAAGAACTCCATTTTTCCTATAATAGCTGAAAATGTATTTGCATATTCTCGGTGATCAAACGAGCCAAATTTCATACAAAAAAAGAGGATATGATCCTTATGAAATCAACTTCCATTTGAGATATTTATTACATTATGAGGTGGAGTATTTTTGGAGATATGAAGGAATTCCTTTTCTCTTAGTTTTCTTCCCTCTTTGATGTAATTTTTATTTTCTCGGTGATTTAGAAAGTGAAATTACTTGAAATTTGGTCAAATGTTCTACATAAAATCATATTACATTTGAGATATTTATTGCATGATGAGGTGGAGTATTATTAGAGATATGGAGGAATAATTTTTATCTCAAAATTATTCCCTCTTCGATGAAATTTTTTCTCACTTTCAAACTAATAGGGATAAGAGAATCAACTAAATTTTGGAGAAAAAGCATCCCAAGATGAAAACAAAAATTTTTAGACCACTCTCATATCATTCTTTATGAAAACAAGTTAGACTATTTCTCCTTCTTTAGTAAAATCAATTTCTACTCCCGCTTTTAAGAATGTACTGTTATCAACGAATCACAACACCCTTATGTTTACAAAAGTGAATATACTTGAGCTCACGGTGTGATTGGATAACATGGGTACTATCTCCAAGTTGTGGGACATGCTACTTGAGATAGACCTACAGAGAAAGCTTGTTCTTGCTACTAAAATACCTGCCACAATCTACTCTAATGCAGGAAAAAACTATCTTTCCTAATCTAACATTCCAAGGGACCAAGGAGAGAGGATGCATGAAAATGAAAGCATACACTACAGCGGTGATACACCAGAAAAGGAGGGGTGTGAGAGTAGTCTTCCAATGTGTGAAAAATAGAAGTAAAATGCATACTAGAAGGGGTGATAACACTTCTCCACAATTTTACAGATGCATTCAAAACAATATTTCATACATGCACAACAATAATGAATCCTTACAAGAGCATAAAAATAGACAAAATATTCTTATACTGAAGGTTGAAAGGGAAAGAAGAGTGCAAACAAACACATAAGGGGAAGATGTATCCAAAAACTTGTATTTTATTGCTTCATGATATGCACAGTTCAATCTATTACAAGGTAAGGGCATGGATCACCATGCAAAGAATACACTATAAGGGCCTACAACACATTGGATTTACCAAGAAATTTTTATAGATCTTTGCTACGACAAAAAAACTACCTCCCCTTACAATGAGCCTAACACTCCAATTTATAGAAGAGTGAGAAGAGAGAGAGAAGGGGAAAATGGAAATCCAAAAATATGTACTTCAACCACTTATAAGATTCATTAAATGGAGTGAAATTATTGTATGTTACTTGTAAAAGGATCCCCATACTGTCCCTGGTGCTACAGTAGAGAACGAATAATGACCATGCCTCTTAACTGCACTCCCAACTACCAAATAAAACACTGTCATGAATCTGTCCACATTTTATGAAAAATATCCATCGATTTCTCATCAAATCCCATATTTCTTGATTTTTATGTGTCAGGATTGGAGCCATGATTCTAACAGTACCAATTTCATGCGATTTCGTTGAGAAATGCAAAAATTATGACCTTATGAGTGCGGGTAATTATTCTGGGTCTGCCAGGCATTTTCTGTCATTTGACGGGAGTGAGCATTATTAATTGACTGGAGATGAATATGTTTATTTTATTTTAATATATCTACCCTTCTCAAAATTAAGAAATCCAATTTTTGTGATGCAGAGGACGTCGTGCTTGTTCCAAAAAGTCCAATTTCATGAAAATCAGAGCTCAGAGTCAAAAGTTATGGCTATTTGAAGTTCAGGAGGTCAAACATTGACTTTTCTCTTCACTGTGGCTATTTCAAAAAAATTGGGTCCGTGTGTCTCGGCTATCTTGGAAAAAAATATTCGCATCGTTTGATTCGGGCTTCCTTGTCCCTGCGCATCCGCCGTTGACCGGGATGTGAGGGTCGTTGACTTTCACATTCAGCTCATCCCATGGTTCCTTTTGCAGCTTTTTCTTCTTTATGCATCCCATGCACATCCTAAATATCCCAGACACATTTCTCTGTGCCACCTGCAATGCACTGAATTGTAGTAAAATTGGATTTTCACGTCCTGCGCGTACCTGTGTTCTAGATGTCTCGCAGACCGCTCGGGACAAAAAGTTCCACTTTTTCTGATTTTCTTTACCTGCGGTGATTTTGGTAATGTGCGTCCCACGTGTCCCTATTGAACTTGTGTGGTCTGGGACATAGAAAGCTGATTTAGCTGATTCCTTTGCAGTTCAGCTCCAAACCTGGTACGACGAACCTTGGTATGATCTGTAGCCTCCAAACCCACAATGCATTAAAACAACCCTGTGACTTCAATTTTTGGATTTTTTTCAATTTTTTCTAACTTCTTGGGTTTTTTCCTTGTATGGGAAAGTTAGAGAGAAACCAAAGGCACCCCCCAAAGCATTATTTTGGGCCTTGAATCAATTCTACTTGCTCGGGACTAAAGAATCTGGTGCATGTTATCAAAATTACCTTGAGGGGTTAACTTTGGATAACATGTATTTCCTACACCTTCCAATGATGTCATTGTTCCCAAAAATTCCACCTCTTCATTCTTTGACACCATCCATCATGTTAAGAAGGAAAAAATCCAAATTTATGAAATCTGAGTATCTAAAAACTCATCCCAAGAAGTTTGATAAACTTATCCAATTTATCAAAGTAGTTCAAAGTATGATTACAAAAATTCCATTACCAAAGAACAACTTCCTGCCCCATCACGTCACTCCTCAAAATATTCTTTCTCCCATGTATTCCACTTCTCAAAAAAATTAACCTTTATACCTATCTTTGTTAATCAATGAGTATAAGTTGAGTAATTGCATCACTGACTTCAATACTTCTGACAGTGTCATGCCCACCAAAGTGGCCAAAGATCTTGGTATCACCCTCATTGCTAATACTAAACATGGTTACCCCACGGAGGCCAAAGAAGTAACTCTCATTGGTCAAGATTAATATGTTCAAGTGACATTGGTAGACTTCCCTGAAAGGAAGTTCAAGATGAAAATACTTATAACACACATCCTATCTTCATATGGGATCCTATTGATATGGATTTTATATCATGATGTTAGTGGAGAGATACATATAGATTAGTCATTTGTTACCATACCAATCAATGGAAAAATTAAGAATCTCCTTATGATAAGAAAAATTATATACACCATTCAAAGACAGGATGCTCTAAGAGTATACATTTTGTACCAAGGTTCAAGATATGGAAAATGTTTCATAACTTCAAAAGAAGATGTTGAGGTACCCATAATGATAGATGAGTACCAAATTTTGATTGATCTAGTTAAGCAACTACATGATGATTTGATGGACATGGAGTTTGATAGTGTGCACTTACCATTAAATATGGAAACATGTTCTCTACTTAGTGATGATGAGGATCATGGAGATCTTATATCACCTCAAGTCAATCCTAAAATGATAAGTAATGCTAACCATGAAGAAAGAGTGGTGTCAAATGAATTCTATAAATGTTAGCCCAATGTTCCCAATTATTTTCTCAAAATTCAATATGAAGTCTTACCCAATGGAAATGATTATGAATATGAATATTTCTCATTTATTTTTGGAGAAGTGGACATTCTAAATGAGGAATGTATAAATGAAAAAATGATTGAGTCTATCAAGGATGATTCCACTCAAATGAAGATATACCCATCATGAATATGATTAATGTATCTCAAGATGGTCATGATGAGGAGAGTGATGATCTATATATTTCAGCACCAAGCTTATGTTCATTATCCTTTCAAGACGATGAATCACTGTGCAAGTCACACCTTAGTGTGAAATAAATCAAGAATGAGCTGCTAAGTGTGAAATAAAACCATTTCGAACAACTAGTAAATGTGAAACACCAAGAACCCTCTTATGGTAAAAAAATTATCATATACTTTACCAAGAACCTACCTATAAAGAAAATGGTCATAAGGAGTATGGAAAATAAATTAAAAAAATGCCCATGAGAGAAAACATGTCTGGTTGTGAAGATGAAAAACTAGGTAAGATTATTAATTAAACTTGAAATAATGTTGAAGTGAAAAATGAGACACCTGAAGTGTGGGTAAAAATTGAAATTGATTGGTGAGAAGAAGTCAAATTTCAGAGAAATAATGAAAATGAGCTGATCATGTAGATCCCTACTTGCAAGAGGAGTCATATAGAATTTTTTTAGAATAAAGAATTTTTTTTATCTTTCTCAAGTAGGTGGAGACCTCCTACAAGAACTAGTTTTTCCAAATAGTTAAGAAAAGGATCCTATTTCATTGAACCATTCTATGGATTTGTAGAGAAAATTCATTTGGTGTTATCCATACAAGGGTGACATTTAGAAAAGAATAAGTAATGTAGTGAAATTGGATTGTTCCCCATATGTAAATAGGCAAGATAGGTTTGTTTCCATTTTTTTTGTGTGTTTGTTTCTTCTCCCTTGGTTGTGTCTGTTGTTTGTACTTGTTCAAATGGTGACTCTATTTCACAAAGGATAAGACACTAGTCTACTCCTCCATGAGGTATCTAAGGTTATTCATTATCCCTCATGTTGTATGTCCCCATTTAGATCTAGTTGTTGTCATGCTAAATGTCTAGAAAAATCAATTAATGATTTTAGGGAAACCAACGTTGATGTGAAAAAAAATAAACATAACATGTTTCTATTTTATATGGGCTAACAACTACTAGGATTTTATTTTTATTTGGAATAAGGTTATTTTTAGTTTTAAAATGTCATTAATATTAAACTATCTAGATCTTGGGAAAATATTTTATTGATTTTAAAGAAACTGATATTGGTCTGCAAAATAATAAACTGATCATGTTTCTTTTTTATACAAGATAGCAGCCAGTAGGCTTATTTTTTGTTTAGGAATAAGTTTCTTATCAATTTTAAAATGTCCTTAATATTAAACTATGTAGATATTGGGAAGATATTTTAATGATTTCATGGAATCCAACATTTATCTATAAAACAATAAACATAACATGTTTTTGTTATATACAGGCTAGTAGTCGCTAGGATTTAGCTTCTACTTTGGAATAAGGTTCTTATCATTTTTAAAATGTCATTAACATTAAACTATGCAGATATTAGGAAAATATTTTAATGGTTTCTTCGAATCCAACATTGATCTGTAAAATAATTAACAGATAATGTTTATTTTTTATATGGGCTAGCGACTGTTAGGATTAATTTTTGTTCGAGAATATGTTTCTTATCAATTTTAAAATGTCTTTAAGAATAAAATATGTAGATCTTGGGAAGTTCTTTTAATGATTTCAGAGAATCCAACATTGATATGCAATTCAATATACATAACATGTTTCTGTTTTATATGAGCTAACTGCCGTTGGGCTTAATTTATGCTTTGGAATAAGGTTATTATAGGTTTTCAAATGTTTTTAAGATTAAAGTATAAATATCTTAGACAAATTGTTTAATATTTTCAGGGAATCCAACATTGGTTTGCAAAAAAATACACCGAAGATGTTTCTATTTTATACGAGCTAATGAATGCTAGGCTAATGAAATTCAATAGATGTGAGATACTTTCAGGTTCATTTACTACAATTTGATTGAACCTCAACATAACCAAAGAATTACTCAAGATATTCTATAGAAACTAGCAGAGGGTGACGATCCCGACTATGATAATATAATTAAATGTAAAACCATTCCAGATATATTTTCATATCTAAATATAGATATCAAATTAACTGTTAAACCATTCCATATATATTTTAATATTTAAATATGGATGTGAGATTAATTAAAATTTATTCTAAAACCATCCTAGATATATTTTCATGTTTAAATATAGAGATGAAATAAATTAAAATTCCTTTTCTAAAGGTAGAATTATGGTAAATCGTTTAAAGAATTATTTGAATTTCATTGTAAAACTATTTTCACGATGGGATCCCAAATTCATAGAATAAATCATAGCATATTAAAATTGTTTACACGATACCTATGAATGCACTGATTATTGAGGTGGTTAGGAATTTGTACATTCCTTAAATTCCTTAACTGATGTGAACAATTTTTACAACATACATTTTCAAGTCGAGAGGATTATATGACTTAAAAAAATTATAGTAAGATAGTTAAAATTTAACGGTCACTAGGTAATTCTAGTGTAGCTTATCCAGGTAAATTCACATTAATCAAATTAGAACTCATAAAAAATAAAAATATTATGTACACTTTTTTAATATATTAACATATCTATTATTGTATAAATTGTTTATAGTATTATAACATTACTAAAGATAGTCACACACATTATACAAAATAACATTATTAACATAGTCACACACATTATATAGAAAGTTGTTCTCAAATAAATTTAGGGACAAATTATATATTTTTATTTTTTAGATAGTTAAATGAATTTGACTAGAGCTATGAGCTAGAGGGTTGATGGGTCCCCACCCTACAAGTATCAAAAGATTAGATCAATAAATGGATACATACTAAACCAAAAACAAGTATGAAATAATGTAAACAACGAAGCCAAAATGTAACGTGAAGAACCATGTCTGTAAAAACATAGAGTTAAGAACACAAAAAATAGAGGGGGAATAACCAAGAAAACCTAGGGTTCCACCTCTAGTTGGTTTGTCGAGGCAAGCATTATAATCTCCTTGAAAAAGGTGAAGGATGAGATAAAAACAGTCTTCAACTGCACCATGCAATTAGGAAGGGGAAGGACACATTTCATGAGCACGACCTAGTCTAGGGATGGTACCTTGGAGATAGACGCCCCATTGAAGTGAAATATGCTTTGAACAAACTCATCAATTTAAAGGAGGACACAAATTTTGAGTTTTAGGGCATCAAAAATCCTTTTTTCAACCCACAAAGGAGATGGAAAAGGACCGATATTGGAAAATATACTAGGAGAGCATACTTCTGCAAGAGATTTGGCCAAAACTACACAATTATGTGGATAAATGAAATGGGATACCACCGTTATGACCATTTACTTATATGCATACAACATTTGACAATTGAACAAAAAGACACTAGTAATCTCGGAGCTGACACGATCTCTCCTAACACTTTAGAGATGATAAACACCTAGGACTTTCTCAATTAAATTCAGAATAGGTGTGGAGCCTATGTGGAAGACATTGCGTAGACAAGTGGAAGACACAGGATAGAGGAAATCTATTTCTGACTTCTTTCCACATAAGAGGATGAAAGGAACATATGTAGACGCCATCAGAGGGAATGGAGAAAAATAGAGATAAATGAGATAAAACAAGTGAGGGAAGCCAAAAGTACAAACCAACTAAGTAGTCCCTTGACTAGTATGAGGGAAGGTTGGCACGAAAAAATGGATGTCGTCATCAAGATTTTCCCATGCATTGGCTTGATTATGAAAAAAGGCTTTCACTGATTGATAAACCTCTAGTTTGGAAAGGAACTTAAGTTTGCAGAACTTGGGGGGGATTACATAATTTAATTTGGTTATTGATTTAATGACATCACATCATTTAATAGTTGCAATATAGGATACAATTCATCTATCAAGTAGTTGTTAAATGTGTTAATAATTACATAGTTCCCCACATCATTGAACTTATTTTTATCTCTAGAACCATCTATATGTATTGTATTTTTAAAATTGTAATATGCATGCCGCTTTCTCTAAATGGTGCTAAGAGTTTTGAGAAATTTGTTGGGATTCCTAGAACTTTGATAATCAATACATTTGGTCATGATGCAATATTCTTGTATAAATATAAACTCGAAGCTGCTAACCTCCAAGCCAATGTATCATATGAATGAAGGCATAATGTCATTAACATTTGAATTTTGTATCGATGTCCAATAAGTAGTTTCGAAATGTTTTATGCATCATTGCAAGAACTCTTTGACACTAGGTCTTAAAAAATAATATTTATTTTTTGAGTTCGATGCCGTCAAAGTTATTAAACATATCATGTGATGAATCATCCTTCTGAATGGTGTGTGTCAAATCCCCGTTTATATTGAATATTATCAGTCTCATGTTCGACATATTCTTATCTGAAAATGAAGAAAAACAAAATCAAATGGATGAGGGTGATGAATTTTGACAACAACAAAAGTTGTATTTATTTTTTCATATTGTACTAGAAATAATTATTTTTTTTGCAAAAAATAGAATTAAAAAATGATTGCACACTGCGAATCTTTAAGAACATTAAGCTAGTTTTTTTTCCATATAAATGCACAATACATTGTTGAATTTGAAAGAAAAGTATATAATTCAAATGCAAATGGTGCATTTGAAAGTTTTTAATGATCTCCACATGTTTCTGTGTTCTCCTGCATGTTTCAACCATGTACATAATTCAGTGTTAATCAATGAATCAATCTTATAGTTTCCATCAAATCTATAGTATGTAGGGGTTTTGAGAGTAATTTATTCTTTGAATTTGTATGACTAGAATCTCATGTCATTGATTAAAATCATATTGTTTTCACCATAGATATTAAAAAAAATGTCTACTATCGGCTGATTGGTATTTGTTTTGATCCTACATTGGTGGCATCCGCAAATGAACCTAAAGTGGGTATCTCGCAGCCAACTAAATGTTTTGATGAACATGCACTTCACCATTGTTGAATCCATAAATTAAGACCATAAGGAAATGTCAAAATATTTTGATGTAAGTTTTTATCAATTCAACATTAAATACTTGTTCAAAGTATTCAATATTTCCGGATCTAAAATCTAGAACCATATTATGAGGTATTTTGTCGCCAATAGAATAAATTCCAAACAACAAACCTTTAACTCCCAAAACTATTAATTTATGAGGATTACAAATTGGATGTATAAAAAAAACTCAGAATTAATATACGATTCCAAAAGTGATAAAAAATAGCTCAACATATTGTTGTGATAATATTTTATTTGGGTAATTCACACAAAAAAATTATAAAACTATAATATCAACTTAATCAAAGTGAAGATATAAATATTGAAATTTTTTAAATTTGTAATCTCAACATATAAAATAAAGAGTGACCATATGAATGTATGAATGAATATCATTGCAATTTTTTTTTTGAAATAATAAAAAGTTATATAATTTTTTCTTGCTGCAATTTTTTGATACCCTATATAACACTCAAACCCTAAGACAATATCTATGATATATTTGTGTACAAATTAGTCATCAACCACATATCTTTGAAACAATTTTCTCTAGTGTCTCTCCTCACCACCATAATTTTTTTAGGAGGGTTTCCTTTTGTGCCTATTATAATACACAATGCATCTGTAGATCTGAAAAGAATATTATCTCTACTCAAAATATTTTAGAGATATTTTACTGGAATTTCGTCTTCTACAGAGAAATGTTCTTTTTCCCCAACAATAACTAGTTTCAATCCAGCCAGTTTTTTTTCAAATCCTTTTTCAACTTTTCAACTTTGATTGAAGAGAGATAGCTAGACTAAAATCCCACTTCACATTTTGTTGATAGTAACTTTAAAAATCCCTTGAGGCCACCATGCAAGTTGATAGTTTCCTTACCGAACTTGAATTCCATCTCTAAAATAGTTTCCTATGGGATTGGTTTTTATCAAATAGTAGACCTTCCAAATCTAAAATAATTAAATAATCCTTTTGGCCAATTGCATAGAAGTAATTTTTTTCAGTTGTCCACAATCTGATATTAACCAATTAAAATAATAACAATTTTGGTAGGTTAACACTTACTAATTGAAATTCCAGATTGGATTCCCTCGTGCTCCCCCTCTACAGGTTCTTGTGATGCACATTATATTTTGAAAAACATTAATCAATTCAAAATAAAATTTATGTCAAATTTTATAACTTTGTGATACAACTTGCTTTTATACAATGTACTACTCTTTGCTGGACAATATTGCATAGCTATAGTTTTATACTAGCGACCACTAGGATAAGCCATTAATTCGTTGACTATGTTTGGCTTGGCAGTATTTGATGAGCTTAGCAACCATAAATGGCCAATTGCACAAAAGTAATTTTTTGTCAATTGTCCACAATTAAATGTTAACCAATTAAAACAACATTAATCAATTGAACATAAATATCATGTCGACGTAACTAAATTCGTGATACCACTTGATTCTATACAAATGTAATACCCTTTTCTAGACAATATTACATAGTGATATATGTATATTAGCGACCTCTATGCTAATCCATTACTTCCTGGACTATGTTTGGATTGACAATATTTGATGAGATTATCGACTGTTAATGGCCAACTACACAAAAGTAATTTTTTTCAATTTTTTGCAATTTAATATTAACCAATTAAAAAAAACATTACTCAATTCAAAATAAATCAATTTAATAGATGTATGCTAGAGACCACTAGGCTAAGACATTACTACATGTACTATGTTTGGTTAGATAGTATTTAATGAGCTTAGCTTTTGCAATACTTCATATGCGCATAGTATGAAATACATATAACAAATAAACCCATTTGTTATAGGTTCCTAAAATTATACAAGGCTTATAAATGGTTTTTTTATAACTACACATGACTAACATACCATTTTTTATCTGTGGATTCATGCATGACTTGCCAACAACCTCCCCATTTGGCATCAACACTAATTTTTCAAAACGTTTTATTAAATATATGTAAACAATGACAATTGAAAACTTATCGAAGTGATAAGTTTATAAAATGAGTAAATGCCAATCACCTTGGATAGATTCATTTGATGTATGGCCAGTGACATCTAGAAAAAAAATTTGAATGGGTTGCGACATGTTCAGAATGACATTGTCTCCTTTGTTTTTATGTGGAGAGGAAGAGGTGGTGTCTTCCTCTATCGGTTGGTAATCTACATAAATATTTTTTGAATCATTTCAAAGGCATGAAAATAATAGAATTGTTTAATGTGATCTTAATGAATGTACCTTTTTTCAAATGAGAATAGTAATGTTTTAAAAACAATTCTTGATCATGTGATTCAATAATAAAAAATGTAGATAAACCTGAGTCAACCAAAGCATGTAATGTAAAATTACCACCATAAAGCACTATTATCAAAGAATTTCCAAAAGATGTTCGAGTGAACATATGAGACCAAAAATCATAAGATCTCTCGTAAAATAAAAAGATGTGTATTTCATCATAGGAGGATATTTCCTATAGTCCCAAATTTCTGTGGAAGTTTCTCAATCCAATCCATGATGATTTCTTCTCTCTCCCCATCATCAGAATCACAATTGTGCACACTAGTTATTGTGTACATAATACACAAGCTCTTAAATTTTCCATTGTTGTCATAAAATATGTAACATTCTTCCATAACTGATTCTCCATTGTCTTTAACTTTTTTCATGTATTTTTTATTCTCTCTCTTAGCATTTTTGAAAAAGAAACAGGTAAGAGCGCAATAATAACACAATTTAGAAGACTAGATCCAACAACTGTAAGAAGGTCCATTATTTTATAAAAAGTTATTGCACTAGACATATTACATAAATCTACAATCACACATTTTGCATTAAATGGATTAGTTGACAAAATAGATGATATTTTTTACTAGATATGGAAGGGATATGCACATTAACAGGTAAAATATTTTGTGTCTTCTATGTTTTCTAGAATTTGTTCTTCCATTGAAATCACGTAGTTGTCTATAATTATTTGAGCTTCTGCTAGAAGAACCTCTACCACTTCAACATCAATTTTTCTTCTTATTTATTTTTCACTTCCTTTGGAATCAAATTTTATTTTTCCTTTTTTCTCTTCTCCTAGGAGTACACACAATTGGTGGTAGTGAGATTAATGCAGAATGATTTTTTAAATAACATTGGCTTCATTGCATTCTGCCAATACAATATTACGTGGATATTTATTTTTAAAATATTTTAGAACATTTCCTTTCATTTTTTTGTCATCTTTTACACTTTGGAAGTAAGATTCAAAATTATCTTCTATGATACCTACATCAATGGATAAAATTAGCCATACTTTCCATGATTGCACTTTATTAGCTAGTAATGATATCTCCCCTGAAGGAATTAGTTGTGAACCTTTCCAGTGAATTTGGTTAAAAGTTAGGTTGGTTATCCTTAAAAAAAGAACAATAAAGCCCACTTGATTTAAAAAACTCAAAGGTTATTTCCGTTTTGTCCATATGTCCTTCGGAAACAATAGAAAAGTGCATTTGTCATAAATACTCTATGTCTTAGTCATTTTGAAAATATCAAGATATTTCTTCACAAAACTCTGCATTGAAAGTGCAAATAGTATATTTACTTTCTACATATTACAAAAATTAAAATTAAAATACAAATGCATTAAAATTAAGTTTCATTACCCTCCACTCCTTTGTCTTTGTATTTCCCACTCTGAGCCTATGAGGAGATCCTAGGGATCTCCATATAGATCAATCCTTGTAGAGTACATCAATAAAATTGGTTTCAATCCAATTTTTTTTTACCTCATTTTGCTTCTTACAAATATTAATTATTTATTTGCTAGCTGATTTTGAAGACATAATGCAAGCCTTTATAAAGTGAAAAGCACTATGTAATGATTTTTATTTTCTTTCAGCTAAAATTTTTTTTGGACACAAATCATATGTTGGCCATAAATAATGTAGAACTACACATCATCCCTTTTCAATCCATCTTGATCCTCTAGTTGCACAAGTTTCTTTTTAAAATGTAAAAATGTAAGAAGAATTGCATCGCTCTGTGTAGGAATAGAATTAATCAACATTAAATGGACAAGAAGGTCAAAATTCTCCTCATGCACATGATGGTATTGATATTATTGAGGTGTTACATAACACCTAGAAAATTCAACTGGAAAAACATCACCATTGAACAAAAACAATTTAAATTTTTAAACGGTTGAAGATTCTACTTTCTCAAATATATTGGTCACTTTTTTCAACAATACAGTCGATTTATTATTATTTTTAAGCCCTTGCAAATTTGACTTAGAGGGATCTATTTATAATTTATACAAGTAAGATTGACTTAGCATTGTAAATAGCTTTGCATGTTTCAGTGGAGAAAGAAAACATTTTCTATGTAAATAATGACAAATAGAAGAGGTATTATTGAATCTATACAATTTTTTGAATACCAAATTCATTCCATTATGACTTTCAAGGAGATTTTCACAACATGTTTTGTCTGAGTGTATGAACATTCCCAAATTACAACCATATTTAGAACCAGAATACGTCTTAATTTATATAAAATCCATCATTTCCTCTTTCCAGAACAAGGAAACTTCCAACTCCATGTCAAGAATAATGAACTTATTCATTTCAATGTCAATGCATTAAACCTAAATACACAATGTTCACTAATCAATATCTTATAAAGTTATAACCATACCGAATTCATGGTTGACATCATCATTAACAAAACATAATCATAAATCAAGGTGATATTTTTCTGGGGAATGCATTTCTACAAACCATTCCCTGTCTCTCTTCATCCAACCCTTTGTTCCTTTAATTAAAGGAATTTGCATGAATGGAATGTGACCAATGGAAAATATATTACCTGAAAAAAGGAATTAAAAAATTAATAATTCATAAATAACTAGGGAGGATAAATACTATGTTGTAATAGTGAAATACCAAGGAGATGTTATATCTGAATCCAATTATTTTTATATATTAAAAATAATTACCAATGGATCTTTATAGCTTAGCAGTCGCTAGGAAAAATTTCAACATGCTATAGAATACGAATGGAAAGGAAAATTACAATGTAGATTAATTTACGTCATTCAAGGCTTGTATAGACTGTAATAATCTGAATAACAACTATTCATAAAAATACATAAAATTATTGAAATATACATCACATTTAATGTCCTCTAGGCTTGGAATATCATATCAGAATATCTAAATGTAATAATGAAAATCATCGTTACTTAAGTAGGGGTTTTTATGTAACTAGATTAACAATATGTGAATAATAGATATTTCATAGTGTGAAGAATATGTAAAGAAGAGGATCTCAACCTGTTATTGTTTTCATTAATACCACCTGCTATGACAAGGAAGGCCAGTTGTTGTAGACTAACATGCATGAGTTATCCACACATTGTCCACCAAATCTCTATAATTTTTGTAACATGTCATGCATGTATTAGTTATCCACACATGAATTAAAATGCCCTCATAACTGAACCATGAATTTTTTGGGTGAGGTGTGCCAAAGTATGGAGTGAATTCCTATTGTATTTGGTATTTCAAAAATTGAAATTTAAAACTTTTATATTTCATTGTTTGCATTCAAGTCATTTAGTCACTTTCCTTGGTGGTATCAGAGTGATTTAGTTAAGCCTGGGGTAGGAGTAAAAAATTCCTGCAATAATGAACTAGGAGACCTTGTGGGAAAAAATATTGATGTGAAGAATCAATACTATCAAATTAGCAGAACATACCATAAGTCACAAAGTATACAAGTAATTCATTTCTAATTATTTCCTCTTGAATGTAAAAATTATCCTAAAGGTTGATTATCTCCTATGATTGTTAAGATGCACTACACACACTCAAGAGGGACATGGCCTTATGAATTTATCATAAGATATATCGTGTATAACATATAATCCATATTGTTTCTTATCAAGGAATATGCTTAACGACCGCTAAGCTCCATTACTTCTTTAAGGTCTTAGGCTCTATATTTTCTAGGAATCCATTTCAAGATTGAAAATAACAATCGGAACCAAGTGCTGCAAAATCCCTGGCGGAGCCAAGTGTTGTAATACATACCCTCCAGAAGGATGAATCCTTATGTATTTCTTATAGGATGAAACATATCTTATAACTCATGTCAATTCATATTAAGGAAAATTATTAGCAACTGACAATCTCCATTAGTTTTTGAAAGGAGTGGCTTAGTGGTCACTAGGTGCAACAATTTCTAGTTTTCAAAAATAGTGGCCTAATAAAAATTCAATGTCTACCTTAGTGACATAGATAAAAATCAGACCATAGTAATAAACGTATATCATTTAAACTTGAAGAAGTATCTTGGTCATCTTGGCCTTTCATATTTCTTGAAATTACCTGTTAAAGAAAATATTCCTAAAGGATTTACTAAATATGTAGGGCGAAGATGAACACAATTCTTGTTCAGGATTAAATGATGTGAGTCCATGAACAAAAATTAATGTTTTATGTTGACCAATTATTTTTTGATGAGAATTCTAGAATCTGCTAGCATCTATACATTCTCAGAATCCATTTTAACAATGCAAAAATAAATTTGAACAACTTTGATGGATAGATGTTTTCATTATTTGTAATTATATTATATTGGTTGGACTATACATGGCAATGTCAAGTGATATAATACATACCTTCGAGAAGGATGATGCCCGATGTAATTCTCATAGGATATATTGTGCATAAAATGTAATCCATATCTTTTCATATTAAGGAAAATGCTTATCGACTGATAAGTACCCTTACTTATTAAAAGGAATGGCTTTGCGATCGCCAGGATCAACAATTTCTTGTTCTAAAAATACCGACATAGTTAAGAAAGGTTACATCATAGTAATTAAATTACATCATTTAAACCTAAATAAGTATCTCATCTATCTTGTCCTTGCATATTTTCTTAAAATCATCTTCAAAGAAAATAGACCTAAATGATCTACCAAATATGCAGGGTGAAGTTGAATAGGATTCTATTACATGATGAACTTCTATTACATCGACTTAAAGGATCTACCAAATATGCATGGTGAAGTTGAACAAGATTATATTACATGATGAAATTGTATTACAATGATCTAATCTTGCTGATATACTCTTGATGAAATTCCATTTATATGCTTTTTATTATGAAGAACCTGTTATCCAAAATTCACCCCTCAAGGTAATTTTGATAACACGCATCAGATTATTCAGTCCCGAGCAAGTAGATTGATTCAAGGCCCAAAATCACGTTTTTCAAGGTCCCCTCGGCCTTTTTCTAACTCTCCCATCCAAGAAGAAATCCAAACGAGTTAGAAAGAATGGAAAAAATGCAAAAATAAGGTTGCAGGACTATTTTGAGGCATTTCGGGTCTGAAGGGCTCGGGCTGTACCAGTTCGGGTTGAACTGAGGTTTGTCGTACTAAACTTGAGGCCAAAAAAATGAAGAAAATTGGCTAAGTCCTAGTCTAGGTGGTCTGCGGGATAGTTGGGACATCAGGATGCGTGGGACACAAAAAGCCGAATCGCCCGAAAGAGGGAACAAATTTCCTAAGTCTTGTTTCATGCAGTATGGGACAGTTGGGACAAAAGTACGCGCAGGACGCAGATTGGCCCGTTTGGCGCAAGTCAGTCCATTTCAGGTGGTTCGGAGATATTTGTCCCAGACAGTTTGGGACATCCAGGCCAGAAGTACGTGGAGGACGTCAACTGGCCGATTCGACCGAAACAAGAGACTTTCGTTCGAGACAGTTGGGCCAAAAGGACGCCTGGGGCGCAAAAAACTGAAAGAGCTGCCAGCGAATAGAATCTCGCCATGTGTCTTCACCTCAAATAGGAACAAGGAAGCCCAAATCAGGCGGTTTAGAGATATTTTTCCTAGGCAGTTTGGGACAGTCGGGCCAAGGGTACGCGAGGGACGTGAAAAGCTGAAAGAGCCGCCAATGAATCAAATCTTGTCACGTGTCTTCACCTCATCAGCCCAGCGGGAGAATTTTAAATTTTTTTTCCAAAGGCAAAAAAAAAGGGAAATGGTTAGGAAGGGCCCGCATCCAATGAAATCGTGCCATGTGGCACTTGACTGGCGGAGTGCGGGGGAGAAATGGGAAAATTTTCCCAAAGTGAAAAATACCAAAATTTTGAAGGACAAAGTGCGCCCCTCAGGCCCGAGCCAATAAAATAGTGCCACGTGTCCAAGTGGCAAGAAATTAAGGAAGGACCCAAAAGAATTTTTCAAAGGATGAACCCACGGATGAATCAGAGCTTGACACGTGTCATCCAAGTGGTAGAGCGCAGAAAAAATTCAAATATTTTCCCGCCGATCCGTTTTGGCCTATTTTTGCCCTAAATCCTTAGATCACCATAACTTTCGATCCAGAGCTCAGATTTTCGCGTTCTTTATATCAATGGAAAGCTGGTGAAATTATCTACATGATTCTAGGGTCAATCTTACATTTTGGTTAAGATTGGAGAGAGAAAATTAAAAAATGCCTCTGGTACGTGATAATGGCCAGAAGTGACGTTTCAATAACTATCTTAAATGCAAAATACAGTTCGCCGCTTTTGCTAGGGTTCTCACTTACCGCCATAATGAGATGAATTAAATGAAACCTAGAAGTGGTTGGGGTAGATCTGGATTTCCTCTCTCTTCCCTCTCTCATTCTTCCTATAAATTGTAAGGAGGGGCTTCTTTATAAGAAAGGAACATTCTTGTTTTTGCCCCTCCCTTCTTCTCTTTGGAAGGTGAATTTGTGGAGTTCAAACCTCCCATTTAAAAATGTAATGCAACCTTGCCTCTTGGCATTTTGTAGTGTATTGTATTGATCTTTGGAGCAAGTAATGCATGTCTGTGGATGATTCTCAACCCTCTCTGTGTTCATTTGCATCCTCCTAATCTTTCACTGCAAATTAGTTTATCTATGCATGATCTTGCATCACATTTGAATGGTTTGTGTTTATTGGCAAGATAGGTGTTCTTCATTCCTCGGTGCATCACCTCTGTTAGCTTAGGTTTATTTTTATACATCTTCTTACCCTGTCTCCTTGGCAAGATTGGATTAGGTTTTGAGTAAACCCTCTGCATTTTTCGTGTGCATCTGAATAGAGGAATAACAACCAGCCTTCTCTGGAGACTCCTTTCTCATTTTTGCATGTCCCACACTTGAAGAAAGGATTCCATGTTGTGCAATCACACTAGATGCTAGTATGATCAACCTAGAAATATGATCAACATCCAGGGGTCCTGTGATTTTGCACTAACAGTTCTGGCACACCCGATGGGACCTTAGAGGTCTTTATTTTCATTGCAACAAGATCAATATACACTTGTTGTAAGTTCCAGCTTTGAAGGAGCTTTAAAATCACACATCTGGAGACTCCAAAAGAGGCATAATCCGCTGGTTTCAGTAGTCCAAGACTGGAAAATTTATGAGAAGAATACAGACTAGATCAAGAACTAGGGAGGAAGGATTGTTTGATTATCTGTACCTATCTCCAGGCAGAGAGAGAAGGGGAAGAAGAGCTCAAAGATCACCATCTCCACCAAACAGAACTCTCTCTACACCACCACTTGGTAGACCTTTCGTCCAATCAACAAGGGTTCTCAGGCCAATCAGAATGGCGCAACCACCAAATCCCTTTGTCAATTTCACTGGAAATAGCCCACTTTCCCTCAATGCACAGAATCCAATTCCAATTGCAGCGTTGAAGAACATTTCATTTTTCACTGGAGAAAATCATACCACTCCTGGTGATCATGTCAAGGACATTGCTAACTATTATCCAAAATTCCCCCCCAAGGTAATTTTGATAACATGCATCAGATTATTCAATCCCGAGAAAGTATATTGATTCAAGGCCCAAAATCATGTTTTTTGGGCCCCCCTCGGCTTCTTTCTAACTCTCCCATCCAAGAAGAAAAACCAACGAGTTAGGAAAGGTGAAAAAATTACAAAAAATCAAGCTTGGGGGCTGAAAAAAATGGAGAAAATCGGCTAAGTCTTGTCCTAGGCGGTCCTTGGGACAGTTGAGATGTCGGGGCACGAATCAACTGAAAATCCGCCAGGCGATCTACGTAGCACTTGGGATGTCGGGACACGAGGGACGTGAAAAGGTGAATCGGCCAAAAGAGGGAAAAAATTGCCTAAGTCTTGTTTCAGGCAGTCTGGGACATCCAGGCCAAAAGTACGCGTGGGACGTGGATCGGTCAGTTTGGCGCAAGTCAATCCATTTCGGGTGGTTTGGAGATATTTTTCCCAGATGGTCTGGGACATCCGGGCCAAAAGTATGTGGAGGACGCGAACCGGCTGATTTGGCCGAAACAAGAGACTTTCGTCTGGGACATTTGGGCCAAAGGTACGCGGAGGACGTGAAAAGCCGAAAGATCCGAAAGCCAATGGAATCTCGCCATGTGTCTTCATCGTAAAGAGGGACAAGGAAGCCTGAATCGGCCGAAGCAGGAGATTTTCATTCGGGACATCCGGGCCAAAGGTACGCAAGGGACGCGTGGGACACGAAAAGCCGAAGAGCCGCGAACGAATCAGAATGTGCCATGTGCCAAAAGAAAACAAAAAGTTTCTAAGTGGTCGGTAAAAGTTTCAAAGGGGAGTTCGGAGCTCGGGGAGAGCTTTGGAAACTTAGAAAAGTTTTGGCCAAAAAACTAAAAGGTAAAGGTTTTCCCCACGCCCCTGTCGACGAACCAAACGATGCCACGTGTCCCAAGTGGTGGGGCGCGGGGGGAAAATGAAATTTTTTCCAAAGTGTAAGAAAAGTCAAAATTTTCAAGGAAAACTCTGTGGAAAGGGAAGGAAAGACAATTGTGTAGCCAATTAGCACCTAACACATGTCATCCAAGTGGCAGAGCTCGGAAAAAATTCAAATATTTTCCCGCCGATCTGTTTTGGCCTGTTTTTTGCCCTAAATCTTCAGATCGCCATATCTTTCGATCCAGAGCTCAGATTTTCACGTTCTTTATATCAATGGAAAGCTGGTGAAATTCTCTACACAATTTTTGGAGTCAATCTTGAATTTTGGTTCAGTTTGGAGAAAGAAAATCAAGAAATGTCTCTAGCGCTGTGGTAATGGCCAAAACTAACGTTTCAACAACCAGCTTTAATGCAAATATAGTTTGCCACTTTTGTTGGGGTTCTCACCTACCGCCATGATGAGATGAGTTAAATGCAACCTAGAAGTGGTTGGGGTAGATCTAGTTTTCCTCTCTCTTCCCTCTCTCATTCTTCCTATAAATTGTAAGTAGGGGCTTCTTTCAAAGGGTTGAACATTCCTGTTTTGCCCCTCCCTTCTTCTCTTTGGCAGGCGAATCTGTGGAGTTCAAACCTCCCATTTAAAAACTGTAATGCAAATTTTCCTCTTGGCATTTTGTAGTGTATTGTATCGATATTTGGAGCAAGTAATGCATGTCTGTGGATGATTCTCAACCCTCTGCATGTTCATTTGCATCCTCCTGATCTTTCACTATAAATTTTGTTATCTGTGCATGATCTTGCATCACATTTGAATGGTTTGTGTTTATTGGCAAGATAGGTGTTCTTCATTCCTCAATGCATCACCTCTGTTAGCTTAGGTTTATTTTTTATGCATCTTCTTACCCTGTCACCTTGACAAAATTAGATTAGATTTTCAGTAAACTCTCTACATTTTTCGTGTGCATCTGAACAGAGGAATAGGAACCAACCTTCTCTGGAGATTCCTTTCTCATTTTTGCAAGTCCCACACTTGGAGAAAGGATTCCATGTTGTGCAATCACACTGGATGCTAGTATGATCAACCTAGAAATATGATCAAGATCTAGGGGTGCTATGATTTTGCATCAACAGTTTTAGCACGCCCGGTGGGACACTTAGAGGTCTCATTAATTTCATTACAGTGAAGATCGATGTGCACTCTGCTTATAATTTTCCAGCTTTGAAAGGAGCTATTAAAATCACACATCTGGCGACTCCAAAAGAGGCATAATCCGCTGGTTTCAGCAGTCCAAGCCTGTCAAATTTATGGGAATAATACAGACCAGGTCAAGAACTAGGGAGGAAGGATTGTTTGTTTATCTGCACCTATCTCCAGGGAAGAGAAAGAAGGGGAAGAAGAGCTCAAAGATCACCATCTCCATCTAACATAACTCTCTCTATACCTCCACCTAGTAGACCTTTCAGCCAATCAACAAGGGTTCTCAGGCCAATCAGAATGGTGCAACCACCCGAATCCCTTTGTCAATTTTACTGGCAGTAGCCCACTTGCCCTCAATGCACAAAATCCAGTTCCAATTGCAGCGTTGAAAAACATTCCATTTTTTACTGGAGAAAATCATACCACTCCTGGTGATCATGTCAAAGACATTTCTAACGTCTGTGTAATCCATGAGATAAATGAAATGGATGTGGCTGTCAAATTGCTGGCATCTTCATTCAAAGGGAAGGCATTGCAATGGTTTAGGAGCATTGGAGCTGGTTCTATCACAAATTGGAATCAGTTATACATAGTTCTCCATGAACAATTTGGGGAAAAGGGAGACAATTTGTCTCTACTAGAACAATTGACAACTATCAAGAGAGCTCCCAATGAGTAGCTGATTGACTTCAACTTCAGATTTCAAAGGTCTTGGGAGAGGATTCCAGTGGCAGTAAGGTCAGCAGCAGAAGGTGCTTTTCTATACTATCTTAAGGCTTTGAATTCTGATATTTCTATGTTAATTCAATCTATGGGAGGCACAACCTTACCTGCTACTTATAGCATTGCCATTAGAGCTGAAAACTGTCTTGTTCAAGCTGGTAAACTTGCTCCTAGGCCTCCCATGCCCCTATATCCAAACTTAGAAAATCCAAGCACTAGTCAAACACCCACTTTGGCTCCTATTCCCATTCCTCGAAATCAAAGTTCAAATGAGACTTCTACTTCATCCTCTAGTGCTTCAAATGAACTCCAAGAGGTTATGAAACAATTGCAAAATTTGGGAAATGAGCTGGTTACTATCAAAAGACAACAAGCTCAAAGTGCTAGACCATATCAGCCTCAAGCGCAATACCAGGCTAGGCCCCCATACCAACAAAATAGGCCACCAACTCAGGTTGCAAATCAAAATCAAAGCCAAGTAAGGCCTCCCGCCAATAGACCATTCCAGCCCTATACCCCCAATGTTACATCTTCTTCTAAAGCATTAGTGCCAGTCCAAAACAACATGGCTCAAGAGTATGATTGGTGTTTCCCATGCAATGAACCTCACAACCAATCTACGTGCTTTAATGGTGCTTTGAACCAAGCCTTGATGGTGACAACTACTGGCGTAGAGAGTGAAGTGAGTCAAGAAACAAATTAGGAACAAGGGACATCTCAGCAAAACACAGCTCCAAATGATACCGCACTTGTGAATTGGCAAGCTGAGGATTTTTGTGGCATGAATCAAACAACTCCTCAGAGTGTAGCAGATAACACAAGATCAAAGAAGAGAAATATAGGTGAAGGGCAGTCATTGGCTCCAAGTGATCTACAACCTTCCATCACTCTACAAGGTGTTGGTAAGAAAAATACAGTCCCAAACACGTAAGGACAACCCCAAACCACCTTCCAAACCAACTCAAATGCTAGTTGTTGCTGCCCATGCACAAGAAAGGAACGCACAGACTAAAAGACAAAAAAGAGATCTTTCATCCCCATTTAACATCATTGATCAAATGAAGAAGACAAATGTGAATATATCAATGTGGGAATCTTTATCCATCCCAGGACAAAGAGATCTTCTACAAGCTACCATGAAGAATTGGTCAACTTCGAACCAGCAGGCCCATATGCAAGAGAAGGTCCTCACAAATGCTGCTCAGCCTGAAGGGAATCATGGAGGACAACAAGGTAAAGTTTTGAAACCTCCTCCATTCTATGTTTCATTAATCATCGGGGATAAATTAGTACACAATTACATGATTGATTCTTGGGCAAGTAGTTCTGTCATGCCCAAGCAAATAGCTGATCAGTTGGGTCTCCAATATGAAGTCATATCAAAGGGGGTAGTGCAATTGGATGGGACAGCAGTAGAAACTGTGGGAGTAATTAAAGGTTTGAACCTTACCTTGCATACGTGCCCCAATGTTACCGTTTTACAAGATGTGTCGGTGATAGATTTTCCACCACTCTTTTCCCTATGTTTGTCAAGGGATTTCACAGCCAAAATTGGAGGCTACTTGTCTGCTGACTGGTCACACATGTTGTTCAGAACAAGATATGGTACTAAGGTCACAATCAGATCTGAACCAATTGCAAACTTTCATATTGAGCCTCATACTCCAAGCCAAATCAATGCCAACTGTTCAGCATTTGATTAAGAAGATTATCTAGGCACAGATGAAGCTGACACCAAAGTTGGAAGCATCCCAGATTTGACTCTTGACGAATGGGCAAGCAAGGTACATGCTTTTGATCCCTACTAAGAAGTAGAAGAATCTGAGCTAGGAGTCTATTGCATACATGAAGAAAACCAGCCTATTCCTAGCATCACCAAACCAAACCATAAGGATGACAATGAGGTATGGAAATTATTTTTTCTATGGATCAAGGAGTAAGCAAGGTGCAGGAGGAGGAGCTATGCTTGTTTCACCTCAAGGCATAAAATATTATTCAGCTTTCCATTTCTAGTTTTCCTGTTTAAACAACACAGCTGAATATAAGGCCTTGATTCACGGACTTCATTGGGCCAGGAAAAAGGGCATAAAGAGCTTACAATTGTTTGGAGATAGCGAGCTAATCGTCAATCAAGTCAAGGGACAACATGCTACAAAGAATGACCTACTAAAGAACTACAAGAATAGGGTATGGGACCTCGTTGAGGATTTCGAAGCTTTCAATATCATGTTCATACCCAGGAAGGAAAATGAAGCAGTGGATAGGCTCGTAGCAGTTGGAGCAACGTTTGATGTGGTTGACAACATCAAAAGGGAAAAAATGCAACCACATATCCATGTGATTGTGAGGCCAACAGTTCCAGATAATAATATAAGCTGGCAGGTGTTTGAGAATGATCAACAGATCATCAATTTCTTACAAGAAGAGGCTGAATTCTCAGCTAGGAATTAGGATAGATTAGAATAGTAGTATGGGGATTAAGTAGTGCAGTTGTGAACAAACAAGCTCCCCAACGGTTTAGTAACATTGGAGTCTATCTTCAACCCTAATGACTAGTTCCGTAAGGAAAAGGCTAACATACAGGTCAAGAGAGAAGATTCAGAGCCAATTCTGGTTGGAAAAGGCAAAACACTTCAAATTGGCAAAGTGGCCACTGAACAGGAGAAATCAGATTTCATACAACTTTGCCAGGAATTTCTAGATGTCTTCACTTGGAGCTATGAAGACTTGAAATGTTTCAATCCGAAGTTGGCACAACATACCATAGAATTGGATCCAAATGTTAAGCCCATCAGGTAGAAGCAGAGACCAGTCAACCCTCACATTGAGCCTCTAATGAAGAAAGAGCTAAATAAGCTAATAGAGGCAAGCATTATATTTCCGATCAAGCACTCAAGCTGGGTTGCAAACTTGGTTCCGGTAAGAAAGAAGAGCGGAGAAATCAGATTGTGTGTGGAATTCCGAGACCTCAACAGGGCGTCTCTTAAAGACCATTACCCACTTCCTTCAATGGAACAAATATTACAAGTAGTATCCGGTTCAGAGAGATTCTCTCTCCTAGATGGCTACTCAGGGTATAATCAGGTAATGGTGAAGGAAGATGACCAGTTCAAGATGGATTTTCACCACCAAATGGGGCACATATGCCTACAAGAAGATGCCATTTGGCCTATCAAATGCTGGAGCCACTTTCCAAAGGGCAATGGATATGGCATTCAAAGGGTTGATCAATAAAATAGTTCTGATATATTTTGATGACATCACTGTATTCTCCAAAAATGTAATGGATCATCTCTTTCATCTGAGGTAGGTATTTCAGAGGTGTAGAAGATTTGGGGTATCATTGAATCCCAAAAAATGCATATTCCTAGCTCATGAGGGGAAACTTCTAGGCCATATTGTTTCAAAGGAGGGATTGACGATTGACCAAAAAAGAGTTGAAGCAATTTGAGCGTTTCCATTGCCAAGTCACAAGAAGGCTCTTCAAAGCTTCTTGGGAAGGATCAATTTTATCCACAGGTTTGTTCCAAACTTTACAGCTCTCGCAAAGCCAATAACGCCAATGTTAAAAAAAGAGCATGGAATTTAAGTGGACATTTGAAGGCAAGGCAAGTTTTTAGGCAATAAAAGAGGCTATATCTCAAGCTCCCACTCTCATCAATCCAGACTTCTCCAAGGGATTCATGCTATACGCCTTTGGTGGTGGAGACACAATTTCTGCAATCCTAGCACAACAAAACAAGGAAGGATTAGAACAGCCCATAGCTTTCTTTAGTCAAACCTTGGAAGATTACGAAATAAAGTATTCTTTCATCGAAAAGCATGTCCTTGCCGTCATCAAGAGCTTGAAGAAGTTCAGACACTTGGTCTCAAACAATAAGATTCAACTGCTGGTGTCTCATGCTGGTGTCAAGGACTTCCTCCTAAACAAGGATTTAAATGAGAAGAGAGTAGGTTGGATCACTCGGGTGATGGAATATGATATTGAAATCAAAGTGACCAAGCTAGTTCGTGGCAAAGGCTGTGTGAGAAGCTCGCTTCCAAACAACCAGACGACTCAAAAGGTGAAGAAGATGTTGTCCTACTACTACAGAATGATCAAGAACAACTAGCTGATGATGCACTCATCCCATGTTGGACTCAAGACTTGGTGCGTTACCTCCAAATAGGCTTGTGCCCTCCAGAAGTGAGCAAGGCAAAGAGGAGATACTTTAGATTACAAGCTATCCCGTATGTACTCATTAATGGTATCTTGTTCAAGAAAGACATCCATGGTGTTCTATTAAGATGCATTGGAACAGGTCAAGTTGAGAGGATCTTACACGAGTTCTATGATGGGGAAGCAGGAGGCCACTTTACCCCACGAGTAACAGCTCTCAAAATCATGAAAGCTGGTTACTATTGGCCTACTGTATTCAATAATTGCTACTCATGGGGTTAAGAAATGCAAGAAATGTGCATTCTTCATAGGGAAAGGAAGGTTAGCACCGCTGCCCCCTTCATCCAATTTCAGTAGATCAGCCATTCATACAATGGGGACTGGACTTCATTGGAGTCATCAATCCCAATTTGAGTCAAGGTCAGAAGTGGATACTTGCAGCAACAGACTATTTCACCAAGTGGACCGAAGCAGTAGCACTCAAGGAGGCAAGTGAGTCTAACATACTAGACTTTTATGAAGGAATAGTGACCAGGTTCGGTGTGCCGGCCACTATCATATCAGATAATGCATTAGCATTCATAGGTTCCAAGATTACAGAATGGGTTGTCAAGAATGGAATCTATTTCAGCACCTCTTCAAATTATTACCCATAGGGTAATGGACAGGCAGAGTCCACGAATAAGAATTTGCTAAGGATCATTAGAAGAACTCTGGATGAAAACCAAAGGACATGGCATACCAAGCTAAAATCAGCATTATGGGCTGATAGGATAACACCAAAGAGGTCTACAAGGTAGTTCTCCCTACAAATTGGTCTATGGGAAAGAGGCAGTATTGCCTATATCATTAGAATTTCCAGCATTGGAGCTCATGAAGCAGTTGGAGTTGTCTGAGTTCAAACCAATGGAGGCCAGGTACGTAGAGTTGATGGAATTGGAGGAAATAAGAGAACATGCAGTTTTGATGATTGAAAAGGATCAGACCATAGTAAAAATATGGTTTGATAGGAAGGCAAGAGCAAGGACCTTCCAGGAGGGGGACCTAGTTCTGAAATGGGATGCAGATCAGGTGAAACTTGGAAGGCATTCCAAGAGTGGCCCCTACATGGTCACGAGATGTAAAAGTGGTAATGCCTTCTAATTGTCTGCATTGGATGGAGAAGAACTCCCGATTCCAGTTAACGGGATCTATCTTAAACATTGCTACTAAAAAGGAAAAGGTTTACCCTTGTAAATATTAGCCTAGATTTCAATTCCTCTAAGTGCGTATGCACATTGTCTTGTTGTAGTTAGGTTTCTTTTTCCCTAAGTGCTTTGGCATAGGTTTTGTCTCTCTCAAGATGAATTTCTATAATTCAGAGTGCTCCCGAAGAATGAGTTGCAGTATCAGGATCGGGATCAGAGATCAGGTTGGTTTCAGGTTATTACTCCATGCCCAATGGATTGTTAAAAGGCCACTGATCTTCTATCTAGCAGGCAGGTGACCCCGCTGAGTCACCAAAATTGCTATCCAAAATTCCCCCCCAAGGTAATTTTGACAACATGCATCAGATTATTCAATCCCGAGAAAGTATATTGATTCAAAACCCAAAATCATGTTTTTTGGGGCCCCCCTCAGCTTCTTTCTAACTCTCCCATCCAAGAAGAAAAACCAACGAGTTGGGAAAGGTGAAAAAATTGCAAAAAATCAAGCTTGGGGGCCGGAAAAATGAAGAAAATTGGCTAAGTCCTAGTCCAGGCGGTCCTTGGGACAGTTGGGACGTTGGAGCATGAATCGGCCGAAAAGATGCTAGGCGGTCTGCACGGCAGTTTGGGATAGCCGGGCCAAAGGTACGCGAGGGACGTGTGGGACGTGAAAAGCGGTCGAAGAGCCGCCAACGAATCAAAACGTGCCACGTTTTAGAAGGAAAAAAGTTGCTAAGTGGTCGGTAAAAGTTTCAAAGGGGAAAATGGAACAAAGGGCCCGAGCCAGGTGACACAGGACACGTGTCCTAAGGGGAAGGGGAGTTCGGAGCTCGGGGAGAGCATTGGAAACTTAGAAAAGTTTTGGCCAAAAAACTAAAACGTAAAGGTTTTCCCCGCGCCCCTGTTGATGAACCAAACGATGCCATGTGTCCCAAGTGGCGGGGCGCGGGGGGAAAATGAATTTTTTTCCAAAGTGTAAGAAAATTCAAAATTTTCAAGGAAAACTCGCGGAAAGGGAAGGAAAGAGAATTGCACTACCAGTCAAAACCTGACACGTGTCATCCAAGTGGAAGAGCATGGAAAAAATTCAAATATTTTCCCGCCAATCCGTTTTGGCCTGTTTTTTGCCCTAAATCTTCAGATCGCCATATCTTTCGATCCAGAGCTCAGATTTTCACGTTCTTTATATCAATGGAAAGCTGGGTGAAACTCTTTACACTATTCCTAGGTCAATCTTGCATTTTAGTTCAGTTTGGAGAGAGAAATTCAAGAAATGTCTCTAGCGTGTGGTAATGGCCAAAAACTGACGTTTCAACAACCAGCTTTAATGCAAAATACAGTTCGCCGCTTTTGCTAGGGTTCTCACCTGCCGCCATAATGAGATGAATTAAATGCAACCTAGAAGTGGTTAGGGTAGATCTGGTTTTCCTCTCTCTTCCCTCTCTCATTCTTCCTATAAATTGTAAGGAGGGGCTTCTTTCAAAGGGGTCGAACATTCCTGTTTTGCCCCTCCCCTTCTTCTCTTTGGCAGGTGAATCTATGGAGTTCAAACCTCCCATTTAAAACTGTAATGCAACTTTTCCTCTTGGCATTTTGTAGTGTATTGTATCGATCTTTGGAGCAAGTAATGCATGTCTGTGGATGATTCTCAACCCTCTCTGTGTTCATTTACATCCTCTTGATCTTTCACTACAAATTTTGTTATCTGTGCATGATTTTGCATCACATTTGAATGGTTTGTGTTTATTGGCAAGATAGGTGTTCTTCATTCCTTGGTGCATCACCTATGTTAGCTTAGGTTTATTTTTTATGCATCTTCTTACCCTATCACCTTGGCAAAATTAGATTAGATTTTAAGTAAAGTCTCTGCATTTTTCATGTACATATGAACAGAGGAATAGGAACCAGCCTTCTCTGGAGATTCCTTTCTCATTTTTGCAAGTCCCACACTTGGAGAAAGGATTCCATGTTGTGCAATCACATTGGATGCTGGTATGATCAACCTAGAAATTTGATCAACATCCAGGGGTGCTGTTATTTTGCATCAACACTAACATCTGTGCAATCCATGAGATAAATGACATGGATGTGGCCATCAAATTGCTGGAATCTTCATTCAAAGGGAAGGCATTGCAATGGTTTAGGAGCCTTGGAGCTGGTTCTATCACAAATTGGAATCAGTTATGCATAGTTCTCCATGAGTAGTTTGGGGAAAAGGGAGACAATTTTTCTCTACTAGAAAAATTGACAACTATCAAGAGAGCTCCAAACGAGCAACTGACTGACTTCAACTTCAGATTTCAAAGGTCTTGGGAGAGGATTCTAGTGGCAGTAAGGCCAGCAGTAGAAGGTGATTTTCTATACTATCTTAAGGCTTTGAATTCTGATATTTCTATGTTAATTCAATCTATGGGAGGCATAACCTTACCTGCTGCTTATAGAATTGTCATTAGAGCTGAAAACTGTCTTATTCAAGCTGGTAAACTGGCTTCTAGGCCTCCCATGCCCTTGTATCCAAACTTAGAAAATCCAAGCACTAGTCAAGCACCCACTTTGGCTCCTATTCCCACTCCTAGAAATCAAAGTTCAAATGAGACTTCTACTTCATCCTCTAGTGCTTTAAATGAACTCTAAGAGGTCATGAAACAATTACAAAATTTGGGAAATGAGCTGGTTACTATCAAAAGACAGCAAGCTCAAAGTACTAGACCGTATCAGCCTCAAGCATAGTACCAGGCTAGGCCCCCATACCAACAAAATAGGTCACCAACTCAGGCTACAAATCAAAATCAAATCCAAGTAAGGCCTCCCGCTAATAGACCATTTCAGCCCTATAACCCCAATGTCGTATCTGCTTCTAAAGCATTAGTGCCTGTCCAAAATAACATGGCCCAAGAATATGATTGGTGCTTCCCGTGCGGTCAGCCACATAACCAATCAATGTGATTTCACGGTGCATTAAATCAGGCTCTTATGGTGCAAACCATTGGTGGGTCGCAAGAGTCCAACCATGAAGAGGATCAGCAATAAGAAGCACCTCAGCAAGGAACATCTCCAAACGAAACTACTCTTGTCAATTGGTAGGCCAAAGATTTCTATGGTATGAATCAAATACCCTCTCAAAGTGTTGCAACCAGCACAAGGTCAAAAAGGAGAAATTTGGGTGAAGGAAAGCCATTAGCTCCAAGTAATCCACAACCTTCTACCACTCCACAAACCAATGGCAAACAAAATGTAGTTCCAAACACGCAAGGGGCACTCAAACCAGCTCCTAAACCAACTCAAATGCCAGATGCTGCTGCCCATGTGCAAGGAATGAATGTGTAAGCTAGAGGATAGAAGAGGGATGCTTCCTCCCCATTCAACATCATTGATCAGATGAAGAAGACAAATGTAAACATATCAATGTGGGAATCACTATCTATCCCAAGCCAAAGAGATTTACTACAAGCTGCCATGAAGGACTGGTCAACTTCAAATCAATAGGTCCAAATGCAAGAGAAGGTACTCACAAATGCTGCACAACCTGAGGGAAATCATGGAGGACAGCAAGGTAAAATGTTGAATCCCCCTCCCTTTTATGTCTCATTAATCATTTGAAACCAATTGGTGCACAATTGCATGATTGATTCCGGGGCAAGTAGCTCAGTGATGCCCAAGCAAATAGCTGATCAGCTAGGACTCCAATATGAAGTCATCTCCAAGGGTGTAGTGCAATTAGACGGGACAGCAGTGAAAACGGTTGGAGTAATCAAAGGTTTGAGCCTCACACTGCACGCATGTCCCAACACAATAGTGTTACAAGATGTGTCAGTCATAGAACTGCCACCACTCTTTGCATTGTGCTTGTCAAGTGACTTCACTGCTAAAATCGGAAGCTATCTTTCAACAAATTGGTCACACATGTTGTTTAGAACAAGATATGGAACCAAAGCCATAATCAGGTCTGAACCTATTGTGAACTTTCACATTGAGCCTTACACTCCAAGCCAAATATATACCAATTGTTTAGCGTTTGATCAAGAAGATTATCCAAGCACTGATGAAGCTGACACCAAGGTTATAAGCATCCCAGATTTGACTCTTGATGAATGGGCAAGCAAGGTGCATGCTTTTGATCCTTATCAAGAAATAGAAGAATCTGAGCTAGGATTATATTGTTTACATGAAGAGAATCAACCTCTCCCCAACATCACCAAGCCAGATCATAAAGACAAGAATGAAGTATGGCAATTTTTCTTTGATGGGTCAAGGAGTAGACAAGGTGCTGGAGGAGGAGCTATGCTCACTTCACCGTAAGGTATAAAGTATTATTCAGCTTTTAGGTTTCAGTTTGCATGCTCTGATAATACAGCTAAGTATGAAGCCTTAATTCATGGATTGCACTGGGCAAAGAAAAAAGACATCAAGAATTTGCAAGTATTTGGTGATAGTGAGATGATTGTGAATCAAGTCAGAAGGAAAAATTCTGCCAAGAATGATCTGTTGAAGAACTACAAAAATCATGTATGGGATCTTATTGAAGATTTTGATGCTTTTAGCATCAATTCCATCCCAAGAAAAAAGAATGAAGCCGCTGACAGGCTGGCAGCAATTGGGGCTGCGTTTGATGTTGTAGAAAGTATCAAAAGTGAGAAAACTCAGCCTCATATCAAAGTGGTTGTGAGACCAGCTGTTCCGGATAACAACACAAGTTGGTAAGTCTTTGAGAATGATCAACAAATTGTTAATTTCCTACAAAAAGAAGCTGAACTCTCCGCCAGGAATCAAGACAAGCTGAAGCAGCAGTATGGTGACCAAGTGGTGCAGCTGAGAACTAACAAATTACCGAAAGGCCTCATAACCTTGGAGTCAATCTTCAACCCGAATGATCAGTTCCGGAAGGAGAAAGTGAACATTCAAGTAAAGGGTGAAGATTCAGAGCCTATTTTAGTACAAGAAGGCAAGACATTGCAAATTGGCAAAGTAAGTACTCCACAAGAGAAATCTGATTTTGTTCAACTTTGTCAAGAGTTCCCAGATGTCTTTGCTTGGACTTACAAAGATTTAAGAGGTTTCAACCCAAAGTTGGCACAACATACTATTGAGTTGGATCCAGAATCCAAGCCTGTCAGGAAAAAGCAAAGGCCAGTGAATCCCCATATTGAACCTCTCATTAGAAAAGAGTTAAGCAAGCTCATTGAGGCCAGTATCATCTTCCCCATAAAACACTCAAGTTGGGTTGCAAACTTGGTGCTGGTAAGAAAAGAAATGGAGAAATAAGACTGTGTGTGGACTTTTGCGATCTAAATAGATCATCACTCAAGGATCATTATCCGCTTCCATCAATGGAACAAATATTGTAGGTTGTAGCTGGTTCAGAAAGGTTTTCATTGCTAGATGGATATTCAGGCTATAATCAGATAATGGTGAAAGAAGAAGATCAATTCAAGACGGCCTTCACTAAAAAATGGGGCACGTATGCTTACAAGAAGATGCCATTTGGACTATCAAATTCCGGAGAAACATTCTAGCGAGTTATGGATATGGCATTCAAAGGCTTGATCAACAATATAGTGTTGGTATACCTAGCTGATATCACTGTCTTCTCAAAGAATGCAGCAGACCATCTCTTTCACCTCAGGCAAGTGTTTCAGAGGTGTAGAAGGTTCAGAGTGTCATTGAATCCAAAGAAGTATTATTCTTGGCACACGAGGGAAAATTGTTGGGTCACATTGTCTCTAGGGAAGGGCTAACAATTGATCCTGAAAGGGTTGAAGCCATCCGAACACTCCCATTGCCACACCACAAGAAATCTCTTCAAAGCTTCTTAGGAAGGATAAACTTTGTCCGCAGATTTATGCCTAATTTTTCCACTCTTGTGAAGCCTCTAACAATGATGTTGAAGAAGAGTCTGGCATTCAAATGGACAGCAGAAGGAAAAGAGAGTTTTGAAAACATCAAGCATGCAATATCACAAGCTCCAACTCTCATCAACCCAGACTTTTCAAAGGACTTCAAGTTGTATGCGTTTGGAGGATCAGATACAATATTAGCTATCTTGACACAGTTGAATGGAGAAGGTTCAGAATAGCCCATAGCATTCTTCAATCAAACCTTGGAAGATTACGAAATAAAGTATTCTTTCATCGAAAAGCATGTCCTTGTCGTCATCAGAAGCTTGAAGAAGTTCAAACACTTGGTCTCAAACAATAAGATTCAACTACTGGTGTCTCATGCTGGTGTTAAGGACTTCCTCCTAAACAAGGATTTAAATGAGAAGAGAGCAGGTTGGATCACTCGGGTGATGGAATATGATATTGAAATCAAAGTGACCAAGCTAGTTTGTGGCAAAGGCTTGTGTGAGGAGCTTGCTTCCAAACAACCATACAGGTCAAAAAGTGAGGAGGATGCTGTCCTACTACTATAGAATGATCAAGAACAACCAGCTGATGATGCACTCATGCCATGTTGGACTCAAGACTTAGTGCATTACCTCCAAATAGGCTTGTGCCCTCCAGAAGTGAGCAAGGTGAAGAGGAGATACTTTAGATTACAAGCTATCCCGTATGTACTCATTAATGGTATCTTGTTCAAGAAAGACATCCATGATATTCTATTAAGATGCATTGGAATAGTTCAAATTGAGAAGATCTTACACGAGTTCCATGATCGGGAAGCAGGAGGCCACTTTGCTCCACAAGTGACAGCTGTCAAAATCATGAGAGTTGGTTACTATTGGCCTACTGTGTTCAATGATTGCTACTCATGGGTCAAAAAATGTAAGAGATGTGCATTCTTCACAGGAAAAGAGAGGTTAGTAGTGCTGCCACTTCATCCAATTTCAGTAGATCAGCCATTCATGCAATGGGGACTGGACTTCATTGGAGTCATCAACCCCAATTCAAGTTAAGGCCACAAGTGGATACTTACAGCAATGGATTATTTCACCAAGTGGACCGAAGCAGTGGCACTCAAGGAGGAAAAGGAATCTAATATCTTAGATTTCTATGAAGGGATAGTCACGAGGTTTGGTGCCCCTACCACTATCATATCAAACAATGCATTGGCATTCCTTGGCACAAAGATCACTGAATGGGCTATCAAGAATTGTGTGTATCTCAGCACTTCATCGAATTATTACCCTCAGGGTAATGGCCAAGCCGAGTCTATGAACAAGAACCTACTAAGAATCATCAGAAGGACTCTTGATGAGAATCAGAGGACTTGGCACTCAAAGCTCAAATCCACCCTATGGGCCAATAGAATCACACCCAAGAGGTCTACAGGAAGCTCTCCATACAAGCTTGTGTACGGGAAAGAAGCAGTTCTACCTATATCACTCGAGTTGCCAGCATTGGAACTCATGAAACAGTTGGAATTGGCTGAGTTTGAACCCATGGAGGTTAGATATATAGAATTAATGGAGCTCCAAGAAATTAGAGAGCATGCAGCCCAGGCGATAGAAAAGGATCAAGCCTTGATCAAGAATACTTTTGATAGGAAAGCCAAGGCTAGATACTTCCAAATTAGAGATCTAGTGTTGAAATGGGATGCAGATCGTGTAAATCCGGGAAAGCATTCCAAGTTTGATGCCATCTAGAGTGGCCCATACATGATCATTGAATGTAAAAGTAGCAATGCCTTCTGACTGACTAAGTTGGATGGTGAAGAATTGCAGATTCCAGTCAATGGGATCTATCTCAAATGTTGCTACTAGAAAGAAAGCTTCTCACCCTTGTAAATATTAATTTAGAATTTTCATTCCTCTAAGTGCTTATGCACATTGTACTACTGTTAGAGTAGTTTTATTTCCCTAAGTGCTTGTGCACATGTCCTATTGCTTCTAGTATGTGCATGTTTGCAGTCCATCGAGCCTTCAGAAAAGAATTTACAGCCGCAGGAGAACTAGCTCAACAAATGTTTCAATAGCTCAGGGACATAGGTTTCAAATTTTAGATCAGCTGAGAAGTTATCAAATAGACTCCATGCCCAATGGATTGCTACAAGCAGCTGGCCGTTCTTCATCTAGTAGGTAGATGACCCCGCTGAGTCGCCAAAATTGTTATCCAAAATTCACCCCTCAAGGTAATTTTCATAACATGCATCAGATTATTTAGTCCCGAGCAATTAGATTGATTCAAGGCCCAAAATCATGTTTTTCGAGGTCCCCTCGGCCTTTTTCTAACTCTCCCATCCAAGAAGAAATCCCAACGAGTTAGAAAGAATGGAAAAAATGTAAAAATAAGGTTGCAAGATTGTTTTGAGGCATTTTGGGTCTGAAGGGCTCGGGCTGTACCAGTTCGGGTTGAATTGAGGTTCATCGTACTAAACTTGAGGCCGAAAAAAATAAGAAAATCAGCTAAGTCCTAGTCCAGGCAGTCTGTGAGACAGTTGGGACATCAGGACGCGTGGGAGGCGCAAAGCCGAATCAGCCGAAAGAGGGAAAAAATTGCCTGAGTCTTGTTTCGCGTAGTATGGGACAGTTGGGACAAAAGTACGTGCGGGACACGGATTGGCCGGTTTGGTGCAAGTCAGTCCATTTCGGGCAGTTCAGAGATATTTGTCCCAATGAATCAAATCTAGCCAACGTGTCTTCATCTCATTGGCCCGATGGGAAAATTTTAAAAAAAATTTCCAAAGGCAAAAAAAAAAGGGAAATGTTCAGGAAGGGCCCATGTCCAATGAAATCGTGCCATGTGGCACTTGAGTGGTAGAGCGCAAGGGAGAAATGGGAAAATTTTCCCAAAGTGAAAAATACCAAATTTTTGAAGGACAAAGTGCACCCCTCAGGCCCGAGCCAATAAAATAGTGCCACGTGTCCAAGTGGTAAGAAATTAAGGAAGGGCCCAAAATAAATTTTCAAAGGATGAACCTGTGGATGAATCAGAGCCTGACACATGTCATCCAAGTGGCAGAGCGCGGAAAAAATTCAAATATTTTCCCGTCGATCCGTTTTGGCCTGTTTTTTCCCTAAATCTTCAGGTCGCCATAACTTTCGATCCAGAGCTCGGATTTTCACGTTATTTATATCAATGGAAAGCTGGTGAAATTCTCTACATGATTCTAAGGTCAATCTTGCATTTTGGTTTAGTTTGGAGAGAGAAAATTAGAAAACGCCTCTGGTACGTGATAATGGCCAAAAATGACGTTTCAACAACCAGCTTAAATGCAAAATACAGTTCTCCGCTTTTGCTAGGGTTCTCACTTACCGCCATAATGAAATGAATTAAATGAAACCTAGAAGTGGTTGGGGTAGATCTGGATTTCCTCTCTCTTCCCTCTCTTATTCTTCCTATAAATTGTAAGGAGGGGCTTCTTTCTAAGAAAGGAACATTCTTGTTTTTGCCCCTCCCTTCTTCTCTTTGGCAGGCAAATTTGTGGAGTTCAAACCTCCCATTTAAAACTGTAATGAAACCTTTCCTCTTGGCATTTTGTAGTGTATTTTATTTATCTTTGGAGCAAGTAATGCATGTCTGTGGACGATTCTCAACCCTCTCTGTGTTCATTTGCATCCTCCTGATCTTTCACTACAAATTTTGTTATCTGTGCATGATCTTGCATCACATTTGAATGGTTTGTGTTTATTGGCAAGATAGGTGTTCTTCGCTTCCTCGGTGCATCACCTCTGTTAGCTTAGGTTTATTTTTATGCATCTTCTTACCCTGTCTCCTTGGCAAGATTAGATTAGGTTTTGAGTAAACCCTCTGCATTTTTCGTGTGCATCTGAACAGAGGAATAGGAACCAGCCTTATCTGGAGACTCCTTTCTCATTTTTGCAAGTCCCACACTTGAAGAAAGGATTCCATGTTGTGCAATCACACTAGATGCTAGTATGATCAACCTAGAAATCTGATCAACATCCAGGGGTACTGTAATTTTGCACTAACATAACCCTAATTCTATGATTAATAAAATAAAAAAAAGTATGCTAACCTTTCTCTGGTAAGGAATGAATGAGAGAAATAAAATTCACATGGTAAATTCGTAGATGTTTCAATTCTTAAATATTATGGGAGAGCTAGGATTTTGAACTAGGAATTTTTTTTTGTCTCTAAGTGCTAAATGGGTGTGGTAGCTTCTCTCGAATACTCAAAGTGTGTATGGCAAGATAGTCGGAAACAAAAACTAGGTGATCCTATTCCAGAGGCTATTCTCATAATTAATTGAATAGTTATGAATTAATATTGAAGGTGAATCACTTATTATTGCTATATTGTCATTAAAAAGTTGTCCTTGGCAGGGAAAATCAATCTTGTCTGGATAAAATACTTTTTTATGCTTTCATTAATTCCAGATTGGACCTTAAATCATATCTATGGGGAAGCTCATAAAGAGGAAGATTTTTTAGCAAAACAAAGGACTGGGCAAGATTTTTTTTATAATATTGGTAGTAAATAGTTTGATTGGATGGAATTCATCACCTCTTCAAATAACGGTTGATATTAAAGGACATAGCATGATTGTATTAATTACAAGCATGCGATGGCATAGTCACTCCATATATTAATCAAGCCACTCTCCCTTATTTTGGCACCTTTCGGGTTTATTTTAGTGGCTTTAATTTTGTATATCATGGATGGTCAATTGTTTCTTTTCATGCAATTATCCATGTTGGTGCGTGAAATGGCATTTTATACAAGGATTTTGTGATGTTGAATGAAATCTATTTTTAGGATTGGATCAAAGCAAGATATGGTTTCTATAGAGGGTGTTCTTGAATTCAATCATATTTATCTAGAGGGTCACCTGAGGGTTAATCTGAAAGTTTCCTCAACCTTCATTTTCTATTTTCTTATTATACATCCGACAAAGGATTGGGATTTGGAGATGGGGCGTCACTGGATCAAATTACCTTATAGGGTTAGCATGGAATATGTAATGGAAAACACCTCGAGTGCATTATGGCCCATGATTTCTGAGGCTCTCTATATTTTAGAATTTTTTTTGGACCGAGCCATTTTTGGAGAGTTTTACAATCGGTTTGACATCTTAATGTAATTTGTAGATGTTATGGCCAATTTTGGCAAGAACCCGCCGAGGAATCTAGTTTGGTCCACTTACGTGACCTGGATGGTCTATGTGCTCCATTGCAACAAGAATCGACTCATTGGTATTTTCTTTGTATCCAAGGGCATGAGGTGTACAATTGGTGAAAGAGTCATGTTACTGGCCTGTTAAAGTGGATATTTTGGATATGCCATCTGATTCAAATAAATAAATGTTTCTAAAATATATCATGATGTATCTTTTATTTTGTTGTAATATAACATTGTTAGTTTCATGGTAATCAAATCATCTAGACTGTGTTGTTGGTCTAGGTTTTTTTTTGTATTCCCAACCACTTGTGCTTTTGGCATAGTCCCTTGGGTTGTTTCAGTAAAGTATTGCTCGATTGTTAATTTTTTTGGATTGATCCTCTCCTTATATATTTAATGTAAATGGAAAGGGACCCTTCAACCCTCCTTTAATTATAAAAAGGAAGAATTAATAAAATTATTTGCTATGCATTGCATAAAGCAATTTCAATAAGTAATCGCTATTAAATTTGGCAAATGTTTCCTAGTCACTATTTTTTCATTCAAATAATTACTAATTGTCTTGTCTGTAATTTAATGGATAGGTTAAATGCCTCATATCTTAGATGGTCATTAGGTTGTAGTACATACACATGAGAGGGATATATCCTTATGTCATTCTCATCAGATATATTGTGTATAAACATATGTCATTCTAGTTCATTTCAAGGAAAATGATCAGCAACCTGTAAGATCTATTCCTTGCATTTGGTCTTAGCGGTTGCTATGTTATAGCATTTAACAAATGTTAATGAACATCAATGCATGTTTTATGTTGTCAATTTGTTGGTAGATGAGAATACTAGTGGCCCCTAGCCTCTCTATATTATAGGATTCCTTTCAAGTAATGTAAAAACAATCTATATAGCTTTAGATACCATCTAGAGTGATCAATCCATTTGTAGTTCTCATAAGATATATTGTGTGTAACACATATTTCAAACCAGGTTGTATAAAGGAAAATGCTTAACGTTCAGTAGGATCAATAAATTATTGAAATCAATGGTTGCACGAAATTAAGGCTTAAAAGTTTCTTATTTTCAAATTAGCAACTGAATAATAAAAAAATTATTGACTACCCTAATGTCTACTAGGATCCTAGCAACCGCTAATCTCAATTCTTTGTTATGTTGTACCAACAAATTATAATAATCTTTGATCTTAGAGGATTTGAAAATCATGTTAGGATTCTAATATCGTGTGATAGGCTTCGAATATAATGTTCAACCTATGCATTACAAGGCTTGAGATTTTGTTTTTAAATACGTGTACTTAGGAAAATCATTAATATATGTATTGTCTTAGAATATTTGTTATCTTCTATTGTCTTGGAATATCAAAGAAATGAAGTAAACATCCACCCTAGCAGTTGCTAGTCTTGGAATATCATATTGTAAAATGTAAAAATAATATTGGAGCTTAGTTCAGTATTCAGTCAAGTAATTACTAATTATCTTGTATGCAAGAAAAAAATTATCCTAGTGGTCTCTAATATCAAGTCTTTGTTATGTTGCATCAATGCTATGTAATAAGCTTCGACCTTAGGGGCCACTGGGATTTCGATATAATGTTAGGATTTGAATATCATTTGATAAAATTTAAATATCATATTGAAATCAGCTGCCACTAGGATTAAAATTTCATTATGGAATATGTGTATTCAGGAAAATCGTTAATATTTATCTTTTATTGGAATATTTTTTGTCTTTTCTTATTTTGGAACATCAGACAAATGTAGTAACCATCCACCCTAACGATCACTAGAATTTGAATATCGTATCACAAAATCTAAATATAATAATGTATCTTATTTAGTTTTTCAGTTGAGTCATTACTAATTTTCCTGTATGCAATTCAACAATTATCCTAGCGGCCACTAATCTCAAGTCCTTTTTATGTTGTGCTAACGCTATATAATAATATTAGACCTTAGTGGCCACTAGGCTTCAAAGAATATGTTAGGATTAAAATATCATGTGATAGACATCAAATATCATATTTAGCTAAGTGGCTGCTAAGCTTAAAATTTTGTTTAGGAATATGTGTATTCAGGAAAATTGTTAATATTTGTCTTTTCTTGAAATATTTTTTGTCTTATCTTATCTTAGAACATCAAAGAAATGTAGTAAGCATCCACCCTAGCGTTCAATAGTTTTTGAAGATCGTATTGTAAAATATAAATATAATAATGGATCTTAGTTAGTTTTTCAGTCGATTCGTTACTAATTTTCTTGTATGCAAGTCAAAAATTATCCGAGTGACCTCTAATCTAAAACCTTTATTATGTTGTACCAACACTATGTAATAATATTTGACCTTAGCGGTCACTAGGCTTCGAATATCACGTTAGGCTTATAATATCATGTGATATTATTTGAATATCATGTTATACTCAAAGGCTGCTATGCTTAAAATTTCATGTTGGAATATGTGTATTCAGGAAAATCATTAATATTTGTCTTGTCTTATATTGTCTTGGAATATCAATGAAATGTAGCAAGAATCTACGCTAATGGTCGCTAGTCTTTGAAGATCCTATTGAAAAATTTAAATATAATAATGGAGCTTAGTGAGTTTTTCAGTCGAGTTGTCACTAATTTTCCTGTATGCAAGTCAAAAATTATCCTAGCAGCTACTAATCTCAAGTATTTGTTATGTTGCACCAACGCCATGTAATAATCTTCAACCTTATCGCCCACTAGGATTCAAATATCATGTAATATCCTTCAAATATAGTATTGAACTCAGTGGTTGTTAGGCTTAAAATTTTGTTCAGAATATGTGTATTCAATAAAATCGTTAATATTTGTCTTGTATAAGAATATTTGTTTTCTTGTCTTTTCTTGTCTTGAAACATCAAAGAAATGTAGTAATCATCCACCCTAGCATTTGCTAGTCTTCGAAGATCTTATTATAAAATATAAATATAATAATGGAGCTTAGTTTTTTAGCCAATTCGTTACTAATTGTCTTTAATGTAAGAAAACAATTATCATAACAACTGCTAATATCAATTCTTTGTTATGTTGCACCAACGTAGTGTAATAATGTACAACCTTAGCAGTCGCTAGGATTTACATATCATAATATGAAAATATCAACATAATAATGGTTCCTAGCTTGGGGTTTAGGCGATTCATTAATACTTTTATTATATGTAAGGAAACCAATATCTTAGCGTCTGCTTATCATAATTCTTGTTGGAATACATGTATTTAGGAATATCTTTAATATTTGTCTTGTCTTGGAATATTTGTTACCTTGTGTTTTCATGGAATAAAAAAGCAATGTTGCAAACATATAGCTTAGTGACCACTAGTCTTGAAATATGGTATTGGATAATTTTAAAATTATTACTTTATCTTGGCTTGGTTACCAAGTAAGTTGTTATTAATCATCTATAACACAAATGTTTTCGACGTAGAAGAATTTTACCTCAGTGACAGCTATGCTACACAACATTTTTCTTAATTGAATTTACAAAAAGATACATAATATATGAGTGCAAACATGTATTAATATATTTCACAAAATTCTATATCTCACCAATAATATGTAGCATAATAAAAATCAAATTATATATAAATCTATTATTATCTGGGTTGATAGTTAGTTAGAATTATATTTTGGAGGAAACAAAGCTATGTGATTTTGTGGCATAACATAAGGTTCACAAAAGTAAATATATGCTTATAAATACAATGAATAAAATTTATATTTAATAATATTTACGAGTATATATAATTTTATTACCTTTTATTTTACGTAAAAATATTACAGAAGACATTACATTTAACTATTTCTCCATGTGAGAACATATATAATTAAAATCTATATCAATGTGACAATCATATAAATAATCAACATTGTAATAATTAGTCACGACTATTTATTTCATATTAAAAAAATCATTACAAGAATTCAAAATGATTACGTAAACTATACTAAATCAAACCATTATGATTAATTAAAAAAATGAATATGTGACTTGTGTTTTACAACTGGGGAGACAGACCATCACTATCAAGGAAAAACAATCGTAGGAAGGAGAACGAAAAATCCACAAAAAATTAAATAGAGGGAGACAAAGATGGGATAAAACGGGAACCCTTTTAACAGATACGAATACAAGAGCTATGGTAGAACATAAACAATGTTTTTCCAAAATAATACAAATTATGATAGGGATTACATTTTCTTCAGTTAGGGTAGGGAAAAATATGGTTTCAAAAATATCAACATGTTTTACCAGGGGATGAAATGGAACTACAAAGGTGGTGGAAGGAAAGACAGGGTTGGATTTCAATGCAAAGCACAAGAACTAAGCAAATACAAAGTAACTACATGTTTCGGCCATCAACTAAGGTACACATACAATAAAATAGATACTTTTGATAAATACCTATTTTAGTAGTATTTGAAATTATTACGTGTTTGATAATGTCTGTGAAATATCTAAATCCTCTCTCAAAAAAACTATTTTTGATATTCTATACGCAACCTCTTTTTCTTTCCTCTTTTGATTTTTTCCTTTGCGTGCCTCTTGCTCTGAAATCAAGATTTATAAAACATGGCCAAGATTCCTACACTTGAACCTATGATCTATCCACAATCACTATTTTTTGGCTTGTTTGTGTGCCTGCAAATGAGATTATAATAATTGCCTCAATGTTCCCTTCCAAAAAATATCCAGGATTCAAGCACTTGGACAAGTAATTTAGTGCATGCGCCTATTGTATTTTGATTTCAAGAGCTTCTTTTTGGCGATGCCAAAATAAAAAATAAACCCTAACACATATTTCTCTGGGGTATTTAATTTTTTTTCTAATACATTCAACGAAAGAAATTATGAATACTAAAAAATTGTGAGATAGGACAATTTGAAAATTTGAATTTCCCCTTCATAAAGTGAAAGTATGGGATATTGAAATTTCAAATATTCGCATTTAATGCAGAGTATTTTACATATCAAAAATTTAATTTATCCTTCATTAATATTCACATTTAATTCATGGAATAGCATGAGATAAGGGGAAATCAAATTTATAAATTTTAATTTAGAAACGAGTGGGAAAACGATAAATGTTTCTTATTGATCTCGCGAGACAACGATAAATATTAATATAAGCATAATAAAAACTAAATTATCCCAAAATGGAAGTAAACATTTCTAAACAAAGGTTTAAATTTTAATAGAGTAACATACACACATTTATTATTAATTTTTATCGAATTCGAATTTGATATTTTTAAATATATTGTGCACTAATTTAAAAAAATTATTCCAATAAAATGTGACACATGGAAAGTTTGAACCAGTAAGTTAGGAAATAATATAAATGACACATTTATTAAACAATCTTTAATTAGTGATAGAACTAACAAATAATTTTAACCTATTAAAATCCACCATATTAATTTGTATAGGGCACCCACTAAAATGTTGACACGTGGCATGAAATTTATAATATATCTTGTGATTGTCAATATTTTGATGTTAGTTACGTTTTACACTAGAAAAACAAAAAGATAATTTTCTTCTTCACAAGAATTTGATATCAGCTTATAGATAGGAAAGAGCTTAGCAACCAATAAGCTCCATTACAATGAATTTTTTTACAACACAAGATGTAAAATAATAAATCCTTAGCTTTTAGAGGGAACTAAGCTATTCTTTTTAATGGGTGTTAATGAACAATTATGCATGTATTATGTTGTCCATGTATTTTTTGAGGATAACCCTAGTGGCCTCTAGCCTCTATAACTGCTAGGTTTCCTTTCCAGCGATGTAAAAAACTATCTCTAAAGCTTTAGATTGCTATTATTTTTCATTAATTATATTCGTATAATATTGGCTATATAATCTCTTACACAACCAAGTGTTGCACTACATACCCTTGAAAGGGATCACAAATGTTATATTTCTCAAAATTGATATTATGTCTAACACATAATTCATATCAGTTCATATCTAGTAAAATGCTTATCAACTGCTAAGCATCATTACTTGCGTAAGATCAAAAGACAACTCGTATTAAATAAAATTCTTAGTGACCACTAAGATTGAATACTTATAGAAAAAAATTCTTATTTTCAACATAATGCTGAAATAAAAAATCATAGTAATAGATATGAGTAGTTGTTAGGAATTTTCCATAATATATTTGGATGAGAAATATGTGAGAAATGGACATTTTTTAATTCTCGAGAGATATAAAAAAAAAACCATAGTAATAGATATTAGCGGTCGCTAGGCATTTTCCGTTATATATTTTGATGAGAAATATGTGAGAAATGGATATTTCTTATTATCAAAAGCTATGGAGGTCTTTACATAGTCGAGAAGAAAGATGTTTATTAATTTCTTTTGAATGATACTCATACAACAACGTAGTGTAGAGAAATGTCGTCTTAAATGTTTTTGGGGAAATTTGCATTATGTATAATAGCATTATGTCCTATAAGACATGTAAAAGTATAATTATGTTTTTGTCATCGTAAAACCATTTTGTTTAGATTAATGACTGTTAGGATCACACCTTTTCATCTTTATTTTGTTATACACATTAGTGGGCATCAAAGAAAAATATTAGTGACCACTAAGCTCCACTAATTATTGAAAGGAATAGAATAGTGGCTACTAGGCTCAACTCATTCTAGCAACCCTTCATTAATAAGAGAAAGCACAAGCCCACCAAGCTTAAGTGATACTACCAATCATATTATTATTTTAGGGTATTTTTACAATGTTTGTGTTTTTTAAGGTTTGATTAGTGTATTGGTATACTTTTTGACTATGGTATCATGTAATATATAGGGCTAATATCACACTGGAAACAATTATGATCGTTTTCAATAGAAACTAGAATGGAAAGCGTGTTTTCTCCTCAAACAGCTCGAATTTGGCCTTTTGCTTGTCAAATATCTTATCTTTCAAGTTCCACACCTTGTATCCACATCCCCTCTTCATCGATCGATCATAAATTACATTTGTGGGAAAGGTAATAAATTTCCTAGATGTGGCTAATATGTATCCCTTAATCACATCAACACTCCCCAAACTGAATCTAATCTTTTGAAATTTTCCCTAAAAGACCATAACGAGAGAGATTCAAATATGTCATGCTCCCATAGTCTGTCAAGCTGCAGGGAAATCCTGCTTCGACTGACATTCCAAGTAGATTGAATCTCAACACTTTTTTGTCATCATTGTGGTATCACTAAATACCAATTTTTTTACATGAATCCTATGATTCTATTCCTAAACCACAACCCAAAAAGGAAACCAAATTTATCCCTCATTAATATTCACATTTAATTCATGGAATAGCATGAGATAAGGGGAAATCAAACTTATAAATTTTAATTTAGAAATGAGTGGGACAACGATAAATGTTTCTTATTGATCTCACGAGACAACGATAAATATTAATAGAAGCATAATAAAAACTAAATTATCCGAAAATGGAAGTAAACATTTCTAAACAAAGGTTTAAATTTTAATAGAGTAACATACACACATTTATTATTAATTTTTATCGAATTTGAATTTGATATTTTTAAATATATTGTGCACTAATTTAAAAAAATTATTCCAATAAAATGTGAGACATGGAAAGTTAGAACCAGTAAGTTAGGAAACAATATAAATGACAAATTTATTAAAAAATATTTAATTAGTGATAGAACTAACAAATAATTGTAACCTATTAAAAGCCACCATATTACATTATATAGGGCACCCACTAAAATGTTGACACGTGGCATGAAATTTATAATATATCTTGTGATTGTCAATATTTTGATGTTAGTTACATTTTACACTAGAAAAACAAAAAGATAATTTTCTGCTTCACAAGAATTTGATATCAACTTATAGATAGGAAAGAGCTTAGCAACCAATAAGCTCCATTACAATGATTTTTTTTACAACACCAGATGTAAAATAACAAATCCTTAGCTTTTAGAGGGAACTAAGCTATTCTTTTCAATGGGTGTTAATGAACAATTATGCATGTCTTATGTTGTCCATCTATTTTTTGAGGATAAGCCTAGTGGTCGCTAGCCTCTATAACTGCTAGGTTTCCTTTCTAGCGATGTAAAAAACTATGTCTAAAGCTTGAGATTGCTAGTATTTTTCATTAATTATATTCGTATAATATTGGCTATATAATCTCTTACACAACCAATCGTTGCACTACATACCCTTGAAAGGGATCACAAATGTTATATTTCTCAAAATTGATATTATGTCTAACACATAATTCATATTAGTTCATATCTAGTAAAATGCTTAGCAACTGCTAAGCATCATTACTTGCGTAAGATCAAAAGAAAATTCATATTAAATAAATTTCTTAGTGACCACTAAACTTGAATACTTATAGAAAAAATGATTTAGCAGCAACTAGGCTAAAAAATTTCTTATTTTCAACATAATGCTGAAATAAAAAATCATAGTAATAGATATGAGCAGTCGTTAGGAATTTTCCATAATATATTTGGATGAGAAATATGTGAGAAATGGACATTTTTTAATTCTCAAGAGATATGGATAACAAACCATAGTAATAGATACTAGCGGTCGCTAGGCATTTTCCGTAATATATTTTGATGAGAAATATGTGAGAAATGGATATTTCTTATTATCAAAAGCTATGGAGGTCTTTGCCTAGTCGAGAAGAAAGATGTTTGTTAAAAATGTTTGAATGATACTCATACAACAACATAGTGTATAGACATGTCATCTTAAATGTTGTTGGGGAAATTTTCATTATGTATAATAGCATTATGTCCTAAAAGACTTGCAAAAGTATAATTATGTTTTTGTCATCGTAAAACCATTTTGTTTAGATTAATGACTGTTAGGATCACACCTTTTCATCTTTATTTTGTTATACACATTAGTGGGCATCAAAGGAAAATATTAGCGACCACTAAGCTCCACTAATTATTGAAAGGAATAGAATAGTGGTTACTAGGCTCAACTCATTCTAGCAACCCTTCATTAATAAGAGCAAGCACAAGCCCACCAAGCTTAAGTGATACTACCAATCATATTATTATTTTAGGGTATTTTTACAGTGTTTGTGTTTTTTAAGGTTTGATTAGTGTATTGGTATACTTTTTGACTATGGTATCATGTAATATATAGGGCTAACATCACACCCAAAACAATATGATCATTTTCACTAGAAACTAGAAGGGAAACCATGTTTTCTCCTCAAACAACTCAAATTTGGCCTTTTTCTTGTCAAATATCTTATCTTTCAAGTTCCACACCTTGTATCCACATCCCCTCTTCAGCAATCGATCATAAATTACATTTGTGGGAGAGGTAATAACTTTCCTAGATGTGGCTAATCTTTATCCCTTAATCACATAAACACTCCCCAAACGGGATGTAGTATTTTGAAATTTTCCCTAAAAGACCGTAACGAGAGAGATTCAAATAAGTCATGCTCCCATAGTCTGTCAAGCTGCTGGGAAATCCTCCTTCGACTGACATTCCAAGTAGATTGAATCTCAACGCTTTTTTGTCATCATTGTGGTATCAATAAATACCAAATTTTTTTACATGAATCCTGTGATTCTATTCCTAAACCACAACCCAAAAAGGAAACCAAATTCATCCCTCATTAATATTCACATTTAATTCATGGAATAGCATGAGATAAGGGGAAATCAAACTTACAAATTTTAATTTAGAAATGAGTGGGACAATGATAAATGTTTCTTATTGATCTCGCGAGACAACGATAAATATTAATATAAGCATAATAAAAACTAAATTATCCGAAAATGGAAGTAAACATTTCTAAACAAAGGTTTAAATTTTCATAGAGTAACATACACACATTTATTATTAATTTTTATTGAATTCGAATTTGATATTTTTAAATATATTGTGTTCTAATTTAAAAAAATTATTCCAATAAAATGTGACACATGGAAAGTTTGAACCAGTAAGTTAGGAAATAATATAAATGACACATTTATTAAACAATCTTTAATTAGTGATAGAACTAACAAATAATTTTAACCTATTAAAATCCACCATATTAATTTTTATAGGGAACCCACTAAAATGTTGACACGTGGCATGACATTTATAATATATCTTGTGATTTTCAATATTTTGATGTTAGTTACATTTTACACTAGAAAAACAAAAAGATAATTTTCTGCTTCACAAGAATTTGATATCAACTTATAGATAGGAAAGAGCTTAGCAACCAATAAGCTCTATTACAATGAATTTTTTTACAACACAAGATGTAAAATAATAAATCCTTAGCTTTAAGAGGGAACTAAGCTATTCTTTTCAATGGGTGTTAATGAACAATTATGCATGTCTTATGTTGTCCATCTATTTTTTGAGGATAAGCCTAGTGGCCTCTAGCCTCTATAACTACTAGGTTTCCTTTCCAGCGATGTAGAAAACTATCTCTAAAGCTTTAGATTGCTAGTATTTTTCATTAATTATATTCATATAATATTGCCTATATAATATCTTACACAACCAAGTGTTGCACTACATACCCTTGAAAGGGATCACAAATGTTATATTTCTCAAAATTGATATTATGTCTAACACATAATTCATATCAGTTCATATCTAGTAAAATGCTTAGCAAATGCTAAGCATCATTACTTGCGTAAGATCAAAAGACAATTCGTATTAAATAAAATTCTTAGTGACCACTAAGATTGAATACTTATAGAAAAAAATGATTTAGAAGCAACTAGGCTAAACAATTTCTTATTTTCAACATAATGCTGAAATAAAAAATCATAGTAATAGATATGAGCAGTCGTTAGGAATTTTCCATAATATATTTCGATGAGAAATATGTGAGAAATGGACATTTTTTAATTCTCGAGAGATATGGATAACAAACCATAGTAATAGATATTAGCGGTCGCTTGGCATTTTTCGTAATATATTTTGATGAGAAATATGTCAGAAATGGATATTTCTTATTATCAAATGCTATGGAGGTCTTTGCCTAGTCGAGAAGAAATATGTTTATTAAAAATGTTGGAATGATACTCATACAACAACATAGTATAGAGACATGTCATCTTAAATGTTGTTGGGGAAATTTGCATTATGTATAATAGCATTATGTCCTAAAAGACATGCAAAAGTATAATTATGTTTTTGTCATCGTAAAACCATTTTGTTTAGATTAATGGTTGTTAGGATCACACCTTTTCATCTTTACTTTGTTATACACATAAGTGGGCATCAAAGAAAAATATTAGCGAGCACTAAGTGCCTCTACTTATTGAAAGGAATAGAATAGTGGTTGCAAGGCTCAACTCATTCTAGCAACCCTTCATTAATAAGAGAAAGCACAAGCCCACCAAGCTTAAGTGATACTACCAATCATATTATTATTTTAGGGTTTTTTTTACAGTGTTTGTGTTTTTTAAGGTTTGATTAGTGTATTGGTATACTTTTTGACTATGGTATCATGTAATATATAGGGCTACCATCACACCCGAAACAATTATGATCATTTTCACTAGAAACTAGAAGGGAAAGCATGTTTTCTCCTCAAACAACTCAAATTTGGCCTTCTGCTTGTCAAATATCTTATCTTTCAAGTTCCACACCTTTTATCCACATCCCCTCTTTAGCGATCGATCATAAATTACATTTGTGGGAAAGGTAATAACTTTCCTAGATGTGGCTAATCTTTATCCCTTAATCGCATCAACACTCCCCAAACTGGATGTAATCTTTTGAAATTTTCCCTAAAATACCATAACGAGAGAGACTCAAATAAGTCATTCTCCCACAGTCTGTCAAGCTGCTAGGAAATCCTCCTTCAACTGGTATTCCAAGTAGATTAAATCTCAATGCTTTTTTGTCATCATTGTGGTATCACTAAATACCAATTTTTTTTACATGAATCTTGTGATTCTATTCCTAAACCAGAACCCAAAAAGGGAATCAAATTTATCCCTCATTAATATTCACATTTAATTCATGGAATAACATGAGATAAGGGGAAATAAAATTTATAAATTTTAATTTGGAAATGAGTGGGACAATGATAAATGTTTCTTATTGATCTCACGAGACATCGATAAATATTAATATAAGCACAAATAAAAACTAAATTATCTGAAAATGGAAGTAAATATTTCTAAACAAAGGTTAAAATTTTAATAGAGTAACATACACACATTTACTATTAATTTTTATCGAATTCGAATTTGATATTTTAAAATATATTGTGCGCTAATTTAAAAAAATTATTTCAATAAAATGTGACACATGGAAAGTTTGAATGAGTAAGTTAGAAAATAATATAAATGACACATTTATTAAAAAATATTTAATTAGTGATAGAACTAACAAATAATTTTAACCTATTAAAATCCACCATATTAATTTGTATAGGGCACCCACTAAAATGTTGACACGTGGCATGAAATTTATAATATATCTTGTGATTGTCAATATTTTGATATTAGTTACATTTTACACTAGAAAAACAAAAAGATAATTTTTTGCTTCACAAGAATTTGATATCAACTTATAGATAGGAAAGAGCTTAGCAACCAATAAGCTCCATTATAATGAATTTTTTTACAACACCAGACGTAAAATAATAAATCCTTAGCTTTAAGAGGGAACTAAGCTGTTCTTTTCAATGGGTGTTAATGAACAATTATGCATGTCTTATGTTATCCATCTATTTTTTGAGGATAAGCCTAGTGGCCGCTAGCCTCTATAACTACTAGGTTTCCTTTCCAGCGATGTAAAAAACTATTTCTAAAGCTTTAGATTGCTAGTATTTTTCATTAACTATATTCGTGTAATATTGGCTATATAATCTCTTACACAACCAAGTGTTGCACTACATACCCTTGAAAGGGATCACAAATGTTATATTTCTCAAAATTGATATTATGTCGAACACATAATTCATATCAGTTCATATATAGTAAAATGCTTAGCAACTGCTAAGCATCATTACTTGCGTAAGATCAAAAGACAATTCGTATTAAATAAAATTCTTAGTGACCACTAAGATTGAATACTTATAGAAAAAAATGATTTAGCAGCAACTAGGCTAAACAATTTCTTATTTTCAACATAATGCTGAAATAAAAAATCATAGTAATATATATGAGCAGTCGTTAGGAATTTTCCATAATATATTTGGATGAGAAATATGTGAGAAATGGAAATTTTTTAATTCTCGAGAGATATAAATAACAAACCATAGTAATAGATATTAGCGGTCACTAGGCATTTTCCGTAATATATTTTGATGAGAAATATGTCAGAAATGGATATTTCTTATTATCAAATGCTATGGAGGTCTTTGTCTAGTCGAGAAGAAATATGTTTATTAAAAATGTTTGAATGATACTCATACAACAACATAGTGTAGAGACATGTCGTCTTAAATGTTGTTGTGGAAAGTTGCATTATGTATAATAGCATTATGTCCTAAAAGACATGCAAAAGTATAATTATGTTTTTTCATCGTAAAACCATTTTGTTTAGATTAATGATTGTGAGGATCACACCTTTTCATCTTTACTTTGTTATACACATTAGTGGGCATTAAAGAAAAATATTAGTGACCACTAAGCACCTCTACTTATTGAAAGGAATAGAATAGTGGTTGCTAGGCTCAACTCATTCTAGCAACCCTTCATTAATAAGAGAAAGCACGAGCCCACCAAGCTTAAGTGATACTACCAATCATATTATTATTTTAGGGTTTTTTTACAGTGTTTGTGTTTTTTAAGGTTTGATTAGTGTATTGGTATACTTTTTGACTATGGTATCATGTAATATATAGGGCTAACATCACACCTGAAACAATTATGATCATTTTCACTAGAAACTAGAAGGGAAAGTGTGTTTTCTCCTCAAACAGCTCAAATTTGGCCTTCTTCTTGTCAAATATCTTATCTTTCAAGTTCCACACCTTTTATCCACATCCCCTCTTCAACGATCGATCATAAATTACATTTGTGGGAAAGGTAATACATTTCCTAGATGTGGATAATCTTTATCCCTTAATCACATCAACACTCCCCAAACTGGATGTAATATTTTGAAATTTTCCTTAAAAGACCGTAACGAGAGAGACTCAAATAAGTCATGCTCCCATAGTCTGTCAAGCTGCTGGGAAATCCTCCTTCATTTGGCATTCCAAGTAGATTGAATCTCAACGCTTTTTTGTCATCATTGTGGTATTAATAAATACCAATTTTTTTTACATGAATCCTATGATTCTATTCCTAAACCACAACCCAAAAAGGGAACCATTGGGTTCTTTCAATTCCTTTTTTGTTTCGTAAAGGTATTTGAGGTCATCTTGTGTAACCTCAAGCTTGGGGGTTTAATGTGGGGGTATGGGGGTGGGTTCATAACTTAGCACTAAACATAGCAAAGTATTTTTATCCCCTAAAATACCCATATGATATTTAGAGTCACTAAACTGATCCAACATTTAACATGGAACCATGGTTAACCATTAAATCTTATTTTTGAGGTTAGCACCTAAACCTTAATATTTTGATTGAAAAAACCCTAGTCGTCCATCAAAGATTTTTTCTTAATAGAGCACCAACATTATTTCTTTATAGAGATAGGATAGGAAGGAAGAAGATGGGGGAAGGATAAGAAGACCAGAAATGGCACCCAATTTCAAAAAACCTTGATCGACAAAGAACAAGTAGTAGATAACTGGAATTCTCCATTTTCTAGATCCAAAATGTACGATAGAATTGGCTTCTAGGATCTCGACAAATTTTTTTATGACTCATTCCTTGTACAAGAAAATCCTTTGATAGTGTCTGAGGCCATCGATGAGAAGAAGAAGCCCTAAAATTTTACCCAACATAGGAAATTCCCAAGCCCTTCATCAACAAGAGGAAGCACAAGCTCAGCAAGCTCAAGTTTTACTACTAATCATACTGTTATTTTAGGGTTTGTGTTTGCAAGTTTTTTGTCTTCTAAGGTTTGATTTCTTGTATTTGTATACATGTTGAATATGGTATGATATGATCTATAGGGATAACATCACACCTAGAAATGTTATGATCATTTTCAATGGAAAATTGAAGGGAAAGCATGTTTATTTCCTCAAAAAACTCAAAGTTTGCATTTTTCTTGTCAAATATCTCATCTTTCAAGTTCCACACCATTATTCCACATCATCTCTATAGTGATTGATCATAAATTACATTTGTGCATAATGTAATAACTTTCTTAGAGGTTGTTAATCTCTGTCCCTTCATCTCATCAACACTTCCCTAACTAGATGTAACATTTTGAAATTTTTCCTAAAATACCGTAATTAGAGATATTCAAATTATTCATGCTAACAGAGTACTTCAAGCCGATGGGAAATCCTCCTTCCACCATCATTTGAAGAATATTTATGTTCAACACTTTGTTGTCATCAATGTACCAGCACCAAATACTGAAAAATTTGTAGATGAATCTTGTGCTATTATTCCTAAAGTGCCACCTGAAAAGGGAACCGTTTGTTTCTTTCAATTCCATTTTAGTGTCGTATAGGCATTTGGGGTCATCTTTAGTAACCTCAGGCGTGGGGTGTGCAATGTATGGGTATTGGGGTGGGTGCATAACTTATCTCTAAACATAGAAAAGTATTTTTATTCCCTAAAATAACCTTATGATATTAAGAGTCACTAGATTAATCCAACTTGTAGCATAGAACCGTGGTTAAACATTAATTCCTATTTCCGAGGTTAGCAACTAAACAATAATATTTTGATTGAAAAAACCCTAGTAATTCATCATATATTTTTTCTTGATAGAGCACCAACATTATTTCTTTGTATAGGTAAGACATGAAGGAAGAAGATAGGGGAAGGAGAAAAATAAAAAATCACTCTCAAATTAGAAAAAACTCAATCGAAAAGGAACAAGGAGATGATAAAGGGCATTAGTCATTTTCCATATCCAAAATGTACCACAAGATTGGCCTCTTTTCTCTCAAGGAACACAATCACGAATCATTCCTTGGACACCCAAAGCCCTCAGCAGTGTCTAAGGCCACCAATGAGAACAAGAAGACCCCAAAATTTTACCCAGCATAGGGAATCCCCAAACCCTTCATCAAAAAGAGGAAGCACAAGCCCACTAACCTTAGGTGCTACTACCAATCATAATATTATTTTAGGGTTTGTTTTTGTAGGGTTTATGTTTAGTAAGCTTTGAAATTTTTATTGGTATACAAGTTCAATATGGTATCATGCGCTCTACAGGGCTAGCATCAAACTCAGAACTATTCTTGTCATTTAGACTGGAAGGAAAAACATGTTTTTTCCTCAAATAACTTGAGTTTGGCATTTTTCTTATCAAATATCTCATCTTTCAAGTTTGACACCAGTATTCAACATCCCCTCTTTAGTGATTGATCATAAATTACATTTTTGGGAAAGGTAATAACTTTCCTAGCAGTCACTAATATCTATCCCTTCATCACATGAACACTCCCCTAACTAGATGTAATATTTTGATATTTATCTTGAAAGACCATAACCAAAGAGATTCAAATCATTCATGCTCCTAGAGTACTTCAAGCCACTAGGAAATCCTCCTTCCACTATCATTCGAAGGATATTGATGCTCAACCCTTTGTTTTCATCGTTGTGCAAACACTGTATACCGAAAAAGTTACACATTAAGCCTATGCTGGTATTCCTAAACCACCACCTAAAAAGGAACCATTTTGTTCTTTCAATTCCTTTTTAGTGTCGCATAGGCATTTGAGGTCATCTCTAGTAACCTTAGGCATGTGGGGTGTAATGTGGGGGTATGGGGGTGGGCGCAGAACTTAGAAATAAACATAGAAAAGTATTTTTATTCACTCAAATGACCATATGATCTTAAAATTCATTAGACTAATCTAACATGTAGCATAGAACCATGGTTAACCACTTAATCCTATTTCTGAGGTTAGAAACTAAACCCTAATATTTTGATTGAAAAAAACTTAGTCATTCATTAGAGCTTTTTTCTTGATAGAGCACCAACATTATTGCTTTGTAGAGGTAGGACATGAAGGAAGAAGAAGGGAGAAGGAGAAGAAGAGCAAAAATGGAACCCAAATCAGACAAACCTCGATCGACAAGGAACAAGGAGCTGATAAGGGGCATTGGCCATTTTTCCAGATCCAAAATGTACCACAAGAGAATCTTCTATGCTCTCAAGGAACATAATGGATAATCATTATTCCCTCTGCATGCCAAGCCCGCGATAGTATCTGAGGCACTCCGATGAGAAGAAGAAGGCCCCAAAATTTTACCCAACATAGGATATCCTCAAGCCCCTCATTAATAAGAGGAAGCACAAGCCCATGAATCTCAAGTGCTACTACCAATCATAATATTATTTTAGGGTTTTTTGTATGGTTTATGTTTTGTAAGGTGTTGATTTTTGTATTGGTATACGTGTTGACTATGGTATGATGTGATGTATAGGGCTAGCATCACACCTAGAAACTGTTTTAAATAATTTTGACTAGACACTATGGAAGGAAAAGCTTGTTATTTTTTCTCAAACAAATTAAATCTGGCCTTTTTCTTGTCAAATATTTCATCTTTCAAGTTCCACACCAGTCTTCCACATCCCTTCTTCACCAATTAATCATAAATTACATTTATAGGAAAGGTCATAAATTTCCTAGTGGTTACTAATCTATACCCCTTCATTGACATCAACACTCCCCTAATTAGATGTAATCTTTTGACATTTTCCCTGAAAGACTGTAACGAGAGATATTCAAATAAGTCATGCTCCCCATAGTACGTCAAGACACTAGAAAATACTCCTTCCACCATCATTTGAAGGAGCTTAAATCTCAACACTTTTTCATTGTCGTTGTGCCAACACTGAATACCAAAAAAGTTACAGATGAATCATGTGATGTTATTCCTAAAACTCACCACCTGAAAAGGGAACAATTTGGTTCTTTCAATTCTATTTTAGTGTTGTATAGGCATTTGAGGTCATCTTCTGTAACCTTGGGCATGGGGGTGCATTATGGGGGTATAGGGGTGGGTGTAAGAACTTAGCACTAAACATAGCTGAAGTATTTTTATTCCCTCAAATACCCATATGATATTAAGAGTCACTAGACTAATCCAACATGCAGCATGGAAATGCAGTTAACCTTTAAATCATATTCCTAAGGTTAGCAACTAAACTCTAATATTTCAATTGAAAAATACCCTAGTCATTCATCAAATATTTTTTCTCGATAGAGAACCAAGCGTTATTTCTTTATAGAGGTAGGAAAGAAAGGAAGAAGAAGGGAGAAGGAGAAGAAGATCAGAAATGGCACACCCATAAATACAGACAAACCTCGATTGACAAGGAACAAGGAGTTGATAAGGGGCATTAGCCATTTTTCCAGATCCAAAATATATCATAAGAGAGGCCTATAGGGCTCTCAAGGAACACAATGGTGGCTCATTTCCTCTGCACGCCAATCCCATGGAAGTGTACTGAGGAAGCTGAAAAGAAGAAGAAGGCCCCAAAATTTTACCCAACATAAGAACGTCCCATAATCCCCTCATCAAGTAAGAGGAAGCAACAAGCCCACCAAGCTCAGGTGCTACTACTAATCATAATATTATTCTTAGGTTATTTTTTTAGTGTTTGTTCTTTGTAAGGTATTGAATTTTTGTATTGGTATATATGTGTTGACTATGGTATGTTGCAATTTATAGGGCTAACATCACACCTAAAACTATTCTGATCATTTTGACTAGAAACTAGAAGGGAAAGCATGTTTTTTTTCCTCAAACAACTTGAATCCATCCTTCTTATTTGTCAAATATCTCATCTTTCAAGTTCCACACCCTAATCTTTCCCATCCCCTCTCTAGTGATTGATCATAAATTACATATGTTGAAAAGGTAATAAATTGCCTAGCGGTCTCTAATCTATGTCCCTTCATCGCATCAACACTCCCTTAACTGGATGTAATCTTCTAAAATTTTCCCTAAAAGACCGTAACTAGAGAGATCCAAATAACTCATGCTCCCATAGTACGTCAAGCCACTGGGAAATCCTCCTTCCACCATCATTTGAAAGATCTTCAAGCTCAACACTTTTCCACTGTCATTGTTGTGCAAGCACTGAATACTGAAAAAAAGTTATAGATGAATCTTGGTCTACTATTCCTAAATATGCCACCTGAAAAAGGGAACCGTTTGGTTCTTTCAATTCCATTTTAGTATTTTATATTTTTATTTGTCATTTAGAGGTCATCTTCTGTAACTTAGGCATGGGGGTGCACTATGGGGGTATGGGGGTAGGTGCAATAACTTAGCACTAAACAAAGGGCAAAGTATTTTTATTCCCTCAAATACCCATATGATATTAAGAGTCACTAGACTAATCCAACATGTAGCATGGAACCACAATTATCCTTTAAATCCTATTTTTTAGGTTAGCAACTGAACCCTAATATTTCAAATGAAAAAACCCTAGTCATTCATTAGATATTTTTTCTCCATAGAGCACCGAGTGTTATTGTTTTGTAGAGGTAGGATGGGAAGGAAGAAGAAGGGATAAGGAGAAGAAAAAATGGCACCCAAATAAGACAAAAATTAGATCGACAAGGAACAAGGAACTGATAAGGGGCATTGGCCATTTTTCTAGATCCAAAATGTTCCATAAGAGAGGCCTTTATGATTTCTCAAGGAACATAATGGTGCCTTATTTCCTCTGCATGCCAAGCCTGCGATAGTATCTAAGGTAGTCAATAAAGAAGAATAAGACCCCATAAAATTTTATCTAGCAGAGGATTTCCCCAAGCACCTCATTAATAAGACTAAGCAAAAACCCATTGAGTTTAGGTGTTACTACCAATCATAATATTAGTTTAGATTTATTTTTGCAGGTTTAATGTTTTGTAAGGTCTATATATTTATATCGTTATACGTGTTGAAAATGGTATGATGCAATTTATAGGGATACCATCACACCTAGAACTAGTTCTAATAATTTTGAATAGATGTTGGATGGGAAAACATGATTGGTTTCCTCAAATAATTCTTGAATCTGATCTTTATTCTTGTCAAATATCTCATCTTTCGAGTTACACACCATTCTTCCTCCATCCCTTCTTTAGACGAGTGATCATAAATTACATATTCATGGGAAAGGTAATCATACCTTGCCTAGTAGTCGTTAATTTTTACCCCTTCATTGCACATCAACACATCCCTTAATTGGATGTAACCTTTTGAAATTTTCCGTGAAACATACCATAACCAGAGATATTCAAATAAGTCATGCTCCCTTAGTACATCAAGCCACTTGGTAAATCCTCCTTCCACTTTCATTTCAAAGAGATCTTGAAGATCAATAGTTTGTCATCCATCATTCGTTGTGCCAACATTGAATAACAAAAAAGTCTACATATGTATCATGTGTTGCTATACCTAAACCGACACCTAAAAATGGAACCATTTGGTTATTTCAATTTCATTTTAGTGTTACATAGGAATTTGAGGTGATCTTGTGTAACCTTCACGCATGGGGGGTTCATTGTGGGGGTATGGGGGTGGGTCTACAACTTTAGCACTAAACATAAGTGAAGTATTTGTATTCCTTCAAAATACCCATATTATATTAAGATTGATTAGACTAATAAAACATGCAGTATGGAACTGCATAGGTAACTTATAAAACTTATTTCCAAGGTTATCAACTAAACCATAATATTTCAATTGAAAATATTGTAGTCATTTATCAAATATCTTTTTCTCATGATAAAGCACTAGAGTTATTTTTTTGTAGAGGTAGGATACAAGAACGAGGAATAAGGGATAAGGAGAAGAAGAGCATAAATGGACACCCCAATCAAACAAGCCTTGATCAATAAGGAACAAGGAGTTGATAAGGGGTATTAGCCATTTTTGCTAGACCCAAACTATACCATAAGAGAGGTTCTATGATCTCTTAAGAAACACTATAGAAGATCATTTCCACTACACGCCAAGCCCATGGTAGTTTCTGAGGCAGCTGTCCAATGAGAAGAAGAAGGCCCCAAAATTTTACCCAGCATAGGATGTCCCCAAGCCCCTTATAAATTAGAGGAAGAACAAGCCCACCAATCTCCGACGCTACTACCAATCATAATATTATTTTAGGGTTTGTTTTTGTAGGGTTTTTGTTTTGTAATATTTGAATTTTGTATTGGTATATGTGTTGACTATGGTATGATGCGATGTATAAGGATATCATCACACCTGGAACTATTTTGATCATTTTGACTCAACACTAGAAGGGGAAGTGTGTTGTTTTCCTCAAACAAAATGAATTTGGCCATCTTCTCATCCAATATCTCATCTTTCATGTTCCACAACATTCTTCCCCATCCCCTCTTCATCGATTGATAATAAATTAAAATTTCAGGAAAGGAAGTAAGTTTCCTAGTGGTCGCTAATCTTTGTCCCTTCATCACATCAACACTCATATAATTTGATGTAATATTTTTTAAAATTTCCCTAAAATATTGTAACAAAATTGATTAAAATAATTCATGCTCCCGTAGTACATCAAATAGCTAGGAAATCCTCCTTCCAATGTCATTGGAAGGAACTTGAAGCTCAACACTTTTTTGTCGTCATTGTGCCATCACTAAATACCAAAAAAGTTATAGATGAATCATGTGCTATTATTCCTCAACTTCCAACATAAAAGGGAACCATTTGGATCTTTCAATTCCATTTTATTATTGTATAGTCATTTAAATTCATCTTCTGTAACTTGAGGGGTGGGGGTGCACTACAGAGGTATGGGCATGGGTCCACAACTTATCAATAAACATAGATAATTATTTTAATTCCCTAAAATACCCATATGATATTAAGAGTAAAAAGACTAATCCAACATACACCATAGAACCTTGGCTATCCTTTAAATCATATTTCCAAGGATAACAAGTAAACCCTAATATTTCTGTTGAAAAACCCAAATCGTTCATCAGATCATTTTTATCGATAGAGCACCAACATTATTATTTTTAGAGGTAGGAAAGGAAGAAAGAAGAAGGGAGAGGGAGATGAAGAATATAAATGAAACCCAAATAAGACAAACCTCGAATGATAAGGAACAAGGAGTTTATAAGGGGCGTTGGACGTTTCTCTAGATTCCAAAATGTACACGAAGAGAGGCCTTTGGGCTGTCAAGGAGCACAATGGCGAATCATTCCCTATTCACACCAAGCCTACGGAAAATTCTGATGTAGTCAAAGAGAAGAAGAAGGCCCCAAAATTTTACCAATCATAGGATGTCCCCAAGCCCCTCATCAACAAGAGGAAGCATAAACCCACCAAGCTCAGGTTCTACTACCAATCATAATATTATTTTAGGGTTTTTTTTGTAAGGTTTTTGTTTTTTAAGGTTTGAATTTTGTGAAGGTATACATGTTGACTATGGTAAGATGCGAAGTACAGGGAAAGTATCACATCCGTAACTATTATGATAAGTTTGAATAGATACTGGAAGGACAAGAGTGTTGTTTTCCTCAAAAATATTGAATCTGACCTTCTTTTAAAATATATCATCTTTCAAGTTCCACACCAATCTTCCCCATCCCCTCTTTCAACTTGTCTAGAATTTTTTAATCTTTATCCATTCATTACATCAACACTCCCTTAACTGGATGTAATATTTTGGATTTTTTCTTGAAAGACCGTAACCATATAGGTTCAAATAGGTCATTCTGCCACAATACGTCAAGCCACTAGGAAATCCTCCTTCCACTATCATTTGAAGGAACTTAAAGCAAACAAATTTACCACCGTTATTATGTTAACACTGAATACAAAAAAATTTACAGATGAATCTTGTACTATTATTCCTAAACCACCAGTTGAAAAGGGAACCATTTGGCTCTTTTAATTCCATTTTAGTGTCATATAGGCATTTGAGGTCATATTCTATAACCTCAGGTGTGGGGGGTTTGTTGTGGGGGTATTAGGGTCGTTGTGCATCTCAAGACTAAACATAGAGAATTATTTTTAATCCAACAAATACCCATATGATATTAAGAGTCACTAGACTAATCCAACATGGAGTACATAATTGTGGTTAACCTGTAAACCATATTTTCAAGACTAACAACTAAACTCTAATATTTTAATTGAAAAAACCCTAGTCATTCATCAAATATTTTTTATTGATAGAGCACTGGAGTTATTTATTTGTAGAGGTAAGGAAATAAGGAATAAGAAGGGAGAAGGAGAAGAAGAGAAAAAATGGCAACAAAATCAGACAAACCTCAATTGATAAGGAAAAAGGAGCTGATAAGGGGCATTGGTCATTTTTATAGATCCAAAATGTACCAAAAGAGAGGCCTTTGGGATTTCAAGGAACAAAATTGTGGCTCATTCACTCTAAATTCCAAGCCTGTGGAAATGTCTGAGATTGTCGATGAGAAGAAGAAGGCCCCAAAATTTTACCCAACATAGGACATCCTCCTTTCAGATGTCTCGTAATCTATTTTATCTTCTTTGGTTTAGGTCAAAGATTTTTTTTAGGCTCTTAAGTAGATTTTGTGTCATTTTTTTTCTTATCAATATTTTTGATAACGATTTCAAGTTAGCTTAATGTATCTAATACTTGGGAATATTAGATGAATTTTTAGGGGTTAAGATGGTATTAAGGAATCCTGACCTATGTTTCAGTAAGATTTTGACACAAGGATTGTTGTTTTCCATGGTTTTTGATGTCACTGGTTAATGGTGGTGCAACTACTGGATTCCAAGTAAAGGGAATGTATTGGTTTGGGAACTTTAGTATGCAAATAAAAATGATGACACATTAGTTGTGTTATTGTGAGCTACATCTATCATCACCAAACTCAGAGCACGATGGAATAGAATTTGAGTTCATAGGTATAGGAAACCATTTCTTCTCTAAACCTATGTGTTCAGTGGAGAGAAAGGAGACATGGAGTAGCTTATATACATCTTGTTTTACCCTACAAAATATTTCCATATTTACTCTATTCTTTGAAAAATGCATCATTGATTTGGATTTTAGAATCTTTGAAAATGATATTCCAATCAAAGTCCTCAAGAACAACAATGGTCTGATAGTTATATATCCATTGAATCAACCCAGGAAGATCTACTCAACTTATACAAGGCTAAGAAAATGGGCTACAAGAGGGAGACTTGTGACAACAATTTGTAGAAAAGAGTTATTCCAAAAACCGGGGTGTGATGCAAATGTAGCTCATTCATATTGACTAACACTAGGCAAAAGGTTGTGTCATTTATTAACTCAAAAATAATACAATTATGACACAATAAGTCTTTTGATTGATGTAAACTATATAATATTGGTTCAATGTACCTCCGAGGGCATATGATTACGTTTCTCACAAACATTTCTCTTGCATTGTGCAAGGATTAATTCATTTTCTTACTTGTGGAAGTAATTGACTCATTGCTTATATGGAGAATGGAAAAATTTACAAGCATAAATTCTACTATCTTTCACATTAATTGAATTTGTGATATACATCACTCCCAATTATGTTGTCTATTTTTAATGATAAATAAGAGATATAATTTATAATAATAAATAGTCATAAAATTAATTTTGTGTAAACTATAAGAAAAGAATACTTGAGCTTTTACAATGCTATGACTGAGATAAGAAAACATAGAATTATTTATACCAAAAAAACATTACCCCAAAAAATAGAAAGGCCAACTGACACAGTTCCTTATTTTTCTCTAATAATTTAACTGTTATAATATCAAACAAAAAAGGTCATATTTTGGGAGAATCATAAAAAAAAGGTATATTTTGGGGTGAGCACATAATTTTATCGTAAGTTCCACCATAAATCAAAATAACACCATTAGCATTTGAGGTCAATTCCAACATTAGGGAAGCTCATAATCAACATTGAAAGTGTGAATCCTCAAACTTTAAAAGTGTGAGGATCACACTTTCAAAGTGCTAGCCTCACACATTTTGCAACTTTGAAAGTGTGAGTCTTACAAATTTGACAATGTGAGGCTCAAAATTTGAAAGTGCGAGGATCACACTTCAAACTTGTTGCTGAACGGATTTTTTGTTAGTTTTTATTTTTTATTTAATACAACAGGCTCATGACTTATAATAGTTAGCATAAGCTAACCTTACATAGAGGATTTTGGAGTTTCAAAATGTGAGGAACTTGCTAGCATTGCATTTTTAAATTGCAAGGCTTACACTTTGAACTTAATTTTGCATGAAGTATAGAAACATAATCATGCACTTTGGGTAATTATCTAGTCTTGATTACATCCCACTATTCATGTGATCTCTAAGTAAGAAAAATACTAATTAACACATGTCTTTTGCCACCTTTCTTTACTTTATGTTGTTTTCGGTCTTACACCCTTACTTACTCAGTCTTCCTTTTTACACTTTGGCATTTTTCATCTTTGACAATAACACCCAACCAAGACACCAGTGCTAAGCACCTTCATCCCCTTTGCGCACCCATGTTCCCTTTATACTTTACTCTCACTTTTGGGGTCCTTTCTAGCCATTTGAGAATCTTATATTTTTTGTAGTCGACCTTTTCGGGGTTAGCTATGAAATTCAAGTGAAGGATTCGATAAATATAAAGTTATGTGATCATAATAAGGGAGCAAAAAGTAAGCACTATCTATCACCACCTAAGGCTGCATCCATCAAGGCATACAAGATCTCCATTACATCCATATAGCTCCATGATAAGGGACACAATGGATGGTTTTCTACATCACACTTCATAGGAGGGAAGTTCATTCTATTCCACACACAAATTTACTACATTTTACATCCATCTACTAGATCGCTATCCAAGTACGACTGACATAAGAGCAACCTAGGGCCCATTTCTGCATAAACACACACACACACACACACACACACACACATAAATAAATTGGATTTTAGAGGTAGTGTAACACTCAGATCTAATTCTACCATTATGGAAGCTAATGACACTCCAACCCCTCATTTTACATATTTCATTTTTAGGATTTGATGTCTATTTGAGGGTTTTTACAGGTCTATTCTTTATTAAAGGTTTCTAGCAACCTTGATGATCTTGGTGTGAACTCAGAGTGAACAAAGGTGACTACATGTGAATAAATTGGGACACCTCAAAGGAGGTTTTCTAAGAATTTTTGAATAACCAGGAGCCCATAAATACGCCTAGGGTGCCCAAGGGGTTCCCCTGTCCCTCTCAAGGCACCCTAGTCCAACCTCCTTCTCAAGGTCTGGAATTTTCTGAGCTCCAGTGTGACATTCAGTGCTTTGAATTTATCAGTTTTCCAACTCTATACACTTTCTAGAACTAAATGAATCAACTAAGGCATATTACCCTTCTTTGCACATTAGGTTTTCATTATTTATTTCTTAGTTTATTTGAGTGTAATTTCCATGCTTAATTTATCATTTATTTACTACAATATTGTATTCAGATTAGGCTGCATATAATTACATTTTATCTTAATCAAGAAGTTATTGTTAGTTTTTTATTTTTATTTATAAAATGGGATCATGCCATATAATAGTTAGCGGATGCTAACCTTACATACTCCCAACGTGAAAAAAATTTAAAAAAAAAGAAATTGGAATCTAATAAAGCGAATTTGGAAACTAATAATAACAAAATTTGGATCCAATAATAACGATATTGGAATTTAATAATAGTGAAATTGGAATCCAATAATACAGAAATTGGAACTCAAATAAGTGCAATAATGACAATATTGGAATACAATGTTGTTACTAATGGAATCCAATAATATTAATAATGGAATCCATTATAGACAAAAATGGAATCCAATATAGGAAAGAACGGTGATATATTTCTTCGAAAACTTGTAATATTGTAGTCCATATTTACTGGAATATGTCTAGATTTAGTGAAATAAGAATTATTTACTTGGAGGTTTCCTACACTCATGGGATATGTTTGCTTATGTGTACTAGTTGCGTGGAGTCTACTCTACTTCTAGTATTATTTAGTGAGAGTTATTCACCACTGATCTAGGATGAGGTTACACATTCACCTCCTATATGTACATCATTTGCATCAGCCTATCACATGGAGCATTGAGTTGATTTGGAACTGATCTTTCCTTTTCATTTCTTTATCATATTGCATCTTATTTTTAGTTACTTCAACTTCTGCAATTTCTAGTAAATTTTTTTCATCAAAGATCTGAAGCTCTAATAGATTTGATGTTAAAAAAAAAAGGTTGAAGTATTACTACAACAAGGTATGGGTTTCAATTTATTCCTTTTATGCTTTCTCAATTGATGCAGTGATAAGAAATTAACAATTCTAGGGCGGATACCTTAGAATTTTCAGGTTCTTTACTCATCCCTCATCTAAACTTCAATCAAGATAAGTTCATAGTTGAGATGACAATTAGATCTAGTGTTCATGACAATGTGGATAATTGGAAATAATTCAATGATGATCAACATATCATTTATTTTCTTGAATTGAATCATAATTTCAGCCAATTGTACTTTATGGGTAGGGAAGCTCATTATCATGAGTCAAATTTATCCACAACCAAAGAAGGAGTTGAATATGAATCAAATCAGGATGGACGCATCAAATTGAAAGCTAATAAGGTATTATAATCTTAGAAGATCTATTCTACAAGAATGATAGGTAAATTAAAGTTAAAATGTCACAAAACATAAATCTATCATATGAGTATGAAAAAGTAAACTTGGGAATTAATGATGAGCCTCAGTTTGTTAATATAGGAAAGTGTTGTTTTATTGAAGAAAGGAAGAAACTCATTAAATTATTAGAAATATATATTAATGTTATTTTCTATTCATATGAAGATTTGAAGACTTTCAAACTAAGAGAAATAAAATACTTTATCCCTTTAAACCTAGGCATTCAACCTTTTAGGAAAAACCAAAGGCAATACAATCTTAAAATTATAGATACAATTTATCAAGAAATTAAAAATTTGTTAAATGAAAAAATTATGTTTCCTATTCATCATTCTTCCTAGATTTCCAATATTGTGCATGGGGAAAAGAAGAATGGAGAAATAAGGATCTGTGTAGAATTTTGTGATATGAATCAGGATTCTTTGAAGGATAATTACCCTCTTATAATGATGGATCAAATCCTACATGTTATAACTGGTTCAGAAATGTTATCAATGCTTGATGTATTTTCAGGATATATCCAAATTAAAGTAGATGTGTAAGATCAACACAAGACTGCCTTTACAAATCTATGTGGCACATTTTTGTACCGGAGGATAGATTTTAGTTTGATAAATATATGTGCATTTTTCCAAAGGGCTATTGATTTGGATTTTGGGGATTTGAAAAATAAATACATCATAGTTTTCTTATATGATCTCACCATCTTCTATAAGAATAGGAAAGACAAGTTTTAGCACCTGAAGCTAGATCTCCAATGATGCAGAGACCATGACATTTCACTTAATCCTAAGAATTTTTTTTTTCAAGGTTACTGAGGGAAAATTGCTGAAACATATTATGTTAAAGGATGGAATCAAGATAGACCTGGAATGAGTTCAAGCTATTCAGAATATTTATCTCCCTATAAGGAAGAAAGGATTTTTTTCTTTCTTCAGAAAAATCAACTTCCTTAGGAGATTCATTCCATATTTTATTGAGTTAACTCTAAAGAAGGCTATTGATAAAACACCCATTCTAGTTTTCCCTAATTTTGAAAAGGATTATATCATCTATTGTTATGCCTCATAACACACCTTTTCTGCCAGTTTGGTTCAGAAAAGTTTTCAGACAACCTCGGGAGTGGTTTTCTTAACTAGAATAATGCTCCTATTTTTTCCTCATATGAAATAATATTTTTTTGCTATGGTTATGGAATTTCCCTTTCTCATTCTTCATATTAGTACCCATAGAAAAATGGGAATGTTGAGTTAACCAATAAGAACTAGGTAACCACATTCAAGAAATTTGTTTATGAATCACAGGGCAATTGACACAAGAAATTGTATGATGCTCTTTGGGCTAATTGGATAAATCCTAAGAGAGATATTGGAATATTACCATTTCAGATGATATATGGAATAGATGCTCAATTTCTAGTTACTCTTGAGTTACCAGTCTTGCACCTGACCAAATAAATTAAAGATGAGAAGCTTAAATATGTTATGAAAAAGAGGACCATGTACTTGGAAATTTTGGAAGAAGAAAAGGCTCAGGTAGCTGTTCATATCTTATCCCATCAGCAAAATGTAAATCAACTCTTTGAAAAGAAGACAAAATCCTATGAATTCCAATTCAGAGATATCATCCTACTCTGGGACAAAAGGAGATAACCTCACGAAATTCATGGTAAGTTTGATTCTCTTTATCTTGGTCCATTTAGAATTTGACACTTTCCTAGAGAAAACTCATATTTTTTGGACCATATGGATGGAACTTCTATTCCATTACCATATAGTGGAAAATATCTTAATCTTTTTAAGTCTTAAATGGATGACAATCCCTTATATATAGTCTTGTACATAATATTTATTTTGGTCTTTTTTATGTGTCTCCATTTTTTGTTTTTCTATATGTTTGGTATACTTTTGTGTATTTTTCTTTAATATTCCCAATGGATATGTACTGGTCTACATAATTAGGATATTCTAGAGTTATTTTATATTTTATTTACACTTAGTGTCAAGTCAAGTCCATCCTGAGAAAGAACTAGTTGTTGTCATAGACCCCCAAATTATGATTTTTTAATCTTTTTTTGAATTTTTGGTTAATCCCCCTATTTATATTGGTTTCACTTACTTTTTTAATGCTAAAAATGAGGGAAAATCCAAAAGTTTAATCATTTTAAGTGATTTTGGGCCTTGGACATAAGGATTGGACATTCGAGAAATAGAAGGAACAATTCCTATGTTCCTCCTGTTCCCCACATTGCCGCATAAGCTGCATTTATTTTTCTTTATGGGAAAATTGGGTTTTATTTGAACCTTGGGAAAAAATTCTTGAGTTCCACCTGTACTCCACTTCCCCACACTTCCCATATCACCACATTTCTTCCTCAATTTTATACAATTAGAGATTATAGGAACCAATGGAACATGAGGAACAAGGTCCTTCGTATGGTTAGTTCTCCACACACCCATTTTATCTACATTTCTCCTTCCCTTTAGTTCAATCGGTAATTGTGGAACTCGTGGAATTTGTTGTGTTGATCCTTTAGTTTTCCACACATATGATTCATTTACATTACATGAAAATTGTATTATGTTCCACCTATCCTCCCAACACTCGTAATAACCGATTTGTAAGAAAAAGGGATGAAATTGTACTAAAAAAGTTTTCCCATGGGAATCTATATATCCGGTCCACTATTTTGAGTGTTAAATTAGAAAAATCAAATTAAATCTTGTATAAATCCTCTCATACTCTATTTTTTTCACATTTGTAAAATATTTAAGTCACAGTGCTTTGTCCATCTCTCACTCTCGCGCGTCAAAATAGTATTTTGTCCATAACTTTCTCAATTTTTGCCCAAATTCAAAAATTCCAAATGCACTTAGACTAATGTGAAGATGCCATTGTTTATATATAAAAGGTGAGTAGTTTCATCCTAATTTTATCCATTTTGGTATTTATTTGAGTTTTTAGCACTTATCTTCACAAACTCCGTAAAATTCATTATCTATCCTTTGTTTTCCCTGAATTCTCCATAATCATGTCACCAAGAAGTTTCAATATTATAGATATGACCATATCTCTTCCCTTAAAACTTGTGTGCCTGATATTGGAGATAGCTATGTTAAAAATATGAATCTAGATGACTTATGGGATAGAATAAGAGATGACTATCCCAATGTGTTAGAGATAGCGAATTAGCTCATGTTATTGAATTTCCCACCTTAGTGAAATGCACCATTATAGTTCTAGCCTCTATGTCCAATTTCAATCCATAAACAAATGAACTGAAGGATCATCAAGGGAAGATAATTTCTCCTCTTGATGCTCACCATATCAATATGGCCTTAGGAATCCATAATTTTGAAGATTGAAAGGTATTAACAAGAACATAAGCCAAAAAACTATTTGACCTCAGTACATACAAGTATAAGACCGTGATTGCTAAATCATGGCTGAAAATTAAAAGGAAAGGCCCTTCCAAATTACCCAAAAGCCCTTATATAATTGATATGTTAGAGGAACTTTACGATATAATAACACTTCTGACAAGGGTAATGGGTATACCATCCACTAATGAGTTTCAGAAGTGGATGTGTGTATACATTAACGTAATTTGTGAAGGAAAACAACATTTGAAATGGGAAGAATTAATATTTGAACATATGACTCACTGGATAATTACTGTCAACCAAACAAGAACAGTCCACATGAACTCATACCTAATGTACACAATAACAAGATATAGTATATGGGTTGGGCTAATAGGTCAAGATGAAAAATAAAATCCCTTATATATGAATTTTATACTCAACTCATCTATGAGAACAACAAGATTCATCATAGGAGAGTTAAGGATGCCTTCACCATGTTCTTGGTCAGATTTCTTAAAGGGAATGTGAGTGAAAGAGTTTTCCCTAAGGATAGGAAAATTATTTCTACATATGGTAGTCTATTTATTCAGTTCAAAAAGTTTTCCTACATTTAAATAGCTAGGTTCAAGGGGGCACCATACAATCTGTCAATCTATTGCAATAAAAAATAGTCTTGGTTGATCTTTGTAGACAATTGTATGTTACTTATAGAACTTGCATGGAAAATAATGTTTCACGCATCCAATTTTCCATCTCTTTGGGGAACTACACTTATAGATCATCCCTACATACTTATAATGTTGAACATACTATCTCATTATTCATTTTCCACACATACCAGAAAATGGCTTATTTTGACAAGGGATTTATTGCAAAGAATATAATAAGGATGACATATTAAAAATTAACATCACTTGAAGACTATTGGAATGATTATTTTTATAATTATAAAGTTAGAAAAAGGATCATTATAACAGGTCAACAATATCAAACTATACATAGTTCTAAAAGGGATGCTAGATGATGATTCTAATATTTATACTATAGAGTACACTAAAATCCTTTACCCACCATTGATTGGTATATGAATGAGAAAGATAACCTTGATGATTTGTATACTCTTTTTCTCTTAAGAATGAGGTACTGGTTCAATAGAAAATTTAAGGAATTCAAGTAATATCAGAAGACATCTTCTTCTCAGGAAGGTTCCTCTTCACAAAATGATGTTTCGACTCCAGAAAATCCTTCCTCCTCTCCTCTGGATTTAATAACCAAGGTCTATATAAAGAAAGATAAGGCTAAGGAGGTTGAAAAGGAAACAGAAACACCTAAACAAGGAGTGGAGAAAAATAAGACGAAAGAAGTGGCAAGTTATTTATCTTGTGAGAAAACATATCACTAACATGTTGATGAAGAAGAAAGAAGAAGGTGAAGAAAGCAGAGAAGAATATGATGTAATGGAAATTGAAGCACTTGACTCGGGTAAAAATATTATTCTAAGGCCTAAATTAGATGTAAGAAGGCCATCTTCCTCTTCCATTTTGACTTCCATTTTTGAGGCTCCTATCTCTTAACCTCCAAGTTTCTAGTCTGTTCTTACATTACCTCCTCCAACAAAATCCTTTAGAGATTCTTTCACATGGGATCAACCCAAGGTTGATAGTAAGAAGAGGAAAGAACAATATCGAGTAGAGGTTCTAGAATTTTATGTAGTGGCTTCCCTCCTTGGCTTATGCCCCCTCCTCAAAATAAATCCAAGACAAATTCTAGTCTTGTATCTAATTCAAAAGGGAAAAAATTATTGGATACTGCTAGACCAAAATGGGATAAGAGTGAAAAATATATATCAATCTCTTATCTTGAGCTCACCAAGATCTCACTATGTGAATAAACTCTTGAGTGTTAGGTTCATAACCTTAGAGAGACTATTTCTAAGGTCCGTGAAATAGTTGAGCAGGGGAAACAAACCCAGGAGAAAATGGAGAAGAAATTCCAGGTACTTTCTAATTTCATCAAATATTTTCTCACATCAGATAAAGCTCCTATTTATATAACACCCCTCTCTACTCTTCCACCCATTGTTTCAACTCTCAAGATTTATCTCAAATTAATCATTGAAATCCACAAGTTTATAAAATTTTGTAAGGATTTATAGTCATGGGTCAAAGGAATTATGATTTCAGGGATGCAATTCATTGATGAGGCTAGTAAAATATATGATAATATCATCACAACCAAAAACCAAATCAATTAAGGAACAGATGGTATTGATAAGGAGATCAATATTTGGGTTGATGTGGTTCAAGATATTAGAATCATGATGCACATATATGGAAAAATTCTTCTTTCATAAAATATTTTTTATGAGTATAAGAATTGTTTATCAAGAACATGGAATTTCAGTGTGGAGTGGATAATTAGTGTTCTAGAAGAGGCTACCAATGAATTAAAAGGTGTATTCTAGAAAGGTGAGTCATTGAAAGTTGAAACATTTTAAAATTTGCAAGCACATCATTGTCAATTATTCAAAGATAACTCATCTGAGAGGAATAAATTTGATCATATTAAAAGGAAATTCAAATAACTCATCGAGAAAAATATATTCAAGGAGTAATTGATTAACAAAGAAATGATGGGTGAGTTATTAGAGCTCAACAATGATATTATTGAAGCTTCCAAGGGACTTTATCAGTATGGTGGAATTGCAAAAGAGATGGATTCTGCTTTTGGCAGTTTGCTAACCAACCTTTCAAACACCATCATTCCAAAGGATTAAAAAATCTCCACTAAATTCAAAAAAATTAGTTTACATAATCTCAATATTAAAGTTCCTACCTCAGTTGTTCCTTCAAGTCCTTCTTTCATCTCCTATTCTACTAGTTGTTTTATTTTGAATTTGGATTTATTTTATTTAAAAGTAAAATTGTATTATAAATTCAATTTACGTAATTAAGTGTTTTAACACTTAATTAAGAACATTTAGTTAGGTGAGGTAGTTACATTCCCCCTTATCCTATATACAGTCTCATTTTATTTTTAAAAGGGGTTGTTATTGGTGCATCTGAATGCAAAGATATATATTTTTGGGAATATAAAAGAAAACCATCCTTCCCTTCATTCTTGTTCTTTAAATTTACCTTCTTATTCTCGTTAATGTGTTTTTTTTTTTATCTAGGATATGAAACTTTGTGCTTTGATTCATGGAGTAAAATGTGTTTAACTTTGATTCAATTTTCATTTTATGTGTTGTTGGTTTTTCATTTATCTGAAAACACATGTTCTTTAGTTTCATTTGCATTCATTAGTAGGATAAATATCTACAATCTTCTTATTTGAAAGTTTTGTTTCCTATTTCCCTCATTTATACAATCATTAGGTAATCTTGAAAAACCATGGGTTTTCTTATCCTTGATTAGTTGGTTAGTTGCAACTATGTTTTTGTGATCAACGTGTCTTACCATATCCTTTCTGATGTAATTCCTCCGCTACTATTTCATTATTTATATTCTATATTGAAAAGTTGAATCCATTCAAAATCAACAATATCCTCATTAAGAATTGACTAGTTTACATATTCGTAAATATTTAGAAAGATTTAGATTTTGGTTGAATAAGGGAACCTTGATTTTATAAAATATGAATATTTATTTAAATCTACATGTAGAACTATGATATAAATTCTATGCAATAAAATATTAATGATAAATAATTTATTTGATTTTATTAGTAAAAGGGAATTAGAGCGATAAGTTACTTACCTTGATATTTGCTTGCCTCACAGTGATATGGGATTGAGTTGTGTGATGAAAAATAATAAAAAATAATCACAAAAAAACCATAGAAAAATGGAGCAGAGGTGGAACTGACTAGAATGGGGCACTTGGAGAGGGATAGAGGCACCTTTGGGTTCCCTGTTCTGAGTTCTAGGTGCCCTAGTTTGAAGAAATGGGTATAACCTAGTTCTAATATGGTTGCTACATGTATGCACTAATTTGATTTTTGTTGTCTGTATGTCACTAAACTTCATTAGATATCATATTAAACATGCAATGGATAAATCATGTGAAACCCCAAACAAAACATCAAAACCCTAAAAAAGAAAGATGTATATGAAGGGGTTGGACTTTCCTTAGATGACACAATGATGGACATATAAATGAGCATTGCACTACATCTTAGATCCAATGTAGTTATGTGTGCTTGTGTTTTCAATAGTACTCCTAGGTCACCCTTGCACTACTGACGCTAAGATAACGGGTAATAGTTAGATAAAAATTAAAATGTGTGGATGGAATAGAATGAAATCCCCTTCCTATGATGTGTGTATGCAAAGTAATATCCAAAACATAGTCCCTTTTAGATATCCCTTGATAATAAATGTAAGTTGTGTTTATATAGGGATCTCTTGTTCCAATTTCAACACTAATGACCCAAAATAATGACTAGTACCTTGGGAGATGAGAGGAAAAAATTAAAATACCGACATCAAATGTCAAAAATAAGATCAAACATAAAGAGGACAGGGTCACCCAGGATAGATAGGAGCACTTGACACTACTATCCAAACCTGGATGCTAGTTTCTAGAGAAAAGTGATGAAAAATGAGTGATAACTGATGGACATGGATCCTTGAGACCTAACCAGAGCTGTGTGCATGATTGACAAATGTACAAAAAAATAACAATAAATACCAATAAGACAAACGCATAGACCATGGAATGGGCTATTAGTGAATTATTTTCTTACGCAAGATCCATATATAAAACAACATAATTAATGGTATAATAATAGTAGTAAGTGCATGATATTTTGTCTACATTTTCCCCCATTTTACGTTGGTGAACAAAATATCGGTAACATAAATTATATAGAGAAGAATACCTAAGAAGTCCTGAGAAGCCCATGTTGCTGAAGTACCCGAATATTTTAGTAGAAGTACATGGCGAGTGAGAACATATATTGTTGAGAATGATGGATCATTGTGTTGATCCATGTGGCATAACAAGGGACATGGGAAAACTATGATAAGCACTAAGAAAAATACATGGTGTCAATTAATGATTTATTGGAGATTGGGTGATCTTTTCGCTAATGGAGATGTAATGGGGAAGGGAGTGAACAATTCCCAACTTGATTGCACTCATGTGTGTACAAAAAACTAAGGATTTGGACATCCTACCACTAGATGAAGGGTGTAGGGAGATAATTATAATGTCTCTCCAACTTTAACAACATCCTCAAAATATCTAGTCGCTGCAGACGAACATAGATCAAATTTTTATGATTTTTTGATCGAACGTGATAACCCATATACGAGAAGTATAGGAAAGGAAATGACGTATCATTTCCCCCACTCAACGGGTACAACTAAAATGTATTGATTTCATGTTAGGTCATCTAGAAGTAGCCACAAAATTTAAAGTAATTTCCTATGTTAGGTCATTTGGGAACACAATGATGTAAATCCCAAGTTAGGTCATCTGGGAGGATAAATGTGTTGTGTAACATCGATTTGATGAATGTGATAGTGAAATTTCTATTGTTTCAGGTTGAATGTGTGTGTTTTATTTTTATTTTTATTATTCATGGAGATATTTTATGCTTCTTGCCCCTATATTATGTCCTTAGGGGGAATCACTAAAAAGTGATGTGACATTTTGTACAGTGTATGAGTAGGTATTCAATAGGGATGGGTTTTGAGTGTAGATTGATCACATAGTAGTGAAAAGGGGGATTATATTATGACCCAAATTATATGCCCCCTTGCAAAAAAAGGGGGAGTGATGATGAGAATGAACGCTGACCTGAAAGTGATCGAGTAATGATATAATGACGAGTATGTGATAGATATCACAAAAGGTTTTGTATATTGTGTATAAATAATGGTGAATATGAATAAAATGTGTGTTAAATGTGTACTTTATGGTAGTATGTAGAATTTTGAAGTGAATGTCACAAATGATACAAAAATTGGAGTATTTATGCTCAATATATGATCGAAACCGAGTGTTGTGAATTAGTATAGAGAATGAATGCGGAAAATGACCATTATAAAGTAAATAAAGCAAGGTTAATACAAATAGTAGTGTACAAAAGTTCATAAGAAACTTAGTTTTATTTTGTGCAAGTGTGATAGTGAGCTCTAATTTTTTTAGGATGTCGCAAGTTAGAGCAACATGAATGAGCCGATTTGAGATGGTGGTGACGGATGTGGCATCCCATATGATGGTGAAGCTGGTAAGTGTGATTTTTTTCAAAAAATGTGGTGATAGTAGTCATTTTGAATTAATTTTTGTGAAAATTGTATTTTTGATTTTCTTGGTGTTTTGTACTTGGACAAGAGTGGTGAAGACACTAATGACCTTTAAGATAGGATCACCTAGACATGGGAACTAGTGTCCTGCCCCTGGGCACCCTAGTCTTGCTTCTAGGCACCCATGTCCAAAGAGTGTAAGTTTAGTCTAGAGTGATGTAAATGTGAAAGTTAGTGTGTGTTGATGTTGTAAGTGAGTATGTTTGTATATGGATGAGGAAATAATATTGTGCTTGTTTTTGTTTTGTGGTATACAAAGGGATATCCATTCGAGAGAGTTTTGTGGAGGTCGTCATTTGAGTACATTGCTAAGATTGGGGTTGTTAGACAATGAGTGGGAGGTTTTGGATTGTGTTGGCCTGCGACACATAATGAGGAGTGGGTATGTTCCCTATAATATGCATATGATTACAAATATATATGAGAGGTGGTTTTAAGATACTTGTAATTTTTGGTTACTTATAGGGGAGGTGATAGACACACTAGAAGATGTGTATCACACACTAGTATTATCTATTGTTGGTAAGAGGGTACATGTTATGGAAGTGGATGATATGAAAAGACATATGAGAGATGTGAGGTGATATTTTTGGCAAATAGAGTACCTAATAAGGCCCATATTAGCTTAGATAATATTATGAGATAAGAGGTTTTGTGATTACGGAAGTTTTATTTCCATGGTGATAGCGTTGTAGATTGAAGTGGAGGGTGGTGTGTAGGAATCTTGTATAATATGCAGGATATCTACTGCCAGATAGAGGAGGAGAGTACTAGGTATGCTTGGGAACGATGTGTACTGGCCTATTTGTGTAGGTTCATGTACAAGGAACATGGGGGTGGTATTATAGATATGACATTGTTGCGTGTATGGGCCTATGAGCATATTGCAATATTGAGGTGAGTTTGTGGGATAGAAGGAGAGTGGGCTAGACCATATATATTTTTAGGTAGGTGGGTTAGTGTATGAGGTAGAAAGATAGAAACAAATACCTATAGAGATATGCTAGATTGTATGGGACAAGATTTCATTATATGGAGGATGGCCAAAGGATTTAATAGAGATACGATGTGTATGTCATACTATGTGGTTATACGATTGGTTTCCAGGAGTGGAAGAGTTATTTCAAGTTGAGCTCATATCATGAAAGTTTGGCATGGCCCATAACATGACTTCAGAGACATATGTATGGTTTAGAGACATATGTATGGTGCCTAAGAGGGATGGAGTGAGACCAGAGCCCACAATAGAGTAGCTATTACCTCTAATGCTAGACGCGGAAGATGTAATGATAAATATGATAGATGCAAAAAATGTGGGGTGTAGAAAGGCATACTGTGCATGTTGGGCCTCACATCAGTGGGTATTTTTCTTCCAGTGTTGGTGGATGTGGTGGGGTTATAACCAGGAAGAGGAGTAGGAGGGCAGGAACTTGCCCCCGATGGGGTAGTAATGATAGTATCCAAGCATGATTATTTGTATAGTTATGTTGTATAATTTTTTATTTGATTATGTAATGGTCATTGTTTCCTAATGTGGTTTTCTTATGGTTATAGGTGATGCATATTTATCATTTATTTTGAACAAATCTATCTATATGCTGAAACAACATGTACTTTCTAAAATAATCACTGATGGAGGCATGTTAGAGAATGTAGACGATATTGCGGGAAAACATGCCCATTTGTTTGAGCTAGTGGAAATGTCAACAAAGATGTGTACCATGCTTCCGAGTGAGAGGGATGAAGCACGAGACGATACATGATGAGCTAGAGAGGCGGCGGTGGCGGTCCTCTAGTACATGATGCATTTTCCCATTTTGTTGAGTTACAAAGTCTCTTTGCGGAGTATAAGATAGAGAATACCCTATTGCATAGAGAGATAGAGAGATATAGGTGCCGTGATATGCGGCGTAGGGAGAGTAGAGAGGATTCTAGTTCTAGAGCTTTGGCATTGGCAGATAGTGATAGTGATGACAAGATTTGATATATTTTGATGTATTGATGTAGGGGAGTTTTCCCCTAGCGATAGGATTTGTTGTAACTATGATTTTGATATATATATATGGACCATTAGCCTATGTTATTATATTTGATGTTTATTGATTATGCGATGTGATGATTTGGTGTTAATGTATGATGTGTCTATTGTGGTTATTATGTTCAATGTGTGATATTGTGATGATTGGGATCCATCTGTTAATATATGATACGTTGATGATTGTCATTATATTGGATGCTTTGATATTGCAAATATTGTGCTATTAAGTTGATTTTGCAATGTGTAGCTATTGATGAGGATGATATAGTGCATAAGATGACATATAATGTATATTTAATAGAGGAAATGATGAAAAAAAGTGTATCATGTATATGAATAACATTGTGATGAATGGTAAAATAAAAATGAATGGTGTGAAAAGGTATGATAGTGTAGTGAAATGTGTGTTAGTATGATGAAGGAAGGGTAGGATAATAGTGATAACCCCAGTGCATGGGTGATAAGGTTCATTTATATAAGACCCCTTAGTAGTTAAGAATGAACCATAAAGCAAGAGTACGTCATCTAGAAATGATCAGAAAATATGCGCTAGATGAATCGATAAAACATGTGAACATAGGTTCTTATTGTAATAGATTCCTCAACAGTCATGTAAGAACTATAAGAACACGAGTGCGTTATCGGGGGGTGGGTGTTAAGGTGATAGAAATCACCTACTAAAGACCAAGCTGGCATGAAGCAGTGGAAGCATGTGGAATGAAAGCAACATGAGTGTATGAGACAAAATCAATGTCATGTGGAGTGGTGCCAATGATGGGTGAAATAGTGGAGGGAAGAGAAAATGTGGAGGAATGAGGAATCCAATGTGCAGTAGTAGGATGATGAAATGGATGAGATGGAGAGCACACATGAGTAACGACTTATGGAAGTGGATGGACAATAACCTTAAAAATAGCTGAAGGAGATAACTCAATGAGATTAATAATGTGCTTGCAAGGGAGTGGAGATATAGAACTCTCACATGAGTGAGAGCCAAAGGATATGATTCCCTTATCTTCTACTTGTTGTAAAAAATCATGAAGTGTATAATAGTCATTTTCCCTATGGTCATTGATATAGTGATAATTTTAGTAAGGTTTATCATGTGGATGTTGCAAGCGATGTGGTGGATGGTGTTGATTAGAAGGTAGGAATTTAAACACATGTTAAGCAATGTACACAACACATCATGAGGTCTAACATGATGAGAAAAATGTAATGGTTCCCATTAGATAGGAGGAGGAGTAGTCTGATTCTTAGCTTCACATGGAGAAGGAGATGGAGGGCATGCAGGTAATGGAGTAGAATGAGTGTGTTTACAAGGTGAAAGAGATGGATACTGTGTAGGCTGCTCAAAATATTGGAGTAGAGAAGAACTAGATGATGTAGTAGTAGTGGTAATAAGAGGAGGACCTATAACTTGTGTAGTAATGAAATCTTGTTCTAAGTCAATAAATTTATAGCATAAAAGAGTGAATGATTCACATTTGTCATATTGAAATTTTTTTTTTAATGGAGGAATCAAACTGTGATAGAAGATAAAATGTTACTCTAAGTTAATAGGCTAGAAGACTAGTTGGTGCATGTAAGCATTAAATATTGAGATGTAATCAATGATAGGTTTTGCTTTTCCTTGATGTAAGGTAGGTAGATTATCATATGTGACTCTAGGGATGTTTTTGATTATGAATCGATGAATAAAAGCTTCTTCCATCATTCAATAATTACTAATATATCCAAAGGGTAGATGTATGTACCATTGAAGAGCGTTATATTTGAGAACATGGAAAAATAATTTAAGTAATAATTCATCATTGGAATACGAAGCCATATCCATATGATAATGTTTGACATACAAGTATAAATTTCTAGTACAATCAAAACATGAGAACGTAGGCATAAAAAAATCCTTAGGAAATGCGGAGTTGTGAATGTTTTTGGGAATAGGATTTCCATGCAATGAATTTTTATCAATGGAAGCATAATAGGCATTACTTTCTAATGTGAGAGATTGGACTTGAGACTGTAAGTGACCAAAAAAATGCATGAGGGATAAGATATCCTGTGCAGGAATAATAGGGCATGGAAATAATGTGTTAAGTGGTTAGAACTTTCCATTATGAGTAATTGTATGAATACCAAGAGGAGATATAAGAGATTTTGATGCTAAGGGCACACTAGATCTTGTTTTCGAAGAGTTAATAGGTCGTGAAGGATAGGGAACATCTATAGAATCATTAGGACTAACATCAAAACCATCCGTAGAATATGGAAATGAAATGGACTAATAGAAGGAGGTGAAGTGATACGAGGAGATGAATTAATAGAAGGAGATGACCCCTGTTTGCTATTAGATATAACTTCAGAATATGATGATAGTGGAGTGGGGGACTCACATTCAACAATATGTAAAGAATTGGAATCATGACTATCAAGTGTATAATTGAAATTAAACAAATATTCATATAGAAAAATATTGTTAAGTGTATCATTGACATATAATGAAGTAGTAGGAACACTAGAATTTTTAGAAATAAGAGAGGCATGAGATGTGGCTAGAGTATCATTGTGACTAGTATGAGAATCATCAAGCACATGTTTATTATTATCAAGACCAAGCATGAAATTAATAATATTATCATCCAAGTTTTCATTAGAAATTCCAAAAGGCGCGGTGTAACTCATTGTATAACAAGGTGTACACTGAGTAAATCTCATCAGATCCAAAATAATGCCAATAGTAGAATTATCAAAGATAGTAATTACATGACATTCATTAGCTAAGAGTTATTGTTGAGTATCATCTGAAAGATTAATATAATGATATAGGGCAGCGATTTCAAACATGGTTACCTCATCATAGATAGGATTAATGTTGACACGAGGCATGAATAGCCTAGGAGGAGAAGAGTTATCCTTAGCCATTACAGTTTTAGTGGATCCTAGGGAAAATAGTTCTAATAGACGGTTTCATCAAAATGATTTAACAAAATATGAATATTTTATTTAAATTTACATGTACAACCATGACATAAATTCTATGCAATAAAATATGAATGCTAAACAATTTATTTTATTTTATTAGTAAAAGGGAATGAGAGGGATAAGGTATTTACCTTGATATTTTCTTACCTCATATTGATGTGGGACTAATATGTGTGATGAAATAGAATAACAGACCATTATAACAATATAAAAAAATACAACAGAGGTGGAACTGGTAGGACTGGGGCGCATGGAGACGGATAGGGGTGCCCATAGACACCCTCGTTTGAGTTCTAGGCACCATTGGCTGCAGAAATGATCAGAACCTAGTTCTGATATGGTCACTAGGTATATGCACTTCACTTATTTTTGCATGTATGTCACTAAAAATCACTAGATGTCGTTGTAAACCTGCAATGGATAAATCACCTACAAAACCCTAATAAAAGCATCAAAACACTAAAAATGAAAGATTCATATGAAGGGGTCAAACTGTCCTCAACTTCCACAATGGCGGACTTACAAATGAGCAATGCACTACATCTTAGAACCAATTTAGTTCTATGTGCTTGTATGTGCAATAGTGTTCCTAGGTCTCCCTCACACCAATGAAACCAAGATAGCGTGCAATAGATAGATAAAAATTCAAATGTGTGGATGGAATAAAATGAACTCCCCTTCCTATGTAGTCCCTTGCTCTATGTAGATAGCTAGCCCTTGATAAGAAGAGTCCACCCATATAATGGTATGACGTATGTTTTGTTTCTATAGGGATATCTTATTCAAATTTCAACACTAATGAACCAACATGCCAACTAGTACATCAAGAGATGAGAGGAAAACTTGAAAATACCAACCTCAAATGTGAAAAATAAGATCAAACATAAAGAGGGAAAGGGTTCAAAGGATGGACAGGAGTTTCTGACGCTACTGTCTAGACCTAGGTGTTAGTGTCCATAGATAAGTGACGACAAATAAGTGATAAAAGATAGACAAGGACCCCTAAGACCTGACTAAAACTGTGTGCATGAGTGTCATTTACAAAACAGACAACAATAAATACCAACAAGAAAACTAATGGACTATGGAATGGGTCATCAGTGAATAATTTTCTTACACAAGATCCATGTCTAAAAAAACTTACTTGATGATATAATAATAGCGGTAAGTACATGATTTTGAGTCTACAAACCTCCCCATTACAAAGGAGGGACTATTGTCCACTAAAATTGTTGATTGTCTCCATAATAACAAATTTCCCAACCAACACCACCCATTGCTAAATGTGAAGAGTTTCAAGGGATTTCCTCCATACAAAGTTATTATTTCATATTGTTAATAATATTTTCTTTCCGGTTGAAAGGAACATACTATTAAATATTGTGATTCATATTTCCATTCCAATAGAATAATCTAACCTTGTTCATAAACTAAAACATCTTGTTGATGTTTTTTTAATGAACCATGAGTGTTTTTATATACCATATCCTCTCCTTGTTGGTACATTGAAAAATATTGTTGATGTCATTTTTGTCAACTATATTTCCTTTCATATCACATAAAATATCCTTTCTAGTAACATGAAATATATTTTTGATGTTTTTATTTTGTGAACCATATTTCCTCACTTGTAGCATAATCCAACCTTGCTAGTAGAATTAAACATCTTTCATATGTTTTTTTGTGAACCATATTTTTCTTCTTTCATTATAATATATCCTTTTTATAACATGAAATTTCATAGAATACCATTTTTTGTCTATTTAGGAAAATTATCAACTTTTTGTGTGTGAAAAACTACAAAAAACTATCTACAAAGAATAAATTTTGTCACACCCCACATTTTCATTCTGTTTTTCACAAATATAAGTTATGTTGCATAAAATAATTTTTGAATGCAAGAGGATTATAAATTTAACATAGTCTCATTTACAGTTATACAGACATACATATATCCTGAAGGGATATATATACTTATGCGTATTTTCATGTCTGACATCGTAACCGCGCTTGTCGCCATGAATTCGTGGATTATTTAATACTTACAACTTATTTTTTTGGTACTTATTTAGGATGATTTTACTTTATATTTTTGTGTGTGTGATTATTTCGTAATAATGACAACCTATTACGTTGTTACACTTGCATTAATTTGTGTTTGAAAGTAATAGTTTTTGGATGATATGACCAACCTTATTATGTTTACATATCGGTCATAGACCACAAAGAATTAAATGGTCTTCATTGTTGTATTGTTAATGTTCTTAATCATTAAGGTAAATGTTACTTATTTTAATAACCTTTTTGTCAATTTTTAATAACGTAAAAATTTCTGTTGTTGATATATTGACTAGATCATGAGTTCAATCAAGATACTTTCATTCTTTTCCTTATTATGGGAAAGATAAAGTTGTTAAATGTGGGTTTCATACCACGGGAAATTGATATTGTTTTGTTATATTGAAGGAAATGTAAATTTTTATTTTAAGTTTGATCTAATACGATCTTGACCATGTAAGGTGTAAATTCATTATTTAATTTCGTAAGGTCATGGAACATGGAAAAATTGGGTAAGGTTTAAATGTATTGGTTTAAATGGTCTTAGACCATGGTAAATTGACATTGAAATGTTTGGAAATTATGATGGTCTATGACCATATTCATTAGCATTAGGATTTTTTCTTATTATTAAAATTGATCAACCCACACCATGTAAATTGGTAAGTTGTTCGGTTTAGACTTTACCTTAAATTGTTTTTCGACCTTGCTTAAGTTTTTGGAGGGAGTTTTGAGAGGACAAGCTCACCCATGCTACTACGCAGGACTGCTAAACTTAAGTGTATGCACATTTTTTGGGATTTGGAAAGCTTTTTGGAGAAGTTTAGGGCATGTAACATAGAATATCATATTTATTGGTTTGTTTGTTGTTTAAGCTCCTTTCATGGCTTGTGCATGGAAGATAAATGGGTTTTTTCTGTTGATATTTTTATGGGTATTCTTTGCTAAAAATAGATGCAGTTCTACTAGGATTTAATGAAAATCAACTTGTTTATAAGGGTGACAAATTTTAAGTCTCATTCTATTCATAAATATGGATTTTATTGGGTTGAATTTTGTGGTGATTTTACAAACAAACTAGAGGAAAAGTTGTAGAATAATAGGCATGGATTATAAACTCTTTTTCTTGTTATTTTATTTTGATTTGGGTGAATATGGTTTGGTTAATTTTAATGGTTGATTTGATATGGAAGATTTTATTTTAAATTTAGAGAATGCATTTTTCCCAAATCGATGTCTTTGAAAAATTAAAAAACGAGATTCAAATGAGTTTACGAATCTAGGTGTTTATTATTTGATTAATATAATTTTATGTTCTTGTTTATGCTTTATTTTTTTAATGCCTGGAACAAGCCTTGAAAAAATTATGTGGGAATCATTTTCCTTTGTTAGGTTTTTGGGAAAGTAAGAATAGTAGGATTCTAGTTGCAATACAAACCTGGGTTTGTGCAAATAGGTTTTGGAAATACCGTATGCGTCCAATTTGGTTCCATAGACTTATTTTTGTTTGGAGAGATTAATTCCTAAGGTCGATTTCTAACTTGATATTAAGTAACAAATGTAACTGTGAGGCCATGTTTTTATGTTCTTTGGACTGCAAAAAAATGACAATATATAGGGTGTGTGGGAATAAACTTGCTCCCTTCCTTGAAAATCCTTTGGTTTAAAATGGTTAGTTGTTCATTATGCACTACAATATCAACAAAAATTGCAGTTGTACTTATCTTCCTGAAGAATAATCGAAGGGGTGATTATTTTTAGGATCTGGGTTATTGTGACTTTTTAGTAAATATCCTTCACTGTTGATATGAATAATGGGCTCCATTGTATTTTGTGGTAGCTTGGTCATGGATTAACCCTTGTTGAAACCTTGTGATTTTATGTTGAGAATAATTAATAAATTACTTCTTCTTGTGGGTAGCATTGGGTTAGATGTAATATCTCGATACGAGCATCTTATTGAGTCATAAGAGAGTGAAAGAAGTTCTCCTCCATTGACTATATTCCGTGTATTTGAAGTTTTAGATAATGGTTTCATTAAGTTGTATGATTTAAGGTTCCACTTGTTGTTGATGTTTTATTTGAGTGGGCCGAAAGCTAATGAGTTGAGTATTGTCTCCAAGATGTTAGTTCATAAAGAAATTAATTATGTTTTATTTTTTATATAGTTTACCAGATAAGACTTTGAAACATTAAGGTTAGTAGTTGAACATGAAATTTAACTTATTTTTACAAAATTAGATGATAAAAAAGGGGGGTATAAGGAATGTAGATTGATCATGGAATCAAATTAGGCTAAAGAATCAACTTGGAAAAAATTATTGCTTGATAAGTTATGAATTTCTATTTTTCTTCCTTTCTATTAATCTTTGAATAATAGAATGAAATGTTATGAAACCATACATGTAGATAAATAAAGGGTTTTATTATCCTTAAAAGGAGTGTTTGATAATTTGATAGGTTGATCAAATTGATTTTAGGATATGTTTTAACTTGATTAAGTACTTCATGAATATTTTCTTAGAATGATTCATGTGTTGATTAAGCAATAAATCTTACTTGATGCATTATATAGTAATGAAATAGTTTGATCTATTTCGTGGTTAAGGTTACCATTAAGTTAACCTCATTATACTCATTTAGATCGTAATACAACAATATGAATGTGAGTTTTAATTCATGCTAGTTAGATTAATTGACCATGTATAGTTTCTCTCTCTTCCTTTAAGTGATGTGATTGTTGGATATTATACATGCGATTTTATCACGTAATATTTTTTGAAAATCCAAATATGGATCATTGTATTTACTGAATATTGTAAACATTATTTCACATATTTTCATAAGGCATTTTTCCTATCTATAACAATTTGGAAACTATTGTCATATTTGATATACATAAGGATTCTTCCTTAATGAGTTTAATAAATACATTTATTATTTGTAATATTTGTGTGAATTGTAATAATACTTTTACAATGTTTTTAATAGTGGTATATAATATTGAAATTGATAAAAATTGATGTGAGAAGTACAAAACTACACTTATTGTAATAATATGATTGTATGTTATGACAATCATCATCATTAATTTCTGAATGGAATTGATTACATCTCTGTGCATAACAATATCATTATCATCTTTAAATAAATGAGAAAAATTATAAAAAATTATTATGGACAGCAATAATAAGATATGAGATAATGATTTTTCATCTATAACTTTAGTCGCAATGTGAATAATTAATTAATTAATCAACATGAATAGTACAATTATTTTTTAGTACATTGTATAATCATAGTCATACCTTCACAACATCAAACACACTATTTATGACATATTGATGTCTTAATAAGGTATGTACTATTTCCCTAACTATGAATTAGGATAGTAATATGTATAACATGATTAATACATTTACATTAGTCGACAACCTTAAGATTTCCTAACATTTAATTGTTTATATCTTTTTCTTAAAGGGATATATACACCTTAGATATCAAAATAGAGGGAATAAGAAATACAAATAGGATGATATTGGATCGTTACAAAAGAGGACATGATTAAAATAAATCCTAGCAACAAAAATTATGTTGCGACACTAAGGGATGAGATACTTCATAAGTTATTAAAAAGTTAAGTTACTATAGATCTTTTTCATAAATGGATAGTATGACTTAATCTCAAAACAATGAAATCTATGTAGTATTAAGATAGTGATGTGTAAAGAAAGTGTGGGCTCTAAGTCTAGCCTATCCATTAGAATAAACCATATACATATCACCATAGGATGGGTACGGGAAGGCTAATGACTATTTAATGATGAATGTCATTATATTTCCCATAGGTGTCCTAAGATGGGACTGATAGCGTACTCTCAAATTGAGAGGTGATTCCTAGATCATATGCCTTAGAAATAAAATAATTTAATCTTTAATATAATGAAATGTGATCCAAATAACTATGTAAAGATGGATATGTGGTGATTGGAAAAGTTTCATATAGATTATGTGCAGTCACCAAACTAAGCATGCAATTTATTGCTTGAAAATATTGGACTAAGTAGTATAACTAGCTTGTTACGCTGTCAGTTCAATGAGTTCCTACAAAATTGTGTAAGATGCCAGACGAAACTCAGTTGAATGATTTTTAGGTAGAAATCTAGGAAATTCACTTAGTTCTCAGACCTATTTAAAAAGGTTAATCAATTGTATAAAAGTTATGCACCCTTGGTTAGAGTGATGTTAAAGGGGATCGGGTAGATCTAATTGACCTTTACAGTTGCACATGGTTATATTTTTATTATAAGGATTGCAAACTTTATTTTATGATAGATTATAATTGATTATAGCTATAAATCATTGAAGACATTAAATGAAATTAATGGGTTTATTTTAAAAGATAAATTTTCCGTTAAATTTGGAGTGATTATGACAAGGGTGTTACAAATTTGATCTAAAATTTGTAAAGATCTATCAATTTTCTAAAATATTTGTAATCTTAGATGAAATATGTGTGAACTCATGAACTATCCCACTATATGACTCCTTTTAAGGTGAAGTATTCTTTTGTGTGTCAATCAACTCCACCTTAATTGAAAATAGAAAAATGGTTAACTATATCATGCAAATGACATATCTTTTAAATATGGTTGCGTAAATCATCATGAAAAGGATATGATCATTATATAGTAAGGATGATATGTGTCATCTCAAAAAAATAACATTCTCAACATTGTTGTAAATTTGTAAAAATTAATAACTAAAGTGTAATAATAAAAATAAAATAATTATGCTAGCATGCACATGCCTCAACACTAAAGGATCCTTTGTGAATAAAAAATGACATACAAACACATTAGTTGAAAATCCTATCACATACATTTTACAATATTACCAACATAACATTTTGATTACATGATTACATGATCACTCCACCAATATTGATGGTATGATTAATTACTCATGAAGAATATAATCATGCAAAATGTAGTAGACACTTTTCACAGATAGAATCATGGATATTAGAGCATACATGCATCATAAATTATATATTAAGAATGTGATGAACAATAAATAATAGTATTTGCTTTTAATAGTTACAAAATATAATAAACATAGAGTGATTATGTTAGACAATAAGAATAGAACAATCATAATAGAAAATAACTATATAACAATCATGCCATAAAGTAAGCATGTCATAAAAGTAGGCTCTCTAAAAAATATGAAGTATATAAAGAAACCCAAGGCCTATTATAATTAGACAAAAAAAATGTAGGAACACGTGATAAATTATTATAGAACAAGTCATAATTTATAAAAATAAAGCACAAAAAATACAAAGTTAGTACATAGAAGTGGGAAACGTAATCATCAAGTGAAGAAAAACATACTATCTAGATTAAATGATTTGTTAGGAAATATATTTCAATGCAACACATATAGTAAACATCTCTATATATCACCAAGAAGGAGTGTGACAGATAGCACCCAAAAAAGTTGTGTAAGATTCCCCCAATCTGGAAGGCTCCCCAAAATGTATGAATTAAGAATTAATGAAGCACGTGCATGCTCATGTGTATGCGTGCATGCATGTGTGTGTCTGTGTGTGTGTGTCCATGTGTTGACACATAAATTTATAATTTTTTCCTTTGGAAATGACAAGTTTGGATTTATCTTCTTGCCATGACTTGTCCACATATCATAAACCCAATTAACTTATCTCTCTCTCTCTCTCTCTCTCCTGCATGATTTGGGTTACAAACACACTACTTAGTCATATATATTCTTATTTAAATGCATCTAAGGTGGTATATCATTCTAAGGAATATTATACAGAATCTTGCATAATACTCAAGAATTTCCTATCTAAAATTATATGCACGAGGATCAAATCATACTATGGTCTGGGCCAACCCATATGGTTCTATCATCCTATTTCAATGGATCCTTTTCTAATTCGATATATTTTTATGGGGTTTTTCTTATCCTATATGTCAAACTTAATATTAAACTTAACCTATAAAATCATATATCACTAAGTATAATGCACTTAATAACTCACTTGAAATTCCTAAGAGTATCTACTGCAAAATACATTCATAAATAATTCAAGAATCTCCTAAATATTCCTAATAAAAAAAAAATATGTAACAACCACTACTCAATTATAAAATAGTCAAAATATTTTCAAATATTTTATCCTCCCTATCTACTTGCCTCCAAATGTCTTAGAGATAATTCATAGCAAGATAAAGTTAATATAAAATTTCTCCATAGTTTCTAAGGGTCAAAAGGAATGAATATAACATCACAAAGAACATTATGTTATATCACTATCATCAAGGCTACCTTATATTCTATCTATATTTATTCCCACTATCTTTGTGTCAAGAGAAACAAGGGAATAATATGGGGTTCACTTATATTTCCATACATGATTACACATACACTAGGATATCTAAATTTAGTTTTCTCCTATCTTGGAGGGGATGTAGTGAAGAAAATATATCTGGTCAAAAAAGTTTGGCCACTAATGAAATATTAAATCCACCAAATGTTAATTTATCTCCTTTTATTATTTAATTGTTTTCATGAAGGTCTAGTGGAAGAATCTAGAGTTTTCACCTATTTTAGGCTACTACATCAGGCGTATCACATTTGTGAAACCTAACACCAAACAACAACACACATTTCCATGCCACCAAATAATCACCAAAATTTATAGAGTACCAATATAACTTGTTCTAAAACATAACGAGTCTATACTATGATATATTACAAATTGTATAAGTTTAGATGTGAATCACTTACATATTTGCATATATAATTTGCACACTTAGATCTTATTTGTACCTCCTATTCATATAAGTAAACTCTCCTATTAAGTTATACACAATAATTTCCATCTTGTAAATTAATTTTCGTATATATTTTCTTATACACATTAATGTTTCTTAATTAATCATAATATACAACATATAGATCCCTTACACCTTTTAAATAAATAAGGTCATACTATAATAAAAAATATTATTGATTTATTTGTTGCATAAACATTTAGTGAACCAAACTCTTGATTAAATTTTCCACATTTATTAAAACCGCATGGTGGTGCAAATTAACTCACTGCAATAAAAATGTTTTTCACTAATCCATAATCATTTACTCATCATACCTTAGGACACAAAAATTTAACTCTTCCAGTGATGCATACATAGTTACAAGTGCTTAAGAGGTATAAACTAAAATATTGTTGTCAATACAATTAGAAACAAAATGCTGGAAATAAAATACATTGTAGATGAAAGTAGATGCTACAACTAAGTAATAACACAAACAAAAGCATAAAAAACATAAAGGAATAAATTTTTGTAATTCTAATATATACATGCAATGAACTGAAACAGAAAAACAGAAAGGAAAGGGGGTTTGACAAACAAAAATTGGGCCATGCTCTGGGTACTAACCCTTCCTAAGGCTTGTGTGTACACCAAAATGATAAAACTCACATTTTATTCTTCTAGATGAAGATTTAGAATGAAACATATAACAATTCCTTTTTTGTGGATTGATATCTACTACAATCTTGCCATTCTCTTTATATTTAGTAGAGAAGTGAAGATAATCATTCAAACTAATAGTTAAATTTTGATTAAGTACAAGATCAATACCAAGAAATCTGTATATTGTTATGCGTACAATCAGAACTAAGAAAAGGTGTTCTAATATAACAACATAACTAACTGTTCATTCTAACAATCAGTTATCAAATTAAATCGACTAGTTCCATAGTTGTAGTTTCAGAGCATAATTAGGTATTGGTGTGAGATCTACTTCTTGTTGTCATAACTGATTCTTTATTGATATGTGAAATCTTAGGTTAAGTATCCACATTGATCAAGCTTCCCACAAGTATGGTCTCGTATATGTGTGTGTCATCCTTTGGTTACAGGTGATTTGCTGTTGACGAGTCATAGTTGTTGCATGTCAGTTGTTGCGGGCAAGTCCCTTTACATTGTGATCGAGTTTCTTTGGCTGCATATTAGTGGCAACATATAACAACTTCTTGCAAACAAGTATGACATTCAGATAAAGCACTATTAATTATTTCATTTTATCAAAGAGATTAACGTGCACATTCAAAATCCACAGAAATAGAGTAACTTGGTAATAGTTATATTAATTAACATAAGTGCCATAAGTTTAAGTTCAGGTGGAAATATTTAATAGGATAATCGGGATAAATAAATGCAAGGGTATACAAAATATAAAATAGATGAGACAATTAAAACAATAATTAAAGGGTCTCATCACACTCTCGGACCTAATTTCTTGAATTTCCCCATTCAATATTTCTCTAGTTTATTCTACGGTTTCTTGGAATCATCCTATATTATACTACATAGTCTCTTGAAATCCACTGTGAGTGAGATTCCTTCTGGTTCTGTAAAGAAATATCTTGCATTCCTTCTGAAAATTTCCATTACCCTTTCATGCAGTTCCTCATTCAGTTCATTGTTCCCAGATAAATGAGGTATTGGATAGTGGAAAATTGATGGATAATATCCAATAGGGAACCAACTTTTTCCACATCCCCTTGCTACCTCAATATATGAATTGATTCTCTAGAAAGTTCGGATAATGTTTGGATAGGAATGCATTTCTTTTCTCCTTATCTCTGGTGACATTTCTTCCCATCTTCTTCTACATGCATGTATTATTAATGCACTGTTGAACCTAATGTAGTCTCTTTCCCTATCATGGGATTATTCTCTCATCATGTATACCCTCTGTTTAATTTTCCACTCTTTCGTAAACTTACCATACTCCTCAATCATTTCCTTGGTATTTCCTGACTCTGATATGATCATCAGTGGTTGTTCTTTGCACAATTTTCTATACTCCATTTGTTTCTCCCTATATATCTCATTTTTGAAGTAAAACACAATGATTGAATTTGTACATTCCCAATATAGATAATAGGTATCCGATCTCTGTCACTCTCTAAAGCATAATTATACATATACAATTCATAAATAAGTAACTAGATCTCATGGGGAATTTTCATATATATTCTAAAGAAAGGTCTAGCTCTACTGATATCAAATGGGATGCCATTGTTGATACAAGTGTATTTCAATTGCAACATTTCCTCCTTTAAGAAGACAACGTAAATATTTTATGGTGGTCTACATTTGAATATTTCATTTGTTACTTGAATTTTAGCTTCTTGTTTCTTTTTAAGTCTTGCAATATCATTGTCCTTATCCCTTAGTTGTCTATATTTTTCCTACATATCGTGTTGATGTTGGAAGAGTAACTCTTCCTTTTCCCTTTCCCACCTTATTTGTAGCTTATTAAAATAATTCTCAAACATCTATACCCAATAGTATGAAGTGGTTTTGGTTGCCATATCTCTACATATTGTCCTAGGAGGCTCTCTAAAAACTTCTTTTATGACAACCTGTGGCTATAGGTTGGGTGGTGGCATTGGTGGAGACACAAGTTATGAGATCACATGAGCAATATCTAGGGCAACTAGAGGGATGTAATGTGCATTATCTCAATAGATTCATCAACAATTTTTGTCTCAAAGTTTTAGACAATGTTTTCAATTGTTTATTCTTTATCAAGTGGAAAATTTTCTTCAATATCCATGACATTGGTTTTTGTTTCATGTAATGGTTATGCTAACACTTCCTCAGGCTGTTATTCATTATTTGCAGCCACAGTTTTTACTTCCTCACTTTTCTTGGTCATTGTATCTTCTTCATGATTTACATGTACAACCTAGATTTCATCACAACTCTTATGAATATTATTTACATCTCCAATTTATTCAACTAAAACTTATTCTTCATGTTACATGTGGGTTTTCCTAGCATGAATGATCTCTTTTTGAACCTCAATTGGTTTAGTAGGGATCTCATGAGAAGGTTGTTCACCTAACTCTTCCTCCTTTTTATTTTCCACTTCCTTGGTCTATTCCTCCATTACTATGTCTAAATCTATGTTTATATTATCTTCTTGCTCAAATTTCATTGGAATAGCTTCCTTATTCTTTTCTAGTCCTTCTTCATCATTTTACCAAAAAAATTGAATGTTTCTACTAGGACTTGAGGTTTTGGTCTTTTTATTATTAAGCTTGTTTGACATCCTAGATGGCCTAGATACTTTAGTTGAGGCTTTCCATTTACCTTTGGCGGAAGAGGACTCTAATGTTGATATATTTAGAAATGCTTTAACAACTAGAACCTTGTCAAGAGAGATTGGCCTAGGGCCTTATTCTAGAGATGGAGGTTTGCAATGGACATGTTTTTCTTTAGGTATGGAAAATTTTGAAGGTTTGGGGGTTTCTAACGGAATGTAGGTTGAATCCTAGGGTTTAGGTGGATCCAAAAAATAACTAGCTGAGTTTATTCTTTTTTTCTTACCATTCCACAACAAATCATTAATATGCTTTTCTCTAGAAAACTCTTCCCATTTGGCTGTAGGATGTCCAGTTGCCAATTCATGTTTCACAATTAAAGTGACAAGACAATGGTGAGAAAAGGAATACCTTCCAATTTGTTATTTTCTACTCATCTTCTTCAAACTCTCATGTAAGAAATTTGGAACATTCACATGTTTGCCATTTTTAAAATGATTGAGAAGTTTTAAATGTACATTATTTAACAGTGAATACTGACCCTCATAGGTAAAATATTTTATCATACACCTTGACACATTTTCCTAAAATGTTTTTAAAGAAGTTTGTAGAGTACCTTTTCTATATATCACAAACTTATCATCCTTGTCTGCAAACTCTATGTGATATTTTTCTTGATTGGATTTTACAGGAAACATCTGGCCTTTCACTAGTAGTCCAACAACTACTGCCAATATTGCATCATCAAATTTAACTTGCAAACCCTTTACTATTTCCTTCTAGTCGCTAAAGGTGGCAGAAATTTCTATGACCATAAACTCATTGAAACCTTGGAATTTATTGATGTAATCCATCCAACCACTATCATGAAAGTAATGTAGAATTTTTGGCTGATTTTGAATCTATGAATGGTCTATAGGTTCATTTATTATTGAGTCTCCCCCCATTGTTAAGTTCTACAACTTCTATAAGCTCTACAAAGTAAGAGGAATTTCACTTGGAATTGATTATGAAAAATTCAAATGAATGGAAGAACTCAAGTGTTTTCCTTTTCGAAGTTTGTGACCGATTTTTTCATGTAGCTTGAAAAGGTAAGAATTAATTGAAATTGAAGGATATCCGTGTGTGAAGTGAGGTTTTGTGATATCATGGGGTGACGTGGGAGACATGTCACATTATATAAGGTAGTGGAACATTATGGTTACTAAATTTTACCGAAAACTTGTCACATATATTAATTAAATATAATTAGTCTAACACTAATTTATTAAAGGAAATTGAGTGCACTTAACTCAAGATGTATGCCAAATGATTGTGACATGTGCCTTGTTAGATTTCACTCCCTTGGATGCATGCATGAGGCTGCATGTTGTGGTAATGCATGGCTGCAAGTAGTGTTGTTGCATTCTCTATTGCTGCAGATGCTACTATATATAATAAGCTCCGTAATGAATTCAATTAATTCCTAGAGAGGAAAGATTGAATTTTCCGGTGATAACTATCTTCATCTATTTGTTCTCGTTTAGTTGGGTTGTTGATTCTTCATACAATCTTAGGTTCTATCAAAAATGAAAGAAAACCATGGCTTTGGCTGCATGCTACTGTAAGTGGATTTTCTATTCTTTGCACCACCTCCTTTCATAAGATATTGTGCACTCTTTGCTAAAAATACACCAAATCCTGCAAAATAGAAATGCTAATAAAATAAAACATGTTAGTGAGTGGTGCTGATCACCAAGAAGGATGATCACATCAATTTTATTCCTCCTTGGGGTATCCAATAAGATGGATATACCAAGGCCATTGAATATCTCATTCCATTAAAAATTAAGAAGATGAACTGGTAGGTTCAACTTCTAACCTCAATTCTAATGTTCTCATTTCTATCCTACTTTGGCCTCCTTTGAAATGTTGGGTGAATGTGTTCTTATCAGTTGGATTTTTTTACAACCTCAATCTATGACCATTTATCAGTAGTTTTAATCTCATATGATCAATGGTGGTGAGCTTCACAACTCCATTGGGAAATATTTTCTCAATCTCATATGGACCTAACCACCTTTTCCTGAGTTTTCCTATGTGGTCCTTGTATTTGGAGTCAAAGAGAAGAGACCAATTACCTTGTTTTGATAAACCTATCATGCCACTTGATCCTTTGTTTTTGTACCAACTTTTTATTATGAAAAACATGCCTCCTCATTTCATCTAACTCATTAAGTTAAAGAATCCTTTTCCTCTAAGATTCAAATAAATCTATACCCAATTCCGATGCAATTATTAATGTTTTTTTTCTTGAATTCAATAGGGAGAACAAAAATCTTTCCATATAGTAGCTCAAAAGGTGTGAATCTAGTTGTTGTCTTCCATGTGGTATTGAATGCCCAAACTACATCTAGAAGTTTTTCTTACTAATCCCTTCTATGTAGCACAATAGTCTTTGTCAAGAAGGCCTCAATTTCTCTGTTTGTTACTTCAAGTTGGCCATTGGATTATGTATGATAAGGTGTATACTTCCTATTCCTGATTTTATATTCTGTAGCTAAATCAACAATAACTTCTGCAGTGATGTGGGTACCTGAATCTATGACAATCTCTCTTGGCACTCCATACCTTGTAAAGATGTGGTCATATAGGAATTTTGTAAATTTTTCACTCTTCTGATTTGGTAATGCTTTCACTTTTTTCCATTTGGTGAGGTAGTATGTGCACACCAAAATGTACTCTTTTTGCTAAGACCTAGGATCAATGGGACCAATAAAGTTCAATCCCCATTTATCAAATGGTTGCAATACTAGTTGAGGATGTAACGACATTTCATCTAATTTGGTAGGTTTTCCCATTATTTTGCACTTATCACATCTTCTTGCATATAAGGTTGCAGCCTTATGTAGTGTAGGAAAATAATAACCTAGTTTTAATAATTTATGCATTGTTCTTTTTACATAAAAGTGTCCTCCACATGGCTCACTATGGTAGGATTTGATGACATCATAAATTTCATAATCATCTATACATCTTCTTATAACATTATCCTTCCCTGTGTGGAATAGGAATCTAGCTATCCAAGAAGAATTCACACTTTTCTAAACAATATATTTATTTTTAGAATATAGATAGTGTGGAGGTGTCTTACTTGAAACCAAATAGTTGGCTATATTAGCATACCAGGGTGTCTTGGAAGAAATGGAAAACAAATGCTCATTTGGGAAAAAATCATCCACTACTGCTTCTTCATTATTATTCTCCATTCTTGAGAGAAATTTTTCTAAAACATCCACAATTGTTATGTCAAACTCCTGTAAGAGAAGAAACCATTTGATTATCCTACTACTTGCAACTAGTTTATTGATAAGATATTTAATGGCAGCATATTCTGTGTTGATAAATACTCGATAACCCATGCTATAATGCTTGACCTTGTTGATGGCATATACAACTGCCAAAAATTATTTCTTAGTGACTGTATAGTTAAGCTCAGCGTGTTGCAAGTTCTTACTAACATAATATATTGCATAATTGAGTATCTCATCTTTATGTCCTAAAAAAGATCCAATGGCATGATTTGAGGCATCCATGTGTATATGAAATGGAAAAGTCCAATAAGGTCCTCTTAGAACAGGTGTAGAAGTTAACATTTGCTTCAAATTTTGGAATGCAACTTCACATTTCTCTATCTATACAAATGCAACATCCTTTCACAACAAAAAAAGATGGGTGTTGTAATTCTTATGAAATATTGAATAAATATCCTATAATACCTAGCATGGCCCAAGAATGTCCTTACATCCATATGATTTTTAGGTGTTGATAAGTTTATAATCAAGGATATTTTTGCTAGATCTACCTAGATTCCACTAAATAAAAAATAATGACCTAACACTATCCCCTTAGACATCATCATGTAGTATTTTTTATTGCTTAAGGACATGTTATGCTCCTTACAGATCTTGAGAACCTTGTCTAAGTTCTTCATCACTTCATGAAAAGTACTTCCATGGAATATAAAATCATCCATATACAACTCCATCCAATCATTGGTTATATCTGAGAAGAGGCTAAGAAGTTATCTCTAAAATGTGGTAGGTGCATTGCACAAACCAAAGGGAATAAAAAAATATGTAAAAGTTCCCCATGGGAATTTGAATGTGGTCTTGTCCTAATCTTCTGGTGTAATTTGAATTTGGTTGTAGCCACTATAACCATCCAGAAAATAAAAAGACTTTTTTCTAGAAAGAGTGTTGAGTACCTAATCAATGAAAGGGAGTGGAAAATGATCCTTATTTTTTGTTGCATTAAGATTCCTATAGTCTATGCAGATTCTCCATTTTCTATTATTTTTAGCTACAATGACAAGGGGTGATACCCACTGATTGTCTAAAATTGGATATATGAATCCAGTGTCCAACAATTTATTTAATTCTTCTTTCACTATATCGTTCACTTATGGGTTAATTCTCCGATGTGGTTGTCTTATTGGATTGCAATTGTCTTTGATGTATATCTTATGAGTATAGAGTTTAGGATGGATTCCATAAATGTCTCCATAGTCCCATGCAAATGTTGTCCTATGATTTTTGAGAAGATAAATTAATAGTTTTTATTGTTGCATTCTCAATGTTTTGTTCACATTGAGTGGCTTTCCCGGTGTAATATCCACTTGCTTAGAAATATCAGTCATGGAGCATATGTTCCTAACTATATAATTCAAGATATAATCATGTGGAAGAAGCTAGTGTAGAATGTAGTTCTTACCTGGAACATTCATAGTACTCTGCTATGGAAATATTTGATTTTGGGGACAACTTATGCATTGCAATTTTCCATCTTCTTCTTCATTCTTGCCATAATTATTCTACAGAAAATTTGAAAGAACAAAATCCTCCTCCTTTCCTTCTATTATGCATGACTTCTCTAGCATCATGAGCTGCTAAACTAAGCTCTGGTCTTCTTCTGGTTCTTATACCCAAATGGTTTGGTTTTCTTCATTTAATGGATGTGCAAAAGGGTAGAACATAAAATTTTAGTGCCACTTCCATTAGAGATGATCGTATTACCAAATCTGCATCCAATGAATACATCAAGATTTGCTAAGCATGGTCTGTATAAGATGATAGGATATCCTCCCAAACATTCTTTTGGCTGAAGAACAATGAAGTTATAAGGGTACTCTCATAACTCTACCACTACTACTGCATCCTCTAAAAGTCCTTAAGGCTTTAATGTTGATCTCTCTGCAAGTTGCAAGACCATGGTTGTTGGTCTTGATCCTTCCAATTTTAAATCATCCATTATTTTTTTTATCATTACATTTATTTCTTCCCCCAATTCAATCAAAGTGTTTTTGATTACCATGCCATTTATTATAACATTTACTAAAGGGCTTCCTGGATCAATATACTTGGGCAAAACTGAGTTCCCAAGTATAATATCAACTATTTGTCCAATGACCTGTATAGTAGATGGGCCTTTCCTCTTTCTTTCTGACTTCTTAATACATAGGTCCTTAACTAGTTTATTGTATACGGGCACATCCTTAATATCCCGAATCAATGCTATTTTGGCACAAATCTCTTTGAGTTGATTGAAAAAGTAAGAACATGATTATGATCTAAGGTAAGTCTTCTTTTCTTGTAACCTTTCAGGAAATGATGGATCATTACCCTGTATTTTATCCTTATTGGAATTCTGTGTAGGTTGTTGTGGATCAAATTGTAACATCTTTTGTCCTTGTTATGAGTCATCATGTAAAAATTATGGTTCTTATGTAATTTCAGTAATGGTAGTTCTAGATGGTGGAGGAAGTTATCTCCAGGAGTGAAGATGGATATTGTTGATATCAACATAATAGGTAGGTTATTGAGCTATTTCAATGGAAAAGGCTAGATGAGTAGCTTTATTGTTAGGATTAGGCATTGGTTGAGTAGGTAGTTTTGTAGCTTTTTGTTGGGATACTGATTGGGGATTAGGAATCAGAGCTTGTTATTGCTACTAATAAAGAGGCTATTGGTAAGCTTGTTGGTAAGTAGGAGGTGGTTTATTCCACTTTTTTCCCCTCCAAGACTATTTTCATGATTAGGGAGGTTATTTCCATTGTTGTTGTGGTTGGCTTTGGTATTGAGGTTGCCACTGTTATTTGTATTGGTTAAGATATGGGGCCTATCCTTGAGGGTTAGACCAAAGTTGGGGCTACATGTATGAATTATTAAAATTTTTTTGAAATGAACACATAGGGTCTTGTGGCATACCTCCTTGCCTTGGTGGCCATGGTTTCTTTTGGACAACATATAAAAATTTCCCATCCTCCATTTCCAAATTTTTAAAATTAGGTGAAGCCTCCCTTTCTTGAGAAATGCTAGCCAATTATCTCCATCTACACTCTAATTTACTTCTTCTACATGCATGGAAGTACTCTTTGAGTGGTGCATCTGTGTCTTCTTTCTTCTTTTTAGCATGTAGAGCATCTAGTTTATTGGCCATATCATTGACAATCTCCTGCTTCATGTTTTTAAACATGCTAACCATATCTAACTTAGAGATGTCCTACATTATTTTGGTAGATAATACACCTCTTGATTTTGCATTTATTACCCTCTTCATGGTACCTCTTGAATTGTTTTTACAAGCTTCACAGATATGGTTAAAAGAAGCCTTTTAAATGTCCCCTTCTCCTATCACATCTAGAAAATCCATTTCCTCCTCACTGAGTCCCTTCAGAAAGAGTGATTTTAGGGAGTTAGGTGGTATGTTAGTGGTATATTGTGACTTCTAAACTTAGAACAATAACTGTTCCAAATATTCCTCTAACGGTTCATCCTCTTTTTGCTGCATTGTGTAGATTTCATCACCTGCTCTACTGTTTGGTGTGCAATTGTCTTGGTATTTATCAAGAAAATTCTCCTTCATTTTCACCCATGTCATAAAAAAATTCATTCCCAATCCCATGAACCACCTTAAGGCTGGATTTTGAGTGTTACAGGAAAAAATTTCAATTTATGTGCATCTGTGGTATAATCATAGCTATTGCAAAAAACATAAAACTCAAAGAGAAATGTGTCTCGATCTTATAAAATAGCTCCATGGAAATTTGGCAAGGCTGATGGAGAAATATTATTCATTCCATTAGTTTTATTGTTTTCAGTGATGGGTAACTCGAAGGTGGTTGCCACATTTATAGCATTTTGGTCTACTTCTTCTACCATCTGGAGTTACTCAGGACCAACTACAAAACTATCACTTAGGGGATTGTCTTCAAAAAGAAAACCTAGTACAAAGCTTTCTTATTCAGAATATTTAGAGGTAAATCAAAAAATTTGTGCTAATTTTGGATTAGGTAAAAATGTACCATGGGCATCCCTTAGACAGTGCATGTATCAACTACTAAACTCATTCAACGGTAATTATCTAGGGGTTCTAGTTTGAGATGAATTCCTAAAACTTAGACTGATTCTAAGAAATGAAAAACACTCATAAAAACCCAATAAATTGGAAGTTTCCCCGAAAAAAGAACAAAAAATGCTGGTGCAAATTAACTCGCAATAATTAATATGTTGTTCACTAATCCACAGTCATTTATTCATCAAACATAGGGACACACAATTCTAAATCTGTTAGTGTTGTATACACAGTTACAAGTGTTTAAGAGGTATAAACTAAAACATTATTGTCACAAAAATTGGAAACACAATGATGGAAATAAACTATGTTGTAGATAAAATTATATGCTATAACTAAACAATAAAATAGGCAAAAGCATAACACAAGTAAAGGAATAAATTCTGCAATTCTAATCTATGCATGCTAGGAACTACAATAGCAAACAAAAAGGAAAGGGGATTTAGAAAAAAACAAGTGGGCCCTCCCTTGGATGTTAACCCTTCCTAAGGCTTGTGTCTATAGAAAAATAATAGAACTCATATTTTATTTATCAACATGAATATTTAGAATGAAACTTAAAACAATTCCTTTACTATGAATAAATATATACTACAATCTTGCCATTCTCTTTATATTCAGAAAAAACTTGAAGAGACTCAATCAAACTAATAGTTACATTTGATTAAGTATAAGATAATTACCAAGAAATCTGTAGATTATTATGCATGCAATCAGACTTGAGAAAAGTTTTTCTAATACAATAACATAAGTAACTGTTCATTCGAACAATCAGTTATCAAGTTAAATCAACTAGCTCCATAGTTGCAGTTGTAGAGCATAATTAGGCATTGGCACGAGATCTACTTATTATTTTCATAATTTCATCTTTATTGATATGTGAAAACTCAGGAAAAGTACCCATGTTGATCAAGCTTCCCACAAGCACAGTATTTTATATGCGCATGTTCTCCTTTGGATGTAGGTGATTTGCTATGAACGATTCTCAGTTACTACATGTCAGATCCTACGAGAGATTCCGTTTACACTGTGAAAAAGTTTCTTCGGTTTCATGTTATTGGAAACATATAAAAAATTCTTACAAACAAGTATGGCATTCAGGCAAAGCACTATTAATCATTTCATTGTATTAAAGAGATTAACACACTCATTCAAAATCCACAGAAATAGAGTAGCTTAGTAATAGTTATATTAATTAATATAAGTTCCATAAGTTTAAGTTTAGGTGGAAATGACTGACAAGATAACCGAGATAAAAAAAGTGCAAGGGTATAAAAAATATACAAAGGATGAGACAATTAAAACAATTATTAAAGGTTATCATCACCGTAATTGTTCTAGGGTTTCATTTTATCTTTTTGTATTCTTTTCTTATATTTTCTCTTGGTGTACTAATCATATTAATCCTATTCCCATTTATAATATCATAATTTCTCTTACTACTTAGAAGTTTTGAATTCATGTGGTTTCTTCCCCTCTTCATGTGTATGGTATCCATTATATTCCTAACAATGATGACTATGATTTTCCTTTGGATCCTTTTGAAACATAGGGAGAACACCATAATTTTTTTTATATTGACAAAAATAATGATTTAGATCATGATAAAGTTAATATTTTATCTAACTTTCACTTATAGCTTCATGAAACCCACTAACGTCTTGATCAAAATCAAGGCATGTCTCACCTCTAAGATTAGTCGTGACCAACAATCTAATGGGAGGCATATTTTTTTTTGTGATTTACCACCCATCTTCTGCTATGGATACATATATTATTAATACCTCTACAATTCCCATATTCTCAAGGGAAACCAATATCCCAATTCAATTATTTGTGATGTCTATTCCTATGTATACCTCTATTTATACATCTACTATATACATCCATGGGGGTTCTCACTTTTATTCTGATAAACATTCCCTTGAGCACCTTGTATATAGTTTACAAGCCTAAATATTATAATTACAACAAGGTATCTCTACCTATTTTAATGTCACGGAATCTTCTCAGTTACTTCACAATCCACTTATACCTAAAGTGTCCTTTTTCCTTTTCCTATTGGTTTTCTCACTCTTAATCTTCCTATCTATGATGGAAAAAGTGATCTTGAATAAAAATTTATTTCCATGTTGATTAATTTGATTATGTTTACAATGATTTATTACTTATTAGTATCTTTTTTATTAAGGATAATGGTTTTTTGGCTGGGACCCTACCTAGTTACAAAGAGGAAAATCCCATATGTTACATTGTAAAGACCATGAGAACAAAAAAAGACTATAGCAATATTCCAATCAACATATAGCCAAAATATAGCAAAATGTAAGTAAAAATTTAGGACAAACACAATAGAAAGTTAGCCAAAATTTTGTAAAAACATAAAAAGAACCCAACAACCAGTAGAGGATTGTTAGTAAGGATGTTATTTCATTAACTTCTGAAATTTATTCTTAATGTAGGAAAGTCCCTTGTTGATCTCAGTGAGTCCTATAGCTTTCTTGAACTTCTCCTTCCCCTTTTGGTCTTCAAGATGGTTAATGATGAGAGAAAGAGAGTCAGTAGTAAACTTTAAGATAGACAAAACATCGCAATGCTTGGCTCTAATAATATCAAATTACTTTTCAATCTTATTCTCAATCCAATGTCATTATCCATGTTCTATCCAAACTTTATCTTCCCTTTATTAGATTTGAAGTCCTTCAGCATGTCCTTGAGTTCATTGACCTCAACACTAGTACAATTGAATTTTCTCTAAAATTCCTCAACGTGATTGACATCACAAAATTTCTAGGAATGGGAAGTTTTCTTTCCCATACAAAAGATACCTATTATGGCTTCACCCTACTCCTGAATAGGAAAAAAATTTCCATTAAAGGGGTTTTTCCAAGATATTTCCCAAGATATCTTGTGGGACAGGAGACTGAGGAAGTAGGCATGGAGGGAGGGAGTGAGAAAGAGGATGGGACATAAGTAGGAGGGTTGGTGGGGGGAAAAAGGGATTTAGAAGAGATAGGGTATGGGACATGATTTGAGGATTCCAGCGAGTAGGGAAGGAGGGTTTGGTGGAGGGGACATCAAGGGATTCTGAAGGAGGGAGGGCAGATGGCTTTGGATGGAGGATAGAAAGGTAAAAGCATCAATAAATCATAAGGATCACAATATGATGGAGTGGGTACACTCTTTAACCCCACTTAATAATATTTATGGAGTGCTCAAGGGATTGCAATATGAAAAATGAAAGAATCATAGGACATTTCCTCCTGAAATGATGTTGGAAAACTAAATGAAACAACGAAATTACATGAAATCTCCCCTTGGAAGTAATGTAGTTTATCATGATCAAACATATAGTCTTGTAAGGATGAGGGAGAGAATATGTATAGAATCCACCTTTTACATGTTTAATTGACTCGTCCTTTTCAAAAAACTTCTTCTACTTCACCTCAATATCCACATTGTTCTTTTAGAACTTTAACCCATTTCTATAAATCCTAGTAACCGAAGTAATGACATCCTCTCCAATATCAAATTATCTTCCTTTGTATAAAAATATCATGTCTTTAAAGTTTTGGGTGAATTCCAATGATGGATGAAGGTCATGACCTTTCACTCACTCCGTGAAAGTAGTAAAACCACCTTTTCTCATTATGCTTCAGAGCTTACCATTCTGATTTCACTCTTCTATGCTAACAGAATCAACTCTTCACCTTCCACCCCACATGATAGGAAACTAGGAATATAGAGAGCTCTCCCATTTACTGAAACCATTTCCAATTTTAGAAAGGTAAAAGGAGAAAATATGAGATTTTAAATCTTGAGGTAGAATCCTTGGTACGAAGGAGATTAATATCGCGTGAGGATTAAATGACCTATTCATTATTGAAAATAACATCAATATTAGGCAAAAATCTATCATCAACTTTACATACTTGATAATCATTAATATTTAACCCTATATGTTTCATCAATTCTGCCACTTTTTTTCCTTTACGATACGTGTATTGTATGAACTTATTGGAAATGGTGCTAAGGATATGTATAGTTTCCTCTATGATATGTTTAATTCTCCAATTAACATGATTTGTGTCATTGAGACATTTTGTTATGTTTGAAGAATCCCCTTCAATAATTATGTTGTTGGTGTTAATATCTCTAGCCAATCTAATGCCCCATAGTGCAGGAAGTGCCTCAAAATAATGGTTAGAGTTAATTCCCACAGGTTTGGCATATAGCATGATGATTTGTCCATTTTAATTTCTGATACATCCTCCACCATTGGACCTACAAGGATTTCTCTTCAAGGCACCATCATAATGTAGCTTCATCCATCTTGAAGGGGGGGGGATACCATTTCACATACTCTCTACTAGGAACAACCTTCTATTGAATAGAAGTTGAGAATATATTTAGTTTCCATTTCTCTAAAATTATACAATCATTTCTAATTTAATACATATTTTTTGGGGATTTGTATGAAGTGATATTTTGTTTTATATTATCAACAAACCCATTTATGATTATAGGGAGAGAAGAATTTTTGTCTTCAAAGATGGAAAAACTGTGTGAATTCCATATGGACTAAATGATGTGATGAAAGGAAATGCTCCATAGTTTCTTGATCACCAAATGTTCAGCTAGGAATTTCCACTGGTTCGAAGAAGAATAAATAGAATCAAAGAAGAACAAAATGATACCCATGAGTTTGAAGAAAAAATTCCATATCAAAGAAGAAAATGAGCAATGCAAGAAGAGATGGTTGGAATTTTCTTCAATTTTTTTGGCATATAATGCGCCTACTAGGGAAGTTATGGCCCCTCTTCACCCAATTATATATTATTAGTAACTTGTTACGAATGAAAATCCAAAAGAAATTATTTACCTTGGGTGTTAATTCCTTAACCCAAATCATGTTCCAGTCAAACTTAGGGGGTTACATTTCTGAGAGGATGAGGTGACAAAATGTTACCGAATATGAATCACAAAGATGTTTTCCCAAATAAATTCATCCTGCTTCTCCACATGGGAAGGATGTTTTCTTCTTAGAAGATTCTATATCTCCAATTTTTTTTGGGAATGCTTTAGTGAGGGAATTGTTATCTAAATAGATCTCCTAGTGATTTGGAAAACTTGCATACACATCCTGCTCCCCTTCACATTCTTCTATCTCCTTTCATTTTCCCTTGTGCACCTTCCTCCTGCATGCCCTCTTTCTCTCCTATCCCTTTGTGCACTCATTGCGTGCACCTCCCAAGACTTACCTTCTAATTAGTTAAGTCCCTCGAATTCCTCTTGCATGCTTACCCAAACTTATTTCTTTTTCATGTCCTCTTTTCTTTCTTCCTCCGCATGCCTTCCTTTAGTTGAATGCCCACATCTTGTTTTCATACTTGCCTTATGCAAGTATGGCTTCCTCTCGTGCGTGATCCTCTACACCTTCCCTTTGTTTCCCTTTCAGTGCTTTCTCCTCATCTCCCTGCATGCACAACACGCACCCCTCTTTTCCTCTTTCTTCAACTTCTCCCTTAGGCCCACATTCCACGTGTTCACCTTCTTTCCACATGTCAACCTGACGCTCCTTCAAAGGAAAAACCCTGAGTGGATTTCTAAATGAGCACGGAGCCTCCATGCATCTGGTTTCATAAAAGGACAGGGTTAGGGTTGAATAATCAAATCATTAGGACAGGCCAACGGAGGATGCCAAGTTTCAGCAAAATGCTAATTCAAGAGCAAAATTTGGGGTGGGTTTCCAAACAAATGCTAGGCTACCATGTGTCTAGGGTCATAATTTTGGCCCCGCCAAGCAAAGAGACTCAAGAAAAATACAAAGAAGCCCAAGAATCTTGTGGAATATACCACATTTTAGTATGATGTGTTTTCAAAATTGAAAGGCAGGGGCCAAATCTCCAAGGTGCGCAAGGATGCCAAGTGGTCCCAGTACGACAAAGTCTTTAAAATATTGTGCGCCCATGATCCAAATATTCAAATGTCCATATCTTTTGATTATAAACTCAGATTTGGGCAGGAGAAGACTTTTTGGAAACGTCTCAACACATTCCACACCATGGAAACATAAAATATCATTCTTAATAGGATTTGGTGGGTCAAAAATAGGAAAATGTCTATTAAGTCATTAAAGTAAAATTAGATTTCTTCAACCACCAAATATGATTCGATTCGATCCGTCGTTCTTCCTTCTTCAACATTCCAAGTAGATAGGGAACCAAAAATGATAGATTTGGGGTGGATTTGAGATAGGCATTGATTAATAGTGGTTGAGATTTCAAAGGAGGATTTGATGTGTCTCGAGGTGGTTGAAGCAGGATTCAAATTTTTCCCTCTTCTCTCTCTTATTCTTCTTATATATTGTAATGAAGGGTCATATTAACAGGGTTGGACACTCTGGATCCTTACGCATGTTGCTAAGGACTCCATATTTTCTATATTTTGAGGTGTAGACCTCTATAAATTGGCTCTTGAATGTGGATATCGGCCTCCTTATCATTGTAACAGTTATGTATATTTCTAGAAGAAATAGAAGCGTCATTTTATGACTATTATTTGTCCTAACGTGTTTGCATTCATTATTCTCACTTCTTATCTTGCATTGTGTATTTTTGTGCTATTTCAAATCCCTTGCAGTTCCATACTGAGTTATGCTCCGTGAGAGTGATCTAGTGAATGCGTATTTCACTGTGCTACTCGTGCCTAGCCTCATTTCATGCATTCCCTATCATTCTCTCTTAGAATAGAAAGTCTTCCCCATTTGTTTGTCCTATCACATTTTAGTGTAGTTTACTTCATGTTATCCTTTTTTCCGTAGTCCCTTGGCATTCTTAGCTTAATATCCCCTTTAAGCACTACGGAGTAGTAGTAGAAATAGATAGACGAACCGACCTTCTCTAGATATTCATCCCAAGATCGCAAGGTTCTAGAACTTGGGGATGGTTCCATTGTGATCTCAAACACCTTGACCCTTTTGAGATCCAAGACGGGGCTGCACGTTTGAGAAACCAATAGTTTCTGGCACGCCCGGTGGGACCAACATTGAAAGCTCAAATTTCATATCTCTAAGTTTTGGTGTGTGAACTTAGTGTTTCATCCTTTGAAGAGGCTCATTTTAAACACATCTGGTGAATCCCAATATTAAAGATCTCTATTTCAGTAGTCTTGAGTGCCTTTCATGAGAAGAGTGCACACAAGAAGAAGTGCAGTTGATGAAGATTCTTTTGAATACCTCGAGCTATCCTTAAGAAGAGTTCATTCCAGAAACCCCGCGTGCACATCTCTATCTCTAGCGCGCCATGCCCACTCAACTCTTCTTCAAAATAGACAATTTGTGTGCCCTGCAATGGCGCATCATCCACCTCCTCCATTAAGAAGCTTTGAAAACATTGATGGAAGGAGTCCCTTATCTTGGCCATGCAACATGATATGACAAATGGCGCACTCAAAAGTATTCCTTACTTTACTGGTGAGAATCAAGTCACCCCTCAAGAGCATATCCAGGATGTAGCAAATGTGTGTTCACTCTATCTGATCACACATAATGATGTAGTAGTTAGGTTGCTTATAACATCTTTCAAAGGTAAAGCACTTCAGTGGTATAAAGGATTTAGAATTGGATCTATCACCACCTGGGATGAGCTAGGAATAACTCTATGAAATTATTTTGAAGACATGTCAAATCACCTATCTTTGGTGGAGCAACTAACAACAACAAGGAGGGCACCTAATGAGAAAATGACTGATTTCAAAATTATATTTCAGAAGACTTGGGCCAAAATCCCTCTTGTGGTAAGACCTACAACCCAACATGGTTTCCTTTATTATCTGAAGGTTCTCAACAATGATATTTCAGTTATGATATAATCTATGGGAGGTAGAACCTTATGAGCCGCTTATAGTATTGTAGTAAGGATAGAAAATAGTCTTATTTAGGTGGGAAACATAGCTCCCAGACCACCTATGCCCATGTTCCCAAAAATTTCACAAGCACCCCAGCCTTCTATAGCCTCTATTCCTACTCCTGAGTAGAGCATGCAACTAGTTGCCTCAACATCCTATTCTCCATCACAACAAAAGGAAAATGAAGAAATGAAGGCCGTGATCAGAAATTTTTCAAACAAAGTCATATCATTAGAAAAGCAGTAAGTGCAAGTGTATAGAAGAAATTCCAATCAGGCACATGGCAAAGGAAATCATCCTTGGTGGAATCAATATGGAAATCAAAGATACACACCCAACCAATAGAATGATAGGTGGCAGACTAATACACATCTTCCATAGCAATTTTTCCCTCCCATAACTTCTCTCCCAGCACCCAGTGCAAGCCAGGTGCTTGTTCCGGTTCAGAATAATTTGGCATAAGAGTAAGAATGGTGGTTCCCTTTAAAAATGCATCTGTTATCCCGTAAAATTGACAAGGGCAATTTTACCGATAACCATACTGAAACTTTTGTTTCGATCCCTCGTTAGGGATCCCTTGCGTTCGAAACGTTGTAAAATCCCTCCCCGGGAAATCTAGTTTTCGAACTTAGTCTTTTTGAGCCTTTTTTGGCTGGGCGCATGGATTTTCCTTGTAACACGATAGTTTTGGTGCGCCCCCTTAAAAGCCTTTGGCGCATGGTTTTCCATGTTAACACGTCTTTCGGTGCGCCAAAGGGCGCACATAATCTCTATGCAACACCAAGTTTCGGTGCGCCATAGGGCGCACATAACTTCATGTCGACAATACATATGGTGCGCCAAAGGCGCGCTCAATCTTCTGTTGTCAAATTCTTTCGTGCGCCAAAGGGCGCATGCTTTCCCTTGTCGACAGCAAATTTCATGCGCCATTTCAAAAGGTGGTTGGCGCATTGATGACAAGTTTTTCTATATATATCAGTGCGCGCCCAATGTCATTTTCATTCTTTTTGTTGAGCACGTGATCTCTCTGGACTTGTCAGCCTCTGCTCCGTCATTTTCGTCGCCCTGTGGACCCGCTCTCAATTTTTACTATATATTCAAGGTAAGAGGTTCTCCCTCTTTTCCATTTTTGTGCTTTCTGTTCTTTGGGTGTTCTTGGTCTGTATTTTGGTTTGCTAGCCAGTTGTAAAATGAGATATGTTTGAGCTAGTTTCCCCCTTGTGCTGTCCTGTTTTCTTCTCTTCTTTTCCTCTCTCCTCCCTCTTTCCAGATCTGCTGGTAAAGAGTATTATTTTGAAATGGCTTGGTCTAAGAATATTTTTATAAAAACCTTGTATGTCCAAGCGGCCTTTGAAGTGGAAGAAAAGAAAGTAAAGATTTTGATGAGTTTAGTTCTATGGCGCACTGGCGCGTCTTGTCACACTTAAAACAGTTGCGCCCCTTTGGCGCATCTACACGCCATGTTACATGACCAAAACCCGTGCCAATGGCGCAGCCTTTTGTCCTGCTACACCTAGAACTCATGCACCCTCAAAGCGCGCCCTTTTTACATGCTACAAGTGTAAATCCCGCGCCTCCTTAAAAGCCTTTGGCGCATCATTTATCCATGTTACATCCCGTTTCCATGCGCCAAAGGGGCGCACCCAGCTTTCATGTAACACAAGCCTTATTCGCGCAAGTATAAAGCTATCAAGGCGCGGGCGCACCCTCCATTGCAGTAACATGATGTTGTGTAAACCCTTCATGCGCCGCGCCATAAGCCTTTGGCGCACCATTTGTTAATGTTACATAATCCATCCATGCGCCAAAGGGCGCACCGAACCTTCATGTAACATAATCATTTCCTGTGCGCCCTGCTATAAAATGCAACCTGCTTCATCCATGCGCCATGCGCCTTTGGCGCCAGTATAACCTCTGCAACATTCCTTTTCTGTGCGCCTTATCTATTTGGCCTGCCAGTTGCATTTTTCCTGCGCCCTGAGCCTTAAAATCTCTAACTCTTTCTTCTGCTAGCTTTCCAATGGAAGATCAAATGACTAATTCAACCTTTTTGGATTGGGTCTCTCTTCTTCTTCATGTAGATCAGCAACTGAGTTTGAAAGAACACATGTCTACGTCAAGCAAGAAACCCACCAAACCAAGAGGAAAGGCTAAGCTGACAGAAGAAGAGATGAAATACAAATATCAGAGGGTCAGGATGCCCGAATCACAGGCTGAGTGCAGTATGGATGTCAGAGACTCTGAATTGGGTCACATTGACATGGATGAGTTCTGGGTTAGGACTCAAAAAGTTACAAGAAGTCCATGGATGGACAAGTTAATAGGCAGTGCCCTGCACTTCGCCGGAGGAATCCTCGTCAGCGCTGTCAACAACGAATTCATGATGGTGATTGCCCAATGTTACAACAAAGACACAAGATGTGTCGAGAACAGTAAGGGCGAGGTAGTCATAAACCTCACTGCCCGTCATTTTGAGTTAATGCTTGGCATCCCTCACCACCGGAACTACGTGGCTGTTAGCCAACAGAGAATGCATCAAGGCCTGGGAAGACAACGAAGACCAGTGCATGCAATTGATGAATGAGGTCTACCTAAAGAATAAGAAGGTGGTGACCCGGTGGCCTCAGACTATCCACCGAAGTGATTTCTCAGAGGAACTCAGTGATACTATCACTTTCCTGAGCAGAGTCTTCGGGCTTTCAGATGCCCACTATTTCCATAAGTGGATGCTGCGGTACCTGGAGACAATGAATAAGAATTTGCCCGATCAGCGCTTTTGCTGGGGGGAAATAATAAGCAGCACCATATCTGAGCAGCTACAATAGTTTGCCACAACAGGAGTGTTCTATATGAACTCCTATGTAGTCTACGCTGCAGCATCGGCAAGGGATTATCCGGGGCTGAACCGAAGTGGAGTATGGCCTCAGGCCAACATATTTGATTACTATCCAGAGCTGAGGCTGGAGAATAGCATCCAACATTTCGCAAAAGTTAACGATGCATTCTTCTATCATGTCATCTGCCTACTGAGGCCAAACATGACTCATAGCCGGACGACCAAGAACATAGTGGCAGTCACAGAGAAATGGGGGGCCTTGTTCACCCAATTTCCCACGTTCACCTATCTGAGGGCTGCCAACTTTTTGGGAGAGCCAACCAGGCTACCAAGGTATGCTGGACCAAAGCTGATTCTACTGGAACTGTCAAGGCAACTGGTCACATACCATGAAAAGTGCCTCAAAAGAAAGAAGGGTGGAACTCCTTTCCCCCTCACAGTGGGCCGATACACATGCTCCACCTACCACAAGGCGAAGGAAATGTTTGCAGAGCTGGAGCTGCTCAATTTGAAGCATGATTTCCCAGCCAGGCCTACCTTCGACCCAAGGGGCTGCCTGCCAAGGGCTAAGCTTGATCCGATCCATGTCCCTCAAATTGAGGATATTTACATTGACGTTCTCCATGAGGTGGAACTCAGAAGAAAGGATCACTCTCGCTTAGCATTAGCAGAAATCATCCAATACGGAGTGGCCATTGTCCCCGAAGGCTTCCAGACTACGAAAGATGAAGTAGATAAGGTGTATAATGACACAGAAGGGGACAATTGGCCCTTCCCGGCCATTGACAGGAAGCAAGTCTCCTCAAACAATTGAGGAGAGGGTGAAGGAGACTATGCGGAGAACAGAGCATTGGTGCCGCATGAACGGACTAATCTACCTCGGGGTAGATTTCACAACTTCCCCTTTGGGCAACGCACCTCCAAGGTCAAAGAAGGAGCTGAAAGGCAAAGGTGCAGAAGGTGAACCTAGCACCATTCAGGAGGAAGCCCCTGAAAGTCCTCTTCCCTCAGAGCCAGAACAAGTCATAACTCTTGATGAGGAATTGACAGAGGATAGTCCTATACGCCCATCCACCCAGGATGTCGGCGTCGCTACAACTTCAGAGGTCCCTTCTATCCCTTCTTCTTCTCTTCCTTCCCCTCCTCGAGTGACTCAAACGACCACCCCTTTGGTCGTGTCCTCTGCCCCTTCTTCTACCCTTTCCCCTGCCTCTTCATCTATCTTCTCCTCCCTCGCTGATTTGTCTTCCTCTATTTCTTCCCTCATCTCCGAGCTCCCTTCCCTTCCTATGTCTTCTGCAGTTGCGGTTTCCCTTCCTCCCGTGGACATTTCTTCGGCTATTCTTTCAATGCCGCCGCCGCGTGTCTCCACGTTTTTCCCCTCTTCTACCGTTGCTGCCTCCCCCTCTGTCTCTGGTCCTTCTTCTATAGGACCAGCTTGGATCTCTCAGCAGCTGAGCCAACAAAAGAGGAAAGTCCCCATCGCTCCGATGGACTTTTCGGTCATTCCGGCTAAAGGAGCAAAGAAGCACAAGCCGGTTACACGCTTCTCGAAGAGCGCTGCAGGTGAGAGAGTCATGGAAATAGCGTACCCCAACCCCCTCAAAGAGAAAGAAGATCTGTCTCCGACAGATTTCACCAGTGACCCAAGTCACAATGGGGACATCCTCAGAAAGTCTCCAGGGGGAAGCTCTTTCCGCAGTTGATGCACTCTGCAAGAAGCTTCAGGAAACGAAAGAGGAGAAAAGGCTACTGAAGGAGCAGAACAAATACCTGCTTCAGGCCTTACAGAAGATGGGAAGTGCACCTCCCACAACTGCCGCCGAGACTCCTGAGCTGCTCAGTCAGGAGAAGATCAATGAATATTCAAAGATCGGCGAGCAGGGTATGGCTGTTTCTGCTTGGAGGAGCCAGATCCTCAAGGATAGTGAAAAAGTAATCGCCGAGTATATCAGTTTATACCTGAACATCGAGAAGGCGAATAAGGAACTCCAAGCATTAGCAGGTCCAGATATCAGAAGAGTTAGAACATGCTAGACTCCAGCACGAGACCTTCCAACAAATGTTCGACTGTTCAGTCGAAGATCTGGTCAAGCTCGGAGTCTTCGGCCATCCAAGGGCCCTCAACAAGACTATGTCCACTCTGGACTATCAGATAGATCAGCTGGAATTTGTTTTGGAAAAGATAGACAAGGTAAAGGAAGAGGCCCTGGATGCAATGCATCAAATGGAGAAAATTGTTCTATCTATGACTCCAGGGTTGCTCACTCCTTCCCTTACCTTGAGATCAGCTGATGACACTATCCGGATTTTCAAGGAGATAGCTTCTCAAGGGACAGGGCCAGAGGTCACGTTCGACACTGAATCTATCAACAACCTACTGGCCTGTAGGGACTTCATCGGGTTCCTTATCGAGGCGGAGAAAGATTATTCCAAACTCCCAGAAAAGCTCATAGACGAGCGGGAGACTTGCGAAGCAATCAGTGAACGGCACAAGGATCCATCACAGGATCAATTTGGGCCGATGATCAGCAAGTTCTTGGAATACCGCGCTCAGTTCCACATATCATCACCTGAGCAGCATCAGAAACAGGCAACCCCTTTTCGGCCGCAGGATGATGATGATGAGTAGCTTCTTCTTCTTCTTCTTCTTCTTCTTCTTCTCTCTATTCTCCGACTTTCTTTTCGAAATGTCTAAAAGTGTGTTGGCACAAATGATGACATCATCCATGTTGCATCATGGGATGATGTCATCCATCCAAGTTGTCAAAGTCAACATGAATTTTAGATATTTTGTAAATATCTTTGTAAATAAGTGGTTGGCTCCATTTTGCCTTCTCTCTCCCTCATCTTCTATAAATATGAGAATACTTGTTGTATTCAGGGGTGAACATTTTTTAGATAGAAATAGAAGTGAGGAGAGAAAGACTTTGAGCTTTCTTGTAACAGAAAAGAACAGTAATACAATTATTCAGACTTTGTGCTCAATAGCTGTGTTATACATTAGATCTTTCTTACGTTAGATCTGTATGTGTTTAATCTGTTGGATTCATATCTACTTTTCCGTCATTTGTTTATCAGTATTGCTTTGTTTATTTATGCAAGTAGGTTTGGCTCTGTTTACTACCAAACTAAAAACATAAATCTTCTGACCTTTCTGCTTTGGAATTCATTTCTTTTCTCCCTTCGGATCTGTTCTTTCTCTTCTCCCTCTTTCATTCCTTTCTTTTCGCAGCCTGGAACACTCTACTGGGATGAGATCCCAACCCCCGAAGGCAGAATCTGTGAGACTTGCATAGGTTTCCTGCTAGTAGAAGTGGCAATAAACTAGTTTCGCTTTGCTGTCTCAAAGAGGGGCTAAGCCCTGCAACACTGTTGGCTCATCTATCCATAGATCTGTCTGCGCGACAGATTTTCGGACCAACAAGTTGAACTTATGCATAGATCTCAATATCATTAGTGCAACATTTTTTAGGATAAGGATGCAATGCACCAACTTTAGCACATGGGGGACTTAGGTCAATGATTCATGGAATGCTTCCATAGACTTGTGAGCCCTTAAACCTTGGACAAGGAACAGTAGTCAGTGAATTCACAATAATCAGAGGAGAAAGGACATATTCCAAAATTTGGAAGTATCCATCTAGGAAACCAACACAGTTGAATGTTCTTTGGCCAAAGTACTGCAAGAGGATTTTATGTAATTAAAAAGCGATATAGATGAATATTGGTAACAAAATTTAGCCTCGCAAGATCACCACCCAGTTGGTGACAACCCAAGATATAAGAAAATACAATACTTAGAGTCATGAATAGATCGGTCGTTCATGGTGAATAGATTAGTGTATTAGTCATCAATACATATGGTATCTTCATGAAGTTAAACATGAATGTGAGTTCTAAATTAATTTATCAGTGAAATTTGTAAAAAAAAAATCCCTTGTTTCTAAAGTCATGTAGGAATGCTCCCACTAAGACATCCAATAGCTCTCTTCATAAAGGCTCCACACAGATCCCCCAGAATGCACCCCCTCCTTTGGTAGGTCAAACCTCTGCACTAGCTAATATTCAACTTCTGTGCCCTGAGAATGTCAAGAAAGGATGTTGTTGTTCCCCAAATGCACAAGGTGTGGGCTTTCCTTTCTAACATTGTTGGACCAGATGAAGAAGAAAAAAACATAAATGTCACAATTGTGGGATGCTTCTAGACCATTTCATCTCAGCGGAAGATCTTGTTGCATGAAGCTCTGGTGTAACTTCCTGGTACGCATTGATCAAAGTTATGCAGAAGTCCACGTGCTTCTCATCAAATATCTGCCAAGATAGAGGAGAAGACAAGTAAGTAAAGTTGGTAAAACCCCACCCTTCTATATGTCCTTATTTTATCATAGGTATTTTAAACATGTTGTGCATAACTACTGTATGATTGACTCAGGTGCTAGTACTTCTGTCATGCCTAATAAAATTAGTTGATGTCTTAGGTCTTAAGTATAGCCCTTTTTCTAAAGGATTCCTGCAACTTGATGGCTAACTAACTATCACCACTTTAGGATTCATCAAGGATCTTGAGTTAACCCTTCCATGTATGTCCAAGCCTCACAATAACTCAAGATGAATGTCAATTTCATTGATCAAGCCCCCTTTATTTGCCTTATGTCTATCAAGAGAACTTTACTGCTAAAGTGGGTGGTTTACTTATCTTCTGATTGGTCCCATATGTTACTCAAGATAAGGTATGGTACCATTTTACCATACAAGATGAGCCAATATTTTCTTATCATGTAGAGTGATATGTCTTGAATCCCCCTCTCCAAGCAAATATTGTCTAATCCAAGAAGAACTAAGAACAAGCTTCAGTTTCTGAAGAGCAATCTGTCTCTTCCACCCTCCTATTCCTAATCTATGCTCAGATGAGTGGGCAGAAAGGCACCATAAATTTTGATTCCATATGCTGAAGAGACTTGGAAGCCTATGAAACTAGGCTTGGTACTTACTTATCATTGAAGAAGAAGCTGTGCTTCGTGTGCACTCAAGCAGAAGTGAAAATTTCAAATGTTTTATGGAAGTTATACTTTGATGGATCTAGAAGATAAACACATGCAGGAGTAGGAGTGGTTCTCATTTCCCCTAAGGATGAGAGATTCTTCTTCACACATATGTTATAGTTTGCATGCTCTAACAATGTGGTAGAGTATGAGGAACATGGCATGGCTCTACTTATTGCTGAAAAGTACTTGGAAGGATTAAGGCACTACAGATCTTTGGAGACACAAAATTGGTCATCCATCAGGTCACCAAAAAGTTGTTAGACATGAGAATAAGATTGCTTAAAGCTTATGGATAGAGTCTTGGAACCTACTTGAGAGCTTTTATGCTCTTAATTTGGAAAGGTAGAGCCACACAGAAAATGAACAAAGAAGCTTGATCAGAATGGCACCCCGCACTTGGCTCATAGTTTTCTCCTGCTGAGGAATTTGTCAAAGGAAACATTGTAACACATTAACATGGTGATCAGACCATCCATTCCAGACAAACAACACCAGTTGGCAAGTGTTTGATAGTGACACGCAAGTCATCCAATTCATCTAGAATGAAGCTTGAGTTCTCATCAAACATGCAAGCTGACTTGCATGATAGCTATGGTGACCAAGATAATTCAATTGAAGTTAAATAATCTGTTCGTAAAGGGTCTGGTCACCTTAGAGAAAATGTTTATCCCTGATGATGAGTTCAAGGGTGAAGAAATTATATGTGTGCTGCACAAGAAGACTGATCTCCCTAGTAAGCTATTGCATGCGGAAAAGAGTTGCTGCTGAGTCAAACTTGTGCACATGAAGAAAAATAGGCCTTCATATCTCTCTTTCATAAGTACAGTGATATATTTTTATGGGAATATGAATACGTCAAAGTATTTGTTCCAAGTGTTTTTTCAACACTCCATTGACCTTGATCCTGGTATCAAGCCCATCAGACAAAAAGCAACGGCCAATCAATCCAAAGATAGAGCCCCCTCATGAGGAAAGGAACTATCCAAACTCATTAAGGAAAAATAATTATCTTTCCATCAAGTACTCTACCTTGGTTCACAAATATAGTTCCAGATGCAGTTAAGAAACATGGTGAAATCAGAACTCTGTGTTGATTTTAGAGATTTGAAAAAGGAATCTCTAAAGGATCATTATCCTTTTCCTTCTATGGAACAGATTGTAAAGACTTGGTGGATGCACGCAAATTTCTCCCATGCTATGGGTATTCGTGGTTTTAATTAGATCCTGGTCAAGGAAGAGGATCAATTCAAAACAACTTTTTACAACCAAGTGGGGAACATATGCATATCAGAAGATTTCCTTTGGTCTGTCAAATACAAACATGTAACATTTTAGCAGCGCCATGGACATTGCCTTTAAAGGTTACATCAATGAGTTCATCTTGGTCTACCTTGGATGACATCACAACTATCTTCTCAAAGCAAAGGCGTGGATCATATGGCACACCTGGAGAAAGTCTTTGAGAGATGCATAAGAATTTTGGGTATCCCTTAACCCCAATAAGTGAACTGTAATTTTGCATTGCCAGGCAGGGAAAGCTCTGATGGGCCATGTGGTTTCTTTAAAGATGGCATCAACTATTGACCCTAAGCATGTTTCAGCCATCCTAGCTAGTTTCTCCTTTACTGGTGACACAAAAAGGCCTTATCAGTCCTTCCTTGGAAAGATCAATTTTGTTAGGGTTTTTATTCCTAACTTTAAAGGGACTAGATTCGAGCCCATCACCCTCATGCTCAAGAAGGACATAGCTTTTAGATGGACAATCAGAAGGAACTTTGAGAAAGCTTCAAAAAGATCAAGCAAGTAAATTGCTCCTTGTGCACCAACACTCATCAATCCTGATTATTACTCAAAGGATTTCATCCTTTACAGAATTATGGTGCTGATGTAAGCATTGCTTGTTTCCTAACACAAGAAAAGAATAAGGGCTAGAACAGTCAACTTGGCTTTCTTGAAGCCAGCTGAAGAATTATGAATTTAAAATACAAGTCGACATGGAGAAGCTAGGTCCTTCTCCATCATGCATGTGCTGAAATTCAAGAGTGCATGCTTGCCAAAAATCATATCAAGTTTCTTAGTCTCCCACTCATCTGTTAGAGAGATTCACATGGGAGTAGAAATCAGTGAGAAGAGATTCAATCCGATGGGTGACTTCAAAATCATGGAGTATGATGTGACTATAAAGGCCATGGTAAGAGGTATGGTAAGAGGTAGTGCACTTTGCTCCAACTTGTTGAGGATGCATACAAGAATCTTGAGACTTTATTATTTCTTGATGAAGACTCTCCTGCATGTAGAACTCCTGAGCAGAGTATAGAACTGAAGTGCATGATTGGATGAAGGACATGGATCACATTCCTTTGTCAAGGGCACATACCCTCCTAGATTTAAACAAAGACAAAGAGAACTTCCATCTCAGGTACAATCTATCCCTTATGTTTTGATTGATGCCATGATTCTAGTTTAAAAGAAAATTAGATCTGAGTGCTGTTAAGTATGTATCAATGACATGCATAGGTGAGTAAGTGTTTGTAGAATTTCACAAAGGATTATGTGGGCAGACACTTGAAATGCCAAGGAAATACAACAAAGAAAATCATCGATGACAGGTGATCACTTTGTTCCTACCCTAAAGGAATTTTGACAGACTCCCACTTATGGGGACTCAAAAAATGCAAGGAATGCCACTTTATTTGCAGGAAAGAAAAAGATTGAACCTTTTTTTCCCCTCCGACTAATCAAGCGGATGCAAACCTTTTAACGTAATGGGGTCTTATAGATTCATAGAGCATGATCAATCCTGATGCCTTCAAGTGTTGGACATAAATGGGTGCTAACAGCTATAGATTACTTCACTGGAGATCAAGAAAATTTATTGCACTTAAGGAATTAACCGAGTTCAGTTATCCTTGACTTTCTCAAAGGTATTAGTCAAGGTTTGGTGTTCTTCACACCATTATCTCTGATAATGAAAAAGGCCTTCCTTGGTGCTAAAATTTTCATTGGACTCTAAGCCAGGTGAGCATTTACTTGAAAACCTCTTCCATGTTATTATCCCTATCAGTGGAAAATGACTTAGAAAATTAATTCTGAAAACTAAAAAAGAACCTGTAATGAAAATCATGAAGCGCATAATGTCCTATATTCAAAACTCAAAGCATAGTGGCATACGAAGGTAGAGGTTCATGCACGCTGGGAAGATAAAAATCCCAATGGTGAAGTCTGGGCTCTTGAAATAGGAACTTCACCTTATAATATTGTTCTATGGAAAGGAGTGGTGCTTCCTTTATCTCTTAAGTAGTAAAATATTTCCTTTTTCTACAAACTCATTCAGAGCTTACCCTGTAGAATACAAGGCATAGAATTTGAGGGCATGGATCAGAAGAGAAATCAAGAATTTAGAGCTGGTTCACTTGAAGAACTCATGAAACAAGTCTAAAAATCAGTGATCAAGCTAGAACAACATTTGCAAAAATCAACATAAGAAATGGTTTGGGACGATGAAAGGCTAGGCCTTAAACTTTCCATAAAGTTGTAGACCTAGTTCTAAAATGAGATGCTGACAGAGCTAAACCAGGGTGCCATTCAAAGTTTGATGCAATTTGGAGTGGCCCATACATCATCAAGTCCTCTAAAGAAGCTAACTCTTTCAAGTTAACTCATCTATATGGAAGCGCGCTGTAAATCGCAGTAAAAGGGATCTATCTCAAAACCTTCCATTAGGTTTGTTACATCATGTTATATATATTAAATTAGTTTCAATTCCTCCAAGTGTGCTCCACCCATATTGTTTTTTTGTACATATTTCTTTCCCCTCGTGTGTTTCCTGTGCACACTCTTTTATTGCTTCCAAAATGCAAAGCTTCTCCTCGCAGTTGTGAGATTCAAAACGGGGTGTAGATATGATTTTTAAGTGATTACAGGGGAATTTTCATGATTGAACAAGTAGACTCAATGCCCAATGGATACTTCAGGCTACTGATCTCTTTTATCTAGCAGGAAGATGGCCCTGAAAGTCACCAAAATTGTTATCAAAATATCTCTTCTAGCGATTTGGATAACTTGGATACACATCCTACTCCCCTTCACATTCTTCTATCTCCTTCCATTTTCCCTTATACACCCACTTTCTCTCCTATCCCTTCATGCACTCCTTATGCACACCTCCCTAGAATTACCTTCCAATCAGCTAAGTACCTAGGATTCCTCTTGCACACTTACCCAGACTTATTTCTTTCGAATGTCCTCTTTTCTTTCTTCCTCTACATGCCTTCCTTTAGTTGAATGTCTATGTATTGTTTTCATACTTGCGTTCTACAAGTATGCCTTCCTCTCACACGTGATCCTTTGTGCCTCCCCTCTATTTCCTTTTTGCGTGCTTTCTCCTCGTCTCCCCGTGCACATAGCATGTACCCCTCTTCACCTATTTCTTCCACTTATCCCTTCCTCCCACATTCCACGCATTCACATTCTTTCCACGTGTCAACCGGATGCTCCTTCAAAGGAAAAATCCTAAGCTGGTTTCTAAATGAGTGTGAAGCCTCTGCATGTCCATTTTCATAAAAGGACAGGGTCAGGGTTGAATATTCAAAGAATTGGGATAGGCTAGTGGAGGATGCCAAGTGTAAGCATGGTGCTAATTCAAGAGAAAAATTTGGGGTGGGTTTCCAAACAAGCGCAAGTCCACCATGTGTCCAAGGTTAGACTTTTGGCCCCGCCAAGCAAAGAGACTTAGGAAAAATACAAAGAAGCCTAACGATCTTGCGGAATCTGCCATGTGTTAGTCTGGCACATTTTTAAAATTGAAAGGCAGGGTCCAAATCTCTAAGGTGTGTGAGGCTGCCACATGGACCCAGTACGGAAAACTCTTTAAAATATTGTGCTCCCATGATCCCAATATTCAAATGCCCATATCTTTTGACTGAAAACTCAGATTTGGGTGGGAGAAGACTTTTTGGAAATTTCTTGACATCCTCCATGCCATGGAAACATAAAATATCATTCTTAGCAAGATTTTGTGGGTTAAAAATGGGAAAATGTGTTGTTATCACCGAATCACAGCACCCCTGGATGTTGATCAGATTTCTAGTTTGATCACTCTAACCATCCAGTGTGATTGGATAACATGGGTACTATCTCCAAGTCGTGGGACTTGCTACTTGAGATAGACCTCCAGAGAAAGCTAGTTCTTGTTCCTAAACTACCTGCCACAATCTACTCCAGTGTAGGCAGGCTAACTGTTCTAATCTAAAATTCCAAGGGACCAGGGAAAGAGAATGCATAAAATGAAAGCCTACACTAAAGCGGTGATACACCAGAAAAGGAGGGTGGGAGAGTAGTCTCCAAATGTGTGAAATACAGAGGCAAAGTGCACACTAGAAGAGGTGATGACAGTTCACCATAATCTAGCAAAGTGCATTCACAATAATATTCCAAGCATACACAATGATCATGGATCCCTGCAAGAACATAATAAATAGACACAATAAACTTGTAGAAAGATTGAAGGGGCAAGAAGAATGCAAGGAAACACAGCAGGGGAAGATACATCCACAAACTGATATTTTTATTACTTCATGGTATGCACAGTTCAATCTATTACAAGATAAGGGCCTGGATCACCATGCAAGGAGTCCACTACAAGGGCCTGCAACACACTGGCTTCACAAAGCAATTTTGACAGAGCTTTGCTACCCAAAAAACTCCCCCCCCTTACAATGAGCCCAACACTCCAATTTATAGAAAAAATGAGAAGGAGAAGAGAGGGGAAAGTGGAAATCCCGAAATCTGTCCTTCAACCACCTGTAAGAGGCATTAAATTGAGTGGAATGGGTATACATTACTTGCAAAAGGCTCCCCATACTGTCCCATGTACTGCAGCAGAGAAAGAATGATGGCCATAGCCTCTTAATTGCACTCCCAGCTACCAAATAAAACACTGTTCTGAACCCGGCCACGTTTTCTTAAAACACTCGATCAATTTCTGATTAAACCCGGAATTTCTTGATTTCTGTGCATCGGGCTCGGAAACACGATTCCAACGGTACCAATTTTGTGTGATTTCGTTGAGAAATGCAGAAGTTATGGCCTTCTGAGTGCGGGCAGCTCTTTTGAGCCTGTCAGACGTTTTCTGTCATTTGACGGGAATGAGCATTGATTAACTGGGGCCGAATATGTTTCTTTGATTTAGATATATCTACCCTCATTAAAAATAAGAAATCCAGTTTCTGTGGCGTAGAGGACGTCGTGCTCGTTCCAGGAAGTCCAATTTTATGAAAATCGGAGCTCGGAGTCAAAAGTTATGGCCGTTTGAAGTTTCCGGACCAAACGTTGACTTTTCCTCCTGTGACACGTGGCATGCTTCTGATTGGTCCTCGGCTGATTCAGCTCCTTTGCATACTTCGCCTCCCGGATTTGTCCCGGATGTCCCATTTGGCATTAGTGCTGTCTTGTGCTCATTTCGGCCGAAACCGCCCGGTTCGCGCCCATTTTTGTTCCACTTGCGCATCCGCATTTGCTTTTGGGCTGCCTTGGGACTGATTTCGACCGGTTCGGCCGGTTCGCCGCATTTTTGTTCCAACTGGCCCGCTTTGTTTTGGGCAAAAGCCTTGACTGATTTCGGCCGGTTCGGCCGGTTCACGTCCATCTGTCCCGCTTGTCCCATTTGACCTTTTCGGACTGACTCGCCCTCTTTTCGCCCGATTCGGCCGGTTCGCGCCCTTTCGGCCCAGACGTCCCAATCGTTTTTTGACTGCCTGTGCTCATTTCGGCCGGTTCGGGTTTTTTTGTCCCAAACGTCCCGAGCAACACTTAGGCTTTCTTCCCCTTTCGGCCGGATCGGCTTTTCGCGCCCGCCGCGTACTTTTGGCCCGATTGTCCCATTTGCGTTTCGGACCGTCTTGACTGATTTCGGGCCGGATTCGGCCCTTTTTGTCCCAAACGTCCCGGAGGAGACCTTGAGCAGGACTTAGCCAATTTTCACGATTTTTCCCTGGATTGACCTATTTGCCTTCTTGAACCTTTTTTTCACATTTCCTCATAACTTACTCTCTTCCTCTTGGATAGGGGGAGTTAGACAAATATGAGGGGACCCTAGAAACATGAATTCTTCACCCTGAGTCAATATAATTGCTTGCATGTTATCAAAATTACCTTGGGGGTGAATTTTGGATAACAATTTTGGCGACTCAGCGGGGTCATCTGCCTGCTAGATGAGGAACGACCAGCTGTTTGAAGCAATCCATTGGGCCTGGAGTCTTGTTTGATAGCCTCTCAGCTAATCTGAAATTTGAAAAGCTGCGTATCAATGAGCCATCTGAACATTTGTTGAGCTGGTCTTCTCATGGCCGTAAACATCTTTCTCCAGGAGCTTGGTGAACTGCAAACATGCAGATACTAGAAGCAATAGGACATGTGCAGAAGCACTTAGGGCAAATAAAAACTACTCTAACAGCAGTACAATGTGCATAAGCACTTAGAGGGAATGGAAAATCTAAATTAATATTTACAAGGATGAGAAATCTATCTTTCTAGTAGCAGCGTTTGAGATAGATTCCATTGACCGGAATCTGCAATTCTTCACCCCCCAACTTAGCCAATCGGAAAGCGTTGCTACCTTTGCATTCAATGATCATGCATGGGCCACTCCAGATGGCATCAAACTTGGAGTGCCTCCCTGGTTTTACACGATCAGCATCCCACTTCAGTACCAAATCTCCAGTTTGCAATATCCTGGCCTTAGCTTTCTTGTCAAAACTCTTTTTGACCAATGCTTTATCCTTCTCTATTGCCTGGGCTGCAATGCTCTCTTGTTTCTTCTAATTCCGTCAGCTCTGCATACCTGATTTGCATAGGTTCAAACTCAGCTAGTTCCAACTGTTTCATGAGTTCTAATGCTGGCAACTCTAGTGATATGGGTAGAACTGCTTCCCTTCCGTACACAAGCTTGTATGGAGAGTTTCCTGTAGATCTCTTGGGTGTGATCCTATCAGCCCATAGAGCTGATTTGAGCTTTGCATGCCAAGTCCTTTGGTTTTCATCTAGAGTCCTTCTGATGATTCTTAGTAGGTTCTTGTTCGTAGACTCGGCTTGGCCATTACCTTGGAGGGTAATAGTTTGATGAAGTGCTGAGATACACACAATTCTTGACGGCCCATTCAGTGATCTTTGTGCCAAGGAATGCCAATGCATTATCTGATATGATAGTGGCAGGGGCACCAAACCTCATGACTATCCCTTCATAGAAATTTAAGATATTAGATTCATTTGCCTCCTTGAGTGCCACTGCTTCGGTCCACTTGGTGAAATAGTCTGTTGCTGTTAGTATCCACTTGTGGCCCTGACTTGAATTTGGATTGATAACCCCAATGAAGTCCAATCCCCATTGCATGAATGGCTGATCCACTGAAATTGGACGAAGGGGCAGCGCTGCTAACCTTTCTTTCCCCGTGAAGAATGCACATTTCCTGCATTTCTTGACCCATGAGTAGCAATCGTTGAACACAGTTGGCCAGTAGTAACCACCTTTCATGATTTTGAGAGCTGTCACTCGTGGAGAAAAGTGGCCTCCTGCTTCCCCATCATGGAACTCATGTAAGATCTTCTCAACTTGACCTGTTCCAATGCATCTTAATAGAACACCATTGATGTCCCTTTTAAACAAAACTCCATCAACAAGCACATATGGAATGGCTTGTAATCTGAAGTATCTCCTTTTTGCTTTGCTTACTTCTGGGGGGCACAAGCCTGTTTGGAGGTAGTGCACCAAGTCTTGGGTCCAACATGGGATGGGTGCATCATCAGCTGGCTGTTCTTGATCATTCTGTAGTAGCAAGACAACATCTTCTTCACCTTCTGAGCCTTCTGATTGTTCGGAAGCGAGCTGCTCACACAAACCTTTGCCACGAACTAGCTTGGTCACTTTGATTTCAATATCATACTCCATTACCCGAGTGATCCAACCTGCTCTCTTCTCATTTAAATCCTTGTTTAGGAGGAAGTCCTTGACACCAGCATGAGACACCAGCAGTTGAATTTTATTGTTTGAGACCAAGTGTCTGAACTTCTTCAAGCTCCTGATGACAGCAAGGACATGCTTTTCGATGAAAGAATACTTTATTTCGTAATCTTCCAAGGTTTGGCTGAAGAATGCAATGGGCTGCTCTGAACCTTCTCTATTCAGCTGTGTCAAGATAGCTGCTCCAAACGCATACAACATGAAGTCCTTTGAGAAATCTGGGTTGATAAGAGTTGGAGCTTGTGATATTGCATGCTTGATGTCTTCGAAACTCTCTTTGCCTTCTGCTGTCCATTTGAATGCCAGACTCTTCTTCAACATCATAGTTAGAGGCTTCACAAGAGTGGCAAAATTAGGCACAAATCTGCGGACAAAGTTTATCCTTCCTAAGAAGCTTTGGAGAGATTTCTTGTGATGTGGCAATGGAAGCGTTCGGATGGCTTCAACCCTTTCAGGATCAATTGTTAGCCCTTCCCTAGAGACGATGTGGCCCAACAGTTTGCCTTCGTGTGCCAAGAATACACACTTCTTGGGATTTAATGAAACTCCGAACCTTCTACACCTTTGAAATACCTATCTAAGGTGAAAGAGATGGTCTGCTGCATTCTTTGAGAAGAAAGTGATATCATCTAGATATACCAACACCATCTTGTTGATCAAGTCTTTGAACGCCATATCCATAGCTCGTTGAAATGTTACTCCAACATTTGACAATCCAAACGACATCTTCTTATAAGCATACGTACCCCCATTTTGTAGTGAAGGCTGTCTTGAATTGATCTTCCTCTTTTACTAGTATCTGATTATAGCCTGAATATCCATCTAGCAATGAAAACCTTTCTGAACCAGCTACAACCTGCAATATTTGTTCCATTGATGGAAGCGGATAATGATCCTTGAGCGATGCTTTATTTAGATCACGAAAGTCCACACACAATCTTATTTCTCCGTTTCTCTTTCTTACCGGCACCAAATTTGCAACCCAACTTGAGTGTTTGATGGGAAAGATGATACTGGCCTCAATGAGCTTGCTTAACTCTTTTCTCATGAGAGGCTCGATATGAGGATTTACTGGCCTTTGCTTCTGCCTGACAGGCTTGGATTCTGGATCCAACTCAATAGTATGTTGCGCCAACTTTGGATTGAAACCTCTTAAATCTTTGTAAGTCCAGGCAAAGACATCTGGGAATTCTTGACAAAGCTGAACAAAATCAGATTTTTCTTGTGGAGTACTTACTTTGCCAATTTGTAATGTCTTGCCTTCATCTACTGAGATAGGCTCTGAATCTTCACCCTTTACTTGAATGTTCGCTTTCTCCTTTCGGAACTGATCATTCGGGTTGAAGATTGACTCCAAGGTTATGAGGCCTTTTGGTAATTTGTTGGTTCTCAGCGGGTACCACTTGGTCACCATACTGCTGCTCCAGCTTGTCTTGATTTCTCATGGAGAACTCAGCTTCTTCTTGCAGGAAATTGACAATCTGCTGATCATTCTCGAAGACTTGCCAACTAGTGTTGTTATCTGGAACAGATGGTCTCACAACCACTTTGATATGAGGCTGATATTTCTCACTTTTGATACTTTCTACAACATCAAACGCAGCCCCAATTGCTGCCAGTCTGTCAGCGGATTCATTCTTTTTTCTTGGGATGGAAATGATGCTAAAAGCTTCAAAATCTTCAATGAGATCCCATACCCGATTTTTGTAGTTCTTCAACAGATCATTTTTTGCAGCATTTTTTCCCTTGACCTGGTTCACGATCAGCTCACTATCACCAAATACTTGTAAATTCTTGATGCTTTTCTTCCTTGCCCAGTGCAAACCCATGAATTAAGGCTTCATACTCGGCTGTGTTGTTTGAACAGGAAAATTGGAAGCGAAAGGCTGAGTAATACCTTATACCTTGCGGTGAAATGAGCATAGCTCCTCCTCCTGCACCTTGTCTACTCCTTGACCCATCAAAGAACAACTGCCATACTTCATTCTTGTCCTTATGATCTGGCTTGGTGATGCTGGGAATAGGTTGATTTTCTTCCTGTAAACAATAGACTCCTAGCTCAGATTCTTCTATTTCTTGATAGGGATCAAAAGCATGCACTTTGCTTGCCCATTCATCAAGAGTCAGATCTGGGATGCTTCCAACCTTGGTGTCAACTTCGTCAGTGCTTGGATAATCCTCCTGATCAAATGCTGAACAGTTGGCATTGATTTGGCTTGGAGTGTAAGGCTCAATATGGAAGTTGGCAATAGGCTCAGACCTGATTGTAGTTTTGGTTCCATACCTTGTCCTGAATAGCATGTGAGACCAATCAGCGGACAAATATCCCCCAATCTTGGCAGTGAAGTCCCTTGACAAACATAGGGCGAAGAGTGGTGGAAGGTCTATAACTGACACATCTTGTAAAACCACAACATTTGGACATGCGTGCAAGGTAAGACTCAAATTTCTAATTACTCCAACTGTTGCTATTGCAGTCCCATCCAACTGCACTACTCCCTTAGATGTTATTTCATACTGGAGTCCTAACTGATCAGCTATCTGTTTAGGCATTACTGAGCTACTTGCCCCAGAGTCTATCATGCAATTGTGCACTAGCTGATTTCCAATGATTAATGAAATATAGAAGGGAGGGGGTTTCAACATCTTACCTTGTTGTCCTCCATGACTTCCTTCAGATTGGGCAGCATTTGTAAGCACTTTGTCTTGCATCTGCTGATTTGAAGCTGGCCAGTCCTTCATGGCGGCTTGTAACAGATCTCTCTGTCCTGGGATAGATAGTGATTCCCACATGGATATGTTGACGTTTGTTTTCTTCATCTGATCGATGATACTGAATGGAGATGAAGTACCCTTTTGTTGTCCCTTGGTTTGCACATTCACCTCTTGTATGTGGGCAGCAATAGCTGGCATCTGAGTTGGTTTAGGAGCTGGTATGGATACTCCTTGCATGTTTGGATTTACAACTTGTTTCCCAGTGGCTTGTGGAGTGGTAGAAGGTTGTGGATTACTTGAAGCCAATGGCTGTTCTTCACCCAAATTTCTCCTCTTTGACCTTGTGTTGGCTGCAACACTTTGAGAGGGTATTTGATTCATACCACAGAAATCCTCAGCTTGCCAATTGACAAGAGTAGTTTCGTTCAGAGATGTTCCTTGCTGAGGTGCCCCTTGCTGCTGGTCTTCTTCGTGGCTGGACTCTTGTGACCCACCAATGGTTTGCACCATTAGAGCCTGATTTAATGCGCCGTTAAAGCACATCGATTGGTTATGTGGCTGACTGCACGGGAAACACCAATCATATTCTTGGGCCATGTTATTTTGGACTGGCACCAAAGCTCTGGATGCAGATGCAACATTGGGGTTGTAGGGCTGAAATGGTCTGTTGGCAGGAGGCCTTGCTTGATTCTGATTTGCAGCTGGATTGGGTGGTCTTTGAGGTTGATATGGCTGCCTATTTGGTTGAGCCTGAGGCTGATACGAAGGTCTAAAACCTTGAACTTGCTGTCTTTTGAGTGTGACGAGCTCATTACCTAAATTTTGCAGTTGCTTCATAACTTCTTGAAGCTCATTTGGGGCACTAGAAGATGAAGTAGAAGCTTCATTAGAACTCTGATTTCTAGCAGTGGGAATAGGAGCTAAGACAGGCGCTTGGCTAGTGCTTGGGCTCTCTAAACTTGGATATAATGGCATTGGGGGCCTAGGAGCCAGTTTACCAGCTTGAATAAGACAATTTTCAGCCCTAATGGCAATGCTATAAGAAGCAGGTAAGGTTGTGCCTCCCATAGATTGAATTAACATAGAAATATCAGAATTCAAAGCTTTAAGATAGTATAGAAAAGCACCTTCTGCTGTCGGCCTGACTGCCACTGGAATCCTATCCCAAGACCTTTGAAATCTGAAGTTGAAGTCAGTCAGCTGCTCATTGGGAGCTCTCTTGATAGTTGTTAATTGTTCTAGAAGAGACAAGTTGTCTCCCTTCTCTCCAAACTGCTCATGGAGAACTACGCATAACTGATTCCAATTCGTGATAGAACCAGCTTCAAGGCTTCTGAACCATTGCAATGCCTTCCCTTTGAATGATGATGCCAGCAGTTTGACAGCCACGTCCATTTCATTTATCTCATGGATTGCACAGACGTTAGCAATGTCTTTGACATGATCACCAGGAGTGGTATGATTTTCTCCAGTGAAAAATGGAATGTTCTTCAATGCTGCAACTGGAACTGGATTCTGTGCATTGAGGGCAAGCGGGCTGCTGCCAGTGAAATTGACGAAGGGATTTACTGGTTGCGCCATTCTGATTGGCCTGAGAACCCTTGTTGATGCGAGAAAAGGTCTACCAGGTGGAGGTGTAGACAAAGTCCGATTAGGTGGAGACGCAGATCTTTGAGCTCTTCTTCCCCTTCTTTCTCTGCCTGGAGATAGATGCAGATAAACAAAAAATCCTTCCTCCCTAGTTCTTGACCTGGTCTGTATTCTTCTCATAAATTTGCCAGGCTTGGACTGCAGAAACCAGCGGATTATTTCTCTTTTGGAGTCGCCAGATGTGCGATTTTAAAGCTCCTTCAAAGCTGGAACTTACAACAAGTGCACATCAATCTTGTTGCAATGAAATTAAAGACCTCTAAGGTCCCACCGGGCGTGCCAGAACTGTTATCACCGAATCACAGCACCCCTGGATGTTGATCAGATTTCTAGTTTGATCACTCTAACCATCCAGTGTGATTGGATAACATGGGTACTATCTCCAAGTTGTGGGACTTGCTACTTGAGATAGACCTCCAGAGAAAGCTGGTTCTTGCTCCTAAACTACCTGCCACAATCTACTCTAATGCAGGAGAAATTAGCTATTCTAACCTAAAATTCCAAGGGACCAGGGAAAGAGAATGCATAAAATGAAAGCCTACACTAAAGCGGTGATACACCAGAAAAGGAGGGTGGGAGAGTAGTCTCCAAATGTGTGAAATACAGAGGCAAAGTGCACACTAGAAGAGGTGATGACAGTTCACCATAATCTAGCAAAGTGCATTCACAATAATATTCCAAGCATACACAATGATCATGGATCCCTGCAAGAACATAATAAATAGACAGAATAAACTTGTAGAAAGATTGAAGGGGCAAGAAGAATGCAAGGAAACACAGCAGGGGAAGATACATCCACAAACTGATATTTTTATTACTTCATGGTATGCACAGTTCAATCTATTACAAGATAAGGGCCTGGATCACCATGCAAGGAGTCCACTACAAGGGCCTGCAACACACTGGCTTCACAAAGCAATTTTGACAGAGCTTTGTTACCCAAAAACTCCCCCCCTTACAATGAGCCCAACACTCCAATTTATAGAAAAAATGAGAAGGAGAAGAGAGGGGAAAGTGGAAATCCCGAAATCTGTCCTTCAACCACCTGTAAGAGGCATTAAATTGAGTGGAATGGTTGTCCATTACTTGCAAAAGGCTCCCCATACTGTCCCATGTACTGCAGCAGAGAAAGAATGATGGCCATGCCTCTTAATTGCACTCCCAGCCACCAAATAAAACACTGTTCTGAACCCGGCCCACGTTTTCTTAAAAAACTCAATCAATTTCTGATTAAACCCGGAATTTCTTGATTGCTGTGCATCGGGCTCGGAAACACGATTCCAACGGTACCAATTTTGTGCGATTTCGTTGAGAAATGCAGAAGTTATGGCCTTCTGAGTGCGGGCAGCTATTTTGAGCCTGTCAGACGTTTTCTGTCATTTGACGGGAAAGAGCATTTACTGACTGGGGCCGAACACGTTTCCTTGATTTAAATATATCTACCCTCATTAAAAATAAGAAATCCAGTTTCTGTGGCGTAGAGGACGTCGTGCTCGTTCCAGAAAGTCCAATTTTATCAAAATCGGAGCTCGGAGTCAAAAGTTATGGCCGTTTGAAGTTTCCCGGACCAAACGTTGACTTTTCCTCCTGTGACACGTGGCAGCTTCTGATTGGTCCTCGGCTGATTCGGCTCCTTTGCATACTTCGCCTCCATTTGTCCCGGATGTCCCATTTGATTAGTGCTGTCTGTGCTCATTTCGGCCGGTTCGCCCGGTTTCGCGCATTTTTGTTCCACTTGGCCCGCTTTGTTTTGGGCTGCCTTGACTGATTTCGACCGGTTCGGCCGGGTTCGCGCATTTTTGTTCCACTTGGCCCGCTTTGTTTTGGGCTTGCCTTGACTGATTTCGGCCGGTTCGGCCGGTTCGCGTCCATCTGTCCCTGCCCTTGTCCCATTTGACTTCGGACTGACTCGCCCTTTTTTCGCCCCGGTTCGGCCGGTTCGCGCCCTTTCGGCCCAGACGTCCCAATCGTTTTTTGACTGCCTGTGCTCATTTCGGCCGGTTCGGCCGGTTCGGGTTTTTTTTGTCCCAAACGTCCCGAGCAACACTTAGGCTTTCTTCCTCTTTCGGCCGGATCGGCTTTTCGCGCCCGCCGCGTACTTTTGGCCCGATTGTCCCATTTGCGTTTCGGACCGTCTTGACTGATTTCGGCCGGATCGGCCCCTTTTGTCCCAAACGTCCCGGAGGAGACCTTGAGCAGGACTTAGCCAATTTTCACGATTTTTCCTGGATCGACTTATTTGCCTTCTTGAACCCTTTTTCCGCATTTCCTCATAACTTACTCTCTTCCTCTTGGACAGGGGAGTTAGACAAATATGAGGGGACCCTAGAAACATGACCTTTTTGCCCTGAATCAATATAATTGCTTGCATGTTATCAAAATTACCTTGGGGGTGAATTTTGGATAACATGTGTATCAGTCCATTAAAGTAGAATTAGATTCCCTTAACCACCAGATCTGATTCAATTCAATCTACCATTCTTCCTTATTCAACATGCCAAGCAGACAAGGAACTAGACATGATAGATTTAGGGAAGATTTAAGAGAGGCATTGATTGATAGTGGTTGATCTTTCAAAGCAGGATTTAATGTGTCTTGATGTGGTTGAAGTAGGATTAAATTTTTTCCCTCTTCTCTCTCTTATTCTTCCTATATATTGTAATGAAGGAGCATATTCAAAAGGTTAGACACTCTGGATTCTTACCCATGTTGCTAAGGACTCCATATTTTCTATATTTTGAGTTGCAAACCTCTATGTTTGGCTCTTGCATGTAGATATCAGCCTCCTTATCATTGGAAAAGTTTTGTAAATTTCTAGAAGTAATAGAAGCATCATTTTTTTACTATTCTATGTCAAAATGTGTTTGGATTCCTTATTCTTGCCTCTTCTCTTACATTGTGTATTGTTGTGCTATTTCAAGTCCCTTGCAATTCCATACTTAGTTGTGTTCCATGAGAGTGATCTGGTGAATGTGTATTTCACTGTGCTACTCGTCCCTAGCCTCCTTTCAAACATTCCTTATCATTCTGACTCAGAAAAAATAGTTTTCACCCCTCTTTTCTATTGCTATCACCTTTTAGTGTAGTTTACTTCATGCTATCCTTTTTTCCCTGGTCCGTTGGCATTATTAGCTTAATTTCCCCTTTCATCACTATGGAGTAGCAGTAGTAGTAGAAATAGATAGAGGAACCGGCCTTCTCCGGTGATCCATCCCAAGCTTGGAAGGTCCCATAATTCGGGGACGGTTCCATTGTCGTCTCAAACACCTCAGCCCTTTCGAGATATGAGACATGGGTGCATGTTTGATCAACCAAGAGGACCATTATCTTAAAGATGAACCCAGGAGTTGTTTTGATGTAGTGACTAAATTTTTCCCGAAACTGAACTTTGAAATTATAATACATCAGATAACCACCATCTAAATTACAAATGGGAAGATTGGATATCCATTTATTTTTCCAAAAGAGGATTTCTTTACCATTTCCAAAATTCCACTTGCTTCCTTTAAGGAGAATCTTTTTGCAATTTAAGATAGCATTTCAGAATGAGGATGCAAAGGGTAAGTCATCTTTAGAAATCCATTTGGGATCATTAGAAGCACTAAGGTACTTGCTTTTGATAATAGAGGTCAAAAATAGGTCCTCTTTAATCATCCTCTATGAATTTTTTCCTTCATGGCATTATTCATCCACCTTAAGTTCTTAATTCCAAGATAGCCAATTTTTTTCCAAGAGAAAAACCTTTTCCCAAGAAAAAAGTGGGATCCAATTATTTTCCTGCACTCTTGACCAAAGAAATATTTTTTGGATTCCTTCAATTGTATCAATAACCATTCTAGGAATCCTGAAGAGGGACATAAGATAAATAGGAAGGTTTTGAAGTGTACTCTTAGTGAGTAAAAATTTTCCGTCTTGAGACAGAATAACACCCTTCCATCCAGTTGTTTTTCATTGAAATATCTCAATTATAGAGGTCCATGCTTCCATGGATACTTTTCCTTTAAAAAGAGGCATGCCAAAATAGGATGATGGAAGTTTTTTAATGTTGCACCCAAGAATTTTTAAAATCTTTATTTTCCTATCGATAAGAGTTTTATAAAAAAAAAAGAGATTTTGTCAAAATTAATTAGCTAACCTAAAACTTTTTCATAATATCTGAGAAGGGATTTGAGTCTCCTATCATCCAACAAATTGGAAATAATTAATAAGATCATTTCATCAGAAAACTGCTGATTGAAAACATTTAACTTATTTGAATATGGCTAAAACCTTTGAGATATGCATATTTAACAACAACAATAATTTTTCTACTAAGACTTTCAGACATTAGAATAAACAAGAGTGGATAAAGAGGATCCCGTTGTCAGATACCTCTACTACTACTCAAAAAACCTATAAGGGACCCATTAAAAATAATGGAAAACATAGGAGAAGATATGCATGTCCTCAAAAGTTTTCTAAAGTGGTCATAAAGAAAAAACTTCTTGAGAACTTTGTCTAATAATTCCCAAGAAAATCTATCAAAATCCTTTTTCATGTCAAGATTAAAAACAATACCTTATTTTTTAATCTTATCCATAGAGTGGATTGCTTAGTGAACCAATATAATACCATCCTGAATAACCATTCCTTTCATGAATCCTTCATGTTTATTAGAGATAAGATGGGTAATAAGAGGATGAATCCTAAAAGAAATGGTTTTTGTGAAGATCTTGTAGAGGAAATTTGAAACACTTAAGGCTATGAAGTACTTATTGACTTTAACATCCTTCTTCTTGGGTATCAATACAATAAATGTGTTGTTTATTTCTTTAAGAATATTGCCAGTGTGTAGAAATTCATTAGTTGCACTGAGAAAATCTTCTTTTCATATTTCCCAATACCTTTGAAAGAAAATAGCTGGAAAACCATCTGGGCCCAACGATTTTTCTCCTTCCATCAAGAATACCATTCTATGTAACTCTTCAATTTTATTTTTTTCAATTAATTTCTCAAAAGTGTTGTCCTCGAAAAGGTTAGAGGGGATGTTTGAAATAAAACTTTCAAAATTTTCTTCATCCTTCATGGTGTCCCCATTCAAAAAGTCCTTATAGTAGAATATAGTCTCTTTCTTGATGGTATTCAGGTCTTTACTAATTCTTCCCTCTTTCATAGTGGTTTCAGAGATTCTTTTGTTACTTGTATGATGTAAGGTTGTCATGTGGAAAAATTTGGTGTTCTTACCACCTTCGTTGAGCCAAAGAGCTCATGATTTTTTCCTCCATTAGGAATCTTCTATGAATATATGAAAGGAGTTATTTTTAAATATAGCAATCATCCACTTCCATACCTTTATCATCTACTCTATTTTCAAGCACAATTAGCTCCAATTTCATCTTATTTTTTGTTTCAAAAATATTTCTGTAGATGTACTTGTTCCATTTCCTCATATTTCTCTTGAAATTCGTCAATTTTTGAACAAGGATATACATTAAAAATCACGTTATGTTGATGTTCCACCAGTATTTTATTCTATCACATATATGGATGTGACATCCACATTTTTCAAATTTGGAAGGGAGATGATTTGTAACCTCTTTATTAAGAAGGTTTAGCACAATTGGATTATGATTGGAGCCAACTCTTGGGAGAGAAGAATTTTTTAAATCTTGTGAGAGGGTCCAATCATCCAAGACCATAACCTTTTCAAGACAAACTTGGATAATCTAAATTCCTAATATTATGTTACTCCATGTGTATCTAATACCTCCATGCTCTATGTCTATAATATTATTATCTAATACCACACCTATTAAGTTTTCCATACTTAAAAGTGAATTCCTATTTGCCCCATTTTTTATAACTTGGATTTAATGGAGTGTTAATGTCTCCCATGATTATCCATTTATACCTGCTACAATTTTTACTAAATTCTATGAGTTCCATCCAAAGTTTTTTTCCCTTTAATCAGATTGTTCAAGGCACAAATGTTGGAGAGAATCCATAAATCCTTATTGTATTTGACTGAGGTGAAAAGAATGGAAAAATGATTAGAATATTTAAATATCATTGACCCCTTCAACAAAATTATATCATAAATGGTAGTTAATCCACCTGATGCTCCTTGTGAATTAATGTTGTCAATCTCTGTGTTTTCCTAGAAGTAGTTCTCAGTCTTACTAACAGAAATGCCTTGCATCTTAGTCTTCTATATTGAAATTTTTTTAGGCCTATTACCAACTCTTAAGTCCTTTAGGATTATTTTTTTATTACATATATTTAGGCCTCAACTCTTATTTCAATAAATCTGGATTGATTCCAATCTGAACAGCTAAAAAATATACCCAATATTGGAATCAAATATTACTAGTTTTGGTTTCCTAAAAGTTAAATATTGGAATTATCTGCACTCCAAAATCACAGATATTGGATTCCAATATCATATATATTGGAATCCAGAATCACATATAGTGGAATCCAAAATCACATATAGTGGAATCCAAAATCACATATATTGAAATTTTCTGTACTCAAAAATCACATATACTGGAATCCAAAAATCTAAATATTGGAATATGAAATATGAAAAATAATAAATAAAACATGTTTCCATTATGTATGGGAAAGTGTCCACTAGGATTTAATTTTTCGTTTGTAATAAGGTTCTTATCAGTTTTAAAATTTAGTTAAGATTAAACTATGCAGTTGTTGGAAAAATTGTGTAATGATTTCAGGGAATCCAACATTGATTTGCAAAACCATAAACAAAACATGTTTTTGTTTTATATGGGCTAATAGCCGCTAGGATTTATTTTTTTCTTCGAAATAGGGTGCTTATTAGTTTTAAAATTTCATTAACATTAAACTATGCAGATCTTGTGAAAATCTTTTAATGATTTAATTGAAGCCGACATTGGTCTGCAAAACAATAAATCCATTATGTTTCTTTTTTATATGGGCTAGCGGCCGTTACACTTAATTTTTGTTTGGAAATAAGTTTCTTCTCATTTTTAAAATGTCCTAAAGATTAAAATATGAATATCTTTTAATGATTCCAGGGTATCCAACATTGATCTGCAAAACAATAAATATAACAATTTTCTATTTTATATGGGCTAGCCACCGCTAGGATTTAACTTCTGCTTTGGAATAAGGTTCTTATAAGTTTTGAAATGTCATTAACATTAAACTATGCATATCTTGGAATTTGTTTTTAATTATTTCATAGAAGCCAACATTGGTCTGCAACACAATAAAGTGGCCATGTTTCTTTTTTATATGGGCTAGCGACCGCTATGCTTATTTTTTGTTTGGGAATAATTTTCCTATAAATTTTAAAATTTCCTTAAGATTAAACTATGTAGATCTTGGGAAGATCATTTAATGATTCCAGGGAATCCTACATTGATATGCAAAACAATAAACATAACAATTTATTTTTTATACAAGCTAGCGACTACAAGGATTTAACTTCTACTTTGGAAAGGTTATTATTAGTTTTAAAATGTCATTGACATTAAACAATGAAGATCTTGGGAAAATATTTTAACTATTTCATGGAAGATGACATTGGTCTGCAAAACAATAAACCAACTAGAGAATTACTAAAGATATTCTAAATAAATTAGCAAAGTGTGATGATCCATCTTATGAGAATATAACTAAATGTTAAATCATTCCAGATATATTTTCATATTTAAATATAGATATCAAATTAACTGTAAAACCATTCCCTATATATTTAATCATTTAAATATGGATATGATATTAATTAAAATTAACTGTAAAACCGTCCCAAGTATCTTTTTGTATTTTTTGTGCTATTGAAACATAGGGAGAAGGCCCTGACCTGCAAACAAATTACATGAGGCTCTAGTACATGACATCAATGATTATCGAAGGAAACTCATAAAGTGAGAAGGCAAATTATTATGTAATTTTCATACAAAATTCATGGGCAAAGATCTGTAAGCATTTTGACATCCACATACCTATTTTTTTTCCTAAATACAAAATATAAATTCTCAGGAATTATATGCCTTATAATATAAGCAACTTAAAACCTTATGTAACCAGTCTCAAAAACTTGCATATATCTTCTGAGATAGGACACATACCAAACCACCTATTCCATTCTCTCACCTGATAACATCTCAACAATACTTTCCACATCCAAATTTTCCATGATTCGTTTAGAATAATAAGATGACTCCATGTAGCATTAATGAATTACTACCTTGGCACGCACCTAAAGCACCACCCCCTTATTCTATGCTAAATCTTCTAGCCCACAAAAAACAACATGCATATGTCTAGCCGGAGTGTGGATATGAAACTACATGATAACTAGGCACTCCTCCAATCCTTCATGTTCCATGTGCAGAATAAACTGAAAAAAATAATTAGATAAGATATTAGCCAAAAAAATTCCTTGGGCCATATCAAACACATTCCTTCTACCAATCGATTGATTTCGGTCAATCATTTGTTTCCTCATGATTTCACATATGTCTGTCTCTTCATCCTCTTTGAATCTTTCTGCAATAAAAAAATCTCTAAACAACCCCTCATGGTGACATTCATAATTTTACCATCTACCCAAGAAGAGAAGGAATCTCCAACCGATTATCCAGTTAAGGCCCTTTTCCTTTTACGGCTTGGACCAGGGTTCGATCCATCCATATTCATCATGCTGTCACTATGAAAACCACCTGTTGGAGCTCCCAAGTCCCTATCACTTAAACTTTTCCAAATTAGACTTACAGAGGTGATAAAATATCCCTACCAAGCACTACTTATAACACCCCTCCATAATTCACCTCGCACGCATGTAAAGGACCAAGCTAAAACCCGGATTCTAAGAGAATATATACCCTCACGAGAACATTAACATCCCATTAATAGTTATAAATTTGTGATGACATTCATCATGAGACCCTTGCATCACCTTCCACCATCCATGCATCCCTCGAAATAAAGGACATGAAATCACTAGATATATTTTCCTCCCACACCTGACTATTTAAATGACAATTAAAATTCTCCTTACTCACCTTATTAGGAGGATATATTTTTGTATTTAAATATAGATATGAAATAAATTAAAACTCCTTTTCTAAATGTAGAATTATGGTAAATCCTTTTAAGAATTATTTGAATTTCATTTTAAAACTATTCATCACGTTGGGATTCCAAATTCACAAAATAAATCATAGAAAAATAAAATGGTTTACATGATACATATGAACACACTGATTATTGAGGTAGTTGAGAATTTTTCAATTCCTCAAATTCCTTAAACTGATGTGAACAATTTATACCGTAGATAGTTTAAAGTGGAGTGGATTATATGACTTTAAAAAATAGAAATAAGAGAGTTAAAACTTAACAGTTGCTAGGTAATGTCCATGTAGCTTATCTAGGTAAATTAACATTAATGAAATTAGAATTCACTAAAATAAAAATATTTTGTACACTTTTTTATATATTAGCATATATATTTTCATTTAAATCCTTTATTGTATTATAACATTACTAAATATAGTCACACATACTATACATAATAACATTATTAAGATAGTCACACACATTACACAAAAATTTGTTCTCAACTAAATTTAGGGATAAATTACATAATTTTCATTTTTAGATATTTAAACACTTTTGACCAGAGTTACGAACCAAAGCGTTGATGGGTCCCCACCCTAAAAGTATTGAAAAATTTGATCGATGAAGTGATACATAAAAAACCAAAAACTAGTACGAAAGATGGTAAATAAAGAGCCTAAATGTAACATGAATAACTGGGATTACAAAAACATAGAGCCGAGATGATGCTAAAAATGATTGAGAAACATGTTGGGATTCCTGGAACCTCAATAATCGATACGTTTGATCATGATGAAATCTTCCTGTGTGAATATAAAATCAAAGCTACTAACCTCCAAGCCATATCATTTCATTACATTTTTCCATTCTTAGCGATGTCCACAAGACAATAAACAAGAAATCTCTAAAATAATGACCTGTAAAACAATAAACAATTTTTTTTCTTATACTAGCTAGCATCCACTAGGATTTATTTTTTCTTTGGAATAAGGTTTTTATAATTTTTAAAATTTCATTAAAATTAACATATGAAGATCTATAAAAAATAATTTTATTATTTTAGGAAAGCCAACATGGATATACAAATAAATAAACATAACATGTTTCTATTTTATAGGGTCTAACAAATGTTAGGGTTGTTTTTTATTTGGAATAAGGTTAGTATCATTTTCAAAATGTCGTTAAGATTAAACCATGAAGAACTGAAAAAAAATTGTTTTATGATTTCGAGGAAGCCAACATTAATTTACAAAATACATAAACAATATATGTTTCTATTTTATACGTGCTAGTGACTGTTAGGCTTAATTTTTGATTTGGAATAAGGTTCTTATTAGTTTAAAAATGTATTTAATATTAAACTATGTAGATCTATGAAAACATATTTTTTATCAATCCATGATTCACGATCATCAGCTTTCCCTTAGAATTTTTTTTTGTTGCAAAAAAAATAATCAAAAAAATGATTGTGCACTGAGAATCTTTAAGAAATTTAAGGTAGTTATTTTATTCCATATAAATGCGCAATACATTTTTGCATTTGAAATAAAAGTATATAATTCAAATGTCAATGATCTATAAAGGTTCTTATGTTCTCCCGCATGTTTCAACCATGTACATAATTTATTGTAAATTTTTGAATCAATTTTATAGTTTCCATGAAATATTCATTATACTAGGGTTTTGAGAGTAATTTCTTCTTTGAATTCGTTTCATTAGAATCTCGCATCATCGATCAAAATTATATTGTTCTCACTGTATACATTACAAAAATTTCTACTAGCTATGGACTGGAATTTCTTTTAAGCTTACATTGGTGGTATCCCGAATGAACCTAAAGTGGGTATCTCACAGCCAACTAATTTTTTAATGAACATGTACTTCACCATTGTTGAATCCATAAATGAAGATTATAATGGAACGCAAAAATATTTTGATGGAGTACTTATCAATTCAACACTAAATTATCGTTCAAAGTATTCAGTATTGTGGGATGTAAAATCTGGAACCATATTACAAGGTATTTTGTCACCAATACTATAAATTCCAAACACCAAGCCTTCAACTCCCAAAACTATTCATTTGTGAGGCTTCACAATTGGATCTATAAAAATAACTCAGAATTAATGTAAGCTTCCAAAAGTGATAAAAAAATAGGTCAACATATTATTGTGATAATATTTTATTTGGGTAATTCACACAAACTTATAAAACTTTAATATCAACTTAATCACAATGAAGATATAAATACTGCGAACTATTAAATTGGTAATCTCAACATATAAAATAAAGAGTGACCAGATGAATGTTGAATAAATATCATTGTAATTTTTTTTTGAAATAATTTATAGTTATATAATTTTTGTTTGCTATAAATTTTCAATGCCTTCTACAACACTAAAACCCTGAGACAATTTCTTTGATATGTTTTTGTACAAATTGGTCATTAACCACATAATTGTGAAACAATTTTCTCCATTGGCTTTTCTCCCCACCATAAATTTTCTCGACGGTTTAACTTTTGGCCTATTGTAATACAAAATGTTTCTTTTGGGAAGAAAAAAATATCCTCTCTACTCTAAATATTTTGGAGATCTTATATTATAATTTCATTTTCTACACAAAAATGTTTTTTACCCCAAAAACTAACTAGTTTCAATTCAACTACTAGTTTTTTTTCAAATCCCTTATTATATTTTAAACTTTGGTGGAAGAGAGATATCTAGACAAAAATCTCACTTCATATTTTACTTATAGTAGTGTTATCACAAAAAAGTAGCACCCTGAGATTTGGAAATGTAGATCTCTACTTTTTGCTAACATGGTTACCACCTCTCAAGCTATGGGACTTGCATGCTTGAGGTGGACCTCTAGATAAGGTCAAATTCCTCTTCTTAAACCTACTACTACAAATACTCCTAATGCAAGAAACAATCCTATCTATTCCTAATATATGAATTCCAAGGAGATAGGGAGAAGGAGGAAGGGTGAAAAGAATAAATCTTATAGTATGAAGGTGATATCACTAGAAAAAGGGAGGTTCTGGACAAGGTTGATGCCTAAAAATAGAGAGAGGTGAGCATGGAGAGGATGGACATGCATCAAAGACCAAGATAATACACATATCACACCATTTTCAAGTTAGCACAGCCATATTTAAGCATGCAATGAGAAAAAAAAATGCACATTCACCTATAAGTATGAGGAAAGGAAAGAAAAGACAATAAAAATAGTGTAAGGGCAGAGAATTAAGCACAAACACAAGTTTTTATTGCTGCATGAGTATGGACAATACATATTTTAGTAGAGAAAGGAACGATTCATCACTGTACATCTTACAAATGGGAGGATTGAGCTCCAAAATATTCTTGTAAAGAATAAGTGAGGAAAATACCAAAAAAAATGTCCAACAACCCTTACAAATGATGCCCCCTTTACAATTTTTAGAAATTTTGTGAGAAGAGAGAGAAACTTTACAGACCTAAATGCATGCCTCCATTTCCCAAAAAATCAACAACTGAATGTGAAGGGAGCATGGGTGACCTGCATGACCCATATCTCTCATAACCTTTCTTGAAGCTAAAGGAATTGTCCTCCATGCCTCATTAATGGAGGTGGATAGTTGTTACTGTGAATGGGAGTGTAGAATAAGTAATGCCATTTTATGACCATTTTCTTAATTAAAACTGAAATCTAAAGTTTTTTACACATATAGGGCTCCGAGACCTTTCCAGAAAGTCCAAGTTTGCACAAAATGAAGCTCCCAGCTAAAAGTTATGAAATTTTGAAGTTTCACAGTTCTACGGTAAACATGGGGGCCATCACTTCCACTTCTCTTTATCTATGGGAAAATGACCCCAAATTACTTCCCCTAGTCATTGGACTTCTCTAACTACTTTACTTATTTTAAGGTAATTAAATTAGTTCCCTTCTCCGTATTAATTTACTTTTGCATTGGCCATTTCTATGGGAAATATGGTGTGCATGACTTGTCTTGGGTGGCAAGCCAGCTTGCCACCCAACTCACAATCAACTCAATTTATGGCTCACTTTACAACTAATCTCATATTAAATTGTCACCCTTTGTGTCTACCTGTGCTTGTATTTATTGAGGCCCCCCCTTTCTTAAAACATTGGAACCACATTGATCGATTTGCATTACCTCCAACTTGGTGCTTTGTCCATTCAATGTGGCATTTTGCATTGCTTTTTCTTATATTTAAGTCCATTTGCATTGTGATACTTTACACCATGAAAAATGTTTTTTCTTGTTAGCTCACTTACCGAGTTCCCCTTTGTTGCGTTTCTAATTTCTTTTTCTTGAATTACGGTGTTCGTGCAATGCAATACTTAGCTCACCGGTTCTCTACAACTTCTCATTGGCTTGATATACCCTTTTATTGTGGTGATTTGATATGATTTTTCTTTTCTTAACTCAGTGCACATGTAATAATTGAGTCATTTCCTCCCTTCAACGTCACATAACTCACTTGTTCATCACCTATCTATGTCGTCATTCGACTTGCTATTGCTTCAAATGCAGCTCCCCCTTTCTGTGGTGATTAGATTTGATTTTTCTTTTCTAAATCCTTCACTTGGAGTTGAAGTTTTGGCCCTAAATTCACTGCAATGCAAGACATATGGCAATTTGACTATACCAGCTTGGCCCTAGCTCATGGCCCCAACTCCCCTCTACTCACCTGTAAAAAACCTCCACACTAATCACCTCATTCGTCGGTGAGTTGACTAGATTCTTGGTGGGCTCACCTTTCACTACCCACCATGAGCTCTCAACCTTTGAACTCATTAGTTAGCTTGATGAACTGAGATCGGTCTTGACCATGCCTTAACTCTTCCTCTAGCTCTCACCATGGTCGAGCCTAGCTCAAACTTTGTACTTAGCACATTTGGGCTTCCCTTCTAGATGAGCTTGCTTGTGATGCCGACCAATCAAATCAGTTGAGCCACACTTCTTTCCCCATGTCTCATTCTCCCATATGTCTTGCAATAACTTTAACTCTCTCGGGCCTCTTTTCTTCTACCCATCTCACTTGTGGGTTCGATTTATTCCTAAAAGTTATCATTTTCCTTTGCAAGCTCAGTGATCCATCGCCCAATGATTGCTTGAATGGTTGAACTCGAGGAGCTTGAGCCTAACTCCCTTTTCTCTGAAATTTGAGCCCTACTTAACTTTCCATGCTGATTTCAGCCAACTCACCATGTTGACTCACTATGTGGGCTCGCTCACAACTCTCTGATCAAAATGGGCCCTAGTGCCTCCCCATTGTGCCTAGCTCATATCGAGCCTTCCTCTCATGCTTGAATTTGTGTTCCATAGCTGATTCATCCCATTCACTCAACCTCACCTCAATGATCACCTCATCGAGCCCTCCTATATGTGTTACTAAACATTCATCATGGCTCACCAAATTAACTCAGTGATCCCTCCACCACTAACCCTCTACTGCATAGACACTTAGCTCAATGAGCTACTCAGAGATCTCACCTCCATCTTTTCCCATTTATATTGACAGAGCTCCCTGTTAAATCACCCAACAATTTGATGAGCTGGTTGGATCCTGGCTATATTTCGAGCCTGTAACCAAAATTCCAATCGATTTTACATTTTTGGCTATTTTTTTAGACTAAAGGAATCAAGAAAGTTACAGTGGGTTGTTAGAAGGTAAATTTTAGAAATCTTTCCCATTTTTTCCTATCATGCCCTCATGTAGACCACCACTGGAGCTTGCTCCTCTTTTCCTACTGATCTCTTATGTTTGAAACCTAGAAGAGGAAAACATCCTCTTATGACCTCAATATTCTAAAAATCACTTAAATTACTCCTGTATCATAGGGAATTTCATGTAACTCAGGTGAATTCTCTTTGTGGCCTGACAAGTGCTCAAGACATGGTTACCTAGTTCTCCATTTCACCATATGGGTGAAAATGGATAACAAGTAGTTTTAAAAATTCCTTGAGGCCACCTTGCAAGATGATAGTCTCATTACTGAACTTGATTTAAATCTTCTTCTGGGATTGGGTTTCTCATAAAGCAGACCGTCCAAATCTAAAATAATTAAATAATCCTTTTGGCCAACTGCATAAAAGTTTTTTTTCTCAATTGTTGATAATTTAATATTAACCAATTAAAGTAATCAAAATTTCAGTAGGTTAACACTTACTGATTGATGACACACCAGTCCAATCTGGTGTAGGCTCTTAGGACTACCCTTATAATTTTGGGATGATAAGATTTTCTTAAATGTTGCTAAATCTCTTGGATCTCTGATTGGGCTTGATGGTCCTACGAGGAACAGATCCATACTATATTTTGCTAGATTTTGTATCTCTTCTATAATGGAGCAGGAGTTACTGGAACACATCATTCTACAATCTAAGTATGGCATTTGGCATCAAAAGATTGAATACAAAACCTTTCAATTGCGATGTAAGAAATGTCATTGAATAGGACATTTTAGCAGTACGTGTCCTAACAAAGAGATCTCTTAAGAGGAAAAAAAGGGAAAAATTGATAATCCTATTGAATAATTTGTTAAGATACAGGAAGCTAGGTTGGAGAAATAAGGATACATGAAAAAATAAAGATCAAGCACAAAGGGAAGGGATATCCCTTAACCAACTAGAGATGAAATATAAGAAAGTAAAAAAGGGATTTAGAATTCCAATTAGAAAACCACTGATTTTTAGGAAGCTCTGGCATCATAAAACCCCAGCGACAGGAGCATATGAAGTTCACCAAAACTCAAAAGAATATTTAGATATACAGACTTCAGTAAAGGTGATTCTAGAGGTTGATGAGTAAACTGAGACAATTAAAGTGAATCTTCTCTATGAGGTAGCTCAGAATGGACTTTGGGATAAGAATAAGGACACTAGTGTTGTGCCAGGGACAAAAGCAACTGATAAAGTTAATCTTGATCCATTGTACATCATTGAGGAAGATATAAATGAGGATAAATAAAATGCATAATCAGAAGCCTCAATGAAGAAAATCTCTCCTTTGATTAAAAAATTTTCACCTAAAAGTGGGAACCCCCTACCCAGTAACAAATCAGCAACTTTACAAATCTTTGACAATAAGTAGGGAAAGAAAGAGGAGGGGGAAGTAACACCAATTAAATAAAATATGTTGTTTGATGGAGATCTAGAATTGACTATTGATTTTTTAGAGGTTAACTCTAAAAAAAAGAAAATATTGAAGGGATTTGAGAAGATCCCATATTCACTTTATAATGAAAAAATAAATAAAATTGATATCTAGGGAGCTTCAATTCTCCTTTAAATCTAGGGGAGAAATAAGACGGAAACCCTTTTTTCTTCACTAGCATGGATGGCTTTCCTGATTTCATTGCTGATTTAAATCGCATGGATTTGGATCTTCATGGCAATCATTTTACCTGGAAAAACAGAAGGTTTGGTATAGATATGATTCAAGTTAGACTATATAGAGCTCTTATCTCTCCTAGTTTGATTCTACACCAAGACATTCATCTCACCTCTTTGCCCAAAATAGGATCTAATCACAATCCGATAGCTTTAATTTTTTTCAATTGGGCTAAACCCACCAGGAGCTCCTTCAAATTCAAAAAGATGTGGATGGAGCATGATGAAATCTTTGATAAGATTAAGGAATGGTGGAATTGGGTTGGTGAGGGAACTACTCAATTTAGACTTATTCAGAAGCTTACAAAAGTCAAAAAACAAGTTAAAATTTAGAGTAAAGAAATCTTTGGGAATGTTTTTGTGAGAAAAAAGGAATTAAAACAGAAACTCCAAGATTTGGAAACCAAAATAAATTCAAAGAGGAGGTATTTGGAGGATAATTTAGTGGAAAAAAATATTATTTCAGAGCTACACACGGTTTTTATCAGGGAAGAATCCTTATGGATACTTAAATCTAGGGCAATCTGGTTGAAAGAGGGTGACAGAAATAAAAAATTCTTCCATCTAACCACTTTGAAGCATAGATCCTATAATAGGATTGCAGAAGTTTCTAAAGGAAACAACATCATCTTAAAATTTCCTCAGATCATCAAGGATGAAACTCTTAGATTCTATAAAAAATTGCTCAATGAGAAGAGTGCTACTAATGATGTGGCTACCTCTTTTCTGTTAGAGGCTATTCCACAAGAAAAAATTGAGAAGAAGATATTTAAAGACATTACCAAATTTTTCACTTCAGAGGAGATTCAAAAAACTATTTTCACTCTTGAAGGAGATAAGGCTCTAGGACTTGACGGCTTCTCTGCCAATTTTTTTCAAAACTTTTGGAAAACTTGTTCAGATGATCTCCTAAGGGATTTAAATGAATTTTTTTAGAACTAGTGATTTACTTAAAGAGCTAAATAATACTCACATTGTGCTTTCTCTAAAAAAATGGCCACTAAAAATTTCAAAAATTTCCGGCCCATTAGCCTAGTTAATGTTGTTTATATAATTTATACTAAGATTATTACTACCAGACTTTAGTTCATTTTTAATGATTTAATGTCAAAACAACAGAGTGGGTTTATCAGAGGAAGGATAATTCAAGATAGTGAGATCATGGTGCATGAGATTATACATTATATGGATAATAATAAAAAAGAAAGCATGGTCCTTAAACTTGACATGAATAAAGCCTTTGATAAGGTCTTCTGGTCTTTTCTTGACAAGGTTCTGGCCAAATTTGGTTTTCTCAACAAACTCAGAAGAATTATCAAGGCTTGCATTTCTACTGCTAGATTCTCTATGGTGGTTAATGGTGAGACAATGGGATTCTTTACCAATAGTAGGGGTTTAAGAAAGGGGTATCCTATATCCCCTTTTCTCTTCATTATTATGGTGGATAGCCTCAGTCGAACAATTGACAAAGTAGTTAAATATGGTCTTCTTAAAGGTACTAAACCTACTTCTACAAATCAAATGGCTTCTCATCAGCAATTTTTAGATGATACAATCCTGATTTTAGTGGACTCTATCCTAGAAGCTAAGGCAATCAAGGCCATTCTATAATTTTATCAGTCTGCTTCTGGGAAAGAGATCAACTTTGATAAAAGCTCAATTTTCTTTTTCAACACTCCTATGGAAAGACAACATAGAATTGCTAAAATAATGGGGTGTAAAATCAATTCACTTCCCATTACTTATTTGGGGCTCCCCCTTGGTACTAAAAAAGTCTCAATCAAAGTCTGGAATGATCTACTGGAAAGATTCCAAAAGAAAATGGATGGATGGAAAGGGGCCATTCTTTCCAGTGCTGATAAATGTCTGCTTATCAAAAGCACTCTTCAAAATATACCTATCTACATTACGTCTCTATATAATATTCCTTCTACCTTCAGAGAGAAAATTGAAAGGATTCAGAAGCAATTTTTATGGAAGGGAATGGAGGAAAAATTCAAATATCACCTATTTTCTTGGGATCAAGTGTGCACTCCTAAAAGAATTGGGGGGCTAGGCATAAAAGATCTCAGAAAAATGAATATGGCCTTAATTGCAAAAATGAACTGGAGAATGCTCTCGGAGGAACAACCATGGATTGATCTAATTAAGGCCAACTATCTTGATCAACAAAAATCTTTCTCTTTCCTTCATGATGAACAACTTCCCCAAGGTTCCATTTTCTGGAATAACTTAATTCAAGTCAGGAATTACATCAAGCAAGGATGCAGATGGAAAGTGGGAAATGGTATAGACATCAATTTTGGGGGGGATAATTGGTCCAATTTTAGCCTCAATGACATATTTGGTGCAGTCAAAGATAGTCTTGAACATAAATATGGTGCTAAGGTCATTGATTACATGGAAATTGAAGACATGGAAACAAATCTCAGTGGATAGGAATGAATTGAACTCCATGAAGTCCTCTCTACAAGAAAAACTGGATCTCATTCCTTTGAGTCAATTAGAAGTCAAGGATGAAATTGTTAGGTACAATTCTAGAGATGGATATTACATGGTTAAATCTGGTTATAACTCTTATTTTGAAAATATCCAGAGTGAGTTTAATTGGAGCAAAATTTGGATGACTGAAAAGCCCTAAAATTAATTTTTTCTTTTGGCTTGTTCTAAGAGGTAGAAATCTTACTAATGAAAACCTAATGAAGTAAGGATTCATAATGCTAAATAGATGTCACCTTTGCAAAAAAGAGTCCGAGGATATTAAGAACCTTTTTGTCCACTGTGAGTATGCTTCAATGATCTGGAGCTATACCTTTTCTAAGTTAAATTTTTTTTGGACTGTGCCAAAGGATTTCATCTAGTTTTGGAGACAATGGAATCCTCCTTTTAAGCACTGTGTTGTGAGAAGAATTTAGAAATTGTTCATGCCCCATATTATCTGGAGGATCTGGAAAGATAGAAATGAAATCATTTTAAGAAACAATTAACATCATTGCAAGATTATATTTGTTAATATTGTTCATGCTATTAAAGAAAATATTGAGAGATTCAAACCTCCCAAGAATAAGAAATATCCTGAGAATGAAGAATATATTCTCTCCAACTGGAAGATTGGAGCTGCAAATATGTAGATTAGGAATACTTGAAAAATTGATAGGTCTTTGATTCATTAGATCCCTCCTAAGATTAAATGGCACAAACTAAACTTTGATGTTACCTCCAAGGGTAATCCTGGGATTGCTGTAGGGGGAGGTGTAATTCGTGATCATAAAGGCTACTTAGTTTATGCATATGCTGGAAAAATGGGGATTCAGAAAAATCATTATGCAAAAGCCCTTGCTACTCTATGGGGGCTAAGGGTTGCTAAATATTATAACATATAACACATAATTTTGGAAGGAGATTCACTAAAAATTATCAATCACCTAAATCAGCTTTCTCCTCCTAGCTAGACTATTAAGGACTTTATTATGGAATCCATAAATATTTTTCAAAATTTCAAGAATATCATCATTAGGGATACTTATAGGGAGGGGAATAAGGTTGTGGATACCTTGGAAAATTTTGGCATCAATAATATTCTAACCATTTCGGATAATGAAAATTACATCCCAAAGGAGGTACATAATAACATTAATGCAGAAAAATATGGGCAATCATGTATGGAGTAGGAAATATAATGAAATGGCATGGGATTTAGCGGGTGAAAAATATCACACATATGATAAATATCATCCTAACTACGTCCATATTACTACCCATGATCCTCTAAAAGGTGGATGGGTTCTTGAAAACGGGGATAAACCTAAAGAAAATAATGATTCAAACAAGGGTTTTGAGCAGAAAAATTGCAAGACTAGCAAGGAGAAGGAGATGGGAGGTGTCCCATACCAACTAGAGCCCTGTATTGATCCAACTTGTAAGAACAACGAGGAGTTATGGAACCTCCTTTAGAAGGGAGGCATTTCCAATTTCCTAGAATGCATTTAGGGGCATAACCAAAATATTTCGGTTCATCTCATAATGGACTTGAAGGAAAGAAAGGTGGAGTATGGTGGTCACCAAGTTATTATAAATGAAGAATTGATAGCTAAGGAAATAGACCTCAAGTTGGAGGGATATCATTTTTTCAACAAAAGGATTTATAGGACCGCCGAGGCTAAGAAATTCTCTAAAGATAGTGAGGAACTCAAATTTGTTTCTGTGGGTGTTAGGGTAAGTTCTATCTCCAAGCCTTTTGATGAGGTTGTAAAAATGATGGTTAGGTACATTTCTCTAGAAGGGTGCTACAAAATTGTCCCTATCAAGCACCTAGTCTTTCTTAACCACTTTAGAAGATAATTTACAGTTTGCTTCCCATATTACCTGTTAAATTCCCTTCAGTGCTCCATTTTAGAATTCCATAAGCACTCTCGTGCCATCCCTCTTCACTAGGGCCTTATCTTTCTACTTCATAACCTCTGTGTCTCCAAGTTCCCCAGTTTCCCACCCTCTCCAATGATCCACACATCCCTACCTCCACTTCTCCCACTTCCATCTTGAACACCTCTTCTAAACCCAAGACTAAGAACCAAAAATTTCCCAAAATTGACATCGCTCACTCTTCCCAAGTTATTAGAAGCACAAAAGAGCTGGAAGTTGCACATAATTTGCTGCATATTAGTAATGTTGGCTAGGATACGGACCTGCAACAAGAGGGGAATAATATTCCTCATAGGTTGGAATCTCTAGAGAAAGAGATGACAAAGTTAATGAAGGACCTGCAACACATGGACAAGAAGAAGGGAAAAAGAAAGATTAATGATGATACTGCTAATGGGAATGATCAGATTGCTGACATTTACAAGATATTGAACTCTTTGGACAACAAATTGGGGAGAGCCAAAGACAGAAATGATCATAACATGGTTATCTTCAATGTCATTAGTGACTTCATGGAAAAACATGTTCGAAGCATTACCATGCTTAGCGGGGTCCCTGACACTATCTAGGGGACTGAAAATGAGAGAAGTATGATCATATCAAAGATGAATGCAAGTGACCTCACACAAATCACCACTTTGGCATTGTTCACTTAGCTAGAAATAATCAAATCTAGGATCGACAGAGCTTCCAAGAAGTAATCTCCCTCGGGCTGGAGGGTCTCATTCTAGTTGCTACTATATTTTAGTCTTTTTGTTGTTTTTCTATTGTCTTGTTGAAGTTTGTACTCTATTTTGTTTTATAATAGCAACTATCTTTTTGTTACTGTTGGACATAATGCTTTATCTAGATTTTTATCCTCTTTTTTTCCCTCTATAGCTCTATTTGGCTGGTGAGTCCTTATTGTAACAGGGTATAGTCCTTTCAAAACTATTTACCAATAATAAAAAACACTTACTGATTGAGATTCTGATTGGGATTTCCTCGCACTCCCCCTCTGTAGGTTTTTTTGATGCACGTAATATTTAAAAAAACATTAATCAATTCTAAATAAATTTATGTTGAAGTAAATAAATATGTGATACAACTTGCTTTTATATAATGTTCTACTCTTTGTTAGACAATATTCCATAGATATAGTTGTATACTAGAGACCATTAGGCTAAGCCATTAATGAATGGAATTTGATTGGGTTGACAATATTTGATGGGCTTAGTGACCACTCATGGCCAACTACATAGAATTAATAGCTTTTTAAATTCTTTGCAATATAATGTTAACTGATTAAAAAAATTAATCAATTGGGAATAAATATCATGTTGATGTAATTACATTCTTTATATAAATTACTTCTATATAATGCATTACCCTTTGTTGGACAATACATCATATCTATATATGTATATTAGAAAATACTAGACCAAGGCACTACTACCTCTACTATGGTTGGAATGACATTATTTTATGAGATTAGCTGTCGTAAATGGCCAATTACACTGAAGTAAGTTTTTTTCAACACTTATTGATTTAATATTAACCAATTTAAAAAAAATTCTCAATTCAAAATAAATCAATTTAATAGATGTATGTTAGCAGCCGTTATGCTTATACATAAAATAAATAAACCATTTCATTTTAGGTTCCTTTTATTATGTGGGGCTTATAAATGATTTTGTTTATAATTACAAACAACTAACATACTAGTTTCTGTCTATGAATTTGTACGTGACCTGCTAAAAACCTCCCCATTTGGCATCAAAACAATTTTTTTATGAAGTTTTAATTAATATATGTAAATAATGACAATTGAAAACTTATTGTAGTGATAAATTTATAAAATGATTAAATGGCACTCACCTTTTATAGATTCATAATTTGTATGGTCAACGACATATGGCGTAATGAGTTGAACGAGTTGCAACATGTTAAGAATGACATTGTCTCCTTTGTTTGTATGTGGGGAGGAAGAGACGGTGTCTTCCTCTTTTGCATGGTTATCTGCATAAATATTGTATGTATTAGTTAAAAGGAATTAAACTAATACAATTATTCAATGTGATCTTAATCAACGTACCTTTTTTCAAATGAGAATAGTAATGTTTTAAGAACATTTCTTGATCATGTGATTCAACAATAAAAACTATAGATAAACCTGAGTCAACCAAATAATGCAATGAAACACCACCACCATAAAGCACTATAATCAGAGAATTTTAGGAAGTGATTCAATTGAACATATGAAACCAAAGCTCATAAGATATCTTGTAAAGAAAAGGATGTGTCTTTCATCGTAGGATGATATCTCTTGTAGTCACAAATTGTTGCAAAAGTTGGTCCATCCAATACATGACGATATCATATTTATCCCTATTGTCAACATCACAATCATGCACATCATTATTTTGTACATAAGACACAAGCTCTTAAATTTTCCATTCCTATCATAAAATTTGTAACAACATTTCACAACTGATTCCCCCTTGTTTTTAAATTTTTACATGTATTTCTTTATTGTCTCTCTTAACATTTTTGAATAAGAAATAGATAAAAGCACAATAATAATTTCTTTTAGCAGAATAGATCCACTAATTGTAAGTAGATCCATTATTGCATCATAAGATATTACATTAGACAAGTTACAAAAATATACAATCAAACATTATGCATTTAGTGGATTATTTAACATAATATATGATATTGTTTACTGGAGATGGAAGGGATATGGAATTTGACAGGTAAAATATTTAGTGTCTTCTATCCTTTTTGCAATTTATTCTTCCATTGAAATCATGTAATTTTATATAATTGTTTGAGTTGCTGTTAGGAGAACCTCTACCACTTCAACATCAATTTTTCTTTTTGTTGTTTTTTCACTTCCTCTAGAATCAGATTTTAGTTTTCCTTTATTCTCTTCTCCCAAGACTACACACAAATTACAGTTGTGAGATTCATGGAAATGAATTTTTTTCAATAATATTATTTTCAGTACATTCTGCCAATACAATATTACCTGGATATTTAATTTTCGAATATTTTAGATCTTTTCCTATCATTATTTTGTCATCTTTTACTCTTTGTAAGTAATATTCAAAAGTCTTTGTTATGATGCCTATTTCAATAGAGCCAATTAACCATACTTTCGTTGATTACATGTTATCTTCTAATGACGAAATCTCATCATCTGTCATTGCTCTTGCAGCCCTGAAGGAATTCGCTGTGAACCTTGGAAGTGAATTTGGATCAAAGTTAGGTTGGTTATCCTTAAAAGGAGAACAAGAAATCCCACCTGATTTAAATAAATCAAAGGTTGCTTTCCATTTTTTCCATATGTCCTCAGGTAACAATAAAAAATTCCATTTGTTAGAAAGACTCTTTTTATTAGCCCCTTTAATAATAACAAGACATTGCTTCTCGAAATGCTGTATTAAAAGAGGAAATAATATATTTACTTTTTGGATATTACAAAAATTAAATATTAAATTAAAATGCATTAAAATTAAGTTTCATTACCCTCCACTACTTTATCTTTATGTTTCCCACTCCAGGACTCCATGAAAATCCTAGGGGTCTCCAAATCATTGGAGTCTTATAGAGTACATCAATAAAATTTGATTCAATCTAATTTTTATTTACCTTGTTTTGTTGCTTGCAAATATCAATAATGGCTTCACTAGACACTTTTGAAGACATAATGTGAGCCTTCCTAAATTGGAACATAATATTTAATGAATTGTATTTTATTTCAACTATTTTTTTTGGGAAAAAATGGTATGTTGGTCATCAAGAATGTAGAACTGCACATCATCCCTTTTTAGGTCATTTGGATCGTCTAGTTGCACAAGTTCTTTTGTAGAATATAAAAAGGGAAGAAGAATTACATCCCTCTGTGTAGGAATAACATTAATAAACATTGAATGGAAAAGAAGGTCAACATTATCATCAGGCATAGGATGATATTGATATTCTAGAGGTGTTACATGGCACCTAGAAACTTCAACTAGAAAAACATCACCATTGAACAAAAATAATTTAAATTGTTTGGCGATTGAAGATTCTACTTTCTCAAATATACTGGTCACCTTTTAAAATAATAAAACTGATTTATTCATATTTCTAAGCCATTGTAACTTTGAAATAGTGTGATCTATCTCCAATTTAAATAAATAAGATTACCTTAGCATTGTAAATATATTTGCATGTGTTGGTGGAGAAACAATTTTGTTTCTATTCAAATAATGACAAATAGAAGAGGTATTATCGATTCTATACATTTTTTTTCAATACCAAATTCATGCCATTATGATTTTCAAGGGAATATTCACATACTATTTTATCTAATTATATGGACTTCCCCAAATTCTAACCATATTTGGAACAACAACGCGTCCTACTTTCTCTAAAATCCTCCATATCATGTTTCCTAAACAAGGAAACTTCCAACACCATATCGAGAATAAAACAATTTTTCATTTCAACCTTAATGCATTCAACCTGAATATAGAGTGTTCAATGATCAATAATTTATGATGTTATAACAATACCAAATTCATTGACAACATCAACATCAACAAAAAACCACATATCAACGTGATAATTTTTCGAGGAATTCATTTTTGTAAACCATTCATCATATCTCTTTTTCCAATCCTCTACTCCTTCAATGAAAGGAATTTGCATGAAAAAAGTGTGGCCAATGAAAGACATATTTCCTAAAAAAATGAATTAAACAAATAAATAATTCATAAGTGATTGGGAAGGATCATAACTATTTTTCAATTGTGTAATAACAAGGAGATGTTGTATCTCTATGTCATTTTTGTCATAGATTAAAATTCATAACCAATGGATATTTATAGCTTAGCGTTTTCTAGGAAAAATTTCAACATGATATAGAATATGAATGGAAAGGCAAAATACATTGTAGATTAATTTTCATAATTCAAGGCTTGCATAAACAACAATAATATGACTAACAGTCATTAATCAGAACTATTCCTAATCTTCGGTTAAAAAATTTTAATACATCTCATGCTCAATGGCCGATGGGCCTTGAATATCATGTCGGAATATGTGAATGTAATAATGAAAATCAGCGTAAGTTAGGTATTGTATTTTATGAAAGTGAACTAAAAATATGTGAAGAATTGACATTTCTTAGTTTGAAGACTATGTAAATAAGAGGATCTAGAACTATCACTGTTTTCATTAATACCACCTGTTATGATAAGGAAGGCCATTTGTTGAACACTAACATGCATGAGTTATCCACACATTGTCAACCAAATCCTTATTAACTCCCGTATTGGATGAATTAAAATGCCCTCATAACTCATTCATGATTTTTTATGAGGTTTTCTAAAGTATGGAGTGACTTCCTGTTGTAATTCATACCTCAGAAATTAAAATTTCAAAAGTTTAAATTGTAGTGTTTGCATTTAGGTCATTTAGATCATTTTCCTTGGTGGTAGTAAAATGATTTAGTCATGCCTATGGTAGAAGTACAAAATTCCTATGATAATAAACTAGGAGATCTTGCAAGATAAAATAGTGATGTGAAGAATCAACAATATCAAATTATTAGAAAAATTCCTACAGTCAAAAAGTATTCAGGCAAATCATTTCTATTAGTTTCCTTTCTTATGTAAAAACTAGTGTAAAGGGTTCCTATCTCAAATGGTCATTATTATGCACTACATACACTCGAGAGATACATAACCTTATGTAGTTCTCATAAAAAATATTGTGTATAAAACATAATCCACATTGTTTCTGACAAAGGAAAATTCTTGGCGACCGTTGTGTTCCATGAAATCCATTAGGTAGTAGCCTTTATATTTTTTTAGAATCAGTTTTAACTTTGAGAATAACAATCAGAAGGATGAAGCCATATGTATTTATCATAGAATATATTGTCATATTAAATAATTCAATTTGGTTCATATAAATGAAAAATATTACTGTCTACTAAGCTCCATTACTTATTGAAAGGACTGGTTTGATGCTTACTAGGTTTTACTATTTCAGGTTTTCGAAAATATTGACCTAATAAAAATTCACTATCTACCTTAGCGAAAAAGATAAGAGTTAGGCCATAGTAATAGAAGTACATAATTTAAACATAAAGATGTATCCTGATCATCTCAGCCCTTCATATTTCTAAAAATTACCTATTAAAGACAATAGTCCTAAACGATTTACTAAAAATCAAGGGCGAAGATGAACACAAATATTTCTCAAGAATAAATGCTCCGAGTCCACGAAAATAAATGCATATTTCATGTTTACCTATTATTTTTTGATGAGAAGGCTAGCGGCTGCTAACCTCTATATTGTTAAGGAATCCATTTTAACAATACAAAAAGTAATTTGGACAACTTTTTTGTCATTGTTTATAATTATATTATATTCGATGGACTATCCCTGGTAGAGCCAAGTCCTTGAATACATACCTTTTAAAATGCTAACAATTTATGTAGTTATCATTTGATATATTGTGCATAAACTTAATTCATATCTTTTCATATATAAAAAATGATTAGCAATTGATATGCATCATTAGTTAATTAAAAGAGAGGATTTTCTATTTCTAAATTCAATAATTTCTAGTAATAAACCTAGCCACATAACTAGGAAAGGTTAGATCATAGTAATAGAAGTACATCATTTAAACCTAAAGAAGTATCTTTTCTTTCTTTTCCTTGCATATTTTTTTCAAATCATTCTTCAAAGAAAATAGACCTAAACAATCTACCAAATTTATAAGGCAAAGGTGAACAAGATTCTCGCTTAGGGATAAATGAGGAAATTCTATTGCATTGATCTAATCTTGCTGATATACTATTATTTTATTTCCATTTATATGCTTTCTATTTTGAGGATCCTCAATTGTTTGTTTGATAAAATCAACAAAATTTTACTAACCTATCTCTTGCAAGTGTTTGACAAGATTTCTGCACTACTTGTTTCATATTAGTGAAAAACCAAGGAGAAATAAAGAAACCTCAAATTATGGGAGGGTTTAAGGAACCCCCTGATATGGATATGATGATATGGTATGGGAACACAAAGAATGGTCGTCCATGCAGTAGTACTAAACCCTCAAAACAAAGAAGGAATAAACACAAAAGGGGATTAATAAGAGAGATGGTGAGTTTCTTCAAAAAAGTCGAGCCCGAGAAGTGCAAGCACCCTCAAGAGGATGGCAACCCACATAGTGATAAAAAAGAGTGGTAATGTGATAATAGAAATAAAATGTTGATAACAAAAACTAAAATAAATATCTGATAAGATAAACTCCATAATACGATGAGTAAGGATGAAAGTAATAGAAAACAAGAACAAACCACAGAGGGTTGATGATGACCCGAGAGTAGAACAAATAGTGGGCAGAAAACTGAGAGCAGAACAAAGAGTCGGCGATGATATCAGAAGAAATATATAGAGGGAATACAAGGAACTGACCAAAATGTGGATTGATAGGCTATAACAAATAACAGGATGCAATAAGGATAAATAAAATGTCACAAGGATGAGCCAGATGTAAAGTAAACCAGATTGGATTACATGAAATGTGGATAGGATGGATTAAGGACAAGTTTGGGAAAAATTAAGGCTATGGGTCAATAGTGACTAGGTATAATCGATGGAGACCAAACCAGAGATGGGGTGATAACAAGGAAATATGATAAACTATTGGATCTATGAGTGATTAAAGCTAACTGGAGGCTAAGGTAGAGTTTGAAGAAAAACTTCAAGTACCTACAAAATAAAACAAGTGCATGCTTGAACCAAAGCTCCAAAATATTCTTCAAATCCAGGCTCTCAATGCACAAGGGAGAAAACAAATATATCTCAACTAATCTGAATGGATTCATAGATAAATCAGAAGGCACAACATTTGAAAAAGCACACAAAATTCTCAATATTTTTCAACCCTTTAGAAAGGGGGTATAGGTGTTGTTAAATAGCTTCGGTAAGGGTCGATGGAAATAACGGTCAATCACCAAAAACTAGAGTGAACATAATACCACTTAAAAGCTACAAGGAAAAATGAGGATGAGAATATATTTTCAAATGGTTAGTGGGCTATTTTTAGGTCTGCACATGTAAGGGGGTTTACATTGGTGTAAGGGAGGTGGAAGGAATCTTAAGAAGGGATAAGATTACTGGGGGAATCCTAGGGATAAATAATTGAAGGGTAGTAATGCAGAGTGGTGGGAATGCCATGGGTGATAATTAAATGAGTGTAGTTAGGATATATTTAGGATAATTAAATAATATGGATAAGGGGGATTAAAATGACGATAATAATAAACATGGTAAATAGATATGATAATGGTGAATAAAATGGGAATGGTATTCTTAAGATGGAAATGAGTGTGTTAAGTGAGGGTGGAAAGTGAACGCGGAACGAAGGCATGCAGAAGTGTCGAAAAAAATAGGTGTCTACGTTTTTCCCATTTTTGTTGAGACGATTTGCAATATCGAACTACGATATTAAAAAAAAAAACTGGTTGATGGGATTGATGTCAAAGAATAATTGGATAGGTTCTCCCCCTCAAAATAGGGATCGATGACAAATAAAATATTTGAATCGGTCACGAGTTTGAAAGAGATGAATAAGAAGGGTGGGTGGCGAAGAATGGGAAAAGTAAAGGCATGATGCCCCAAGAATTAAGGATTCAGGAAAAAATAATTAAAATATGGCAGTGATTGTAGGAGTCACTTCGGAAGGAAACAAAGGTCACGGTCTTCAGGGAGATAGTGGTAATGTCTGATGGACCTATGAGTTGACAAAAATCACTGCAAAATGGAGAGGAATCTAATGGGAAAACAATAAAATGGATGTAAGTGGTGGGAACTAATGGGTGATAGGCACACATCAAAATTATGCGCAACCAAATGTAAAAATAATACAAAATCCTTCATACATGAGGAATCAGTGAAGAATATGCATCCAAATAGGACAAGGATCATGATGAAAATAATGGTGCCCCAACAAAGGACACCCATATGGCCAAAAAGGTGAGATATGATTCACCAGGAGGGAACATAAAGATGGCCAAAAAAGTGGAATTAATATGGGATAGATTGGATAAGATTGGATGAAGTAGATGAGGCATGGTAAAGTGATTGATGAGATAGTAAATTGGATGAGATGAGATAATGGATATTGATCAAACTAGATGGATAAGATAAGATAGATTTATAAGACTAGATAATATGTCAGATTGGATGACATAATATAAGTCACACATAGAAGAAATGATGGATCATATGATGATGTAAAATTGATGTTAGAATAGTAGATAGGGAATGGAAGATAAAGGCTTAGATTAGATAAATAAAAAATAACATGACTCGATAGTTGGTGACCAAAGGGTACAAATACTATGTCATAGAAAGGAACATGTGAGGAAACAATGCCTCCAAATTTTTTGGAGGTAAAAAAGAAAGGGACCCAAGTAACCCAATGCACATACGACTATAACAAGTGATACCACATAACCAATGATAGTTAGTTATATTAGAATATCATGAGGAAGATATGGATGAAATAAAATCAATAACCTAATGACCACATGATAAAGGGATTTAAAATGTAACTTGTACATGAGAAGATGTTTCTCCATAAGTGGATTTCCCTAAGTCTATGCCCTATCTCTAGGTAGGGGGAAAAGAGATAAAAATGATTAATGCAGGAAATTTTCTATAGATGCTACTAGAAGGTTGATCGATGCAGAAAGCCTTTGATACCATGATACAAGAGAGTATCCATCCTTCAAGAGTATGGTCTAATATATACATTAATGATTTTGACGGGAAGAATAATATACATGATAAACTTCCTTCGAGGAATCACTCTATTTATTTGACTTCATTTATCTTCTTATCTCTCTATTTTTTTTGACATGAATAGTTTTCCTTTGAGGGAGCAAATTGTTTTTTATAACATTGAATTTTGATAGGATCACCCATAAACTTACACTTTCATATGGGGAAGAGCTGGGAATAGCTAGGTAAATTAACTAAGAGGGGATAATGGGTACATAAGTGACAACTTTAGGACCCTTAGCATGGATCCAAGAGGTAAACAAGAGGGTGATGAATGTAGTGATTACGGAGTTCTCACCAAAAGAGGGAGAACCTATCTATAAGGAAAATTCCATGGATAGAGCCATGGAGCCCATATTTAAGGTCATGAATAGGAAGGTGATGGTGAACCAAATTATTATAGATCATTACTGATAGATGGAAGAGGGATGAAGATGGAAGGATGGTATAAAAATATGACTAAGTGTTCATTGGTAGATAGGCTATGAGTAGAATGGCTACACATGAAATGCATTAAGAGGCCCCATTTTCACTTTACCATCAATGGAGGCCAAATGATAGGCTCTTAACCCATACTTATGTGTGATATTGTATGGTCTAATTCAGTTAAGGGTGCAATTTCCATGTTGGCTCCTCTCTAGAGTAGTGACGTTCTGATTTAAGGATAAGGTCACTGATTTTGAAGTCGTGATGAGATGGGATACAATGAGGTAGATGAGTGAGGATAAAATCTATGTGCTACCCTTGAGGAAGAAGATAAAATGTGTGTCCCTAACAAGACAAAAGATGGCCACAGATGTAGACTTAGGATGAGATAATAGATGTAATAAGATTGTATGAAACAAATGCAATATTAAGAGGTAAAATATATGCGATACCCTTCAAAAGTGAGGGGGTGAGGAAAAATTATGTGTCCTAGCAAGATGAAAAAAATGGCCACAAAAGTGGACTTAAGATGAGAAACTAATACGCCAAGAGAGGAAAAACCATGGCCACAAATTTGGACTTAGCATGTGATGGGATGATAGATAAATTGGTTGGCTAAGATAAGACACCAAAGTGGATAAGATTAGATGAGATGGGTACGATAAGACTGGGTTAGGTGAATAATAAAATGCCCATGATGAAGAGGAAAGGAATTATTCTAATGGTACACTGATCCTAAAGTGAAGTCCCCTAGTGTCAAGGGAGGGGGATGAAATGATATGGATAGAATTTTTGGATGAGGAGGAAGTTGTGATAGGATATTAATGAGGGGAGGATACTACACCAACAAAAGGGACTATATGACGTTAGGAAACTTAGATATAGATGGGCTATTGAATGTTAAAGGAGATTGGATGGGATTTCCATGGGGAGTATCGATGATGGATTTGGATGTTGATTAGTTAGATGATTGGGGATCATAGCATAGATTTGAAAGACGAAAAGTATCAATGAACAAGGTAGGATATTCCTTTGGAGGAATGATATGCGGAGGACAGATGATAATGGAGGATGTGGATGAAGGAGGAGACTTAGAAAATTCGATGGATGGAGGTGTAGAAATTGTAATTGGACTAATTATGGTGGATGGAGAAGGAAGATTCCCCTTGATGAGAGATTCATCATCTTTAATAAGATTACAAATGATCATTTGGAGGGCCTCAAAATGTTTAGTGTCATGATCTTGGATACGATGATAGATCCAAATGAGTTTGGGGTAAAATCACGATGGTTTCTTACGATGAGGATCAAAATATTTAATAGGAGAAAGTGTGATAACATATATTTGAAATAAATGTTGAAGGGTATCCGCATAGGACTTTATTGTAGTGTTGCGAGGAAGGTAGCTCTTGTGGGATTTCATAGGATATTTTTACTTGGATTAGGGGAAGGAGTATGTGTAGATTAGAGGGATAGATTAGAAGTATTAGAAGGAGAATTAAAATTTGGAGGAGGATTAGATTGTTTGGATTTGGATCAATTGTCAAGGGATGTCTTAGATGAAGGGCCTATCCTTAAAAATATATGGTGGTTCTCTAAGGATGGATGTTGTGCCATTGGATTTCTGAGGAGAGGCATGATATTACTTCTTACAAGGATGCATGAAATACCTTTGGAGATTTTTACTAAGAGTATTAAATTTTGATTGAGAAGGTTTACATTTAGCAGGGATGATAATAATATTAACTGGAGGATCTGAAGATTTTGGTGTAGGGGTGGATATTGATGTAGGAATATGTTTTTTGATGATTTGATTTATGAGGTTTATGTTAGACGTGGGTTGTGTAGGTTTGGGATGGGTTAATGTAGGATTAGTTGGTCTTGTGAGGGAGGCATGAATACCTTTTGTGTTTGTCTTATGTGGGAATGGTTGTTTCATAATTTTTTCAAGGGGTACCATTGATATGGATAAAAATGGATAAGATGTGATTGGTGTGGTAGTGGGTGTAGATGGGGAAATGGTAGGTGCTGAAGGATTAAGTGTAGAGGACTGGGATAAAATAGGTGATGTGGCCATGGGAAAATTTATAGGTATATGTGATGGATATGTCAAGGTAGATGTAAGTGATTCGTTTGATGTGGTAGATATATGGATAGTAATGATTGATAGAGTGGTGGGTATAATTGGTATGTTTAGGGATATAAATGATGTAGATGTAGTAATAAGTGTGTTTGATGTAGATGTGGTTAAGGAGTTACATGGGATAAGTTGAGGCATGATAGATGTGGATGAAATGATGGGTATAGTCAGAGATGGTGTGGATGTGGCAAAGGTAGGAATAGATGTAGATGTATAATAAGTGATAGAAGTTGATGTGATAGGTGTGATAGTAGTGAATATGGTTGATGTATATGTGGGGGTAGATATTTAAGAAGTTGTTGGCATAATCTCTAAGGTAGGGGTGGATGATGATGTAGATGAGATAGGTAAGGATGGAGATGTTTGATGTATAATATTTACTACATAAGGACTATATTTGTAAGATGTGGAAGGTGGAGATAGATTTTTTGGTGGTGGATTAAGAAAGGGTTATTTGAAGATCTCAAGGGCTTGGCTAAGAGATGAGGTAGGATTTTCTATTAGTAGGTCCCCCTGATTTATAAGTTGTTGAATGTAAAATTTAAAATAATGACATTTTCCGATGTCATGAGCTATGAATCAATGATATTTACAATAGTGGACCTCATGATACCAAGAGGGTTTTGGGCGTGACTTGTCAATAATTCAGATTGGAGGAATTCAAATGAGGTGACCTATCATCAACTTGTTAAAGTATGAACTGTAAGATTCCCCCAAGGTGGTATAATTGGAAGATGGTCTAAAATACTCGTGTGAAGGCACTTTGTAAGAGGTAAATGGTTGTGGTTGTATGACATGGGAAGTGGATGGATAAGTATGTTGAGAATATTGGGGGTGTGTTTAAGTTAAAGGGAATGTTTGATAAGAGGGGATATAATTAACGGGTAGAGATTAGATTGATTGGAGAAATGTGTGACGTTGGGAAGTAGTAAGGTGATAGGATGGTTGGGATTGAATTGGAATATTTGATTATACAGGAACATGAGAAGTAAAAATGTGAATATTAGTGGATTGGGATGATTGGATAAAAATTCTAGAGATAATATCAGATAAAGTGGGGATAACATCGATAAGAGGTGATGGGGGTGGAATATGATCCACCAATTGAGTGGGTTGTTAGGATTGAGAGATTATGGGAGATCTACGAAATAGGAAGTCATAAATGGTGATAGAAGGAGGCCCCTAAGTCTCTAAAGGAGTGAGAAATGGAGGTGTGACTAGGTGAGTGGAAATTTAATGATGAGAGATAGGAGAATCAGTTTTAAAAGGGGGATCAATTTGGATGACATGGTTTTCAAAAGGTTGAGTGACCATGGAAGCACAACGTTGGGAGACCTAAGGTGATGTCTTGAGATTTTTGGAGGAAGGAGTATCATAGTGTTGCATTGTCTCATCTTGAGAAGGGGTAATGATACGTATGAAATGGTAAAATATTTATTTATGAAATTTTTTAACAAACAAATCAAGCAACAAGGTTTCATTAACATAATTAATTAGAAGATGTGAGAAAAACAAAAGGTGAATAATGATGGTACATAAGATATGGTCGTCTAAGGATGGTTTTGGGTAGTTATAGTTGGAGAGTCCTCAATACACATGAAGGTATGTGAGGCCCAAGTCTGTATAGGATTTATATCTCGGCCAGAACATCTTGGTGGATTTCCTATTGGGTGATCAAATTCCAATTAGGTCCACCTAGAAGGAAATGATTATATGTGTGTATTGATACATGTTGTTTTGATGTGTGTGAAAATGAGTGAATGTAAGAATATTACCCCTATATATACTATGTGAGAAAGTAAACAATGAGGAGGTTATTTTTAATTCCCAAAATTGAAGTGTGATGATTCAATGAAAATAACAAACAAGATATGTAGTGTGATGAAAGAAAGTGTGAAGAAAATAAAGATGAGGAATACATGTTATTCACATTTCCTATTTATTTGACTTTAGAAGAAAATAAGGGCGTGAAAAGGAAAATCGAAGCAAGTCCTGAGCCAACATGAGATAGTAACAGTAAAATCCTACCAACATTGTTAGTAAATAGAGATATGGAAAAATACGATATAGAAGAAATAAAAAAAAACATACCTCACGAAAGGAAGGGGTGTCCAACCAAGAGTGCCAGAATGTTTGAAAAGATTTCCACACTACATGTTTTAGATTAGTGAAAAACCAATGCGTAAACAAGAAACCTCAAATCATGGGAGGGCTTAAGGAACCTTATGATATGGATATGATGATATGGTATGGAAAAAGAATGGTCCTCCTTGCAGCAAGTCCTCAACCTACAAAACAATGAAGGAATAAACACAAAAGGGGATTAGTAAGAGCTATGGTGGGTTTCCTGAAAAAATTTGGCCCCGACAAGTGCAAGCTCCCTCAAGAGGATGTAAACCCATGTACTGATAACAAAGAGCGGTAATGTGATAATAGAAAGGAAATGTTGATAACACAAACTAAAATAAATATATGATAAGATAAACTACTTGATATGATGATTCAGGATGAAAGTGATAGAAAATGAGAGCAAACCACAGAGGGTCAACTGCGACCCGAGAGAAGAATAGAGATTCGGTAATGACCTGAGATTAAAACAAGGAATCGGTGGTGAACCAAGCATAAGTGTGTATAGGGAATATAAGGCAAAGACCAAAATGTGGAATGATAAGCTATAATAGATAACTAGATGCAAGTAGGATGAACATGATGTCACAAGGATGAGCCAGATGTAAAGTAAACCAAATGGGATTGCATGGAAAGTGGATATGATAGATTAAGGATTAGGTTGGGAAAGATATTGGATATGAGTCGACTACAACCAGGTCTAATCAACAGTGACCAGACAAAATATGGGGTGATAACAAGTAAATAGGATAAACTGTCATATCTGGGGGTGATTAAAAGTGACTGAAGGATGAGGCAGAGCTGGAAGAACACCTACAAGTACCTATAAAACAAAGAAAGTGCATACATTAACCAAAGGTCCAAAATATCCTTTAACTCCAAGCTCTCAATGCACAAGGGAGAAACCAAAGATATCTCAACTGATCAGAATGGATTCATAGATAACTCAGAAGGTAGAATGTTTGCAAAAGCACACAAAATTCTTAAGATTTTTCAACCATTTGGAAAGGGGGGATAGGTTTTGTTAAATATCTCAGGGAAGGGTCGATGGTGACCTAGGTCAATCTCTGACAACCAGGGAGAGAAGACTACCACTTGAACACTATAATGAAAAATGAGGACGAGAATATATTTTAAAACGGTTGACGAGATATTTTTAGGTCTACATGTGTAAGAGGGTTTAAATGGGAGTAAGGGAGGTGGAGAGAATATTAGGAAGGGATAAGATTAGTGAGGGGATCCTAGGGAGGAACAAATGAAGGGTAGTTATGGAGAGTAGTTGGAATCCCATGGGGGATAATTAAATGAGGGTAATTAGGATAGATATAGGATAATTAAAATGATTTAGGAGTTTTTAGGATTAACTAAATAATATGGATAAGGGGGAATTAAAATGGGGTTAACAATAAAAATGATAAATATATAGGATAATGGTGAATAAAATGGGAATGGTATGATTAAGAGGGATATAGGATAATTTAAAAATAATAAGCAAACAAATGTGTTAAGCGAGGGAGGAAAGAGAACATGAGATGAAGGAATGGGGACGTGTCAAAAATAGGTGTTTACAGCAAGGAACTGATGAGGCAAAGAAAATACCTATTGTTAAATGGGTCGACGTTTCAATTTTTAAATATTATGGGGAAGCAGGGATTTTGAACTAGGAAAAATAAAAATCTGGTTCTAAGTGCTATTCTTATAATTAATAACTTGACTAATGAATAGAGTTTTAGTAAATTAATAAATGTATAAATAAATAAATTGAAGCATTGCAACATTGTTGGTCTATGTCTAATGACTTGAATAGTAATGAATTAATTATTGGAGGTGAATCGCATATTATTTCTAATGCCACCATCAAAAATCTTTTGTGAATAAAATTCTTTTTATTGATTTCATTAATTCCATATTGTACCTTAAATATTATTTATATGAAAGCTACTAAATAGGCGGAGTTTATAGAAAATTGAGGGAATCACCAAGAGTTTTGTGATAACATTGGTAATAAATATGTTGATTGGCCGAACTCATCACCTTTCCCAATAAAGGTTGATAGTAATCCCCTAGAAAGCTTATATTAATTACAAGCATGTGATGGCATAGTCACTCCATATATTTATCTAGCCGCTCTCCCTTATTTCCAAACCTTTTGGGTTTCTATCATGGGATCTCATTTAGTCTGTCATGGGTTGACCAATGTTTCCTTTCATGCAATTATCTGCGTAGGTGCATGAAATGGGATTTTATACAAAAATTTCATGTCATCAATTAAAATCCATTGTTTGGATTGAATCAGAGAAAGACATAGTTCCTATTGAGGTAGTTCTCGGAGATGATTATATTTCTATGGTGGGACATCTGAGGGTGAATGTAAAAGTTTCTTTGACCTTTGTTTTTCATCTTCTTATCATACATCTAGTAAAGGATTTGGCTTTAGAGATGGGTAGTCACTGGATCAAGCCGTCTTATAGGGTTAACATGGAAGCGGAAATAGAAAAAAAATTGAATGCGTTCCGGCCCTTTATTTCTGAGGCTTGTTATAAAAAGGAAGGTTTTGTGGACGTGGAAGTTTTTTCATAGCCATAAAAGTGGTTTGAAATCCTAATGTGTTTCATGAATGACGTGTCCAAATGGGGCAAGAGATCAACAATGCGACCTGGTTCACTCCACTTTCTAGACATGGATGCTATGTTTTCTCCACTATAACCAGAACCAACACATTGGGATATTCTTCACAAGAAAGGTCATGAGGTGTAAAATTGGTTAAAGAGTTCTGTTACTTCCTGAAAAGAGCATATTTTTCTAGAACCTTTTGTAGAAATGATTTAAAATCCCATTAAAGTGGAGGTTACAGAGGTTTCATATGATTCAGATAAATAATTTCTTCTAAAATATGTCAATCTATATGTTTGTTTTTATTGCTATATAGTGTTTCTAGTTCCATTCTTATCGAATCATCGTGTCTATCTTACTGGTCTAGGATTTTTTTGAATTCCCACCAACTTGTGTTTTTTGCATAGGCCCTTATGGATTTTTAGAAAAGTATTGTTGGATTGTTTAGGTTTTTAGATTTATCCTTTAGTTATATATGTAATGTAAAGGGAAAGGGACTTTTCAACCCTCCTTTAATTATAAAAAACAAGAAATCATCAATCAAAGTTTTTGTTATGTGTTGCACTAAGAAATTTAAACAATTTAATGCTATTATATTATCTTTATATCAATGTAAAAAATAATATGTATATCTTTAGGATAAAGGATATAATAGTGGATTAATGGATATATATTCCCATCACTGTAAATAAACAAATTTGAGTTATACTACATCATGGTGAAAACTTGGAATCCAACATGGGTGATAATAGTTGAACTTTGACTTGAGGTTAGCGGTCGCTAGGATCCTAGCAGACACTAGGGTATTCCATGATTTTTTTGTTATTCGATCGCTAATTTGAAAATAAGAAACTATTGAGGCTTGAAACTAGGAAACCATTACTTACAATTAGTAATATATCCTAGCGGATGCTACACATTTTCCTTTATACTAATCAATTTAAATTACATGATATACATGATATATCTTATGAGAACTATAAAAGGCATTTTCCTTACAAATTTCTTGAATATGCATAGTCGAACACGTAATCATAAGCCTAGTTCCCACTAGGTAGAACATGATATTCAAATCATATCACACGATATTAGAAGCCCTAAATGATTTTTTGTAGTTATCATAGTGGGTGCTAACCTCGTGTATTTGTGATGTTGCAACAATGCTACTTAATATTCGACATTAACGACCACTAGGTTTTGAATCTCATGTGATATACTTCAAATATCATATTGAAATCGGAGACCACTAGGCTTATAACTTTGTTTGGAATTATATGTATTCAGGAAAGTCGCAAATATTTTTTTTGCCTTGGAATATTTGTTGTCTTCTCTTGTCTTGGAACATCAAAGGTAGTCTTGTAAAATTTAAATATAACTAGGCTGAATATTTTGTTTTGATATATTTGTATTGAGGAAAATCATTAAAATTTGTCTTGTCTTGGAACATAAAAAAAAAGTAAACATCCACCCTAGTGGTCATTATTCCTAGAAGGTAGTATTGTAAAATCCAAATATAATGATGGAGCTTAGTAATTTTTTCACTTGGGTCATTACTAATTGTCATGTCTATAAGGCAACAACTATCCTAGCGGCCACTTATCTCAAGTCTTGTTTATGTTGCATCAATGCTATTTAATAGTCTTCAAACTTAGTGGTCACTAGGATTTAAATATCATGCTAGGTTCCAGACATAATAATACAAAAATATAAATATAATAATGGTGGTTACTAGTTGTATCGTATACGAGTAAACTAATATCTTAGTGGTCGTTAATCTCCATTCTTGTTTGAATAAATGTGTTTAGGAAAATCTTTAATATTTGTCTTTTCTTGGAATATTTATTGCCTTGTGTTGTCTTGTAATAGCTACGAAATTTCATAAACATCCAACTTAGTGGCCACTAGTCTTGGAATATGGTAATTAATGAATTTAAAAATTGTCAATTTAGGTTGGATCAGTTATCAAGTAATTCGTTACTAATTATTTTCCATAGGAATTTTTTCAACATAGAAGAATTATACCTCAGTGGTAGTTGGAATACATAATATTTTTCTTTATTGAATTTATAAAAAGATACATAAATATAAGATTACAAAATTGTATTGATATATTTCAAAAAATTCTAAACTCAACCAATGATATCTATCATAATAAAAATATATGGCTAAACATAAGGTCCGCAAAAGGAAATATACGTTTGTAAATAGAATGATTAAAATTTATATTTAATAATATTTACGAGTACATATAATATTCTTACTTTTTATTAAAAATAAAATATCTTAATACAAAGACATTACATTTGACTATTTCTATGTGGGAAAATGAATATATATATATATATATATATATATCAATGCGGCAATCATGTAAACAATGAACATTAAAATACATAGTCACAATTATTTCATTAAAAAATATTAAAGGAGATCAATTTTTTTACGTAAACTATACTAAATCAAACCATTATGATTTTACAACTAGGGATAGAGGCCACCACTTACAGGAAAGAATAAACATAGGAAGGAGAATGAAAAGTCCAAAGAAATTAACCAGAGAGACACATAGAAGGGATAAAAAGGTAACCCATTTAACAAAAATGAATACATGAGCTATCATAAAATGTAAACAATTGGTTTTCGGAAAGAATAAATATTGTAAAAGGGATTACATTTTCTTCGGTCAGGACAAGAATTTTTTTTTGTTTCAAATAGAGCAACTAATTTTTCCAAGGAGATGAAACGATACCATAAAGGTGGCAGAGGGAAAGGAAGGGCTATATTGTGGTGCAAAACACAAAAACTAGGTGAATACAGAGCAACTAAAAGTTCGCACCATCAACTAAGGTACACATACAATAACATACACGCCTTTGATAAATACATGTTTTAGTAGTATCTCAATGTACTATGTGCTTGATAATGTTTGTGCAAGCTCCGTATTCTCTCTGAAAAAAACTATCTGTGACATTTTATACACAACCTCTTGCGCTTGCCGCTTTTGATTTCATCCTTTGTGGGCCTCTTGGTCTTCATTCGTACTTGTGATCTATCCAAAATCATTATTTCATTCCTCATTTTTGTGCCCCCAAATGATATTATAATCACTATCTCATCTTTCCATCCCAAAAAATGACTAGGATTCGAGCTCTTAAACCAGCAAATTAGTTCTTGCGCGTGTTGTATTCTGATTTCAAGAGATTATTTTCTATGATTTCAACATAAAAAATAAACCCTAATATCTATTTCTCCAGGGTATTTAATTTTTTCCCATTACATTCAATGAAATAAATTCTGAAAACTGATAAAGTGGGGGTATAGGAAATTTTCAAAATCTAAATTTTTCCTTCGTAAAGCGAAAGTGCTGGATTTTGAAATTTCAAATATTTGCATTTAATGTGAGGTATTTCACATAAAGAACTTTGAATTTTCCCCTCATTAATATTCAGATTTGATTCAAGGGATAGCACAGGATATGGGGAAATCAAATTATTAATTTTACTTTAGAAACGAGTGTGATAATGATAATTGTTTCTTTGTGAACTCGTGGAAAAATGACAAAAATTAATTTAAGCATAGTAAAAAATATATAAAATAGAAATTAACATTTCTAAACAAAGGTTTAAATTCTAAAATAGTGATATACGCACATTTATTATTATTTTTTATCGAATTAGAATTCGATATTTTTTAAATATAGTACGCGTGAATTTTATAAAAAAAATCCAATAAAATGTGACACCTTGCAAGTTTGAACCAATTAATTAAACAAATATGTAATCGACACATTTATCAAGAAATTTATAATTAGTGATAGAATTAACAAATAATTTTAACCTATAAAAATCTTCCATATTAAGTTGTAACTGCCATCCACTAGAATGTTGACATGTGGCATGAAATTTATAATCTATCTTGTGATCGTCAATATTTTGGTGTTAGTTATGTTTTACTATAGAAAAACTAAAACATAATTTTCCTCTTCACAAGAATTTGAGAGTAACTTATAGATAAGAAAGACATTAGCGACCACTAAGAGTGATTAGAATGATTTCTTTACAGCACCGAATTTAAAATATTATATACTTAAACTTTATAGGGCACTAGGCTATTATTTTCAATAGGTGTTAATGAATAACTATGCATGTCTTCCGTTGTCCATATATTTGTCGAGAATAATCCTATCGTCCTCTAGCCTCTATAGCTCCTAGGTTTCCTTTCTAACAATGTAAATAAATATCTCTATAGTTTTGGATCACTAGTATTTTTCGTTAACTATAATTGTATCGTATTGGCTATACCATCCCTTGCAAAACCAAGTGTGGTAATACATACCCTTGGAAGATATCACAACTTATATATTAAACATAAGTTTTTTTTGTTTCTAACACATAATTTATTTCACTTCATAACTAGTAAAATGCTTAGAGACCACTAAGCTCCATTACTTGAACAAGATCAAAAAAACAATTTTTATCAAAGAAAATGCTTAACAACTATTAAGCTCAAATACTTATAGAAAGGAATGATTGTGCAGTAAACAAGATACAAAAATTATTATTTTGAACATATCCCTAGAATAATAAATGATAGTTATAGATATTAGCGTCATTAGGAATTTTCAATAATATATTTCGATGACAAATATGTGAGAAGTGGAAAAATTTTATTGTCAAATGCTATGAAGTTATTTTCATAGTCACGAAGAAAGATGGTTATTAAAGTTATTTTCAGGGTTCTCATATAACATCATAGTGCTTTCTAAGCTCACATTGTTTCTCCTTTTCTTCATTTTACACATCAGTGGGCGTCAACGAAAAAGCTTCGTGAATGTTTTAAGCTCTGCTACTTATTAAAAGGAGTAGATTGGAGGCCTTTAGGATCAATTGGTTTTTAATTTTGAAAATAGAGATCAAACAACAGTTCGTATTAAAGAAAATTCTTAGCGACTTTTAATCTTGAATACTTATAGAAGGGAATGTTTTTAGGGTGCTCATACTGCATCATAGTATCGAGACATGTCGTTGTAAATGATGTTGGTGTAAGCTACATTGTGTACAATAGCATTAATTCATAAAGGACTAATTTAAAGCACAATTATGTTTCTATCTTCGTAAAATTTTTTATTAGGTTAGCAAATGTTAGCTCAAATCTTTGCATCTATTCTTCGTTATAGACATCATTGGGCATCAAAGAAAATATTTCCAATGACTAAGCTCTGTAACTTAAAGAATATATTATCGGCCGCTAGACTAAACTATTTCTTAATTTTGAATATAGATACCAAAAAATAGTTCGTATTAAAAAAAATGCTTAGCAAATGCTAAGCTTGAATACTTACAGAACATAGCACTTGAAAAATAGATCATCTGAAAGGATAAAATGTGGTCTCTAGGCATTTTGTATAATATATTTCGATGATGAATATGTGAGAAATGGACATTTTCATTGTCGAAATCTATGGAAGTCTTAATATAGTGGGAAAGAAAAATGGTTATTAAAAATTTTTACAGGGTGCTCATACAACATCATAGCGTAGATATATGTTGTCATAAATGTTATTGGGTTAAGTTCGTGGTGTATAGTAGTATTATGTTCTACAGGATGAATTTAAAGTACAGTTATGTTTTTTTCATCATAAAAACATTTTGTTCAGATTAGCGATGGTTAGGCTCACATTTTTTCATCTTTTCTTAGTCATACCCATTGTTGGTAATAAAATAAAAATATTTTCGTAAGGGACATTTCTTACTCTAAAATGTTATGGAGGGTTTTCACTAGCAGGTAAAAAAATATAATTATTAACAGAATTTGCCTAGTGCTTAGGAATGCGAGATTTGGTATAATAGTATTGTATCGTATCGGCCATAATTAGAGATCAATTACAGTTTTGAAATTTTTAACACTCTTTTCTTATCTTAGATACCACTAGGGTAATACCTGTGCATCTAATATCCATAATAATAATTGATTAAAATTAAATAAAATGCTTAGTGTCCACTAAGCTAGATTACTTATTGAAAGAAATGGATTAATGGTCGTTAGACTAAGAATTTTTTTATCTTCTAAATGAGGATCAGATAACTATCAAATACATGAAATCCATATTAATCTCACTTCATATTTCTTAATTTTAACGTTGACGAAAGATTCTTATCTTGGGTGTTCCAAAACTGAATTTCAAAAAAGTTATAGATGAAGTGTGTGCATCTATTTTCTAACCACCATGTAAGAAGAAAATCGATTGAGTCTTTCAATTCCTTTTTATAGTTTGACATGCATTTGATCTCATATTTTGTATCCACATTCATGGTAGGATGCGTAGTGGCATGGAATTGATAATAGTAACACCAACGAAATCAACATGTCAATTTTGCTCACAGTATTTTCCTGCAAAAAATAAAAATATTTGGGGGATTGAGGGCACTGAGAAATCGGTTCTAAAACATACCTTATTTTGGGTGTAGACTCTTACAAATGAAGCTTCTAGTGGAAAATATGTGGTTTTCTTGGATGCATCTTTCCCTTTTAATCAAATCCAGCACCTTGTGATATGAGTGTAGTGTGAGACCCATATCGACAAATTTTAGAATGGAAAATGGGAACTAGATGCCTCTAATTTCCATAGTCAATCCTTCCTAGATGAAAATGCATCTGGGAAACCATTCAGAGACTAATCAAAAAATATATTAGTGGGTAAGGTAATAATGTTAGATATTTATTTGTGTTTCCATGTCTTATTTAAACCATAATGGTGTTTATTTTTAGGAAGACTATTAGCAAGAGCTCCATTTAGCATAGTTCACCATAACCTTCTCTGTAACCCATTTCCTGCATGTGCATCAGGTGGTTGAGGGGAAAGTTTCCATTTAATTTTTGCTTTGGAAGATTCAGGATGAAAATTCTGTTGGAAATGGGTAAACTATGCCAGCCTTTCCTTTTGGCCGCAATACATAGTTTTAGAGGTCTCGTTTACTTGTAAATATGTGGTTTTTCTTTGTAGACACCATTATTAGGCTTCTAGATCTTCTAGGAGATCATCATTTCTCCCATGTGCATCATGTGGTTAAGGGGAAAGTCTCCATTATATTTTTGTTTTGGAAGATTTTGGAGAAAAAACTCTGTTGACAATGGGTAACCTTTGTCAATACTTCCTTTCGGTTGCCTTACATTGTTTTAGAGCTCTATTTTTCTTGCAAATATGTGGTTTTTCTTTGTAGATGCCACTATTAGGATTCTGTAGATTCCAAAATCTCAACATTTCCCCCATGTGCATCAGGTCTTTAAGGGGGAAGTCTTCATTAAATTTGGATTTTAGAAGATTCCTAAGAAGAAAATATGTTGGCAATAGGTAAACTCTAACATTTTTTCATTTTTGCATCCATACATAGTTTTAGAGCTTTGGTTAGCTTGAAAATTTGGGATTTTTCTTTGTAGATGCCATTATTAGTCTTCTGGAGCTTCTAAGAGATTGAAATTTTCCAATAATTCTCAAGTTGTGGCCCTTGATGGCTCAACATTTTTTTTCAACTCATGGTTTAGATGTGTTAACTTGGACGATGTTTGTAGTTTGCAATCTTATAATAGTCAAGCTTATGGAGGTCACACTGTGAGTTTGATTATTTTTTATTTTTTGTTATACTTCCAATGGACTATTAAGAATTATGTTTTGAGGGAAATTTATTATCTAGATGACAGTTCTAATAGACTTCCGATTGTTTTTTTGATCTCTGGTCTCACGTGAAATCCTAGTGACCTATCTGATAATAAAATTTATGGACCCATTCTAGGATCTGTGGGGGCTTTGGAACATGTTCTGAAATTGTAAGTCATGTTCATATATGATTTTATAGAGGATAACCAAGAATTGTAACTTCTATGAATGAACACTATATTGACTTGATGATTCATCTCGATTATAAATTCAAGGAATTTGAGCAGAAGTAGAGTGAATGGGTTTTTGCCTTAGTAGTTTAGAAATATGAGGAGTAAAGTGCATTTGTAAGTTCTTTATACTGAAATTATGATTATTTAACTCCTAAGGTCATGTTTTTGGATCTATATGCTATGTATTTTGAGTTAAAGGGAAACTATAACTTAGTGTGATTTTTTTTCAATGCAGAGATCTTTATGTCAATCAATTAACATGTCATATACCTCAAAAGCTTGAGCAGTTATAGATCTATAAATTTTTGGCAGGCTTGTGTTGATGTTCAAATAATATTGGAAATGAATCATACACAACATATTGAAAAATAGCAATTTATCAGGGTAAGTGTCATTACAGTTAGACAATTGTTTAAGCCTTGATACATTTTGAGGATTCCTTTTGCCAAAGGTTTATTTTTGAAGTTTTAAAAGATATGATTTGAAAATTTAATTTTCTTTCCATAATAATAGATGATACTTTAAATGGCTTTATTTATTTTATAGAAACCTCTCCTACAAAAAATTTTCTGGGGAAATTCCTGTCATTAATTTTTTTTCAAGTTTTCCTCCAGACAAGAGTAGACAAGCATAAATTTTTTTTATGGTTTTTGTATATCAACAATTAACTGATGAAAAATGTAGTAGTTGCATTTTAAATAGCTTAGGTTCTAGAGAATTTCTTCTATTGTTATCAAAAAATTATCTAGCTTGGATATGTATGATGTTGTGTATCAAAATTGTTGCCTAATGTAATGAACATCATCAATCTCAAAACTGGAAATTGGTGGCATATATTTGGGTTAAGTACTAGTATTGTGTATAATCATAGATCTATTTCATTCAAACCATCCAAACACATTTACAAATAGGAACTTTGTAAAAAAAATGGAGCAAAGTCTTAAAACTAACATGGCTAGACATGATTTCATATTGTATAGATTATCATGAAACAAATCAGAAAGTAATATCTTATTACAATTTATTTATTGATACATCTATTAATTAAATTTAGGTTCTCCAAGCTTAGTCATACTTCACATGAACATGGTTCTTCACATGTGCGACGACATAATGAGAATCACAAAAAATATAAATGAGAAATATATAATTGGCTATGGTGTTACAAGCACTATTTATAAATGTTTTCTAAATAATTCTAGACCAATTGCTATAAAGAGAATGTATAGGCGTTACCCACAAAGCTTGCATGAATTTGAAACTGAGCTGGAAACAGTTGGAAGCATCAAACATTGGAATGTTGAGAGTCTGCATGGATATTCACTTTCTCCAGATGGAAACTTGTTTTTTTATGATTACATGGTAAACGGAATTCTGTGGGACATCCTACACAGTGAGTAAAATTATTATGTTATGAAGAAAAATGGATTTGTACATTGTAGATTCATATTTTAAAATATAAGAATCCAATCAATCTCTAACCTTCTGATTAAAATGGATTATTGGAAAATCTAACAAGTGTTTTATTAATTTTTATTTTCATATAGGATCATCAAAGAAGATTAAGCTAGACTGGGACACTCGACTGAAGATTGCTCATGGTGCTGAAGAAGGATTTCCATATCTCCATCATGATTGTAACCCACGCATTATTCACATGGATGTGAAGACTCCTAAAATTCTTTTGGATGATAATTTTGATGCACAGTTTTTAGACTTTGGCGTTTCCAAGTGCATTTCCTCGGCCAAAAACCACACCTCTACCTATGTATACAGTTACAACATTGTTCTTTTGGAGTTACTTACGGGAAGGAAGATGTGGATAGTAACTAAAATCTGCCAAATTTGTTAAGATTTTTCGTTTGTTAATTTTCATTTGGAGCTTACACTGTACATTGTCTAAGTATTTTCAAGTTTTTTTCTTTGGAGAATGGATCAATCAAATGTGGATGGATTTGTCTTTGACATTGGAAAGTGAACCCATCTTATATCAAAAGATGACAACAACACAATCATGAAAACTATTGCTACAGAAGTTGTAACGTACAAGGATCTTGGGATTGCAAGAAAAATCTTCCAGTTGGCCTTGCTATGCACCAATAAACAACCTTATGATCGACCCACCATGCATGACATTGGCATAGTTCTAAATTAGACATTGCTAGTTCCTGCTCTTACGTAATTTCCTGGTATTCGAGTGAACCAACTGACCCCCTAGTAATAATTATAAGAGGTATTTGGCTGGATATGCATATGGTAAGCACAAAGATGTTACAGGGACTACAAGCAATGCTTTTGATAGGCCGTTTTTTCAGAGATTTAATGAGGTGATTTCACAAAACACTGTTTGTCTATAATGAGACTAGACAGTGTTGTGATGGAAAAAAAATTATCCCCAGGAGTCGTCTCTATCCCAAGGTCTGCTTTTCTCAACGAATGAGCCAATTTTCAAGTAAACAATGACCAATTTTTCCTATAATAGTCTAAATTTATTCCATATATTTCATACCACTTAGAACCCTTAAAACAGTAAACAGTGTGCCCGAATTTCTTTTTGAAGGGGAAAAATTGGCATTTGGGAATTTTGTTCCTTTTCCACTTACCCAAGAGGAATATTTTCATCATAGATAAATCAATCCACTTCCAATACTAGTAGTAGCACACTCTTATGCTTGTTGCATGCTTGTAAATACTAGTCTCTACTTTAATAGCACCTCCACTACTACTTTACTCAACACTACTTATATCTAAAGTGGTAGTCATGTTCAAGAGGTAGAAAATGTATTCATGTTTTGTGCAAATCAAATTGTCCACAGAAGGTGATCACTCATCATATATGATTTGAAAATGTATATGTATGAATTTGTAACAAATTTGAAATGTACAGAGAGAAACTTTCAATGTAAAGATGATGATCGATTGTTTTTGTTATTGCGAGCTACATCTATCATCACAAAAATTAGAGCATGACGGGATATACTTTGATTTCATAGGCATAGACAACCATTTTTTCTCCAAACCTATGTGCTCAATGAAGAGAAAGGAGACATGGAGTAACATATATACCTCTGGTTTGAACCTACAAAATATTTTCATATTTACTCTTTTATCTGAAAAATGTGTCATTTACTTGGATTTCAGAATCTTTGAAAATGATATTCCGATAAATGTCCTCAAGAACAATAAGGGCCTAACACTTTTACAAGGCTAAGATAATGGGCTACAAGAGGGATACTTGTGAAAAAAAATAGTAGAAAAGTGTTATACCACATTAAGGGGTGTGATGCAAATGTATCTCATTGATATGGATCAACATTGGGAAAAATGCGATGGCATTTCTTGACTCACAAAGAATACAATTGTGGAAAATTGAGTCTTTTGATTGATGTAAACTATACAATATTAGTTCAATGTATCTCTAAGGGCATAAGACTGTGTTTCTCACAAAAAAATTACTTGCATTTTTTCAAGGATTATTTTTTTTCTTGCTGATGGAAGAAATTGACTCATCGCTTATATGGAGAATGGAATAATTTATAAGAATAAATTCTACAATCTTTCACAGTAATTGAATTTTTGATATACATAACTTTGAATCATGTTGTTTAATTTTAATCATAGCTCAGAGATTTAGTTTATAATAATAAACACTAGTGAACTTAATACCATGTACAATCTAAGAACAATACTTTAGTTGTTAAAAGGTATATTTTGGGGTGAGAACGTAATTTTATTGTAAGTTTCACTAGAAATCAAAATAACACCACTAACATTTAAGGTCAGTGTAAAATTTAAGGATGTGCATAATCAACATTGAAAGTGGGAGCCTTGCACTTTTAAATTGTGAGCCCCACACTTTCAAGGTTGAGAAGCTCACACTTGCAAAGTTGCGAGGCACTTTCAAAGCTGCGAGCCTCACACTTTGAAAGTGCAAAAGTGTGAGCCTTGCACTTTGAAAGTGTGATAAGAAATCAAAATAACACCGCTAGCATGTAAGGCCATCGTCAAATTTAAGGATTCACATAATCACCATTAAAACTGTGAGCCTCACACTTTGAAAGTGTGATCCCACAAAGTTTAAAATTTTAGAGGCACACACTTGAAAAATGGTGAGGCATTTCAAAGTTATTGAAAAATTTAAACAATAGGTTGATTCTTTGAAGTCTATTGAAGATAATGTATATTTTCTTCTTATGATTGGTAGTAAGAGCACAGACCCTGCCTCCATTACCATCCTTAAAGAGGGAGTAAACTCACTCTCTAGTCAAGTCAGATTACTTGAAGAAAAATATAAAAATCAATTAGTCATTCACATAGAAATTTCCGATCTCCTCCAAGTTCATACTAACCAGATTTGTGATGTTAGTGGGATTCCTTAATCAACTTGGAAGAATGGGAGGATCACTAAGAATTTATTCAGAGAGACCAACTAGGAGCCTAATATCGAGGAAGTCATGAATCTTTATAAGTAACTTAGTGTAGCAGTTAAGGTGTATAGAAAATCTATGAATTAGTGCCTTATTTTTCTCTGTGTTCTCTCTGCAACTGTTGTAGTTTTTTTTCGAGCTACTGTTTTGTTGTTGTCAATCTGTTTTCGGGTTTCTTGTAGGAATTTGGCCCTTGCCTTAGTACTCTTATAGTTTTATCTAGATTTTTGTATTTTGGTTGGGGTGTTGCCCCCATGTATAAAAAAAAACCACTTTTTTCTCTCATGTATATCTTTGATGTTGAGAATTTTTTGTTGTACTTCAGGGTATGGTCCGTTCAAAAACATTTACCTTTAATTAAAAAAAGCGATATTAGAATCCAATAATAGAAAAATTGGAATCCAATATAAGCCTAATAATGACAATACTGGAATCCAATATTGTTACTAATGGAATCCAATAATAGTAATAACATAATCCAACATAGACAAAAATGGAATCCAATATAGGAATAAACGGTGATAGATTTCTTCCAAAACATGTAATAATGGAGTTCAATTTCACTGGAGTATGTTCATATTTAGTGAAATAAGTGTTCCTCTTATATTCCATAATATGATCTTCATTTGGATTATTTGGAAAAGGGATTTCTAGCGCCCTTTGAATCCAATGTTAGTTGGGTTCCATCAATGATTTCCCTTTTGGTATTCTTTCTCCTATGGTCACCCAACGTTTATCTACCATTCCCCCACATCCATTATGCCCCTAATTCGAGTAGGGGGTCTGCAGGTTGAATCCGAAGGATCACCCCCACACTTACCTTTTCCTTTCTTTTGTGGGGTGGAGAATACATAATTTTCTTCATCCTCAAGGGGTGCCAGTTGTTCTTTGTTTTTTTTTTCTTCCATCCCATACTTTTCAAGTGTTTCCTCCAAGTCTCCTTCTTCTATAATATTTTTCTTCAAATCCTCGAACATGTTTGCATTTTTATCCGCTAATAGGAGAGTGTCCTTGAGGAGTCCTTCATCGATTTCTTTACCTAGTTCTTCCATCATATTTTCATGTGCAAAATCTTGATCCTAAGCTTCATTTGATATTTTATGATCCTTTATTATTTGTTACTCACCATCATGCTCTTGAATCTGGAGAACTGACGGTACATTCTAAAATGATTCATTGCATTATTTTCCGTCGTCCTTTCATTTTATTTTGAGATATTTTATGTGTAAAGATCCGCCTGTACCTCTTATAATCCAATCATCTTATCTGGATTTTGAAAGGGATAATTCACTCCTTCCTTAGGATTAACAGTAGGAGGCTCCTTACCTTATTTAGCGGGGGTTTTAGGCTACCAATTCAGCTTTTTCCTAGCATCATGATTTGGATTTTTCTCTTTGACTCCCACGTTTATTATATTTAACTGTTCTAAACTTATTTCCTTTGTTGGAACCCATCAAACAAGTTTATGTTCCAACTTGGAGGAGTCTTTGCACCTCATTCTGAAGTCTTCATATTCCATGACTTGCCTCTGCATGCCAAGAGGGGAGTGTAGGATAATACTCTCGAGGATATTTTGATCCTCTTTCACATTGATTAAAAAAAGCAGCATTTAGCCTTGAGCCATATTTGGTTGCATTGTCAAAACCAATAAGCGTACCAAGGTACATGGCCACTCGTGTGATGATAGATGCATCCAAACACTCCAATTGGAGTTCTGAAATTCAAACCCATATAGGCATATCAGACATGGTTTATTTTTTCTGGGTCGAATCCAGACGCCCATTTTTTTACATAGAGGCCCATGTTCCCAAGGATTCATAGCCAAAATTACTTAGTAGTATAATTCCTAGAAGCCTTAACGAATTTATAATGTAATGGTTTTATGATATTTCCATTCATTCAATACGGTATTTTATGCCCATGTCTTATCATTTTTTTGAAATTTTTTTAATCATTATAGGATATAAGATATCTATATATAGGAAAAATGACATGTCTAACCCATGTCCTTAACTTCTGGAGGTTGGGCCAATACATCCTAAATGTAAAAAGGAGGGATGATAAATCTACAGGTTTCTGCACCTAAGACGATGCACTTCATCAAACCATACTTTCTTAGTAGATGAAAGGTGTTCGTTAAGGGTGTTGATTTTCTCAACGATCAATGGTGGTATAGGAATAGAGAGAAACACTAACATCTATATTCCGAAGTCTATGTTTCCTTGATAAGGGTCAATACTAGGTGGATTGACAAAGGGTTCAAAAATTATCCTATAAGGTTGATTCAAACAAAGAGTGGTCATACGTGGATGTCAAATCATAAGGAAAATATGAAATCTGAGCTAAATGAGAATCAAGGGCTAGGTACAAGTAGCCAGAGATTCTAATAGAAATGTTTCTGTTTATTTTTGTAAGGACAATTTAGGATAATTTCGACATATAAAAAATCAAAATTTCAAAAAAGTATTCAAATTAAACTAGACTCTATAATAAATAAATTTTTACTATCACATATAAACTAGAGAAATTCAATGTTATTTGGACTTATTATGAGGCCAATTTTTGAAGACAAAATTAAATATTTAGACTTTGATATAAATAACTTACATAAAATTATAGTAAACCACTCTAGTTTATTTGGTCTCATTACTTGGACTTCTCTTTTTAAAAATTATATATTCTAAATAAATTAGAATTTACAATATATAAATTAGTCTATTTAAAATAAAATAATTCAATTCAATTAATTTTTTATGTTTATTAATTATGGTAAAATGTTTCGCTATTACTAGGTCAGTTAATTTATTTCCACAAAAAAATATATTTAGTAATATATTAGACTTTTTGTGTTTGCTAAGTGTCAATTTGTTTGTCTCTTGCAAAGATGTCGAATGTTAAATCGTACATTATAAAATTATTGGTTTGTAATTGCTATTATTTTTAATATATTTTGTTAATACATTTTTAGACGTTATTTATTTCGTTATTGATTTTTTATTTTTTTGAAAATTTTAAATTATAAGATCTTTGATTAGGTCTTCAGACAGTAATAATTGTATGATTAGTGTTCTTTACAATCATTGTACATATTTAGGAAATGATATTTTCTAGAAATGTTTTTTCTCTTTTTTTTTTTGTAATTTTTGACCTCATTGTGATGTAAAGGTCAATATGTAAATACTTGGAATTATTTTTTATGGGGTCAAAGATTTTGATATATAGACCTAAAAATACAAATTTCAAACAATTACACTCACTAAATATGCAATCACAAAAAAACTAAGAAAGTTTCCATGATATAATTAAAATTTATAAAAAATAATTGTTAAATAACAAAGTTGTTTGAGTAGGTGGAAATTATTTAATTTTCTAACTTTCCCAAAAACAAGCATGTCCTTTGTTCTTTTGCATGGTTGTTTTGATTCTACATTATTTTTCTCTTGTATGGCTTTCATTTCCGATATATCTAGTTGGTGAAACAAATTTTATTTTGAACTTTGAATTATCCAATCAATTATTTAAGTTACACTTAATAAATATTGTGTTGTTAATAGAAAAATCATCAGAAAATGTTCGTTTACAAAGTGTTTCAATCAATTTTATTAGATTTTTGTTGAATGTGTTGCAATATGTTAGGCCCACACAAACATGAAAAAATAATGTCTAATATGCATCACCATGAGTAATTTTTTGAAATGTTTGCCATCCAATGAGGACCAAATTCCATTATGTTAAAATGATTGAAATAACAATTTTAGAATATCATTTGTGCCTAGAAATAATAATACATATCTTCTATAATCAAATATTATTTTATTTTACTTAAACGAGTATTAGTTTTCATTTATTTGTATTTAAAAAACAATAAATATCCACACCCATAATCAATCGTTTCTTGTAGTGTTTTTTGAATGTCAAAATTATATTATTTCTACAAGGAGTTAAACATAAATATTTTCATATTAATAAAATTATAAAAATAAAGCATAGATTCAAATATTGAAAAAGTATGTACCTTTATTCCCTATATTGTAGTTGGTACAAGTTTTTGGAAGTTTCATTTATATAGTTAATTAATATTTTTAATGTAGTCATAATTTACCAAGTATATGATTTTAAAAAATGCATAAACTCTTTTCAATTATTAACTATCAGATCATCACATCTAATTGTTTGTAGAAATGTATTCATGGTTTTTACTTGTTAGCAAATACAAGGAAGTTTGTAAGTAAAAAAAATATTAAAATTTAGTTCTTTTAATTTGATGAAAATAAATCTATGGACAACACATTAAATATTTAGGAGGAAAATATAAATTTTATTTTCTAGGAAGATTTTTTATTTACAATGTAATTGTTTAGTAAATAATATATAACATCTTTTCAAGAAATCTTTTAAACCAGCAAAAATACATGGTCAACAACTATTCACATGTCTATAAACCAAATGTAATTTTTTTTCTCATAGAAGGCTAATCACCATACAATTATTTGTAACAATGTAATTTTTGTTGACATATTATGGAAGATAAATTAATATATTGAGTATAAAGGTAAAAGCCTATCAAATATAACTAAATTAAGTTTTTTTTGGTGAAAACAAATATGTGGACAACAAATATTTAAATTTATATAAAGTAAATGTAACTTATTTTTTATTACAATAAATAGAATGGGTTATACCAAATTTTTTTTATCCCACGTAACATTTGAAAAAAAGAATCTATTACTTTGTAATTATAATCATTAAGTCAATGTTGCAACCAAAAGTTCAATATATGGGCTAACATCAAGTAGAATTTTAATATGTAATAGATGCAGCAGTATATTTTCCATTAGACAACTGTCTTTTGTGTTGAAATTTTCATAGTTATAAGAAACAATTCAATTTTTCATGTCCTTTGCAAAACATGTTTTTATAAAGTAACAATCAAAGTGCATTTATTGTTAAATTTTGAGTTAGTATATACCTTGTTTAAGGCATTTTTAAATTTTGGTTTGACTCTGTATTTTAGTGTAGACATCCCTTGGGATATCATCACAGATATAAAGTCATATTTGGTTTGGATCTAAACAAAAACAAATAGAGAGCTATATTTTTATCAAACACTATCTAAAATGAAGTTTATGACATTAATCTTCAGTGACCACTATATAATGACATATTAATGTATCACAACATATATTTTTAGATAATTTAAACAAATTGGTTTTGAAGGATCGAAAAATAACCTTTACAAAAAGTAAAGCAAGGTCAAGAACATCAACCCAAAAAGATACAAGGAGGCCCTATTTTGATAGTAAAAAAAATGACAGAAGGGTCACCCCCAAACAAAGCTAGACTCAAACCAGTCTGTAATATTAAACATAACAATTTTTTTATAACATAGATACAAAAGGATATTAACAATAGTAGTAGTAGGAAACCAAAAAAGCACAAAAAAAGACCAAATGGACAACGAAAAGTTTGCCATTAGTTTTCCTTAGTGGAAATACCTTTGTTGCGAGTTATAACACTTGGCATGATATCCTTCGACCATAAAACCTTTATGATTACCCTCTTAAGCCTTTTATAAAATTTATCCTTAATCTAAGTGTTCTTTGATTCTTCAATGTCAAAGCTACTAAAAGCAAAATTAATCTTCTGCTTGTTGCCATCAGCCTTGGCCACTTGATCCTGTAGGATAGAAAACCTCTTCTCTTGAATAACAAACTCAATGTGCATACCCCCAATCCTCTTGTTTTGGACATCAATTTTTTGGTGTCAGTATTTAACCTCATGAAACAAATTCTTGTTAACGACGAGGATAGTGTCAGCACTTGAATTAGCACGCATTAACCTTGCCTCCCAGTCCACCAAATCCCTCTCTATTTCTACTACCATAACCCTCACCACTTTCATGGACCTAGTTTTTGATTTACAGATGACATAAAAAATCCCCTCTAAGCTATATTTCCCACTCTCTTTCTTGAGACGTTTCATGGTATTCACCATGCTTTCATTATCCAATTCGGTATCCTTGGTAATCACCGATTGTGCTGGAATAATAGGTTTACCATTCTGAACAAGTAAAATAATCAGATCTTGATGAAGGGGAATGTGTTTTTTTTTTCTTGTTCTTAAATTTTGTTATGAAAGAAGTTAGAGACCTAAAAATAAAAAAGGATAAGATCATTTTTTGATCCCTTCGAAATTAATTCAGGATAGAAAGGTGATAAGAGAATATCTTCCTATATTTTCCCTCTAAGATAAAATACTTCATCACCACAAGGAAAACATCTTCGCAGTGTTCAAGAAGAAAAGTGTAAGAAATTCCATCATCATATGACAAAATACGCTCACTAGGACAAAAAAAAGTAGCTAATTCATGTTTTTTCCTAGTTTTGTCTTTAAAATTTTTTAGTCCATCTATAGTTAAACATGTAACCTCGGCTGTGTATCAAAACATGTTTAATATAGGAATCAATACCATTATAATAGATATATGATGGTGTGATGATTGTAAAAGGGGATTTGGACCATATTTTGAAGAAAAAATATTATCTAAACGACAAAATATTACTCCATATATATCTCGAATTAAGAGTTGTCATTTACTTGCCACCCCTAGGGGATATGATTTTTGCATTTTTCCAACGAGGAAAAAATTGTATCAACCATTCCAATTATGAAATATACAATAGTACATATATTTTATATAAATTTATTTAAAGTAGTAGAATATGTTTAGGGAATTAAGTAGTTTTGAAAATTACCTAGGCATGGATTATCTATTTTTTAATCTCTTTTTTCCTTCTTCTTTCAATCTTTTATGTACTTTGAAAAAAGTATGTAGTCAAACATTTTTAAATTAGTTAATAAAATCATGTCTCTACTTCATTTGTAACTAACCCATCCATGAATTACTCATATAGCATATTCATGTTACCTTTGTCTATTTGATGTTCTCCTACCAATGTAATTTCATTTACACTTTTACCATCCTTTCTTATTGAAAAATAAGCATTAGTTAATTTTTTGACTTGAAATATTCTATAAATACAGTTGATGTGAATGTCAAAATCCTTTGTATTGATTTATTCACGGTGAAATTGTAATTTGATTGTTTTAACTGTATTAGTTTGACAAAGAGAATTGAAGGCTAGTTAGATGTCACTATAGGAACATATTTCTTGCAAGGCAGACTAATCTATTATTCTATGGTTTTTTTAGTTTGTTCTTGTAGAGCATAGGAAAGGAGCAAGTCTACCATGATGGTTGTTTTATCATAGGTTTTTTTGTGGTTGGTGTTATTGTATGTTTGGTTTGTAATGATTTTTGTAAATATATTAATTATCTAAGCACAATAATGTATGCATGTGTGAGTATATGTGTATTTATATGTATGTATATATGCAAAAGTTATATGTTTGTGTATATCCTCATAGATATGTGCAAGTTTTATATGTAATCTTGTAATATTTTAAAATTAAATAGCCAAAGAATGGCCTATGTGTGGCGGTTAAGTTGAACCTATAGTAGAAATTGTTGTGTGATATTAGGTTGTGGAGCATGTTTTCATGTGAGAAAGTGTTGAAGACTGTACACTAAGAGTAAATGACCCTATGTGCCCCTTACCATATATTTGTCTGACCCTATCGATCCCATTTGTGGTGACGGAGAAGGAGTCTAGACCAACATGGATGGACCATGATGGACGTTACACACTTGCGGAATGGCACAATCAATTCGACCTATCCCCCCCAACCTTTGCAATCAATAGGTTTGTCATTCCCTTCTTTTGAATCTGGATCATCCCCTTTTTGGTTCGCTCGCTACTCACACTCACTAAATGCTCACCTACACTTTACATAATTGTCTCACTGAGGTTTGGGGGCGCAACCCTCGAATTTTTTTTGGCCTTAAAACGTGCCTGATATATCGGGAAATGTGCTCTTCTCATATGGGTGGGATTTTTTACCAATAGGTTTATGGAACGATTTTGGCCCATGGTTTTAATACCCACGATTTTGTAAAATTGCTTAAGCAGCTGTCTATTAATAAGATTTTGTGCATATAGTAGGGATAATGTAACATTACAGATTTGAATTCGGGTGTGAATTCTATAGAGTTTTTTAAGCATAGCTCCAAATAGATCTGGGTATTGTATTGAGAGAGTGGTGGCTTGTAATAAAATCTGAGCAAGTGATTCTTGGTGGACGTAGCCCGAATTGGGTAAACCATGTTAAATACTGTCTCTTTCTGTTGTGTTATTTTATTTTGAATTTTTTTTGAGATATGTAATATTTTCTGCATATTAGTTTCTATTGTTACGATTCTATTAGGGTATATTCTACATATTTTATCCTTTATTTCCTAGCAATTGGTATTAGAGCCTAGTTTGGTTTGCTGATGTTTTGAATCATAGGGAAAGTTTTATCTTGAATGGGAGCTATGGCAGATGATGAAAGATCTAGGGTTGATAAATTCAACAGGCATAATTTCAGTCTTTGGAAGATGCAGATGGAAGATTACCTTTATCATAAGGATATTTATATTCCTCTATCTGAGAAGGTGAACAAACCCTCAAGCATGACAGATGCAGAATGGGATTTACTGGATAGGAAGGCACTTAGGACAATCTGGTTGTGTCTTGCATCTTTAGTATTACTTAATGTTTTAAAGGAAAATACTTCAAAAGAACTAATGGATGCATTAAGGATGTTGTATGAAAAACCCTCTACCTCTAATAATATATTTTTAATGAAAAAGTTGTCTAATATGAAGATTTCATAGAATGGTTCAGTGGCAGATCATTTAAATGATTTTAATACGGTTGTAAATATGCTAGCTTTGGTTACAATATAATTTGATGAAGAAGTTAGGGATTTATTAGTTCTATGCTCTTTACCTGAGAGTTGGAATATCTTGGTAATGGCGGTAAGCAACTTGGTTCCAACTAACTCAAAGTGAAAGTTTGAGGATGTTATAGGGGTGATTCTAAGCGAGGAAATGTGAAGAAAAATATCTGGTGAATATTCTAATTCAGATATTTCTTTGACACTTGAAACTAGAGGGAGATAGAATAAAAGAGGAAGCTGTGGAAAATCGAAGGATCAGGAAAGGTCAAAATCTAAAAGCAAGATAGTATGTTGGCATTGAGGAAATTCTAGGCATGTAAAGAAGGATTGTTGGGAGATTTGGGACAAGAAGAAACAACGGGAAGAAAACAAGGAGGTAAATGTGGCAATGCGTAATGTATGTCAGGATGCTTTGATTCTTTCTTTGCACAATATTATTGAATCTTGGGTTTTAGACTCAGAAGATTCTTTCCATGCTACTCCACATAGGAATTATTTTGTTGATTATGTTCAAGGAGATTTTAGGCATGTTTTTCTTGGTGATGATGAGCCTTGTAGCATAGTTGGAAAAGGTTTTGTTTAGGTTAAGATGCAGAATGAGAATACTTGGCTATTGAAGGATGTCAGACATGTGCTTACATTAAGACAAAATTTGATATCGGCAGGGAAGTTGGGAAGTGATGGTTGTACTGTGATATTTACATCGGACTCTTGGAAGGTTACCAAGGGTGATCTTGTGGTGGCAAGAGGTAAGAAGGTTGGAAACTTATATTTAACCACTTATAGCACTAATGTTTGTAATCTTATGGCTTCAGAAGTAGATACAACATTGTGGCACTATAGGCTCCGTCATATGAGCCATAAGGGTATAGAGATCATAAAGAAGGATTTGCCTAGATATACAGAAAAAGGTTTGGAGTTCTGTGAGGACTGCATATATGGGAAACAAAAGTGAGTAAGGTTTCTCAAGGTTAGGCCTACAAAGAAAGAGAGTAAGTTAGAGTTAGTGCACTCTGATGTGTGGGGGCCAGCTTAGGTATCATATCTTCGGGGTTAAATTTATTATGTTACTTTTATTGATAATGCAACAAGGAAAGTTTGGGTTTATTGTATTAGAAACAAATTTGATGTATTTGACACTTTTGTTAAATGGAAAGCTTTAGTAGAGAATGAAACATGTCTTAAGCTAAAATCTCTCAGGTCAGATAATGGAGGGGAGTATTACAGCAATGAATTTGATGATTACTATTCTAAGAATGGAATCCACAGGAAAAAGACAGCTCCAGGAACTTCGTAGAAGAGTGGGGTGTCAGAAAGGATGAACAGAACAATAATGGAATGTGCTAGGAGCATGAGGTTACATGCAGGAATGCCTCTTTCTTTTTGGGTAGAAGTGGTAAGAACACCTGTGTACTTGATAAATAGAGGACCCTAAAGTGCCTTAGATGGAGGCATACCTTAGGAGGCTTAGAATGGAAAGAAAGTTGATTATTCATTTCTTAGAGTCTATGGATGTGAGGTGTTTTTTCATATAGAAAAGGATGATAGGACCAAGCTAGAGGCTAAATTAGAAAAATGTACTTTCATTGGTTATGGTGGTGATGAATTTGGATATAAATGTTTGAGTATAAAGGACAAGAAAATCATTCGATCTAGGGATGTGGTCTTTAATGAGAAAGTCATGTATAAGCAGCAGTTGCAAGAAAATAGGGAAGAATCCAAGAAAGAATATGCAGTGGTATAGGATCTTCCAGATGGAAAAGAGACACACGAATCAGTTCAGGAACCTCCTCAACAAGAGCCCCACATTCCTATATTGAGGAGGTATTCTAGGGCAAGAAGAGAACCTAAACATTTATCTCCTTCTTTTTATTATTTATTACTCATTGATAGTGGAGAGCTAGAGAGCTTTGATGAAGTAATGCAGGTAGATGCCAGGAAGAAGTGGGAGCAAGCATTGGATGAGGAGAATCAGGCTCTCATGGAGAACCAGACATGGGATTTGGTGAAGCTACCCAAAGGCAAAAGAGCATTACAGAACAAGTGGGTGTTTAGAGTCAAAGAGAAAGAAGGTGATATAATAGAATTAGATTGCAATGACCAAAGTGGGATGGAAGCCTCACAAATATTATAGATATAAAATCAGATTATATAACAATGCAAGAGCTGTAATATTTATAGGTATTAGACATCCTCATATGAATAGACATGACACCCTATCAGGCACCAACTACGATATGATAATACCCATTTAACATGCACAAGTAATTACTACTAATACCAATATTGAATGTTATCCAACATAAAAATATTAAATGCAATTCACTAAACTAGAGTGCACATGTTGCACATTATTAAATAAAAGACAATGTAATAAAATGCAATAAATATGCCTATGATAAATTATGCTAAAATTTTCCCCCTTAATTTTGCACAGTTTCCAATGAAGTGGAGAGGAACTCTCTGAATAGTGTGAATTTGTCATGTGCAAGTGACTTAGTGAAAACATTTGCCTTCTGTTCATCTGTAGGACAGAACTAGAGCTGTATATTATGTTTCAATACATGCTCGTGTATGAAATGAACTTGTACTTCAATATGCCTGGCTCTCTCATGAAATATTGGATTGCGAACAAGCTTTAAAACTCCTTCATTATCAACATATACTGGAGTAGATTTTTGCTGTGGTAGACCAATTCCTTCCAGTATTCGGCGTAGCCATATTGCTTTAGAAATAGCTTCACCTATAGCTCGATAATCTGCTTCTGTAGAAGAGCGAGAAACAAAATTTTGTTTCTTGCTTCCTCATGATATTGGTCTAGATCCCATAAAGAAGATGAAGCCTGATGTTGAATTCCTATCATCCATGTTTCTGGGATGATCTAAATCTAAATATCCTGTCAAGAAGAAGTTATCATTCTTCTTGTAATCTAGACCAGGTCAACTGTACCCTTCAGATATCTCAGTATTCTCTTTACTGATTTCCAATGACATATTTTTGGTTCTTGCATGAAGCGTGATAAATAGCTGACTGCAAAGATGATATCTAGTCTAGTATATATCAGTTAAATGAGACTCCCGATCAACTACCGATAGAGAGTTGCATTCACTGGTGGTGATGGATCGGAATGAGATTACTGAAGTCTCAATTCCATAGGTGTAGCAATAGGAGTGCAGTCCATCATCCTGAATTTCTTGAGTGTTGTCTTGGTGTATTTCAACTGTGAAAAAAAGATATGATTCTCTTTTTTCCATACTTCCAACCCAAGACAATAGTGCATGAGCCCGAGATCTATCATGTCGAATGATCGATTAAAATCCTTCTTTGTTGCATCGATCATCTTCACAGAAATTCCTGTAATGACTAGATCATTGAAATAAACAACCAAAATGACAATATCCCCCCTTGCTTTTTGAGGTAGAGATTGGGGTCATAAGGATTCCTTTCGAATCCATGAATTATGAGATGCTCATCAATTTTGATGTACCATGCACGGGGTGCCTATTTTAGGCCATAGAGAGATTTTATGAGTCTGCATACCATCATCTCTTTTCCTGGTATTACATAACCCTCTGGCTGAGTCATATAGACTTCTTCTTGCAAATATCCACTAAGAAAGGCACTTTTCACATCCATTTGGTGGACTTTCCAACCAAATATTGCAGCTAGAGAAAAGATCATCCTGATTGTCTTGATCTTTCCTGTGGGAGAAAATGTCTCCTCATAATCAATGCCTTCTTGTTGTGCATACCCCTTTGCTACAAACCTTGATTTATACTTGTCAATAGTCCCATCTGATTTGTACTTAGTCTTGAATATCCATCAGCATCTAATGGGTTTCTTTCCTGGTGGAAGGTCGACAAGTTGCCATGTGTTGTTCTTCATCACTGACTGATACTCTAAATCCATGGCATCTTTCCAAGCTTTTGATTGTAGGAATTCCTGAACTGTAGATGGCTCAATTGTTTCAACAACTCTGCTCATTGGGGCATAATTGACCTCTTCACAAGCTTGACTGCAAGTTCTAGGTCCAGGATTGGATGATGTGCTAGGTGCTTCATCCAAATTTTCATCTCTTATTAATTAAGTATACCATTTAGGTAACTTCTTATATGTTCCATTGGCTTGTGGTGGATCCATGTTTTCACCATCATCCAATTCATCATTGTTATCTTCAGTGGGAACATGAAATTTTGTCTTCACAAGAGGTGTATTTTGCATGTTTGTTGAGTCAATGAGTAGAGCATCTGCTTGTTTCTTCTCGAAGAACTCAACATACCTACTTGTGTATACTTTCTTTACTTTCGGATCCCATAATCTGTACCCAAGTGCTTCTTCAATGTATCTAATGAATATCAGTTTCTCAGCTTTCATATCCAACGTGTTCCTATTTTTCTTGGGTATGTGCATGCTAACTTTGTACCCAAATACTCTTAGGTGTGCAATTGATGGTTTTCAATTTGACCATGCTTTTTGTGGTGTCACTCCTTCAAGAGCTACTGTGGACACTCTATTCAAAAAATAGACTACAGTTCTTGTAACTTCTGCCCAAAATGTCTTTGTTAAACCTAAGTCGTCAATCATACATCACACCATTTCCATGATAGTATGATTCCTTCTCTCAAATATACCATTCTACTGTGGTGTGTGAGTAGGAGGCATTTGTCGATGAATCCCATGAGCTTCCAGGTAAGTCTTGAACTAATTACTTGTGAATTCCCCCCCTCGATCAGAGTGGAGAGTTTTGATCTTGCGACCAACTTCATTCTCAACAAGTGCTTTGAACTTCTAAAGTCTCAAAGGCTTGACTCTTGTTTTTTAGACAATATATCCACATCTTTCTTGAGTAGTCATCAACACAAATCATGAAGTATTGACATCCAGAATGACTTGGTTGCATGGGCTGGAAAATATTGGTGTTCACCAAATCAAGCTTTCCCTTAGCTCTGTATGTGTTCTTCTGGAAGGGTACTCTATGTTGCTTTCCAGCTAGGAAATTGTGACACTTGTCAATGTTGTGCTTGAATGTAGGCAATCCTTTCACCATGTTTCCCTTTTGAAGTGTTTGGAGATAGCCAAAACTGTTGTGACCATATCTCCGATGCCATAGTTCTGCAGATTGTTTGTCTTTGGCCACTAGAGCTTGATCATCCTTGTGTACAAAATCAAGTTGGAACATGCATCCCACATTGGAGGCTCTTGCTACAATCTTGGAACCTCTTGACTTATCTCTTATCAAAAACACTTTTTCTCCATTATTACTGTTAAAATACAACTTCAGGTTGCGATCAAGGACTTGAGTAACTAATAACAAATTCTTGGTCAACCCAGGTACATACAATGCATCTGTGATTTTACAGTTATGCTTTCCAAGAGGTAGTGAAATGTTTCCAATCCCCTCGACACTATATGATGAGTCATCACCTAATGACACATGGTTCTTGTTAGGTGAGTCACGTAGTGTGTAGAACCAATCCTTGCATCTAGTCATGTGTCGAGTTGCACCCGAGTCAACATACCAGATGTCCTGTGTAGACTTGGTTTCTTCATCAAATTTAGCAGAATACATGTGGTGTCCTTCATCTAAATCATCCTCATGTTCGGCAATGTACCCTTGTTGTTTGGGTTTTCTTTGCCAATTACCATTTTTATGCCCTTGATTATTGTTGTTGTTGGACTTCCCTTAATTTGAATTTTTGTTACCCTGTTGGTTGTTGGGTTTTGAATTGTTTGATGAACCCTTTTTGTAGGAATTGTACCAACAATTTTTGATGTCATGTCCCCCTCTATTGCAAATGGGACACTTATTTGTGTTGTCTCTTTGACTTTGGTCCCTTTGTTGACTTTGATTTTGTTGGGACTTCTTCTAATTAGATTGAAATTTCCCCTTTCCTTTATGATTAGACGATAGTGCTTGCTCATCTTCATGATCTTTGTTGTTCATTTCCTCTTCTTGTTGGAGTAGATTGACCAAATTCTCAAAGGTGACTGTGTTTTCACTCATATTGATAGTTGTCACAAAGATTCTGTAGGAAGGAGGAAGTGCTCGCAACATAAGTGGTACAAGGTCCTCATCACTTATCTCTTTTTCCAATGCCAGTAGAGATGCCCTCAAAGTAGTAACTCGTCTCAAAAAAACTTCAACCTTCTCATTGTGCTTGAACTTGAGAGTATGCAGTTGGGATAGTAGGTTGAGGATGGCATTCTTGTTCTTTGCCTCATAGACTGTGCTCAACTTATCCCATGCATCCTTGGCGTTTTGGCATTTCTAATGTGGGGTTGCACATCATCTGTTACACCAAAAAAGATGATCAACTTGGCATTTTGATTGGCCATGTAAAATTGAACTTGTTTTCTTCCACCATCAAGTGATCTTGTTTTTGTTCCATCTACAACTTTCCATCGGTATTCAAACTCAAGTAACATCTTGATCTTCGGTTTCCATGTAACATAGTTGTCTCCTCTAAGAAGTTGTGAATCTGGAAATAAGAACTTTCGTGCTTGTGCACCCATTTCTGCAATTTGAATTTCTAAAACTCTAAATTTCTGATAAAGGGTAAGGCTTTTATCACTCCATGTTTATGGTCTCCCTCTCAATATACCGTTAGGTTGATATACCAAACCTTTCTATATACGCTCCCTTCTGATATACCCATTGGTACGTGGAAGAAGATCACCCTTTCAATATACCCGCCCGTACAGAAAGAGGTGTTAACGCATGTGAAATAATTTAGTAAGTGGTACATAGATAGTACAGAGAGGGGTTTGTTCAAGCACAAATGGATGGGAGGGCTCAAATCTGTGTGTATTGTGTCCTTATTACTCCCCGTCAATTTTATAGGGTTGATGCCCAAATGATGTTTAAGCAGCTATGTTAGGCGTTAAGTGTAGTAGTAGTCACGATGGAATCACCTGTAAGCATTTCCCAGAGGCACCATATATACCGAACACTGCTATGAGATCAAAGATCTCGTGTGATAAAACCAAATATAAAATAAAAACTTTACTCTTTTATTTGACTCTTTTTTATTTTATTTTATTTTTCACTTTATGCACCAATATTAGTAAAAAATGCTACAAAATTACAAAATGAATTTTTTGTGTCCACCCTCTTTACAAAAAAGTGTCCAGAATCACAAAATACACAATTTAGGCCAAAAACATTTTTTAACCCCCAATAGGTGCTTTTCTGCTAAATTTAGAGGTGGCTCTAAATGTGTTTAGTGAGCTTCTAAATTTGGAAATCCCCCAAAATTTAATAATTTCTCCAAATTTTCCAAAAAAAATAATTTAATAAAAAATATGGAGAGAGTGGGAATTGAACCGCTAACCTGTTTGTTCCCAAGATCCAAACAAACAATCTGAATATTGTTTTCACATTTTTTCATAAACCATGATCTGATTTTTTCTAAAATTTTGACAGAAGCATCATACAATATTTTTCTTGAAACCCACAAAATTTTAGAAGGATCAGAATCTTTTTTTTGAGATCTTACAAATTTACCAGCTAGATCTGATTTTTTTTTCAAAAACAATGACCCGACTTGGACAAACTTTTCATCATAGTAGACACTGAATCTGAAGATGATGTAAACTATAAAGTTGTGCACCTTCTTCTTATCTTTCCAGAAAAAAAAATGGCACATCAATCTGACATCATATGAAAAAGTTACATCTTTTTTTTTAGAGCTATCTGCTAGAATTTTGTTAACGGGGGACTGTTTCAACATTTGCTCCCGAATTCTTCACACCTCCACTTTCAGATATGATTTTTTTTCACTTTTTTTTTAGATCTGAAATTTTTTTTCAAGATCTTTCTCCTTTTTTCCAAGATCTCTTTTTTTTTGTCACAAATCATTTTTTTTTTCAATATTTTTTTTAAAGATCTCCAAATCTGAAATATTCTGTCAATATGTTGGATCAATTGGCTATGCCAATGACTAATCAAAAAAAAAAAAACCTGTCAAATAAGTGGATAGGTAAAATTTTAGTTGAGGGATGCTTGGAAGGAATGGAGGCTGCGGAATTTTTCAATGGCTCTTCTTTGATGTAGATCTTCTTCTCTAATGCATCCTCTCCAATAGTGCTCCTCTTCAACCTTCCATGGATAGAACCTGCTCTGATACCAAATGATAGAATACAATTAGATTGTAATGATCAAATAGGGATGAAAGCCTCACAAATATTATTGATCATGAAATCAGATTACATAACAATGCAAGAGCTATAATATTTATAGATATTAAACAGTCTCATATGGATAGACATGACACCCTATTAGGCACCAACTACGAGATGATAAGACCCATCTCACATGCACATGTAATTACTACTAATACCAATATTGAATGCAAGTCACTAGACTAGAGTGCACATGTTGCACATTATTAAATAAAAGACAATGCAATAAAATGCAATAAATATGCCTATGCTAAATTATGCTAACAGAAGGAGGAAAGAAAAGATACAAAGCCCGGTTGGTAGTCAAGGGGTTTGCACAGAAAAAAGGTATAGATTTTGATGAGATTTTTTCTCCTGTAGTAAAAATGACTTATATTAGAACTGTTCTTGGAATAGTAGTAGTAGAAGACTTGCACCTAGAGTAGCTTTATGTAAAAACAACATTTCTCCATGGTGATTTGGAGGAGGAACTATATATGCAACAACCAGAGGGCTATGAGGTCAAAGGTAAAGAGGAGATGGTGTCCAAAATGAAGAAGAACTTGTATGGCTTGAAACAAGCTCCACGTTAATGATATAAGAAATTTGATAGCTTCGTAATGAAGCAAGGTTATATTCGATGTCATTCTGACCATTGCATGTATAAAAAGAAATTTTAGGATGGAAGTTATTATCCTGTGTCTTTATGTGGATGATATGTTGGTTGCAGGTAAAAACATGTAGGAAATAAAAGTACTCAAGAAGTAACTAAGTGAATCATTTGCTATGAAGGATTTGGGGGCAGCCAAACAAATCCTTGGTATGAGGATATCTAAGGATAGGAAGGAACAAAAGCTGACTTTATCTCAGGAAGAGTACATTAAGAAGGTCTTAGAGAGGTTTAATATGCAAGATGTTAAACCGGTTGGGACTCCTTTGGCAGGCCATTTCAAGTTTTCAAAGGAGCAGTGTCCCAAGATAGAGTAGGAGAGAAACCAGATGTGTAAGGTACCTTACTCATCAGGGATTGATAGTTTGATGTATGCCATCATGTGCACCAGGCATGATATTTCCCATGCAGTGGGAGCGATGAGTAGATTTATGAGTGATCCAGGTAGAGATCACTGGTAGGCAGTAAAGAGGATCGTTCGGTATTTGAGACGGACCATGGGGACAGTTTTGTGTTACAGTGAATCAGACATCACTTTGTGTGGTTATGTAGATTTAGATATGACTGGAGATTTGGACATCAGGAGGAGAACAACAGGTTATGTTTACATTGTAGGTGCGACAACAGTAAGCTGGATTTCATGACTACAAAAGTTGGTGGCTTTGTCAACCACGGAGTTTGAGTATGTTGTTGCCACAAATGCAAGCAAGGAAATGATTTTTTTACATCAATTACTTGAGGATTTGGGGCATAAGAAGGAGGAAGGAAAGTTACATAGTGATAGTCAGAGTGCTATACACCTAGCTAAGAACTTTTCTTTACACTCTAGAATGAATCATATACAATTAAGGTACCATTTCATCAGGCAACTTTAGAGAAAGAGAAGTTAAAGATGGAGAATATTCATACCAGTGAGAATTCTGCAGACATGATGACCAAGGTGTTCACAAGGGAAAAAATTAAGCTGTGTTCAGCTTTGGTTGGTCTTCACGGAAACTAGTGAAGGGTTGTGAAGCTTGCTCAGAGGAAAACTAGTCTCCAAGTGGGAGATTATTAGGTTGTGGAGCCTTTTTTTATGTTAGAAAGTGTTGAACACTGTACAGTAAGAGTACTATACAATTTCCACAGTTGTCTTGCCGGGGTTCGGGGCCAGGCCGAGCCTCTAGCTGGGGTACGGGGGCGTAGCCCCCGAATTTTTTTTAGCCTTAAAACGTGCCCGATATATCAGGAAATGTGCTCTTCTCATAAGTGTGGGATTTTTGACCTATAGGTTTATGGGATGATTTTGGCCCATAGTTTTGATACCCACGGCTTTGTAAAACTACTTAATTAGTTTTCTATCTATATGGTTTTGTGGATATGGTAGGGATAATGTAGCATCATAGATGTGTTTTGCATTTGAATGTGAATTCTGTAGAGTTTGTTGAGCATAGCTCCAAACAGATATAGGTATTATATTGAGAGAGTGGTGGCTTGTAATAAAATATGAGCAAGTGATTATTGGTGGACGTAGCCCAAATTGGGTGAACCACGTTAAATATTGTCTCTTTGTGTTGTGTTATTTTATTCTGAAATTTTATTTGAGATCTGTAATATTTTCTGCATATTAGTTTCTACTATTGCGATTTTGTGAGGGAATATTCCGCATATTTTATCCCTTATTTCCTAACATGTGATTGTTAATTGGAGGAATTTTATCTTCAACAAGTACATTAGTATAAATATTTGTATCATGTTACACAGCTTGGCAGTGGAAATAGAATTTTTTTATTTATACAAGGGAGGCATTATTATAAATTCCTATATCTTGTGAGCATTTTTTTTGTTTGGATTGGATTTTTGTACACTACATGATGTTTACTACTTAATATTGTAGGTACCAATCAAAAAGAAAATGATCAATTTGAAACTATGGAAGAGGACTTATTTCATAATGTCCCATACAACACTCGTACATGTATCTTTGTTTTTAAGGGTATATACTATATGCATACATTGAGATTCATTACCCATATAGTGTTATTTGGGTGGTCTAAGGAACATCTACAATGCATATTTATATGCACATAAGGCTGAATTGATGTTTCATGTTAATCGAAACCAAGAATCATATGTATGTATAACCTTTTGTTTTAGCATTGTTTACCACTAACCACCTCAACAATGGTTTTGATAGCCATTATTTTTTCTCTCAGTATAACTGAAGCATGTGATGTTCCTATAGTTCCCACCCAAATATGGAGGGGTTCTACTTCCTCTACCAATGATGCCCAAAAAGGTTGTGTATTAGAACCCGTGGTTAAGCTTCTTTGTCTGAATATGGTAACCTTGGCTATCTTAATAGATAATATCTGTATATATATGTTATTGTATTCATGTGGTGGTGGAAATTGGTGTGTACTCTCATTACATAAAGCTCCCCATAAGGTTATATGTATAGTTTAACATGTATTTCCTTTTATGGCAACAATACAACATTGCATACAATTTCCATCTTTTCGGGTAAAGATAGAAATGGATGATGTAGAGGTTGCAACACTAATAAAAACAAGTGTTGGGTTATGGATCATAGTTCTAGTAGTGAAATAGAAATGGTACAGTATAATTTCTGTGGTAGGTTATATACACAATTGAAAAAGAGTTCAGGACGAGTTCTATAAGACTTCTGATGTCTGTATATTATTGTTTGACATATTTTAAGTTACCTTTTATACATGATATGAACCTAGTTAACTTAAAGTAGTTGCATTTCCAAAAAAAATCAAGTGTGTGTCATCAACAGGGGTATCAGTTCCTTTATGAGTAACTCCACCCTCGAGCACCCAATTCATATGATGTGGATGTAATTTGTTAATGGTTCTTGTGGCTACAAGTTGCAAGTGCCTTCTACTCTCATTCATTTTTGTAATTTAGTAGCAGTAACAAGGAAAAAGGTAGCAACATAGTGTTTATATATGTAATAAGATATTGTTGATTGTGTTATGTTCAATATTGTAGGCATACCTAATAGATATGTATATAAACTATTTGGTATGCCTGTTTTATTAACACTTAACCTACGCAAGAGAGGGCAACCTTGAATGTAGTTCCAACACATTTCCATTAAATAAAAACCATACCCATGGTTTTTTGAAAATCAAACTTTACGAAAAACATGTACCATAGCCGTACCAGTATCTCGACAACCTAGTATTTTCTTGAATGAATTGACAAGTTTTTGGTGTGTGCCAATCTTATAGTTTTTATGGTAAATAATGGTAGAAAAAATATGGTTTTTTTAAATATTAAATTTTACTTACGAACAATGTGAAATTTTAAAGAGATGAATTAAAACGTTATGATATGAATCTCTTTAAAAGAAATATTAGGAAACAAAAAGGAATATGAAAATGGAAAAGGGGAGATAGGAAAACTGTGAATTCTGAATCAAGTGCTCAAAGAAGTTTAGAAGTTACAATCATATAATGAACAACTAAATGGGTCAGATAAAGAAATAACAAAGAAGAATTAGGAAATAATGAAATATAAAAAACGAAAGCAAGCCCCTGCATGCTAACTCAAAAACTCCAGCTACCATTTGTTTGTGTGTTTTGATATAGTATTGTGTTCCTACTTGTCTCACCTATTAATAGGTGTATCTTGTAAAATTACTTGAGTGACAAATATAAGTCTCTTATTGATATTGATGAGATTGTGGGATGATATGGTTGGAGTGGATTATTGTAGATTAGTTTGGTGAAACATGGTTACTGCATCTAGGGGAAAGATACTCCTGAAAGCTACAATTTGTGTAATCTAGGAGAATATGTTGGATCAATCATACGGCTGGAAATTTTTCTAGTAGAATCCAAAATTTAGCAATTCTCATATGCTTTGATTAAGTCTATATTGAAAACATGTGAGTGGAAAATATAAATCCCTTCACATAATTGATGAGAGTGTGGATGTGCTTACCATTTGTTGTGGGATCTTGGCAATGTAGTCCTTTAAATTTAAATGAAGAAATTAGAAGAGTCTAGAGGAGAGTTACATTTTGCAAAAAGAATAGTGTAGCCTAGAGTTGTATAGTGGTTTAGATTGCTAACAGCAAGTAGGATATTATTTTTTATAAGTCAGAAGCATGTAGCATTTCAAGGGCATTATCTTGGTATTTTTATGTTACAGAAAGATGTTGGATTTTAGATGCGATAACCTCTAATTCAGATTTTGGCCCTGATATGACTATAATATAGTTTATTTGCTGATGTCAAAAACCTTAGTTTAGAGGAGCTATGTTGGTTTTGGTTATGATATGACTATTGTATAGTTACATGGGGACACAAAAATGTTGAAACAAGCATAATATTGCAAAATTACTTTAATTATTATGTTCTAAGCTATTTTTTTCTTTTAGTTCACAACAAGGTTAGTAGCTAATACACAAACATGGATAGTTCTTCCATAAATAAGAATTATTACATACAAATACATGGGTGAGTTATTAGATATTGGTATATCAAAAATAATATTTTGAAATTATAGAGGAATAAATAATAAAGTTGTTTGAAGATGTAGTATGCAAGATGATAAAAAAAGAATTGAAATGAGATGAATGAAAAGAAGAAACACAATAAAAAATCCTAGAAGGTAGAGGAAAATCCATAAAGTATAGAGACTTGGTTTGAAAGAAAATATTGGAAAGTAATAGAAGAGGAACATAAGAAATTTCATATACACTTCGTTATAAGTCAATTGGTGTTGGTGTTTTGTAATGCGACTGATTTATTTGCAAAGAACATTAGATATATGTACACGTTACATTTTTTGGTATATGTATGTGAAGGGTTACAAAGATTTACATTGTATGTAGGTGGTTATTTATGGGGTGTTTTATAGTTCTATGTATAGAATGTTTAGCTAAGGTTCTTTTGTGTGTCATCAATTGCAATTATTGCTCCATGTAGCAATTTTTGTGCTTGTTATATACACCACGAAGGGGGTGGATAGGATGGGCATTGTAAGAAGTTTTTAGGGTGGGATGCGAAGCCTTGGAATACCAACATCATGATGATGAAAATCATCATTAACCTTTTTTATATGAGTTAGGGGTATTGAATCCTTAAACTCGATGGACATGGATGGAATTTGATGGATCAAATGTGGGGACCTAGACTTATCATTTTATCTTGTATTCATTGATGAATACAAGCATGTACAACTTCCTACAACATGCATAGCTATTTTTAATGCATGATTCCACCCCCCCAAAAAAATTCAAAAAATTAACCATATGAGAGATACATGGATGCAACAATCCAAATGGAAATGCATAGTATGAACAAGATGATAAAAAAATAAAGGAATTTTCTGATTCATGACCTTGTCTCACCCCTCTTGATGAAGACATTGAAGAGTTTCAAATAGAAAATGATTTTACCTATTGAAGCACATATTCCTCATTTTGAATAAGTGATTATCCAAGTTTACTCTTTTATGGGTGTGATGTATGTCGGATTTCCAAGAACTAAGCAACATATTTACACACTATGTCATGCTCCAAGAAACTTCATTGTTTTGGAATTATTTTTTCCCTTTTTTCCTAGGAGGATGTGCTTATTCTTGAGACATGTAGAATTTAGGTGGCCTACAAATTAATATATACAACATGTCCTACAAATTTATATATACAACATAGAAAAGTTTAATTTTCATAATGCAATTGTTGAAAGGCTTCGTGATAATTTTCCTAATCCTCAAAATGAAAAATGGAAAATAGTTTGTATCAAAGATAAATTTTACAATTCTTTGTCCATGTCATGTGTATCCATTGATACAGAGCCGATGTGAAGTTCCAAAACCCATGAAATATGTAAGTATATGCTCAATTTTATAAGCATGTTTGGTCTTAGGTAACACACCTCCCTATAGCCTCCATTATCAACACCTTTTCCCTGTCTTTTGAAGCCTAGGTTTCAAAGCATGAAGGAAACCCTAAAAAACCATAGCTCCTCCATTCAATCGCGGTATGATAAGGAGGATGGAGTCCTTGCCAATATTGTAGCTTGGTAGTGGATTATGATCTGGGTCTCAAGGCTTAGATTTTTATTAATCCTAGATGAAATCAGATGCAGATGACCCAAATGAACTACTATCTAATGTGCCCTAGGCCTGATCTTGTGTTAAGAATTGGCCCTCATTCTAGTGCATCAGATATCACCGTATTGCTACAGGACAATGAAGAAATAGGAATACACATACACAACGATGAAGAATGGGTTCATGTTTGACCCATTCATGGTGCTTTTGTTATAAACATTGGAGATATGCTAGAGGTATTCTTCTTCTTGAAATCTTAATATCAATCAAAAATTTAAATTGAAATTCATTTTATTGTAATTTTTAAAATTAATGATCTCAAAGAATAAAAGTCCAAGCTCTAAAATATTTAGACATGTTTATGAAAGTGAGAATCTGAGATGGGTTTTTTCCTTCATTATGGGAGTACTCCTATTATGTTCTAAAGTTTTTCAAAATTGTTTACAAGTAAGATTAGATAAAGATAGTTTTCACACTTCATTACAAAGTTATGCCTATTGTATTCTAAATTTGTCTAAAAATATTTTAAAATAAGATTAAATATTGGGGTGAAATTCTATAAACTTATCGATCCTATGTTAAATTAATATAGTTGAGTATTTTATTTCTCCATACTTTTATTTTATTACAAGATTTAAGGGAGGAGGTTTCTCTTATATGTTAAGAGGTAGCTTTTTTTTTTGTATTATCTTGTTTACAGATCTTTTGCCACCATTTTTAAAGATAGACTATTGTAGATGAAGGTAAACAATTTGTTTTTATACAGTCCATGTACATTTAAGAAAATATAGCTATTAGATCAATCGACCCTCTTCTTAAATGTATCATCCCCTTAAACATATAAATTATAGAGTAGTAAATTCTGTATGTCATGTATATTAAATTAATTTAACAATTTTAAGGGTATGAAAGAAGTATGTCGATTTATTTGTATACAAATATCAACACAAACAAATATCAAAATGAACATGTTTTCTTAAAATTTAGCTTCAAAATATTCTTAGTCTATTATCTTGTTTTGTTATTTGTTATTTGTTATTTATGTCCATTAATATGTATTATCTTCCTCCCTCAATGCAGGTGATGAGTAATGGGAGATACAAGAGCATTGAACATTTTTCCATGCCAAATAGTAAAGGGGATCGAATATCAATTGCTACAATTGGCATTCCCAGTGTGTGCTGTATTTTCCGCTTCTAGGTCAGACATGATTTGTTGATTCAGGCCAAAGGAAGATGGTTTTCGGAGAGAGGGATCGAATCAGCAGCTGATATCCGTAAGGAATTTTCATCAGATTTCTTTCCTGTAGTAATTTCATAAGGCATATTTCATACCATCATTATGCCGAACATTTGACAAACATCCACGGTCCCTTGGCATTTGTTCCATAAGGCACCAGCGCAATGACAACAGTCATCATTGCCCATCCCCATCCTCTCTTTGTCCTCGGTCGCACCTATTTAGGCGCTTAAATGGCCAAACAGTATGATTTGAGTGTAGCCTGTAATGGATGACATGCATTATAAGTCCCGCCAGTATTTGGCAATGTTAATGGGCTCGATGAATCCATTGTGAAGCCATTTCAATGGATCCATGTAATTTAGGCGCTGGAATGGAGATGCACATTATAAGTGTAGCGTAATGGAGGGAGGTTTAGACGACATGCATTATAAGTCCCGCCAGTATTTGGCAATGTTAATGGGCTCGGAATCCCTGTGAAGAAGAAGACCACTTATAAAATATACACATGCAATGCAATCATGGAGAAGATGACAAACTGCAGAGTAGAAGATCAGTGCAGTCCAGATACCTATGACCTCGAAATATAAATGCTTTACCTGAAATCCGACACCACTGGCTCAGGAGAGGAATACCGGTATCTCTCAGGAAAAATATGTGAGATTCTGCTCCCTCGGCTTTTGCCTTTCTCCCTTCCTCTGGAATATATTTTAGAAGCCAACAGAATAAATTGATAATGCAAAACGTACCCGTGGTGGCAGCAACTGGCTTAGCTACAACAGAAGAACTTATACAACCTACCAAGATTACTTCTATCGCTGCAAAATTGCAGAAATCACCTGGTAAACAACTCAAATTACATATATGTGTGGCAGTCTAGGTCCGATTAAAAGCATGCAACCGGAAATGAGATGGGTTGCGGTGGAGCAGTGACAAGGACCTCAAACAGCTGACCGTCCTCGTCGAGGTTGTCTGTATGAAGCAGGAGGGCAAGGAAAGCATGAGCCTCGACAATAAACACCTCAACCTCCTCTGCATCATCGTAAGACATCGATTGCATAGTATCCACGCCTCCGGCGTAATTAATACCTACGGTTGATTAAATTTTCATCTCCTGCATAATCTATTATTGTGATGGCCAAATTTTGGGTTTTCAATAATTGAGTTGAACTTGTTTTGTTGCTCCATACAAAATTATTCGTTTCTCTCTCTGTCACACACACACACACACACATATATATATATATATGGATTTAATTTATGGTTAAGGTTTGTACATAATTTTGTAATTAATATCTATTTTATCGATAAATACTAGCAATAATATAAAGAGATAGTTTGAATGTAGTTATAAAATATCAAGTCTTTTTGTGACGTAGATGACTATATCATAACACATGATTGAGTTTCCTTTATCATTTCTAAAATGGTGCAAGGATTGTTTTTCAATTTTCCTATTAATAGATGCATATGAAATTAATAAATAGTGAATATAATTTATACATGACACCAAATATTATTTGAGACAAGTCAAATTTTCAAGAAGTTTTCAAATTACTACTTATGCAAAATAATATTATGTTATGCATGTGTTTTAAGTTTGAGATTTCATGAAAATAATTATAGACATTTTTCCCATAGTATCTTATTCTAAAATTATCTTTAATAAATTTTCTAATCTCTCGCGTTGGAGATATCAAAAAACAAAGTTACCAAGAATTATTTGTTAGTGTTTTACTATAAATTGTAAATTGAAATGAAAATAAAATACAATAAAAAATTTACTACCTTTTTCTTTCTCCATTTTTTATTGGTTTTTCATTAGTGATATTGATTCAAGAGACTATGTATACACTCAAATTTTGAAATGTGCACTTTAAAAAACTTGATTTGACAATGCACTCTTGTTATGAAAAATATCATATCTCCATTGCCGCTTAGCACTTTCTGAGGTCCATTTTTTAACTTGTTTATCCTTACAAACTGACATGTTGACAAAATTTGAGGATACAATATACAAAATCCATATAAAAACATCAATTGATAAGATTCAAACTTTATTTTTATTCTTTCTATCTCTAGTCAAGGCTATAAAGTTTAGTCAAAAATTTGTATTTGGTCCTGACTAACCTATACAGTCTTGGACCGACATGTCCTCCAACTTTGATTTCAATTTCACATATTTTTTTGGATCTTCTACTTCATGTAAGTTGTCCTTTCTTATATAAATCATGGACGAAGCCCTATATAAGAAAGTCAACACTACCTCATTTGCTAACCTAGAACTCGTAAGGTAATGCACTAGAGCACCCACTTTATACACTTGTAGAAGGCATTTGAATCTCCCTAAATTGCATAATAGCACAAATGAATTAATTAGGGAATCACCCACATCATGTCTAAAGCCCCAAACAAGTTCAAGACAACCATCTCTCTGTTCCACAAGTATTCAAACATCATATCATCAAGTATTATAGCAAGATCCAAAGCCAAAAAAATATTGTCAAAGAATTCAAATCTGATTAATCTATCTAGATATAACATGCTAGGTGGAGAACAACATGAGATTTGAGGACTCTTGGGAGTAGTTCCAATGTTGTTTCTACACAGGGGTGCCCAAAAAAAATTAATTTTTTTTTTAACTCTCTTCATCCATGGCTAGGGATTGAAAAATATTAGTTCATTCAAAGATCTTTATGTAAATATGACAACTATGATTTGATGGTGACAAACAAATATAGGAAGGAAAACATCATAAAAAGTTACAAAAGTAAAATCATAGCATGTCCAAGACCATACAAAGGGGATAGACCATCTAGAATTGTCATGAAAAAAACTATAGAGTCCTAACCGAAAGTGGTTTATAGTCATAGTTCCATATTTAAGGATCATCCAGGTTTAAATCACCCAATTCCACTAGTGTATAGTACAAGAACTTCTCTAAATCATTTGCAGAAAGCTAAGTTCACCAATTCCTTTGTGTTTTGAAGTTCATATCTTGTATTGGATTCTTTATAATGTTATTTTTATATTGTATGAACAATGTTGGAAGGTAATTAATCAAAATAGCTACATGTATCTAGCATACATTCATTTAGCATAAATATAACATCACTAAATCAAATTTATATTAAGCAATATATATTAGTATTAATCTAAAAAGGGTTTTAATGATCACGGTATCCCTGATGAGGATGGCCAATACTTTCATCAATTCATGCAAGAGAACCCCTCTAATATTGATCTTCTACTTTATGCTACATAAACCCTTCACCGAATCTAGGATCTTTTTAGTTCCTTGGCCATTTGGCCTACTAATCAGCTAAAATTAATCATTTTATGCACAACCTTATGTGTAATTGGATAAAATATGACAAGGGTCTAATACAAATATTGATGATTATGTGTTGTTATAATGGACTACACTCACCAAGATGAACAATGTTTTAGCTAATAGTGAGTTCCAAGACTTATTTGCACAAAGTTGACTGTCTATTTTGCAATACTTGGTCATTTTTGATAAGTTTGGATCTTTTGACCATATATACCATACTTTGAACAAATATGAAGCTAATTTTTTTCATATGAACAAACTCAAATATATTGTTAACACTCCCCACACATTATTATCAATGTACTAGTCACCCCACTAAAAAATGCATAAATCTTCATTATGTTAATATCCATGATCTTATTGATTCAACATCTATTTAATGATATTTTCCCATTGAATCATTAAATCCAATCAATGACAACACTAAGATAAAAATATTCAATGATCCCCTCCCTAAGAACGACACCAACAAATCTAATTCTAAAGTACACAACACTTACCTTGTGGTACTGCAAAATCCCCTCTTACAATCACCCCTTAAATGCCATGATTAATACAATTACTCATACATGATATTCTACACCACCTATTACCTATTATTTCTCTGATATATATGACACACTTATTTGAACTATGTTATCTATCCCTATCTTTTTTAATCAAGTACATATATGTAGACACTTAAATATTACACAAAATCACTATTGCATTATGCTTTGGTTAGAATTATGTGTACATGAGTTTTTAACAATCAAACAAGATATTAATTGCATCAGTTACTCATTTATTTTCTCTCTGTTACTTGATAGAAATCAAACTATTCTTATATGCTTATTTGATTGGATTTTTATCCTTTATACAGATATATTAATAACCTAAATTTTTTTGTTTTTTTTTGTTTAAGGTTTGATTGAGACCATACAATAGGGCTAAAATCATAGATACATTTTTTACCCCTTTTATTTTTTATCTATTTTATCTACTTGGGCCCATTTGTCACTATTTTTCCTTCAGTTTATATATTTTAGGTTTTCCTTTTATGTCATTGAGGTCCTAATTTAAAATTAAGAAATAATATAGATTCAATTCTAACCTAATCATTTATCATCTAGAAATCACATATCTATCTATCAAATATACTGAGTTAAAAAATAAAGGAGACATTTTGCATATTTCATACACAACATAGGAGGGCATAAATATTGGTGTTACTCATCAACACAAAAGGTTTTAATTAGGATGAAGTAGTCTAGCCTATTATCGGGGTGGAAAAAAAGGGTAAAGATAAGACAAGAGGTAATTGCATGCACATCAACATAAAGAACTAGGAGAGGTATGTGGAGTCTAAAATGTAGCACAACACTCAGTTAAATCATAAAGGGTGACCATCAAGTTTAGTATGACTCAAGAATTCTCATGTTTTCTTGAGTTTGTTACAAGATAGATAGGGTTTGTTTTTCATAGTTATATGCAAAGATAAGGGTTTGGTGTGACACTAAAGATTCCAAAAGGTGAAAAATAGTGACAAAAAGTGACACTAATGTTTCCATAACCCCATTTTATATATGATAAAAAATGTATCGTAGGGTTAAGTTGTTTTGTATAGTCCTTACCAAGAATTCAAAGATACACAAACATTGATTTGCATAGTTTCCATGGTGTATTCTAGTCTTCGATATTTCATCGACATATTCTGACTATCATCTGAACCAATCAAGTGACTCTTTATATCATGTCTATAATTGTGACTACTTGTAATTACTTATTATATTGATTGATATGTTGTATATTACTTGTATCTGATATAAACCACAATTATGAATGTCTATGTAATATTAGTTTTTATTTTATCAACTCAAAAGAACTAATTATTTTAATTAGGGTTGAAAATTTTTGGTGAACCTGTTTGATTGAATCATTCACCCAATCCAAGATATTTCCATGTTTATATAGGTTATACCTACAAACTTCAAAACCCTAGATTTACCCTAGGGTGCATATGTTGTTGACTTCTATGCATTTTTTGGTGTGATCATTACTTGTTTTCGTTCCTTATAGAATTATGGTGGTCATTATCTCTCTAATTAGGTCCATACCACTTATGAGGATTCATGGAATGCTACACCATTTCCATACTCCCATTGAGATGAAATAGTATTTAATAATGATATAGATCCAAATTCTCTTGTATTTACATACCATCCTCCCAACTATTTCCCTACCCCTACTGCAGGTGTTTCCTTAAGAAACTTTACTATTAGGGAAATCACCGAGTGTATACCTCCTCTTTCTACTCATCACTAAGATGTTGATCATTACTTTGAATTTCATGTAGATAGTTGGAATAGTGATAATGAACAAGCACAATTTTTACTACTAGTAGATGGTGGTTTCATACATGTTTTAGCTTCTAGTGATGATGAAAGTGTTCCTAGTTTAGATATGGATGATATTACTTCCATTTATACATTGATTGATGATGTTCCTTATAATCAAAATAATGAAATAGTATAAATTCATAGTGATAACCATCACAATTAAATACATAGTTCAAATGTATTAAAATGAACAAAATTTTGTTTCACCTACTCCTCTTGTATGAAAAAATGGTGAGATTAATTTTAACATGTATACCTCTCTTTCAAATGATTATTCTTGTATTTAAAATTAATGCCAAAATAATGATACTTCTTGTAATAAAACTTATAGATGCAATAATGACATAAGTTCTTATCTTCCTCTTGTACATGTTATGATTGATATATATTTTGTTTCTACTCTTCCTATTGAAAGAAAACATAGTGATTATTTTATTAATTCTTCCACTCCAATTGTAAATGAAAGTGTAAATAATGATAATATTAGTAACACTATACATATTGCTTATTATTTGGTTACATCTGATACACATGTTTTTCATACATATCCTAGTGTGAATACTTTTTGTGCTAACAATGGTAATATCCCTTTAGAACCTCCTCCTAAGATTTGTCCGTTATAACCTCAAGTTTAACCCAATTTGGTTTCACATGACACCTTTCCCGCTATGACTTCTAGACCACCCAGTGTTCCCATTTCTAATCTTCAATAGAAAATAATAACCTTTGAACAATCCTCTCATTTTCTTTGTCATGCCATCTTAAGAGGCTATTTCTCTTATTTGTGCACTTCGTGATTTACAATGAAATTTTAATACATTTACTATAGAAATAAAACCTTATTATGTTAGTTTTTATGCTAATACCATCTATGGAAATCCCATCATTTCAATATCCTTTCCCTATAACTTTTTTCATGCCCACATTCTAATTTTTTGATGGCACTTTGGATCCATATAAACATATTATGCATCATCACACACTTATGGCTTCATATGACAATGATAAAATCCTTCTAAAAGCATTATCTTCATGTCGTACATGTGATTCTCTCTATTATCTAACTCATCTTCATAGGGGCTCCTTGTGTTCTGTATCTAACCTTGAATACGTTTTTCTAGCACACTTTATTTGCAATAGAGGTCATAGGGCTACATATGAGTGTATATCTTATTTAGTTCAAGGTGAGACTAAAAATATATTTGATTTTATTCTAAGATTAAATGAAAACATTCATTTACTTTTATATCATCTAAATGATTTAGAAATGTAATTTATCTTTTGTAGAGTCCTCACATGGTCCCTTAAGGATTAATTACTTTATGATACATGAGAATAATTTAATGATTTTTTCTTGAGTGTTCTTGATTTACATAGAGATATGTGAAAACCAAAAAGGCCTCAAAATTTGGATACAATTATCATCACCCATATCTTTACAGTTAATTATAACATAAAATTATCATAAATACCCAATGACTACATAGTCAAAGTCTTACATCATGGTAATTTTTACCATCCTAGATCTAAACAGAAATTTCAGCCACCACCCCCTCAAAAAAGGAAACCGGTCTATTTTGATAAAGATATTGATCGTCCTTGTGAAAATTATCTAACAATAATATCTGGTTACCACCCAATGATCATCACCCCCTCATTGGTTTGAGTCAAAAAAGGTTCATCCCTTTTGTAAGTAGTTTTATGCATTAGATCAGAAACTTAATTTATTAGAAGATAAAGGCATCATATTTTATGATACACGAAACTCACCCTAATCTAATTCACCTCCTCTAAGGCATAAGACTTCTAAAAATGTTACATTTAATGAAAATTCTTTGAATTTTTCATCTAGTGATGTTTCTCAATATGTTTTTTCGTATACAAGGGTAATCTAAGCCCATATAAAAATGGATCAGGAAGGATGAGAGGATTTCTCCAAAATTTACACATGTAACTTCAACGAACCCTTCAGATAGAGCCATTGTGCATCTTGTTAAGATAAATTTTCTCAATTAAATGTCATAGTGCATTCTCAGTACCTTATATGAAATACCCAACAATAAGCACACATAGTATTTTCACACTGAATTATTTACTCGTCACAACCCTAATCTACATTTCTTATGTTTACTACCCTTTCACGTAAGCTTTTTATGGGAATAAATGAATATCACTCTTCCTTATTTCTTAAGAATAGGTTTCCTCATCATATATGATTACAAGGACTTAGATAAAGGTTATGTGTAATATGTACAATATGTCCTTCCATGGTTATATGAATATCAGTAATAATACAAAATCAAATATTTAGGAACATACATTCAATTCACTTGTATCAAAATCAAATCTATTAATCTATAAAACATCACATATATTTTCCTAATCATAAAATCTCATTATATAACATACATAATCTAAAACTTGTTTAGTGTATACATCACATTACATAATATTAAACATAGATACGTCAATCTCATCTATATTCATCTAGTTATACTATAAATATCTATATTCCATACTCATGCCAACACAAGTTATACACAAACTGAAATGATAATCAACTATGCATAGGGTATAGCCCTTTATGCATTTAATACTCCTCAAAATCACTATTCTCCTCACATGTGGGGGCTCATGAGATCAATTCCCTTCCTACATCTCCATGAATCTTGGACCATGACCTCGCTTGATAGTATGACAATCACTTGTTCAATTTATTATTCTCCACTAATGTTTGGGCATATAATAGGCTTGGTAGTCAACTAATCTATGTGAATATCAGTTAAAAAAAAAAATTAAATTAAATCACTAAACATAATAAATAAATAATACCATACAAAAATACTCAACATAGGTTTAACGTAGGAAAATATCTTATAAGATAAAAAAACCCACCAAACAATATAGATTTCCATTTATGTAAGAAACCTCCATTTTACAAGTCCAGTAACTTTCATTCTTCCACACCTCACTTCCTCTCTCTCATTCCATAAATTTACTGGGCCCCGTTTTCATTATTTAAATTAGGGTGATCAGGAACTATTTACCCAAATACACCCTTTAAATTTTAATTTATTTTAAATCAATTAATATAAACATTATTTTAATATTTAATAAATAAAAATATATTCAAATTTTTATTTATTAACTATAAACTATATGTTATAGTTATATTTAATTTATTGTTTAAATATAGTCGATTAGGAACATATTAATGGGTTAAAACTAACTTCATATTATTGTTCGAACACTCCCACGTTCATATTTATTGGGATTATATGAAAACATTACACATGTTTATTCAACAATATTTACAATCCTTAAACTACGATAAGGGTTTTTCAGCTAACATATCAGTTTTGAAGGATTTATATGTTGGAATGTTGTTGCATAAGTGTTTTCATTGATGCAAAGCGTCATTAATGACAAAGTGGATGATTTATTAAGGGAAGATGATGCTCAAAGTGATTATGACATGAATATTCAAGTATGTTCTTGGTTTCACAGGTTGATTCAATGAGGATGGCTTGTTCTAGCAAGCCTATTCAGGTGACCTAGCTAGGCTAGGTGATTTTGCATGGTGGTTGGAGCTTCTTGGTTATCTGAGAATAAATTTATCATGATGGACATAACGTTTAGAGATTTATTAAGCGATCACATTAGTTTTGAAGAGAAGATATAGGTGCTCATTTGGAGACAATATGGATGTTAAGAGGTATGGGGATGCGTTTTAGAGCTATATAATCTTAGGGATACATGTATGTAGGTGTATCATTGTGTATCATGTATTTTTGGATCATTTTGTGAGCTTTTATGATGATTTTTAGTGTTATTTCAGCTGACCCTAGACTTTACAATGCAAAACCCCAAGGGATAGCTATGTAAGTCTTAGTGTCTAGATAGTTTTAGAAATGGTGATGGCTTTATGATTATTGGAGATGTTATTATGATGTTTCATGGTGCTTTGAGAATTTTTTTAGGATGTTAGGATGTGAAATTTTCAAGATATGTCAGTTTTGGTGAGACATAGTTAAGAACAAGGCCATTTCCAGCTCGAATTGCAACTTTAGATACTCCCACTTAATTATGTTCTTTGCATTAGAACTTGTGTATTTTAGGGATGATTTTATACTGAGTTTATAGGTTGAAATAAACAATGGGGTGATTTCATCATCATAGTTTTATGAATGAATGTTAAGAAGGTAAATAACTTTGTATGAGTTTGAAACCCTAGCTTGAAATCGGTTTTAGAGATTAGATTCCTAAGTGGCCAGAATTTCTTCCTAGTGCATTGATGATGGTTTGAAAATTTATACGACTCTTTCATATTTCCAAAAAGGTATCGTATTTATCATGTTGATGAGTGGAACCCACTCAAATAGGTAAGTTTCTAAAGAACTTTGTTATAGGACAAGGTTTTCCAAAGGAGCTGCAAAATAAACTGACGTTTTTTTGAGTATGTAAGTTTTTATAGATGTAAAAAGAGGTTTAAGGTAATTATGATGCATAAAAATGGGAAAGTGCTCCCTGTGAAGGTTGAATGGTCAAAGGGAAGTTTTGAGGCAATAAAAAGAAGTCTTTAGTGAAATGGACATTGCAGGAGCTAAAGGAGGAGTTAGGAGTTGACTCAATTTGTGTTGGAAATATAATTAATGTATTTTTACAATGATATAATTTTTTGATGAGTTTTTATAAGGTTTCCAGGTCAGTTTGTGGATATGAATATTTTTTCTAGTGTAGGATAGGACATGATATGTTGGATGTTTTGAGTTGTTTAGAGCATGAGATGCATTAGGTGATGCTTTATATGAATTAGAGAGTGAATATGGATTAATTTTTCATACAATTAATCCATTTTGAGGCATTTATTATTCCAAAAAACGTGTTAAATAGCTGATCTTTGAAAATAACTTTTTGGGTAGTTTGATTTGGTGAAGACAAAAGTGGCTAAGGGGTGAGAACGTGATTTTTTTACGACTGATAAATTTATTAGATTCATTAAAAAGGTTATTAAGTTTCTATTTTTTTTTTTCACATGACATTTTTTGGATGTTTGGAGTTATATAGTGGCACAAATATGTTGACATAGTCCTGAAGGGTGAAGGAAACAGGTGTTTAGAGAAGAACAAAGAACATTGGTCAAAAATGGTGAGATTAATTTTAACATGTATACCTCTCTTTCAAATGATTATTCTTGTATTTAAAATTAATGCCAAAATAATGATACTTCTTGTAATAAAACTTATAGATGCAATAATGACATAAGTTCTTATCTTTCCTCTTGTACATGTTATGATTGATATATATTTTGTTTCTACTCTTCCTATTGAAAGAAAACATAGTGATTATTTTATTAATTCTTCCACTCCAATTGTAAATGAAAGTGTAAATAATGATAATATTAGTAACACTATACATATTGCTTATTATTTGGTTACATCTGATACACATGTTTTTCATACATATCCTAGTGTGAATACTTTTTGTGCTAACAATGGTAATATCCCTTTAGAACCTCCTCCTAAGATTTGTCCGTTATAACCTCAAGTTTTAACCCAATTGGTTTCACATGACACCTTTCCCGCTATGACTTCTAGACCACCCAGTGTTCCCATTTCTAATCTTCAATAGAAAATAATAACCTTTGAACAATCCTCTCATTTTCTTTGTCATGCCATCTTAAGAGGCTATTTCTCTTATTTGTGCACTTCGTGATTTACAATGAAATTTTAATACATTTACTATAGAAATAAAACCTTATTATGTTAGTTTTTATGCTAATACCATCTATGGAAATCCCATCATTTCAATATCCTTTCCCTATAACTTTTTTCATGCCCACATTCTAATTTTTTGATGGCACTTTGGATCCATATAAACATATTATGCATCATCACACACTTATGGCTTCATATGACAATGATAAAATCCTTCTAAAAGCATTATCTTCATGTCGTACATGTGATTCTCTCTATTATCTAACTCATCTTCATAGGGGCTCCTTGTGTTCTGTATCTAACCTTGAATACGTTTTTCTAGCACACTTTATTTGCAATAGAGGTCATAGGGCTACATATGAGTGTATATCTTATTTAGTTCAAGGTGAGACTAAAAATATATTTGATTTTATTCTAAGATTAAATGAAAACATTCATTTACTTTTATATCATCTAAATGATTTAGAAATGTAATTTATCTTTTGTAGAGTCCTCACATGGTCCCTTAAGGATTAATTACTTTATGATACATGAGAATAATTTAATGATTTTTTCTTGAGTGTTCTTGATTTACATAGAGATATGTGAAAACCAAAAAGGCCTCAAAATTTGGATACAATTATCATCACCCATATCTTTACAGTTAATTATAACATAAAATTATCATAAATACCCAATGACTACATAGTCAAAGTCTTACATCATGGTAATTTTTACCATCCTAGATCTAAACAGAAATTTCAGCCACCACCCCCTCAAAAAAGGAAACCGGTCTATTTTGATAAAGATATTGATCGTCCTTGTGAAAATTATCTAACAATAATATCTGGTTACCACCCAATGATCATCACCCCCTCATTGGTTTGAGTCAAAAAAGGTTCATCCCTTTTGTAAGTAGTTTTATGCATTAGATCAGAAACTTAATTTATTAGAAGATAAAGGCATCATATTTTATGATACACGAAACTCACCCTAATCTAATTCACCTCCTCTAAGGCATAAGACTTCTAAAAATGTTACATTTAATGAAAATTCTTTGAATTTTTCATCTAGTGATGTTTCTCAATATGTTTTTTCGTATACAAGGGTAATCTAAGCCCATATAAAAATGGATCAGGAAGGATGAGAGGATTTCTCCAAAATTTTACACATGTAACTTCAACGAACCCTTCAGATAGAGCCATTGTGCATCTTGTTAAGATAAATTTTCTCAATTAAATGTCATAGTGCATTCTCAGTACCTTATATGAAATACCCAACAATAAGCACACATAGTATTTTCACACTGAATTATTTACTCGTCACAACCCTAATCTACATTTCTTATGTTTACTACCCTTTCACGTAAGCTTTTTATGGGAATAAATGAATATCACTCTTCCTTATTTCTTAAGAATAGGTTTCCTCATCATATATGATTACAAGGACTTAGATAAAGGTTATGTGTAATATGTACAATATGTCCTTCCATGGTTATATGAATATCAGTAATAATACAAAATCAAATATTTAGGAACATACATTCAATTCACTTGTATCAAAATCAAATCTATTAATCTATAAAACATCACATATATTTTCCTAATCATAAAATCTCATTATATAACATACATAATCTAAAACTTGTTTAGTGTATACATCACATTACATAATATTAAACATAGATACGTCAATCTCATCTATATTCATCTAGTTATACTATAAATATCTATATTCCATACTCATGCCAACACAAGTTATACACAAACTGAAATGATAATCAACTATGCATAGGGTATAGCCCTTTATGCATTTAATACTCCTCAAAATCACTATTCTCCTCACATGTGGGGGCTCATGAGATCAATTCCCTTCCTACATCTCCATGAATCTTGGACCATGACCTCGCTTGATAGTATGACAATCACTTGTTCAATTTATTATTCTCCACTAATGTTTGGGCATATAATAGGCTTGGTAGTCAACTAATCTATGTGAATATCAGTTAAAAAAAAAAAAATTAAATTAAATCACTAAACATAATAAATAAATAATACCATACAAAAATACTCAACATAGGTTTTAACGTAGGAAAATATCTTATAAGATAAAAAAACCCACCAAACAATATAGATTTCCATTTATGTAAGAAACCTCCATTTTACAAGTCCAGTAACTTTCATTCTTCCACACCTCACTTCCTCTCTCTCATTCCATAAATTTACTGGGCCCCGTTTTCATTATTTAAATTAGGGTGATCAGGAACTATTTACCCAAATACACCCTTTAAATTTTAATTTATTTTAAATCAATTAATATAAACATTATTTTAATATTTAATAAATAAAAATATATTCAAATTTTTATTTATTAACTATAAACTATATGTTATAGTTTATATTTAATTTATTGTTTAAATATAGTCGATTAGGAACATATTAATGGGTTAAAACTAACTTCATATTATTGTTCGAACACTCCCACGTTCATATTTATTGGGATTATATGAAAACATTACACATGTTTATTCAACAATATTTACAATCCTTAAACTACGATAAGGGTTTTTTCAGCTAACATATCAGTTTTGAAGGATTTATATGTTGGAATGTTGTTGCATAAGTGTTTTCATTGATGCAAAGCGTCATTAATGACAAAGTGGATGATTTATTAAGGGAAGATGATGCTCAAAGTGATTATGACATGAATATTCAAGTATGTTCTTGGTTTCACAGGTTTGATTCAATGAGGATGGCTTGTTCTAGCAAGCCTATTCAGGTGACCTAGCTAGGCTAGGTGATTTTGCATGGTGGTTGGAGCTTCTTGGTTATCTGAGAATAAATTTATCATGATGGACATAACGTTTAGAGATTTATTAAGCGATCACATTAGTTTTGAAGAGAAGATATAGGTGCTCATTTGGAGACAATATGGATGTTAAGAGGTATGGGGATGCGTTTTAGAGCTATATAATCTTAGGGATACATGTATGTAGGTGTATCATTGTGTATCATGTATTTTTGGATCATTTTGTGAGCTTTTTATGATGATTTTTAGTGTTATTTCAGCTGACCCTAGACTTTACAATGCAAAACCCCAAGGGATAGCTATGTAAGTCTTAGTGTCTAGATAGTTTTTTAGAAATGGTGATGGCTTTATGATTATTGGAGATGTTATTATGATGTGTCATGGTGCTTTGAGAATTTTTTTTAGGTTGTTAGGATGTGAAATTTTCAAGATATGTCAGTTTTGGTGAGACATAGTTAAGAACAAGGCCATTTCCAGCTCGAATTGCAACTTTAGATACTCCCACTTAATTATGTTCTTTGCATTAGAACTTGTGTATTTTAGGGATGATTTTATACTGAGTTTATAGGTTGAAATAAACAATGGGGTGATTTCATCATCATAGTTTTATGAATGAATGTTAAGAAGGTAAATAACTTTGTATGAGTTTGAAACCCTAGCTTGAAATCGGTTTTAGAGATTAGATTCCTAAGTGGCCAGAATTTCTTCCTAGTGCATTGATGATGGTTTGAAAATTTATACGACTCTTTCATATTTCCAAAAAGGTATCGTATTTATCATGTTGATGAGTGGAACCCACTCAAATAGGTAAGTTTCTAAAGAACTTTGTTATAGGACAAGGTTTTCCAAAGGAGCTGCAAAATAAACTGACGTTTTTTTGAGTATGTAAGTTTTTATAGATGTAAAAAGAGGTTTAAGGTAATTATGATGCATAAAAATGGGAAAGTGCTCCCTGTGAAGGTTGAATGGTCAAAGGGAAGTTTTGAGGCAATAAAAAGAAGTCTTTAGTGAAATGGACATTGCAGGAGCTAAAGGAGGAGTTAGGAGTTGACTCAATTTGTGTTGGAAATATAATTAATGTATTTTTACAATGATATAATTTTTTGATGAGTTTTTATAAGGTTTCCAGGTCAGTTTGTGGATATGAATATTTTTTCTAGTGTAGGATAGGACATGATATGTTGGATGTTTTGAGTTGTTTAGAGCATGAGATGCATTAGGTGATGCTTTATATGAATTAGAGAGTGAATATGGATTAATTTTTCATACAATTAATCCATTTTGAGGCATTTATTATTCCAAAAAACGTGTTAAATAGCTGATCTTTGAAAATAACTTTTTGGGTAGTTTGATTTGGTGAAGACAAAAGTGGCTAAGGGGTGAGAACGTGATTTTTTTACGACTGATAAATTTATTAGATTCATTAAAAAGGTTATTAAGTTTCTATTTTTTTTTTTTCACATGACATTTTTTGGATGTTTGGAGTTATATAGTGGCACAAATATGTTGACATAGTCCTGAAGGGTGAAGGAAACAGGTGTTTAGAGAAGAACAAAGAACATTGGTCCCACTAAATGAAATATTTTGATTGGTTGATTTAAATTGTGACCATGTATTATGTTTAAATTTAAACAGGTGTTGTGATTTATGTGTCATGAAAATTTATGGTTTTGATTTTAGGGCATTTTTCTCTTTGTTCTCATGGGGATTTAAGTCTTTTTGGAGCATGTAATGATGATTTTGGTTAGGCTGACCTACTTGGGTAACCTTTTAATGTTTTGATAAGGTTATAGGATGTTTTTAATGATTCATTGGTTGAACCAAACTTTTAATACCAACCTCATTTGGGTTATAAGAAATAAAATCATATAATAGTGATGTTTTTGGGTTCATTTTTGAATTAGTCTTCTTGGAGGGAAAAATATATCTCTAGTATAAGTGATTTGCAGGTATGAGTTCATAATTTGAAGGATTAGGAATATCATGTCAGGTTTATGAATGAATGATATCATGTGTGCAATATATTAGATTCTAAGAAATATCAAGAAGAATACAATAGAGAAATTTTGAAAACATAGGGTTTGAGCTAGGGTTTGTGAGTTGAATAAGTGATCTCCATAAATTATGGTAGAAGAAAAATCAAATATTAAACATCTTCAATTGTATTATTTGGTGATTTTTCATCCTAAGGGGTACTAGCCTCCTTTTGGAGTGGGTGAATTCACTACATTAGGGGTTGGTGCTCCTTGTAGGGTTGATGCTCTACTAAACTAGGGGATTGGTGCTCCTTGTGAAGTTGGTGCTTCACTAAATTTCTTTATTGTGAGTAATATCAACAAATTTTTACTCGAATTTCTTCCCCTTGAGGGTTTCCCACATATATTTGGTTTTCTTACGTACTCTCTTTCTCTTGTTTGTGTGTATTCAATGATTAAGTAAGCAAAAATGTGGTTATTATATAGATGAATGGTTATTGTTTTGGTAATGAATGATGAATGGAAATGGTTTAAAGTTTTAATTTCAACTGATTCACCCCCCCACCCATCTCAATCTCTTTTTCTTCCAACAATTTGTATCAAAGAAGGTCCTTATGAAGGAAGTTTAACAACTTAAAGGAGATCCCTTGAAGCACAAGCAATGGGTAGGTGTTTAGATATTATAACAACATTGGAGATGAAGCATGGAGAAGCTCATTCATGTATTGAATCCTACCAAAATTAGGTCAAGGATATGGAGATAGAGCATAAATAATCCATCATGGATTTGAAATATCAAGTGGAAAGTTTGAATAAAACCCAAAAGGTCAAAAAAGAAGATTGCAACAGGTATGAAGCTGAGTTGAGATCCTTAAAATCAGATTTGGATTAGGAACATAGTAAGTTGAACACCTATGAAAAGTTATGGAAATTTTCAGAATCCCTAAATGACATCTTGGAGAATCAAAGAGCTACAAATGACAAATATGGTCTTGGCTACAAATAATAACATTCATAGAATCATGAAGTAAACAAAAATGAACCTAATTATGCTACAAAAGATATGAAGGATGATAAAGATCTCAAGAAGGTTATCAAACAACCCAATGCAATAAAATCTACAAGTAAGTTCAATGGTGTGTGTTACTCTTGCAATACTTTTGGTCATAGAGCTAGACATTGTAGAAGGTTTATTAAGAATGTGTATCTATGGATTGATGGTAGAGATGACCATTTTTATTATTCAAAAGATGCCGCATGCTATAGTTGTCAAAATAAGGGTCATATTGCAAAAAAAAATCATTATGAGTCACTTAATCAGATTTGGAAGAATTATAAATTCATGGAGTTGTGTGTTATAGTTGCAATTAGTTTGGGCATATAGCTAAGTATTGTCATCAAAAGGAATCTAAGTATATGAATGATGTTTCTAGAGGTAATAATTTTCCTATTTTATTCAAGTGCAAAAAAATAGGTCACATTGTAAGGTACTGTAGAGTCAAAATGAACACCTACAGAAGGAATGATGATGTTAAGACTATACCAGCTGAGAATGTGAAAGAAGAAATCAAAAGGACTAAGAATGACTCTGAATTTTTTGGTACTAATCAAACTGATCCTATTGTTCATAAAGGTATGTTTTCTCTTGTTGAACCTAAGGAGTTGTTTTTGTCTACCCAAGAAGACTATCAAGAAGATGACACAAAATAGAAGGTGGAATAGCTTAAGAGGTTGATTGAAGACCTTGGTGTCAGGCCCTATTAGTAAATGGATATTTTACCTTGCTAGGAAAATTGTATATATCTTGGGTGTCTCCATTAAGCTCCATGGAGCCTTCAACCAAAGTTTGAAGCATATGAAGGCATGCAAAGTGGTATTTCTATGAGTATTTGAATTTCTTGTCATTTTTTAGGTGTCTAAGTTTTCTAAGTTTAATTAGTCATGATGTCATATTAGGTAAGTTTTGGGTGTGTTTCTAAATGGTCTCTTGTCAAGTTTATTTATTCTTCATGTCAAGGGTATTTAGTGAAAGAAAATTATGTTTGAAAAGTGTATAAGGTTTGTTATGCACAAGTAGTGGGCTTGAAGAAAAAGTAGTGTAGTTCAAAAGGCGGTCTTGTGTCAATTGTAATGTAATGATTGAGTGATATTTACCTTGAATCAACTATATAGTGTGGTGTACATGACTGTGTCATTACTTATAAAAGTTTTTACCAGTTTTTATCTTCATCATAAGGCTGTGAAATCATAGTTGTAACACCCTGAACTTTTGTTACTTTCTCCTGGACATACAAGTGTTGATATGTGATTTCTTGTATAAGGATGTGTTCCTTGATTTAGAAATCATGTTTGATATGTATTGTAATTTCCTTGCAGATTGCAGATCTTGACTGAGTCAGAATATGATTAGACTCCTTTATTTATTTCATTTTGTGTCTGAATATTAATATGATCACGGAATGAATTATAGAGATATTCATCTATAATATCTAGTCTTGGATTAGTGGAATTGATCCAAGTAATGCTTTAAATTTGTTTGTGATGAATTAGATCACAGACCTTGAACAGGTTGCAAGGTATGGAAGCATTGATTAAGCTGGTAAGGAGTATGACTCAGGATGATCTTGGGAAATGAATTGGTTTCCGATATTGAAGTATATCTGGAAGGTCTCGGACGTGGACCAAGTAATAATTCTGTCATGTATATTCCTATAGCCTAACGGCTGTATAGGAGTGAATCCTGTTCGGAGATGCATGATTTTAGGTTTTTTCTTGGCATATAAAATGTTATACCTAACTGGAATTATTAATGGTTAGTAACCTAAAACTAAAAAAACCTAACCTAGGGGTTAGATTAGTGTTAATCTAACCTAGACCTAGGCTATGTGTTAATATCCTAAGTCAGTAACTACGTGTGATGTGGTTAGAATAAGTGTTATCCTAAATTCTAACCTAAGATACTAACCTAACTATTGAGGAGGATGTAAAGGGGCCTATGGAGGGGTGCAAACCATGGGCGGCATTTTATATGGAAATTAATGCATGGATAAGGATGAGGGACAGGTCATGGCGGAGGCTTAAGTGACGGCTAACCTGTGCAGACGTGGCAATTCGCTAAGTTTGGAAATGGACTTGAATTTTCATTGGACTGTCGCCAATTCTGGCGGTCGATGGAAGTTGAGTTTAAGCGGGAAAGTTGGTTTAATGGCATTCAATATTCTCGGTAAACGAGCCCGCAACTCGCGAGAAGGCATGCAAACGGGAAGTTTGAGGGTTTGTTTGGTTTGTCACGATTTTCGGTTTTCTCTCTGCTTGTTTACTGGTTCTTCGCACCAGTCCTCTTTGAGTTGCATGGCAAGTATGAACTGCTCTAGCTCTTTTCTCTGTCATGGAGGATATATATGTGATGGAGAGAGCGAAATTTTGTTGGTCGCTTTATCTTGGAAAAAGAAAAGGAAGTTTGAGCTCTTCCCGTGGTCTGCTTCAGAAATTTGATCAAAAATCCAGGCATGTTAGGCCCTAACCTTTAAATATCTTGCTGTCTTTCAAGTGATTTCATTAGAACAACTCTGTTCAAATGTTTTGAGAAAATAGAGGATTTTCTATGGCGATCTTGTTTGATTTTTGGTACTGAATCTCTTCTGGTTCGAATCTTCATTATCCTTGTTGGGTGTTTATTAAATTCGAATTGTGTCACTGTTTCCTTGTGTTTGCATTTCGGTTTGATATATGCGAAACTTGTGATATGTATGATTGCTCGGCCTGTTTGGCGTGAGCCCATGAATCGATCCTGTGTGATGGGTATAGGCCATTGATTGTTATGTTGTCGATTTTTGGTCGCGATTCTTGTTTTGAAACAGTCAGATTGAAATATTAATGGGACTGTTTGTTTGATCAGTTTGTTGAACCTTTGAAAACCCTGTTGTGGTTTTTAGTGACAGTGACTAATGATACTATTTGGGTTTCGTTCTGTCTTTAAAATGGTTTGGAATCAGGTAACTAGTGTTACAGTTTTTCCTTTCGACTCTTTAGTAGTTGTTTTTCCTTGTTATTGTGTGTAATAGGATCTAAACCGTTTGACAGTGTACAGTATGGATATATGTATGTATTCGGTCGACTCATGTGGAGTCCTTTAAATGAATCGTATATTGTGACCATTGTTGAATTCGTTTGAATATCTATTGGGATACTGGTAATTTGATTTTGTACTCGAAGAGTAACGAGTAGCACGACCTCTGTTATTTTTTACATTCGTGTTGCAAGAACTTGTGGATTTTATACTCTTTGGATGAGAATCCACGTTTCTTTCCTGTGCCATCTTGTGTGAAAATGATGGTAAGGGTACCGTTGGACTTCTTGTTTTGGAAATTCGGTATTCGATTTGTTTTTGCCTGATCTTAATGTTGCCATTGTTGGCACGATGATTTTATCATCTGGCATTATTTGGTTACTATTGTTAGGACTCAGTTGAACTTATGATAGATGGACAGTGTAACTGTTTCAATTAGGACTGTTGGGTTATCCTGTTGTTTGACCCTGCGGAAGATGTCTTGCTTCTTTTTTGGCTTCTGTACAAGCCTGATATTGAAACTCGTGATGTTTATTTTGGCCTTGATGGATTTCTGTGAACAGTTTGACATCTTGTATATCGGCCTTATGAGCTAGGTCATGGTTATTAAACCCGTATCAGTATGCAATATAAATACAGAATTGTATTCTTTTTTTTATTAGAATGACTCAGTGGAGTCGATTGAATTTACATGTTTAAGTCACTGTTCATGGTTGAATATAGATGAATTTTGGGAATCGTTGTTTTTGACTTAAGGAAATAATTTGTATTTTGATCTCTGATATTCGTAAGAATACCATTGTGTCGCATTGACAAGGGTTCAGTTGGGTTCTTGGTTTGAAATCAGAGATTAATTTTTTTGCCTGATTTTTCATAATGCTTCGTTGATGAATACAGTATGAATTCATATGCAATTGTTTGAATTTGTTACCCTCTGTTGTTTGAATCATTAGAATTTGGAAAGGTAACTTGTACTTCTGTCTCTTTCTGAACTTGACATTTGGACACTGCCTTTGTCACTGTTTGAGATCCTTGAGCATGAATCTTTATCTTGTGTTCTAGCTCTACTGAAGTGAACCGTGAATATCATACCTTAGACTTGCATGCGCCAAGGTAAGAATAGATTTGCTATATTCTTTTCCATTCACTCCTGTCTGATTGATGACTGAGCATGTTCAGAGATTTTGAGTGATTTCTTGGCATAATCTTGGGAAACAAAAGCCAATTGCCTAAAAAGGAAATGTAGTCTATTGCTGACCGCAATACTGGGTTTCTTGATTTCGAATTTCGGGCCGTAAAGCCTTGTTGTGTTCGATTTTTTTTATGACAGTGATTCTTCCTGTTGTTTGACTGACTTGTTTATATGCTTACTGGATGAATGTTTTCATTTGTGTAGACAGTACAGTAATGAACTTATGTGAAAGGAAGTATGAATGATTTGGTTCTTTCTCTTCTTTTGCTTATTTGATGATATCTGTCTAACAGTGGGAATTTGTTGTAAACATATTGGTGGAACCCGATTTGTTATGTATATTTTTCCTTATTGGATGAATGAAACGATCTGACCAATGTTGTGATTTTGGATTCAATGATTGTTTGTGTACATTCGTTCCTTGATTTTTTTTAATATTTGATGAAATATTAGAAAGTGATTAAGACTATTTTGTAACCATGTTAGAGTTACATATTTGTAATCATTTTGTATTACAAGGGCATAGTCTGAATATGTTTACTAATGTGAATATCTGATCTCATTTAAACAGGGTGTTTAATGAAAACAATTGATGGATTGCAATTGTTTTAAAAGTTAGTGCTTATCATGCTCAGTTCATTGAACTGACTCATGTTGACTTTTTTTTGCAGATGGTTGCCGTAAGAGGTAAAAGCAATGCAGATCTGACAGGCTGATCAGATTGTTTATTTGATTTATAATGAATTACAGCTTGATTTTATAGATGTACTATATGTGAAAAGATGTTTCTTTTCCGTTGAGCATTGTATCAAGTATGCTGTTGCATAAAATGTAATTGTATAGTTTTGAAAGGAATGGAAATAAGTGTTTGAAACTTATGTGTTGTATTCTATTTCTGATAGTTGACCTTCTTCGGTTTATGTAACGAAGGGGCATTGTTATCATTGTATAATATGGATGCTTTTGTGATTGACAATGAAAGCTTGCAAGAAAATGAGATTGAATTCTTATGAGTGTTTAGTAGTTCTAATTTGTTCTAGCGAAAGCAATATTGGATTTAAATAATTGTCTTTCTAGAAGATAGGTTAAAAAATGAGCCTAAAGAGAACGCTAAACAAGCTGGATTAAATTACTAATCCCTAGTCCTAAGTATAACAGGACAATATTAAATTGGATTCTTAATCATTTATATCTTTATACTAAAAAGTATGATATAAATTCAGTTAAGAGAACTGATATACAATCAAATGGAGTTCAGATGGCAATCTCAAGCAAAGGTTATGAGATATTGTCCGATTCTGTTGCTTTAGAATCAGGTGTATTCTAATGACTCCTTGATGAAGAACTTGACCTTAATATCTCTACCAAGTAATGGTTTTATAGAGGAGGGTCGTCTTAAGACGAAGAATCCAGGGATCGGAAAGGCTAACCTTAGGGAAAAGTCTTTAAAGTAATTTAAACTCAAGTGCGTAACGCTTGTTACTGAGTAGATCTTTTCGAGGTGGATTTAAAGGTTGACGACATAAGTCAACTGCAGGGTTGTACCTTCGAGAAGATTAGGATCTTCTCGAAGTTACAACAATGCAGATGACTTATGGCGACACCCTTTGCATTGATCGCTAAGATTTACACTTGATTTCGCACGAGTTACCCAGGGACCGATTAAGAACGTGGTCATGTTATAAGGCTGCCTAGGAGATTCGGGGTATCATGACACACTGGTTGAACTGCAAGGTTGAACCAGTATGTCACTATATCCCTAATCCTCGTGGGCATCCATATAACATTATCACCTTGTTAATCTGCCTCCGAGTGATTCAGTTGTGAAGAAGGACTGACAGTAGTCAGTGTAAGACATTCTATATAACATATGAATGGGGTGAAGGACGTATTCCAGATTGACGAGTATGCCGTTAAGGAATACGAGACATAAACAGTATGTTTCAAATCTTTGGCCAAAGTATCGCAAGCTGCTGATTGCGTTGTCCTAATTCACCTAGTCTAAGGGATGAGATGCCGATGAATAATAGTAACAATTATTCAGTTAGATTCCTTGGACAGAGCATTCTGAATCCCAGATTAGGGAAGAGAACCGCAAGAGTAATGTGTTAAATAAAAACATCGACTCTTATTACTCATGAATAGATCGGTAGATTACCGAGTCATGGAATGAATAGATCGGAGGTACTCCGAGTCATTACAGCTGCATATGGTTGTTTGTTATATGAATGGTTATTTGAATTGTGAGTTCTAAATTATGTATTTAGAACCAGGATGCAATTATCAAAAAAAAATAAAAAATTTCACTTGTTCTAATGCATAAAATGAGGATGTTACATCTTGGTATCAGAGCTGAAGGTTTGCAGCTCTTGGACCTATTGAGTCCATAATCTGATAAAAACCTGAATTTTCTTGTAACAGAAAATGGTTAGAACAAGGGGGAACGTTGCGAGTAATGCTCCACCTGAAGGAGGAGCGGCAACAACCCAGAAACTGGATGAGATCCTTGCTGCCCTGTTGGACACAAGAGATCGCTTAGCTGTGATTGAACAGCAGGTGATGGGAAATGAGGAGGATGAAGAAGCTGATAATAGGGTAAGTGCAGGAAGTTGATGGACAAATATAGGGTCATCCGTGGACATCATATTGCAAATAACAACATAATATCAACTTGTAGGGATTAGCAATACATACACTCAAAATTAGACAAAATTAAATTAATATGAATCGTAGCATCTGGAATCTAGTTTCTAAAATACTAATTTTTGTAAAAAATAGACAAGATTAGCTATATTAAACACTCGACTTGGTATTTTTTTTTAAAAACGCCGATAAGATATATAGTCCGTTTGCCCCCACAATTTGGATGACGAAAAATTGATATATATTTTTGTCCTTTGGTGAGAAGTTAGATGCCACTATCTATCTTGGGATGGATTTTATTTTGTATTTTTTTGAGTAAAATTGTATTTTTTATGATTTTTTCCGTGTGAATGCACTATGAAAACATAAAGAAAACAGAGCACTTTCCTTTTGCCCGCCATAACTTCATTAAAAAATATTGAAATCAAAATATAGATTTTTTTAACATGTATATAATTTCACCATGGTTGGGATGGTATAAGTTTTATCACATTCTGATAAGTGAAACAAATTTTACAGTCTTAAACGTAGACATAAACATTCATAGGAAAAAGTGTCTTAAAGACCTACTATTAGTAAAAAATTATAAAAGGATATTTATCCCATTCTATTCACTTTAAAATAAGTATTTCTACAAAGCTAATAGTCTCCCCTATGCAATGGTACCATTTTTATGACATAGTTTTTAATTTTCGGCATGGTTCAAGTCTGCGGAAGACTAAATTTGATGTTTTGCTGTTTTTAATGTAAAATTCAGGATTTGGTGTCCACTCAATTGTCCCCCAACTTGGTGCACTTACCCAATAATAATCAGCAACCTCCTGAGGACAACCCCAAAATGGGTGTTGATGTTAATGCTGGAAATGCACCTGTCCAACCAGAAAACAAAAAGGCCAGATTGGCAGCAGAACTCACTAATGATATAAAAAGGATAAGTCCACCTAAGTATGATGGCACCACATTAGGAGATGGAGCTGAGAACTGGCTCAGCAAAATGGAGAAGTACTTTGCAATAAGGAACTTCTCAGAGGAAACCAAAGCTATTTGGGGAGCCTATCAGCTTTCTCATGAAGTGTCTTCGTGGTGGGATAGCCGAAAAGCTGAGCTAAACATTGATGAGACCAATATTACTTGGGATCAATTTAAAGGCTATTTTAGGCAACGGTGGCTGCCACAACTTTTCTATGATCAGAAAATGACAGAATTTCAGAACTTAGCTCAAGGGAAGCTAACGGTAACTGAATACTGGGAGCGGTTTACAAAACTCCTCAAGTATGTACCGCAGTATCAAACTGACGAAAAGTTCAGGATACGGAAATTCATCATGGGATTGAATCCAGTGATGATAGGGGGAGAGGTCGATGTTCACAGTCCAACCACTATGGAAGGAGTTGTTGAAAAGGCCATAAGGCAAGAACAGAAATTAAAGGCTATTTCTGCTCATAAGGAGGAAGTGCGGAAGAAGACTGCAAACCCTTCTTCAACCTCTCTCTTGCACCCAGAAAAGGACCATGGAAAAAAAGTTTGGAAACAAGAGTAAGTTTCCAGGAGATAACAATAAGAAAGCAGCAGTAAATAAGCCTGCTGGAAACGTAAAGGATAATTTTGCTAAAAATTATAATAATGGGCAGAAGTCCTATGGAGGACAGCGTGACAATTAAAACTGGAGGCAACTTTGAGCCTAAAAAGGGACCTGTAGGAGGCTGCTACAATGTGGTAAAGATCATTACGCAAATCAGTGTCCTTTGAAGAAGGATGATCGTAATCAGCAGCATAAGATACATGCTGCAGTAGCGGACAAGCAAGCTGAAAAGCAAGTGACACCTATAGAAGTTCCGGGTAAGTTATTCGGCATACCTGTCACTATTCTTTTTGATACAGGAGCTACTGAATGTTTTATATCTAATAAACTAGCTTCTAAACTTAAAAGAAAAGCTGGAAAAATGGATAAATCTTGGACTGTACAGTATGGTAATAATTCTGTTCATACAGTGAGTATGTGTCTTTTTGGGGCAGTCCTTGACTTACCTAACTTTTCCACGGAAGTTGATCTCTATGTTGCACCTTTGGGATCGTATGACATTGTCATCGGTGTCAATTGGTTAGCTGACCATAAAGCAAAGGTAGATTGCTATGAAAAGAACATAAAATGTTTAGATGATCAGCTGGAATCAGCAGAGATTCAAGGTGTGAAACAAGAAATTTCAGTTAGAAAACTGTCAGCTATGCAGCTTAAAAAGGCTAAAAATAAAGGATGTACCCTTTATGCGGTAAAGATATCTGAATCTTCTGAAGAAGATGATGATTTCATGGAACAATTCCCTCTGTTACAAGGTTTCAGGGATGTTTTTCCTGAGGAATTACCAGGGTTACCACCACCCAAGAGAGAATTTGATTTTACCATTGAAATCAAGCCTGGAACGGAACCTATTTCCAAAGCGCCTTATCAGATGACTACTACAGAGTTAGTCGAGCTTAAGGCACAGTTGCATGAACTTTTGACAAAAGGTTTGATTAGACCAAGTGTGTCACCTTGGGGTGCACCTGTAATATTTGTGAAAAAGAAGGATGGAACACTAAGGCTGTGTATTGATTATCGGATGTTGAACAAAGCAACAATCAAGAACCGATATCCACTTCCAAGGATAGATGATCTGTTTGATCAAATGCGTGGAGCAGCGGTTTATTCTAAGATAGACCTTCGATCTGGTTATCATCAGCTAAGAATTAAAGAGGAAGATATTCATAAAACAGCTTTCTGAACAAGGTACGGACATTATGAATTCACAGTTCTACCCTTTGGGTTAACTAATGCACCTGCAGCCTTTATGAATTTAATGAACAATATTTTTCAAGAATACCTGGACAAGTTTGTACTTGTATTCTTGGACGATATTCTCATTTATTCTAAAAGTGTTGAGGAGCACAATGAGCATTTGAAGATAGTTTTGGGAATTTTGAGAAAGAGAAAGTTGTATGGTAAGTTATCCAAATGTTCTTTCTTTGATTCAGAAGTTCACTATTTGGGTCATGTCATAAGTAAAGAAGGAATCGCTGTAGATCCTTCAAAAATAGTGGCAATAACTGAGTGGCCTGCACCAAAGAATGTGCACGAAGTAAGAAGCTTCATGGGTCTTGCTGGTTACTATAGAAAATTTGTAAAGGATTTTTCTAAGGTAGCTGCACCAATAACTTCATTGCAAAAGAAGGATAAGAAATTCATGTGGAATGACAAGTGCGAAGCGGCTTTCAAAAGTCTGAAAGACCAGTTGACTTCTGCACCTATATTAGCTGTACCAGACCCTAATGGGAATTTTACTGTTGTAACTGATGCTTCTGGGGAAGGCCTTGGAGGTGTTTTGCTACAAAATGATCAAGTCATTGCTTATGAGAGTAGAAAACTTAAGTTACATGAGCTGAATTATGCCCCTCATGATTTGGAACTTGCTGCCATTGTTCATGCACTTCAAGTCTGGAGACACTATTTACTTGGGAAACCTTTTGAGTTGAAAACTGATCACTTAGGACTGAAATATATTTTTACTCAGCCCAATCTGAATGCCAGACAGAGAAGGTGGTTAGAATTTTTATCACAATATGACTTTGATATTAGCTATATCAAAGGGAAGGAGAATAGAGTAGCTGATGCTCTAAGTCGTAGGAGGCACATTTCTGCTCTTATAACATTAAGAACTCAGTTTAAAGATGAGGTAAAAAGTGCCTCAGAATCAGATGCATATTTTCAGCAAGTAAAAGCAGCGCTTGCTGCAGAACCTAAAGATAAAAGGTATGAAGGTTTTCATTTTGATAATGAAGGAATCTTGCGTTATGAAAATAGGGTATATGTACCTGTGCTGAATGATTTAAGAAAGAAGTTGTTAGTTGAATTTCATAATTCACCTTTCTCTGGACACCCAGGTATCACAAAAATGCTTGCTGATTTGAAACAGCAATACTTCTGGAAAGGTATGAAAAAGGATGTGATTAATTTTGTGACTCATTGTCTGGAATGTCAGCGGGTGAAGGCAGAACATATGCACCCTGCTGGACTGTTATATCCTCATAGCATACCGCAGTACAAATGGCAAGTAATAACCATGGATTTTGTACAAGGACTACCTATGTCCAGGAATAAGCATGATGTTATCCTGGTAGTTGTAGATAAACTGACTAAGGTAGCTCATTTCATCGCTGGAAATCTAAAGGATGATTCACCAGTGCTGGCCAAGAGGTTTGTACACGAAATTTTCAGATTGCATGGTGTACCAGAACTGATTATATCTGACAGGGATCCTAGAATGACGTCAAGGTTTTGGCAAACGCTTAACGCAGCCCTAGGAACAAAACTAAACTTCAGTTCTGCATATCATCCAGAAACGGATGGGCAAACTGAGAGGGTAAATCAAGTGTTGGAGGACATGTTGCGAATGTATTGCATGGATCAACAGTATAAATGGGAAGAGTATCTTCCATTAGTTGAGTTCGCATACAACAACACTTATCACTCCTCTCTTAAGATGGCACCATTTGAAGCACTTTATGGAAGAAAGTGCAGAACCCCTGTTAGTTGGGACAGTGTTGAGGATAGAGTGGTAATTGGACCAGAGATTCTCACAGAAATGGAACAGCAAGTTAAGCTGATTCGTGAACGATTAAAGGAAGCAGCGGATAGACAGAAGAGCTATGCTGACCTTAAGCGGGTTGACAGAAGGTTTGAGCTGGGTGATAAGGTTTTCCTGCGTGTTAAACCCAGAAAGAGCTCTATAACTTTTGGCAAGGCTGCCAAGTTGTCACCTCGATTTGTGGGACCTTTCGAAATTGTCGAAATAATCAACCCTGTAGCTTATCGTTTAGCATTGCCACCTGCTTTATCTCGCATGCATGATGTTTTCCATATTTCTTTGCTTAAGAAATACGTTTCAGATCTGTCACATGTTTTAAATTGGAATTCCTTGCAGGTCCAAGACCCAGGAATAATCGTGGTTAAACCCACACGAGTGCTGGAAACTCGCCAATTGCATTTAAGAAATCGTGAAATACAGCAATGTAAGGTCCAGTGGGACCAGTTTAGCGAAGAAAGTGCAACTTGGGAAAACCTGGAAGAGATGAAAATTGCTTTTCCTTCTCTTTTTGCAACAGAATGAAAACTGTTGACAAAAATATACTTTTATGAACTGATTGTTTTTAAGTATTTATGAAAGCCAGATTAAGGCAGACTTTATTCAGGTTGAATAAATGTGTTGTGACATTGATTTCTGGAACTATTTAATATGGAAGTAGTCACAGTGTTTGTGAACTAATAAATTGATTGACCTGAAGGTTAATTTAATATGTAATTCATCGGGACGATGAATCTTTTTAGGAGGGAAGCATGTAACACCCTGAACTGTTGTTACTTTCTCCTGGACATACAAGTGTTGATATGTGATTTCTTGTATAAGGATGTGTTCCTCGATTTAGAAATCATGCTTGATATGTATTGTAATTTCCTTGCAGATTGCAGATCTTGACTGAGTCAGAATATGATTAGACTCTTTTATTTATTTCATTTTGTGTCTGAATATTAATCTGATCACGGAATGAATTATAGAGATATTCATCTATAATATCTAGTCTTGGATCAGTGGAATTGATCCAAGTAATGCTTTAAATTTGTTTGTGATGAATTAGATCACAGACCTTGAACAGGTTGCAAGGTATGGAAGCATTGATTAAGCTGGTCAGGAGTATGACTCAGGCTGATCTTGGGAAATGAATTGGTTCCCGATATCGAAGTATATCTGGAAGGTCTCGGACGTGGACCAAGTAATAATTCTGTCATGTATATTCCTGTAGCCTAACGGCTGTATAGGAGTGAATCCTGTTCGGAGATGCATGATTTTAGGTCTTTTCTTGGCATATAAAATGTTATACCTAACTGGAATTATTAATGGTTAGTAACCTAAAACTAAAACCTAACCTAGGGGTTAGATTAGTGTTAATCTAACCTAGACCTAGGCTATGTGTTAATATCCTAAGTCAGTAACTACATGTGATGTGGTTAGAATAAGTGTTATCCTAAATTCTAACCTAAGTTACTAACCTAACTATTGAGGAGGATGTAAAGGGGCCTATGGAGGGGTGCGAACCATGGGCGGTGTTTTCTATGGCAATTAATGCATGGATAAGGATGAGGGACAGGTCATGGCGGAGGCTTAAGCGACGGCTAACCTGTGCAGACGTGGCAATTCGCTAAGTTTGGAAATGGACTTGAATTTTCATTGGACTGTCGCCAATTCTGGCGGTCGGTGGAAGTTGAGTTTAAGCGGGAAAGTTGGTTTAATGGCATTCAATATTCTCGGTAAACGAGCCCGGAACTCGCGAGAAGGCATGCAAACGGGAAGTTTGAGGGTTTGTTTGGTTTGTCGCAATTTCTCTCTGCTTGTTTACTGGTTCTTCGCACCAGTCCTCTTTGAGTTGCATGGCAAGTATGAACTGCTCTAGCTCTTTTCTCTGTCATGGAGGATATATATGTGATGGAGATAGTGAAATTTTGTTGGTCGCTTTATCTTGGAAAAAGAAAAGGAAGTTTGAGCTCTTCCTGTGGTCTGCTTCGGAAATTTGATCAAAAATCCAGGCATGTTAGGCCCTAACCTTTAAATATCTTGCTGTCTTTCAAGTGATTTCATTAGAACAACTCTGTTCAAATGTTTTGAGAAAATAGAGGATTTTCTATGGAGATCTTGTTTGATTTTTGGTACTGAATCTCTTCTGGTTCGAATCTTCATTATCCTTGTTGGGTGTTTATTAAATTCGAACTGTGTCACTGTTTCCTTGTGTTTGCATTTCGGTTTGATTATGCGAAACTTGTGATATGTATGATTGCTCGGCCTGTTCGGCGTGAGCCCATGAATCGATCCTGTGATGGGTATAGGCCATTGATTGTTATGTTGTCGATTTTTGGTCGTCGATTCTTGTTTTGGAAACAGTCGGATTAAATATTAATGGGACTGTTTGTTTGATCAGTTTGTTGAACCTTTGAAAACCCTGTTGTGGTTTTTAGTGACAGTGACTAATGATACTATTTGGGTTCGTTCTGTCTGTTAAAATGGTTTGGAATCAGGTAACTAGTGTTACAGTTTTTCCTTTCGACTCATTAGTAGTTGTTTTTCCATGTTATTTGTGTAACGGGATCTAAACCGTTGACAGTGTACAGTATGGATATATGTATTCGGTCGACTATGTGGAGTCCTTTAAATGAATCGTATTGTGAACCATTGTTGAACTTCGTTTGAATATCTATTGGGATACTGGTAATTTGATTTTGTACTCGAAGAGTAACGAGTAGCACGACCTCTGTTATTTTACATTCGTGTTGCAAGAACTTGTGGTTTATACTCTTTGGATGAGATTCCACGTTTCTTTCCTGTGCCATCTTGTGTGAAAATGATGGTAAGGGTACCGTTGGACTTCTTGTTTTGGAAATTCGGTATTCCGGTTTGTTTTTGCCTGATCTTAATGTTGCCATTGTTGGCACCGATGATTTATCATCTGGCATTATTTGGTTACTGTTGTTAGGACTCAGTTGAACTTATGATAGATGGACAGTGTAACTGTTTCAATTAGGACTGTTGGGTTATCCTGTTGTTTGACCCTGCGGAAGATGTCTTGCTTCTTTGGCTTCTGTACAAGCCTGATATTGAACTCGTGATGTTTATTTTGGCCTTGATGGATTTCTGTGAACAGTTTGACATCTTGTATATCGGCCTTATGAGCTAGGTCATGGTTATTAAACCCGTATCAGTATGCAATATAAATACAGAATTGTATTCTTTTTTTTATTAGAATGACTCAGTGGAGTCGATTGAATGATTTACATGTTTAAGTCACTGTTCATGGTTGAATATAGATGAATTTTGGGAAATCGTTGTTTCAGCGACTTAAGGAAATAATTTGTATTTTGATCTCTGATATTCGTAAGAATACCATTGTGTCGCATTGACAAGGGTTCAGTTGGGTTCTTGGTTTGAAATCAGAGATTAATTTGTTTGCCTGATTTTCATAATGCTTCGTTGATGAATACAGTATGAATTCATATGCAATTGTTTGAATTGTTACCTCTGTTTGAATCATTAGAATTCTGGAAAGGTAACTTGTACTTCTGTCTCTTTCTGAACTTGACATTTGGACACTGCCTTTGTCACTGTTTGAGATCCTTGAGCATGAATCTTTATCTCGTGTTCTAGCTCTGCTGAAGTGAACCGTGAATATCATACCTTAGCCTTGCATGCGCCAAGGTAAGAATAGATTTGCTATATTCTTTTCCATTCACTCCTGTCTGATTGAGACTGAGCATGTTCGGAGATTTTGAGTGATTGTCTTGGCATAATCTTGGGAAACATCCAATTGCCTAAGGCAATGTAGTCTATTGCTGACCGCAATACTGGGTTTCTTGATTTCGAATTCGGGCCGTAAAGCCTTGTTGTGTTCGATTTTTATTATGACAGTGATTCTTCCTGTTGTTTGACTGACTTGTTTGTATGCTTACTGGATGAATGTATTTCATTTGTGTAGACAGTACAGTAACGAACTTATGTGAAAGGGAGTATGAATGATTTGGTTCTTTCCCTTCTTTTGCTTATTTGATGATATCTGTCTAACAGTGGGAATTGTGTTGTAAACATATTGGTGGAACCCGATTTGTTATGATATTTTCCTTATTGGATGAATGAAACGATCTGACCAATGTTGTGATTTTGGATTCAATGATTGTTTGTGTACATTCGTTCCTTGATTTTTAATATTTGATGAAATATTAGAAAGTGATTAAGACTATTTTGTAACCATGTTAGAGTTACATATTTGTAATCATTTTGTATTACAAGGGCATAGTCTGAATATGTTTACTAATGTGAATATCTGATCTCATTTAAACAGGGTGTTTAATGAAAACAATTGATGGATTGCAATTGTTTTAAAAGTTAGTGCTTATCATGCTCAGTTCATTGAACTGACTCATGTTGACTATTTTTGCAGATGGTTACCGTAAGAGGTAAAAGCAATGCAGATCTGACAGGCTGATCAGATTGTTTATTTGATTTATAATGAATTACAGCTTGATTTTACAGATGTACTATATGTGAAAAGATGTTTCTTTTCCGTTGAGCATTGTATCAAGTATGCTGTTGCATAAAATGTAATTGTATAGTTTTGAAAGGAATGGAAATAAGTGTTTGAAACTTATGTGTTGTATTCTATTTCTGATAGTTGACCTTCTTCGGTTTATGTAACGAAGGGGCATTGTTATCATTGTATAATATGAATGCTTTTGTGATTGACAATGAAAGCTTGCAAGAAAATGAGATTGAATTCTTATGAGTGTTTAGTAGTTCTAATTTGTGCTAGCGAAAGCAATATTGGATTTAAATAATTGTCTTTCTAGAAGATAGGTTAAAAATGAGCCTAAAGAGAACGCTAAACAAGCTGGATTAAATTACTAATCCCTAGTCCTAAGTATAACAGGACAATATTAAATTGGATTCTTAATCATTTATATCTTTATACTAAAAAGTATGATATAAATTCAATTAAGAGAACTGATATTCAATCAAATGGAGTTCAGATGGCAATCTCAAGCAAAGGTTATGAGGTATTGTCCGATTCTGTTGCTTTAGAATCAGGTGTATTCTAATGACTCCTTGATGAAGAACTTGACCTTAATATCTCTACCAAGTAATGGGTTTTATAGAGGAGGGTCGTCTTAAGGCGAAGAATCCAGGGATCGGAAAGGCTAACCTTAGGGAAAAGTCTTTAAAGTAATTTAAACTCAAGTGCGTAACGCTTGTTACTGAGTAGATCTTTTCGAGGCGGATTTAAAGGTTGACGACATAAGTCAACTGCAGGGTTGTACCTCCGAGAAGATTAGGATCTTCTCGAAGTTACAACAATGCAGATGACTTATGGCGACACCCTTTGCATTGATCGCTAAGATTTACACTTGATTTCGCACGAGTTACCCAGGGACCGATTAAGAACGTGGTCATGTTATAAGGCTGCCTAGGAGATTCGGGGTATCATGACACACTGGTTGAACTGCAAGGTTGAACCAGTATGTCACTATATCCCTAATCCTCGTGGGCATCCATATAACATTATCACCTTGTTAATCTGCCTCCGAGTGATTCAGTTGTGAAAGGAAGGACTGACAGTAGTCAGTGTAAGACATTCTATATAACATATGAATGGGGTGAAGGACGTATTCCAGATTGACGAGTATGCCGTTAAGGAATACGAGACATAAACAGTATGTTTCAAATCTTTGGCCAAAGTATCGCAAGCTGCTGATTGCGTTGTCCTAATTCACCTAGTCTAAGGGATGAGATGCCGATGAATAATAGTAACAATTATTCAGTTAGATTCCTTGGACAGAGCATTCTGAATCCCAGATTAGGGAAGAGAACCGCAAGAGTAATGTGTTAAATAAAAACACCGACTCTTATTACTCATGAATAGATCGGTAGATTACCGAGTCATGGAATGAATAGATCGGAGGTACTCCGAGTCATTACAGCTGCATATGGTTGTCTGTTATATGAATGGTTATTTGAATTGTGAGTTCTAAATTATGTATTTAGAACCAGGATGCAATTATCAAAAAAAAAAAAATAAAAAAAATTCACTTGTTCTAAAGTATAAAATGAGGATGTTCCTCATCTAAGTGTAAAAATATCAAGATATGTTTATGATATCTACAAGGATATTTGTTTCACAAAGAAAGAAAAGTCTTCATCGATTGAACTGATAAAGGAGGTGGTTTTTCATTGACAAATATCTTTTCTAGTACATTGGGCAAGATATAAGATAAGAAATTTCTTCTATGAAGGTCAATTAGGTATGTTAGAGTGGATGTTTGAGGGTTCAGTCAAAGAGGTGTCTAACATAGCCTTTCAATAATCTCAGTCACTCAAGCAAGGAAGGATAATCTAAAAAGGTTTTCAAGGTTCTAAGGTTGTAATTTTAAGCTTCTATGAGGTAATAAACATGTTCACACTCCATAAGAGGTTTCTCGAATTTTTTCAATGCATGAAGTTATCAGGTTTGAGATTGTAAAGGCTAAGAAGTGTGATTCTTGAGCTATTTTTGCATACAAATACAAGAATCTGTGACACTTTTAAGAATTTTGGTAGATTTTGATGGCATCAAAAAGATACTTCACGTATTGTTACAACTTTATGTAATTTGAAAAGAGGATGATGATTCTGAGAACTCAAAATGTTGTGCTCAAATCCAAAAGCTAGGAAAATGAAGGCCTAATGATAAAATTTTAGTGTCCTAAAGTCATAAGAAGTGTCTCTTCAAGGGTAAGAGTGATCTACTTGAATTATAAGTGTTCTCATGGTGTAAATAATATTTTTATTTCACCTTTTAGACTGTTTGAGTATTGTGGAAAGAGGAGGTTTTTCTTAGGGGTTTTGAGCATCAAAGTGTTTCAAAGAAGGCATAGTCTACATCTATGTTATCCTCACTTGTAAAATCATGATATAGGTAAATTCGTGGTATTATAATCTCATTAGAGTTGAGAAAATTATATAAGGATGTTATAGGTGATCTAAGGTGTTGTTTTTAATGACTTATATCATGATACTGCTTTGTATCTGATATTTTCATTGAGAATATAAGGAAGATGTTAGAATTTTACATTTTCCCTCAAAAATAGAACAAAGGAAAAGATGGTATAATTGCAGGGGATTATGATGTTTAGTGGTTTATTAGGAGATGCTACACATCTAGCTTGAAGATGCTCTGCTACATGGAAATCAAAAATCACTTTTCTTTGGACTAAACAATTGATTAAATGACAATATAAGAGAAAAAATCATTTCTATAGGCTTCAGATTGTCTTTATTAAGTGAATGACCTATCAAAGGCCAAGAAAGAGGTCTTTTCATCTTGATGAGATTTGAATTTTTTTGAAGTGGGTAACTGCAGTTGATGAGGGTTTGTGATAGAATACAATGTGAAACCTTGAAAAAAGGTAAATGGATCAAAATGGGTATATCTTTATGCTCATAGTTTTTCTGGTAACTTCCTATAGTGAAATATATTCATGGTGATTCCCTTGATTAGAGCTAGTAAGAATAAGGTACAAGTATCTATAGTATAAGGAAGTATTCTCCAAGTTAATTTGTTTAAAACAAAGATTTTTAAGTTTCTCTGTTACTTTAAAAGAACAATAATGCATAGCTACAAGCGATTTGTAGTGTCCTACAAATTAAGGCTTGATTCTAAATGTCAAATACTATGAGTTGTTTTCTCATGATCAACAAACAAGTGAATTTTAGTATGTGTTCTCTTTAAAGTACCCAGTAGGTTGCTTATGAAACCCTAAGTTTGGTATGAGCCTGTGTCAATCTCTAAATAGCAAAGATAAGCTAAATGGTGTTTGTTCTAAAGGTATTTGCATGAAGAAAAGATCATAAGTCTTATAAATTGTGAAGGACATGGTCTAAGATGTGAAGTTCTGAGTTTTGTTAAAGAATGTATGTGAAGAATTAAGGTCTATAGAGAATTCTCTATCTACCAAATCTGAGCTCAAATGAGTTGAGAATGAGGATAAATGTCAAGAGTTTAGTGGAATTGATAAAGTGCGTCTATAGGATTGAAGAGAGGAACAAATTAGAGTAAGGTTGAGAATTTATGAAACGGACTTAAGAAACTGTGCAAGGATTATTTCGTGAAACCAGGTTTAATCATGATTTCATCATTTTCTTAGTCTGAGCACAAAATTTTGATTATGAAAGAGTGCTATAGGAGTTGGATTGATCATGAAAATTATTTGAGATTGTGATAGTTATCTTATCCAAATAGCATGGAGATGATTGAAGGATAATTAGTCAAATCAATGCAATCTTAGTATGTGTGTTTAAAAGTAGAGGTTTATAACAGTGGCAAGGAAATCCTAACATCATTTCTTGAGGGAAATGAGGTAATATGACTGAGAGAAGTGTAAGTATGAGCTTGCAATGACGAATCTACACTAGATTGTAAGGCATTAAATTTCAAGCAATGGGCTAGAGTCATTATGTGGAATCTTGTTGAAAGTCAGGAGGTGATAAGAAGTAAATTGTATAGGTCTAGCTAAAAGAAGGTTGAAATCTTTGGCAAGACTTAGATGTATGAGGTATGGTTTTTATAGATGTTTTCAAACAAGAAAGTAATGCTCTAAGTCAGATATTATGCTAAGATGAGTCCTATGATTAAGTCTTTAGAGTCATAAATCTGAGTTAATCAAGGTTGAAGAATTATACAGTCACTAAGGCTTCAAATTGGTGTAAAAATTGCATAATTCAATGAGATATAGGTCTGTATACGTGATTTGAGATAGGGAATATCCAAGAGAGCCCATATTTGACTTTAAACAAGAAAAAGGTCTTGAGTAGACCTAGTAATGCTAGGAAGAAGGATTGGATGTTAATATGACTCAAACAAAGATGGTTTTAGGTAAAGAAGGATGAGAAATGACTAATTAAATCCTTCACGAAAATAAAAAATATGTTGAACCTCCTAAAAGGAAAGTGAACAAGGTAAACATTTCAAATTTGTGTTTTCAATGAGAGTAGGGTGATACTAACCTGGGGGGAGCACTTGGTAGCTATATTGAAAGATTGGGTTATAATTAGAGCTCAGAGAAGTTGATGCAAAAGGCACTTAAGGTACTGTTCAGGGATCTTAGTCTTAATGTGATATGGAGAGTAGGGCATTACATTGAAAAGATCAATCAATGGCTATAAAATATGATGTATGATCAAGAATGAATGTTTTATGGTTTGGTATGCTTATTTATGACATTGTTGGCATGATCTCAGAGTGTATTGCTCAGGTAGTGCTCTGATATAGTGGACTCGTGAAGGATAAAATAGGGTTAAGAAGAAAAATGCTAATTTTTGCATACATAGAAGGTAGTTGACGTATTGGATCAATTAAAGGTTAGATGATGTTTCTTTCATGTTTATTATCTTGTTCATTTGGTGCAAATGCTTTTCCCGGGGGGAGCATGTTGGTTTCATGCTTGCAAATAAGGCTAAAAGAAAGATTTTGAGTGAAATTTCAAGGCTTTGTGATTGTTTGAGATATTTGGTGGATGTTTCCAACAAAAATATGATTTTATGAAGCTGATAAATGTGAAGATCAATCAGGTACAAATAGCCTTTTCCATTAGTGTAAAAAAGGGGGAGAATTTCAGGTGGATTTCCATCAATCCCAAAGGGGGAAATTACTGGCATGTTGATGCAAAAGTATTTTCATTGATGAAAAACATCATTAATGGAAAATTGGATGATCTAGTAGAAGAATATGATGCTCAAAGTGATGATAAAATGATCATTCAGGTATGTTCATGGTTGCACAGGTTGATTCAACGAGGATGGATTATTTTATCAAGCCTTTTCAGGTGACCTAGCTATCCTAGGTGATGTTGTATGGTGGTTGGAGCTTCTTGGTTACTTTAGAAGCATAATTGAGGGCATGTTTGCATAGTGATTTGGAACTCACATCAGTTGCATGGTGTAGATACAAGTGATTGACTATGTTTTAGGTGTTCATTTGGAGTAGGTATGTATGTTAGGAGGTATGTGGATGCATTTTAAAGCAATATGAGCTCATGGATACATGTATTTAGGAATATCATGGTGTATCAGGTATTTTTGGATCATTTTTGACCTATCATGATGAGTTGTAGTGTTGTTTGGATCATTTTTGACCTATCATGATGAGTTGTAGTGTTGTTTCATTTGACCCCAGCCTTTATAATGTAAAATCCCAAGGGATACCTATGTGATTCTTACTGTCTATAGATTTTGAGAGATGTTGATGACTTTCTAATTATTATAGATGTTATTAGGATGTTTCATGGTGATTTGAGAAAAATTTAAGGGTGTTAGGATGTGAAATTTTTAATATGTGTCTTTTTTGTTAGAAAAGATTAAGAATGTGGCCATTTCTAGCTCAAATCGGAAATTATGATGCTCACAATGATTTGTATGCTTTGCATGGGACCTTGTGGATTTCAAGTATTCTTATATACTGAGTTTATAAAGTTTCAAAAAAAATGAGGTCAATTCATTTTCATTTTATTATGAACAAATATTAAGAAGGTAAACAACTTTTAATGAGTTTGAAACTCTAGCCTGAAAGTGGTTTGAGAGATTTCATTACTTAGTGGGAATAAATTTTTTTTAATTAATGGATGACGATTGGAAAATGTATAGGACTCCTTAATATTTCTAGAAAGGTATGGTAGAGGTCATGGTGATGAATGGACCCCAATCAAATAGGTCAATTTTTGAAGAAGATTATTTTGGGCCAAGGTAGTTGAACGGATTTACAAAATAAATTGACATTGTTTTGATTATGTGATTTTTTATTGATGTGAAAAGAGGTTTCAATTCATGAGGATGCATAAAAATGGAAAAGTGTGCCCTATGAAGGTTGATTAGTCAAAGGGAAATTTTGAGGTAATAAAAATTAGTCTTTTGTAAAATGGACATTTTAGGAGCTACAAGAGGAGTTAGGAGGTGATTAATTTTTTTTTAGAAAGATAATTCTGATATATTTCTAGTGATATAAAGTTTTTATCATGATGATGATTTATTATGATATTTCTAGGTCATGTTTTGGATAGGAATAGTTTTTCCAGTGGAGGACATGACAGGGTATGCTGTATGTTTTGAGTTGGTTGGATCATAAGGTGGATTACATGATGTTGTATATGAGTGAATAGGGATGAATTTGGCATCCATTTTATCCATTTATAAGTCTTTATTGTTCCAAGAAAGATGTTAGCTAAAATATATTTGAAAATAGATTTTTGGGGAGTTTGATTTTGTGAAGACAAATGTGGCTGAGGTTTTTGAAGGTAATTATTTCATGACTTATAACTTGCTTAGAAGTGTTGTATAGGTTATTCCATTTCCATCGAGTGGTCACATAACATAGTTTGGATTTTTTGGAGTGATTTAGTGGAAAAAAGAGGTTGACATGGTCTTGAAGGGAAAAGGAAACAAATGTTTTGAGAAGAGAAAAGAATAATGGTCCCATTAAATGAAATATTTTGAATGATTGATGTATATTTTGACCATTTATGATGTTTAAATGTTAATTTAAACATATGTGGTGATTTATAGGTCATGAACAAGTATGGTTTTGATGTTAGGATATTTTTCTCTTTGTACCCATGGGGATTTGAGTCTTTTTCGAACATGTAATGATGATTTTGGCTAGGCTAACCTAATTTCAGATGGTAGAAATAAAAGCATAAAAAAGTGATGTTTTGGGTTCATTTTTGAACTAGAGCTCTTGGACGGAAAAATGTGACGCTAGTGTGAGTGATTTGTAGGTATGTGTGCATCATTTGAAGGCTGAGGAATAACATGATAGTTTTTGGTATGAATGAGAGCATGTGTGTAAGATATTAGAAAAAAATAATTATCGAGAAGAAGAAGATAGAGAAATTTTGAATACCTAGGGTTTGAGCTAGGGTTTGTGAGCTAAATAAGTGATCTCCATTAGTTGTGGCAGAAGAAAGATCATAGATCATACATCTTTAGGTGGCTGAGTTAGTGCTTGATCATCCTAGGAGGTTGTAGTATCCTTGTGGAATTGGTGGTGTTATCCAAAATTTACCCTTGAGGTTAATTTGGATAACTCATTATAAATGGATTTGGTATTTAAAACTCTGAATGTAAATAAGGTAGTCAAATTCAATGTTGGGTTTAAGAAGGGCCACGTGTAATAATTTCATGAGCTTTGGGTCCATGGGAAAAATTTAGCTTGGCGGGTTGTGGTGATTTGGTAGGCCACATGAATTTAGACCCTATTAGTAGCAGGTATGAATGATACTAACCTATAACATGAATTATGCTATCGGCTAGTAGTAGGAAAAGGTAGTAGCCAAGAGCACAGGAAAAGGGAAGGGTGCTAGTAGCATACAGATGCTACTGGATGGTAGCATGAAACATGCTACTAACCACTAGAAAAAATGGTGATAGCTAATCACAACATGGGGTGAGTAGGTTGAGGTTGATGAAATTGGTATGGATGGTATTGGCTGGTAGCAGGAAACATTCATATTGGCCGGAAACATAGAACCATGCTATCAACGAGTAGCATGGGCAAAGATGGCTGAATCAGAAGGAGAGAAACAAATGGAAATGAATATGAAATCGTTCTTGCCATCGAGAAAAAATGGAGTATGGATGTAATAGGTCGGTATAAAGATATAGTGCTATTGAACGACACAAGAAAAATTGAAGCTACCAGCCAAATGAAGGAACAAGATGCAACCGATTGTCAATAGGTACATCAAAAGTAAGCCAAGCATTAATGGACATTGTACAAAGTAGCTTAACTACCTGTTAGGAAGTTAATGCCTAGTAGGTGAGAGATCATTATATATATATATATGTGTGTGTGTGTGTGTGTGTGTGTGTGTGTGTGTGTGTGTGTAAAATTCACCCATTTGAAAGGGTTCTTGAGCTTTTCTTTGCTATAGTGACACCATGTCAAAAATTGTGGTCAACTTCCCTTGAGTTCTAAACCTTGAATTTGGTCTCTGCAATGTAATCCCACACCTCTTTCCATGAATATAATGGAATTGTTCATATTTTAACCAATAAAATGTGTTTTTTGGAAATTTTTGTCTATTATAGATAGTTTTATTTGCAATCTTTCCTTTCCTTTTCATTTCTTAGCATGTTGTGTGCATCTCTACTTGTAGGTTCCAGCTTTATTGTGTTATAAATGCGTGGGTAACTAGAGAATGTGTGGGTCTAGATATTTGGCAATTATTTTCTACCCTCTTCCCCATGTTTTCTTCACTCCCTTCCCCTCGTAGACAGAGCTTAACCACCCCTTTTTTCTTGAGCTATCACCTCCTTTACTTTAGGATTTTCCATGTCTTCATATTTCTAGCCCTCTCTCTCTCTCTCTCTGGTCTTTTGGCATTCTTAGTTTAGGATTAGTTAGCTAAATTTTCCTTTCTAGGAGTAGGTTTAACATTAGGATTAGGTAAAGCAATTGATCCTTCTCCAGAGGAACATATCAAGTTATAAGTTCCACACTTGAGAGATGGTCTCATATTGGCAGAAGTAGGGACCAGTAACAAGCATATCCTAGGGTGCTATGTTTTTGCTACAACACATGCTTCACTAAATTATGGGTTGGGTCTCCTTGTAGGGTTGACGCTCTACTAAAATACGGTTCGGTGCTCCTTGTATAGTTGTTGCTTCAATAAATTTCTTTGTTGTGAGTAATATAAAAAAAATTGAGTGGTTTTTTAGCCCATGAGGGTTTCCCCCATATATTTGGTGTTCTTGTGTACTCTCTTTATCTTGTTCTTGTTTATTCAATGTTTTAACTAAACACACATATGGTTGTTTCATGGATGAATGGTTATTTTTTTGGTAATGAATGAAGAATGGAAATGGTTTAAATTTTTAATAAATTGATTCACCCCCCTCTCAGTATCTTTTGCTTCAAACATTATACACCTTTATCATTCTAAACTTACGTTTTTTGTATAAAAGGGTTTGGAATCCATAAATTATAAGTTGTGATTCAGGATAAGCATGATTTTTAAGACTACATCTCAATTTCTCATGGAAAAAATAAATAAGAACCTTAGGAGCCTTTAATAAAGTAAGGACCTCTTTTACAAAAATGATGCTTTGTTACTGGACTACATGGTAAACTTAGAGTGATAATTTTACTAAGATCATAAAAAAAAATTACAAATATTTTATGGAGCAAAATTATAGAGGTGAAGAAGAAAAAAGCATGGTTATCTATTAGGAGGTTGAATTTTCATGCACACTCCCCATCAATGGAAACTCTGAAAGGAAAAGTATTACACAAAACTTGTAGAACTTCACAGCACACAATGATTTTGTGAATATATTTCTAATTTCATCTTTAATAGGATATCTAAATGGAGATCTATATCACCACATAAACCTTCTCTCAGATAAAATGCATACGAATATATATATTCTTTGTTCTCTTATGTTGAAATAGATTAATAGCGAGAGCAATATAACTTTGGATATCACACAGAAGAGAAGTACTTTATTTGAATTCCATGTGAATTATTGGACTGATGAATTACAACCTAAGTACTTAAGGCACATAATGATTGGACACGCGAACATGGGGCACGTAGGAACACACATAGATGTAGCAGAAAAGGGTGCACATGGGAAAGTATGACTTTTAGACTTAGCCATTTTGTTTGTAATGGACTAAATATAAATGTTGAGTACAAGCATGCATCAACATGAAGACTTGGAAGTGAAGCAAAGGTTAGTTTGGATGAGTGGAAGTTCAAACGACATACATAGTTTTGGGCTATGAATATGACTAGATCTGCAGTTTATATAATTAGATAATCTATTAATAGCAAGTTTGTATGATTTTGTATTCACCTTGTAGGAGAACATGGATATTATTAACATGTAGCCTATTTAGAGAATGTGTAAGTAGTGAAGGGAAAGACCCCACTCCTATATATGTATTGATTTACACAATTTAGGGATCCACATTTTTTAGTGTTATGCTCATGGTTTATGAGCATGCATGAATTATGGTGAAATTATTTGTATGTACTTGGATTTTGTGTTTTACAATGATTAATATAATGGATCTGTGTGGTTGGATAATGATTATTGACATATCTGTTTCTGGATCTTGTAGGGTAAATCTGATCTTCATTCTTGTTTAGTATATTCTTGCATATTGTTGTCATCTAGATCTGTTTACACACTACTTTTGAATGGTTAATATGGTTTTGGATTATATTTTTTTTATCATGCTAACTCCTTGACAAATCTGTCCTAAAAGAGGGACCTGACACCCTTACATGCTTCGAGTAAGCACTCAGTTTTTGTTGAGTGATGCGCCAACGTGCCTTGGGATATTTAGTAAAATAAAAGACTACATTTTGGTTCTCTTTTCGGGACCTTTTTTCAATATATTTGCAAGGGTGTTGCATGATAAAGACATACCAGTTTACTTTGGCCAATATTGAGGATTAGGTAGAAAATTTAGAGGAAGAGTTTGCTAACAAATTTAACAATGGAATTGAATTTTATACACACATGTGGGTTGAATAGAGTCTGTATCATGAGATCTATGAGACATTATTTTCTATAAATTTGTACGAGTTTTCGGTAGTAGACACATCAAAGAGAAACTAAAGATATAGAGTGCTTGTTTGGTCATAGGAAGACTATCATAATTTGCATGATGCTGATCTTAATTGGACATGCACTATGGATCATTGGTGGAGTGGTGTTTTGTGAAGTTACACCTTGGAGTAGATTGTTTCTTCTTATTCATGTCTATAGGTTATTGAGTTCCAATTCTTGGGTGAACCTATAGGATCTTATTTGCACGCTATCCCTTTAGCTATTAATATATTGATTGTGACTTTGGATCTTGAAGAGTGTCCTATGGATAGCTAAACCCCACCACATGCGGGGGAAGGAGGATTTGTTGTGAAATATGGAATAACTTGTGGTAGAGAGGAAGATATAATAAAGGAGACTTAAGTTTAATGAGGCGTGCGAGATGGATTTGGTGAAGCATCTTGATGTTGCAGAATGAATGGTGTTGTGGAGAGAGATGGCTCACGAAGGTATTGGAGCTCACGTAGAATTCATGGAGTTAGAGCGTCTGGTACTCCCCCATTTGGGTAAGCATGGTAGAGAACCATCTTCAGCCTCAAGATGAGAGCATAGTAGATGAAACTGCAAGGACTATGGGGCCACACATCTAATCCCTCATGATAACCTATTCCTTGCATTTGGTTTTCCAGTTTCTGTAACAATCATTAATAAGAAAGCTAGTGTGGGTGGTAGAGTAGTGACAAATATATTTAATTTTTTGCTGAGTTCAAGAGTTAGTCAGATAACACATTCATATATGGTGGTACAAATGTTGTTTTTGTTATTTGGGGGTCTGAGTTGGAGGTATATTTTCTGGCACGTCATCAGTATAGAACGTGGGCATGCCGAACATTGGTATTGCATCTTGAAGTAGTACAACTTTACAGACTGTGGGGGTTCAATTTAGTCCAAATGTTGGAACAAAAAGTAGTACATCCTTTGGTCCAGTGCCCGCCACAGGAGGTGGATCAGGTGGTTCAGGATCTAGTGGATCTAGAGGAGGAGGGAACAAATGAGGTAATATAGGTTCTAGATTTGGTGGGCACTGTCTACACCAATCCAAACAAGTTTATTTTGAGATGTCCCTTTGCCTACCAGAGTACAAAGGAATTGAAGATGCAGTTAATCACGTGCATATGTGTGAGATAATATGATGAGCTAAGGGTATTATAGCTCCTGAGTGTAAGGAAAGTTATTTTTCTACTTCTTTGCAAGGGAACACATATATTTGGTACATGAAATATGATTTGAACTAGACTTGTGTAGACTATACCACGCTACTTGATGATTTCTTAGCACAGTTCCATACACTTGAGTTTGAGTAGAAAAGCATCAGTGTGCTGAAGAACATCAAGTAGGGCATGTATGAAAGAATAAGGGAGTATGATGCATGCTTTAAAACTTTGTTATCAAAGTTATCCTATGATATTCACCCTAGTCAACATGCTCAATGGTTTGTTGGAGGTTTTATCACACCTTTCAGAAGGGCACTCTCACATAAGACTTTTAGAAAACCACGCGAGGCAGTCAAGGTAGCCTTGTGCGTTGAAGAAGTTGAGAGTGCAAGCACTAGAGTTAGCCTATTTTTGGAATCTCAGATTGCATCTATGGTAAAATGGTTGGAAAAATTGTCAGCTAATTCAGCTCATGAGACACGTAATGGTATTTGGTGCATGAATTGTGAAGTAGAATGACATACTAAGGATAACTTCCCTCATAAATTAATGTGCACCATATTGCTCGATTGCGAGATATGTCATTTAGATCATGATTTAAGTAGGCACCTCTTGTTGCAACATGTGATAAGGAAGAATGTGTCTTTCTTTTGTAAGATTTGTAAATCTACCAATCATGATATAGAGAATTGTAGATTGATTGATCAGATTCATGTCATTGAAACTAGTGTATGCCAAATCAGTGTTGCAAACAATTCTAAGGAAAAATGTGAGACATATAATCATAATCACAATGAAGGGTGATCTGATGGAGGTAGTAGAGGAAGAGGCTATCGTGAAGGATTCGGTGGCTAAGGTCCCAGTAGTGGTAGAGGTGAATTCCCACAAGGAACATGTTACACATGCGGGTACCTTGATCATTATAAACACAAATGCCCTCATAATATTATTTTCTCTTGGTGCAGAAAGAATAACAATTATAAAGAATGTCTGGATTTGTATGAGCACCTGAGAAATAGTCACAAGCATGATAAGGGCATTGGAATGGTTAGAGTATAGCATGATGTGGATGATTAATGGATACCAAAGTTAGCACCCAACCCTGAGATAATCCTGATATTGGTTATTACATGTGTTGAGACGGTGCACGCATGTGAGAGACTCCGAAATAGAAATATGTAATTACAAAATAGGAAGTATTACATGCAAAGTATCCAGATATTTCCCATCAAAAGCAAGTTTATCAAGAGACCATGGAGGTCATTAGAATCTTGCAACATGAGATACAATTCTTGAAGGAGTAGTCACATAAGCTAGAGTAGGAAAAAGTAGTTGAGCTTCCTCAGAAATATGTTGATCACTTGAAGGAGGTTTTTAAGTTACTATGCTAGGAAAACATCATTCCATTGTAGGAGAATGGTTAAGGGAGAAGATACCGTACACTAGAGTAGAGCGTGAGAGACAAATATTACATGCTAACTTACCCCCTCATAGTCTTGATTATGAAAAAGAGATCACTTTGAATGTAATTGTTGATGGTTGGTTGTTGAGTAATATACTGATTGATACATGTGTAGAAGTGAATGTACTCACCTTGGATGCATGGAATCAGATGGAGAGGCCACCAGTACAACAATCTTCAAATGTGTTGTATATAGAAAATAGAACCAAAGCCATTCCCATCAGAGTATTGAAGGATGCCACTATTACTATACAATGGGCCAAGTTTAATGGGGAGTTTGAGGTCCTTACACTTGCAGGATCAGACAATTTTCTAGCTTTACTTGGGCACCCTTGGTGTTATGCAAATAATATTGATATGCGCTTTAATAAAGGATAAATCAGTTTTGAGAACAAAGAGGAGCGCGTGATCATCCCTTTGACAAACATAAAAGTTACACCTTATGTGGAACCTGTGAGTGAAGAGGACTTGAACATAATTTATGTGTGCACCATTAGAGATTCTAAAGTGCTTGAACCATCAAAAGAAGGAGTTATTCAATGGAATGATGCACAATCTATGAGTGATACAAAAATCATTACTTGTGACAACTAGGTGCATGTGACTTATGAAATGGTTGGGCATGAGATGAAGAGTGAAATTACTTGTGTAAGTAGAACATGATGTGTTAGGAAATTAGGAAATAGCTAGGTGCCGAGGTACACTGATGAAGGAAATCATGATATATTTCTACGTGCTATGGAGGCCCAATGGAAAAATCAAGTGGAAATAGTGAATATGTTGGTATATACCTTGCATGGGATAATAGCGCGCTAGTAGATGGTATACAGAGATGGTCTTTTAGAGTGGCAAGAAGTGAGAATCACCTTCTCTACTAGATTTATTAGGAGTAATCCACCTACTAAGACATGTGAATTCCATGGGAAGGATTCTCCTTCACATCATGTTCAGAAGTGTGAGAGACTCTTTACAAAGGGAAAGGAGGCATAACCACATTCACTGTGTGTGCACGGGTTCTAATTTACTTTGAGCAGTTGTACATGGGCATGGTATGTTTATGCAGATTTGAATAGAGAAATAGGGAATTGGAAACAATTGAGTGCAGGTATGATTCAGACCTCTGAATATTTTTCTACTAAACCTCTAATGAATGAGGCATTATATATTATGAATTTCTTGACTATGGGAGATAGTGCATAGGTTGAGGAGCTTATTCAAGAATTACTAGGTAAGTCAGATCTCTAGGCACACTTTGAAGATGAAGAACAATTTGGCCATGCCTTCCTAGAAAAATAAAATAGAAATTTGTTCTACTTGATTGATGATGAGGAAGCAGAGAATATAGATGTTGATCATACAGAGGGTACATGTGAAGTCTTAGATAGTGTAGATGAGAAGGCACATGCGCATTATGAGCCTATGAAAATGAATAAGGTCACCTTTGGGAAAGATGTCAAACCTAAGGAGGCAATCATTGGTGATTATTGGTCTGATTCAGAGGTTGCAAAAATAATTGATTTTTTGTGTGAATTCCAGGACCTATTTCCCAAATCTTACCATGAGTTGAAAGGATTACATCATTCTTTGGGTAAGATGAGGATCAAGTTAAAGAAAGGTGCACACCCAATTAGGAAGAGGCCTTATAGGATGAATCCTAATTAGCATGTCAATGTAAATGAAGAGATTAATAAGATGTTGAAATATGGGATCATTGAGCCCACTGAGGATTTAGAGTGGGTTAGCCCTATGGTGATAAGCATAAAGAAATATGGAAGAATAAGGATTTTTGTGGATTAAAGGGAGTTGAATACTAATTTTGTAATAGATCCCTTTCCTACACCGTTTATAGAGGAGATTCTAGAAGGTGTTGTAGGGTGTGAGATTTACTCCTTCACTAATGGATTTTATGGATATCATCACGTGAGGATTTCTAAAGAAGATTAAAAAAGATGACGTTCACAAAAAAATGTGGAATTTTTTCATAGACAATTATGCCATTTGGATTGAAGAATGTACCTACAGTATTTTCACACATTGTTGTGAAGGCATTCCAGCCCTTCATTCACAAGTATTTACAAGTTTACTTGGATGATTGGAGAGCTTATGGGATAGTAAAATATCATTGTGACAATTTAATACTTATGTTTGAGAGCTTCTAAAAGTTGAGCATCTCTCTAAACATTAAGAAGTGTGTTTTTGCTACACCGTTTGGGACTCTTTTGGGACATATTATCTGTAAAGAAGGCTTGTTGATAGATCCTACTAAGTTTGTTGTTATTTTGGGCTTATAGGAACCTACTAACCAGAGTGAGGTGCATGGATTGTTGGGGCACACAGGTTATTAAAGGAAGATTATCAAAGGATATGCTCGTATTTCCATGCCTTAGAGGAATTGTTGAAGAGTAAGGGAAAGTGCCATTAGGGTGAAGCGCAACAATTCACATTTGAGACATTGAAGAAAAGGCACACTTCTACGACTATTCTGCACTTCCCTTCATGAACCAAACCATTCCATGTGCATGTGGATGCCTCAAACATGGCCATTAGAGTAGTATTATCCCAACCTAGGGAAGTTATTGGTTGTCATCCTATTTATTTTACAAGAAGTAACTTGACACTAGCTAAACATAATTATACAACTACAGAGCACGAAACATTTTCCATGATTTAGGTGTTGTATAAATTTCAACAATACTTGCTAGAAAATTGTTTTATTTTCTATACATATCACATGGCACTTAAGTAATTGTTAGACAAATATATTTTGTAGGAGTGCATATGCCAGTGGATTCTGTTGTTCCAGGAATTTGACTTTATAGTAGAGGTAAAGCTAGGGAAGAGTAACTCAGGGACAAATCATTTTTCAAGGATTAGTTGAGGCAAGGAAGCGTAGAGCATTGAGGAAATAATTCTAGATGCACAAATTTTCATATTTAAATGTGCACCCTTTGACTTAGGATATTGTTGTATTCTTACATACAAGTGTGGCGCCTGAAGGGATGAAATCTAGAAAAGAAACAACTTGTTATAAACATCGCGCCTTACATGTAAATTGGGGGCTATTTATACAAGTTAGGTCATGATGAGGTTTTGTGTTGGTGTGTACTTGAGCATGAGGGTACTTCCATTATGGAGGAAGCTCATGGTGGAATTGCAGGTGGACATTAAGCTGGAAATGCTACATCACACAAGATTGTATAATTTACAGGCCTTTGGTGGGAAACAATTTACAAGGATTTTATAGAATATTGTAAGGCCTATGATCATTTCCAATGCCTTGGAAATCCTAGGCATAGAGATGAAATGCCTTTGAGGCCTATTATTAGTGCAAAATGTTTTGAAAAATGGGTAATTGACTTTTTGGGTCCTATATCCCCACCCACACATAGGACTGGATCACGCTACATTATAACTTGTACAAATTATATTACAAGGTGGGTAAAAGAAGTGCCTACAAAGGATTGCACAAAAAATCTAGTAATAAGTTGTCTCTGAGAGAATATAATAAACAAGTGTGGATATCCACTAAGTCTAACAAGTGATAGGGGTACTCATTTTCTTAAGGAGACCATAAAGATATTATTAGCAGAATTTATGGTGGCACTCCATAAGATAACGACCTACCACCCATAGGACTATGGTACTGCTAAGGCTTCAACAAGATATTAGGACACACATTGAAGAAGATTGGTGATGTTGCAAGGAAGGATTGGGATGATGAATTATCTTCTGTACAAGAGGTTGAATAACACCAAACCCTTTTACCTTGTTTTTGGTAATAATGAGGTGGAGTTCATGTTACCTCCTTGCATATTGTACGCGTAGGAGGTCCAGATGATGATAAATTACTTAAAGAATGCATTGATAAAATGATGTAGTTAGATGAAAGGAACATCATTATTCATTGGAATAAGAAGATGGAGAACACCGAGAAGAAGGCATGATACAATTGACATATTCAAAAATAAGCAATTTGATGTTGGACAAATGGTTCTTTTGTATGATTCAATTTTTTTGCAAATTCTTAGAAAATTCCAAGTGCATTGGTTGGGGTCGTATCTTTTGACTTACATACTTGATTCAGGTGCTTTCCATTTATAGGTGTTGGATGGGACACATTTTCTAGGTTATTTCAATAGGAGTAGGTTGAATCCCTACTATAAATAAGTCTTCTTGGTGTTTATAAGAAGGCAATATTTCCATTTAGATTAGATTTTCTTTAATGCATTCCTTTATATGTGTTTCCTTTCATCATTCCTATGCTTTATCACTTTAGTTATTTGTTTTTTTGTAATAAGCATGCTTGTACGCTAGAAAATAATTAATATCTATTGAATTCTTGGGTAGAGGATCGTGCATCCTTTTAGTTTGGGGTGGAGTATATACATGAATAAAATGGTCAAGAATTAATGTTCTCTAGAGGATGGGTATGCATAGGGAAATATTGTGTAGGTTCCTAAATTAAGGGTGTGGATAAAAAAAATTTCATGAATAAAGACCATATATGGGTGAATCACACAGTGTAACACAAGTTAGGTTGTAGAAGTGGTAGCTACTTAGTTTAAGCCACATTGGATCAGTACTTAGGCAGATGAAGGTGTGCGTAAGGGAATCTGTGGCTGAGATGTAGTAGGTGCATCAGAAGGTTATGACAAGGGCATGGAAATCTCAGCATTAAAAAGAAAAGAGACATCATTTAATGCTCAGTACGATGGTAGGTGGAAAGAAATAAATGCATAAATTTTTATAAAGGTTATAAAATCCAAGTTTGTGAAATCATTTTTACCTTGTGTTGTGAAGAAGAAGCATTTAATTGAGTTGAGAAATTTACGTGAGAAATTAGGAAAGATACGTGATAAGAGGTTGAACCAGCTATTTTTTTGCATGGGACTGGTTGGTGTTCCATTGGAATGAGTGTTTGAACAAAGAGAAGGAGTGTGGGGGGGAAAATCTGTGAGTTATGGTTCAGAGAAAAGCTGGGGAACGTAAGTTTGAAGCTATGACATGCAAGTTAGAATCATAGAGCTCAAATTGACCACAAGAAAACTCTTTTATCACCACTATGACAGCTAAGAAAGAACCTAGAGCAAGTACAAGGGGGAGGATGTAGAAGGAAGTGGAAACAGAGGTTGAAGACACCCCCAATAGTTGATTTTGAATGATGCAGTACCAAGAAGTTATGTACATGGGCCGTGAGTAGGAGTCACACATCACAAAGAGTATGGTGAGTGACTAAAACCATTAGAAAAAGGATAATAAAGATGAATTAGACAAGTTGTTGGTGGTAAAAATAGCCATGTGAACAAAAAATGGCATAGCAGTATATGACAACGTAGGGAAGAAAATGCTATCACGAGTGGGAGTTTTGTAGCTCTATGAGCTCCCATACTTTTGAAATCCAGAGAAGCTTTAGCAGTGGTTGATGAGTCGAGTCCATAAAGACTTCTTTTATTTTTTTGGGTGGAAAATGAGACTTACCACACCCCTGATTAGGAGGTTGATAGGGTTTATAAGCTTGGTCATTGAGGTCAGTAGTGATCTTATTGACAAGGAAGGAGTAGAAGAAAAAAGTAAAGTAATATCTTACATGAAGGGAGGGCACAGAATGGATATTTGTAAGTTGAAAAAATGCCCTATTATTTAGGCAATAACACACCTCCTCACTAAGATAAAAAACCAAGAGTGTTGGTCAAAAGTGAACAAAATGTTGTCACATGTTACCAATAAGATGACAAAAGGAGTCGTCTGTAATTTATCTAACTTCATCACTAAGATTATCATTTTAGAGGTGCAGAAATGGGATAAGATAAGTCTTGGCATGATCCTCCTATCCATTTTTTGGGTACAAATTAGAGTGCCTGACGGGCCAAAAGATAAAATTTGGAAATACCCTGTAGAGAAGAGATCCCTTGCAGATAGATTTGCAAAGTATACATGTGATGGATCCATGAGTGGACCCTATAAGAAAATGACATAACTTTGGTATGAACACCTGATCCAAAGGGTTGCTGATAATTCATATCTTCCCTAAAATTTCCTAAACCTATTCCAGTTAAAGAGCATCCCGAGACATTTCTGACAATATGCAAAACTTCAGAAATGGAGTCTATATGCAGATTTTATCGCCAGCCAAAGCATGAGTCCTAAACGGGTCAAAAAGTAAAAAAGTGGACCAATTTAGAGGTGATAAGTGACAAATGGAAAGGGGAAAAAATAAAGGTTTTTTTGTGTTGTTTGCAACCTCTAGTCTTTGACACGTGTAAGAGTGGTCAAGAACAAGAGGGTTAACTTTTGTAACGGAAGGGATCCCAACCACCATGAGAGCTATATTATGTTCCGAAATGTGGTGGGACCTCAATCCACTACATGAATTTCCACTACGTGTCTTGCCACCATGAGATCAATTTTGCATGTTAGGTCATTGAGCTTGCAATTTCTATTGCAGGTCGACAATTTATTATTTTTTAGCTTGGTGGGGTGATCAACTCTCCACTGAGTGATAACTTGTTATTCCACATTTTTTAGGCATCTTGGTTATATCTTTGACAAAATCCACCATATTACTTGGGCGGTTCAATGTTCAAAAAGTGGACAGCAAATGCTGAACCCATTTCCCACATAGCTCATTGCTTGACCAAACAACGCAACATTACATGGTGGATATGCCAACTTGGTGCATATTACTCGACCTTATTACTTATTAGTCAAACAAAAATGTTCAAACCCTATCTACATGGGTGTTTTAATTTTTTTATCTTGGAGCTTAATGGATAGCAAAACATACTATACAACCGAAAACTCATCCCAAATACCGGGCGATTCAACTAATCGTCAGCCCACACAATGGGCATATAAATAATGCACAACAAAATGAATGCACAAATCAACGCCACAGCATAGCTCAACACAAGATAATATTCTTGTGGCCAAAAACATTGGCTAATTTGTGACAGAAGTAATCTATTCCTTCTATTCCACAGTAAATGTGGGATTTCCCACTTCAACTGTAAATAGTAGGCAAAATAAAATAAGATAGGCCTTGAACCTAGTACCTAAGCATTGTAAACATTTCGTTTAACTAACTTCCCACACAGATCAATTGAATTGTTAACTGAATGCACTAAGTTTTATAAAAGACATAGAGTAGATTGTGTAAAACGAGTGAACATGGCATATTGCATTCATTTTAGGTTTTGAGGAACTTAGAGTCACTTTCAAGACTTGGTGTAAAAAGAAAAATTTCTCAAAATTAATAGCAGAAGACAATGGTGCTCTTATTTCTCCATGAAGTGTGGTATATTTTCCATTGTAGGTGTTGAAAGGTTACATTTTCAAGGGAATCACATTGTGGAAGAATTGTAGGAGCCATAGATCGATCTTGGAGAATTTTCTAGTATTTTTCAGAGTTTCTTGAGTCATAGATCAACTCATATGCAAGTATAAAGGTGTATTTGTCATTATTGACAAGTTAAATTTACTTTATTGGACATTGAATAAATTTATTCTCTATTCAAAAATTTGGAGATGTAGCCTTCGGATGAACTCCATTATCAAAATATGTTGGCGTTCATTTACAGTTTTTGGAATCTTTTGATTAGATGAAACATTTAAAACAATTTATTTGATTAACTTATAAAAGCAATAATAGAACTAGTTAAATTGGATTGAAGGAAAGTTTTCGGTATCCATAACCCACAACAGTAAATGAATGCAAGTATCAAATTTTGGAATCAATAAATCAGTTTGAGTCCATTAAAAATTTTCTCTTGTTAATATTTTAAGTGATTTATACTAGATTCATATATTTCACTTAAGCTAGAATTTGAATGATAATTGATATGTTAAAAGAGTTTGAAATTTGGGTTTTCAAGTCACCCAAAATTAGATAAAAAATACTTTTGATTAATTTTAAATCTTGAAAAATTAAGAATCTGGAAATTTCAAAAGTACTGTTAAAAACTAGTACTATTTTTGTATCATGATGATATCAGAGTTGGTTTAGCCCTTGATTTTCTTCAGTTAATTTATTCATTTTGGTTTTTTCATTTTTTGGCTTGATCTTTTAGTTACAGTGTGTAGAATTGGGAAGAATAGGTGTGTAGGAAACGATGGGAAAATTTTCTAGCAAGACCTAGTTTGAGGAACTTGAAGCATGCAATCAGTAGATTTAGGAACAAAATTGCTTCCTGACATGTCAATTATTAACTCTTGAGGAGAAAATTTACAGTTTGAAAAGAGAGCTAGAATATAAATATGAACTCTTAATGGTGTTGCAAATCGATGGACATAAGAAAAAGGTACCAATTATTTTTGATGCATCCACTAATACAGATGAATGCATTTTATGTATTTCAAAACTTAATTCCTCTCCTGAAGCCAAGTTAGATTCTGTTAATGTGCTAGGTGATTTTTAAAAGCACACTAGAGGTATAGGATCTAAAATTTTGAATAATATGGGTTTTAATGGAATTAACATTGGTAACAATAACCAAGGCATAACTAATCCCATCTTAGTGGAATAACATCCATGTTATGCAGTACTTGGGTTTGCTATTACAGGGAAAAAGGAAATTGAAGATAATTCCAACACTACTGGAAGAAGATAATATTCTAATAGTAAATAGGCTTCCCCAATAGCTTTAGGTGATTCATCCTCAGTAGGAGGATCTAGAAATAATTCACCACAGAGAGGTATAAAAATCCCTCCACCTTTGGTTTACCACAAGTGTAAGGGAAAAGGTAAACAAAATGATACACTTTCTACATTGGAAAAGTTTGATTATGATATGAAAACAATATTGTATAGTTACCCATGCACATTTTGTGGGTTATCTAAGCACTGTGTGGCCAAGTGTAGAAATTATAGATCCACATTGGAAAATATTGAGAAAGTTTATTCTCATAAACCTAGCTTGGCTAAAAGTAGTCAAGGTAAATTTTCTAACAATATGGATCCTAAAAAAATGGATCAACAAATTTTTAGACACTGTAAGAAAATAGGTCATGTCATTGACAAACGTTGGCAGCTACATCTATAGAAAAAATTAAATTTTGTTAAAAAGGATAACATTATAAAACCAGTCATTGTGACCCCTTCAGTGAATTAGGTAAAAATTGAATTGAGTGAACCACCTAAACAAGAAAATGTGTTGAAAAAGGTGGATAAGAAATTTATCAGATTTATGTTTCCATAGTGATTTGTTGATTAAATTCAAAATAACAAAGCATTTTTTGAAATCCTGTTGATTGCTAAGAAGGATAAATTCCATATTTTGTTTTTTGGTGTTGGTGAGGTAACTTGAAGAGGAAGATCCAAGTGAATGGTTTAAAATACTTGGTGTATTTCTCTCATTATGGTTTTGAAAAACTTCATTTTTACAGAAGCATGTATAGTTATTTCAGAGGGCATGATCAGTGATCAAATATCTAATTTTGGAAAGTTGTGTAGTATGTTGTTTAAAAACTGTGTAGATGTATCATGTAAGCACTATTTGTCTGTTTACATTTTATACACACTCTTCGTTGTTATGTATGATGTTTTCACATGTATAAGTCTTATTTTTAGGATTAAATATTTGTAACTATCAAATATAGGTACAAATAGTATGGACAAATTTTACTCTAACAAGTTGTGAATTTACATTGTTTACAATGGTGATTGCAAGATTAGATTGTATAGAGTAATATGATAGTTGGATTTTTCATATCAGTTGTAGTATAAGCCATGGGTGAAGTTACTTTTAATGGTTTTGATTATTACAATTTTGCAAAAATTATCATGTTATAAATAGGTTTCTGTGTTTGTGATATGCAGAGAATGTTTGACCAGTTTAATAGAGTGAATTTCCATTTTGAGGTAAAAATGGTCTTACTGGGGACGAGTGATCTAGAGTAATTTTGAGAATGCATATCTTGCCTAAACTTCCTTAAACTTGGACCACAGTGAAGAGCATCCCAATACCTTTCTGATGGTATGAAGAGCTTCATAAATATGGTCTATATCCATATTTTATCGCCAGTCAAAGAATGAGTCTCAAACAAGTCAACATGGGTCAACAAGTCAACAAGCAAACCAATTGCAATGTGACAAGTGGAAAATGATGAGAGAGAAAAATGAATGTTGTTAAAATTATTTACAACCTCTTGTTTTTGACACATGTAAGAGCGGGAACGAACAAGAGGCTCAAATTTTGTAACAGAAGGCAAGCCGGCCACCGTGAGTGTTATATTATGATTGCTGACATGGTGGGCCCTCAAGCTACCATGTGGCTTGCCACCAAGAGATCAATTTTGCATTGTAGGTCCTTGAGATAGATATTTCTATTACATCTCGATGAGATTTTATTGTTAGCTCGGTGGGCTGATCAACTCCCCACCGAGTTAATCACTTGTTAGTCCACATTGTTTAGGAATCTTGGTTATATCTTTAGCCAAATTCACTATATTACTTGGGTGGTTCAATGTTCAAATAGTGCACAATGAAATCAGTGCCCATTTCCCACATAACTCGGCACTTAACCAAATAGTGAAACATTACATGGTGGATATGCCAACTCAGCCCATATGACTCGGCCTTATTACTTAGTAGCCAAACCACAATGTTCATGGCCCTATCTACATGGGAAGTTCAATATTTAGCTTGATTCTTAATGGATAGTGAAAAACACCATACCATCGGTGACTCAGCACAAATACCGGGTGGTTCAACCAACAGTTAGCCCACACAATGGGCCTTTAAAAAATGCACAACGAAATAAATGCACTGATCAAAACCACGTCACAACTCAACACGGGGTAACATTTGTGTGGCCAAACAAAAGGGCCAATGTGTGAGCAAAGTCTCATATTCCTTGGGTGGCCAAGCCCAATTTACACACCAAATCCCCTTATCCCACAGTAAATGTGGTATTTCCCACTTCAAATGCAAACCATCGGCATAACAAAAGGAGATAGGCCTTGAACCTAGGACCTAAGCATTACAAATAGGTCATTCAACTAACTTGCCACATGGCTCAGTTGAGTTTTTAATTGAATGCACTGAGCTTTTTAAAAGACACAGAGTAGACTGTGTAAAACCAGTGAACAAGGCATATTGCATTAATTTTTGTTTTTGAGGCACTTATAGGCACTTTCAAGATTTGGTGTAAAAAGAAAAGTTGCTCAAAATTTAGAGTAGAACAAAAGGGTGGTATTCTTTCTACATTAATTTTTGTATAATATATTGTATGCATTTAAAATTCACATTTACAAGGGAATCACATTATGGAAGCACTGTAGGAGTCACAAATCGATCTTCAAGCATTTTTTGGTATCGTTCAGAGTTCCTTGAGTCATATATCTACTGATATTCAGGTATAAAGGTCTAATAGTCATTATTGAAGGGTTAATTGTACTTCATTAGACATTGAATAGATAGATTATCTTTTCAAGAATTTGGAGACGTCGCCTTCGGGTGAACTCCATTATCAACCTTTTGTGGTGTTCATTTGTAGTTTTTAAAGCTTTTGATGAGATAAAAAATTTAAAATGGTTTATTTGATTAATTTATAAAAGTAATCATATAATTGGTTAAATTGTATTGAAGGCAAAATTTCTGTATCCATAACCCACAACAATAAATGAATGCATGTATCAAATTTTGGAATCAAGAAATCAATTTGAATACATTATAAATTCCTCTTGTGAATATTGTAATGGACTTGTACTAGATTTAGATATTTCACTTAAGCTAGATTTTGAAGGATAACTGATATTTTAAAAGAGTTTGAAAGTTGTATTTTCAAGACACCCAAAATTGGATTAAAAAATACTCTTGATCAATTTCAAATCTATAAAAATTGAGAATCCAAAATTTTTAAATGTACTATCAAACACTAGTACAATTTTTAGATCAACACCTACCCACTACATTTGAATATGAGTGCAGAATACCCAAGGATCTTCCTTTGGTATTGGAGAAACGGGTTTATTTTTCCGTTAATCAACATTTTTACATAGGACATTTTGGCATGAAGGATGGAAAGTAGAGCCCTTAGTGCAATCTTTCATATACCTTCACTGCGCACTATTTTTAGGAATCTATACACATGTTTTCCAAATCACGAAGGTTCATATTCAATGTAGACAAAGTGGGTTATGACTATAATACACTTAAAAAGACATATTTCTACACAAGTAAGTCTTCTTACATTGAGAATTTAATTTCAGATGATATTAATATCAAATCTATGGGTTTGGAAATTGGGAATGTTGGAGTGGCTCTAGTATACATCTACCTTAAGCCAAAGTTGTAGAATGGAAAATATGTTAAGAACAAACTCAAGCTCCTTGAACTTCCTAAGGGGAAACATAATGTGGTCATGTTGTAGGATGAGGAGTCTACTTTTCCCAGTGTTGATGAAGAAGAATAAGAGGAATTGAAAGAAGAAAATTGCCGCTTGTAACATGGCACAAGAAATCAACCAAGTATAGGAGAGAATCAAATGAGAGAACCTACTCCTCCAAGAAAATAAGAAGGTGAGGAAGAATAAATGGTGGAAACCGGTGTTGTGGGGATCGATAAAGAAAAGGGCATTGAGGACCAAAAATATAGGAGAGGATTAGAGATAATAAGGACTCAGGGTGTCGGGACATCACAACCACCTAGGATATTACCTATAATCTCTCCTGTGGAGACAAAACCAGAGAAGAAGAGAAGGCACAAGTACATTCCCACTAAGGATAGGGAGGGTGAAAAATATTAATCCAGTGTGTAGAAAAAGCCTGATAACAATAAGGATATAGAGGAACCTCATGATGTAGAGGGGTTAGAAGAATAATAATTAGGTGGTAGCGCTGATGATACAACAAATAATGAAGATATGGGTGAACCATTCAGTGAGCCTACTAATACTAATACCATTAAAGGACTAATTCTTGATTCGGGAGTGCATATTACGAAAGGTAAGTGCTCAAAGGGAGAAAAAGATGAAGGAATGTATGCAACTCCTACAACAGGTTATATTAATGATCCTACCAAGATCATTTGCGATAGGTTACAAAGTACTCTGGAACTGAAGGAGCTTTATGGATGTGAGTTAATAGATTCCAATATGGTGACTATACGCACCTGCAAATAATTATAATGGACTATGTAGACTCATATGGATGATCCTAACTTTGATATATGTGAAGAACCATGTGTGTCATGGAGAATGAAGAAAGTGTTGCATTATTTCCATGTGACATCCAAGTCGACTCAGATGTGACATTATTAGGTAAGTAATGCATTGACAAAGGTATCTGCAGATGTTGTATGCAGGAACATTTATAAGGTCTAAATTATTCGTGCTTTGTTGGAAGATAGAATAGATAAAGAAATAATGATTAAGTTCCTAACAGATAAAAAGGAGAAAGTTGAGGTGAAGGCACGAGAGGTACATAGTATGACAGAATAGATAGGCGATGAAATATTGAAGTCAAGGCCGCATCTAGAAGAGAAAGTGGCATAAGTGTTCCCATATTCTATGCATTACTTGTGCACATTAGTTCATATGGTGATGGATGAGGGTACAGTGCATATGCTAAAACTGAAGGAATTTGTAGCACAGACCTGGAAAGGACTAAAGCTACAATTGTGCGCTGAAACAAAGATTATGATTATTTTCTTCAAACCTTGAAAGAGGAGATGAATAAGTAAAATATGGCGTTGAAAATACATGGAAAAACTTATCTAATAATCAATATAAGGACTATGGTGGAGGAAAATTCAATCCTTGTAGTGAAAAACAATGAGACACTTGGGAGTGAGGAGAGGCTCACTTTAGTAGCAGAAAAGATTGATGTGCTTACAGCAGCCCAAGACACTCACAAGGAGAATATAAAATAAATTGTCAAACTAATCATATGGTGTATGGATGTAATTGAATGGATGTTCTCATGTATGGAGAACGTTCTTAGAGTATTACAAAATGAAGGTGAGTACATGACCTTGGATTAGATGGACAGGGTACTCACAGACATCCCTAAAAACAAATATAACACTTGATGATTGGAATGAGTTAGAAGAATAAATTAAAAGTGAGTATCCAAATTTTATTCTACCTTCGGAAGTGTAGAGCACTAATGCATTCTTTCAAATTCTTTGTGTATAATATTCTTTTGTTCCTTGATATTTATTCATGGAGGGATAAGGTTTGGTTACCCATTGTTAGGGGCATAAATGAAATAAGTGCAGGGTAATGTTGGGATGATGAATTATAGAATAAGTATAGAAGGCACATAAGGATTTGGTGCACGGACATGGGGTGCATAGGAATGTACATAGATGTAGTAGAAAAGGGTGTTCCCAGAAAATTATGACTTCGAGACTTAGCCATTTTTGTTGCAATGGACTAAATATAGATGTTGATTGTGGGGCATGCATTAACATGAAGACTTTGAAGTGAAGCAAAGGATATTTTGGATGAGTGGAAGATCAAACAAAATTTACAGTTTTGGGCTATTAATAGGATTATATCTATAGTTTATATTATTCGATAATCTATTAATAACAAGATTACATGATTTTATATTCACCTTGTAGCGGCGGATGGCTATTATAAGCATGTATCCTATTTTGCGGATGTATAGGAGGTGAAGGAAAATCCCCACTCTTGTATATATGTATTGATTTACATGGTTTAGGGATTTAAGCTATGTTAGCGTTATGTTATTGGTTAAAGAGCATGCATGACTTATGGTGACAATATTATGTATGTACTTTCTTTCTATGTTTTACAGTGATTAATAAAATGGATCTATGTTGTTGGATAATGATTATAGCCATATCAATTTATTTATCTTGTATGGTAAATGTAATCTTGATTCTTATTTAGTCCATTCTTACATATGGTTGTGATCTAGATCTTTTTATACCTTACTTTTGAATTATTATTATGGTTTTGGATTATATATGTATTTACCATGCTAACTCCTTGACAAACCTACCATAAAAGAGAGACCTATAACCCTTATGCACTATGGGTGAGCTCTCAGTTCCAGCTGAGAGATGTGTCAACGCATCTAGGGATATTTGGTAAAATAAAAAACTACATGAATTTGTTCCAATAACTATTTTAGCCACATGGTTTATTTTGTTTTTTTCATTGCACTTCTATATTCTACCTTGGTATAAGAGATAAAGACTATTAGATTTTTCTTACTACTCCAAGTAATGGGACTTGTATTAAACTTGAACACATATCCAGTCATAGATTTTTCATCTATTACATCATGAACATGATTAGAATTACAATATCCATATAAATAGGCATGATCATAATAAACACAATATAAACCATTATTGATTTCTATTTTAGCCATATCCTAAACATCATCTTATAAATCCTACATTAATATGTTTAGAATCATGTTGGACACCAAATTTAATGACAACATGTTTGTAATTAACCATGTCATGTTACCAACATATATAATTTTTAAAAAACAACTTCAACGTTTCAATCTTGAAAAACTAGTTTATGTCAAGGATAATATACTAGGATAGTATCCTCAATTTATGTGTCTTTAGAATGTTTAAGAATAATATATTAGATGCAATCAATACTGAATGTCTTCAATATAGACATGAATTCCATCCCCAACTTCCATTTGATGTGCATATAATACTTGTTTAGTAATCCTATACTAATGTATTCAAATTATTAGAAATCATTTATATAAAAATTATTTTATATAAAGATCGACTTTACATAAATATTAAATGTTTAATATACGCAATATTATAACATCATCCATTGATATTTCTCACAAGTACACAAAGGTGAGGTTTTGATCACAAGAGGTACTAAACACGGGACATGGGAGAAAGGGTATGGGGATGGTATCCCCTAGTGGGCTTGAGGGGTAGCGCCCCTTGACACGAATAATAATTTTTAACTCACTCATCATGAAAATCCACTTTTTGTGAGAAAAAAAAATACCCCTTCAATCATATTTTCCTCTCCAATTTTTATGAGATTTAAATCATAAAATAATTTAAATTATTTAGAAATTCCTCTTTGTCATTTTATGCGTCAATCCATGGTTCAGAACAAAAAAATTTAGGTCTTTCTTTGTTCTGACACATTTAATATTCTTAAGGCACAAAAAATTGATTGTAATTTTTAATGTAATAAAATAAAACATTAGTCTTCTAAATATTTATAAAACATACTAACATTGTTCTAATTTTTTTTTTCAGATTTAAAACAAAAAGTATACTCACCTTGTCCATTTAGATTTTAGAATTATATGATAAATACTTTAAATAAAGTGTTTAGGAGACATTACCTTTTACCACATTATAAAATTATATGATTATTTTAATCTGGGAATTTATTTATGACTATGAACACAAATAGTTACTTATGTATTAAGAATTCCTTCATCACATAAATTTTTCAAATATTCTATCTATTTAATTAAAAAACAAAAATTAAGAATATATATAAGCATAAAAAATTTAAATAAAAACTAAAAATACCTATGAGGAGATGAATTGGAGATCATCAAAGAAAAGGATCTGGTTATCATGATTTAGATAGAATTCAATTTTGGAGAAATGTGGTGAATGTTTTGGGGTTTGTTTCTAATATTAATTCCAACTTTTACCTCAAATTAAAAACTTTTACAAATAATGAATCCAAAATCACTTTATTAATGCCCTCCTTAAAATCCATCTAAAATTCATGAATAATAGGTAGGTAAAGATGATGAATCATTAATTAATTAATTCATCTTCTAGAGAACAAAACCATTTAGATATTATTGAAGGTTCGACAACATGCTTTACAGGATTCTTTTCTCTGAACCAATTCTTCCTCACCTCACTTCCTCTCTCTCATTCCCAAGTAAAATAAATACATGGAAAACCAAAGTAGAATAACATATATAATGAGGTCTTTCTCCAAATCATTTGGGATTCAAAAAATAGTACCTCAACCAAGTTTAAAAGATAAACATGCACTAAGTTCAGAAAAAATATAAGCACATTGAATAATCATATATAATAAAGAAAATAATCTAAGAAAATGCTAGATAATTTTCTAAACTAAGGAAGCGAACCAAGTTGGAAAATATGTATTTATTTATGTTTTATTTTTAGAGTGAATATGAATCCCAACAAATTCTTTACTGCAATTAGCTAAAGTAATGTCTAGTTTAATGAAAATATTCAAGAATATATTATAAATAATTTTCTTTCAACTTTGAATCTAATAGTCGAGTGATACCTACTTTGTTAAAGAACTAAATAAAAAATTAAAATACTTTCTTACTGACAAATCATGACCTCCAGTGGGCCCACTGCAAAGAAATTTATTAATTGTATATACTCTTTTCGAGGGGGCATTTTGTGTGAAAAAAATTAAGAGAGCCATATTTATAACCCGGTGGGTAACAACTACCTAACCAACCTTTCCGATTTTTAAACAAATTAATTTAATTCTTGTCAAATTAATAAAATTTCAATAAGTCGCTTGATATCATGTGAGAAGGATAGGTTAGAAACAAAGTTAAATTAAATCACTAAACATAATAAATTAACTAACACCATATAAACTTACTCCACACGGGTTTAAAATGGGAAAACCTATTATGAGATCAAATAACCCACCAGACAATATAGATTTTCATTAATGTAATAATTCACCATTTTACAATTCTAGTAACTTTCATTCTTCCTCACTTCACTTCCTCTCTCTCATTCCATATATTTACCTGGCCCATGTGGCCTATTTAAATTAGGGTGATAGGGTGTGACTTCCCAAAAATACACCATTTCACTTCTAATTTATTTTAAATAAAATAATATAAACATTAGTTTGTATTTAATAAATAAAAATATATTCATTTTTTAATTTATTAACTATAAACTATATGTTATAGCTATATTTAATATATTATTTAAATTTAATCTTTTAGGAGCATATTAATAGGTCAAACCCCACTTAAGATTATTTTTTCAACATAATCTTATGATCAAATCATGTGTCACCCATGAGGGGTTCAATTAGTAAAATACCCCCTCATGTTATATTTTTATTACATTAGCAGCGATTAGCTCCTAGAGGCCTTACAAAGAGAGATACATCATGAATAAGCCCAAACATTAAAAAAATGAGGGACATGACAAAATAACAGAGTTAAAAAAGATTAACTTGAGATAAACTAGGTCTACACCAACAACAAAATATAAAAAAAAAATCAAACTGTCTGTAACAAAAACATACACAATTAACTCACAGTCAGTAAAAAGAATTCGAACATCCAAAAAAGAACTAATTTCTCTTTAGAAAATTGGAGGGGCTCCCAAGAATATTGGTAGAGGCTTCCTTTTAGTGGTCTTGGGCTAGGTCCTTTAGAGGATCCTTTTCGCCATCTTCCTCATTCGAGCTGCTCAAATGAAGATTGAACTTCCTCCTCTTCCACCTTGATTCCACCATTTTCAATATTCTTTACAACTCTTTGATAGTATTTTTTAGCTCTTTCATTTTCTCTCTCATCATCTAATGGGACATACAAATCCTTTTAGAAGCTTCAATGTAATCAATCCTACTATCCCTAATAACAGAGTTAGTTTCCACAATAGATTCTAGTTGCTGAATTTTCTAGTAGAGGAGATCATTATTCTGTTCCCCGTCATCCTAAATTTTTCCTTTTCCCTTGTAGGGACCCTCCTTGCTTCACTCCTCCCAAACCCTAGGTTTCAGATCCTCATCGATCTGGTATTGGGGTTCCTTACTAGTACGCATTTTAGCCAAACACTTTGGAAGGGTAATGTTATCTTAGAGTTCATCCCTAGATGAACCAACCTCCTTAGAAATAACGGGATTACCATTCTGGTAAATGAGGAGAATAATCCCCTCATGATTTGGGGATTCCATCTTCCCATTTTGAGAGTCACTAATTGAAATTGAGAGTGACATGTACAAGAAGAAAGGAATGTTCATCATAACATGATACCTAAACATGTTTAACAGGGAAAAATGGTGCGTATATATCTTACCAAACTTTCCCTCCAAAGTAATATACCACATAATGTGAAGGTAGAATTCATTCCAAATAACAGGAATACATGATGTTGTAATGCAATCAATAAGGAAATAAACTACTTCCTTACCTTCAAAAAAGGTATGAATTTCATGATTCCTGCGATTGCATTCCTTGAAAATATTCAAACCATTTGTTTCCATTCCTGTTACTTCTGCAATAAAATGAACTGAAACCTCTAGTTCCATTACCTAAACCACAACTATACCTTTTTCCCAGGCCTTCAAAAAATCCAAGGTGAGAGAGGGATCATGGACTTTGAGTCTAGATATGTATTTCCCAAAACCACCGATTTTGAGAATTTACGACATCAATTAATTGTTGATTAACTTACAAGGGATGGACAGCTTAACCATCACTCTATCACCTCTCATAATTTCACCAGCTGCTATGAAAAGCTAGTCTTGTATAAAGGAAAATAGAGAAGATTTGAGATGAATGAAAATACCCATAGATATTTCACCTGACTTAATCCACCTACCTTGAGATGACGAAGATCTCTCACAAGTGACTCAAGATATAAAAATTATTTCCTATCATGGGTGATAAGAGTATTAAATTGAGCAGGTAAATCCTTACCATGTTATATTATTAGAGTGAAAATACCCCTATTTTTCCCTGTAACTTACCCATTTTTCCATTACAATTTTATTTACACCTTTTTTAGTTCTACCCTAATATATCAAATAAAAAACATACCATATTTAGACTCAATTATTATTTTATTAATATGCATATTTTATAGAAAGAGAGTTTGAAGCCATTTAATACCTATTACCAATTACCTTAATGTTAATCTTTAATCATTTATTCATATTTTAAAAAATATTTAAGACTGAAATAATATCAATTGTGTTGAAAAACATACTCGATCGTATTTTTCTATCATGTTATTATTTCTTGGTTAAGAATATAATCTAACTTTATGACAACACTCCTTTTGTAATTTTAAGGTATTTAGTATGAAAAACTTGGGTTCAAATGTTTTTTTTATATTTAAACTAACCCTAGCTCTCCTCTGACCCACCTCTGTAACCTACCGCTAATACCTATTACAAAATATTAATAAATTAAACCCTTTCACCCCTAATGTCTAACAATATACTGAATGTGATTTTATTTATTTTACTTACCTCAATATGAATGAATGTGTTAGGATATTTTCTATCCAATGAACCCCATGTGGAGTCACCTCACTATTAATATGGGCCTTAATCTATATAATAAGATCCACGTGGATCTCATCTTTCAAAATCTACAACATTACACACGTGGAAGTCATGACTATAATTAGGTCAAATAAATAGGCATGCTCACTTGCAATTGTTAGTGTGAGTCATACTTTTCATCTTTTATTCATTAATTAGGTTAATTTTCACCTAACAAGGTTATTCATATCACTTAGGTGAGATTATGGGTCATTAGGTGTCATTAAGAGTTATATGAAAAATTATTTCATATAATTGGTGTAAAAAGTAAAGTTGCTTAGAATTCAAAGAAAACAACAATGGTGGTCTTCTTTCTACATGAAGTGTTGTAAAATTTCCATTATATTCGTTTAAAATTCACATTTACAAGGGAATCACATTGTGGAAGCATTGTAGGAGTCACAGATCAATCTTGGAGAAATTTCTGGTATTGATTAGAGTTCCTTGAGTCATAGATCCACTCATATGCAGTTATTGAAGGGTTAATTGTACTTCATTGGATGTTGAATAGATTGATTATATTTTTTGAGAATTTGGAGACGTAGCCTTTGGATGAACTCCGTTATCAAACTTTTGTGGTGTTCATTTGTATTTTTTGGAAGCTTTTGATCAGATAAAACATTTAAAATAGTTTTTTTATTAATTTATAAAATTGATCACATAACTGGTTGAATTATATTGAAGGAAAAATTTCATTATCCATAACCCACAACAACAAATGAATGCACCTATCAAATTTTGGAATCAAGAAATCAATTTGAATGCATTATAAATTCTTCTTGTAAATATTTTAATGGACTTTTACTAGATTTAGATATTTCACTTAAACTATAATTTGAAGGATAATTGATATTTTAAAAGAGTTTAAAGTTGGGGTTTTCAAGACACCCGAAATTGGATTAAAAATACTCTTGATCAATTTTAAATCTTGAAAAATTAAGAATCCAAAAATTTTAAATGTACTATTAAAAACTAGTACCATTTTTGGATTAGTGCCTACACAAGACATTTGAATATGAGTGGAGAATACCCAAGGATATTCCTTTGTTATTGGAGAAACATGTTTATTGTTCCATTTATCAACATTTTTGCATAGGGAATTTTGGCATGAAGCATGGAAAGTAGAGCCTTTAGTGAAATCTCTCATATGCCTTCACTACGCTTTGTTTGTAGGAATCTATACACATTTTTTCCAAAGCATGCAAGTTGATATTCAATGTAGAAAAAGTGGGTTGTGACTATCATACACTCAGAAGGACACATTTCTAAATAATTAAGTTTGTTTACATTGAGAATTTAATTTCATATGATATTAATATCAAATATATGGGTTTGGAAATTGGGAATGTTGTAGTGGCTCTAGTATACATCTACCTTAAGCCCAAGTTAGAGAATGGAAAATATGTTGAGAACAAACTCAAGCTCCCTAAACTACCTAAGGGGAAACATACTATGGTCATGGTGCAGGATGAGAGGTATAATTTTCCCCTTGTTGATGAATAATAAGAAGAGGAATTGAAAGAAGAAAAAGGATGCTCGTAACATGGCATAAGAAAGAAACCAACTATAGGAAATAATCGAATGCGAGAACAAACTCCTCTAGGAAAAGAATAAGGTGAGGAAAAATATGTGGTGGAAACTGGCGTTGTGGCGATAAATAAAGAAAAGGGTTTTGAGGACCAAGAATATAGGAGAGTATTAGTTATAATAAGGAATCAGGGTATGGGGACATCAGAGCCACCTAGGAGATTGCCTATAATCTCTCTTGTGGAGACAAAATTGGAGAAGAAGAGAAGGCACAAGTACATTCCCATGAAGGATAGTGAGGGAGAAAAATATTAAGACAGTACTTAGAAAATGCCTGATAACAATGAGGATATAGAGGAACCACATGATGAAGAATCATAACATGATGTAGAGGGGTTCAAAGAATAGGAACTAGGTTGTAGCGTTGACGATACAAAAAAGGATGAAGATAAGGGCGAACCATCCGATGAGCCTACTAATACTAATACCATTGAAGGACAAATTATTGATGTGGGAGTGCATATTACGAACTTGGTAAGTGCTCAAAGGTAGAAGAAGATGAAGAAATGTATGAAACTCCTACAACTTGTTATATTAATTATCCTACCAAGATCATTCACGCTAGGTTGCAAAGTACTTTGGAACCTAAGGAGATTTTATGGTAGGGAGTTAATGGATTCTAAAATGGTGACTACGTGTACCTAAAAACAACTATCATGGACTATGAAAACTCACATGGATGAGCCTGAATTTGATTTATGTCAAGAACCATGCGTGTCATGGAGAATGAAGAAAGTGTCATATTCTCGCCATGTGACATCCAAGCCGACTCAGATGGGAGATGAGTAGGTAAGTAATGCATTGAAAAAGGTATCCACAGAAGTTGCATGTAGGGACATTGATAAGGTAGAAATTATTCATGCTTTGTTGAAAGAATAATAGATAAAGAAATAAAGATTAAGTTCCTGACAGAGAAAAATGAGAAAGCTGAGGTAAACACACGAGAGGTACTTAGTATAGAATAGAAGATAGGCACTGAAATATTAAATTCAAGATGAAATCTAGAAGAGAAAGTGGCATAAGTTTTCCCATATTATATTCATTACTTGCACACATTAGTCCATATGGTGATGGATGAGGGTATAATTCATATGTTAAAAAAGAAGGACATTGCAGCACAGGTGGAAAGGACTAAAGGTACAATTATGCGTCGAATCATAGGTTATGATTCTTTTCTTCAAACCTTGAAAGAGGAGATGAAGAAGTAAAATATGACATTGAATATGTGTGCAAAACCTTATGCAATAATAAATATAAGGACTATGGTGGAGGAAAATTCAATCCTTGCAGCAAAAAACAATGAACCACTTGGGACTGAGGAGAGGCTCACTTTAGTAGCAGAAAATAGTGATGCGCTTACAGAAGCCCAAAACCTTAACAAGGAGAAGATAAAATAAATTGTTCAACTAATTGCATGGTGTATGGATGTAATTGAATGGATGTTCTCAGGTCTGGAGAACATCCTTAGACTATTGCAAACTGAAGGTGAGAACATGACCCTAGATGAGATGGATGTGGTACTCACAGACATCCCTAAAAACAAATATAGCACTTAGTGATTGGAATGAGTTAGAGGAAGAAATTAAAATTGAGTATCCAAATTTGATTCTACCTTCGGAAGAGTAGAGTGCTAATACATTCTTTCATTCTTTGTGTATAATATTCTTTTGTTCCTTATTCTTTATTCATGGAGATATAAGGCTTGGTTACCCTTTGTTAGGGGCATAAATTAAATAAGTGTGGGGTAATGTTGGGATGATGAATTAAATCCCAATTATTGAAGGCACAAAAGGATTTTGTGCATGGACATTGGGTACATAGGAATGCACAGAGATGCAGTAGAAAAGGGCATTCCTGGAAAAATATGACTTTGAGACTTAGCCATTTTTGTTGCAATGGACTAAATATAGATGTTGAGTGCGGGGCATGCATTAGCATGAAGACTTTGAAGTGAAGAAAAGGATATTTTGGATGAGTGGAAGATCAAACAACATGTACAATTTTGGGCTATTAATAGGATTATATGTGCATTTTATATTATTTGATAATCTATTAATATCAGGCTTACATGCTTTTATATTCACCTTGTAGCGAAGTATGGCTATTCTGATCATGTATCCTAGTTTTAGGATGCATAGGTGGTGAAGGGAAAACCCCACTCTTGTATATATGTATTGATTTGCACGGTTTAGGGATTACGGTTATGTTAATGTTATGTTCTTGGTTAATGAGTGTGCATGACTTATGGTGACATTATTATGTATGTACTTGATTTTTATGTTTTACAGTGATTAATAAAATGGATCTGTGTGGTTGGATAATGATTATAGACATATCAATTTCTTTATCTTGTATGGTAAATGTAATCTTGATTCTTCTTTAGTCCATTCTTACATATGGTTGTGATCTAGATATTTTTATAGTTTACTTTTGAATGGTTATTATGTTTTTGGATTATATATGTGTTTACCACTCTAACTCCTTGAAAAATATTCTGTAAAAGAGGAACCTGAAACACTTACACATAATGGGTGAGTGCTCAGTTCCAGCTGAGTGATGTGTCATCGCACCTTGGGCTGTTTGGTAAAATAAAAAACTGCATGAAATTGTTCCAATAACTTTTTTAGCCACATGGTTTATTTTATTTTTTTCATTGCACTTCTATATTCTACCCTCAGTATAAGAGATAGAGACTATTAGTTTGTTTCTTACTACTCCAAGTAATGGGACCTTTATAAAACTTGACCACATATCCCGTCATAGATTTTTCATCTATTACATCATGAACATGATTAGAATTACAATATCCATATAAATAGGCATTATCATAATAAACACAATATAAACCATTATTGATTTCAATTTTAGTCATATCCTAAACATCATCTTATAAATCCTACATTAATATGTTTAGAATCATGTTGGATACCAAATTTAATGGCAACATGTTTGTAATTACCATGTCATGTTACCAATATATATAATTTTTAAAAACCAACATCAACGTTTCAATCATAAAAAAATAGTTTATGTCAAGGATAATATACTAGGATAGTATCCTCAATTTATGTGTTTTTAGAATGTTTAAGAAAAAATATATTAGATGCAATCAATATTGAATGTCTTCAATACAAACATGAATTCCATCTCCAACTTCTATTTGATGTGCATATAATACTTGTTTAGTAATCACATACTAAGTCCTTCTTTTATTCAAATTATTAGAGATCATTTAATAAAAATTATTTAATATAAAGAATGACTTTACATAAATATTAAATGTTTAATATACACATATTATATAACATCATCCATTGATATTGCTCACTTTATTACCCCCGTTCACCTTTGTTCCTTTTCTCCTTCAACGATTGTGTTGCTAAGCGTGTAATGTTTGTTGTGCTCATGTTGATCTTCAGTTGGATTTCGCCCCGGTTCGACTAACCTGTTAAGGAAGATCTCGTTCCCGAATTCTTTAGGTGGTTTTATTGGTGTCTTGCTATTGTTAGGGCATGACCAACTAGAGGGATCACCCACGTAATAATAATTATTCTTTTCCAACTGTCGATTCCTACTAACTATTGTTTTTGGTCAAGATATAGTTTTCGGGCAGCCTATAGATAATATACATGGTGTTGTTCTATGTTTTAGGTATTGATTTGACTATCTAGATCATCATCGGGTTTGTCGTTAAACCCTATCAAATCACTTGTAAGGATTTACTTTATGAAGTCATATGTATCGTGAACAAAATTAAAATAATAATAAATGAAATAGATCTTTTTTCTTACATAGTTGAATGAAACAATTTAAAAATTAATTATAAATATGATAATATATATTTTACCACTCTAACTCCTGAAAAAATATTATGTACCCAAAGAGGAACCTTGAAAATTACACATAATGGGTGAGTGCTCAGTTCCAGCTGAGTGATGTGTCATCGCACCTTGGGCTGTTTGGTAAAATAAAAAACTGCATGAAATTGTTCCAATAACTTTTTTAGCCACATGGTTTATTTTATTTTTTTCATTGCACTTCTATATTCTACCTCAGTATAAGAGATAGAGACTATTAGTTGTTTCTTACTACTCCAAGTAATGGGACCTTTATAAAACTTGACCACATATCCCGTCATAGATTTTTCATCTATTACATCATGAACATGATTAGAATTACAATATCCATATAAATAGGCATTATCATAATAAACACAATATAAACCATTATTGATTTCAATTTTAGTCATATCCTAAACATCATCTTATAAATCCTACATTAATATGTTTAGAATCATGTTGGATACCAAATTTAATGGCAACATGTTTGTAATTAACCATGTCATGTTACCAATATATATAATTTTTAAAAACCAACATCAACGTTTCAATCATAAAAAAATAGTTTATGTCAAGGATAATATACTAGGATAGTATCCTCAATTTATGTGTTTTTAGAATGTTTAAGAAAAAATATATTAGATGCAATCAATATTGAATGTCTTCAATACAAACATGAATTCCATCTCCAACTTCTATTTGATGTGCATATAATACTTGTTTAGTAATCACATACTAATTTATTCAAATTATTAGAGATCATTTAATAAAAATTATTTAATATAAAGAATGACTTTACATAAATATTAAATGTTTAATATACACAATATTATAACATCATCCATTGATATTGCTCACTTTATTACCCCGTTCACCTTTGTTCCTTTTCTCCTTCAACGATTGTGTTGCTAAGCGTGTAATGTTGTTGTGCTCATGTTGATCTTCAGTTGGATTTCGCCCGGTTCGACTAACCTGTTAAGGAAGATCTCGTTCTCGAATTCTTTAGGTGGTTTTATTGGTGTCTTGCTATTGTTAGGGCATGACCAACTAGAGGGATCACCCACGTAATAATAATTATTCTTTCCAACTGTCGATTCCTACTACTATTGTTTTGGTCAAGATATAGTTTCGGGCAGCCTATAGATAATATACATGGTGTTGTTCTATGTTTTAGGTATTGATTTGACTATCTAGATCATCATCGGGTTTGGTCGTAAACCCTATCAAATCACTTGTAAGGATTTACTTTATGAGTCATATGGCAATATCGTGACAAAATTAAAATATAATAATAATAATGAAATAGATTTTCAAAGTGAATGAAACAAGTTAAATGAATTATAAAATAATAATAATGTTAAATAAAATAAAAGAATTAAAAATAAATAAATAAATAAAATTCTCGTGAATTTCTTGGGGTGGCTAGGGCAAAGGGGGTGCTCATTTTGGTTTTTGTTGTTTTTGTCTCTTGCTGAGTAAAGCCAAGCACCGCCTCCATGAGAAGGAAGTTCCAGTTTGTTTTCTTTCTATGCAACCAGATGAATTTCACCAGATTGATTCCCCTTGCCATTGTATTTTCCCTTCTCTACGTTGAAAGAGGGATTCAGAGAAGGGTTCATGCGTGAACCAGGTGTAGGCCCGTGTTTGGTTTTGCAAGACCACCTTTAGGGGAGGAGATTTTGGGAGATTCCTTGTTTGAATCAAATCCACAAAACAATGTGTTTAGGCGCCTTACGAATGGTTTAAAGAAGTGCCAGGTATTAGATCTGAGTAGGGGCACCCATCAAAGCAAAATGGAGGAGGATTTTTATCTGTTTGGTTTCTCATGTTGCCAGCGCACTTCTGACCTGTGCTAAAATGTGAGCTCTGGGACAGCGTATGGACAAGCATCAGGTTGTTTTTCCAAAGGTTGTAGTTACAATGTACCTGCTAGGCATTTTCCCAGCCGTTTTTTCTTCCAACGTATCCTCCAACCTGTGCCAAAATGGATTTGGGGAAAATGTGTGAGAGTTGTTTGCTAGAATGCCTCAAAGAAATGTTCTCTCATGGAATGCCATGATGGAAGGATATGCACAAATGAGTTTGTTGAAAAGGCCTTGGAGACTTCCAAGAAAATGCATTTGGTACGTGTAAAGTAGACTCCGCTGCCTCTTTCCAACTCCTCAACCTCTTTCCAGAAACCTCCCAGTTGCTATCAATGGAAGCTTTGAAACAAAGTATACACATCTGTCAAAGCACTATGGAGAAGGTACTTTTGAATGTTTTAGTTCCAAGCACCCTGGAAAATACATATGCAATATGTGGAGTCCTGTGAACTGTTCGACAGAATACCTGAAAGGTATTTGGTCTCCTGGACTGCAATTATAGAAGGATACGCTAAAAAAATAAAAAAAAATAAAAAAATGGGTTTGTTAAAAAGGCATTAGACTACTTGACAGAATGCCTCAAAGAGATGTGGTCTTATGGAACAAACCCTAACCATGTAAGCTTCATTTTTTTTGTTTACTTAGCATGTAGCCAGGAAATTTTAGTGCGTGAGGGTTGTAAATACTTCGATGGCATGAGTGCTTATTGTATAATCACAACAAGAATTATTGCTTCACCTCTTCCAAGTGCAAGCTTTTGGACTGTTATGTGACCATTAATTAATGCTTCATATGCATTGTATTTGAAAGTTGATCCTCAGAGTATTCGTATGCACAAAAAATGAATTTTTTTGGAAAGGCGTGTGATTTGTTGACATAGAAATTGTGGTCTCTAGGATCGGGATGACTTCTTGAAAACACAAAATGCTTATTTTCGATGAGACATGGGTGCACAATGAATGGATTGGTTTGCACGTGACTACCTGGCATCATGTGGAAACAATGGTGGTCTCGGCGGATTGTGAGTGTAAACTTCTTGGAGCCCCTTGTACCATTTCGCTCATCATTTCCAGGCATGGTTCTTCTTCCTTTACCTCTCATAATTCTCGTGTTTTAGTTCTCTTTTGCAACTAAATAGAATTTTAAATTATTAGGATTTTTAATACAATTAAATGTCCCTTCAACTCGTTGCAAAACAATAAATTGTCATGTCGTAACTCACGACGTCATTATAACTCGTCTGCTTTAAACCATGAAATATCACCCTCACTTCAAGATGATTTAGAAAACTCTTACCCTTCTTGATCTCTCCAATATTGTGTTATCGACCAGATGAATTTGACTCCCATTGATAAAGTTGACCTTCTCCCTATTTTAAATAATTAAAATGTTGCATATTTCAGAGACTCACCAAGTACCCTTCATAACTCTAGAAACGACATGTGAAGTTTTGTTCGTGTACCTTGGTATACGAGGAGTCACCTTGACCCTTGGTTTGATCCGGAACGAACATATGACATCCTTTTGACGCTCTTATAGAAGCCCTATTACACTAGTTTACAACAGTAGAAAGTTGTTAAAACTAGAAAGTTGGCTTTCGTTTTCGACCGCCATTTGAAACCTGGAAAGAGAAATCACGTCCCGCCTTTGCAAACCTCTAGCGTTTATACTCGACAAATGGATGGAACAATCATTATAGGAAAGAGAAATTTTTGGGATAGTTTGGTGAAGCCATTTTGTAGGCCTCTAGTCACAGTTTGATAAGGTCAAACTAGACCAATTTTGTCTTGTCACTCCAGAAAACTTGTCGCCGTTTGAAAATGGTTTTCCAGTTCTCAGCCCCGTTGACTCTGATGAATTCTCCTTATATAGGGGAACTAGTAGGAATTGTCTCGTTGCATGCAAATATGTCAAACGTCAGTTTTGGACATGGTTTTTTGAGCCCTCAAGCCAACTTTTGTCCTTTTACAACTGGGTTAACTACGATCAGTGGCCTCAGCAAACTAGCTGCCAAACACAAAATATGCACTCTTTTTCAATTTTGTCAGTTGCTATGATCTCTTGGTATATCTGGGGACATGTATAAAGTTGATTTTGGAGGGAATTTTCATTGGAAGATAACTTTTGGAAGCATTTTCTTAGCCTCTGAGCACGGTTTTTACGTTTTTGTAGTTAGTAAGAAAATATAAAAATAGAAAGTTGTGGACCCTCGTAGGGTTGCCAAAACACCTTGGAAACTTTTAACACATGAAAATAACTATTTAAAACCCTTTTAGTTCATCTGTTGTGTGAAATAGAACTTTTGACAAAATGGTGTTTTCTCTCTCTTCCCTTCTCTTTCTCTCTCCCGGGTTATTAAATGAAGAAAAATGAAATGCAATGAATACATGTTTCTAGACCTTTTTATTTCGATTGCAAATCATAATTATTGTCAGACATAAATGGGAAACTGAAAAATGATACTTATGTTAGGCTAGGGTGGATGCCATGCCAGCGAGTTATCGTTGATATCATGCTCACGTGGGTTTTGCAGGATGGAAGAATAACGACGAAAAAAGGTGATGTGTAATTTTAATTATTGTAATTGTAATTTTTATAGGTCATTGTAAAATGAATAGCTGTTTAATGTAGTCTCTTGTTCCAGAAAAGTTATAATTGAATTTTTTTAATATGCATGATATGCTAGTTTGAGGGATAACTTAGGAAATGTGCATCTAATCACCAGTTCAATTTGTTTCTTAGTTGTGTATGGCAAAAAAAAGGGTTTGATTTATACAGAGTAAATTGAAATTGAAGTTAATATATTATAGTACTTTCTCAGTATTCAATAAACGATTAAATTAATTACTGGGTTATCTTCTTACCTTGTAAATATAATAAAGAGTTTTAATGGGAACACTCAACCTTAATAAAATATTCGTGCATAACTTGCCTGCATGTGTGATCCTATTTACCATATAAAAAATTTAATATTGTAGAATGACCTTAAACTTTGCACTCAGTGAGACCTCCTAGGTTAGGTAAATAAAACCCCTAGTTGGAGTTACCATCATAGTCATTAGGTTTAACTACAATGTTGTGAACCCATATTTTAGGAATGACATGGTCCAACTTTATCCAAAGTATGTGGTTTCCTTCTAGTTTTGGTAATCGCAAGAAGAATGTACTCTCTTCAGGTCCGACACTAGGCTGAGTGTTGAAGACCACCTTGGAAGTCACCTTATGAGTCCTTGTTAGAAGGAATGACTAAGCGGTGTAACCTTCCCATCTATGGAGTAGGTAGAGATATTACTCCCTTGTGTCCTATTATATTTCCGGGCCTTACGAAATTAGATATAGAAATTAACTTCATTAGTGAATGAAATCCCTATTGGATCCAAATGACCTAAATGAAGATCGTGATATAGTTGTTCTATGTCTTGCATTCTCATTAGTGAACACTTTTGTCCCTCATAGATAAATGTCTTGTCTTGGGCTTATGTAAATTTAGTGCCTTAATCTTTCATGAAAGGGTTATAGGGTAAATACATTTTAACCTTAATCACACCATAATAGAGATTCAAGCCCCGGATGAAACTAGAATTTAGCTTAACCATGTGCTTCTTTAAATTGTCAGACAATTACTTTTGTAACTCTTATGTTTAAACGATGGTAATAATGAGACCTTACTGCAACGCAAAATTAAATCATATGAGAGTAAAACCAAAAATTTGAGGTTAGGAATAATGTCACTGGGAGTCCTTATGACTTATTTAAACATTTTCATACATCGCAAAGAATATAAATTGCCTTGGTGTGACCAAACTTAAAAAAAACAAAAGATAAATAAATATAAATGGAATTCCATAAGTTATTGAATTGTAACAACTATGGTAGCGAAATAACTATTCCATGATCGATGGATGTTCTTGGGGAAAAAGCTATCTCGAATCTATGTCTTCCTTAAACCCAAGATTTCACCTTGACATCACATTACATTCACTTGTGTAGCCAGGTTAAAATTCTAAACATTGAATAAGCGTTTTGGGAAGCATAATCTTAACATAAGAATGAGAGAGTTAGAATTTTGTATGAAATTTGAAATATTCAAAATACTTATGTAAGTTATGAAGATTGGCATTAGGGTAAAGAGCAAAAATTAAATGGTTAAATAATAAGTGAGATGTGAAACGAATTTTCAGAACATGTAGGTGGAAAAAGGGAGAAAATCATGCTCACATAACAATGTTCTTGGGATGCTAATCATAACTAAAATACATTTAAAGTAATGATGTGTTGTGGGTTTTCCATTCCTGAATTCATATTTCTTGTGATTGGGTCATTGCTGGTATTTGTTCATTGCGAGAAGTGTGGCATCGACATGACTATGTTGTTTTCTGGAGTCTATGTGAGTCGATGACTTATGTGATTGTCATTGCGAGTTGAGATTCTGTACATGGAGCCCTTGCTGTGTTGTGTGTAGCGTGCATGGTAAGTCAAAGAAAAAAAAATCCTGGTATTTTACTGTTGACATTGTGTGTGTAAAATGTGGGCACTACACTCACAAGTACACAAAGGTGAGGTTTAGATCACAAGAGGTACTAAACATGGGACCATGGAGCAAGGGTATTGGGTTGGTATCCCCTAGTGGGGTCGAGGGGTAGCGCCCCTTGACACAAAGAATAATTTATAACTCACTTGTGATGAAAATCCACTTTTTGTGAGGAAAAAACAATACCCCTTCAATCATATTTTCCTCTCCAATTTTTATTAGATTTTAATAATAAAATACTTCTAATTATTAAAAAAGTCCTCTTTGTCATTTTATGCATCAATCCATGGTTCAGAACAAAAATTTTAGGTCTTTCTTTGTCCTGACACAATTAATATTCTTAAGGCACAAAAAGTTGATTGTAATATTTAATGTAATAACATAAAACATTAGTCTTCTAAATATTTATAAAATAGACTAACATTGCTCTAATTTTTTTTTTTCAGATTTAAAACAAGTATACTCACCTTGTCCATTTAGATTTTACAATTATATGATAAATACTTTAAATAAAGTGTTTAGGAGACATTACCTGTTACCACATTATAAAATTTTATGATCATTTGAATCTAGGAATTTATTTATTACTATGAACACAAATAGTTACTTATGTATTAAGAATTCCTTCATCACATAAAATTTTCAAATCTTCCATCTATATAATTAAAAAACCAAAATTAAGAATATATATAAGCATAAAAAATTTAAATAAAAACTAAAAATACCTATGATGAGATGAATTGGAGATCATCAAAGAAAAGGATCTGGTTATCATGATTTAGATAGAATTCAATCGTGGAAAAATGTGGTGAATGTTTTGGGGTTTGTTCCTAATATTAATTCCAACTTTTACCTCAAATTAATAACTTTTACAAATAATGAATCCAAAATCACTTTATTAACTCCCTTGCCTTAAAATCCATCTAAAACTCATGAATAATAGGTAGGTAAAGATGATGAATCATTAATTAATTAATTCATCTTCTAGAGAACAAAACCATTCAGATATTATTGAAGGTTCGACAACATGCTTATAGGATTCTTTTCTCTTAGCCAATTCTTTCTCACCTCACTTCCTCTCTCTCATTCCCAAGTAAAATAAATACATGGAAAACCAAAGTAGAATAACCTATATAATGAGGTCTTTTTCTGAATCATTTGGGATTCAAAAAAAATACCTCAACCAAGTTTAAAAGATAAACATGCACTAAGTTCAGAAAAAATATAAACACAGAATAATCATATACAATAAAGAAAATAATCTAAGGAAATGATAGATAATTTTCTAAACTAAGCAAGCAAACTAAGTTGGAAAAAATTTATCTACCTACTTTGTTAAAGAACTAAATAAAAAATTAAAATACTTTCTTACTGACAAATAATGGCTTTCATTGACCCCATTGTGAAGAAAATTTTAAATTGTAAATACTCTTTTCAAGGTGGGATTTTGTGTGCAAAAAAAAAAGACGGCCATATTTATAACTCAGTAGGTAACAATTACCCAACCAACCTTTCCTATTTTAAAAAAAAATAATTTAATTTTATCAAATTAATATAAATTCAATAACTCGCTAGGTATCATCTGAGAAGGATAGGTTAGAAACAAAGTTAAATTAAATAACTAAATATAATAAATTAAAAAAACACCATATAAAAATATTCCACATAGGTTTGAGTCGGAAAACCTCTTATGAGATAAAAAACCCACCAAACAATATAGACTTTCATTAATGTAATAATTCACCATTTAAAGATTCTAGTAACTTTCATTCTTCCTCACCTCGCTTCCTCTCTCTCATTCCATATATTTACCCGGCCCGTGTGGCCTATTTAAATTAGGGTGATGGGTGTGACTTCCCAAAATACACCATTTCACTTCAAATTTATTTTAAATCAAACAAAATAAACATTAGTTTGTATTTAATAAATAAAAATATATTCATATTTTTATTTATTAACTATAAACTATATTTAATAGCTATATTTAATTTATTATTTAAATTTAATCTTTTATGAGCATATTAATAGGTTAAACCCCACTTAAGATTATTTTTCCAACATAATATTATGATCAGATCATGTTTCACCCATGAGGGGTTAACTTAGTAAAATACCCCCTCATGTTATATTTTTTTATTAGATTAGGTAATAAGCAGGGATCAGCTCTCAGAGGCCTTAAAAAGAGAGATACATCATGAATAAGCCCAAACAATAAAAAAAGGAGGGCATGAAAAAATAATGGAATCAAATAAGATTAAATCAAGATAAACTAGGTCCACACCAACAACAAAAGATAAAAAAAATCAAACAGTCTACAACACGAACAGACACAGTTCACCTACAGTTCAGAAAAAAAAACCTAGAACATCCAGTAAAGAAGTAATTTCTCTTTAGTCAATTAGACGGGATCCCATGAAGATTGAACTTCCTCCTCTTTCGCCTCGATTCCAGTGTTTTTAATATTTTTTGTGACTCTTGAATAGTATTTTCTAGCTCTGTCATCTTCTCTCTCATCATCCACTAGGAAATACAAATCTCTTGAGAAGCTTTAATGTAATTAATCATACTATCCCTCATAACAAAGCTAGTTTCCAAAGTGGATTCCAGCTGCTAAATTTTCTAGTAGAGGAGATCATTATTTTGTTCCTCGTCATCCTATTTTTTTCCTTTCCCCTTGGAGGGACCCTTCTTGCTTCGCTCCTCCCAAACCCTACATTTTAGACCCTTATCCTCATCATTCTAGTTTTGGGGTTCCTTACAAGTACACATTTTAGCCAAAAACTCTGCAAGAGTAATGTCATCTTCAAGTTCATCCCTAGATGAACCAACCTCCTTAGAAATAACGGGCCTACCATTCTGATAAAGGAGAAGAATAAGCACTTCATGACTAGGGTAGTCCAACTTCCCATTATGAAAGTCATTAACTTAAATTGAAAGTGACATATACAAGAAGAAATGAATGTTCATCATAACATGATACCTAAACATGTTTAATAGGGAAAAATGGTTTGTATATATCTTGCAAAACTTTCCCTTCAAGGTAATATACCACATAATGTGAATGTAGAATTAATTCCAAACACCAAGAATACAGGACCTCACAATGCTATCAGTAAGGAAACAAAATTTTAACTTACATTCAAAAAATGTATGAATTTCGTGATTCATGTAATTGTGTTCCTTGAAAATATTCACACCATCTATTTCCATTCTCATGAATTCTATAATAAACTAATCTAAAACCTCCAGTTCCATTCCCTGAACCACAACTCTACCTTTTTCCCACGCATTACAAAAATCCAAGGTGAGAGAGGTATCATGGCCCATGAGTCTAGATATGTATTTCTTAAAACCACCAATTCTGAGAATTTTCCACATCGCTTGATTGTTGATTAACTTCCGATGTCTGGATGGCTCAACCATCACTCTATCACCTCTCATAATTTCACCAGTTGCTATGAAAAACTAGTCCAGAACAAATAAAAAAATAGAATCTTCGAGATGAATGAAAATACCCATAGATATTTCACCCCACTTAATCCACCTACCTTGATAAACAATGATGAAGATTTCCCACCAGTGACTCAAGATATAAAAATTATTGTCTGTCATGGGTGACAAGAGTATTAATTTGAGAAGGTACATCCTCCCCATGTTAGTTTCAATTGCAAGTTCATTAATCTTTTACCTTGTGCTTTACTTGAATTTTTTCCTTGGGCTTAGGTAGTGTTCCTTGTCTCATGTTTTGTAAGTGTTTTATGCAAGTTCTTGAATGAAATATTCCAAGTTTAAAATTACAAGTTTAAAATTCATTGGGAAGTGTGAATTATTTTTTTCTTAAGGCTCAACTTAGCCCCAACTCACCAACATGGGAACAGATCTGGCCGACCTAGCTCACCCCTATCGTTGTTTCTACCCTAGAGTTATTTATTTGTTTTTAAACCACCTAAAACGATTGTGTTTCTCCTTTCTTCCATCTCTTACATTGTAACTGGCCACTACTCTACTTCCACCTCACCTTGGCTACTCTCCCTTTATTCAATGTGTTGGTTTACCTGTGTCACATCCTCCTCGCCTTTGGCTTCTTAGCTCCTACGTGATTAAACCATGTCATGTCATGCTCCTTGGCACCTCACTAAGAATTTCTTTCACTCTTGGCTCATCGTATCCTACCATGTGTTTGCATCAACCATTGATCATGTTGTTACGTCCCAAATGTACCAAATTTACCCCACTTTGCATCATCCCCATCTCGCTATATTTGTGTGGTTCACATTTAAGCTCACCATTTCTCCACCACCCTTGATTAGCTTTCTATCTCACCACATGGAGGTATCTTTAACTATTGTTTCTTGTCCATTTATAGCTACGTTCAACATATGGAGTCGCAATCTTAGTTGTTAGACTACACACTTGACACATTATCCTGTGTAACTTGGTAGCACTTCAAAACTCATGGATTGAGGTCCCCAACATCCTCATTTCAACATATTGATTCAAATCTCCATCCCTCCGCAACATCTCAACACTCAACCCAACTCTATATATCTCGATATCCAATCACCCAGATTGGTTATGCATTTAGCTAGCTTGCCAGCCAGCTCACCAAGCTAGGCTAGCTCCCTCCTCATCCCCAAAAAATGTAAAAACATTTCTTTTTTTGTTCTTGTTTTTTAATTTATATTAATTAATTATAATTAATCTTACCTTATATTAAGAAAAACAATTAAAGGCAAAATATATTCTTTTTAGATTTAGAATAGGGTTATTGAGTTTTTCAAAACCCCTCCCTTTTTCACTCCTCTTTATAAGAACTCTTCTTCACTTGTGGGTTAGTGAAGGAGTCTGCCACAACATTCTAGGAAGAGAGTCCCATTCACATCCTTCCCTTATTTTCATACCTTTGTGTTTTTTACCATGTTTCATTCTACGTGATTGAGCTTATTATGGTCTCTAGAATTGTATGACCTTTTTTCCAAATACAAGGTGAGTGATCAAATGCATCACATCACACAAAAACTTGGGTGTATCCAATGCACTACTTATAAAGTGTCGCAATCAAAGGGTTTTTTATTTTTTGTGATTCCTTTCTTCCCACCATCTCTTTTTCTCACTCTTATCGACTATGGATCTCAATGTGGTTCCCTTACTCAATCCCTCTAACTATAATGAATTAAAATATGTCATAACTCTCGCATTATGAAAAAAAACTTTATCAGATAACAATGGGTTTGTAAACTAAACCAACAAATGTGGTAAAGAAAGAGAAATTATTTGAAAAATGTGATGAATCCTTTGATTTTTTATGTATTTCTATGTCTCCAATATTTTTCTCTCATATTAACTCAGCCAAAACACCTGAGGAAGTTTGGAATACCTAAGAATAATGTTTTGGGAAACGGGATGAAATGAGAGGGCATGAAATCGAAAATGAGTTGATTAGTCTCGGTCCTATTAGTTTTGACACTCTCCAAGAATTCTTCACGAAACTCAAAATATCTAATATTCCTACTAAAATATTTTGGAAATGACAAAAAGGACTCATAACTCATTCTTTATGTCCTTGCCAAACATGGTCCCAACTATTATTTTTTTTGTTTCTACATTCCTTTCTACGAAAAAAGCACTTGATGCAAGTTATAATATGTCCTCCTTTGATGATTATATTATTTATTTGATAAGGAACAAGATAATATAATTCAAATGGGTACTCCAAAATCCACAAAATCCCATGCTCTCATTGTGGGTCATTAAAAACCAAAGGTTTCAAAAGACAAGAAATAGAACAACAAGGATCATGATAACAAAATGGACCAATCCACCCTCAAATCTAACTCTTCAACTTCCTCTTCTAGTTCTAAACCTCTAAAAAATGGGTCAAATATATGTATTGCACTAATAGACATGTGGAAGAAAAATGTTAGAAGAAGAATATTGACCTCCTCACGATTCTTCTTAAGATGAACAACATAGGAGTTCCCAAGTCGCTCAAACCATCTTCATCAACTCATGAATGTTCTAAGTAAAATACAGTGGAAAGGGGAAAAAGAAAGTGAAAGAAACAGAAAAAGAATCAACTAAGCAGAAAATAAAGGAAAGAACTATAGGTGCAGTTATGTCATCTACTTCTACATGGGTTATTGATTCAGATGCATATCATCATATGGCTTCATCAAACATAGATTTTACTTCATTAGATCCATACGACATGTCTTCTATTCAGATCGGTGATGAAACTTCTACACTAGTTTCTGGAAGAGGTTATGTTGAAGTGAAGTGACATGATCAGTTTATCATATTACTCACCTTAGTCATGACATGCGGGGTGAATTCAGTCTCAGTTTTGACTATGTCAGAGATCTACACAGCGACACAATCATTGTAGTTGTTATAGTTGATCATCACTCTCATCTTGTTGATCCCTTGAAATAACCAAGTACCTAAGGTGCCAAGGGTTATGACACGCATAATTAGGGCATGAAGGAACAAGTAGAGGTAAATTTTGGGAATGCGCCAAGGAACGTACTTAGGTGGGACAGGTTTAGGACTTAGTAAATTTTTGGATTATGGATAAATTCACATTAAAGGAACACATTGAAAGCCAACCAAATTTATTTATGGATAAAGTTAAGCTATGAATATTTTCAGCTCAAGGAAATCATATTCTTGGGTATCATTATGGATATCATGAAAGGATTAGGAGATGTAAAAGTGGAGTTAGTTATGGCTAGTTGACATCTGCATGCTAAGGATACTTGAGGAGGGAAAGACATGATGACAATTGGCATGTTCTTGAGAAATGATGGAGAAGTTATAGGGGAGTCCTTTGAGTCCCTTATTATCTATTGATTTGGATGACATCAAGAGAGGAGAGAGAGAGATGGATAAGCATATGGATATAATGGGAATTAGGTAAATTATGTAGGAAGTCTCTATTGTAACTTGTGTGATGAAACCGTTGTAGGAGGTACTGAAACCCTGTGAATGTATCTGGCCCATGTATGGATCTCTTGATGTATCTTGTCTACTCTAAACAGTTTTGAAAAAATAGATAATGAATTATTCTAAATATCTATGTCTAAGTGTTTAAACTCTTGTATTTTTTACACTTATAATGGTTTAAATCTATTTATCTTACACTATTGTGATGTTTTATTTCATGTTATGGTGCATCGGTGTATGGTTCTAGCTCTGTTACATTTGTTCTTATGATGGATGCATATATTATTGTTCCTAAAATATTCCTCCTCTAATGATAAATAATCTTATAAATCTCACATAAAATAGGGCCTCGGTGTCCACACGCGCCTCAGGTGAGCGCTCATTCTAGGCTGGATGATAGGACAATGTGCTTACAGTTTCAAGAGACACTACAGGTAAATAATGACTACATATTGGTTCCATTATCGGGACCTCGTTTAAAGTTTTTGTAAGGATGGTTTGTGATGACATAATGCTTAACCTTGGATAGTGTCAAAACTTGGCTTAAGAAGACAGAAGATGAGTTTGCATAGAGATTCAATATTGGACCTAATTTTGATGCACGCAAATGGGTAGAGGATCACTTGTATCATGATCTATATGAGACTTTATTATGTTTTTTCCAACAGAGTTATATGAATGGCTATCATCATATGCATCAACGAATAGCTGGTATTATAGACCTCATGTTTGGACCCAAAAAGAGTATCAGAGATTGCATGATGTTGATCACTGGTGGAAAGGTGTGTTGACTAGCTATACCTTGGAATACACTATTTCTATGTATTATTACCCCAAGATTTCTAATTTCGAGTTCTATAGGGAGCCAAGAGAATCATTCTTGTGTGTTATACCATTAACCATTAAGATCATAATCATAACTCTAAGTATGGAGGAAATCCCTATGGCTAGCTAACATCCCACTAAGCACGAGGCGCAGAAGCTGGTGTAGTGAAATATGGAGGATCCTATGGTAGAAGTAGATAGATAAGAGAGGCGGCTCAAGTATAATGAAGTGTGAGAAAGGGAGTTAGCAAGAGAATGCGAAGTTGCTGGAGTGATGGATTAGTGGAGGGAGACATTGTTGGAAGGATTTGAGTTTCATGTGGAGGGCGTGGGACCTGAGAAGTCTATGCTACCCCGTCTTGGAAAATGTGGGAGATAAAAACCCTCATCTTTTGGTGAGATCTCGTCATATGGATAAACGAGAGCCATAGGTGCACATCTTAGCCCACCTAGTGGCCAAACCCTAGCACTTAGTTTTCAATTCCTGAGATAAGAGTTGTTAACCCAGTTGGAGTTTGTATTGGTATTTGAGAGGCACCTGGTAGATATAATTTTTCATTTACTGCTTCTATAGAAACACATACATTTCCTATGTTTGGAGGTATATTTTGTGGCACATCATTTGGGAAAGGTGTTAGTACACAAAGTTTGGGTATCATGTCTCGGAGTGGTTTAATATCATAGACTATTGAGACAAAGTTTAGCGTAATGGTGCATAGGTAGAGAACATATATGTCAGGCCCCTTACCTTTGATGGGAGGAGGATCTGGTGGATTTTGAGGAATAGGATCTAGTAGATCTAGTGGATCTGGTGGTGGAGGAAACACTGGAGGGAATCAAGGTCCTGGATCTGGTGGGAAAATTCCACAACACCATCAACAATTTTTTTATGAGATGTATCTACATTTTACTGATTAAAAGGGCATTGAAGATGTTGTGGAGCATGTACACAAGTGAAAATTACTACCCTAGAGTGAAAAGAAAGTTAGTTTAAAATTTCGTTGCAAGGGCAGGCACATACCTCTTACCGAAAGTATGACCGCCATTAGATGGTGGTGGACTATACTACACTACATGATGACTTCTTTATGGAATTCCACATTCCTTAGTTTGAGTAGAAGAGCATCAACATGTTAAAGTAGATTCAACAAGGTATGGCAGAGAGTGTGCGGGAGTATGATGCACACTTTAAAAATCTTCTGTTAATATTGTCTTATGATATCCATCCCTCATAGCATGCTCAATGATTAATCAAAGAATTGATCACACCTGTAAGATGAGCACTTTCCCACAAGAATTTTGTGGATCCACGCGAGGCCTTGAAGGTTGATTTACATGTTGAGGCCATGAGAAGTTTTGATGCTAGAGTAAGCCCATTGTTAAAATAATAGATCGTTGCAATGGTGAAACAAATTAAGAGATTGTTTTCAAACTCAGCTCATGTGAATCACAGTGGAATATGGTGCACAAATTATGAGGTATAAGGACACACAAAGGAGATTTTCCCATGAAATATAGTGTACAATGTTTTATTGGATTTTGAGATCTGCCATGATCATGATCAAAGTAGATGCCAATTTTTGCAATGTGTGCTCCGTAAGAATGTGTCTTCTTATTGTAAGATTTTCTCATCTAAAAAGCATGATACAAAGGATTGTTGATCGATAGACCAAACCATGATGCCATTGATATTGGTGTGTGTTAAACCAGTATTGAAAATAATTCTAAGAAAAAAGGTTGTCAATTCGAAGGGTGTGCAGATGGAGGGAGTCGAGGAACAGCCCTACGTAGAGGATTCAATGGTCGTGGTGGTCATGGAGGTAGGAGTTAATTTCCCCAAGACACTTGTTATAATTATGGGCCTACTGAACACTACAAGCATAAGTGTATAGATTTTTTACAATGCTTGTGGTACAGGAATAAGCTTAAGTATGAGGAGTACCCTAATCTTAATGAGCACATGAGCCATAACCAAATGAAGGAAAAGGGAGAGGGAATAGTTAGTGTGAAGCGATCATATCCATTATGGATGCCTATGGTAGCACATGACTATGATTTAGAACATGTCTTAGTAACCATGTAGGAAGAGGTTGCACGTGCCAGGGAGTAACCAATGTAAATACCTCTCATTACTAGGGAAGAGGTATTACATGGGAATAATCCTGATCCAACTCATCATAAGGAGGTCTACCAAGAAACCATGGAGGTGATTAGAAACCTATAAGGGGAGATTCAGTATTTGAAGGAGCAATACCAAAAGTTGGAGTAGAAGAAAAGTGTTGAGGTCACTCATAAGGATATGGATGAGGTCAGAGAAGTGTGTAACATGTTGTGCCAGGAGGATATTATCCCTCTATTAGGAGAGTGGCTAAGAGAAAAATTACCATGCGCTAGAGGTGAGCACAGGAGGAAGGTATTGCATGCTAATATACCCCCTCACAATATTGATAATGACAAGGAAATCACATTGAATGTAGTTGTGGATGGATGGATCTTGAGTAATATTCTGTTTGACATGGGCATTGAGGTCAATGTTCTCACTTTAGATGCATGGAATCAAATTGGAATAACCCCATCACATTCATCTTCAAATGTTTTGTATATGGAAAACAAGATAAAAGATATGCCCATTGGAGTATTGAAGGATGTATCTAGAACCATCCAAGGGGAAAATTTTAATAAGGACTTTCAAGTCTTAGTGCTTGCCAAGGTAGATATCTTTCCAGAACTCTTTGGACATTCCTAGTGCTATAAGAATAACGTTTACTTGTTCTTTAACAAAGGATACATAATTTTTGAGAAAAAAAAGGAGCACGCCATTATTCCACTGACGGATGGGAAGTCTTCACCCTATATAGAGCCTTTGGGATAAGAGGACGTGGATATAATCTATGTGTGCACCATTAGCGACCTCGAGATTGTTCATCCATCAAGAGGAGTGATTCAATGGAAAGACGCTTAGTCTATGAGTGATATAACTAGTGTTACATATGAAAACTGGGTGCACATGACCTATGAGCTAGTCAGAAGACAATTAAAGGACAATGTGACTCACATAACTAGGGAAAGCTCGGTTAGGTGTATGGGAGGAAAGTAGTTACCTAGTTACACTGTAGAGGGTAGTCCTGTCATCCTTTTGCACACGATGGATGTACAGTGGACCTGTCAGATAGAAAGGATGAATATACTAACTTATATGTTGTGCAGGACAGTAACAAAGTGGTGGGTGACCCATCGGGACAACCTTCTAAAGTGGCGTGAGGGAAGAATCACACTCTCTGTTAGGTTTTATGGGGAGCAATGTACCCTATGAAAAACATGACTATCAAGGGAAGGAGTCTGCCTCATTCGACATCCGAGAGTGAGAGAGAACCTAGATGATGGGTGTTGAAGCCTTTCCTCTTTCATTATGGGTACATAATTTCTATTCCACCTTGTAGAGCTACACACGTGCGAGGTATATTCATTTAGAGATGCGTTGTCAGACAAGAAAATGATAAGAAATGACATTAGATATTATTCAAACTTTCTAATATCATAGTTTGAAGCCATCAGTGAATTAGGCATTATAGGTAGTCAGGCACCTTACTATGGGAGATAGTGCTATGGATGAGGACCAAATTCTGGAGTTCTTAGGAGAACCTAAGTTGGGGTCACGCTTCATAGAAGAATAACCAGAATAAGAGATAGAGGAGGTGAAACTTGAGCTTGCCTACTTGGATAAAGAAAAATTAAATTTATTCTCTTTGATAGATGATGAGGAAGTGAAAAATTTGGATGTTAACCATACTATAGTTACACATGAAGTATTAGAGAAATCCAATGAGTAGGCATGCACATACCATGAGCCCTTGAAAACGAAGAAATTTAAAATTGGCACAAAGACAAAGCTTAAGGAAGATGTCATTGGAGATTATTGGATGGAACAAGAAGTGTTGAAAATCATTGATCTACTACATGAATTCCAAGATTTTTTCCCACATGGGTACAATAAATTAAAATGAATACATCCATCATTGGGAGAAATGAGGATTAAGTTGAAAGAGGGTGCGTGCCTAGTTCAGAAGAGAAATTCTAGGATGAATCAAAATATTCATGTCAAAGTTAAGGAGGAGATTGATAAGATGATAGAATCTGGTATCATTGAGGCAATTGAAGAATATGAGTGGGTGAGCCTGATGGTAATTAGTATTAAAAATGATGGAAGGATAAGGATTTTTGTTGACTATAGGGACTTGAATGTTGTGTGTGCTATAGATCCTTTTCCAACCCCATTTATTGAGGAAATCTTGGAAGGAGTAGTAGGGTGGGAGATCTATTCTTTTACAGATGGATTTTTAGGTTATCACCAGGTAAGAATTGTGAAGGAAGACCAGGAGAAGACTACTTTCACCACTGAATGGGGAAGTTTTTCTTATACGGTCATGCCTTTTGGATTGAAGAACATGCCTACTATGCTTCTCGTGCATTGTAGTACAGGCCTTTCAAGACTTCATCCATAAGTTTTTACAAGTTTACCTGGATGATTGGACGGTGTATGGGTTAGTAAGAGACCATTGTGACAATCTGAGGTTGATGTTTGAGAGATGTAGGAAGTTGAGTATCTCTTTTAACATTAACAAGTGTGGCTTTGCTACACCATTTGGAACTTTACTTGGTCACATCATATGTAAGGAAGGATTATTGGTTGACCCTGAAAAAGTGGTTGTTATCTTGGATTTGGAGGAACCTACTAGTCAAAATGTTGTGCATGGATTCTTAGGGCATAAATGGGATATTACAAGAAATTTATCAAACGCTATGCCAAGATTGTCGCGCCATTAGAAGAGTTGTTTAAACATAAAGGTAAATTCCATTGGGTGAGGTGCAGTAGGTGGCATTTTGACACACTAAAGGACAAACTTACCATTTCTACCATTTTGCGCTTTCCCTCTTGGGATAAGCCCTTTCATGGGCACGTAGATGCTTTAGGTATGGTGATTAGAGTGTTCTTAGCACAACCTAGAGAGGGGATTGTTGACCATCCCTTGTGTTTTTCTAGTAGGAAGTTGACTCTAGCAGAACAAAATTATACTACCATGGAGCGCAAGGCATTGTCGATGATCTATGCGCTGCATAAATTTTGACATTATTTTCCAACAACACCTTTTATTTTCTACATGGACCACATAGGCATTAAATTAATTGGTAAACAAGCCCATTTTGTAAGTGTGCATATGTCGTTGGGTCTTACTATTTCAGGAGTTTGAGTTTTACGGTTGTGGTGAAAAATGAGGGAAGAGTAAATTTGGGACCTGACCATTTATCACGGATTGACTCACAAGAGGATGTAAAAAGCATTGAGGACATAATGCCAGATGCACAATTGTTTAGATTGCAGCGTGTACCCTCTGACTTGGAGGATATTTTTGTTTTCTTGCAAATGGGTGTGGTGCTAGAAGGAATGAAGGCCTTGGAGAAAAAGTAGTTAGCTATACGCGTCACGCCCTATATGTTGATTGGCAGAGACCTGTACAAACTAGGCCAAGATGAGGTTTTTGCACCAGTGTGTGTTGGAACATGAGCATACTGCAATCATGGAAGAAGCTCATGGTGGCATTGCAGGAGGTCACTATGCAAGAAATTCTATCGTACACAAGATCATGTTGGCAAGGCCTTTTGTGGGAAACAATTTATAAGGATTGTATTGAATATTACAAGGCCTATGATCATTTCCAATGCCTTGGTAAGCTAGGATGAAGATAAAAAATTCCATTAACACCTATTGTTATTGCAAATCCGTTTAAAAAATGGGCAATTGACTTATTGGGCCCTATTTCCCCAGCCATGCATAGGACAAGTTTGTGCTATATTATCACTTGCATAGATTATCTTACAAGTTGGGTAGAAGTGGTTCCTACAAAGGATTGCATGGTGGCTAAAATCAACTAGGTTTCTTATGGGAGAACATATTTAGCTAGTATGGATGTCTGTTGAGCTTAACGAGTGATAGTGGTACACATTTCTTAAATGAGACTATTTGAATCTTGTTGCAAGAGTTTACGATGACACATCAAAAAACTACGGCCTATCACCCTCATGATAATGGAACTGTTGAGGCATTTAACAAGATATTTAGACACACATTAAGAAATATTTGTGATGTTAGAAGAGGATACTAGGATGATAAAGTCTCTACAGTGCTATGGGCATATAGAACAACTTATAAGTGATTTAACAAGGCCACACCTTTTCAATTGGTGTTTTGGCAACGAAGGTAGTTCTACCTGTGGAATTCATGTTGCCATCTCTACATAGTGCGCGTGCAGGAGGATTGGATGATGAACAAGCATTAGAGGAGTGCATTGATAAACTTATGGAGTTGGATGAGAGGTGTGCCATTTCCAGATGGAGTCAGAAGATGAAGAAAGCATGAAAGAAGGCATGGCATGATCATCATATTAAAAACAAGAAGTTTGAGGTTGGGAAGATGGTCCTATTGTATGATTTTAAGTTTCTGTGCCACCTAGGGAAGCTTAAGGTGCATTAGTTGGGAATATATACTATCACTTACATACTTGATTAAGAAGCTTTCTAGTTACAAGCACTGGATGGCACACAGTTTCCTAGTTTCTTTAACGGGAGTAGGTTGAATCCCTACTATAAATAAGTCTTCTTGGTGTTTGTAAATAAGGCAGTGTTTCCAGTTAGCTTAGGATTTCCCTTAATGCATTTTCCTTTATATGTGTTTCCTTTCTTCATCATTTTTCTTTTTCCTTTATGTTATGTGTTTTGTGTGTGTTGGTGCACCTGTAGCTAAATACATTTGAAGTGATTTCATGTGTAATAGACCACAGAGAATTTTAGTGTGGGGTGGATTAGCGTCTAAATTTTGAAAATCATTGGTGTGTTTCTAAGGAAGTTGAACTTTTGGAAAACTCATTCTGGGATGAATAGCAAAAAGAAGAAGAAAATTTTATGTAGAGGAGGTATTTGAATGTGTGTTTGTGCAGTGAAAAAGGTGTTCAAATTTGTGTCGTAATAAAGGTGTCTTGGAGAAAAATATGAGTTGAGTATAGACCATGCAAAGGAGAAATGATCACGTAGTGTAACATTAGTTAGGTGGAACCATGGGGAACTACTTGGTGGATAAGATGAAAGGTTATGTACTTTGGCACAAAGGTGAGGTGAACATGAAGGAGGTTTGTGGTAGTGAAGTAGTGTTGGTACACTAGAAGTTTACAACAGTGGCACATGGAGGGAAGTCATGGAAGTTGACTTAAGTGAAAAAAAATCTTCATTAAAAATTGAAGTTAAAACACATGGTCGGAGGGACATTAAGGTGTTGAAAAAGTATAAATAGAGGGTAAAGGTACCAATTTTAACCAATTTACCCTTAAAAAAATTCTCTCAAACTTGAAGTGTGACGAGTTTTTTGAGAAGGAAGTGAGATACTTTCATGAACCAATGGTGTTTTGTGAAATTGTGGTGTGATCTTGCGGTTTAACAAGAAAGAAAGAAGAAAATAGAGTAACAAGGGGTTGCGTGAAATAAAATCATTTGAAGTCATCGATTTTGGGCGTACAAGGGAAAATTAAAAACACATAGGGCATGGAAGAATGAGAAAGGAGATGACACCAAAGAAGATTAAGAATAAGATACGAGTGGTGGAAAAGGAAGAACCCGTAAAAGTTTATTCAGAAATTGAGTACCCCAGGGGTTATTAAGATAGAGAAGTGGAGCTCGAAGTTATCCAGATGTAAAATCAGCAAGTTTAACCACAGAACCATCAAATATATGAGAAAATTGATGCAGAAGGATCTGTACAAGGAGATCCAAGGGTTATACGAACAAGGAAACCCTAGGGTAGATGATTCGGTGAAGAAGGAATTGCAGAAGACTGGGGTTTTGCAACTTTGGGAGCTGTCATTTTTTGTTAAACCCGCACAACTTTTCAGATGGTTGATGTCACGAGTGCATGAATAATTCTTCTACTTTGTGAGGAGGACAATGAGACTCATTAGAAATTTAATCCATAGGGTAACAAGCCTACAAAACGTTGGTGAGAATATGGCCCTGAATTTGGGTGGCATTGCAAAATTAGAAGAGTTAGCAAAATAATTAAACTATGAGAAAGGGGGAAGGGCTCAAGTTATTGTGGATCTACTAGACCTAGCATTGAGATTCCCCTCTCAACTCATCAGTTGTAAGTTGGGCATGTCTGAGAGATGGACAGACATCAACAAGATATTCTTGTATGTTTCCTAATGAGTTTCTAAGTGGGAACACTACAACTTTGCACAATTTATTGCCAATAGTATCATTCAGGAGGCTCGAGTGGAGAATGACTTAGGAGTAAAAATAACTTGGGGGTCCATACTATTATTAATTGTACTCTAGGAAATTGGTGTCCCAAATGGACCAGAAGGGAACATGTGGGTTTACCCACCGGTGCACCCATCTCCTATTGTACATTTTAGGCAATTCGCTTGTGATGGGAACATATCCAATACATATAAGGTGCGAATGAACAAGTGGTATGAGAGGTTGCATGTGGAGCTTTTGAAAATGAATGGTGCATCCCACATGAGCTACCATAGATTTTTTGGGACCAAGTGTAGTTTGTTATTATGTAACACTTCTGTTTGGTGTGGTTCATGATGGCCAAAGGAGAATTGGGGCTTTGGTGCAAGCTTATGTTTGCATTCACCGCTAAATACATGAAGTGTGCCATCAACCGGTTGAAGGATGCGCAATAGTTGACCTTCAAATGCAGATAAGGTGGATGCTGATGTTCACACCCTATGTGCAACCTACAAATATAACTTGAGGCCAGCATATGTGGAGACCTTGGAGCCTAACTTTCTGGATTTGCATCCACAGATCAATGTTACCATCAAGGGCTATGTCCACTGGGTATTTGTACAGCTACGCCCCAAGACAAGGGAGGATTGAGGTGGAGGTTAGAGATGCCACCTTCCCAAGGCCATGTGAAGCATTCGATCCCACCAATAAAAGTGGTCTAGGTCTAAGTAGAAGAATTAGTAGAAGAAGAAGAGGGTGAAGGGAAGTTGGACACTTCCCGGAAGATAAAATACTATACGCATTGAGGTAGCAGTGGGGGCATAAGTACATCACAACAGATAACCGCTGAGGACTCACAAGCAGATCATGAGGAAGGTGAGTTACTTAGAGGAGAGGAGCTAGAAAAGAAGAAACAAAAGGTACATGAGGTTTCTAGTTCGGCAACAGAAACAAGCTTGGAAGAAGATACCACAACCTTCAGGGAAGAACTCAGAGGCTGAGCTCGAGGAAGAAGAGAAGAGAAGGGCTGAGGCAGACACCAAGGCATTGGTTGATGTGCACCAAGGAGAAGGCTCATTATATGGAGGAAACTGATAGTCCAATGTGAGGGTCTCCTCCTACACAACCCACCAAACTGAAGGAAGTAAATAAGGGAGACTCCTTTGTCATAAAGGAGGATAAAGGATTCACTTTAGGATCAAAGAAGAAATGAACAAAGCACAATGATTATAAGGAATAAATGGATGCCTATGTATCAACATATGGACTTTTTGGGTGATCCCATGAAGGTTTTGCGCACAATATTTCAAGGTACCCTTCCCCCCCAGAGAAGCTACATGTTGGGATATTTTGGATCAAACTAGGGGCATGACAAGAACTAGGAAGATCATAAGTTGGAACCTACATTTCCATGCATAGGAGCCTGAGTTCGAGGTCAATGATCATGTGATCGAGACCATTCATTTGAATAAGAAGGAAGGAGATACATACAAGGTGGTGGATCCAAGCCACCTCATTGATGAGCAGGCATGTAACGCACTACAAAATATGTCCTCAGAAGTAATACATGCACATCTTGGATGCAGGGGCCACTATTTGAACCTTAGTCACAAAAAAGAAATAAAAAGAAAGGGAGGTAGAGAAACTACACCATGGAACTTAAGGGCGAGAAGGGTGAGACAAAAGGAGGCCTATGATCGAGCTAGCGCCTTAGTTAAAAGTATCTTGGGAAAATGTCTAGCATTAGTGAGCCAAGGAAGGACAAACTATGGTGATGAAATGGAGTATCTGGAGGACATGGTGGGGATGTTTATTGGTCAACATCAAGGATGGCATGGGGCCGATAACCACAGAGATCACAAAAGAAAAGGAAAACAAAAAACTTGCAGTTGAGGCCAAAATTTTGGAGTTGGAAGATCTGCTCACCTAGCTCAAGGAGGCGAATATCTTGGAAGATAGGGGCTTCAATAGCCTATAGGAAGTGCGAGCACATATTCGATGTGTGGGTAGTAGAGGAAGAGGCCGCTCTCAAGGCCTTGCAGGAGAAGGTCTCAAACAAACAAGTTTGAGTGCATAGTTAATTGTTGAAACTAATACGTAGAAAGACAAAATAAAGACCAAGCATGATAGAAATTAGAGTTCTGGATTGGAAAAACTCAAGGGGAAGGTGAGACTCCATCACTAAACATATGGATGAGTTTGAGGGTCTTTGTGCAGAGCTGGTGGTGGTGATTAAGGAGATGAAGGATAATGTGGAAGATATCACACTAGACCAAGTACCTGGTATAACAGGGGAGGTGTCAGGGAAAGCATTGATAGAGCTGGAGGGATGGAAAAAGTTGAAGGGGAAATAGATGCAGAATTCCCCGAGTTAATCTAGTTGGTACTTTAGGCGGTGGTGGCAGATAAGTTTATTTTTACCTTAGTTGATTTTTGGTTGATGAAGTTTTGTTCGAGGAACATGAAGGATTTCCATGGGAGGTAATCAAGCTAGTGTGGGGTGATATTGAGCTCTTGAAATGGCCAAGTACCTAAGGAATGGAGGGTTGTGGCATATAGAAGCAGGGAATGAAGGAACGCATGGAGGTAAATTTTGGGAATGCATGAAGGCTCGCACCCAGGTGGAACATGTTCATGACTTAGTCACTTTTTGGACTATGGATAAAGTCACATTAAAGGAACACATGGAAAGATGACCAGATTCAGTTATGGATAAAGTTAAGCTATGAAGACTTGCAGCTCAAGGAAATCATATTCCTGGGTATCATTACGGTTATCATGAAAGGATTAGGAGCTATAAAAGTGGAGTTAGTTATGGCTAGCTGGCATCTGCATGCTAAGGATACTTGAGTAGGGAAAGACATGATGACATTTGGCATGTTCTTGGGAAATGATGGAGCAGTTAGAGGAGATTCCTTTGAGTCCCTTCTTATGTATTGATTTGGGTGGCATCAATAGAGGAGAGAGGGTGGAGAATCAGATGGATGGAGTGGGAATTAGGGAAAGTATTTGGGAATTCCCTACTATAACTTGTTTGATGAAACCATTGTAGGAAGCACTAAAACTCTGTGAATATATTTCGCCCATGTATGGATTTCTTGATGTATATTGTCTACTGTAAACACTTGTGAAGAAATAGATGATGGAGTATTCTGAATATTTGTGTCTGAGTGTTTGAACTCTTGTATACTTTACATTGATAATGGTTTAGATCTAATTCTCTTATGCTATTGTGATGTTTTCTTTCATGTTATGGTGCATCAGTGTATGGTTCTAGATCTGTTACTTTAATTCCTGTGATGGATGCATATATTACTTGTTCCTGAAACATTCCTCCATTAATGATAATTATTCTTACAAAGCTCATATAAAAGAGGGGCTTGTCACTTATGTGTGCCTCGGGTGAGTGCCCAGTCTAGGCTGGGTGATAGGTCATCATGCTTGGGGGTTGAAGAGGAGTTAGAGGTAAATAACAAATACACATATTTACTATTTTTCTCACTTTTTTCCTCCTTTAGATTTGTCATTTGACTCACCTAGACTTGATGATATTTATGATCTCTTGCACACTTCTGTAATAATGAATTCTCTTATGGTATAGTTGATTTCCATAGTGATGAGGGTGCACTTCCACCATCTATGTATCACCTTCCAAATCTTGAGGAGTTATTTCTTGATACACCTAGTTCTGGTCCCCTACAAAAATTTCAGGGATTAGGCACTTATATTCAAGATTCATCAAACATTAGGCACTCTACTTATATACAGTTGTAGGATATTACACCTTCCTTCCTTTTTTTCTTTAGATACACCATGCCTTCATGGAGTAATTGTCACTTCTACCTCACATATGGAGTATCGTTCCTTAGATGGGAATGACACCTTATCACTTTTGGGATATTCTTCTTCTTTACTTTGTACAAGGTGGCTTCTGACAAGTTAATCTTCTTGGGAGGCTAGATAACACTTCTTCTTCTCCTCATCTTATTCTTGTAGAAATATTGTAGTTTATACAGGGGTGCTTTATTAGACCTTTAGTTTCTGAGACCCATTTGACACATATTTCTTAGTTTTTAGGGTAGTCTTGTATATATTGTAAGTGGGTGTTTTTCCCATTGGGTTATCCTCCATTACTTGAGATCCTTATTTTACATGGGGTGCCTCATTAGGGATAGTGGCTAGCACCTATTTATTTATGTTTTTTTACTTTCCTTACCTCATCCTTAATTACAATGAAGGGAAAATGTTAGTGTGAGTGAGTGGTATTTTTCATATTTTATTCAATAATTAGGTTAATTTCCACCTCACAAGGTTATTCATCTCACTTAGGTGATATCATAGGTCATTAGGTGTCATTATGATTTATATGAAAAAAAAATTCATAGAATTTTTCATATGTGTCAGTGTGCATCATACAGGAGTTACATTCCATTTATGGAATATAAATCCCTTTCTACCTTATGGAGGTATGATGGGTCTTGCATTGGGAGTTACAAAAAACTTCTATTACTACCTTTTTCATTTTGATCTATGAGAATGAGTAGATCTATTTTATTATGCATGCACAATTCTTGTGATTGAATTATTTCTTTCATTTTAGAGATACTTTGCATATCAGTTTGAGTTCAAATTATTGATGTGCATGGATTCCTTCTTGATCCTTGTGATTCCTCACTATCACATCAATATCATCAACCCACTCAATTAGCCCACTAGTCACTATAAATCTTGGAAAGATTTAGAGCAATGTATGCACTGACACATCAATAATAGTATTCTGATAATTATCACCTATAATTATCTACATGTATACATTAGCACCAATCCTTACACATTGTCACAACCATATCTAAAAATAATCACTCAATAACTTAATAATACTTACATATTTCTACATTTATAACTACAACATCATCCCCAAATGCATCTCCCACACCCAATCCACCTACAGGTAGAGTAACATGTCCACCACATATACCATTAGGTTTTTCACCCCCATCTAGTCCCTAAACTAGCATATGGAATAATAGTTTGAGTGAGGAACAAGGACAGAAGCCTGGTAATTGTATTAATGTAGAATCAACCAGATTACAAGGCTATAAAGTTTTAATGCATATATGAATTTTACATTTGAATAGAAACAACTAAGTTGTTGCATAGGTTGAACAAATTGAACAAACACCTACGTCAAATTATAATAATAAAAATATATGGTTTAAACAAATAAAATAATATAATAAATATTAAACAACTAATTACCCATGTAAATAAATATTTACTTATGGTAAAGTAAAAAATATCTACAATGAATAATTACTAAGTACTATATGTTTTACCTAACATCTCCCCCCCCCCCCCCCACAATTTTTTATTTCCTGAAGAGAAGAGGACATGAACTCTCTAAATATCTCAAATTTATAATGTGCACTTGTGAATTTGTGAAAACATATTCTCGTTGTTCATATATTGGGTAAAACTAAATTTGAATGTTTTATTTCAAAACATTCTCACAAATGAAATGGTCTTATACATCTATGTTCTTCATTCTCTCATGAAACATTGGATTGAAAACAAGTTTTAGAATATGTTTATTTCCAACATACAAGGTGGTATAATTATCATGTGGTACTCCAAGTCCCTCTTGTATCTGATGTAGCCATATTAATATGTAGATAGCTCTGCCTACAACATGATATTCAAATTATGTGGAAGACCAAGAAATAAAATTTTGTTTCTTGATTCCCCATAATATTTTACTAGATCCCAAAATAAATACAAATCCATAAGTGGATTTCCTATCATCAATTTTACCTACATAATATGAATCTGTATATGCAATTAAGAAGAACTGAACATTATTATTGTACTCTAGACAAAAATCCATAGTCCCTTGAGATATATCAAGATACACTTTTTTTCTTTCCAATTACAATCTATATATTCCTACATGAACTCTAAAAGATAGTTAATCATAAAGATGATATTTGTTCTAGTATAATTCAGATAAATGATACTCCCAATAAACTATTGATAGAGAGTCACATTTACCAATAGAGATGGATATGTATGAGACAAATGAAGTCTTTCCTCCATAGGTGTAACAATAGGTGTGTAATACAATATCCTAAATTTCTTGAGCGTCATCCCGACATATTTCAACTAAGAAGCAAATATATTTTTCTCTTTCTTCCGTAATTTTAATCCAAGACAATGATGCATGATCCTGAGATCTATCATATCTAACGATTGATTCAAATATTTTTCTATTATATCATGTTGGTGAAATATTTTTTGTGCTGCAAATTATTGGTTTCCACCAATGCTCACAAGGATAATCCCCTCCTTGTGTGTGGGGATGCTCCCATTATTGAATTTAAAATAACTAAATTTTTTTATGGCTGTTAGGTTGCAAATGACACAAGAACACTCCACTAAACCTATGGAAATGTTATTGTATAAGGTACAAGGGAGGGATTTGAAGTAGAGAGAGGTAAAGGGAAGTTGGGGAAATAAGGAGAGAGAGGGTTACTATTGTGATTAGGCTTACAAATTTTACATATACTAACCAGAGAAGGTACACATTTAATTAGAAGAACACAACAATGCTAACAATGATAATACTCATAAATCATAGAGATATAATTCCATTGATTCATTTATCAAAGGCACAAACAAATTTCTTTGTTTTATGATATTATCATGTATATAAAGTTGTAAAACAGAGAGAGAGAGTAGAGGAACATAAGCAAATGAATAACATAATTGTATCTTTATTACTTGATGTAGTAGTGGTAAATCACAACAACATACAATCTATCAAAAATTGCCAACAAATTTAGAATGGAGAGGCCATTCCAATTTATATCATACAAAAATATCTCTTCATCTCCCCCCACATGATATCTCACCTATCTCGATCACTTGTGACATTTCATATTCTTAGGACGTGAGTCTTTTTATTATTGATGAAAAATGACTCTTACAATGTTTAATAGAGGGTCACCTAAGTGAATAGGATGAGATAGTAAAAAAGTACATTCTTAACAAAAAATTAGAATATGAAGAGAGATAAGAGAGAGAGAGAGAGTTGACAAATTTGATGGCGATGAAGTTTTTTGATGAAGAACTATCCATTCATGATCCATGAGGTAGAGTTCCTAAAATGATCTCCTAGCCTTGGAATTTTCTATTGAACAGATTGTCGTAGGTACCACCTTTTCTTCTTCTAGAATATGGATGTGGCTAATAGATTTTATCCATGTTTTGGAAACAACACTGATAGCCTCATAATGATCAGACCATACTTCGTGATCTCTTACAATGTTAGAAATAGATCCTCTGATGTTGGCAAGAGACTCCAAAGTATCCTCGTTAAAGGAAAGAGGATCGCTTGCCTCCTTGACCAACTCTGGGAAGGAATTAATGATTTCTTTTGATGATGAATTCTCAGTGAGTAGAAGGAATCCAAGTTTCTGCACTTGGTTTTTATCATCATCAAAAAACTTGAAGGAATTTTTTTCACTTGCTTCAAGTTCAGAGATGGCATCTTTTATCATGTCATATCTAGCATTCATAGTGCAGATCCATATGGGAGAAAAGTTCTTAGAAATATATGTGAACACATTCTTACTCATGAGAGTGTGGTATTTGATGTCACACATTTCATACACAAGTAAGAACACCTCATCCTAATGGTTTTTCTCATTTTCCATCTCCTCCCTTATTTTATGCACTTTGAAAATGGGGGCAATTCCTTTCCTTTCTCAAGGAATTTCTGAATCCATTTTTCATTAGAATTCCATTGTATCATATGAAATAGCACCCTCTTAATCATCTTTGGGTCAAAACTAATGATCTGATAAATATATTCCACATTAGGAGGAGGCACTGAATTAGGATCCAAGAAAGGTTGAATGTAAGCAGTGAGAGCCCTCATATGCTCGTCTAATTTATCAATTATTAATTTATATTCATGGTTTTGAGAAGGCGTACATGAAGTAGATTTGATGAATAGTTGAGAATCATCTTCATGTGTAGCTTGGCCCAAATAGATGTGGGTCTAATCATAGTCCTCCGGAATAATTTCCTTAGTAGGTTTTGTAAATTTCAGCTGAGAAACCTCTACATATTGTTTACCGGAAACTCCATTGAAAAAGTGAGAAGTTACCTATGCCTTCCGACCTCATTTGGTCTTGAAGATATTTATGACGGCCCTAAATTTGGGCATTTTATCTTGTTGTTTCATATTTGGTTCACTGAAAAGAAACTCTTGGATGTATGGGAATATTATATCTGGAATATATATGATGTTAGTCACCAAAACACTTTCAAGATCTAGGTGAGGGACCACATTTTTATCATTATGGGAAAGTTCGACCACCAAGGAAAACATACTTGAATGTCAATGAAATATGGGAGGTAGTGATGGATCAATCTGACATGTCTCAAGATGCTCTATAGGGTCATTAATGAATATGGCCTTCTTATAAAACTTTCTATAATATGGAACCTTTGTGTGCCCTATTTTCATCCTCTTTCTTTTCAAAGGTGGTTGTTAAATAGGCCCCAGTTGTAACAAAATGAGATTTTGTTGCAATTTTTCTTACTTTGAGGTGATCACATTACCAAGTGTCGAATGAGTGTTTAAGAACACTATTATGCAAATGGCATCAAGTGAAACCGGGAGGGTTTCTCATTCTTACATACATGGTGGTTCACATGAAGGCTACCCATTTACCTTTCTTGACTCCATATTACTTCTTGAATGAAATAAGATTTGGGGATGCTTATGTACCTTATTGCTCATATTCCTTCCATGGGAAAATTTTAATTTTTTATCCTTCACATATGATGGATTCGAGTACCTTGGTATCTTGATTATCTCACTTTAACATGCTTCTCAGAGAGATTTGGGAAGATTCAAGATATGATGACTCTCAACTTACTCCATGAGCTTCACATTTTAATTATAAACATATTGAATCCATTTATCAATTCACAATTCAATCACTTGAATAATATCTCACCTGAGTGAAAACATGCCTACAACATCTAAACACCCTTTTGATCAATTTGCTCCTTATAGAAATGGAACTTGAAGATGAATCACATGTTTCTAACCTCCAAATTACACTGAGATCATCACCAAGTACTGATTAAATTTTTAGAAACACTCTCATAAGGTATGCATTATGTGGGATCCTGAGACGATTTCCAATATCACTCATGGTGGAATTTTCCCATCGTTCTAGTTTCTTGCATTAAGTTATGTTTTTAAGAGATCACTTCAGAAGTGATGCTTTAAGATCCTATAGATGGTTTCCTTTCCTGTTTGGGCCAGGAAATAACTTCTTGGCCTTTTGATGGTGGGGGAAAAAACAATACAAGCACAATGGGAGCTTCCACAACTTTCTGCGCTCAATTCAAAGACTTACTATTTTTAGCAAGTCCTATCCAGGGTTGCTATTTTTAGCAAGTTTTCATTGTTCTTGTCTTCTGATGACTCTAGATCATTTGGATTGTTAAAATTAATGATGGTTTACTAATTATAGATAATTTTTAATTTTTTTATTCCCATTTTCTTGAATACTTCTATTTTTAGAAATTTTCACAAATTACCCTTTTTTGATGTTTCTTACTTTTCTAGGATATCTCGAATGTTGAAATTTTGTTACTTTGGGAAACTTATTATATTTAGTAACCTACTATTCAAAGAATCTGTTATTTTTAGAAACTAGACTTACTTATTTCAGATTGCAAAAAAACCATCGTTAAAATGCTCTATTTTTTACTAGGAGCTTTTGCTCAAAATTTCATCTTTGATTAACTAAAATTGACTAAACAAATGTAGTATAGGGATAGTTAATCCAAGTTATGAACAATTGTATTAAATAAAATAAATGAATTATGTAAATGATCTAAACAACTATGAAATAGGAAATTCTAACCCTAATGTGAAAGAGAGAAGAGGAAATAACTTAGCTAAATAACAGATGCTCGTGGGACTATGTCGCACTGATAAAAAAAATCCAGGAAGTAGGAAATAATGTGTAAAAGTCCCAAAAGGATGGATCTAAAGGATCTAACAATACTGGAGCACCTGGAGAGGTACTGGGGCACCTGTGGGTGCTTTGGTTTGTAATCTAGGCTCCCTTTTCTTTGAAAAAGTTATGAAACTGATCTTCACATGGCTAAGAGGTGGTTTGAAACCCTTACTGTCTATCACATCAAGTTCATTTTATCGTGGCAAATGTTTCCAATAATCCAAGATGAAAGAAATAGTTGCAAAAGACCTTAAAGATGGATCAAAACCCTAAAAAAAGGAAAATGTAAATTTGAATGGGTCAGAATGACCTCATCTACCACAACAGTGGGCTTACTAAATGATTGTTGCATTACATTTCAGACCCAAATGTAGTTTTAGTGATTGTGTGCATAATGTGCCCTAGGTTCTCTTGTGTCAGTCACACTTTGTGAATTAGCGAGAAATAGATAAATGTAATAGTATGTGTGCATGGAATAGAATAGAATCCTTCCTTATATGATGTGTGATGCAGATGTCCTAGCCTTGTGCATTGTGATGGAGCTATGTGGATGCAAGTGATCTCTGTCGCAATATATGGATGAAAATCTAGATGAGTGATAATAGTAAGTGATGTTAGGTCCCTCAATATGGTCTCATAACTTTATATTTATAGGGTTATCTATATCTAATTTCGTAATTAACCCTGAAAATGATGACCACAAGAAAGATAAAGACCTCAAATGGCTAGAAAGAATCCAAAAAGTGGCAAGAAAGTACAAAAAGACCGGACGACCCCTGGTAGGACTAGGGAACCCATGGGTTCCCCAGTACTAATCTAGGCACCCCAATTGAGACTTAAATGATGTGAGATGATAGAATTTGACTGGGCATATGGGCGGAAGAGTTTGGTAATGAAAAAATAAAATCAAACAAGATGGAAAAAAGACGGGGGTTAATTAGTACTTTCTTCACTCAATAATAACATGAGACTGGGATAAATAATGTCTAAAGTGCATGATTTTGTGACTACATTTGCCCCCCACTTTATGTTGGTGAGAGAAAATCTCAATAACATAAAGTAGATCGAGATATGTACATGACGACCATGATGAGTGTAGTAGAAACATGCAGAAAGACTAGACAAAGAGGATAATGACAAAAAGATGGAAGAGCAGTAAAACTAAAAATGAAAAATGTGAAAATAAAAAGTGATGAGAGTGAACATAGGGTGAAATGTGTCTGTATTTGTTATGGTTTGGGATGTACCTATGCGGTTAGTAAAGCATGTGTTATTGCAAAGTGTTGTTATTGACACTTTTTTTGTTGTTGTTTTTGTTTTCCCCATTTGATTGCTTGTTTCTCATACGACCGAAATTGGAAGGAGAAAATGATCAAGTTTTCAAATATATATGTATGTGTAAAAAAAATGTAAAATACACATGTATATGAAAGCATGTAAATGTTAAATACAAAAATTTAAATGGAAAATGTAAATGGAACATGTGCACCTAATCCATATCAAGAGGAAGGGTGTAGAAGGATATCATCTACTGTTATTTTTTTGGGTGATCTCAAGCCACTTTGGCTAAAGAAGTGTAGGAAGAAAATGCTTTGTGTCCTCCAAGCTATAACTTCTTCCTTGAATGTGTGTGAAGAGATATTTGTATCGTCCTAGTTTTTTGGGTGATTTGACACTAGTAGAAAAAGTAGTGTAGAGAGGTGCACCCACTGTAACCTCCAATCCTGTAACTGCTTCCTAAAATGCTAAGGAAATCATGTCCTATAAAAAATGTCATGTATGGGTTCGTATAATGGTCTAAACCCACTCACTATATATAATTGAACCATAATGGTGTAGAATCTCTGTGTTAGTATGTAAAAACCTCCAAATGATGCTACCCTCTTTGGTGATGCATGCAATATCATTGATAGGAGAAATGCAGCCCCAAAATATGACCAACCGCAAGTAAATTGTAACCTTGGAAAGTTCTTGGTAAAAACCAAGGCACACAAAAATAAGAAGCACTTGTTAGCATGTAAAAAACATAACTAGTATGCCAAACGCATGTAGAAACAAGTAATGTAAAGTTTTAAGTAAAAAATTTAACAATACCACCTATGAGAGACAAATGTGGATGTTCCTAGCAACCAGTGTAGGAAGGGTATAAGGCGAGCATCCATGCTGCGTGTAAGAGACCTGTATCTTTGATCAGAACTATACAAAGGAATTTATGCACATGTGTGTATGATTTAGATAAATGACATACAAGTAAGCTAACAAGAATGTGTAATAAAGCATCCGTGAATAAGAAAAAGTAAGAAAGAGTATAAATAACCATAATATGTAGTATGTTGTGGATGGATGGATTGGAATACATGATGGAGTGATAGGAGCCATGTCCCCTAAGTGGATGGAATTGTATTCAATGAGGTTCATTTTCTTCTCTCTCAGTAGTCAATAATAAACCATAAACAAGAGTGTGTCATCGAGAAATGGTCGAAGTGAGTTTTTTCTAATGCATTATGATGAATGTGTAGTTGTAGTGATGATATGCACCCTATAAATGATGTGTGCGTGAACCCTACAACCAAAGCGTATATCGCAACTAGATGAATGTATAAGTGAGGATTTAGCCTAAGCATATATCACTATGAGATGAATGGATGAGTGATGATTCATCCCTAAGCGTATATCACTACAAGATGAAAAGAGGGAGTGGTGATATAACCTAAGGTTTATACCACTAAAAAAGCATAGAATAGGTGACGATTTAGCCTAAAGCGTATGTCACTAGGATGGAAATGTCACATGATGAAAGTTTGAATATTAAATGTGTAATGAGTGTAAGGTCCATTTTATTTGTAAACCCTCGACACTCGAGTATGTACTGAGGAACTAAAGTGTGCGATTGGGTAGTAAGTGCAACATGTAAAAGACAATATAGTATAAGTCATGACCATGTTATGAGTAGAATGTATACATACGCTATGTGTAAAATGTAGTGTAAAATGCATAAAATTCAAGATGAATAGAATGTGTGAATATGTGATATGTAGGATGTAAATGAAAGAGGTCTATAATGTGAAAAATGGCATGTATGTAAATGGACTAGTAAGGTAAGATGATGTGGTGAAGACTAGTTTGTAGAATGTGTGAAAATGCATGGTGTGTAAGGTATGTAGATAAACAAATAATGTAGTGTGTAGGATAAGTAGTGTAAGACGCGTAGACAATGGTGTATGCCTAATGATTACTAACATGATGTATGATGTATAAATGCACAAATGTCAAAATGTGTAATGCCTATAGTGTATTGTGTGGGGTTCATGTGTAGTAATCCCTTAATAGTCAAGTGTGAACTTAAGAAAAAGAGTGTGGCATCAAGTAATGACACTATAATGTATGATGAGGATGCCTAATGACTGTATGAAAATTTAGGAATGATAGATATAGTCATGCTAAGATGGGCTAGGGGGGAGAGGTGGAGTTCCATGCCCCCCAAGTATGTGTGAATACTAAGAGTGTGATGTATTACTATGTAAGAATGATAATGCAAGAATGAGGGATTGATATATGAACCTAATGTCATGGGGGGGATGTGTGAGCTACTATGCCTCCCAATGTATATGTGGTGAAATAGTCTGTCATGTAATGTCATCTAGAAGAATATTGCTCTCAAGTTCATAGTTGATGGGGTAAGCATTAGTGTCTTGAAAAACAATAGTGTCAGGTGGGGTGCATAATGAGCCATTAAGGCATAAAATGTACATGCCCATAACATACTCCTCATCGGTTAATGGAGGAAGTTGATAACCAATTGCATACCAATAAGTGATATTTTGTGTGTGTCGTGTTACTGAAATATTGTTCATAGTGTGAATACTTAGGAGTGGTTTGGGTTATTTGGTAGTAATAATTTTTTATATTTATAAAATAATATATGAGTGTGCAAAATTAGTTGTCATGTACAACTCATAGAGATAGAAATGTGTGAGAATATCTTGGGATTGATAGTAAGACTAGAGAATAAAAGAGAGATATGAGAATAAAATAATAAGACTTGACTCCATGATTTTAGGGGCAAACAATTGTATAAAATTCCCTCTCATATTCAATAGAAATTGCTCCATTCTATTTACATTTGGTTTCTATCTTCTGTAGTTTTCATTTCATGTGTTGATTTTAATTAATTATTACTTTTATTTATTTATGCAAATCTAGAGATTTATCATCATCTGGTATCAGAGAAGGTTAGGAATATTTATGAGAGTGATTGCAGGACAAAACCGTAGCCTCAAGGATGTAGATATGAGAGTTTTAAAGCTTCCATTGCCATTTTCTGGATTCTAATCTTAAACAAAATGATTGGTAATTCGTGTTTTTCTCAAAAACCCAGATTTTGAAATTTCTGAATTTTTTTGTGTTTATTTATTTTTATTATAAGAAACTTCTGTCAAAATATTACAGAAACCCATTTTTTATTTTAAGATAAATCATGGAAAAAATTATGACGTTTCTAATTATTTTGTAAAAAAATAGTGAGTGATTTCCAGCAATAAAACTCTGATATGCTTTATTATTTTGGTTAAATATAAAGTTGGTTACTATTGTAAGGGTGCATTATCGGTTGAACTAACACCCAATATAATTGTAAAATGATCCTCAAAGAAAAATTCGGCTGAGTTAGCAACATCACGATGGAGGATGGAGGCATAGGAGGATAGAGGCAAATTGGCATCTCTTGTTAGTCACCAACAAAGAGATTGCTTCATGGTATTGGTGACCTTTTATTTTTGTTGTGTTTTGTGTTTACTTTATGTTGTAATAATGAACAGAAGTAACATTCCTTTTTAAAGCTCCTACATGAGCATAATTTTTGTTTTGTAATCCCTCTAAGTTTGAAACAATGATGTGAGCAAAATAATGTACGCTGCTATGTAGTGGTTGGTTCCACTAGAAAACCATTTTCTGAGTTGGAGGTTCTCTTTGAAAACCTCATATTGTTTTATTTGTTAGTACTCATTGAAAACCTTCATTTCTTTGTAGATCATTAATAGGTACAGAAGATAGCTTTCCCCATGTTCACACTAAGGGGGTGACTGTTACCGAAATATTGTTCATAGTGTGAATACTTAGGAGTGGTTTGGGTTATTTGGTAGTAATATTTTTTAATGTTTATAAAATAATATATGAGTTTGCATAATTATTTTTCATGCACAATTCATAGAGATAGAAATGTGTGATAATATCTTGGGATTGAGAGTAGGACTAGGGAATAAAGGAGAGATATAAGAATAAAATGATAAGACTTGACTCCATGATTTTAGGAGCAAGCAATTGTATAAAATTCCCTCTCATATTTAATAGAAATTTCTCCATTCTATTTACATTTGGTTTCTATCTTTTGTAGTTTTCATTTCATGTGTTGATTTTAATTAATTATTTCTTAATTTATTTATGCAAATCTAGAGATTTATCACCATGTCCTAGGAAAGAGCTATTGCAAATGAAAACACATTCAAAGGGCATAGGGCGTGAAATGTCTATATGATCTAGATCCATTTTACCTCCAATATAATCAAGCCATAATTATCCTAATGTAAGTGATGGCAAGTGAGGATTACACGATGTAACACCTTTAACAAACTATTATATTTCTCTTTTGCATTGCAAGCATTGACATGTGATTTTCTTGAATGAGGTGTGTTTCCTTATTGGCATAGATCATGCTTGTTATGGATAAATAAATTTTGCTCTTGGATTCTTTAGACTAAAATGATATGGCTTGCAAGAATCCATTTTCACTATTGATAGGTGAGTTGCTATCTGGTTTTGAGGATTGCAAACTTATCTCTTTTAACTGACTCATCCTTGGATCAATTCCAGTGATCCAAGGAATGTTTTAAATCCCCTTACCAGACTGAATGGTGAATTTTCATTCATAGGTTGAGAGACGTAGTGGACTAAACTTGTGTATGTTACAAATTATTTGGTTTTGTAAGATCGTGCCTACATTCGGTTGTATGTTTATGCTTGGATCTTTGGGATTGATCTCTTCAGGACATTTAACAGTGTAAGTGGAACGAAGCCTACTTCACGACTATGAAGGGAATCTAAATCCTAAACCTAAGGGATTATCCTAATGGTATTCTAAGATAAGGTAAATGCACCTAATTCCTAGCTATGTCTACTTATTCGGGTGACAATCTAACCTAAGCTTCATATTCTATTTTGTTGGGATGGTGTCCTAACCCAAGTTGTTGTGCTAAATGGAATAATAGAGAAATAACTAAGGTAATTATAGGCTATTTTTAACCTAATACCTAATACTATTTGGTTGTGAATTTTATCTAACCTAAGGTGGTAGTTACTTATAAAATTATTTTTACTAAACCTAACAATATAACCTATATTATGGAAATTTATCCTAAACTATTGAAAAGGAACTTAGGGTCGCATGGCATTTTGGCGATGGTTCCAAAGGAATTTATTTGATTTGATTTGTTTGAATAAAGGGGAAGTATTTGATTGTGGTAATTTTGTCCCAGACTACACTGTTTACTTTGACTATGTGATGGCATGTAAACGTTGAGGATCTTCTACTCTCCTTTGCTCTGGGTAACCCGCTTCTTGTTTGAAAGTATTTAACTGTTTTGTTGGAAGGATACTAGACCTTTTATGGAAATGTATCTGGTTCAATACTATTTTATTACTTACTCATTGGTAGTAATTCAGGTTCGTTTGAAATAGTCTTTAATGGGTTCTCGAAGTTTATGGAAATGTTGTGTGTGTACATCTTCTTGTGTTAATTGATGGGAACCGTTACCTTCTCTATCTCGATCTTTACGTACTAGATGGAGTTTTGAAATTATTTTGTTGTGATTTCTGTTTTAGTCAATTTTGAGGGTAATGTTGAGACTTTTTTTGACTTAAACGTGTGATGGGTTTTTGTACTCTCTTTCTGATCCTTTTTAATTGATTTCTGGAATTTTTTTTTTAAAAAGAGTTGAATAGTCTCGTAAAATGGATCTTGTTTGGAAGGATTTCTTACCTCTGGTTTGGTATTGTTATGTATATTTTGTTCTTCTTTATGATCATGAACTATATATTTCTTTTGTATAGAGCTGTGTAAGTCCTTGTTGTTGGGATTTAAGTTTCTACTGAGTTGGTGACTATTATAGAAACTTTCTTAGCTTAATATTGGTGTTGGGTTTTAGCATTCTCTTTTAGATTCATTTGAATGTATTTCTAATTCATTTAAAGGAGAAAGGAATAAGATTTCTCTTGTGGACTATATTTTTTTTTGTCCATATTTTGTACTTCAACCTTAGGACTGTACTATATACTTTTCTCTATAGAATTAATTTGAACTTGTGTTTAAACAACGAGGAATAGATAAACCAAGATAGTGTTGATATTGTTTTTTGATAAAGTACGAATTCATAGTGGAAACTTGAAGTATCGCTTTCTATAAACTATGTGTTTGATTTTGTGTTCTCTTTTGGGAGCTAGAAAAAGAACTTTTGAGCTTGAAATAGAAATGGGAATTCATTTGATAGTACAAAGAAATGAATTCTTGATTGGATATTTTCTATTTGAGATCCTTTAAATTTTGTAAAGATAAATTCATTTGATCTAACTTCTTTGTAGCTCAACTCTCTTCTTGGCAGTAGAGTGATTACCCTCGTAGGCCTGTTCGAATTCTTAGGTTTGGTTTTTCTATCCTTTCTGTCTTGTATGAAATAGTGGGAAACCACTCTTCTAAGATGGAAACTTCCTTGTGGATTATTTAGTCTATTTTGTACCAATTCAATGGTTGTATTGATGTGGAAGGTGAACAGTTGAGTCTATCTTGTTGAAGGGAAAATGTAATCATGTTAGACCAATTGCTTTGTTGGACTGAGTCATGCTCCATTTGGATTTTTTATTAGAAGCACTCCTGTTTTTACACTCTAGAATTTTATGAATCTTCCTTGGATGGACACAAGAAGAGACTATCCTTGTGTGAGTATTGATTTGATTTTTGGAATGTATGGTTTTAGATCTTTGGATGTTATCTTCTATATTGTAGAATTTAGTTAAGGCTTCCAAGTTGAATGTATTGATTCTCTATCCCTTCTTGGATTGATTTGTGATTCTTGTATTTGATGTTATCTCTTAAATGGTGAATTCTTTTATTGCTTTCTTTGATTGATGAAACTATGTAGGTAATCAATTATGTACTTTCTGAACCAGTTTTCTATCTTTCAGATGAATAGTGAATCGTGGAAAGTCGGTAATGATTATTCTTATTTATTTAAGTTGTAGGATGAAGAATCCTAATTATATAATATGCTGAAAGTAACTCTTTTGTTACGTAGTAAATTTATATTCTGTATTTCAATTCAGAAATAATTATGAAATAGTTAGACAACAAAATCTGTTGTTTGTTTTAAATAAGTAATTGATTGGGTCAATTCTTATATTATATAATGTAGTGGTTGCTGATTTTATTATGATTTTCCTAAAAGTGAATTCAGACTTATTAAATTGTTCTTCTTTTATGGTTGTTATTACCTATGATTATTTGTATGATATATCAATTGTTTCATTAAATCAGAGTCATTTTAATGGAATAATTCATGGAATGCACTTTTTTTTAATGCTTAGTGCTTATCATGCTCAGTTCAATGAATTGACCCATGCTAGCAATTTTTACAAATGGACTTCGTAAGTGATAAAATAAGGAAATTTTGTTTATGATGTATTGGCTTATTTAATTTTGGATCTTTTTAAAAGAATTTAGATTCCTTTTTTATTTTTACTAAAAAAGAAAAGTGATGTTCTTTTATGATCTTAATGCAGATCGACATGTAGTATGCCTGAAATGCATAGTCTTGTAAAGTGTATATTTTATCATGATGAATTGAAGGTTTGGAGACTAACTCCAAATTGTGGTGTAAATTCTCTTGTACTTTATATGAAGGAAATAGTAATGATATCTTGTTGATATTCTTTATATATGTTTGTGTACTATTACTGTTATCAATTAATAAGTTGTATTAAGGGGATAGTACAATCTCCCTTACTATAATGAAACTTGTGAAATTGCAAAATATTTTTTTCTCTAACTAAACAACTATAGTTTAATAATGAAATATGTATTACACATACAATTAAACTATATGAGTAAAGAATGATAAAAAAGTTATGTTAACCCTAACATCTAACCATATAGAGGAAGACTCTTACTCTCAAAAGAATGAAAAATAAAAGGAATGGCGGTTATGATCTTTAATCTTTGTACTTAGTTTATATAAAATAAATACTAGCTACACCTAAATACTCTAGTCAAGTGGACTGACAGTAGTCAGTAAAGACCATTCTAGATAACAATTGACTGAGGTGAAGGATGTATTCCGAAATAATGAGTATGCCATCTAGAAATAGTAATATGAACAGTATGTTGAAAATCTTTGTCCAAAGTATTGCAAGTTATTGGTTGCGTTGTCCTATGCCACCTAGTTTAAAGAAACGTGATGTAAGATGAATATTGGTAACAAATATTTAGATAGGTTATTTTAATAGATCACTCAGTACCTGGAATAGGGTAAGAAAACCAAGTATACATTGTATACATAAAGTATTCTATACTTTCAGACAAACATGAGAGATCAGTTGGTAACTGAGTCATGGAATGAGAGATCGGTAACTTACCAAGTCATTACAACTGCATATGGTTATCTGTTATGAGATTGATTGGCATGGAATGTGTGTTCTAAATGATTCTTTATTTAGAACAGAGAATGTTGTTTCAATAAAAAATCTCCCTTGTTTCTAAAGTCTTAAAATGGGAATGTTACATCTTGGTATTAAAGCTGAAGGTTACAACTCTTGGACCTATTGTGTCCATAATCTAAAGAAACTTAATTTTTTTTTGTGAACAGAAAGTGGTTAGAACAAGAGGAAATGTTGCAAATAATCCTCCACCTGAGGAAGGAACAACAAATTCCTAAAAACTTAATGAGATCCTTGCTTCCCTGTTGGACACAAGGGATCATTTTGTTGTACTTGAATATCAAGTAATAGGAAATGAGGAGGAAGAAGATGCTAGTAATAATAATCAACCATCTCCTGAGGACAATGCCAATTTAGGTGTTGATAATAACAATCTGAACATACTTGATCATCCTAAGAAAAAATAGGCTAGGCTAACAACTCAACTCACTAATGATATAAAAAGGATAATTCCAACCAAGTTTGATGGCACCACATTAGGAGATGGAGCTGAGAATTGGCTTAGTGAAATGGAGAAGTATGTTGTAATAAGGAATTTCTCAGAAGAAAAACAGGTGATATGGGGAGCATATCAGCTTTCCCATGAGGAATCTTCATGGTGGGATAGTCGTAAGGCTAAGTTGAATATAGATGAAACTAATATCACATGGGATCAATTTAAAGGTTACTTTAGGAAATGTTGGCTACCACAAATTTATTATGATAAAAAAATGACTGAATTCTAGAACTTAGCTCAAGGAAAGCTAACGGTAACTGAGTATTGGGAGCGGTTTACTGAAATCGTTAAGTATGTACCTCAGTATCAAACTGATAAGAATTTTAGGATAAGGAAATTCATCACGGGATTGAATCTCACTATAGGAGGAGAGGTGGATGTTCACATCCCAACCACGATGGAAGGGGCTATGGAAAAATCCATTAGGCAGTAACGTAAATTGAAGGAAATTTCTTCTCATAAGGAGGAAGTATGGAATAAAGTTCCCAACTCCTCTTCATCATATCTTACACCTAAGAAAGGACCATGGAAGAAATTTGGAATGAAAAGTAAGTTTTCTACTAATATTAATAAGCAGCAACAACTAAGCCTACTGGTAATGCACAAAACAACTTTGTCAAGAATAATAATAGTGCACAAAAGTCCTATGGAGGTCAGAATGATAATTCTAGGGATGGAAATAAATCTGAGCCTAAAAAGGGACATGAAGGAGGTTGTTATAACTGTGGAAAATATCATTACGCAAATCAATTTCCTTTGAAAAAGGATGATCGTAATCAGTAGAACAACATACACACTGCAATAGCTGACAAGCAGGCTAAATAACAGGCCATGCCCATAGAGGATCCGAGTAAGTTATTTGGCATACCTATAACTATTATTTTTGATACCGGTGCTACTGAATGTTTTATTTCTAATAAATTAGCATCAAAATTAGAAATAAAACATGGAAACATGGATAAAACATGGACTGTGCATTATGGAAAAAATGTTGTTCATAAAGTTAGTATGTGTCTCTTTTGAGCATTCCTTGACTTACCTAGTTTTTCCACTGAAGTTGATCTTTATATTGCACCTTTGGGGTCTTATGATGTAATCATAGGTGTTAATTAGTCAGCTAATCATAAGGCAAAGGTGGATTGTTTTGAAAAATATATTATTTTTTAGATGATTTGTAGAAAACAACAGAGATTCAGGGTGTGAAACTGTCAATTATGCAACTTAAAAAGGCCAAAAACAAAGGTTGTACCTTATATGCAATAAATATTATATAAAAAACTGAAGAGAATAGTGATGTCATGGAACGATATCCACATTTATGAAACTTCAGTGGCATGTTTCCAGAAGAGTTACCAGGTCTTCCACCCTAGAACCAAACCTATTTCTAAGACACCACATCGAATGACTACTATAGAATTAGTAGAGATTAAGACTCAATTGCAAGAAATTTTGTCTAAAGGTTTGATTAGACCGAGTGTTTCACCTTGGGGAGCACCAGTAATTTTTGTGAAAAAGAAGGATGGAAGACTTAGATTGTGAATTGATTATAGAATGTTAAACAAAGTGACAATCAAGAATAGATACCCACTCCCTAGAATTGATGATTTATTTGATCAGATGTGTGGAGCATTAGTATATTCTAAGATAGATCTTCAATCTGGATATCATAAATTATGGATTAAGGATGAGGAAATTCATAAAACAACTTTCAAAACAAGGTATGGACATTATGAGTTCACAGTTCTACCTTTTTTATTAACAAATGCACCTGCAACTTTTATGAATTTAATGACTAATATCTTTCAATAATACTTGGAAAAATTTGTGCTCGTATTCTTATATGACATTCTCATATATTCTAAAAGTATAGAGGAACACCATGTGCATTTGAAGATAGTTTTGGAAAATTTGAGAAAGAGATGGTTATATGGTAAGCTATCTAAATGTTCTTTCTATGACACAAAAATGCACTATTTGGGACATGTAATAAGTAAGAATGGAATTATTGTAGATCCTTCTAAAATTGTAGCGATAACTGAGTGTCTTGCACCAAATAATGTACATGAAGTTAGAAGCTTCATGAGACTTGTTGGTTACTATAGAAGATTTGTAGAATATTTTTCTAAAATGGATGCACCAATAAATACATTACAGAAAAAGGATAAGAAGTTTGTTTGGAATGAGAGATGTGAATTTGCATTTATAACTTTGAAGGAACAGTTAACTTCAGCACCTATTCTAGCGATACTTGACCCTAATGGAGAATTTACTGTTGTAATGGATGCATTTGGGGAAGGTCTAGGAGGTATTTTGTTATAAAATGATCATGTCATAGCTTACTAAAGTAGAAAAATAAAGTTAAATGAGTTGAATTATGCTCCGCATGATTTAGAGCTTGCTGCCATTGTTCATGCAGTACAAGTTTGGAGGCATTACCTACTTGGTAAACCTTTTGAATTAAAAACTGATCGTCTTGGGATGAAGTATATTTTCACTCAGCCAAATCTAAATGCAAGAAAAAAAAAATGGTTAGAGTTTTTATCTCAATATGATTTTGACATCAATTACGTCAAAGGTAAGGAAAATAGAGTGGTTGACACTCGAAGTCATAGGAAGAACATTTCTTCTCTTATAACATTGAGAACTCAGTTTAAGGATGAAGTAAAAGGTGTTATGGAATCTAATTCTTACTTTTAGCAAGTGAAAATAGTGCTTGCTACAAATGCAAATGATGTGAGGTACAAATGTTTTAATTTTGACAATGATGGAATCTTAAGATTTGAAAAAAGAGTATACATACCTTTGCTAAATGATTTGAGAAAGAAATTGTTAGCAAAATTTTACAATTCACCTTTTTCTGGACACCCTGGTATTACAAAGATGCTTGTTGATATAAGACAACAATATTTTTGGAAGGGGATGAAAAAGGACGTTATTGATTTTGTGACATATTTCTTAGAATGTCGATGTGTTAAAGCTGAACATATGCACCTAGCCGGTTTATTGTATCCTCATTGCATACTGCAGTACAAATGCCAAGTAATAAGCATAGATTTTGTACAAGGGTTGCCTATGTCAAGAAATAAACATGATGTTTTTTGGTAGTTTTTGATAAACTAACAAAAGTAGCACATTTTATTGTTGGTAATCTGAAGGATGATTCTCCTATATTGGCTAAAATATTTGTACATGAATTTTTCATATTTTATGGAGTACCTGAATTAATCATATCTGATAGAGATCATATAATGACTTCAAGGTTTCGGCAAACACTTAATGTAGCCCTAGGAACTAAGTTGAATTTCAGTTTTATGTATCATCCTAAAACAAATGGATAGACTGAAACATTTAATCAAGTTTTAGAGGATATGTTACAAATTTATTATATGTATCAACAGTATAAGTGGGAAGAGTACCTTCCACTAGTTGATTTTGCTTATAAAAAAACATATCACGTCTCTCTTAAGATGGCACCTTTTGAAGCATTATATGGAAGAAAATGTAGAACCCCCATTAGTTGGGACAACATTGAGGATAGAGAGGTAATTGGACCTGAAATCCTTGCGGAAATGAAATAGCAAGTTAAATTGATTTGAGAATGCTTGAAAGAAGTAGCAGATAGGCAAAAGAGTTATGCTAATTTAAAGTGGGTTGATAGGATATTTGAACTTGGTGAGAAGGTCTTTCTTCGGGTTAAACTGAAAAATATCTCTATAACCTTTGCCAAGGCTACCAAGTTATCACCTCATTACGTGGGACCTTTTGAAATAGTTGAAGTAATCAACCCCATAGCTTACCGTTTAGCATTACCTCCTGCTTTGTCACAAATGCATGATGTTTTCCATATTTATTTGCTTAAGAAATATGTTTTAGAATTATCACATTTGTTAAATTTGAATTCCTTTCAGATCCAAGACCCAAGAATAATCATTTTTAAACCCATTCAAGTGCTGAAAACTCACCAGTTGCATTTAAGAAATCATGAAATAAGACAATGCAAGGTCGAGCAGGACCAGTTTAATGAAACAAGTACAACCAAGGAAAATTTGGAAGATATGAAAACTAATTTACCATATTTATTTGAACACAATTGACTATGATGACTGATAAAAATTTGTCATTTTATCTTTATATGTCAATAAGTCTACCAATTTTGGGTAGATAACTAATTATTTTTAAATAAGCAGCTATATGAATGCTGATTTCTAGAACTTTAAATTCTGATATTGTTACAAACATATGTTAAGAAAGTGAATAAATTGATTATCGTTAATGCAATGGTAAAAATAAGATAATCATCAGGACGATGATTCTTTTTAGGAGGGAAGTATGTAACACCTTTTACAAATTGTTATATTTCTCTTTTGCTTTGCAAGCGTTGGCATGTGATTTTATTTAATGAGGCATGTTTCCTTGATTGTCGATGATCATGCTTGTTATGGATAAATCATTTATGCTCTTGAATTCTTTAGAATGAAATGTTATGGCTTGCAAGAATCTGTTTTCACTACTAATAGGTGAGTTGCAATCTGGTTTTGAGGATTGCAAGCTTATCTCTTTTAACTAACTCAGATCAATTCCAATGATCCAAGGAATGTTTAAATCTCCTTACTAGACTGAATGGTGAATTGAAATTCATAGGTTGAGAGACGTAGCAGAATAAACTTTTGTATGTTAAAAATTCTTTGGTTTTGTAAGATCATTCCTGCATTTAGTTGTATGTTTGTGCTTGGATCTTTGGGATTGATCTCATCAGGACATTTAATAGCGTAAGAGGAATGAATCCTGCTTCACGACTATGAAGGGAATCTAAATCCTAAACCTAAGATATTATCCTAACGGTATTCTAAGCTAAGGTAAATGCACCTAATTCCTAGCTATGTCTACTTATTCAGGTGACAATCTAACCGAAGCTGCATATTCTATTTTTTTGGGATGGTGTCCTAACCTAAGTTGTTGTGCTAAATGGAATAAGGGAGAAATAATTAAGGTAATGCTAGGCTATTTTTAACCTAATACCTAATTCTATTTGGTTGTGAATTTTATCTAACCTAAGGTGGCAATTACTTATGAAATGATTTTGACTAAACTTAAGGTTATAACCTAAGTAATGGAAATTTATCCTAAACTATTGAAAGGGAACCTATGGCTGCATTGCATTTTGGTGACGGTTCCAAAGGCATTTATTTGATTTGATTTTTTTAAATAAATGGGACATACTACAAAGTTTTAAAAAGGAAAGTAAACTTGGTGGAAGCATACGTGGAGTCTTCACTAAAGTTAGAAATGCATGCTGAAGTGGAAATAACATTCGCCAGTTTTAGGAGGTGGTGGCAAGGAGAGATATGTGAAAGATTGGGGAGTAATTGGACTAATAAACCTCAAATTTTGCATGTAAACCATCTTGGAAACAATGAGGGTGGATTTGCTGGAGGTTTTTTGGTCTTGCATGCCTTACAATTTTTTCTCTGCGTGGAGCTATCTGGTTCTTTGAACCAGTAATTTGACTTTTACTTTGTGGCTACTTTTGGTTTCTCTGGTCTATTTTCAATCCAAGGAATGTATACGAGTCATTGGAAAGAAAGATGTCTGGTTGTTGATATTTCGTGGAGGAGAAAAAGACTTAGTAGCTCAGTTGTAAGTCTCCTTTGAATTGGTAGAAGAACTATCAGGCATGATAGGCTCTACCCATTAATATTTCTTGCTTTCTTCTAAATGTTTCATTAAAATAATTCTGCTCTCATGAGATAAATGGTTGCATGTTTTTTCTGGTTATTTACTTTCATGATTGAATGAATCTCTATTTTTTTGGATATAAATCCATTGCATGGTAATGTTATTCTTTGGATGCTCTCTCTCTACGTAAGTTCAATGAGGATATGCATGTGGAAATTGTATTTGAGGCTTGTGTGTTCTAAACTTGTATTCAAAGCATTGTGTTTTGTTCTAAACTCGTATTCGAGGATTGTGTTATTCTAAACTTGCATTCGAAGATTTGTGTGGTTTGAACTCACATTCTGGACTGCCTGGTCGAAAAGATCTTGATTAAATGGCTTTGAGTGGAGTCTCTTTTGGATTCATCACCTAGACACATCTTGAGTTGGAAAGATTGTGGTACTTCTGTCCTAGACTGTACCATTTACTTTGATTATGTGATGGCATGTAAATGTTGAGGATCTTCTACTCTCCTCTTCTCTGGGTAACCTATGTCTTGTTTGAAAGTATTTTGACTATTTTTCTGGAAGGATGTTGGACCTTTTATGGAAATGTATCTGGTTCAATATTGTTTTGTTACTTACTCATTGATAGGAATTAAAGCTCGTTTGAAATAGTCTTTAGTGGGTTCTCGAAGGTTAAGGGAATGTTGTGTGCATACTTATTCTTGTGTTAGTTGATGGGTATAGTTACCTTATCTTACTCGATCTTTATGTACTAGATGGAGCTGTGAAAGTATTTTGTTGTGATTTCTTTTTTAGTCAAGTTCAAGGGTAATGTTGATAATTTGCTTGAATTAAACGTGTGATGGGTTTTTGTACTCTCTTTCTGATCATTTTTAATTGATTTCTGGGTTTTAAAAAAAAGATAAGAGTTGAATACTCTCGTAAAATGAATCTTGTTTGGAAGGATTTCTTACCTCTGGTTTGGGATTGTTATGTATATTGTGTTCTTCTGGAGGATTTGGAAGGACAGAAATAATATCATTTTCAGAAATAAGAAGCAGAATTATAAAATCAGTATTGGCAAAATTTCTCAAGGTAGCAAAGAGGACATGGCCAGATTTAAACCCCCCAAGAACAAGTGTTATCCTGAGAATGAAGAGCACATTTTATCTAATTGGCACATTGGAAATTGGAGCAACCCTGGGAATAGTGTGGATAGATCTTTGATTAAATGGCATCCTCCTGACTCTAATTGGTACAAGCTGAACTTTGATGGTGCCTCTAAGGGAAACCCTGGGACAGTAGCTGGAGGAGGAGCAATACGAGACCACAAAGGTAATTTGATTGCTGCTTATGCTCGAAAAATGGGAATTCAAACCAATCATTTTGCCGAAGCATTATCTGCTCTCTGGGGCTTGAGAGTTGCACGGGCTCAAAATATTCAGAACCTTATTGTTGAAGGGGACTCCCTTAATATCATTAAGCTTCTTAATCAGTCCTCATCTCCCAGTTGGAGTATTAAAGACTTTATCTCTGAATCCATAAGCATTTGCCACACCTTCAATAGTATCAGAATCATACATACTTACAGGGAAGGCAACAATCTGGCGGATGCACTGGCCAATTATGGCATTAATATAAATTTTACTGTCTGGGATAATGATAGTATCCCTAATCAGCTTCACAACAGCATCCATGCGGATCTTCACAAGCAAGCAATCTCTAGAGATAAGCCTTAATCTTTGGAGGAAAATCAAAATCATCAATTCTTTCACACGTGCTGCTTTATTCTATATGGCGAGGCAAATTATATCTTTTTCAAATAATAGCAAGATTTATTTAAGAAACTTCAAGTGGAGTCATCCAGATTTGAAAATCACGCACGCGGGAGGTACAACGGCTGTTGATATCCGAATGCCAAACTCCACGAAAACCGATGATAATTACAAAGTGATTGTTGATAGGGAAAGGGTTTTCACACGCGACTTCCTGGAGGCTCAGTACAGCAATTACGCAGCCGTTCGTGAGAAGACCAATGGCTACAGTTCCCAATCTTATGCGATCTTCAACAGTAAGAAACGAACTGTTCTTCACACTCAGCGGCATTCTGGAATTTGTTGTAACCTGCACACCACTGAAAAAATGGGAGGACCTCCCTGTCAAATTGAGCCGTGCGCGGACCCTGATTGGAAGGAAAACACCGAGCTTTGGAACATTCTCAGCATAGGCAGCTTCACCAGCTTTGTTGAAAGGGTGCAAGGACATGATCAAAGTATTTCAGTACGCTTTGCTAAGGAGTGGAAAGAGAGGACTGTCGACTATGGGGGATAGAAAATTCTTGTCAATGAAGAGCTCATTGCTGAAGCGACCGGTCTCAGCCTGGATGGGTACCGCTTCTTCAACAAAAGGGTTATCAAAGAAACTGAAGAAAGAAGATTTGTGGAGGAAGATGAGAATCTTATTTTTAGCACAGCAGGTCTACTTGTAAGCTCAATTCCATCACCGTTTGATGAAGTCACTCGCATGATGATTCGTTTCATCTCCTTGGAAGGTAGGTTTGTTACTGTCCCAGCTAAGCATCTCATCTTTTTAAACCAATTCCGTAGGAATAGATTGGTTTGTTTCCCTCATTATCTTTTAAACTCTCTTGAGCGCTCCATTTTGGAGTTCCAGAAGCATACCCGGGCAGTTCCCTTGCATCAAGGGCTTATTTTGCTAATTCACAAATACTACCTTCTCAAGTACCCCAGTCTTCCTCTCCTAGCCCGGCTCTGATGGGCTCCGCTGCTGTCAGTCCTGCTTCTCCTGCTGCCCTTGCTGCCCCTGCTGCTGCCCCTACCACCGGTGCTGCTACCCCCATGCCGGCTGCACATGTTTCTCCTTCTATTCCTCCTACTACTCCTCCTGCCACCCACCTCGCCTCTACCTCTAAACGTCCACTCACCAGGGCTTCTAGGAGACTCAACCTTGAAACTCTTGCAGCAGGGAAAGAGCCTCTTGATCTTGACATTGCACGTGACCTACTAAACATAAGTAGTGCCAGTCCCCGGGAAGCACAGATGGATAACCCTTCCAAGAGACTGGAGGCCTTAGAGGCTGAGTTAAAAATGTTGAAGGATGAGGTCAAAAACCTAGCTAAGCAAAAAGGTAAGAAAAGCATGGAGGGGGAAGGGAGCATTGACAATAGTCAGATTGAAGACATATACAAAAAGCTGACCTCCTTGGACTCCCGCCTTGGGAAGGCTAAGACTAGGCATGATTACAACATTTCTGCCTTTAGGGCCATTGAGGAATTCATCGTGGGGCATGCCAAAAGTGTTTCCAACCTCAGCGGTGTCCCGGCTACACTTTGGGGCAATGAAAAAGAGAGCAAAAGAACCATCGAGGAGCTCGATAAGACGGATGCTGCCCACATGACCGCTTTGGGTATGTTTCATGCTTGGAAAAAAGTCAAGATCAGTGTTGATCAAGCAGCCAAGAAGTAGTCCTACATGCTTCTACTACTCTCTTTTGTTATTCTTACTATTTGTTGACTGTCGGGTTACTATTTTTTTGTTGTTGTTTTGCTGTTAAGTCTCGATTATGTAGCTGTTTCTGGGCTAAGTGGAATTTCATTGTATCACCTGGACTTGGTTAGTCCTGCTATGTTTCTCACTCTTATTCCGGCTTAAAGGCCTTATTTTGTATTCAAGGGTATAGTCCCTTTCAAAAAACTATTTTCCATTATTAAAAAAAAATATTGGTGTTGGGTTTTAGTATTCTCTTTTAGATTCATTTGAATGGATTTCTGAGTCTTTTAAAGGAGAAAGGAATAAGATTTTTCATGTGGACTGTATTTTGTTTTGTCCAGATTTTATACTTCAGCCTTGGGACTATACTGTATAATTTTCTCTATAGAATGAACTCAAACTTGTGTTTAAACAATGAGGAATAGATAAACTAGGATAGTGTTGATAGTGTTGTTTGATAAAGTAAGAATTTTTAGGGGAACCTTGAAGTATCGCTTTCTATAAACTATTTGTTTGATTTTGTGTTCTCTTTTGGGAACTAGCAAAAGAACTTCTAAGCTTGAAATAGAAATGGGAATTCATTTGATAGTAAAAAAGAGATGAATTTTTTATTAAATCTTTTCTATTTGAAATCCTCTAACTTTTGTAAAGATAAGTTCATTTGATCGAACTTTTTTATAGCTCAACTCTCTTATTGGTGGTAGAGTGATTACCCTCTTAGGTCTGTTCAAATTCTTTATCCTTTCGGTCTTGTAGGAAATAAAGGGAAACCACTCTTCTGAGATGGAAAATTCCTTGTGGATTGTTTAGTCTATTTTGTACAAAGTCGATTGTTGTATTGATGTGGAAAGTGAATAGCAGAGTTTTTCCTCTTGAAGGGAAAATGTAACCATGTTAGACCGATTGCTTTGTTTGACTAAGTCATGCTCCATTTTGATTTGTTATTAAAAGGACTCCTCTTTTTGCACTCTAGCATATTATGAATCTTCCCTGGATGGACACGAGAAGAGACTATCCTTGTGTGAGTCTTGCTTTATTTTTGGAACATATGGTTTCAGATATTTGAATGTTATCTTCTATACTATAGAATTTATTTAAGGCTTGCAAGTTGAATTTTTTTATTCTCTATCCATTCTCGGATGTATTTGGGATTCTTGTATTTAATGTTGTCCCTTAAATGGTGAATTATTTTATTGGTTTCCTTGATTGATGCAGCTATGTAGGTAATAAATTATGTACTTTCTAAACTAGTTTTCTATTTTTCAGATGAATAGTGAATCATGGAAAATCAGTATTGATTCTTATTATTTATTTAAGTTGTAGGATGAAGCATCCTAGTTATATACTATGGCTAAAGTAACTCTTTTATTAGCTAGTAAAGTTAAATTATTTATTTCAATTCAGAAACAATTATGAAATAATTAGACGACAAGATTTGTTGTTTGTTTTAAATAAGTAATTGGTTGGGTCAATTCTTATATGATATAATGTAGTGGTTGCTGATTTTATTATGCTTTTCCTAAAAGTGAAGTCAGACTTATTAATTTTTATTTTTTTTGGTTGTTATTACCTCTTATTAATTTTATGATATATTAATTGTTTCATTAAATCAGATTTATTTTAATGAAAAAATTAGTGGAATGCACGTTGTTTTAATGTTTAGTGCTTATCATGCTCAGTTCAATGAACTGACCCGTGCTAGCAATTTTTATAGATGGACTTCGTAAGTGATAAATGAAGGAAATTTTTTTTATGATGTATTGGCTTATTTAAGTTTGGATCTTTTTAAAAGAATTTCGATTCATTTTTGAGTTGTACTGAAAAATAAAAGTGATGTTCTTTTATGACCTTAATGCTGATCGACATGTAGTATGCCTGAAATGCATATTCTTGTAAAGTGTATATTTTATCATGATGAATTGAAGGTTTGGAGACTAACTCCAAATTTTGGTGTAAATTCTCTTGTACTTTATATGATGGAAATATTAATGATATCTTGTCTATATTCTTTATATCTATTTGTGTACTATTATTGTTATCAATTAATAAGTTGGATTAAGGGGATAGTACTATATCCCTTACTATAATGAAACTTGTTAAATTACAAAAGATGTCGTTCTGTAACTAAACAACTATAGTTTCATAATGAAATATGTATTGGACATGCAATTAAACTATATCAGTAATGAATGATAAAAAGGTTACGTTAACCCTAACATCTAACCATGTAGAGGAAGAATATTCTTTTCTCAAAAGAATGAAAAATAAAAGGAATGGTGGTTATGATCTTTAATCTTTGTACTTCATTTATATAAAGTAAATACTAGCTGCACCTAGGTGGATGACACAACTTCTTTAAACAACTAGGTTGCATTAAAAATTAACAGTTTGATGTTTGTTGCCCTATTTTTCGGAATAACTACTTGTTATTACACGTTAATGAACATCAATGCAAACATGAGTTAATGAAGTTCTTAATATCAAATCAGATTAATTATGGATATTAAACTTAAAGAATGTTGGAATTAGGGTTAGGCATTGTTGCTACAATCTGAATCTTAATCCAAATTTAATTATGAATTAATGACCATCAAGAGGTATGCACATCATGATGAATAAGTTCTAACAGATGTTAGCACATGCCAACTGCAGGACTGTACCTTTGAGAAGACCAAGGGATTATCAAGGATACAGTGTTGCAGTTGACATGTGGAAACACCCTTCCATATTTGTTCATCTAGATTTACACACATAAGTACTTGAACTTAGTTTCTCTCTTGGTCAATTTAGTAGCATGTTTAGAATAAGGAGTAGCTTTCTATGACTCAAGGTACCTTGGCACATTCGGTCGACTTAGGTCATTCGAGTATGCTCATTTACTCTAAGTCATCGTGAGTGTCTTCCTATATCAAATTATGTTGTTAAGCTAGGCTAGGGTTAAACCTTGGGCAAGTGGATTGACAATAGTCAGTAAAGACCTTTCTAGATAACATTTGAGTGAGGTGAACGATGTATTCCAAAATGATGAGTATGCCATCTAGGAATAGTAACATGAATATTATGTTGAAAATCTTTGGCCAAAGTATTGCAAGTTGTTCGTTGCGTTGTCCTATGTCACCTAGTTTAAAGAAACGTTATGTCAGATGAATATTGGTAAAAAATATTCAGATAGGTTCTTCAAACAGATCACTCAGTACCTAAAATAGGGTAGGAAAACCAAGTATATGTTGTATACATAAATTATTCTATACTTTAATACAAACATGAGAGATCGGTTGGTAACCGAGTCATGGAATGAGAGATTGGTAACTTACCGAGTCATTACAGCTGCATATGGTTATCTATTATGAGATTAATTGGCATGGAATGTATATTCTAAATGATGTTTTATTTAGAACAAAGAACATAGTTTTAAAAAAAAAATCATTTGTTTCTAAAGTCTTAAAATAGGAATGTTACACATGATAAATAAAGTGTAAGATGAAAGACACAAAAAATGGATAAGCAACCGTGATACTGATAAAGCCAAATAAAGATGAGAAGCACATGATGTAGGATAGAGGTCTTCAAAAACAAATCCTAGGTGATCTAGACCATAATGTGTACATATAGTGTCATCACATGTTGGATGAAATTGAATGTGTTCCCAGTAGTAATCATTCATGAAGAGTGTGCAAGTTAATGGTGGGAATGCTAAATTAGGTGGGGTATGTGAAGCTAGATGTGATAGAGTGACGTCGATAGAATGCACATGCCCCTAATGAGTTATCATAGTAGTAGTAGTAGTAGTATTAGGTGGCATATAATAAACTACATCTATCACACAAATGGTACCATCATGTGGTGGTAAGTGAGGTGGTTCTTCCATAAGTTTGGGCTCATTTGTAATATATATGCACGATACAGGAAGATTAGTGTTATTATCTCAGTTGCAATACTGGAATCGATTGCGGTGAAGAAAAATGGTAGGCTTCATGTTCTCATGTAATAATTTGACTCAATTATGTACACTGGATGTGACCACTTACATGACATGAAGCCATGGCCTAACAAGGAGACAGTTATAGGAAACTAGGAAATCAACAACAATAAAAGATAGTGTGGAAAGTCTTAGGACCAACATTAATGGGAAATGTAATGTGACCAAAACATATACATATGGAACTATCATAAGAACATAGTGAAACACAAGAGGGACTAATGTCATGAGGAGTAAGACCTAAAACTTTGAGAAATGACATAGGACACAAGTTAAGTTCAGATCCATTATCAATTGAAGTACGCTTAAAGATGATATTATAAATATGAGAGATGATATGTAAAGGAGTTTTGTTATCAAAAGTGTGAACATTAGAGGGGAGGTTAGACTTAAATACCATATGTGAGGAAAATGCATTAGCAAAGGCTTGATAAACCATGTTTGGGTGCATGTAAGAACGAATGCGAGTAGTAGCAAGAAAATGTTTAAAACTATATAGTAAACTAGGATTGGAAAACAAATAATCATTTATAGAAATTATCATGATTCCTTAATGAAAATTTAAGCCTTAATGAAAATTTAAGCCCTAGAAGGTGCAATGAAGAAGGTTTGGGTTCACCAAAATTATTAACTAAAATTTACTCAACTAATGTAGTATAGGGATAGTTAATCTAAGATATGAGAACTATAATAAAGAACATAAATTCATTATGTAAATGATCTAAAAAAATATGCAAAACAAAATGCTCAACCTAATGTACAAGAGAGAAGAGGAAAGAACTCAACTGAATAACAGATGCTCACAAGATTGTTTTGCAGTGATGACATAAGGAAAATCTAGAATCAATAATGACTATGCAAGAGCCCCGAAAAGGATGGATCTTGATGATCTAAATGGACTAGAGTGCTTGGAGAGGGACTGGGTTACCTACGAGTGATCTAGTATACAATCTGGGCACCTTGGTCTATGAAAATAATCTTCACAGGAATAAGAGGTGGTCTGAAACCCTCGTTGTCTATCACATCAAGTTTTTTTTCCCGTGAACGATGTTGGAAATAATCCAAGATGAAAGAAAGACTTACAAAAGACCAAAAAAAGGTATCAAAACCCTAAAAAAAATTAAGATGTAAAGGAATGGGTCAGACTAACCTCACCTTCCACAACAATGGACTTACTAAGTGTTGCACTACATTTCAGACCCAAATGTAGTTCTAGTGAGTGTGTGCATAATGCGCCCTAGGTGTTCTTGTGTCAGTCGCACATTGTGAAGTATCGAGCAATAGCTAAATGTAGAAACTGTAATAGTATGTTTGCATGGAATAGAATAAAATCCTTCCCCCTATGAAGTGTGATTCATATGTCTTAGCCTTGTGATTTTTTAAGGAGCTATGTGAATGTAAGTGATCTTTAATGTAATAGATGAATGCAACTCTAGATGAGTGATAGTAGTAAATGATTCTAGGTCACTCAATATGGTCTCATAACTTTATATTTATAGGGTTTTCTTGATCTAGTTTCATAAGTAACCACAAAAAGGCCAACCATAAGAAAGATAAAGACCTCAAACAGCTATTTGCTATTCATATTTGCACCCCCCCTTGCAAAAAGGATCAACCTACAGGTTTGGTCATTTATAGTTAATGGGATCAACTTGCAGGGAATTTCACAGTCCGTTGGCGAGCCATGGTGAGGGTTTGGAGCCATATGTTTTTAATGTGTGTCAACCACCTTCCCCTTTGTATGCTTCAGTGTCATTTTCTTTTTCTGTGACAACATCCTCCTTAACACATGTCAATGCCCTTATTGACACGTGTCTACTGGTTCCTCCTTGACGCATGGCAACACCCTTATTGAAGCACATAAACCACTTCCTCCCTGACATGTGTTAGCCACATTCCCCTTGTCATGAATTTTCACTTCTTTCTTTCCGTGTGACACCATCCTCCATGATAAGATCCAATCAGCTTTTTTAGACACGTGTCACCCTCCTCTCGTTGTCGTGTGACATCATTTATTATTTTTATGTGACAAGTCATTTCCTCATCAATGATGAATCTTCATGTTCTTGTAGGGCATTGATTGGTGGTTCCTTTCGAGTGACAACAAGGAGTTTCAGATACATCTAGGAATTAATGAAACCATATAAGGTAGCTCAACAACCAGATTAATGAGGTATGGTACCCATGTTCATCGTGAAATAAAAGTACCATTGGAAAGAGAAATAGTATGGTTTCCCATACCTTTGTACATGCAATTAATGAGGGTTTTCGTTAGGTGAGACAAATTTGTTATAAAATGTATTCGACCCCCTTATTTTTTAGAGAGAGACATTCTAGAATGTAAAGGAGCTCTGCAAAAATTGTTCCATCAGTTTTTTGAGATGTAGGCCTCAAATTTATGCATTTTTGTGAAGGATTTTTTCCTTGTGCCTATATTTTAATGGAGCATGCATCATTTTAAGTAATAAAATTAGTTTTTTGTGGCTGTTGGGACCCCAAATGTTGGCTAAGTACAAAAAGGCATACACCGACAAAGCTAAGGTGTTAGGACTTAGCCATATTAGGAATTTGGGAAAGGACACGAGAAAAGCGTGACCCAATAGAGAATGAGGATTGTATAAGGTGTCATCCTAGCAACGTGGTGCCCATAAAAGGAATATGCTTAGCAATGAAGGATTCCTGAAGACCATCATTACAAGGAGTGGAGAGCACAGATCTGAAGGAGCATGCTTCTATGAAGGACCACTTAGACACTTGGCAACAGATCTGTAGCCCCTAAAATAATTTTTTTGGTTGAAGAAACCTATATATACAAGCACCCGCATAGTAGAAAGGGATACGAAAGGAGAATATAGAGAGTGGATCTCTATAGAAATACTACAAGAACTCTATGGGATTAGGTAGAGGATATATAAGGGAGTAATGCATTAAGGGGCTGGGTTATAATTTTTTCTTTATATGGATGAAGGACATGATATCTGCTATGATGTATGACTTTGGTCTGATCAAGTTGTGGTAGTCTAATGGATCCATTGAATTTAATGAGGTTACAAACATGAATGAGTATGAATATAATTGATTTGGTTCATATCTACATCTTATCATTTTTTTTCATGGATGTTATGGAATAGATGTAAATCCTTATGTATTTTTCTTTCTTTTGTAGTTCTATCCGTTATCTATAAGTACCCTCTGTTTGGAATGTATACATTTTTCTAGAGGTCGTTTTGAGCCCTATGATGATTGTATGCCTCATTTCAACCTCTATTCATATATTCCTGACATAGATGATGGTTTCCCATTTAACTCACATAAAATAGAGACTTGGCACCATCATGTGCCTCGGGTGAGTGCCTAGCACCCGCTGGGTGAAAGGCCAGCATGCATGGGATTTATATCCTTTTTGATGGGTGTAAAAATGACTACATCTTGGCTCCATCACTGGGACCTCTTTTCAAAGTTGTAGTGGGAAATGGCATACATCATGATCTATTCAATAAGTGATGACAGAGCATTTAACCTTCAAAAGTGTTGAATCATGTTTTTAAAGCATGGAGGATGAATTTGCTCATAGATTCAGCACTGAATCTGAGTTTGATGCAAGTAGATGGGTAGAAGAGAACCTCTACCATGATTTATATGAAACATTTTTTTATTGTTTCCTAGTAGAACTGTATGAATGGCTCTCATCATATGCATCTAGATCAAGTTGGTATTATAGATCATTCTCATGGACCCAAGAAGAATACCAGAGGATGCAGGATGAAGATCTGACATGGAATCATGTTGTGGATCATTGGTGGAAAGGAGTACTGGCTAGCTACACTCTGGAGTATGTTATTTCTACATATTCTTGTCTGAAATTTGTTGAGTTTGAGTTTTTGTGGGAGCCCAAAGGATCATTTATACATTTTATCCCTCTAGAAATGAAGATCTTGATTATTATCTTGATTTTAGAGGCATTTCCAATGGCCGGCTAAACCATTCTAAGCATTGGGTGAGGAAGCTAGGGTGGAGGAAGATGGTAGATATTATGACAGAGAAAGAAAGGGAGGAGAGATGGCTCAAGTATAGTGAAGCAAGTGAAAGGGAGATTGCTAGACAATGTGAGGTTGCAAGTGTGATGGATCTATGGAGGTAGACATTGTGGGAAGAAGTTGAGGTTGATGCAAAGGACGTGGAACCTGAGCATTCTGTGTTATCCCATCTTGGAAATCATGTAAGAGAGACCCCTTTGGATTTTTATAAGAGTTCATCACATGGAGAGAGAAGAGTCATTGACACGTATCTGAAACCATCTAGTGACAAAACCCTAGCACTTGGTTTTATAGATCAAGGAAGGAGTATCACTAACCCAGTTGGTATGAGTGGAAGAGATAGATCTACACCTAGGAGATACAATTTTTCATTTCCCACTTCTATGGCTATATATACTATTCCAGTATTTGGAGGAATTTTTTGACAAGGAGTAAGTACACAAGCCTTCGGTCTCACATCTAGGAGTGGCATGGGGTACACTAGTTATAGTGGGGCATTATCACAAACCGTCGGCATGCATTTTAGTGGAACTTTGGGGACCCTTAGCATGACCACTACAGGACCTAGTGGATCCGATGGCTCATGAGGCATAGGACCTGGTGGATCTGGTGAATCCGATGGTAGAGGAAACAATGGAGGTAACCAAGGCTCTGACTCTGGAGGAAAAGGGCCCTAGCCACCTCCTTAAGTATTCTTTGATATGTCTTTACATTTTCCAGAGTACAGAGGTATTGAGGATGCTGTAGAACATGTTCATGAGTGTGAGCTGTTGTGGTGTGTGAAGGGGATCATAACCATGAAGAAAAAGGCTAGTTAGTTTGCAATGACGTTGCAAGGGCGCGTGAATAGATAGTATAGTAAATATGACCCTCATCAAATGGCAGTGGATTATAATACATTAAAGAACACCTTTTCGGTAGAATTCCACATCCCTAAGTTTTAACAGAAGAGCATCAGTGCCTTGAAGGAGATTAAACAGGCAATGGTGGAGAGTGTGCGAGAGTATGATGTACAGTTCAAAACCATCATGTCAAAATTTTCATATGAAATTCACCCTTCACAACATGCTCAATGGTTTATTGGGGGGTTGATGACACCTTTAAGAAGAGATTTATCTCATAAAACTTTTATAGAGCCATGCGAGGCGTTACAAGCTGCTCTACGTGTTGAAGCTATTGGAAGTGTTGATATTGGTGTGAGCTCATTTTTGGAAGCTCAAATTTATTATTATGGCTAAGCAGCTGGAGAATTTTTCTGCAAACTCAACCCATGAGACTCATAGTGGTATATGGTGTACAAATTGTGAAGTAGAGGGGCATATCAAGGATAGTTTCCCCCAGAGGATAGTATGCACCATTACAGTAGACTATGAAATTTTTCATGGGGACCATGATGCAAGTAGATGTCCCTTGTTATAACATGTAATTTGGAATAATGTGTCTTGCTACTATAAGATATGCACCTCTATGACCTATGATACTAAGGATTGTAGTATTATTGACTAGATCCATGAGGCCATTGATCATGGGATGCGCTAGACCAACATTGCCAGTAGTTCTAAAGTTGATGATCACTGTTAGGAGGAGCACACAAATGGAGGTGTATGTGAAATGGGATTTCACGAAGGATTTTGTGGTCATGGTAACCACAGAGGAGGAAGAAGTGAGTTCCCACATGGAACTTGTTTTAATTATGGGTCTATAGAGCATTACAAATGAGAGTGCTCAGACCCTTTGTAGTGTTCATGGTGTGGGAAGAAGCACAAGTATGAGGAGTGCCCTGAGTTGTTTGAGCACATGAATCATCAACACCAGAAAGACAAGGGAATTGCAATGGTAAGAATTAAGAAGACGGACACACAATGGATGTGACGGGTAAAACATGATGTAGGCTTGGAACCTATTATGGTAACAACAAGATTAGAAGCCACATGCATAAAGGAAATACCAATGAAAAAGAACTTGGTTTCAAGGGAAGAAGTGGTACATGGGAAGTACCCAGAACTTGTGCATCAAAAGGAGGTATATCAAGATACCATGGACATCATTCAGAGTTTACAAGGAGAAAACTAGTGTCTAAAGGAGTAGTCTAGGAGGAAGGAGCAAAGAAGGATGGTCGAGGCACCAAAAGATGACCTGGATGAGGTCAAGTAAGTGTGTAAAATGTTAAGGCAAGAGAATACTATTCCCTTTCTAAGAGCATGGTTAAGAGAGAAGGTACCAAATGCTAGAGAAGAGAGTGAGAGGTAGGTCTTGCATGCAAACCTTACCCCTCACAGCCTTGACTATGATAGGGAGATCATGTTAAATGCGGTCGTGGATGGATGGATCCTTAGTAATATCCTCATTGACATAGGCGTAGAGGTCAATGTTCTCACCTTGGATGCTTGGCATCAGATGGGAAGGCCTACATTAAATCCATATTCAAATGTGTTGTATATGGAAAACAAAGTGAAGGCAATGCCCATTGGTGTCTTAAAGGATGTAACTATCACAATTCAAGGAGCTAAGTTTACTGGGGACTTCAAAGTCTTAGCGCTTGTCAAGGCAGACAATTTCCCAGCACTACTTAGGTGCCCATGGTTCTATAAGAACAATTCAGATCTTCAATTCAACAAGGGATACATAAGATTTGAAAATGAGGAGGAACGGGTCATCATACCCCTGGCTGATGGGAAGTCAACACCCTATACTAAACCTTTGGGAGAAGAGGTCCTGGATAGAATATATGTATGCTCAATCAAGGATTCCAAAGATAATCCATCCTACAGATGGATTTATCCAGATTTAGGATGCTCAGTCAGTATGTGACACCACTAGTCTAACATGTGATAATTGGGAAAATCATACCTATGAGTTAATTGGAAGGCATTTGAGAGGATCAGTGACAAAGGCACGTACGGTCTGGTGCCTAGGGGAAAAGGAGCTACCTATGTACTCAAGAGGAGTTGTCCCTGAGGTATTTTTACAGAAGATGGAATCTCAGTGGAAGGAGGAAAATAAAACAAAGGGGTATGTTAAGTTACGTCCTACTAGGAACTGTTGCGCACTAGTGGGAAACACATCAGGATAATCTCTTAGAATGGCACAAAGTGAGAATTGGCTTCTCTATTTGTTTCTCTAGAAGAAAAGCACCCACCAGCATCAAAGACTACCAAGGTAAGGAACATTCCTCTTTCCACATCCAAGCCTGTAAGAGAGCCTAGAGGTAAGGTGCGAAAGCTTTTCCACCGTCCTTCTAGGTACACAAACTATATTCTACACTGCAGGGTTGCGCACACGCATGGTACATCCACTCTAAGACATGCCACTAAATAGGGAATTGGCAATAACTAGCAGTTGATCTTGTCCAAGAATTTGAGTATCGAAGCACCAAACCATCGGTGGATAAGGCATTATAGGAGGTCAAGTGCCTTACGATGGGGGATAGTGCAAAGCTAAAAGATAGGCTTGTAGAATTGTTGAGAGAGCCATGCTTGGAGGGACAATTTTGTCAAAATGAGTCTGATGAGGTGTAGTTTGAGTGCACATGTACAGAGAAAGAAAAATTCAAGATGATCTATGTCATAGACGATGAAGAGATGTAAAATTTGGAGGTTAACCATTCTCTAGGCTCACATAAAGTGATGGATAGTGATAATGAAATAACATGCACCTATCATGAGCCTTTAAAGGCAAATAAGGTTAATATTGGGTTGGAGGAGGAACCCAAGGAAATTATCATTAGTGATTACTAGTTGGAGAAGGAAGTCTCTAAGATCATTAATCTTTTACGTGAGTTTCAAGATTTATTCCCGCGCAGGTATCGTGAACTCAAAGGCATTCACCATTCCTTAGGTGAAATGAGAATTAAGTTAAAGGAAGGTGCATACCCAGTCTATAAGAGAGATTACCAAATGAATTCTAACATACGCGTGAAGGTCAAGGAGGAAATAGATAAGAGGATAGCATCAGGTTTCATAGAGGATGTGGAGGATTCATAGTGGATAAGTCCAATGATGATTAGTATCAAAAAAGATGGAAGGATAAGGGTATATGTTATTATAGGGATCTGAATGTAGTGTGGGTCATTTATCCCTTCCCAACCCTGTTCACTAAAGAAATCTTAGAAGGAATGGTAGGGCACAAAATCTACTCTTTCACAGATGGGTTCTTAGGCTATCACCAGGTGAGGATTGCAAAGGAATACTAGAGAAATACAACATTTTCCACTGATTGGGGAATTTTTTCCTATACAGTCATGCCTTTTGGCTTAAAGAATGTGCTTGTTATGTTCTCACGCATTGTAGTGCAGGCCTTCTAGGAATTCATCCACAAGTTTCTCTAGGTGTACCTTGATGATTAGACCGTGTATGGACTGGTCAAGGACCATTATGACAATATGATATTGATGTTTGAAAGGTGTCGACAGTTGAGGATATCCATCAACATCAATAAGTGTGTATTTTCTACCCTATTTCGGATCTTGTTGGGACACATCATATGTAAAGAAGGCTTGTTGGTGGATCCTGCCAAAATTGTATTTATTGTGGGATTGGGGGACCCAACTAGTCAAAGTGTAGTGCATGGGTTTCTTGGACACACATGATACTATCAAAATTTCATCAAGGGGTATGCCAAGATCTCCGCACCTTTAGAAGAGTTTCTCAGACATAAAAGTGCCTTCCATTGGGGAGAGGTGCAATAGAAGGCATTCAACACATTGAAGGATAGGATTTTCGCTGTGCCTATATTACGTTTACCCTCTTGGGATATGCCCTTCCATTTTCATGTAGATGCCTCTAAAATGGCCATTGGGGAAGTTCTTGCATATCCTAGTGAGGGAATTGTTGATCACCCCCTATGCTTTGCAAGCAGGAAGTTGACACTAGCAGAGCATAATTACACTATAATTGAGCACAAGGCATTGTCTATGATCTACGCGCTTCATAAGTTTAGGAAGTATCTTCTGGAAACTCCCTTTATCTTCTACACTGCACACATGGCATTAAAATATTTGGTGAACAAGCCCGTTGTACAAGGGCACATATGTCGGTGGGTACTATTATTCAAAGAGTTTAAGTTCACTGTAGTTTTCAAACTAGGAAAGAGTACTTCCAGACCTGACCATTTTTCTAGGATTGATTCGAGGGAGAATGCGTAAAGAATTGAAGATACCATGCTAGATGTGCAGCTGTTTAGGTTTTGTTGCACGCCCTCATACTTGGAGGATATTGTTGTGTTCCTTAAAATGGGTATAACACCAGAAGGGATGAAGATATTAGAGAAAAAGAAACTAGTCATATGTGTTACTCCCTACATTTTGATCAGTGGGGAATTATACAAACTAGGGTGTGATGAAATTTTACATAGGTGTGTACTAGAGCATGAGCACTTCACCATCATAGAGGAAGAACACAGACGAAGTGTAGGTGGACATTATGCAAGCGACGTCACTTTATGTAAAATATTAATGGCAGGATTATGGTGGGAAATTTTATATAAGGATTGCAAGGATTATTGTAAAGTGTGTGACCATTATCAGCACATTGGAAAGCTAGGATGGAGAGATGAAATTCCTTTTCACCCTATCCCTAGCACTGAAACTTTTGAGAAATGGGAAATAGACTTTGTAGGCCCTATTGCTCCAGCAGCGTGTAGGACTGGATCATACTATGTAATTACTTGCACACACTATTTGACAAGGTGGGCAAAGGAAACCCCAATAAAATATTGTACAACAACTACAAAAACAAGATTTATTTGGGAGAACATTATCATATCACAAGGTATGGATGCCCTTTACGTTTAACCAATGATAGGGGTACACATTTCTTGAATGAGAACGTGAGGATCCTGATAGTAGAGTTCATGGTGGCTTATCACAAAACTACACCTTATCACCGACAAGCAAATGGAACCATGGAAGCATTTAAAAAAATACTGAGTCATACCCTGACAAAGATTTGTGATGTCAGAAGACAAGATTGGGATGACAAGGTATCAGTCGTATTATGGGATTATAGGAAAACTTATAAAAGGCTAAATAAAGCCACACTGTTTTAATTGGTGTTTGGCATGGAGGTTGTCTTGTCGGTTGAGTTCATTTTACCTTCTCTATGAATAACACGCATAGGAGGGTTGGATGATGAGAAAGCGCTAGAAGAAAGGTGAATTTTGACCAAAGGGATTCAAACAAAAAAAAAATCAAAGAAAAAAGTATGGCATGATCACCACATTAGGAACAAGAAGTTTGAGGTTGGGCAGATGGTCTTACTATATGATTCTAATTTTCTACGCCATCATGGGAAGTTAAAAGTGCATTGGTTGGGTCCCTACATCATCTCGTACATCCTTGATTCAAGTGCATGTCAGTTATAAGCACTGGATGGGACGAGATTTCTAGGACACTTCAATGGGAGTAGGCTGAAGCCCTACTATAAATAAGTCTTCTTGGTGTTTGTAAATAAGGCAGTATTGCCAATTAGGTTAGGATTTTATTTAATGTATTTTCCTTTGTTGTTTTTCCATTTCTTGTTGTTGTTTTGTGTTGCACCTTGGGTGCCGGTAATCTCATTACTTTTTGAAGTTTGTAACTGTGCAGAGGACCGCACATCATTTTAGTATGGGGTGGAGTAAAGTGGAAGAAATTGAAGTGTGAAGCACCAAGAAGGATTGCATTAGAAATCCCAGTTGAATGGCCCTGTGAAGAAAGTACATGAAAGGAAAGCTGAAAAAGGATGGTTGGTGTCAAGATAAGGCTACATTGGGGATCCACGTACAAGAGAAGAAGAAGCGACAAAGCAACATGAGGTAGGAAAGAACAAAAATCATGAAAGAAGAAGTGCCTTCGGCACTGGTTACTCACGTGCAAGATTCTCCTGTAAAGATGGATTGGTTGCGTGCTAGAAGGTTGGCGAGTTGTCCGCACAAGTTTAGGCACGTGAGTTAAAGTGCTAAAGTCAAGTTTGTTTGAAAAATTCACATTAAGTGTTAAAGTAGAATTTAATGTTACAAAGAGGGAAAAACTATAAATAAAGGGTCAATACATTTCATTATTTACTTTGCGTATATAAATAAAGAAGTGATTTTGCATCATTACAAACTATGGATTCAAGAACTTATCCATCTAAAGAAAAATTTGAAGAGTTTGAGCATGAATAACTAGTTTAGATTTGCAAACCAAAAGGAAGGGATTTCACCTGCATAAGAGAAGTTGTGAGAAGGTGCCATCTTGTGAAAGAATTATTCGAGTTAGGGTTTGAAAAACTAGGGCACATGTTTAAGAAGTTCTCTTCACAGGTTTGAGATCTAAGGTTGGAAGAAATTGAAGAGAAGAGTAACAAGAAGAGATTGAAGTGATATGAGGACCTATAAAATGGCACCCAAGAAACCAACCGTGTCACCCAAGAAGCCAAAGGGAAAGAGCAAAGAGCTAACAACAACCACCACAATCATGAATGAGGAGTGGTACATAGAAATGCAGTACTTGGATGGAAATTTACTTGGGAAGGAGTGGGAATCCCATTTGAGAAAGATAGCAATGAGTGATTATAACCATCACACACATAACAGAGAAGGAAATGGTACTAGATTTATTGCGCCCAGTGAAAAAAAGGACACTAGAGGGTTTTTCCAACTATAGTGATGAGGTAAAAGTGAGTTTGGAGAAGGTAGGGTTATTGAAACTCTATGATTTTCCCTACTTTGGAAAGCCTAAGCGCCTCTATCTGTGGCTGATGTTTTTCATGCATAAGGAACACTTTTACTTTATGGGGCGTAACATGCACATAACCCCTCAGTTGATTTCAAAGTTTACAAGCCTCATATGCAAGGAAGAAATCATAGATGATGACTTGAGAGAAAAAGACACCATCAAAGCAATTGTCACTGCATATGATTACAAGAAGGGGTCAAGGTATTTTGATATTTCAGAAATCCTAGATCCCATCATGAGAATCGCCATGCACTTGGTCAAGAAAGGTGGACGTAAGTGAATAAGGCCTGGTTAAATGTATGGAGAAAAATTTCAGAGGGAATAATCTACAATTCATCAGACTTCATTGCAGATGAGATAATAAAAAATGTATAGGAAGGAGACAAGATACTCTTTGAAAATATCCTCCTGACAATTGTATTTTTAGAGATAAGAGTTCTTGACATGGAAGACAAGTTTGTTTGGGGGTATCCGGTTGAAGATCCCTCGCGTACGAAAAGATTTGCAAAGTATACATTGAGAAAATGATAGTCTCCTACAAGGCGCACCTGGAAAAGTGATATAAGTGCTTAAGGGATGAGTTTAGGGTAGAGTGGAGAATCCCAGAGCAAATACCAGTGTTTACAAAAGGAGAAGCTAAGTTTTCTATGTACCAGCAATTCTATATAGGCAAATTCAAGATTTTAGATGAAACCATGAGCCCATGGTGTAAACTTCCATTCTCCTTCACCACTAAGTACTTCCAAGTGGGAATTAACAGTTTCAAAGAAGGAAAGAGACTAAGGTTTGAACTTAGTGAAGTTGATCAAGACCATAGGGAGATGCGCAGGATGCTAGTCTACCACAAGAAGCACGCATACATGGAAAAGTACGTAGTGCATGAATTATGAATGATCAAACCCCTGACTCTACCAATTACAGGAAATTCTGTGGCACATGTATATATCCACATTAGGCTAAGGTTCAAGAAAGGCACATACCTGGAGAATGATGTCTCCATACATAGAGATCCCACGCTAAAGAAAAGGGAGAGAGAAGAAGAAAAGGCACCAATTTTGCAGACTTCCCAGCCAGTAAGTGAGTCGGTGGAAAGTGCCAAACCTAGCACCTATACGCATAGGAATAATCTCCCAATAAAGGAGAAGACCCTAGAAGAAGAGGCGCTAGAGAAACCTCTCACCAAGGAGAAGTCGCCAGAGGAAGCAAAGAAGGTTGGATCCCCCATAGAAGAGTTACCTCTCAGAAAAAATTAGAGGATAGAAGAGGAGACCGAATTGGAAGAAAATGAGAGCTTGGAGAAATACATAGGTGAAAAGGATGATGACAATGAAGAAGATGATCCTAAAGAAGATCAAGAACCACTTGTCTTTAGCGTGCATGATTCAGAAGAAGAGGGCGGAGAAGAAGAACATGGGTTCCTTTTCATGTGGCGTAAGGGTAACTAGGAGAAGGAACCCAAAACATGGGAAGAAGTGAGGAGGTTGGCGCACAGGGGTAGAAAACTCCAAGCCTTAAGTAGAAGAAAGTAAATGAGGTGGCAGAAAGAGAAGCAATGAAAATAATCATGGCCTTGGTAGAATAAGAATTGGAGCGCATCACTAAAATAGTGATGGAAGAGGGTAAGGAGGAAAGAATTGAGAAAGAACAAGTCAATGTGGGAGATTCTCTAGTCTAATGGTGAGTTTCCCCAAATCCACACGCTCAGGAAGGAAGATCCTTAATACAGAACGAGAACAGGTCATGGGCTATGTTGATTACCAAAGGAAGGTGATACACGTGTGCTTCTAGAGCACTATAACCACTGAAGAACATCTAGATATGGAATCATTTGATAAGGAGGGTGCATACCCAAGGACAAGGAAGATGCTCTCTTATGCGTTTGAGTCCCATATTGACAATCCCAAGTTTGAAGTATACCAAAGGACAATCATGCCAGTACCGGACTCTAAGGGAGCCAACCCCTTGGTAAATTCCCAACAACTCTTAGATGAGCAGTTATGTAATGCGCTAAAAAAGGTCACAATCGAGGCTGAGACTAGGCTCTTTGGAAGAAATGAGAGAGTAATATTTTTAGAGGGAAAGCTAGAAAAGAAGGAAGAGGAGCTAGCTAAGAAGACTAAGGGCTTGAAAGAAGAAGAGTTGATCAGCGCACAGCTAAAGTATGAACTAAGGGATTAGAAGGTGAATGTGCATGAAATATACAAAAATATGGATTATATCACAAGTGCCATTATGTTTAAGTATCCATACCTAACGCCGCCCACGCAGAAGTATGAATCTACTCTTGAATGCTTAGAAGATCTGACACGCATCCTCACCATGGAGAGAAAACTGTTGGGCCTGGAGTCCATGGAAGAAGTGGCATCACGCTTGGATAGGGAGAACAAATTAAAAGTTGTAGCAATCATTGTTGAGTATAGAGTGGAAAGAATATTGGTCGCCACTCACGAAATAGAGATGAAGGAGATTAAAGAGAAGAATAAGGGAAATAGGGCAGAAAGGGACAAAATCCTTGCCAAGGTTGAAAATAAATCCGAGGCCATTAAAACATTAAGGGGTTGAATCAAAAACTAGTTGAAGGAATTGTACCCACAGATTACTAGAAGGATGGATGCACTTGAAGACATGAGTAAGGAGTTGGAGAAAAAAATCGACACTATGAACGCTCAAGGAGATGGATTGAATTTTATGTAGGTAAGCACCCTAATCGGTGACCTATTCCAAGGAGCACACAATGAAGTCGATGCCTCAAGCAAGTTAGAGGTCGTCTTGCAAAAGTATTTTCCTAGCTTGTTGCAATAATACCACCACTTCCCCATTATTTCTTCTTTCATAAATTCTTCATCCCCTTATTATTTTTTCAAGATGAAAGTATACTGTAATTCTTTATTCATTGGAGAAGTGTTCTCGCAGATGGAGAATAGGTGCAGTGTGGGGTGATGTTGGGATCCCAAAATGTTGGCTAAGTATAAAAAGGCATGTAGGCATACAAAGCCTAGTTGAAGAAGGATGTGCAAGGATAGGGCATGCAAGATAGGGTTTAAGAAAACCCGTGGTGCACGCGAATAGAGCTAAGGTTTCAGTACTCAGCCATATTGGGAATTTTAGAAAGGACAAGAGAAAAGTGTGACCCGAAAGTGAATGAGGAGTTGATAAGGTGTCATCCTAGAAATTTGGTGCCCATGTAAGGAATATGATTAGCGGAGGAGGATTCCAAAAGACCATCATTACAAGGAGTGGAGAGCTCGGATCTGAAGGAGCATGCTTCTATGGAGGACCACTTGGACACTTGACAACGGATCTGTAGCCCCTAAAATCAAGTTGGTGGTTGAAGAAACCTATATATACAGAGACCTGCATAGTAGAAAGGGATACGAAAGGAGAATATAAAGAGCGGAGCTCTATAGAAATACTGTGAGAACTCTGTGGGATTGGGTAGAGGCTATATAAGGGAGTAATGTATCAAGGGGCTGGGTTATAAATTTTTCTTTGTAGGGATGAAGGTTATGATCCCTGCTATGATGTATGACTTTGGTCTAATCAAGATGTGGTATTCTAATGGATCCATTGAATGTAATGAGGTTACAAACATGAATGAGTATAAACATAATTGATTTGGTTCATATCTATATATTTTCATTTCTGTTCATGGATGTTATGGAATAGATGTAAATCCTTATGTCTTTTCCTTTATGTTGTATTTCTATATGTTATCTATAAGTACCCTCTATTTGGAATGAATACATTTGTCTAGAGGCCATTCTGATCCCTATGATGATTTTATGTCTCATTTCCACCTTTATTCATTAAGTTCTTGACATAGATGATGGTTTCCCACTTAACTCACATAAAAGATAGACTCGGTGTCCGCTCGTGCATCGGATGAGCGCCTAACGCCTGCCGGGTGAAAGGCTGATGCGCATGGGATTTCTTTCCTTTATGATGGGTGTAAAAATGACTATAGTGGATCTTCTTTCCCTATCTTGATTTATATTTCATTTCTTGCCTTCTATTATTTTTTGTTGGTATATTGTGTATATTGTGTTCCTTTACAGGGTTTAAATTTGTTGTGCTCTACGAAATTGGAGGTTTGCATGGATTTTGGGACCATGGAAATTTTTCTTCCCTCTTATTCCCCATTTTCTCCCCACTTTCACTCACCAGGAATATCTCTAGTCTTATTTTTGTGTTATCGCCTCCCTTATTTTAGGATTTACATTTTATGTATTTCTCTCTCTGGTCCCTTAGAATTGACATTTTAGTAGGATAGCACTAGAATAGGTCAGGAACCAACCTTATCTGGAGGTTTTTCTGAATCAAAAGAGTCCCACACCTTGATACAATCCCATGTTAGTGAAAAGTAGGGTCTTGTAATGTGAAAATCCTAGGGTGATACTTGTTTGACATAACAGTATTAACATGTCTGGTGGGATAGAAGTCAATATTTTCATTTTTATCAAGATTGGGTGTGTGTCTTGGTGAATTTTCCATAATTTTGAGGCTTTTTAGCAACACATATTGTGACTCCATCATTCCGATCTAGTGGTTTTAGTAGACTAAGTTTATCAGGTTCATGAGAAGAGTGTAAACCCATTCTAGAGCAAGAGAAGAAGGTATCTTTGAATACTTGCAGTTATCTCCAAGTAGATTAAGGAGAGGAGGAAGAGTAAAAAGTTCTCCATCTACACTAAATAGAACATTATCCCCACCTCTACTTGGTAAGCCCTTTCTTCAATCGACTAGGGTTCTCATGACACTCATGATGGCTCATCAACAACCACCAAATCAGCCACCTCTAAACCCCTATGAAAAATTCACGGGAAGTAGTCCACTTTCCCTTAATGCATAGAACTTGGTCCCGATAGAAACATTAAAAAATATCCCATACTTCATTGGAGAAAATCACAAAACTTCCATCGACTGCATTCAAGACATTACAAATTTCTGTGCCATACATGAGATTGTTGAGATAGATGTTGTGGTGAAGTTGTTGGTTTCCTATTTTAAAGGAAAAGTGTTGCAGTTGTTCAAAGGCTTGGGAGCAGGATCAATTCATAATTAGGATCAATTGTGCACAACTTTCTTTGGAAATGTTTGGGAAAGGGCTAATAATGTATCCCTTTTAGAAAAGATGACTACAATTAAAAGGGCACCAACTGAACAAATGAAAAACTTCAATTTGAGAGTCCAAAGAACGTGGGAGAGGATTCAAATTTTGGTCAGAACAATAACTAAAGGTACATTTCTCTATTTTATTATATCTCTAAATTCTAATATATTTGTTATGATACAATTTATGGGATGAATAGCGCTACCAAACATCTATGTCATAGCCATTAGACATGAGAATTTGGCGATTCAAGATGGTAGAATTGAACCTAGGCCACCTATGCCTCTCTATCTAGATATGGGGAATCCTAATTCGAATCAAAAACATAAAATAGCCCCCATCCATACTCCAATAAATCAGAGTTCAAATGAATCTTCCACTTCTTCTTCTATCCCTTCAAATGAACTCCAAGAAGTTATGAAAAAATTGCAAAGCTTAGAAAATGAGTTGGTAACTCTTAAAAGACAACTATCTCAAAATTACAGACCTTATCATCCTCAATTCCAACCCAATAAACCTCCATATCAGCCAAACATGCCACCAAATCAAGTTTCTAATCATAAGACAACCCCAAGTTGTTAATCCTTTCCAAGCATATAACATCTAGGGCCTTGGTTCCAACTCATAATAACATAGCACAAGAATATGAATGGTGTTTCCCATGCAGCTAACCACAAAATCATGAAACATGCTTCAATGGTGCTTTAAATAAAACATTAATGGAGACTATGGTCGGTGTTTCTCAAGAATCAAACCAAGAATAAATTCAACAGTAGGTAGCTAATTAGGAAGCACCTCTAAATGAGACAACACTTGTGAATTGACAATCAGAGGATTTATGTGGAATAAATCAATATGCTTTTCAAAGTGTGGCAGCCAATAGGAGGTCTAATAAGAGGAATATTTAGGAAGGGAATTCATCTAATCCAAGTACTTATCATCCTTCTATCACTCTTCGGGGTATTAGTAATCCAAGTGTAGCCCCAAACATTCAAAATCAGCCCAAACTACCTTCTAAGCCAACTTAGGTACCGGTTGTAGTAGCCCATGTACAACAGAAATTCATGCCGAGTAAGGGGAAATAGAAGGAAAATCCATCTCCTTTTAACATTATTGATCAAATGAAGAATACCAATGTAAGCATTTCTATGTGGGAATCATTGAAAATTCCAGGACAAAGGGATTTGTTATAAGCAGCCATGTGAAATTAATCAACATCAAATGAGTTATCCAATAATTAAGAGAAGGTGCTCACTAATACAACTCGAAAAAGAATTTCATGGAGTTCAGAAAGGAAAAAACATGAATCCTCCTCAATTATATATATATATATATATATATATATATATATATATATATATATTATTGGGAACAACCTTGTACAAAATTGCATGATTGACTCAAGGGATAATAGTTTGGTAATGCCAAAACAAATTGCAAATCAGTTGAGCTTGAAATACGAATTTGTTTCCAAAGGAGTGGTATAGTTAGATAGGATAGAAGTGGGAACTATTGGGATCATAAAAGGTTTAAACCTCACATTTCATGCATGTCCTAATGTCACAATTTAGTAGGATATATTAGTGATTGACATACCACCACTCTTTTCATTATGCTTGTCAATATACTTCACCACCAAAATTGGAGGCTACTTATCATCTGATTAGTCACATATGCTCTTCAGAACAAGGTATGGAGCTAAGGCTACAATCTAGTATGTACCTATTAAAATTTCCATATTGAGCCTTATGTACCAATCCCAATCAATGCAAACTACTCAACCTTTTATCAATAGGATTTCCCAAACCCTCAGGAAGTAGATAGTAAAGTTGGGGGCATCTCAGATTTGAATCTTGATGAGTGGGCTCACAAAAAGCATGGATATGATCCTTACAAGGAAATAGAGAAGGCTGAGTTGGGATTTTATTATTTGCACAAGGAAAACACACTTCTCCTTAGCCTCACCAAACTGAATGACAAGGGTGATAATGAAGTATGATAGCTATTCTTTGATGGATCAAGGAGTAGATAAGGCATTTTAGGAGGAGCAATGATTTTGTCACCACAAGGTATGAAGTACTACTGATTTTTCCATTTTTCATTTTACTTATTTAAACAATACAGCTAAGTATGAAGTTTTGATACATGGGTTAGATTAGGCAAGAAATAGGGGTATACAAAAAATTCAAGTGTTTGGGGATAGTGAGTTAATTGTCAACTAGGTTAGGGGAAAACATGCTACTAAGAATGATCTTCTCAAAGCCTACAAGCATTGGGTATGGGATCAAATTGACTATTTTGAAGCGTTCAATATTCAATCCATACCGAGGAATAAGAATGAGGTGGCAAGATCCAAGCCCATTAGAAAAAAGAAAAGACTGATAAACTCTCACATTGAGCCTCTCATACATAAGGAACTGAACAAAATCATAGATCCAAACATCATCTTCCTGATCAATCACTCTTCATGGGTAGAAAATACGGTGTCGGTTAGGAAGAAAAATGGGGAAATCATGTTCGGTGTGGATTTTTGAGACTTAAATAGGGCCTCTCTCAAAGACCACTATCCCCTTCCTTCCATGCAGAAAATCTTGCAAGTAGTAGCTGGATAATGAAGGTTTTCAATTTTATATGAATACTTGGGCTACAATAAAATCATGGTGAAAGAGGAAGACCAATTCAAGACAACCTTCACTACAAAGTGGGGAACATATGCTTATAGGAAGATGCCATTTAGACTGTCAAATTCTGAAGCCACTTTCCAAAGGGAAATGGATATGGCATTCAGAGGACTGATCAATAAGATTGTACTTTTGTATCAAGATGGCATTACTATATTCTCTAAGAAAGTATCAAGTCACATCTTTCACCTCAGACAAGTATTCCAAAGATGCGGGAGATTCAGAGTGTCTTTGAATCCAAAAAAGTACATATTCTTAGCTCATAAAGGTAAACTCTTAAGACAAATTGTGTCTAACAAGGGGTTGGAAATTGATCTAGAATGAGTTCAAGCTATTTGAGCATTGTCATTGCCAAGTCATAAAAAGGATCGCCAAAGTTTTTTGGAGAATATTATTTTTTTTAGGAGGTTTGTTCCAAAATTTTCCCATGTTGTAGAGCCACTCACACTGATGTTGAAAAAGAACATGGTTTTCAAATGGACTGCTAAGGGAAAAGAAATATTTGAATCCATAAAGTAGGCCACTACATAGGCTCCAACCCTCATAAATCTAGATTTCTTGAAGGACTTCATCTTATACACTTTTGGAGGCACAGACGCAATATCTACCATACTATTAAAACCAAATCAAGAAGGACTAGAACAACCTATTATATTCTTCAGTCAAGGTCTTCAGGATTATCAAGTGAGATATTCATTCATTGAGAAGCATGCCCTTGATGTGATTATAAGTTTAAAGAAATTCAAGCATCTAGTGTCAAATAACATAATTCATCTATTAGTTTCACATGCTCATGTAAAATATTTTCTTTTGAACAAGGACCTTGATGAAAAGAGAGTTAGTTAGATAACAAAGGTCATGAAGTATGATATTGATATAAATGTGACCAAATTAGTTAGGGGGAAATGGTTGTGTGAGTAGAAAGCTTCTAACCAACATGCTAAATCAAGAGAGGAGGCAAAAGCTATTATGGTGTTGTAAGATAATCAAGAGCATATTTTAGATGGTATACCCATTCCTTGTTGGACTCGAGATATTATATATTTTATTCAAATGGGCCAAAGTCCTTAGGGATTGAGTAAGTCCAAAAGGAGGTATTTCAGACTTCATTACATGCCATACATTCTTGTAGATAATATTTCATTCAAAATGGATGTGAATGGTGTCCTCCAAAGGTGCATCAAGATAGATCGGATAGAGAGGGTATTACAAGAGTTTCGTGATGGAGAGGAAGGTGGTCATTTTTCCCTAAGAGAAATAACTATTAAAACCATGAGAGCTGGTTATTAGTGGCCTAATATTTTAAATTATTGTTACTCATGGATCAAGAAATGCAGAAAGTGTGCCTTCTTCATAGGTAAAGAGAAGCTAATAGCCCTCCCACTCCATTATATCTCAGTTAAACAACCTTTTATGAAATGGGGGATATATTTTATTGGGATGATTAATCCAAGTTCTAGCTGAGGTCACAAATGGATTATTACAACCAAAAACTACTTCACTAAGTGGATAGAAGCAATTTCACTAAAGGAAGCAAATGAATCTAGCATTCTCGATTTCTATGAAGGTATTAATACAAGGTTTGGTTTTCCTTCCACTATAACATCATATAATGTCTTATCTTTTATTGAAGATAAGATATCTAATTAGGCTCTTATAAATGGAATATACTTGAGCACTTCTTCTAACTACTACCCCTAGGGTAACAAGAAAGTAGAGTCCATGAAAAAGAACTTACTGAGAATCATAAGAAGAAACCTAGATGAAAATTGAAGGACTTGGCATACCAAATTGAAATCATCCTTGTGGGCTGATAGAATCACTCCCAAGAAATCAACTGGTTATTCCCCTATCAAGTTAGATTTGTCTAAGTTTACAGCTATGAAATTCAGGTATGCAGAGCCCATGGTGCTGGAAGAGCTAAGAAACCAGGCCATAAAAATACTAGAGAAGGACCAAGCTCAAATCAAGATGAGATTTGATAAAAAGGATAAAAACAGAACTTTTCAAGATGGAGACATGGTTCTAAAATGGGATACAGACAGAGAAAAACCTGGATGTCACTCCAATTTCGATGCAATATGGATTGGCCCTTACCTAATTTTAGGATGCAAAGGAAACAATTCTTTCCAATCGAAATAGTTAGACGAAGAAGAATTGTAGATTCCATTTAATGGCATCTATCTGAAGCATTACTACTGATGAGAGTATCTTTCTTGTAAATATTAGTTTAGAGTTTGTAATTCCTCTAAGTGCTTTTAGCACATCATTCTATTGTAGCTAGGTTTGCTTTCAAATAAGTGCTTGTGCACTCTCTGCATGTTACATTTGGGATGTGTATGATTTTTTTATTTGTACATGGTTGTGCTTTGTTGTTGATTCACTTTCTAGTTTCAGGAAAGATCCGATGATGAAATAATATCTTAGCATTGTTCCATAGAAACAAGAGATTTTGGACATCAGACTAGTTTCAGCAATTAGAATGACTCCATGCCCAATGGATGCAAAATCACTGGTCTTTCAGATATAGCAGGTAGATCACCCCATAAGTCACCAATTGCTATCCATTTTTTCATCCTCCTTGCAAAATGAATCAATCTACAGGTCTGGGAAATGATAGTTAATGGGATCAGTTTACAGGGTATCTCACGGTGAGCTTTCTCACCATGGAGAAGTTTTGGAGTAGTATTTGCATTAATGATCAAACTCAGACCATGCATCAGTTGGATTATCACCTTATTGATGGGAATCAAATGCCTTATTATTTTCATGTGACAACACTTCTTCCTTGATTCAAATCAACACCCTTGTTGATGCACGTCAAATGCTTCCTCCTTAGCGTGTATACACACTCTTCTTGACATGCATCAACTGTGTCAACCACTAATCTGCGTTGATACGCCATTAATCAAATGCCTTCATCCATCTTGTCGCTTGTTGTGCATCACTGCCACTTTTTCTTAGCATCCTCCATGACAATTCGTTAATGCCTTCATTGATGCAAATTAATCACTTCCTACTTGTCACAAGACAACACCTTCTTTTTGTCACGTGAAAATTCTTCTTCCTATCATGTTTCAACCACACCTTGTTGATGCACATCAAATGCCATCTTCTTGTTCCATGTGTCAATTGCTTCTTCTTGACACACGTCAACAATGACCTCCTTAACGTGCTTAAACACCCCTATTGATGTGCGACAACCACTTCCTCCTTGACGTGTGTCACCGCTTTCCTCTTACCATGTGACAATGTACTTGTTCATCATGTAACAACTCCCATCATTGCTTCACGTCATTCTACCTGCGCCAATCCTCATTTCCTTGTTGTCATGCATCAACCTCCTTTTTTTTTCATGCATCAACCTCCTTTTGTTGTTACGATTCAACCTCCCCTTGCTATCGTGCAACAAGATTTCTTCCTGTTGTGTGAAAATTCTTTCCCTCGTCATTGGAAACTCTTCCCTTCTTATCATGTGTTAACTAGTGGTTTCCGTTAGGCGATAACAAAGAGTTTCAAATACAGCCAAACATTAATGATATCATACAAGGTAGCTCAACAAATGGATTAAGGAGGTATGGTACCCCTCTTCATCGTACAAGAAAAGTATCATTGAAAGGTTAACCATCATGGCTGCCCATACCTACGTACAGGCATTTAATGAAGGATGTTTGTTGGTAGATCCTTTTCTATCTATATATGTAAATTCCCCTCATTTGAAGAGGAGAGGGATTTCAAAATTGTAAAGGAACTCTACCAAAATTGTTCTAGCACTTTTGTGAGTTATAGGCCTCAAATTTATGCATTTTGTGAAGGATTATTTCCTTTTACCTATACTATAATGGATTTTTCATCATTTTTAAGCAATAAAATTAGTGTTTTGTGGCTCTTCTTGGCCTAGCTTGATTTATATTGTGTTTCTTTCCTTCTATTAGTTTTACAAGTACATTGTGCATATTGTATTCCTTTACATGGTTTAAATTTTTTGTGCTCCACAAAATTGGAGGTTTGAATGTGTTTTGGGATTGTGGCATTTTATTTTCCCTCTTCTTCCCAATTTCCCTCTAGTTTCAGTCACTAGGAATCTCTCTAGTCTTATTTTGGTGTTATTTCCACTCTTAGTTTAGGATTTACATTTATGTATTTCTATCTCTCAGGTCCCTTGGAATTGATAGTTTAGGAGTAGGTTAACATTAGAATAGGTCAAGAACTAGCCTTCTCTAGAGGTTTGTATCAATTGCAAGAGTCCCACACCTTTAGAAAATCCCATGTTAGTCAAAAATAGGGTTTTTTAATTTGTAAATCCTAGGGTGCTAATTTTTCGACATAACATGTTTGTTGTACCTTGTCATGCTTAGCACACAAACAAATGGCACCATGTCCAATCTACAAAAATTACATCAGGGTGCAACTGGTAGGATTCCAGGGCACGCATATGTGTCGGAGTACTAATCTAGATGCCCCTGTTGAGGTTAAACCACTACAATGAGTGTATGACATACAGCTCATTCGAGACGATATAGGTATAAGAGGTTAGTAATGTAAGTACTAAAATAAACCTTTAGGTGAGGTAAAATACGAGTGTTAGCGTTTTCTTCATTGAAGATGCACCTCATGAAGCAATAGTTATAAATAAATTCTTAGTGGTTCCACCAGAGTCAATCTTTGTATACCCTCCCAGATCAATTGTCCATCCTTATAAATCAATTTCCTCTATTATATTAAGTCTAATAAGGTGTTGATCCTTGTATTCTAGATGATACCTTATAAACAATTTAAGTTTGTCTGTAACAATACAAGTAGAGAATTATGATGAACTTTGTGTTACAGTCTAGCATAGAATTGATTTATACATACATGGTTTCTAAAATCTCTTATGTATTTGTTGGAGGAGTTTGTGTGTCTTTAGGAGGTGAAATTTTTAATTACTAATATGCATAGTATTGGTGGCCACAGATCATCTGTAAGGAAGTTGGAACATCAGCTGTGTATAAAGTATTGAATTTTTTTAGGAATCTTAAAGTAGCATTATCCCAATGAATACATGGTGACCTATGCAAAAGGATAAACAATGTATACGCATTGATGAATATACATGTAATGATTTCCTAGGAATACATCACAAACATCAAGTGGTGTTACAGTACAAAATAACCATTATTTAAAAGGATAGATAGAGTATGATTGAAGAGTGATACATATAGCTTTTTTCCTACTACACGAAATCCTCCCAATTTATAATTTGTTATGGGTGAGGCATGGCTAGAATATATATGGCAACTTAGGATGGAAATTTCTTTGAGATGAATGAGGTTCTCTATGTGACTTCACACTAAATGTAGAAGATCAGCATGGATACTCTTGCAGGTCCAGGATCCACGAATTTATAATGGGAACATTTTCTTGTCACTATTCAAAAACTAGGCATTATTAGGGTCACTTGTGTGAAAAATTATTGGACACAAAATTTCACTTATGGTATATGGAAATGATGGTCCATCTTAAGAGCTCAAATCATATCCTCTATTTAACACTATGTAAGTTCAAATGGGATCTTTTAAGCATAATAGGAACTATACATGGCTCCAAAGTGCACCTTTGGTAGGAATATGAGGGCCCAATGTTTTGTTCCTCATGTCCTTCTTGTTCCCGAGGGGACAATTGGGACATAAGGAGGTGCAAATTGCATCTGGGCCAAAAATGGAAAGTGAGTTTTACACTAGATGTCTAAAAATAGCAAGAAAACTTACTTTTTTCACCCTGAAGGCTTAGGATGATGTTTTGGGGTAAAATATTATATTATTTTGACTAAAAATATATTTTAAGATTCATGGAACAATTTTTATAACTTGAATTTCCTAAAATTGAAAAATTAGGCCCATTTTTCCCGTAACCGAGAGGGGAAGTTATATGTTATGGAATGTTTCAAGAAAAATTTGAACCTTAGAACCAAAATTATGTTCCAACCTTGTATATAATTCTCATATATTTCTATTGAATTTTTTTTTTTCCTTCTAACTCTATACGAAGCTCTTGGAATCATCAGGATAAGTCAAGTTTCACTTTTCAAATGCTTTTTCCTTGCACCTAGAAACTCGTTGTTGTGAATATTGTCCCTGAATGAAAAAATATTTCTTAAATATTCCTAAATTGTTTCCAACACTTTAAATACTCCAAAAAACCACCTCTTAATTCTTAATATTTTTTTTGAACTCTCCTTAAGGATGCATACAAGGCTCTAAATGGCAAAAAAATTCCTTTTTAGGCTTATAGTAAGATTAGCCTTTCACTTAAATTTGCTGAATAAACTCATGAATCTCATCACAATTCTTTGCAAACTAATACATTTATACCAAATGCATTAGTAATATATTTAAGTATATATTAATGATGTCATAAGAGGTAGGTTGGCTAGGGGCTCAGGGGTTCAAGAAGATTAGAAGGTTAAATTTTACATTGTGGCTTGATTGTCATGCTTTAAAGTTCAAATTTTTAGGCTAGTTATTTTCCAAGAAAACACATCGAGCATATTCACTTTTCCTTTAGAGATGATTAGATCATTGAAATATAAAACTATGACAATCTCCCCTCCTTGCTTCTTGAGGTAGGGATTTGGATCATATGGATTCCTCTCGAATCCATGTTGAATGAGGTGCTCATCAATCTTTATGTACCATGCCCGAGGAGATTCTTTAAGACCATATAGTGATTTGATGAGTTTACATACCTTTTCTTCTTATCCAAGTATGAAAAAAACCCTATGGTTGGGTCATGTAGACTTCTTCCTATAATTATCCATTGAGAAAGGTCATTTTCACATCCATTTGGTGAACTTTCCATTCATACTATGCAGCTAGAGAAAAGATCATCCTGATTGTTTTGATCTCAATCATGGGAGAATATGTTTCCCTATAGTATATGCCTTATTTATAAGAATATCACTTTTCTACAAGTTTTGTTTTGTACTTGTTAATTGTCACATTCTATTTGTAATTTTATTTTAAAATCCATCTGCATCTAATGGGATTCTTCTCTATCTAAAGATTGAAACTTATTTTTAGGTTTTATTTTTCATCACTGACTGCTGCTCAACATTTATAGCATATTTATAAGCTTTATACTATCTGGATTCCTGAATAGTAAAGGTATCAACAGATTCAAAAACTATACTCATTAAGGAAAATTTTACTTCTTTAGAAGATTTTCTACAACACAATGGTCTAGTAGTGCATGTGTTAAGTGGAGCATCCAATTTTACATCTCGAATCACGTTTTTATACCACTTAGGAATTTATTAAAATGTTCCCATGGGTTGTGGTCCTATCAAATTTAACCATCCTCATTGTCATCATCATTGGCAACATCAAATTATATTTTCACAATAAGAGTGTTTTGTACATTAGGTGAGTTTGTGGAAGGATCCTTAGCCTATTTATTCTCAAACAACTCAACATCCTTGCTGGTGTACACGTTCCTGGTCTTTGTATCCATCAATATGTAACCAAGAGATTCTTCATTGTTGTTAATGAAGATATATTTTTCAGCTTTCATATCTAGATTATTTCACTTCTACTTGGGTATGTGCATGTTATATTTGCATGAAAATAATATAAGGTGTGCAATGGATGGATTCTATTTTGACCATTCTTCATGTGGTGTTACCCCGTCAAGAGAAAATATGGGCACTATGTTCAATAGGTAGAATGTAGTCTTCACTACTTTAGCCTAGAATGTCTTCCCAAGTGTTAAAACTATAATATTAAGTGTATCATAATATTTAGATTATATTTAAATAATATAGAATAACTTATATTATTATTATTTAAATATAATATTTATATTACTTGGTTGGGTAATTTAATTAACTAAAAAATTAAATTGGGGTGTTCCCCATCACTTAAGAAGGTCATAACTCTTTAGGTTATTTAAATATGACCATAGTTAATATTTAGGATATATATCACGTAAATCAGGTGATCCTGGTAAAAACAGGAAATAGAAGTGAGAAGGAAGTTATTGGACTGGTTGTGTAAAATGCTTCTTGAATAGTGGATTAATTCTCTGTGGTTTTTACCCATTTAGGGGTTTTCCACGTTACATGTTTTGTCATTGTGTATTTTATTTTATCTTGTTATTTATTTTTATTATGATGTGCACATTTATATTTCTATATATTAATTTATGTTAACCTAACATTTAATAAAGTTAATTAATGTCTATTCCACCCATTTTCCTGACATGGTATTAGAGTGGGATTAATAATTTAATTTAATCCTAATGTCTTAAGGTTGTAATGGTTGGGAATTTAGTTGGTTAGTTGTTTGAAATTCTATTTAATTCCCCCCCTCCCCTCTCTGTATGGTTGGATTCGATGGTATGAGCACAGGTGGAAATTCATTTGATATTTTAACCGTGCATGAAAAGTATAAATTTAAGAATTACCCAGGCCCTGGAAAGTAAGGTAAGGGTGTATAAATTTTTTTGAAATATTTTATATAGTTTATAAATATCTGCAGGAAATTCAAGTGTACATGGGGAGACAAGAATCGAGAAAATACGCCTTTTAAATTTTTTATTAGTCAAGTAAAAATTCTTGTCCCCTAGTAATATACAAATTTTATTTTCACTATGAATTTAAAACCCTATTTCATGTCCTGGATGGAACCCTGTAATATTTTCCCCCTATAATTTATAATCAATATAAACTATATCTCTATATAGTTTTTTATAAAATCCCATGTATTTTATTTTATATATAAACCTAAACTATATAAAATATAAACCTATGGTTTATATAATCTGAAACCATATATATTACCCAAACTATATGTTATGCCACATATATATATAAATCATATATTAAAAAAATTAAGTTGTATATTGGAGGGCGGCCCTCTTCGAACCCCCCCCTTCTATTTTTGAGGCATAAGGAACCTCTTGCGCAGTCTGGCGTAGCCTACTCCCTATCTTCTACATTTCCTATGGGCTCTACCGACCACCTCCCTCACCATAGAACCCCCCCTCTCCTTTGCATAGTGCTTTATCCCACATTGGGATGACGAGGTAGTTTGTTAGGCTTTATAAGCCTAGGTGTGCGGGATGGTGGTGTGACTACGGTCACACCACCCCATTTTTCTTAGAGCCCTTACGTGCATAACTCGGTGAACAACTCACTTTGTTTCCCTATGAAATGGATCAGTTGCGAGTGCATGATTTGGTTCACTGTGTTGTGTCTATGTGGCTCAGTCACGGTAACATTGTGGCTCAGTTAGTATGTAAGGCATGAATAATTTTGTATATATATATGGCTCATGTGGTTAATATAGTTTGATTTACATTGTAATATGATATATGGTTTAGTAACTTGGTGAATAACCTGTCGAGTTGTTTAGCCAACTTGGCTGAGTTGATAGAAAATCTTAACTAATAAGGAGCAAGAGCTCCAATTTTTTTTTTGTATATAAATCATTTTTTTCTTTTCAAAAAATATATATGAAATTTTTGTTTATTTCTTTCTCAAAAATATAAACAAATTATTAAATTTAATTTTGTGTAAAATAGTAAATAATATCATTTTGTTAGAAAACTAAAAAAAAATCACTAACATTTTATTTGTTGATATCATTCTAATGTATTCATGTATAGCTTATTCAATTAACATGACATCCTTTTTATGCATAAAATAATAGGTGTTCGATTGTAAGGATTAAAATACGATAGGGGGACTTCTATTAAACTCTTATGTAAATCCTTGATTATAAATTATTTCTATTTTAAGCAAAAATGGGGTCTAATCAATTTTCAATTGATAAATCTCATATGTTGAATGTAAAAAACTACAACATTTGGAAGATTCGATTGAAGGTAGAATTCATGGCTAATAAATTATGGGCAGTTATGAATGGAATTGAGAGAGTTCTTACAGGAAGAAAACCAACTGCTGACAATGTCGCTCTATATCAACATAAATTAGAAGAGCAATGTTCATTATTCTGCGAAGCCTGTAGGATGATTTTCTACATCATATCAGAAACCAAGAATGTATGAGTGATGGTTGGGATCAATTAGAATCAATGCACAAAGGTACATGTTTTTCAAAAATTATTAAATTAATTTTAGATCTTATAACAACACCCATGAAGGGATATGAAAAAGTGATAAATTATTTAGCAGAAATCAAAAATATTAAGTCACTATTAGATGGATGTGGTAGTAATTTAATTCAGGATAAATAATTTATTTTATTATTTAGTTGAATTTTCATGGGAAATGTAGAAAAAAAATTCCAAGTTCATATCATATACTCTCCATCACCATATATGTTCTAATCTTCCAAATAACCTTTATTTTTATTTTTCATCACCTCTATTCGAATCCTCCAAATATCCCTCATTTGGATTATTATACAATATCTTCTCAAATCCTCTAGATATCCTTCCTTTAGATTTTTGATTATCCCTTTTTGAAACCTCCAAATATCCCTCATTTGGATTTTTCATCATCCCTTTTTTAAATTGTTAAATTCCTTCATTTATATTTTTCATCTCAAATTCATTTCATCTTACCTTAGTCTTAAAATATTTGGATTCCATCCCCAAATTTTAAGCAATTTACTCACATCAAAGTTAATCCTTGAGTTGTGGATACCCATGTCCTCACTTGAGAAACCTCATTCACAATTTAAGTCTTGACATATTAATATCCACTTTATCATGGTAAAGAATCATCGCAATCCTATTTTACATCTTTTAGTTCAGCATATCAAATTTTAAACTCTAAGCACTTTCCCATCCTACATATACAAATTTAACTTTCACTCTGTTAAATTTTAGGCATCCTCATTTCTACACCTCTTATTTCAACATTCACATTTTTGGTATTTCAATTCTCTCATTTCGCCATTAAGCCTCTTTTATCTTAGCATTTGTTTTATTAAGAGTCAAGTACATCAATCATGTTTCCCATTCTCTCCCATTTTAGCATTCACATTGCTAAGGGTAAAGAAATATTTTTTCAATATCAACCTCCTATATTATAGAATTCACTTTTCTAGAGGTTGAGTAAGATAAACATTTCCATCCCCTCGTCCATCTTAGTATTCACGTTGTTATGGGTCAATAAATAAACTTCCATTTTTATCCTCTTCCATTCTAGCATAAATTTTTCTAGAGGTTGAGTAAATTCAATCAATCAAACCCCTCTTCCACCTTAACATTCACTTTTCTAAGGTTTGAGTTTATTTTTATCTTCATTATTACCCTCTTCCATCTCAACATTCACTGTGCTAATTGTTTCATTTTTCAATCTTATAAACCCCACTTCCATCTTAGTATTCACTTTTCTAAGGGTAAAGTTATCTTGATATTCATTTATGATAACTTCCATCTTAGCATTCAATTTTTTAAGGGTTTAGTAGACAATATTAGATATTCTTTATCTTCCATCTACATTCACTTTGTAAAGGGATGAGTCACTTATCGTCATCACATACACTCTTCCATATTATCATTCACTTTGTTAAGGGTTTAGTAATCTATCATACCTTTCTTCGTTCCTCCCCTCTTTTAAAAATGGTGGGAATAAGTCACTCCAATTATTGTGTTTTCAAAATAGATGATCAAAATAATCTCCATATTAGCTCCAAAGAAGAGGATGAATAAAAATTATAAAATCAAAATAATGAGATTCCCTTTTAAGAACAAGAAAAGTTTGAATACCTTTTATGAAAAAAATAAAGACCAATTTTTTGTTTCATCTCTTCGAAATGGGAAACAAAATTCCTTCAGATTTTGACCATGACATTTTGAAAAACTTACAAGGTTAACCAAAATCACCTAAGGGTACATAACCCAAATCAAATAACCATGAGGATTCTAGAACAAGTACAAAAAATGATGATAACAAACATAAATCTAGTGCTTCAACCCCTACGTCCAATCAAGCCTTGATTGATCAAATCAATGTAATGGAAAAGCAATTGAATCTAATATCTTATAAATTCACTAATAACACAAATGGTATATAATAAAAGAGGAAAAGTGATGACACATCTAAAACCTATGTTGAAACAAACAAAGAGAAAACCAATCTACAAAATGATAATACTTCACCTATTCCATAAACTAATTCATTTTTTTCTCAAGAATGGAAAATGATGAAGGATACCATTTTGGGTATGCAAAAACAATGTAAATAGTTCAATATTGATGGATTGTGTCCTTACCCTTTTTATAAGGACATATTATGCATACCCTTCCCAAGATATTTTGATACGACCAAATTCGTCAAATACAGGGGTAAAATGATCCACGATACCATATTAAAGAATTTTTCATGGCATGCCAATAAGTGGCATATAACGATATCTTTATATCATAGATTTTTCCTCAAAGTTTATGAGGGAAATATTTGGATTGGTTCTTACACCTTTTAAAGGGGTTAATCAGAAAATATTTGGACCTCTTAGAGAAGTTCGTCAAACATTTCCCATTCAACCTAGACTCATAAATAACAATGATGGATTTTTTCAATGTAAAAAAGTGAACCAATTAAAACTTTTCACAATTATTACATTGATGGAGAGGAATTGCAAGTCATTTCACATGTTTTATCCCTAAGAAACAACTATTCAATATCGTTTTACCAACCTTAACAATGAGTTGTCCTTTCACATGCAGATCCATTGTGTCAATATTTTTAATAAAGTTATCAAGAAAGGGACCTAAATTGAATAAACCCCTCATTTCTAAAGGCTTGATCAAGACTCATTCTAAAGATGATGCAAACAATCATAATAATAATAATAACACTCATCATGATAAACCTAAGTACATCAATCACAACCGCAATGTATTTAATGATGGTATCATGGATAATAAAAATGTGCATAGCATACAAAATAATAAACCAAAATATCCTAAGTCAATAAAATCCATCACCATTCCAAGAAAAGAAACTCCTCACCTCATGGTAACAAAAGATGACAATATACAAACTTTAGAGAGACTCTTTCAAACATCTTTTGATAACTAGAAAGTTCCAATATGGTCACTTATCCTATCACGCAACCCCTTTCTGAAGGGGAACATAAACCATCTTACTATCAACCCAATACATATTGCGATTTTCATCACATTGATGGTCATAAAACAAAAATAAAATTTTGCAACTTCACAACTACATCCATGACCTTATTGATAATTGATACATAGTAGGTGAAGAACCAACACCAAATAAAACACCCAATGATAATCTAAGTGTGTTTTCCAATTTGTTCCCTAAACATGGTAAAAATGGAAAATCTCAAGAATAGGGTCAATCTTCAAACAACGTTTATTTCAATTCCATCATATAATTTATCATAGTAACTACTCTGTGAAAATTCCAATGTCAATTTACACCCCTCGGAGAAAGTCTCTCTAGTGCCTTTCATCAATTAGCAAAGGATAATATGATACAATATCCAATCATAAGACCCTTATTTGAATGGGAATCCAAGCCTCAATGGTATAAAGAATTGGAATATTGTGAAAACCATAAAATCAAATGCCACTTGATGGATCATTGTTCAAATATTTTCCATTACATCCAATACTTAATTTCCAATGGATTCATTTCTATTGATATCAACCATGAAGCTATCAAAAACAGAAACACAAACCAACCACCACAAATTCTAATGAAGCATTGAATGTTATCCAGAAGTATTTACATGATAAAAATAAATGAGATAAATATGGAAAGGTTCAAGGATATATAAACAAATTAATCTCTCCTCCAGACTTTCTTTCGTTATTTTAATAAAAAAATGAATATGTTTTAGACAACAACCCACAAACGTCAAGCGCCAACATGATCTTGATTCAAAACTCCTTTCCGACCAATGATATAAATGAAGACTCTAAAGAAGATGGTCCATCATCAAACACTGTTGTGGTTGATTCTATCCTTATGGTGTTATCTCTTATGCATGATATCCCTAGTCTTTTGTAGATTCATAGCAACAACAAGTTTTCAAACTTACAACAATGTAACCTTTTGTGTCAATAATACCTCAAACGATCAATACTGCATTTAATAATGTTTCACAACATTCATCTAATGTAAAGTCTTCTTTTTCTTTATATACCATTATTAAAAATTCAAAAATGATACGTATGTCTCAAGAAATCCACATGTGTGTACTCTACAAGGTGTGTATATCTAGGAATATTCTCACACAACCATTTCAATCTTTAATTGAAAATTTATTGTCAAAAAAATTAATCCAATACCTAAAAGCAGAAATATTGAATATTTTCTCTCTATGGCCTACAAGATTCTTTGGGTGCCCATAAATGAATCAATCCTTTACTCCTCACCTATTTCCACTCATGGGTAAATATTAATTTCAATGTATTCTATGTAATGACAAATTTTCTCTAACATCACATAGGTTTTTCGATCGCATTAAAAAATTATCTAATCACATCTCCATTGACTTGGACCATGTTTTCCCGAGTATCATAAATGAGGACTCCTTAAATATTTTTATTCACTTCATTGACTTGGGCCTTATCCACCCAAGTATCATACAAAAATAATCATCAAATCTTTAGATTCAATCCATTGACTTAGACCTTATCTTCCCAAGTATCATTCTTCAATATTTGTCAAATATTTTCATTGACTTGATTTACTTGGAATTCATGCACCCAAGTCTCATACATTAGGACTCATCAAATCTTATTATTCTCTCTGTTAACTTGGACTTTATCCATCAAAGTCTCGTACAATAGGACTAATAAATTCTTAGGATTCACTTCGCTAACTTGGATCTCTTCTGCCTGAGTCTCATAAATTAGGAATCATCTAATCTTTCAATTCAATCCATTGACTTGGACCTTGTGCACTCAATTATCATATAATAGGAGTCATTGAATCTTATGATTCCCTCTGTTGACTTAGAACTCATCTTCCCAAGTCTCGTACAATATGAATTATTGAATCATTTGATTCACTGCATTGAATTGGACCTCATCTACCCAAGTATCTTACATTAGGGCTCATCAAATATTTTGATTCGCTCCATTATCTTAGATCTCATCTATGCAAGTCTCATAAATCAGGACTCATCAAATTATAAGTTCATCAACAACCTTTCAATTCACTCTATTAGCTTGTACCTTTTCCACCCAATTCTCATAAATCGAGACTCATCAAATCATAGATACATTAAAAATCCTTCTAGCTACTTCATTTACTTGGAACTCATTTTCCCATGTCTCGTAAATTAGGACCATGTAAGTTTTCTAAACATGGAGTTATTCGACATGTACTCTTTGCACTAGGGGAGGCCACTTTCACGGTTAGCTCATTTAACAAGTAATTTTAACTATATCATTCATTGTCATATATTTCAATCATAACATCATTAGGATATATTTGCATTCTTCACCTAAAAGACAGATTAATCTTGTTTCTATGGGGAATTTTGTATCTCATCCAAGTTATGGCTTCTACCATTCCATATATTTTTAACTATGGTTTTGTAGAGAATCTTACTGATGATAAATGCTCATTACACACAAGATATATCTTTAACAGAAACAACTTTTAATAGAAACAACTAACTTCTTTACCCGATCATTTTTTATCACCCATCTCAGTCTACGGTCTTAAATCCTTGTGTCGTACTAGACACATGAGGCTGATATTTGACGAAAAAAAATTCCTTCCCAATAAGAATGATATCAATATATGAGGAAAAATCAATCTAAAATGTAAAAAAGAAAATATATTAATCATTACACCATTCATCCTTCACAGTCTTCGGTGATGAGCCCATACTTCTTACTCGTAGTATGAGACTAGGAAAGGAGGAAGTTATACTTACTCACCTATGTTTTATCTTCAGTATTGATACCTTTCCTTTTACTAGTGGCAAGGGGCAATAGGTAGGGGGTTAATTCAAAAAAAAATTGAACAAAATATGTCTTTTAGAAAATTTGAATCAAAAGTGCTTGAGCACACACATCCCAAAATGTTGTTTATTTTAAGAGAGATAAAAATTCCTTCAAAAAAATATTGTCATTCAGTAGACCATCAACGGATCTAAGTCTATTTAAAACCTATAAAGAGAAATCATCATAGAATCAGTCAAATAATCTCGATTGGAGATGAGTCATAATTTCCCAAATGGATCATTGTTACACATTGTGTCTTGACATGCATCATCTTCAATTTCATATCGTTATTCTCCTAATTATAACATCCTTATTGAATATTGGTGATGAGCCCTCTAATCTTCATAGTTTCTTGTATTTATGAATCAAGTGATACATCCTGTCATTATATCATCTCCATTTTGTCAATGGAATGAAATGATTACAATTGTTTGAACATGAGTTCATATAGTGCACCCTTTTACCAAGTCAAAAATAATAAACATTCAAATATGTTTCAAAAAAAATAAAAAACATTGAAATATTTTCAAAAGACCAAAAATAATATAAAACTGATGAAGAAATAAAAGATTCAGAAAATATTTGACAAAATATCAACAACTAAATAAAACATTTCAATACTTCCATCATTTAACTACAATCCTACTGAGTGTTCTAGATCATATTTCAATAATTACTTTACTTTCCCATGGTGTACATCTATGCTTGAGGAAAAAATATAAATTACCCTTTCAAAATATAACTTTTTTTGGGGCACACTTGGATTTCAATTTAATCCTATATAGATTAAACTTCAATGGGATCTAACAAGAGTGTTTTTGGAGTATATAAGATCACTCTACCCTTCGGCCTGATCCAATCCTCTCATATCTAAGCTATCGCATGGGGGAGTTCATATCTTTTTAATTCTTCAATGTGGAACATGTTAAGGGTGTCATTAGATGTCATTATTGAAAATTATGTTGTAATGTTGTGGTTTTTAAACATTGTGACAATGCTTTTGTTAGCATGTTAGTTTTTTTTGTAATATGTTATTGTAGACCAATTACAGATGAATTATTACCACCTTAGTTCACATATAACTTTGGTGTAGTTAATTCATGTTCATACTGGGTTTGTTTGACATGCTTATTTTTTGTATTTGAATCACTTATAAGTATTGTGTTATTATCTTGGTTTATTAAATAATTCGTGGTATGTTTTCATTTTTCCATGTATTTAAGTTTGTTTACATTTATTTTTATTTATGTTAATTACAGGTACTCCATTCCTCTTCTTTACATCAAAATTTTGTAAAACTTCGCAAAACTTCAAACAAATCATATATTTGTAAAACCCTAAAAGAATGAAAAATACATTAAAATATTTCAAAAACTCAACACAAATTTGATAAAATCAAACTTTTAACTATTACCCTAGTGATCATTCCAATCTTATGACTATCATGCTACAGTATCTTCCGTTTGCATATTCATCTCTCTCTTCTTGGGGAAAGTCAAATCAATTTCTTCCCTTTACGATATGACTTTGCATGGAGGGTAAGTGCACAAAGTTGGGGCGCCAAAAAGGGGTACAAAAACCTAAAAATATAAAAAAATGCATACACGTTTTGGTAAAATGTGCTCACCTTTTAAATTTTTGGTTTGGTAATTATCGAACCTATAACACGTACATGTTTTAAAGAAGCCAAAATTTGTACATGTTTTAGAGAAGGTTCTTTTATTATTTTTTATACTTTTATTATTTCTTATCCTTTAAATTTATTTTTGTAAATATAAGAAATTAGAGTCACTCTACACCTGATGGAAGTGATCCCATAGCTCCAATAGTTATAATCTAGAAGATAGTTTTTCAAAATCTAATCTGGTCAGTACTTACTCATTTTAAAGATTTCAACAAAGAACCTAAAACTTTCAGGGCATATATATTGTAGTCGGTATTTGTTTTAGGAAAGCATATAGTTGTTGTTTTGGTTTTTTGACCTTCTAAATTGGATTTTGTCCCTACCACTGCTTGAATTATTACCTATTTTTAAATTGATCCATAACTCACTTTAGTGGCCATAAATCAACTCTATGATGCTTGTCTACTTCTTGCTAAAAAGAAATCTTAACTTTGTAGATAGAGGATTATTCCCTGAATGGGATTCCTTTTATATTTCCAAAATGAGGTGATTGCAATGTGCCTCCTCCTTAAGGTGTGATAACACTACTAGGCATTGAATGATTTTTTTACGAATCGTACCAAGTGAATTGCATCAAGTGAACTCAGATGATTGCTCATTCTTAGAAACATAGTGCTCCATATAAAGATCATCCCCTCACCTTTCCTAGCTCTAAAAGCATCCTTTCATGGAATCAATTTCATGATTCTCATACATGTTTTTTTTATATGTCTCTTATGGAGAAAAACGATGCCTTAATACTTCACACATGATGGTCCTTGATACCTCAGTGACATGACTATCTCATTTTAGCTTATTCTAAAGGGTGTTTAATTAGCTATAGAATGGCCAAAAAGGCCTTTTTAGGCCTTCAGAGGAAGTAGTCTCTCATCAAAACTAAATGAGTCAATCTATCACCTTAGACACTATTCCCTACACACTGAAACACATTGAATGATCTTATTAGGACTTTCCTTTGTGTGAGAGTTTATGTTATAGGGTTTCGGGCTCAGGGTTTAGGGTTTAGGGCTAAGGGTTTAGGTTTTAAGGCTCATAGTATAGAGTTTAGGGGTTTAAGGTTAATTGTTTAAGAATCATAGTTCATATTTTAGGTTTTAGGGTTTAGGGCTTAGGGTTCATGATTTAGGGTTTATGGTTTATGGTTTAGAGTTTAGGCTTTATGGCTCAGAGTTAAGTGTTGAGGGTTTAGGATTTAGGGTTTAGGGTTTATGTCTCAAGGTTGAGGGTTTAGGGTTTAGGGTATAGGGATTAGGGTTGAGGATTTAGGGTTTATGGATTAAGGTTCAGGGTTTAGGGTTTAGGGATCAGGGTTGAGAGTTTAGGGCTCATGGTTTAGTTTTTATGGTTTAGAGTTGAGGGTTTATATTTGAGAGTTTAAGGTTTAGAGTTTTGGCTTAGGGATTAGGGCTTAGGTCTTAGAGCCTAGGGTTCAGGGATTAGGGTTTAGGGTTTAGGGCTCAAGATTTAGGTTTTAGGGTTTAGGGTTGAGGGTTGAGGTTTCAGGATTTAGGGATTAGAGTTTATGGTTAAGGGCTTAGGTTTTATGGTATAGGGATTAGGGTTTAACACTTAACATTTAGGGTTTAGGGCTCATGGTTTAAGGTTTAGGGTTTAGAGTTTATAGTTTAGGGTTAGGAATTAGGGTTTAAGGTTTAAAGGTCAGGATTTAGGGTTTAGGAAAAATGGTTCAAGGTTTTGGGTTTAAGGATTAGGGTTTAGGGTTTAGGGGTTATGGTTTAGGGCTCAGGGTTTAAGTATCATGCATTAGGATCACCCATTCACTCACCGTAATGTTCTATTTCTTACCCATTCTTATAAGTATTTACAAAGATTATTCAACTAAAACTGGGTCATCTACTTCATAGGCATAATATTCAAGGGAGTCATCATAATTTGATGCCTTTCATCTACTGATATTTTAAAGGAGGAAAACTAAAGATATCCAAGAAAAATTTGGTACAAATAAATGTTACCCAATACAACTATCTTCTTTTTCCCATTGCATGTGAACTATTTCACTTACTCTAATGGTACGTTTCTTATCCATTCTTACTAGTATTGATAGATATTATTCAACTTATAAGGGTTCATTGACTTCGTATGAAAAAAAATTCAAAGAGATTCATCAAAATTTGATGCCTTTCATCTGTTGATATTTCGAAGGAGGGAAATTCCCACCTCTCATAAACAAGGTAGTTGTAAAAGAAGACTTAATGATGGTTCTAGGAACAAGACTAGGAAATATGGTCTTAAGATATTTAAAAAGATGAAATCACTCATGAGACCTACAAGAAATATATTAGGTTTAGGGGTTAAATCTTAGGGTTATGGATTTATTGTTTAGGGTTTACGGCTCAGTGCTTAGGGTTCAAGGTTTAGGGTTTAGGGTCTAGGATTTAGGGTTTAGAGTTTAGGGTTTAGGATTTAGTGTTGAGGGTTCAAGGTTTATTATTTTTGTTTTAGTGTTTAGGGTTTATAATTTATGGTTTTTGTATCTGGGTTGAGGGTTGAGGGTTAAGGGTTTAGGTAGTAGAGTTCATGGTTTAGGTTTTATGGTTTAGGGTTTAGGGTTTAAGGTTTAGGGTTTAGGGTTTAGGGCTCAGGGTTTAGGGTTTAGGATTTAGTTCTTAGGTTTTAGAGTTTAGGGTTTAGGTTTTATGATTTAGTATTTAGGGTTTAGGTTTTAGGGTTTAGGGTTTAGGGTTTAGGTTTTAGGGTTCATGGTTTAGAGTTTGGGACGTTTAGGATTTAACATTTACGGCTAAGGGCTCAGTGTTTAGGGTTTACAGATGAAGGTTTAGGTTTCAGAGTTAAGGGTTTAAGGTTTAGGCGTTAGAGCTCAAGGCTCTGGATTTAGGGTTTAGGTCTTAGGGATTAGGGATTGGGGTTTAAGGTTTAGGGATCATGGATTAGGGTGTAGGGTTTAAGGCTTAAGGTTTAGGGTTTAGGGTTTAGTGTTTAGGGTTCATAGTTTATAGCTTAATTTTTAGGGTTAGAAGTTATTGGTTTAATGTTTAGGGGTTAGAGCTCGGTGCTTTGGTTTTAATGTTTAGGGCGTAGGGCTCAGGGTTTATGGTATAGGGTATAGGGTTTATGGTTTATGGTTAAGGGTTTATGGTGTAGGTTTTAGGGTTTAGGATTTAGTGTTTAGGGTTTACGGGATTTTGTCTACTTTTAAGGCTTGGGCAAGTGCTTTAAAGCATGTGAGCAGGATTAGGTTACTTAGGGATAAATCCAATGTAGTTAGAAGATAGGATTGGGTAAAAAAAGTAAAGGGATTTATAGGTAGGATAAAAGAATCCTAATTAGAAGGTTGATTAGGGCCATGAGGATCTAAATGATTAATTAATTAATTAAATTAATTAATTAATTAATAAGGATTAATGTGGATGGGATATTTATGCATGTGAAATATTTAAATGATTAATTAATTAATATTGCTTAACTAATTAATAAGGATTAGGTATGGGAATTTGATTAGATAAGGGCGATGATTAAATAAATGATTAAATATGCACATGTGAGTGCATTCAAAGGTATAGATACCGAAATTTAGGTGTCTACATTTTTCCCCTTCTTGTTGAGTGACTTGGGCACTAACAAGCCTATAACACAAAAATAAAAAGGATTGGATGAGGATAAAGGATTGATGATGAGATCCCCCTCAAATGGGGGATCAATGACACCAAGGGAATTCAATTGATGACATGTTTGATAAAAAGTAGATGAAAAAGAGCGGGTGGGTGATGAAAATATGGGTAAATGCATAACCAATGCAAGATGCCCCAAGCAAAAAGGATCACAATATGGATGGAAAACTATGGTGGTGACTCCAATATCACATCAGTAGGGGACAATTGCAGTCTCAATAGAGACAGAAAATAACGTTCTATGGACCAATGAGTGGGTGAAGATCATTGCAGTAGGGATACAGGTTAGGATGACCAACAGGTCATAGTTCAAGTCATCAAAATATGTGCAACTATATGTGAAAGTTATGTGAAATCCTTTTTACATAAGTAATTGAACAAATAGGTATGAGTCCACAATGGACAGGGATGGAGAATATGGTGTCAAAAGGGACGCAAAGAATGGCCGATAAGGAAAGATGAAAAAGTGAGTACACAATAAAATGGCCCAAAGGGGAAAATATGGCTGCAAAGGCAAAAAATAAAAGTAAAATATGCCCCTAGTGGGGAAAAGGTATGGCCACAAAGGGAAAAAGGAAAAGGTATGCCCCAAGAGGGGATAAGCATGGCCATAAAGGTGGACTTTGATGAAAAATAATGGTGCCCCATGGACTAGTATGAATATGGCCACAAAAGTGGACTTGATATAATCAATTTAATGCCCAAATAGGAAGATGAGTATAGCCTCAAAGGAGGACTTCATGCTCAGATTGGATAGGATTATAAAATAAAAATGCCCAATAGAGGAGTTATTATGGCAATGGGTGTGGAATCAAGGAATAAATATGATTAACATTCTCGAAAGATAAAAGATGGCTATGAATGTGGACTTGAAGAGTATGTATTCCCAAAGGGAAATTGATTATGGCCATGGGTGTGGACTTATGGAAAAATATAATTAACACGCCCAAAGGAAAACAAAATGGCCACGAATGTGGAGTTGAGGAGTATATATGCTCGAAGGAAGATTGATTATGGCCACAGGTGTGGACTTATGGAATAAATATGATTAACATGCCCCAAGGAAGAAATAATTGAAAATGTTGTATGAAAATTCCCAAAGCAGAAAAAAAGATGACCATAAATGTGAAATTAAGGTCAACAAGAGATGATGCCCTAGAAAGGAATGCTAGAAAGAAGGGGAAAATCCCCAAAATGGTTGGTGCTAAGGAAATTCAATGGCGACTGAGGCCAATCGACTGTGAGACAAGGTGGTTGATGGTGACCAGGTGTCAGTGGGATATATAAGCACAATGGTTAGTTGACAAAACTCATTTTCATTCACAGGGTTGACGAGAGAGAGCAGAGAAAAAAAAGAGATATTAAGGAAAAGGAGGTTGTTAGAGCTATAAGGAAACACTAATAGGTGTGGAGGATGCTGAGTAACAAAACTCACATTGGTCTTTTATTTAATTTCATGTTTTATTTATTTTTGTAAAAAGTTGATGATGCCTGGGACGGTTGGCAGAAACTTAGGTGGGTTGACGTTGACCTAGCACTAAGGTGGGGTGTTTGACCCAGAAGTGCATCGACCTAATCTGGGTTAGCGTCGAATAGGGTTAGATTGGCTAGATTAGGGTTTATATTGAAATTTGGATGAAGCTTAGGATGGATTTTAGATCAAACATATAATGTAGGTATGTTCTATTTTTGATTGTAGGTCAGAGAGACCTTGTATTTGAGAGATTGTGTGCTATCTTTGTATGAGAAGATTAGAGGGGATGTGAAATATTTTGAGTGGGACAATCTATCTATAGTTAGATTAGGTGGATTTAAACAGTATCATAGGATCCCACTGGATGTGGGGCTTATGATTGATTTGGTTGAGAGGTGGGACTGACCGATTGTTACATTTTGGTTTAGGACAGGGGAGATGATTATGACTCAAGAAGATGTGTATCATATTCTTAGGCTACCATTACAAGGGGAGAAGACAATTACCATTACTAGTGATGAAAGATTGGTAGTTTTAATGAGGATATTTTGATTCAATGTGCGTCTTATCATATTTTCTTCAGGAGCATTTTCCTATGAGCAGAGGTATGAGGTTGGGTTTGACGTAGTCAGTTAATTTACATGGTTATGATGGTAATATCTTGCTATGATTTTTTGGAATCGGGATGAGCTCAGTTTCCATGGGTGTTGACTGGTGTAGTGGCTGATATTGTTTACCACTAGACAACCTTTTCATTTGGGATTGCACTATTGGCTTAGGTTTACCATGATCTATCTTGATACAGGGTAGGTAGAAGGTTAAGGTTAGATGTGGACTTCTTGCTACACTGTTGGACCTACAAGCATATTGTTGTGATTAGGCCAACAGGGTTTCCATGGGTCACATGTGACCATATTCATTTGGAGGTTGGATTTTTGATATGGAGGGCTAATCAGGTCTTCAGAGACTAGAGAGAGAGAGGGGTAGACTGTTATGTGCATTGTCTTACAGAGCTAGATATTGATCAGGTTAGATGGCAGCCATATTATTATTTCCCCTCTTGGCTTGGTATGGATGTCGAGCTAGTGGGGATGATGAGGATGAGATGGGTGTAGTAGATATGGCTAGTTATGATAGAGGTGATTTAGTTTGAAATGGTGAGATGACAGTTTTGATTCGTTCAGTCAGTGCCTCATGATCCAATTTTGTGTAGGAGGGAGGAGCTAGACAGAGACCTGTCAAGTCCTACTATGGCATACCCACTAGAGGAGGAGGTTATTTCGTAGGATGATGATGACGATGTGGGAGTAGGATTAAGATAATCTGAATGGCACATGATAGCATGGGAAAATCATGTGGTTGAGAAGGGAGGAGGGGAGGAGATAGAGGAGATGGAGGTTGAGGCTGAGGAGGCTCCAAGAGGTAGTGGAGATGAAGCAGGAGTGGATGATGAGATTAGAGAGGGATACAATATTTTAACAGAGATGCGGTCACTTAGAAGATAGACTGAATTATTTAGGAGAGGGAGGCCTACAAAACCCATTTTTGAGATTTGGCTACTATCGTAGTGATAGAGTAAGCCAGTGGTGCTCAAAAAGTACCACAAGGATCAGGACAGATGGCACCACATGGCATTAATTCGATGGATAGATATAGAGCACTAGTTGCAGAGGATATATATTACAAGGGTATTTTGTTTGAGAAGTTTCCAAAGACCCTACACTATTGGGAGCATCTTCAGAGGATGATGGCTAAAGAATTTGGGCTATCTATGAGTATGGCTAGAGTGGCACAACCACAATGAGTAAAGGGAAGCTAGGAGGGTGGCGGAGATGTGTAGGGATCAGGTGTTGTGCCTACCCAATGAGATGAGGAATTGAGATCCTCAAATATTCATTTTATATATTTTTATTATATTTATTCTTTGAGGGAGTCCCCTAGAGGGCCATGATGTATTGATAAACATTTTGATAAATGATATATGGTTTTGTCGTGGATTATCATGTTTGCATTATGTGATGATTTTATATGATATTTCATGATGATATATTCTAGAGTAGATGTGATAATGATGGTTTCTCTTGCGACACATGCTTGTTTTACATTTTATAATGATGGTGACATAAATTTATGATTAGATAGTTATTGATATGTGTATGAATAGAACGATTATATAGATATGTGATATGATGATTATGACTATATGTTTTTTTTTTTAATTTGATCATGATCATTAAAATGTATATGGGTAAGATGTGATGAAAATAAATTAAGAATGAATGTGATGAATGATGGATGTCTTGTAAGATAGATAACATATAGGTGATTGAGATGAAGAATGATGTCCTGGAAAATAGAAGGAATAGGATTTAGGAAAATTATGCCTCACAATGGTGGAAACCTATAGGTGTGAATAACACTACATTATAACAAAGAAATATGCCTCCAACTGCATTGGAGGTAAACAAAAATGGGATCCAGGTAACGCAAGGCACATGCAACCAAAGAAGATGTTAGAAAATAACCAACAATAGTTAGTCATGTCACATATCATAAGGAAGTAATGTATGAGATCTCATAAACCTAATGTTGACATGACAAAAGGGGTTTGAGATGACACTTTTACAGAGGAAAGAGGGTTCTCCAAAAGTGGGGTTCCCTAAACTATGCCCCAGCTCTAGGAAGGGGAAAGAGAAAGATGATCAATGCAAGAAGCTTTCTTAGGATGTTGATAAAAAAGAAGGTTGATCAATGTAGGAAACCTTTAAGTTCCATAAGGAGTAGCCATCCTTCGAGGGTATGGCCTATTTTTTTACAATATACAAATGGCAAGAATAAATGATAATTGTCCTTCATGGGATTGGTATTTTGATTGGTATTTCATGCTTTTGATCATTTTTTTCTTTTTTTTACATGAACAATTTTCCTTTAAGGGATCTTTCTATTTTTTTATAACTTTTGTTTTTATTTGACCATCCATGATTTTTTTTATTTTTCATGGGGGAGAGGTGGGACTAGCTAAGTAGAACACTTAAGAGGGGATAAATAAAGTGCAAGAGACACCCCTAGACCCTTTGCATATGTAGTGCCAACATTTTTATAGCTCCAGTTATCTGTTGGTTCCTTTATGCATAGACATGTTTTGATTGAGACTCTGATATATTTGGACATTATGCTATGTTATTTATCCTCATTCACATTATGGTATTTTGGGCGTGTATCGCCAATTGGACTAGATTCGTATATTGATATATTTCTTATGATGTTGATGACACTAACAGGGTTACATGATAGTGATATTTATTCGTTATATGTTTATTTCTTGTGGTCGATTTGATCAATGATATAGTTTTCTAGATTTAATAATGGTAATCTCATGCTAGCATAGGTGTATGTTGTTGTAATTATATCTGTGGATGATTCATGGTGAACTATGTGTATAGTTGATGCGTTGCACTATCAATTGTATAATGATGTTAGGATATTATAGCTTTGATTAATTTTTTGATGAGTAGATGATGTTTATTGTATTGGATAGATGCAGTTAATGTGTGCAATGAGTGTGCAGGTGATAGGTTATAGGAGAGCATGGGTTTCAGGGTGGTTACGTAATTGTGCACAAGTGGCCCACGAGTTGAGTCCCAACCATGCTAGATGTTTGAGGCCTTAAAGTAGGTGTATTAATTGGGCACCATGAGTGAACCCTCAATTGTAATGTATTTATGTATTGTAAAATTAATTATGTTTAGGGTGTGTTTTATTTAAGTAAACTAGTTTAGGGGTTTACTAATCTCATTTTAATTCAAGTGCAGGTTTTGGGTAAGTATGTGTGTGTTGGTGGAAATTATTGGGGCCACATGTGAACCTTGGGTGGACCCCACACCCTCTACCCTTGTGCCCAAGTGTGCTAAACCCGAAATTGGGCTATTTTGGGCATTTTTAGTGACCCCTTTTTAGTTTGGTAGTTCACTTAGCATGAAAATGGGCCCTTGGACCCTACCTAATAGGTAGGGGGGCTTATTTCCAAGGTTTGGAGGGAGTTTCCCTCCCATTTTGCCTTCCTTTGGTCACATCCTTGTAAGGTGGTTGGTTTGTGTGTATTTGTTAAAAGTTGCTCCACTTTGTTTTATTTTCATTTTTAGTATTTTGGTTGATAAGGGCTAAAAGGTGAGTTTACTTTTTCTTATTTGGTTTTTGGGAATCTTTGAATTGTGGGAGGAGAGGGGGTGACACATGTCACTTTCCTATTGGTGAGGAATCTTTTGGGTTCCTCTTGATATTCTTCCTCATGGTGAAGAAAGGGGAATTTTTCCTCATTTTTTTTGGACTTGGAGAATTTTTGGGGAGCTTGAGGATTGCTTGGACAAAGTGGGAAAATCTTAGAGTCTTGGATGCTTATAGAGGTAGGATCCTTGATCCCTTTTTCTTTGTTGTTACTTGTATTGGTAACTATGCATTTTTCAAAAGTAAAGTGTGTGAAATTTTATGTTGTTAAACTTGTATGAAGAATGTAGTCTTGGTTGTTCTTCTTTGTTGTTCTTTTTTTTTTTTTTTTTTTTACTCTCCACCATCATATGTCTTGATGGTTTTTGGAGAATGTAGGTGAAGAGAGAGGGATTTCCCTCTCAAACCTCATGGTTTGTTGGTCAAGCCATGAAGGTTCCTTATCATCCCCTCATATGGTTGAGGTGGGACAAAGGCTCATATGGATTGAACCTTTCCCCATTCTTGGGAGGAAACCCATTGGGTTTGAAAATCCTCCCAAGAAGGATTTCATTAACATAAAGGAGAAATAAGGAGGATGAATGTTGGGAGAAATAAGGAGGTTATAGAATATGTATTTTGTATATCCTATGCTTGGACACTCTTATTTTTTTTGGGCATCTTATTTCTTCTCTTCCCTCTTTTTGTTGGGGTGATCTTGTTTCTCCTCATAGTGTTGTCTCATCATGTGTATTTTGTCTAGTGTTTAAATGTTTCTATGTATTCTTGTTGTGTTTATCCCCTTATACTTTTGCACATTGTGGAAGTTAGCTCCTCTCTCCCATGGGCTTGGGGGAGGCTAACATGACTTCGAACCATGGAAAGGCATGTGATGATGCCTATTGGTTGGGTGGTAAAAAGCCTTGTCTCTTGATTCAACATCTTGGAAGAACACTCAAAGTTGGAGATAGTTGGAGTCTCCTTCTCATCTTGGTCCTATTGGTCATCTTCATTCTTTTGAGGACATTACTTTTATTATATATTTACAAATGTTGCTTTGTGAAGATTTCATCTTCTTGTAAAACACCTATTTTGTATTTGATGTCACTTGTAAACTTAAGTCACTTGCTAAAGAAGTGTTCCCTTCATTATTGCAAGAATCTTTTAAACAAAAAAAATAAAAAGAAAGGAAATATTACAATATTGAAATCATGAGCTCTTTTATTTTACATGTCTTCATTGGAAGGTCTGGTTTCTTTATAAATCTACAAAATATAGTTATTCATTATACATTAAAACTAAAATGTTTAGTTTTGCTTACTTTTAAAATGGAAAAAAAAAATTGATGGCATTACAACATGGTTCCAATAAGTGAATAAGAGGGATATGGATGTGATGATCGTAGAGTTCCCACCAAAAGGAATAACCTATACATAAGGAATGTGTTATGGGTAGAGTTGTGGGGCCCATATTTAGGGTCACATCTAGCAAGTTACTGAAGACCACATAGTTCCAAATCATCATGATGAGAAATGGGAAGGGCTAATATGGAGGAATTATTAGAAGGAAAAAAATAAGGGAAAATTAGTAAATATGATAAAAAAAAATGGTCGTAAGTGCAATGTGTTAAGGAGCACTACTTCCAATTTATTGTATGGTCTAATCTAGTTAGGGGAAAACTTTCCACATTGGCTCCTTTCTAGAGTAGTGACATTCTGACAAAGTTAAGAGATTAATGTCACACTTTAGAGGATGGGATTAGATAAACAAGTGAAAATAATAAAATTCACTACCCCTCAAGAAAGTGAAAGGTATGTGTCTAAGATGAGTGAATGGTACCCTAAAAAGTGACAAATATAATTACATGATGGATCAAAATGATGATCAAAATGTATCAAGACCAGACAAGATAAGTTAAATACAGATCATAAAATATGTGCCACGATGGCAAGTTCTTAAATGAGAGCCCTGGTGCTTCCAAAGGGAGGCAGAGATATGGCCACAAAAGTGGTCGTAGGAAGAAATGATGAAAGGCATGATCATTTGAATCAATGTTGATGAGATAATATGATGTAAAATGTGAAGAGGAACTAATATTGTGAATAGAAAATTCCTAGAAATAAGTCCCCCTAGCATGGGATGATGAATCGATGGAGATGAGAAGAAGGATTCTAAAAGATTAATAATGGGGGGGGGTTAAGACATTCCCCCAGTGAAAGGGATGTGGATAAGATAGCGGATGTAAAAGGATATATATTTAGAGAATATATTGTATCAGGGTGAATAGTATCAATGAATAGGGGAGGACCCTCATTAGGAGGAGTGATGGGAGATGGTGTGGATGAACGAGATGAACTAGGAAGATAAATGGATAGAGAGGAGGAAAACTAAGCCAGGTAAGCTACAGATTAAGTGGTTGATGAATAAGGAGACTTTTCAAGGAGGTTTTCCTTCTCAATAATATCGTGAATGATATTTTGAAGTGCCCCACAGTGCTCTGTGTTGTGACCGAGAGTGTGATGAAAGGTAAAAATTTGATGAGAATTTAAACATGATGGCTTCAGTTGGCTCGGATCAAAGGGTCTGATGGGAGGAAGAGTAATAAAAAAATTATGTAGTAAATGTTGAAGGACCTCATCATAGGATTTAATGTATATAGTAGGATGGGTCTTGCGGGATGATAAAGATGGTAAGTATTAAGATCGATTACGTCAGGGTTTAGGTGGTCTAGAAGATGAAGTGATGTTGGATAATGTAGGCTTGGATGACTAGGTAGATGAAGGTGCTCTAAAGGAAGGAATTGGTCCTAGGAAATATTCAAATGTTTTGGATCGTGATGAAGGAGGGGAGCCTAAGATGGATGGAGGTGGCCTCAAAATCGAGGATGGGGATTTGATCTTTATTGGGTGAATGTTGATCTTTTTATGGGGACAATCAAGAGATAACTATGGAAGGATTCCAAGGTCTTTAGATTTGAATTTTTAAGGAGTTCCCTTAGTAGGGATGAAAATAATCTCTACTGGGGGGTCTTGTGATGGCGTGGTGCCTAATGGCGGAAGTAGATTCTGTATGACAGATTCTAGAGAAGGTACAAATAAATTAGATGTGGGAACATCTGATTGTGTGGATGAGATATGAGGGTCACTTATAGCCTCTACAAGTTGAAGTGGCCTCCAATATTGTTCAAATGACAAAGGTTGTGTGGATTAAGAGGGATATAATGGGGATACAGTGACAATGTTCAATTCGCTAGGTGTAGGTAAAAGTATGAAAAGAGGGAGTAGTACTGAATCTAAAGAAGATAGGATAGGTAAGGTTTAAATATATGTTTACAAAGCAATAGGATCTAGTAGAGTAGATGTAGATGGAGGTGTAGTATCAGCTAAAGTAGATAAAATAGATGTATGTGTGGGATCTCTAATAGGTACGGGTGTTGAAATGAAGAGAGGAGTCTGGATGATGTGGTTAATTATATCTATGTGAGATGGGGAGGATGGTGGATGATTTAGGATAGGGGCAGAAGAGGTATGAGTGTCAAAAGTTAAATGAGTAGATTGGGGAGGTGTGACAGGCATGGCAATAGATTTGGATGTAGGAGATGTGGTAAGTTGGGTGGTCATAAGTGACGAGATACATGGTAGGGATGTCAAGGTAGATATAGTATCAAAACATGTAGGCATAGGAAAATAAATGTGTGATAATGATGTCAATGCATTGATGGGTGTAGATCAGGATATAGGTGTGGCTAGGGCTGATGTAGAGGTAGTGAGATTAGGAATGGATGTGGCTGTAAAAGAAGTGGTAGAAGTAAGGGAGGTAGGTAAGGTGACTATAGATGTGATAAATGTAGGAATAATGTTAGAACGGGCCAAGGGAAAAATACTTAGGATGTAAGTAGATGAGAAAAATTGTGAGACTAATGTGGAAAGAGGTTTATGATGTATGGTATTGATTAAGAATTGATTAAATAGGTGTGGTGTAGAAGATGAAGAAGAACTGGCTGGTGGATGATTAGGAAATAGTTGTCTAAAGATGTCATGTGATGAGGATTGGATTTCTTGCGGGGATGCAAGAGCATGGTGATGAGTGGGGCCATAATAAGATGATGGAGATGGGGTAAGAAGAATGAGATATAATATGGTAGGATCATCGGAGGTATCCCTTGGTGAGATGGGAGGAGATATGTCATAAGACAGAGTAGGATCTATTGACCGATACCTACAGAGAAGTAAGTCATGGATGAGGTTCTCATTAGGAATATCCATAAGAAAAGTGTGTATGGTGATGTTGGATCACACAGGAAGGGCACGGGGTAATGAGTTCAAATAAGATGGGTTATAATCATGAATTGTACATGGGGATGAGGCTAAAGATGATGAGGATAAAGATGATTATATATAAGACAATGGATTATAAGGTGATGGAGATAAATGGGATGATGCATAAGGAAATGAGGGTGAAGAATGGTCTATGGATCACTATGGGTGATATACGGGAGGTCTACGGTGAAGATAATCATAGATAGGGATAGAGGAATCCCTTAAAGCAACTAGTGGTCTGGATGGGGCCACAAAGGACTGCTGAGAAATGCTCCAGGAAGAGGTTGGTTCCATTATTAAATAGGAAAGAAAGAAACAATTCCATTTTATGTTATGATTAAGAAAGTGTCAAGAGGATGGATGTGAGATGACCTAGGAGATGACAAACTATGTTTGGTCTCAGGTAATTTGTGGCTGGAAAATGTCTGAAATAGTTTCCTATTGGGTGATTAAATCCCATTCAATGAACTAGGTGAAAGAAATGTTTTGATGTGGTAATTTATTTGTGAATTTTTAGGCTATGTGTGATAAGATGTGTGATGCAAAATATGAAACCCCCTAATTAAACTATATGAGCAAGAAGGATGCAAAAGGAAAGGTTATTTTTAAGCCTAAAATGAAATCTGATGTTCAATGAGTACAAAAACAAGAAGGGAAGGTATGCTGCAAAAGGAGAAAATAATTAAAAGAAGAATACCTGGATAGTGATTTTCATGTTTGTCTACACTCTTGAGTTATGAGCGATGCAAAAAAAACCCAACACGAACAAGCAATGACACCTCACATTGCAATGTTAGTAGGAAAAAAATATAGAAAAGAAATAAACCACCTAAAGGGTGGTCCCATCGGGTGTGCTAGGAATTTTGTCCAATTTTTTCATTCATTAATTAAATTAATACACTAGCTACTAAAGAAACTAGCAACTCATAAATGTAAGAGGGTTTATGTTACCTTGGATACGTGATGCCTGATATGGGCATTGAATGATGAATTGTTACTACTTCCAAATCTATAAATAAGATAAACAAGATTTGATTAGATGGATAAGGGTAGGGGCTTCCCTACAAAGAAAACTTGAGAAGTTTTAACTTCCTCAGTCGATGTCATCCCTTGTTTGTTAGATAAAAGGATGTAAAAGAAAAATCATGTAGAAATAGAGCTATCACTAAATCTAAAAAATGACAGAAATTAGTCTAAAGCTATTTAGATGAAAATAACTACAAAGTATGTGTTACTTGGTTTGGGTTGATGGTGATGGTGATTTGGGAGGATAGACCTAGATCTATAGAAAAAATATGCATACCTACAAGATCTGAGAGTGATTTGAAGTTGATGAAGACTGGTAGTTGTAAAAAGGGTCTTCAAGAGTGAACCAAAAGAAGAGAAGTAGGATAAATGATAGAAAGGAAGATTCAGATGGGTTTTTGGATGGATATGACCTTGGTCAATTATGACCAAGGGGGATTGGCGGTGCCTATTTCAAAAAGATGAAAAGCCAAGGATGAAAGGATGAAGATGGAAACCTTTAAGAAAAAGGAATTGTGGGAGAAGGCTTCTGGGTGTTTCTGAAGCTCCTCTATACCTGTAAGATGTTAGAAGAAAATAATATATGATAATATGATTAAGATAATGCGATAACGATAAGAAGATCTCATGAACGATGATCATGAGTGATGCATGCAAGCTTGAGGGATATCTAAGAGGTCTTTAGATGTCTCAAAACTACTCAGGCATGAGTTGGGTTGCGTACATCTGATTTACGATTTCCCTTCATTGCCATAATGGAAAGAAAACACTCGTTTCATAAGGTTTGACAGTGACTGGGATGGGTCCTCGCTGACTATGGGGAAAGTTTCCCCAATGGGCATGATTTTTTATTTAAAATGGGCATTTTCCACTTTTAAGGATAGGGTGAGTGTTTTAAAGCATGTGAGCAGGATTAAGTTACTTGGGGGTAAATCCAAGGTGGTTAGAAGATAAGATTGGGTAGAAAAAGCATAGGGATTTATGGGTAGGATAAAATCATCCTAATTAGAAGGTTGATTAGGGCCATAAGGATCTAAATGATTAATTAATTAATATGAATTAATTTATTAATAAGGATTAATGTGGATGGGACAATTGGGCATGTGAAATATTTAAATGGTTAATTAATTAATAAGGGGGATGATTAAATAAATTATTAAATATGCACAGGAAAATGAAGGTGTAGATGTTGGGATTCAAAATATTGGCTAAGTACCAAAGGGTGCATGCACACACGAGACTAGTAAAGAAGAAAGGTGGGTGGGGAAAAGTGTGTAGGATAGGGGTTTTAGAAGGGTTTAGTAGAAATCATGGCACACACCCAAGGCAGAACAAAGAATCTCAAGACTTAGCCATATTCATCTCTCCAAGAAGCACATGAGGAAAAACATGACCCTACTAGGCATGCTAAGTGGATAAGGTGCCATCCTGGAAACTTGGTGGTCAAAGAAAGAATATTCCACATGTTAAACATTCCCAAAAGACATCATTACAGAAAGTGGAGAGTTTGGATCAGAAGAAGCATGCTCCATTAGATGACCACATGGACACTTGGAAAGCAATCTAATCCTATAGGAAGGCATGGTGGTGGGTGTTAAACCTATTTATAGAGATGCTCTAGAGAGATGAAGACACACCTGAATAAAGAGAGGATGATGATGAGAATCTTCAGGATCATCATGGAGAGGATGAAAGGCAAAGTCATGTAGGAAAGAGTATGAGATTCTAAGGGCTAGGTTTACCATTATAATGTTTTATGAATGATATAATATCTAGAGGGATGATTCTATGAAAATTTATGTAATATGGGAAGCATAGATAGGGTATCTAATACATGATTCATGTCTGTCTTCATACATTTGGTTTGTTATGACCCTTTTGGATGTAATGTGCTTACTGGAACTATGATCAATATAAATATGTGTTCTGCATATATTTTTCATGGGTGCAAACCCTAGTATCTTTTCCTTATATCATGACTCAAATCTTCTCTCTGTATGATGTTTCTCTTATTTGAATAGGTATATTGATATAATAACTCATCCTATGCCTTCAAAATGTATGCATGATAATTTACTTTTCTACATTTAACTTGTTATCAATGACATCATCTTCTCACAATGCTCACATAAAGGAGGGGCTTGACACCCGCGCGTGCCTTGGGTGAGTGCACATTTCCCACTGGGTGGTGGGCCAGCACGTATGGGATTAGAGTGTTGTTCTAAAGGCACAATAAAATGACTCAATCTGGGTTTCATTGTCAGGACCTCTTTTCAAAGGTGTTGTGAGAATGATACATGATCAAGGAGTGCTTGACCTTGGATAATGTTGCATTATGGTTTAAAAGCACAAATGATGAGTTATCTCAAATATATTTAGTACTTGACTTGAGTTCGATACACGTAAATGGGTATAAGAACACCTATATCATGAGATGTATGAGACCTTCTTTTGTTGTTTTCTAGTAGAATTATATGAATTGCTTGTAGCATATGCATCTAGATCAAGATGGCACTATAGATCATGTGTTTAGACCCAAGATGGTTACGAAAGGCTACAGGATGTAGATCTGACTTGGACACATGTTGTTGATCATTGGTGGAAAAGAGTGTTGAACAATTATACCTTGGAATATGTTATTTCTGTGTATTCTTGTCCCAAGGTTACTAAGTTTTGATTTCTTAAAGGAACTAAGGGGATCATTTTTTCAATCTATCCCATTGGCTATGAATATTTTTATCACTATGATAAGTTTGGAGGCATTCCCTATGGTCAGATAAGCATCTCTGAGCGCTTGGCAAGGAAGATAGGGTAGAGGAAGATGGCATACCTTGTGGCAGAATAGAAGAGGGAAGAGAGATGACTAAATTATAGTGAAGCATCTAAAAGGGAGTTCGATAGACAACACAAGGTTACAAGAGTGATGGATCTATGGAGGAAGATGTTGCAAGAAGGAATTGAGGTTCACAAAGAGGACATGAAACTTGAGAATTTTGTGCTACCTCATCTTGACAAGCACAGGAGAGAAACCTGTTCAGTTTCTAATGATAGTTCGTCACATGGAGAAAGGAGAGTCTTCGACATGTATCTAAACGCACTTGGTGACAAACCCCTAGCACTTAGTTTTCCAAATCAAGAAACAAGTATTGTTAACCCAGTTGGTATCGATGGAAGTGACATGTCTGCACCTAAGAGGTATAACTTATCATTTGGGACATTTATGGCCACTAAAACAATTCCTACATTTCGATGGATTTTTGGACAAAATGTAAGTATAAATTTTTTTGATATCACATCTGGGAGTGGCATATCATATATGCCTGGTAGCGGAGCAATATCAGAAACCATTGGCACGTAGCTTAGTGGAATGTTGGGGACACTAGGTGTAACCACTTCAAGCTCGTTACCAGCTATAGGAGAAGGATCTGGTGGAATAGAAGCTAGAGGACCTGGTGGATCTATAGGATTTTTAGGATTAGGAGGGATAGGACTTGGTGGATCCAGTGGATCTGGTGGTGGAGGACACACTAAAGGGAATCACGTTTCTAGATCAGGAGGACAAGGACCTCAGCCGCCTTTGTAAGTATTTTTTTTGATTTCCTTACATCTAATAGATTACAAGGGTGTTGAGGATGCTACAAAGCATGTGCAAAAGTGTGAGCTGCTATAATGTGTGAAGGGGATCACTACCCTATAGTGAAAGGAAAATCAGTTTGCAATGATGTTGCAAGGGCACATGCATAGTTAGTACCGAAAGTATGACCCCCTTCATATGGTTGTATATTATAGTGCACTGTAGAATGCCTTCTTAGCTGAGTTCCATATCCCTGAGTTTGAGTAGAAGATCATTAGTGATTTGAAAGAAATCTAGCAAGTAATGGCAGAGAGTGTGTAGGAATATGACGTGCATTTTAAGACTCTTTTGTCGAAACTATCTTATCATTTTCATCATTCTCAGCAATCTTAGTGGTTTGTTGGAGGGTTGATAACATCGTTTCAGAGAGTGCTTTCACACAAGACATTCATGGACTTGCACAATGTCTTGGTGGATGCCTTGCATGTTGAGGCTGTTAGAAGCGTGGATATTGGTGTTATCCCCTTCCTTGAGGCTTAGATTGCTGCAATGACGAAGAAGCTGGAGAAGTTATCCATGAACTAGACGTATGAGAATCACAGTGGTCTATGGTGTACAAAGTGTTAGGTAGAGGGGTACACAAAGGATGGTTTCCCCAAAGGTTCGTACATGCCATGATGGTGGACTGTGAGATTTTTCATGGGGATCATGATGTAAGTAGGTTTCCACTACTGCAGTGCATGATCTGTGAGAATTTGTCTTGATATTGTAGTAACTATACCTCTATGACCCATGAAACCAAGGATTGAAGGATGATTGACCAAATACATGTTGTCATTGATCTTGGTGTGTGTCAGATTAGCCTTGTAGGTAATTCCAAGGATGATGGTCATCACTATGAGGGATGCACGGATGGAGGGGTGCATGGAATAAGTTTCAAAGGATGATTTTGTGGTCATGTCAACAATGGAGGAGGAAGGAGTGAGTTCCCATGAGGAACCTGTTATAATTGTGGGTCTAAAGAGCATTATAAGTGTGAGTGTTTTGATCTATTTTAGTTCTTGTAGTGTAGAAAGAAACACAATTATGAGGAGTGCCTTGAGTTGTTTGACCACATGAGCCAGTAGCACTGGAAAGAAAAAGTCACTTCGATGGTAAGTATAAATAATGTCAACTCACATTGGATGTCAAGAGTGGCACGTGAGTCCAGACTAGAACCTATACTGGTGACGATGCAAGTGGAGGTCGCACACACCAGGGAGATACCAAGACAAAGAACACTAGTTAGAAGTGAAGAAGTGGTACATGGAAAGTATCTAAACCCTACTCATTAGAAGGACGCATCTCAAGAAACTGTTGATGTGATTCAAAGTCTACAAGGAGAGATCCAATTTCTGAAGGAGTAGTCAAGGAAGTTAGAGCAAAGGAAGAATGTTTAGGCTTCGCAGAAGGATCTAGATGAGGTTATGGCAATAAGCAAGATGTTAAGGAAAGATAGTATCATTCCCTTTCTAGGAGAATGGTTACGAGAGAGGGTACCATGCATTGGAGGAGAGTGTGAGAGGAAGGTTATACATGCTAACCTTCCTTCCCATAGCCTTGATTATGACAAGGAGATTACCCTAAATATTGTTATAGATGAATGACTTCTGAGAAATATTTTGATCGATACGAGCGTAAAATGCAAGGTTTTCACCTTTGATACATGACATCAAATGGGAAGGCCCGAATTACAGCCATCTTCAAATGTGTTGTATATGGAGAATAAGATGAAGTTCATGCCCATTTATGTCTTGAAGGATGCAGTTATCACTATTTTAGAGGCCAAGTTCATTGGAGACTTTGAAGTCTTGTCACTAGCCGAGGTGGATAACTTTCCAGTATTGCTTGGGCACCCCTGGTGTTACAAAAGCAATTCTAACCTATGATTTAACAAATGGTATATCATTTTTGACAACAAGGAAGAATGGGTTATCATCCCTTTCATGAATGGGAATTCAGCACCATATATTGAGCCCTTGGGAGAAGAATTTTTTGATAGGATCTATGTGCACTCTATCAGGGACCCTAAGGTGATTCACACTATAAAAGGAGTTACATAGTTTGAAAATTCTTAATCCATGAGTGATACAACCAGCATAACATGTAAAAATTGGGCACACAGTACTTATGAGTTACTTGGGAAACTGTTAAGAGGTTGTGTGACAAGGGTAATAAAGGTGCTTAGTCAAGCACCTGCGAGGGAAGAAATTGCCAAATTACTCTAGAGGATCTAACCCTAATGATTTCTTATGGGAGATGGAGGTTCAATGGAGAAAGAAGGATGAAAGAAGAGGGATGTTGAGTTATAACCAGCTTGGGACTACAGTGTGTTGGTATGATACAAATTGTGATAACCTTCTAGAGTGGTGCGAGGTTAGATTAACATTCTCTGTTAGGTTCTCAAGAAGTAATGCACACACTGCAATATGAGACTACCATGGGAAGGGACCCACCTTGTTTAACATCTAGGCATGTGAGAAGGCATGGAGTGGATGCATGGAGGCCTTACCACCTTATTTATGGGTATATAATTTGTATTCCACCTTGTAAGGTTGTGTGCATGCATCGTTTATACACTCTAAGATGCATCGCCAGACAAGAAATTGGCAGGATCTAACAACTGAACTTCTTCAAGATTTCAAGTATCAAAGCACTAAACCATTAATGGATAGAGAACTGTAGGTTGTTAAGCACCTAATGATTTGATATAGTGTCATGGAAGAAGATAGGATATCAAATTTATTGGGTGAACTTGGCATGGAACCACTCCTTGATGAGGAAGATTCAAAAGAAGTATAGGTTGAGTGTATGTGCATGGAGAAAGAAAAGGGAAATATGGTCTACATAATAGATGGCAAAGAGATGGAGAGTTTGGATGCTAACCATACTGAAGGTACACGTGAGCTTATTGATAGTTCTGATGAGAAAGAACGTGCATACCATGAACCCCTGAAAATAAAGAAGGTTAACATTGTTTCGGAGGTTGAACCTAAGGATGCCACTAATTGATACTATTGGTCAGAGAAGGAAGTCTCAAAGATCATTTATCAATTACGCGAGTTTCAGGATTTATTCCTGCATGGGTACCATGAACAAAAATCCATTCACCACTCCTTGGGGTAAATGAGGACCAAGTTGAAGGAAGTTTCTCACCTGATATGAAAGAGGCCTTATCGGATGAATCCAAATTTTTGCGTATAAGTCAAGGAAGAGATAGAAAATATTATCATTTCACGCATCATTGAAGGCATGGAAGAATTAGAATGGGTAATTCCAATGGTCATAAGCATTAAGAACAATAGAAGGATAAGGATCTGTGTTGATTATAGGTATCTGAATGCAATGTGTGTCATTGACCCTTTCTCAACCCCCTTCACTAAATAAATTCTGGAAGGAGTAGTCGGGTGTAAGATCTATTCCTTAATAGATGGGTTCTTAGGGTATCACCAAGTTAGGATTACAAAGTAAGAGAAGAAGAAGAAAAATTTCTCCACTGAATGAGAAATATTTTCCTACATGGTCATGCCTTTTGGATTAAAGAATGTACCTTCCATGTTCTTGCGTATTGTAATACAAGAATTTCTAGACTCCATTCATAAGTTTCTGCAAGTATACCTAGATGATTGGATTGCTTATAAATTAGTTAAAGATAATTTTAAAAATTTGAGGTTGATGTTTGAGAGATGTCAATAGTTGAGGATATCCCTCAACATTAAGAAATGTGTTTTTTCTACTTTATTTGGAACCCTGTTGGGGCACATTATATGTAAGGAAGGTTTTTTTTTTGATCTTGCCAAAGTTGTTATTGTAAGATTAGGAAAGCCTTCTAGTTAAAGTGCAGTGCGTGGATTCCCTTGGCATATTGGATACTACCAAAATTTTATCAAGGGGTATGCTAAGATCGCCACACAATTAGAGATTTTACTAAAACACTAGAGTGTCTTTCGTTGGGGAGAGGCACAATAAGAGGCATTTGACACTTTGAAGGATAGACTTGTCACTGCACCCATATTATTGTTTCCATCTTGGGATAAACCTTTCCACATGCATGATGATGCATCAGGTACAAATATTGGAGAATTTCTAGCACAACTTGGAGAAGGGATTGTTGATCACCCTCTTTGCTTTGCACGTAGGAAGTTGACACTAGCAAAACATAACTACACCACTACTAAGCGTGAGGAACTTTCGATGATCTACGTGTTGCATAAGTTGAGGTAGTATCTACTCAAAACACCATTCATATTCTACAAGTACCACATGACATTGAAATACTTGGTGAATAATCTTGTTTTGCAATGGTGCATATGCCGTTGGGTCCTATTATTTAAAAAAATTGAGTTTTCAGCTGTGGTAAAACAAGGAAAGAGTAATTTAGGACCTGATCATTTATGAAGAATTGATTGAGGGGAGGATGTGAAGAGAATTGAGGATACCATAAAATTCACACAACTATTTAGGTTATGGCATGCACCATCTAACTTAGAGGATATTGCAGTGTTTCTTAAAATAGGTGTGGTGCCAAAAGGAATGAAGGCTTTGGAGAGGAAAAAATTAGCTATACATGTCACACCATACATGCTAATTAGCACAGACTTATACACGTTAGGCTATGATGAGGTCCTACATCGATGTGTGTTAGGACATGAGTGCATTACAATCATGGAAGAAGTGCATGGTGGGATTGTAGGAGGACACTATGAAGGGAATGCCACCGTGTGGAAGATTCTACTTATAGGGATTTGGTGGGAAATTATATACCAAGATTGCATTGAATTTTGCAAGGCCTATTACCATTGTCAGTGCCTTTACAAACCTAGAAAGAGGGATGAGATGCCCTTAAGACCAATATCCAGCACATAACCATTAAAAAAATAGGTAATTGACTTTGTAGGATCTATCTCACTTGCAGCACGAAGGAATGGTTTACGCTATCTCATCACTTACACTGATGAATTGAAAATTTGGTTGGAGGTAGCACCTACAAGGGACTGTACAATAGTGACAACAGCTATATTTTTATGTGAGAACATAATCAGTTGGTATGGATGTCCTTTAAGCCTGACTAGTGATAGTGGTACCCATTTTCTAAATGAAGTGGTCAGGATTTTGTTGGCAGATTTTATGGTTGCCCATCACAAGACCACCCCTTATCATCCCCAAGCTAATGGAATTGCTGAGGAATTTAAAAATAATCTCAATCACATGCTAAAGAAGATTTGTGATGTGGGAAGACAAGATTGGGATGATAAGATATCAGCCATCTTATGGGCATACAAGACAACCTACAAGATGTTAAGCAAGGCCACACTATTTCAATTGGTATTTGGTATGGAGGATGTGTTACCGGTTCAATTTATGCTACCATCATTACGTATAGCATGCGCAAGAGGATTGGATGATGAACAAGTGCTTGAAGAGATGACAGATAAATTAATGTATCTAGATGAAAGGATATCACTTACTAGATGGAGTCAAAAGATAGAGAAGGGAAGACAAATATCTTGGCATGATTGTCATATCAAAAACAAACAATTTGAGGTTGGGTAGATGGTTTTGTTATATGAATCTAAATTTTTAGGCCATCCTAAGAAGTTTAAAGTCCATTAGTTGGGACCATTCATTACCTCGTACATCCTTGATTCAGGGACTTACTAGTTACAAGCATAGGACGAGACTACTAGGCCATTTCAATGTGAGTAGGCTGAAGCCCTACTATAAATAAGTCTTGTGTTTGTAAATAAGCCAATTTTTTCAGTTAGTATAGGATTTCCCTTAATTTATTTCTTTTCCTTGTGTTTCAATTTCTTGTCGCTTGTTCCTTTCTGTTGTGTTGTTTTTCTGCACCTTGTACACTAGTAACCACATTACTTTCATAGTTTTTGTATGCATAGAGGGTCATGCATTTGTTTTAATGTGGGATGGAGTAGAGTGAAGTGAAATAGAGGTTGGAAGTGAAATTTGTGTTTTAATGGCCCAGGTTTAAAGATCAAAAGTGCGTAAGGTAGGAGAGCGCGCATAGAAAAATGTGGAAAAGAAATTTTGGTGTGAGGATAAGGCTTTACAAGGACCACATTCAAAGGATGAGAAGTGCAGGAACAACATGAGCTGGACGAGGGAAAAAATTAGGTCAAAGAAAGAATAAGTTCCTTCAGCACTGCAGATACACACATAAGAATATTTAGTCAGTAAGGATTTTCATGTGCTAGAAGGTTGTAGAGTTTTTTTGCGCAAGATTGGGCACATAGGTAAGAGCGCTTAAATTTGGCTTTAATGGAAAAAGTCATATTTAATGCTAAGTACATTGCTAGGTGGAATAGCATTTACCATGGGAAATAGGCAACAATCTATAAGTAATGGGTTGAGCACATCATTATTTACCTTGTTATTACGAGATTAAAGAGCTCTTGCAAACCAGGACATCCACAAAGAAGGATTTGTATGAATAAATAAGATTGAAAATATTAAGTGTGTGACTACGGTGACCTGTGAACTAGAGTGGAAGGAGTTCATGAGCATAGGGAGGTTTCAGTAGAATACATCGTCTTGTGGAAGTGTTTTCTAGGTTAGGGTTCTGTAGCTAGGGTACAATAGTAAAATTATTTTTCATGGAGTTAAGCCACATATTTGAGCATAGTGAGGAAAGAGGAGCAAGGAAGAGTTATTTTTAATCCGACAAGAATATGGCACCAAAGAAGGCAATTGTTTCACCTAAGAATGGAAATGGAAAAGGAAAACAAACTTCCACCACCAGTTTCAATGAGGATTAGTATGCAGAGATGCAATACCCATATGGAGTGTTACTTGGGAAATAATGGGTATCCCATGTGAGGAATATGGCCTTGAGTGACTAAAACCATCACATAATTACCATAGAGAAGGAGATGGTGTTAGAGGTAGTCCATCCAATAGATAAGAGGATGCCAGAAGGGATGCCAATCTATAGCGATGAGGTAAAGGTAAAATTGGAGAAGGCCAGGTTGATGCAAATTTATGATTTTCCCTAATTTGGCATGCCCAAGAGACTATATTAATATTTGACATCGTTTATGCACGAGAACCACTTATACTTTGTGGGCCACATAATGTGAATCACTCCCCAACTCATCTCTAATTTTATCACCCTGGTCTATGAAGGAGATTTGTTATATGATGACCTAGAGGATAAAGAGGCTATTAAGAAGACCATGGAGGAATTTGACTATAAGAAGGGGTTTTACTACTTTGAAACCTTTGATATCTTCGACCCATTGATGAGGATGGCAGCACACCTAGTAACCAAGTTGAATGGTTAAGAAAAGTTGACATAGGTAAACAAGGCATGGTTGAATGTGTGTCAAAAAATTTCATAAGTAATCATCTATAACATGTCTACCTACATTGTAGAAGAGATCATCAGTGTCGTGCAAGAAGGAGATAATATTATGTTTAGAAATTTTCTTCTCACCATCATCTTCTCAGAAATTGAAGTGCACCATGGGCTAGATAATTTCATATGGGAGTATCTAGATGAAGATCCCTCCCTTGCGAAGAGATTTTAAAAATAAACTTGTAACACCATGATGGCCTCCCACAAGGCATGCGTGGAGAAATGGTATAAGAAAATGCACGATGCATTCATGGATGAGTGGAGGATACCTTAGTAGTTACCAACACTAGTAGATGGAAAATTTGAGTTCAATATCTATCCTCAATTTTTCATTGGCAGGTTCACTCTGTCAGATGGGACAAAGAGTCCATGGTGTAAATTACCCTCCTCTTTCACTACACAATATTTCCAAGTAGGGGTCATCTGCTTCAAGGAAGCTAAACGACTAAGTTTTGACCTTAGTAAGGTGGACCAGGACCACTGAGACTTACAAAGAGAGATCGTATACCCCAAGAACCATTTTTATGTGGAGTAGTTTGTCTCTCATGAGGTGTGCATGACAAAACCCATGACGGTTCTAATTGTTGTAAGAACCGCAGGAAGAGTATACTTGGACATTAGACCCAAGTATGAAAAGGGCACTTACTTAGACAATTATTTATCCATCACAAAGGATCCCAATGATAATAATAATGCCACACCAATGAAAAGGGAGAGGTAAGATGTGCCAAAGAATAAAGCACTAAGTGTATAGACAACACAATTTGTGGGTGCGCCAGAATTAGGTGCCAAGCCGAGAACATATGCACGTAGGAATAAGTCTCCCATCAAGGTGAAGTAAAATATACCTGAGGAAGAGGTGCCAAAGAAAGAAGAGTTTCCAAGGAAGTAATCACTTGCTATAGAGGAAGAGGAATAAGAATCCCCAGTTAAGAAGAAGTAGAAGATATCAGAGAAGGAAGACTCAGAAGAGATAGAGAACTTGGAGGTCTACAGAGGAAAAAGAGATGGCAATGAGGATGAAGAAGTTCATGATCATCCCATGTACAATGTACAGGACTCAGAGGAAGAGAGAAGTGAACAAAAAGGTGGAGAAGAGGAAGGAACTCAAGGAAAATGGGAGAGTGAAGAAGTAAATACTAAGGATCAGAAGACCCCCAGCCTCATCAAGGAGTAGATAGAAGAGGCCACAAAAAGAGAAGTATCGGGCATAATAGAGAATTTAATGGATCAAGAAGTGGAGTGAAGCAATGATGAGATACTGAAGGAAATAGAGGAGGAAATTGTAGGAAAGGAGTATAAAAGCATGGGTAGAGATCCCAGCCTAGCAATGAGCTTTTTGAAAGCAATGCACAAGGGAGGAAAAAGGTGTGGTAACAACACAAGGGAAAGGGATGAGCTACATTAATGATACAAGTAAGGTATTTTTCATGTGCTTCTATAGTACCATGCCTATAAACCAAATCATTTCATGGTCTTTGTTTGAGGAAGAGGGCACATACCCCCGAACCAAGAAAATTCTATCTTGGGAATTTGAGTCCCTTTTCAATGAACCTGAGTTCAAATTAATCCAAGCAACACTAAAGAAGGTACAAGAGAACAAAGGAATAAACTAACTGGTAAATGCTTAGGCATTTTCCAATGAGAAGGTCTGCAATGCACTGAACAAAGTGTCAACTGAGGTGGAGGCATGTATTTTTGGGAGGAATGACAAGGTGAGATTCTTGGAAGGAGAATTGGAGAAAAAAAAGGAAGATATCATCGAGAGAAGCAAGGATCTGAAGAAATAAGATCTTATCATCACACAATTAAGGCATGAGTTGAAGGAGGAAAATGTGAAGGTGTGTAAGACATATAAGAAAATTGAGATGATTATATATGTTATGGTCTTAAAGCATCCAAATCTAGCACCGCCTAAGAAGAAATATGAATTGACCTTGGAATTCTTGGAATATTTGACTCGCATCCTTACGAAGGAAATACGGTCACTCACCTTAGAAATAGGAGAAGAAGCACCGGCACGCCTAGAGAAAGAGGAAAAGAAAAGTTTTTGGAGATAGTCACTCGATTCACTAAGATGATTTTTGCTATAAAGGCCTCCGTACAAATAGTTGAAGCTACTTAGGAAAATTGTGCTTATAGGGATACAATAATAAGCATTCTGGTTGCTACACATGTGGAATATTTCAAGGAGTTTTAGAAGAAAAATAAGGGAAATAGAGTAGAGAGGGATAAAATCCTAGCTGAGGTAGAGAAGAAGTCCGAAGCCATCGATACCTTATAGGGCTCAATCAAATACCAGCTTAAGGAATTATATCCCCAGATCACACGCAAGATGGATGCATTAGATGACCTCAGCAAATAGTTAGAATACATTATGAGTACGTTGAACGTTAAGGATTATGAACTAAGTTTTTATGAGGTAAGTGCTCTAGCAGGTGACCTTTGTCAATAGGTGCAGGGTAAAGTGGATTCATGGGAAATAATTGAGGTAGATATAAGGAAGGATTTCCCACTCATCCTTCAGTAATAAACATATTCTTCTTCATTCCTCCCTTCTTTATTTCTTCCACTTATCATTCTTCATTCCTTCATTCTTTATTCCAACCATTCAAAGTCCAACCATTCTTTATCATTTGAAGAAAGGATGTTTCTAAGGACTAAGAACAAGCTTAGTGTAGGGTGATGTTGGGCCTCAAAATATTGGCTAAGTAACAAATGACGCATGCACGCCTAGGACCAGTAAAGAAGAAGGGCGCATGGGAAGACATGCACAGGATAGGGTTTTTAGAAGGCTTTTGTATAAACCATACCACGTGTGCAAGGAAAAACAAAGGATCTCAAGACTTAGCAATATTCAGCTTTGCAAGAAGCACTTGAGGAAAAATGTGACCCGACTAGGCATGCTGAGGGGATAAGGTGGTAGCTTGGAGACTTGGTGGTCAAGGAAAGAATATTCCACACGTATAACATTTTCAAAATACATCATTACAGAAATTGGAGAGCTCAAATCGAAATAATCATGCTCCATTGGAGGACCACATGGACACTTGACAAGAAATATACTCCTATTGGAAGGCATGGAGGTAGGTGCTAAACCTATTTATAAGTATGTTCTAGAGCGAGGAAGACATACCTGAATAAAGAGAGGACGTTGAGGGGAAGCTTTAGGATGATCATGGAGAGGATGAAAGGTGAAGCCTTGCATGAAAGAGTAGGACATTATAAGGGCTAGAGTTACCATTAGAGGGTTGTAAGAATCATATCATATCTAGAGGGATGGGTCTATGAAAATATATGTAATGAGGGAAGCATAGCTAGGGTCTTTGATACATAAGTCATGTTTGTCTTGATATATTTGGTCTTTTATGACCCTTTTGGATGTAATGTGGTTACTGGAACTATGATCAATATAAATATGTGTTCTGAATATATTGTTCATGGGTGTAAACCCTAGTATCTTTTCCTTATGTCATGACTCAAATATTCTCTTTATATGATGTTTCTCTTATCAAAATGGGTATATTGATATAATAACTCATCCTATGCCACTATAATGTATACATGATCATTTATTTTTTTGCATTTAATTTGTTATCAATGACATCATCTTCACACAATTCTCACATAAAGGAGGGGTTTGGTGCTTGCACGTGCCTTAGGTGAGCACCCAGTGCCCACTCGGTGATAGGCCAACACGCATGGGATTAGATTTTTGTTCTAAGGGAACATTAAAATGACTATAGTAGATACTAAATTTAGGTTTCTACAGAAGTTATAACTTATTTTTTAAAGATCTAAAGTCATAAGTTAAATTGTGCTTTTCTTTCAATTATTCTTCGTGCTGAAATGACAAGTAATTTCAGAAGCAAGAAAATAAGAAAACTCTATTCCTTACACAATTAAATGTAATTTCATGGCCAAGTTAGAAATGAAGATGTTAACCACAACCTACTCTTAAGAAATCTTGAAGTGAAATATAATATCAAGGAAAAAAACAAGTGGAACATGGAGAAATGCTTGCATCGTAACTTCTAGACATGTTTGGGATTGGATAGGGGTGGATGGTAGCCCAAGAAAAAATTGTGATTTGGTGGTGTGTGAAACAATATACTTGTCAAAAGAAATTAACACTAATATTTGAAATTCAAATTCTCTGCCCAAAAAAAATCCTTTACAAGTATCATTAAATATTCCATGTTGGAAGTAATAGGGAAAAAGGCTTTCCATTTAGTGCAATGGAAATAAGTTCAAAGAACATGTATTAGTGATCTCGTATGGACAAATATTCTTTTTAAAATTCATTAAAAAACTATTATTTGATGATAAAGAAAGAATTAACTAGCAATAACACCTTTGCTGCTATTAACACGTTGGTAGGCTTATTTATAAATTATAATAGATTATATTAATATTTATAAAAAAATCTAATATAAATTTACTATTAATATTATAATTTAATAAATTTATAAATTTGATCTAAATTCTAATATTATAATAAATTTATTCTAATTTATCATAAATTATAAGACAATATTAATTACAATAAATTGAAATATAATAAATTTATTATAAATTATAATATAATTTTATTTATAATAAATTTATTGTGGGTAAGTGCATGGAAGTGGGGGGCAAAAAGTGGGTCTTAGGTTTGCACCCCGAAGTTTATGGGAGGTCTGGGTATAAAAGATATTGAGAAAATGAATGAGGCCCTCATTGTTAAAATGGGATGGAGAATGTTGTCTGAGAAACAACCCTAGATTGATTTAATCAAAGAAAAATACCTAAATCATCAAACTGTGTACTCTTTCCTACAAGATGAGCACCTCCCCTATGGTTCCATCTTTTGGAATAATCTGGTCAAGAGCAGAAATTTCATCAAGCAGGGCAGTAAATGGAAAGTGGGGGATGGTAGGGACATAAACTTCTGGGAGGATAATTGGTTTAATGGCAATCTCATGGATAGATTCGGGTCTGTTAAGGATAGTCTTACAAGCAAGTATGGCACTAAAATCAAGGACTATATTGAGGGAAATGGTACCAGTAAGAATTGGAAAAAACTTACTATGGAGAGAAATGATCTGATGCAAATTATTTCCTCCCTTCAAGATCAATTAGATCTTATTCCATTAAGTCAGCTGGATTCCAAGGATGAGCTGGTATGGAATAATTCTAATGATGGGAATTACTCTATCAAAACTGGATATAATAATTTCTTCCACAATAGTCAAACAGAGTTCAATTGGAATAAGATTTGGAGGACGAAATTAACTCCTAAAATAAATTTTTTCCTTTGGCTGGCTATTAGAGGTAGGATTCTTACCACTGACAACCTGATGAGAAGAGGATTTATAATCCCTAATAGGTGCCATCTTTGTAAGAAAGATTCTAAGGATATCAGCCACCTATTCATACATTGTGAGTATGCTACCAGAATATGGAGTTTTTCCCTCTCTAAATTTGAAGCTCTCTGGGTGGTGCCGAAGGATCTTAATCAGCTATGGACTCAATGGAACCCACCCTTTATGCATTGTGTTGTCAAAAGGATCTAGAAGCTGGTTATCCCTTATTTAATCTGGAGGATATGGAAGGATAGAAATGATATTATCTTTAGAAATAAGAAGCAAAACTATAAACTTAGTATTGGTAAAATTTCTAATGGTATCAAAGAGAATATTGCTAGATTTAAACACCCCAAGAACAAGAGATATCCAGAGAATGAAGAATACATCTTATCGAATTGGTAGATTGGAACTGTTAATAGTCGAAGCAATCCCGGGAATAGCATTGATAGATCTTTGATTAAATGGCATCCTCTTGATTTTAATTAGTATAAGTTGAACTTTGATGGGGCCTCTAAGGGGAACCCTAGGATTGCGGTAGGGGGAGGAGTGATACGGGATCATAAAGGTAAGCTGATTGCTGCATATGCTAGGAAAATGTGAATTCAAAATAATCATTTTTCTGAAGCATTATCTGCTCTATGGGGCCTGAGAATTTCCCAGACTCAAAATATCTAGAACCTCATTATTGAAGGGGACTCCCTAAATATCATTAATCTCCTTAAACAGTGCTCCTCGCCAAGTTGGAGCATCAAGGATTTTATCTCAGAGTCCATAAGTATTTTTCAAACATTCAATAACATCAGGATCATGCATACTTACTGGGAGGGTAATAAATTGGCAGATGCGCTGGCTAATTATGGCATTAATGTTAACCACACAATTTGGGATAATAATAGCATCCCTAAGAAGCTTCAAAACAGCATTCATGCGGATTTCTATACGCACGCAATATCTTGAGTTGAGTTATGATTATTGGGTGTGGATCAGCATCAATAATATTCCCACACATGTTGACTTAAAAAATATGATTATGCAAATCATGTCAAATAATCAAGATAGTGTGAAGTATATGGGGAATTCCAAGTGGAGTTAAATTGATTTGAAAATTGCGCATGCGAGCTACACTGCGTTTGCTAAAAGTTGGATACAAGGCTCTACGGAAACTGAAGACAGTAGTAATGTGATTGATGACAGGGAGCAGGCTAACAAAAAGGCCGTTATTCCCACATGTAATTTTCCGTAGGCTCAGATCAACAGACACGCAGCCGTTCGTGGGAAAAGCAACGGCTCTCATTTCCAACATTGTGTGGATTACAACAGTAAAAAGTAGAATGGATTCAACGCTCACAAGGATTTGGGAATTTTTTGCAAACAGTTAAGCATAGTGAAGATGGGGGGTCCCCCTTGCCAAATCGAGCCTAGTGCGGACCCGGATTGGAAGGATAATATTGAGCTATGGAGCATACTCAGTAAGGGTGGCATCACCAACTTCATGGAGAAGGTTCAGGGGCATGATCAAAGCATCTCAGTGTGTTTTGCAAAGGAGTGGAAGGAGTGGACTATGGAATATGGGAGGCAGAAGATCTTGGTCAATGAGGAACTTATTGCTGAAGCGACCAGCCTTGGCTTGGAGGGCTACTGTTTTTTTAACAAAAGGGTCAATAGAGATGTCGAAGAGAGGAGATTTTTGGAGGGAGCTAAGAAGCTGATCTACGTTACAGCGGGCCTACTTGTTAGCTCGATCCCCCTGCCTTATGATGAGGTTACTCGCATGATGATACGGTTCATTTCCTTGGAAAGAAGGTTTGTCACTGTACCTGCTAAGCACCTTCTTTCTTAACCACTTGCGTAGGAATCGCATGGTTTGTTTCCCCCATTACTTGCTGAAATCTCTTAAGTGCTCCATTTTGGAGTTTCAAAAGCATACCCGGGTGGTTCCTTTACACCAGGAGCTTATTTTGTTACTGCATAAATGTTGTTTTCTTAAGTATCTTGGTCTCCCATCCTCTCCTAGCTTAGTTCCCCCTCTGTCGCGTTCTACTGCTGCTAGCCCCATTTCTCCATTCTCTGCCCCCGCCACCAGTGCTGTCACCCCCTACCAGCCATCCAGGCTTCTTCTTCCCCCTACTGCTGCTCTTGGCCCCCACTTCACCTCCACCTCGGCCAGACTGGTTACCAGGGCTTCTAGAAAGCTTAAACTTGAGAACTTGAGACTCTTGCTATGGGGAAGGGTCCTCATGAAATTGAAATTACACATGACCTACTGAATATTAGTAGTGCCAGTCCCCGGGATGTGCATATGGAAAGCTCTTCAAAAAGGCTGGAAGCCTTAGAGGATGATATGAAACTGTTGAAGGATGAGGTTAAGAACTTGTAAAAACAGAAAGGTAAGAGGAAGAAGGAGGAGGAGGTGGATATTGATAACAGCCAGATTGATGATATCTACAAGACGTTGAACTCCTTAGACTTCTGTTTAGGGAAGGCCAAAACTCGTCATGATTACAATATGGCCATATTTAGGGTGATTGAGGAGTTCATTGAGCAACATGTCAAAAGTGTCTCCAACCTCAGCGGAGTTCTGACAACACTTTGGGGCAATGATAAGGAAAGTAAAAGGACCATTGAACAGCTAGATAAGATTGACACTGCCCACATGACTATTTTGGGTATGTTCCCTTCCTAGAAGAATATCAAGACCAGCATAGATAAAGCTGCCAAAAAGTAGTTATAGAAGCTTTAGTTGTTGTTATCTGTTTTTATGTTGTTTTTTTACGGTCTCACTACTACTTTTTTGCAGTGTTTTTGATGTTTTGTCTTGTTTGGGTAGCTGTTTTTTGGCTACTTTGGGCTTCATTGTCACATTTGGATTTTGATCCTTTTCTCTCTAGTTTTCATTCCTATTCTAGCTTCTAGGCCATCTTTTGTACTCAAGGGTATAGTCCCTTTCAAAAAACTATTTGCCAATAATTTAAAAAAAAAAAGTGGACACTTTTTTCTGAAAAATATATATGTTCAACTTGTACAAGTTATTTGAAATAGTTACACTCATAATTGGAAGATGTTATAAGAACATAAATTGTAGTATTTTGAGTCTAGTTTTTAAAATATTATTTTTTAAATGGTTAAGTGTAAGTGGGTTAAATATCTAAAATGTCAATATGTGCTCATGCTTTTGTAAAAAACATAGTGGATAGTAAGGCCTCCCCCACACCCCTCGCCCCCCCCCCCCCCCCCCCCCACCGCTCCAAATCGTTTTAGCATTATTTATTATTTTTAAAACCCCTTTAATAGAAATATAGATACAAGCATCTAGTTTGTGATAGAAGTTTTCTTATATTTTATTTGTGAGTGTTTTTTTTATGATTTTTCAAGTACAAAGATTTTAAATTTCAAAAAATAAGGGATAGCCGGCCATGGCCCCCTAACTACCTCAAAAATATTGAAAAATTAAATTTGTTTTAATATATATATAATTAGTCCTAGTTTGCGACTGTATAATTTTTATTCAATTAGGATGAGTGAAACAAAAGATACACGATGAAAGATAATTGTGTATAAATTTGAAAAAAGATCTATAAAAAGACATAAAATAATATGGAAACCTTATACTAGTCAACAAAATTGAAAAATGATATATTTAGAAAGAAGAATTTTTATTTGACCTTCTAGTCGAAATTTTAATAACTTTTTTTATCATTTTTGTTGGATTTCTTATGAAGGAAGACACATTTTAGCATTTTATGTTAAAAATACATTGTTTTTTGTGTTTTAGAAGGCCCATGCCTCAAGCTTATGGATCTAAATTAGATCCAAGCTAAGATCTTTACCTTGGAAAATGGAAAAAATAAATGCGTACATGTTTCCTTTTTTATATATTTCCTTTCCTCCAACATCATTTTCTACCTCTTTCATGGGATTCTTATCCCCACTCTTCCTGCTCTGCACATTCATGTACATTCCTATGTGAATTGTTAGTAGTTGAGGTTTTCTTTTACCCCATTATATATATTTTACTATTCATGGGGGATAAATTCTAATGTAAGGGAATGAAGAATGTCAAGAACAAGGCACCAGAGAAATTAGAAGAGATTAAAATAAATCAAGTGAAATGGTTGTGAAAACTTTCTAGAGGGCAAGGTACATCTATGTCAAATATACTTGATGTTTTAGAAAATGATGATGAAATACATAATGAAAACAAGGAGAATAATTATTTTGCAATGAGTATTGATAATGAATTGAATGATAATATTTTTATAGATAAATAATTTGGTATGAATGATAATATTGAACCGTTGCATGAGAATCCAAATGTTAATCCTTAAATTTGCATGGAAACACTAAATGAAGAAAGTAACATTGCTAATGAATCTTTACCTCTAAGAACACCTCCTTTATTTTTCATAGAAACTCATTAACTTAATTGGAATTGATGAAAAAATTATAACACCAATTCCTAACAAAATGTTTGAAATAAATGTGAGAGGAAAAGCTATGGGAATTTGGGATAATTACTTTGAGAAATTAAATGATACACAAAGATGTCAATTATTTGTTACGTTGATGAAATTGATTAAGATTAGACCTACAATGAAGACCCTAAGGTTAAGAACATCTAACATTGATGATTAAAATGTGAGAAGTTTTGAAAATATGAAAAAATCATACCATATTGTAGGTTTCAACAAATGCACCAAGGATAGTAATGTTACACGGCATGCACTTACTAATTGTCTAGTTAGTGATAAAATAGTGAATAAATGCTTTATTAGAAAAATAAGTAGAGATTTGAAAGTAAACAAAAAAACACTAATGAAATCAATAGGGAGAGGTAAAATTCTTGAGTCAACTAATAACACTAACTATTGGGCATTCTCTAGTAGAATCCCATGGAAAGACAAAGATACATATGATAGTTTAAAATAATTACTTGTAAATTTTTGGAATAAGAACACGAGGGTGTCACTGATTAAAAGAGATATAGTAAAAATAAGAATATGTTCTCGTAATTGTGAATCAAATGTAAAAAAATTCTTGGATATGACTCAAACATAATTTTTATTTAAGTTTAAGAATGAAAATCCATAAATTTACATTAGCCAAATATTTTTTGAAATGAAAAAACCCTTTTATGTGAAAATAAAGCACTCACGTACCACTTGTTATTGTAGGCATCATGTTGAATTTTCAATGCATTATGATTCTTTTTTCAATTATGTTGTGTTTTACATATGGAAATCATGTTGTAGGAGTGTGTATTAAACATCCCACCAAAAATCTTCAAGGGATTTTATTCCTACCATATTATGTGAATAGAAATTGAAATTGTTTTATAACAAAACATGTTTGGATGGAACGTGCAATGTATGTGGTGGTTTTTCGAAATTGAAAATTTGTATACATGAAGAGAGTACACATGCAATAAGAAAGAATTATTTTGTTTTAGCAAACATAAATTTGTGGCATATCAATTGAAATATGGAAAATAATATAAGAGGTGTTAGCTTGTTACATTACAATTACTTGTATGAGAATATATGATCAAATTCAGAGAGGAAAATGTGTATGAGTGTGCAAGGAACACACATAAAGCTTGATGGTTGGATGAAAAATTCAAGTTAATCAAGGACACATTCCTACTTGGTATTATTTTTTTATTAGTTGACTTCACATAGAATTACTCATTGCATCCATAAATGGATGTTCAGTCATAATATTATAACTCATTACAAGTTTTTATTTTTCATGCATATAACATTCATGAACTCTCCGAAAATCACTAAGAAAGATAAAAAAATATTAAGATATTATCATTTCTATATCAGTGATGATCAAACACATTCTACACAATATGTGCAAGGGTGTTTCTGGTTGTTTTATGTGAATTTATATGAGAGGAAATTTTTTTTCAATCAAAATTACATTTGATAGGATAATTTCACATCACAATTCAAGAATGCAAGGATGTTTTATTGGCTAAGAAAGATGCACATGAAAAAAAGTGTACAACATATCTAGAGTTTTACTAAGGCATGACATGGAAAAGGAGAGAATGATGACATAGGATCATGTGTGAAAATATCCCTTGCAAGAGAATAATCAAATTTCAAAGATGGTACTAAATTTACAGGTATAAAAACCATTGTTGATTGGTGTAATAACAACATGGTCCATGAATCTCAAAGAGACCTCAACGGTCTGTATATATTTTTTGTTGATAGAGGAATGACATTGAACAAGCTATGAATATTTTATGAGAGTTACAACATCAAGTGATATGCACTCATTCCATAGTTCAAATACAAGTTCTTGCACTATTCATACTACGTACATGGCATATTTTTTCATATCATGTATTTATTTTGTGTGGAATGAATGTGAGTCACAATAGTGGGTGGATGAATGGACTTGTAAACCTCTAATTCCACTTGACACATATCAATTTCCATGAGCATTACAATTTTTAGTTTCTTCAGATCATATGACAACATCACCTGACTTTGACCAAGTCTCTAATTTAGTACAATAAGTTACATACTTGTCATGTTATAAATTTATAAATTATTAAATTATAATCTCTTAATATCTTTTAAATTTGAATCAATTTTTAACTTGTGATGCATGGAATGTTTTTGTATTTATTGCGATAGAATTTAACAAAGAGGGAACATACTACTTCTTATCTCATTGTGTACAGGGAAAAAAATAAATTGACTTCCATAGTAATTGATGGTGTAAATTGGACTCTGCCACCTATTGCTAGAAACCCTTCTGCCTGTAGCTGCCTACTGATTTTCTGTGTTTATCTCGAATTCCGAACCCCTCTAGTCTGGATCAGGGCTCCCTCATGTTAGGGGCCCTCTCTCCTAGTTTGGAAAAACTCTCTCCTTCACTGTCAGATGGGTCTCTCTTGTTGCGCATTCCCTCTCACATCACGAAGGTTGTTGCTGCTTCTCGTGATCTTTCCTTGGTGGGTAAAATGATGGGTCCTAGACCCCCTTTAGAGGATATTAAAAAATGGGCACAGTTGAAATGGAAACCATGTGGAGTGCTTGAAATAGCGGTAATGCCTAATGGTTTCATGTTATTCTCCTTCAGCATGAAAGAGGATTTCACGAGAGCTCTTCTTGGTGGCCGTTGATTTTTTGATAGACGTGGATTCTACCTCAGGAAATGGTCTCTAGGTTTCAACCCACACATTGAATCCATGACCCAAGCCCCAATATGGGTTCGCCTCCCGGCGCTCCCACTGGAGTTTTGGCATCTGATGGTTATTGAACGTATTGCCCTCTCCATAGGATCTTTAATTGTTATTGATCAAGCCACTAAAGCTAAAACTATATTCATCCATGCTCGTTTCTATGTTAATGTTGATGTCAGTTGTCCCCTCCCAAAAGATATAGAGCTAATATCGGATCTTGGGAACTAGAAACAAAATATTGACTATGAATATATTCCTAAAGCATGCTCCTTCTGTAAAATCATTGGCCATCTGGCCTCTAGTTGCCCCTCCTAACCTCAGCTGAAACCCAAATCCCAAAACCTTTCCCCAAAATCTAAGAAAAAGTTTATTCCTAAATCGTTCTCTGCTGAGATCCCTATCATCCCACCTCAAATTCCTTTGCTCTCCTGGAAGAGGGAGAAATAAACACTTCCACTGATGCTTTTTTTGATGTTGTTCCCCCTCTCTGGCCCTCCAGTCCATCAACATCCCTTTGTCTCCCTCGAATCTCCCCCCATTCCTCTAAGGAGGTTAACCTCTCCTTGGCTATTTCCTCCTCTCCCCCTCTACCCCTGCCTTCTCCTCTATCCCTCCCCATCCCTCCCCTTCCCACTTTTGGACCCCTTTCCTTAGAACCCCCCTCCTTGAGTTCCCCCCCCTGACCCCCCTCTTTTCCCCTCCCTTGGACTCTACCATATCCCCTTCAGCCCCTTCTTCTGATGATAGTTTTAATCCCTGCTATACAAGAAGCAACAACAAGAAACCTGATATTGGCACTGAAAAATTTAGGGGAAGGATTCCGACCAATATCAAACTCCAGCAAGAAGCTACTCTTAATGTTGCTCAAGGAACACAAAGCACTATCCCCATTGTGGTGGGGAGAAAATCCAAATCAAAGAAATGAAGATCATCTCTTGGAATATAAGAGGTCTCAACTCTCTTCAAAAGCAAAGAGTCATCAAAGATATCAAATTCCAAAACTCTCTTGATATCATAATGTTGTAGGAAACTAAACTAAAAAAAGATGATTGTCTCCTAAAAATTTGGCCAGCTGCTTCTTTTGAATCTCAACCTTCATCAGGGAACTCAGGAGGAGTATGTACCCTATGGGATCCTAGAAGCTTCAAAGGGGATTGTTTGTTCAAGCATCCCAAATTTCTGTGCATGCTCTTTCAAGATGTTGGATCTGACTCTGCTTGGATTACCATCAATATCTACACCTCCAACTTAGAGACTCAACGTGGGAAATTATGGAAAGATATCTCAAATTTTATCAACACTTGTGGTACAATCCCCATATTAATAATGGGGGATTTTAATTTTCCCCTTTTTCCTTCCAAAAAATAGGGAGGAGCTCCTGTCATGACCGCCAGCATGGAATCTCTTGCTGAATTCATCAGGGATAATTCACTGCTTAACATGGACCTTCATGGATCCTCCTTTACGTGGTCAAACCGTAGATTGGGTAGGAACCATATTCAAAGTAGATTGGATAGATTGTTGGGCTCTCTAGACTAGATCTCTCTATTTCTTGACTTCTACCTCAAATCCCTCCCCCGGGCTGCCTCTGACCACAGCCCTCTCCTGCATACTACAAATCACAATCTGAATACCAAGAATCCTCCCTTCAGGTTTGAGCTTTCTTGGCTTGAGAATAATCACTTGAACCCTTTTGTTTCCAAATGGTGGAATATCAATATTGAGGGCACTGACATGTTTAGATTTTCTAGCAAGCTCAAAGAAATTTAAAAACAGCTCAAAATTTGGAAGTCTACGGTCTTCGACAACATCAAGCTCTACAAACAGAAGCTATCACAGAATTTGGCTAAAATATCTACTCAAATGGAAATTGAGGGGAGATTGGATCACCTTCACCAAAAAGAAACCTCCCTCCTCAGTGATTACCACAACATGCTTCAAGAAGAGCAGACCTATTGGAGGCAATGCTCTTGAGCCCTTTGGCTTGAGCAGGGGGATTGTAACACCAAATTCTTCCACATCACTACCTCTAAGCATAAGAGCATAGACAAGATCAGAGAGCTGGTGTCATCCTTGGGTACCCTGTTAACATCTGAGGATGATATCTCTAATGAGCTTGTCTCCTTCTATTCTAACCTCCTCCAGGTCAATCATCCTCCATCAAAGCAATCAATGGCCTCCATGCTCCAACATATCCCACAGCTTGTGTATTTTGAGATGAACAATAATATAATAAAACATTTTTCTATAGAGGAAATTCACAAAGCGGTCTTCGCCATGAAAAGGGACAAAGCTTTGGTCCAGATGGTTTTCCTGCTTCTTTCTTCCAAGTGTTTTGGGAGACCATCAAGCAGGATCTCTTCAAAGCAGTTAATGAATTCTATATCAGTAACAACCTTCTAAAAGAATGGAATACCACCTTCGTAGCCCTTTCCCCAAAATTGCATAGTTCAAAAGATGTCTCCAACTTTATGCCAATTAGTTTATGCAACACCGCTTACAAGATTATCACTAAAATCTTGGCTTCTAGGCTTAAACCCCTAATGAATGTCCTCATCTTGCAAAACCAAAATGGTTTTATTAATAGGTGGCTCATCCAAGGAAGTATCATTATTATTAATGAAGCTATCCACTCGGACTATCACTCGAAATCCCCCGGAATGATCCTAAAGATTGATATGAAAAAAGAATTTGACAAAGTCAGCTGGCCTTTTTTAATTAGGGTCCTGGAAAAATATGGTTTCAATAAAAGATGGTGCAGTTGGGTCTTCTCTTGTATTGTGACTCCTTACTTCCCTATTCTTATCAATGGCATTCCAGCAAGATTCTTCAAAAGTAGCAGAGGTATCAGGCAAGGTGACCCCCTGTCACCCTTTCTTTTTGTTCTTATGGCGGACTCCCTCAGCAGAGCCCTGGAGGCAGCTAAAAGTTAGTCTGTCATTTCGGGTCTAAAAATCACCTCCAGCTTCCCTTCTGCCACTCATAGCCAGTTTTCTTATGACACTTTTCTATTAACTGTTGCCTCTATGATTGAAGCTTGGGCTCTCATGGATATCCTATCTCTTTATCAAGTAGCTTCTCATCAAATAATCAACTTCAACAAGAGCAACATCTCCTTCATCAACACTACTCCTAGGACCCAGAGAAAGATTTCTGATATTTTTGGATGCAATATTGTGGACCTCCCCACCTCTTAGCTAGGCATCCCCCTCTTCCATGGTAAGCAATCTAAAAATATCTGGAATCCAGTCATTGAAAGATATCAAAAAAATCTCACTTCCTAGAAAGGGGCTCTGCTCAGTCAGGCTGGAAAACTCCAATTGGTTAAATCCACCCTCCAAAGTCTTCCTACTTACTTCATGCCCCTTCTCAAATTTCCCAACTCGGTGAAGGAGGTGGTTGAAAAATCCAAAATCACTTCCTGTGGTCTAGGACAGAAGAAAGAAAGAGGATCCATCTAGTCTCCTAGAAGGAAGTGTGTAAGCCAACCTCTCAGGGTGGGCTCGGATTAAGAAGGATGGCTGACATGAATGTGGCCCTCCTAGCCAAACTAGGCTGGGATGTTGCTAAAGGTAACTCTCATTGGGATCAGCTTCTTAGAGCTAAGTTCCTTGCTAATAATGAAGATTTCCTCACCTCAAATCCAATTCAAGGTTCAACCATTTGGAATTTTGTTATTAGTTCCCTCCCCATTATCCAGGTTGGCACTAAATGGAAATTTGGAAATGGTAGAATTATTGACTTATGGCAGGATCATTAGATTGGGGTCAAGCCACTTGATCGCAATCCCTCATGGGATCCTATGAAAAGAAGTGTCATTAATAAGAAGGGAAGGTTAGTTTTTGGTTATTGGAAGGTGGTGAATTCCATTCCCTCCTGGAATATTCAGGTTTGGGATTATATAAGTGATCAGCAAAGCATGCTCCTGACTTCACTTAGAACTGTGCTCTCATCCATCTATATCCCCTTCTCCTAACCTGAAGATGAGCTAATTTGGCCGCTCTCCCCATCTAGCTCTTTCTCGGTTAAGGATGCTTACCTTTCAATGCATTGTACTGACTCTAGTCCTCCCCTCACCAAATTCTAGCCGAAGGAGATCATCCCCAAAATTTGTTTTTTTTCCTGGATCTCCTCTAAGAATTCTTTCCTCTCTGGAGAAAATCTAAAAAAGGAGGGGTTTCTCTCTTCCCACTAGATGTGTGCTTTGTACTAAGGAGGTGGAATCCTCTTCCCATATTTTGATCCACTGTCCCTTTTTGCAAGTTATCTGGCATTGGTTCTTATCATGGATGGGTGTGTTCTGGACCTTCCCTGAGTCCATTCAGGACACCCTCTCTCAATGGAGCTCCCCCTTCACTCACCCGGCTCTGGTCCTGGCCTAAAAACTTCTCCTCCCGCATGGCATATGGGGCATTTGGAAAGAAAGGAGAAGAAGAATCTTCAAAGACCATAGTCTTGAACCTGATTAGGTGGCTACCCAGATAGCTCTAACTTTCCAAGATAATCTCAACTCTCACCTCTGGTCCTAATATTAGAAAAATATGCAAATCTGTAACTCTTGGGAGTGGCAGCGGCTGTTGGCTATTCTTCCTGTAAGTAAAGTCACTTCCTCTGATCAGGGATTAGTACAATGGATTCCTCCCCCTCCGGGCTGGAGAAAACTTAATATGGATGGGGCCTCGAAAGGCAATCCTGGTAAATTAGGTGGAGGATCCATTCTTCGTTGTTCCTCGGGTTCCATCGTTATTACCTCTACTCATAATCTTAACTATGGAACCAACCATCGTGTGGAAGCCATGACCATCCTCAAAGGCCTTGAGCTGTCTATCAAATTTGGTGATGATCCTCTCCAAGTTAAAAGTGATTCCCTCAACATCATCAATCTCCTACAGTCTATTGATTCTAGTCAATGGTCAATCCAAAATATCATAGCTGATATCAGAATACTACAAACGAATTTCTAGAAAATTCAGTTCCAACACATCCTCCAGGACGGGAACAAAGTGGTGGACCACTTAGCTAACATTGGATTTATCCTTGAGAGTCAACAAACCTGGACAGAAAACTTCCCTGCTGATCTCTTCCAAATTACTCAAAATGACCTATCCCAATGTTGACTAGTCGAAGGGTGAGCGGATATGGGTTTCAGCAACGCCTTTATGGCCTCCTCAAAAGGTGGCGGTAATAATGCTTCATTTATTATGAAAAGACCTTTGGCACTAAATCATTTGAAGAGGGAGATGTGTTATGATGTAGAGGATTTCTGCACGTATGGTGTAATTCCTCCCCTTAATCATATGATGAACTGGCGGGAGGACAATGATGGTGATGTCGATAGCTCCCACGCCCTGGGTGGGCTTTTTAAGGACCTCCAACACTCTCTCTTATGCACTTTTCCAAATTTCTCAACAATATGGGTGGCCAACTAAAGAAAATTGAGCCTGCTACCTACGAATCGGTTAAAGAAGATGTTGAGGTCTGGAACATTTTACTGGAAAATGGTATCACTACTTTCCTTGAGAGAATGGCGGGCTACTCAACCCTAGTCTCCTATGCTATTATGGCTTCCTGGTCAAAGGGGCATATCCAGATTGGTAATACACATTTTACTATCTCCACCAATGTTATCTCTGATGCCACGGGTCTTCTGGCCATCGACAATATCTATTTCAAGCGCTTGTTGCATGCTAAAATGTAGGATTTCATCGCTCCAGGGGACAAGCCGGTCAAATATATCTTTGGCTACACTCGTGATTTCCTGCCTCCCCCATAGAATAGAGTGGTTGAAGTCATCATGCGTTATTTCACCATTGAAGGTCACTATCATCTGGTCTATGGCCCTCATTTCTTCATCCTTTCTCATCTACATTGGGGAAAAAGGATTAATATGGCAGCTTTCCTCTATCAATATTTAGAGCACTCTATTTAGCTGGCACATGACAGGGAAGGGGCTATCCTACATTAGGGCTTACTGTACTTTCTTTTTTCTGATGTTGCTTTGCATGCCAACTTAATACACTTTCCCCCCAAAAATAGTCACCATCGTCATTCTCCCTCACCTTCCCCCCGTCCCTCCTCCACCTCCCTCCGCTCTTCTAGATGCCACTATCGCTTGCACCTTTCTTCTGACTCCAACTCGGATGTCACCATTCTTATCCCTCCTCACATTGTTTCCGAGCCTTCTTCTTCCCCTATTTCCCCCCCACTCCTTTCGTGTCTGTTGCTAGAAGGCACTGACACAAGTTTTAAAGTAGTCTCACTACTCTCCAGTCACGATACTTCTCTTACTGATGACATTTTGGGCCTTGCCAAGCTCTATCCTTACTCCCCAGCCTCAGAGAAAATGGAGACGAATGAGCCTATGGACGACCCGACTTATCAAACTATTAGAGACATTTCGTGCTTCGCTATCATTCTCTGAATTTGGACTCAATTCTTGTTGAGCTTGTGATTGCTGACTCCCAAAGGGATGAACGCAGAGTCGATTTGGTGTCATCTATTTTAAACAAGCTCCAACGAGCCTTCAATGCCTTGAAGGCCTAGGAGGCCTTCACTGATTCTACTAGGAGCGCCATTGCCAAAGATTGCTCAGAGCTCATCACCCTTGCAGAACAACTTGCGGAGGATTTGGGATCTCCTAGAGATATAACTATTATTACTGAGCTAAAAAATATCTTCTGATGTTCTCCTCTTTTCTTCTGTTGTCTTTTTCATTTTTCCTTTTTTTGGAATCTCCTAGAGTAATTTTCCACTATGAACTATATTTCTAATTCTGGCTTGAAGGGATTTTTTATATAAGGTTGTGGGACCTTCTAAAACCCTCTTTTTACCCTATATATTCCAAAAAAATTGATGGTGTAAACCTTGAGTATTCCACTAGGTCAGTGGTAGTTACTAGAACATGGTTTCAATGATATCCTTTCAAAAAATCAAATACTTGGTTATTTGAAGACTATGAAATAAATAGAAAGATACTTATATATTCATATTTGGTTCTTTCAAAAAACATTCATTTGATCAAATATCGAGGTAATCCATCAAAAAAAATATGTGGAAGGTTCGTGAATCCTATCATGAAGCATTTCTCACTATTATAAAGAGTGGATTTTATCCTTGCGGTTCATTGGATTGAATTTCATAAGGTACGTTCAATTAAGATTAGATATACATCTACATCAATTTCATTTGAATATTTACTTTAATTATTTTGTTTAAATTTTTTAGGTTTTAAATTCTATTTAATTACTTACTAATATGCTTACGTAGATTATTAGTGCTAAAAAATATTCCACCTTCACATGGTTGGCACTGTTAGTAGAGAATTCCTTATTCTCAGAGCTAAGAGAATCTAAGGAAAACTAAATATTGGAAATGAATAACATGAAAAAATTCAAATTTCACCACATATATTTTTAGAAAAATCTCTTCTTACAATCCTCATTTCATCACCTATATTTTATAAACAATATCTTCTTAACATGTTCCCTAGTACTTGTTCTAGATGCTAAAAATAATGTCTTAGAATTTTATAGGGTTATCAATAGTAAAATTCCCTTTTAATAGTGTATTATCATGTAATTTGACCCTTTAGCATGTTTCGCATTGAAGGATTTTGGTCAAACTCAGTTCTTCTTTAACACCTATCTCCTGGATCTTAAGGGAATACGCTTAGATGACCTAGCCAAGAAATATTGAGATCCTTATACACCAAAATGAATCCCTACCCAATGTTTACCATGCCACCTTGAGGCATGGGCGCAATGCATTCCGTGCCATGAGTTTCCTTTTGAAAAATATTACATTCACAGACTTACATTGACTCAGACTAGAGTACTCAACACCATTGTAAACAATAGGACAACAAGAAGACTGAATTAAGATGGGGAAAACCAATGCAATAATTTTTAGAGGGTACCAATTTAAAGGTGTAGGATCAAACAAGATTATATCCTTTTTTCCTCTAAGGGATATTAAGGGACTATGCCCAGTCCAAGTAGTCAAGAAGCATTAGGATAGTTGGGAACTAAATTAAATCCTCCCCCAACATTTACCATGTCACCCTAATGTGTGGGCATAGTCCATTTTTTTCCACAAGATTCCATTCACAAAATATTGCACTAGACAACCTTATACTGACTCAAATAAGAGTATTCAACACCATTGCAAATAATAACACAAAGAGAAGACCTAATTGAGATGGGAAAAACAAAGATATGAATTCATAGAGGTTCCTAACATGGAGGTTTAGAATCATATGAGATATTCAAGGTGCAACGAAGATTGAGAAATATTTTGGTCAACTTATAGCCTTTTTTACTCTCAGGGATCTTAAGGAACTATGCCTGACTGAACTAGCAAGGAAGCTCTGGGATCATTGGGAACCAAAAAAAATCCTCACCCAATGTTTACCAAGCCATCCCAATTTTTGGGCATAGTTTATTTGGTTTCATGAGCTTCCGTTCGTAAAATATTGCATTGGACAACTTTACACTGAATTAGACTGGAGTATTGAACACCATTGCAAACAATATGACAAAAACAAGATCGAATTGATATGGGGAAAATTGAGATAGGAATTTGTAGATGGTCCTAACATTGATGTGTAGGATCATACGAGACCTTACAAGGTTCCACAGAGACCAACAAATCACCTGGTGAACTTATATCCTATTTTTCTCTAAGGGATCTTAAGGGACTACGTCCGATCGAAGTAGCTGAGAAGCACCAATATTGTTAGGCATCGAAAAGAATCCTCCCCTCGGATTTACCAGGCCACCTTGAAATGTGGTAGTATTCTCTTTGGTGCCACGAATTTTTGTTTATAAAATATTACATCAGACAACAATACACTAACTCAAACTAGAGTATTTAGAACCATTGTAAACAATTAGACAACGAGAAGACTGAATTAATATTGGCAAAACTAAGACTGAGAAATGACCTAGAAAACTTAAAGAATTTTTTACTCTCATATATATTAATGGAATACACCTAACTGATGTAGCTGGGAAGAACCAAGCTCATTTCGAATTAAAACGAATCCTCGCCTATCATTTACTAGGTCACCCCAATACATAGGCACAATTTGTTCGGTGCCACGAGATTTCATTCTTAAAATATTACATTAGAAAAACTTACACTGACTCAAATTAAAGTATTTGACATCATTGCAAATAATGGGATAGTCAGAAGATTGAATTGAGATGGGGAAATCCAAGCCTGGCATTTGTAAAGGGTCCAAACATTAAGGTTTAATATCAAACAATACCTTTCAAGGTGCCATGAAGATCAAGAAATGGCCCGATGACCTTATATATATATTTTCTCTTAAGTATCTTAAGGAACTATGCCTGAATGACATATCTAGGAATCACCATGATCATTGTGCACCAAAAAGAAGCCTTTCCTAGTGTTTACTAGGCCACACTAACGCATGGGCACAATTTTATTTGTGCCATGAGCTTCCATAAATAAAATATTTCATTGGAAAACCTTACACTGACTCAAATTGGAGTATTTGGGATCATCACAAATAATAGGACAGTGAGAAGACCGAATTAAGATGGGAAAAACCAAGAATTACATTCATATACGGTGCTAACGTGGAGGTGTACAATCAGACTAGACCTTTCAAGGTGTCATAGAGACTGATAAATGGCCCGATAAACTTATAGATTTTTTCTCTCTCAAGGATCTTAAGGGACTATGCACGATCAGCATAGCTGGGAAGCACTAGGATCATTTGACACCAAAATGAAGTTTACTTGGCCACCCCTACATATGGGTGGAAATTGTTTAGTGTCATGATATTTTGTCCACAAAATATTGCATTGGAAAACCTTACACTGACTCACACTAAAGTATTGGACAACGAAAATACCAAATTGAGATGCAAAAAATTGAGACATGAATTCATAAATAGTCTCAATGTAAAGGTGTAGGGTAAGATGATACCTTTCAAGGTGCAATAAAGACCGAGAAATCTCTCGACGAACTTGTAGCATTTTTTCTCTCAAGGTTGTTAAGGGACTATGCCTAGCCAAAGTAGCTAAGAAGAACTGGGATAATTGGGCATAAAAAAATCCTACCCTAGGGTTTATCAGGCAACCTTGATAAGTGAATGCATTCCATTTAGTTTCACGAGCTTCCATTTGTAAAATACTATATTAGATAACCCTACATTGATTCAAACTAGAATATTCAGCACCATTACAAACAATAGGCCAACAAGAATACAAAATTAAGATGGGAAAAAATGAGATAGAAATTCGTAGATGGTTCCAATGCGAAGATGTAGGATCATACAAGATCTTCCAAGGTTCCATGGAGACCAATAAATCACTCAATGAACTTATAACATTTTTTGCTCTCAGGGATCTTAAGGGACTACACCCGGCTAGCATAGCTAGGAAGCATCAAGATTTTTGGGCACAAAAACGAAGCCTCACCTAGCATTTACCAGGCCACCCCAATGCATGGTAGTGGTCTGGTTGGTGCCATGAGATTTTGTTTTGGTCTCAGGGGTCTTAATGGATTTCCATTTGTAAGTCTCTCTTTCTCCCTCTCACTCGTTCTCTCTTTATCATTCTCATTCTCTCTCTCTCTCTCACATTATCTCTCTCTATTTCTCATTCTCTCTCTCTCTTTCTCATTCTCTTAAGTTAATATAGGAGTTCTTAAGGTCCTTAGAGAGTTTCTAGGGTTCATTTCATAATGTTATATTTAGTCAAAATATTCAAAAATTCAAATTTATTGTAGGTATCTAGGGATTCTATATGGTTTAAGGGTTGGTGTCAAGTGTATAGTCTATTGAAGAAATTTTCAAACTATTTATTCCCCTACATACCCTGAATCTATACTATTTTTTATAGATAAGATTGTCTCAATAGGAGACCTAATTTTTAAGAACAATTTAGTCAAAACAGATGTGAAAGGTTTGATTTTGATCCTAAAACTTCTTTGGCAAGTGAAGTAGGGAAAATGGTATCCTAAAATCTCTTTAGTCTTGAAAACCTCTAAGTGAGAAAAACAACTTTGAAAAACCCTCAAGTGAGGCCTACAAGGAGAAAATTTTAGTGTAGAAGGAGAGGGTGGTAGGAAGTAGGTATAGCCTTGGATATGGTAAATAAATAACTTCCTACACATTAAGGGGCCTAAAGGTTATCTAAAACATATATCACTTAGTCTTAGAACCTTGCGTTTTACTCTCAAAATGAACTCATGAATGAAATTGTTTCAATCTAAGAAAAACAAGACAGTCTAGGAGTTTGAGTAAAAGCTAATGTTTACTTTTATTCTCTCTTAATTTCTCTCTCACTCTTGGTGATAAATTTGTACTTTTCATAAATATGCTCTGTATCATTTTTTATTAAAAAATATGAAATCACTTAAATAATCAATATGGGTACTTAATAATTATTATTATGAAACCAATCTAATGAAACCACAAAAAATATTAAAAATTCAATTCAATATATCTTATAATTTGAATTAAAACTTTGAATCTCCTCTAGAAAAGTTTCTCGAAGCATATATTTTGTACCTCCATATTATGAGAGTTGAGATTTTTACACACATATGAACAAGAATATATACACATGTATACATTGATAAATTGAACCAATAATTACTTGATTAGATAAATATTTATATGCTATACAAACATTTCTTTAACCAATTTTTGAATTGATTTCCAAAGTTTCATGTATATTATATATTCGAACTACTAACACACGAAATGTCACAAGACATCCAAAATGCTAGTATATAACACCAATAAATAAATAAATGTCCATAATGTCATATATTGTCAAATGCACATCATATTATTATAGATATAATTATAGTCTCATAAATGTAAGACCATAAAAACATATCGAGTTTTAAATAGTATTAACATACACAATAAATACAAATATGTGAATATGTCATATAATACCAATTCAATGCCATATAAACATACATACAATATTGAACATGCATACATTGCCATGCACATAGGAATACAAAATAAATGTCATAAGACATATATATCTTATTCATTAAAATGTATCACTTTCTTTTCCTTGCTCAAAGAAATATCTCCCTCACACATAGATCGATATCTGTGAGATGAGTTCATATCCACCATGGCTTAAATACAATTCCTCTTACATTCAAAACTCAACTATAGTTGAACCTGTAAATGCATACAATTTTTTTCTGAAAATTTTATGTATAAGTTTTCAACATGTATAAGACCATGCTAATGAAACTATTTACATGTGCACACACTTACCATAATCTCTCGGTCATGTTGAATCTGCATCTCATGCTCAGTAAAGTCAACGGGAGCTATTGGATCATGAAATGGGGTGTCAAAATTATTCTCTCGAGGATTCCACGCCCTAGAAGTGAAAATTGAAGGGGTTGAACCCTACATACATAGAAATAACAAAATCAAATATCAAAATTAGCTTATAGAAATATATTAACAATAAAAATTTTGAATGTTGATCTAAACTTTATGCCAACTAAATAGATAATGAAAATATTTTAACTAAGTTTATCAATACAAATATTTTTTAAAGTGGCACACCTATGAATCATACGTAAAAGGATTTTTCCAATCACAGGAAACTCCTATGTAATCACAATGCATTCACATTGACTATTAACATGATGCTACAATGATTGAAATGTTTAAAATAATTGGATATGATATGAATTACACTCTATCTTATGAAAAATAAATAATTTGTATACCTCATTGAGTTGATGCACAAATTAAATCCCAGTGGAAACACCTTTCTCTACTCTTCGCAAAGATAGTGGATTGTCTTGTGTGGTCATCAACTTTATAAAAATTATATCACATCAAGTTAGTTAAACATAATACACACACACACACACACACACACACACACACACACACACGAACATACATATAGACATATATTTGAGTGAAAGATATATATATTTACATACATGAATTTAAAAATTTAACATTCCAAATTACCTATGTGAATGTATACATTGGCATGGTGCCTGTAACATGTGGTTGGGATGATGACTTCCCTCTCACGTTTTCTAATATATGAGTAAATTAATAAATTTGAAATTTTTTAAATACAATTATTTCAAAAATTTAACACACACACACACACACACACACACACACACACACACACACACACACACACACACACACACACATATATATATATATATATATATATATATATATATGTATGTATATATATATATATGTACATCAAGTACTTCAATCTTTTTGTAACATGTAATAAAAAATTTAAAATACCTATAAAGGTGTCGTCGATGTCTGAAATCCAAATGTATCACTCAAAAGAGTGTCATACATAACCACATTATAATTTTTACCACTAGAAACTCCACCAACACCATTCTACATGAAACTATCATCCTCATCGGGTCCAATGCATAAGGTACCATAAGATGTGAAATGATATGGCCCCATGTTACTTCTACCTGGAGGAATCCTCTATTTACCTCCACCAACATCAGTAAGAGAGTTCCTGAAGCACGTGCATTGTATCAATCTCTATTGTCTCCTTCACTACTACACAGATATTCTCATAATAAAGGGGGTTTTGTATGTGGACTCTAGCATGTTGAATACGAGCACATTTTACACATAGTCTATCTTGTGCAGAGCCTTTTCCTTGGCTGTAAAATTTTTGGTAGTCAAAATATTTGGGAATCTTAATACAAGAGCATCAGATAATGCCTTATGGAGCATAACTAAGTTTGAATAATCCTTCTCAAGTCATGGACACTATGTACTAGGTGTTTAAATAAATTTCCCTTCAAAACCATGTTTATTGTTTATATTTTAATTTGTATGTAAAATATCATTATATGAGAGTAAAGGTAGATATGATTTATTATTATTCTTAGCCTACATGGGAGGAGGAGAATTAGGATGTTGTAGGATATTTGAGGATCATGTCTTTTTTTCCTAGCTATGTCTTAGTTTGTAAACATTTATTTCTATTCTTATTTGTAAGTTAAGAGAATATCTCAAGAAGGAAGATAGGATAAGTCTCAAGTTAGATAGAATATCATATAGATAGATATTTTTTCTTGGGAATAAAAAATCTAAGGATGCATGGGTTGAATATCTCCATAAAGAGGAGGAAAGACAAGACATGGTAGACATGGAGAAAACTTAATTGTATTATGTGAAAAAGATGAAGGAATAGAGGATCAAAGCTTATGAATGCATGAAATTTATGTTTCAATTGTCTCTTTAGGTGTATATGGTAACATTTTTAATGGTATGAGTTCATGTTTTATTGATAATATTTAAATTATCATTATCAACCTCAAAAAAATGTGTACTATGTTGTTTGTTCATTTATTCTTTAAAACAGGAATTCTAACCATTCATGATAATTTTTTATTCCCAACTCAAAATGATCTTAAATTAATTATGTAGGTGAAATAGGTCATTATCCAGATGGTTTTTTAATATTTTACAATAATTATTAGTATTGCTAGAGTTGTGAAGTATTTTTCTATCTAGTTTGAGAATGCATGCAAACTGTTTGATATAATGGTTGTTTGGGAAAACAGTCATATATATAAAATTCCTTAATTAAAATAAATAAAATTTTGAACATATGAACCTTGTACGGACTTCCAAAATGTATAAAAATATTGGAATAATTCATTTTGTGCAGAAAAATAAATTTAGATCATAAATTTATTGTAAATTGCTTGCTCTTGAAACAAAGTTTTATATGATGAAGATGGAGTATCAAGTATTTACTTATCTACATAAATGATAAGATTGGTGAATGATATAAAATCATGAATTCCAATTGAGGTTTTAAAATAGATAAAGGATAGTCAAGGTAATCTCAAGTTCACAGTAAGATTTGTAAAAAAGGTACCACTATGGATACTCTTGTGTTAGTGATCAATCTTGATGAGTTAGAAGGTAAGATTCATGCAATCAGTAAATTAAACTTCATAGAGGAATAGTGCACATGTATGCCATTTCAAACCAATATTGTATGAATTATTTAAGGACAATTTGGATGATGTTTGAGTTTAACATATGCAAGCTTGAGTGATTGAAAAGATTGGATTGAGCTAAGATAGGATTGTGGGTTAGAGAAATTAATCTTGCATGTTTATATGAGAATAAGCTGAGATAATATTCAGATCAAATCTCTTTGAGGATAAACTCATAGTAGAGTTTCCTCAAAATTTCTAATGGAACCCCATTTTTATTTTTTGTCATATTACTATTGTATGGTGGATTGGAAACCATTTGCATGACAACGGAACTGGAAAATTCGTAGGGTCTGTGAATAATGCACAAATGAGGTTTTTGTAATTATTATTTTTACATCTACATATGATAATTTATTGGCATAATATTTCATACAAGACTCCCTATAGGATGTCCACCCATCAACGTCAACCTAAGAAAATAATTCCTACAATGTGTTTCCAAGTGAGGCACGGTGGGGATTTGTTGAATGGGGATCCCTCATTAATTTAATCAATTCCTCAATTTCAAGTTTATTCTCCACTTTATGGGATGTTAAATCCTCCTGACTACCAGGAGGATGTACACCAATTATAGGAGGGCTAGGAGGGATATGAGGATTTTCAGGGTTCTGTTGTGGTTATGGAGGATATGTAAGAACAAAAAAACATGGATTTAATTAAAATCTATAAAACACTTATTTCACTAAATCTGGACATATTCCAATAAATCCAGAATCTAATATTTCAATTATTGGAAGAAATCTATCTTCATTTTTGTGTATATTGGATTCCATTATTTTTCTATAGTTGAATCCATTATTACTGTTATTGGAATCCATTAGTAGCAATATTGGATTCCAATATTGTCATTATTGGACTTATTCTAGTTCCAATTTCACTATCATTGGATTCCAATATCGCTATTATTGGATTTCAATTTGGCTATTATTGGATTCTAATAGCATTATTATTGGATTCCAATTTCACCACTATTGTAATCCAATTTATAAATTCCAATTTTTGGATTTCATTTTGGTTGTTTTAGGATTTCTATTTTGTTATTATTTGATCCCTCCACATAAGCCTAGTAGCCACTATCTTACATAAGACTAGTGGTTGCTAACCTACATAAGCATATAGGTCACTAACTTACATTATGAAAGTACATGCTAGGTGAAATGAGCCTAGTGGTGTCAAAGTTACATATGGATTTCAGCCACTAATTTACATTTTCCTTACAGCCACTAAGTTACATAAGCCTTGTGACCTCTAAGTTACATAAATTAATGATAATCCTAGTGGGCACTATCTTAGATAAGTGTATAGGATGTTAACTTACATAATCCTAGTGGCCATTATCTTAAATAATCATATAGGTTGTTAACTTACATAAGCCTAGTCACGACTAATTTACACAAGAGCATATTCATCTAGGTGAAATAATCCTACCGGCTAGAAAGTTACACTAGCCTATCCATACCAAATTTCATAAGCCTACCCACCACTAAGCTACATAATCCTATAGGCCAATAAGTTACATAAGCCTAAGCCCCACAAAGTGACATCAACCCAGGGGTTAACATTGATGGCCACCTATTCGTTTCAAACAATTTTTAGATGATGGTAATATTACAATATTATCCTTTAAACAATAAAAAAATAGTAGTTATTAAAATACTTAAAATTTATATTTATTTAATATTTGATGTATATTATATATTAATATAAGTTTTATATAAATTTATATAAAAAAATCACAGGGATATTGTAAATATGCAAGTTATGTTCGATAAAGTCAACTAGTTTTAATCTTTTCCATTTTGTAAATCATAAAGAACAACAAAGAGTTAAGAATTACGTTAAATAAGTTGTTTTGAAGAAATGGATTTGAAAATGTATTTCCATTGGCAATCAATTCCTTTGTGAAAATTGCACAAGCATTGATCCCTCACAAGGATATTAAAATTGTTCTTGAATTTGTGCAAGGTATTGCTAGATATCTTCATGACCCTAACTTGTTATTTTAATTTGATATCCTTTATATATTTCATTTGTACTCCATGCTCAGATGAAACTGTTTAAATCAATATCTTATGTGTCCCTTGTTTTTTGCCACCATGTCCTTTTCTTTAAGCATTCATGGTACCTTTATTTTGCTATATTTCCTTTTCCTATGGGTTCCCACCAACTTACACTTACCTTTTGAGAGTTGGTGTGAACATCTTGTATTAGTTTTAGTTCTACCTTGCCCATCCATCTAGGTACATTATCATCAGCTGGTCTTACTAGTATCATCTGATCAAAAATCACATCCACCAATGGGGTGAATTCCTCTCGAGGTCTATCACAAATAGGCCCAACATATGTATCTTTATTTTAAAGGACGTTTTAACTAATCCATGTCAATACGTGGTGCACCCACTATTTGATGATACAAATCATTATCATCAATTGTTTTTGGACAAAAATAATCTCTCCTCATCATGCTACAATTAAAAAATGGATTCTCTAGGGCACATAGAATATTTTTCCAATATGCAATCTTTAAAATCCAGTATGCTTCTCCACCATCAATTGAACTCTTTTCCCAGTGTGTGATGTATGCTTGAATGACTCTCTATATGTCTTCCATCTCTTTTAGTTCTTTGAAGGGTGTCATTGGAGGATCCCATTCAGGAAATAACGATTTCTCATCCATTATTTTCTAGATCTTAATTGAGTGTGACCAAGTGGACTCCATGATTGGATCTTTAAACTCCATGATAGGAATGTTACCTAAGACATGGAATTCAAACATATTTAGTTTACTGATACCCACGATATTTTGATTACCATCTAGCATGTGTGGTTCCAAAAATTCTTTAAAATTATAGAGTTCCTCGATAAGGTACAGATTAAATGTGTTGGAATCCTCTAGGAATGTTCTGTAAGTTTCCATTATTTGTGGTGAAGAGAATGTATCTAATTTGTATAATGTTTTTGATAGTCGGTCGAATGGCACATCTATGTCTTCATGCGTGTGACCCACTAGAAGGAAACTCATGTACACTTTGTTGAAAATCCTTCTAACTATCAACATGGATGCAAACGTAAAAAAATGTGTGCTTTTTTTGTCACTTAAAACATTATATAGTTACAAGTAAATAATTGGTGGTTGTTTTCTAAATGAACTTGAACATCTTCTTATAATATTAGTTATATGAGCACCATAATTTTTCTTCTTGTATTCCTTTCACTTGTCATATGCATAATTTTACAATAGTGCATCATGTAATGGGTGTTTTAACGTCCCAAAAATAACCATAAGTGGTTCTTATAGCTTCCGAATACATAGTTCCAATGATGTTATTGTGAATTTTTTTCCATTCTCAGCAAAAGGGAGACCACAGTTCCCGAAACCCCTCGTTTTGTGCCCACGTGTCAGCATACCAATCAAGGTGACGGGGATATTAATAGAATTTATTTTTTATTTTTCTTTTTTTCCCATCCTTGGTATTTCATTTTTCATCTTTTCAATTTTTTCATGCAAAATGCTTAAATAGCTATTAGAATTTTGTTGTGATTGCACTCTATGTGCATAGTAAGTTATATGAAAACTTTTAATGTAATCATTGTGTCATTTGTAGTGTTACTCTATTTGTGTGAGTGTTTCTGTGCATGAGGTTGTTGCACATTTATTCTTAAGCTCTGTGCACTCATCACATTTGGAAAAGTTATTCTTGGTGATTGAAACATGGTAGAAATGTTCTTGCCATATTTTTATGAGATTTGACTATGACGTTGTCGAAATTTCCAACAATGAAAGGCCCTCGCTACACTTTTGTAATATGTATGAAAAACTATAACATACAAGAATCACTCTCATTATTACTTTAGTAACATCTTGTCCCACTAAACAAGACATGTGTGGGGAAATATAAGAATTACTCTCCATCATTTTGGATATCAATGCAATAGTTGTGACAATGTTTGGCATTTATTTTTGTTTTCTTGTATTTTGATTTACTTCCCTCGTCTCGCCATTAATACAAGATTGTTTGTGTCTGTAATAGGTTTTTTTCGGGATTCAATGACATCTTTACCATGAATTTGTACATACATCCCTTCCACATAACTTCAATTTATCTATAGTAGGTTCTAAAGTTTTACCTTGATCAAAATTGATACCATTTGCAGTGAATGTATTAAGTATAAATTTTTTCATGGTAGGTTCATTCATACCTAGAGTTAAATTACAGCTATGATTGAAATCACTTAGAAATAAATTAGAGAGACATCCTTCCTTGCAAAAAGGTTTTTTCTTAACTTTAGACCAAAAAAATCTCTTGTTTATTCATCATTTTCCCTTTCCTTTGGTGTACTAGACGGAGTAGAATTTACCTTTCAGAATTTACATGTTTTGTAATTTTTTTTTAATCAAGTTTTCATTACTTCTACATATGGAGGATTCATATGAATTTGGGTATACCAGATGAGGAAATGAATCTTCAAATGCACTCCAAATTTTTACTGGAAACTCTTCTAGAATTTATTTTATCCTTACTTCCATAACAGAACCCTCTTGATGAGCTAATTGGCTGGAAGGCCATTGGATGAGAGATCCTTCTGATATGGAGTAACCCTTGCAAAAAGGCATAATTAATTTATCAACGTGCACCCTGAATGTCTTGACATATAACTTTTTAAAGTGCACCATGTCTGCTTCAAAAACATTTGTAATTGTTTCTTCTACAACAAATTTGTGTTCTTTTGAACAAAAATGTATCAAATTGGTAGTAAACCCCTTGAAATTCAAATTTAAGTCAGTGTTTGATGTCGCGGTTGTTTCTTGGAGTTCATAATTTCCATTCACATGAAGTTCAGTTCTTGTTTCTAGATAAACTAGATTTTTGATAGGCAAGAAAACTTTGTTGTTGTGTTATAGACTTGGATAGAATCATTGCATGTAGTTATAATGTTCTCCAAAAAAACACAAAACTATATGGGTCCCAACATTACTCTTGAAATCACATGTTGTTCTTGTATCAAGGATATAAACCGTTTAGTTGTGTAACCCTTTTTCTAAGCACACTTATGTGTTAGAACCACGTAGGTTGTAGAAAATTCATCTCTTTATTTAGGAGTTGTGAAAAAATGAATATCACTGTTAGAACTCAAACCCTCATCCTCATTAAATATATCCTTTGAGTCACTGCTCATGATTTTTTGAATGCCATCACCCCCACATGTGAAACATTTGAAATCACATGCTTAATCATTTTCTTCCTTTCCCATGGGATAAAGTATCCCTTGTTTTCAATTTCTTCTAGGGTTTCACATTTTCAATTATGTATATCAGTATCACTCTTCCATTGAATACTATACTTATTGTGACAACAAAGACGCTATACCCCACGTCTCTATAATGAAGTGTATCTTTAGATGGATAAACTAGTCCCTCTGCAACTTTCATACCTTTGGATAGTAAATGCACATGTGATCCATCTTCAAAAAGTAGAGTTCATTTTAAATAGTATCCATAAATAAAAAGAGAAAAATAGTACTAAGGACACTTAAATATTTCACATTAGTATTGAGAATTGAAATCATAATTAGAAAATAAAAATATACATCTTTAAAACCTCATTTAATCCAAATCTTTGAACATATAAAAAATTGTATTACACCCTTAGATATCGTTGTTGTGTGTATAATGTTATCCATAAAACACATAATATAGGGGAAGGATCCAATGATCATGAATATTAATGTAGGAGGTTGTTAGAGTTACTTCACTATCATATTTTTTTAAAATAACCTTTAAAATATTAAGATATTTATAATGCACACATTTTCTTTTGTGCATTTAAATTTTGTTGAAAAAGTATTTCTAAGGAATTTAAAATAGGTAATTTTAAGTACAAAGAAAACTAATATTGGCACGTACTTGTGAATAAAATCACCTTTTTGGGACAACTGATGTGTCACATTTTTATTAGCTAATGTGTACATGTGACTTGATTTTACTTGTGTTATTGGCTACCTTTATTCTAAACTTTTAGTATAAAATTTATAAATTTTGACTTTTATTTTTACAACTAGTGGTACCATATTTAACATTACCACTCACAGTCATTAGATTCTTTCCCCTTTGGCTTTCAAAATTTGTATATCCTAGCGGCCACTGTGACGTAATTATTTTTCGTACACACTAAAATTCAAATATTGACTATAATGGGAGGCCAAATGTTGGTTTTTTCACTTAAATGTGCAAGCGAGTGCAATTACAAGTTCTAAAAATAGCACTTGAATGTGTCAGTGATAGCTCATTGTAGTGCGAGAGATTCGTCGCCTCGTACATCTATGAAGTGTGATCCCTCACATGTTAAAGTGTGATCCCTCATACGTTGAAGTGTGATCCCTCACACGATGAAGTACGAGAATTTTCAAGATGAAGTGTGAGAATTCACACTTGGAATAACAATCACTCGTATATCGAATGTCATATTTTCACCTGCCATTCTAGTCAAAATTTGTCTATCCTAGTGGCCTCTTGGACTTAAAATTAGGGCCATTAATATTGTGTCAAAGTAAATCGTTTATGTATTTGATTCTCTAACTGTATAGCTATGTTTATTTTATGGTATAGAGTTACAATTTAGTATTTATTTGATTGATGATTGTCATATATGCTTTAATTCAATTATGTGTATTAATTATTTCTAAGATTTTTATATCTTACGTAATATTTTAACAATATGATTTTATTTATAATATTTTTTTATAATATTGAGTAGAAGTAACCCATGCTACGTAGTTTTTTTATTAATAATTTTCAATATTAAAGACTTAATTTCAATTAACTATATGTATTTCAAAGTTAAGTTTCAAACAGTGTCGAATTTAAGTTTTCACACATTAAAAATTATGTTATAAAAATGTTATCTTAATTCTTTACAATAACAATCACACTTTTTTGTAAGGTCAAATGCATGGGGGGTTCATTAGCTAGGCAATATCCTAGCACGTGGGTTCATATTGAGGTAATTAAAATTGACAAAATTAAAGTCAATATACTGGTAGACTTGAGGGGGTGAAAGGGTTTAATTTATTAATATTTTGAATCAAGTATTAGGGGTAGGTTAGAGAGGTGGGCCAAAGGAAAGGGGGGTTTAATTTTAATATAAAACTAAAACATTTGAACCCTAGTTTTTAAAAGTAAATACCTTAAAATTGCAAAAGGATTGTGTTCATAAAGTTAAATTGTAATTTCTTTTGAATATTTAGAAATCTCAATTAAGATATTTTTAACCAAGAAATAATAAGATGGTTGAAAATTAGGATTGAGTATGTTTTTTAACACAAGTGATATTATTTCACCATCTTAATTTTTTGAAGAAATATTGATAAATGATTAAAGCTTAACATTTATAAGGTGATTTATAATAGGTCTTCAATGGCTTCAAACTATCTTTAGAATTCATATTAAAAAAATTGAATGAGAAATATGATATATTTTTTGTTTTATATATTAGGGTAGAAATTAAAAGGGGTAAATAAAATTGTAATTGAAAAATGGGTAAGTAAGGTACATGGAAAAAATAGGGGGTATTTTCATTCTAATAATATAACAGGAGGGGGTATTATCAATTGAATAATTAGAGGTAAAAATTAAAATTAACTGTATTCTTTAATACCCTTCAAATGCACGTGTTAGACCATAATTTTACTAAGTGAACCCCCTGTGGTCAAATGTCACCTAATTAATAGTGTGCTTCCCTAAACATTAAATGGCCATTAAACAATATAATGTAAAATCCACCACTTGAGAGTATTTTTTTTATTTTTTCATACTGCATTTAATGTTAAGTGGTATAATATTAAATTTTAATCCACAAAACTCTATTAATGTCTATATTTTAATGCAATAAAATGGAAAACTATATACTCATTTCGAAGGTGACAACACACAAACAAGGAGCACTTATACAAATGGGAAAGAACAAAGTTGCAGAAAATTAAAAGAGGAAAATAATTGTTATTTTATTTTGAATAATTTCATTTTATACACCCATTTCAAAGTGATTGTAAATATTACATTTGTTAGTAGGTAATTATCCAATTTTCAATTATTCTCCACATGTTTTGAATCAGTGAACTAATAAAGAACATGACCCCTTATATATTTATTATTTTAAAAGGCCCTTAAATGAAATTAAGTTTAGATAAAAGATCGATTACGTAAATTGTTTCATTTGTGAATTTTTTCATAGTAAGTAATAAATTTTCAAGCCATGGATGTTAACATAGTCTATGTTACTTGTATTTTTTATCAATAGACTAGTTGTTCTATCTATTCCATTATTCTCTCCTTGTATTTTGTAACTATCTCCATCCATTTAGGGGAGTCTTGTTCAATCCCATACCTATAAATAATGTATGTGGGTTATTTTTTCAATAGAATAATAAGAGATAGTATATCTCTATTCTTTCTCCTCTATTTCTGCCTCACAAGTTTGTATTAGACATTTACGCTTGATCATTTCCTGTGCATCATAAAGGAGTCTTCTATTTTTGTGTGTAGAAAGGCTTATTCTATCTTGCGTAAGTCCTCTGTCATGTTGCTGCTGCGTGAAATGTACTAACTATTGCGTGGAGAGGAGAGCTGGATGTGGTGTGGATAGAAGCAGTTCTATTTGCAAGAGAATGTGTTTGGAAGATTTTTTTTTAGAGTCCTTTGTATTATTCCCCCTAGAAAATCCATAAAACTAGATCTGTGTGAAAAGACAGGTAAGTAACTTGCACATGGTGGAGAAATAGCGAACCATCCCACTTTAGTCCCCTTATACGACCTGCAGCAAATAGAAGCCTGCATGCATGGAGAAGAAAAAAAATACAGGTACCTATGCAAGAGAATTTAAAACATCAATTTGTTTAAAACATGTGGACATCTGAAGATGGTTTGTTGGATGATTTGTTTTTCTGTGTTGGAATTATTCATATTGCAAAGAGAAGAATATTGCGTGGAGTTCTTTCTGTCCTACTGTGTGGAGTTCCTCAATTTCTGCGTGGGATTTCATTAAAAGATCAACATGGAAATGGGATACACTGTTTCCTACAATTTGACCCACGTGGAGGAAAATTCTAATCTCGCAGGGTCAAAAAGTGAATATTACATGGACAAAGGACATGGTAAAAATTCCATCTTCCTAAAAACTATTCAATATTTCACCTGCGTGGAAAAGAACAGACCAAAGGTTGCATATCATTTGTTTACCTGCGTGGAAAAGGTAAAGTGCATGAAGAATTTAACTTATTCTTTATGGCTGCATAGAGGAAGCTTGAAAAGAGGATAACTTCCATCCACCACTCCATCAAAATTTTTTTCTTTTTCTACCCACGTGAAAACTATAGAAGAGGGAAATCTACGTGAAGGATCAAACAGAGAGGAGTTTGGTGCTACGTGTTGCGTGGTGTTTAGTGTTTAGCACACATTTTGCCTTACTATTAGAAGCTCTTGCTGAGTGAAAGAATTGTAGAGGAGCGGCCTGAATTTAATTACGTGAAGACTTGCATCAAAATAAAGTTTGGAGTGTGTCACTTGCTGCTTTGTGGAGGAACAGACTAGCTACCTACGTGAAAAGGTAGAACAACACGAGGAGAAGAAACTTGGAGATACTTTAACACTTCATCAAATGTTGAGTATAGACAACTCAATTGAGAGTGTCAATAACACTAGTTGCCATAGCTAAAAGCTAGAATATCAACTCACCAGCTAGAGAACACCGTGAAGAATCTCCTGAGAACTCTGGGTTCTACTTTGCTTTACTGAACGAGCTTCGGAATACCGGAAATCTAGCATTCGACAAGCTAGTTCAAGGAGGAGTTCTTTAATACTTTATTTTCAACATCTTTGCCAAGCAAAGTGAGTATGGAAAGAATCAGAAGCCGGGTACGATGCCAACTATGACAATGAAGAAGAACACCCTACAAAGTTTCATCGTTTCATAGCATGTGAATATCGTGAGCATCTACGAGCAAGTAATTCTCTTCAGTGAGTTAAAATTGTAATAACTATTCAAATAAATAAATATTTTTTTATTACAATGTTTGTTCCAAAGTTACTTCTGTTTGATGCTCCGTTTCTCAAAGGGTCCAATTTTGTGGCCTGGAAGACAAAAATAAAGACAATCTTTCATTTTGAAGATTATGGGGAATTGTCATAGGGGTCTGTGCCTGCTCCCACAGCCCCCGATGAACTAATAAAATATGAAATGGCTAGTGCTAAAGCCTTGATGCTGATAATGCTCAGTATCAGTGACGATGTAAAACTACATGTTCGGAATGTGAAGAAACCCAAGGAGGCCTGGGATAAGTTGGCAAAAATTTATGAAGTGAAAAATCAGATGAAGATATTTTCCATCTTCAGTCAAAGCTAGACACCCTCTCTATGTGGTTAGACGAGAAAGTGAAGGAATTCTTACATCACATGGTTGAGATGAGATCGGAGTATATTAGCACTCGATGAAATGGTGGACGGTAAAATTCTTGTCATAATCACCTTGAGAGAACTCCCTTCTCAATTCTGAGTGTTTGTTACGACACTGAATGTGTCTAAACAAATAGTGACATTCGAAGAGGTTGTGAATTTACTGTAGTAGGATAGAGGCCATCACTTCATCCCATGATTTGGAGTCTTAGGATAAATCTTTATTTTCAAAGCCTTAACCATGGCCAGAAGAATTGGAAGGGTCCCCCAGAGAAGATCTAAATCAAGCACAACCCAAACAATAGTAGAAAGATCAAAATTCAAAGAGATGGTGTCACATTTGTAGAACTAATACTCACGAAACTGATCGCTACTGACATAATAGCTTGAAACAGGGGTCTTCAAACCATACAAGCACATCCAAGTGAGAGGATTTTCAAAATTCCAAATGACATCCCTGATGGAGAAAGCACAAGGGACATCTCGCATCCTAATAAGAAGATGATGAAGCTGATGAGGAGACATCAGAAGGAGCCCATTGTGGTAAGAACCTTATACTCATCTCTCAAACTTCTCAACCCATGAAGAAATTCTTGTTGATAGACTCTAGTGAAAGCAAGCATATGTCAGGTGGACAAAAAGCTATTTGATTCACTACATGAAGAACCAATTGGAGATCGATTTTAGATAGCAGATGAAAAAGAGTACATTACAAAAGGAGTAGGGAATATCACCATTCCTTTAGGACCACAAAAGTGTACACTTACAAAGGTAGTATATGCTTCTGGCTTGACTAGAAACCTCTTGTCAGTTACTCATCTCTTGAATCATCACCTTAAGGTAGAATTTCTTATGCAAAATGGCATTAAATCATGCTTAATCTCCCGACAAGGTACGGTTCTTGCTAAAGATTTTGTAAAAGATAAGTTATTTGCTTTAGATACTGTGTCATCTTCTGCAATAGCTTTATCTACTTCAACAATAGAATCAACTACCCTATGACATTTTAGATATGGACACTTGTCGGTTAGTTCATTACACCAGATGAGTTCAAAAGTAATGGTCTGTGGACTACCCAAATTGTCCAGTTCCTTATGTATTTGCCCTGGCTGTCTTTCAGGAAAACAACACAGAGATCCATTTCAAGCAAGAACCTTCCATGCTAAGAAGTGTCTGGTAGTAGTTCATACCGATCTAAATGGCCCCTTACCTGCTTCATTTTCAGGATACAAGTACTTCCAACTATTCATAGATGACCACTCTCGCAAGATGTGGGTATATTTCCTAAAGAAGAAAAGTGAGGCTCTTCAATACTTGCAAAACTTTTGTCATCGTGTTTTCAAAGATTCCAGACAACCACTTCTTCTACTCCACTCAGATCGAGGGGGAATTCACATCAAAGAGGTTCTTGGCCTTCCTGAACTAACATGGCATTAAACAACACCTGATTGCTCCCAACATGCCCTAGCAAAATGACATTGTTGAGCATTGCAATCACATAGTGATGGAAATGGCTTGCTACATGCTATCAACTGCAAAGCTAGGAGAACACTATTGGGCTAAAGCAGTACAAACAACTATATATCTTCTCAACAGGGCACTGACAAAGATTCTACAGAACAAAATGACAGAAGAGGTATGGAGTGGTAGAAATCCATCAATTTCTCATTTCCAAGTATTTTGTTACATAGCATACATGCATGTCCTAGCTCAGAAGAGAAAGAAGGTAGAGCCAAAAACACTCCTGTGTATCCTTCTTGGCTACAGTACTACCTCGAAGGCATATTGTCTCATGGATCCTGAGACAAAGAAAATATATGAGAGTCAGGACGTGGTTTGTGACGAGTCATCATTTGACTCAATAGTATCAACAAGAGATCCACTTCCAACCACATCTCACCGATTAGTCTCTGAATCATATGATGAGCATAGGAGACTACTCAGAGAAAAGAAATGTTTCCAAGAGAACTATTTGTTGACCTTAGAGAACTGGAGAATGTGACTCCACATCAATCCACACAGCAACGACACATTTCTTCTCAAAAGCAGCCAAGTTCTCGTCTGAAGTGGGTACAAAGCACTATCAAGGACTCACATTTTCAACAACTCCCAGATACATCATCCGTAGTCAAAACAAGGAGTCAAACAAGAAATGAGGTAAACTTTACACTCATGAGTTCACTAATGAATATATTCGAGCCAGATAATGTTCGTGAAGCACTTAGTCAACCTTAGTGGAAGGAATCCATGGATTCAGAATATGACTCGCTCATGAAAAATTAGACATGGGAACTTGTTGATCTGCCTACAAGAAAGAAACCCATAGGCTGTAAATGGATTTTGAAGATAAAATATAAGCCAGATGGATCCATCGACAAACATAAAGCATGACTTGTAGCAAAAGGATATGCTCAGAAAGAAGGCATCGACTATGAAGAAACCTTTGCACCCATTGCGAAGATGAAGACCATCAGAGTATTTTGTGCACTTGCAGCATAGAAAGGATGGAGACTTCAGCAGATGGACGTCAAGAGTGCTTTCCTAAATGGTGATCTCAAAGAAGAGGTATACATGACCCAACCTGAAGGATTTGTTGATGAAGAACATCCTAAGAAGGTATGTCGTCTCATCAAATCACTTTACAGACTAAAAAAATCTCCCAGGGCATGGTATATCAAGATCAACGATCACCTTTTGTAGCATGGGTTCAATCGTAGCCCCTTAGATTCAAATTTTTATATAAAGAAGGTAGGAAAAGAAATTTTCATTTTGGTTGTATATGTAGATGATCTTGTGATCACTGGCAGTTCAGAAGATCAAGTTGATATTGTAAAGAATAATCTTAAAATAACCTTCGACATGACAGATTTGGGGCTACTCCATTACTGTCTTGGCTTGGAAATATGGCAAAAGGAGCATCACATTGTTATCTCCCAGACAAAGTACGCCAAGACAATCCTGGAAAAGTATAGAATGTCTGACTGTAAACCTATATCCACTCCCATGGAAAAAGGCTTGAAACTTTCAAGATTCCAGGACTCACCTCAAGTAGATGCTACTCTCTACAGGTAATTTGTTGGAGGGCTCATCTATTTGACATATACCAGACTAGATCTCTACTATGTTGTCAGCTATCTTTCCAGGTTCATGCAGGAGCCAAAGAAATGTCACTGGAATGCAGCAAAGCATGTTTTGAGATATGTCTAAGGAACAACTGATTATGGTCTGGAATATAAGAAGAATGATCAATTCTTCTTACAGGGATACATCGACTTGAACCACGCTAGATCTGTTGATGACAGGAAGTCAACTACAAGATACATATTTCATCTCGGATCTGGACCTATCTCGTGGATAAGCAAGAAGCAGAATGTTGTTTCTATCTCATCCACAGAGGTAGAATATCACGCCACATGAGGATCTGTGTGTGAAGTGATATGGATATGTCACATTTTAGATGATCTTGGAATTCCTAAAAAATAGTCACCTATTCTCTATTATGACAATCAAATTTTGTTGAAGCTCGTGCAGAATCCATCCTTTCATGAACAAACAAAACATATTGAAATTAACTTCCATTTCATTCGAGGGCACGTCTTGAACCATCAAATTTAGCTCCAGTACTATCCTACTAAAGCACAAGTTGCCGACATTCTCACTAAATATCTTGGCAAAGTGAATTTTGAACTTTTCAGGGGTCACATTTGCAAGAATAATGTAATAAGGGGGGGAATGTTAGCATATTCTACGTACTTGTAGTTTTTATTTTTAGACTATTATTTTCTATCTATTCCATTATTCTCTCCTTCTATTTTGTAACCTCTCCATCCATTTAGGGGATTCTTGTTCAATCTTGTACCTATAAATAATGTACGTGGGTTCTTTGTTCAATAGAATAATAAGAGATAATATATCTCTATTCTTTCTCCTCCATTTCTACCTCACAATGGAAAAATCACCATTTTCCTTATTTTCACATTTCGAATCACAAGTTCTCAAATCAACTCCAAGAAAATATGAAGACAATATGGTTTTTTCAACAAAGCTAAGAAACTGTCATGTAAAGGACTTTTGTGTGCAAAACTTAGATGGAAATAGTGTCTCAAATTTGCAAGAGAATACAAAGGGCATATAGAAATTGGGTTCTTGCATTCCATATTCATAAATCAATCTAAATTATCCATATACATTTTTATTATGTTGATGATTCAAAATTAGAAGAAACATTTTCAATAACCCATGCATATGATGGAGATATAAATAATGAGGAGCTGATGAAAGAAAAAGAAGAAGAGATTTGGCCAAAATCTACAATGAAAACACTTATTTCAAAATATGAAGAGGTGTATGAAGATTTAAACCGTGGAAAACTCGACAAGAAATATTGGGATAGTATAGAAGATGTTTTGAATAAATTTTATGGAAAAACATTCACTGGGATGCAATTAAAATACAAGATGAACAAGTTGAATAAAACCTTCAAGAAGGAGAAACAATTGGAAAACACAACATTGGCAACACATTCAACATGGACTTTCTATGAATATATGGATCGCATTACACAGAAAACACATAAGGTTATTGGTTTTAATGGAAAAGAGAGGGTTAATATAACCACTTATACTTCTGAATAAGACGTGAGAGGGAAATTAGAAATCCCTTCTATCAACATTAAGAATTTTGAAGGAGCAAAGCAAGAAACCATTTTAATGCTTATTTCACTAAATTGGGACATATTCCAGTGAATTGAGACTCCAATATTTCAAGTATTGGAAGAATTCCATCTCCATTTTTGTGTATATTGGATTCCATTAGGGGCAATATTGAATTCCAATATTGTCATTATTGGATTTATTCTAGTTCCAATTTCACTATTATTGGATTCCAATATCGCTATTATTGGATTCCAATATTGCTATTATTGGATTCCAATTTTTCTATTATTGGATTCCAATTTTGCCATTTTTTTAAATTTTCAATGTTTATAGTTAAAAGGCATGATCTAGCAACTACTAACTATTGTAAGGCATGATCTAGTTAAAAGTCATGAGTGGACGCTAAATATTATTTGTTGAGCCCATTGTATTAAGGTGAGCTGTCACTAACTATTATAAGTCATGAGCCTCTATCTAAGGTGAGAAGGTGCTAACTCTTATAAGTCACGAGCCTCGATCTAAGATGAGCGGCCGCTAACTCTTATAAGTCGTATCAAATAAAAATTGGAAAATCCTCGACGTAATGCTAGCTTCATATAACTATTATAGATATGATCCCATTGTATTCAAGTACGAACCCCACACTCTGAAAGTGTGAGAATCACACATTTAAATTCCGAGAGCCTCGTAGATTTGAAGTACAAGCCCCATGCTCTTGAAAGTATGAGAGACCTGTACTTTCTAAGTGTGAGGCCCGCACTTTGAAAAGTTTGAGCCTCACACTTTCGAAGTGATATCCCTACAATCTAATGAATATGAACCTCACACTTTAAATGTATGAGTACCACTCTCTGAAAGTGTGAGCTTTTCACTTTTATACACACAATGAAAGTGTGAAGTCTTGCACTCACACTTTCAGAGTGTGAATCTCAAACTTTTAACGTGTGAGGCATGAACTTTCATTGTTAAGTATGCACATATCTTTATATTTTACACTGGCCTTAAATGTTAGTGGTGTTATTTTTACTTCTGGTGTAACTCAAAATAAAATTACATTCTCACCCCAAAATATACTTTGTAACAACTCAAGTATTGTTTTTACAGATTGTACAAGTTCACTAGTGTTTATTATTATAAACTATATTTCAAATTAATCATTAAAAGCAAACAACAAAGTTGGGAGTTCCTAATGTCTACATCACACCATATATACTAGTACTTGATGAAATATAGTAGAATATTATGCTTGTAAATCTATTCCATTATCCAAATAATGAGAAATAGTCAATTTAATGCATAAGGGAAATGATATTCATCCTACATCACAGTATGCAAGTCAAGATATAATTATCCTTATTATTTACCTCCAATAGTATAGAATACATAAGAAAAAAACTGAAGAAATAATTCTTGTCATAGTTTCACATTAGGAACAAAATCATAATTATTCAAGAAGATTGATCATATTTTTAAGTCAAGAAATTAGTCCCAAAAACCTTGATTTTTCTAATACCATCTCTTTCTCATACATATGAAAGGTTCTATGTGTTCCTTCATAGAAATTCCTTAAATAATTCAGTTACCATAAACTAGTTTTAGGTCTTATATGAGGATTCCTCTAACTATTTGTCCCCTCGAGCCTTACAATCATTTTCATGTTTTACCATTTAAAACATCCCTACATTCATATCAAGAAGGGCAGAGTTGACCAAATGAAACATGATATTTTACAATGACCCAATAATGCCCCTTCTAAACTAAATTCATGTCCTCACTTTTATTTTTATAAAGGTGTTCAAAACTGGTTTAACATGACTCTAATGGACTAACACAAATACTGGACTACCCTAGACAGGTCACAACCAATCATTGCTTATAATTGAAAATTCCTTGTTTAAGAAATTGAGAAATTCAGATTTTTCATGGGAAAGTGAGGATTCCAAGCCAAATTTTGAATTTCCATCAGCAACATCATCCAAGTCTTGTTCCAGTCTAATAACATTGTTTTGTGACAATCAGTCTACACTAAACTCTCACTAACAAATGCCTTTGAAAAGCACATCTTGTGCTTACTATAACTATCGATGTTCATAGGTGATGTTCATATGCATTCAATATTCATGTTGAATATATTTCTCACACAAATTGTGTGTGACAGTTAATTCCATAGAGGTGTGGAAAAAAAGAAAATACATAGGATAAGGCATTAGAACTAGTCATAAATGTGTGGGTCAAATAGATGGATATTTGCTTGGCAAAGGAGAGAAGGCCAACTCAAAGTTTATATGATAGAGGATCCCAAGATCTCTGCAGGTATTCATAGGCTACAACAATGTAGTCCAATATTTTCAATGTAATTTGTAAAAATCTACTTTTCAAATATGAATCTGGGTTCACTTAACAAAGATGTTAAAGACAATTCCATCAAGATTTGGTTGCTCATGGGAAGACACAGTTAGAAAACACCTAAACAACGTACAGTGTTAGCTCCAAATGAGATATATTAATTTTCATAAATCTTATTATATTTTGATAGAATTGAGTTAGTGACCTCACACATAGTGATTCATCGTCAGCTTACGGTAGAAGTCATAGGTATTTTAGGAACTTATATGACAGTATGATAGATTCTATACATAGCCCGTAACCTTTCATACATTAGTTATATGTGTCATTATTCAGCCTATGGGATGTTCTTACATGTTATGGTCTAGCAATTGTAACAAATGGTGCCTCACTACCATCATGGTAGTATGAGATGTGTAGGTATGGGATTTGTACATTTAACACTCTGACATATGTACTCTCATCGAAATTTTTATCCAAATGACTATGAGTAGACCATTCTTCACATTTTTGTATTCACTGAGTGGATTATAGTCTTGAGTTGAAGATTTTGCTATCCTTCTTAATTACTTTGAGAAATCTTTAGTCAATCATTCTATTATAAGATGAAAATCCGTTGATGATGCACTATACATTATTTAAAGATTATTAAATCTTTCTTTCATGGTATCAGATTTTTTCTCGATATCCATGTCACTCATGATTGCTAGAGGTTGATTGCATAATACTATTTCGTTATTTGTTTACTACTCTCTACTATATGCAATTTTTGAACTCACTATTGGAAAATGTGCTCAAATTTTCTTGATTTTTGTTTTTTTCTATGTTTGGAAGGTCATTATGTTTGGTTTTATGTATAGTTTTCATGTGAATGAAGAGTATACATCCATGTATAGTGTGAAAATTATGATGTTTGATGCTTCCCATGGGTTCCACATCAGTTTCAAATGCAAGCAAAGCTTATTGGGTAGTTATTGTACATTTTCTTTATAGTAATTGGCTTAGAATTCTTTAGATCAAATTTATAAAGATTGCTTGTAACATGATAGCCAATAAAATATTTCTCTTTAAGATTTTTTGTGATTTTCATTATGTGTTGTACCTGTAAAGAGACATGTTCATGTACAGTATGACTAACCTTGGAGAACCTAAATGTAACAAGTAGATGTGTCAATAAAGAAATTGCAATATGATATTTCTTTCTCATTTGTTGTCTGATAATCTATACAATATGAAATCATTTCTTGCCATGTTATTGTTAACACCTTCCACCATGTTTTTTGCAGATCCTTTTGTAAATACCTTTGGAAGATTTGAATGATACATAGCTATAATTATGCACAATAGTAGCACTTAACCCTAATAGAGGTAAACAATTTTTGGTTTTGAGATGGATGTTGTTCATTGCATTGGGCCAAAATTTTATTAGAAAACATCATACATATCCAAGTTTGCAAAAAATTTGATAACATTAGAAGAATTTCTTTCAAACCCGAGCTATTTTAAAGACAACTACTATTTCTTACATCAGTTAATTGGTGATATCCAAAAACCATATGAAACAAAACTGAATTGGTACGCAAAGAAAATTTCCCCAGACAAATTGTTGTAGGAGAGGTTTCTATAAAATAAATAGAGCCATTTACAATATCTTCTATTATTAGGGAAAGAGAATTAAATTTATTCCTCTGGATACCTTTAGGTTTCCACAATGATGTAGTGTAACTCAATTTGTTTTAAAGTGATGGGAAGATATCCATCAATCCATTATTAGCTCCTCTATCCTAAAACTGTAAAATTATTTTTTACATTGTCGGAAAGATATTCTATAATATATTGATGCTAGCGGCCACTAGTCTTCATTTCTAGAAACAAATTGACATCTTCAAACAAACCAAATTTAAAAGTGATTAATTGTTGAAATTGCATAATGCAACGCACAACAAAAACTTTTATTAATGATTCCTTGATTTTTATAACTATAGGAGGGTTAAAGCGTTCCTTTCATTTTACATTAAAAATAAAATGATAGGATTAGTCTAAAAAACTCAAACGACACAACAATATTTGGTGAAAAAAATCTTAAGGGCCTATGCCAAAAACACAAGTGGTTGGGAATACAAAAAAAACTAGACCAATAAGACAAACAAGATGATTTGGTAATAATGCAAATGAAAAGGCTATATAAAAACTATAACAAAGTTATGGCCTGATGGATTTTAGAAGAAATTATTTATTTGAATCATATGACACCTTCGTAAGCTCCACTTTAATGAGGATAAAAACTATTTCCACAGAAAGTTCTAGAAAAAGATGCTCTTTTTCAGCAGTAGCCCGACTCTTTAACCAATCATATGCCTCACGACCTTCCTGGGGAAGAAGATCCCAATGTGTTTGTTTCTCTTGTAGTAGAGAAAACATATCATCCAAGTCAAGAAAGGGGTTTGAAATATATCGCACCCTCAGTGTCTCACCCCATTTGGAAACATCAAACACGGATCGCGTTAGGACGTCAAACCATTTGTATAGCTCTGAAAAAAATACCACATCCAAAAAACCTTCCTCTTTTTAACGATCCTTAGATAGCAAGGGAAATGACACGCTCATTTTTTTTTCCATTTTAACTTCCATGTCAACCCTTTATGTTGGCTTGATCTAGTGACAGCCAATATCCAAAGCCTAATCCTTCCCCGGGTATATGATAAGAAGATGAAAAACAAACATCGAAGAAACTTCTGCATTTACCCTCGGACCTCCCTCTAGAGAGAGATATTTATTTCTAAGAGCTCCCTCAATAGAAACTAGGTCTTTCTCTATTTCAATTTTAAAAATGGGTTTTAAACGGAGATGTGAAATTTTTGTATAAAACGTCATTTCACACATTGACATGGAAAATTACATGAAAGGAAACATTGGAAAGGCCATGAAATATGAAATGAAATCTAATGAAATAAACAAAAAAGGTGTGAAAATAAGGAAGAGCGGATCGGTAAATATATGGAGTGACTATGACATCGCATGCTTGTAAATAATACAATCTTTCTATCAACTTTTATTACAAAAGGTGATGAGTCTGGGCAATCAACATATTGATTTCCAATCTTATCACATGATTTTTTATAAAATCTTCCTTTTTGGTACCCTTCCAATATATAATATTTAAGGTCCAATCTATAATTAATGAAAGCATAAAATGGAATTTTATTCACACAATTTTTTTGATAGCGGTGTTGGCAATAATATGAGAGTCACCTTCAATAATTAATTCATTAGTATTCAAGTCAATAACAACAGACCAACAATGTTCTAGCATTTTAATTTATTAATCCATGCATTTATTAATTTACATTGGGTGGGAACATGGTCTGTAATCTACTGTCGGGGATAACCTCGGTAATCAATATCATGATACTCCACAATTTAATCTTCAATCTATTAATAATAATTAAAAAATAAAAATTCTATATTTGTTCCTTCGAGTAATCACAATAATTTTTACATATAATTTTTATTTACTAATTTGGGATTAATGGTGTGTTTTATTTATCAATAACATCTTATATTCTATTAAAACGTAAAATGTTATAAGAATATTCACCAAAAAAATGGGCAGTATGGAAGCACACCCCAAAGCCACGAGTTCAAACTTGGAAGAAAAAAATCCTAGGATTACATCCAATTACAAAACATCAAACGACACAAAAGAAAAAAAGTTAAGGTTCAAGTATGAATTACTGATCAACAAGATGCAGATCTTGATCATGTTATCAAGATCTAGACAAGTCTCAAGGATAGACAATTCCCTTCTTTTTCTTTCCTTCAAAATAACAAAGATGGTGTGGTCTTGAACAAAAATAAATCATTACTTAAAATTTAATGAAAATGTCTAAAACATCCATACTGCATCTTGTTTCATGATACAAATCATATAGTTGGGCAATACGAACCACTAAATTGGAAAAAAAATTGAACGACACAATATTGTATCGAAAATTTTAGTTATATAAAACTTCTTCTACACGAATTATACGTAACATGCTTTCCACTAACATTATTTTCTCAATACCCTCTTCAACATTTTTTGGAATAATACCTTCCACATTTGTGAAACAACTTCTTGAAATTTACTACATATCTTCAACACCACAATCCTCTTACATCAATAAACATTATCAACTCTTATCAATCTAACAAACACAATCCAACAAAAATTCTTGTTGTTAGTCATGTTATTAATTATGCAATTAGAAACTGGAAGAGTGTCACCTTTTTTCGAGGCTATCTTACTAAACTAGCTTTGAGGATTGGAGAGAGTCAAACACACTCATATAGCATGTAGACCCAGATTTTTTATTTTGTCAGGCCTACAAAACTTTTATTAGTTTATCAAAATCACCATTAGGAATACTATATCATAAAGATTTGATCAATGAAAAAGAATTTCATCATTTCATACTATATCAGAAAGATTGGGCATTCTATGTGGCTATGTTAATTACAAGAAATTGTTGATCATTGTAATAACAAAGCTTTCCCTTTCACTAACTAATGACACTTATCAGTTGCAAAAATTCTAGTATTTAGTCATCCTTCACAAAGGTTTGTATTCAAGGACTTCGCTTTGCCAAGGATAGTCCATACAATATAAAATGTTTACAAATAATGACTTCAAACCTATTGAGATTGTTTTTTGCATGGTTGAAATAAATTCATCAACAATATATAGGATAGTAGTTGATAGCCTTCTCATCAATGAATAATTGAAAAACATAGAACGTGCATTTCTCTTTACAGACTCGAATCAATCATTCTTGAGAAATACCCTTGTTCATCTTTACCTTAAATTTTTTAGTAAAATGTTTAGGACTATTTAATAGAATGGGTTATTTCTTGAAATGTGCAGGGCTAGGATGATCAGGATATGTCTTCACATTTAAAATATGTAATTCTATTACTATTTTAGACACTAATATTAGGTCACACTCCCCTTTGGTCCCTCAACAAATAAACACCCTTCATCACATTAACCTAGCCATGCCCCCCTTCACCCCACTAATATTAATTTAATTAATTTAATTAAGTTAAAACATTATCCTCAATATATTTATTATTTAAATATCTTAATTTAAATAATATCCACACATACACTTCACTTAGACACCTTATCAAGCTAACTGAAACTAAAACCTATTCTTACTAAGTTGCAATAACTAACTAAGACTTACCTAAACCCTACAAATCAATGCCTACATTCCCTCTAACCACATTCCTGCATGCTTACAAGAAGCTCCCAGTTTAATCCACAGGTTAATGGCAAGAGATCCGAGAAAATCAAGAGGATCTCCCTAGTTTAGTAAACCTAGGAAATCCCACCTTGACCAACGTCGATTCCCCCTAACTGTCACCAGTTAAGATGGAACTGTTGTCGGTTACCCTTTTAACCCCAAAACAACCTTATTTTCAAGGTTGGCAGAAGGTTGAAAAAAATATTAGACAAGTTGGTGAACATTAGCACATCCCAAAGAGATATCGCATCTTCTCAGAGTGAATTCCAGCAAGAACACACATGCAAGGAAGGAGATCAAGCATCTTTTCCTACACAACCATCCCAACAATGATCTGATCTAACAAAGCAAAGAGGAATGTACATGCAACCCATGCAGAATATTTTCTTCAGTTGGTGATCACCTACAGCCTTCAACCTGTCATCAGCACCTCCATCCCTCACTCACAGGAATCCAAGACTAGAATCCAAGTAAGTAAATGTTATACTTCTCTAGTGTATTCCATTTCATCATTATATTATAATCTTTTTCTTAGTTAGCCACCCATTGACCTCCTTCAACATTCCCCCTCCATATACCCATTAAAACCTCACCAAATCCCTCCCAAATCACTCAATACCTCATCCTGACGAACCCATGTTCTTTTTACAATCACAAAGGAGACCTAAATCTTGTTTTTTGGCATTCCTAGAACACCACAGTAACCAGCACCAGTTACACCCAACCGCCATCGGTCACCCTTAACTAACATTGGTTACTGTATTTTCCCATACAACCCAGAACAGTGACCTATCCACCTAATTCCCTTTCACCCTCATTCACCTGTAATCCACCTGAGACCCCTGTTAGACCTACAGAGACCCATAACCAGTTATTTGACCTTCGAACCCTATTCTAACCTACCCTGTTAGATTAGATCTATTTTCTTATTGTGTTTTAAGTGAGATACCTAAATAATTTTGAATTACAAAAGGATTTACCTTATTTACTGCATTAATTTTTTAAAAATAGTGGACTAACAGCCATCTAGGAGGTATCACACTTCCCAGATCTAGCACATGGTAGGCAGTTCACTGCATCTATTGTTTAACCTTTTCTAGTGGTCTTGCTTTGTATTACATGTAGTTCCTCCTAACTAAAAGGAAGCTCTCACAATTAGCTATGGATTAAGAAGTCATATGCACACAACAACCCATTAACCAACATTTGAACAGGTATTCCTCCTATGGTCGTTACCCTATATGTTTCGTCAATACTTCAAAGAAACGATTTAAAATCAGGTGAAACATTTTGGCACACCCGATGGGACCCATTCGGGGTTCCTTGCATTTCATTCATTCCTAGGAAAAATTGTGTGTTTATTTCCCTTCTGAAAAGCATACACATTAATTTTCTCCCTTGGTAACCGACCTTTTCTTTCTATTTTCTCTAAAGGAAACTTTTCTTTTGGTGTAATTAAAAAGAACCATTTCTTCATGTTTTCTGCATTGTAGTGAAAGAGCATCCCTCTTCCTCTTCATCTTTTTTTGTCATCTAACTTCAGAACTTGATTTGGGCTTAGAAATAAGTGCATTGCATTCTGATTTATCGCATTAGCTCACATTAAATTGCGGGTAACCTATACGCTGGAAGTCATGACTAGTTGATGGTTGACAAATGAACCATAGAAAGTACTTTCTTTGTCTTTCTCTCTCTCTGAATCTTACCAAACCTCACAAAAATTGAAAATACACACATTCTTAAACAACATCTTACCTCAAAGAAGTTGTAGGTGATTACATGATCACGTAATAGTTGGCACCCATCTCGCTGCTCTGTCAAGTCATACTTCAGAGTGAGGCTCGTCCCCACCATAACATACCTAAAACCTCACCTTTTAGATCTCCTTCTTCGTAGGAAGACATCGTCACCAAAAACTTCTATTTCACAATTCATGTGTCAGTCCTTAAATAGCATAAGCTAAACAAACATAATAGAAAAGGAACTCCTAAGATCACATTTTTCTTAGTGTTTCTACTTGGCTGACATTTTGAGGTGAGAGATTACATTCTTCATTTTTCTTGTTCATCCTTGCACACTCGTTATCATAGCTGGTGTATTATGGTTTCACTTGAGTGTGCCTGGGCCATACCATCATCATTCTCAAAATTTTGGGTTTGATTCTCCATCAGATTTTAATTCACAACCACTTTTCTTTCATCATTGTTTCAATTTCACAGTAACTGTCATCAGTTACCACTGACTATCGTCGGTTATACCCAACCGACATCGATTCTAGGTCCTTTTGTTAACCTACCCAAAAGGACATTTTATTCATTTTCTTTCACTTTGCAAAGTCCTTTTCACTACCATCATTTGCATTGACATTTTAAAACACCATTAAATTTGGCATACTTGTCAAATTTGACCATTTTCTACAATGACTGGAAGCGGTTACCCCTGATTGGCGTCAGTTTTCCTTAACCGGCATCCATTAGCCTATTTCACTTTCCAACCACCATTTGGTACCTAATCCACTTTTTACCATTAGATTCACTTGTTCCTGTTATTTTCTGTTTCATTTACAGGGAAGCAGCCCTACCTGATCAGTACTGGTTCACATGGTGCTGACCCGAAGACAAGCAAGCGCCCTTATGCTTCACACCAGTTGTCAACCACTCCCACCTAATCCTTCACAACCTTCCATTTTATCACCAACCTTGGATCCCATCCAACCTATCACTATCGCTACTGAAGATGAGGAGTTTGCACTACTCCTTGACCAAAACCCTGCCACCTTGCAATTTTATCTTTCCCACTCATCCACTTGAGATGCCTCAGGTCAGTTGATATACGGCATGCCCGTATCTATCCCCCTGACTCTTGTTCCCACTCCCGCATCATCTCCATCTAGCTCTTTGTTGCCCACATCTACCTTACCCCAAGTCATTTCACAACTAGGTCTTATACCCACTATGACTGCCACATTTTCCACCTCCGTTACCCCCGCCACATCCACCATACCCTCGAAAACTACCCAAAACATAACCTCATCTACCCCTAATGTCTCAAACATACCCGTATCTACACTACCACCTCCCATTTCGGTGACCCCTACCCCTTTTCATAATGTGTTCCTTTCCATTCCACAATCATTAACTCCCATTGCCACTAGGGTTACCGCGACCCTTCCACCTCCATATGCATACTATCAGTAGCCTCTCGTTTCCTCCATTATTCACTCAGGGTATGTACCCCCTATTTCACTGCCTTCTTCCCAATCAACCTACATGGAAACACCACACACTAGAGTGCCACCCGCATTATATGCCCAAAAATAACCCTCTCATGCTACTGGAGACACCCAATCATCGCAACCTACCAATGACCTAATCAAATTGTTGTTGGATAAGATGTAGACATTAGAGGCATCGGTTTCAAGCTCTCATAACACTCTCACCTATGATGAGATTTACAATGATCCCATCCACCCATCCATTCCTATCCGCCCATACCCCATGTATTGGGAATTGCCTAAATTCAATCATTTCAATATAAGATAATACCCGCAGCAACATTTGCGGTCATTCAGACATGGGTGTTATCTGATTGTTCACAATGATGCCTTGCTCTTGAGAACCTTTCCCATGTCTCTGACTAGACTTGCATTAGATTGATATAGTGGGTTACTTAGACACTCCATATTCTCATTCAATCAGGTATCCCAAGCCTTCTTGGATCATTTCTATTTCAATATCATTAAGAAGGTTACCATGACCGACCTATTCTCCACGCATCAGTATGAGGATGAATCTATTGAAGATTAAGTTGCTCACTGGTGTAGCTTGATCAACCAACTCACCTTCCAACTGCCACAAATAGAACTCATAAATCTCTTCACATGGGCTTGTGCTAGACATATCTCACCAACCTTGTAGGTCCAAACCTTCTAAACATTCGATGAAGCATTCACTATGGCATAAAAGTTAGAGATTCAGGCCATTGAAGAGAAGAGAATCCAATTACGTAATAAGAATTTAGCATTCAAGTTGAATGATACCTCTTCTTCTTCCAAACCAAAAAACAATTATTCAAAAGCTAAGGGCACCGCTAACACAGCCGTACTCAAGGCTAGCCCAGCTCATCTATCAAATCAAGCTACCTCCTCATCTAATCTCTCACCCATCCAAACTTTTCAATTTAGACGAGTGTAGTGGAAATACACCCCAATTGGGGAACCTTATTTTTTTGTCTTCGAAAAGCTTATCAAAGTTAAAGCCATCACTCTTCCACCCGTAAAACCACACATTGGTTTTGACCCTGCTCGCCCCATTCCCACATGGTATAAAGAACATGACTTCTATAACTATCATCGAGTAAAGGGTCATAGTGACAATAACTACATCACTTTCAAAAATATTTTCCAAGAAATTATCGAGAAAGGTGAGTTAACCATGGATAATCCTAATGCACCTACCAACCAAAACCTACACATCTTCAAGAAACAATTTCCCAACCATTCCCCTTCATCTAATCAAACTGATGAGACCTCAACTCATGATACCCATACCCGCAAAGTTCATGCCATCTTTAATGATGTACCTGTCGCATCCCACTTACCTTACATGCCTTCCATAGAGGAAATCCTAGCCCGAAATCCTCTTTCTGCATCAGAACCAACCTCCCGTTTTCCTTCACCCACAAAGGAACATCTTTCATCTCCTTCATCACCTATAGAGGATTCTTCCACTAACATCAAGACCATCTCATGCTTGGCTTCTCCACTTAGAGAAATTTTACCCATAGTACCTCCTCTACCCATAGAGGAGCACCCATTACCTCCTCCACCCATAAAGGAGCTCCCATCATCTCCTCCACCTATTATAGACCCAGTTGAGATACCGTTACCTCTTGGTGAGCATTCTCGATCCGCTACCCAAAATCCTGCAGGCCTACTTTTGGCTCTCTTACCCACGAAGGCTGAAGCTAGCCAATTTCCCGTCTCTAAGACACATTTTACGGAAATTTCCATTAGGTCCTCATTAACTCCACATATAGACGTTCCATTCTCATGTTTGGCTGATCACTTAGATTATGTGGATAGAGCCTTACTATGAGGATGTCTTTTGCTTCATGTCTCAACGCAGATGTAGAGGTCACTTGCTGATACCTCCACTATCTACCCAAAAATATTTCAACTAATCAAACCAAACACAACCACCTCTATCAAAAATCCTTCCATGACACCTATCATAGCTCAAACCACATCCTTACCCATAGCCCAATCTATAGCTAAACCCAAACCCACACCTATGACATCATCCTCAACTAAACCTGTAGACACCCCAATTTCACATCTATCCTAAATCAATTAATTTCCCTTCCTCATTTTCCATAAAAATACACTTCGAATTAATCAAATATAATTTGATTAATTATCCATTTCAAAATCTACAAATAATCTAATCCTCACCACATGTCATTATTCTCCATGTTTTTCCACTATTGAATTAAAAATTCAAATTCAAATCCTCACCCACCATTCGTGGTCCCCACTCACCTAAAATCCTCCACTTATGAATTAAAAATATAATTCAAATCCTCACCCATTCTTCATGGCCCCCACTCACCTAATATTGCCCACATTTTCAAACCACCCACCTAATCTTGCCCACATTTTCAAACCACCCACTTAATCTTGCCCACATTTTCAAACCATGATTACTTAAATTAATCTAAGCTAATCACTCCCTCAGGATATAAATACAACCTTGCCCCTCCCCTCTAAACACACAGAGAATAAGCTTTCATGCCATATCTAAGTTCTTGCATCCTTTGAGCAAAGAACATCATTCTGCCTCGTCCTAATGCCAAAATAGCCTCATAATCCTTTTTCCCATCCAGTGCAAAGTAAGAGGATCGTTGTTGTAGGAAGGTCTTGCTCCGTCTTGAAGAAAAGCACCTACATATCACAAAATCAGGGCTCAATCCAAGTTTCCTAGACCATTCTGAGGTTTGCTACGAAACGCGAAGGAGGAGGTACGATTATTGGTATTTTACTTTCTTGTTAGTAGTGTATTTTTCCTAGCTTACATTCTGGCACGCCCGGTGGGACTTGAACCTGGGTATTCTACCCGTTCTCAGATCTCTGGCTCTGCTGGCCAATGGATCACACGCATGCTTAGCTAATCAAACCAAACACAACCACCTCTATCAAAAATCCTTCCATGACACCTGTCATAGCTCAAACCACATCCTTACCCATAGCCCAATCTATAGCTAAACCCAAACCCACACCTATGACATCATCCTCAACTAAACCTATTAAAACTTTAGGGATCACCCTGACCACCAACCTTACTCATCCACCTATCAAACTAGATTTAGCTACCTCCTCCAAAGACAACACCACACCTACTCCGACACCCAAACAGAAGCACCACACCCATAGAACTCATACCCCGACTATGCCAATCACACTTGCACCTGTCCTGTTCATCTTAGGATCTCAGCTTCCCCACATGGTCAATAAACCTCCACCCATCAATAAACCAAAAACACAATAACCCATTACTTCCTCACAAACCTCTAACCTACCCAAACACCCAACATGACTTAAACCAGCATCTACAGCATCTTTACCACCCATACCTCCAATACTCTCAGTTATGGATTCACTACCCATAACACTCCAGTCGCTGTCTCTCAAACCCCAAGCATGACCCACATCATCTACCTTCATAACACCCCTGTTATCCCTTTCCTTCTAGACCTTGTACACCCACATCACCTTTACCTAAGAGGGTGCAACCCAAAAACAAAATTCCACTACCCCACAATAAGGTAGTCAAAACAACCACACACCCTCCTACCCATCCATCTACTATACCCCTACCTAAATAAACACAAATGACACCCAAACCCATATCTCGACCCGCTCCTCCTTTTCCAAATACCGTTCCTTAATAATCAACTACACCTACACTCAAACCCACATTCACTTCCCATTGTGATCCACTAGCAGGGTCCTATGCCAAAATTGTAAACAACCTCCTTGAGACTTTTGTCATCACATTACCACCACTCAAACCTTGTGACCCCCTCAAACCCAAGCCAAAAGGGTTTGGCGATACTAAACTTTGCACCTACCATCATGTGCCAGGGAACAATGTGGAAAACTGCAAGGCCTTGAAAACCGTCATGATCCAATTGTGTCCTCTGGAAGCTAACTTTGATGATGATGACCTTCTCGATGAGGATCCTACTTCATTGACACCCATTCCCACACTTCCTACCCAACAACCATAAGCTCCACCTTCATAGCTCCTAGAGCCACCCTAAGATTTTAAATTAACATGGTTTTCATCAGAGAACTTGCCATGCCACCACCCAAATATCATTGCGCCCAACTCACCTCACAAGTTTTTTCTCCTCCAGTAGGTTTTTTCCCGTTGTGTCATTATACCAGTCACCCTACACCTTCTCCATTTACCAATTCCCCTCATATCAACATGATTCACATCACTATACCCAATATACCATCTATACCCATCCCTAAAATCACTATCTATGGCCCCACATACCCCATTTCTAATGGCGTCACACATCACACCATGCTTAAACAATTACACCAGTCTCCCCTCAAAATGTCCCTATATGACCTCATCCAAACCTCAGAATCCCATCGTCAAGCTCTCATGGAGTTTCTTCAATCTATTGAGGTTTTACCTAATGACCCTACACCCATGGCCTCCATTATCACACCCCATCATGTAGCCTCTCTAACCAAATTACCACCTTCATCTTCACCCCACCCTATTCACCAAGTTGCCTCCCTTAGCTTCTCAGAGGAAGAGATCACACCACACCAAAAAGATGACCCAGACCCATGCCTCTTCATCCATGTCCACATCAATGACATACAGGTACGTTGTGTGATGATTAATGGGGGTGTTAGGATTAATATCATTTCATCCCTTACATTCACTCAAATGTGCATACCTGAAAATTGCATGCATAAGCATCCGGTCATGTTGCATTCATTCAATGATGCTATCACCTCTACAATAGGCACTATCATCCTCCACATTCGCATGGGCCCCCACACTATTCTAGAATTGTTTTACATTTTGGAAGGGGAATTCCAATATAACCTATTACTTGGTAGACTCTGGATTCATGTCATGGGTTGTGTTCCTTCCACTTTGCATCATTGTGTAAAGTTTGAACATGAAGGACACACCTATACCATTCTAGCTAACCCATAACCTTTTAAAACATGCAACATGCTTTACCAACCCAATGATGTGCTCATACCTATTAAGCCAACTACCTATGCAATCATTACTTCTTCACCTATACTTCCACTTACTAGTATAGCCATTGCTTCAACCGCACATGCATCCTCCCGTCTTACCACTTCCATAACCTCCACAGCTGACCCATCAACTTCCTAATCCATTAACTCCACCTCGCATCGACCTCTGACACATTATCCATTCCAGCTACCTACATACCAACCACTGATCCCTTGGAAGATGTTTTTCAATGCCTCACTCTGGGGGAGTACCACCTATATAGTGTCAACACATTCCTTACTCAACAAGAGTATGGAATTCTTCACCTACACCCTTGTTACAATCACCACATATGAGAACGTCTCATATATGGTCCTCCTCACCTTCATAATGGTCTCACCTATGGGGGACTTGATACTATAACTTACACACCTGAACCACCATCACAAACTCACCCCTTTTCCATTGACTACCAGTCACTTACCAATCGCCATTTTTCCCACACCTTCATGCACTGATGTGTGTGGAAGGGTTTTGGTTTTGGCTTTTACGAGTAAGGATGCCATACCCTTATTCCATGTACCACCCACAAACATAATGACTGTAGTGGTATCAAATTTCATGAACCACCTACCAAACAGACCCACATTGAACTCATTAAGGACACTAACCCTTCTCCACCTCCATCACCACCTTCACCGATGGAGTCGATGGATCTGGAATCTATCCCCCCTAACTTTTTTTTTCATAAACACCATTTCCTTAGGGCCTCTGACTTATCAATGTGAGGGCGAGGCCCCTTCCACTTTTCCCTTCCTGTATCCTGAAATGATCGATGACGATACACCTTTAATTGACATCATTCAATGTCAGGATGATGAATCCATACTCACCTACCTTGGTGTAGAAGACTCATATATTCATCAGTCGTTACCTTCTGAGATTCAAACCATGTTGAATGAATCGAATATCGAGATCAACATTCATACTCAGGATGACCCGCACATCCTAAAGATTGGGAAATATTTAGATGCTGCTAAATAGGAAGCTATCACTGCTTTTCTCAGAGATCATAACCACGCTTTCGCTTGGTCTTACGCAGACATTCCTAGTATTGATCCCACCATAGTGGTCCACACTATTGTAATTGTTCCCAATGCCAAAACCATTAAACAAAAATTGAGGAAAATACACCCTCGCATTTCTCTTCTCATCAAAGAGGAACTTCAATGCCTTCTTTCCATTTCCTTCATCTTACCCATTGATTATCCTCGTTGGATTTCTAACATTGTCCATGTTACTAAGGCAACAGGAGGACTCCATATTTGCATGGAATTCTGTGACCTCAACCTAGCATGTCCAAAATATGACTTTCCTTTACCCGGTATTGAATAGCTGGTTGATCTTACTGCTGGTCACGAGATGCTATCACTCATGGATGGCTTCTCAGGTTATAACCAAATATTTCTTTCTCAAGAGGATCAACATAAGACCTCGTTCATCACCCCTTAGGGGACCTTCTGCTATCGAGTCATGCCTTCTGGCCTTAAAAACGATGGTGCCACATATCAGTAAGCTATGACTTACATCTTCCATGACATCATGCATCGCATATTGGAGGATTACGTGGATGATCTCTTGTAAAAATGTAATCACTACTTCAAGAACCTAACCATCCTCAAAACCATCTTTGACCATCTCATTAAATATTGCGTCTACCTTCTACCTAAGAAGTGTATCTTCACGGTTCTCTCAGGAAAGCTCCTGGGATTTATCATTTCCCTCCGTGGTATAGAAGTTGACCCTACTAAATTCAAGGCCATTCTCAAAATTCCTCTGCCTACTAACCTTCGATAACTTTGTACCCTACAAGGAAAGTTGTAGTCTATTCATCGTTTCATTTCACAATTATCGAATCAGCACCAACCATTTCATCATATGCTCAAGAAGGATGTCTCCTTTAAATGGAATGGTGAATGCCACAAAGCTTTTAAGGCCCCAAAAAAATACCTTCTCCAACCACCTGTACTCATTCCACCTAAAGACAATAAACCTTTTTACCTATACATCTCAGCTACCGATCATTCCTTAGGAGCCATGCTCGCTCATTATGATGAACAACACAGGGAGAAAGTGGTTTATTACATCAGCCATACTCTTTTGGACTACGAAACCCAATACACCCATCCCAAAACACTTTGCTTATCCTTATTTTTTCATTTCCACCAAACTCCATCATTACCTACTCAACCATGAAACCTATGTTGTGACTAAGACTGACCTCTTACACTTTATGTACGCCAAACCTTATCAAAATCAGTGTACCGCACGATGTATTATGCTTTTATCTGATATTGACCTTGAATTCATTCATCAAAAATCCATCAAGGGCCAAGCTATCACTGACCAATTGGCTAACGCTCCTATATCCAGATATCAACCCTCTAATTTTGACTTTAGAGATGCGTCGATCACTACCTTCTCCTTAAATGAACCTCCCTACCAAATGACACTCTTCTTCGATGGTTCCCAGTGTCAGCATGGGGGCATGGCTGGTATTATTCTCATTCCTCTTGATGGTGAACCCATACCTTTATCATTCAAATTATATTTTGAATGTACTAACAATTTTTCTGAATATGAAGTGCTTGTACTAGGTCTCCAAGCCACCTATGCGCTATATGTCAAATTAATCAACATCTTTGGTGATTCTCAACTGGTCATAAACCAAGTCAATGGTATGCACCAATTTTGTAACGAGATACTTCAAAAGTATAAACATAATGTAGACATACTTTTGACCACCTTTGATCATTACACCCTTCAAACCATCCCACATTCAACCAATAAGTTTTTAGATACCATGACATGCTTAGCTTCCCAAATACTCGCTTCACCCATCGATTCCACAATCTTTGTCACTGTACAACATCTCCAATCACCTTCTTATTTACCTCATAATGTTTACTTGATCAGAACCGCTACCCATGACATGAGTGACCTTTGGTATAAACAATACTCTGACTACCTTTCTCTCTCCATCTTACCTCTTGATCCCGTAACAGACAACGCACCTTCCTTAAAAAGGTCTCTCATTACGTCATCCTGCGGGGCCTCCTCTATAAGTGTAGCTTTGATGGTATTCTCTTACGATGCCTCACAAGTTCTGAAATTCCTTATACCATTAAGTTCATGATGGCATATGTGGAGGTCAGTTCAGTGGCCTTGCTTTTGCTAAGCATATTCTTTACTTGGGCTATTACTGGCTGAACCTTAACCATGATTATTGTGACTACGTCAAATTTTGTGTAAAATTCCAATAACATTCCAATCTTCATCATATACGTATTCATGCCTTACAAGTCACTCGAGACCTTTGGCCCTTCTCAGAATGGGGTTTAGATCTTTTCAGATAAATAAATCCTCATTCTTCCCAACGCCGTCAATGGATCATCACTACTACTAAATACTATACAAAATGTGTGGAAGCCATACCAATCATTTCCACGAAAGCTAATAAAATATGTGAGTTCATTAACCACCACATCATCTGTCACCTTGGTGTTCTACATCGCGTCATCATTGACAATGGAAAATAATTTTAAAAAAAACATTGTAAAAACTTTGCGACTCCTTCAGCATTTAGCTTATTTTCTCATCACCTTATTACCCACAAACCAATAGCCAAGTTGAATCTACTAAAAAACCCCTCAACAAAATTCTTATGAAAGTGGTTGACGATACTGGGAAGGATTGTCATATGCACATTCCTTTTGCCCTGTGGGCATACCGCACTAGCATTCACACTTCCATTGTGGCCACACCATTTTCTCTGGTCTATGGTACAGAGGTAGTCCTACCTCTCAAAGTCCAAATTCCCTCACTTTGTATCTCTCTCCATGACATGCTCAATGATTATGACTTTCGTCAGGACCATTTAGCACAACTAGAGTTATTATACAAATGTCATCTTAACACTTTGGATCACGTTCAAGTTTACCAAAAACATATCAAACGTTCCTAGGACAAACATGTCCATGAATGAACCTTCTAAGTTGGTGACCTTGTCCTAAAAGAAAATCAACACGTAACCAAAGTAGAAAAAACTAAATGGGGAAAATTTTCTCCTAATTGGCTTGGATCGTACATTGTGACTCATACTTATGGATCAGGTGCTTATCATTTATCTTCACTCGATGGTAAACCCAAACCTAAGCCCCTTAACACCTTGTATATTTGACCATTTTATTGTTGACTTGTAGTCCTCCCTCACCCGTTTTCTCTTTCTATGCTCATCCCTTGAGTGTTATTTACTCCATACACCTGACCAACGATTAAACAATAATCACGTGAGTACCCATCACTTGTTATCTTCTCTTAAATATGTGTACCACGGCGCTGTACAAAGCATGATTCTCATGGATACTTTTCGTCTACCTTTAGATGAGATCCCATGGTCGTTTCACCTTTCCTTTTGAACAAGATTCTTCTTCTCCGCCTTGGTCTTGTCCATGACCTCAAGATCTCACATGGGACCTAACTCCTTGAGTCAAACTTCCATTAAAAAGATGACTCCCTCAAAAGGACATCTTCCTCTCAACAAATTACTGCTATAAATAGACTATTCTTTAGAAGGACAGCTATGTAAAGCTCTAAAAAATGAGAGAAATCGAAGCTTCCCACATCAATCAGCTTCGTGAAGACCTCAAGGAGTTCAATTTTATTCATCCCATACAGACTTCCTCCATCAATCAGTCTATCTCAAATTATAAGTAAACCTTTTTTTCATGGACTGGCCCATTGGGATCTAGGTTCTCTTGCTTGAAGTGCATGTTACCTCATACCATATCAAAATTAACTACCTTTCACTCTTCTAACCATGCCCAATCTCATTTCTTATCGCCTCAAGGGTCTTCTTGGAACTTCGACATTTGGTGATCATGTGACTACTTTTTACTGTAGAACAGTCCATCATGCAATGTCTTTAGGGTCTTACATTCCTCGCCTTTGCCAAGGTATGATCTACTCGGTATGATCCTACCCAACCAGGTCACTTTATTGCCCCCTCTTATATTTTGAACTGTCTTTGTAAACATTTTGATTGCCTTATATAGGACTTGGTCCTCGACACTTACTTTTGGGGTAATCTTCTTCTTTCACCACAATCACCCTCACCTGCATCATTTTACCTATAATCTACCCATACATAACAAATCTAAATCCACAACATGCCCAAAACCTCTCATATTCTTCCCTAGCTTATGGGAGAACTACATCGGCCTAAGGTCCCTTTTTGTTGAGACTATGTAGGCAGCACTCTGAGGGCATGGGGCACTTGGATGTTAGCTTAGCCATTCTCTACCCTAAACAATTCATCTTCCATGTGCCTCACATTACATCACACCTAACTTTGTTTCCCTTTTATACCCACAATTGGAAATTAAACCACATACATAACAAGTTGTTTCATATTTATACATTTATTACACATACCATTTCTCTATCATCACTATGCATAGATTATACCGCATCTCACATTAACCCATATTATCATTCATTACATAAAATAATGCATCACCACTTCACCTACTTTGGACTCAACCATGCCTAAACAAACCTGAATCAACCATGCCTAAAATAACTTGACTCAATCCATGCCTAAACTAACTTTACTCAATCCATGCCTAAACTAACTTTACTCAATCCATGCCTATAACCTGACTCAATCCATGCCTAAACCAACCTAGCTTGATCCATGCCTAAACCAACCTGACTTGATCCATGCCTACACCAACTTGACTCCATCATGCCTAACTCACCTAATTTCCATCCATATCAACACAACAAATTCATATCTCATAAACATATTAACAAACCAAAAAATATACCATGTATCTCAAATATACATGGTTATCTCATCATGTCCCTCATCTCAAAATTGTCAACACATAGGCCAATATACAATACAAAATTTCATTGGCATGCAAGTTGGTCTCATATATACAACAAAATAATGAATCAATACAAAATCTCTTTGGCATGCAGGCCGGTATATGCTCAAAATATACAAAAATCTCTCATACATACTCATTGTCATCAGCACGCAAGCTGGTATGTGATCAAAATTATGCATATCTCTTGGCATGCAGGCCAGTATATAATCACACAATCACTATCATACATAAAAAAAATAGGTGCCATATGAAACATCTCAACGGATGTCCTCCATCTTGGTATCACCTATACCCATAGCTTCCTAGGTACTTGCTGGTGCCTCAACTAGAGCTGGTCTTCGTGCACTGGTAGCCTCTACCTAATTAGGCCTCAAATCTCACTAACCCCCTGTGCTCTTCACACTATGAGTGTGGGATCTCATCCTCTCACTAGACGCCTGCTGTGCCCGGTACTTGACATAGGATATGAAGTCTATCCTAACCACCATGAGCTGGTCCTAATAGTATCTTGACTCACCTAGGGCATCCCACAACCTACATATAGGCACGGTCTGTGGTGGTCCCATAGGTCTTGGCCCCTGTACCTACCCTGTGGGACCCTACCCCACTCCTGCTTGTGAACTGGGACCTACTCCCGGTGCCTGTGGTGGTGTCCCCTGCCTCTATGCCTGTATCTGGGCTTGTAAAAGACCCCAATCTATGCTTGGGTTGTGGCCAACTGGCCCTGTAAACCTGCCACCTAAGCATGTAAGGTTTCCACCTAACCATCCCCCTCCTCTCCATCTCCATCTCCTCCAGTAGCCATCTGGGCTTACAGACTGGCCAGATGTACGTGTAGATCTGCAACCTCTTCCTGTGAGCTCTCTAGTTGTGTCTACACTATACCCAACTGGGTAATGAGCATAGCTACCTACCCCTATAAGGCATCTCTCTACACTTTAATGGTAGCTAGATCCAACTGCCCTGGTCTGGGTGGTATGGCTCGTAACTGAGCCACCCACCACTATTTGTACCTGTTTGTACACCTGGCATCATCTATCCGCCGGTCCGTTGGCTACTCCTCCTACCCTATGGGAACTATAGGTTGTGGTAGAGGTAAGGGCCTCTCCACGTCATCTCTTTGATACTGTGCGAAGGGCAGAGGTATGTCCTGTACTAGCCCGAACTACCGTCAAACTTTGTCTATCGGGATCATCTCGTCCTCCCCGGCATGGTGACCCTATATCCATCTCTCTAGCTGGATCTCAGCTAGCTCCTCATGCATATTCCTATATGAGGGGAAGCCCACATATGACCTCCATATAATGTCCACTCCAAAAAACCCCTCAAGTAACTACCGTAAATGGGGCACATCATGTGTCAGCCTATCAGATCTTCACTCTCCTATCACCGACACCCATCTCCTATACCCCACTCACACAAATCATGCTAGGAATGCATCTGCTTGGGGCATCCCTATAGGCTGCACACAAATTATGTGCTCGTATGCCCATAAGTGCAGTAAAAATGTACAACATAGGCTGAACCTATGCAACTGCCCATATGCCCACAACTCCATGTACAGCTACACCAAGAATGCTGGTGCCTAGGAAAAGTGAGTCTCATACACCATTATGTCATGGAGTACCCCCATCAGTGATTGGGGAAAGCATCCACCATCTACATCTAGCAGTGCATAGCAACACACTGACTCCATTAGAAAAACCACTAGCCTCGTCTCCTATGGACAAGCTAGGTACATCTCTTCATAGCTCAAACTGGTGCTCTGGAATCTCAAATTGGCCATCCCCTCTACAAAAATAGTCATAATAAGCTCCTCTGAGGCCTCATAGGAGATAGAATAAACCTTGTTAGTCAATATGGATAACCAAAGAATCTAGAACATGTCCTCTAGGGATATAGTCATCTCACTCGTCAGCAGGTGGAATGTGCTGGTCGTGGAGTCCCATTTATTGATGAGCACGACCATCAAACTAGGCTGCTGAACTACATGTCTATAACATTGAACCCCACTCAAGCCCACTACCTCTATATGGTGCAGCTCCACTGGGGTCATTGCATCACACACTATCCACCTAGTAGAGGCAAATTCTTGTCCCGCATATGTAACTGCGCTCTCCACTGCATCCAATACAAGCATGAAATTAATTTACATATATTAATCCATATTCAACCATTATCATTTTCCTATACCTTATTTTCACCCTACCCATCTCAACTACCTAGCCCACATCTCTTTTAGACCTTTGTACCTACTAATCCGACTGGTACCAGTTCATCCTAACCGACCCTGGTCACCCTTTAACCGGCATCAGTCACCTATTTAGTGACCGATACTGATTCACCCTTATCGACCCTGGTCACCCCTTAACCAGCATCGGTCACCTTTTTGGTGACCGATACCAGTTCCACCTAACCGATGCTAGCCAACCTTGACTGACGTCGGTCACTATCACAAAAAACCCGAGACTTCCCCAAACCCCCCTTTCTACAAAACCTCCCCCTGCCCCTTTTACCCCACCTACCCTAACCTAACCTACCCTTGGATCTCCACCCACCTCCCCTATCCCCTTTATTACCCTACCCCTTCCTCTTTTTACCCAAAATTCCCCCCATTCCCAAATTCTATTTTTGCCCACCCACCAAACCACAAAACAAACAAAACCCTAACATACCCCTAAAATAATCTCTAATCTAAGAAATCAACAACGTAGAGTGGGGCACTTACTTTATTACGCTCCCGCCATCTCAGTGGCACATTTGGCCACTATACCGGTGGCCCGCTCAATCCCTCTTCAGCCTCTGTAATCACCGAATAGCTACCCATAACCTCTCACCAATCGAATCCCTCACATTGATCCTATGGACTTGCTGCTCACCAACCAATCACTCGTTGATCACACTGCCAGCTCACTGTTCCGTTCTTTCTTAACACTTTCCTCACTTTTTTCTCCTTTTTGTTGTTTTCTCACTTCAAAAAATAAAAAATGAATAACAAAAAACATATATTTTTTGTTTTTATAACAAACCCGACCTAACCAATGTCAGTTACCCTTGACTAGCATCAGTTGCATGCCCTACCTAGCCATTGTCATTTTCCCTCTACAGATGTCAGTTATCCATGACCGGCATTGGTCACCCTCACCTACACATTGACCTCAATTTTAGCCTTTACCCTACCCCTACCTCCCTTTTTTCCCCACCCAACCTTCACCCAGACCATTTGCCCCACCCCACTTTTACCCTACCCATTTACCTCACCTTTCCTAACCTCATCATTTACTACCTCCCTTTTTCCTCCTTTGGGGACTCATTATTCTACCCCTACCTTGGTATTACCCATGTCATGACCTAGATATTTGGACCTGGACCATCGCTAGAGACATTTGACCTCCAGTGTTTGTTATACCTTACGGCACTGTTACATGTGTTGTTGACCTAATGACCTTACCTATCCTATTGATGTGACCGTTTATCTTGACCCTACCTTTGGTGTACCAAAACATACCTAAACATTCCTACACCTAACCTACATTGTGTTTCCTAACCATATTCTATACCTTGGATACTAGAATCACTTCACCCTTGTTTAGATAAACCTATCGACCTTACACAATGTAGAGTTTTCCTGCTCTTCAACCTAGTAGCGTGCTACAGTTTATAGGTAGCACTCTCCATCTGTCCCTCAAAAAATAAACACCCTTCATCACATTAACCTAGCCATGGCCCCCTTCACCCCACTAATATTAATTTAATTAAGTTAATTCAATATCCTCAATATATTTATTATTTAAATATCTTAATTTAAATAATATCCACACATACACTTCACTTAGACACCTCATCAAGCTAACTCAACCTAAAACCTATTCTTAGTAAGTTGCCATAACTAACTAAGACTTACCTAAACCCTAAAAATCAATGCCTACATTCCCTCTAACCACGTTCCCACATGCTTACAAGAAGCTCCCAGTTTAATCTGTGGGTTAATGGCATGAGATCCGAGAAAATCAAGAGGATCTCCCTAGTTTATTAAACCTAGGAAATCCCACCTTGACCGATGCCGATTACCCCTAACCGTCACCAGTTAAGCCAGAACCACCGCCAGTTACCCTTTTAACCCCAAAACATCCTTATTCTCAAGGTTGGCAGAAAGTTGAAAAAAATATTAGACAAGTTGGTGAACATTAGCACATCCCAAAGAGATATCGCATCTTCTAAGAGTGAATTCCAGCAAGAACACACATGCAAGGAAGGAGATCAAGCATCTTTTCCTACACAACCATCCCAACAATGATCTGATCTAACCAAGCAAAGAGGAATGTACATGTAGCCCATGCAAAAGCTTTTCTTCAATTGGTGATCACCTACAGCCTTCAACCTCTCATCGGCACCTCCATCCCTCAGTCACAGGCGTCCAGGACTAGAATCCAAGTAAGTAAACATTATACTTCTCTGTTTTATTCCATTTCATCATTATATTATCATATTTTGTTTACCTAGCCATCTATTGACCTCATTCAACATTCCCCATCCATATACCCATTAAAACCTTGCCAAATCCCTCCCAAATCACCCAATACCTCATCCTGACCAACCCATGTCCTTTGTGCAATCACAAAAGAGACCTAAATCTCATTTTGTGGCATTCCTAGAACTCCACAGTAACTGGCACCAGTTACACCCAACCATCGTTGGTCACCCTTAACAACCATCGGTTACTATATTTTCCCATACCACCCAAAACAGTGACCTATCCACCTAATTCCCTTTCACCCTCATTCAGCTGTGATCTACCTAAAACCTCTATCAGACCTGCAGAGACCCAGAACCAGTTATTTGACCTTCAAACCCTATTCTAACCTAGCCTGTTAGATTAGATTTTTTTTCTTATTTTGTTTTAAGTGAGATACCTAAATCATTTTGAATTACAATAGGATTTACCTTATTTACTGAATTAATTTTTTTAAAACAGTGGATTGACAGCCATCTAGGAAGTATCACACTTCCTGGATCTACCACATGGTAGACAATTCACTACATATATTGTTTAACCTTTTCTGGTGGTCTTGCTTTGTATTACAGGTAGTTCCTCCTAGCCAAAAGGAAGCTCTCACAATTAGTTGTGGATTCAGAAGTCATACGCGCGCAATAACCTATTAACCAGCATTTGAACAGGTATTCCTCCTACGCTCGTTACCCTATTTTTTCATCAATACTTCAAAGAAAAGATCTAGAATCAAGTGAAACAACTATACGCTAACTCTTATCTTTTTCACAAATACATTTAGTGAATTTTACTAGCTCGATATTTTTTAAAATAGAAACAATAAAGCCTAGTGAGCGCAGAGCCACTCCTTTCAATAAGTAATATCGATTAGTGGTCGCTATGTATTTTCTTTGATACAAAATGACATGAAAAATGCATTGCGATGCCATTTCATCCATGCATATGATATGTTATACGAGTGTTATGTTTTGTAAGTATCGTAGCTTAAACAGTCACTAAACCCTTTTTGCAATACAAAATTTTGTTTATTTATATTTTCTTAGTTAAGAAACAATTTAGCCTAGAGACCACTAATTTATTCCTTTCTCATTTAACAATAAACAATAAACATAGAGCATTATGCTCGGTAAGTATTCAAGCTTAGTGGTTGCTAGGCATTTATTTTATAGAAAATGTTTTTGATCTCTTTTTTTGAAATTAATAAAAAGTTAACACTTAAGGCCACTAATCTATTACTTTCTCAAAATACCTCTATAGCTTTCGATAGTAAACAATTTTTATATCTCACATAATTTGCATCTAAAAATTTCACAAAAAATTCCTAGCACCTAATAATATTTATTATTATGATCTATTATTAGAGTGTTATGTTTGAAATAAGATATTGTTTATCCTAGTTTCTGACATATCATTTCTTCCTAAAATAAATCGAGCTTAGCATTCACTAGGAATTGAACTTAATATAAAGTATTGTTTGATCTATATATTCAAAATAAAAAATCAATTGAGCCTAGTGATTGCTAATCTACTCCTCCTGACAAGTAGTGGAGCTTAGCAGTTGCTAATCATTTTCATCGATGCATACCGATGTGTTAAAAAAGAAAAGATACAGAGGTGTGTGCCTAGCAGACCCTATGGTGTTATATGAGCACCCTGAAAACATTTTTAGTAATCGTCTTTCCTCGAGACTATGCAAAGTCCTCCATAGATTTTGACATTAAAAATTGTCCACATATCACTTATCTTCCATCAAAATATATTATGGAAAATGTCTAGCGATCACTAATATCTATTACTATGATTTATTCAAAAAGAATCTATGTTATCCAGAAATTGTTTATCCTATTTTCCACATAATCATTCCTTTTCGTAAGCATTGAAGCTTAGTGGCCGATAAGCATTTTCTTTCACACACACTATTTGATTGATATATTTCAAATAATGGAGCTTAGCAGTTGCTAACTATTTTACTTGATACGAACGGATATAAATTATGTGTTAGACACAAAATAACTTATGAGTAATATAGAAGTTGAGAAATCCTTCAATGGTATGTAGTTCCACACTTGGTTGTGGAAGGAATATAATGTCAATAAGATAGGATTATAGTTAATTAAAATACTAGTGATCGAAAAATGTAAAGATATTTATTTACATTGCTGGAAATGAAACATAGGAGTTGTAAAGGCTAGTAACCGCTAGGCTTCTGCTCATCAAAAATATGAACAACATACAACATAAAAAGTTGTTCATTAGCATGTGCTGAAGATAATACCTTGATTCCCTATAGACTATAAAAATGTGTGTGTGTGTGTGTGTATAATTTGTTGTTGTAAAAATATCATTCTAATGAAGCTTAGCGGTCACTACTTTCTTTCCTATCTATAAGTTACTCTTAAAATCTGGTGAAGCATAAAATTATGTTTTATTTTTTCTAGATTAAAGAATTAATAACCCCAAAATATCATTGATCATGAGATTTATTAGAAATTTCATGTCACGTGGCAACATTTTAATGGATTACAATTACAACTTAATAAGCAAAAATTTATAGGTAAAAAATATTTGCTAATTCTATCGCTAATTAAAAATTTCTTAATAAATTTGTTAATTATATAACTGTGTAATTAAATGGTTCAAACTTGCAAGATGCCACATTTTATTAATTTTTTTAATTAATGTGGATGATGGATATAAAATATTGAATTCGCACTCATTAAAAATAATAATAAACGAGGCGTATATCACTCTCCTAAAATTTAATTTTTTGCTTCGTAAAATTCAGGTCTATTTTCTAAATGGTTTTTTATTATGCTTAAATTAATATTTTTCATTTTCGCATGAGTTCGAAAATAAAATTTTGATGTTGCCCCATTAGTATCTAAAGTAGGTAGTATTAATAAATTTTATTTCCCTGAACCCCATGCTATTCCCCAAATTAATGCACATTATATTTATAAAATATTGAATTCACTCTAGATCAAATATCTCTCTTAAAATTTAAATTTTGTGTTTCCTAATGTTCGCTTATGTTTTCTAAGTAGTTTTTTAGTACGCTGAAATTAACAATTGTTGTTTTTCTGAAAGTCCACATAGAAACTTTTGTTGATGTCCCACTTGTTTCTAAACTAGGTAGTATTATTAAATTTTAGTTCACCAAATCCCAAACTATCCCCTGAATTAACACACATTATCCTTGATAAATATCGAAATCGCACTCAATAAAAATTAATAATTAACAAGGCATATATCGCTCTATTAACATTTATTTATTTTGTTTCTAAATGCTCACTTCTATTTTCTACATGGTTTTTTATTATGTTTAAAGAAATATTTGTGGTTTTCCCAAGCGATCATAAAGAAATTGTTGTCGTTGTCCCACTTATTCCTAAAGTAGTTAAAACTAATGAATTTGATTTCCTTGTATCCCACCATATGCCCCAAATTAAATGAAAACATTAATGATAAGTTAATTCAAGGTATGATATGTGGAATACCCCGCATTGAATGACAATATTTAAAATATAAAAATCCCGTATTTTTTCTTTAAGAAGGCAAAATTCAAATTTTGAAATTTCCTATTCCCACTTTTTTTTCAGTTTTCAGAATTTCTTTCATTGAATGCATATGGAAAAAACTAAATAAATCAGAGAAATACATTTGAGGGTTTCTATTTTATTCAGTAAACTTAAAAAAGGAGCTCTTGAAATCAAAATACAACACGCGCAAGCACTAATTTACTGGTCTGAGTGCTCGATTCCTGGAGAGTTTTTTTAATGGTAAGCTAAGGTAGTGATCGTAATCGCATTTGGGGGCGCACAAACAAGGCAGAAAATAGTGATAGTGGATAGATCATGGGTGTGAGTGTAGATAAGGAGGCCAAAAAAGGATGAAATTAAAAGAGACAATTAAAACAAGTTATATATACAATCTCATTGATACTGTGTTTTAGAGAAAATATGGATCTTTAATAGACATTATCAATTGCGTCAAAACATTAGATATAACTAAAATAGGTATTTATAAAAAGCATCTATGTTATTGTATGTGTACCATAGTTGATGGCAGGCACTTGCATTAGCTTTCTATTCATCTAGTTCTTGTATTTTGTACTGCAATCCATCCCTATCTTTCCCTTTAGTTCCTTTGTAGTTTCGTTCCATCTTCTTGTCAAAATGCATTGCTCTCTCTAAAACCACATTTTTTTCTCCCATGAAAAAATATTTTGTAATCCCCTTTAAAATATTTATTCCCTTTGAAAACCCATTTTTTTTATGTTCAGTCGTAGCTCAAGTATTCATGTCTATTAAACGGGTTCCCTATCCATCCCTTCTATCTGTCTCTCTAGTTTGTTTTTTATTTTGCATTCTTCTTCATCCATTTAATTTTTCCCGTAAGGGGTTACATCTATCTTTAGCTACAAAAAATGAATCACATATTCTTTTTTGATAAATCGTAATGGCTTTCTTTTGTAGAGTTTAGGTAATCATTTTGAATTCCTTTAATGTTTTTTTAATATGAAAGAAATAGTTGTGACTAATTATTCAATATTTTATTCTCTCTTGATTTATGTGTTGTTAGACATAGTTTCTTATATTAGTTTCTCCACGTAGAAACAATTAAATTCATTGACTTTACAATTTTTTTGTATGTTTTGTAAAAGGTAAGAACATTATATGTTCTCGTAAACATTATTAAATATAAATGTTAACCATTCTATTTACAAACAGATATTTCATTTAAAGTTAGTAATGGCTTACTTGATAAATGAGCAAATATAAAGTAACAAATTTTAAATTCTAAATTAACATATTCCAATACTAGAGGCCGTCAAGCTAGATGTTTATGACAATGCCTCACTATTACAAGACAACACAAGGAAAAAAAATTCGAAGACAAGCCAAATATTAAAGAGTTTCCAAAATCCATTTTTCAAACTAGAACAAAGACTAGCAGCCGATAACTTTCTGGTTGACTAACATACAATATAATTAGGATAGATCACCTAAAAACTAAGCTAAGCACCATTATTATATTTAGATTTACGTATTAATTTGTAAGAATATTGCCATGATATTCAAACCCTAGCGGCTATTAATGTTGAAGATTAGTAAATAGCAGTAGTGTAACATAACAAAAACATGAGATTAGCGGCTGCTAGGATATCTATTCCCTTGCATACATGAAAATTAGTAATGACCCAATTGAAAAATTAACTAGCTCCTTTATTATTTATGGATGTTACATTTCTACCTTCTAAGACTAGAGACCACTAGGGTACATGTTTATTTTATGTGTAACAGAGTAAATACTTAGGATTAGCATCCGCAATGGTAATTCTTGTATTTGCATTCAAGATGTTGATTAACGACCAGAATAAAAAATCAAAACTGAACTAAACTCCAACACCAATTTTTTAGCCATGCGGACTCTGAGTACAACATGATATTCATATTTTATTACATGATATTCCAAGCAGTCGCTAGGATATTTGTTTTCTTGCATTCAAGATAATTTATAACGACTGGATTGAAAATCTAACTATTCTCCCAAAAATTATATTTCAATTTTAAAAGATTTTTTTAAATGACTAACGATCACAAGGGTAGTTTCTCACTACATTTATTTCCTAAATAATCCTGATTGCAAATGAAAATTTAGGCCTAGCGGCAGCTAAGCTCAATAGTATATTTTTAGTCTATCACATGAATGCCAAACGAAAATATAAGCCTAGCGACCGTTGGGTTCAATATGGTTGCAACATCATAGAGGCTTGAGGTTAGTGGTCACTAGGATAGTTACTATATTACATAAAGTAAAATTAGTAATGACTTGATAGACATCCAAATACATGACTCCGTTTCATAGCTCTGGTGTGATAGAAGCTTTTACCATCCAAAATTTATATTGAGAACATAGTGGGAAGCTTTGAATTCTCCCTGCAATTATATTTCAATTTTATAATACTATTTTTAACTACTAGAGAACACTAGGTTGGTTTCTCACTACATTTATTTCTTGATTACTCATGATTCCAAAGGAAAATTTAAGCATATCAGTTGATAAGCTCAATAGAATGCTCAAAGTCCATCGCATGAATTCCAAACAAAAATTTACGGCTAGTAGTTGTATTTATTTTTAAGCCTAGTGGCCACTGGGATCAAAATGTTATTCAAATTAGTATTTTTGCAACATCGCAGAGGCTTCAGGTTTGTAGCTACTAGGATAGTTTTTTTCTTGCATACAGGATGATTAGTAATGATTTGACGGATATTCAAATACACGACTAGACAAAAAATATTCAAATACAAGATAAACTAAATTTCTTGGGCTATTGGATGATTTTAATAAGAGGCCATGTAGACACCTTGAGGTGGGGGTCGAACTTCTCCATATGGACCAAGTGGAACATAGCATGGCACTTCAAATTCTCCCTGTAAATATATTTCAATTTCAAAATACTATTTTTATCGACAGGTGAACAAGATGGCAGTTGCTTATTACATTTATTTCTTGAGTACTCTTGATTCCAAATGATAATTTAAGCATATTGGTCGTTGAACTCAATAGAATTCTCAATTTCTATCACATGAATTCCAAATGAAAATTTAAGGCTAGAGGTTTTTGTGTTCAATTTTACTCCTAGTGGTCGTTGGGTTCAAAATTTTATTCAAATCAGCGTTGCAACATCACGGAGGCTTCAGTTTAGCAGCCGCTAGGAAAGTTGTTGTCTTCCATACATGATAATTAGTAATGACTTGAAAGATATTCAATACATGACTAGACAACAAATATTCGAAGATAGGATTAACTAAATTTCTTGGGTTATTGGTTAGTTATAAGTAGTTCATAATCATCAACCCAAGTTCCATTCCCATTGAGTTCATTGGATTCTTTCAATAATTGGTCATGGGGAAACCTTGAGGTAGGGGTTGAACTTCTCTATATGGACCAAGTGGAACATAGTTGGGTACTTCAAATGTGGATCACTCAGTGGACATTAAGGATGGAAGCTCACCCCCATGTCCTACTTAGAGAAATTGTTCCTCCACCACTCCAGTTCAAAGCTTTGGTATAATATAAGAGTTTACCATCCAATATTTATAAGTAGTTTGTAATCATCAACTAAATTTCCATTCCCATTGAGTTAATTAGATGATTTCAATAAGAGGCCATGTGGACACCCTGAGGTAGAGGTCAAACTTCTCCATATGGACCAAGCAAAACATAACAGGGCACTTTGAATGTTTCCTACAATTATATTTCAATTTTAAAAGATTATTGTTAACAACTCGTGAATGTGAGGATGGTTGCTCACTATATTTCTTTCCTGAGTACTCATGATTCCAAACTAAGATTTAAGTGTATCGGTCACTGAGCTCAACATAATGCTCAAATTTTTATCACAAGAATTCTAAACAAAAATGTAAGGCTAGTGGCTACTATTTTCAATTTTAAGCCTAGTGGCCATTGGGTTCAAATGTTATTTGAATCAACATTGGAACATCAGAGAAGCTTGAGTTGAGCGGATGCTAATATAGTTGTTGTCTTCCATACAATAAAATCAGTAATGACTTGATGTATATTCAATACATGACTAGACAACAAATATTCGAAGAAAGGATGAACTCAAGTTCTTGGGCTATTGGTGAGTTACAAGTAGTTCATATTCATCAACCCAAGTTCCATTCACATTGATTTCATTAGATGATTTCAATAAGTGGCGATGGGGACACCTTGAGGTAGGGGTCAAACTTATCCATATGAACCAAGTAGAACATAGTGGGATGCTTTGAATGCAGATCACTAAATGGACATTAAGTACCTAAGCCTACCCCCATGTCCCACTTAGAGAAAGTGCTCCTCTACCAATCCAATTCAAAACTCTAGTATAATAGAAGAGTTTACCATCCAAAATTTACAAGTAGTTTGTAATCATCAACCCAAGTTCCATTCCCATTGATTTCATTAGATGTTTTCAATAAGAGGCCATCTGGACACCTTGAGGTAGGGGTCAAACTTTTCCATATGGACTAAGTGAAACATAGCGGGGTGCTTCGAATGCTCCCCATAATTTTTTTGTAATTTTAAAAGATTGTTTTTAATGAATGACAAACGTGAGGGTGGTTGCTTAGTACATTTCTTTCCTTAGTACTGATGATTCCAAATGAAAATTTAAGCATATTGGCAAGTGAGCTCAATAGAATGCTTGAATTCTATCGTATGAATTCTAAACAAAACTTTAAGGCTAGTGGCTGTTGTGTTCAATTTTAAGCCTACTCGCCGCTTGAATCAAAATGTTATTTGAATCATCATTGTTGAAACATCACAGAGGATTGAGGTTTGTGACTGCTAGGATATTTATTTCCTTGCATATAGAAAAATTAGTAATGACTTGACGGATATTCAAATACACGAATAGACAAAAAAATATTTGAAGAAAAAAAGAAATCAAGTTCTTGGGCTATTATTAAGTTACAAGTAGTTTGGAATCATCATCCCAAGTTCCATTTCCATGGAGGTAGGGTTAAAACATTTCCATATGGACCAAGCAGAACATAGTGGGGCACTTTGAATGCAGATCACTCAGTGGACATTAAGGACCCAAGCCCACCCCGATGTCTCACTTAGAGAAAGTGCACCTCCACCACTCTAGTTTATAGCTTTGGTATAATGGAAGTGTTTACTATCCAAAACAGAGATAATTTTAGTGGTGAATATTCGTAATATGGTGAATATATTCCATTTTTGAAAATTTTGAAAAGGCAATTTTTTTGGCACAGGTCAATGACCTGTTCACCTAAAAATTACATTTTAATTTATTTTAGGGTTCGGCTTCACTTACCCTTGAAACTATCCCCTATATAATCCTAGATTATTCACCAGGTAGAACACTACTAGCTCACTCATACCACCTGGGGGCATATGTATTATCAAGTACAGTAAATGCTTGATAAGAGGGTAGAGGCTGTAGATGTGTGACATAGTTTGTTGATGCGTGATAGGGAGAGTTTATTGACACGCGACAGGGAGAGTTTGTTGATGCGTGACAAGAGTGCAGATGAAGTAGATGTGCGATAGAGATTTTTTTTATGCACAACACAGAGATTTTGTTGTCACGTGATACAGGAGGGCGGAGGCTACAGATGCATGATAGAAGATTTACTGTTGCACATCAAGAAGGTTGTTGACACACGTCAATGAGGTTCATTGATGCATGTCAAGAAGGTTGTTAACGCGCGCCAACCACCTTCTTGACGCGCGATAACAAATCTCTATCGTGCATCAATGAGGTTCATTAACGCATTTCAAGAAGGTTGTTGACGCGTGTCAAGAAGGTTATTGACATGTGTTAGTGAGGTTTGTTGACACACATCAACCACCTTCTTAACATGTGACAACAAATATCTATCATGCGTCTATAGCCTTCTGTCACACCACTTAAAAATCAGGTGAAAATTTTACTATTAGACCCCCAAAAAATTTTCCTTCCCGTGAAATTGGTTCCGAGGATATTCGCCAGGTATTTTACACCTCTGATTTCTAAGAGGTCTCTTAAAATGAACCCTGATCCAAAATTTACAATTACTTTGTAATCATCAACCCAAGTTCCATTCCCATTGAGTTCAGTGATTTCTTTCAATAAGTGGCCATGGGGACACCTTGAGGTAGGGGTCAAACTTATCCATTTGGACCAAGTGGAATATAGTCGGGTGATTCAAATACTCCACCCAATTATATTTCAATTTAAAAGATAGTTATCGGCTAACTTGGTTGAAGCGTTGGAGGATTTTGGGAGTAGTCACCCATTGCTTGACATTGTTTTCTCAGGTCTGGCCATGGAGTAAGTGAGGAGAGTGATAGCAAAAATATCTTCCAGGAATATGGTTTTGAGGCAGTTTTCTTCATACATTCATGTTACTTGTTTTGAGGGGCTAGGTGAAGATAGTCAGCTGGAGAAGTTAGATTTTCTTGGGGTTTGGGCTCCTGTAGTCCAGGAACTTGCTGGTGTGGCTAGCCTATGAAGGAAATTGGGAATTGCATACAACTTATTGTTGTGCACTACTCGAGTCGATGTCTCGGTGGGTGGGAGGATGTCTATACAATTAAGTAGCTCCTCCTCTCATGTGTAATTTTTTGTTCATGTCCCTTGTTAGAACTAGTTGGGTATTTTATTTGATGTTGATGTTGGGTTTTCTCAGCTTACAACCTAGTAAGGTTTTGTGTTTTTATTTTTTTAGCTCATGTAATTTATTGATTATCTTTCACATTTGTAATTAGGTGGGATCACGTCAATCCCCATATTCTAAGCTCATGTCAACAACATTAAGTCATCTAAAAAAATATTTGAAGACGAGACAGATATTAACGTTTTTCCAAATTTCATATACTCCCTTCGTGTAACATTTTGTATTCCCAACCACTTATTGTTGTACACTTCTCACACTGGTGTCTCAGTGGGTTTTTTATTTCTTGTCGATGTTGGGTTTTCTCAGCTTATAGTCTAGTTAGATTTTGTATAAATTTCAATGAATTTCATGATTGCACATATTCCTAAAAGAACGTTTTAGCTTAGCAGCCACTGATTTCAATATGTTTTTTTTAACTTTTGAGTGGAGCTATGAAACAAAGGGTTAGGGGACCCCACCCATAAAATATAAAATAGAAGGTACAAAAATAAAAAGACTAGAAGATTCAAGTACAAAAAAAGAGGACCCTCCGAAAATAAAACAGGATCCACGAGAGCTAAGGCAGAGCCTGGAAAAAAAATCCAAAATGACCAAAAGAGCCAAAGGAACAAACCAATATCAGTAGATGAAAGTGAACAAGAAATTTCCTATAGTGGGTGAGCAGTCACTTATGCATTCCTAGCTCCAACCATGACACGATCCGCTCCACCTGTAATGCCACTAGTACATTGTGAAGCTTCACCGAACAGGAGACGAAAATCTACCCCGGTGTAATCCCACAATTCATTGAGGTTATCAATGGTACAGTTCATAGGGAAGTGGGCTTCATATATGTATACGAGGGGTAGAAGGTGAGGGTACAATCAGTTATACCTAAGAATGGAATCTAAATTTTCTACATAATTGATTAAATCTCTGTATTTCTCTCCAAGCCACTAAATCCCTCCCTCGACCAATCGCTAATTCATCCACTTCCTCAACCCATAATAAGGGATTGGGAAATTGAAAATCACCTAGTTCCTCATGTAAACATGCTCTGTCAATTGGGTATATGAGTTCAAGGGATGCAAGCTCGACATCAGTAGGAACAGGATGCATGAGAAGCCAGAAGGAAACAAACGCAGCCAAAATTTCATAGTTGTCTTATGCCCAACACGAGTCATGCATTTAGGACTCACCCATAATGTTCTCAATGGATTTAGTTTCTCGAGTTGAGGAATATCGAGAGATATCAGAGATATGAAAATAAGAAATAGTCAAGGTGAGGGCCATCTCCAACTTCTCACCATAAAGGGTGATGAACAAAAAAACCTAGGAACGTCATTAAAATCCAACTAGACAAGCAAAGAAGGGAGGTAGAAAAGAAACAGTCATCGGTAGGTTTAAAAAACAAAGACACATGAGGCACCATTAATTATGGTAATGTAGGCCAACTCTCCCTTCATGTGAAATGATATTAGGTAATTTTTTCCAATCTTTCAAGTTACATGAAATTTTGACAGTGACCGGCTTCATCAATGGTGACATTATCAAGTAAATGGGTGACACGATTTTCTTTTCTAAATGCATGATTAATACTCTAGATTTTTAATTTTCCTAACCAAAATAAAATATTGGAAATCTAAAAATTAAGATGCCAAGAATGGGTTGATCCTTTGGAAATTGCATGAAGAATGATTTTCAAGTCACCTTCTACCAGAAGTGAATTACATCCCCTAGTAACATCTAATTTGACTCCTTCCATAAGAGCTTGAGCTTCTGCTAAATTTTTGGTGCACTATCTTAGCGGGAATGATCCCATAACAGTTATATCCCCATTCTCATTTCTCACAAGACACCCTACCCCTGATTTACCTGGTTTTCCTTTGAGGCCCTATCAAAGTTAAGTTTGCAAAATCCAACTAATTTCAATATGTTATTCGAAGTCCACCATATGATATTCAAAATATTGTGGGCTCTAAAGTCATAGATTATTTTGTGACATCGGTGTAGCATTACACAATCTTATGATTAGCGGCTGCTAGGATAATTCTTGTCCTGCATTAAGGCCCTTCTAACCTAAAACTATAATTAAATATTTTTTACATTGACAGAATGATATCCTTAAATATATATGCGTTAGTAGACGCTAGTATTCACTTTTACCAACAAATTGAAAAGTCAAAACAAACCAAATTTAACAGTGATTCATTGTTTAAATTGCTTAGTACAACACATAACATAAACTTCTTCTAATGATTTATTGTATTTTATAATTAAAGGAGAGTTGAAGGGTCCCTTTCCCATTACATTATAAATACAATAAGAGGATAATTCTTAAAACCCAAATGATACATCAATACTTTGGTGAAAAAAATGCAATGGTCAATGCCAATAAAATAAGTGGTTGGGAATACAAATTATCCTAGACCAGTAAGCCAGACAGTATGATTCGATAATATTGGAAATGGAAACTCTATATAACAACAAAAAAAAAGATATCAGAACCACTTATTTATCTGAATCAAATGAAATCTCCGTAACCTCTCTTTTAACATGCATGAAAATGGTTTTCGTTTGTGGTTACGGAAAAATATGCTCTTTTACAAGAGCATCCCAACTCTATAGCCAATCGTATGCCTCACGACCTTTCCCATGAAGAACATCCCAATGTGTCAGTTCCTGTTGCAGTGGAGAAAACATAGAATCTAGGTCAAGCAAGTGGAGGGACCTACCTCCCATTGACGATGTCTCACCCAATTCATCCACTTCACACAAGAAATTATTTAGTACATTAAACCATTCAAAAAACTCTCTAAAATTTTTTGCATGCACCAAACCTTCCTATTTATAACAAGCATCAAAAAGCAAGGTCCATGATGCACTTAAGGTTTTTTCCATTTCCACTTCCATGCCAACCCTATACGTTGGCTTGATCGAGTGACGACCCATCTCCAAATCCCAATCCTTCGCCAGGTGTATGATAAGAAGATGACAAAGGAATGTCAAAGCAATTTCCACATTTACCCTTGGACGTCCCTCTAAAGAAATATAGACATCTCTAAGAACTCCCTCAATTGCAACCAATTATTGCTCTGATTCAATCCTAAAAATGGATTTCAAACATCAAAGAGAAATTTTGGTAGAAAGTTCCATTTCACTCACAGCTGCGAAAAATTACATGAAAAGAAACATTGGTCCAATTGTGACAGAATAAATGAAATCTCGTGAAGGAAACCCAAAAGGTGTGAAAACAAGGGGAGCAAGGAGATAAATATATGGAGTGAATATGCATGTCATCGCATGCTTGAAATTAATACAAGTTTGTCAGCTGATTTAATATCAACGTTTATTACAAATGGGGATGAGACCGGCCAATTTGGATATTTATAGAAAATTTTATCACAAAATTTACCTATTTAGTAGATATCTTAATAGATAAGATTTAAGGTCCAATCTATAATTAATGAGAGCATAAAAAGGGAATTTTAATCACACAAGATTGATTTTCTCTAACAAGATCCATGTTTTAATGACGGTGTCACATCAAGTCTCGTCAATAAATTATCCAATAAAATGGTGCCACATAGACAACCCATAAAAGGTGATTTTATTCTCAAGTAATGGGTTGCCTTATATTTCTTTGTACTCCAAAGTATTTATTTTAAATCCCTTAAAAATATGTTCTCCACATAATTAAAATGTGTAAAAGAAAACTGACATTGAAAAAATCATGATCTATTAAAAGGTATTTTTTAATTTTATTTTTTTATGATTGTTAAGTGGCTCTAAATACCTCTTACATTAGGATTCATGATAAATGGCTCATTTCCTCTATTATGATCTAAACTTGCCTAACTATGTGTCTATCTTTATTACCATCCTTAACTAATGGCACTTATATTTTAAGGACTTGGATCTGCCAGGGATATTCCATCTAATATATATTAGTTACAAAAAATGACAAAAACACTGTTGAGATTTTTTTTGGATCGTTAACATGGATTCCCTTATATTATAGACGCTAGTGTCCACTAGCCTTCTTATTAATGAACAATTGGTAAACATAAAACAAACATTTCTCTTCACAACATCTGATAATTTATTCCTTTAATAAATTCTTATGAGCTATTATGTTTAATGGGTAATTTCTTAAAATATAAAGAGCTAAGATGAACAGGATACGTCTTCAGGTATAAAATATGTACTTTTATTATTATTTTATGACACTTTTATTTTTATTATTAAACACTTTTGACCAGAGATTTAAACCCGAGGGTTATGGGACCCCACCCATACAAAGAAAAGAAAAAATAAAGCAAAAAAACCAGGGAACCCAAGTCCCACAAAAAGAACAACACAGAAGAAATAAACCAAGAAAGAGCATGCCACATATCCAAAACAGATCTAGAAACACAAAATTGTATCTGAAGGTAAGCTAAGAACACTATTTCTTACAAAATACCACAAGAGGGGTCATCCACAAAACCAATCTATTCCTCCTCTTATCCCCAAGCATCTTCCATTGCCTGACTGACACCGCCTTATGGCAGAACCTTACCAAGAAAAAGGATGAAGGCTCCTTTTACATGATCCTAAAAAGCATTGAGTTGATTGATTGCAAAATCAATAGGATAATGATCTTCTAGATGGTCTAGGGGTGGCAATCTGCTAGGATCCAAGCCACCATGCCAGAAGAAAACATGCACACTCTCTGCATAAAGAAGAAATTCCCTAATAATGAATCCCTCATCCAGAACAAATAGCCTATTTTTTGAGGTCCTCAAACCAAAGTAGAGGGTCACAAATACGATAGCCAGCGAATTCTTCATGTAAACCAAATATGTGAACCGAATAGAGAAATTTCTCTACTATTACCTTGACATTAGTTGAAACTAGATGAAGAAGAAGACAATTTGAAACAAATGCCGCAACAATATCAGAATCGGCCCTCACCCTAGAATATTCCAGCAAATAGTCTTCACCAAGCACACATTCAATCGCTTCCACCTCCTGAACATATTCATATCAAAATAATTCTTGTAATCGCCTCTAATAAATGGCCTAGGAATAGGCCATTTTCTTCCTCTCACCATGCATAGAGATGAAAGGGAAGCCGAGGAAAATGATAATTGCTAACACATAATAGGAAAGGAAGAATTATGAAGAAAGGATCTGAAATGCATTTAAAATATGTGAATACTTGAGTTTCCATTAATTTTGAGAGTTGAATCCACACCTCCCTTCATGTGAAACTATATCTACCAGACCGAACCCATCTTCAAGTTGATTCGATATCAATGTGATGTCCATCCCATCGATAGCCGGTTTGGCAAGGAGATCGGTGGCACTATTAGCTTCCCTGTAGACATGATTAATTATCCAAGAATGCAATTTGCTAAACCAAAATAAAATGTTGGAAATGAAGAAATCAAATCTCATAAATAAATTATCAAATGAAATGGTGTCACATAGACAACGCATGAAAGGTGATTTTATTCTCAAGTAATGGGTTGCCTTAAATTCTTTTGTACTCAAAAGTGCTTATTTTAAATCCTTTAAAAATATGTTCTCCACATGATTAAAATGTGTAACAGAAAATCGACATATTAAAAAAATCATGATCTATTAAAGAATAATTTTTTTAAAAATGATTTTTAAGTGGCTCTAACAACCTCTTACATTAGGATTCACAATAATTGGCTCATTTCATCTACTATGATCTAAAATTTCCTAACTATGTGTCTATCTTTATTACCAAACTTAACTAACAAAATTTACCTTTGAAGGACTTGGCTCTTCCACAAAAATTTTGAGATTGTTTTTTACATTGTTAAAATGGATTCCCTGATATTGTAGAGGCTAGCAGCCGTTTTCCTAACTCATTATAGGATAATTGGTATATATAGAAATTGAGATGTCATGATTGAGCCTAAAAACTTCTTTAGCAACTAGCTATGCTTGATTATTGCATTTAAATTTCTAAAGTCACCTGGCGACCACGATGGAGAGATGCTTACTACAGGTGCCCTGTTTGATGTGCAAAGGATACTAGAAGCCATACAGAATACTCCAAGACAAGATTCTCTTTTACTGAATTTTTCTTAACAAATGTGATTCCAAATGTAGATTCTTGAGATTTCAAAATACGTAGTCAGACACCTAATCTTAATCCTTGCACCCATTAGGTTGTATAATCCACCATGAGAGGTATCCTATCCAATCGCATAGGGTTCTTCATGATTTAATTGTTATTCAATCACTGAGATTTTAAACCTCAACAAACTATTCGAGCCATTGATATCGGGAAGTCAAAACTTTCTATTTCTGAGTGAGCCTAATCTTGGCCTCACATTCTCAACTGTATACTAGTTGAGATTAAATTATGTGATATACATGATATGAGGCACATGAGAAATGATGACAGTCCCCTACTTCCAACATCGAAACACATTTCGACATGTATCAAATTTATTGGACAATTACAGGAAAGCTCGATACCCTTTCCTCCCATGTTGGATTATAGGTTTTCATAATGATGTATTATAACTCAAATATGTTTTTTATAGTGATGGGAATATGTAGATGCTAGTGGCCACTAGTCTTCACTTCTAGCTAAAAATTCTCTACTTTAAACAAACCAAATTTAATAGCAACTAATTGTTTAAATTTCTTAGTACAATGCATAAAAAACATTTTTATTAATTATTTCTTTTTTTTTATAACTAGAGGGTTAAATTATGCCTGGCGACCACTATGCTATAAATATTTATTCCTATTAAATTTTTACTCTATGAAAATAATGACATTACGATATGGCATCTTGTTGTTATTGCACTGTTAAGAAATAGTATTTTTCCTTTCCAATTACTTATGAAATATTAATATGTTTAATTCATTTTTTTAGGTAATATGTATTCCATTGGTTGTGCTCCATTCATACAAATTCCTTTGATTGAAGGAGAAGGGGATATGAAAAAGAGATACGATGACTGGTTTGTATAAATGTATTCCCCGAAAAATTACCACGGTGATCTGTGGTTATTTTTTGTTATTGAGGACGTTGTCAAAGAATTAAGTATGGTAGTAAATTCAACATTTATTGATGAGAAAACATTGTGTATTTAGTTTTAACACATTAACATTGTACTAAATAACTTCCTTATTCTTGACATGGAGTTATAAGTTTCATTATTCAAGAAAACTAGAAATGAAGGCTTATAGACAAAATAAGGCATGCTCTTGTCTTCAATATGGTTAGAATTTGGGGAATTTATTGTAGTTAGAAAAAATAGGGTGTGGTAATGCCCTTGAATTTCATAATAACATGAATTTGGTATTTAAAACATTGTATAGAACTGAGGATAACTCTTCTATTTGTTATTATTTGAATAGAAAAAATGGCTTTCTCCACCGAAACATACAAAGCTATTTACAACACTGAGGAGATCGTATTTTTCTAAAGTAGGGATAGATCCATCTAAGTCAAAGTTTTAAGGGCTTAAATATAATAATTTAAATAGGCTTTGTTATTGAAAAAAGTGACCAATATATTTGAGAAAACATAAAACTGCAAATGTTAAACAATCAAAATTGTTTTTGTTCAACTAGGTGTCATTTGGCACCTCCAAAATATCCATTATGTGTTGTGCATGATGAGGATGTTGACCTTATTTTCTATTCAATTTTGATTAATGTTATTCCTACACTAATGGATGCACTACTTCTTCCCTTTTTATCTTCTTCAAAGTAACTTATGTAACTCGGTGATCTAGATGACCTAAAAAGGGATAAAGTGCAGTTCTACATTCTTGATGGCCAACATAGCATTTGTGGCCAAAAAAAAAATTAGCAAAAAGAAAATACACGTCATTACATACTAAGATGCAGTTTAGAATGGCTCGCATTATGTCTTCACATGCTCCTTGTGAAGAAATTGTTAAAATTTGCCAGTAGTAAAACGATGTAAATAAAAATTGGATTGATACAAATTTTATTGATATACTCTACAAGGTTCGAATGATTTGGAGATCCCTAGGATGTCCTCAGAGGCCCGGATTGGGCAACTCAAATTCTGACTATTTGAAGCTAAAGAAACATAATATTAGCAAAAAAAATCTTAAATTTTAATTTTGTAATATGCAGAAACTCAATGTACAATTTCATCTTTCAATGCATTGTTTTGAGATGCAATGTCTTGCTATTTTCAAATTTTCTAAAGTAGATACCCTTCATGACAAAATGAAAATTCTATATTTACCTTAGGATATATGGACAAAATTTACAACAACCATTGAGTTATTTAAATCTAGTGGGATGGCTTGTTCTCCTCTTAAGAATAACCAACCTAAATTTCAACCAAATTCAATATCAAGGTTCATGGTAAACTACTTTAGGAATAAAAGAGGAATGACTGGTGAGGATATATCAATTATACTAGATAATGTTCAAGTAGAGAAATTATGGCTAACTCTCTATATTAAAGTAGGAATCATAGCGAAGACTTTAGATACTTACTACCAAAGAGTAAAAACTGACAAATAAATGAGAGAAAAATTTCTAAAACATATAAAAAGTAAATATTCATGTAATCATGTATTGGTAGATGCACTAAAAAAAATATTGTTGAAAAATATGGTGTGCATGAATCTCACTACCACAACTTGTGTCTAATCTTGAGAGAAGAAAATAAAGCAAAAAGAAAATTTGATTATGGAGGAAGTGAAAAATTGGACAAAAGAAAATTTGATATTGAAGTGACAGAGGTTCTCCCAACAGCAACTCAAGTAATTATAGACAACTAAGTGATTACAACGAAACAAAATATTCTAATAAGGATGGAAGACACCAAAGACTTTAACTATCAATGTGCATACCCCTTCTAGCTCTAGTCAACAATATGTTCTATTCCGTCAACTAATCCATTCAATGTAGAATGTGTGATCGCAGATTTTTGTCATTTTTCTAGTGTACTTAATTCTAATGCAATAATGGACCTACTTACAATTGTTGGATGTAGTTTGTTAAATTGTGTAATTATTTTACTCTTACCTATTTCTTCTTCATAAATGTTAAGAGAGACGATAAAAAATTACATCCAAATGGTCAAATCCAAGGGGGAATCAGTTTTGGAAGGTTGTTACAGATTTTATGACAGTAGTTGAAAATTTGAGAGCTTGTGTCTTATGTAAAGATTAACTGATGTACATAATTATGATGTTGAAGATGGGGATATAGCTGAAATCACCATAGATTGGATGGATAAACTTCCAAAGCAAATGGTGACTGCAAGTGAAATTGGCCTATGAGGAAAGGCACGTCCTTTTTTTACAAGAGTTATTATTTGTTTTTTTATCTCACATGTTCACTCGACTCGCTTCCGATAATTCTTCGGTTATAATGTTCTATGGTGGTAGTGTTGTAGTGCAGAATTTTGTTGACTCTGGTCTATCTTTGGTTTTTATTATTAAATCGCATGATCAAGAAATGTTTTTAAAACATTACTAGTGTCATTTGAAAAAAGTTATGTTGATTAGATCACTTTAAACAATTCTATTAGTTTAATGCATTTGAACTGATACATACAATATTTATGCAGACAACCAAACAATAGGGGAAGATATCATCTCTTCCTTTCCACATACAAATAGAGAAGATGATTTTGATCTTAGCATGTCGCAACCAAGTCAACCTGTCACCCCATATGTCAATGAACATCCATCCAATGAATCTATAAAAGGTGACTGTGAAATACTCGTTTTATAAATTTATCGCTACAAGATTTTTTCGATTGCCATTGTTTACATATTTTTAATAATAACTTCAATTTTTTCCAGATTTGATGCCAAGTGGGGAGGTTGTTGGCACGTCATGCACGAACTCATAGAGAAAAAATAATATGATAGACATATACAGTTATAAAGAAAACCATTTATAATACCCTCATAATTAAATGAACCTAAGGTGAACTAGTTTATTTGTAATATGTATTACCCTAGCAGTCGTTAACCTGCATGTTTTAATTAGATTTATTTTGAGTTGAGTAAATTTCTGGTTTATTGGTTAATATTTATTTGTGGAAAATTGAAAAAAAATTACTTTTGTAAAGTTGGATATTAGCGGTCGCTAATCCCATCATATAATGTCAACCCAAACATAGTATAGAAATTAATGGCTTAGACCTACTGGTCGCTAATATACAACTACATATATTCAATATTGTATAAAAGTGAGGTGTTTCACGTATTTTTTTACATCGAGTTAAAATTTATTTTGGATTTATTACTATTTTTTATATAGAATGTGCATCCCAAGAACCTGCAGAGGGGGAGTGCGAGGGAATCTAAGATGGAGTCTCAATAAGTAAGTATTAACATATTGAAATTTTTATTATTTGAATTAGCTAATATCAAATTGCGGACAATTGAGAAAAAATTACTTTTGTGCATTTTCCAAGAGGATTATTTTATTATTTTAGATTCAAAGGGTTTACTCTATGAGAAAAACCAACCCTACAAATACTTGACAACCAAATTTGGTAAAGAGACTCTCAACTTGCGAGGTGGGATCAAGGAATTTTTACAGATACTAGTATCAAAATTTGAAGTGGGATTTTGGTCTAGCTATCTCTCTTGTGCCTAAGTTGAAAATTTGATTAAGGATTTGAAAAAAAAACACGCTTGATTTGAAACCATTTATTAGTTTTGGTAAAGAACATTGTTGTGTAGAAGATGAAATTGTAGTAAAAGATCTCCAAAATATTTGGAGTAGAGATGGTATTATTTTCAGCCTTAGAAACACATTATGTATTACAATGGGCCCAAGGTGAAACCCTCTAGAAATTTTTATGGTTGGAAATAAATCCAATCAATAAAATTGTTTTAAATATAAGTGGTTGATGAACGATTTTTACATAAACATAACAGACATACTATGTCAGGGTTTGAGTGTTGTGGAGGGTATCCAAAAATTGCAACAAACAGAAAATATATAACTATTAATTATTTCAAAATATTTTTTACAATGATATTCATTCATACATTCACATGGTCACTCTTTATAAAATGTTTTGTAAAATGTTTTTGAGTTGTGATTAAATATGTTTATGCCTTGTTCTTAATCACCTTTGGAATCTTACATTGATTCTGAGTTGTTTTTATAGATCTTATTGGGAATCCTCAAAAATTACTTGTTTTGGGAGTTAAAAGTTTGTTGTTTGGAATTTCAAGTATTGGATACAAAATACCTCGTAATATGGTTCCAAATTTTAGATCTGGGAATACTAAATACTTTGAATGAGAGTTTAGTTCTAACTTGATAAGTACTGCATCAAAATATTTTGACATTGCCTTATGGTCTTCATTTATGGATTCAACAACGGTGAAATACATGTTCATCAAAAAATTTAGTTGGCTGCGAGAAACCAACTTCAGGTTCATTTGGGGATGCCAAGAATGTAAGTTCAAATAAAAAAAAAGTCAACAGATAGTAGACATTTATGGCAATGTCTATGGTGAAAAAAATATACTTTTGATTGATGACACAAGATTCTTGTCACATGAGGTCAAAGAATAAATTACTCTCAAAACCCCAACATACTGGAGATTTGATGGAAACTATAAGACTGATTCGAAAATCTATACTGAATTATGTACATGGTTGAAACATGTAGGAGAGCACAAAAACATGTGTAGATCATTGAAAACATTCAAACGCACAATTGGCATTTGAATTATACACTTTTCTTCCAAATCCAACAATGTACTGTGCATTTTTATGGAATAAAGTAACTAACTTAAGGTTCTTAAATATTCACAGTGTGCAATCATTTTTCGTTTTCTTTTTTGGGAAAGAAAAAAAAATTATCTCTGACTTGGGTGAAGAGATAATCATGGATCATAGACCAATAAAAGAATAATCTTCCCTATGTCTATATAGTTTAAACTTTTGTTTCGCACATAGATGTTGGCTTCTCTAAAATAAAAAAACAATTTTTTCCCCAGTTATGCATAGTTTAATCTTAAAAACATTTTATAATTGATATGAACCTTATTTGTAAGAAATAAATAATCCTAGCGTCTACTACACCGTATAAAACATAAACATGTTATGCTTATTGATTTATAGATCCATGGAGGATTCCCTAAAATCTTAAAATGTTTTTTTACCAGATCTTCATATGTTAATCTTAATGACAGTTTGATAATCTTATTCTCAGAGTCGAATGAGCCATTCCTGTGGTATTTTTCTAGATGATTTGTACTCTATTTTTTTACCCTTTAAGACAATGAACGATGTTGAAGTTATTTAATGCTTGATGTCTTCCACCGACTTTAATGTAAATGATGATACAAAGGATTTTAGTTGGTGTCTTTTTTCTTGTAAGAAAAAATATTTTCCTAAGATTAAAAAAAATTGAGTAAAATTTTACATCCACAAGATTGAAACAATAAATTTAAATGACTTTCTAAAATTAAATTGAAATAAATAATTATAAAAAAATGAGTGCTACCTTACTACATCCAAATTCCATTTTGGTGCGAATTCAATCTTCAAATTTCACATTTACTTCAATAATTGTAGTTTCCAATATTTATTTGTAAAAAATCAAACAAATAACAATACAAGACAATTACAAATCAAAATAAATAGAAAAATGTAAACAAAAAATCAAATAAAATTAAAACAAAAATCAAATAAAATTGAAAATAAAAACTAATAGATTCTTCTATTTCATAATCATTAATAAGATAATAAGATTCGATTATGTTTATTTTCTTTATATTTGAAATTTTCTAATTTTATTCTCTAATTTATTAAATTAATTATCATATATATACATACACACACACACACACACACAATATATATTTAAGATGTATGTAATATATTTACATATATATATACATATACTTGATTATTATACATTACATACATATATATACATACATACATACATATATATATATATATATATATATATATATATTGACGGTTAAATTTGTAATATACATGTCTTTTTGATGTTTAAATTAGATTTTTGCAATGTCATGTGTCATTGCTCTCAAACAAGATTATCCTCTATTGATTACGTTCAACATGTATCCACTTTAACGAACATGTTTGTTTAATTTTATTTGTAATAGTAATTTACTAGTTAAATTCACTTAAATCTAAATAAAATAGGAAGAGTCGATGGGACCGTAACCCTAAATTGTTCAAGATTTTTGGCAGAGAGAATAAGTAGCCCTCAGACCCCTGAAACCCTAAAAAATATTAACTCAAAAACATTCACAAGAATTTTACGAGAGCATAATTATTCTTATTTTTATTTATAGGTTTTAATTGTGATAACCAACAATTTGAGTGATTAAGGAGAATGAGATAAGAATTGCATATTGCACTCTTTATAGGAAACAGGTTATACATTTTAAAACAAAACATTAATGAAATTTTAAAATAGTTATAAACGTTATTCCAAGGCAAAAAATATATCTTAGCGGCTACTAGAAAATTATAAAACAGAAACATTAATGGCCTCCCGCATAGTGTATGTAAAACATTTCTTTAACATAAGCTTCCATGATAACATGGAATCTACTTCACCCATAAAAATTATAGCTATGTGAAAAAAAATTGGTAGAGAATAAACTCCCATGTCATCTCTTGCCTCCCTAAAATACCTTCTAAGTAAATCAGAGAACACTTTTCCTAGTAGAGGCCGAGGCAAATCTTGGAAGGTTTATTCATAGATAGATAAATTGTAGCTTAGATGCAAATCAACATAGAGTTTGGAGTAAAAACTAGGGGGGCATAATGCTTCCCATGCAAACTACTAAATTTTTTAAAATGATAACAAACTAGAAGGATTTCCGACAGTGCCACTTATGTCATGACACTTACACTCTTCTATTGGTGTATTTAGAATTAGAGAAGATAAAACTTTAAGGGAAACATGAGACATATATAAAATTCATTGTGTTGTGATTCATTTGGTATTAAGTATTGGTTAGAGGAAACATTTTGGAAAATTGTTGAGATGGTGGTGCCAACATTGCAAGAGTTTTTTATATTATTGTGTATAGTTTTTTGAAAAATAGCCTTGTACAGACAATGACTTAAAAGCTCCGTACTAACGTATTTGTAACAGAACCAAAGGGATCAAATTATAGATGTTATCAAATATTTTAGTATGGTAGCAAAACAACCTTTGAAAATTTCAGCAACTTTACAAACCAGCATTGCAAAAATGGGATTCTTACCATCTATTGTTAAAAATTCGAACATATAAATCTTGTTACAGTACTGTAATTTAAATCCCAAAATTTGTAAAGGAAGCTTCAATCCTTAATTGAGTTCCATAATTGTTTGAGCAATAGGAAATCGAAAAAATTTTCAATTATCCGCTACAGACTTTTTTGCATTCTAATTTTTACTGCATCTCATCCCCAACTAAATATTTTTTAATAATGGCAAATAGTTTTTTGAAAGGGGACTATACCCTTGAATACAAAAAAAGGCCTTTAAGCCGGAATAAGAGTGAGAAACAAAGCAGGACTAACCAAGTCCAAGAGGAACAATGAAAATCAACGTAGCCCAGAAACAGCTACACAAGTGAGGCTTAACAGCAAAACAACAGCAAAAAAACAGTAACCCGACAGCCAAGAAACAGTAAGAATAACAAAAGAGAGCAGTAGAAGCATGCAGGACTACTTTTTGGCTGCTTGATCAACACTGATCTTGACTTTTTTCCAAGCATGAAACATACCCAAAGCGGTCATGTGGGCAGCATCCGTCTTATCGAGCTCCTCAATGGTTCTTTTGCTCTCTTTTTCATTGCCCCAAAGTGCAGCCGGGACACCACTGAGGTTGGAAACACTTTTGGCATGCCCCACGATGAATTCCTCAATGGCCCTAAAGGCAGCAATGTTGTAATCATGCCTATTCTTAGCCTTCCCAAGGCGGGAGTCCAAGGAGGTCAGCTTTTTGTATATGTCTTCAATCTGACTATTGTCAATGCTCCCTTCCCCCTCCATGCTTTTCTTACCTTTTTGCTTAGCTAGATTTTTGACCTCAACCTTCAGCATTTTTAACTCAGCCTCTAAGGCCTCAAGTCTCAAATTATGGAAGGGTTATCCATACTGTATTCCCGAGGACTGGCACTACTTATGTATAGCAGGTCACGTGCAATGTCAAGATCAAGAGGCTCTTTCCCTGTTTGACAAGAGTCTATCAAGGTTGAGTCTCCTAGAAGCCCTCGTGAGTATCACTTTAGAGGTAGAGGTGAGGTTGTGGCAGGAGGAGCAGAGGAGGAATAGAAGTAGAAACATGTGCAGCTGGCATTGAGGGGTAGCAGCACCGGTGGCAGGGGCAGCTAGGGGAGCAGGAGAAGCTAGGACTGGCAGCAGCAGAGCCCATGGAGATCGGGCTAGGAGAGGAAGGGAAGACCGGGGTACTTCAGTGTTTGTATTAGCAAAATAAGCCCTTGGTATTTCTAGGGAAGCCACCTGGGTATCGTCATTTTGGAACTCCAAAGATGGCCAGCGCTTCCAATGAGATGTTTGTTTAGATAATCCAGGTGCAAGTCTTCTCCAAACACAGATTTGTCTATCTCCTAATGAAATATTTATAAAAAGGGTTTGGCTGCTTACATGGGACAGTAACAAACCTATTTCCGCTTCCCGTATTAGGGTTTTTGGTAGAGACATGTAGATGCATCATAGCGAGTTACCATCATCTTTAAAGAGTGATAAAATTATTTCCACAAGAAGACAAGCTGTGACTCAAATATAAGTACTTTGTCATTTGTAATGTGGTGTGGGAGAACTTCTAAGACATATATCTTAGTATTGGTTGATAACAAGTTTTAAATTTCAAAAGCTTTACCCATCCATTGCATGATTGTGGGATTCTTGACATCAATAAAAATTGAAATATAAATTGACATAGTTTATTTTGATGCCCAAATTTCATAATAAGAAAAGAAATCTGAGTTCCATAATTTTAAGCAAAGCGTACATGAAATATTTTGATCATGCCCTTGCACTCTTTCAACAAAGCTGGTGCATTCTCATTTTCAAGCATTCAACCAGCTTCAAGTAATGAAAGTATATTTGTTGATGGACGTGTTATAATTTTCATCTACATATTAAACCTAATTGTGGATGATTGATACTATCAAATACTAGACTTGAAATAATGACACTTTTGGTAGTTTTATAATTCTACCTACCTATGTCACAATCATATTTCTCAACATTTTTCAACTTCCATGTATTTACAATATATTCATTTGAACATATCTTTTTATATCCCTATCAACCTTTCACATGCGCCTATGGATGCATTTGCTAGTAAAATAGTTATGAACATTATTCCAAAGCAATAAATAGATCATAACAACCTCTAGCAAGTATAAAACATAAACAATGATGGCCTCTGACAAAGTGTGATGGGGGAGCTTAAAGAGGAGGATAAAGAACACCTAGATTTTCATCACCCATCACTAAAGATCATTGGGCTAGATGAAAATGGCATGAAGAATATAATGGAATAAAATTTAAACGAGCATGGCCAGAAGGTGGTTCACACCACTACCATGCGCATACGTAGAGTGGCCAAACTGTGCCTTAATAAGTGTGATCTCTAGCACCGCAAGTGCCACAAGCTCTGTGTTGTTATCACCAAAGAAACCTTAGTAAAATTTATAGGCATCTCCTTAGAATAAATCCTTTTGTAGCACCCACTCCTACTAAGATCCATGGGTGATGATTCAAAATCTGGTGCAGATGTACTTTCCATCCTGGATGGCTCCAAGGGTGGTGCGGTAGACTTAATTGGTAAAACCTTTCTGTATAATGTGTTTGGCTATCTCTAGTAATGTGAATTTGTATAATGTTTTTTTATCAATCAGGTGTAGCCTTTATTCATAATCTAGCCTTTTTTTGGTGTTCCTCATACTCCCTTGTAGTTGTTGCTTTGTTTTTTTGCTAGCCTTGGCCTAGTGTGCATGTTTCTTTAGGGCTTTCTCTCATACCACCCTCTTATTTTGTTGAGATAATATTGTATCATGTTGCATTTAATATAATATAATATCCTTTTCATTAAAAAATATATCCAATTCATGTGAAAATGTTAATGACACCACCCATTTTTTATTGTGTCGACCTTCCTCACACGAATCATGGGACTATTTAGTTGTTGGGTTGTGCTTTCTCCCCTCCTCACTCATATTCTCATGATTTTGTATGTTTTTTTCCCATTCCCTCTCATAGAATTTACCTATGTTCCATTCATCCTCTTGTGAAATAAGCAAGAAACAACTTTCATCTATATTGTGTCTGAAAGATGTTATGACTGTGATTATGAACGTCCTAGGTGAGGATTATCTCTATATCATGAGCAATATTTTGTAAAATCTAAGATTGTAGGCATCTTCATGTTCAATTACTTGGTCTTGTGTGTAGATAAAGCAATGGTCATGGCGGTTGTATCCCGTTTCATTTACCCAAATCATCGTGTGGGTTTAGGAAAATTTCTAGCAGAAGTATGCCTTCATTATCTCTTTGTATTTAAATCCTTTTCTTCCTTCATTATCTCTTTGTAAATTTAAATCCTTTTCCATCACCTTATTGGGTTGATAGAAGGATTTTTGATGCCTTAGAATTGATAATTTGAGTCCTAATTCAATTTTTCAACATTGTTCAAAGCATCTATTGATCAGATGGGGCATCTATCGCCAACATGCCATCTCTAGACCTGGTCGCGCTCACAAAACCAACCCCATCCATTCTTGATCACTTGGTGCAATTGATTTTTTTTTGGCAATCCTTTTCCTTTCTCAAGATTATTGTAATGCTTGGTTGGGTGGAACCCTAGGGTTTATCTATCATTCACGCTCTCTTTTTGGTATTCACAGATCTATGCTTTTTGGAATCCTGATTATTCATGTTATATGTTGGCCTTGTTATCTTTTGTACATGTTTTTAGTTTTTACATGTATCCTTTCATCGATCAAAATTTGGGACACTTGTAGGGTGGGGACCCATCAACCCTTCGGTTCATAACTCCAGTCAAAAGCGTTTTACTATCTAAAAAGTAAAATAATGTAATTTGTCCCTAAGTTCATTTGACAACAAATTTTTGTATAATGTGCATGACTATCTTAATAATGTTTGTATGTATAATATGTGTGATTATCTGTAGAAATTTTTTAATACAGTAAAGGATTTAAATGATAACAGATATCTTAATATATTAAAAAAGTGTACATAACATTTTTATTTCTGGTGAATTCTTATTTGATTAATGTTAATTTACCTTGATAAGCTACAATGGAATCACCTAATGAGCATTATTTATTAACTCTCTTAATTTTATTTTTTAAGGTCATATTATCCTCTCGATTTCAAAATGTCCTCTAAAAATAATTTTCACATCAGTTTAAGGTATATAAATAATTTAAAAATTGTCAGGCACTTCAACAATCAGTGTGTTCATAGATATAGTGAAAACATTTTTAATTTACAATGAATTATTCTGTGGATTTGGGATTCCAGACTGAATAATAGTATTACAACCAAATTCAAATTCTTCTTGAAATTATTTTCCATAATTCTAACTTTAGAAAAGGAGTTATATCTATATTTAATTATGAAATGATATCCTCCTTATAAGGGGAGTAGGAGAATTTCAATTGTCATTTAAAGTGTCAAGTGTGTGAGGAAAATGTCCACAGTGATTTCATTTCCCTTCTTTTGAGGTATGCAAAGATGGAGGAAGGTGACATGGGGGTAAATAATGAATGATGTCACACGTTTATTACTATTAAGGAGATGTTAATGTTCTTGTAATATGGGTTTAATATTCTATTGGAATCTAGGTTTAGGGAATGTTAATGTTATTATAATTTGCAGTGCCACCATGGTTTATAACAATTAAGGGGAGGTTAATGTTCATGTAATTCTATCACCGTCAGGGTTTATAACTATTAAGGGGATGTTAATGCACATTTACTCCTCTCTAGGAATTTAGGATTTATGTTTCTACTTGGTGTCTTTTGTATTGTAGTTGTGTGGTTAGGTATGTGTAGCATTGAACAATGAGTTTTTCTTCATGTGATAGCCTGGTTGTTAATAGGAATATGGGGGAATCTTTTGTTTTCAAACTAAGCCTTGGGATCTCAATGATGTTAAATCTGAGGCTATGTAGGTGTTCAGCTGAATGGGATTCTCCCCTTTCTTAAATATTTTTGATGGGTACAACGAGGAACTCAGTAAGGATTTTGGATCGACATAACATCTGAACAGGAAATGGAAGGGGGACAATGTGGCGCTATAGGGAGTAAAGATTGAATTGAGATGTTAATGTTCTTGTAATATGGGTTTAATCTTCTATTGGAATCTAGGTTTAGGGAATGTTAATGTTATTATAATTTGCGGTGCCACCAAGGTTTATAACAATTAAGGGGAGGTTAATGTTCATGTAATTCTATCACCGTTAGGGTTTATAACTATTAAGGGGATGTTAATGCACATTTACTCCTCTCTAGGAATTTAGGATTTATGTTTCTACTTGGTGTCTTTGGTATTGTAGTTGTGTGGTTGGGTATGTGTAGCATTGAACAATGATTTTCTTTGTGATAGCATGGTTGTTAATAGGAATATGGGGGAAGCTTTTGTTTGCACTGAGCCTTGGGATCTCAATGATGTTAAATCTGAGGCTATGTAGGTGTTCAGTTGAATGGGATTCTCCCCTTTCTTAAATATTTTTGAGGGGTACAACGAGGAACTCAGTAAGGATTTTGGATCGACATAACATCTAAACAGGAAATGGAAGGGGGACAATGTGGCGCTATAGGGAGTAAAGATTGAATTGAGATGTTAATGTTCTTGTAATATGGGTTTAATCTTCTATTGGAATCTAGGTTTAGGGAATGTTAATGTTATTATAATTTGCGGTGCCACCAAGGTTTATAAAAATTAAGGGGAGGTTAATGTTCATGTAATTCTATCACCGTCAGGGTTTATAACTATTAAGGGGATGTTAATGCAAATTTACTCCTCTCTAGGAATTTAGGATTTATGTTTCTACTTGGTGTCTTTGGTATTGTAGTTGTGTGGTTGGGTATGTGTAGCATTGAACAATGATTTTCTTTGTGATAGCATGGTTGTTAATAGGAATATGGGGGAAGATTTTGTTTGCACTGAGCCTTGGGATCTCAATGATGTTAAATCTGAGGCTATGTAGGTGTTCAGCTGAATGGGATTCTCCCCTTTCTTAAATATTTTTGAGGGGTACAACGAGGAACTCAGTAAGGATTTTGGATCGACATAACATCTGAACAGGAAATGGAAGGGGGAAAATGTGGCGTTATAGGGAGTAAAGGTTGAATTATCAATCAACACTGTGGCTTATGTTATGGGCATGCCCACAAAAGGATGCAAAGTCTACAAGCCCAAAAAGGATCTAGCGGATGAAATCAAGCTATTTCAGCGAGGTAAGTAAAAAATCACCCCTCATTTTGTGGGATTTCTTAGGAATTCCTTACCTCCCCAATTCAATGAAGTGGCCCTTAACCTAATCCAGTTTTTCACTCTTGAGGGACACCATAAATGTATCTATGCTTACCATCTTCACATGCTCAATTTCCTCAGACATAGGCATAGTTGTAGTTTTCCATACCATATAATTCATTCTCTATGTGTTACCCTAGACCACTATAAAAAGGGAAGAATCATTATTCACCTACATCAGGGTTTTATTATGGCCATTCTGAAGAGATCAATCTTGGATATGGATAAAATGGTAAATGGGGATAGTGTCCTATTAAAATCCCTTGAATATTATGTTGTTTAAGATGAAACTAATTCTGAGAGTGAGGATTCTATTGAATACCCTGAGTCGAGTGAAGGGAATGATCAAAATGTGGTTGAAGTTAAAGTAGTGCAGGGCCTCAAAGACCTAAAACTAGATGATGTGAAGGTGGTGGCTATTAAGAAGTCTGAAAAAGAGGAACCAATTCAACAAAAGAAGTAGATTTCAGTTGACATCTAGGAAAAGACCCAAATGGAAGTGCTTGGAAAAGGTGGTGTGGAAGAGGTAGTTTATCTTTTTAAATTGGTTACAGACCTTGAAAACATGAATTGTGACACTCAACTTACTAAAATCATTATATAGTTTAACCTCAAAGACTTGAATGTAATGAAGACAAAAGTTGAGGATGTGGCTCAAGGCATAAAGTGTGGCAATAAGGAGGTTCTGTAAGAAATGTGTAAGAATTTAAAAAATGATGTAGATCATCTTAAGGATATGCTTAAGAACTTTGCTGAGTGGAATATTCTAAATGCTAAGTGCACATTATAGGACCTTCAAATTCGCAGACAATTGGCTAATGCCTACATGAAATATGAAGAGCAAGGGACATCGAAGAAGAGGAAATGGAACTATCTAAAGCTGATGTAACCACTATGTGCACTAACATTGAATTATTGGCTAAGGAATGGGCCATTCGGGTGGACAACTTGGAGAAAATGAAAAATTAGTGGTTCTTGTTAGTTTGTTGTTTAGTGTTGTTAGTTCTATGTTTTTATTTCCATTTTTTTACTTTATTGGTTGTTAGTTTTGATTTTTTTTGGTTTATACTATATTTTGTATGGTTTGGTATTTAATATATGTTCTATTTGAGAGATTCTCTATGTAGGAATTAGGGTCCCCTCAACCCTCTTTTACCTGAGGAAGTAGCATATTTCCTTCTTTCTATGGAGTCTTTTACTTATTTGTGCTTAACATACAAATTTTATCTTACATTTAGTTCAGTATTGCTTCAATGTAGACCAAACTTGCTTTGGATCTAACATCTTTCTTATCAAATCGTGTGAAAGCAGCAAGTACTGTAAAGTCAATTATTATTTTATTTTCTCTCTATGGTGAGAAATGTAGGTTTTATATATATGGTTCTTAGAAGACTGTGACATGAAAGGATATCTAGCTATTCTATGAGTTATATGTGGTTCCCCCAATAATAATGATGCCATAATAAAATAACTGGCTTTTAAAATTAGGTCATACCGAAATATGTAGCAGATATAAATAAGACGTACTAAAATATGTAGTAGATACATACATTTAATTATATTCTCATAGTCTAGATCGATGCCGTCTGCTAGTTTCTTTAGAATATCTTCAATCATTCTCTAGTTATAGTGAGGTTCGATAAAATCACAGTAAATTAAACTAGAAATGTCTCACATCTCTTGAAATTCATTATCCTAGCGGCCGCTATCCAGTAGAAAATTGATAAAAGATGTCTAAATGAGCATCAAATTTAACACAATTTTGTCATCTTTATTACAACCATTGAAGTACAAGAGAATATTTTTGTTATCCCATATAAATCATTAACATGTTCTATACGTAACATGTAATAAATAATGCCTAGCATCAACTAGGTCATATAACATATCATAAATAATGGTTGGCAGCTGCTAGCCTTATAACATAGCATAAATAATGGTTGGTGGTCTCTAGCCCTTATAACATAGCATAAATAATGGTTGGCGGCCGCTAACCCTTATAACATAGCACAAATAATGGTTAGCGGCCACTAGCCCTTAGAAAACATAGACATGTTCGGTACATAACAAATCATAAATAATGCCTAGAAAATGCTAGCTCAGATAATGGATTCCAATATTATGATTTTCAGATTCCAATATATGGGACTTTGGAGTACATATAATTCCAATATAGGTGATTTTGGATTCCAACATATGTGATATTGGAATCTGATATGTGCAATTTTAGACTCCAATATGTGCAATTTTGCAGTGTAGATAATTCCAATATTTGACATTTTGGAATCCAAAAATAACAATATTGGATTCTAATATTGGTTATATTTTTTAGGTGTTGGGATTGGAATAAGTTCCAATTTAGTGAAATAAGTGTTCTTTGAATAAAAATGGAATTCAAATCAAAGGTGTAAAGAGAAAAAGAAACTCTCATGGAGATTTGAAAGAGGTAATAAAAAATAACATGCATCTATTTAGTCAAACAATGAAAGAATTTGAGCAGGGAAGAATTCAACTTGAGCGTGAAAGAATGGAGAAAGAGATAAATCTAATGGAGAAAATATTGGATGTAAAACTTCAATTTACAAGTCTTTTTACCCAGGAAAATTACAATTAACCATAGTAATAGAGTATTGCATCATTCATCTCATTATAAAATATGGTATACATTGTGTAAGAAAAACGATAATGCATTCTCTATTTTGCATTCTTCTTTTTTATTTCAGAACAATTCCAACAAGTGGCATCATGGGCACCACCAAGATCATTGACACACACATCCCAAGATATTGTTTGTGTGAGAAAACAATTTAAAAATGATGTCAGTAAACATGTATATTTTTGTTGAGGAAAATATGATAATCCAATATGTGAGACATCAATTGAACCAAATATCATTGGTAGTATAGTCAAAGTATGGAATACTTATATGCTCTCTATGTAATTTATAGATGATAATATTGCCAATGAGCATGGTTTTCTTTTGTTGATAATGTTGATAATATTTGTGTGTGGCATATATGGTTAATATTTGTGTTTGTCATTAAATCGAACAATGTAAAGTTTGTTCGATATTCAAAATATGATAATTCAATATGTGAGACATCAATTGAACCATATATCATTGGTAGTATATTCAAAGTATGGAATACTTATATACTCACTACGTAATTTAAAGATAATAATACTGACAATGAGCATGGTATTCTTTTGATGATACTACTATTAATATTTGTAATTTTTTCATGTGGCATATATGGTTAATATTGTGGTTCCCCCAACATTAAACCAAAAAATATAAATTTTACGTGATATTTGAAATATGTGTGTCATTTGATTTCCATTAATTAGTCATTAAAAAAAAAGCAAATTAACATAAGTTACGTGTCTTTTGTAATTCATGCACCGAAGAAAGTGACGGTTGAAAGTGTCAATTCCAGGTACTTATAGATTGTCATTTATTAGTATATTTCAAGGGCACTTAAATTTGTGAAGCTTTTGGCAAGAACATTGGCATAAGGGAAAAACTCTGTAAGTGTAATAAATCTTTGGAAAATTTGATCAAGATTTGATTTCCAAAATTATGAGAACTGTTTGTTTTCATGAAGGCATCAGAAATCGGTATGCATTCTCACCTTTCCGCCCTCCAAATTTTTGAAATTCTATGAATGTAGAATTTTTCATATCCTTTTCAACAAAACCCTATTTTTTCTACTTCCAATAGTCAAATATTTATATTCTTTAACGTTCTTTGACAAAAAATTCTCAAATGATAGGGTTTGACAATATTTTTTCATTCTATCTACCGATACCTAAATGATTTTCTAAATATGTGTGTGCCCCACTTGCGAATAATGTAAAATATGTTATGGGTATTTTTTCACAAGAGGACTAAGAAATGATTTGTAAAATAGCTGACATGGAAATCAATGATTATCGGAAGTGAAAAAAATGGTTGTTATTGAAAAGGCTGAGGAAAATATAAATTAAATTGTAGTAATGAAATAGTGATAGTAACTTCTAGTAGATGAAATTTTAATATTAACACAAATAATTGCTTTCTTGTTTATAGTAATTATTTGATTACATGAGGAAATTGTGGGAAATAGAATGTTATAAAAACATCTATCTGATTTCCAAAGAAAAAATGTAAAAACTTCCATGATCTGTGTAGGTTCCTCTTTGAAAAACAGTGAATTGGGGAATTATAAAACCTAGAATTTGAGAAGTCTAGCGAAACAAGATTTTGAATAATGTTTCACTTAATTAATAGTTCTGGAAAGACATATACAACAGTTAGAGATTAGAATTACATGATTTGTTTGTTTTAGTTAAATAAGCTAATGATATATCAACACTAAAAATTATAATATGTCATGGCTTTTCTTTCTTAATGTGGTAATAAGATATGGAAATAGGGAGAACTGATATCTTGAGAAATTGTGATGTTTAATGGCAAGGGAGATTATACATAGGGTTAAAATTCTGTTCATAAAGAGAAATATCATGGTGCTATCACCCCCTATCTATATATGGGAACCCACCTCCCCCCCTCGGGGGAGAGAGGGATTGGCAGAGGTGGAGGCCCCCCTTTCTCTTTATACTAACACTTTGAGTGTGCTCATTATTTATTAAAATTATAACATGGCCTTTAAGACTTCATTTAGTAACTAATTATAGATCACCATTGCTTTTTAGATTTCATTTATCATTAAAATTTGGAATTATTATATTCCTTTTAATAACTTAATGTAAATAGTATGAGAACTACTTAATGTTTTTCTACCAATCTTGAGTGTATGTAGTGCATCACCTAGCTCCTCTAGGGATAGTCTAGCCAATATAGTGCAATTATAAATGAGTAAAGAGAGGTATAAAAATTCATGGAATAAACTAATTAGAGCAAAGTAAATTGCATGACCCTTGAAGAAAATATGTAATGTAACTCTTTGCTTATTCAATAATAGATTTCCAATGAATTATTCCTTGTGAACACTAAGTTTAAAATATTTTGTTGATGTTGATCATAGTGAACACTAATTTTTTTTATGTGTTGACTCCTCATAGTGAATTTCCTACTAATGATGCCTAGTTCACCTACTAAGCTCAAAATGTTTCCATATTTTTGTCGTTGCATTAATATTTTTACTATTAATTAAGCCTAGATACTTCTTAGATTAAAATATTTCATTGTCGCATATATTAACGACTTTACTAGGAAGAAAAGTACATATGTTGTGACCCTTTGATAGTTCATCTATTTCTGCAATAGAGATTAGTACATTAATAGTTTTCATGTTAATTTTGATTAGTGACAGCCAAGCTCTTAACTATTTCTTTGGGAAAAATTACGCAAAATAAAGTCCATTTTTAACAATTTCCAATTTATTGATATTCTATAAAAGTAGAATTTTCCATAGCCTAATCAACAAAACCAATTTTGTGCCCTTCCGATGGTCAATTATGTTCATGGTACATTATTATTTCACACATTTTAATAAAAATTTCTCAAAACAAAAGTTTTGGCATCTGATGATCCTTAACTAATTGTGAAATATTTTTATGTCGTGCTTGCAAGAAATGCATTTTTTCGCAAGAGAACCACGAATTGTTTCCTAAAATTATTGACATGGACAGTAATGATTGTTTGAAGATTAAAAAAATGGTTGTTCTTGAAAAGGTGAAGGAAAATATATTTCTATTCTGAAAGAGATATTATTCAATCATTGCTTTCATAGATAATCGAACATAAGTTAATGTTTGGACCGCTAATTGAAACTAAACTTATAAATTGATTATTGAAATTACTTTTTACGGGTAGAAGCATATGGAAATTTTGATATTTAATAACCTAGGAGATTATACAATTATAATTAATTAAATAGATGTCCATTAAATGGTGTTTACCTAACACTAAGTTAAGAATATTTTATCGAGGAAGATGTTATTGACCTCTAAGATTCATATATTTTCTTGTTAATGAATTGTTAGTTCTCCTAATAATGATGCCTAGCAAACACTAAGCTATAGGTATATCATTTTTGGCTAATCGTATGAATAACAAGGATAAGAATAAGGTATTTATTTCTTAGCAATTCTTATACACCATTAAGCTTCAAAAATTATGTTACAGCTGACCCTGAAGACCACTAGGATAAGAGATACTTATGTTTGTACCCCTTAGTAGTGAAAGGGTTGGAAGCCTTTTTCTCATTACAATAATCTTAGATATGGAAAATCTCTAAATAATTCATTGTTGCTGAACTTAGCAACCCTTAAGATCAACACTACATATATCGTGACCCCCCACAAGTTCAAATATTGTATAAATTGTGCTAATTATAATAATAGTTGTATTATGAATAATGCCTAGAGATTTACAATCTCTAAATACTTCATTATTGAAGAACTTAGTCACCAGTAGGATCTAAACTGTGTAATCCTTGAAGCCTCAAGAATGCTTGTATTGATAGAATTTTCTCATTACCTTAATATTCTTTCTAAAGTGATGTCTAGCAAATTTCATGGTTAAAAACAAGTCTATCTTGACTCCTCAGTGGTTCATGTACAACAATGCTTTGATCATTCCATTAATAGTAAGTTTGTAAATTATGCCTATCAACAAGATCAAATCATGATCCTACAACAAACTAATCAGACCTCGGTAATGGGTGATCCCTTACGAATACATGTATTACAATAATTTTATCAAGTCAATAATAGATGTCCATTGAATTGTGTTCGAATAACACTAAGTCCAAAATAATTTTTCGAGGTGGATGTTATTGACCACTAAGATTTATGTATTTTATGAATTAATAGTTTACCTATTAATGATGCGTAGTGACCGCTAAGATAAAGGTATATCGTTGCAGTTGATCATAGTAACAACTAGGATAAGTAGTCTGTATTTATTTGTTAATGATTCTTATAGAATGTTAATCTCTATAAATATATTGCGATTGACCCTAGAATCCTATAGGATAAGAAATACTTATGATTTTACCCTCAGTAGTGTAAATATTGGCATTATTTTTCTCGTTGTAATAAAATTTGTGATTTGAAAAATCCTAGATACGTAGATGCTCTAAATAGTTCGTGGTCGCTGAACTTAGCAACCACTAAGATCAACATTACGTATATCATGACCCCCTAGTTCAAATATTTTAGAAATATTTCTCATTCTAATAATAGTTTTCCTATGAATAATGCCTAGATATGGCCAATCTCTAAATATTTTGTTGTTGATGAACTTAGTGACCACTAGAATATGAACTACGTAAGCCTTAAAGCATGGAGAGTGCTTGTACTGACAATATTTTATCATTGAATTATTATTTTTAAATGAGTGATGCCTATCAAATGCCATGATTAAAAATATGTATATCTTGGCCCCTTAGTTGTGCATGTATAGTAGTTATTTTACTCATTCCTTTAATAGTAAGTATGTGAATGATGCCTAGCAAAGAGACATATTCATAATCTTATAATGAACTAATCAGACCCAAGTAAAGGTTGATCCCTTATGAATAAATGTATTTTAAAAAAATTCACAAGTTAATACATGTCCATAGAATGTTGCTTATCTCACACTAATTTAAAAAACATTTTTTCAAGGTGGATGTTATTGACCACTAAGCTTTATATATTTTCTTGTTAATGCATTAGTACTTTTCCTATTAATGATGCCTAGCGATCGCTATGCTATAGGTATATCGTTGCAGCTGTACCCATCAGTAGTGTAAGGATTGACACTCTTTTACACAATGCAATAATAATTTTGTTTTGAAATAATCCTCGATATAAGGAATCTATAAATAATTCATTGTGGTGTAATATAGCAACCACTAAGATCAACACTACGTATATCTTGACCCCCAAGTAGTTAAAATATTGAATAATGCCTACGTACGGCCAAAATCTAAATATTTCTTTGTGGCTGAACTTAGCGACCGGTAGGATCTGAACTACCTAATTCATTGGAGCTTCGAGAGTACTTGTATTGACAGAATTTTCTCATTGCATTAATATTTTTTACTTGAGTGATGCCTAGTGAACACCATGGTTAGATGTAAGTATATCTTCACCACTGATTACTACATGTACATTCATTCTTTTATCATTCCATTAATAGTAAGTAAGTGAATGATGCTTAGCAATCACTAAGCTCTCAATATTTAGTTTATGGCTAACACTAGCGACCACTAGGATAAAAAATTATTTAATTTATTTGGCAATAATTTTCTAACCTTACCTAAAATTCGGAATTAGGGACATATGAATGTTACCATAAATTAAATTAGGTTATTTGTCTCAATAATTAATTCTATTAATCATGTATATAGTGTTCATGGCCCTTTAATTTTTTGAGATGGTGGGAGATACTGATAATGTCTATAGTAGATGCTTATTTGTATTCTAATGAGGATGGAAAAGTAATAAGAGATATCGTGTTTTTTTGATACTAGTTTCCTTATGTGACAAAGTTCAACATTACTCAGTGATATTTTTTGCAATACAGGATAAAAGTGTTGATGTTGATATGCCCCAAGACAAAAAGTATATACCAAAAGATCAAGCACCATGTTTCTAAGATGTAAGGGCAATAAAAATAGGTTGTCTCCATTTAATTACCACTAAACTAGAGGTTCTTCAATTTCTGGAAGTGTTCACTTCCTATCTACTCCATCAAAAGTCCAAGGATTTGTCATTATTTTCTAAATCATGGGAAAAATGAAATAGGTTTTTCTTTTCTTGGGAATACATACAAAAGTTATTATAAAATTCCAAATCCAGACTCCATTTTATGACTCAAAAACAATCGATTCCTATGGATGGCCCAACAAAGAGTAAGATGTTTGTTGCAGAGTTGGGAATTTGACCCATTAGATAATATTGATGATTCTAATCTATCTGATATCCTTATTAAATGGTTTAGACAAGGAGTTTTGTATTAGCATGGCCCTCATTAATAGGATATATAGAAATTTTTCAATCTCTAAGGTGGATGTTTCCTTGATCCCATTACTTTCTCTTATTATTGATGATGTCCTAATTCCCTCCTTAGAGAAAGTGTGTCTGAGACAAATAATTTCCTCGACAAACAGAAATCATTTTACATGACTTCTTATCTTCTATATGCTATATGTGGTGTTCTCGAATGTTTGTATTTCTATCAAATCTAGTATCCTTCAATCCCTTTCAAGGTAAATGAGAAACATTTATACTTTTATTCCCATTGTTTCACATTTCATATTAGAGATATAGGCACTTATTTGTATCTTTATCTTTATCAACAATTACATGTAACGCCGAAACCGAGAAAATTTTATGTCATCCTCACTTCCTTAAGGAAAATGATAGTTGTATTCTTCTACCCAAAATATACAGTTATCATGATTGAGGGGCTCCTTACACCTCCATTTTAGTTCCTATATTATGTGTCGGGAAAATTTTCAGAACAAGAGGTTGTATATCAAATTTGCAATCATATTGTTGTAAAGTGTAAGGAGAGGGAAGCTTAAAATACATCCTCACTCTCATTCTTTCTAGGATGCAAAATATTTAATAGTTGTACCGATTTGAAGGTTGCCTTGGCCTTTAGAAATTCATTTCATCTCCCCAAACACTCTTTAAGGTAATATGACAAAATGAAAAGGGTTTATAAGAACCTACATTCACATAAAGGACAGTTAAATATATTGTATGTTCACGTGCATGATGATCATGACTTGGTATGGATTCACCAAACACAAGATATCCTTATTTAGTAGAAAATGAAGGAAACAGGGTGGTTCCACCTCTAAGAGAAATTATTATAAAGGATTCTACAAAGAGAAAGGTAATTTTGTATTCAAAACATTTACAAAATCCATGTGCTCCCTTATCTCCACCAATTGAATCTCGATAAGAGTTTTTAGAATTATTTCCCAAACCAAATGAAGCTTCAAATTTGGTGACATATGCCTTATCTTAATCAGATGAAGAAAAGGAAACTACGAAAACTTAAATTTCATCTAAAAAAACCGCGGTGCAACCCTCTAAAACTTCTCCCTCCACTTCACATGAAATGAGAAAAAAGTGGATAAAGTAATTAGTAATTGCAACAAAAAGAACATCCAAATTGGGAGGAATAAGAAGATCCCTTAGTAAACATTCATTTTAATCCAAGGATATAGAAACTTGAGAAGGGTAACCAAAAATAATATGTTAACAAAACAAGCCATTATTTGACACGAAAAATTAGAACACCTCTTCACTCTTACAAATAAAAGGAAAGCCAAAGGCTCCAAAGTTGTGCAATATGGGGAAGTTATGGAAAGCTTTATAAGGGCTACAACTGAAGCAGTCGTAGACGTTGTGAGAGGAGTACATGCTATAGAAATAAAGATATTGAAAATCAATTAAAGGCCATAGTTCCTCCAGGCACAGTTTCTGATGTAGAAGAGGCATTGTATGGCTTCTATAATAAAATAAATAAATGCATCAGTTCAAAGGAATATGCAGAAACTGTTTTTGGAAAAGAATGAAAAATCTCATTAGAGAAATGAAATCATTGCAGAAAACATTAATAGAAATGGGGTAGGCCATTCAAAAATGCATTTTTAAGGACCCTTCAATTATTACTATGGATGATATTGGCATATACCAAACATATGATAAATATATGAAGGAAATACTAAGGGAATCGAATGGACAAGTAAGAAGACTTTCTTTGCAATTTTTTGACTTTATTTCTAGAGGAAATCATATTTTCACAGAAGCTTCGGTCATGGAAGTATTTAATGGTAACCATGAATTGGTTTTTTATGAAGATTTCTCGACATTTGTTAAGCAATTCTTGGTTAATTTTCAAAGGAGAATAGATGAGGAAAATGAAGGAGAAACTTCACATGTCATTGAGATTTTTTCCAAAATAAAGGAAAAAATACAAAAAAAAAGAGACTTTGAAGGAAATTTATAAAAAAGAAATTGGTAGTCAAAAGGATTTTCTTGAAAAGTCTATTGTGCTATATAGAAGCCTGATTGTTGACATAAAAAAATAACCAGAGATTCTCATATTTGTAAAAACATTATTGAGGAGGTGTGATAGCGAGATGGTAAAATAGGTTCCCAATGAGAGCAACAAACCAAGGAAGAAATTGTTCCCACAGACTCAAATCAACAACAACCCATAATTAAGGAAGAACCACAATGAATCATAAATTGTAGTATCTGAGATAGGTGGGTAAGCCCTATAGTATGTATGACATTTTAATAGATGAATATTTATAATTGATTCAATGTTCGTGTATATATTCCAAATGCTATACTAATCTAAACATGCATTAGTTGTTTTGATATGCTAAGCTCCAAATATATCGTTGTTGCATAAACTAGTGCACATTATGCTCAAATATCCCTAAATGAGTACAGATAGCTAAGCTCGCAATATCTTATATGTTGTTTGTCGAATCATAGTGACAAAAAATATTTTAAAAATATGTTGCAACATAAGCTAGCGAACAAAAAGCCAAAAAAATTATTCTTTGACTTGTTAAATGCTAGCGACATCAAAGATGAAAATTTACAATAATGGTACTATCTTAGCAGCCTACGAGTTTAAAATATATGTTGTTGATTATCGATCATTATTATGAGAAAATATATTTCTAAGGCATAAACTAGTGACCACTAGGCTTGCAATATCTTACTTGTTTTTTGTTGAATCCTAGCAAAAAATAGCTTCACAATAATATGTTGTGAAGCATAAACTCAATGATGCTAAGATAAAAAAATTCATTCTTTGTCTTGTTAAATACTCGAAATATTTTATTGTGGAAGCAACTAGTTTCCATGTAGCTCAAAATTTGTTAATATGATTTGTTAAAGCCTAACTCCAAGAAACTTGTAGAAATTATGAATATGCATATTCTAGCAGGATGCTAGCCTCCTATGAATAATAATTTAATGTGTTAAATCCTTCCAACTGCTATGCTCCAAATATTATGGGTTAAATCATAATGAATGCTAAGCTTAAATTTCTACATCATTGTAATGGCTAGCGGACGCTAAGATCAAATCACTTTCATTTTAAATGTTAAATTTTGTAGGAATATTTTTTGTAGATATTTAATGTGGAAGTATGTAGCAGACGCTAATTTCATACTACCTTAATCTATTTTGTGAAATTATAGTGACCACTAAGCTACAAATAATATGTTGCGACAATATCTAGTGGATGCTAGACCCAAAATTTCTTCCTTTCTTTTTTTAAATCCTAACAACCGCTATGTTCCAACTATTACGATGTGGTAGTGTCTTAGTGGCATATAACGTCATGGTATCTATTATTGAGTATCGATCCCTAAGCTTAGAAAATATTTTTGAGGCATAACCTAGTTGTCGTTGAGCTCGCAACATCTTAGTTATTTTTCGTTGTATCCTAGCGATAACATATCTTCAAATAAAATTTTGCAACATAAGCTAGCAAACACTAAGATAAAATTTACATTCTTCATCTTCTTAAATTCTTGAGACATCTAAGCTCGAAATATTCTATTGTGGAAGCACCTAGATGCTCTATAACTCAAAATTTGTTAATGTCATTTTTTAAATCATACCTCCAAAATCCTATGCAAACATTATGAGTATGCATATTCTAGTGGACGCTAGCCTCCTAGAATCTTAATTTAATGTGTTAAATCCTTGTGACCGAATATGCTCCAAATATTATGTGTTAAATATTAATGAACGCTAAGCTTAAATTATTACATCGTTCTAAAGACTAACGACCGCTAAGCTCAAATCAATTTCATTTAAAATGTTAAATCTTTTCCAAATCTTTTTTTTAAGTATTATGTTTTAGTAGTACATAGAAGATGCTAATTTCATACTACCTTAATTTAGTTTGTGAAACCCTAGCGACCGCTAAGCTCCAAATAATATGTTACAGCAACAACTAGCAGATGCTAGACTCGCAATATCTTTCTTTATTTTTTTAAAACCTAGCGACCTCTATGTTCCAAATATTACGATGTTGTAGTGTCTTAGCATCGCATGACTTCAAAATATTTGTTATTGAGTACCTATCTACTAAGCTAAAAATATGGGATTGTGTTATACCATAGTGGCTACTAAGCTTGCAATAGATTTCTTATTTTTGTTAAATCCTAGTGACAACTAATATCTAAATAATATTTTGCAACATAATTTGGCGGACACAAAGCTAAAAATTTCATTTTTTGTCTTTGTCATCACTTACCTGAAAATGTGCGCATTTTCAACTTTTTTTTTTGGTAAGTATTCTCTTTCAAGATCTTTGTTTTACTTTATGAAGCATGAAGGAAAGAACTTGTCTTCAACAGTTAGTCATTTTCTTTCATATTTTCGATTTTGGGAATTTTTCTTTGTACTGCAGGTATTTTGAATTTTTGTGTCCCATGTGTCCCATGTTCCTTTAGGATTCTCGTTCTTTGATTTTCCACCTTCTCTGCATTGAACTAGTCTTCTTTGTGCAGATTTTTTGGTCTTTTTGTGAACTCTTGGACTGTGTGCTCCCGGGTCATCGGTTATCCACACCCCCAAAGTACCCATAGCTCTCTAAATTTTCTAAGTCTTTCTTGTTGTGCAGATGTTTCAGCTTCGGTGAACTCATGTCTCAGTGTCCCAAGGACCCTTTGTGTACCTTTTGTCTGATCTACTTGATTTTTGCTAAGTATTAATGTATTGCAGAGATGTCGGTTTTTCCTGTCCCAAGTGCATCATGACGAGTAGTTCTCCACAAACCCGCCTTTATTTCATTGGGCTAGTCTTCTTTGTATTTCGGATATTTCGGCTCTTGGTGTCCCAAATGTTCCATGGGCCTTTTGTGCTCAATTTTTTTTCCATATCTGCATTCTAAAGCTTAAAGTTAGCATCTTGTGTCCCAAACATTACCATTTCCCCTAATACATTGAATTATTAATTTAATGCACTTCTACCATAATATTTTCGAGTGGGATATATATATATAAGTCATGACCTCTCATTTTTACCATAAGAGTTTGTAGTCTATGTTTTCCATTTCTTTTTCCCTACACCTTCTCCACTATTTCTAGCCATAACAAAGCTTTCTTTAACCATTTTTAAAAATTCTAAGTGCGTCTTTCTCCTGAGAAGGTCATCATTCCTATGGAAGTGAAAAAATTATTTTTAGGAAGCCCCTTGTAAAGATTTGAAATGGAATTCATTTTTCCCTATTGCTTGCTTGTTTTCATGAAGCTTCATTTTCTCCCACTTGAAGGCTTGTTCTTCATCCCATTTTCTATCATGAAGATTCATTACAAGGGGCATGAGCATCTTTCCTCCCTAGAAATTGATATACCCAGTATTGGAGACAATGACACACAACATCTTGATCTCATTGATTTTTGGGCACGACTCAATTGTGAAAATCCTTCTCCCATTGCTCAGTTGATCAAATAATGTGGGATAACGCATGTTGGAGGTTTTCCTGTCTCTGTCTAGTGTGCCGATACCATTCTGGCTTATGGCTCTTGCTTTGACCCAAGGACATGAAGGAAATCATATATCCTCAAGGTCAGGTAATTTCTCAGTTGAAAGTTCAATATATTAATACTGCTTTTAGGATTCCTGTGATAGAAGACTCAAATATTCTCTCAAAATCTCGGGATAAATTCTTGTTTGATTAAGAAAGTGAAAAATAAAAGCATATGGTAGCCAAGTCTTGGTTTAAAGTCCCAAATAAAGGAGCCTCTAGGTTGCCGAAAGCTAGGTATAGAAGTAATTTAAAGGATGAGCTTTCAGATATATTTAATCTTCTTGCTAGAATAATTGGTCTTCTTTCAACCAATGAATTTAAAATCTGGATGTGCCCATATTTGAAAATTATCTGTGAAGGAAAGAAGAATTTAAATTGGGGGGAAATCATTTGTGACAACCTTAGTGAACAACTTGTTGAGGTGCAGAGGACTAAAACTTATTATATGAATTTTTATTTGATGTACAACATCGTAGCATACAGAGCATGGTTCGGTATTTCTACTAATGAGGATAAAAAGGTTGCTCTAATATATGAATACTACCCTCAATTTACTTTAAAGAATAGAAATCATCATTTCAGAATAGTTAATGATGCCTTCACCATGTATATTGTCAAATTGTTGGATGGGAACACAGCTGAGAGGTTCTCTAATGAGGCCAAGCAACTAATTTATGTTAATGGTATCTACTTCATTCGAGTTAGGAATTTTTCTTACATCAAGCTAGCAGGATTCAAGGGATCACCCCTTTAACTTCCACTGTTTTGTAGTGATAATACTTCCCTGGTTGAAATTTTAAGACAACTTGACAAGCTGCATATAACTTGTAAGGACAAGAAAATATTTGGCATTAAGTTTTGAATTACTTTGGGTAGATACACCTGTGGAACTTCTCTGGATGCATAGAACATTAAGAGGACCATTGCTGATTTTAATCTCTACGCTTTTCAGAAAAGATCCTGTCTTTGATATCACATGTTTCATTTCAGATAATTTCATGATGTTCTTCTATCACCTTCATGACACAGAATACTAATTGGGCTAATTGTTCAAATGACTATGAAGTAAGAAGAAGATACTATGTTAGGCTATCCTTGCAAAAAAATCAAGGATTTTGGAATTTACAAGGTACCAGATGAGCTACATTATGATGATGAAGACCTACAATATCTTTAATTTGACACATCTATAAAGCACTCTCCTCTTGAAACCATTTACTGGTTCAAGAAAGAAAGGGATAACCTAAAAAAGAACATAAATCCAATCTTATTCATGACTAATATTTGGTTTGATAAGAAAATTAAGGTCTATAGAGTAGGAACATCAAGGTCCTTTTCTCAAAGAGCATCCACTCTTCATAGAGAAAATACTGCAGCGGTACCTAAAGCTCATACACAATCATTTCCCTCCCTTCTTAAGTCTTCAACCTTAGTGTATATTAATAAGGGGAAATATAAGAAAATTGAGAACACATAAGAGGTAATCGAGGTAGAAAGTAAGCAGTTTCCTTCTCCAAAGCAATATGAAGCAGTACCAAACATTGAGAAAATTGTTGACCTCTGTAAAGATGATGAGGAAGAAACAAAATAAAATGAAGAAAAAATCTTGAAGGAAGAAACACATAAAAATAATAATAAGGAGATAAAAAACAAGAAGACCTCACATCAAAAACTAAGACAGTGGTTGATTTTGGAGTCCACCTGTCACAGAAACCCTTGCCAAGGAAATACCCATGTTTCTAGTATTGGGACATATGTATTGGAAGTGTCAGTTGCACATAACTTTAGGTTCAATGAGTACACTTGCATTATGGCCTCTTGCTCCTTCATCCTTTAGTACTTCTTTTACTTGGGTCCAACCATTTATCGACAGTAAGAAAAGAAAACATTCGACTGAAATTGTTGTTCCAAAAATTTGATGTCATGGCTGCTCTTTTGGGAACAATTCTTGTTCCTTTCTGCAAAGAAAGATAAAATCACCTCAAGGTTGGTATTTGATTCTAGAGGACAATTATTTTTGGAAGTTTCCAAACCAAGAACGTAAAAACATAGAGGAATATTTGGCTTTGAATGATTTGGAACTAACAAGGATACCATTGGGCGAATCCACTCATGAGAGTGAGGTTCATAACCTAAAGGAGACAATATCAAAAGTGATTGAAAGGGTTGAGAAGGGTAAACAAACATAGGAAAAATTGTAGGAGAAAGTTCAGGTCCTTTCAAATTTCATTCGTTCTCTATTGGAAAAATACAAAGTTCTTGATCCAACCCCACTGGCCTCAATTCCACCAACTACTATTTTAACTCGTGATGAAGTTAAAACTATCAAGTATTTCCATAAGCATGTTATCTATGGAAAATAAATTTAAGCAATGGTTGAATATATGGTAAATTAAAGTTTAAATTTTATGGATGAAGTATACAAATTATATGATAATGTTTTCTCAATTCAAAAAAGATTCTCCCCAGTCATTTTCAGTCTCAAAAAAGAACTGAAGCTTTGTGTAGATTGTATACAAGATCTCAGGAAAATAAGTACAATTGATGAACAAACCCTCATTGCAAGTAAAGTCTTTGATGATTCAAAGAACAATATTTCCAAGAAGTGGGTGCATAGTGTGGACTGGAAGATAAAGGTCATGGAAGAGGCAATTGATGAGTTGAAGAATATGTTCCAAAAGGGTGAAGATTTCAAGGCTTGTGTGCAAGATGAATTCAGAGACCTTCGATGTTAGTATTTCTAGGAATACTCTATCAATAGAAAAAAGCTGTAATATATCGAGATAGAATTCAAAAACCTCATCAGAGAAAGAATTTTAAAGTCTAATATTATCACCAAAGAAAAGGTGAAGGAAATCTATGTACACTACGGACTATAATCATCGAGACCAATTAAAGGTTTTTTAGCAAAATGGAGACTTGTTGGAAAGAAATGGAAGGTTTGCTTAAACTTCTGGACAAACGCCACTGCCAACACCACTCATTCTATGAGGTATGGAAATAGATGGAAAATTTGTAAAATTCAAAAATCAAATATTGAAGAAAAAGACTGTAGTTGATTCCCCTTCAGTTGTTCCTTTAGCTAGTAATTGAGTCTTTCTTTTAATTTTTCTTATATTCTCAAAATTTGGAACTATTTCAAAATATGTAATTTGTAATCAAGCCAACTTAAGGTTGAATACTTTTAGTTAAAAATGAAAGAAAACTGAATATTTTTCTTTTTGTAACTATCAGAGAGGCTATATAAGGAGACTTATTTTCTTCGAAAATGGGTTGGATTTTGATGTTTGGGATGTAAGAAACTATTCAAAATTGTCAAGAATCAATACAAAAGAATTGTTTTCTCTCATTTTCCTGCATTTTCTTCTATTTCTGTTATTGTCCTTGTAAATGTGGATTTAATATATTTGAGTATGAAATTTTGATTTCTTCCTATTGATGTTGTTATTAGAACTTTGTGTCTATTACATATATATGTCTTATATTCAACTATAAATGGATTCACATGTTTCTTGAGATTTCATTCATACATAAGTAGGATATTACTTTGCCATCTATGTACCTAAAAGAGTAGCCATCGTACATTCTTGAAATCATTGTTTCTTCCATATCCTCTTTCTTCTGTATTGCAAATCATTAAATATGAATACTCTTCAAGAAGTTCCAACATCAAAATCCTCATCTAATATTGATAGCTTGTAAATTTGTAAGTAAGTAGTTTCCTTGTTTGTGTGTGGAATAAGGGAACCTCTCCCATAAAAAGGAGGGATTGTTTTCCCCTGAATTGTTTCTTGTTTTAAGATTCAATTTTCCCAATCAATAATTTTTTGGCATCCACTGTGCGGCACATTTTATATATCCCATTGAAAAAATCTTCAAAACAGACTAGCAACAAAAATACACTAGCAGATAGAAGATATACACAAGGACAAATTGCCCAGGGCATTGATGATCCCGAATTTCAATTTTTGGAACAATAAGGGTTTTACCTAACTCTAGAGAGAATGGATAGAGTTAAAAGATCTACTAGTACACCTCCTAGAAAGGATAGGACATCTTCAACCTCAATAGACACTTATATTCAAAAGAAATTAAGTTACAGTGCTCAAGCCTTGGTACTAGCTAGATTTAAAGTTCCTTTACAATTAGTTTTCCCAAGAATGGATTTTGCATCTTTGCCTTGGGGTCAACAGGTTGGGCATTTGGCTCTTCCTCAACCATTGCATAATATTCCCAAAGGAAATAGAAATTTTTTTCAAAAGTTCAATGGCGATGGAAAATTACATCCTGATGACCACATTTTTGCCTTCATTTTTACATATGGAGTGCTTAGAGTCAAGCATGAGTATGTCTCTGTTAGGCTCTTTGTATAAATACTACATCATAATGTTGTAGACTAGTTATGTCATCTCTCTGTCGGTGCTATCACTGACTAGGATACTATGAGGACTCAATTTGAAAATCAATTCAAACATACTGAGGATGTACATGCTCTTCTTGCTCAAATATCTCAGATAAAGAAGGAACCATATGATCCCATGAGATTGTTTGTGGAAAGATTTAATAAATTGGTGAATAAAATTATAGTAGTCACTCGTCCTGTGGATCAGATTTAAAAGTGTTTCTTTTTTAATGCACAATTTCTAGAGGTAATATATGCATTGAGAAGGGCTAATATTGCTACTTTTAATTTTGATCAATGTTTGGGCATAAGTGTTGAAGATGATCTAATAATCTCTAGAAAACTAAAGAAGGAGCCTCTCAAGACCAAGGCCTCAACTTCAGGTACTAACTTTGATCAAATGGTTTAGAAGTTAGCAAATGATCTTGTAGTTACTAAGAATCAACTTGACCAAAATGTGCCTTATAAAGATATACCAAGGAGGAACTTTCAGCCTCAAAAACGTTTACTTCCTACTTATCCTAAATTGGCAATTGAATTTTCTCCTCTTAAAGTTCCATTCAATGTAACATGCGAGGTACAAGAGCCTAAAGATAAAGTTGACTCCAAAGAGTTGGAAGAACCTAGAGAAGAACTTAAAGAAGTGCCAGAAGGTGTAAATGATTCTCACTTTAATTTCCTTACTACATAATGGGTTGATGATGACAAATATGATTATGATGAAGTAGTGGCAGATATGAACAGCGAATCATATATTGTCATGACAAGAAAACAAACTAGTAAGAAGAAGGAATTGTTCCATCCTATAAAGATATCTAATTAGGTTCTAGTCACTATTTCCATTGTTGTAAGGAGAGTAGCCCCTATCCCTACCAATACCACTCAAAAGGTAAGTAGCACTAACACCACTTCTACTTCATCTTCCTCACCTAAAGCCAATATTCCTTCAACTCTTGTGTTCAAGACTTCTTCATCTAAAAAAATTGATAATCCTAAGATCTCCACGTATTCAAGTATGGATTCTACCTCCACCTTAGGGTCCTTTGATATAATAGATCATATTAAAAAATACCAAAATTAAAATATCTGAAGCTGAATTCTATTAAACTCATCTGGATGCCTTTGCTTAGGTGGTCAAGTTTTTCAATAAAAAACCTATCTTGTCCACTACTTCTAAAGGACTTCTACCCACTCTTACTTCTCCATCCCCACAAATTTAATGGCTTTTTTACTGTCTACAACTAAAAAAATAGATCATTTTTATGCCACCTTGCTCATAGTCAGCCATAAGCTCAAGAATTGTGTTATTGACTCAGGAGCATCAGACAATGTGATGCATGCCAAATTTTCTCATTCCCTTGGACTCACATTGACATGAAAATTTGGGTCATGTTATTCTGTGGAGAGTAAGGAGGTGCTTCTTGTTAGAAGGATCAAGGATGCACAAGTAGCTTTTTCTATCTTCCTGGACAAAAGGGTCAAAGCTACCATTTTGGCTCTAGACATTCCTCCATCATATGGTATGTTATTAAGTAGAATTTTTTTTAGAGAATTAGGTGGAGAGATTCATATGGATTTGTCACATTCCCTCATTCCATTCAATGAAAAAATTAATAAGTTGTTTCTTGAGAGACAAACAGAATACATTGTGCAGAAGATTAATGATCTTAAAGCACAAATTCTCTATGAGTACATTGGCCATGGTAACTATATGATCATGTCTAAGGATTAAGTAAAGGCTCCTAAGGGAGTGGTTAATGACCCTAATGGTGTTTGATTATTAGAATTTAATGGTAGTTATTCTTTGGCTAGCTCTGGATCTGGAGTGGTTCTATTTTCCCCTGAAGGTAAATCTCATCCATTTTCTTATAAGATTTATTTTGAAAACACAAATAATACAATAGAATATGAGGCCCTTATTCTTGGCCTAATGGTAGTAAAGGATATGGGTATCAAAAACCTCTGTGCTCGTGGTGATGTTGAACTAATTGTGAAATGATTCAGGGGAGCATTTCATGTTAAAATCAAAGGCTGAAACATTATAGGAATCTGGTTTGGGATGCAATTGAGTTGCTAGATGAATTTTCTATTGAATTTGTTCCTAGAGAAAATAATAATAGAGCTAATACCTTGGTTGTATCTAGGTCTTTGTTAATACCTCACCCATAATTTTCTGAAGATAAATTCACAATTGAAAAGATACATAGGCCAAGTGTCCAAGACAATGCAAACTATTGGCAAGTTTTCAATGATGATCAACACCCAAAATTTCTTTCTTAGAGCTCGAGGATAATTTCAGTTAGTTGTAATTTAAAGGAAGTGAATTGTTTCCTCAAGATTTTGTTTCTTTTATGTCTGAAGAAGTATTTGTAGAAGAATCTGACCAAGATGGATGCATAAAACTGAAAGGTAATAAAATTCTTAAAGGACTTGTAAGATTGGAAGATATATTTAATAAGCATGATAGATGTATTAAATCAAAGGTATCACAAAAGTCCCATCAATCAGTTGAATATGAACAAGTCAATATAGGGAGTGAAGAAAAGCCTTAATTGGTTAATATTGGAAACTGTTGTACTAAATATAAAAAAATAAGGATAATTGAATTGTTAAGGAAATATATTAATGTACTATATTATTCCTATGATGAGATAAAATCTTTCAAACCAAAGGAAATGCAGGATTATATTCCTTTGAAACTGGGAATCAAGCCATTTCATCAAAAGAAAAGGAAATATAACCCTAAAATTGAAAATATAATTCACCAGAAGATTTAGAAGCTGTTGAATTCCAAGATAATACTTCCTATTCACCATTCATCTTGGGTAGCTAATATTTTTCCTATAGGGAAAAATAATGGAGAAATTTGGATCTGCGTAGCTTTCAAAAATTTAAATCAAGCCTCCCTCAAGGATAATTATCCACTCCCTATGATGGATCAAATATTAGAAGTTGTTATTGGTTCAGAGATGTTGTCCATGCTTGATGGATTCTCAAGCTCTAACCAGATTGAAGTGGATGTTCAATATCAACCCAAGACAACCTTCACAACTCCCTTGGGAACTTTTTCCTATAGGAGGATGTCATTCTGTTTGATTAATAATGGTGTAACTTTTCAGAGGGAAATGGATTTAGCTTCTAGAAATGTGAAAGGAATGTGAATTTTAATCTACCTCGATGATTTGACCGTATTTTCTAAAAAGAGAGAAGATCATTTTCAGCATCTTGATGTTGTTCTTCAGACATGTAGGGATCATTGAATTTCTTTGAATCGAAAGAAATCAATTTTCAGTGTTACAGAAGGAAAATTACTCGGGAATAATGTTTCCAAAGAAGGCATCAAAATTGACCCAGAGAGAGTCCATACTGTTCAAAATATTCCTCTCCCAACAAGCAATAAAGGTGTGCACTCTTTCTTTGGTGAAATAAAATTTCTAGGAAGATTCATCCCTAATTTTACATAATTAACTAAGAGAATAGATGATATGATGAAAGAGAAGAAATCCTTTTATTGGACATCCGAGGGAAAGGGAGCTTTTGAAAACATAAATAAATATATTTCCAAAACCCTCATCCTTTCTTGTCCAAATTTCGAGAAGGATTTCATAATCTATTGTTATGCCACTAAGAACACTTTGGCAGCTATTTTGGTGAAAAATAATTTTGGAGGTTGTGAACTGCCTATAACTTTCATGAGATATGTATTGAAGGCTCATGAATTAAAATATACACAAATGGAGAAGCACGCTTTTGCAGTGGTAAAGGAAGCTAAGAAAATGCGTTTTTATATCTTCAATTCTCACTTAGTTCTCTTTTTTCCTTATACATCTATTAAATCAATCCTCACACAACAAAATTTTGGGACTCTGTGAATTTATTGCTAACAGTGCCAAAGGTAACTCATCCAAAGAAGAAGATGTTGATATTCCCACTGTCATCTTTCTCAGCTTAACTGATGAATGGTATGCAGATATTTCTCACTTTGTAACATACAACGAGTGTCTAACCCACTTGAATGCTAAGGAGAAAAGAGTTGTTAAATTGAGATCTTCTCAATATGTGCTCTGGAACAATTCATTGTTCAAAAGAGGGATTGATGGAAGTTTTCTCAGATGTGTAGATAAAGAACAACATACATGTTTCTCATAGCCTTTCATGATTAGGTGGGTTGAGGGAGCTTTTTTATCTGCTATGACAACTCACAAAATCCTTCGTGAAAGATATTATTGGCCAACTTTATTCCAAGATACATCTAATTTGGTTAGCAAGTTTGAAGCTTGTTAAAAATTTTTGGGAAGACACAAACTGGTAGTAATTGAGGATCCCTTTTCACAGTGGGGGCTAGATTTTATAGGTACACTCAATCCTGATTCAAGTTCTTGGCATACACATGTTTTGATTACTACTAATTACTTCATTAAGTGGGTAGAAGCCATTCCTATCAAAAGAACCACTTCTAAAGTAGCATGCAATTTCATTAAGGAAAACATTCTGGTTAGGTTTAGATTACTAAACAAAATTGTCATTAACAATGACCCTAATTTATCTTCATATGAATTGAATTATTTATTATATGGTTAATGAATTTATCTTACACATTCTTCTGATTACTACCCTCAAGGGAATGGAAAACCAGAATAAAAAAATAAAAAAATTGGTAACTATCATTCGAAAGGTTGTAGATGAATCACAGAGTAATGTGTACAAATGGCTCTATGATTCTCTTTTGGCAAAAAAAAATCACACCAAAGAGAGGAATTAAGATTTCCCCATTTCAAGTTGTGTATGGAATAGAAGCTTAGCTGTCAGTAACAATAGATTTGTCAGCCTTGCAATTGATGAAAGCCATAGAGGATGAGAATTTCACAAGTTCCATAGAGAAAATAATTATGTACCCATAAAATTTGGATGAGGATAGGCTATAGGTGGTTGATAAGATCTCTGCACATCAGAAAAAGGTGAAACAATTGTTTGACAAGAAAGCTAGATCCAGAGACTTTCAGGTTAGGCATATTATCCTACTTTGGTATAAGAGGTGAGAATCTCAAGGAAGTCATGGTAAGTTGGATTCTCTCTGGATCTGTCCTTTCAAAATTAGACACTTTGCTAGTGAAAATTCATTTTATCTCAGATATATGGATTGAACCTCATTTCCATCTCCATATAGTGGTCAGTCTTTGAAGTTTTTTCGATCTTGAGTAAACAAGCAGTCTCTTGTACAATGTTGTAAATATGTCTTGTATAGTCCTTGTTTTTGGTTTTGGGTTTGTGTTTTTTGTTGTCTGTGTCTCTTCTGTATTTCCTTTTCTTGAATCTATTTCCCAATGAATTTATCACTAATACTTTACGTAAATACTATAAGGTTCTTTTTTCGTACCTTGTACCAAGCCAGTTCAATCCCCAAAAAGAGCCAACTATTGTCACTTACCTGAAAATATGTACATTTTCAACCTTTTTTTTAAATTTTTAGGTAAGTATTCTCTTTCAAGCTCTTTGTTTTCCTTTTTGAAGCATGAAGGAAAGAAAATATCTTTAACAGTTAGTCATTTTCTTTAAAAAATTTGAGTTTGGGACTTTTTCTTTGTACTGTGGGTATTTCAAGTTTTTATGTCCTGCGTGTCCCATGTTCCTTTAGGCTTCTTGTTCTATGATTCTCTGCCTTCTCCACATTGAACTAGTCTTCCTTTTTGTGCAGAATTTTTAGTCTTTTTGTGAACTCTTGGACCATATGCTCCCAAGTTGTCAGTTCTCCCCATCCCCATAGTACCCGTAGCTCTATAAATTTTTTAAGTCTTTCTTATTGTGTGGATGTTTTGGCTTGGCAGAGAACTCATGTCCCAGTGTCCCAAGGACCCTTTGTGCACCTTTTTTTATGATCTACCTGATTTGTGCTAAGTATTAATGTATTGCGGACATGTCACCTTTCCCTTTCCAAAGTGTCCCAAGTGTATCATGACTAGTAGTTCTCTATGAATCTGCTTTTACCATATTGGGATAATCTTCTTTGTATTGTGGAGATTTCAGCTCTTGGTTACCCAAATGTTCCATTGGAATTTTTTGCTCTATTTCTTTACCATATCTACAATCTAAAGGTTAAACTTGGCATCTTGTGTTTGAGATATTCTTGTTTTGTGCAATACATTGAATTATTCATTTAATTCACTCTGCCAACTCTTTTCAAATGATATATATATATAGGGTAGGCTTGTCATTTTTACCATAAGATTTTGTAGTTTATTTTCTATTTCTCATTCCCACACCTTTTCCAATGTTTCTATCTATAAAAAATCTTTCCTTAACCATTTTCAAAAATTCCAAGTGTGTCTTACTCCTGAAAAGTTCATCATTCCTCTGGAAGTGAAAATTTGAGTTTTAGGAAGCCCCCTACGAAGATTTGAAGTGGAATTTATTTTTTCCCTACTAATTTCCCACTTTTGTAAGCTTATTTTTCCCTATATGTTTGATTCATTGTTCCATTTTCCACCATGAAGATTCATTACAAGGGGCATGAGCATCTTTCCTCCCTAGAAACTTTTATACCCAATATTGGAGACAATGATGCATAATATCTTGATCTCAATGATTTTTTGGCACAAATCAATTGTGAAAATCTTTCTCCCATTGCTCAGTTAATCAAAGAATGTGGAATAGCCCTTGTAGGAGGTTTTCTGATCTTTTTCTAGTGCGTCAACACCATTCTGGCTTGTGGCTCCTGTTTTGACCCAAGTACTAAGGAAATAAAACATCGTCAAGGTCAGGTAATTTCTCAGTTGAATGTTTAATGCATCAATACCACTTTTGAAATTCTTGTGATAGAATACTAAAATATACCCTCAAAATCTTAAGCTCAATTGTTATTTAATTAAGAAAGTGAAAAATACAAGAATATGGTAGCCAAGGTTTGGTTTAAAGTGCTAAAGAAAGGAGCCTCCAAATTTCCCAAAACTATGTATAGAAGAGATTTCAAGGAGGAGCTTTCAGATATCATTACTTTTCTTGATAGAATAATGATTCTTCCTTCAACCAATGAATTTAATTTCTTGAAGTGCCCATATTTAAATATTATCTGTGAAGGAAATAAAAGTTTAAATTGGGGAGAAATCATTTGTGACAACCACAATGAACAACTTGTTGAGGTGCAGAGGAATAAAAATTTTCATATGAATTCTAATTTTATGTAAACCATTAAAGCATAAAGAGCATTTTTGGGTCTTTCTCCTAATGAGGATAAAAATAGTGCTCCAATATATGAATACTACCTCCAGTTGACTTTGAAGAATAACAATCATCATTTCAAAAGAGTTACTGATTCCTTCACCATGTATATTGTCATATTATTAGAATGAAACATAACTAAGAGGTTCTCTATTGAGGCCAAGAAACTAATTTCTGTTTACGCTAACTACTTCATTCAATTCAGGAAGTTTTCTTACATAAAGATAGTAGGCTTCAAGGGATTACCTCTTAAACTTCCACTGTTTTTCAGTGATAACATTGTCCTTGTTGAAATTTTCTGAAAACTTGACAAGATGCATAAAACGTGCAAGGAAAAGCAAACAGATGACATTTAGTTCCCAATTACTTTGGGTAACTACACCTGCAGAACTCCTTTTGATGAAAAAAACATTGAGAGGACCATTGTTTCTTTTAATCTCTACACTTTTTAGAAAAGATATTGCTTTAATATCAAAGTTTTTATTTTAGATAATTTTAGGATGTCCTTCTATCACCTCCATGACACATAATACTATTGGGCTGATAGTTCAAATGATTATGAAGTAAGAATAATATACTATGGTATCCTATCCTTGCAATAAATTAATGATTTTTGAATTTAGAAGGTACCAGATAATCTGTAGGATGATGTTAAGGACCTATAATCTCTTAAATTTGACAAATATATCAAGCACACTCCTCTTGAAACCATTGAATGGTTCAAGAAATAAAGGGATAACTTAGAAGAGATCATAAATCTAATATTATTCAACAATTAAATTTGGTTTGATAAGAAAATGAAGGTCTATAGAGTAGGAAGATCAAGATCCTCCTCTTAAGGAGCATCCAATCCTCATATAAAAACATTGTAGTAGTATCTGAAGCTCATACATAGTCAAGTCCCTCTGATCTTGAGTCTTCAACCATGGTGTATATTAAGAAGGGGAAAGCTAAAAAAATTAATAACATGGAAGAGGTAATAGAGAAAGAAAGAAAGTAGTTTCCTTCTCCAAAGCAATATAAAGCAGTGCCAAACATTGAGAAAATTGTTGATCTTTGTGGAGATGATGAGGAAGAAGAAAAATAACATGAATAAAGTAGTCTTGAATGAAAAAACATAGAAAAAGAAGGAATAAGGAGATGGAAAACAAGAATATCTTGAATCAGAAACTGAGATAGTGCTTATTTTGGAGCCACCTGTCATAGAGACCCTTACCAAGGAAATATTTGTTTCTAGTATTGGAACATCTATATTGGAAGTGTCAACTACAAAAACTTTAGGGTCAATGAGCACACTTGCATTAGGGCCTCTTGTTCTTGATCCTTCTATTACTTATTTTAATTTGGTCTAACCATTTATTGACAGTAAGAAAAGAAAGCCTTCATCTCAAATTTTTGTTCCAAAATTTGATGATGTGGCTGCTCTTTTGGGAACAACTCCTGCTCCTTCCAAAAAGAAAGATAAAACCACCTCAAGGTTGGTATCTGATTCTAGAGAACAATTTTTTTGGAAGTTACCAAACCAAAAATGGAAAAATTAGAGAAATATTTAGCTTTGAATGATTTTGAAGTAACAAGGATATGATTAGGTGAATCCACTCCTAAGAATGAGGTTCATAACCTAAAGGAGACAATATAAAATGTGATTGAAAGGTTTTATAAGGGTAAGAAAATGCATGAACAATTAGAGGAGAAAATTCAAATCATTTCAAATTTCATTTAGTCTATATTGGGAAAAGAAAAAGTGCTTAATCCAACCCCACTAGCCTCAATTCCACCACCTACTGTTTTGATTAGTGATAAAGTTAAAATTATCAAGGATATCCTTAAGCATGCTTCCTATGGAAAAATAGTGGAAGTAATGGTGTATGATATTCTAATTTCATGTATGAAACATATAAAGTATATGATAATGTTTTCTCAATTCAACAAGGATTCACCCCAGTCATCGCCAGTCTCAAAAAAGAGCTCAAAATATGGGTAGATTGTATACAAGATATTAGAAAAATAAGTACAACTGATGAACAATGTCCTCATTACAAGTAAAGTCTTTGATGATTCAAAGAACAATCTTTCCAAGAAGTGGCTACATAGTGTGAACTCAAAGATAAAGGTCTCAGAAGAGGCAATTGATGAGTTGAATAATATGTTCCAAAAGAGTGAAGCTTTCAAGGCTTGTGTGCAAGATGAATTCAGAGACCTTCACTACCAATTTTTCAAGGAAGACTCTATCAGTAGAAATACATTGCAAGATATCAAGATAGAATTCAAATAACCTCATCAAAGAAATATTGTTCAAGTATGATATTATAACCAAAGAAAAGGTGAAGGAAATATGCACACTATGGACCATAATCATTAAAGCAATTAAATTTTTTTCACAAAATGAAGACTTTTGGGAAAACATGGAAGGTTTCTTAAACTTCTAGACAAATTCCACTGCCAACACCACTATTCCGTGAGGCATGGAAATAGATAGAACATTGGTAAGATTCAGAAATCAGATATTGAAGAAAAATATTGTAGTTTCCTCCTCTTCAGATGTTCCTTTGGCTAGTACTTGAGTCTTTCTTTTAATTTTTCTTATATTCTCAAAAGTTGGTAAAATTTCAAAAGATGTAATTTGTAACTAAGCTAGCTAAAGGTTGAATACTTTTAGCTAAAAGAAAGAAAACTGATTATTTTTCTTTTTGTAACTACTAGGGTGGCTATATAAGGAGACTTCTTTTCTTTGTAAAGGGGTTGGATTTTGATATTTGGAATCTAAGTAAATACATAACTATCAAGAATCAATATAGAAGAAGTTCTTTCTCTCCTTTTCCTATGTTTTCTTCTATTTCTTTTATTGTCCTTGTAAATGTGGATTTAATATATTTGAGTTCTTCTAGTTGATGTTGTGCTTAGAACTTTGTGTCTATTGAATTTATGTCTTGTATTCAGATACAAATGGATTCACATGTTTCTTGATATTTCATGCATACATAAGTAGGATATTACTCTGTCATCTATGTATCTAAAAGTATAGCCATCATGCACTCTTGAGATCATGGTTTCTTCCTTATCCTCTTTCTTTTATATTACAAATCATTAAATATGAATACTCTTCAAGAAGATACAACATGAAAATCCTCATCTAATATTGATAGCTTGTAAATTTGTAAATAAGTAGTTTCCTTGTTTTTTGTGGAATAAGGGAACCTCTCCCATAAAGAGGAGGGAATGTTGTCCCTTGAACTATTTCTTGTTTCAAGATTCAATTTTCCCAACCTATAGTCTTGTTAAATGCCAGTGACATCTCAGATCTAAATATTCTATTGTGATGTCGTGTAGCTCAAAATTTGTTAATTTTATTTGTTAAAGCATACCATCGACAAATTGCAAACAATATAAGTATGCATATTATAGCGGACACTAGCCTCCTAGAATCTTAATTTAAAGTGTTACATCCTTGCGGCCATTATGCTCCAAATTGTAATGCCTCTATCTTTATTTAAAAAAATAAATAACTAATAAATAATAAAATAAAATAAACGGATTCAAAATTTAAGAGAAAATTAAAAAAAATCCCGTGATTTTTGTTATGAGCGTGGTTTTGGGCGGATTGGGGGTTTCTGCCCATCATTTTAGCTGTGTAGAGGGGGGGAGTGAGCGCCGCCACCTTGGAGGGAGGAAAGAAAGCTCCAACCATATCAGTTTGCATTTGCTAGCAAATCCCCAGCCTGCGTCACAGAAAAACGAGCCCCTGACTTGCGCATCATTTTGCAAAGTGTAAACGAGTTGGAGATTTTGTCAGATGTTGTAGTTTCAATGCTGAATGGAAGGCATGTTTCCTCATGGATCTCCATGCATGGCATAAGCCTCCCCTTCCACCACTTCACTTCTCCCTTCCACGTGGCCCTTGGCATTAGTAGTGGTAAATGGGTTTTACAGCCTCCTCCTAGTGCCCAACCTGTGCCAGCATCCCCTCAGCCCGTGCCACATACTTATGGGGTCACCCAGTAAGCAACAAGGCCAAGAAACTTGTCAAATGTCACTGTTTAAGTGCCCTAGAATATTCATATGCAAAAACATGGAAGCCAACGAACTATTCAAAAATGCCTGAAAGAAATGTTTCTTACAGACTGTAATGATGGCAGGATGTGCAAAAAATGAGGTTGTTGAAAAGGCCTTGGAAACTTTCAAGCAAATGCATTTGATCTGTGTAAAGCAAGAATCCACAACCTTTGTTGATATCTTCCCAGCCTGTGTCAAAATGGGAGCTTTAGAACAGCACATGGACTTCCATCAGGCAGAAAAGAGAGAATAAATTTTGTCAGATGCGGTAGTTTAAAAGTGCCTTAGGCGCTGGTGTTTTTTTTTGGCCAATGAAAGAACGAGATAGATTCTAATGGAATAGTATTATTGCAGCGTATAGAAGACATGGACCTCCTCATGAGGCAGTCATGATGTTTCTTCATTTACGGCAGGGCACCAACCAAATCAGTTGCGTATGCTAGCGTGTGCCAAGATGGAAGCTTGGGAGTAGGGTATGAGCAATAGAATCTGGTTTTCATTTGTAGGATTTTGTTCTTGCAAGCGGCATATTGGATATGGGTGAAAATTTGGAAGTGTATTCAGGGCATGTGAAATATTTGATTGAATGCCTCAAAGAAATGCGGTCTCTTGGAGTGCCAATGTATAAAGGAGGGCATTTAATCAATACAAAGAACCTTGTTATGCTCCATGTTGCTCTAAGAGCTACCCAGGATATGGTCATCAACGGTGATGGGAAGTTGGAATGATTGGTGTGCTGGTCGGAGCAGTGGAATATGCACTCCTTTTTGCAACAATCCTCAGAAATATTTCAACCAATTTGTTTGTTTCATTACCAGTTATGGATGAGGCTCTTTCAGGCAAGATAAGCTTGATGACGTGTATGCAAAATGGTGGAGCTGAGGATGCTCGTGGACTACTTGACGAAGTGCCCAAGCAAGAGATTGAACCCAAGCCTGCGGCTTTGACCGACTTCATTCTCCAGGCATGGTGTTTCTTCCCTTAGCTCTCATAAATCTCATTTTTTAGTTCTCTTTTACAACTGAATAGAATTTTAAAATTATGGGATTTTTAATACAATTAAATGTTCCTTCAACTCATTGCAAAACAATACTTTTCGTGTCATAACTCACGAAGACATTATAACTCACCTACTTTAAAACATGAACTATCACCCTCGCTTCGAGATGATTTAGAAATCTCTTACCCTTCTTGACCGCTCCACTATCATTTTGTTGAGCAAAAATATTTGACTCTCCACTGCTAAAGTTGACCTTCTCCTTGTTTTAAATAGTTAAATTTTGCAATTTTCAGAGACTCGCCAGGTACCCTTCTCCACTCTAGAAACGAGATGTGAAGTTTCATTCGGGTACCTTGGTATACGAGCAGTCACCCTGATTTTCGGTTTGGTCTGAAAAGATCATTTGAAATCCTTTTGACGCCCTTATAAGAGCCCTATAACACTGGTTTACAATAGTAGAAAGTTGTTAAAACTAGAAAGTTGGATTTCATTTTGGATCGCCATTTGAAACCTGGAAAGAGAAATCACTTCCTGTCTTCACAAACCTCTAGCGATTACACTAGAAAAATGCATGGAACTTTCAGTATAGGAAAGAGAAATTTTCAGGATAGTTTGGCGAAGCCATTTTGTAGGCCTCCGGTCATAGTTTGATGAGGTCAAACTGGTTCAGTTTCATCCTGTCGCTCTAGAAAATTTGTCACCATTTGAAAATGGTTTACTAGTTCTCAACCCCGTTGACTCTGATGAACTCTCCTTATGTAGGGGAACTACTAAGAGATGTATCGTTGCATGCTTCTCCTTTGAACTCCAGTTATGGATGCAGGTTTCAGGGCCCTCGAGTTAACTTTTGTCTTTTCACAACTAGGTGAACTACGACCAGTGGCCTCAGAAAACTAACCGCCAAACGCAAACCGTGCTCTCCTTTTCAATTCCGTTAGTTGCAATGAGCTCTTGGTATATCTAGGAACACGTAGAAAGTTAATCGTGATGTGCGTGCTCATCGGAAGATAACCTTTGGAAGCAATTTCTTAGCCTCCGAGCCCGTATTGTACGTTTTGCAGCTAGTGAGAAAATGTAAAAGTAGAAAGCTGCGGACCCTTGTAGGGTTTCCAAATCACCTTGGAAACTTTCAACACATGTAAATAACTATTTAAAACACTAGAATGAAACTTTTTGTGCGTATTGGAACTTTAGACAAAATGATATTTTCTCTCTCTTCCTTTCTCTCTCTCTCTTCTGAGTTTACAAAATGAAGAAAAATTAAATGCAATGGATACATGTTCCTAGACCTTTTTACTTCGTTTGCAAATTGTAGTTATTGTTAGATGTAAATGGGAATCTGAAATGTGATACTTATGATTTCTTAGGGTGGATTCCATGCCAACGATTTATCGTTGATATCATGCTCACGTGGGTTTTGTAGGATGGAAGAACGACGACGAAAAGGGTGATGTGTGATTTAATTATTATTATTGTAATTTTTATAGGTCATTGTAAAATGAATAACTGACTAATGCAGTCTCTTGTTACCGAAAAGTTATAAATGAAATCTGTTAATATGCATGATATGCTAGTTTTAGGTATACTTAAGAAATGTGCATCTACTCACCAGTTCAATTTGATTCTTAGTTGAGTATGGCAAAAACGGGTTTGATTTATACTTAGTAAATTGAAATCAAAGTTAATACATTGTAGTACCTTCTCAGTATTAAATAAATGATTAAATTAATTATTGGGTTACCTTCTTACCTTGCAAACACAATAATGAGTTTTAATGGGAACACTCAACCCTAATAAAATATTCATGCATAACTTTCTTGTATGTGTGATCCCGTTCTACCATATAAGAAACTAAATCACAGAACGAACTTAAGCTTGCACTCAATGAGACCTCCTAGGTTAGGTAAATAAAACCCTAGCTAGATTTTACCGTCATAGTCATTAGGTTTAGCGACATTGTCGTGAACCCATATTTTAGGAATAACATGGTCCAACCTTATCAAGAGTATGCGGTTTCAATCTAGTTTTGGTAATCATGAGAAGAATGTCCTCTCTTTAGGTCCAACACCATGCTGAGTGTTGAAGATCACCTTAGAAGTCACCTTATGAGTCCTTGTTCGAAGGAACAACTAAGCAGTGCAACCCTGGATTCTATCAAAATAACACCTTGGTATGTCCTTGAATGTGGTTAGTATAATTTTTTCCACCTTCCTTAAACTCTTATATAGTTGCGGCGTAGGTCATTGAGTGCATAATGGAAGAAACCAAACCTCAGCTGATTAGGAGGTGTCACTTGTGGTTCGTGTATGGTTTACAATTCTTCCGACCATAATACCCTTTCCTGATGGTAGTCAAATACTTCTGTAACTCCTAATTACACAACAATGCTATGAACAAGACCATAGTGCAATGTATAAGCCTATCCTAAGATGAGAACGAGATTTAAGATTAGGATAGAGGTCATTCATGAAGTCCTTAAAACTTAATTAAAAATTTTCATGCGTTGTAAAGAATATGATTTGTCAAATGGTGTGATCAAACTTCGAGAAAACAAAGGATATATATATATATATAAATCAAATTTGGAGTTCAACAAGTTATTGTACTATAATAATAATAATAATAGGGAAATATCTATTCCGTGATCGATGGATGTTCTCGGGGAAAAAGCTTTTTCAATCTATGACTTCCTTAATCCCAGGATTTCATCTTGACATCACGTTAGGTTCACTGATGTAACAAGGTTAAATTCTAAACTTTGATTAAGCATTTTGGGAAGCCTAATCTTAACATAAGAATGAGAGAGTTAGAATTTTGTATAAAATCTGAAATATGGAAAATACTTATGTAAGTCATGAAGATTTTTCATAAGGGTAAAGAGAAAATTAAATGGTTGAACAATATGTGATCTGTGAAACAAATTTTCAGAACATGTAGGTGGAAAAAAGGGAGAAGATCATGCTTACCTAATAAGGATCTTGGAAAGTTAGCCGTAACTGAAATACATTTAAAGTAATGATATGTCTTGGGTTCGTCATTCCTAAAGTCACATTTCTTGTGGTTGGGTCTTTGCTAGTATTCATTCGTTGGGAAAAGTGTGGTATCGACATGCCGATGGTCGGCTGCATGTGTCTTTGTGAGTCGATGACTTATGTGATTGTCGCATGTGTTTCACATTTTGTACTCGGAGCCCTTAATGTGTTGTGTGTCGTGAGCAATGTAAGTCAAAAAAAAAATTATACTGGTATTTTTATTGTTGTATTTGGGTGTGTAAAATGTGGGCACCAAATATGGTATCAGAGCGGAGGTTCATGCTCTCGAACCTCTGGGATGGATTGGAGTTGTGATGATTTTGCATGATAGAGATGTTGTTACTATGGGTTTCATGATGGTCATGGTGTTCATGATGGTGATAAATATTGGAGGAGTAATGTGTTTTAAGAGTGATGTGATCTATGTAGTAATTGTGATAGTGTGAACGCACATGAGGTGTATGTCACTTAGTGTGCATTTTTTTTTATCATGTTGATGTGCTGGGGATGGGAGTATTACCTCTCCTTCGTGTGGATTCTATGAAGAATTCACGTGTGAATTATTTCTTGTGGTGAGAGTATTAACTCTCCTCTTTGTGGATCTAATAAGGAATCTATGTGTGATGTACCACCATGTTTTGTGTGAATGGAATGATATTGTGAATTGCAGAGTGTTGGAACATTTCGACCTTATGTGATGTGATGATGTATTGATGTATTGCATGAAAAATTGGTGTAAAGTGAATTGAATTCTATCATGATGTTTTACCATGTTTTGAAGAAATGTGTGTATCACCTTGTATGTAACAAATGAATGTTATGTTGTGATGTTACTATGTCCATTGTATGTATGATTTGTGTAATATGTAATGATTCATGTTGTGATATAGGGGCATACAGTGAGCCTATGAACCATATAGTACAGTGATTACACCTTGGGTGCAGGATGTGGTAATGTGATGTATCGTAACCCGTGAAGGTAATGATTGTGTTGTACCTTGTATATTTATACCATGCGCAAGGCGTTATGGTTGTTGTGTGTGAATTACCATTGTGTTTGTGATGTAGTTATGTGTATGTTGTGAAACCTTACACTAGACGAACCTAAGGGGATGAACTGTCAAGAGTGTATGTGTGGAGAGAGGAGGCGTGGACTAGGTTTTCGTAATCTTGAGCTCAGTACGAGTGAGGAAGTGGAGTCTTACATAGACTGAAAATCCACTTCTATTTATTTAGTATACTTCGAGCTTGCTCAGTATATTGTGGATGCGCACCACCTTAGGATCAACTTATACAACCTTGTGTCCCCTGCTCTTTCCTATTGGATTGTTCATTGAATAATCCTATGTGATTTTGACTATGTTGATCCTTGTGGGAGTTTGGAGTTATGATTCAGGCAGAGATGATGACAGTTACATTATTTGACATACTCATTTCTGGTTACATGTATATTTTCACAAGATGAGGCTCGATGTTTGAGTGTCAGCAACTCGATGAATACCCCTATGGTGGCGGTATGAGGCCACATAGTGATTGTGATGTGCTCTTTTCTCATTACGTATTTCATTCGTAAATTCATCTTTCCCTTTTCGCTAGAACCAGCCATTTTCTTGATTGACATGTTCTTATATTTTGGGCATTTATTTGATTGTTGCATTAGCATTTGGATTTTGCACTAACCAAGGCTAATTAGCCATTTTTTTTTCTTGATTCTAAAACTTTCTTTTCTTATTTGAAACATTTTGTAGCCTAGCCCAAGGCCTTTGATTTGGCCACTTGGCATTTGAATGGATTGTTATGCTGGTTCTAATGTCGTAATGTGTTGGGTTAGGGTCATGGGATTAACCATGGAGTGGTTGAACCTATGGACCCGCTTCATTGTATGGGGGTACACCCCAAGGAGTTACAAATAACTAGTAGGTTGTTAAACCACAAGTTATTATGTCACTTGGGTTTGGGGATGACGGGGCTCTATGTGCCCAGGGAAATAGGGTGACCCAACCTCATTTAAAAGGAGAAAGGAGACGGGCCTCTATGGTTGAGTGATCTGTTATGCTTTATGGCGCTCTATGGTTGAGTGACCTGATATTCTTGATGGGGGCTCTATGGTTGAGTGACCCAACTTGGTTTGACACTATGTTTCCTTCTCTTAAGGAGGCATATGGAGATTATCCGGTGATGCTTTGGGGAGTATATGGAGTTCCTTTATGATACTTTAGGAGATATATGGAGTTTTACCTGGTACTTTTGGAGATATCTGGGGTTTGTTTCATGATGTCTTGTTATGTGGGGAGTTGGTATAGTGAGTTATGTATACATGTGTGAGTCTTTTGACACCTTGTTATGTATGAGGCTTGACTTTCCTCTTGGTCGGTATGGACTATTGGATATTGTTTTGGCACTATGTTTTTACAGTCATGGATTGTTTTGGGTCATGTGATACCCGTTGTATATGTATCAGTGTTTTGACCTGGTTTGTCACTCATATGTGTGTACTAGATCTATGTCGAAGACGTAATTGTTGGAAATTAATTGCTATGTGGTCTACTTGTTGTCATTCCATGATTTGGTGAAACCATCGTGATGTGATACGGTCGTGAAAGTATGTAAAAGTATACTCATGAAATTTTTAGTGTTGTGTATGACCTTGGTAGGGTGTTGTGACTGTAATTCATGATGGGAACCCAAAGGACTAAATAAACTAAAATTTTACAAAAGATGAAAATTTAAAGGACTTGAATTAAGAATAATGTTAACAGAAAGGGATTAATGAAATAACGAATAAGAGAGAACTATCAATCTTTATAGAACCTTGGAAGTTGAAATTTCAACCAATTGTTCCTAGGGCCACCCAGTGGCCGTGCCTTTGTGTCTGAAATCTTAACCTTAGCACGTGCCTTCGCCTTATTCGTTCCTTGTTGTTTACCACTTCTCCTTCTTCATTGTATGTTGCATCGAGGATGATGCTTTCTTAAGGGGAGGAGAATGTAATGCCTCCGTCTTTCTTTAAAAAAATAAATAACTAATAAATAATAAAATAAAATAAACGGATTCAAAATTTAAGAGAAAATTAAAAAAAAATACCATGATTTTTGTTATGGGAACGGTTTAGGGTGGATTGGGGGTTTCTACCCATCATTTTGGATGTATAGAGGGGGGGAGTGAGTGTCGCCGCCTTGGAGGGAGGGAAGAAATCTCCAGCCGGATCAATTTACATTTGCCAGCAAATCCCCAGCCTGCGTCCAAGAAAAATGAGCCCCTAACCTGTGCATCATTTTGTAAGTAAACAAGTTGGATATTTTGTCAGATGTTGTAGTTTCAATGCTGAATGGAAGGCATGTTTCCTCATGGATCTCCATGAATGGCATAAGCCTCCCCTTCCACCGCTTCACTTCTCCCTTCCACGTGGCCCTTGGCATTAGTAGTGGTAAATGGGTTTTGTGGCCTCCTCCCAGTGCCCAGCCTGTGCCACCATCCCCTCAGCCCACACCACATACCTGTGGGGTCACCCAGCAAGCAACAAGGCCGAGAAACTTGTCAAATGTCGTGGTTCAAGCGCCCTAGTAGATTCATATGCAAAAATGTGGAAGCCTGTGAACTGTTCAAAAATGCCTGAAAGAAATGTGTCTTACAGACTGTAATGATGGCAGGATGTGCAAAAAATGAGGTTGTTGAAAAGGCCCTGGAAACTTTCAAGAAAATGTATTTGGTCTGTGTAAATCTATAATCCACAACCTTTGTTGATATCTTCCCAGCCTATGTCAAAATGGGAGCTTTAGAACAGCACATGGACTTCCATCAGGCAGAAAAGAGAGAATAAATTTTGTCAGATGTGGTAGTTTTAAAGTGCCTTGGGTGCTGGTGTTTGTTTTTTGCCAATGAAAGAATGAGACAGCTTCTAATGGAATAGTATTATTGCAATGTACAAAAGACATGGACCTCCTCGTGAGGTAGTCACGATGTTTCTTCATTTATGTTAGGGCACCAACCAAATCAATTGCGTATGCAAGCATGCTTCCAGCGTGTGCCAAGATGGAAGCTTGGGAGCAGGGTATGAGCAATAGAATCTGGTTTTCATTTGTAGGATTTTGTTCTTGCAAGTGACATATTGGATATGTGTGAAAATGTGGAAGTGTATTCAAGGCATGTGAACTGTTTGATTGAATGCCTCAAAGAAATGCGGTCTCTTGGAGTGCCAATGTATAAAGGAGGGCATTTAATCAATACAAAGAACCTTGTTATGCTCCATGTTGCTCTAAGAGCTACCCAGGATATGGTCATCAACGGTGATGGGAAGTTGGAATGATTGGTGTGCTGGTCAGAGCAGCAGAATATGCACTCCTTTTTACAACAATCCTCAGAAATATTTCAACCAATTTGTTTGTTTCAATACCAGTTATGGATGAGGCTCTTTCAGGCAAGATGAGCTTGATGACGTGTATGCAAAATGGTGAAGCTAAGGATGCTTGTGGACTGGTTGACGAAGTGCCCAAGCAAGAGATTGAACCCAAGCCTGCGGCTTCGACCGACTTCATTCTCCAGGCATGGTGTTTCTTCCCTTACCTCTCATAATTCTCATGTTTTAGTTCTCTTTTACAACTGAATAGAATTTTAAAATTATGGTATTTTTAATACAGTTAAATGTTCCTTCAACTCGTTGCAAAACAATACTTTTCGTGTCGTAACTCACGAAGACATTATAACTCACCTACTTTAAAACATGAACTATCACCCTCGCTTCAAGATGATTTAGAAATCTCTTACCCTTCTTGACCGCTCCACTATCATTTTGTTGACCAGAAAAATTTGACTCTCTACTGCTAAAGTTGACCTTCTCCTTGTTTTAAATAGTTAAATTTTACAATTTTCGGAGACTCACCAGGTACCCTTTGCCACTCTAGAAACGAGATGTGAAGTTTCATTCGGGTACCTTGGTATACGAGGAGTCACCCTAATTTTTGGTTTGGCCCGAAACGATCATTTGACATCCTTTTGATGCCCTTATAGGAGCCCTGTAACACTGGTTTACAACAGTAGAAAGTTGGCTTTCGTTTTGGATCACCATTTGAAACCTGGAAAGAGAAATCACTTCCTGTCTTCACAAACCTCTAGCAATTACACTGGACAAATGCATGGAACTTTCAGTATAGGAAAGAGAAATTTTTGGCATAGTTTGGTGAAGCCATTTTGTAGGCCTCCAGTCACATTTTGACGAGGTCAAACTGGTTTAGTTTCATCCTGTCGCTCCAGAAAATTTGTCGCCATTTGAAAATGGTTTACTAGTTCTCAGCCCCGGGTAAGTGCACCAAGTTGGGGGACAATTAAGTGGACATCAAATCCTGAATTTTACATTAAAAACAGCAAAACATCAAATTTAGTCTTCCGTGGTTTACTAGTTCTCAGCCCCGTCGACTCTGATGAACTCTCCTTATGTAGGGAAACTAGTAAGAGATGTATCATTGTCATAAAAAATAAAATATTACTCAAAAAAATACAAAATAAAATCCATCCCAAGATAGATAGTGGCATATAACTTCTCACCAAAGGAAAAATATATATATCAATTTTTGGTCATCCAAATTGTGGGCAAACGGACTATAATCTTATCGGCGTTTTTAAAAAAAAATACCAAGTCATTGAATTTTGAATGTTTAATATAGCTAATCTTCTCCATTTTTTACAAAAATTAGTATTTTAGAAACTAGATTCCAGATGCTACGATTCATATCAGTATAATTTTGTCTAATTTTGAGTGTATGTATTGCTAATAATCCCTACAAGTTGATATTATGTTGTTATTTGCAATATGATGTCCACGGATGACCCTATATTTGTCCATCAACTTCCTGCACTTACCCCCCCGTCGACTCTGATGAACTCTCCTTATGTAGGGAAACTAGTAAGAGATGTATCATTGTGTGCTTTTCCTTTGAATGCCAATTATGGATGCGGGTTTCTAAGCCCTCGAGTTAACTTTTGTCTTTTCACAACTGGGTGAACTACGACCAGTGGCCTCAGAAAACTAACCGCCAAACGCAAACCGTGCTCTCCTTTTCAATTCCGTTAGTTGCAATGAGCTCTTGGTATATCTAGGAACACGTAGAAAGTTAATCGTGATGTGCGTGCTCATCGGAAGATAACCTTTGGAAGCAATTTCTTAGCCTCCGAGCCCGTATTGTACGTTTTGCAGCTAGTGAGAAAATGTAAAAGTAGAAAGCTGCGGACCCTCGTAGGGTTGCCAAATCACCCTGGAAACTTTCAACACACATAAATAACTATTTAAAACACTAGAATGAAACTTGTTGTGTGTATTGGAACTTTAGACAAAATAATATTTTCTCTCTCTTCCTTTCTCTCTCTCTCTTCTGAGTTTACAAAATGAAGAAAAATTAAATGCAATGGATACATGTTCCTAGACCTTTTTACTTCGATTGCAAATTGTAATTATTTTTAGATGTAAATGGGAATCTGAAATGTGATACTTATGATTACTTAGGGTGGATGCCATTCCAGCGATTTATCGCTGATATCATGCTCACATGGGTTTTGTAGGATGGAAGAACAACGACGAAAAGGGCGATGTGTGATTTAATTATTATTATTGTAATTTTTATAGGTCATTGTAAAATGAATAACTAACTAATGGAGTCTCTTGTTACCAAAAAGTTATAAATGAAATCTGTTAATATGCATGATATGCTAGTTTTAGGGATACTTAAGAAATGTGCATCTACTCACCAATTCAATTTGATTCTTAGTTGAGTATGGAAAAAAGGGGTTTGATTTATACTTAGTAAATTGAAATCTAAATTAATACATTGAAGTACCTTCTCAGTATTAAATAAATGATTAAATTAATTATTGGGTTACCTTCTTACCTTGCAAACACAATAATGATTTTTAATGGGAACACTCAACCCTAATAAAATATTCGTGCATAACTTTCCTGTATGTGTGATCCCGTTCTACCATATAAGAAATTAAATCGCAGAACGACCTTAAGCTTGCACTCAATAAGACCTCCTAGGTTAGGTAAATAAAACCCTAGCTGGAGTTTACCGTCATAGTCATTAGGTTTAGCGACATTGTCGTAAACCCCTATTTTAGGAATAACATGGTCCAACCTTATCCAGAGTATGCGGTTTCAACCTAGTTTTGGTAATCACGAGATGAATGTCCTCTCTTCAGATCCAACACCATGTTGAGTGTTGAAGATCGCCTTAGAAGTCACCTTATGAGTCCTTGTTTGAAGGAACAACTAAGCGGTGCAACCCTTGATTCTATCAAAATAACACCTTGGTATGTCCTTGAATGTTAGTATAATTTTGTCCACTTGCCTTAAACTCTTATATAGTTAAGGTGTAGCTCATTGAGTGCATAATGGAAGAAACCAAACCTCAACTAATTATGAGGTGTCACTTATGGTTCATGTATGGTTTACAATTCTTCCGACCATATACCCCTTTCCTGATGGTAGTCAAATACTTCTGTAACTCCTAATTACACAACAATGCTATGAACGAGACCATAGTGCGATGTATAAGCCTATCCTAAGATGAGAATGTGATTTAATATTAGGATGGAGGTCACTCATGAAGTCCTTAAAACTTAATTAAAAATTTTCATGTATTGGAAAGAATATGATTTGTCAAATGGTGTGATCAAACTTCGAGAAAACAAAGGATATATATATATATATATATATATATAAAATTTGGATTTCAACAGGTTATTGTACTATACTAATAATAATAGGGAAATAACTATTCTGTGATCAATGGATGTTCTCTGGGAAAAATATTTTTCAATTTATGTCTTCCTTAATCCCAAGATTTCATCCTGACATCACGTTAGGTTCACTGATGTAACAAGGTTAAATTCTAAACTTTGAATAAGCATTTTGGGAAGCCTAATCTTAACATAAGAATGAGAGAGTTAGAATTTTGTATAAAATCTAAAATATGGAAAATACTTATGTAAGTCATGAAGATTTTTCATAAGGGTAAAGAGCAAATTAAATGGTTGAACAATATGTGATCTGTGAAACAAATTTTCAGAACATGTAGGTGGAAAAAAGGGAGAAGATCATGCTTACCTAATAAGGATCTTGGAACGTTATCCGTAACTGAAATACATTTAAAGTAATGATATGTCTTGGGTTCGTCGTTCCTAAAGTCACGTTTCTTATGGTTGGGTCTTTGCTAGTATTCATTCATTGGGAGAAGTGTGGTATCGACATGCCGATGGTCGTCTACGTGTGTCTTTATGAGTCGATGACTTATGTGATTGTCGCATGTTTGTTGCATTCTATACTCGGAGCCCTTACTGTGTTGTGTGTCGTGAGCAATGTAAGTCAAAAAAAATAAAATTATCCTGGTATTTTTATGGTTGTATTTGGGTGTGTAAAATGTGGGCACCACACAAATATTATGGGTTAAATTCTAACTAACGCTAAGCTTAAATTATTATATCATTATAAAGGCTAGTGGCCACTAAGATCAAATCAATTTCATTTAAAATGTTAAATTTTGTAGAATTTTTTTTTTAAATATTATGTTGTTGCAGTATGTAGCAATCGCTATTTTCATACTACCTTAATTTATTTTGTGAAATCCTAATGATCGCTAAGATCCAAATAATATGTTGCGATAATATTTAGCGGATGCTAAACTCGAAATATATTTCTTTATTTTTTTAAATCGGGATGACCGCTATGTTCCAAATATTATGATGTGGCAATGTCTTAGCATCATATAGCTTGATGCTATCCATTATTGATAATTGATCACTAAGCTCAGAAAATGTTTTTGAGGCATAACCTAGCAGCTGCTAAGCTCACAATATTTATTTTTTTTCGTTGAAACCTAGTGACAACATATCTTCAAAAAAAACTTTGCAACATAAGCTAGTGGGCATTACGCTAAAAATGTTATTCTTCATCTTGTTAAATTCTCGAGACATCTAAGCTCAAAATATTCTATTGTGGAAGCACCTAGATGTCGTGTAGCTCAAAATTTGTTAATTTTATTTGTTAAAGCATACCACCAAAAACTTACAAACATTATGAGTATGTATATTCTATAGGATCTTAGCCTCCTAGAATCTTAATTTAATGTGTTAAACCGTTGTGACCGCTATACTCCAAATATTATGGGTTAAATCTTAATGAATGCTAATCTTAAATTATTGCATAGTTATACAAGCTAGTAACCACTAAGCTCAAATCAATTTCATTTAAAATGTTAAATCCTATCGAAATATTTTTTAAATATTATGATGTTACAATACGTAGAGGCTACTAATTTCATACTATATTTAATTTTTGAAATTCTAAAGACCACTAAGCTCTAAATAATATGTTGCGGTAATACCTAGCTGATGCTAGACTCAAAATATCTTTCTTTATTTTGTTAAATCCTAATAATCACTATTGTCTAAATATTATGATGTGGCAGTGTCTTAGCAACATATGACTTCATGATATCCTTTATTGAGAATCAATTGCTAAGCTCAAAAATTTTTTTTGAGGCATAACCTAGCAGCCGCTAAGCTTGTAATATCTTACTTATTTTTCATTGAATCCTAGCGATAACATATCTTCAAATAAAATTTTGAAACATAATCTATCAAACGCTAAGCTAAAAATTTAATTATTCATCTTGTTAAATTCTATTGTGGAAGCACCTAGATGTCATGTAGCTAAAATTTTGTTAATTTGATTTGTTAAAGCATACCATCAACAACTTGAAAACATTATGCGTATGCATATTATAGAGGATGTTAGCCTCCTAGAATCTTAATTTAATGTGTTAAATCCTTGCAACCGCTATGCTCCAAATATAATGTGTTGAATTTTAATGAATGCTAAGGTTAAATTATTACAGCGTTGTAAAGGCTAACGACCACTAAGCTCAAATCAATTTCATTTAAAATGTTAAATCTTGTCAAAAGATTTCTTTTAAATATTATGTTGTGGAAATATGTAGTGGCCACTAAATTCATACTACCTTAATTTAGTTTTTGAAACCCCAGCGACCTCTAACCTCCGAATAATATGTTGCGGCAATACCTAGCAAATGCTAGACTCATAATATCTTTCATTATTTTCTTAAATCTTAGCAACTGTTGTGTTCCAAATATTATGATTTGGTAGTGACTTAGTGGCCTAAGAATTCAAAATATCCATTCTTGAGTACCGATCGCTTAGCTATAAATACGGTATTATGTTATACCCTAGTGGCCACTAAGCTTGCAATAGCTTTCTTTTTTTATTAAATCCTAGCAACAACTAATATCTAAATACTATGTTACAGCATAGCCTAGCGCACGCTAAGCTAATAATATAATTCATTAATGTGTTAATTGTTATCAATGGTAAGGTTCAACATATTATTTTGTGGCCTTCCATAAAGACTAATAATATTTTGGCCTTCCATAACAACCCTAATGAATTAATATATATGTCAACATTGTATCTTCCACCAATAATTTGTGGCCTACTAATAATATTGTTTTAAAATAAATATATCGCCGTGACTACAAAGCTATGTGATTTTTTTTCATGATTTAGCCGGCAGAAAAGGAACTATAAATTTAAATACATAGTGATTAAAATATTTAATATATAAAATGTAGCCATATATATAATATGTTTACCTTCCATTCCACAAAATCTATCTCCCAATTACAAACTTAATATGATTTTATAGTTTTAAGATTTTTTTTAACCTTGAATATCTTCTCACAAAGTCAATGTGACAACCATATAAACAATGTACAATGAGATAATTATCTCGGGTTGTTTTTATCGTCATAATAAAAGGAAAAAAGGTATACGTAATGAGTACCAAAACAATATTTTGATTCTCACTAAATATTACAATTTTAAAAACTTGTGATTATGTGACTGGCCATCATTATTGGGAAAAAACAGTCTAGAGGGGGGCATAGAACGGCAGAAACTTGAAAAGGGATTAAATTTTATTTGGTTGGGGAAAAATAGATTCTGTGTTTTCTTGAATAACAAGGAAGTGTAACAAAAATATCAGAAGGAACTGGTAATTAGAGTTAGGCCACAAAGCACATTTTTGTAGGGGAAAGTGGGCTAGACTAATGTGAAAAAGATAGGAACTAGTCAGCACAAGGTAGTTTGGAAAAATGATCAGAAGGAACCCGTAAGAAGATCTGGGTCGTAGAGTGTATTTTTGTAGGGAAAATCAGGGTTTGACTGACATGAAAAATACATGACCTTGTCGAAGAAACAATGATTGAACAAGCCCACAATCAGAAAGGTGCACATTTTTTTTATTATTGGTAAATAGTTTTTTGAAAGGGACTATACCCTTGTATACAAAAGGGGGCCTAGAAGCCAGAATAGGAATGAAAATCATTACAAAAAGGATCAAGATCCATATGAGACATAGAAACCCAATGTAACCAAAGAGAAGTTACCCCAAAACAACAAACCAGTTCGAACACTACAGAAGAGCAGCCAAAAAATAGCAAAAAACACGAAGGAAGACAGCAAGAGTATCCATAATTACTTCTTGGCGGCTTTGTCGATTCTAGATTTGATTGTCTACCAAGAGGTGAACATAGCCAATGTCGTCATATGAGTAGAGTCAGTAAGATCCAGCTGTTGAATGGTCTGTTTTCTTTCCTTTTCCGTGCCCCAAAGAGTTGTTGGTATTCCACTGAGATTAGAGATGCTGCGGACATACTGCTCGATAAATTCTTCAATTGCACTAAAATTAGCCATATTATGGTCATGGCTAGTCTTGGCTTTCCCTAGACGGTTGTCAAGGAGTTTAGTTTTTTTTAGATGTCTTGAACCTGTTTATTATCAATATCAACATCTTCCTCCTTCCTCTTACCTTTTTGCTTTGCTAATTTTTTAACCTCTTCTTTCCATAGTAACATGTCAACTTCTAAGGCTTCCAGAATTTTTGTGGAGCTCTCAATGTGTGCCTTCTATGAACAAATACTACTAATATGCAAGAGGTTATGAGAAATTTCCAAGTCTTGAGGAACTTTCCCTGAAATAGGGGTATTAAGGTTCAGTCTTTTAAAAGACCTAGTTATAGGTCTGGTCGAAGTGGAAGCGAAGGGGGTGGGAGAAGAGGTGGGGGGGATGACAGAGGGAACCGAGAAGGAAGGCAGAGGGTTGACAACAGTGGTGATGGGGACAGAAGGAGAAGAGATGGGGGTAGCGGCAGTAGTGCTGGGTAGAGGAGGAATAGAGATGGGGAAGGTTGGGATGCCGGGAGACCTAAGAAGACAAAGCTTATGTAACAAGAAGATGAGAACCTAATGTAGAGGTATTACACGTGCATGCTTTTGGAACTCAAAAATGGAGTGCTCAAGAGAATTAAGTAGATAATGAGGGAAGCATACCGTGAAACTTCTGCGGAAGTGATTGAGGAACACAAGATGCTTTGAGGGCACAGTGACAAATTATCCCCTCCAAAGAGATGTAACGCACCATCATACAGGTGACCTTATCAAAAGGTAGAGGGATAGAGTTGACCTACAAACCCACCATGATGAAGACCAGTTTCTCATTACCCTCAACAAATTTCCTCTCCTCGGCACCCCTATCAATCCTTTTATTAAGAAAAAGGTACCCATCCATGCCAAGTCCTGTTGCTTCAAATATTAACTCTTCATTGATCAAAATTTTCTATCCGCCATATTCCACTATACAATCCTTCCAATCCTTCAAAAAATGCATAGAAATAATTTTGTCATGACCGTGAATCTTCTCAATAAAATTAGTGATGCCTCCCTGGTTGAGAAGATTCCAAAGCTCTTCATTATTTTTCCACTCCGGGTCTTTGCTGGGTTCTATCTGACAAGGGGCACCTCCCATTATCACCGTGCGTAATTGTTTGCAAATATAATTTTCAAAATCCCTATGAGGAGTTCTATAGTAGATGCAGTTACCACTCTGCCTTTCTCTATTTTTTTCCATGTGATGTGAATGATGACTAGTGTAGCCGTTGTTGTTCCCACGAATGCCTGTGTTCCTGCTGCTATGTATCTGGGAAAACCCACATGTGTGAACTTTAGTCCCCTTAGAAACCCACTCCAGATCATCAACATCCTTATTACTGACTTGAGAATCCATAAAGCCCTGTTTGAAAGCTATTGTAGGCACAATATTTCCTGCATGTGTGGCTTTAATCTTCATATATATCCACTTTAAGTCCTCATTATACTTTCTATAACCTTGATTGCCCATCAAGAACTACTTGAGTGCTATTTTAATATCAGCACATGTGGGAGTCGTATTCTTGAAGTCCCACTCCAAATGCTCATTTCTCTTACCCCAAAATTTCTTGCTCATAAGTATCCACTTGTATGTTGTTTTGAAGTTGTTCAGGAATGTGATCTTTATTATCCCAAATAATGTGATTAACATTTATGCCATAATTAGCCAATGCATCTACCACCTTGTTACCCTCCCAGTAATTATGTTTGATCTGAATATTATTGAAGGTTTGGCAAATACTTATGGACTCCAAGATGAAGTCCTTGATGTTCCAACTTGGAGGTGATCACTGACTAAGACGATTAATGATATTAAGCGAGTCTCCTTCTAGAATGAGATTTTGGATATTATGAGTCTAAGCAATTCTAAGGCCCCATAATGTGGATAATGCTTCAGCAAAATGATTAGTTTGAATTCCCATTTTTCCAGCATAAGCAGCAATCAAACTACCTTTATGATCCTAGATCACTCCTCCCCCACTGTAATTCCAGGGTTACCCTTAGAGGCCCCATCAAATTCAACTTATACCAGTTAAGATCAAGAGGATGCCAATGTATCAAAGATCTATCAATACTATTGCCGGAATTAGTTCAAATATTTTCAGCTCCAATTTTCCATTGGGACAAGATATGCTCTTCATTTTCTGGATAACTCTTGTTCTTGGGGGCTTTAAATCTAGAAATATTTTCTTTAATAGCATTAGAAATTTTCCCAATACTGAGATTAAAATTATGTTTATTATTTCTAAAGATAATATCATTTCTATCTTTCCATATCCTCCAAATGACATGAGGTATTACCAAATTCCAGAGCCTTCTTACAACACAATGTTTATAGGGTGGGCTCCATTGGGTCCAAAGCTGACTAAAATCTTTCGAAACCACCCAGAAAGCTTTAAAATTAGAGAGGGAAAAACTCCATATTCTGGTAGCATAATCAGAATGGATAAACAAATGACTTATATCCTCAGAGTATTTTTTACATATATTACATCTATTAGTCATTATGAAACATTTTCTTATCATGCTTTTAGTGGTAAGAATTCTGCCTCTAAGAGCTAGCCAAAAGAAAAAGTTAATTTTGGGTGTTAGCTCAGTCCTCCAAATTCTACTCCATTTAAACTCAGTTTAATTATTGTCGAAGAAAGTATTATAACCAATTTTGACAGAGTAGTCCCCATCAATAGAATTTCTCTAGACCAATTCATCCTTAACATCTAGCTGACTTAAGGGGATAAGGTCCAACTGATCTTGCAGGGAGGAAATATTTTGGATTAAATCATCTCTATCCACAGAAAGTTTTTTCCATTTCTTTTTGTTGCCATTTATTTCAATATAATCCTTGATTCTAGTGTCATACTTGTTTTCAAGACTGTCTTTGACCACACCAAATCTGTCCATAAGGCTGCCATTAAACTAGTTATCGTCCTAGAATTTTATATCACAACCATCTCCCACTTTCCATTTACTTTCTTGTTTGATGAAATTTCTGCTCTTCACTAAATTATTCCAAAAAATGGAACCATAGGGAAGGTGCACATCTTGAAGAAAAGAAAATACTACTTGTTGATTAAGGTATTTAGCCTTAATTAATTCTATCTAGGTTGCTTCTCAAATAGCATTCTCTAGCCCATTTTTGCAATGAGAGCCTCATTCATTTTCTTGATGTCTTTTATGCCCAGTCCCCCTATAGATTTTGGAGTACAAACCTTATCCCAAGCAACTAAGTGATATTTAAACTTCTCCTCCATGTCCTGCCATAAGAATTTTTTTTAATCCTCTCAATTTTTTTCTGAAGGTAGAAGGGATCTTATAAAGAGACATGATATAGATAGGCAGATTTTGAAGAGTGCTTTTTATGAGCAAGCACTTACCAGCACTAGATAGAATGGATCCTTTCCATCCAACCATTTTTTTTTGAAATCTCGCCAATAGATCATCCCACACCTTGTTAGAAATTGTTTTAGTGCCAAGAGGGAATCCTAAGTAAGTGGTTGGAAGCGCACTTATTTTACAGCCCAAAATTTTTGCAGTTTTAAGTTATCTTTCCTCAGGAGTGTTGAAGAAGAAAATGTCTCTTCCCTAGACGTATATTCATAAAGTTACAGAATAGCCTTGGTAGCCTTAGCTTCAATCACAGAAGCCAATAAAAGAAGGATTGTATCATTTGCAAATTGCTAATGAGAAGCTACTTGGCTGATGGAAGTGGGCTTTGAGCCTTTCAAAAGACCATCAATGACTGCTTTACCAATTTTTCTACTAAGACTGTCTGCCATAAGAATGAAGAGTAGGGGGGAGATGGGGTCCCCTTGCCTTAGTCCTCTACTGCTTGTGAAAATTCCCACTGGCTCACCATTAACCACCACTGAGAATCTAACCGTAGAGATGCAAGCCTTAATAAATTTTTTGAATTTAGCTGAAAAACCAAATTTAATTAAGACATTGTCAAGAAAAACCCAAGAGACCTTGTCAAAGGATTTATTCATATCAAGCTTAAGGACCATATTCACTTTTTTATTATTCTCCGTAGAGTATATGGTATCATGAACCATAATCACTCCATCTTGGATAATCCTACCTTTAATGAATCCACTCTGTTGCCTTGAGATTAAATCATTCATAATAAATTGAAGCCTGGTAGCAATGATTTTGGTAAAAATTCTATATATAACATTCACAAGGCTGATGGGTTTGAAGTCTTTGAAGTCTTTAGCATCCATTTTTTTGGAGCAAGCACAATGTGGGTGTTATTTAGCTCTTTCAAAAGATTCCCTGTTCTATAAAATTCATTCACCGCTTTGAGAAGATCATTTGAACATATTTCTCAAAATTTCTGGAAAAGGTTAATGGAGAAACCATCTGGGCCTGGAGCCTTGCCGCCTTCTAAAGTAAACACAGCTTTTTGCATCTCTTCAAGTGTGACAGCTTTAGTGATATCTTTATATCTTTTCTCCTCAATTTTGTCTTGGGGAATAGCCTCCAACATGAAAGAAATTGCCTCATCATTAATGATATTCCTCTCATTAAGAAGTTTTTTATAGAAATTGAGAGCTTCTTCTTTGATGTTGTTGGGATATTTTATAATATTTTCACTACTTTTAGCCACTTCCATAATCCTATTACAAGCTCTGTGCTTCAAAGTGGTCATATGGAAAAACTTAATATTCCTATCTCCTTATTTTAGCTAGATAGCCCTAGATTTTAGTCTCCATAAGGATTCTTCTCTGCTACAAATCGTATGTAGTTCTGAAAGAATATTATTTTCATCAGTTTAGTCTTCAACAGATCTCCCCATTGTATTCATTTTGATTTCTAGATCTTGGAGCTTTTGTTTTAACTTCTTTTTTTTAAACACATTGCCAAAAACTCTTTTTTTCTAGATTTTAACTTGTTTTTTAACATTTTTGAGCTTTTGAATCAATCTAAATTGAGCGGTGCCTTCACCATTCCAAACACTCCACTCTTTAATTTTGTCATAGATGTCATCATGATCCATCCGCATCTTTTCAAATTTTAATGAGCTTCTGATGGGCTTAGTCCAATTGAGAAGATGTAAGGCAATCAGATTGTCATCTGATCCAATTCTGGCCATGGAAGAGAGGTGGAAGTCCTGACTGAGAATCCAACTAGCAGAAATCAGGGCTCTATCCAGTCTAACTTGGATAAGATCTTTTCCCAACCTTCTTTTGTTCCAAGTGTATTTATTCCCATGGATATCCACATCCAAGAGATTAAGATCAACAATAAAATCAGAAAATTCCTCCATACCTGTGGAAAAGCTGGAGATTCCTCCATATTTTTCACCTAGGTTTAGAGGAGAATTAAAGTCACCCATGATAAGCTAGTTAGTTGTACTATGTTGGTTTCTAAAGATCTTAAGATCAGTCCATAGTTTACGTCTCCCACTAACCGTATTAGGGGCATAGATATTATAAAGGATCCATTCACCATTGTTCTCAATAACATTAAATTTAATAGCAAGATGATTAGTGCTAGCATTAAGAACCATACTAGTAAAGTGTATTTTATCCCAAAGAGTAGCCAGACCTCCAGAGGCTCCCTGAGAGTCCACTGCAGCCATTTCAGAGTTTTCTCATAAACTCTTTTTACTAATTTCAAGGATCTTAGCTTTCATCTTAGTTTCCTGCAAAATCAAAATACTAGGACTACTAGAATCTTGTAACTCCTTAATGATTATCTATTTGGAGTTTCCATTTAGACCTCGAATGTTCCAAGAGATAATCTTCATCTAATAGGAGTGGGAGTTGGGATTTCCCGATGGCTCAATTAACGTTGAATACCATCTGCAATGTCTTTGTCTATTCTCTTAGATCTAAGATTTTTTTTTTAGGGTCTTCCTCTTTTAGAACTACTTCCAAAATCTACTAGTCTTCTAGTAGAAAATCTAGTAGTTCTAGATGTTGAAGTTTCCCAGTTGTCCATTTTCTTTTTCTTTTCACTGTAGAGCGATTTTGGGATCATTTCAAATCCTTTCATTCTCTTTTTTTTTGAGATGACCTCTATGAATCCAGAAGTTAGCTCCTCATCTTCCTTGAATGGTGTTACTTCTCCCTCTTCTTGTTCTCTCTGATTCCTGTCAATAGAGTGTAGATCTGTTGCTGAAGCAAGGAGGTATATTTGCTGATTTGTTGCTGAAGCAAGGAGGTATATTTGTTGAGATTTTACTTTCACCCCTTGGAGTGTTTTTCTGCAATGTTTCTTCTGAACCCATGTTATCCTTCTCCAATATTTCCTCAATGATGCACAGAGAGTTATCAGTCTCAGCTTCCTTATTGTCATTTGGAAGTTCCAAAGTCTTAGAAATATCCTTAGGGATGATATTTATCTTCACAGTTCCTTCTTGTTTTTCTGCCTCCATAGTCACCTTTACAAGATTTTCTAAGTCCTCTTTTAATCTAATTGGTGCTCCATACAAAGCTGTTGCTGGGGTTTTTGAACACCAGACCAAGTGTTTCCTTATTGGAGTTCTAAACCCCCTTTTTTTCCTTTTTATTGTAGTTCAACTCATTCTAGTTAGGGGATTTTTCTTCTCTCTGGATTTTAATTTCAAGAACCTTGTGTTCCTTTATCAATTCTAAGTCACCCTCAAGTTGTTCTTTCTTTTTTTGTTTGTCCACCTCTGTAGAGATCTCCTTATTGGGACATTTTTTGGTGAAGTGTCCTATGTGATGACATTGCTTACACCTTAAATGAAATGTTTCAAATTCAATTTTTTGAATCCATATTCCACACTTAGATTCAAGATGATGTGCTCCAGTAACTCCTGCTCCATTTCAGAAAAAATGCAGAATCGAGCAAAAGCAAGTCTGGATCTATTTCTTGTGGGCCCATCCAGCTCAATCAGAGTACCTAAGGATTTAGCAATGTTTAGCAAAATTTCATCATCCCAAAATTGAAACGGTAGCCCAAGGAGTCTACACCAAATTCGAATGATGTTTATATTTTCAATGTTAGGGTCAAACCCTGGATACCTTTTTTTCAAAAATAGGCCTATATTACCCAGCCACCATGATCCTCCTAGAAGCACTGATTCCAAATTAGTCTGATGATTAAATTTTTCTAGAAAAAAACCCCGTGGCATGATGGTAATACTCAGATCCTCCTTAGGTTTCCATTTTCTAAGAGCCCATTTTCTAAGAGCCCATTTTCTAATAAAATCAATATTAGGTCTGGAGCCTAGAAACTTACCAACAAGGGAAAGATTCACTTTTCTCAAAGCCCTATTTATGTAGCCATCTGGGACCATGAGATAGGTAGCACCTTCATTGTCCTTTTCCCATGTGAACTACACTCTTTCAGGAGACTGTGGACCCACTTTTTTGTTAGGGTTTTTAAGAATCTTATTCCAGGCCAAAGGTATGGATCCCAGGGTGTCCACTTTTTCAATTTGTAACTTTTCATCCGTTCAATTCTATTCAGTAAGTAGCCTCTCCTCAGCTATGTTTGGCCTAGAATGCAGACATTCTGTAGCCAATACTACAGAAACCACTCTGACTGTACCTCCGTCATTTTCTCCATCGCTCGCTTTCTCCATGGATTTCCTTAAACTTTTGGAAAGGTGCACATTTAGTATAGTATACATTTTTTATAAATACCTAATTTAGATATGAGATTATTTCATTCTTGGCGACATCATTCAAAACACCATCTACTGCAAAGAACTAACTATTTGCACTATAATTGTGTAACCCCTTTTGTTTCCCTAGTTTGTGTGTGCCCTTTTTGTTACTACATGGTTGTTCCCTTTTTTTAATCCATGAATGAAATTATAATTACTTCCTGATTGTTTCTAGCCAAAATGACCAGGATTTTTTCACTTGGCCCTACAATCTATGGATTTATGTTATTGTTATATGATTTCACGAGTTGTTTTTTTGCAACACCGAAAAAATAAAAAGCCCTAAAAATTAGTTCTCTAGAGTATTTAATATTTTTTCGATCGCATTCCATATTATAAAATTTTAAAATATAAAAGAGTGCGGGATATGGAAATTTGAAAATTAGAGTGGGGGAATTTTTGTTAATATTGAAATTTCAAATTATCATAAATGTGAGGGAGTTCGCAATTCAAAATTTGATTTTACGATTCATTAAGAAAGCGTACGGGATATTGAAAAAATTAAAAAAATGAAAACAACGTCTTTTGTTATTGGCTATAGCTTAAAATAGCTAAAACATAATAAAACATATAATATTATAATAAAATAGAAGAAATAAAGTGTATGAATGTATAGGCACATTTATATTTATTTTTATCAAAATTGACCTAGACAATGTTAGATGTAGTATGCTAATGAAAAATAATTCTCCAATTACTCTATGCCACATGGCATGTTTGCACCTGATAGTTAGAAAACATTATAATTGACACATTTGTTATGAAATTTAAATATAAACAAATGATTATAAACTATTTCTATACTATATCAAATTGCGATATTATAATATAAATAGCTACCAGTAAAACGATGACACGTGACATGAAAATTTTGAAATCTCGGAAGGTTTTTTTGGCATTTAAACAGCAAAAAATAGTAGTGCCTCAAAGTTGTAAGGATAGTGTTTACAATGAGAAGAGTTATTGGTGTATAGCTAGTGGCCGGTAAGCTATATCATGATTTTTTATTCTATCGCTATTTCCAAATTAAGTAATTGTTGTGCCTAGAAAACCCTATGTCATTTCATTCAATAAATAAAGCAGCTTAGTGGTGGCTATGCATTTTCTTTGATAAGAACCGATATGAATTATATGTTGTAATGATTTATCTTATGAAAAATACAAAAAAAATCACTTACTCTCAAGGGTATATGTGGATTTCAATTTACAAAGACATATCTTATGCGAGATAAATATGTAGCATAGCAACTGGGGCTGCCATGTAAAATCCTCCCAAAATGATACAATTACAATCAATGAAAAACACTATCTATCCATAGCAGAGAAAATAGTGATTACAATGATAAGAGATAATGATAGAAGCCTAGTGGATGCTAAGTTAGACCATTGTTTGTTATTATATAGCTATTCTCAAATTAGAAATTGTTGAGCCTAGCGGTCGATACGTTATTCTTTTCAACTAGTAATGGAGATTAGTGGTCGCTAAACATTTTCTTTTTACAAACCGAAAGTCTTGATCCCTCTCGATGGAATGTAGTGAAGGAATCGGCTCCACTAGGCAACGTGCAGTGAATTTTATACAATTGTAATCATTACAAATTACAATTGATCTAAAGATGTAAAGATAATTATTAATACAATAAGAGGTAATGAAAGGATCCTAGCAGCCTCTAAGCTAGACCATGCGTTTTCAATCAATAGCTACTTGGAAATTGAGTAATTGTTGATCCTAGCAACCGCTAGGACTTTTCTTTGATACAAACAAATATGGATTATAATTTACAAAGATATATCTTAGGAGAAATAAATACGTCTTTAATCCTCTCGATAGAATGTATTGCAGCAATTGGGTATGTCATGTAAAGTCCACCCAATATGATACAATTACAATAAATGAAAAACACTTACGATCCAAAGAATAAAAAATAGTGATTACAATGAAAAATGGTGATAATAGGATCCTAGCGGCTGCTAAGAGAGACCATCGTTTACTATTATATAGCTATTCTCAAATTTAAAACTATTGAGCCTAGCGGCCGCTACGTTATTCCTTTCAACTAGTAATGAAGGATAATGGTCGCAAAGAACTTTCTTTGATAAGAATAGAAAGTCTTGATCCCTCTTAATGGAAAGCATTGCAGGAATTTGCTCCACAAGGTTACATGTGGCCAATTTGATAACATTATAATCATTGATAATTATGATCGATCTAAAGTTGTATAGTTAGTGATTGTTATGACAAGAGGTAATGACATCATCATAACGGCTTCTAAGCTAGACCATGATTTTTTATTCAATGGCTATTTTGAAATTAATGAATTGTCAAACCTAGTAGTTGATACACGTTTTATTTGATATGAAGGAATATGGATTACAATTTACAAAGATATATCTTAGCATAAATAAATAAAACTAGATGCCTCTCGAAGAAATGTAGTGTAGTAATTGGGTCCGCCATGTGATGTCTACCCAATATGATACAATCAAAATCAATGAAAAGCACTAACCATCCAACGTTGAACAAATAGTGATTACAATGACAAGTGGTAATGATAGGAGCCCAGTGGCCGCTAAGCTAGACCATTGTTTGTTATTATATACCTATTCTCAAATTATAAATGGTTGCACCTATCAGCCTCAACGGTATTCCTTTCTACTAGTAATGGAGCTTAACATTCACTAAGTATTTTGTTTGAGATGAAGAGAAAGTATTGATCCCTCTCAATGGAATGTAGTGTAGCAATCGGCTCCACCAAGTAACGTGTGGATGATTTGATACAATTATAATCATTAACAATTACATTAAATCTAAATTTATACAGATAGTGATTGCTATGAAAAGAGGTAATGAAAGGATCGTATTAGATGGTAAGCTAGAATTTTAATTTTAATTCAATAGTTATTTTGAAATTAAGAAATTGTTGATCCTACCGGTCATTAGGATTTTTCTTTGATACGAAAAAATATGGATTATAATTTACAAAGATATATTTTAGGTGAAATATAAAAGTTTTCATCCATCAAAATTTGAATGGATGGTGCTTATAATGACAACTACAATAGCCGGTTGAAGGTTAGATATCATTTCTAGTCAAAACCTAGTGGTCGCTAACCATTACATTTATTACTCTCCAATTATAAAAAGTAATGTACTATAGATATTGGTGATCACAAAGTCTAATACTTAAATTCATTATCATATAATGGGAAAAAAATAGTCCATATGTGAAGTAATTATTAATATATTATACTCTAATTACAGGTATAATGTCTTCCATTGGTCGCAATCCATTCTCAGAAATTCCATTCATTGAAGGTGTTAAGTGCTGGAAGAAAAGATATGAGGAATGGTTTGTTGAAATCCATGCCCTTTAAAACTACTATAACAACTTGTGGTTACTTATTGTTATATGTGATGGACATGAGGAAGTTCGAATGGTTATATCCTCTACAGTTTTTGATTTGAGTATATTGTGTGTTCAGGTCAAACACATTGACTATGAAAATAATCAATGTCTTATTCTTGATATGTCATTGGATGTTTCTTTATTTAGGAAACAAGAGATCAAATCCTCATAAGACAAAACACAATGTTCATGTCTAGCATATGGTTTGGATTTGGGGTTGTTAGTATATAATGACAAAACAAGTTTCTCAAATGTAGAAGACATTCACAGTGGAATGCTTGGAGTACTTAGAAAATTTTATAGATCTAATACAACCTCTTTCGTTTGTCATTTTTTGAATAGAAAAGGTTAGATTTCACTTCCTAAACATGTTAAGTTTTTTACTATGCTAATGTGAACATATTTGGCTAAATTGAAGCTCGATCAATCTAGATGAAATTTGTAATGGTTGAAAAATAATAATAAATCAGTTGCATTGCTGAAGAAAGCAACCACTATATTCAAGAAAATAGAACCTTCAATTATTCATCATTTTGATTAATTTTTGTTCAATGGTGAAGTATTTTCAATTGATGTTTTGAGGTTCCATGTAGCACCTCCAGATTATTAGTATCATCCTATAGATTATGAGAATGATGACCTTCTTATACACTCTATGTTGATTAATGTTATTCCTACATAGAGTGATGCAATTCTTCTTCCCTTCTTGTAGTCTACGAATAAGGTCGTGGAGCTCCAAGATCTGAAAGACTTGGAAAGGGATGACCTTAAATTTTATAGACTTGATGGCTAACATAAAAAATGTGCACAAAAAAATATTTTGGGATCAAATACTTACAAGTATTTACATAAGAGGCTACAGTTTTGAATGGCTTGCATTTTTTCTGTAAATGCAACTAACAAAGCCATTACTAATATTTGCATACAATAGAATGAATTGAATAGAACTTGGATAGAAACTAAGTGTATTGATTTGTTGTACAAAGCTAGATCGGTTTGGAAATTGCTTAGATGTCCTCAATGTCCTAGATTGACAAAAAACAAAATAGAGGAGTGGAGGGTAATATATTTTAATTTTATTTCATTTGTTATTAACGTTCATCTTCCTTATATAAAAAGATAAAACATATGAATGTCCTTTGAATGTAGAACTTTGAGATTCAATGCCTTTTGATTTTCAAAATGGAAAAAACAAAAAATCTATAAGACAAATGGAATTTTATATTATTTTTTGGATGATATATGGATTAAATGTACTATGACGTTTGATTTGTTTGGATCTGGTGGCCTTTCTTGTTCAGCTATTAAAGATAATCAAGATAGCTTTCAGCCTAATTCATTGGTAGGATTCTCATCCAATTCATTCAAGGCTACTGGAGGAATGAGCAATGAAGAAATATTAGTACTAGAAAATAAAGTACAATAAGGGGATGTCTGGTTAAATGGCCCTATTTAGGAAGGAATATTAGCAGAGACATTTGATTTTTACTACCGGAGAATAAAAGGAGATAAAAAATGAGAGCAAAATTTCTACATTTTTTTAAAGAAAAACATCTAGATATTAATCTATTAACATCCTATAGTGAATTAAATGTAATTGAAAAATATAAATTGCAAGAATCACACTACCGCCAATTATCTGTACTATTGGGTGAAGAGAGAAACGGAAAGAGAAAATTTGATTCCCGTATAGGGGAAAAAAAGATAAATGAAAAAAGGACTAGGTGGCGAAAGAAGTTCTTCCTGTCGAGGCTCAAAAAATATTAGACAACTATGTGATGTCAATGGAAGATAATATGCCATTAAGGATGGAGGACGCAAAATAATTTACTTGTCAATGTGCATACCCATTCTAGATCACTTCAACTCTGTCAGTTATTCCTACCACCAATCCTTTCAATACATAATGTGTTATCACTGAGTATTTGTACTTTTTCTAGTGATATTTCCTTCTGAAGTAATAATGGAGCTGCTAACATTTATTGGAACCAGTATGTTCTAGATTGCATTATTATTGTTCTCATACCAATTGAATATTCAAAAATGTTTATGAGAGAATAGTAATTAAAAATACATGGAAAATGTTAAAGAATAGTTGAGAATCGATTATGGATGGATGCTACAGACTTTATGATAGTAGCGGGTAATTTAAATTTTTTTTGTCTTATGTAAAAACAATAACTGGGGTGACACACCTATGATGATAAAAATGATGAAAGAGAAGATGTCACTAGGTATTGAATGTAAAGACTGATGTACCACAACATTTGATAAATACAAAATGAAATTGTCCTAATAGGAAACAAACATCCTTTTCATTGTGAGTGATCATAAGAGTTCCAGGGTCCGATATGTTCACAAGATGTTGTTCCCATAATTATTTAGTATATAGTGCTTTACAGTGGCAGTAATCGCATTGTGTGCATTAGTTGAATCTAATCTATATATTGTTTTTATTTTTGAGACACATAGTAAAGAAATATTTTTGAAACATTACTATTCTCATATGAATAAAAGGTTCATACTCAAGATACAACTCAAACATGTGATTATGTTAAATGTCTTTCAATTGAAAACAGTCTGCTTACACATTTCTTATTTACACAGAAAAACCAAACAATAATATGCAGTTGATGTACAACACCTCTTGAAACTTGATGATGCATAACCAACTCAACATCGTTGATTAACATTCACTCATTTTATAAATACTATTTAATGAGCTTATGTTTTCAATTTCCATTGTTTTCATTTTTTTTACAATACTCTATATCTCACCAAACTCTGACGACGAGATGAGGAGAACTTAGACCACATCATCCACGAATATGAAATCAAATCCTGGTATGTTAGTCATGTCCATTTATAAATAAGAACCGTCTACTAAGCCCCATGAATCTATGAGCTAATTAATGGTTTATGCAGACAACCAATAACTACAGAAAGTAACAATCGCAGTGGGCGGTGGTAACTAACACAGAATATGGAGTGACAACCATGTATGTGATCCATGCGTATTTTTAAACATAACCATTTATAAGGTTAAAAAAGTTATAGAAAATGATATCATCTAATTCTAGAAGTAGAACTGTTTTCAAAGAAGTAATTACCAAATAACCTATTTCGAAATTTCATGGTGGCATCCAATGCTACATAGTTTATAGTTACCACATTATTCATTGTCTTCATAAACCATTAGTATCTACATAATGATACAGACATTAGAATCGATGTTTAGTCCATCTAATGATTGCATAGCCTAGCGATCGTTAATCCACATCAATGTCTCAAAACTATTTTCCATTAATGGGTTGTTTAATGGATATAAATGAACCCTAGTGGCTACTAAAATTCGTTTAAGAATACATAGAACATTTCTATTTGTACTTACCATATTACCACATGTAGAGCAGTATGATTTTCAATTATGTTTTCATTTCCCATAGTGTGAAATTGATTATGAATATGATTATTGTTGTTTGTAATGCATCTTGCATCAAAAACACGAGCAGTTAGTAAGGTCTATGCGAGATAAGCTGGAATCTCAGTCAATAGGTAAGTCAAAGCTACCTAAAGTGATAATATTGAATTTACCATTTTACCACATAGATCACTATGTTATTTCTCAAATACACTTTCATTTTCTATAATAATAGTTATATTATGAATAAATTGATCTTTTTTTAAAACATATCTTGCATCAAAGGATCCAACTGTGGGTAAAGAAGACACAATCCTACACACAAGGCACATCAGATAAGTGGTAGCCACAAGATAAAATGTTGATTTATCTCCATTGGTTAGAATTGATATGAGACCAATTAACAAAATTTATTTACCTCCTTGCAATTAGCAACAAGGATTAATTGTCTTATTTAATATTTGTAGGGATTTATGTATGAGAATAACCAATCATCCTCTAGGGAGATGTCCTTCCAAGTTCTAAAAAGGAGACTATCAATGTGTGAGGTGGCCTGAGAAGAGTTTTTTAAAGTCATTATCAACAAAATTGAAATGGGTTTCATGGTCATACAAAACTCACTTTTAGCTGATGTTGAAAACATGACAAAGGATTTTAATAAAAAATTATCAACTAAATTGATATCTAATACTCACATAGGGGTAAAGGAACATTGTAGTATAGTCGATGGAATTGCAAGAAAATATCTATAAAATGGTTTGGAGTAGAAGCGATTTTTTTCCATATAGTTCATGAAGACACAGTGTTTATTACATTAGGTGCAAAGGGAAACCCTCCAACAAATTTTATGGTTGGGATGACAAGACATAGGGGAATATTTTTCAAAAGATATGTGATTGATGACCAATTTATACAAAGACTTATCACTAATAGTGTTACAAGAGATTGAATGTGGTAGAGGGCATCAAATAATTGGAGCGAGTAAATGCTAAACAAAAAGTTAGAATTTAAAAAATTTATTGTGATGATACAGCTTAACATTGTAAATAAAAGACATTTATAGGTTTTTATGATGGTTTTTACATAGCTATTTTGTATACTGATAGGTTATACAAATATAAGTTGGAAGAATTTAAATTCTCCCTGATTATGAGTTCAGAGTGTGAGTGTATAAGTTGCAAATGTGAATTAATAGAAAATATTTATTGTAACAAATCTTAGAGCAGTTTTTATCAATGAAATATATATATTTCTGAAGTTAATTCTGAGCATGCTCAAATACTATTTTTTTCTTCGATAATAGAAAATCCTATAGCACTTTCCAACGCAATGAAATAACTACAATATGAGTATGTAAAGACTCATTGTGCTAAAACATTACATTTTATTCAAATAAATTCTACACAAAAAATAATTCCTAGTATAATAATAGGAAATGAGGAACACCCTTTGATTTTTTACCTTCATCGCCACCTATAACCATTTGATTTTTGATATAACAATATTTAAAGGGACTTTTTTTTATTTTTCAATTGATTCACCGACCTCAACAATTTGATTTTGTTTTTTTTTCATTTACAGATATGAACATATGCAATATGAAACTAATCATATTTAATATAAATGGTATTTTGGCACACTCCATCCACAAGGTTGATTCGAAATTTAAACAGTTGAAAACTTTTGGTGGCATTCGAGCTCAAAAAAAATATTTTCTCAGACCTAAAGTGAAAGAGTTCTTGCAACAGTTGAAAAAAAACATTTCAATATAGCACTATGGACATTATTGAGAAAGTCAAATATTGAGGACATGACAACTTCATTCCTTCCAAAACATTGGCTTGGAGGTTGCAAGCTTTGAGTTTATATTTACACAGGAAGACTATGTTGAGACAAAATGATCTGATCATGAAGGTTCTAGGAATCCCAAATTATATCTCAAGAATCTTAACTCAGTTTGGTCATGGTTTCATACATCATACAATTGTAAAAATACAGTGTCTTGTAGATGAATCTTTAGAGAAAAACAAGTTCAATGATGTTGCGTAGCTACATAATTTATGAAACATTTAACATAGATTCTAAGTAAGAAGAAAAATAAATTTTAGATGTGTTGTGGCCTTTTTTGTAACCATTGAAGGACATCGAAGATGTTTGAGATTATATTAAATCACAAAAAAAAACATAGGGATGATTTCTTATTGGATCTTTACTTTGTTTTCTATTGTTGATTTGCAAGCCCATCTTCGAGAATAGTGTTACATTATAAATTGAAATTATTCTTCAAATTTTTTACTATAATTCGACCTTCCGTAAAGGAATTTCATTTATTTCATAGTTATATTTTTAATACTAAAACATATCTAGGATACCATTACAATTAATTTTAAATAAGTTCATATCCATATTTAAATATGCAATATTTTTATGTCATGTCTCTTATAGTTAATTTTAAATCTAAATTTAAATATGAAAATATATCTGGTATGGTTTTACAATTAATTACATTCTCCTACACTAGATCGTTGCCCTCTACTTATTCATTCATAACATCTTAAGAAATTATCTGGTTACATAGAGGTTCAATTGCACCATAATAAATGAAGTTAAGTATTATATCTAACTTTAAATATGAAAATATATCTATAATGGTTTAACAGTTAATTACATTCTCCTAAATTGAATTGTCACCCTCTTTACAGTTTCTTCATAACATATTCGGTAATTCTCTGGTTTCCCGAAGGTTAAATCGACACCATAATAATAAAATCTAGAAGTGTCTCACATCTCTATGAATGTCATTAGCCTAGCCACCGCTTGGAAAATGGTGATTTAAATATTCAAATTTCCATAGTTTAATCTTAAGAATATATTAAAATTGATAAGAGAATTATTCCAAAGCAAACATTAAGCATAGCAGACCACTAACCCTCATAAAATAGAACATGTATCTTTTTTATATGGGCTAACGGACAGCTAGGCATGATTTTTCAGATCAATGTTGGATTCCCTTAAATCATTAAACGTTTTTTCACACATTCATTGATTTAATTTGTGATCGAATATATTGGACTCTGGACGGATAATTAATGGATTCCATTATTTTGATTTTTAAATTCCAATATATGTGATTTTGGAATACAGTTAATTCCAATATAGGTTATTTTGGATTCCAATATATGCGATATTGGAAACCAATATGTGTGATTGTTGAATCCAATAAGTGTGGTTTTGGAGTGCAGATAATTCCAATATTTAACATTTTTGAATCAAAAAATAGTAATATTGGATTCCAATATTGGCTATATTTTTTATTAGCTCGGACTGGAATAAGTCTAGATTTAGTGAAATAAGTGCTAATAAAAATATCAAACAATTAAAAAAATTGATTGAAATTTAGACAAAATAAGTTTCTCTACCTCTTCTTTAGGGTAGCATCATCAAATCCACTAAGATTCAACCTTCTACGCGATCTGTAAAACATTTTTAGGTGTAAAAGGGTTGAAGAGGAAACACAAGTGCAAGGTTTGTAGCGAAATTCATGTTTGAGGTAAATAAAATATGGATAATGTGTTTGGTTTCTTATCTAAAGTATGAGGAAACTCGTATGCGTTATGGTTTGGTAATTACAAAACCAAAACCTGCCCCATCTTAATTCCATTTTTCATTTCTCCCACATTTTGTCTGCTTTTTAGCCCTGCATATCCATGCACTTACCCTTGTAATTAATATTATAATAAAAATTATAATATTATATATATATATATATATATATATATATATATATATTATAATATAATAAATTTATTATAAATTATAATCTAATATATAAATAATTATTATAGTATATTAATATTAATTTATAATAATTTATAATGATAATTATTATTATTATTTTCTTATAATAATTTATAATAACTATAATTTTTAATATTATCTATATTAATAAAACTTAATACTAATATTAACAATAATTTTGTATATAAATTTTATAATAATAATTTGAATAAAATATAATTATAATAATAGTGATAATTATGGTAACCATGGTTGTGTTCATCATTTTCGTCATCGTCATTGTCATTTTATTTGTCATCATCGTCGTTATCACCATCATTATCTTCGTTTTCATCATTTTCATTGTCGTTTTCATCATCATCATTGTCATTTGTATCATTGTTACTATCCTCATCATCATCATCATAATCATCATTTGTGTTGTTGTTATCTTCATCATCATCTTTTTCATTGTCATCGCCACCATTTTCATCATTTTCTTCATCATCCTTGTCATCATTATCGAAACCATCATTACTGCCACCATCAACATCATCGCCATCATAATCATTGTGAATATTAATCTTATTAAGAATATTGATATTTTTATTGTAATTTATAAATAAAATTAATATTATGATTATCAATATTAATATTAATTTTGTTATTATTATTAAAAATATATTATTCAAATTTTATTAACACTGATGTAACATCATAGTCGTCAACATAATTTTTACCATCATGGTTATTGTCATCATAATTATCACCATCATCCTCGTAGTCCATGTCATCATCATCACAATTGTCTTTATCATTGTAACAATTTTCTTCGTCATCATCACAATTGTGTGTTTCAATTTATCGCAGCATTCACAGAAGGATATCATCATGAATGAGTGATTTGGGAAGTTTTCACAAGTTCATACAATGTAAATCTTGTGGTGGCACTTGCTCAATGCTGTTACACCCTTAATTATATATTTTACATGGGATGGATATAGCCAACTTGTGGCTATCATAAATTCTTATCATGGTGTATCTCTTTTATATATGATCTATTATCATTGGTTGGTTGGCCTTGTTGATGGCCATATCATAGGAATAGTATAAGTAGGGGTTATAGGTAGTGGATGATCATTATGTTGAGTATTTGAGTCTTATTATATGTTTTGGAGGTTGCCCCCTCAAAGTGGCCAAGCTATTCTACTTTCATATTGAGAGAACTTATCTGCAATATTGTGTTATTTGGTGTTCTATTGCTAGTGATAATCATAATTAATCAAGTAATTTCATTACAAGTGGTATCAGAGCTTGATCTCGGCTAGGACGATGTTAAACCCTAATTCTGAAGGTTGGGATATATCTCAATATTGCTAGCAAATTTTTCTGCAATTGTTTTTTTGGTGTGGCAAAATAATTCAAGTAAGCTTCTCTCCAAATTTCAATAAGTTTTGACTTGTTTTGAAAAATTTATTATGGTTCTATATTTATTCATAATTTGGCTCCCTAGGGCGTAATTTTTGGAAAATTTTCAAATTTCTTATATTTTCAAAAACCCCTCAAAAAATAGCTAGGGTTTCTTTTTTATAAATTCCTATATTTGGCCAAAAATTTTACGAAACCCTAAACCCTAAAATTATGACCTATTAAGTCTACCCCTGGGCCCAAACCCTTCGTCATGGTTAGTAGATCTACCCGAGGCTAAGGAAAAGGACAAGCAACTCCGGGAATGACCCCAAATAAGGAAGATATTGTTTCAGATTCTATTGGTTTGGGAGTATCTGAGGTGGTCATCCAACTTTAGGAAAGGGTAAACAATATGGTGAGTAAGGATGACCTTAATGTTGAGCTTCATCAATTGAAAGGTAGCCTTAAGAGTGAGATTCAAAAGGATTTTCATGCAATGCAGTAGGAGTTGTTGCATATTATTTCAAATACAACTTCTAATGCCATTCATATGGGTTCCACTAGAAATAGTCACACAAATCCATATCGCTCTGATCAAGGAGGATCCTTTAATCATTCAATTGGATCTTCTCACCAATGGAGGGGCATGATTCCAAAAGTTGAAATGTGTAAATTTGATGGAAAGGATTCACTCAATTGGATTACCCAAATGGAAAATTTCTTTGATCACCATTAGATCCCAGGAGGACAAAAGGTAACTGTGGCATCCTTATACCTAGAACCTAATCAATTTGTTTGGTATCATTGGTTATGTGCTCAAAGGTAGAAGAATGGCCTAAATGTCTTCAAGACAGTTGTTGTCGCCAAATCACTGCACCCCCCGAATGGCCAGGATGTGAATAGGACGTTCGGTGTGATTGGGACACATGGGATCACCTCTCAAGCTGTGGGACTTGGGCTCGAGGTGAACCTCCGGAGAAGGCCGGCTTCCTCTTCCTAAACTAAGTGCTGTACTACTCCTAGTGTAACAAAAATGATTATCTAGTCCTAGGCTAACATTTTCATGGGGTTTTAGGGAAAGAGATTTACAGAAATGAAACTATACTAGGGATGGTGATGCACCGAATGAAGGGTGTCTTCAGATTCAGGAAGGGTTAATTTGAAGAGGGTGTGTGCACCACAGGTCAACTTCACCTACTGCAACTTAGAGAGGGTACAGGATACCACAGGCTAAGTGACACGCGTTCCTTTTGTTAAACTGTATCAGACTGAAAAATATACCAGTTTCCAGTGAAGAAGGATGAACTCAAGAAGGGTGAATAGACACCACAACTCAACTGCATGCAATACTCCACCACTCGATAAGCACAGAACTCCAAGAACCTGCAATAGAACTTAAACTTGCACAGTGTACCTGCAAGTATGAGAAAGGCACAAAGAAGCATAGAAGGATGAAAGGACCGAGATTAGTCACAAAACACACACTTTTATTGCTTCAATAACATGCACAATGCATCATACATTCAGAAGAGGCAATAGTTGCCATTACAGTCTTGAAGAGGAGGCTCGAAAGTTCTCTCAAACACACAAGAACAACTTGCAGAAGAGAGAGGATTCTTGAAAAGTATACACTCGCCTGAGATATCTAACTGTCCAACTTGTCTGAACTGTTGGAACCCTTTGAAATGAGCTTCCAACTTACATTTATAGAAGAATATGTGAGAAAGAAGAGGAAATGGTCATAATTACATTCCTAAAATGAAGGCCCCAGATGTATTTATTACAGTTAGTGGAACTACCGAGAACGGTTCCATCAGGGTCATTAATTGCCTGATGACCAAGTCTTTCAATTAATTAAAAGACTATTAAATTAAAATATTTAACGAATAATAATAAAATATTATTATTAAAATATTTAAATAAAATATTATTTAAATTAACATAATGTTGGGACCCCCGTTGACCCGTTAGACTGAAAGGAGGGGCGGTGCGTCCATGTGGATAGAGTCTGCTACAAATCTCAACTGGTGAGCTTGGAAATCGTAACTCGGTGTTGCAATCGATTTGGACCAGTGCACTAACCTGCCTTGCTTGGTAATCGCGCTCCTCTTTTGCATTGAGTCCTCCGAATGGTGTGGCTATCACACTTGATTCTTTAACGTTTTGCTATGTTAACTCGATGGACATTCTGAATTACCAAGCCACTATATGCATCGGAACATTGAGCTTTAAGCTCGAAATGAAAGCCTCTACAAATCCATATCGCTCGATCAAGGAGGACCTTTAATCATTCAATTGGATTTCTCACCAAAGGGAGGGGCATGATTCCAAGTTGAAAGTGTAATTTGATGGAAAGGATCAACTCAATTGGATACCAAATGGAAAATTTCTTGATCACATTAGATCCCAGGCGACAAAAGTTTTCGGGTTGTTGACGTGGCATCCTTATACCTAGAACCTAATCAATTGTTTGGTTATCATTGTTATGTGCTCAAAGTAGAAGAATGGCTAAATGTCTTCAAGACGTTGTTGTCGCCAAATCACTGCACCCCCGAATGGCAAGGATGTGAATAGGACGGTTGGTGGGATTGCGACCACATCGGGATACATCTCAAGCTGTGGGATGGGCGCCGAGGTGAACCTCCGGAGAGGAAGGCCGGGCTCCTCTTCCGAAACTAAGTGCTTTGTACACTCCTAGTGTAACAAAAAAATGATTATCTAGTCCTAGGCTAACATTTTCATGGGGTTTTAGGGAAAGAGATTTACAGAAATGAAACTATACTAGGGATGGTGATGCACCGAATGAAGGGTGTCTTCAGATTCAGGAAGGGTTATTTGATAGAGGGTGTGTGCACCACAGGTCAACTTCACCTACTGCAACCTTAGAGAGGGTACAGGATACCACAGGCTAAGTGGACACGCGTTCCTTTTGTTAAACTGTATCAGACTGAAAAATATTACCAGTTTCCAGGTGAAGAAGGATGAAACTCAAGAAGGGGAATAGGACACCACAACTCAACTGCATGCAATACTCCACCACCTCGATTAAGCACAGAAACTCCAAGGAACCTGCAATAGAAACTTAAACTTGCACAGTTTGTACCTGCAAGTATGAGAAAGGCACAAAGAAGCATAGAAGGATGAAGGACGAGCTTAGTCACAAACACACCACTTTTATTGCTTCAATAACATGCCACAATGCATCATTACATTCAGAAGAGGCATTAGTTGGCCATTACAGTCTTGAGAGGAGGCTCGAAAGTTCTTCTCAACACACAAGAACAACTTGCAGAAGCGAGAGGATTCTTGAAAAGTATACACTCGCCTGAGATATCTAACTGTCCAACTTGTCTGAACTGTTGGAACCCTTTGAAATGAGCTTCCAACTTACATTTATAGTAAGAATATGTGAGAAAGAAGGGAAATGGTCATAATTACATTCCTAAAATGAAGGCCCATGATGTATTTATTACAGTTAGTTGAACTACCTGAGAAGGTTCCATCATGGGTCATTAATTGCCTGATGACCAAGTCTTCTCAATTAATTAAAAGAATATTTAAATAAAATATTTAAATAATAATAATAAATATTATTATTAAAATATTTAAATAAAAATATTCATTTACTTAACATAATGTTGGGACCCCCCCGTTGACCCGTTTGACTTGAAGAGGAGGGGGGGGTCCATGTGGATAGAGTCTGCACAAATCTCAACTTGGTGAGCTTCGAATCCGCTAACTCGGTGTTGCAATCGATTTTTGACCCTGCACTAACTCTTTCCTTGCTTTGGTAATCGCGCTCTTTTGCATTGAGTCCTCCGAATGGTGGGCTATCAAACTTGATTCTTACCGTTTTGCTCTGTTAACTCGAGGCCATTCTGAATTACCAAGCCACCTATATGCATCGTGAACATGAAGCTTTAAGCTCGAAATTGAAAGCCTCTACAAATACATTAAACTTCGACACCCGTGAGCTTATTCTTTATCTTGACTTGGTACCAACGTTTCCACAATATGAAAAGTTTGACTCTAAATCATACTAGTGGATTTGACCCATGATACATTGCTTGTACTCAAAACAATTTAATGAATTTAAATTATTTCACTCCTGCATGTTGCGCCATTTAGAAATGATTTTCAAGCTATGAAAATTGTTAGGGATCACGTTACGTGGCCCTGTCAACACTCAATCGATTGATTTCTCTGTGATAACTCTAGTTTGACAGATAGAGTTATTTCTTCTTGTTTTGGACCACATATTCACATGCATTCCACGTTCAAACTCCATGAAACAACACCACGAGCTCTTCAACTGATTCGACCTGGCTTTGTATCTGCGGGAAATATTAAGATTTGTTCGATCATGTTCACATTTTCGCGCCTCTAAGAATGGTTTTACCACAATGCTCACGGTTCTTCCTTATCATATAACACTTGTAGTAAGAATGTTTGGCTTTGCCAAAATAAGCGCAATTGTACCCTCCAAATAATGAGAAAATGCCATTACCAATAAAGACCTAATGCTGCCATGATGATGACACAGGCTCATGCCCATAACACGTCGATAGACATCCTTGAGATTGAATTTTGGCCAAAGAGCCCTTCGGTATTTTGGCAGTGCATTCTGCAATCTCGGCTCCAATCAATAATTATGCCACTATTGGGATTATGGCATAGGTAGCCGTGAGCTACACAATATACTCATTTTTCCAGAAACTAAAAAGATCCTTCATGTTACAATTTGCAACACATAACAGAAGCCCTTCAAAAAATACATTGAACAACTGGGGCAGCCAAGAGGACCTTGGAAAAATGTACAGGTAACAACCATATGAATTCTTCCTTAGTCGTGGATCAAAGCTAATAGAAATAAAGCTAGATAAAATTAGCTTGAAACTACAGTATAATCGTCCCGTCCATTATAAACAAACACAGCTTTTCTGATCCTGGTAAAAGAATACTGTTATTGTCTGATTGGACGTACATAATGGAAGGGTATAAATATTACTTCTGCCCACAGAGTTTTTCAAAGAGACCATTTTCGAGTAACAAGGATGCAGCAAAACGGCCGACCGGGTATTTTCAGAGCTGACCTTCACATTCAATTCGTTTCTAGGAAAAGAAATGCTGAGCAATACGAATCGTTTCATTCTGCACCGTAATAAACTTTCATCTCCTGACCCGGACAAATTTCATGAAGCCTTGAATGACATGACTCCAATCCATCGTATACAGCAGTGAATATTTGTTTCCTGCAGCTGTGCGTGGGAGCGCTAAAAAACGGCTTCTATTATACTGCAGCATGCCTGTGCATATGCGTGGGATTTTTGCCGCGACCACTGAATGCTCAGTGTGGTAGGCAGAACGTGTAGAGCCTCCTTCGCCCATCTCTGTTTACAAAACGGCCGACCAGACAACCACGTCAATCCTATTAACACTTCAACTGCTTCATTCCCACGTTTTCCGACTTACCTTGCGTGTGACTCGCCCAAAGACTCGGACCACTCCAACTGCGCGGAATTTTCATTCTCTTGCCATGCGGAAGTCTCATGACGGATTGCCATTGTAAAATCTCCACGCCTGGCAGTGTTGCTCCAAATCTCCCCCGCATAACGGCTTGGCCACACCAATCCACGGGCCCCGGCCTCAGCTTTGCCGCGCAAACTTGGCAATTTGACCCGATTTCTCCACTCCACGGAAGTTTGACCATGGCTTTCCATCCCAAAATTTCCCATTGGCATTGCTTGCCATTATTTCCCACGTCCTTAGGCAAGATGAAACTCGGGACCCCCTTTACGTGAAAACCTGGTGTTGGCTTTCCGCTGCAAATTTTCCACCATGGAAATCGGGATGAAGATATCCTATGTGGGGAAATACTGATTTGGTCTGCCATTATCAAATTTATGACCTTGGCAATATACTGAAATATTTCCCATGTGGGAATCTTACAATGGCTTGCCATCATCAAAGTCCAACCCGACAAAAGGGATGAGATTCTCCCGAGCCAATGCCTTAGCACGGATTTGAACCCCAACTTTTCCTTCTCGACTTACAATCGAACCAAACAAAACTCTGGATGCTCACGACCTTGTCAGGCTCGACTGAGTGAGCCAATGCTACCCACGTCTGAGCTCCATCCTCAACTGATCGATTCTTTTCCATTGGCCAGGCTATACACGAATGTTCAGGTGATCGAGGTGGTCAGGTGTTCGTTGTATTTCATGAAATAGTTTGAATGCATGTATAGGATGTCCATGCCTTCTGTAAGCTACAATTACCATATTCCATGAGAAGAGATCTGGATCAGTCATGCAGTTGAAGACTTTACGAGCATCCATCAAACTTTCACACTTGTCATACATGTAGATAAGTTTATTTGGTAATAGCGTGAGTCCTCCAAATGTGTGTCCCCTATTATTGATGTGAGAGTGGATTTGCTTGGCCTCCGCAAGGGCTTTCTTAGTAATGCAATCCTGTAGTAGATGAAGATATGTTAAAGAATTTACAGATGGATTATGTGTTGTAAGAAGAACGTGTACTGCCTCCTTCAAGCGACCCTCTCCATAGAGTGCTACGAGATTTTAATTGAGATGTATTTGGTTGCTTGGTTGCAAGCATTTTTTCGTTCAAACACTACCAGATGACCTCATCGTCATATCTGCATAATCTCATATCATCTTGGTCAAACAAGATAATTTCCCAAGTGGTTGGTCGAGCACTGCCTTAGTGGATTAAACCTGACATCATGTTGACTTGGACTCTCCCTGACTTGGCCTTCGGATCTTTTGCATCGATCTCCACCGAGATCCTTGTACAGTTCCTTTCATTCGTCAATTTTCAACGAGCTATATTTTGCATTAACAAGACCATCGTCGAGCTCTTACAACTGAGAGTCTCTACTGAGATGATTTCCAAGATGACTATCAATTTGACACCGGATCCTCTATCAACTCGACCCCGAACTCTTCACTGAGTCGAGATCAACTGGGTGCCTTTCGATGCTAGGTGATCTCTTCATATGCAATTAGGAATTATTTTTAATTATTGCATTTCGATAATAACCGAAGGTGGGTTCCTGGGACTATTATTTTATTTTGAACGTGACAGGACCCCGTTGTCCAATCTTGCCAGGTGTGCAAAATTGGATAACAACAGTTTTCATTAAAGAGCTTCAATTACACTATAGTTCTAGTTTTTTTGAGAATTACTTCAACCAATTACCAAAGTTACACCAAACTGGTTTAGTTAAGGAGTATGTCCATCAATTCCAAACTTTTTCCTTGTGTGTGGAGGATATTATAGAAGAGTATTTGAATGACCTATTTTTGGGGGGTCTTAAAGACCACATTGAGCATGAGGTATGCATGTTTAACCCACTCAATGTTGTTGATTCTATTATCATGGCACGTTGAGTAGAGGAACAATTTATTTCCAGTAGAAGGCAGTCCTTTATTAGCATAAAATATCATAACACCTTGTCTCCTTCTTACCCTTGGCCAATTCGGTTGACACCTCAACAAATTGAAGAAAAAAGAGTCAAAGGGTTATGCTTTAACTGTGATAGTAAATATGGACCAAATCATAAATGTTCTGAGAAAAAATTGTTCTACATTGAAGGATCTGGTGATGAGGAAGAATATGAGGCAACATCAACAGAGGAAGTGGAAAAATTAGAGGAAGAATCTGGAGATCCTCAGCCAACTATTTCATGTCATGCACTCTTAGATATTAGTACTCCACAAAACCTTCAAGTTTTGGGTTATATTATGAAGCAGAAGGTAACAGTATTGATTGATTCAAGGAGCACTCATAATTTCATCAATCATAATTTGGCAACAAGACTAAATTGTTTCATCTACCCAACACCTGAATTTCAAGTAATGATTACAAATGGTGGCATAGTCCAATGTTCAGGTAAATGCCATAAAGTCAAAATCATGATGGATGATTACACATTGGAATCCACGATGTTTGTCATGGGAGGAGTTGATATTGTCTTAGGTGTTCATTGGCTCACTACTTTAGGCACCATAGAGATAAATTTCCAAGAATTGTTCATGCACTTTCATTCTGAGGGTAAAAAATTTGAATTAAATTGAGGTTTACAAGCTAAATATCCTCTAGTGGCGAGTTCTCACCAAATGTAGAAGATTCTTAAAAAGGGGTCTGAAGGTTTTGTAGCTCAATTATTCTCTATAGAATTCCAACCGTAACTGAAGGTATTACATCCTCATCTTCAATTAATCAACATGTAGTTATCTTCAAGGAACCAAGAGGATTACCACCTGAAAGAGAGCATGATCATGCTATTCAGTTGATTCGAGGAAGCCAACCCCCCAACATCAAGCCTTATAGATATTCATATGTGTAAAAGAGTGAGATCGAGAAGATTGTGGAGGAAATGGGTATTATTCGTCACAGTTAGAGTGCCTATTCTACTCCCGTCGTGATGGTGCGTCACAAGGATGGAAGATGGTGCATGTGTCCAGATTATAGAGAGCTTAATAAGTTCACTATAAAAGATAAGTTTCATATTCCCATCATTTATGATTTATTAGATGAGTTACATGGTGCCATTTATTTTACAAAACTAGATCTGTGTTTTGGGTTCACCAAATTAGAGTCAAGCAAGAAGATATTCATAAGACAGCCTTCAGAACTCATCAAGGTCATTATGAATTCCTAGTGATGCCATTTGGTCTTACCAATGCTCCCTCCACATTCCAAAGCTTGATGAATTTAGTATTTATACCATTCCTAAGAAAGTTTGTCTTATTATTTTTCAATGATATACTCATCTACAAAAAATCATGGGAGAAACACTTACATCATGTCAATATGGTCTTAAAAGTCTTACAGCAACATAAAATTTATGTTAAGCCTTCGAAGTGTTCTTTTGGGGTACAGGAAGTGGAATAATTGTGCCATATTGTTTCTCATGAAGGTGTTAAGGTGGACCCTCACATGATACAAGCCATGGTGGAATGGGAAACCCCAAGAACCCTCAAACAATTACGAGGTTTCTTAGGTCTCACAGGGTATTATCATAGATTTGTCAAAAAACTATGGCAGTATAGCAGCACCACTCATAAAATTATTGAAGGAGGACTCCTTTTAGTGGAATGAGGAAGCATCTAGGGAATTTGAAAAATTGAGGCAACTATGTGCACCGCTCTAGTATTGGAAACCCCAGATTTCTCCAAAACTTTCATAGTTCAGTGCGATGCTTCAGGAAATAGAATCGAAGTAGTACTAATAAAAGAAGGACACCCCATTTCTTTTGAGAGATGACAGCTAAAAGGAAAGAATTTGTTGAATCCCACCTATGAAAAGGAAATGATGGAAATACTACATACAATCAAACAATGAAGACCATACTTGATGGGTAAACATTTTAAGGTAAAAACTGATCATGATAGTTTGAAATATTTCTTAGAGCAACGTCTATCTTCAGAAGAACAACAAAAATCATTCACTAAGATGTTAGGATATGACTTTGAGATTGTTTATAAGAAAGGAAAGTAAAATTTGGTCGCTGATGCTCTATCTAGGGGGGATGAGTCTACCAAAGCATTGTTATGTGCGATATCTATACTAAATGCAGATTGGGTAGGTCAAGCACGTGAAAAATGGAAGAAAGATGCAACCACACATACTCTCATTCAAAATCTCCAAGTAGATCCATCCATATCAGCTCAATTTATATGGAAGGGGGATACATTGTGGTACAAATATTAGTTATATCTATGTAATAACTCTACACTTAAACACCATGTTCTTTCAGAGCTACATTATTCTCCAATAGGTGGCCATGCTGGGGTCCTAAAAACATATCATAGAGTTAAGAAGGATTTCTTTTGGGAGGGGTTGAAAAGAGATGTTCAAAAATTTATGGTAGAATGTCTGGTTTACCAAAAAAATAATGGCGAGACCATTAGACACCTGGTCTTCTCCAACCTCTGTCTATTCCTAGTGAGAGATGGGAAGAGGTATTAATGGATTTCATCACAGGATTACCTAAATCAGAAGGGAAAAGTGTCATCATGGTCATGGTAGACAGACTTACCAAATATGCTCATTTTTGTGCCATGGCTCATCCTTTCACAGCTAGTATAGTTGCCATCTCTTTTATGGATACGGTTCAAAAGCTCCATGGCACACCAAAAATTATAGTAAGTGATCGTGATCCAATATTTACAAGTAACTTTTGGACTGATTTTTTCTCTTGTCTAGGTACCCAACAAGCCCAAATTTCCTCTTATCATCCCCAAACATATGGGTAAACTGAGATGGTAAATAAATGTTTAGAGGGATATCTTCGATGTTTTACTTCAGATAAACAAGAACATTGGGTGTAATGGTTATCACTGGTAGAATGGTGGTACAATATTTCATTTCATACCTCCTCCAAAATGTCTCCATTTTTGGAACTTTACGGGTACCATCCTCCATCACTCATCTCTATCTTGAAGGTAAAATCGAAGGTGAGAGAAATCAAGGATCACATTCACCATCAAGTACGAGATAATCGCTAGTCTTAGAGAGAATTTAGCACGGGCAAAAAACCGCATGAACCAACAGGCTGATCAACATTGTAGTGAGCAAAACTTTGAAGAGGGTGATTTTGTTTTTGTAACAGTTATAGCCATATAAGCAGTTATCATTAAAACAATAGCAAGAAGGATAATAAGCTTGCTCCTAAATACCATGGTCCTTACTGATTGTTGCAGAAAAATGGTAGTGTGGAATATAAGTTGGAGCTCCCTCCAGGAAGTAGATATACATCCAATCTTCCATGTTTCTTGCTTAAAAAAAGTTATTGGGCAGACACATTTCCACCCAGTGAGTGCTTCTCGGAACTAGATGAGGAAGGAAGAATCATATTAGAACTTGAAGGTATTCTTCAAACACGTACCAAAATATTGAGGACAAGAGTTATTACCGAGTACCTGATCAAGTGGAAGAGTATGAATATTGAGGATGCATCATGGGAGGATGAAGCATTCATGCAGCAACATCCAAGGTTTCCCAACATTGGGGACAATGTTGCTTTGAAGGGGAGGGGCATGTTATGCCCTTAATTCACATAGCTTATATTGGATGGATATAATGTCAACGTATATGGCTATCATAATCTCTCTTATCATGATGTCATATGCTATTCATTTATGCTTTAATATGTTTAGTAGGTCGGCCTTGGTGTTGGCCATAACATAGGATTGGTATATATAGGTGATAGCGAGGAGTAGTGGATGATCATCATATTCAACATTTGAGTCTTATTGTATGGTTTAAAGGTTCCCCCCTCGAAGTGGCTAAGCTATTCTACTTGCATATTGAGATCATTTATCTGTACAATCTTGTGTTATTTGGTGTTCTATTGCTGGTGATAATCCATAATTGATCAACTGACATGTTGTTTCCCAAATGATTCACAAACATGTAATACGCATCTTAGTATGAATGTAGGAAGTTGCAACCATAATGCCTCAATTCAACATAGAGGGTCATGTTAGATACATCATGCTTATATAATTACACTTGCAATATACATTAAGAGTGGGTATGAACCTTGAATCTAAATCCCTCAGTGGCATAACCCTATATTATCACTTTTCTCTTCTGTCACTCTGGTCCTGATTGGTCTCTGTATCAATAGTCCACCCTTTTATTCATTGGATTATATGTCAAGTTACAGGGATCCTTGGTTGACTGATTCACGTAAGTGAGCCTTTTTTCCCATTCTAAAAGTTGTCTGGTCTAAAACCATAATAGATGGACTCAAGATCCGTGCATACGGAAACTTGAAATTCACTAGTTTTTCGGTAAGATGAAAATTCCCTTTGTTTTATCTGATTTTTTACATCTTTTGAGTCATCTTATTACTATTGTTATTGTACCTTCTACATTTTAGGAGGTTTATGGTGGGTCAGATTCTATTTCCCATCATTAAGGTTCTAGAATTTCAAGTTAAGCTACATTATATCCATATAAGGTTAATGTAAGCATTCTATCTACTCTAGCAAACTTTCCAAATCTATCTAACCATCTACTAATCTTATACAACCAAGTAAAAGATACATTGTGTCTTTGATTACATGCATATCAATAGGAACTTTTTGTCTATAAATCTGTAATTCATGCAATTACTGCACACTAAGGGTTCGTATATTGGGATTGAATTAGCATCTACTAGTGTATTGAATTGTTAATTCTTCTCACAAAGACTAACCCTAGGTCTGAGGTCTCTCCAGTTGCATGCACATCTAATACTTTAACACTCTCCAGGAGAACTACATTAATTTTGAAACTGTAGTTCAGCGCCCGGTGACTCACAGGTTTAGTGGAGTAATCGTATATGAGGTCAGTCCTAATGGTCACCCCAGCAGTTTAAATCTTTAGTCCTTTCAAAGCTAATGATTGCTTGAGCCTCCCCATACCCAAGAAGTAGCTTGGGTTTATTTTTCATAGTTCAGGTGACGAATACCACTAGGATTTTATGCGAAGTTGAAGATACCAAAGAGTGAAAAATAGTAACAGACAGTTTTTGATGCATCATCAGTTGCGGATCACTTATTCCTTTATGCAGGTTCATAGACTGTATAGTCTAGTCCATATTAAATAAATTGATATGGCCCTAAACCCCCTTTATGCAGCCCCAAACATAGAGTACCAAAGATATCACGATGAATTGATTTGATCAGCATTATCTAGAATCCTACTCCTACCCATGTATGCACTCATCATAGTTGCATACTCCTATTTCAACTCTCCTGAATAAAGCTGGAAGCACATCTTTCTACTTGAGCATTTATTATGAAAGTGAGCACCTATCTGATCTACGAATTTGACCAAGCTAACAGACTAGCAAAAGGTACTATCTACATATTTGCCAGGACATGACATATGACAGGGCGATAAATCTAATTTTTTCATTTGCACACAAGGGTTTTTATCGGTATGAAGTAGTATAGCTTAGCTATCAGATGGTTCCAATGGTTTACCAAACACTAACATCTTAGGAACAAGGGTTAGTTGCCCATGCACCATGGGGTCACAAACACAATTCTGTTAGCTTTGAGATCCTACATTGAGTGTGAAAGATATTTGCAAAAGTGCTCATTGAATCACATATGGGTGACCAATTCTACGGAGACAGTAAATCCAACATCAAACATTTGTATATCATAGCTTTATCATAGCATGCTAGTGATTAATTGGAAGTGTGTTGCAAGATAGTTAGGGTTTGTCATTTGACTAGGTTCATGTGCGATTCATTTCAAGATGTTGTTGTGTGAAGTTGAAGTTTTACCAAATAGTGATAAATAATTACACACATTACAAACATCGTCAATAGACATAAAAACTAGGTTTGAAGTTCAAGATTCAAGACTCCATAGAATATCATCTCGTTCCCTCCTTTTTCAATTAGTTCAGATGAAGAAAGAATCTCAAGAGCCCATGAGATAACTTGTGGAAAAATTTAACAAGTTGGTTAAAAAAATTCCTATTTGTGCTCATCCTAGACAATATAATCAAAAGAGGTTATTCATAAATGCTTAGTTTCTAGATCATGTGTAGTTGGTTTCATATCATCATGGATGTTTCCTCAACTAAAGACTTTGGACAATAAATCTGAGCTGTGTTTGAATAAGATTATCTTATTGATAGTAGGAAGATTAAAAACCATTCAAATAAGATTAAGGTCAATGACAAACAACCAAAGTCAAGGTTATTTTAGTATTTCAATTACATCAATTTTGTCAATGCTTTGACTACATTGTAATAAGCAAATTGCCTTCAACATGCCTCATATTAAAATCAGCCTTGTAAGGAATCAAATTGTTGGAGAACTCATGAAGGATCTTCCTTTGAATCTCCATGTTAGTTAATGCAATATGTGGAACCTTGTTAAAGATGAAGGAGAAAGTTAATTTAATCATAAATTTGAAGGAGAAGAAGGAATGGATATGCCAATATTGGGTATTTTGCATAATAACTCATATAATGAAGATCTCAAATAAGTCCCATGTTCTAATATGAATACTTAATCTTGTGTAGTGTTCACCCTAATCACAAAATGGAGAAAGAGTAAAGGTCTTATTTCTACTTCCCCAATAAATGAACTTGAATCCTCAAATGCATAATCTACCAAAACAAAAAAGGAGGATCATCGTTTCCCACTCTCCATGGGGTCATCCAAGAAGAATCATGAGACTAACCTCATCCAAGGCTACTCTATACCTCTTTGACTAAGTATCTTTTCTCTCCTCTTTTCAAACCATTTTCTACTTCCAATGTTCCTAAAAATGCAAATCCTACTCATGTCAAGGATGTCATTACTCCCAATGTGTCTACCACTTCTTCATCTTTTTACATCATTGACCATGTTAAGAAATTGAAGGTTCAATTTTTTTGAATATGAGTACTTGAAAACCTACCTGAAGAAATTTAATAAACTTGTCCAATTTATTAAAGGAAGCAATTCAAACTCATGTTCCAATAATGTCCGCTACTAAAGAACCACTTCCCACTCCTAGCATCCTACCATCCTCATAAAAACCATTCTTTCCTCAACATCCTCCTCTTCTGAGGAAGGTGGAACCTTTCTATATCTTTCTTTGTTGATCAATGTGTATCAACTAAGTAATTGTTCATAATTGACTCATGATAACTCTTACAATTTCACTCCCGCCAAAGTTACCAAAGCCCTTGGTCTCACCCTCAGCCCCTACTATTAGCCATTATTACTCCATGGAAAACAAAGAAGTACCTCTAGCTTAGTACATGTCAAAGATGCTCAAGTATTCATTTGTGGATTTTCCTGACAAGCCATAAATTAAGGTGAAAGGAAAACATGGTCGGCTATGACTATAGATGGATGTTGTTATATATCAAAGATTCTAGTCAGGATGTTGGCATAGATATACAAATGATCTGGTCGTATGGCACCTTACCATATCAATGGTCCATAAATTAAGATGACTCCTCCCGAGGACATAATATATGAAGATATCATGGTATAAAAACCAAATCGTAACTTCAAGGGCGGACATCCTAAGCTACCACATATTCATGGAGGAGTATGCCAACGTTTGTCATTAATTCAAAGGAAGATGCAAGCATGCCCATGATTTGATGGAGCCAAATTTTGATAATGTTTACTTCCTGTTGGATAATGGATATAAGCTCTCTGCTTGGTTATGATGAGGATAATTTGTATCTTGACTCGCAACAAAGTAATCTCAAGGTGATAAGCAGGTGCAAGTCATGAAGGAAAATTGATATCAAATGACTTCTTGCTCATAGGAGCCCCATGTTTCCAATCATGTTCTCAAGGATGAGACATGAGGATATTTTTTGGTGAATATGATTTTGGATAAGAAAGCTTTCTCTTTCCCATTAGGAGAAGATGACCTTATTCCCAACGAGGAATGAGATAGATAGAATAGGTGTTTGGGGCTTTCAAAGTCGACTCTACTTAAGAAGAGGATGTCTCCCTCATGGAGATGAATTTCGAATCTCAAAGTGCTCAAGATAGGGGAGAATGGTGATTTCCATATTTCATGCCCAAAACCTTGTGTCTCATTCTCCTTGTCATGAGGATGAAGAACTGTTGTACACATCATACGATATTGTGATACCATATACCAAAATGAGCCAATGTGTGTGAAAGGAAACTGTTTGTGGGCAATTGGTAAATATAAAACATCAAGAGGCTTGTGATAGTGTTTAAAACTCTTAAAATATTTGCTAATAACCAACTTACGGAAACAATGGTCATGAATTGGATGACAAGAAAATTCCAAATTCCCATCAAAGATCATAATCTTTGGTGTGAAAATGGTAAGCTCGGTATGATCAACAATCATTCTTATAGCAATTAGAAAGTGAATAATGACAAATCATAAATGGGGATGTATTGGGAAATTGAATGAGAAAATGGAAACAAAATTTCAGAGAAATAAAGGTAATGATCTATCCTAAGTGGACGCCCACTTTCAAGAACAATCATGCAAATTGTTCCCAAGAAATTGAGAAAAGCAATCAAACTTTGAATTGTGTCCAACCAATAGGATTTGCATAACAAAGGAATTTGGTGCTACCCATGTTTATAGGTAACATTCATAGAAGGAATAAGTTCTACAGTGAAAGCAGGGTTGTCCCCCATATCTATCGTAGTTAATTTAGGTATTGTTTAAATCATGTGTTTCCATTTCCATGTGGTGTGTTTCCCCTTTTCATGTACTGTGTTTTTTTTGTATTCTCCCTTGGTTGTGTTGTTGTTTGTACTAGTTGTTTAATGTAGTGACTCTATGGCCCAATGGATAAGGCACTAGATATGTTCCTCCATGTGATGACTTGAGGTTCTTCATTACCCCTTACGGTCTAATGTACCCAAGCTAGAGCCACATATAGTTGTCATGTGCTAAATGTTTAGCATATGAAAACTGAAAATTTATGGGTCATAACAACTAAGTCCGCATGATTAAACAACTCCTTCCTCAGTCATTATGAACCCTTCTCTATAGCCATCCAATCAGCTCACGCAACCCCTCCTGGTTTTGTTTCATACTCACTCTGGCTGAGAGGAACATACTAACATGGTTTTCAAGTGTGTTTCATTTACAAGGGAATTAATCCAAGTTGATTTCATGATGAGACTAAACTCTCGAGGTAGAATAATTCTCTTTGAAGCACCAAATCAACTATTTTAAGCCATATTACAACATCAAGGACACCCTCCAGAAGCTAGCTGCGGGGAATCAACCCATATGGAATTTTTAGTGGAAGGAACAATGAAGTAATACTAAGGAATTTTAGGGGAAAAATTTGTGGAGGCATGTGATTTTGGGATCAAGTTCAAGCAAAATCGGGTCATTTCTGGGCGCAGGGAATGAAGTTTTCAATGGAATAAAATTCACCTTGTCCCAAACAATTCTATGAGTTTCAAGGAGGACTTTGGATAGCTAAAAAAAAGGAAACGAAAAGATATTGGAACTATCCACTACGTGGTAGACACATTCATTTTTGGTCCTAATGACTTCACCAATATCTATTGTGATAACATGTGTCACTACAACTTCCCCTTCACGTGCCAAAAGGGTGACTGAGGTGTCATAAATCAAGATTCAAGTTGAATCAAGTCTTGGAATTTGTTGGAATGAACTCAATGGATGATTTGGAGTCAAAATCATATAATTTTTCACCTCCAAACTCTAATTTTTTTTCCCTATAGGTGGAAAAGGCAAGCTTCGTGTTGTAATTTTGCATTGGGATGATGACATCATCACAACTTAAAGGCTTGAGCACACTTTTTCACCATGAATCTCCCTTTTACCTTGTCCTAAATTGAAAGGGGATAAAAGTGGTAGTAAATTACACTCCCCTATTTTTTTTCTCTTTTCTTCACTTAAAGTAACAACTTATGTTGTTAGTAAGCATGCATACAAGTTTTTAGACCATTATACCCCCCAATCGTGAAGACAGGATCCATGCAGCAATTTACAATGTTATTTTTCTCGTGTCCCTTGTCCCATCACCCAAGGGGACATAGAGGACACTAAAATTCACATATACTCACTTCCTTAGACCTTAGAAACATGAAAAATCCTATGTCTGCTCTCAAGTGGTGGTTTTCAACCCTTCCATCTCATTCACATGAAACCCCATGTTGACACTTTTCTTAATATAGTACAAAGTTCACTTTGGTGTCCCTCTTTTCCCTTTGCTTCACTTTTCCTCTATTTTTATGGTATGACTCCACCTCCAACCTCCACTTGACCTAGGTTAATCCTGTTGAGTCATAATGTGAGTTAAAGTGCAAATGAGAGAGAAATGGTTAAATATGAAACTTAGCCATTTTTGATGTTTTTGAAATGTAATTTTTCCCTCCCAGGATCTCTCCTGTGTTTTTATTCTGTTGGAAATGTCCTTGATACCTCATAATAAAAAAAATTGAAATTTTTTCATAGCTTACAAGCCAATTTCCACATAAAACAATGAGTATCTTGATGCAAGTGACAGTGATGTAACAAGCATGAAATTGGAGGAATTGAAAACAAATATGCTAAGTGAACACCATGTAGATGTAGAGGGGAAGAAATCCTCAGTGGGCTATTCAAATTTGGAATGGTCACACTTGCATGATTTTTTAGTTGCATCATAACGCAAATGTGAAAGATAGTCCTCACAGGCTCCCAAAATTTTATCTCGAGGTGAATTTCATATGGAATTCTTAGAGGAAAAATATTTTTAGGAATATATGTTTCATTTTATCCTAGTAGTCATAGAAGGGGATCATCATGAATGAGTGATTCAGGAATTTTTCACAGGTTCATGGAATACAATGCAAATCTTGTAGTGTAACTTGGTCAATGCTTTGGATTGTGTTTGTATCTCACAGAAAGAGGAAGTTGCAATCACAATTCCTAGATTTAATAGAGAGGGAAATGTCATAGGATTCAACATAATCTCTCTCGTCTCCATATTATCACTCCTATTTTCTTCTCTCTCCTCTTCCTTCCCTCTTTAACATTATATTTATTCATCAGGAATGTATTTTTTTACTCTTTCATCTTATTCACATAATTGGCCTTATTTTACATTGTAAAAGCTACTTTTTCAAAAATAAGAAAAGGACTTAATTTGATTCCTAGGGAACATGAAAGGTCACAAGTGTTGGTAAGATGAAAATTCATATGAGGGGAGATGAAGATCCATCATTGTAAAGCTATAAATTGGAATGGATTCTCCATTCCATGGGGGTTTTGGTGGATAGCTTTATTTTCCCTAATATTTAAAGAAAGAATCTTTATTCTTTAAATTTTCTTATCTATGTTCTTCTACTCTCCACTTACCAACTCTGGAAACATTGTAATATTGTACAATACAAAAATAACTTTGTTTCTTTGAGTAATAAATCAATAAAAATTTGTGTCTCTTATTTTTTAATCTTTCAATTTCTCACATATATTTTCCTCTTACTATTGAATGTGGACCTACTCTAGTTAATGTGTATGAAATCTATAAGTTTGCTCACAACATTAAGCCTTTCTCTGAATTTCTCCATCTTCTATTTACCTCTCTCCAAGAAAATTCCTCCCTTGTACACCATACAAAAAAAATTCCACAGGTTTAGTTGAGTAGTCCTGTGTGATCCTCGACCTAATGGCCACCCCAAAATTTTATTTATTCCTTGTATTCAATAAATAAGATGCTCCCCATACCCAAGAAGGAGGGACCTAGTCCCATAGCATTGACAAAAACCACTAATTTGTCCCACAACAAATTATTTTCCCAGCACTACTTTATTTAATTCCAATTAAAATTTTATCTATATATTTCTTTTTTTGGAATTATTTAATTCTACTCTAGACTTTATCTATATGTTACTATGTTTGTAAATATCATTGAAACCATATTTTTCCTAGCCATTATTGTCATCTTTTTCCAGACCATTGTTTTCCTCTATGTTATTTCTCTCCGAAGCCGTATTTAATCCAACATGCTTGAAGTTCATTTTTTTTAATACTTTGCCTTATAGAGCTAGGGAACTCCAAGTAAATATGTATGATTAGAAGTTTACAGAAATGAAATACAACCCATTTTTCCCTCTATCTAGACCTTCTTTGTTATGCACTAGTCATGGTGGGGTTGACACTTGTACATCCTTATCTCTGCAACCTATTTATGTTCTATAGACATGTCATATTTCCTGAAGATAAAGCCTAATCCACCTTCACTCACATGACCACCCATGCCTATAGTCGGGCAGAATTTAGTATCGAAACTAAGACATGTAATCTTGCCTGCAATGGTGGAGCATAACTATACCATAGTTATTTTCAATTTTACATGTGATTCCTTGGAATTTATATGGACATTGACCTCATCCAATTTCATGAGATATTTTATAGTGAAAATAGGGGTGTGAAATGTAGAGAAAATTCCGTCATAGTTGTTCCCTTTGTTATGCACATGAATATACCATCTTTGTTCTATGCAACACTGCACCAACATCACTTCATATTCTCTCCTCTCTAACATAACCATAGTGTATGGTTTGGTCGCGCTTTATTTTTCATACCACAAATTTTGATGATGAAACTTGTGCAAGGAATCATAGTTTGTTGATGATGATGTGCCTCTCAATGTCACATTTTTTATACTACTCCCACTCAGACATGATATAAATATTTTTTAGAAAACACACAGATACAGAGAAAGGAGTGAATCAGTATACTTATAATTTTCACTTATTTAAACATTAACATCCATATCAACAAAAATCACATTGAGATATAACAATTACACAACACAATATTTATGTGGAAACCCTTTCAATAGAAAACCACAAAGAAAAGACTACTTGGAGCTACTATACAAATCCATCTAAAAAATTAATTATATTACAAATATTTGTAGGAACCAACCTACTAGAGACACCACTCCCCAATATAGAGCACCAACTCAGCTAATTCATGAGCACCAAATCATGGGAGACACCAATTCCTAATTCAATGAGGAAACAACCTCAACAATACAAAGATCCACCTTTTGTAGTTTCTTCTTCAACTTGGTGATGGAAATTCCACCCCTCTTTATACACACAGATCAAAACATACTTTCACAATGGAAGTCAGTCATATGTTGTGCACTTTTCGCACACTTATTGTGAAATATTTGTGCACTTTATGCACTTTAGTTTCATACTTGCTATATAATCATTGTGCACTCTAATTACTCCATACTTTATACACAAAAACTAAGCTTGAGAAATTTATCTTCATGATACATATCCTTAACCTTCTAATTTCTCTACTCCATCTTTACTGACATGCTCTTTACAAATTTTATCTTCTCATATTCCTTGCTCTCCACTCCACAAGCACACTCAAATATATCCAATTTGAATATCTTTAATATCATATTCATTTCTCAAAAGGATGTAGTAATATTTGAGAGTTGGACACACCAATTCAAATGATAAAGCTAAAACAGATTCAGTAAAATTTATGCATGAAACATTTTAGTGCCAAAATATATTAGGTTGGCCAATACAAAATTTATTTGAATACGTAGTTGATTCTATATTTATAGAATGATATATGAGATTCTTCTAGACTTCTACGGACATCCCTTATTTTATTACTAGTCTCAAGGATTTTCATGACCATTGCAAACTTTGTCCTTCACAAAAATCCTTGAATTCCATGATATTTCTTTAACGTCCATAGTATTTCCTAACTTTTTCAAGATTTCTTTGACCTTCATGGAATTTCCTGACTTTTGCATCTTTCTTTTTCTTTCTCTTTGTTTCATGGAAATACTTCTTTGTATCACAACATTTTCTCTCTACCACCCGGGGAAGCCTATTTCCTTTTATTCGCAGCATGCGACCTTTTTTATGTAGTATTATCTTGTAGCCGCTAAATACTTCAACCAACCCGGAGTACACTGCTAAACATTTTTTAAATCCATAAAACACCACAACACACCTGTAGTATACTACAAGACCTGTGGAACACTACATAACCCAAAGAACACTACAGATTATTTTCGTTTGAAGCGCAACAGGCGTAATTAAAATTGTATTAAATTTTTCATAATTGATTCATTTTTTAGACATCAATGGAAATTATTTTCAACATATGAGACATGTAACTTTCTATTTTAATCAATCATTACTTTGACATCAATGACAATATTTCCAACAATCTCCTCCTTTTTCAATGATGGCAACCTGTATAGAAACCATAAATACATAATGCAAATTACAAATTTACTTAAAAGAATATCAAGAACACTTCTATAAATCTCCTTTTCTATAATTATAATGTACAAATATGCTCCCCCTTTGACATCAATGGAAAATGTGTAAAAAAAACTCTCAAAACACTACCCCTTGTAGTATGCATCTATTGATCTCTTACTGTATTGTCTTCAAAATGATGATGAAGTGATTAAATCCCCCTTAGTTTATGTTTCCTCCATAGAGCTTATGTGCACTATGATAGTGTTACAATTTTCATTTCCTCTGTTGTAGATGAAAAAATAGAATACTTGTTTCTTGCTCATATAATATATCAAACTATTTCTCAAAAAAAAATGGTCCTCCTCTTAAACTATTTATGTCATCAACAATTTACAACTCAATCTAATTATTGCATGAATTCAATTGACTCATCTTCATCTCTTTTCATGATATCTCCAAGTAACATCATTCATCACTCTCAATCATATTTCCACATGTCTCTCCTTCACTTATTGTGAATCTAAAAACAACTCATTAACTACTTCCAACACTTGATGGAAAACTATCATTGCTACCACTATCCATGATCACACTTAGATGCTTACCTTGAACCTTCCATCTTGTCTTAAAGACTCTAATTCTTTCCCATGGATTCTTTTGGCTCTAGTTTATTTTCCTGAAGTCCTCATTTTCTTGCATATAAATTTCAATCTTTTTTTCACGTGGAACTATTGTACATTCATTCTTTTCATCACACTTCTTGGACTTCTCTTTCTTCTTTCTAGCATATTTATTTTGATATTCAACAAATTTTATTTTACTTCAACTTCTTGACTTTATGAATTATCCTTTGTGTTCAACACAAGTATCCACTTTCTTGTTTTTACCTACAATATTACTGCTACATTTTCTTCTTATATGTTCAAACTTATTACAATTATAAAACATTAAATCATCGGATAGGAGAGAAAATTACTTATACCTTTTACCTAATAAACCACGTGCCAATTTTTTTCCATTCCATCCATACACATTCCTATTATGTTTTGTAGATTCCATACTTCTACAAAAATGTGCAATATGTCCATAATTTTGGCTTTTATAACATACAGTAGCATTCTCTTTGTATTCTAAAAGTGAATTATAGTTTCTATTTGAAACCCCATAAGAAATTTCATTTGAATTATGTCTAAAATCTATTGCTTTATGCCCAAACTGATTACATGAAAAACAATAACCATAAAATGAATTTTGACACTTGGTTCTGTTATGTTTCCTTGAGGGAAAGGATCTCCTACATTTTTTTGAGTTGTCTTTTCTTGTATTCTCAAGAACATGAATCTTTTTCTTCTTCCTAATTTCATTTGGAGTGCTTTTAATTTGAGAAACATGAGTCTCATTCTCCTTGCTACTTTCATCTCTGATAGAACCTTTAAGATCATATGCATATATATCTTTGAATTATTTGCATTTTCCTTCTTTAGCGACATGTTAGGATCTTCTTTGGTGGTTCTATGATATTCTTTGTACCCAAGATCAGTTTTAATAAATGATGATATTTGATTATTCAGTATATCATCCAACATCTTTTTTTTTCTTAACTTGAGGTATTTTTTCAATTTAGTATTTGTCTTCTCTAAATCCTCCTTTAGGATCACAACCTCTTATTCTATCTTAGTACAGTTGTCTTCTTTTATCTTCAGTTCGGTTCTCACATCCAAATTCATATTTTTCATATATTTTAGTTGAATATGAAGGCTACTGATGATATTTTAGGTTTCTTCAAGGTCTTGAGACAACATTATGTTTGAGGCACCATACTCTTCTTAAAATTTCTAATTTTATTGTTTTTTATTTTAGATTATTCTTTAGTATATTGATCTTATCTATGGAACTAATGAGCTCTCCTTAAAAATATTATTCTCATTTTCTTTCTGACATCTCTTTTTCCATGAGTAATTATTCTTATTTATCACTGTAAGAGTTTCTTTCATCATCCTTTATTTTAAAACCTTCAAATTGACTCTTATGCATTTGGAGTTTTTTTTGTATTCATTTTATCATTTCCTTCATTAACATTCTTGATTTTATTCCATATTTCCTTAGCTCAAACACAATATCTCACTTTAAAAAATTATGGCTTAGGAAATCCACTCAATATTGAATTTATATCCTTTTTATTGACCTAACTTTCCTTCTTACCAAATTGATCTGTAGGAGGATTTGCTGGAGTTATATAGCCATTCTCAACTAATTACCAAATGTCAAACCCAAGATTCATTATATAGATGTGCATCCTTATAATCCAAAAGGAATAATTGGATCCATCAAAAAATTCCTTGTTTGAGAAGAAACCTTCTTAGATTTCCATATGTTATTATGAGTTCTACCTTCTAATGGTTAAACTATTCTAAAGGAACCTGCTCTGATACCAATTGTATAAAACACACAAATATTGGGGGTTGAATCATTATACTTATAATATTTACTTATTTAAACATTAACATCCATAACAGCAGTAATCACATGAGATAGAAAAATTGCACAACACATGATTTATGTGGAAACCATTTCGGGATAAAACCATAGAGAAAATACTGCTTGGAAATACTATCCAAATCCAGCCACAAAATTAATTGTATTAGAAATATATGTAGGAACTAACCTATTGGAGACATCAATCCCCAATGTTGATCACTAACTCACTGGAGACATCGATCCTTGATTTCGAACACCAACTCAACTAATTTGTTAGCACCAACTCATTGGAGACACAAATCACCAATTAAATGAGACACCAACCTTGATAATACAAAAGTCCACCTTCTGTGGTTAATACTTCAACTTGATGATGGAAATATCACTTCTATTTATACATGTAAATCAAAACATACTTTCACCATGGATGTTGTTCATATGCTACACACTTGCTACACACTTGCTACAATCTGGATGTGCAGTTCCTGGATATTAACTACGTACTCAAATTACTCCATAATCTATATACAAAAACTAAGCTTTGACAATTTATCTTCATGATACAAGTCCTCAACCTTCTATTTTCTCTACTCCATATTTACTATCATTCTCTTTACAACTTTTATTTTCTCATATTCCTTTCTCTCCACTCCACAAGCACACTCAAATCTATCAAATTTTAATCTCTTTTATATCATATTCATTTCTCAAAAGGATGTAGTAACATTTGAGATTTGACCAAACCAATTCAAATGATAATTCTAAAATAGATAAGGTTAGATTTATGCATGAAACATTTTAGTGCCAAAACAGATGAGGTTGGCTAAAACAACATTTATTTGAATGTTGTTGTCCTCTCAAAACTTCCCCTCTTTCAAAAGTGAAAAATTTGAAAATTTTTGAGTTAACACCTTTTTGTGATGTTTTACTAAAGAGAAAAGTTAAGGAGTTGGGGAAAATTCACATTATTTGAGTCATTTGAGTGATTTTTGGGTCTATCGGACATTATTGTTCCATATGTCCCAAGTTCTTCCAGGCTCTATGTTCCCTGATCGATTGTTTTGTCTAAAATCTGTTAACTTTTGGGTCTGTCAAAACTTTTTGTTCCAAATGTTCTAAGCTTATCTATTCTCTCTATTCCCTGATCGCCTGTGTCGACCGCATCGGGTCCTTTGTGTACTTTGGTTTTATTTTCCCCAAAAGCATTTGTGCATTTTGTCCCCGCATTGTCCACATCAGCCAAATCACGTTTTCACGTCCCTCATGTTCCAAATGTACCAAAGACCATCCGGGCTATTTTTTTACACTCTTCCCAATGCTTTCCTTTTTTGAGTTGATGCATATGAATTTAATGCACATTTATAACCTTCTCTCTCCTAAAATACCTATTTAATGGGACTTCCCTCTACACATTTACACACTACTTACTTGTTTCCATTCACTCATATCCTTGAAATCAAGACCGTCTGCTCGTGCTCCCATTACCCTTGCATTTTTTATTGTAGATTCGAGCTATAAAGGTTGTTTCTTCGTACACTATCAGCATGAAGATCAAATTTCAGGGTCAAAAACACATTTCACTGCTCAAATATTTTGTTCTCGATATCGGGGATAGTGAGGCTCGTCACCTAGATTTTGGTGATTTCTGGAGTAGGTTGACTGACCCTAACCCCTCTCCCATGGCATAAATGATCAACGACAGTGGCCTTGCATTTTATGTGGGTTTCTTAATCTCGGTACAATGCATCAATACTGTGCTCACCTGCAGAGCTCACTTCAACCCTGAGACAAATAAATTGTCTAATGTGCACGAGGAACTGATCGCCAAGCTTGATACTGCTACAATTACTACTACTCTGTGTATCCCATAAATTGAAAACTTCATTGTTATATCTCAAGCTCAGGCACAAACTCTCTTCGAGCAAGACAATGACAAATACAAAGTAAGGCTAGCAAATTCATGGTTGAATAACCCTAAAAAGGGAGCATCTCAACTTTCCAAGACTCTGTTTGGGGCTCATTTTAAAGAAGAACTGTCTGATTTCATCATCTTGTTGGCTCGGGTCATGGGATTACACTCAACTAATGAATTTCACTTCTGGATGTGCCCACTAATCAACATCATCTCTGAAGGTAGCAAGAACATCAATTGGGCAGAGATCATTCACATGAATTTGACAGAATAGTTGTCCAATGTACAACAAACCAAGAAGTTTTATATGACTTCTTATCTTATGTATACCCTAGCAGCATCTCGACAATGGTTCAGTTTCACATAAATCGAGGGTCAAACAGTTGAACCCATTTATGCATACTACCTTGAGTTCACCCTTGAAACCAAAAATCACAACTTCAGGAGGGTGAATGATGCTTTCACCATGTACATTGTGAGGCTTCTAGAGAGTGATACTACTAGGAGATTTTCTGATGAATCCATGAACCTGATAGAAAAGTATGGATCTTTCTTCATTCAATTCAGAAGGTTTTCGTATATCAGGTTAACCGGTTATGGGAACAAACCTCTAAAACTTCCTATCTTTTGTAATGATAAGATGGCTTTAATTGAAGTATGACAGCAACTAGATAAGTTACATAGAACCTGCAGGGACAAGAAAATCTCTAGACTGCATTTCCCCATATCCTTAGGTAACTATACATGTAAAATAGCTTTGGATGCTCAGAGCATTGAAAGGGCCCTTGCTCCCATCATTGTTCACTTCTTCAAGCCTAGGGCCTTTTTTTATTTGAAGAAGTTCATTGAGCTCAATCTCATAATCAATTATCATCATAGAATAGATACTGAAAAATACTGGGCCAATTGTGCAGATGACTTTGAAGTAAGGCAGAGGCATTATGGAAGATTCTCCCTCTAGCTGATAGAAGAGCTCAATCTATATCAGATTCCTGAAGGGCTTAAAGATGACAATGCAGACCTGTTGTTATGAAAAAGTGATCAAGCACACTCCCTTGGAGGATCTGGACTAGTTCAAGAGGGAGAAGGATGACTTGGCTAAGATTCTGGCCCCTATCCTTATAAGAACGAAGGTCTGGTTTGACATAAGGATCTGAGAGCTTAGCAAGAATCCTGGAGAATCTTCCTCCAAAGACACTTCAACACTAAGGAAGGAATCACATACACCTAGCTCGGAGGTACCTGCACAAACTCCTCCTCCTTCCTCAAGTAAGAAACCTGAATCATCCACCCCTTCCTCATCTACTCAAGTATATCAGAAGAAGGTGAAATAGGTTAAGCAGGAGCCTATTGAGGAAGATCCCCTGTTAAAACATTCATAATAGCCTTCAGGTCCAAAGAACATAATTGTTCTCAGTGAAAGTGATGATATTGAAGTGCTTGTCCTTGAAGGAACTTCAGAAGCTACAATAGACAAAGAGAAGGAAGTGCATACCATTGAAACTCTAGGTACCACTGATTTCTCTACTCAAGAATCCCCACCTACTCCACTCACATCTCTACTAGTAGCAAAAGTAGTGAATACTTTAAGTGCCATGAGTTCTCTTTCTCTTGGCTCTCTTGCTCCTCGTTCTTCCTCCACTTTCGCATGGGTAAAATATTTTTTTGATAGTAGGAAGAGGAAGTCCTCTTCTTGATTAACAGGGAAAAATTTTGATGTTGTGGCAGCCTTGTTGGGTACTATTCCTTCTACTCTAGTAAAGAGAGATAAAACAACTTCAAGGATACTGACAGATGTCCAAGGCCATAAATTTCTAGAGATTACAAAACCTAAGGTTGATAAGACAGAACAAGATATACTAGCCTCTGCTCTGGAACTTTCTAGGATCCAAATGGGGGAATCTACCCCTGAGAGTGAGGTACATAACCTCCATGGAATAGTAACAAGAATTATTGGGAGAGTAGAAAAAGGCAAGCAAACTATAGAGCAGCTGGAAGAACAAACTCAAATTCTTTCTACTTTCACCAAGTCTTTACTATCTACGGAAAAGGTTTTGGATCCTACCCCACTGACTGCCCTTCCACTAGCTGTAATTCTTAGCCAAGATGAAGTCTAGATCATTAATGACATAAACAGGTATTCCATTTACGTGAGAGCTATGGAAGCCATGGTGGATGACAGGATCGTTGCAGGTTTGAATTTCATCATAGAAGCTTTCAAACTCAATGAGAAGGTGACTAATCTATAACAAAATCTATCCTCCGTAATTAGGACCATGGATAAAGAACTCAAACTTTAGAGTATCTGCATAGTGGACCTTCTCCTCATGGGACAGGCTGATGAGAACATATTGTTAGCCAGCAAGGTTTTTGATGATGCCAAAGATAATTTGTCAAGGTCATGGGTTTTTAGCATGGAATGGAAAATAAAAGTTCTGAAAGAGGCTTTAGGAGAATTGAGGAATAGTTGGCAGAAAGGAGAAGCCTTCAAAACTTGTATTGTATCCGATTTCAAGGATATTCACTGTCACCTTCACGACGAAACTTCAGGTGTTCCTTTCTCCCTCCAAGAAATTAAAACTCAATTCAGGGCATTTGTTAAGGAAAACTTGTTCAAAGAGGAATCAATTACCAAAGAGAAGATAAACGATATTTTCTCCCTTTAATCTACTATTGACGAAGCTAATAAAGAATATCATGCACACACCAATTTTGATAAGGAGATGGAGAAATGTCTGGGATCTTGGACTCAAGCTAATGCCAACACATTAGTCCTATGACGCTGAGACAAAATAGAAGCATTGAAAAAATTTAGACAATGGATCCTCAAGTCAGTGGGCCCTCCTCAGCAATAGGCAGTTGTCTTCCCTCCCAGCTTCTCCTTTCCTTCTTTTTCTCAAATCGGGCTTATTGTAACTAATTGGGGGTTTTTGTGTCAGGCATCTCCTTAATTAAACATTTTAGTTAAAAGAAGCAGTTACCAAGTGTAACTAATTTGTAAAATTATTTAATGTGCTCTCTACGCCATTTTGAGTGGTTGGAACTTGGTTTATTTTTGAAAGTGTAAGGAGTAAAAAAATCAATCAATACAAAAGATCTTTCTTTCCATGTCTATCTGGTCTTGTTCTTTCATTACTATCTGTCAAATTTTTTTGAATCATTTGTCTATGTTACTTCAAGAAGCTTTGTATTTTTGTAGATGTAATTTCTAGAAATTTGTGTCTTTGAAATAACATCTTATTGTCTCAAATACAAATGGTTATGTTCCAAATAATTTCATTCTGACATGCATAAGGAATTATTTTGTTATTTATAATTCTTGAGAGTTCCTTCATACCCATTCCTGATACTTCATTCCTCTGTACTTTTGTAGTGATGATCTATTCTATTTTAACACCTCCATGATACCCAAGTTCCCCATTTAAAACTATGCACTATACATGTGTAAATAATTTTTGTCTTTAAATAAGGGAACCTCTCCCATTAAAGAGGAGGGACTTTCTGTCCCCTAACTATTGTTCTCAATAAATTCCTTTTTGACGGCCAACAGTTTTTGGCGACTCCACTAGGGAATTCATTTTTCTTAATGTATTCCAGTTCTATAAATGATTTCTTGATCATCATTTGATCTGGCAACTCTACATTTTACTTGCGGAAGGAGAGCCCTTGGTATTTAATATTCTCAATTTCAGCATTTGGAACAGCAAGGTTTTTCTTTTCCTTCAATAGGAAGAAATAGAAGAGCTCATTCAACAAGCACTCCTCCTATTAAAGATAGAACCCCTATAGGTGGTATCCCTCCAGAGCAACTCAGCCCTAATCTTTGTGCTCTAATTTTTGTTGGTGTTTCAATTGCCCTTCAATCCATCTTTCCAAGGATGGCAAGACCTTTGCCTTAGGGCCATCGTGTTGGGCCACTTTCCCTTCCTCAGCGTTTGCATGAGTTGCTCACAGGTTACAGGAAGAAATTTCCCAAGTTCAGAGGTGATGGCAAAGTGCATCCTGATAAACATATCGCAGCCTTCATAGTTGCATGTGGAGTACTCAGAATCGAACATGAAGATGTCTCGGTAAGGCTTTTGTAGAGACTTTACAAGATAATGTAGAAAATCGGTTCTATCACCTTCCTTCTGGGGCCATTACCAGTTGGACTATGATGAGAATGAGATTTGAGAACTGTTTCAAACCTGCAAAGGACGTACATGATTTGCTGGCCCAAATTTCTCAGATAAAGAAGGAATCATAAGAACCCATGAGGGAATTTGTGGCTAGATTCAACAAGTTATTAACAAAATCCCACCAGACACTCAACCTGTAGATAAAATTCAAAAATGTTTGTTCCTGAACACTCAATTTCTTGAAGTTAGCTACGCATTGAGAAGATCCAATCTCGCAACATTGGCTGAGGATCAAACTCTTGTTGTTAGCGTTGAAGATGATTTGATTATGTCTGGGAATTTAAAAAGAGACATTTCTAAATCTAGGCCTTCTTCTTCATCCTCTTCCACTCCCAGGCTTAATACTGATCCATTAGTACAAAAGCTTGCAAATGACCTCATTACCATCAAAAAATAATTGGATCATCACGCCACCTATGCGGATGTTCCAAGGAGGAACTTTCAGCCTAGAAATCATTTTCCTGCTTCTCAAACAAGGCTATCACTTGAGGGGCCACCCATCAAGGTCCCTGTTAATGCAACCTGTGAGGTTGAAGAACTTGAGGAAGAAGTTGATGGATAGATGGAGTAACTTGAGGGATCTCTAGTTAATTTCTTCACTACTGAAGGTGTTGATGAAGAAGATGATTATGATGAAGTAGTAGTAGATATGAATAGTGAATCATACGCTGTCATGACTCAAGAGCAGACAAATAAAAGGGAGAAAGTGATGCAGCCTGCTAAAATATCCAAGGAGCATCCCATGACTATCCCTGTTATTGCAAAAAGAGGACCTCTTATCCCCACTACATCTACACAAAAGGCGAATTATGCCAATTCTGCTTTTCCTAATTCTACTACTAAAATTTCTTCTTCTACAACTCCTAAATCTGAAAAACCTAATATACTTAGTGATGAAAGCCCATCCACCTCTGGATCTTTTGATATCATTTATCACCTCAAAAAGACAAAGGTTTAAATTTCAGAGGTTGAGTATTATCAAACCCATCCTAAAGCTTTTGTCAAAATGGTTCATTTCATCAATTCTCACTCCAAAACTACCTCTAAAGGCCTTTTACCTACTCCATCCTCTGCACCTCAACCCAATCTGGTAGCTACAGTCACCTCACCTACTAAGAAGATCAAACCATTTTATGTGACCCTTCTTATAACAAGCCATAAACTCAGCAACTGTGTCATAGATTCAAGAGCATCAAATAATGTAATGCCCACCAAAGTAGCCCATTCTTTGGGTCTAACTCTCATATGCACTTATGGGTCTTGTTATTCCATGGAGAGTAAGGAAGTGCCCCTAGTTGGAAGAATTAAAGATGCATAAGTAGCTTTTTCTACTTTACTTGAGAAAAAGGTCTTGGCTACTATTCTAGTAGTAGATATCCATCCTTCGTATGGTATGTTGTTGAGTAGGAACTTTTGCAAGGATGTGGGAGGAGAAATTCAAATGGATTGGTCACATGCCCTCATAACAGTTAATGGAAAAATGAATAAGCTATTGCCCAAGAAGCAATCTGAGTATATTGTACAAAAGACAGATGATCCCAAAGCACAAATACTTTATGAATATATTGGGCATGCTAACTATATGATTATGTCTTTCGAAGAAGCTCAGCTTCCCAAATAAGTAATTCATGATCCTAATGAGTTTGGAATTTAGAATTTGATGGAAGTTGTTCCTCGGCTAGTTTTGGAGCTAGCGTAGTGTTGATATCTCCTGAAGGAAAAGTGCATCCTTTCTCATTCAAACTACAATTCGAAAATACTAATCATATAGTAGAGTATGAAGCTCTCATTATTGGACTTAATATGGCAAAAGAAAAGGGTGTGAAGAATCTTCTAGCTTGCGGAGATGTAGAACTAGATGTTAAACAAGTCAGAGACCTTTTTCAATTAAAGAATAGAAGGTTGAAGCATTACAAGAATCAGGTTTGGGATTCTATTGAATTTCTTAATGCTTTCTCCATTAAAGTAGTGCCCAAGGAAAAGAACACCGGGGCTAATTCCCTAGCTATCTCAGGATCGTTACTGATACCTCATCTTGACTTCTCTAAAGATAGGTTTACCATTGAGATAATCCATAGGCCTAGTGTGTCAGATAATGCAAGTAACTAGAAATTTTTCAATGATGATCCACATTTGCTTTTTTTCTTAGGGCTCAAGGATAACTTTGAACAATGTACTTCAAAGGGAGTAACAATTTTCCTTGTGAGAGTGTGTCTTCCAACAAAGAGGAAGTCAAAGAGGAGATAGATCAAGATGGGTGCATCAAACTCAAGGGTAATAATATTCCAAAAGGGCTGGTGAGTTTAGAAGAATTGTTTGATAAGCATGACAGGTATGTTAAATCTAGAGCTTCTACTGGATTACAACAATATGCTTAGTATGAAAAAAATTAATATTGGGAGCTCTATTGATCCCAAGCTAGTGAACATTGGGAAATGTTGTACATAAGAAGAAAAGAAGAAGGTGGTGAACCTCCTAAATAAGTATAGGGATGTTCTTGCATATTCATATGAAGATCTAAAATCTTTCCAACCAAAGGAGATGCAGCATTTCATCCCTCTCAAACTTGGGATTAAACCTTTCAAGCAAAAGCAATGGAAATACAATCCAAAGATTGCTGACACTATTTTTCAGGAAATACAAAAGTTGTTGAAAGCCAAAATTATTTTTCCCATTCACCATTCGACATGGATTACCAACATTGTGCCTATCAGGAAGAAAAATGGTGAGATATGTATCTGTATTGACTTCAGAAATCTGAATCAGGATTCTTTGAAGGACAACTATCCTCTACCCATGATGGATCAAGTCTTGCAATTTGTTACAAGATCTGAAATGTTATCCATGCTTGATGGATTCTCAGGGTATAATCAAGTAGAATTCAATACCACATATCAGCACAAGATGACCTTCACTACCCCTTAGGGTACCTTTGCCTACAAGAGGATGCCTTTTGGACTCATTAATTTCGGTGCCGCTTTTCAAAGGGCTATGGACTTGGATTTTGGAAGCTTGAAAGGGAAATATATTGTTATATATTTAGATGACCTAACCATGTTTTCCAAAACCAGAGCAGATCATTTTCAGCATCTGGAAATAGATCTCTTGAAATGCAGAGAACATGGGATCTCTTTGAATCCTAAAAAATCTATCTTTTTTGTCACAGAGGGAAAATTGTTAGGGCATGTTGTCTCTAAATATGGCATCAAAATAGATCCTGAATGAGTTCAATCTATTCAGCAGATTCCTCTTCCAACCATTAAGAAGGGAGTGCATTCTTTCTTTGGTAAGATCAACTTTCTGAGAAGATTCATCCCTGATTTTCCATAGCTAACTTTGAATATTTTCCAAATGATGAAAGGGAAACAAACATTTGGATGGTCTTCTGAAGGGAAAATAGCCTTTAAAGGTATTAAAAAGGCTATTTCCAGAACTCCTATGTTAGCATGTCCATATTTTAGCAAAGATTTTATTATCTATTGCTATGCCACAGATAACACCCTGGATGATGTCTTGACTCAAAAAGATTCTAATGATCATGAACTCCCAATTTCGTTCATGAGCTACATTCTTGAAAATCATGAGTTGAAATAAACAATGATGGAGAAACATGATTTTGTAGTGGTTAAAGCTGTCAAGTAGTTTCATTTTTATATTCTTAACTCTCAATCCATAGTACTTGTGCCTGACACAACCATCAAGTCTATTCTCACGCAGTAAGAGTTTGGAACTAAGAGAGGGAACTTAGTGGTGAAGGTTCAATAATATGATATTGACATCAAACCAACAAAACTAGTTTGTGGTAAAGGCTTATGTGAACTCATTGTTGAAGGAGCTAGCCATGAGTTACCTAAGGATGAAGTTGATGTTCCTACTGTCCTATTTCTAAGCTCAATTGATGAATGGTATGTTGATATCACACATTTTCTCACCTATGGATAATTTTCCTCTCATTTGACTACCAAGGAGAAAAGAGCTATCAATTTAAGATCAGCCCAATATGTATTGTGGGAGAATGCTTTGTTCAAATGTGGGATGGATGGAAGATTTCTGAAATGCATTGATAAAGAGCAACAGAAGAAGCTTCTTTCATCTTTCCATGATCAAGCATGTGGAGGCCATTACTCATCTATTGTCACTGCTCATAAGATTCTTCATGTTGGATATTATTGGCCTACCTTGTTCAAAGATGCATCAAATTGGATTGATAAATGTGAAGCTTGTCAAACCTTTGTGGGCATACCCAAGTTGGCTGCCTTGCCGCTTAAACTAGTCGTGATTGAAGAGCCCTTTCAACAATGGGGTTTAGATTTTATTGGAACACTTAATCCATCTTCAAGTGCTGGACATACTCATGTGTTGACTACCACAGATTATTTTACTGAGTGGGTAGAAGCCATCCCAGTAAAGAGTACTACTTCTGAAGTAGTATGCAATTTTATCAAAGAAAACATCTTGGTGAGATTTGGTGTGCCAAACAAGATTGTGTTGATAACGCTTCAAATTTTTCTTCAACTGAGATGATGGATTTCAAATATGGATATGGCATCTCCCTGGCTCACTCTTCAAACTATTATCCCCAAGGGAATGGATAGGTAGAGTCAAAAAACAAAAATCTGGTGGCTATAGTGAGGAAATGGGTTAATGAATCGTACAGGAACTATAACAAGAAACTCTATGATGCTCTTTGGGCAGATAGAATTACATCTAAAAGAGCAATTGGGATGTCCCATTTTTAGGTGGTGTATGGCGTGGAAGCTTAATTACCAGTAACAGTGGAGCTACCAGCCTTGTATTTAATGAAGGCCATTAAAGACACTAGCTTAAAGGATTCTTTGGATAAGAGGATCATGTATCTTCATAAGTTGAATGAAGAAAATTGCAGGTTGCTGATAGAATATCTACTCACCAACAGAAGGTAAAAGTTTTGTTTGATAAGAAGGCCAGGTCTAGGGATTTCAAAATTCAAGACATTGTTATGTTGTGGGATAAAAGACATGAGCCTCGTGGAAGCCATCGTAAGTTTGATTCTCTTTGGCTCGGTCCTTTCAAAATCAGGAACTTTGCTGGTGAGAATTCTTTCTATCTTGATTACATGGATAGTTCTTCTCTCCCACTTCCTTATAGTGGGTAGTACCTGAAATTGTTTAAGTCCTAGGTGGATGAGAAGTCTTTTGTATATTATGTATAGGGTGTGTTGTTTGTCGGTTGCTTTTAGGTGTGTTGTTTTTTGTTTTGGTTTTCTTTTTGACTCAGTGGCCCAATGGATAAGGCACTAGTCTTCTTCCCCTAGTTTTCAGAGAGTTTTTGCCTTGTTTCATTCTTTGAATCTAGCCAAGTCATCCCCAGAAAGAGCCAGTTGTTGTCCTCTCAAAATTTCCCCTCTTTCGAAAGTCAAAAAATTGAAAAAAATTTGAGTTAACACCTTTTTGTGATGTTTTACTAAAGAGAAAAATTAAGGAGTTGGGGAAAATTCACATTTTTTGAGTCATTTGAGTGATTTTCAGGTTTTTCAGACATTTTTGTCCCATATGTCCCAAGTTCTTTCAGGCTCTCTATTCCCCAATCGGCCTTTTTTTCTGAAATTTGTTAACTTTCGGGTCTGTCGGAACTTTTTGTTCCAAATGTTCTAAGCTCATTCGTGCTCTCTATTCCTCGATCACCTATGTTGGCCACATCATGCCCTTCGCGTACTTTAGTTTTATTTTCCCCAAAAGCATCTATGAATTTTTTCCCCGCATCTCCCACGTCGACCGAATCACGTTTTCGCGTCCCTCATGTCCCAAATGTACCAAAGACCATCCAGGCTAGTTTTTTCTGGTCTTCCTGATGCTTTCCTTTTTTGAGTCGGTGCAAATGAATTTAATGTGAATTTATAACCTTCTCTCTCTTAAAACCACTATTTAATGGGACTGCCCTCTATTCATTTTGCACACTACTTACTTGCTACCATTCACTCATATCCTTGCAATGAAGACCGTCTATTTTTGCTCCCATTCCCCTTACATTTTTTATTGCAGATTCAAGTTGTAAAGGTTGTTTCTCTTTACACTTTCAGCATGAAGATTAAATTTTAGGGTTAGGAACATGTTTCACCACTCGAATCTTTTTTTCCCGATATCGGGGATAGTGAGGTTCGTCACCTAGATTTTGGTGATTTCTGGAGCAGGTTGATTGACCCTAACCCCTCTCACATGGCACAAATGATCAACGACAGTGGCCTTGTGTTTGTTGTGGGTTTCTCAATCTCGGTACAATGCACTAATACTGTTCTTTCCTACGGAGCTCACTTCAACCCTGACACGAACAAATTGTCTAATGTGCACGGGGAACTGATCGCCAAGCTCGATGTTACTGTCATTACTACTGCTCTGTGTATCCCAAAAATTGAAAACTTGATTGTTATATCTCAAGCTCAAGCACAGACTCTCTTCAAGCAAGAAAGTGAAAAATACAAAGCAAGGGTAGCAAATTCATGGTTGAAGAACCCTAAAAAGGAGTGTCTCGACTTTCCAAGGCTCTATTTAGGGCTGATTTTAATGAAGAACTGGCTAATTTCATCATCTTGTTGGCTCGGGCCATGGGCATACCCTCCACCAATGAATTTCACTTTTGGATGTGCCCGCTAATCAACATCATCTCTAAAGGTAGCTAGAACACCAATTAGGAAGAGATCATTTGCATGAATTTGACATAACAGTTGTCCAATGTGAAACAAACCAAGAAGTTCTATATGACGTCTTATCTTATGTATACCCTAGCAGCATCTCGACAATGGTTCAGTTTCACATACATCAAGGGTTAGAACTTTGAACCCATTTATGCATACTACCCTCGGTTCACCCTTGAAACAAGAAATCACAACTTCAGGAGGGTGGATGATGCTTTCACCATGTACATTGTGAGGCTTCTAGAGTGTGATACTACTAGGATATTTTCTGATGAATCCATGAACCTGATAGCAAAGTATGGAGCTTTCTTCATTCAATTCAGAAGGTTTTTGTATATCAGGTTAGCCGGTTACGAGAACACACCTCTCAAAATTCCTATCTTTTGTAATGATAAGATGGCTTTAATTGAAGTATGCAGGCAACTAGATAAGTTACATAGAACCTGCAGGGACAAGAAAATCTCTGGACTACATTTCCCCATATCCTTGGATAACTATACATGTAAAACATCTTTGGATGCTCATAACATTGAAAGGGCCCTTGCTCCCATCATTGTTCACTTCTTTAGGCCCAGGACCTTTTTTAATTTGAAGAAGTTCATTGAGCTCGATCTCGTAATCAATTATCATCACAGCGTAGATACTAAGGACTACTGGGTCAATTGTCCAAATGAATTTGAAGCAAGGTAGAGGTATTATGGTAGATTATCCTTCCTGCTGATAGAGGAGCTCAATCTATATCGGATTCCCAAAAGGCTTAAAGATGACAATGTAAACTTGCTATCATATGAATATGAAATAGTGATCAAGCACACTCCCTTGGAGGATTTGGACTGGTTAAAGAGGGAAAAGGATGAATTGGCTGAGATTCTGGCCCTTGTTCTTGTAAGAACCAAGGTCTGGTTTGACAGAAGGGTCAGAGATCTTAGGAAGAATCCTGGATAATCTTCCTCCAAAGACACTTCAACACCAAGGAAGGAATCACATACACCTAGCTCAGAGGTACCTGCGCAAACTCCTCCTTCTTCCTCAAGTAAGGAACCTAAATCATTCACCCCTTCCTCATCTACTCAAGTATATCAGAAGAAGGTGAAACAGGTTAAACAAGAGCCTTTTGAGGAAGATCCCCTGTTAAAACATTCATAATTGCCTTCGGGGCCAGAGAACATCATTGTTCTTAGTGAAAGCGATGATAGTGAAGTGTTTTTCCCTACATGAACTTCATCAGCTGCAATAGACAAAGAGAAGGAAGTGCATAGCACTAAAACTCTAGGTACTACTGATTCCTCTGCCTAAGAAGCCCCATCTACTCCACTCACATGTCTACTGGAAGCAACAATAGTGAATACTTTAAGTGCCATGAGTTTTCTTTCTCTTGGCTCTCTTGCTCCTCCTCCCTCCACTTTCGCATGGGTGCAACCTTTTGTTGACAGCACAAAGAGGAAGCCCTCTTCTCGACTGACAAGGCCAAATTTTGATGTTGTGGCAGCCTTGTTGGGCACTACTCCTTCTGCTCCAGGAAAGAGAGATAAAACAACTTCAAGGATAGTGACAGATTTCCAAGGCCCCCCCCCCCCAACAATTTCTAGAGATTTCAAAACCTAAGGTTGATAAGGCAGAACAAAATATACTAGCCTCTAATCTAAAATTTTCTAGGATCCCAATAGAAGAATCTACCCTTGAGAGTGAGGTGCATAACCTCTAGGAAACAGTAACCAGAGTTATTGGGAGAGTATAAAAAGGTAAGCAAACTATAGAGCAGCTGGAAAAACAAACTCAAATTCTTTCTAGTTTCATCAAATCTTTACTATCTAAGGATGAGGTTTTGAAAGGGACAATAAGTAGATTGTTCCAAGCCGTGATCTCAGATGATAATAGCACACCACATTAGATTTGTAAAACAAAAGAGCTAAAATACCATATATGGAAATCCATCATAATTCATAATGCTCAATACATTACAATAAAATGAATTGAATTATTCAATAAGAAAGATGTACATATAGGAGGAGGGAAGTGTAACTACTACCTAAATCAATGGTGAAGAAATCCCATTAACTTATACTAGTAGTTAAGTTAACTCCAAAAGACTAGTAAGCTATCTCCACATAACTGAGAATCTAACTCAACACAACTAGTAAACTAACTCCACACAACTAGTACACCTAAGAAAGCTAACCCAACAAGTGTAGGGCTAACACAAGTTTAAGAATTATCCTGATAAATAAATAAAAGGATAAATAATAACCTACACTAACACACTCCTGTAAGCATAGCTTAGGTGGGTGGAAAAGAAGGTGGGTCCCAGAAACAAGGCCTGATGAGGTAGCCATGTACAACAACTGAGAAAAATGGACACCGCAAGGTACCCAAAACCAATAATAACAAAGTAGAGAGAAAAATCCTACTGCAAGATATCCTCAGAATCTCAACTCCAAAAACTTGTACAATGCTGAAGAAGTGTGGTGCACACTATGGTTTGAATCCACTGCTCGATCATATAACTCAAAAACAATTGACATTGGGCTTCACCAGAATAGCTCCATGCAAGGAGACTGTCAATGGAGTGATGTCGAAAAGTGAAAAACAAACACCAAACATAATTCGATCAACTGCTACAAATAAGTGTGCCACGATCCAAGAAAAACCAAGGCAACAAGGCAAGGACACGAGATCCAAATAAATAGGAGTGCCACAATCCAAGAAAAATCCAAGGTAACAAGGTAAGGGCATGAAACCCGAAGAAGCAGTATCAACACCACACCCTCCCATTCTACAAAATGGGTAGAGTGACACCACAGATCTGTATGAGTTGTTAAAATCAACTACTCAAACACTGACTAACTAACACTAAGCTCCACCAGAATAGCTCCCCCACAAGAGAGACTGTCAACATGCCAGAAAAAGTGTCAAAAATACAGATCCAAAATATCTCAACAAACAAGAGAGATATAAATGTATACACCCATAGATACAAGAATGCAATACTCAAAATTTTAGGACGTCGGGCTCAACCAAAAATGCATCCACAAGTGATCACAACACCCTCTTGAATTTGGCACTTTATAATTGAGTGCATGTAAATATTACAATGAGTAACAGTACCTTTTACATTTGAAATATGTATATAAAAATTTCACCAATGCGTAGATCTCAAAAAAATACACAATTTCAAAAAAAATATCACCTTAATCCGAGTTACGGATCAAAAGTTATGAGCTCTACAAGGTTTTGCTATTAAAATAATATTTTAATGCTGATCTTTTTAAAAGATATACGTGACACCCAAATGTCCAAAGGGTAAAAGAGTGCATCCACATGATACATGCTTGCGACCAAAGGATAAAAGCCTACGCCCAAAACCTAAAATGTCCAGAGGGTACACGCTTATATCCAATGGATAAAAGAATGCACTCCAAGGGTACAGATCTGCGTCCAGTGGATAAAAGATTGCATCCAAAACCAAAATACCTAGAGGGTGAGAGAATGCATCCGGAAGGTACATGCTTATATCCAATGGATAAAAGAATGCACCCATAGGGTTACATCTAGTGGATAAAAGACTGCATCCAAAACTGAAATACCCAGAAGGTAAAAGAATGCATCCAGAAGGTACATGCTTATATCCAATGGATAAAAGAATGCACCCATCAGGTACAGATATGTGTCTAGTGGATAAAAGACTACATCCAAAACCGAAATACCCAGAGGGTAAAATAATGCATCTTGAAGGTACACACTTATATCCAATGGATAAAAGAATGCATCCAGAGGGTACAGATCTATGTCTAATGGATAAAATACTACATCCAAAACTGAAATACCCAGAGAGTAAAATAATGCATCCAGAAGGTACATGCTTATATCCAATGGATAAAAGAATGCACCCAGATTTGACTATCTCAAAACATGGTTGAGTTTACAATCGATTCTAGGGTTTTGGCACCTTCCAAATCCAATTCCGCACTCCATTTTGCATAAAAATGCATGATGCAAAAAATTGCTAAAAAAATCCATATATGTGAAAAAAAATAAACCCTTGCTTGCAAAGAAAAGCTTACTGGATGTCTACATCATCTATCACTCTAATACCATGAAATAGATGATAAGAAAATTGTTCTAAGCCGTGATCTCAGATGATAATAGCACATCACATTAGATTCGCAAAACAAAAGAGCTAAAATACCATATATGGAAATCCATCATAATTCATAATGTTCAATAGATTACAATAGAATGACTTGAATTATTCAATAAGAAAGATGTACATATAGGAGGAGGGAAGTGTAACTACTACCTAAATCAATGGTGAAGAAATCTCACTAACTGATACTAGTAGTTAAGTTAACTCCAAAAGACTAGTAAGCTAACTCCACATAACTGAGAAGCTAACTCAACACAACTAGTAAACTAACTCCACACAACTAGTACACCTAAGCAAGCTAACCCAACAAGTGTAGGGCTAAAAAAAGTTTAAGAGTTATCCTGATAAATAAATAAAAGGATAAATAATAACCTACACTAACAAGTTTTGGTTGCTACTCAATTATAAAGTGCCAAATTCCAGAAGGGTGTTGTGATCACTTGTGGATGCATTTTCAAGTTGAAGTCCTGAGCATCCTAAAGACATTTGCAGGTATTGCATCTACTTGAGATCTATGGAAGCCATGGTGGATGACATTTATCATCTCTCTTGTTTGTTGAGAATTTTGGATCGTAGAAGCTTTCGACACTTTTTTTGAGCATGTTGACTAGTCTGCAACTTATGGGGGAGCTATCTTCCATGGTGGAGCCCAGTGGATAAAGTTTGTCAAAGTGTTCGAGTAGTTGCATTTTGAAAACTCACCTACATGGGATCTGTGGTGATCACTCTACCCATTGTTAGCCATTATGGTTAGTGTTGATGACTGCTAAATATCGGGTTTCAAGTGCCCTTACCTTGTTATGTTGGATTTTTAGCGTTGTATCGTGGCACTCCTATTTATTGAGGATCTCGTGTCCTTGCCTTGATTGCCTTGGTTTTTTTTTTTTAAAGCCATAAATCATGAAAAGAATTAGTCATAAAAGAACTAGTCAAGTCCATAGATTTATGAGAGAACTAGACATCAAGGATCTAATCAATACCATAGATCTAGGAAAGAACTAGTCAATACCATAGATCAAGGAAAGAAATATACCTAACAACTAGATAATATCTCCTAATATCTAAATAAATAAAAAGAAATATCCACACACATAAGTGGGTGAGGATAAATACAATAAAGGTAAATAATGTACCCAGGTGAACATGAGCTAAGGTAAATACCTACTCTAACACCCCCCCTCAAGTGAAACTAGGGGCCAAAATAGAAGTGGCATGTCCATAGTATGAGTCCTGACAACTAGGCCTGATGAGGTACTCATGTACAATATATCCATGAAGAAATCTCGAACCAAAAGAAGGAAAGAGAAAGAAGAAGAAGAAGGAAGATGTTTTCATGAACACCCCCCAAGAACAACTTTTGAAACCCCAAGCATTCCATGCAACTCAAGGTAGTGAGGTGATGCAAAAGGCTTCGTAAAGATGTCCACAACCTGCTGCTGAGTGGGAAGGTAATCCAAGCAAAGAATTCCATCCTGAATGTTCTGCCGAATGAATTGGATGTGTATCTTGATATGCTTGGTCTGCTGGTGCTCAACAGGGTTGTGAGAAATGTGAATTGCACTTTGGTTGTCACACCAAAGTATAGTCGGTGAATCCTATGGGAATCTAAAATCTATCAATAACTGTCAAAGCCAAAAATCCTACTGACTTGCTGAAACTACTACTCTGTACTCTTCCTCTGAAGATGAAAGTGTAATAGCCTGTTTCTTTTACACGCCCAAGCAACTGGAGAAGAACCAAGACAAAAAAGATAGCCAGAAGTGGAATGCCTTTCATCAATAGAACCTACCCAATCTGAATCTATATACCCAACCAACTGAGTAGAGCCCCTAGTGTAGCGTAGGACAAAGTGAGAAGTGCCATGCAAATAGCGCAAAATGATTTTAGAATCTTGCGAGTGACTACTATGAAGAGAATGTGAAAAACAAGATACAAGCCCTACTGCAAATGAAATATTAGGGCAAGTATGGGTCGAGTACATTAGATTCCCAACCAACTTCTAATACAATGTAGGATCACAAAGTGTTGTGGTACATGTGGATGTAAGAGTAACTCTAGACTGAAAAGGAGATGGACTTGGCTTGCAATCAGCCATATCAAATCACCTAAGAAGATCATGGGTGTATCTTAGACTCCTGACACTACCAACACATGAATCCCTGAATCTAGGCTGAGAAATCTGCGAAACCATTGAAAATAATGCAATAGCCCAAGGATCTGTCATGTTAAACGGTGTGCCCTACTCTGCAATGTGGCAAGAAGAGCTGCCAGTAAGTAACAGCTTCATCAACATACAAGACAAGTATCACAATATCCTCACCAAGAATGCTTATTGTAGACTACATTGTATGATCGGAGTGGCAATGCATCTCCTTAATTAACCATTTTAGTTAAGATAAGAAGATACAAAGTGAATCAACTAAATTGGACAGTTATTGTCCCATGGGCTATCTACACAGGACAGTTGGGAGTGCAGTTGGACGCATGGTTTATCTGGGACAGCCGTAAGGAGTAAGAGTAAGCAATGGGATGACAAATTTTCTAATTTTTTGCAAGTCTAGTATGGTCATTGTGGGTGGCAGGGAAAAATGTGTCCAGGATGTTTTCAGAACGTCGGGACGCGCGGGGTGAGGAAAGCTAAAAAGGCCACAAAAGGGACCATGGGATGTGGTGTAGATGCGGAATTTCAATGGCCCTCATGTGCCTGGTCAATGGTGGACATCGTATTGGGACAAGGAAGCAAATGATTCAGCCGATGCGGAGGAATAATGTCATGGGATAGCCATGAACACACGGACCCATTATTTTGTCGAAATAGCCGCAATTCAAAGAGAAAAGTCAAAGTTTGACCCATTCCTGATACTTCAAACGGCTCATGTACTTTTGTACTCCGATGCTCCGATTCTATTATAAAATTGGACTTTCATGAAATGAGCACGAAACATATTTAACTCCAGTCAGTTAATGCTCATTCCCATTGTAAATGACAAAAAATGTTTTGGCTTTAAACTCAAGGGATAGCTTCTCACACTTACAAGAGGCAGGGACTTTCTGCATCCCCTTAATGAAATTGCACAATAATTGGTACCGTTGGAATCATGGCTTTGAGTTCGACGCACAAAAATGCATAGAAATTGATTCAATCTTTATGAGAATGATAGATGGGGTTTTTTCATAAAACCTGGCCAGGTTCATAGACATCTCCTATTTTATTTGGTAGTCTAGGAGTGCAATTCAAGAGGCATGCTCATCACTTCTTTCTATCCTGATCACAGAAATCCTAGGACAGTCATGGGGAGCCTTTTCTCAAGTAACCATGACAATCATTTTACTCCACTTTAATGCCTCTTATAAGTGGTCTGAAGGATAGATTTTAGGATTTCCATTAATCCCCTATCTCTCTCTCTTTTTAGTTTCTCTATAATTATGTAGAAGTGTTGGGCTCATGTATCAAAGAGGGAATTTTAGTTCTACCACCCACGAAAGATCTATCAAAATTGCTTTGTGAAGCTAATGTGCTGCATGTGCCCTTGTAGTGGACTCCTTGCATGGTGATCTTGTATCCATAAAATACTTCAATTAACCCACATTCCACTATTGATGCATATTCATAAAGTCCGTAAAATACAAGTTTATGGATGCATCTTCCCTTGATGTGTACTGTTTGCACTCTTCTTGAACATTTCGGAACCTTCATTACACTACAAATTATTGTGTCTATTTTTATGCTCTTATAGGGATCCATTATTCATTGTGTATGTTGAGATGTTATTGTGAATGCATTTATTTCTTAGACATCATGTAGAGAAGTTGTCATCACCCCTTCTAAGACATGTGCACTTTACTTCTGTATCTCACATCATTAGAAGACTACATCAATCACACCCCTCCATTTCCTGCTGTACTCACCGCTTTAGTGTAGGCTTTCAATTTGGTGACAAACATGCTGACGTAACATCTCCTTGATCCCTATGGATAAGTTCATGACCCTTAGGATCAAGATAGTCTTACCTACATTAGATCTAGATTGTGGTAGGTAGTTGTCAGGAGAAAGAACCAGAATTATAATCTGGAGGTCTATCAACTGAGTATGCCAAGTCCCACAACTTGGAGATAGTCACTTGGCATGTTATCTCACATGAAACATCGTGATCTTAAGTCATAGCTGAACTTGATCCGTAAACATAAGATTTGTTGTGGATTTGCTGATAATAGTTGGATGGCCAACCTTGCCAATGACAATTATGCCATACATTGAGGATCATCCAATATTAGATAATGTACTGCATCAAAGATCACGCATGTAAATGTTAAAACTTAAAGTCCTAAGTTCTTCCATTACATTTTATTTCCTCTTCAAGCACCACTGAATAGGATCTAATTGTTATACTCCCTTCATCATTGCCCAATTTTATCTCTTTGCATGAAGTGGTTAAATATTACTTTAGTACAAGTCATCAAAAACTTGACCTAACTCATGTAAGGTGATTAGTTTCCACATTAATCAACAATACAGCTTGACATCTCCTGGTAGTTTTCCCCCTCTTACCTCTAACATGGTTGCATTTATAATTTGTAAATGGGTTTAATGCTAGTCAGATTGATGTAAAGAAGAAACAGATTCAACCAGAGATTAGAAACTTTCTTTTTCTCAATTAAATGAATTATAATATCTCTTATCTCTCTAATGTTCCATTTTTTATAACCATTGGATATATTCTAGATTACTCAAACTTTGAGTTCATCTTTGTTTATGCACACAATTTGTTGAACTTTGGGCACACACGCAAACAAATGTGCACACACATACGCATATTATGTTAGAAAAAATAATTTCCATTATATGTGAATGTATAGTAGTTTTGAAAAAATTTCAACATGTAATAGTAAAATAAGATCTAGTTGCAGGTGAAAATTTTAGTGGCAAATATTCGTTCATTCACAGAATACATCATTAGGTTTTTAAAATTTGATAATTGGTGAATTTTTAGGGTCAGGACCTTAGGATCAGGTCACCATAAATTTTCTGGGTACACAGTTAATTTTACAGGGTCAATTCATCATTCATAAGCAACCTTTGTAGAAAATCATGATATTGTCACCTTTATGAATCAGTCGTCTAGTAGCATTTTGTATTGACTCCTCGTTAATATGCGTACTTACATACATGCATACATACATATACCATATGATATTTTTTTTCTTGCAGCCATATTTTGGGAGGACATATTTATCATTGAGACAGATCATTTTAACTACTGGGAAACCCAAACTGAAAAAAAAAAAATCCATACACAATTTGTGAAATCTATATTTTTTTCATAAAGAATGCACTTGTAAATGATTTTTTTGATTCGTGCCATATTTTGTGAGGACATCATTTCTCATTGAGCATGGTCAGTTTTAACTGCTATTTTCAAAAACTAATTTTTCAAAAAAATACATATGTTTTTGGTCGACATCATATACTATCATCCAACAACACAATATATGGGTAAGTGCAGGAAGTTGGGGGGGCAAAAAAGTGGACAAAACCCCAAAAAAACAAAATGCATACGCATTCTAGTATAACACAATTACGTTTTAAATTCTTGGGTTTGGGATTTACCAAAGCATAATGCGTACGCGTTATGTCTGCTATAAATAAAAAAGAGGCTTCAAGCCTCTATCATTTTATCTCCCTCAAATGCAAGTTTTAGAGCTTAATTGTGCCCTTGTGTTTTTTAATTCAACTAGATATCAAGCTCAAAGGATCGTTTCTGGATCACTGGGAAGATTTGAATCAATGACATGGCACCACGAAGAAGAGGTAGGCACAATTATTTTCTCAAAATTGCATTGAAATATGATAATTATATAGTAGAATTTGAATTGAATGCATTTTTTTTATTATTAGTAGTTGGAGGTCAAGGGAATCAACCACAACCAAACCCTGTTTTTCCTATCATCCCTCCCAACACTTCCCACAATTGCTCAACATCCCCTGGGTACTCAAGAAGATTTAGCAACCCACTTAGTTGAAAAAAAAATTGAAACTGAGGATTTATATCAAAATAATGAGGGATTCATAATCTACAAACCCACTACCGCATGCCTCTCTTGCAAACACATTGGAGGCATTACTTTCTCAAGCTGATGCACGGAAACGGAGAAAATTTATCATTGAACAACTTACAGAGAGGGTTGTATGGTTTATTATTCCAAACAAATTGTTATATGTGGATGTACAGAAAAAAGAAATTACAAAAGACCTCATATACACCTTATTCACGGACCCCTGCACTAATTTTCCTATTTTGTTGTCATGTAAACGATTTCTCATCCATTGGTGCAATAATAATTTGATTAAAAATATTTTTTGGGACCGATGGTGGATGGTGTTTGATTTTCCACCTTGTAATAACAATGAGGTGCCACTATACTTTCTGAGGAAACTCTATTGCGAGTTTATCCTCAACGAGATCTCCAAATTATTTTTATTTCTGAGATTTCTAAGGCCGAGGAAAAGGATTTGCATAGGATCAGCCAGGTGCACATCGTGCACCTATTCAGTAGCGTAGATTCCCTGCATAGAAGCCTCCACTTACGTTGAGTATTGTCCCTTAAACAGCTGAAGGAGATAGTATACATTGATACACTCCACACTTCTTCAGATACTATCTGCGACCCTTGTTCGACATACGAGGTATATTTCTGATCCAGATGCTTACGGAGGTACATAGAGTATTCCCTTGGGGAGTACTAGCATGAGGCCACATCTTTTCTCGTCATGTGGTAGCATATGTTTGTGGCCCGAGGAGGACGATACTTTCATGCGTACTAATTTTGGTGGAGTTGGTGCTAGGGGTGACACACGATAATGTCACTATGTCAAATGTCCTTTTTGAGTGATAAATTTGGATTACAATAATCGGCGTCACCTTCGCAGGTATTTTTTATGTTTTATTATGTGTGTTACAAAAAGTTTGGAGTACTTGGTTTACTTATATATGTTATATTTTTGAAATAATTGTATTTTTACATGTACATGCATTGACTATTACAGCATGTGCCGGAGGCGCATCTTCATCCCAATCACAGGCAGTGACAAGCACCATGCGTACACATACATTCACAGAGGTAATTTAGAATTGTGTAAAATTTTCACATACATGCAAATATATATATATATATATATATACATACATACATATACATATATATGTGTGTGTGTGTGTGTGTGTGTATGTGTATACATACATACATATATACATACATATATACATACATATATATATATATATATATATATACATATATATACATATATATATATATACACATATATATACATATATATATATATATATATATATATATATATATATATATATATATATATATATATATTAGTTTTGAAGTCAAATATATGTATGTTCTTGTATGTCCATCTAACTCATGTGATACATGTTTGATAAATACGTTGACTTCACGAGACACCCCACCATCTCTGCGACAAGTAGAGAAAGGTGTTGGCGTTGCGATTTCATCTGTGCAACAACTCACAGAGGTATTCAAACAACATGTAAATTTTGTTAAATTTTTCATGTAATTCATATTATGGTAAATTACATGTTAGTAATGTCTTTCATTGTAGAATTATTAAATTATGTTAATAATATCCTTCATTGTAAATATGTAGGAGTTACCTGCGACAGGTAGTAGCTCTGTTCATTTTATTCAGAGGCATGGCAGGGTAAAAATAATAGTTCTATATTGATAAAATTAGTTAAAATATTGTCATTACACATACATGTACTTAGTTCTATTTTCGCTAATTTTGATGTTATATTTTTTGATCTTACGTGTATGTAGGGAACTTCAACCCCCTTCATTTTGACTTCAAGGGAACAGACTCCTCCATCTCGTCCTCTTTGTACCCCCGTTCGTACTCTAGGAGCTCCCGATGACTCATCTGAGTGTGAGATGAAAATTCGACATGATTGACAACTTGTGGTAAGTTTGTGTATTTATCTAAATAATTTCATTCTAGCATGGTCTTAAATGCATGTTAAAAACATATATAACTTAAGTTTTGACCAAAAAAACATTGTTTGCATTTACAAGCTCATCTACAAGTGAGTATTCAGCGGAAAAGGACTCATAGCATGGGCTCGGATGATCCAAAGTCATCTCATAGATCTCCATCTTCGTCTAAGGGATGACCTTCTTTGAGCAAGGCCAAAAGAGGGATAGAATTTTATGATTAGGAAATATATATGTCTTACATGACATTTGTTTTGTATGCCTATGTGCATGGCATTGTACATATGCCTATATGGCATTTGAACTTGATGGTATATGACCTATTTGGGAATTTTTATATTTATTATGCACATTAAAATACTATTTGGAACTTGATATTTTTGTATGAGAGCTTATATTTCTGAGATTATTTTTGCATGAAACTAATATGATGTGCACTTGAAAATATTTAAGACATTATGGATTATTTTTTCATTTATTGGTGATGTACATGGACTAGCATTTTCAATGTATAATATGCATCAAAATTTGGAAATCAATATTTATATAATGTATGTATATAAAGAGTTACCTAATCTGAGTAATTATTAATTGAATTTATCAATGGGTATATTTGTATTTTCCTTACTTACACTTCTTCTTACTCATGGTCTCTTTGTACTGGTTCCTATTTTATCATGCACCTACTACATTCTTCAATGCTTGTTAGTCTTCTCCCCTATTAAAACACTTGAGAGTCGTCACAATTTGATGCCTTGCATCTATTGATATTTTGATAATTTCTCTCCATATGCATTAGTCCAATGCTTGAGAATGTCTCTAGATATAATGACATTCTGATTCGGACACTCAATGAGTCTTGATTGTCTAATCTTGTCCAATTTAGGTTATTACCTTTAAATCTATAGGCATTTCAAGTTAGTTGGAAACCACATCACACCCTTCACTAGGCTCGATGACTACCCTAATGTTTTTTAAGGAAATTTTGAAAGCATCTATGGGTTTATCATAGCATAAATTATCAATGAATGGAAGGTAACTAAGTCATAGGCTAGCTGACTCCTATGTGTTATTAGAAATTCTCCTACTATCAAATTCATTCTTAAGCTAATCTAGTCATTGAACAAGAACTCCTAGAGGAGGTGTCAGATCTGACGAGATGTTTCTAGGTCCCACGAAGTCCAAGAAATCACCTGTTGAAGATATAACATGTTTTGGTCTCAGGGATCTTAAGGGACTACTACCTAGATGAGGTAGCCCGAAAGCTCATGGAGAGTAGGGAACAAAAAAAACCTCCCCAAGTGTTTATTTTGTCACCCTGATGTGTTGGCATAGTCATTTTTGCGCCAAGAGCTTCCGTTTGCAAAGTATTGCATCTAGCAGCCTTACATTGACTCAAACTACAGTATTTCACACTTTTTCAAATAGTAAGACAACGAGAAAACCAAATAGAGATGGATAAAACTACTAGAGTATTTCGTAGAGGGTCCTGACCTGAGGTGTCAGAAATGACAAGACATCTTGAGGTGCCAAAAAGTCTGAGAAATCACCTGTCAAAGATATAGCATATTTTGGTCTCAGGGATCTTAAGGGACTACGCCCGGACGAGGTAGCCCAAATGTAGGATGAGCATAGGGAACCAAAAAAATCCTCTACTAGTGTTCTTGAGGCCATCTGGATGTGTTGGTACATACGGTTGGGTCCCACGAGCTACCATTTGCAAAATACAGCATGTGGTATCCTTACATTGACTTAGACTGCACTATTTCATGTGTTTGCCAAAAATAGGATAGCGAGAGAACCGAATGAAGATAGATAAAAATGCAAGAGGATTTCATAGAGGGTCTCAATGTAGAGGTTTCAGATTTGATGAGATGTCTCTAGGCACCATGGAGTCTGATAAATCACCTGTAGAAGATATAACAAGTTTTGGTGTCAGGGCTCTTAAGGGACTACACCCGAAAGCATGAGGAGTGTAGGGAACCGAAAAAAAGTCTCTACTAGTGTTAACCAAGCCATATAGACATGTTGGTATAGACGACTCTATCCCATGAGATATTGTTTGTAAAATATATCATATGAAAACCTTACACTGACTCAGACTTACACTATTTCACCTCGTTTACAAACAATAAGACAACAAGATAACCAAATGGAGATGGATAAAACCACGATAGGATTTCATAGAGGGAATTGACATGGATGTTTTGGATCTAACGAGATATCTCTAGGTGCCACTGAGTCTGATAAATGATATGTTGAAGATATAGCGTGTTTTGATCTCAGGGATCTTAAGGGACTACGCCCAGATGAGGTAGCCTAAAAGCACGAGGAGTGTAGGGAACCAAAACAAATCCTCCACTAGATTTCACTAATCCATTAAGATGTGTTGACACATAAGGTTTGGTCCCATGAGCTACCATTTGCAAAATATAGCATCTGACAGCCTTATACTGACTCATATTACACTATTTCACATGTTTACAAACAATATGAAAACAAGAGAACCAAATGGAGATGCATAAAACTATGATATTATTTCGTATACAGACTCAAAATGGAGGTTTTAGATTTGATAAGATGTCTCTAGGTGCCATGGAGTCCGAGAAATCACCTATTGAAGATATAGCATGTTTTGGTCTCAGAGCTCTTAAGGGACTACGAGGTAGCTCGAAAGCATGGGGAGCATAAAGAACAAAACAAAACATCCACTAGTATTCACCAATCCATCTAGACATGTTGGCACCAAAAAAACCATGTAGATGGTTTGGTCCCACGAGATAACATTTGTAAAATATAGCGTATGTCAGCCTTATATTGTCTCATACTACATTATTTCGTGCGTTTGCAAACAATTAGACAATGATAGAACTGAATGGATATGGATAAAACCATGAGTTAATTTCGTAGAGGTCCTCGACATGGAGGTTTCAAATCTAATGAGACATATCTAGGTGCCATGGAGTCTAAGAAATCACATGTCGAAGATATAACATGTTTTTGTCTCAAGGATCTTAAGGGACTACAGCTAGAAAAGGTAGGCCAAAAGCATGGGGAGCATAGGGAACCAAAAAAAATCTTCCAATAGAGTTCACCAAGCCATCTGTACATGTTGGCATAAATGATTCATTCCCATGAGCTACCATTTGCAAAATAAACCATCTAGTAGCCTTACACTGACTTAGACTACACTATTTCGCGTGTTTGTAAACAATAGGACAACACGATCACTAAAAGGAGATGGATGTGACCAGAATAGGATTTTGTAGAAGGCCTTGACTTGGAGGTTTTGGATCTGACTAGCCATCTTAGGTGCCATGGAGTCTGAGAAATCACCCGTCAAAGATATAGTTGTTTTTGGTCTCAAGGTTCTTAAGGGACTATGCCCAGATGAGGTAGTTCGGAAGCACTTGGATCTTTTCCCTCAAAAACAACACCTCCCTTAGTGTTTACCTTACCACCCTGACATATTGGCACAGCCAGTTCAGTGCCAAGAGCTTCCGTTTGCAAAATATTGCATCGGACAACCTTCCACTATTCTAGCATGCACTATTGTAGCATGTAAATGAGATGGGATAGAAAAATGTAGAACTATTATTTTCTAGAAATTATGGGAGATGATAGAGGAAGGTTTAATGATACTTCCTACAAAATTTTGGGTCAAATTTACAGCATTTGATCAAGTTATATGTGTTTTTGTAAAATAGACTTTTGACCAAAAAATTATATGTCTTTAACGGATGATTTCTTAGACTTTGTGGCACCTAGAGACATCTCATCATATCTGAAACAACTATGTTGGGTCCCTCTACGAAATCCTATTTTGGTTTTTTCCATCTCCTTTCAGTGATCTCGATGTCCTATTATGTGCAAACACATGAAGTAGTGTAGTCTAAGTCAGTGTAAGGTTGTCAGACACTAGTTTTTTTAACTGTAGCTCATGGGACCAAACCATCTATGCCAACACATCCAAATGGCTTGGTGAATGCTATTGGATGATTTTTTTTGGTTCCCTATGCTCCCTGTGCTTTCAAGCTACCTTTTTCGGGAGTAGTCCCTTAAGATCCCTCAGAGAAAAACATGCTTTATCTTCGACATGTGGTTTCTCAGACTCATTGGCACCTAGAGATATCTCGTCATATCCAAAACCTCCATGTTGGGGCCCTATAAAAAAGATTTTCGTGGTTTTATCCATCTCCATTTGGTTCTCTCTCTTTCCTATTGTATGCATACATAGGAAATAGTGTTGTTCGAGTCAGTGTAAGACCTCCATATGTTATATTTTACAAAAGGTAGCTCATGGGACCAAACCATCTATGCCAAAACATTTGTATGGCCTATTAAATGCTAGTGGAGGATTTTTTTTGGTTCCCTATGCTCCCTGTGCTTTCAGGCTACCTCTTCTGGGCGTAATCCCTTAAGATTCCCTAGACCAAAACATGTTATATCTTTGACAAGTGATTTGTCGGACTCCGTGGCACCTAGAGACATCTTGTTATATCCAAAACCTCCACATCAGGACGCTTTACGAAAATATTTAACGATTTTATCCATGTCCATTTGGGGTCTCTAACTTTCCTATTGTTTGCAAACACGCAAAATAGTGTATTCTGAGTCAGTGTAAGGTTGTCCATTGCCAATCACCTAAATAATATAGGTGGTTCATAAAATATAGGTGGTGAAATGAGAATTTTAATAAGATATTTTTACAATATAGGTGGTGAAATGAGAATTTTTATTTGTTGTTTCATTCTAAAATTTAATTTCTCTTAGCTTCACTTGGCTTCGAGAATATTAAATTCTCTACAGACAATGCCAACCACATGAAGGTGGAAGATTTTTTGGCACCATTAACCTACATAAACATGTTAGTAAGAAATTAAATAGAATTTTAAATCATAAAAAAATTAAACAAAATCATTAAAGTAAAGATTCAAATTAAATTCATCAAAAACGTACCTTTACAAATTCAATCCAATGAACCACAAGGATCAACTCTACTCTTGATAGTAGCAAGAATTGCTTCATGATTTGATTCGTGAACCTTCCATCGACTCTTGTTTAATGTCTAACCTCGATATTTGATGAATTTAATATTTGTTGCAAGAATGATATGTGAATAGTGAAGTATCTTTCGATGTACTTCATAGTCTTCAAACAACCAAATGTTTCATTTTTTTATAGGATATCATCGAAGCCAAGTTCCAGTGACTACCACTAACCCAGTGGAATACTCAAGGTCTTCACCATCAATGACTGTGGAAGTCAATTTTGTTCCCTCTACACAATGAGACAAGAAGTAGTTTGTTCCCTCTTTGTTAAATTCTGTCACAATAACTACAAAAACGTGCCCTACATCAAAAAGTAAAATTGAAGTCAAATTTAAAATACATTAAGAGTTAAACATTTAATAATTATAAATCTAAAAAATAGCATGTACATATATGTGTATACCTTGTTGCACTAAATCAGAGACTTTTTCAAAGTCAGGTGATGTTGTCATTTGATCTGAAGACCCTACAAGTTGTAATGCTCATGGAACTTGATGTGTGTCAAGTGTAAGTAGAGGTCTAAAAGTCTATTCATCCACCCACTATTGTGACTCACATTCATTCCATTCAAAATCAATGCATGATATACAAAAACATACCATGCACCGAGTATAAATAGTCCAAGAATTTACATCTAAACTACGGAATGAGTACATATCACTGGATCCTACAACTGTCATACAATCTTCAAATTTTGCCATATGTTATTCCTCTATCAACCAAAAATATCTACAAACCATTGATATCTCTTGAGATTCATCACCCATATTCTTGACACACCAATCAATAATATTTTTTGCATCTGTAAATTTAGCACCATCCTTGAACTTTAACTCTTCTCTTGCAAGTTCTCTTTTCACACATGCTCCTGCACCATCATGCACTCCTTTTCCACGCCCTACCTCAGTAAAACTCTATATATGTTTTACATTTGTTTCTTTGTGCATCCTTCTTAGCCAATAAAACATCTATGCATTCTTAAATTGTGATGTGTAGTTGTCCGACCAAATGTAATGTTGATCGAAACTAATGGTCCTCTCATTCAAGTTCACATAAAACACCTGGAAACACCCTTGTAAATATTTTGTAGAATGTTTCCAATCATCACTGATGTATAAATGATACTCTCTTAATATTTTTTGATCTTGCTCATTTCTTTCTTGAGAGTGCACATGAATGTTATATGCACAAAAATAGCAACTTGCACTAAGTTATAATATTAAGACTAAACCTCCATTTGTGGCTGCAATGTGTAATTCTCTGCGAAGTCAACTACTGAAAAATAGTATCACGTGGGAATGTGTCCTTGATTAACTTGAATTTATAATCCAACCATCGAGCTCTATGTGTGTGCCTTGCATAATCATAAAAAAAATTATCTCTGAATTTGACCATATATTCTAATACAGGAAATTGTTTTGTAACAAGCTCACACCTCTTAGATTCTTTTCCATATTTTAATTGATATGCCACCAATTTATATTTGGTGAAACCAACCAATTATTTTTATATTGAATTTGTACTCTCCTCATGGATAAAAATTTTCAAATTTGGCAAGTCGCCACATACATTGCACATTCCATCCAAACATGCTTTGTTATAAAAAAAAATTGTCTAGTTGATTTTTCACAAAATATTGTCAGAATAAATTCCCTTGAAGATTTTGACGGAACATTTAATCCACACTTCTGCAATATGATTTCAGTATGCAAAACATGACATATTTGACAAAAAACATCATAATGCATTAAAAATTCAACATGATACAAGTGGTACGTGAATGATTGATTTTCACATAAAAGGGTTTGCTCATTTCAAAGAATCTTTGGCTAATGTTAATTTGTGGATTTTCATTCTTAAACTTAAAGAACAATTGTGTTTGAGTCATATCTAAGAAATGTTTTGCACACGGTTCATGATTCCAAGAACCTATTCTTCTTTTTAATGTATCTCTTTTATTTGGTGACACCCTTATGTTCTCATTCAAAAATTTTACAATTAAATCTTTTAGAATATCAAAAGTATTCTTGTCTTTTCATGGAAGTCTGCTAGAGAAATCCCAATAGTCAGTGTTATTGACTGACTCAAGACGCTTATGTCTCTCTATTGCTTTCATTAGTATTTTTATGTTTAACTTCAAAGCATTGCTTGTTTTTCTAATCAAGCGTTTATTAACTGTTTAATCACTTACTATACAACTAGTAAGTGCACACCGTGTAGCATTACTATCTTTGGTGCATCTTTTTCTACCTACATTTTGGTATGCTTTATGTATGTTTTCAACAATTGATGCATTTTGATCAACAACATTAGATGTTCTTAACCCCAAGGTCTTCATTATAGGTCTCATCTTAATTAATTTCATCAATGTAACAAATAATTGACATCTTTGTGTGTCATTTAAATTCTCAAAGTAATTATCCTAAATTCCACTACCTTTTCTTCTCGCATTTCTTTCAGACATTTTGTTAGGCATTGGTTTTGTAATGTTTTCAACAATTTCAATTAAGTGAATTGGTTTTCTTCACAAAATGGAAGGATGTGTTCTTAGAGGTGAGGATTCATTTACAAGGTTACTTTCTTCATTCATTGTTTTCATACAAATTTCAGGGTTAACATTTGGAATCTCAAGTAAGGGTTCAACAATTGGATTCATATCAATTTCTTGATCCATACCAACATTATCATTCAATTCAATATCATTATTCATTACAAAATCATTATTCACTACAAAATCATTATTCTCTACATTTTCATTATGTATTTCATCCCATTTTCTAATACATTAGATACATTTTATATAGTAAATGTACCTTGCACTGCATGAGGTTTTTACATTCTCTTTAATTTCTTTATTCTCATATCTTCCAATTTCTCTGGTGTCTTGTTCTTGACTTTCCTCTTGTCCTTAGCTTGAATTTTATCATCCATTATTAGAAAAAATCAACTAGTAGGGTAGGGGGAAAAATGAACTACTAAAAAATCGTGCAAGAATGTACAGAAAATTGTAGACCAAACAGAATGTATGCAGAATTCCCATGAAAGAGATGAAAGGGATGTTGGGGGGCCACAATATATAAACAAAGCATAATGCATACACGTTATGATTTTTACCTTTTCTAACACATGCCTCAAATCTTGGGATCCAGTTTAGATCCCCAAGCCTGAGGCATGGACCTGTACAAACACAACAAACTGCGTGTTTTTGAAGAAAAACGCAAAAATCCAACTTCTGTCATGATAAATCAACATCAAATGATTGATTTGTTTAAAAAAATTATACCACGACGTAAAGAAGAGTTCTTCTTTATATAAATATTATTTTTCAATTTTTCTAACAAATACAAGGTTTCCATATTATTTATTTTCTTAACTATGCCTTTTTATAGCTATTTTTTGAAGTTTAAACATGTCTATCATTTTTTTACTCATCGAAATTGAATAAAAGTTTTTTAGGCACAAACTAGGTTTAATTCTATACATATTACAAATAAAACTAATTTTTGATATTTTTTGACGTAGTTAAGGGAGGGTGCACGGTCAAAGCTCTGTTATTTTTCAAAACATAAAATTTCTGTACTAGAAAAATCATTAAAAAAATACTCCCTAAAAAAATCTAAAAAAAAGTCTAACACAAACTAGATGCTCCTATCTATCTTTATACCAAAGGGTTTTCAAAAATAATAAATGGTGCTCAAAAAATGGTGGGGGGCACGAAAGTTACTCTATTATATTTTTTAACAAAAATAGGAGCACCTGTTGGTATTTTAGTTATTTGACCCACTTAAACTTATTTATTTTCAATAAAATTTAGTATCTTAGAAACTAGAATCAAAATGCTACGATTCATATTTCTACAACATCTTCCAATTTTGAGTGTAACTATTTCAAAAAACTTGTACAAGTTGAAGTTTTTTATTTTTCAAAAAAATGTGTACACTTACCCAAGCTTTAACTTTCTTGGAAGCTTCAACTCCCAAGTATCGACCAGGATTCTACCTATTTCTTCTACAAGCTAAAACTCACAAGGAAGCCACTACTCCCTACTTCTAAGCTACAACTTAGAATTTTTCAAATTTTTGACCATAAAGATTTTGTTATCTCAAATAACTGATAGTGACCGTTAGATTAGCTTACTCTTCTTCTTAGTTCTACTCTTGATTCCTCTCTCTTCTGATCACTCTTTCACATGAACTTTTTGTACTTCAAGCTTTTACTCAACAAATAGGTTTGCACTCACTCACAATCACAGGATTACTTTCATCAATTCAAACCTCTATATGCAGTTTGACTTATACATCTAAGATTAGGTCTTCAAATAAGGTTTAACAATCATAAACATGATCTTCTATTTCATGAGAATGAAATTCTCATCCAAATATTTCTCCCTATACTTATTTCACTCAAGATATTCATCTCAAAACACCTCTCTCCTTTTAGGTACTCATTTTCTTTCAGTGTGTATCAGCAGAGCTTTCTCAAACTTCAACCACTAACTCTTCATTCACCTATATACTTTAGAACTCGCACACTTTGTATCAGAACTTCAAGGATGATCCTTTCATTTTAACGCTTGCACTCTTCTTCTTGAGATAATAATATATTCATACCCTCATTTGTCTCTATGTTAGGTTCAATATTTTATTTTCTCAAACTTAACTCTTATATACTAGTATGGTTTTTTCATTCATTGACACAACCTTTCTCCAAACTTCACCAACAACACCTATCTAAAAAATGAGCTATTTTTTAACAAGATAAGCCCACATATTTTGGCTTTCCAACTTCACACATCAAGAATCTTCAATTCTTTTTCTAGATCGCTCAAGAAAAAGGAGGTGAAAATACTTTTTAGAAGAAATTACTTTACGAAGTCATAAACCCATATGACAGACTTCCGTTACACCTTCAAATTTTTTATCTCCTTACAAGGATTCTCTGAGGAGAAATGATGAGTAATAAATCCTCCTTAACTCCCTTACACTCTATCACAACTGACATACTTCTTTGTTGGCCTATGTACATGATTTTGTAATAGTTTTCAAACTTTTTTCTAGTCCTTCCAATGAAGAATGTTGGCCTAATATCATAATCACTCAGTGTCAGGTGTGTCTGACAAGTATGAACGTTACAAAAACTTCACACTTCTTTGGAAAACCCTTTAAAAAAATCACATTCACCATTTTTTCTTCACAATTGATCAAGGCACATGTGAAGAAAAAGGAGCTCCAACAAATGACAGTTTTGGAATAGAAAGGAGAAGAAATTATACATCAAGTTGAAAATACATGAGCATCAGACTCACAAGAGTCTATGAGGCCTTGAAGATCTACCAAAACCAAGGAAAGCCACATTATTCAAACTATCGTTTTTGTCATAAACTCACAGTTCAAGTGGCTCTAATTTTTCAGATTTTTCATGGCTTATCATACTACAAGGAGAAGGTTTTAAACCAATTTCATAACTTAATAGGATAATGTATGTCTTTGTATCATCTTACTGTAATCAAGAGCACAAGACATCAACAACTTTCTTCATGAAGATATATGAAGGAAGGATGCTCTTTGTTTTTTCAACACAAACTTGAACCATTAAGAGACTTGTTGATATCCCACTATACTCATCTCATCATAACTTATGAGACATTTTAAAATAAGGTAAATACAATAGAACAACTTCCTAAGTTCATGAATTTCTTGTCATCATACTGAGATGTTTGTCCTTGTTTGATCTTCAAAAAAAACTTTACACAGAGAGGGTTTCAAACACAAAACTCTATCTCATTATCAGAGAAATTATCCACATTTATCCTTCACTTTCATGACACTGTAATTTGATAAAAACTTCAAATAATGTCCTTGATATAGGTTCCAAGCCTCATTTTCCACTTGACAAGGAGAGAGAACTTCAAAAAAAATGACTAAAGAGGTTTACTAGTCTAATTGTCACAGAAGGATGGAAAAAATCTTCCAAAGATGATCCATTTTGCATATGAGGAAACATGTCCTTGATATCAAGGAGACATCTTAAGAGGATCCTTGCATGAGATAATTATCTACATCAAATGAACTCACTAAAATAATGGAAAAGACATGAGAAAAACCAGTGCATCTCATACTATATGGATTTGTTTTCAAAGTGCTACTAGATTGTCCTGAGTTTGTAGCCTTTTACTAGCAAACAGTAATTTTCTTAATCAACTTTGAGAGGATCAATTCAAATAATTATCTTTCTTCAAGTTCTAAACATTCACCTATAAGAGACCATCATGATTTTAGATCAAGTGAGCTTATCACCTTGACTAACACCAAAATGACCAGCCCAATCTTGAGAATTTGATGATTTACTAAAGAAAGACTCTACTCAAACATCTGAGACACATTTAAAGTCACTAGAAAAAGTGAGCAATGTCATGAATTGCATGTAGGCCTAAGACTGAGTGCACTATTGTTTAGGAAACTTATGACAGTCTTAGATTATGAAAGGAACGATAACTAGATTGTACCAAGCTAAGAACATAGATGCTAATCAAACACCATGATCAATAAGATGAAAGCAATTCACCAGAATAACTTTACATATAACCTTTGCAAACAAATGAGAAACAATATCATATATTATTATGGAACTGAATGTAATACATTGAGGATGGGCCTTGCTTAAATAAGCAAGGAATAACAATCTAAGAACCAGTCAAGGTCATAGATCAAGCCATAAATCAAGGAAATAACTAGTCATCAAAGAACTAGTCAAGACCTTAGATTTAGGAGAGAACTAGACATCAAGGAACTAGTCAATACCATAGATCAAGGAAAGAACTATACTTAACAACTAGATATCTAAATAAGATAAAAGAAATATTCACACACATAAGTGGGTGATGATAAATACAATAAAGGTAAATAAAGTACCTAGGTGAACATGAGCTAAGGTAAATACCTACTCTAACACCCCCCCTCAAGTGAAGCTAGGGGCCAAAATAGAAGTGGCATGTCCACAGTATGAGTCCCAAAAACTAGGCCTGATGAAGTACTCATGTACACTAACTGGGAAAAAATAGACACCGCAAGGTGCCCAAAACCAGTAACAACAAAGTAAAGAGAGTAAAGACCCACTCCAAGGCATCCCAAGAAGCTCGGCTCAAAAAAATTGTACAATGCTGAATAAGTTTGGTGTGCATTGTGGTCTAAATCCACTACTTGATCACAAAACTCAAAAACAATTGACACTGGGTTTTACCAGAATAGCTCCATACAAGGAGACTGTCAACGGAGTGATGTCGAAAGTGTAAAAAAACACCAAACATAATTCGACCAACTGTTGCAAATAGGTGTGCCACAATCCAAGAACAATAACCAAAGCAACAAGGTAAGGACATAAACTCCAGAGTGTCATGATCCAAGAAAAGCCAAGGTACCAAGGCAAGGACACGAAACCCGAAGAAGCAGGATCAACACCACACCCTCCCATACTGCTAAATAGGTGGAGTGACGCTACAAATCTGTATGAGTTGTCAAAAAAAAAACTCAAACATTGACAAACTAACACTGGGCTCCACCAGAATAGGTCCCCCACAAGAGAGACTGTCAACATACCAAAAGTGTTGAAAATACAGATACAAAATATCTCAACAAACAAGAGAGATACACTACACTTCCTAAAGAAAAATGATCAAAAAAAGAAGCATCACAATTCATAAGGTATATAAAGTGGAATAAGAGGCCGAATGGTGGAGGAGACATGCCTATAGAGTCCTCTCAATGAATGTCTGTGTCGCCACCACGAGTGATCAGATATCCACCCCAAATCAACACAGATGGATGAAGAAGATGTCTACATATGACTTGGTGCAAAATGCACAATGGTTACATGTAAAATAACATTATAATGTGTGTCAGGTTGATCATGTCTGACAGCTGAAATCTCAAGTTTCTCAATCCTAAGTGAAGGTGCAGAACTCACGTGTTGCTCATGATCCTCAGAAAGAGTCAAGTGAACAAAAAAAGGAGCTCTGTCAATGTGTGATCCCAATGAAGTATCTGCTCGAAAACCAATGTCATGACAAGAATTCCACTTAACATGCGGAATAGAGGAAATAATACCCTGTGAATGTTTGCCAATGACTCCTCTAGTGAGACCATAGAATTGGTACTGTAATAGGCACAGATGTGGAAGAGCATGCAGTAACAAGCCTCATAGGTTTAGAAGCATAAAAAGTGGGTTCAGGCTCAAAGATTGGCAGATCAATGTCAGTGGGTACAAGAGCAACAACTGCAAGTGGACTAGGAGCATGGATATGGTTGTCCATAATATGATGGTGATGTTGTAGGCTAGCAAGTTTGTTCTACAAGGAGTGTATTATTGTATCCTTATCGTGAATGAGTGATTATAGAAGAGAATTTCTCTTCTTGAGCGATTTATTTTCTTCCAAAAATTTTACAATATCCTCTTGAAGTCCACATATTTCAGAGAAAATCATATCATTCTTAGAATCCATGATAAGTACAAACTGCAACTCCCAAAAATTTCAGACGTCGGGCTCAGCCGAAATTGCATCCACAATTGATTACAACACTCCTCCATATTTGGCACTTTATACTTACAGTGAAAGTCTCAAAATAAATAAGTCCAATGGAAAGAACATGAAAAAACAAGCACTTTTGCAAAAAAATGGCAATCAAAACCGAGTTACTGATCAAAAGTTACAAGCTTTTTAATATTTTGCTCTATTATTTATTTTAGTTGCCACTAAAACAAAAAAAATTGTTGTTGCCTTCACCACACAAATAAAATTAGAGGGGGCTCAAGTTAAGCACCTACTAGTAGGAATCACAAGTTTTAAGCTTTCATATGACCATACCATATGACCAAGGGCTAAGGATTTTAATGGGTGTGTTTTCCATAAAAATTCATGCAGCAACAACATACAACCAAATCCCAAATATATGAATATAAAATGAATTTATTTGCAAAATAAAACTTACAGATGGATTTCAATAGCAATCTTTCACTATGATACCATGAAAGGAATGATAACCAGACCGTACCAAGCCAAGAACACAGATGCTAATCAAACACCGCGATCAATAAGATGAAAGCAATTCGCTAGAATAACTTTACATATAACCTTTGCAAACAAATGAGAAACAATATCATATATTATTATGGAACTCAATGCAATACATTGAGAATGGGCCTTGCTTAAATAGGCAAGGAATAACAATCTAAGAACTAGTCAAGGTCATAGATCAAGCCATAAATCAATGAAATAACTAGTCATCAAAGAACTAGTCAAGACCATAGATTTAGGAGAGAACTAGACATCAAGGATCTAGTCAATACCATAGATCAAGGACAGAACTATACCAAACAACTAGATAATATCTCCTAATATATAAATAAGATAAAAGAAATATCCACACACATACGTGGGTGAGGATAAATACAATAAAGGTAAATAAAGTACCCAGGTGAACATGAGCTAAGGTAAATACCTACTCTAACAGATTATAAGTTTCTTTCTTTCAATACCTCATTCATATGATTACGTAAGGTAGGGGCACTACAAAAGAAACATAATAACCACCTTCAATATTTTGAATGTAGATATTTCAAGGAGAAATTTGCAAGAACAACTCAGATCACAATCTTCTTAACAAGACTCTTATAGGGTATCAATAGATCATTGAGACCTAGACTTCAAGACTCTTCGTAAGAGAATACTAGGAGCTCCACCAAAAATTATGTGACCTGTAGAGACCATTTTCCAACTCAAATGCACATAGACATCCTTCAAACACCTTGCAACCCTTCAAAACAGTATTGTATTTGCGCAAAACTTGTAAAACATGGTACAATCCATACAGTACCTTCACACTTGACTAGCACAACTATCACCAAAATTACCTAGAGAGAGTATTCTATACCCATAAGATGTTTTCAACACTTTCACAAGTGGAATGATGACAAAAAAAACTCATTTCTTTCTTATGGCTCTAGGAGAGAGGTTTGGAGAGAGAATAACCCTATGATAAAAAAAAGGATATAAATTGTTTGTTTCTTGTCCAATTATCTTAACAAATTTTGCAAAAGTTCAGTCTTGGAGTTATCTTGAAAAATTCCTTCTATGATTTATCTGAAGGAGGATATATAATTGTTTGGATGCTAAGAAGGCAGGGTGTTCAGATTGCATTCCTTAAGAAACCAATTTAATTAAACTTGAATAAATTCAAACTTCCATTTCAAAATTTAATGAAATTTAACACAGAGCACCAAAACACATCCCTCTACATTCTCCATAGATTGGTTTCCCATAAATATACATGTACAGCCAAGACCAATCTCATTTTCCTTAGCTTCCACTACTATTTCTCAAAGGTAGTTTTGGTGAGAACTTGAATTTTGCCTCCAAAAGCTAAAGTAATCCACTTAGATACTCATGCATACCCTAGGGAGTATTCTTAGGCATATACCATGCTTACATAGGCTTTTCATGACCTGCATTGAGATCTTACTCCTCATTAGGCTCTAGAAATATGCCTAAATGACCCAGTTTTAACTATGAATCCCAAAACTTGACTTGATGGTCACTCTAAAATCTCTTTCGCATGCTAGAAACATCATTTTTGATGTGTTGGCCACCTGATCCAAGTACACCAATCATCTCCACACCTTCAGTGGACACCTACATCACTGACCAAGCCTACAACACACTGAAGTCATCCTTAAACCACTATGAATCCTCTCTGTGAGGTCCAACCATCATAGAGAAGGAAATACCAATCAACATTCATGTCCTTGACTTGAGCCTCACTTCACCACTCACACCTTTTCCACCAATGCCACCTGACATCAATGACAACATCAATTCACGAGGATTCAATAACCCTAAAAGTTAAGTTTTCATATCTAACATATGTAGAGTTCAAATATTGAACATATGTTAGTTTCCCTATCAATGACTCTAAGTTGTGACTGACCAACCAACCCCTCTATGTAATACACTAATAGATGCCACTTAAAGAGTAATTATCACTTTCCTCTATCAAAATTGATAGTATTGATTGACCACTCCTTACTTTAATCGAAGAAACTTTTAAAGTATGTTGTTTGCACAGCCTATGCAATTCACCCTCTTTCTCCTTATAACAATTCAAAAAATTGGCATGTGGTTCATATGTGCCTGGTCATAATAAAGAAGAGTTTCACATTAGTTCCTCTCAACATTTTCCCTGCCCTTGCACTTCTTTTCCCTCAAATCTTGATGTAGGAGAATCATGGAATGAGAAACATCATGTTGTTAATCCTATTTCTAGTCATGATTTTAAGATTTTGGAATGTTTCAAAGTGCATACAAAGTCTAAATGAGTCATCGCATGAGGTTAAAAAGATTCAAGATTTGAATTGTCTTCATAGGTGTTTTTCCTTCCAAATTGAAGTTTGAAATTGTAAAAGGATTTAAATGAACAGTTGGGATTGTAAAGAGGGTTAAAGGAGTTTAAGGGATGTTTAAGGTGTGTGTGTGAGGAGTTTACTTGTCTTAGTAATAGGTCCTAGAAAAGTAAGAGTCATTGAAATACTTAAAATAGTGTAAAAATGGCAGTGGGAAGTTCAAGAGTCACAAAATGACAATCATGATGAGTCTTAGAAAAGAAGTTACATTTCTAGAAGCAGTTACATGCATGGAGAAAATTCAACTATAAAAGGAATTATGAGTGAGTTAGCCATTAATTGCTCAAGGGAGGAAGAGGAACAAGGAATGGAAGAAGGAACTATACTTTTTGTATGAATTACATATTTCTATGAATAAATTTTTTCTCTCTATAATGGTGTCTATGATCCTTTAAAAATATTCTATGTATGTTATTGTAGCTTGCTCATTTGATGGTTCTTTGTGATGAGTATTAAGGAATGATTTAGTTATAGTAAGTGAGTGTGAAGATTTGCATGACAAGCTTTATTTTAGCCTAGAAATCAAAGTAATAACTGTGTGTGAAGAGATGATAGGGTTGTGCATGAGTGATTGGTAATGATAAAGAGTTATGCATTAACATTTTGATAGTCTTTAGTAAACAAGCATGTAGTATAAGATGGGTGAAGTTTTTGTAGGGTGATGAGTTTGATGAACGTCATTTCATGCATGGAATCTTGAAGACTGTGACTTTGTTATAACAACTGAGCAAGTTCCAATCTTGTGCTCTATTAAGAAAATGAGGTGTATGTCAATAAAATTTAAGTCAAGGGCTGGTAGGAAGTGTGTCTAAAGCATATTGGAGGATCAAAAAAGGAAAAGGAGATTATACTTTGGAATTGAAGGTTGAGGGTCTTAATTACCCTATTTTCTCATGTACATCTCAACAAAGACCTTATTGATTCAAGTCATTATCATTGCCATCAAGCCTTAATGCTAAGATAGAAATGGAGGTAGGTATGTAATAGTCCTTAGGGTAAAAAATCTAGTCTTGAAAACTAAAACAATGCATTTTATACAAAAATTGTTCTTCTTGGGCCTGTCACAAAGATAGTTAGTGTTTTAAAGGGAAAAGTGGGATAAAAACCTCCACATGTGTAGGTTTGCTATGGAACTTGGAAGAAACAATGATAGATATATCCTTTAACTGTTAGAAGAATAATTTTTGATTCGCATCAGTTAAAAACAGAGATATTGCTGACACTCCTCACATAGGGCAGTGTAACACAATGCAAGACCTAAAGAAGTAGGTTATTTTCCGAAGGAAGTGTGAGTTATACTTAGATTTTGATGGTGAAACTTTACATGCATCTATAACCTGATAATGGGGGTTTAAAAAGCTTGAGCTTTTGTCTTGAAGTCATTTGCATCAAAAGTTATGGTGGTAAAGGGACTATTCCAGGCTACTAAGACTAGAGCAAGTTAGAAGAGGAAAAATGTGATATAAGGAGATGCAATAGGCGTTGATCTTTGAAACTTGTCACACATTATATTGATGGTAAAGGGGTCCTAAAGATGTGTTTATTTTGTTCTAATTGTTCTTGATTTGTTCCCAACTGTAACCAAGCAAAGATCTTGGCCTTAAGACCTCTAAGAGCCAGTTTTACAAGTTTTAGTGAGAGTTTGATCTTTAAGGTGTTTGTATCATATCAGTGATTGTTATAACCTTCATTTGAGTGATGAAGCAGGGGAGGAGGCATAGGAAGCACTGGTAAAGCACAAAAACCAAATGTTGTTATTTAAGGCTAAGAGCTAGTTAAGTGTAAAGAAGAGCAACTTGGGGAGAAAAGGTGAGTGAGTTGTTTCTTTGGTTTTTAGTCATTATTTAGGTGGGGTATATAACATGAATGTAGGTGTGGAAACAAGGTATAGACTCTAGGAAGTTGTTATAGTGGAGTTTGATCAAATATTACAATTTTAGCCCTTGTGTGCTAGTGGATAGATCCTCAAATACAGAGATAAGGTGGATTTTTGTATTGAAACCTCTTGATTAGTTGAATGATACGTAGGGCTTGAGTTTTCTCTGCATCAAATCCCTTCTTCACAACCCATCTTCCTCTTACAATGTTTTCCTCCCTCAAGTTTGACTTCTTCATCACATCCCTTCAAATGCAATTGCATAATGTAGGTTTATTATATAATTGACTCGTTTAAAAATAAGTTCTCAATTGACTTGTATAGTGAATTTATTCTTATCCTGCCAAATGTAAGTATTATTTAACACTATCCCCTCGAATTGATGAGTGGACTCCGTAATCGTGCTCGTTGGACGGGTGAAGCCACTTAAACCAACTAATTTTTTAAATTGTTATCGTGGCCTCCAACGAAACAATTTTACTAACACGTATTGTGGGCTCCATAATAACTTTTTCTGTCCATTCAATAAAATTTGTTTCCTTGTTTTGGTGTGACGCGGTTCACAATTATCGCCACCTGATTTCCACCTACTTAATTATCACATTCATCATCTTTACATAATACATGACGCGGACTCCCCATATAAGAAGCCACAGGCGGAGAGCACGACAAAATTTATTCCTGAGATCTCATTAATAAGCGGTTCCATGTCCAGTTCCACCACTATGCTAAACCTCACCAGCGACGTGTGTGCTTATTTTTGCCTTACCGGCCCATCTACAGAGCAGAAGAGAGGTTTTCTTTTGATATCAGTGAAACTTATTTTGCGTCAGGACGCCATGGAATTTCTCTTTATACTGATGCTGATATTGTGTGGCACCGGCGTCTCCCCTGCTGCAACGGACACTGCTTCGCCTGACATTTGTCCGCTGAAAATAAGAGAGCTGAACTCGTACTCGTCGATGATTCGGCGTTGCAGCTCGGAGGGCGGCACGAGCCACTGCTGTGAGGTAATAACGGATCTTCTGAAAATACTTCTCTATTCATGGCTGCATATGACGGGGGTTTTTCTTCTGCCGGACGAGCGCACCGCGGCCCTGTGCTTGGACGCCGTTTACAGCTATTTCACAGAGAAGGGAATCGAGAAAGATGCGGTGACGAGTTGCAAGGTGAGGCCGCGGGATCTGGTCACCAACTCTGACTCCTGCAATAAAATCGAGAACTTGAAGGCATTTGAAGCGGCGGTGGATACGAATGGCATGCGGACGTATTGCAACGGCTCGCACAGCGGAGTATACCAGTGCAATAAGTGCGTTCAGTCCATGGCCTTGGCGCTCAACCAGTTGAACAAAAACGGCCCAGGCGCCGGTTGTGCTCTGTTCGTGATGATGTACGTCGGCGGAGGGGTAAATTCTTTTCAGGATTTGGGGCCGGATGCTGCTTATTGTCTCATGGGCGCCATCAATTTGCCTGCATTGGCCCCGACTGCAGCGTTGTGGCCGGAGAGCCGGACCCGCGTCCAGCTGCACAAGGAGGACAAGGCTGCGAAATTAGGCCTCGCCGTTGCTCTGCCTGTGGTTTTGATTATGGTTCTGGTGCTGCTTGTCTATGGCTGTTTGCAGTGGAGTAAGATATATCGAGTGGGGATGCAGCGGATGAGGATCTGGCGGAAGCACGAGCTGCTCAGGGAAAGCGTGGATGCCGGCACGGGGCTCGCTTTTTTCGGTATCCACCAGATAAAGTCCGCCACCGAAAATTTCTCGGCTTCTAATGTGATCGGAGAGGGCGGGTTCAGCACGATCTACAGAGGGAGCATGTCCGACGGGTCGCAAATAGCCGTGAAAAGATTCAAGGACTTTTCCACCAAGGGCGACGCCGATTTCCGGCACGAAGTGGCGGTCATCAGCAGCGTGAAGCACCGCAATTTGCTGCCGCTGAAAGGGTATTGCATTGGAGACGGTGGCCACGAGCAGCTTCTGGTGTACGATTTCATGGCCAACGGCAGCCTTGCGGATCACCTGTTCCGTAACAAAGCCGGGTTTTTGAGGTGGGGTGAGCGGCAGAAGATCGCGGTGGGCATTGCGAGAGGACTGGCGTACCTGCACGAGGACGCCAAGCCTGCTATCATACACAGAGACGTCAAAGCCGCGAATGTTCTGCTGGACAAAGATCTAAACGCCCTGGTTGCCGACTTCGGTTTGGCCAAGTTTAAGGACGAGCACGACGACAAGACGCACTACACCACGCGGGCTGTGGGCACGCTCGGGTATGTCGCGCCTGAGTACGCGCTGTACGGGCACCTCACCGATAAGAGCGACGTGTTCAGCTTCGGGATTGTACTGCTGGAGTTGATGAGCGGTCGAAGGGCGTTGGGGTCTGTCACCGACAATGTCAATGTGGAGCACATTCTGATTTCGGACTGGGCGTGCGACCTCATGCGGAAGGGCATGTCTGGTGAAGTGATCGACAAGAGAATAAGAGACTCGGGCCCCAAAGAAAGCATGGAGAGAGTGATTTTGCTGGGGTTGCAATGCGCGCATCCTCGCGTGGCATGCAGACCCTCAATTTCTCAGGCCCAGGCTATTTTAGAAGGGATTCATCTTCCCCTGCCGCCGCTAAACCATAATGATGATGATGCAAGGGAAGAAGAGATAAAATGGCTGGTGTCTCCCGAGATTGAAGGGAGAATATCTTACGGAAGCGCCATGCTAGGTAATATATCCATGGATTCTTACTGGGAGGGAAGATGAAGACGAAGACGAAAACGGCGGATTTTATATTTCTTCTCTAATTGACGTATGGTCTGTGGAAGAGCTCTCTTTCTTTATCAAGAATATAATGATAAGCAAAGAAGACATTGTAACTGATTACAGGTTTCTGTTTGTGTTGGATTTAATGATTCTTTTGGATCAAAATGTAATTACTATTACTAGATCTCATATTTTATGGTCCTCCATGGAAATATTTCACATTTTTACAGTCTGTCCTTATCACGATCAACCAAATCTTGATAAACAGAGTTCAAACTTCAATGCCACTGCCACCTGGTTGCGTGTTTTCGTTAGTAATTGCAATCGTCAAATTCGGCGAAGTTTTCTCTGATCATTTAACGCGAACATCCTTAATTGTCGCAATCCCCGTGACACGATGTTAGAGAATCCAAAGATTTGAAAATTTTCGATTAAAATATATATAAAAAAAAGCTATTCTTATAGACATTTTAGGCTATGATGCTTTTTTTTTAGGTTATATACTAGCAAGCGTATGTGTTTCATGTAATGTGAATATTGACATGTATATGTTATTTGTTTTAGAGGTATAGTTATTACTTTTGTAGTTGATGTTGATAAGGGGTGCGATTGTTTTCGTAAGTGTAGAAATATAGATGGGCCAATAATACATTTGATACCGTTTTCGATAGTTAATTTATTTTATAGTTGATGTTGTATGTATTTAATTCGTGTTTATTAGTTGTGCATAGGTTGTTCGGTTGGTGTTTTGTTGGAAAAACATTTATTGTCCAATTGATAATGTGTGTGATTGATAGTTATAGTGTAGGACTTAGTTGAAACATTACATTGAAATGTTGTATGTGTACATTTAATTTTGTTACAGATTCGTACATTTAAATTTGCATATCATATTTCAAAACATCAAATAAATGTAGATCTACATGCACATAATGAGACATGTATATATTTGTAGTATTTATATCATGAATGGTAGCTTTTAGTGGGAAATTTTAGTTTCAACAAACATGATTACATTTGATACCCCTTGAACAATAGTGTTGTTTTGGATAGAAGAAGTGTTGAGTATAGTAGTAGTGGAGGTGCTATCAAAGCAGAGGGTAGTCTATACGACGAGTTGAGTGATAGTAGTCTTGCTTCCTCCTTTCTTCTTGCTCCAAGTGTTGGTATGTGTGCCATATTTGAGTATCTCTCAAATGAAAAAGCAGGTGAAATATGCATATTTGCAAGTGAGGGAACTCTGGAGAAAGTTATGAATGTCAGACCCTTTCTTTCAGTCGTTCCAATGTCGATGGTTGCTCTGTGCAAAGTAAGTCCTTTTGACTTGTGGATAGTTAATCCCCAGGCCATTTTAATCGGCAATTGTCTTCAATTCCCTCTCAAAATAGGAGGTATGGGAATATGTAACGGGTTGGAGGGATCCCAACATGGGTCATTGTATCTAACAAAATTGACAACAACAAATAAAGGTAATGTTAGTGGTTGCATTGATGCATCGTAGACAATGTCGGTGATTGTTCCTGTGGCACCATTCATGAGGCCTGCGTCAACCCATAGATTTGCAATAAGCATGACTTTTTGTTGTTTGCACAACAGAACTTTGTGTTCCAACTGATCATCATTAGGATTTCCTGGTCCAGTCTGCCTGTTTCTTTCAGCAATGGATTGAGCAATCGTAACGTTCAATGCCTTCAACATCTATAGGGTGTGGGAGTCCACCTGATCATTTTTTGCAGACCAATGTGGTGCGTCCTTAAAATTTTTGAGCTCTTGTTGAGTTAGGTGTGTGTCTGTGCGAGACATTAAGATTTCCCAATCCTCAATTAGAGGGGTTGAATCTCACATGTGGAGCAGTAAATTCTGGAATGAAACATGTGCATTGGTTGTTCCTTGTTGCCAAAATATTGTTTGCAATGTAATGGAAGTCTGAAATCCCTTCCAAAGGGTTGCTTCGTAGGAATTACTCGCATAGAGAGGACTGTCCAAAACCGGTGGTAATTGGCTAAGGTCGCCGAGGAGGATGACTAATCTGTTCCCAAATTCAGATGTTCTTGAGTGTGGGAAAGCTTCACAGAGCCTATTGTCAATTTTTCGTAGTAACTTTGGGTCGATGAAACTCATTTCATCAATAAGAACATATTCTATATGTTTCAACGACTCTTGAAAAGACGATAATGCACTACCTTCAAGGGGTTTGAGTTCTTTGATTGGAATACGAAGGGCTGCGTGGATTGTGGATGCGGAGATGTTGAATGCTAAAACACTGGTAGGGGCGGGCATAAGTAAAGGTGAGGGATATGTGGTCGGTGATGTGAATGAATTGTAGATTTTATTTATCAGAAATGATTTTCCTGTGCCAGCCGTTCGTTGAATTATCAATCTTAGTGGAGGTAGAAGGGTTTTGTTTACTGAATGGTGAAGGAGTCGAACTCTTTTGGGATAAGGTATATACTATATTATGTTAAGGAAAAAGGTTTTTAGTAAAAAATGTCTATGTCTAAATAGGTGAAATTAGATTTCAGTAAGTTTCATAAATATGTTAGATGCCAAATTGACAGAAAATAGATATAGGTATGTGAGTTGGGATAATGATCTCATAATCGAGGAGTTGGGGGCTGATGGGGGAACAAGGGCAGGCACTATGATGTTTGAAATATTTAATTGGTGAAGAAGGGAGCAGTTGTCTGGTCAGTTCAACATAGTTTCATATGCCTTCTACGCTTTCAACTCCATCTATAGCTTTCCCTGCTGAAATGACAGGTGAATAAAAGCGATGAGCTTAACTACATATCCTAAATTAATTGACATAATATAAAACCCCCTTTAAACTTGATTTCTGAACCAGTCCAAGTGACCACAATATCTCAAAGGGTGCACATCAAAAAGTTTCCTTTCAAAAAAGGAATCAATTTAAGCTGGTTGTATAAGCCCTTTCAGGTAAAAGACTTATGAAGACAACTACATTAGCGTTTGGGAAGGAAATCCAGAAAAGGAAGAAGAGAACTCCATAACAGAATCATCCAACATCTCACATAAACAATAATAATCTAGTCATAAGAGAATTTATATCTTCATATCATGCAAATTTAAATCCTAAACAAAGAAATACTGATCAGAATAGTGGTCTGACCTAAAAAATGGCAAACAAAATAACAAATTAGAAATGACATCAAGATTGAAGTAATAAATAATTACAAATGCAAATGTAATTAGATGTATGCAGAGAAAAAAACTGAATTTAAAGTAATACAATGCAAAATTATACATAGAGATCCATGTTTACATTCAGACTGGTCTACAAAGCAAATTGCATATGGAAAACCAATGTGTAAGAAAAAAAGACAGAAGGATAAATAACAACTCAAATCCAGGGCTACCATGATAAAACAATGGTGAATTGTAGGTATAAATGTTTTTTGCTAAATTAAATTTCAATAACTTCTAAGTATACATTCAGAAAATAACATCTTGGGATAATTGACAGAAACATCGATACTTCCTCATATAATAAACATCGATACTTCACTATTAGGATTCAACTAATATGGGAATTTTAGTAGCTCTTGTAAATCTGTAAGAAACATCAATACTTCCTCATATAATAAACGATCCTAAGAATGATTGTTACAACAAGAAGACCCTCCAAATACAACATGACATCAGACAATTGAAAGCATTAATGCTTTTATTATTATGAATGCATATCACTTCTTTTACCACTAAACATATTTAATCTAGCAACTTGGAATTCTTTTGGACTTTCTTGCCTCTCAGGAGGGGGTCTCGTTGTTGCTGATAAACTATAATGTGTTGTTCCCGTACACAACCCTTTATTTTTTTTAATATATTATAAGATGCATATGGTTCAAAAAACTCATTTATATGAAATGTGATTTTGGTAACACAATGAAACTGGTCAATATGATAACCTAGTATTCTCTTGGTAGGAAATCCATTGCAATGATTAGTTCAACCCTTCTAATTAAAAATCATAAAAATAAAAAAAATGGTATCCATTTCATAATGCCTTTTCGAACCTCCAATCAGAGATTTTTGCAGGGACGCAATATGCTTCTTTCCTAAAAAACAGAGGTAAATCTCAAACAAACATTATCAATCATTTGTTAGCAATTTTTTGGCTGAACTCAAGAGGCACTTCCTATCATGCAAAGCTTTGTACATTATATCAGTTTTTTGCATATTGAATTGTTAAAGGGTTAGACCTCATGTTTGCACTTTTTAGAAAAATATAAATGAAAAAGGAAGAAAACTTTAAAGGTTCTCATTGCTTACAAATGTAGGCTTTCTAGAACACATCCTTTATTTCATCTTTGACTACACTACAAGTTTACATTTTCCACCATACATTTGTAAAACTCTGACTATCTCGAGCAACGTTTAGTTGCCATGGAAATAACTTTGACACACGAAGGCATTTCTCAATTGATTGAGGGTGGCTCCATTGTTGACCCCACATTTCAGATATTGCACTTGTCCTTCCTAGGGTCCATTCTCAACACGGCTTCCCAACATCATGTTGACCTTTCAGATGGGAAACATTTTCAAACAGTACTTCTACCCTCCAAATTCTCAAGCTGTGTAACCGAAAAATCAATACAAGAAGGCTCCATTGTGTGCTTAAACAAATCCCGCATTAGAATGATCAAAGCTGAAATGTAAGCTTCATCTCCAGCTTGATTACCAATGTATATAAACTCCCTATATTAATTATAATTTCTTTATGTTTATTTTTTTCATTCGTTGCTCAATTCTAATTCTATCATGATTTTATTTTCCACTACAAGACTATTCTTATCATTGAAATGGATGTTCTTGTCGAAAAACATTTGATAATTAGTGCTCTAACCTGACTACCAACAAATGCTCTCCAAGACAGTCAGTTTCCTTAAACAGATGCAAGTTCCAATCAAGTTAACAAATATTTTTCAAGAACACCAACTAAAATAATTGGATGGAATACATCTATGAGCATGTGGTCCGTAGAGGGTCGTGCCCTAGCAAAAACAAGCCTATGTGAATATCACAATGTAAGGGGAGATGGTTCCGTCTTTGGGTTTGATTTTTCTGGATCAGGAAGGAGGGGAAATCCACATCACCTGTTTTAATGAGGCCGCAAAATTATTCTATGAGCATATTGAAAATGGGAAGCTATATACAATTTCCAATGGGAGGATTGCAAGGATTGTTGATGCAAAGCTATGTTACAAACATTTGAACAATGCTTTGGAGATTTTCCTGCAACCTTCCTCAACCATATCTCCACTCATAGTAAATGAGGATACAATACCTTCCCATCACTTTCACTTCACCAAAATCAAGGACATACCTGCAAGCATTGAAGGTTCTATAGTTGATTTGATTGGCATTGTTCTTATGATGTCACCATGCTCAATAATTCGCCGACATGACAAGTCTGAAACAAAGATAAGAACACTACAATTAAAGGACATTCCGGGATTCAGGGTAAGTGTCACATTGTGGGGACAATACTTAGATGAGATAATAAACGAACTTGAAGACATGCTTTCTATACAACCTCTTCCAGTCCTTGCCTTGAAATTTGCTTGCGTCTCTAGTTTCAATGGAAGCTCAGTTGACACTATTTCAAGAACCAAATGTTATGTCAACCCTCTAATTTTAGAAACAAATACACTTCATGGTTGGGTTGATTCTGATTCACTACTCCCTTCCGGTACCCTCTATCACAAGCCAATTTATGGGTCCTCTAAAAAGCTTGACCTCTGTAACAACGATTTCAGGGGTACTACATATGGGGAACACAAAGAGAAATGAATGGGCCATGGTTACTGTAGAAGTCACAAATATCAACATGGACAATTTTTTTTGACAAGGTGTGTCCTCTTCAAAAAGGTGACAGACAATGTAGGAAAAAGATGAGAGAGAATGGTAATGGTTCAAGGTTATGTTCGAGTTGCAACATACAAGTTCAAAACTATAATTATAGATATTCACTCAGGATAAATCTAAAGGACCGAACAGGAGAACTCTAGTCAGTTACCGCTTTTGATGAGATAGCTGAGTCAATCATGGGTGTTGAAGCTATCGATCTCCATCTATTGTCTATAGAAGAAGACACGACCAGTGAAATTACAAGCAATGTCATCGGAAACGAATATTGCTTCACACTTTCCCTAAAAAAGAGACATAATTTGGAAACAACAGATTGAAATGTGTCATCCTCAGTTCTGTGAAAGTGGATAACAATGGCAAACAAAATGACAGATTAGAAATGACATCAAGATTGAAGTAACAAATAAATACAAATGCAAATTTAATTAGATGCATGCAGAGAATGAAACTGAATTTAAAGTAAAACAATGCAAAATTATACATAGAGAGCCATGTTTACATTCAGACCAGTCTACAAAGAAAATTACATATGGAAAAGCAATGTGTTGGAAAACAAGACAAAAGGATAAATAACAACTCAAATCCAGGGCTACCATGATAAAACAATGGTGAATTATAGGCAGAAATAATTTTTGCTAAATAAAATTTCAATAACTTCTAAATATACATTCAGAAAATAACATCTTGGGATAATTGACAAAAACATCGATACTTCCTCATTTAATAAACATCGATACTTCACTATTAGGATTCAACTATTATGGGAATTTTAGTAGCTCTTGTAAATCTGTAAGAAACATCGATACTTCCTCATATAATAAATGATCTTAAGAATGATTGTTACAAGAAGAAGACCCTACAACTACAACATGACATTAGACAATTGAAAGTATTAATGCTTTTATTATTATGAATGCATATCACTTCTTTTACCACTAAACATATTTAATCCAACAACTTGGAATTCTTTTGGAATTTCTTGCCTCTCAGGAGGGGGTCTCAATGTAGCTGATAAAATGCAATATGTTGTGCCTTTACACAACCCTTTATTTTTAAAATATATTATAAGATGCATATAGTTCAAAAAACACATTTATATGAAATGTGATTTTGGTAACACAATGAAACTGGTCAATATGATAACCTAGTATTCTCTTGGCAAGAAATCCATTGTAATGATTAGTTCAACCCTTCCAATTAAAAATCATAAACATTAAAAAAAATTGGTATCCATTTCATAAAGCCTTTTCAAACCTCCAATCATATATTTTTGCAGGTACGAAATATGCTTCTTTCCCAGAAAATATAGGTAAACCTCAAACAAACATTATCAATCGTTTGTTAGCAATTCTTTGGTTGAACTCAACAAGCACATCCTATCTAGCTTACAGAGACTTAATTACAATATAGAATTAAAACAATTAATGGAGATCTATAAATAACATAACATATACAAAATTGAAACCTTCTATCATACGTAATTGTAAGAAAAGAAATTGAATCAGGTCGAATGACAAACCGTGCCGCTTCACACCCGCACCATGTATGAGAGAATCCAAATCTATATTTGGCAAGTATTCTATTACCAAAGCCTTAAAATGGTCCTCATAGAATAATCTATAATTAGAAAAGTGTCACGTAGGCTGTCTCAATGCTAAACATGTATCAAAGCATAATAGAAAGCTCACTGATTTTTCAAAAATTACTTAGCTGATTCATTCTGACCTGGGTATATATGGGCTTGGTCAGCTCACTGATTTTCTATTTATAGCTGAAACAACTATCTTAACTGCACTTATCTTCTTAGACTTAGATCATGCATGTGCTTAAAATTATTAAAAAAAAGCTCACTGATTTTATATTTTTAGCTAAAATTGTTAATTAAAAAAAAAGCTAAAATTGTTAATTATTAAAAACAAAATTATTAAAAATAGTATTTAAAAGCTAAAATAAGGAGGAAAAACACAAACTTCATGCATGTGCTTAAAATTATTTTAAAAAGCTCACTGATTTTCTATTTTTAGCTAAAATTGTTAATTATTAAAAACAAAATTATTAAAAATAGTAGAGAAAAGCTAAAACAGGGAGGAAAACCTCACACGTCAAGACGGCCCTAATTTTCTATTTTTAGCTAAAATTGTTAATTAATAACAAAAGCTAAAATTGTTATTTAAAAAAAAAAGCTAAAATTGTTAATTATTAAAAACAAAATTATTAAAAATAGTATTTAAAAGCTAAAATAGGGAGGAAAAACACAAACTTCATGCATGTGCTTAAAATTATTTTTAAAAGCTCACTGATTTTCTATTTTTTAGCTAAAATTGTTAATTATTAAAAACAAAATTATTAAAAATAGTAGAGAAAAGCTAAAATAGGGAGGGAAACCTCACACTTCAAGACGGCCCTGATTTTCTATTTTCAGCTAAAACAACTATCTTAACTGCACTTATCTTCTTAGACTTAGATCACGCATGTGCTTAAAATTATTAAAAAAAGCTCACCGATTTTCTATTTTTAGCTAAAATTGTTAATTAATAACAAAAGCTAAAATTGTTAATTAAAAACAAAAGCTAAAATTGTTAATTATTAAAAACAAAATTATTAAAATTAGTAGAGAAAAGCTAAAATAGGGAGGAAAAACACAAACTTCATGCACGTGCTTAAAATTATTTTAAAAAGCTCATTGATTTTCTATTTTTAGCTAAAATTGTTAATTATTAAAAACAAAATTATTAAAAATAGTAGAGAAAAGTTAAAATATGGAGGAAAAACTCAAACATCAAGATGATCGTCAAACCGTCAAATTTAACACACTCGTAGAAACGTCCGCAGGGTCCTTTCCCATAGGGGGAATGCCTTCGGCATAATTATAGTGATTAGCAAACACATCCACGGGTACTTGTGAAAGACTCGCTATAAATATATTTTTTATCATGTAATCTTATTTTATTTAAGACCTAAATAATTAAAGGAAAAAAAAATTATCGGGAAAATTGTTTTATATAAACTATGTACTCTTAAAACAAAGACCACACACACACACACACACACACACACACACACACACACACACATACACATATGTATATATATACACATGTATATATATACACATGTATATATATATACATATGTCTATATATATACATATCTACATATGTCTATATATATACATATCTACATATGTCTATATATATACATATCTACATATATATATATATATATATATACATATACATATATACATATGTGTATATATATATGTGTATATATACACATGTGTATACACACACACACATACATACATACATACATACATACATACACACATACACACACACACACACACACATATATATATATATATATATATATATATATGTATATATACATATATATATACATATACATATACATATATATGTATATATATATGTGTGTGTGTGTGTGTGTGTGTGTGTACATACATATATATATATATATATATATATATATGTATGTATGTATGTATGTATGTATGTGTGTGTGTGTGTGTGTGTGTGTGTGTGTGTGTGTGTGTGTGTGTGTGTGTGTGTGTGTGTGTGTGTGTGTATATATATATATATATATACCTCTCACTAATACAATATGTCAATAATGGTGACTCCCGAACCTCCATTTTTAGCTTGGGTGACACCACCAACACTAATGTCAACAACGGCCGCAAACATACTTGGTGCTACACAGTCGATGCACCTTGGAATTGCTTTTACGATATTGTAAACCTTACATGCCTTACTACCCATACCAACCATACCTCTTCAATACATGTTGAAATTAGCATAACATTACACCTCCTTTTGAGAAAAGTGTTATTCATTATAATATTTAACCTAAAAATGACATAGCCTAAAATGTCTACACGGATATGTTTTTTAAAAAATCCAAAATTATATTAATATTTCTGAAGTCTCTTATCTACACTAAAAAATGGAATTAATATTTTTCCCTTTATTAATTTCTTCTAAAATCACCATATATACAAAAATAATAATTAATTGTGAAGGATCAACATTATTTTTATTTCCATAATTTGATTATAAACCATGTATTCAAAAATTGGATGTAGACTTCTATTTAGAAGGATAATTAAGTGGAATATTTTACTTTTACTACTTGATGAAAATGTAGTAGTGATAGTATTACTTCATTTATAACTTTCAATAATGGTGATATATAACATGTTAGAAAGATAACGAGTATGTCAAAAGTATGTATAAGCAAGTAATGAAAATGTTTTAAGTACAAATTGAAACAATAGAACTTGTAAGAGATGAATTTGGATGCCCCCAGAGACTATTGTAGAAGTGGTAAAAAGAAAACATCCATGCTATGTGTAAGAGACATATATCTGTGATTAAAACCATAAAAAGACATGAATGCACATGTTTGTATGGTATAGATAAATGAAATACAAGAGATATAACTAGCATGTGTAATATAGTGACCATATACAAGAAAATGCAAGCAAGAGTAAAAGCAACCAAGATATGCAATATGCTATGGATGGATGAAATGAAATAAAAGATGGATGATAGGATCCTTGTTCCCCCTAAGTGAATGGAGTTGTATGCAATGAGATTCATTTGGTTTCCCCCCTTAGTAGTTAAGAATGAATCATAAATGAGAGTGCATCATCGGGAAATGGTCAAAGTATGTGTTTTGTCTAACGCATTGTGATAAGTGTGTATGTGTATTAATGAAATGTGATCTAAATAGGAAGGGTGTGTGATCCTTGCTGAAGCGTATATCATGACAAGATGACGGAAAGAGTGATGATGTACCCTAAAGCATATATCAATATAAGATGAATAAAGGGAGTGGTGATGTATCCTAAAGCGTATACCACTAAAAAATGAAGGAGTAGGTGACACTTTATCCCATAGCGTGTGTCACTAACTTAGTAATGTCACATGATAGAAGGATTGATAATGACCATGTGAGTATGATAAGGTCCATTTTATTAGTAAATCCTTGACATTCAATTATAAACCGAGGAACTAAAGTGCGTCATGAGGTAGTGAGTGCAGTGCGTAGAAGAAAATGTAGTATTTGTGATGAGTAGATGACCATATGATGTGTAAATAAATTTTTTAGTAATATAATATGTATGATGAGAAGTATATAATGCTAGACGTGTAGACACTAAAAATGTGACATATGTGTAATGAAGACTAGTATGATGTGAAAAGTATGTATGATATGTAAATATGTGATGGTCAAAATGATGTAAGGTGTAAGACATATGACGCAAAATGTGTGGAGAAATGTAGTGTGTAATACCTATTGTGTAGTGTGTGGGGTTCATGTGTGGTATGCCCTCAATAGTCAAGTGTGAACCAAAGCACAAGAGTGTGTCATTAGGGAATGGGGATGCTAAAGTGTAGATGAAGAAACATACACGAGGATATTAATGTATGACTATGTAAGTATACAAGTTGTATTGATACTAAGATGAGAAGGGGGGAGGTGTAAATGCTATGCCCCCAACTGTGTAAGCGATGGAAGTCTAGTCAAAAGACACTAAGTGGATCAATGTAAGGAGTAGTTGCCTTAACAAAAGTGATGGGACACTGAAGTGATAAAGGAGTGTGATCATCAAATGGTTCGTCATTATAGTAAGATTCATCCAGGTTCCATTCATTAATATAAGTATGGTCTATAGCATATGGTGGAATTACAAGTTTAACTTTAGAAGGTGGTTGTTGAGCATGGCCATGTAATGTCACAGATACCTTTGATGGAAGAGGAGTTAGAATAACATTTAGAGGATTTTTCTTAGTTTGATGAGGTACCATTGTAGACAACTTAGTAGGAGGAGGCGGTGGAACTGATTGTTAAAGGAGGTTGCTTATGTTGACTTGGTGATATCATAGATGGTTGCTTAGGTGGATCTTGAATTTCCTTGGTAGACAAATCTGATTTAGGAACCCACTGAGATGTAACAATTGTAGATGGTCATGCAATAGAATGTTGTGCAGTGAATGATATAAATCCCTAATGCTTAAGATGTTTTATTCTTCATTGTAAACCATAACATTCATTGTCATTATGTCCATTGATTAGATGATAATTGCAATATGGACGACCTTGATATATTTCTAGTTGATAAGGAGGATAAAAATGAGTATGTGGTAAAGGGAACAATTTTCTATTAAGGATCTCAGTAAGAAGGTCATGTTGCTTAGTATTGCGATCAATGATGAGAGGCTCTGGTAATGGTATAACATTAAGATCACTAATATGAGGACATGTAGTAGACATAGAATGAGGTGCATAGGGAGAAAAAACATGAGCTTAAGAAGCCTCCTTAAGATGTTGAATTTTAGATTTTAGAGATGTGATCATGGATTCAATAGCCATAAAAATTTCTTGAAACAAAGAATGTAAATCTTTAATTGATTCCAATAGGGGTTGATTAGATGGAGGATCACTAGGGTCATCAAATAGATGACCAAATATAGGACTTATCTCATATGAAGATGTATTGTCCTCAAGATACAAGGTGTCTAGGGATTTTTATAGAACATCTTGGCAATAGGGATATCTCTTAAGTAGATCAGATAAAGAAACTCTACCCATGATAGAGGAAAAATGAGGATCCTAAGCATTCAGATTGAGTTCGGGTTCACCAAAATGATTAACTAAAATATAAATATTAGATAGTTTATCTAATAAGTACAATAATAAATAATAGATAAAAGAATAGAGAAAATTACCCAAGAAACTAAGAGAGTAGATATGTGAAACCCTAGAGTACAAAGAGAGTTATAAAGAACTCATCTGATTCAATGATCTTGCTGGACTGTGTCATTGAGATGGCTAGAGAAAAAAGATGAGGAAATGACTGCACTAAAGTCCAAAAAAGTACATAACTAGGAAATCTGAGTGGACTGAGGTGCTTGGATAGGTATAGGGGTTCCTGTGGGTGTCCTAGTCTGAGATATGGGTGCATTGGTTTGTGAAACATCTCTGTAAACCTCCTCTTAAGTGTCACTAAGTTATTTCATGTGTTCTCTTCCTTCCACACTAGCTTTAGTGGACCACACAATATGTTTTCGGAAATCAATAATGAAGATGATACCTACACAACCCCAAGACAAGCATCAAACCCCTAAAAAAGAAAGATGCATAGGAAGGGCTTAGACTGTCCTCAACCACCACAATGATGGACTTACTAACTGAGCATTGTACTACATCTCATACCCGATGTAGTTTTATGTGTGTGTGTCTAATCATGCCATAGGTGCTCTTGTGTCAGTCACACTTTATGAAAGTAGCGAGAAAATATTATATGTAGAAAATTTAATAGAATAGTGGATGGAATAGAATAAACTTCCATCCTATGATGTGTGATGTAGATGAACCATCCTTGTCCCTTGTGATGGAGCTAGATGGATGAAAATGAGCTCTAGATGGATGCAACCTTAGATGATGATAGTAGTGCCTACTGCTTGGTCCCTCATTATGGTCTCATAAATTTATATTTATATGGTTCTCTTGTTCTAATTTCATAATTAACCCCAAAGAGCCTGACCACCAAAAATATAAAATGCTTAAATGGCTAGAAAGTGCCCAAAAGATGAAGATAAAGTAGGAAAAGGATCAGGGCACCCCGATTGGGACCAGGGAATCGTTGGGCACCCCAGTATTGGTTTGAGCGCCATAGTAAGGGCTAAAATGATGCAAAATGAAAAAAATAGACTAGGAATATATGCATGAGAGGTTGGAAGTGATGATAGAAAAAGAAATGGACAAGAGATGGGGATTAGTTAGTAATTTATTCACTCAAAAAAAATATGAATAGTAGTATGAGACCGAGATTAAATAATACCCAAATTGCTTGATTTAGTTTCTACATCTATGTGACCTAAGCCTTGTGTTGATTAAAACCATTTAGCAATTCCTTGAGTTAATTTTCTGTATATTAGGTCATATCCCTATGATCATTGCATGCTTGTAGATAGAGTAAGCTATAATCTTTGGCCTAGTTGAGTGCTTCAAAATTTTAGTAAGGACTATCTTGGATGATGCGCAACTAGTTTGAGTAGTTTCAAAAACCCTTTGAGTGCTTTAGGACTAATGTTTGTAATATGATCTTGTAATAATGTCAGGTGTGTTATAATTCCATAATGAATTTCTTATATCTAGTCTTCTGTAGGAAAGATATTATGATAAGGTAGACCTTAGGAAGATGAAATGACCCAAATTATGATTTATAATTGAAAGAAAAGTTAGTGATTGTGAAAGGATAACACTGTATAGGTTGGTCATGATTGAACTTTACATCTTGACTCTTTCATATGAATTTTGGATAGGAGAGAGAAAAATATAAACTAAAAGTTGTGTCTTGAATATCACATGTTTTATGTTTCTTTGATTAAATAATATTTCTAGAATTGATAAAATATTATATTGTAAGGATAAGTAAGTCGTAGAATGAATATAGATATGAAGAGATTGGATTCCGAATGTGATAGTTTATCTTAGCAAGGATATAAGGTTAAACATGAAATTACACAAGGATGAGTAACCAGATTTTAGTGTCTTCATTTCCCCCACTTTAAGTGTGTAGTTGAAATATATATGCTTAAAGGAAAAAAATACCTGACTGTGCACCCACACTTTTCCTTTTGTCAAAGGGACTCCACGATGTGTTGGTTTTGGCATCCTCCATGATAATACCTATAACATAGAGTGTAGTTAATGTATATGATAGAAAATATGGGTGAAAGCACAAAAACATTTCGCTCTTGGTGTTCTAAAAATACGAGTAGGAGTTTGGGCGGGTTGTGATTTAAGGGGTTTTCATGTGAACACCCCCTTCACATGAACAACATTCACCTAAACCACCACGTAATCTATGGAAATGTGTTTGCATGAAAACCCCTTTCATGCGAAGGGGGTTCATGCGAACACCATTTGCATGAACCTCCTGTTTATATATTTGTTTTGGCGAAGAGGTTCTCAATTTTTCCTCCACCCGCACATCTTTGCACAAAGGATTTTTACCCAAATGGCCGAACACCTCTCTAAACAGGTTGTCCTCATCCCAATGTTTCCCTCATCCCAATGTCGCCCGTACCAGATAAGACTATAAATTGAGCTCAAGTGAGGTTTTTGTTTTTGTTTTTCTTTGTAAAAGTTTTTTTTGTTTATGTATTAAAACTTCTTTCTCAAGATTGAAATTCAAAAGTTTGGTTGAGTTAACTTCTATTCATATCTTTTTCTTTCATGATTTAACTGATAGGTTACTTACATTTCCAGGCACCCAATTAGGCCAACTCCTAGTAAACAAGGTTTCAGGAGTCTTCCTTATAGAATATTGATCACTACTCTCTTGAATCATACCTTAATTAGGTCTCTAGTTTACATGTTACAATCCTATTCTAAACTAGTAAAAATATCTCTTGATTTGATCGAATAATTTTCAAAATTCCTTTTGAATACCTTAGGGAACCTTCTTAACAACCTGGCTTTCAAATTATAGATTCATAGTCTTCAATTCGAGATAGTAAATACAAACCCTAGCTAAAAATCAACAGTGAGCCCCAGAGGAAATTTCTCTCCAGCAAATCAGTTATATTAACTTTGAATTATAAAAATCAATTCAAACAGTTAGGGTAGATCATTCAAAACCTTTATCTCTTACCAGTAGGGTTCCTCCATTCTGAGAACACGTGTTTGAATATTAGTTCATCATTATCTTTCTTTTGCAATAGGATATGAGTTTCTTAATGGTTATTCCAAGGATTAGTCTCTACAAGCGGCTGTCATAATATCCTTGGAGGGTTTAATTTAAATTTATTAAAAGGATATAGGCCATTACAATCTTCAATAAACCATTACTTTTTTTCAAGATTATGGGGTTTACAATTTCCTCCCCTGTCTGACATAGATTTGTGAGGATGATTTCAATCCTAGTTTCTACACACTCTCACTACATCTTACAACAAGCCCATATATATATATATATACCATTTTAAAATCATTATCTTATTGATCTTTGAATCATACAATACAAACTAAATTCCAACCTACAACCCATACACAAACTGTAGTGCCCACCTATTTCTTGCATCATTTCATTGCTGACTCATTTCATTCAGTAGATTATAGACATTGATTTAGCACTACTTTGATATTATATGGTTTCATTATGGATTATTTTGTGATACATGTGTTGTTTGGGGCACACAGTGCCAATCTAGTAATATGATCATCATCTTAGTTTTCTTACACTTATGTGGTTATGAACACTAGTAGGATGTGATGTAGTAAGTTTAATATAATATATATGATGGATGTATGTTAATGTTGATGTATATTTTGGATATTAGTGGTGAAAATAGTCAATTGGATGTTGTCATGTAATAACTTAGATAGATCATATATCTTGATTTACAGTGGACATATGTTGTTAAAGTATAGTTATTTCATGCAGATACTAGGTGTTTATTAGTTAGAATGAATATGTATAATTTATATAGTTATTGGTATATGTGGTATTATTCATTTGGTTTATTATATCGAATGGGTATGATGACGTTTGAATCAAGTGTGAAAGTTACAGGTTCACACAGAAGAACATGGGACTCAGAGTTGCACCTCCAAGTTGCACAAGTGGTCGTCTGGGCCGAAACCTTAAGCCATGCATGGATTTTGTTTGACCTTGTGTTTTTGGTATATTTATGTTTATACACCCTTTGTGGTTTCCTATTGATCTATGTTGTACTGATTTGTTAAATCTTGTACTAAGTTAGTTTAAGGACCTAATGGTCTGTACATGTGTTAGAGGTGTATTATTATTGGTAATATTGTTCTTAGAGGTGCGGGATCACCTAAAGATGATTTTGGAGGGCCCCACCACATCTCCTTCTGTGCCACTTTTCCCAAACCTGAATTTGGGCTAAAATTGGTATTTTGAAGTCTCTTTTCATGTTGGGGGTCTCACTTACACCAAAACAAACCCCTTAGACCCTACCTATGGGTAGGCGGGTCTATTTAAAGGCTCAAATGGGATTTTCCCTCCCATTTGGGAACCTATTATCCACATAATTTTAATATTCTTGATATATTAACCTCCTTGGAAGTGGAGAAAATTTTGTTTATCTTTATTTTAGATTTTTGGGTGATTTTCCTCCATTATGGGTTTTGTCTTTTGTGTGGTTGAGACTTGTGGGAGTATTGTTTTGAATAATGAGATGGGTGACACATGTCACCCTTTTATTTGTGAGGACTTATTTTGAATCTCCATCTCATACCTTCTCTTGGAAAGGGATAGAGACTTTTGGTTCTCATTTTAACTTTGGATTTTGAGAGAGAGCTTTGAGAGGAGATATGATCTTGAAGAGGTTGGCTTGTCTTAGAGTTGGATAGGTTATTTTAGAGGTGGGCCATAATACCTCTAACTTTAATTCTATAGTATATTTATCATTAAGAAATGGTTGTCATGGATCTTTTAAGATTTCATGTTTGTTGGGTGTTGTTGTAGACCTTGGTTTCTTTCATTTTTATCCGTCCATCTCAATTGAGGTGGATTTTGGAATGTAGGGGAAGAGGGAGGAAACCCCATATTACACCACATGGCTTCTTGGGCAAGCCATGATGGTATTTTTATTATTTCCTCCCCTCATATGGTTTGATGAGGAAGACGATTATTCATATGGTTTGAATCTCATCTTCCTTCCTTGTCAAGGAAACCACTCATGGTTTGAAAAGCCTTACAAGGAGAAGGCTTGGAGTTTGGGATGGAGTGATAAGGAGTGGAGTATGGTGATTTTTGGAAGTTATATGATGATGTATTACAAAATGTTATGCATTGGGATCCTTTCCCCTCTTCCCCATTTTTAGGAAACAAGGAGTTTCTTCACTTGTGCTGTTGTTTTGGTTTGTTCACTATTGGAGTTTGTGTTTTATTTTAATCCCTTGTTTTTCCAAAACTCGTGCATCTTGAAGGCATGCATTCTCTCTGTCCCATGGGCTTGGATGGAGGCTAGCATGTCCTCCATTTTTAGAGATGACATGTAATGATGCCATTTGGTTGGGTGGAAACTAGGCCCCTTAATATCTTGTGCACATTGAAGATTCTTACCCATATTGGGAGCTTGCAAAGATGGTTTAAATCATCGAGGGAAAATTTAAAATTTTATCCATGTTGTTCCCACATTTAGTAGGAGGTTTTCATTATTGGATTCTAGCCTTTTGTAAACTTGTTTAAGTAGAATTTGTAATGAGCTTATGCTTGTTGTTTTTAAAAATCATCAAATTTTGTTTGGATTTGGAGATGTATATAATCATTGTATTATTATTTGGGGTGAAATGCATTGAATTATTTAATCTTAAAAATGTAGCTAGCTTTGTATTGTAAAATTGGTTATGTGAAAATAAATATTATATTGTACATGATAGTTTCTTATATATTTGTAAAGGAAAGTAAAAAGCACAATTGTGCTATATTGTGAAGTTCTTCTTGTTTGGAAAACTCTATTGAAAATCAAACTTGTAAGTATTTTTTTGCAAAATGAAAGAAAAAGGGGCTATTGGGTGTTTGGTAGTTTGAATCACATTGAATGAAGTCGTAATATAAAGGTGTTGTGTTTCTTTAATATTGTTCAAGACTCTAGATTGTAAAAGGATTAGGAATAGGTTTTCATTCCACTATAATTACCACTTGTAACTATTTTATTTCATGATAAAATGGTAATTTTCTAAAAAACTAAGAGATCTCTTTTACCTTTCATATAAGCTCATAGATGAAGAAGAGGAATGTTATGGATTTCATGTGCTTATTGCCTTATTTTTCTTTAGTGGATTTACTTTGAAAGAAAGTAGTTATTATTTTCCTTTACTTAATCCAACATTGATAAGATTTTAGAAGGCATGAAATCATTTAGTTAGCATTTAGGAAAATTAAATAAAAGAGAAATTTGGTTAATATAAGAATGCATTTCTATTATATCATGTCATTATTTGAGTATTTTTATACAAATGATGTTCTTTTCTTCTTTCTACGTAAATTTAAGGACAACAAGATTTTGTACAGACTTATGGGTTAAAATAAATGAATTTATTGTACCACTCTTAGGGATGTAAAGGTTATGGTGTGAGTTGGAATATTTATTTTGAATTTATAGTATACATAGTTAGAATCCTTTCCCATTTCAATAGTATGTATTAAAAAAAAAACAAAAATCTATTACTCCATAGATATATGAACAATATAGGGTATCTTGAGTACAAATTTATATGAATCCTGATAAGTCCAGGTGTATAAACAACAACAAAAACAACAACAATAATAATAAAGTAAGGAGTCTAGTTGCGAACAAATCATTTGTCAGTTTCTATTTGTGCATAGTTATTGTTTTCCATATATATAAACCTTTCTCTAGCACAACCGGCCTAGTATAGACGAGTTTCATAAGAGGATAAAAAACAATAACTATATAGTATGGAGAACTAATTATATGAAAAAAGTGTGCATAGTTATGTCTAAACACATTTTTCATAAGAGGATAGATGAGTTTCATGACCTTTGTCATGGCTCAGGCACCGTGGAAAAATATATGAGTCATGATTTTTGGATATCCTGCAGTATGTCGACTACCTTTAGGATGAGAAAATTCAAGTGAACAGGTTCATCAGGGCCTACATGTGGGCCTTTCCAGTGTAGCTAAGATGTTTTCTCCTCCGAATTTGGAAAAGAAGGTAGAGAAATCCTATGTGGTAGAAGAGAACAGGGGCAAGGGGAAAAGTGTAAGGGTACCAAGATAGGACCAAGGTTAAGATTTAGGAGAGGGTATAATATTTTTAGGATCATAGGACTCAGGGTACGACCCCGCCAGTTAGAGGAGGATTCAAGCCTCCACAATCAATTCTGAGAGCTCCACCACAAACCTAACAACATTCAAAACACCATTGTAATGAAATTAGTTGTGTAAATATGATTATGAGCAACAATATAACACCAAAGAACACAAGATTATAGATAAATGATCTCAATATGTAAGTAGAATAGCTTATCCAATTCGAGGCGGCTACCTCCAATCCATACAATAAGATTCAAATACTCAATATGATGATAACCTACTACCTACTAACCCCTATATATACTATTCTTATGATATGGCCATCACCAAGGCCGACCCACTAATGATAATATAACATATATGAAAGAGATACATCATAATAAGAAGCTATGATAGCTATAGGTCGGCTATATACATACAATGTAAGATATATGATTAAGGGTGTAACATGCTCCTCTGCTTCTAAGAAACATTTTCCCCAATGTTGGGAAGCCCTAGATGCTACTATAAAATGCTTCATCCTCCCATGATGCATCCTCCATATTCATATTATTCAACTTGATCAGGTACTCGGTAATGGCTCTAGTCCCCAGTGTTTTGGTGCATATTTGAAGAATAACTTCAGGTTCCAATATTATCCTCCCTTATCCAATTCAGGAAGCACTGACTGGGTGGAAATGTACAACCCAATGAATTTATTCAAGAAAGAAACATGGACGACTAAATGTATTTTACTTCCTGGAGGGAGCTCTAGCTTATATGCCACACTACTAATTTTTTGCAACACTCGGTAAGGACCATAGTATTTAGGAGAAATCTTATTATCCTTCTTATGTTGTTTTAATGATAGTTTCTCATATGGCTGCAACCATACAAAAATAAATTTCACCCTCTTCAAAGTGTCTCCAACTATAATGTTGATCAACCTATTGCTTCATGCAGTTTTGTGCCCTTGTCAAATTCTCTCTAAGAATAGAGAGTACTTCATGTTGGTTTGACATTCAAGTTAGAGATGAGTGATGGAGAATGACACCCGTAAAGTGCTAGAAATGGAGTTATTTTGGAGGAGGTATGAAATGAAGTATTTTACCACCGTTCTGCAAGTGGAAACTATTGCACCCAATGTTTTTATTTATCTGAAGTAAAAATTGAAGATATCCCTCTAAGAATTTATTTACCACCTTAGTTATACCATCTGATTGAGGATGATAAGATGAAGTCTAAGCCAGTTGGGTACCTAAAAAAGAGAACAAATCAGTCCAAAAGTTTCTTGTAAATATGGATCACGATCACTTACTATAATTTTAGGCGTGCCATAGATCTTTTGAACTCTGTCCACAAATGAGATGGCAACTATACTAGCTGTGAAAGGATGAGCTAGGGCATAAAAATGAACATACTTGGTAAATCCACCACTACCATGATGACGTTTTTCCCTTCTAATTTAGGTAATCCTATGATGAAATCCATCCATACCTCTTCCTATTTCTCACTAGGAATAGAAAAAGGTTAGAGGATACCTAATGTCTTAATGGTCTCAACCTTATTTTGTTAACACACAAAACATTTTGCCATAAATTTTTGAACATCTTCTTTCAATCCCTCCTAAAAGAAATCCTGCTTAACTCTATGATAAGTTTTCAAGAACCCAAAATGGCCACCTAGTGGAGAATAATGGAGCTCTGAAAGAACATGGTTCTTAAGTGTAGATTTATTACACAAATATAACCTATATTTATACCACAATGTATCCCCCTTCCATATAAATTGTTCTAATATGGTTGGATTTTCCTAGATATTTTGAATGAGATTATGTGTTGTTTCATCTTTATGCCATTATTCACTTTCTTGATCTACCCAATATTCCTTTATTATAGAGATGAAACATAACAATGCTTCCATAGACTCATCCCTCCTAGATAGAGAATCATTGACCAAATTTCCCTTCCCTTTCTTATAAATAATATCAAAGTCATACCCCAACATCTATGTGACCCATTTTTTTTGTTATTATGAAGATAGTCATTTCTCCAAGAAGTATTTCAAATTATCACAATTAATTTTGAACTTAAATTATCTACCCATCAAGTATGCTCTCCATTGTTTGAGTGCATGTAATATTGCCATAATTTCCTTATCATAGGTGGGTTTCAAAAAATTCTTTCCTTTTAGTTGTCGGCTCTCAAATGCTATGGTATGTCCTTCTTGTATGAGTATTTCTCCAATCCCATTTCCTGAAGCATCACATTCAACTATGAAGGTCTTGGAGAAATCTAGAGTTTCCAATACTTGAGTGGTGTACATTTCCACCTTCAATTTTCAAATTCCCTATAAGCTTCCTCATTCAAGTGAAAGGAGTATTTCTTCAATAATTTTGTAAGGGATTCTACTATACTACCATAGTTTTTTACAAGTATGCGATAATACCCTGTGAGACCTAAGAAACCTCATAATTTCTGTAGTGTTCTTGAGACTTCCCATTCCACCTTGGATTAGATCTTGTGAGGGTCCACCTTAACACCTTCTTGAGAGATAATATGGCCCAAGTATTCCACTTCATGTACCCCAAGAGAATAATTTGAAGGCTTGGTGAAGACTACTAAAAGTTCAAAGCAAATATAAACTAACAAGACTAATATTACATATTCTATTAAAAAAATATTTATGAATATAACAATAGTTACATCAATGATTAAATTTTAATGAAATGCTTGAAACAACTAACATGATATAAATCAATCCTAGCTAAAACATGCCTACTTATTATGAATTGCTAACTAACATAGACCTAAATATATCTAAGAGAGAAATCAAATTGGGTTTGTTGATACTTAAAGAGAGGTGAGATGGTATCTCCAAAAATGACTATAAGATCATATTGGATACCCATCTACTAACCACATTGAAGATTGGAGGAAAAGATTGAGCTTGGCTCTTACTCATATTTGTTATATGATATGTAATGCAAAGCATGGTGTAAAGTTTAAATGTATGTGGTTAGTAATTTTTATAGTTTTTCCTTTGAGGAAAACTCGCATCTTGGTGCATGTGGAACTAAAATCGCAAAGTAGATTAAGGTTTGTAAATCCTGATTAAGGCTTGATAATCATGATTAGTGAATTAACAAGTGATTAGGATGTGAAGAGCCTTAATCAACCACTTAGGGTCAATTAGGAGGCTATGATAAGATTTTGAAGCCTTCTAAGATGTTGTGGAGGGAAATGGGGTGATTTTGAATGGCTGGAAGAGGGGTTTAAGCCAATAATAGGGTATATTGATGAAAAAAAGGGTAAAATAGGCTTAAGTAGCTGATAATTGCTAATTGTCTATTTGGAAGAGGATTTTGACTTATGATGTGTAGTAAATCGGCATCCTGAATGCGAAAGAGGATAGGTAGTCAACAAAGCATTGTTAATTAACCAAGATGGTAAGAAACGTTAGTTAATTAGCAAAAATCACTAATTATAATGACAATGGTAAGAATGGTAATGAGTAGCGTGCTTTTAGCAGTTAGATTGCAAAAGTGGAATTTAGGTGTTTACATTTGCCCCTTTTTGAGGTGAAGTAAGTGACGTCACTTCAAACATAGTAGAAAAGCATAAGAAAGTAAAATTTTGAAGAAAAAATAGTAGAATTAAGGATTCCCCCTCGAGTGTCGATGGGGTGTTAGAAGAAGTCAATCGATGATCAAAAATATGATTGAAATGAATAGAAGAAATAAGAGAGGGATAAATATGAGTGTTTATTGCCCCAGGTGTTTTGGAAGAAAATTAATAGTGAAATGACATGATAGTGGAGAATATAGGGATAAATATTACATCTAATCTTCAATAAGAAACTTTGTTTCATCATGTTGCCCCTATGATCTACATCATCAACCCTTATTAAAATAAACAAAAGTGTAAAATAACATGAAAAGCTATATTACTAACATTTTTTCATTGCTAAAAATGTGTAACTCCATGCAATAATATATAATGCAACATACATAATGCGATGCAATACAAGAAAGTAAACTAACTATCCTAATAGTGAAATTAGTACAATCACATGTACTCAAACAAACAACATTCAAGACAATTGCACCAATGTTTTTGTTATCAAGCTCCAATTCCCGAATGTTCGTGTTTGAATGACAAGGGTTAAAAATGGTCCCCCTATTTTCATCTTAGTTAAGATTGGTAGTGTGCCAAGTTCAGGAAACTCTTGTCAATAAAGGCTCAAGGACATGTGTTACTTCCTTAGAATTCATCAAATCACTCGGTTACTCTACCTAATCTCAAAATTTATCGTAATACATGTCAAGGATATGGCCGAAGGAAAATGAAACTAATGGGCTATATTAAGTTACCCATTATCACGCCTCCTTAAACTCTTATGGTGAAAGCCATGATCTTCAACTTTCCTCTTTCATACACCATTCTTCTTGTTGACCATGGACACATCAGATGTGTGTAATCACATCATTCACCATGTTAGTGTGTCAAATTTCCCCACAGGGATTTTTGTTTAAGATTTTTCATGGTGTCACCAATTTATGTGGAACTTTGAGCAATTTTTTATAATGCGGTGATTTATAAAAATTTAGGGAAGAAAATACTCTCGAAGAAATACTAAAGTCATTTGACATCACCAAATTTCGATAGAAATCAACACTTGATACTGTCCAGGTAGTTGAAAAGGTGTTCTTCAAGGATATACATGGTCCAGCATAGTAACCCAAAGGGCAAATAGTACCACTTAACCTTATCAACTCCGACAATGACTATGGAAATTGCTATAATCAATCTTAGAATAATCAAGACCAGTCTAGGGGTTCCTCAGGGCTGATATTACTACTGTGGGGGGGTTACCCCCTTATTTATGACCTCATTCTCTCAAGAAGTAACTGAAACAATCATCGCAATCACCTGTCAATGACCACATTACTTGTACTCACCATTTGATTACTCATTAAAAATTAAACTACCAGAAGAAATGACAAGATTGCAGAATCGGAAACTGATCTCAAATATTGCAAATGAGAGACTAGCATTAGCCATCTTAGAGGATGGTCTGAAACCTACACAAACCATACAACAAGACTCACGTTTGTCCTTTTGATATGATGCTTGAACTACTCATTCACTACGACATTAATTAGGGTATACCAATCCACATGCTATGTGTCAACAGCAAGGTCGACCTGGGGTAAACATATGAAAGCATGAATGAATAACACTAGTGATTAGATGCAAAAGCAGATCCATGCTAGTGCCATAAAGGGTCGTGCACTACATATCCATTATAAGCTATAGGACTAAGGGCGTATACATGCCTACCTGTAGGTGTCAAAGAAGGACGTGTTGGTCCCCAATTTTGGGAAGTGCACTCACGCATGTTAGAGGGCTGGCACAAAATAGCTTCATCCTCCCATGATGCGTCCTCAATATGTGGGATACTTCTTCACTTGATTAGGGTACTTGGTAATGATTCTAAGGGCGCTGGCAATATAGGGGGTGCACTAGTCTGAAGAAGTTACCTTCAAGTGACTCTAGATATGAATAAGAGGTTTACTCATCCAGTTCAGAAAACACTAGCTATGTGGAGAATAGTAGAATTAGCCCAATAGACTAGAAGAATCAAGATGATAGAATACATGGAACATTGGATCATAAAAAATTATCTGGCTAACCTAGTAGGTGAGCTCTAGAGTTATATGCCACACTACAGGAATTTTCATAGCAAGCACTCGGCTTATGAGGACCATAGTATTCAGGTGCAATCTTGTTATCCAATTCTTCTGTTGAGATTACACTAGAGGTAACTGCTCTATCATCATGCTGGCTCACATGCCACAAATTACCTTAGATCACAACCTTCTCATAGCCTTAGCTGAGATATGGCATCACTGATAGTTAGTTGATTCATCCTTCCGCTGGTCATGAAGAGTTTTGTGCCCTTACCAGGATTATCTGGCAGATTTAGAGAGTACCTCTTGCTAGTGTTGAATGTGATTACTTATGATTTCTGCCTGGACCTTTGATTTGACCTTCAACCTAGAGATGAATGATGGAGTGGTAGACATACCACATTAAAGTATGTCCATTGACATTAGCAGGTGGATGTCACACTTTAGAGGATGGTATGAAATGAAGTATTTATACCACCATCTTCTACAAGTGGCATATTATTTCCGTAACACCCAGACATGGTCTTCAGTTTATCTTTGAAGCCTAAAGAACAGAAGATACATGGCCTCCAACGAGGGACAGGTTTATTTACTGGGGATAATGTAGTATTAGCTCATCTAATATGCAGGATGATAAGATGATATCCTACAATGATTGGCCAGACTGTGGGACCTTCCACAATGATTTAGATATGGGCATGGGATCATATCACCATTTTGACACCTTGCTTGTAAATATTGCGATCACGATCACTCAACTAGCCATTTTTTACGTGACATGGAGCTTTTAGATGAACATGATATTCGCAGCCAAATAGCTCGATGGCAACAAATTACTAGCTAGTGAAATTTTGATGAGCCATAACCACATATGATTACATGCATACCATACTTGGTTATATTCTATGGCCACCAGGATGCAAGATGATGCTTTAGTCCTTCTCTTTTAGCTATTGATCACTGTGATGAAATCCATTGGGAGTAGGACCTCTCCCCATCTCTCGCGAGGAATAGAGTGGAAAAGGTTGGACGAGAGTTTGGTCTCACTTAGGGGATTCCTAGTGATGAGATGTGGTATGTGTGAAAATACAAAGAGACATTTCATATAGGGCCCTAGATCAGGATATGACGAGCTCACTTTCAACCCCTCCCATAGAGAAAATCCATTTGTTTAACTGCTATGAGTACAATTTTCAATGAATCCATAGGACAACCACCAAAGTATGGAGGGAAGTATATGATAGCTGCTGCCACAGAGATTGACCATGGTGTTTAAGTGCAAAGTCCTTACGCAAATATAACAACTATAGGGGGTTTATGGTCCACAATCCTATCGAACACGCTCAATATAATTTTTTTTGATATGGTTGGATCACAGTTTGGAGATACATGTTGAACTGAGTTCAAGTATGGGTACTAGTTGCATCTTTCATATCCAGTTCTTCAGCCATATGTACTTGATCTACCACAGATTTTCCATTTAGGTTCCATTATGGGATGTCACATAACAATGCTTCTGTGGACTCATCGCCTCCTAGACAGAGCTTCAACGACCACATTTATTGTCCACCTTTGTTAGGTGGAGGAGATGGTGGATCTGGAAAGTAGATGGACCCCAGGATATATAGGTTAGTGACCCAGGTGACTACCTTTCTATTCAACAACTAAGATAGTTGTTTCTCCAAGAAGCCTACTGCTTCAAACTATCTACAGAGAGAGATCAAATTTACCGTAGTAGTGATCATACCCATCTATAGTATGGTCTAAACTTGTTTGATTGCATGTAGATATTGCCACTCAGGATTTCCTTCTCATCAGGTGGGCTATCGAAAGGGCATTACATTTCGGCTTAGTTTCCGGTTCTTAAATTAGCATGGGAGAGTCCTTCTTGCATGATTAGCTACTCCGATCCCATTTCAGTGAAGCATCACATTCAACTATGAAGGTCTTGGAGGAAATCCCTGGAGTTGTACAATACTGGAGTGGTGCACATTGCCACCTTCACATTTTTCAAATGACGTACTAGAAGCTTCACTTATTCCATGCGTGCCAAATGAAGTCTTTCTTCAAGTTCAATACAAAGCTAAAGTGGTGTTGACTATACTGCAACATAGTTTTTTTACAAATGATTGATAGAACCCTGTGAGACAGTAAGTTACAACCTTGATAAAATGCTTGATGGGAATTCTTAAAAACAACTCCCATTATATAAACCAGGGCCTGGATATTGTGAGGGACCTACCTTAGTATGACCTTCATGAGAGAAACTATGGCCCAAAGTATTCATGCACCTATAACATAGTAGCCCAAACATCAACTACTTTGAAGGCTTGGCATATAGTTGATGTTTGTTCAAGGTCTTCCAATACTATATTGGACATGATGTAAAATGTTTCTCCTAGGATGTCATTGTAGATGAGAATATCATCATAAAAATACCAAGACAAACTTCTGTAGGAATGGTCTAAAAACTGAATTCATCAAAATTTGAAATGTGGATGGTGCATTAGTAAGACCGAAAGGAATCACTATGAATTCATAATGCCCTTGATGAGTATCCGAAGGCTATCTTACGAATATCTTCTTTCTTTACATCTATTTGGTGATACCCAAAATGCACAGATCTAGTTTTGTAAAATAAATTACACCATGCAACTCATTTAATAAATTACTCAATGAACATGAATAGGAAAATGTATCTTTTGATAACACGTACTTTTTGAGTTGTCTATATAGTTTAGAAAACATCCGCCATCTTCCATCCTTGCGGTGCACCATCACCATTGGAGCAGAATAAGCACTCTAAAAATGACGAATAATACTCATTACTAACATTTCTTTCCATCATCTTATCGATCTCATTCTTTTGCACATATGGGTATCTATAAGGCCTGAAGTTTGGGGGGTTGACTTCCTGGAATTAATTGAATGACATGATCATGATCGCTTTCAAGAGGCAATCCTTTAGGATCCTTGATGACAACTGCATGTTGATCAATAACCTTCTGAAGATCGAGATGCACTACCATCAAATGGTGGTTTAACTTCCATGCAGAGAATATTGCATGCTACAAAACCTCCAGTCCCCATTTTTCAGAATATTCTACATTTTGTGAGAACTAACCACCTGAGGAATTTTTTCCTGTAGTCCTCAAAGTTCAAACTATTTACCCTCAGAATGAAAGTACATGAAAAATTCCTAGAAATTTATCTTTACGGTGCCTGTTGGAGCCCAAATATGCACCTGTGCCTGAATCATAAACAATTCAAGATTTGAGACAACATGGGACTGTCTCTAAGTTGTGGGACTCGAACTGAGATAGACCTCTAGAGAAGGCTGACATCCTCTAATTCTTTCTAACACTAAACTACTCCTAGGAATCAAAATGAAACTATTTAAATCTACTCTAACTTTCCAAGGGACCTCGTGAGAAGGAGACACATAAAACATAAATCTAAAGTACAAAAGGTGATAACACAAAAATAAGGGGATGAATACTTAAGAAAGAGTGAAAATGGGAGAGAATGATGTTGAGGATGACTAAAAAATATCCACACATTAAAATCATGTTCAAAATTCCACTTTCATGATGCACAATAGACACAGACCTTTGAAATAACATATACAACACACCTGCGAATGAATGAGAGGAAAGAGAATGCAATAAAACAATATCTAAGGCCGACATGAGCCACAAAACCAAATATTTTATTTCTTAAAGATCATGCACACATCATCAAGATACTGAAGGAAGATGAATTTTTTTTACATAGATATAGCCCAAGGCATGTGAATCTTAGAACAATTATGCAACATAAAATGATTCCCTTGTATTCCCAAAGTATCTAACATTAAAACAAGGCATTACTTTCCAATATATAGAAAAACAGAAGGAGAGAAGAAGAAAAGAGATGGAAATTTGAATTTCCCTTCCACCAGCCGACCAACATCATTTAATTTTCTGAAAAATAATTGATTATCTCTATACTTCCACCTCCCCACATCATTTACCTTGATAAAAAAGGAACAATGCCCATACTACATTTATTTTTGGTTGTTGAGCCGTTTTAAGTAGACCTTTTGTGTGTTTGGGGAGTTTTCCGTTACTTCGCCCATCTAAATTTATGAAATCCAATTTTTTTGCATGGAGAAGGTTAAGATTTCTTCAAATAATATCATATTTGCAAAGATCAAATCATTAGATTGAAATTCATGTTCATTTTAGTAATTTTCAGAAAATTGTTGTTTTCCTTTGATACGTGTCTTTTTTGTTTCAATTCCACGTGGTTTTATGCCTCCAAGGATTTATCTCCCATTTCATGGTTCTACCAACTTCTCCGCTTTACTCTATGGCACTAATTTGGTGTGGCCTCATCTTGACATCTACGGACTTCCTATTTTTCACCCAATGGATTTTTTATTCACTTTATTATACGGTTTTAGGCCTCTGTGGCTTTACCTTGATCTCTTCAGCATGTTTAAAATGTCTGCAGATTTGTTTCTTTCACCCCATGACTTTACCTTGATCTCCGCAACATTATTAAACCCTTCCACGGTCCTCATTCCCAACCTGTAGCTCTTCAAGTTCATTTTTTGCAAGAGTGTAAAAATAGTCAACATTTTTGGTGACTCATAGGGGTCATATGCCTACTAGATGAGATGATTAGTAGCCTTAACATCTATTGGGCATGGATTCAACTTGAAGTTTCCTTAGTTTGATTTAGTTGTTCTACATTTTATTTTTTGAGGTGACTACAACTTATCCCTAATTTTGACCTCCTTCCTATTAGCAACAATCTAGAGACACAATGGGATTATGCACAAGAACATCTCCAATAAACAAAATCGTGTGGAGAACTTAGGGAAAGAAACGTACACTACCAATAATACAATATGCTAAAATAACTTAGAGGAATTGAAATTCTAGTCTACTATACACAAGATGCAAAGAAGTATCTTAATGGGAAGGTTTTATATGAATCCCATTGACCAGGATTGGAAGCATGCTTCTATCAATTTCAGACAACTCAAATGTGTTATCTACATTGTAAGATGCGATGATATATGGTCCACTCCAAATAACATCAAATTTTGAGTGTATCCCTGGTTTATCTCTATCCGCGTCCCACTTCAAAGTGATATCTCCAACTTTGTATGTCTGATATCTATCTTTCATGTAAAACCACTATCTATTTGACACCTGATGTTATTCCATCCTGATCAAGGTGACATTCCTTTTTTCCTCTAATTGTAGCAATTATGTGATTCTAATTTCCCTTTGATTTGTGCCTTCAAATTAAAGTTGTTGAGCTAATTCAAATGCAGACAACTCAAGTGATAATGGAAAAATTTCTTCTTTACCATATACCATTTTATAGTGAGAAGTGCCAATTTCCTTCTTCATTGTTACCTTGTCCACCCAAAGAGAATTTTCCACCTTTGTGTGCCACTATGTTTGATTGATGTCCATTATCCTCTTCATGATTCTGCCAACCCATTACCTTAGGGGTAATAATTGGAAGAAGTTTTTAGATAAATCCCAAGTCTGAAAGCCCAACTAGAAATCTTGGATCCCATAAAAGTTTTAGCATTATCAGAAATGATGGCCCGAGGGATGCCAAACCTTGTAACAATTTCTTTAATAAATTCTAGGATGAATATTTTAGCAGCTTCCTTCAATGGTGTATCTTTAGTCCACCTGGTGAAATAGTATATGGCTGTAAGAACCCATTTACAACCATTGCTAGATGGGGGATTGATCATACCAATTAATTCAAGACCCCACTACGTAAATGGATGATCTTCTTGAATTGGATGAAGTGGCAGGGCTGCCAATATTTTATTTCTAGTAAGGAACACAAATTCTTTACATTTCCTAACCCACCTGAGAGTAGCCACAAACAATGTAGGCTAGAAATACCCTAATTTTATGAACTTCATGGTTGTAGCTTTAGTAGAGAAATTCCCACCCAAGAAACCATCATAGAACTCAGTCAGAACCTTGTCACATTAATCTCCTTAAATGCACCTGAGAAACACTCCATCAATATTCCTTTTGAAAAGGACACCATTAACTAATGCGTAAGGAATAGATCACAACCTCAAATGTCTTCTCTTTGATTTGTTCAAACCCATAGGTTATGCACTAATAGACAAGAACTTACTCATTTCAGTAATCGAGCTACTATCATTGAATACACTCATTTCATCTTGATGCCATTCAACATCATGTATTAGCTAATTATTTAGGGTTACTTCATTCATGAGGATGGTCTCTTGAGATTCCACAACATCTAGGGTCAGTTGCTCACAAAGTGCTCTTCCTCTTACCAATTTTTTGGCCTTAATGGTCACATCACACTCCATGATTTTAGTTACTCATACAACTCATTTATCACTGATCTCTTCTCCCATGATGAAGTCTCTAACACTGGAATGTAATATTAGAACCTTTACGAGGTTAGCAACAATCATAATCTTGAATTTCTTCAAGGCTCTCATAATGGAAAACACTTGTTTTTCAATGTGATTTTACTTGAGATCATAATTCTTCATTGTTTTACTAAAAAGTGGCATAGGATGCTCCATTCCTTGATCATTGAGTTGTGTCAAAACAATAACTATACTAGATTCTGCCCCATGAGCATATAGAATGAAATCCTTGGTATAATATGGATTAATCAATGTTGGGGCTTGAGAAATATCTTGTTTTATCTTTTCAAATCTATCCTTCCCTTTTATAGTCCACTTGAATGTTGCATCCCTTTTTAGTACGAGAGTAATAGGTCTTACCAGACCCATGAAGTTAGGGATGAAGCACCTAACAAAGTTAATTTTACCAAGGAATGAACACAAAGCCTTCTTGTGAGATGGAAAGGAAAGAGCTGCAATATTTGCAATTCTTTCTGGATCAATGACATTACCTTATTTTAATACAATATGCCCCAATAGTTTTCCTCTAGGGACTGTAAAGTTGCACTTCTTAGGATTAAAAGATACACCAAAATTGATGCATCTTTCAAATACTTTCTTCAAGTGCTTCATGTGATCCGTGCTCTTCTTGGAGAAAATAGTAATGTCATCTAGGTAAACCAATATCAATTGATTTATATATCCTTTGAAATCAATATACATTTCTCTTTTGAAGGTAACACCTATATTTGATAAGCTAAAAGGCATATTTTGATAAGAAAACATTCCCCATTTGGTGGTGAATTTGGTTTTATACCGATCCTCTTCTTTCAATTTGATTTGGTTAAAACCAAAATAGCCATCAAGCATGGAGAATCTCTTAGCTCCTTCTACTATTTGCAAAATCTGGTCCATGGAGGGAAAAGGATAGTGATCCTTGAGAGTTTCTTTGTTCAAATCCCTAAAATATACATAGAGCCATATTTCAGCATTTTTATTCCTTAGCAGAACCATATTTTCCACCCAAGTAGAATACTTGATTGGAAAAATTATTTTGGCCTCAATGATTTTGGAAAGCTCCTTTCTCATGAGGGTTTCAATCTTGAGGTTGACTAGCCTCTGTTTCTGTCTAATTGTCTTGTTGTTAGAATCAAGATCAATGGAATGCTGGACTATATATGAATTAAATTCTTGTAAATCTTCATAGTCCCATAAAAACACATCATTGAACTTCTGACACAAGGAAACAAAAGTTTTCTTATCACTTTTATCGCATACCTTCCCAAGTAGAAGTTCCTTTCCTAGAACAATCAAAACCTATTGAAAATCTTCCTTCTTTTCCATCATGTTATTTTCCAATCATTTGAGCTCATCATCTGGACTGAAAATATGCTCCAAATTGACCAATCCCTTTGGTAACTTGTTTGTTCTTAGTTGAATAATATGATCCCCATATACTTCCTGCAAATCATCTTACATCTTTGAGGAGAAATCTGCCTCATTTTGGATGAGATGCACCATTTTCTCATCACTTTTAAATACATTCCAATAGGATTAGTTTTCTGGAATAGATGTCCTAACAACCATCATGATATTTTGGGAATTCCCTTTGATCAAATCCTTAATAGGTGAGAATTGAGAGACAAGAGCCGCCATTTGGTCTTCATCTTTGTTTAACTTTCTGGTCACAAACTATAGGTTAATGACATCAAAGCTTTCTAAATAATTCCAGACTATATATTTGTAAGCTTTCAACAACTTTTTCTTGGTATCACACTTTTCCTTGACTTGGTAAATGACCAATTCAGTGTCTCCAAAAACTTGCAACTCCTTGATTTTTATTTTTTCCATGATCAAGATACCATGCACTAAAGGTTCATATGCCGCCACATTATTAGAATGTGAAAATTACAGTATGTGAGAGAATAATAAATTCTTATTGCATGGAGAAATAAGCATGACATCTACCCCAAATCCATTTCTTCTTCTTGAACCATCAAAGAACATCTGCCATAGTCCAAAAGTACTTTCCTTTTCTTGTTTGAATGTAGCAGGTATCAAACATTATTCCTAGAGAATGTAAAAAGTTCCTAGACTAGTCTCAAAATTTTTGAGCTCTTCATCATAAAAATCAAACTTATGATCTCTCTCAGCCCATTCATCTAGCAAAAAATCAGACATAGAAAGGGGAATGACCTTTTCCTTAGGAGCTGAGTCTTGCTCATTTCAGTCTTGTATTAACAAATTTTATTGGATAAGAGTGGGGGTCATACAACTCAATATGATAAGAAAATATGGGCTCAAATTGTATTGTGAATCAGGTACCATATATGGTTTTCAAAAGCATGTGAGTCTAGTTTGAGGATAAATAGTAACCTACTTTAGTAGTGAAGTCTCTCGATAGACATATGACAAACATAAGAGGTAAGTTGATGACTGAAATTTCATGAACTATAGTGAGGCTTGGACATGTATGAAATGTCAAGTCAAGGTGTTTTGTTACACCCAAGACATTCACAATTGATCCATCAAGTTGTAAAAATCCCCTAAATACAAGACTGTATTCGAGACCTTGGATATCAACAATTTTCTTGGGCATTACAAAGGTACTAGCCCCTGAATCAACCATACAATTATGAACTAGGCATTTACCCAAAATTAATGACATGTAAAAGGGTGGGGTTTTGACCATGTTACTTGATCATTCTTTTCTTGATAGACATGAACTGCGGCATGAGCCTTTTGCATTACTGAATCTATTGGAGGCAATTTATTGAGGGATTCACATAGGATATCCCACTATGATGGGATAGTAAGTGCATCCCACATTGAAATGTTGAAACTAATTTTCTTCATTTTATCAACAATATAAAAAAAATACCCATAGAATTATGCATCTGCGGCATGCTACCTTTTTTCTTCTGTTGTTGTGGCATTTGATTTGGTGGCTGTAGATGAACAATAACTTATTTGTCCACAAATTTAACCGGGAGCTTAGGTAGTTTGCTTTTGTTTATCGTGGCTTCAAATTCCTTATCCACGACATCGGTTTGATCCACAAAATGTGAAGACTGTGAATCCTGCATCCTTTTCTTGTGTTTTTTATTATCAATAACGCTGATTGATGATCTTTTAGAACTTCTTGACACTTGGTTAACCACACAAAAATCTATTAGGATTATACCAGTTGTACAGATTAAAAAGTATACAATGAATAATGTATAAAACATAAAATAGAAGTGAATGTAATAAAATAGAGATAGATTTAACGTGGTTCACCCAAAATGGGATATATCCACCAGAAACAACCAATCCTTTTATTTAGTCCAACAAAACTCTCTCTCACAGTGTCGTTACCAATGCAATGAGCCTCATACATTATGAACCTTAAAGATATTAGGGTTTTTATGATTTTTGGGAAACATATAAAACAACCCGTTAGATCTGTGACCTACTAAGGAATGTTCTAAATTTCACAATGCATAAATACATCTAAAATGTAGCTTTCAGGGGTGCTACCCCTGAACCCCCATAGGGGCGCGTAGCCCCCGGACCCCCCACTAGGGGGACAGTCCCCCCAGACCTCGCAAGGAGGATGAATACCCCCTTGTAACCCCCATCGCTATCAAGATCCACAACCAACAATATCCTTCTTGGAGACTGATTACTGCAACTCCACCACTACAGCTTCTGCTTGGACTTTTCTTCTTGGCTTGTTTCTTCCACTTCAAGATCAATCTTGAAGACCCACATAAGTTGAATTTAAATCCAAATTCTCTTTTTTCATTGGATTATTAAGCATATCAGTAGGATTATCATATGTATGAATCTTCACCAAATCAAGTTTCCCATCGTCCAACACCTGTTGTATGAAGTGATATCTTAGCTGAATGTGTTTGGTTATGGAATGGAAGGCCGAGTTATTTGCTAGGTGAATTACAATTTGACTATCACTGTGTAACTTACAATCCCCTTGCTCCTCACCCAAATCCTTCATGAACCTACTCATCCATAAAATTTCCTTACTTTCCTCAGTCGCTGCAACATATTCTACCTCTATAGTAGACATGACAACTACCTTTTGCAACTTTGAGATCCAACTCACTGCCACACCACCAACTGTAAACACGTATCAAGTAGTGCTCCTCCTGCTATCCACATATCCTGCCATATCTAAATCCACAAATCCATGTAAAGTATAATATGACCCTCTAAAGCTCAAGTGCCTACTACCAGTCCCTCTCAAGTACTTGAGAATCCACTGGACTACCTTCCAGTGTGCTTTACCTGGATTTTCCATATACCTGCTAACAAATCCCACTGCTTGGGCAATGTATGGCCTGGTACAAACCATATCATACATGAGGCTCCCAACTGCTGAAGAATAAGGATCCCGTGTCATATAATATTTTTCCTCTTGTGTTATTAGACATTTATCTTTACTTAATCTAAAAGGCTCAGCCAATGGTGTACTAACTAGTTTCACATTCTGCATCTGAAACATCTCTAACACCTTTTCTACATAGTGCTCCTGAGAAATTTTTTTTTCTTATTTTTCCTGTCCCTCTTGATTTACATACCAAGGATTTTAGTTTTTGCACCCAAATCCTTCATTGCAAATATTTTTCTAAGATTTTCCTTAAGCTTTGCAATGTCCTGCATATTAGACCCTGCTAGATGCATATCATCTACATATAATAGAGGAAAAATGCTGCTCCCACTATTTTACCATTTAAAGTACACACAACGATCTGATTTACATCTAGTAAAGCCATGCTCACACATAAAACTAGAAAACCTTAGATACCATTGTCGGGGATCTTTCTTGAGCCTGTATAGGCTCTTCTTCAAACTGTAAACCAATTTCTCCTTACCCTTCACTTCATACCCAAGTGGTTGCTACATATAAATTTCCTCCTCCAAGTCACCATGGAGAAATGCCATCTTGACATAAAGTTTCTCTAAGTGTAAATCTTGAACAGAAACTAAACTTAATACAATACGAATGAAGGACATCTTTACAACAGGGGAAAAAATTTCATCAAAATTGATACCTTTATTTTGTTCATACCCCTTCACTACAAGCCTTACTTTGTACCTTTTTCATCCACCTTCTTCTTCTTTTACATGGTAGACCAATTTTTTTTGTAGTAATCTCTTCCCAGTCGGAAATTTGACTAAATCCCATGTTTGGTTATTTTCCAGGGAGTCCATCTCCTCATTCATGCTAAGCTCCCACACCTAATTGGATTCCATCTGCATTACCTCATCAAATCTCTCTAGCTCACCACTATCTGTTAGTAACAAATAATACAAAGCAGGGGAAAATATTTCTAGAGGTCTACTAATACGTTGTGACCTTCTTATCAAAGATGGGGGTGTCACGGGATCATTATTTTCTTGCTTCTCATTTTATTGAATTTCAGACAAAGGTGCCAATGCCGACACTAGCTGTCATGCTCAGCCTACAAAACTATCAACCTATGTACCTGTAGGTGGATATTTTCCACCTGAGAGTTCATTTTTAGGAGCTATATCCTCAACCAATTTTTCCTTGGGATTTTTTTCATCATATACCTGATCCCTGTATATTCTATTTTCACGCCAAAAAACATCATGAATCCTAATCATCTTAGATTCATCTAGATCCCAAAACCGAAATCCATAATCACCATTGAAGCCATAGCCTATGAATGTACAACATTTGGATTTCAAATCCAATTTCTTCTTGTTTTCTTTATTAACATGCACAAATGCCTCTGAACCAAATACTCTTAAAAATGAAAGGTCTACCTCTGTCTTGCTCTAGGATTCTTTGGGAATTCCTCAATCTAGTGCACTTGAAGGCCCATGGTTGATTAAGTACACAATAGTATATATGACCTCTTCCCAAAACTAAAGAGGCATCCTCACGTGTAATCTCATTGACCATGCATGCTCCATTATTATTCTATTCATCCTCTCACTAACACCATCTTGTTGCAGAGTCATGGGAATTGTTTTCTCTCTATGAATCCCGTTCAAGGAACAATAATCATCAAATTTCTTACTGTAATACTCACCACCATTATTATATCTAAAACATTTCAATTTAAAACCACATTGATTCTCAACAATTGCTTTCCATTTCTTAAATTTATCAACGACATCAGACTTACGCTTAATGCAATATACACAAACTTTTCTTGTGGCATCATCTATGAATGTACATAGTATAGAGAACCAACATGAGATGCAACATGGGCTGCACCCCACACATATGTATGAACTAGTTCCAAATGTTTCTCTTTCTTGGTATTCCCTGCCTTGAGAAATCCAACTCTTTTCTGTTTCCCAAAAATGCAATTCTCACACAACTCTAAGTCCAATTGCTTAAAAAGTGAAAGCTTACCTTTTTCCTGTAGAATTTTCATGCCCTTCTCACTCATATGTCCCAATTTATTGTGCCACATGCTGACATCCTCATCTGAAGTATACAATATGATAGAAGAATTAGATATACAAGTAGACAAATGAAGAGTGCCTACTTTCTTACCCTGTGCCACTACCAAGGAACCCTTGGAAACCTTCTAAGAATCTAAAGTGAATGTGACTATGCAACCTTCACCACCCAACTATACTATAGAGATGAGATTTCTCCTGAGGCTAGGTACATGCCTCACGTATCTCAATATCCATCTATTTCCATTATATAATTTTAGGTGTACATTTCCCTTCCTGAAACTGTTTCATGGCTCATCATCACCCAAATAAACCTGTCCAAAATTTCCTTGGACATACTCTTTAAAATAGCCCTTATGAGGGGTTGCATGGAAAGAGGAACCTAAATCTATTACCCAAGATTCTAATCTAGTATTAAGAGAAAGTATAAGAGCATCCTGAACAATATTACTTGTCAGATTTTCCACTTTAATACCTTCAGGATGGTTTTCTTTTTTTCCTTTGAACCAACAATCCATTTTAGCATGTCCTCTCTTTCCACAGTTCTAGCAAGTAATGACTCTACTCCTAGATTTGGATCTTCCCATATTCGATTTAGATCTCCCACGATCCTTACTTTTTGATTTCTCCTTGCTCCTCCCTCTACTCTCCATATTCAACACATTTCCAGAAGAATAATTTTTTCCTGTACTTTTCCTACACATTTCCTCATTTAAAATGACATTGACTACATCTTCAAATTTAAGAGAAGTAGATGATGTATTACTAACTGCCATTACTAAGTTGTCCTAACTTTCTGGCAAAGAACATAGGAATAATAATGCTCTAACCTCCTCATCAAATGGGATATTAACTGAATCTAATTGATTTATAATAGTGTGGAAATCATTAAGATGATTAGATATAGATCCACATTCTTGCATTTGTATATTAAACAATCTTTTCATCAAATAAACTTTATTGGATGCACTAGGTGTTTCATATAAATTAGCTAGGGTTTTCATCAACTCTACCGTACTCTTTGCCTATGATAAATTTGAAGCTACAGACAATTCCAGACTCAATTAAATTACATCGAGAGCCTTCCTGTCCAGAACCTTCCACTCCTCATCAGACATGATTGAGGGTTTTGCTTCTTCACCTCCCAATGGTAGGTATAGATCCTTTTGATATTGGTAATATTCCACCTACATTTTCCATAGCTGGAAATTTCGACTGTCAAACTTCTCAACTCTGAACTTATTCTCCTTAGCCATTGCTGCTTCTCCCACTCAAACATAAATCCCTCTGTGAGTATACTACCAACAAATAAATATCAAATGTGCTCTGATACTAGTTATTAGGATTATACCAATTGTACAGATTAACAAACATGCAATGAATAATACAGAAAATGTAAAACAAAAATAAATGCAATATTTAACAAAGACACACATTTAACGTGGTTCACCCAAAATGGGCTACGTCTACAAGAAACAACCAATCCTTTTATTCAATCCAGCAAAAATCTCTCTCACAGTGCCGTGACTAATGCAATGAGCCTCATACATTACGAATCTTTAAAGATATTAGGGTTTTTATCATTTTGGGGAACATATAAAACTGCCCATTAGATGTGTGACCTAATAAGGAATGGTCCAGATTTCACAATGCATAAATACATATAAAATTTGGATTTTGATGAATGCGGCCCCTGAACCCCCTCGTTGAGGGGGCCACCCCCCTCCCGTACCCCGCAAGGGGGGTGAATCCTCCCTAACAACCCCCATCGCTATCAGGCTCCACAACCAAAAAAATCCTTAGTTCCAAAGAACATAAGGTTTGTATCATTTTTGGTTTCTTGGCTTACTTCCACGATCAGATTTGGTGCCTCTAGGAATGGTTCCCATTTTTTGAAAGACCATGCACCATGTAGGCTTGAAGGTGCATTTCCATCTCACAACCAAGTTGGTTATGTAACATATTACATGAAAAACACCACTCTATTTCTTGTGCTAAATTATTTTGCAGAGGGACTAAATCCTAGCTTAAACTAAGAGTAGGAAGTGCTTGCAGAAGAGGGATTGTTTCTAATGGAAGAGGAGCACTTTGAGTCTTCCATATATTATTTTTCTAGTTTTCTGCATATCTTTGATTAGGCTGATGATTTTTCCATGGTTGATATCCCTGATTAGAAGATTGTCCTTGATTTTAATAATTCTTATATGATTGGGCTTCTTGTTTCTCTAGGGATATAACTTTGTTTGTTAAATTTATAATCAAATCCTTCATTTATTCATCCTCCTTTTGTTGGGAAAGATTTTGTGAGGTGGAAGCAATCGTTTGTGGATTTGGCTCAAGGATAGGAGCAATAAAAGGTTGAGAAGCTTTAGGTAGGTCTAGATATAGTGGAATGGATAGTCTAGGAGATAATTTCGTAGCTTGTATTAAACTATTTTCAGATATGATTGTAATTGCATAAGAAACCAACAGAGTTTTTCCTCCCATAGATTGTATCATAACAGATATATCAAAGTTAGGAGATTTTAAAAAGTAAAGAAAGGCACCTTTTGCTGTAGGTCTCACAAGAGTTGGAATCCTGTCCCAAGTTCTCTAGAATTTGAAGTTGAAATCCACCATTTTCTCCTTAGGTGCTCTCTTGATTGTAGTTAACTTCTCCAAAAGAGATAAGTTGTCTACCCCTAGGCTTCTGAACCATTGCAAAGTTTTTCCTTTAAGTGATGAATCTAAAAGTTTAACTTCCATGTTCATCTCAAAAATATCATGGATAATACAGACATTTGAAATATCTTGAATGTGGTCAACTGGAGTAGTGTGATTTTCTCCTGTAAAATATGGGATATTTTTCAAGGTTGCTACTGGAATAGGATTTTGGGCACTTAAGGAGAGCGGACTGCTGCCTATGAAATTTACAAACAGATTTTGTTGTTCATGAGCCATTCCGATAGGTATGAGAACTCTTGTTGATTGAAATAAGGGCATGCCAAGAGAAGGTGTTGAAAGAGTTTGATTTAGAGGAGATGGGGATCTTTGAATATGTCTTCCTCTTCTGCCTCTGCATGGGGATAACTAAAAATACTTAAATACACATTCTTCTCATATTATCAACCATGTTTGGAACCTTCTCATGAATTAGGGACAATTAGATTACCAGTACTACTGAAAACAATAGATATTTTTAATAGATTTCCTAGATGTGTTACTGCAAAGCCTCCAAAGGCTAGAGCTTCACCAATATACACATCAAAACTTGATAAAACTAGAAATATAAATTTCAAAGGTCCCACCAGGTGTGTCGAAACTATTGGAGCTCAAATATGCACTCATTCCCAAATCATATAAAATTTGGAATTTGAGACAACATGGGACTACCTCCAAGATTAGGGACTTGAACTGAGATAGACCTCTGAAGAAGGCTAACTTCCTCTACTTACTTCTAATGCTAAACTACTCATACAAATCAAAACAAAACTATTTAACTCTACTCTAAATTTCCAAAGGAACAAGGTGATAAAGAGATGCATAAAACCTAAACCTAAACTAGAGATGGTGATAACACCAAAATAAGGGGATGTATACCTAAGCAAGAGTGAAAATGGGAGATAACGATGATAAACACTAAAATGAAAGCAACCAATCAAAATTGTGTTTAGAGTTCCACTTTCACAATGCACAATAGACATAAACCTCTGTAATAACACATACAACACACCTGTGAACGAATGAGAGGAATGAGAATGCAATAAAACAATAACTAAGGCCAAAAATATCCACAAAACCAAATATTTTATTGCTTAAATATCATGCATAGATAATCACGATACAAGAGGAAGATGCAAAACATTTATAGAGATATAGCCCAAGACATGCGAATCTTAGAACACTTGTGCAACATAAAATGATGCCCTCATATTCCCAAAGTATCGAAAATTAAAAAGGCATCACTTTATAATATATAGAAAAACAAAAGAAAGAGAGAAGAAAAGAGAGGCAAATTTGAATTCCCCTTCCACTAGCCAACCACCTTCATTTAATTTTTTGAAAATATCTGATTATCTCTAAAATTCTACCTACCCACACTATTTACCTTTCTGAAGTAGGAATGACACCCATATTGCATTTAATTTTGGTGGTTGAGCCATTATGAGTAGACCTTTTGCATTTTTGGGGAGTTTTCCTTTACTTCGCTTACCTAAATTTATGAAATTTGATTTTGTTGCATGGAGAAGGTTAAGATTTCTTAAAATAATATCATATTTGTATAGATCAAATTATTAGATTGAAATTCATGTTCATTTTAGTAATCCATAGAAAATTGTTACTTTCCTTTGATACGTGGATTTTCTGTTTTAGTTCCACATGGTTTTATGCCTCCATGGATTTATCTCCTATTCCGTGACTCTACCAACTTCTCCATTTTACTCCAGGACATTGATATGGTACAACCTCATATTGACCTCTATGGACTACCTATTTTTCACCCCACATATTTTTTATTCACTTTGTTTTGTGGCTTTAGGCCTCCGTGACTTTACCTTGATCTCAACGACATGCTTAAAATGTACACAGATTTGTTTCTTTCACCCCATAACTTTACCTTGATCTCCACAGCACACTTAAATCCTTCCATGGTCCTCATTCCCAACCTGCAACTCTTCAAGTTGTTTAATTTTCAAAAGGGTGCAAAAATAGTTAGCAATTCCCAAAGTTATGAGCCACTAGACACCTAAGACAATATCAACTCCACCCATGGGAATAGAAAACATCGTAGATTACAATATGTATTCACCCATCATAAGTATGATTTTACGAAATTTACCTAAACATTGGACTGTGCCACCATCTGCTATTATTACTTGAAATTCAAGTGCTAGGTAGATAAAACAATTTATTCTTGTTGCCATCTTATGATTGATGAAATTATGTGTGTTCCCTAAATCAATTAATACTGTCACCTTCTGCTTCTTAAGATAACCCACGACCTGAAGGGTTTGTGGAGTATTAATACCTAATAGAGCATGACATGAGATAGTGGGTTGGGGATCTTCATATTATTCCTCTAATTTTTCCACTTCCTCACTTGATGTTTCCTCATATTCTTCCTAATCACTAGTCCCTTCAATGTAGAATAATTTTTTCTCAAAACCTTTATGATTTGGTCCATATTTGCTATCATAGTTAAAACATGACCCTTTTTCTCTTTTTTCTTTAATTTATTGAGGTATCATCCTAATTGTTCAAGGGTATCATGGAGGCAAGGTGCTACAATATTTTATGTTAGAGAAGGACTACCTTCTATTGGAAAGAAAATTTTCATTTTCCCTACGCACCATGATAATAGAATCAGAAACCTTAAGTGGATTAAACATGTGCACCTCATGCCCAATATGAGTCTTAAGACCACCAAGAAATAGGTCATTCAAATACTCTTCTATAATATACTCCACATGTAAGGAAATGTTTTGGAATTGATGAAATACTCATTAATTCAACATGTTTTTCATATATTTTCTAATTGGCTGAAGTAATTCTATGAAACACTAGAACTATAGTGTAATTGAAGCTCTTCACTAAAAACTATTCATGTGAAATTTAGACCATTCTTATACCTTTGATATTATAACCAATGATACCAAAAAATTGGTTATGTTATAGATATAAGGATGTTACAGTTACCTTTTGTGCCGATGGGATCTGATGAAGATCAAAGAAATTATCCATTTTGGTAATCCAATTGAGCAGATCCTTTCCATCTAATTTATGCATTTCCACTTTTGGAACAATGCCCCACCATTGATGAGGAGACCCACCTAAATGTGTAAAGTAGCCTCCTAGGTTGAAGTGATTTGGACTTGTGTGAGTATTGCTAGAGGAACCCATATGATTGGAATTCAGAGTTATGTTTGAAAGAGAAAACAACAGCTCTCTATTCATTGCTTGAAAGTCCATCTGAAGTTCACCCCTAAGAATACCTTTTAGATGAAGAAGCACATTATTAAGGTCATCCTTACTATATTATTTACCCTTTCTTGAAGTTTGATGACCACCTCAGATACTCCAAAACCAAAAGATTCTAAATCCATATCTTTTTTATTTGGGTTCATTCCTAGAGTTGTTTAACCTTTCCCTTGGCCTCAGGTTGATCTACCGGTCATGATCTAGGGTTTAGGACTCGAGGTAGAAAAAACAGGGAAAATTTTTATGTTTTGGGGTTTTGTAAATTTATTGGATGAATAGAGAAAATAATAAAAAAACCCTAGCTAATTTTTGGAAAGCTTTCAAAAAATATAAGAAACTTAGAAAAATTCCAAAAATTTCACCCTTGGTAGCTGAATTAGGAAAAAACATAAAACCGCTATAAATTTTACAAAAAAGTAAAAAATGCTTAAAATTTGGAGAGGAGCTTACTTGACTGATTTCGCCACACCAAAAAAAATTACAAAAAAATTAGTTACCAATTTTGAGATATAGCCTAAACTTCACAATTAGGGTTTTACACAACACTAACCAAGATCAAACTTTGATACAAATTGTAATGAAATTAATTTTATAAATTCAATTATGAGTAGGAATATAACACCAAAGAACACACGATTATAGATAAATTATCTCAATATGCAAGTAGAATAGTTTAGCCACTTCAAGGGGGAAACCTCCAAACCATACAATAAGACTCAAATGCTCAATATGATGATCAATTAATACCTACTAACCCCTATATATACTATACCAATGCTATGGACATCACTCAGGACAACCCACTAATGATAATATAGCATATATGAAATAGATACATCATGACAAGAAGTTATGATAGCCATAGGTTGGCTATATACATCTAATGTAAGACATAAGATTAAGGTTATAATAACCATGAACCTCAATAACAGAGGGCTAGAAAAACACATGATATGAAGAGAGGTAGAGGTCATAGAGGATTTGGATTGGGTAGAGATAAGAGCTAGGGAAGTCAGCGGGTATAGCCAACCCATACAGAATAGTATGCCAGATTTGGACCAGCCAGTTTGGTACACCAAAGCACAAGTGGGACGCCTACGCAAAGAGGAAAAGTAGGTTGTTTTATTTGTGGTGCCCCTAACCACTACATTCATTTGTGTCCACATAAACCCAACACAGTTTATAGGTAGAGAGCCCCTATTTTAGAGAAGACAATGACAAACGTGGGATGTGCTCATTGTGTCTAGGCATTAGTGGATAAATGTCAGGCCAAACATCAGGCCACGATTATTGAGACTACAAGTACTATCAGGGGTATTTCTGTCGTAATAATTTTTGACTTAGGAGCATTAGATTTCTTTATATCACCATCTATAGTGAACCAATATGGGCTAGCAGTAGCTAGGTAGCTAGATAGTTAGCAAGTTGAGTTGTCCTCTTGGGCCAAAATCATAATGGATACCTACTTGGAGAGTTGTGTACTCAATTTGGGAGTATTATCCACTACCTTGGAGCTTAGAGTGTTACCTTTAGTATCATACGAGTTTTTTTGGGCATGAATTGGCTTGAGTCTCATCATGAAAAATTAAATTATAGAATTAAGGTCATTGAGTGTCAGGATGACCTTGGCAATTATGTTGAAATTTCTGGGATACAGAGGCCTATTTCCTTGCGTATGATCTTGGATAAGAAAATCAGGAAGATAATGCATAATAATTGTCAAATATTTGTGATTATGATTAGTGATCAATCAAAGGATAATCTAGATCATTCAACTCTGGATGAGTATGTTGTATTGAGAGGGTTTGAAGATGTGTTTTTGAGCGAGTTTCTAGGTTTACCACCACGTAGATTGGTGGATTTCACAATAGACCTAGTACCAAGGGCAACACAAGTTTCTCAAGAACCTTATTGGATGATGACTATAGAGATCCATGACCTCAAGATTTAACTAGAGGAATTGTTGGAGAATGGCCTTGTTCTCCCTAGTGTGTATCCCTAGGGTGCACCAGTGATTTTTTTTGGAAGAAAGACAGTTTTCTTAGACTTTTTGTTGATTTCAAATAGCTTGATAATGTGATGGTGAAGAAATGGTATCCACTTATGAGGATTGCTTACTTGTTTGATCAGATGAGGTGTTTCAAAGTGTTCTCCAAGATTGATCTCAAGTCAGGATACCACCAGTTGTGCATTGCATATGTAGGCATTCAAAAAACAAATTTCTACACTCCATATGGACATGATGAGCTCAATGTTATACCTTTTGGTTTGACCAATGCTCCAGCTATTTTCATGAACCTCATGAATGGGGTTTCTAGGACCTTTTTGGACCATTTTGTCTTAGTGTTTCTTGATGAGATATTGATTTACTCTCATTATGAGGAGGAAAATGAGGAACACTTGAGAAAAGTACTACAAGTTTTGAGAGATCAAATTTTTTCTGGGAACCTCAAGAAGTGTAATTTATTTCAGTCAGAGATTCAGTAATTGGGACACATAATTTTTGGTGAGGGTATGTTAGTAGATCCCTCAAAGATATGAGCCATTCTCAATTTTCTAGCACCTACATCAGTGGTAGAGGTGAGGAGTTTCATGGGATTAACAGGCTACTATCATAGATTTGGTTAGGAATTTTATAGGATTTCTCATCCTATTACTTCTCTTCAATGTAAAGGGAAGAAATTTGTGTGGTTAGAAAAATGTGAGCAGACATTTTAGTTACTTAAGGAGTGACTGACCATGGTACCTTTCTTATCATTGCTAGATGTAGTCATTTTTATACCCCTAGACCAATCGTCTAATCTCATGTGTGTTGTCCTATCACCCAACAGGCATTGGGTGCTCACCCAAGGCACACGGGGGCACCGAGTCTCTCCTTTATGTGAGTCTTGTGAGAATGCACCATCTTATGAAAGGTATTCAAGTGCAAGTGAATAGAAAATAACCATGCATTATTATGAGAACCTAGGATGAGTTCTCATCTCATTGCATCTAGGAAAGAGAAATAACAACATATGGAAATGATTCATACATAAAGGAAATGCATAAATATTATACTCATGAAAACATATATTCCTTAAAACAAAGCCTTCCCTTTGTATTAAAATGTTCAATAATCCACATTACATCCCTTGGAGTCACAATAGACCCTTACATAAAAATGAAGAGCTAAATCATGCATTAGAGCTACACTATGTTAATCACATTACAAAGAAGAATGAAGACCCATCCCTCTAAGTATGCCATCACTTTTATATTTTATCTAAACCCAGTCCATAGAATTCTTCATTATATTTCTGTAGATCTTCACCTCTCTTCCACTATTCTATCAGACTAATCACTCTCTATCTTGTGTTAGCACACATACCCATTTTCTTCTCTCCTTTCTACCAGCCACACACCTCAATATATAGCTTTCCTTCCTCCACCACCATGCCTTATGAGGTAAAAAATTGGCTACCAAGTTTCCAAGTGGTCCTCCAATGGAACCTACCTCCCTTGATCTGAGCTCTCCACTCTGTGCATTGATGCTCTTCTGGAACCTTCCATCACATGCATGGAGTATTCCCTTTTTGATCCTATAGTTGCCAGGATGACACCTTATCCACTCCGTATGATAGAATGGTCATGATTTTCTCATGTGCTTCCTGGGACACCGAATATGGATAACTACAAAACCTATCTTTCCTTTAGTGTGCGTGCTATGTGTTCTGTAAAACCCTACTAGAACCCTTTCCTATGCACCTTCAACTTTGTGTGCCCTTCTTCAAACACGTCTCATGTGACCATGCTCTTTCTTATACTTGGCCAATATTCTTGGGCCCAAAATCACCCCATACTACACCTATTATTCGTCCTTGGAAACACTCTTCAATAGAATAAATATTGGTGGGCTCTTACAATGGTTAGAAAGAAAGAATAAAGGAATGAATAATATGGAGAAAGAATGAAAGAATCAAAAACTTGTTTATTCCTGGAGGAGAGGGAAATCCTTTCCTATTTTTTCCTCTAACTTCCCCCAAGCATTGACCTTGTACTGAGCTTGCTAATAGAGGTTACCCACTAGAGCACTCACTTCCTCAAAAACTCAGCTTCTCCCCTTAGGAACTCATGGTATCGAAAATACCCTCCAATTTCTTTCCCAAGTCCTCAAGCACATCCATCATGTAGGTGCTATAGGGGTATAGTTCCTTCATTCAGATTTTGATCGATCCTCATAGGGTTTCGATTACTTATGAATTATTTTCCACCATAGCTAGGATCTTGTCTCTTTCTACCCTATTCCCCTAATTTTTCTCTTGGAACTATTTGCATTCCATTTCATGGGTGGAAACCCAGATGCTTGCCACTTTATCTATATCAGTGTGTTGGTCTAAAAATATGTCGTGAGGGCAGATCTATGGATAGATGAGCCAATAGTGTGCAGGGCATAGCCCCTCTTTGAGTCAGTAAAGTGAAACTAGTTTATTGCTATTCTACCAGCATGAATCTATGCAAGTCTCACAATATTCTGCCTTCGGGGGTTGGGATCTTATCCCAGTAGAGGTATTTCCAACTATAGAAAAAGGGAAAGAAACGAGGTGGGGATATAGGAAAGATCTAAAGGGAGAAAAGAAATGAATTCCAAAATAGAAAGGTCAGAGGGTCTATGTTTTAGGCTGGTAGTAAACAGAGCCGAACTTACTCACATAGATGAACAAAAGCAATACTGATGAATAAATGACAATAAAGTAGAAGTAGATTTAATAGAATAAACATACAGATCTAACATAAGAAAGCTCCGATGTATAACATAGGTATTCAGCACAAAGTTTTAATATTGTATTAATATTTGTTTCTGTTACAAAAAGCTCAAAGTCTTTTCTTCTTACTTCTATTTTTCATATGAAAAGTATCCACCACTTGAATACAACAAGTATTCAAGTATATATAGAAGAAGGAGAAGCGAGAAGACAAAAAGAAACCAACAACCTAATTACAAAGTATCTACAAAATATCTAAAAGTCAACTGTTGACTTTTGACATCTTGGTGGATGACATCATCCCATGGTGCAACATGAATGATGTCATCATTTGTGCCAACATACTCTAAGATATTTACAAAAATAAGATGAGAAGAAGGAGACTATTCATCGTCATCTTGTGACTGAAAGGGAGTGTCCTGCTTCTGCTGTTGATTGGGAGAAGTGATGTTAAACTGGGCCCGATATTCAATGAACTTGCTGATCATGGGCTGAAGTTGATCCTGAGCTGGATCCTTGTGGTGATCACTGATAACTTCGCAAGTTTCACATTCATCCACGAGCCTTTCTACGAGCTTTGAATACTCATTTCTTGCTTCTATCAGGTACCCTATAAAGTCACGACAGGCTAGAAGGTTGTTGATGCATTCGGTGTCGAAAGTGGCTTTTGGCCCTAACCCTTGTGAGACGATCTCCTTATAGATCCGAATAGTTTGGTTTGCCTTCCTTAGGGTGAAAGAAGGAGTGAGCAATCCTGGGGACATTCTCAAGATGATTTTCTCCATCTGGTGCATAGCCTCCAAGGATTCCTCTTTGAATTTATCTATCTTTTCGAGGACAAACTCCAACTGATCGACTTGGTAGTCCAGAGTAGAAAGGATTTTGTTGGGCGCTCTGGGATGACTGAAGACGCCAAACTTGACCAGATCTTTGACTGAATAGTTGAGCATTTTCTGGAAGGTCTCATGCTACAACCTAGCATGGTCCAACTCTTTGGAGATGGGTCTCACAATTGTCTGGAGTACCTTGTTCACATGATTAATGTTTTGATACAACTCGGTGAACTTGACGATTACTCCCTCACTTTCCTTGAGGATTGGGTCTCTCCAGGTGGATACTGCCATACCTTGCTCACCAACTTTAGCATATTCATTTATATTATCCTGGCTCAGGGGCTTAGGAGTTTTGGTGGTAGTTGTAGGAGGTGCACTGCGCATTTTCTGCAAGGCATGGAGAAGATGTTTATTTTTCTCCTTTAATAGCCTCTTTTCTTCCTTTGCTTCCTAAAGTTTCTTGCAAAGGGCATCCACTACAGATAGAGCCTCTCCTTGAAGGCTTTTTGGAGACATTCCCATCATGACTTGGGTCACTGTATAATCTATCAGAGACAGATCCTTTTTATCCTTTAAAGGATTGGGATACGCTATCTCCATTACTCTCTCTCCTGATGCACTCTGAGAGAAGCGGGTTATAGACTTTTGATTCTTAGCCCCCTTTGTTGGGATGATGGAGAAGTCCATCGGTGTGATTGGAACTTTCCTCTTTTGCTGGCTTAGATGCTGGGAGATCCACGCTGGACTTATGGGAGTGGGACCAGAAGTGGAAGAGGGGGCAGCTACAGTAGTGGAGGGAAAGTGTGTAGAGACACTTGGTGGTGGCATCGAGAGGGAGGATGAGAAATTTCTCACAGGGGGAAGGGACACTACAGGGGAGGAGGACATGGGAAAGGAAGGGAGCTAAGAGATGAGAGAAGAAAATGGTGGGGGACAACTCTATGAGAGAGGGGAAGATGGATGATGAGGAGGGGGGAATAGTAGAAGATGGGGGAGAGGATATGACCAGAGGAATGGTCACTTGGGTCACACGAGGAGGAGAAGGAGGAGAGGGAGAAGGGACAAAAGGGACCTCAGCAGTTGTAGCAGTGGCAACATCCTGAGTGGATGTGCCCATCAGAACATCTTCGGCCGCTTCTTTCTCTAAAAATAACAGGCTCACAACCTGTTCTTGTGTGGCGGAAGGGGGACTCTTGGGAGCCTCTCCTCGAGCAGAGCTTGACTCACCCTCTTTATCCTTGCCTTTTACTTTTGGTATATTTTTTAACCTGGCAGGTGCGTTGCCTAATGGAGACGTAGTGAAATCTACCCTGAGGTAGATGAGGCCATTCATCCTACACCAATGCTCTGTTCTCCGCAATGTCTCCTTGACCCTTACTTCAATGGTCTAGGGCGCTTTTGTTCTATCGATTGCAGCAAACGGCCAGTTGTCCCCATCTGTATCCAAATATACCTTATTAACTTCTTGATCAGCAACTTGATAACCTTTTGGGATGATGGCCACGCCATACTGAATAATCTCTACCAGGGCCAGGCGAGAATGATCCTTCCTTCTGAGCTCGACCTCATGATATAGGTCGATATAAATGTCCTCGATCTATGGAATGTGGATAGGATCAAGTTTTTCCTTGGGAAGGCAATTCCTTGGATCAAAAGTGGGCCTTACCGGGAAGTTGTGCTTCAGATTGAGTAGTTTTAGCTCGGTAACCATTTCCCAGGCTTTGTGGTGAGAGATGCATGTGTATATACCCACTGTAAGGGGGAAAGGACTTCCACCCTTCTTTCTCTTCAAGAACCTCTCGTGGTATGTTACGAGCTATCTGGATAGCTCCAACAAGATTAGTTTGGGGCCAACATACCTTGGCAATTTAGTGGGCTCACCTAGGAAGTTAGCTGCCCTGAGATATGTGAAGGTGGGAAACTATGTAAACAAGGCCCCCCACTTCTCTGTCGCTGTGACAATGCTCTTGGTCATTCGACCATGAGTCATGTTTGGCCTCAAAAGGCAGACGACATTGTAGAAGAAAGCGTTGTTAATCTTGGTAAACTGAGGAATGCTATTCTCCAGCTTCAGCTCTGGGTAGTACTCATATATTCTCACTTGGGGCCAAACCCCGCATCGGCTCAATGCTGGATAATCCCTCTCCAAGGCTACATCATAAAATACATAGGAGTTCATGTAGAACCTCCCTGTTGTGGTGAGTTGTTGGAGCTGCTCAGATATGGTGCTGCTTATGATCTCTGTCCACTCAAAGCGTTGATCTGGCACGTTCTTGTTCATGGTCTCCAGGTACTTGAGCATCCACTTATGAAAGTAATGGGCATCAGAAAGCCCAAATATTCTGCTTAGGAACATGATAGTATCACTTAGTTCCTCAAAGAAATTGCTACGGTGAATAACCTGTGGCCATCTGGTTACCACCTTCTTGTTCTTTAAATACACTTCATTTATTAGCTGCATGCACTGGTCTTCATTATCCTCCCATGCCTTAATGTAGTCCTCTTGGCTTACGGCCATGAAATTCCGGTGGTGAGGGATGCCAAGCATGATTTCAAAGTGTCGGGTGATAAGGTTGATCATGACTTCACCCTTATCATTTTGGACACACTTTATTTCTTTGTTGTAGCAGCGGGCCAGTACTATCATGAATTCATTGTTCACTGCACTGACAAGGATCCCCCCAGCAAAATGCAAGCCACTACCTACTAGTTTTTCCATCCAAGGACTCCCTGTGACCCTCCTAGTTCTGGCCCAGAAATCTTCCATATCGATGTGACCGAGCTCTGAGTCTCTTATATCCAAGTCACATTCTGCCTGAGACTCAGGCATTCTGACCCTTTGGTACTTGTACTTCATCTCTTCCTCTGTAAGCTTGGATTTACCCTTAGACTTGGTTGGTCTCTTGCTTGATGTAGACATATGTGGATCTGAACTCAATTGCTGATCTGCAAGAAGAAGAAGCAAAACCCAACGCAGAAAGGCCATGTCAGCTGTTAGATCTCCCATTAAAGCATTGACAAAAGGAAGAGTTAGCAATTTAAAGGCCCCAGGGCACAGGGCGCATGAACACTGCAGGCTGCAGGGTTAATAGTATGGTTCAAAAAAGAAGGGTGTTAGAAGGAAAAAATTAGCGCCAAAGGGTGCAGGGTGTAAGGACACTGCACATGACATTTTTGTTGTTGTAAGTAGAAGTGCGCCTGTGCCATTTATGTGGTTTATACTAGGCGCAGATAATTTTCATGTTGCATGGGGACAAGATGCGCCAATGGCGTATATATTTTTCATGTTACATGGAACTTTGGTGCGCCAAAGGGTGCAGGTTCATCGCATGTAGCACCAACTTTAGGTGTGCAAAAGGGGAACTTGGCGCGGTGCAGGGAAGGTTTGCATGACATTGTGTTGATGTAAGAGGGGATGTACCTGCGCCGTTCATGTAGTTTTCACTTGGTTTTCATATAGTGCAGGGAGCTCATGTGCTGCAATGAATGCTGGTGCGCCATAGGAATGACTGTGTTTCTTGTTGCAAGGGTGGCAAGTGCACCAAGGAAAAGCGCAACTTGGAAATGGTTCTTATTTCTCTTTGACAGATTTGCGATCTTTTAGGCTTAACTCCACATTGATTCAAGCGGTGAAGGGGGTAAGGGAAGGAGGTTTTGGATTTGTTTTCGAGGCAGAGCCCTCTTAGCCAACAGATCTGGAAAGAGGAGGGAAAAAATTTGGGGAGGAAAATTGTAAGAATCAGCAAGAGAGGTTTTCATGGTTTCACAGATTCATTCTATCCTACCACACAAACAAACAACCAACAACAAAACTAAAACACGAGAGTAACAAGGACCACTTACCCAGAAAATATATAGAATGTGAGAGATGAAGCGGGGTCCATGAACGTGACACGAGGATGATAGTCGTGCTGACAGTTGTAGAGGAATAAAATAATCATGTGTTTTTAATTGTGAAAGTGACAGGGCGGGTGTGTCTATATATAGGCAAAGGCGTAACAAATGCGCCAACCAATTTTTCAAGAGGCACACCAAAACATGTGTCGACACATAAAACAGTGTGCCATTTGGCGTGGATAAACACGTGTCAACACAGAGATACTTGTGCCTTTGGCGCAAGTTTACGACTGTCAACATCCTATTCCTTGTGCCCTTTGGTGCACCAAAATATGGCGCAACAATTTATGTGTTAGCATGAAGGCGCATGCGCCTTGGCGCACACAAGAATGGTGCATCATGGGAAGGCACACAAAAACATGTTTCAACACCTCAAATGGTGTGCCAAAGGAAATGAAGGGGGTGCGGATTTACTCTGTGTTACACAGATAAAATGTGTGCCCAGCCAAAAAGGGACCAAAATGGCTAAGTTCGGAAAACTAGATTTCCCGGAAAGGGACTTTGCAACGTTCCGAACGCAGAGGGGTCCCTGACGAGGGACCAAGAAATTTTTTTGGTAGGGTTACCTATAAAATTGCCCTTATCAATTTTACAGGATAACACAGTGCAGTTATCATACACAACTTCAATGACTTGCACAGTGGCCTTTACTTCTGCAAGAAGCTTAGTGTATTGAGCCACAATATTGACAACCTTCATCTTATTTTATTTCTCTTGGTATGCCTACTCCTCATTTGTGGATTCTAAAGAGAGTGGTCACCTCTCCATCACGAGAATGTGAGTCAGATCCTCTAAACATTACAAGTTTGATTCATACATTTGATCGAGTGGCGCTAAATCGGGGTGCTTCAAGACAATTGCTTTTGTAATAATCTCCACCTTCTTGGAGACTTTGCACACCTTAGCTTTTTCTTCCTTCAGCTTACACCTCAACTGAGTGCTAATCAGCTCCTCTTGTGTTAGGTCTTTTCTCTTCTCCATGATCTCCTTATTTCTCTTCTCTAGTTCCTTCTCCAGGAATCTTACTCTATCATTTCTCCTAAACATTTTGGCCTCAATTTCGAATGAAACCTTGTTAAGCACGTTACAGACCTGTTCATCTGATAGCTACTTAGCATTCACCAATGGATTTATTCCTTTAGTTTCTGGCACCTTCATTAGCGCTTTCTTACTTCAAATTCTGGTTCATTCATGTGGGACTCAAATGCCCAAGATATCATCTTTCTTGTCTATGGGTACGTGCCTTCTTCATCAAACGATGAAATTACTAGGAATTTCTCTATTGGTACAGTGCTTTAGAAGCACACATGTAGCACATTTCTAGGATCATCAATGTATCCCATTTCCTACCATTGTGCCACCACTAAACCTTTCCCACATGTTCGCATAGATTTTAGGAAGCTCATAGCCAATTTGGGATCCCCGCCCATGTTTCCATATTTCTTCCCAATGCTCTCTTCTTCTATCTCTTTTCTTCTCTCCATCTCCTGTTCTACCAAATTATTCATGATGCCTACCACTTCTCTCTCAACGGCTATCTCTACTTGTTCCTTGGTGAGGCTTGGGGTTCTTTGGTTCTTGGTGCTTATTTCTTCGCTCAACCCCTTTCCTTGAGCCTCAGCTTCTTCCTTGTCACTATTCTCCTCATCTTTCTTGTTATACTCTTCTTCATCTCCTTCTTCCTCAGAATCATGTACATCATAAACTGGATGGTCTTCACCTCTTTCAGGATCATCATCATCTTTGTTTCCAATGTAGGAGCCTAGACTCTCTGTCTCTTCTTAGTCTACCTCATCTGTCAGCTTCTGCTTCTTTCTTACTAGGGATTTCAGTACAGGATATTCTTCTTTTTCCTTCTCCTTGATAGGTGACCTCTTCTTTGGTGACTCTTCATGGGTGAGGTTCTCTTCATTCTCTGGTGCCTCTTCTTCTAGGGCCTTGTCCTTGGTAGGGGAATTCTTTCTCCGTGCATAAGTCCTAGGCACTGAGAGAGAGAGAGAGAGAGAGAGAGAGAGAGAGAGAGAGAGAGAGAGAGAGAGAGAGAGAAGGTCTACACACTTGGTGCTTTCTTCTCCTACCCATCTTCTCTCTCTCTCTCTCTCTCTATGGCCTTATTTCTTCCTATGGGGCCTTCTGGTAAGGAGACATCATTCTCAAGATATGCACTTTTCTTTAACTTTGGCCTTATGTGAAGATATATTCTTTCTGCATCCCTTCCAGTGATTGACATTGTTATTGGTTTCATCATTTGCACCTTGTGGGAGACCTACTTCTCCACATACGTGTGCTTTTTAGGGTACACGACCTTTCAGCACATCTCATGGTGGTCTTGGTCCATCTCACTAAGGTTTAACCTTAGTCTTTTGGCTTCCTTGAACATGTTAACACCTTCCTAGAATTATTGCGTGGTGAAGGAGAAGGGAAGCTTGCACCATGGACCCTTATTCACATTTGTTAAAGTAAATATGCCGATGCAGAAATGTTGGTATACTAAAAATTTTACCTCTCCATCCATAAGGGCAAGCAACCGCTCTGGGATCCTCCACTCTGACCCGAATGCATCACGCATTCGTTTATACCATTTTTCCAGGCGCGCCTTGTGAGTGGCCATCATGGTTTCACAAGTGTATTTTTCAATTCTCTTTGCGGGCGAGGATTCCTCATCTAGATACTCCTAAATAAACTTTTCCAGCCCATCTGGCACTCCAATTTCTAAAAATAAGATGGTGAGGAGGACCTCACTGAATAATATATTTCCTCCCTCCTACGCGCTGCTTATGATCTCATCTGTGATGAAAGCAGAAAAGTTATAGATGGTTCTCTCTAATATCTTTCTGCATATATTTAGCCATTACTTATTCAATTGCATCCTTCATTCCTGATCATTGAGCTTGGTCACCAAGTAAGGGGCCATCCTCATAATGTGGTTTGGTATCTCTGCAATGTTAAAGTGTCGTGAACCCTTCTTGTATTCATATGCTGCTATAGTCTCCTTGATATCCTCATCACTTAGATCATCATTTATACTTTCTCCTTCACAAATAAGACCTTTGAACTTGGATATCAGCTATGGTGTTATGCACATATTTCACCCTATAAATTAAAAGTGATCCTCATACACGCGTGACATAAACCATTGGTAAAGGCATTCAGGCTTGCCAAAGTAAGGCAACTAATATAGTTGTAATAATCATGCCTTCTCCAATTTAACCTTCACTTTGTCACTGTATATGGGCATCCATTATGGTGTCCTTTTGTTATCTGGTTAGACAAAATCTAGCACCATATCCTTCTTAGTTGTGCTCGTGTGATGGTTATAATTGCTCATAGTCATTTATCTTAGATGTGATACCCATTCCTTTCCTAGCAATACTCCATTTGGGTATTACATTTATGCATACCATTCTTCGTTGGAGCTTGCAATGGCAACAGTTTGTTTTCACTTTCCCTTGCCCTTTAGTTTCTTTAGTGAAACGATTTCTTTCTTAGGTGCCATGATTTTTATCGGGATAAAATACGAACTCCTTGATTTTCTCTACTACACTCCAAATTCAACTCCAGAGCTCAACTCCTTGAATAAATCCTTCTATCTTTGTGCCCTAGCTACCAAACCATAATTAGGAAAACCTTCCACAAGATGGAACACCACAAACAACCTTCTCTCACACCTGTGTACTCTGTCCTCTTGGTTTGTAGATCCACTCTAGTCACACTCTTAAATTTCTCAGATTCTTCTTCCTTTGCACAAATTTCTCTCTACATGCCCTAGTCTACAAGGGTGCCTCAAATTTGTAATAGCAAAATAGAATAATGACTTTCCTGACCTTGTATTTATAGTTTTTGCTGCCCTCTAGCAATAAATGATATGCCACCTACAAATATACTTTAACATTAAATGTGGATTTTTCCACCAAACTGACTTTAAACGCCCTTACACACACTCCAAATCCTACACGAAACATCCTTGTTATAACCTTCAGTCATGTAAAAATCCAATTTGACCGAAGACTCTTACGCACGTGTTTACCATGCCAAAGGCACTTCATCTGTCCTTTACCTAATTTTTTCCCTCACCTGCCTCATGTTATTCCTGTGCTCTTCATCCTTTCTTCGTGGTATTTGTTACAACCTTTTTGACACCATAATTCATTATGCATTGTTTCCTCACGCGCTTTTGGAACCATACATGCTTCCTTATATTGGGCCACTCAACATGTATTACAGGCCTATAATTTGCTTTACATTACTCCACCCCACACTAAAACAGATGTGTGGTCCTGTGTGCATACACAACCTCAGGAAAATAATGTGGTTACCAGCGCACAAGGTGTAAAACAAAACAAAAATAAGTTAACAAGTAATGAGAAAGGAAAACACAAGAAAGAAAATCATAAAGGGAAATTCTAATCTAACTAACAACACTTCCTTATTACAAACACCATGGAGACTTATTTATAGTAGGGATTCAGCCTACTCCCATTGAAATGACCTGGTAGTCTTGTCCCATCTAGCACTTGTAACTAGTAAGCATCTGAATAAAGAATGTATGAGATTATGTAAGGTCCCAATAAATGGAATTTAAACTTCCCAGGATGGCAAAGATACTTGGAATAATACAACAAAACCATCTTCCCAACCTCAAACTTCTTGTTCTTGATATGACGATCATGCCATGCCTTTTTTCTTACTTTTTCTATCTTCTGAATCCATCTAGAAAATGATCACCTTTCATCTAACTGCATCAACTTATCAATCCTTTCTTCCAATGCTTGCTCATCAACTAACCCTCCTGCGTGCACTATACACAACAATGGTAACATGACTTCAACTAGAAAAATATCCTCCACGTGAAACACCAATTGAAATAGTGTGGCCTTATTCAACCTCTTGTAGGTTGTACTATATGCCCATAAAATGGCTGATACTTTATCATCCCAATATTTTATTACAACGTCACATATCTTAGTCAACGTGTGACTTAGTATTTTGTTAAATGCCTCAGCAGTTCCATTTTCTTGAGGGTGATAGGGGGTAGTCTTGTGATGGGCCACCATAAATTCTGCTAATAGAATCCTGACCTTTTTATTGAGAAAGTGTGTACCTAAATCACTTCTTAAGCTTAAAGGACAAACACACCTACTAATTATGTTCTCCCATACAAATATAGTAGTTTTCATTGTTGTGTAATCCTTTGTAGGCATAGCCTCTACCCAATATGTCAAGTAATCAATGCAAGTAATGATATACCATGAACTAGTCCTTCGTGTGGCTAGTGAAATTGGTCCTACAAAGTCGATTTCCCATTTTTCAAATGGTTCAGCACTGGCTATTGGTCACAAGGGAATTTCCACCCTCTTTTTAGGTTTTCTAAGGCACTGACAGTGGTTACAGACCTTACAAAACTCAATACAATCCTGGTAGATGGTTTCCCACCAAATCCCTGCTAGGAAAATATTCTGCGCAGTAGCATTTCTTACATAGTGTCCTCTTGCAATCCCTCCATACGATTCCTCTATAATTTCCATGCATTCATGTTCCAATACGCATCAACACAAAACCTCATCATGTCCTAACTTATACAGGTTTCCACTAATCAATATGTAGGGTGCGATGAATATAGATATCTACTTTCTCTCGAGAGCCTTCATCCCTTTCGGTACCACACCTATTTTTTAGAACACTGTAATATATTCCAAGTCTGAGGGAACATGATGCAATCTAAATAGTTGTGTTTCTGACATGGTATCCTAAATGCTTTGCACGTCCTCCCCTGAGTTAATCCTTGATAAGTGGTTAGGTCCTAAATTGATTTTTCCTGGTTTTACAACCACTGTGAACTCAAACTCTTGGAATAATAGGACACAACGACATATGTTCCCTTATAGAATGGGCTGGTTGAATAATTATTTCAATGTCATGCGGTTCGTGTAGAAAATAAATGGTGTTTCCAACAAATAATGCCTGAACTTATGTAGCTCCTAGATCATAGATAATGCTTCGTGCTCAGTAGTTGTGTAATTCTCTAATGCTAGTGTCAACTTCTACTTGCAAAGCATAAGGGATGATCAAAAATTCCCTCACCAGGTTGTGTTAGCACTGCTACCATAGTTGTCCCTAAGGCATCAAAATGTAAATGGAAAGGCTTATCCTAAGAAGGAAAACGTAATATAGGTACCGTTACAAGCCTATCCTTCAAAGTTTCAAATGCCTTCTGTTGTGCCGCTCCCCAACGAAAGGAAATCTTGTGTTTTAGCAATTAATCCAAAGGTGTGGTGATCTTGGCATACCCATTGATGAATTTCCTGTAATACCCCATATGCCCAAGGAATCCACACACTACGCTTTGACTAGTAGGTTCCCCTAATCCCACAATAACTGCAACTTTGGTGAGATCCACTAGTAAGCCTTCTTTACATATAATATGTCCTAACAAGGTTCTAAATGGAGTGGAAAAGACACATTTCTTATTGTTGAGGGATATCCTTAATTTACGACATCATTCAAACATCAGCCTCAAATTTTCACAATGTTCTTTTACCAACCCATACACATTCTAGTCATCCAAGTAAAGTTGAATAAATTTATGGATGAAGTCCTAAAATGCTTGTACCATGATGCACGAGAACACAAAAAGTGCATTCTTTAATCCAAAAGGCATAACCATGTAGGTAAAACCTCCCCATTTAGTGGTGAAAGTTGTCTTTCTCTAGTCTTCCTTTGTAATCCTAACTTGGTGATACCTTGAGAACCCATCTATGAAAGATTAGACTTCGCGTCCTGATACTCCCTCTAAAATCCCTTCAGTAAAAGGGGTTGGAAAAGGACTGATGACATGTACTACATTCAGGTCCCTATAGTCCACACAGATCCTTATCCTCCCATATTTCTTGATATTTATGACCATTGGGCTTATCCATTCTGATTCTTCCATAGCCTCAATGATACCAGATGCTATCATTTTTTCTATTTCTTCCTTGACCCGTATGCATAGATTTGTATTCATTTGATAAGGACTCTTCTAAATCAGGTGTGTACCTTCCTTCAACTTGATCTTCATCTCCCGCAAGGAATGGTGGACACATTTGAGTTCATGGTACCCACGAGGGAACAAATCCTAGAACTCATGGAACAAATCAATGACCTTTGAAACTTATTTTTCTTGCCAATAGTCCCCAATGATAGCTTTGTTAGGTTTTATCTTTCTCCCAATGTTAACCTTCATTATTTTCAAGGGCTCATGGTAGGCACATGGTCACTCATCGACACTATCTATGACTATGTGCATACCTTTAGAATGGTTAGCATCCAAATTTTCCATTTCTTCTCCATCTACTACATAGACCCTTTTTCTTTTTTCCTTTTCCATGCATGTGTGCTCAAGTTATACTTCCTGTGATTCTTCTTCATTGAGGTGTGTTTCCAAATAAATATCACCCAGTAACTCCAGCAACCTATCTTCTATCATAGCACTATCTCCCATCATAAATCATTTGATTACTTGCAACACCTTATCCACTGATGGCTTGATACTCCTATACTTGAAAGCTTGAATGATATCAGCCACCAACTCCTACCAATTACTTGTTTGATGATACATCTTGAAATGAATATACCATGCACACACACAACCTTGTAAGTTTGAATACAACTTATGCACCCATAATGAATGCAATAATGCTTATATGCTTCCCATCCAGGCCTTCTAACACACTTGGATATGAAATGAGGTAGTCTCTTTACCATGGTAATCTTGCATGATAGTGGGTGCGTTGATCCTAGAGAAACTTATAGAAAATGTTATTCTTACCTTGTACCATTTTAGGAGGCTCTCTTGATGATTGTCCCACTAGCATGCTATATTTTTGAGTAGGTTATAACTAAGCATTTCCCTTCTCTCGTCCTCATTCTTCAACTGAGCCTCCATCTCTCGCAAGAAAACTTCAGGGTATGCTCCTCTAGAGTCACATGGAAACTTCTTCCCTCCTAGGCAATTGACTGAGAGTGCCTTCGTTACCCTTATTGCATATCCTCTCAACTATCACTCAATCAACTCATAAGTCATATGCTCTCAATTGTCACATGCCATGCTAGTGATATCACTCAAGGATTGGGAATATTCAAACTAGATAACTCCCTCTGTGGGATGAATTATCTTAGGATCTTTAATGGAGTGCATATAGATTATGTCGAGGAATTCCTTTCCTAAGGATCAGTATAGTGTGTGTATTTTCCATTTGTTAAAGGGATAATCACCCTTTATTCCTTGTTATTAAAGTTTATATACCCCTTCTTCGACCGCAGGTCGGCATTATTCTTATAACACGAAGGGCACCCAAGTAATGCTAGGAAATTATCTCCCTTGGTGAGTACTAAGACTTCAAAGTCCCTAGTGAACTTATCCCCTTGAATAGTGATAACCACATCCTTCAATACTCCAATGGGCATTTCCTTTATATTTTTTTCCATATACAACACATTCAAAGATGGTTGTAGTGCAGGTCTTCCCATTTGATGCCAGGCATCCAAGGTAAGAACATTGACCTCCACTCCTGATTCGAAAATTATATAGTTTTTATGTACCTGATCTCAGACCCTTATAAGCTTTAAATATTTTCTAACAATTTGATCCTTTTAATTAATAAATTTAAAATTAATACAAGACAATACAGATAATTGCACAATGATTAATTACGAAGTTCGGCAATTTCCTATGTCTCTGAGTTCTTTCGAATCATTCCACTAGTCAAAAATTTTAAGTTACAATAGTACTTTCACAAGAAAACCTAATGGAAACTATTTAGAACCTACTTAGAAGAATAACCAGACCTTCAAATTACAAGGGTGAAAAATAGCACCTGACGTCCCCTTTCCTAGTGTATTCGGTAAGCTCTATGGCACCAGCTCCAATTTTAATAATCCTTCAGTTCTTGATCAGCCTTCCAGATGCTTCATAATGCCCTATGACACTCTAGTTGATATTCCAAGCTTCAAAATAATTTGGTGTGGCATTATGGGCCAACTAGGTAGTATTAATACTCCTAGCCACAATAATTTTAATTTATTATTGCCTAAAAAATAATATGGCAATAATAATTAAAATAATAGGTATTCACACAACTATGTCATTGACATATCATCTAACTCTCCTCTTGGCTCAATTTCTACCTTCCTAGCTCTAGGAATGAGCTTCCCAGTGGTGTGTCATGTGTCCATTACAAAGAAATGGGTTCCCTATTTATACAAAAATAGGGCCCTTAAATAATGCATTTAAACAATATCTTAAGGCTATCATTAGCCTAGCTGTGGCATGGGGATGGGTTTATTATCCCATTTTGGACAACATTTTTTAAGTGGATTTTCCCATATAAGGTGGGGACGATATTTATTTAGGCTTAATAAAGCCTTTTCCATGCAAACATAGTGGTCAAAGGACCACTTGAGGCTTAACCGCCCCACCTCCTTCTCCTCTCCACGTGGAAGCTTCCATGCATATGCCTTTACCCCTTACCACTACTTCATCTCCAATCCACCACGTGGACTTAGCATGTTTGGAGGTTATGTGGGTAAGTGGTGGTTATACTAATGTTTGAACATTAATACGAAGGTTGATATATATATGCATGGTATGTGGCATAATGTGTGGCATTTGGGAATAATGCATGGAAAATAGTTACAAAGCAATATGAAATTCAACCCACATGAAATATGATGAGATAAGACCACCTGTCGACCCGCGATTGGAAAATTAAACTCATGGTGGCAAGCCACATGGTGGTTTGAGGACACACCACATCAGTGATAGTATAATCATCCTCACAACGGCCAGGCTCCCCTCTGTAACAAAATTTGAGCCTCTTGTTCCGACGAGCTATTCCATTTTACGATTTTCAAAGACCAGTGGTTAAAACCAACAAATGAATCCCTTTGCATTTTTGCCACATGTCATAGTGCCTTTTGTCCAATATTGACTAGTTGACTAGAGTTGACTTTCCCATTGATTGAACTTTGACCGGACATAACTAGAACTCCCAATGTCTATTTTTCACATTCTCATAGTCGATGGAAATATCTCGAAATGATCTTCTGCACTAAAAAAATTTAGGGATATTTAGGGAACTTTTGATATAAAAAATGATCCCTGATCACACCTCCTGGAAAGGATTTTTGTCCAAAAAATCTTATATTGGAACATTTTGCCATCCCATCCTAAATATGGAAACTCTTTTGACACCTCGGAAGTGTTGTTGTAGTAGAACCTTTGATCTCTTCTTCTATAACCTTCTCACTTCGAAAAATTTTCTCTTATCTTGGACATGTGGGTTATGGGCCCACGACACTTCCACTATGCCACTCTGATATTAGAAGATCTCCACACCTCCACTATATGGTGCTAAGTTTCTGAATAAAACCTCAACACTCCTACTGTGCGGTGATAAGATTTTAGATATCTAACAAAAAGGATCTTCTTTTACTCTATAACATAGCTCCTATCTCCAAGTTGATTCCACAAAATCCAAACTAATTTGAAGGACCTCCATGTTACTTAGAGATATGATTGATCTGATGTCATTGATGGAAAATGACTTGTCCCTTTTCAGACCTCAATGCCTTTGTTGTGTAGTGTTAAGTCTCTTTTATACCTCAACACCTCCGATGTGTAGTGTTAACTCTCTTTTAGCCCTCAACGCCTCCGTTGTGTAGTGCTAAGTCTCTTGTAGACCTTAAGGCTTTCGTTGTGTAGTGTTAATTCTCTTACAGACCTCAACACCTCTGCTTCATGATGCTAAGTCTGATGATCAGCTACTATTTTAATGTGTGGTCACATTGCCTTGACTCTGAATGATGTTCTGAGCTAATCTTTTGAGAGATCCTTTTTTTGACAAACAATATCAGGTACCATTTTGCTAGATGCCCATGATGGCTTCTCCACAAAAAAGAATTTTTGACCCGATGTCAATGCCAATGATGATTTAGCTACCATTCTGTTGCATGGTCACAATGCCTCTACACAGAATGAAGTTTTGAGCTGAATCCTATGAACTCTATTGTCTGCACAAATGGTAGATCAATCTCCAAGCTTTATACGAGTCAAATCATGTATTCAAGTTGTAACAGGTACTCACAAGCTGATTAGGAGATATGTTTGGAGTATTAATCAAGTTTTCTAAGTAAGAAAATCCAATGAGTATAGTAAACCTTTCTCTCAAAAAATTCTCACAATATATGATCTCCAAAAAAATACTACATATTATTCATCAATTTGAATTATGCAATATATAATTGAAAAATTGTTGACTTACCCATTTTAAAAGACTTTCACTTTCAGGTATTACCTGGTCCTGGGTTGACTTGTCAACTGGTGGTGGATTAAGAACCTCCTTTTCCTTTTCAATAGGCCTCCATTCCATCTTTGGCCATAACTCTGATGGAGAGATGTATGCAGTTTCCTGCAATTTTCCACCCCGTTTCCATTCCTATGGTAATGAGCACAAAAACTCCTCTTAATCTCCTTTTTCTAGGATGGGTAACTCTTTATGCCATTTCTTGACTCTGCATGACAAGATTGGTCTTTCTAAGTTTCCTGTTCCTTATGAATGACATCAACTTCTTCATCAATGTCCTTCTCTTCCAGCATCTAACCACAAAATGATTATGTAATCCACAAATAGTGCATGGAAAGGAATTCCACATCTTCTGAAAATCATAACCATACTTCTTAAGCTGAAAAAGTGGATCAAAATTTTTATTGTGTTTATGATTATGGTAAGAAACTGGAGGTGGAATCTCATTACCTCTTCGCTGATTTCTCTTACCACATCCTGCTTGTGATGACGAAGCACAATTTTCCTACTCAAAATCTTCTTGCAGGACTAGTGGGGTAATCACTTTACTTTCAGAATCTTGTCTCCCATTAGCATTCTTGGAGTAATCTCCAATTTCCATTCTCGTGCTAGGAAAACCCAAACCTATAAAATGAGGATGATCCTCATCCTGTATTGGGTTATCAATGCCTTGAACATATTTACCAAGGCATCTTCCATCAAATCACATTTTATCTAGTAACTTGGATCCAATTCCTCTAGTATAATTTTCAAACAAACCAAATACTTCATTACGTAAATACGAAACCAAATGGGAGGAATAAGAATATTCTAGTGGTGGATAACTTACAGTGAATTCATCTTCCATGCTCACTGCATCTGAATTTAAAGGTATTTCCTTTCTCTGGTCACCACACTGCAACCTTTCCAAGAGATCATCCTTGGTTTGCAATTATAATTTCAAACGAGCATTCTCCTCTTCCAAGGAGTAATACATTGATCGCAAGAGAGACTTCTCTTTTTGGATCTGGTGATTATAAGCTTCAACCTCATCAAGCTTCACCTATTTAGACATCTTACCCATAGTGCACTTGTACCATGTTCACACAAACTAAACCAACTGCACCAACCTTCAAGCAATCACTCTATTAATCAGATTTACTGAAGAAAAAATGGAGCTAAACCAGCTCTGATACCAAACTTCATCCCAAAATTATCAATTTTTTATCTACCTAATCTCAGACCCTTATAGGCTTTAAATATTGTCTGACAATTTTCTCCTTTTAAGTAATCAATGTAAAACTAATGCAAGACAATAAAGACAATTGCACAATGATTGATTACAGAGTTTGGCAATTGCCTATGTCTTTGGGTTCTTTCAAACTGTTCCACTAGTCAAAACTTGTAAGTTACAATAGTACTTTCACAATAAAACCTAATGGAAATTATTTACAACTTGCTTAGAAGAATAACCAGACCTTCAGATGACAAGGGTGAAAAATAGCACCCGACTTCCCCTTTTTAGGCATATTCGGAAAGCTCTATGGCACCAGCTCCACTGTTTAGAATCCTCCAGTTCTCAATCGGCCTTCCAGACGTTTCGTAACACCCTATGGCACTTTGGTCGATATTCCAGGCTTCATAATAATTTGGTGTGGCACTATGAGCCAAATAGATAATATTAATAACTCTTATCCACAATAATTTTAATTTATTATTGCCTAACAAATAATAGGTCAATAATAATCAAAATAATAATGCCTAAAATAATTTAGGTCTTCACACAACAACAATTTCTCATTATCCTCTTGGCTCGGACTTCACCTCCAGTGCTCTAGGAATGAGCTTCTCTATATTTTTGTGTGTCCACAATAAGCTTAACAAATAATAAGCTTTGGGTTATGTGTGTGTGTCCCCAATACAATGAAATAGGTACCCTATTTATACATTTTTAGGGTCCTTGAATAATGCATTTACATATAATCCTAGGCTAATATTAGCCTAAACCCGTACATGAATTTTGGGATAAAAATTCCCATTTTGGCGGATTTACGTGTGAAAAGGGATTAATTCCCATTTTAGCCGATTCGCATTTGATAAGGGATAATATCCCAAATGAGCAGCTAAGGAGAAGTGGGCGGCATTGTTTAGTGGGTATAAATCCCACATGTTGTGGAGTGATAAGGTTTAAGGCTTTAAATAGCCTTCCTCCATGCAAACATAGTGGTCAAAGGACCACTTTGGAGTAGCATAACTACCCCCACCTTAATCTTCACGTGGATTAATACCACACATACCATTAAACCTGCTCCCCACCACCACTTCACTCCTCCTCCACGTGGAATTTTGGCGATAACATGTATAGTTGGCAATTAGTAGAATTATGTGGGATTTAATACTAATGTATAAACATTAATATATAGCGGTTTGGCATATACATGTGTGGCATTTGGAAAGTGGACTTACCAAGTAAATATAATTTCGACCCATGTAATGTGGTATGGAAATAATTAAATCGGTCAATAGTATATATTCCACTTGTCGTCTCCCAATAGGAAAATCGAGTGAATTCGAGTAGTGGTGGCAAGCCACGTGGTGGCTTGTGGACCCACCACATTGGTGATAATACCATAGTCCACACGGTGGCTGGGCTCCCCTCCGTAATAAAAGTTGAGCCTTTTGTTCCCGTGCACCATTTTTACGCTCGTCGAAGACTGGTGATCAAAAACCAACAAACAATTCCATTTTTCCTTTTCACCACGTGTCGCAGTGCCATTGGTCCAATATTGACCAGTTGACCAGATTTGACTTTCCCGTTGACTGGACATATCTAGAGCTCCCGATGTCCATTTGTCATGTTCTTACAATCGTTGGAAAGCTCTCCAGATGATATTTTGCACTGATACCATTTAAGGATGTTTAGGGAACTTTTTAAAATGATCCCTTGATCATCTAGCCCTGACTCACATTCCACTCGTGGCATCCACTATGAATCAGCCTTCTTGATGATCACCATCCCAACGCCTTTGTTTTTCCGGTGCTGCTGGTTCATATGGTCAGTAATCTATAGATACTCTTCATACTTATGTTTCTTTCCACACCATGAGAATTGTAATAGATCAGGACACTCACGTTTGTAATGCTATGTAGATCCACAGTTATAATAGGTTCATCGTAGGAACTCACTTCATACTCTGCCATAGCTATTGTGACCAAAAAATCCTTAGCCAAAACCTTTTCCACGTGCTCCTCCATCTGTGTGCCCTTTATAAAGAAGATCATCATCCTTGGAACTACTTGTAAGGCTAGTCTAGTGCACATCAAGATCAATAACATCATGGATGTGATCAATCAGTCTATGATCCTTGGTATCATGGGTCGTAGAGGTACACATTTTGCAATACAAAGAAAAATTCTTGTGGATTTGTTGGCGAGGAATTTTTTTGGGTGGACAAACTTGTGAATTCCTTGCCAATGCTATGGGAATCTAAGTCTCTCTACTTAACCGGTTTAAATTCCGTGTATGCATGCGCAAGAAAGCGAAGATTTCTGTGGTGGCCATTCGGCTGAGGATCCAATAGGGGAACTCCAATGACCTTGCATAAAATGCTTGCAGTTATCTGAAAGTGGGGAATTTTCTATGAAGGTGGGAAAGGGAGTGAGAAAAGAGGTAGGAGAACTAATGTTGTAGATAGAAAATAAGATCCCTGTACACACAGTAGCTAGAAATTTCAACACATGCATTTATGAGAAGAAACAACCCTGCAAATGGAAACAAGATGAGATAAGATTACAAACTCAAAGTTTCTAAAATCTCCTCATCAAAGATGCTACAAAATCATTCTTCTTGTATTGATGTTTAAACAAAAGTTGTACATAATGTGGGAATGGAAGAAAGTAGAAGAAAATGGCTATCTCATTTTCTTTCTCTAAGGACAATGCACTCATGAGTTTTCAAGATCAATTACCGACCCTTTACCATGGTGTGAAGAAGCCATTAAATATCTTGTAAGAAACAGCTACAAATTCTTCTTTATTAGCAAGAAATGTTTTACAATATTTTCAATCATCCACGTCCATTTAGATTCTTGATTCACGAAGAAACACCAATGGCAGAAAAAACTAAACTTTTCATGATGTAGCCGCTACACTCCTTTTGTAATTTTGAATTTGAAACATTCATCTTACCTTTGAAAATTTAAGCAAGATCCGTCCACGTGAAGGAAATTTACTGGAGCGAGTGTGAAGGATGCCTTTTACATTTTGTGACTTTATAGAGATTTGGAATTTTGGAAGATTTTGGCCCGCTCACCTGCTTTTGATATGGTCTTAACACGTGGCCTCACTTGAGTGGAGACAGAGTCACAGGAAACCTTTATAATTTTACCCTTTTTCAATACGGGCTCAAAAACACAAATTTCTCCGCCGGCCCACCCACCTACTTTGACCTTCAATGCGGGCTCAACATTCAAATTTTTCCTCATAGTGTGATAAGGGCTGCGGGTCACTTTTAAACTTTTAGCCCTTTTTTATAAAAAGGCTCAAAAACCTCAAAGTTCTCTTCCAAACCACTTCCTTGCTTTGACTTTCCAATGGCAGGCTCAAGATTTGAATTTTTCCATTGTGTTTGGTGGGGCTGCGGGTCACTTTTTAACTTTAAGCCCCTTTAATAAAAAAGGCTCAAATTCTCAAATCTCCCCAATGATTCACCTCCCCACTTTGACTCTTTTAATGCTGGCTCAACATTTGACTTTTTCCCTCTTCGAAACAAGGCTCAAAGACTCAAAAGGCTTCGATGATCCACCTCCCCCCTTTAACTTTCCAATGGCGGGCTCAAGATTTGAATTTTTCCTTTTAGCCTAATCGAGGCTGCGGGTCACTTTATGAATTTTAACCTTTTTTTACAAAGAGGCTCAAAACCTCAAAGTTCTCCACTGACCCACTTCCAATTAGATATGTCCATGTATCCATGGATAATGGAGCCAAAATTTGATGGGGAAGAAAATGCCCATCATTCATGACTGTGGAAAAAATGTAGAGAAGAAGGAAACTCCACCATTTTGCGCCTGATTTTCAAATTTCTTTCGTGAACCAAGGAACTAAAAAAATACAAGGTTCGATGATCCATGGCCATAGAAATATTGAAAAATTCATTCAAATGAGGAAGATGATAAAATTTTCACGCGTCTAGACAAGAAAATGGAAAATTTATCAAAATGTATCGACTGGAGAGTTTAAACAACTTCAAAGCATGAATTTCTCTATCTTTTCAGACTTCCAACTTTACTTGAACACTTCTGGAGGTCATGAGCTCATTTTTTTTGAATTTGACTTAAAATGAGGGGGGGATTTTGAGGGTGAAAATAGTTGTCTCTAGCTTAGGGACATGACACAGACTAAGCATAGTGAAGGCATGACATCGGAATCCAGAATCTCAATCTCTTGATCCTGTAATTCATTGACTATTGGGCCTTAAAAAGTCATGTACAACCTATGAAAGGAGAGAAATAATAATGAAACACACACACACACACATGAAAATGATGAAAAAGAAACACACGACACACAACATGAAGGGAGACACACCTAGCAATCACCTATGGTACAAGGCAGGGGACAACCCGCTATCACTGATGATACAATTTCAAGTATTACCCACTTTCAGAAAATTCCAGTGGTGTTCCATCCAAATATGAGAGAAGAAAAGTGTTCTCACCCCAAGCTTCACGAATCTGGAATGAGCTGAGCCATAATGAATCAAACTTTCCATGGATTCCTTTTGGTTCTCTTCTCTTATCCCATAATAGGATGAAGTCTCCAACTTTGAATTCTCTTTCCTTGGCCTTCTTATCAAAAATCTTCTTTAATTTTAATTTGTGCTCCTTAATGCAATCCACCACTTGGATTCTATTTTCTTCTAGCTTCTCAAGAAAGAGGATCCTCTTGTCAATGGAATCCTTGTACTGACCATCTTCAATTGCCTATAGTAGCTTGAGAGATGGCATCTCGATCGTGAGAGGAATTTTTGCTTTAACTCCATACAACAGTTGGAATGGTGACATACTTACTGCCTTCTTGGGAGTGATCTTGTCCACCCACAATGCTTTGTATAACCTTTTGTGCCAATTCCCTTGATTCTCATTTACAAGCTTACAGAAAATTGCCACTATGTTCTTATTGCTTGATTCAACCTATCTGTTTCCTTGTGGATAATAGTCAAAAGAATGAGATAGGGAGATTCCGTACCTATAGAAAAACTTGGTCAGCTCTCTTGAAGAGAAATAGGTAGCATTATATGCTACAATATTTTGTGGCACTGCGAAATGGACTATGATATTCTCCTTGATGAAGTTGCATACTGTTTTAGTGTTGACTTGTTTGGTTTGAATGGATTCCACCCATTTGGTGAAGTAATCTATTTCTGTGAGTACATAAGTGTTCCCTGCGCTTGAGTGAGGGTTCAAAACACCAATGAAGTCCATCCCACACTGTTGAAATGGTTCTTCAATAACCAAAAGCCTGAGTGGTAATACAATAAGTTGTGGTCTTCCAACAAACTATTGGCATGCTTTGTATTTAGAAACCCAATCTTGAGTGTCTACAAATATGGTGGGCCAATAATACCTTCCTCGGAGGATCTTGTGTGTAGTGAACCTTACTGAAAAATGTCCACCACATGCTTAGTCATGGTATGCTTAAAGTAACTTTTCTTATTACTCTTTATCTACACACGTGAGGAAACAACCATCTAGGCCTCTTTTGTAAAGCACATGATTCCAAATTACAAATTTAGCTTCCTTAAGCTTGAGTGTTCTCCTTTTCTTATAATCAATATGGGGAGGGAATTCTACATAAGTTAGGTAATAGGAAATATCAGCATACCACTCATTAGTAGTGGTGATAAAGAGAACCTGTGGGTTGTTTTCTAAACAAGTTGAGCAAGCACAGTTTTCTTTGCCATGTTGAACTTTGAGTGTTTCATCTCTAGAAATCAACTTGTACAAGCCATTTCCCCTTACAAGATTGGAGGTTTGAATCTCCAAGTAATTTTCTCGAGTCTTTGCAAACCAATTTCCTCTTTTAGCTCTAGGATCCTACTATGTACAGATGGACTTGATTACACTACCGGGGACCATCACCACCATATGGGAATTGAGGATGTAAAACCTGAATTTTTTATAACCTTGACCACTACATAGGCATGCTTCTCCAATTGGATGTATTTTAGCTCATAATTTTTCAAAGGAAAAATCATGAAAGCAATAGGTTCTTCCACACCTTCATCATTTTTCTGAATGAGAACGAAAGAGAGTGTATGTTCTGATGTATAACAATACATGATGAATTCTATGTTAAAATATGGAGATACAAGAGTCAGAGCCTTGGCAATGGATTTCTTGATCTCTTCGAATGTTTTCATCCCTTCATTGTTCCATTTGAATTTTTCTTGTGGTTTCATCATGGAATTGATGTGCTTCGTTAACTTAGAAAACTCAGGTAAAAAATGACGAAGAAAGTTCACCTTTCCGAAGAATGAATGAAATCCTTTCTTGCTTGTGGGCAAAGCTAATGCTTGAATGGCTCTAATCCTATCAGGATCAATGTGTGCTCCATATTTGTTCACAATGTGAACAAATAACTTACCTTCTGTGACTCCAAAAATGCACTTTTTTGGATTTAGTGATATGCCATGTTTCCTACACCTTACAAGTACCTGTTTCAAGTGATAGATATGATCTCCCCTCTTCTTTGAAAATATTGTGAGATCATCAAGATATATGAAAATGTAATGCTTCAGATCTTTGAAGGAAAAATCCATCGCCCTTTGGAATATAGCTCCTACATTGATTAGGACAAAAGGAATTCTGATGTAGGAAAAAGTCCCCCAAGGTGTTGTAAACGCTATCTTGGTGCGGTCCTCCTCTACCACTTTGATTTGATTATATCCTGAGAATCCATCAAGTAATGAAAGAATTTCAAATCTAGTGACTGCTTGATGGATATGGTCCATGATAGGAAGAGGATAATTGTCCTTTAGTGATGTCTGGTTTAGGTTGCAAAAATCTACACATATCCTTATTTCACCATTCTTCTTCCATACTAGCACATTTTTATCCACCCACGTTGAATGGTGGACGACAAATATGATCCTTACATTAAGCATCTTTGTTACCTCCTCCTTGATTATATCAACAATATTTGGGTTGTAAAACCTTTGTTTCTGCCTTAAGGGCTTAACACCCTACTTCAAAGGAATTGAGTGATGCATTTCCTTTAGCTGGAAGGATTTGAGTTCATCATAAGAGTAGGCCAAGACATCTGATTATTTCTTGAGTAATGCAATAAACCTTCCTTTTTCTTCAGGTGATCAACATTTTCCGATATTGACCATCCTTGGCTCATCCGGGGTACCAATGTTTTCTTTATCAAAATTAGCTGGGAACTGAGAAGATTGCTTTTCTTTCTCTTGAATGAATCTGTCATGTTTGTCAAAGAGGTCTTCTAAACAGACTAGGCATTTGGGAATTTTGTTTTCTTTCAGTTTGATTACTCCTTAATCATCAATCCCTTCAATTATTTCTTTCTCTTCTTTGGGGACTGATTCTCGGTGTGTATTTTCACCTCCTTCGAAGAAGACATTATTGAAATTATCAAATTATCCCTTTCCTCTAAAAAGGCTATAATTTGGTTTTCATCATTGAAGACTTGCCAATGATTTGCATTTTCTGGTACACTAGGCCTGAATACCATTTTAATGGTCACTTTGTCTTTACCAAAAGAAGGATGGGGTATCACTAGGGAAGCTGACACTACAAGAGAATCAACCTTTTCATTTTGTTCCCTTGGAATAGCTTCAATAGAAAATGCATCAAAAGATTCAATGCAGTCCCACACTCTATTTCTGTAATGCCAATGTCTTGGATTATTCACTTGATATTGTTGGTGGAACTGCTTTACTATAACTTCTACATCCCCTCAGTATCTTAGTTTCTTGATTCCCATGTCCTCTGCTGTACTCATGCCTAAGAGTAGTGCTTCATACTCTACAATGTTATTTATATTACCAAATTATAGCTTGTAGGAAAATGGGTATAACTCATTAGAAGGAGAGTATAATAGTACACCATCTCCCGAGCCTGCACTGAAATGAATACCATCAAATTCCATTTTCCAAATTTGATCTTCCTCTTCCTCCATGAGAAGTGGAAAGTTATCCTATTTTTTTGATGTGAGGAAGTAGTTTCCTAGCCCACAATCTTGAAAGAGAATGTTTGCTTTCAGATCATCAGACTTTTATACTGTGAACTTTATCTTTCTTACTGGTAGAAACTTCTTCATCTCACCTTTTACTAGGATAGTTGCAGATGAAAAATCCATTTTTGTTTCTCCACCCAGGTCTCTGCAGAAATTCCTACTTAATAGCATACCAAAGGATACTGGAATGTCCGCTACTAGTATGGTTAGGAGCACCTTCTTGTATGGAAAATCAGTTATTTCTACTTGTGCATCTTTGATTCTTCCTACCAATGGAACTTGTTTGGATTCCATTGAGTAGCAGGTGTCATTTACCTGGGTCAAGGTGAGGCCTAGAGAATTTACAACTTTGGCTGACATTACATTGTCTCAGGCTTCAGAATCTTTGATACAATTATTCAGCTTGAAGCCTTTACTGAGGAGTGATAGGTAAAAAGGCTCAAACCTATTGGTTTTGGAGGCACTGAGGGATAGAATGTTTTGGGAAGGTGGTGTGGATGGTGTGGGAAGTAAGCCTTTAGAATTAGGACTCAAGGATACAAGGTTACCACCATGAACTACATTAATGAACTTGTCAAACTGGGTAGGGTGTGTTTGTAGGTATTCTATTTCTGAGAGCTGGACTTTGGTTTTTATTGCATGTTCCACAAAGTCAAATGGGGTTATGGTGAGTGAGGAAGAGGTTCCAAAAATGGAGGAAGATTTACATGGTAGAGGATTTACTAATTTGGGTGTTGAATTTTCCTTTCTGGGTGTAGAAATTAGCTTCGAAGGGGGTGTGGGTGTATATTTTGATTGAACCTTGGATGTTTTTGGAAGGACAACATTTAAAGGAGAATTGTTCTTAGAAAATTTTGAGATGGGAGAAGAATTAGATGACTTACTTGGCATAGTAGAATGATCCCTGAAAACCAGTGACTCTGGTTTTTCTTTGGCTGAATCCATAGAAGGTGATAATGGTGATCCTCTTCTGATGATTTTATTTTGTGTGACCTCTAGAGGAGAATCTTATTTATTCTTCTTATCCTTTACAACAACCTTTGAGGATGAAGCAACTTTCCTAGATTGTGCACGAGTGAAAACAACACATGAGAAACTTGGAGCTTCTTCATCATCCTCATCTTCATCATCAATGTACTCAATTAGGCCATTGTGCATATCAACTTCCTCAACCTCAGGATAGTTTTCATAGTCTTCCATATTTTCTTCTTCATTTTCATCAATTTCTGCTTCCTCCTCTGGCTCTTTGGTGTCACAAATGGCATTGATGAGTGATGCTTTAAGAGCAAGCCAATGAGGAGGTGGAGAAATAATTGGCCTATTTGGAGGGTTTTCTTTCCTTCAAGCATTCTGCATTGTGATCTAAGATAACTACTTCTTCAAGGCAACCAATTCATTTTCCATTTTTTGGAACATCGGATTTGTGGTGACAAAGTTTAAATTTTGACCCTTTTACTTTCCATTGGGGCCTTTCACCTTTTTGGAAAGGATTAGATCATCATCAGTTTCTATTACATAGTCCTTGGATTCCCTCAATGTTCTTGGTTGGGCTATTCTAAGGAAGAAACCTAATTCTTATGGAAAAGCAGTAATGAAAAACCTCTTCAAATTATTTTCAGAAGGCACCACATCTTCAGGGATCCTTATTATCACTCTATCATATCTTGTTACAAAGTCTCTCATTGAATCAGAGGTTTCTTTTTTCATTTGTACTAATTGGACCAAAAGTTCTTGGAAATCATCTCTGATCTTGAACCTCTGTTCGAATGAACTTCTTATATCTTCCCAATAGGTGACAAACATCAGGGGTAGCATGTAGAACCATTCGGCATCCTTTTCTTGAAGTGACTCCACAAAGATTTAGACTGACACATATTCATCCTCAACGACCAACACACTGCAAGCAGTGATAAATGTTGCTACATGTTCTTCGGGGAGCTGAGAACCATCCCCTCTGAATTTTGGGAAGTTTTTTTCTTGAGCCTCTCGGTAGCTCATGAAGTGGTTGAGCAAGAGCCAGGGGATTGGTGTTTTCTCCCCATGGTACATTAGGCCTACGAGCCTCACAATCACATTCATGCTCACGATCCCCCATTCTATTTCTATTTCTAGCTTCCAAACTTGCTAAGGCTGCGGCTTTTGCTGCTACTCTTTCATCTGCCTCGTCTTGAAGTCTCTCGATTTCTTCGATTTGAGATCTTATTTCTTCGTCAGCTCTTGCTTCTCTTTCTCTAGCTTCTTCTTCGGCCTCTACCTTGGTGAAATATTCAAGGTTCTCGTTGATGTATGGAAATTCATCATTCAAAGGATTGGTAAAACTTAGGTTCCTAACGTGACCGGTTGCTTGAGAAGGAAGCATATGTATTATGATTAGCTCTTGTCTCCTTTGAAGTTCCTCAAAAATTGGATAAGTTTTTCCTCCTTTTCTCTGTTGTCGGGTGTATCTTCTATCTGCCAGCTTGAAAATCTATGCTCTTATTTACGGTGCTAGAATTTTATTTGCCTCTCCAATTCAACAGCGCATTCTTCTTCAATGTCCACATTTCTCATGACAATGAAGTAGTGATTGACACAATGTCTAAGTGGATGTGGAAGAGTAATTCAGGTCTTTCAACAAGAGGGTTTCCCAGAATAGCCATGATTTGAATCCATGTGGCTTATATAGCCATTCAAATTCCAGAATTTTTTCTCTTTTTTGAGTTTTGAATTTTCTGACCTTGCGGTCGCATTTAGGTGTAAATGTAGCTAAATATGCCCCACGGTGGGCACCAAAAACTGTTGGTGAGGAAATTTTTTGGGTGTAAAAATTTGTGAATTCCTTGCCAATGCTCTTGGAATCTAAGTCCCTCTACTTAACCGGTGAAACTGCCGTGTATGCATGTGTGAGAAAGCATGGATTTCTATGGTGGCCTTTTGGCCGGGGATCCAACAGGGGGCACTCCACTAACCCTATGGAAAATTCTTACAGTTATCTGAAAGGGAGGAATTTGATATGAAGGTGGGAAAGGGAGTGAGAAAAGAGGTAGGATAACTAATGTTGTAGGTAGAAAATCAAATTCCTGTACACACACTAGCTAGAAATTTCAACACATGTATTTATGAGAAGAAACAACCCTGCAACTGGCAATAAGATGAGATAAGATTGTGAACTCAGATTTTCTAAAATATCCTCATCAAAGAGGCTAAAAAATCCTTCTTCTTATATTGATGCTTAAACATAAGTTATACATAATTTCGGAATGGAATAAATTTGAGAATGGAGGAAAGTAGAAGAAAATGGCTATCTTCTTTGATTTCTCTATGTACAATGCACTTGTGAGTTTACAAGATCAATTTCCAACCCTTTACCATGGTGTGAAGAAGCCATTAAATATATTGCAAGAAATCAATTTCCAACCCTTTACCATGGTGTGAAGAAGCCATTAAATATATTGCAAGAAACAGTTACAAATTCTTCTTTCTTAGAAAGAAATGGTTTACAATCTTTTCAATCATCTTCACCCATTCAGATTCTTGATTCGCGATGAAATGCCAATGGCGGAAAAAACCAAAATTTTCATAATGCAACCATTACAGTCATTTTGTAACTTTGAATTTGAACCATTCATCTTGCCTTTGAAACTTTAAACCAGATCCATCCATGTGGGAGAAATTTACTGGAGCGGGCATGGAGGATGCCTTTTACATTTTGTGACTTTATAGAGATTTGGCATTTTGGAACATTTTGGCCCACTCACCCGCTTTTGATATGGTCTTGACATGTGGCCTCACTTGAGTGGAGATAGAGTCATGGGCTACCATTATAATTTTACCCTTTTTAAATATGGGCTCAAAAACACAAATTGCTCTACCATCCCACCTACTTGCTTTGACCTTCAATGCGGGCTCAACATTCAAATTCTTCCTCATAGCGTGATCGGGGTTGTGGGTCACTTTTAGACCTTCAGCCCTTTTTACAAAAAGGCTCAAAACCTCAAAGTTCTCTTCCAAACCACTTCCTCACTTTGAATTTCCAACGGAAGGCTCAAGATTTGACTTTTTCCTTTGTGTTTGGCGGGGTTGTGTGTCACTTTTTAACTTTAATCCCCTTTAACGAAAAAAGCTCAAATTCTCAAATCTCACCGATGATCCACCTCCCCACTTTGACTCTTTTAATGTGGGCTCAACATTTTAATTTTTCCCTCTTGGAAACAAGGCTCAAAGAATCAAAAGGATCTGATGATTTGCCTCCCCTCTTTGACTTTCCAATGGCGGGCTCAAGATTTGAATTTTTCCTTTTAGCCTGATCGGGGTTGTGGGTCACTTTATGAATTTTAGCCTTTTTTACAAAGAGGCTCAAAACCTCAAAGTTATCCACCAACATACTTCAAATTATATATGTCCATGTAGCCATGGATACTGGAGCCAAAATTTGACGGGGAAGAAAATTCCCATCATTCACGACTATGGAAAAAATTTAGAGAAGATGGAAACTCCACCATTTTTCTCCTGATTTTAAAATTTCTTTTGCGAACCAAGGAATTGAAAACAATACAAGGTTTGATGATCCATGACCATAAAAATATTGAAAACTTTATTCAAATGAGGACAATAATAAAATTTTCACGCTTCTAGATAGGAAAACAGAAAATTTATCAAAACGTGTAGATTGGAGAGTTTAAACAACTTCAAAGCATGAATTTATCTATCTTTTCAGACTTCCAAATTTACTTGAACACTTCTGGAGGGCGTGAGCTTAAAATATTTGAATTTTACTTAAAAAATGAGGAGTGGCTTTTGAGGATGACAACAGGATTATACGCTGTAGTAGAAGACATATACTCGCATCATGATCCCCATGGTAGATTTCAAAGTCTACTGCTACGACGAGTACCGACTTCCGAGGGAAATTATACTTTGCATGCCCTTATACTTCACATTCTATAAACCAAATCCCAATATGAACCTCATGTGTTTAGCTTTCAAAAAACTTCTTCAAATGCTTGGCCATTACAGTAATTTGAGCCTCCATAAAAGGATTAACACCAATATCAATGCTCCTAACAACCTCAGTACATAGGATAACTTCCAATGCCTCGCATGGGTTTGTGAATGTATTGTGTGATAGAGCACTTATAAATGGTGTTATCAATCCTCTAAAAAACCTTTGAGAATGTTGAGAAGGATGAATTTCATAGGATATTTTCGATAAGAGAGTCTTAAAATGCACGTCCTACTCCCGCACACTCTCTATCATTCCCTGCTGGATCTCCTTCAGAACATTGATGCTAGTTTTCTCAAACTCAGGGATATGGAACTCTACTAGGAAGGAATTATTCAATGTGGTGTAGTCTACTACCATCTGATGGGGGTCATACTTCATATACCAACTATGCATGTGCCCTTACAACATTGTTAAAAACTGACTTGTCTTCCGCTCCGGGGTAGTGATTCCTTTCACACGCCATAGTAATTCAAACTTGTACACATGATCTATGACATCCTCAATACCCATATAGTCTGGTAAATGAAAATACATCTGAAAGAATACTTGTAGAGGTGGTTGAGGCCCTTGTCCCCCTGATCTAAAGCCTTGGTTTCCTCAGGTGTTTCCTCTTCCACCATATCTAATGGATCCACCAGGTCCCATTCCTCCTGACCCACTAGATCCTCTAGATCGTCTAGGTCCACCAGGTCCTCTAGCTTTTACACCATTAGTTCCACCTCCTGCAGTCAGAAAATTACCTGAAGTGGTTGTGCCAAGTGTTCCCAATGTCCCACTAAAATGTGTGTTGATGGTTTGTGATATCATCCCACTACCAGTCGTGTGTCCCGCACCACTCCCAGATGCGATACCTAAACCTTGCGTACTTTCCCCTTGTCTAAAAATTCCTCTAAATACCGAAACGGTCTACACAGCCATGAATGCTCTAAATTATAAATTATATCTTTTTGGCACAGATCAGTTACTCCCACTGATGCCAATTAGGTTAGCAATACTTCTTCCTTGATCTGGAAATCCAAACGCCAGGGGTTAGTCAATAGGTGGGTTTAGATGTGCACTGAAGACTCTCCTTTATCCATGTGATGAACTCTCATTAGAATCTGAAGGGGATTCTCTCTGCACTTGCCAAGATGGGGTAGTAAAGACTACTCAGGTTCCATGTCCTCTATGTGAGCCTCAACTCCTTCCCACAACGTCTGCCTCCATAGATCCATCACACTTGCAACCTCACATTTTCTAGTCATCTCCCTTTCATTGGCTTCACTATACTTGAGTCGTCTCTCTTCCCTCTCCTTTTCTGCCATAATTTCCACCATTTTCCTCCTCCCTAGCTTCCTCTCCCAATACTTAGAGGAGATAAGCTAGCCATGGTAAATTCCTCTAAACTTAAGGTAATAACAAAGATCTTCATATCCAAAGGAATAACACATAAAAATGAGCCTTTGCGCTCCTTCAAAAACTCAAACTCAACAACTTCTAGGAAAGAATACATAGAAATGGCATATTCAAGAGTATAACTGGCCAACACTCTTTTCCACCAGTGATCAATAACACGCGTCCAAGTCAGATCTACATCCTGCAACCTCTAATAGTCATCTTGGGTCCATACGTGTGATCTATAGTACTAGCTCGATTTGGATGCATATGCTGAAATCCATTCATATAGTTCTATTTAAAAACAAGAGAAGAATGTATCATACAACTCATGGTATGGGTTATCTTCTATCCATATACGTGAATTGAACTGAGGTCTAGTGTTGAATCTTTGAGAAAACTCATCCTCCATGCTCTTGAACCATGTTTCATCACTTTCCAAGGTCAGATGTTTTGTCATCACACATCAAGGGATGAAGATGCATGCCATTTCTCACAACAACTTCAAAAATAAGCACCATAAATGGAACCAAGATGTAATAATTTTTATACCCCTAGACTAATAGTCTAATCCCTTACACACCGTCCTATCACCTAACGGTTGCTTGGCACTCATCCGAGGCACACGCAGGTGCCGAGTTTCTCCTTTATGGGAGTCTTGTGAGAATGCATCATCTTATGAAAGGTATTCAAGTGCAAGTGAATAGAAAAGAAACATGCATCATTTTGAGAACCTAGGATGAGTTTTCATCTCATTGCATCCAGAAAAGAGAAATAACAACAACATATGGAAATGATTCATACAAAAAGGAAATGCATAAAGATTATACTCATGAACACATATATGACTTAAAAAAAAGCCTTCCCTTTCTATTAACATGTTCAATAATCCACATTACATCCCTTGGAGTCATAACCAACCCTTATATAACAATGCAAAGCTAAATCATGCATTAGAACTACACTATGTTCATCACATCAAAAATACGAATGTAGACCCATCCCTCTAAGATGCCATCACTCTTATATTTTCTCTAATCCTAGCACATATAATTCTTCATTATATTACTACAGAGATTTTCCTCTGTTCAACCAGTCTACCACACTGATCACTCTCTATCTTGTGTTAACACACATACTCATTTTCTTCTCTCCTTTCTACCATCCACACACCTCAATATATAGATTTACTTCCTCCACTGATATGCCTTCTGTGGTAATAGATCAACTACCAAGTGTTTAAGTGGTCCTCCAATGGAACATGCCTCCTTTGATCTGAGACCTTCACTTTGTGCAATGATGCTCTTCTAGAACCTTCCATCGCATGCATGGAATATTAAATTTTTGATCCTACAGTCACCTGGCTCACACCTTATCTACTCTGCATACTATAAGGGTCAAACTTCTCTCATGTGTTACCTGGGACATCGAATATGGCTAAGTCCAAAACTTGTCTTTCCTTAAGCATGCAAGTCATGTGTTATACAAAACCCTACTAGAACCCTTCTTTGCTTGTCTTCAACCATGTATGTAATTATTCAAACAGGTCTCGCGTGCCCATGTGCCTTCGTGTACTTGACCAATATTCTGGTACCCAATACTAGATCTGATTGGAGAGTTTGTTATTTGTATCGATGCTTCCTTAAAGGGTCTTGGATCATTTACCATGCAATAACATCGTGTCATTTGTTTTGAGTCACGTAAGCTCAAAGACTATGATCTTAACTACCCTACATATGAACTTGAGATTGCAACAATAGTTCACACTCTAGTTCGTTGGAGACATTTCCTTCTAGGTAGGCATCTTATTTTGAGGACCAATCATCAGAGCTTACAACATGTATTTTCACAACTCACCTCAACACCTGTTAATGATGTTGGATGGATTTCTTGTGTGAGTATGATATGGACATTCAATTTATTAAGGGAAAGTAGAATTTCATCACAGATGCCTTGGGTAGACAGTGACATATGATTTCTGCTATGACAATTCAGTGAAACATTTGGGGTAGGATACTTTAGCACTTTCTAGGGGACAAATTTTATGAGGGTGCAAAATAAATATTTGAGTCTCAGGGTTATTTAGAGGAAAGGTATGCAGGGTGTATCATAGAGGAAGATGGTATTCTACATTTTTAGAGGCACATTTATGTGCCTAAGGCAGGTGATCTTCATAGTTTTATTCTTTCAAAGGCTCATTGAGCCCCATATGTAGCACACCATTGAGTGAATAAGATGCACACTGATCTTATAGAGTTGTAATTTTTTCAAGGTTTACATCGGGATATAGAAGACTATGTATCTCATTTCCTTCAGTGTCAGAGGGTCAAGGCCAAACATTCCCATCCCGCAAGATTTCATTATAAGTCTTCTCATGTCGTGATATCATCATGATGCTATTATGGTCACATTAGAAACGTTTACCAAGGTTTCTCACTTTTCTCCAACCAAGGTCTCATATAATGAAATTTCCATTGCTAAGGTATTTCTTGAGTATATTGTTAGGTTGCATGGGATTCCGAAGACTATTATTAATGACTGAGATACCATCTAAACTTCAAATTTATGAACTTATTTTCAAACCATGTTGGGAACTCATATCAATTTCAGTTCATCTTACCACCCATAGATATATGGTCAGATAAAGATAGTTAATTACGTGCTAGAGGATATGTTATGGATGTATGTTATGAGTCAACAGAAGAAGTGGGAGGATTAATTATACCTCATTGATTTTTCCTATAATAATAGTTACCATAGTTCCATTGGTATGGTTCCCTATCAGGACTTGTATGGTTGACCTTGGAGGACACCATTGAGTTGGGATAGATTGGATGATAGGGTTGTTATTGGGCCAAATTTCCTTTAGGATATGGAGTAGCGGGTCATTCTAATTAGACAATGTCTTGAACAGGATAGAGCACGCCAGAAGGTGTATGAAGACATTAAGAGAACCAAACATCACTTTGTAGTCAGTGAAAAAGTGTTCTTGAGAGTTTTTCCACATAAGAGCCCAATATGTTATGGAAATGGTTCTAAGATTTCACCTCACTTTGTTGGGCCATTCAAGATCTTGGAGCTCACTAGTCTTGTTGCCTACCATTTATCCTTACCGCCATGCCTAGCCCAGGCCCATAATGTATTTCATGTTTCATTTTTATGTAGATATGTACAAAGGTGTTTCTCGTGTATTGGATTGGTTGATATTATAGGTGGAGGATGAAGGAAAATGGATATATTAAGCCCGTGCATGTATTGGAGCATAGGATATTGGCAATTCTTGGGAAAGACTTGGACCAGGTTAGACTACAGTGGGAGTGGTATGATGAGACAACAACTACTTAGAAGGATGTGACATCATTGAGGGCCCAATATCCCTATCTCTTCCAGTGACTTCCAGGGGGAATTCTAATCTTAGGAGAAGGGGGTGTAGCGCCCACATATTTATTGCGTCATTTCATTCACTAGATTATAGAGATTGATTCAACACTACTTTGATATTATGTGGTTTCATTATGGATTGTTTTGTAATACATGTGTTGTTTTGGGAACATGGTGCCAATCTAGTATTATGATCACCATCTTAGTTTTTTTGCACTTATGTGGTTATGAACACTAGTATGATGTGATGTAGTTAGTTTTATCTAATATATATGATGGATGTATGTTAATGTTGTTGTATATTTTTGATATTAGTGGTGATAATGGTAAATTGGATGTTCTCATGTAATAACTTAGATGGATCATATATATTTATTTACTGTGTACATATGTTATTAAAGTATAATTATTTCATCCAAATACTAGTTGTTTCTTAGTTAGAATGAATATGCATAATTTAGCTAGTTATTGATATGTGTGGTATTATTCATCTAGTTTATTGTATCAAAATAGTATGATGATATGTGAATCGAGTGTACAAGTTACAGGTTCACAGAGGAGAATATGGGACTCAAAGTTACACCTCCAAGTTGCACAAGTGGTCATTTGGGCTGAAACCTTAATCCATGCATGAATTTTGTTTTACCTTTTGTTTGTGGCATACTTATGTTTAGACACCCTTAGTGGTTTCCTATTAACCTATGTTTTATTGATTTGTCAAATCTTGTACTAAGTTAGTTTAAGGACCTAATGGTCCCTAAATGTGTTATAGGTGTATTATTATTGGTATTATTGTTATTAGAGGTGTGGGATCACCTAAATATGATTTGGATGGGCCTCACCCCATCTCCTTTTGTGCCACTTTTACCAAATCCGAATTTGGGATAAAATTGGTATTTATAAGTGTCTCAATTCGTGTTGGGGGTTTGAATTACACCAAAACAGACCCCTTGGACCCTACCTATGGATAGGGGGGCATCTTTCAAGGATGAATATTGTTCACATCACTTTAATGTGCTTAATATATGAGCCACCTTGGAAGTGGAGAAAAATTTGTTTATCTTTATTTTAGATTTTCGAGATATTTTCCTCCATCATGGGTTTTGTCTTTTGTATGGTTGAGACTTGTGGGAGTCTTGTTTTGAAGAATGGGACAGGTGACACATGTCACCCTTTCATTTGTGAGGATTTATTTTTACTCTCTTTCTTATACCTCCTCTTGGAAAGGGGTGGGGAATTTTTGTTCTCATTTTTACTTTTGGAATTTGGGAGAGAGCTTAGAGAGGATCTTGAAGAGCTTGGCTTATCTTGGAGTTGGATAGCTTGTTTTTGAGGTAGGCCATCATGCCTCTTACTTTTATTCTCTAGTATATTTCATTAAGAAATGATTGTCATGGATATTTTAATCTTTTATGTTTATTGGGTGTTGTTGTAGACCTTGTTTTCTTTCATTTTTCTCCATCGATCTCACTTGAGGTGGATTTTGGAATGTAGGGGAAGAGGGAGGAAACCCCATTTTACACCCACATATCTTGATGGGAAAATGATGATGGTATTTTTATTATTATTCCCCTCATATGGTTTGATGAGGAAGATAACTATTCATATGGTTTGAATCTCATATTTCTTCCTTGTCAAGGAAACAAATCATGGTTTGAAAAACCTTACAAGGAGGATGCTTGGAGTTTGGGATGGAGTGATAAGGAGTGGAGTATGGTGATTTTTGGTGTTTGTATTATTATGGAATAAAAAATGTTTTGCATTAGGATCCTTGCCCCTCTTTTCCATTTTGAGGAAACACGGAGTTTCTTCACTTGTGCTTTTATTTTGGTTTGTTCACTATTGTAGTTTGTGTTTACTTGCAATCCCTTGTTTTTCCCAAACTTGTGAATCTTGGAGGAATGCATTATATCTCTCCCATGGTCTTGAAGGGAGGATATCATGTCCTCAATTTTAGGAGATGACATGTAATTATGCCATTTGGTTGGGTGGAAACCAAGCCCCTTATTATCTAATGGAGCCAAATTCTAACCAAACATGATTTACTGCAAATAATATGAACTCCAAAGAAAATAGATATCCTTATTCATTATTGAATAATGAATTAAAATGTTTCCTAAATAGGAAAACAAATCCCAAATTGAGTTTCCAAGTAAATTCTAACTAACTCTGTCTAAATCTACTCTAGGTGGCAAAAATTACTATTTTTAGTAGTTTACTAGAACCTGCTATTCTTAGTAAGTTTGCATGCTTATTCATTTGGGAACAGAAATTCCCAAGCATCTTCTACATCCCTAAATTAGAGGAATTTCCAAATTTCTAACTCATAATGCAATTATTAGACTAAAATTAACTAATGCCCAAAAATAGGAAAAAACCGAACTATAACTTAAATCCTAATTTTCGGCCTCAAGATGGTGGATTTAGGGCCCGAAAACGTGTTGAAAACTTGCCCCAACCAATAGGACGGGTTTCCGCTACATTTTTCTCATTGAAACATGTGGTTTAAAAAAACGGACTCAAACGAACACCCAGAGCTCAAGTTATGACCTTGTCAAGTTCATGTTAATTTTGGCGCATCATTATCTTATGCACATTGAAGATTCTTACCTGGATTGGGAGCTTGCAAAAATGGTTTAGAGCATGGAGGGAAAAGTTCAAATTTTAGCCATGTTGTTTCCACATTTAGTGGGAGGCTTATATTCTTGGATTCTAGCCTTTTGTAACCTTGTTTAAGTGGAAGTTGTAATGAGCTTTTCCTTGTTAAAAAAAAAGTATGGATAGTTTTTTATTTATAAATGTTTATAATCATTGTATTATCATTTCGGGTGAATGATTTAAGCTTAAAAATGTAGCTAGATTTGTATTGTAAAATTGGTTATGTGAAAATAAATCTTATATTTTACATGATAGTTTCTTATAGATTTGTAAAGGAAAGAGAAAAGCGCAATTGTGATATATTGTGAAGTTCTTCTTGTTTGGAAAATTCTATTGAAAATCAAACTTGTAAGTCTTGTTTTGTGAAATGAAATAAAAAGGGGCTATTGGGTGTTTGGTTGTTTGAATCGCATTAAATGAAGTTTTAATATAAAGGTGTTGTGTTTCTTTATGTTTTTTCAAGACCCTAGATTGTAAAAGGATTGGGCATAGGTTTCCATTCCCCTATAATTACCACTTGTACATATTTTATTTTATGATAAAATGGTATTTTTCTAAAAAAAACTAAGAGAGGTATTTTACCTTTGATATAAGCTCATAGATGAAGAATAGGAATGTTATGGATTTCATATTCTTATTTCCTTAGTTCTCTTTAGTGGATTTACTTTGAAAGAAGGTAGTTGTTATTATTTTCTATTTCTTAATCGAACATTGATAACATTTTAGATGGCATGATACCACTTAGTTAGCATTTAGGAAATTTAAATAAAAGTTAAATTTGGTTAATATAAGAATGGATTTCCGTTATATTATGTAATTATTTGAGTTTTTTTTATAAAAATGATGTTCTTTTCTTCTTTCTAAGTAAATTTAAAGACAACAAGATTTTATACAGGCTTATGGGTTAAAACAAATGAATTTATTGTACCACTCTTAGGGATATAAAGGCTGTGGTGTGAGTTGGATTATTTATTTCGAATGTATAGTATACACAGTTGGAATCCTTCCCCATTTCAATAGTATGGATAAGAAACAAAAAAAAAAATCCATTACTCCATAGATATATGAAAAGTAAAGGGTATTTTGAGTAAAAATTTATGTGAATCCTGATAAGTTCAGGTGTATAAAGAATAATAATAATAATAATAATAAACCAAGGAGTCTAGTTACAAACTAATCATTCCCCAGTTTCTATTTGTGCATAGTGATTGTCCCCGCCCCCCCCCCCCCCCCCCCCCACCCCACACACACACACACACATGTATATATGTATGTATATATGTATGTATGTGTATGTATGTATGTATGTATGTATATACATACATACATACATACATACATACATACATACATACATACATACATACATACATATATATATATATATATATATATATATATATATATATATATATATATATACATACATACATATACATACATACACACACACACACACACACACACACACACATATATATATATATGTATGTATGTATGTATGTATGTATGTATGTATGTATATGTATGTATGTATGTATATATATATATATATATATATATATATATATATATATATATATATTATATATATATATATATATATATATATATATATGTATGTATGTATATATATATATGTATGTATGTATGTATATATATATATATATATATATGTATGTATGTATGTATGTATGTATGTATGTATGTATGTATGTATGTATAATATATAAACCTTGCTTTGGAACGACCGGCTTGGTATGGCTATGTCTACATAAAACAAACATTAAAAAAAAACCATACTAGGCCCTTAGGCGCCCTCATCATTATCTCAGTATTGGCTACCACAGACACCTCTTCTATTTTCTTCCCTATCCCATGATGGCAGGGTCGATGCCCTCCCTAGATGCCTCTATGTTTTAGCCATCCACAATAAACTCCATTGAAATCTATAATGAGATAAATGAAATAAAATATAAATAATATAAATAAGTAATAACGGTTGGTCCCAAACTTCCATACACATGGAGATCAATCTGTAACTCCAATATCCTCTCATTTTTTTATATATAATTGATTGGCCTAGTTATGGGTATTCCATAAACATAAATTACATATATATATAGATATTATATTTATATTGGAGGAGAGGCCACATCCTGGCCGTGTACCTCTCCTCCATATCGTGGCACCTCAGCCATGGATTTCCTTCTTTCCTTTTTTTTATGGCTTCCCCACTATCAAAACTTGCTTCCTGACATGTCCCTAGCCTCCCCAATGCACTCCTTTGCCCCTTTGCCATGGTACAAATTTGTAGGGAAAAACATATGATTTTTTTTGAAACAAATCAACTTCCTTGTCTCCACATGGATTTCCTAATATGTAGCCTGTAAAACAAAAAAAAATCCAAAAGAAAGAAACAAAACTAAAATATGAGAGGCAATGAGATAAGTAGAAGGCATGTTATAAAGAAAGTTTTTTTTAGAATCCATGGTGGAGAAAGAATCTTATCATCTAATGGCCTTAAATTAACCTAATATCCCCCTTAATATTTTACGTGGCCTAATTAGTTTAACTATTTAATAAATGGTAATTAATGGTAAGCCATTTAACAAATTTCTTATAAGATTAAATTAGAAATAGGAAAGAATATAATTTCTTAACCTATTTAAAACCTTTAAGTGGGGTATTAATACATCTATATTTAATAGAAATAATACATTGAACAAAGGTAATCTAAACCAATAATTGATTGGATAATTAATACGTCTTATAATTAGAAATTTTGTTTTAGGTATCATTATCTTTTTATTCTTGGACCAAAAAAAAATCAAACACGTTAAATGGATATTTATCAAGATTTCACTAGGGAACATTTTAAGACCATATGAGATATTTATTTTGTAGGTTGAGAAAATAGAGATTTTTAGATAGTAAGTTGCTGTCTATTGTTATATAATTTTTTGTATCGACTCCTAACATAACAATTTTTTTTTTTACAAACTATATGGTTAGAAAAATTGAAGTTGACAGTTAAACTTTTGGGTCCAAGAAGGGGCATTACAAAAAATTTACATAACCTTAGTCATTGTTTACACTGTATATTAATATATTAAATACACGTATAATAAAATCTATATTTTAACATAAATACACAATATTTTAAGGAATTATGTTTCAACACAAGAAAAATATATGTTTCAATATATTTTTTTTGAATAGAAATTTAAATTTATGTGAATTTTTATCAATTTAGGGTTTACGGTTTCAAAAAAAGTATTATAAATTGAATTTTAATTTCATTTTTAAAGTTATAGCTTCTTCCTCTGCTGATTTATTTGTGAGGATTGACTTAGAAATAGCAAAAGTATCATGTATTCTTGAGCTTCCGACTACAATTGGGAAATATAAAACACATTGTGAAAATATATTGAAAGATCTTCAAAAATTACAAACAAACTTGAAAACATACAAGCCTCTTCAACCTGAGTCACTAAAAGAATTTATGGATGAATTAAAATCAAGTGTGATAGGTGATTTGGGATATAATGAAGTTATAGCTAGACTTCTTGATAAGGAAGCCGTTAAGATCTCATGTTGGTCGAGCTATGTAGACAAAATGAAAATTAGGGCATATTATGTAAACAAATGTTCATGTCACCTTTGCGCACCATTGATTTATCCCCCATTTTTGGCCTCTCAAGGCCAATTTCCTAATAATGACCATTTACCATCATATTTAATACTGACGCTACATGCTGAGGTTCACCTAAACTTAAAGGTGAAATACGAAGACATCCTTATTTATTTCGGGCAGGGGCGTGGCCGAATTAGCAACATGCCTACATATCGACATGAAGGAGCTCCTCATGTTGTTGTTGTAATATAATATTCTTTGATCTAGAAGGTGCGCTGAAGCTAAAAATTCATATTTACCCTCGACAAAAAAATTAAATTACGATATCAAGGGTTTCAAGAATGTATGTACCAGTTTTTGTAGCCTTCTCTCATAGGAAGAGAGAGAGAGAGAGAGAGAGAGAGAGAGAGAGAGAGAGAGAGAGAGAGAGAGAGAGAGAGAGAGAGAGAGAGAGAGAGAGAACTTAGGTTATTGCAAATTTCTATATAATTTTTGTATGTACACATGTAAATCTTATTATATAGAAATATCAATAGAAATTAGGTTATTTTTAATTATATGCTTTTCTAAATTTAAAACTACTTTTTAAATTTTAAAATAATTTAAATCTAATAAACAATTATTTAATTTTGTAATTTTTTTTAATAAAATTAACTATGTCTTAAAGTTAATTTTATTATATATAAATAATAGAATGTTTTTTAGTTTTAAAATTTCAAAATAAATTAAAAAATATAATATACTTTTGATTAAAAAACAAACAAAAATAATATGAAAAAGTATATTTTAAAATTCAAATCATTGAACCTAAAAATTAAATAAAAAACAACAATATTGGAAAAAGTTTTGTTTAAAACTATACTTATTAAATTTTTTTTTTTTAAAACTAAATTTAAATTATTGAACAAAGTTTAAAAATGAATTTGTACTTGATGGTGCTGGGGTGGTGGATTTGGGGTGTTCATGCGAACACCCCTATGTGGAACATATGTAGCACAATTTGGCTCTAAATCCATTTGGAGGACAATTATTGGCCAGAATGTGCCACATAGGTGCCACGTATTTAGGGTAAATTAATTAGTTAAATTACAAAATTTTACACCAAAACACAAGTTTTTATTACTTTTCTAAAAATATAAATTTTATTTTTTAAAAATTTGTTTTACTATTTATTTTTATTTTTTTCCAACGTATGTTATTTTACTACAAACAGTACTACACTTTCATCACAATCTGAAAAATAATAAAATATATCAAAAAAATTTGAAAAAAAACTTATTATTTGTTGAAGTCTTCTTCGTAGCTATGGAAAAAAAAATCAATTTTGATATAAGTATGATAATATATTGGCATAAACATATGTACACCCTTAATATGAAAATATCTTTCCTAAAAAATTAATAAAATAATATAAATAAAAAAACGCAAATTTTTCATGAACTCGATATTCAAATCTATAACATATATCATTTAAAAACACCACGACGTACAATCGTTCCTTTATTATAAAATAAGAAACAATGTATGAATAAAATTAAGAAAAAGATCATATTTTTCCTAAAAACATTTTGTCTAAAAAATGAATTACATGTATTTTACAATATAAACACAACATTTTGTTAGTTCGTGAAATTTCATGAATGTGTATGGTTTTGTGGCTATTACCTTTGGAATTTCAATGAATCTAAAAATTCATGTTTATAAAGATACAATAAATGCAAAAAATTGAGAAATACTATTGTGCTTCCACCACTTTATCTCAAAATGTAGATAATACTTGTAACTTAGAACATTGCAAAAAGTACACAAAAAAGATACAAAACATGGAAATAATACACCTATTTGTTTTACAGAGAAAGGAACTCACATTTTTTTCATGCCTTGGAGAATTGGAATATATTTGGAGATGTTAGGGGATTAGGGGTGATCAATCCCTAATTTTGTGCCATCAAAGATAGTAGAGAGGAGAAAATTAAACTACGAAGGACCTATGTACTTTGATTCCTTCCCTATTACAAAATATGAACAGAGAAGAGGAAATATTACTCTATGAAGATCACATTTTTTCTTTGATGCTTTTCTTATCCAGGAGTCTAGTGATAAAAGAGGAAAGAGAAGTCTAAAAATATCATAGTACTACTTTGGCGCTTTCTACTAAACTCATGGACCACAATGTTGTAAAATGATAAAGGCCTAATTCACTCCAGCTTGAAGGAAAATAGACCTCAAAAGGAATAGACATTGGCATGCCCCTTCTTACACCCAAGTTAGATTATTTGAAATCTAAATTAGTGAAATGAGTATAGTAAAGGATGTAAAGTTTAGCTACAAGAGACTACCATGATTAATTTACTTCCAACATTAATTAAATAATATCATCATAATGCATTAATACTTGCAACTAGCATACTAAAGATTATGTAAACTTGATAACAAAAGAGGACATGTACACTTAGATGATTGTAGATGGTTCTGTAACTTTTTGGGTATGCACACTACTGAAACATTAATATTTGGGACCAATGATGTTTTTTTATGGACCTATGACTAGAAACTGACCATGTGCGGGACCATATAATTTTTCCATGTCTGTAATATATGATTTCCCCCCTTCAATATAGTATTTAACCTACTTGAAATCTATCCCTATAATTTTTTGAGATGGTTTCCTACTTGGAATTATATGTCATTGTCAAACCCTAATTTTTTTATCATGAAACAAATCTCTTTGAACATCTTGAATAAGTTATCAAACCCTAACTACGGGTCTGATACCCTACAAAAAAAATTAGTTAAGTTTTGGGAACCCTTGTGCACTATAGACATTGACACTACTCCCAAGAGGCCTCAAACTGCACTTTCTTCTCCACCTATCATGTGATATCTGAGTTAATGAAAGTAAATTTTGCAACCCTCTTTGAAAATGTATGAGTTGAGTTTAGATCTTGCTAAAATACAAGGAGAAGGGATGTTTAATTTCTTCTGGATGAGATGGGTTGACCCCTTGACCTAGTAAGAAGCTTCAAAACTGTAGTGATTTTTCCCTAATGACTGTAGATGTGATTTTGTGAGATTTAGGGATATTTTGGTACCATTTTCAAGTGTTGCAAGTGTGTTTGTTAATGTAATACCATAAGATTTCCAAGTTAGTAAATGAGGTACTATTTACTTTCTTAGATAGGGTTATGTAGGTGATTTATCGAAGAAAGGCCCACTTAGAGGGAGTAAAATACCCAACAAATAATATGAAATTGAAAGAAAAGTTTCAAAACTTTTCATTGTAAGACCATACAATTTAGTTAGGATCAAATATAACATCCCAACCAAACTATACAACCTTACCTAGGGATGGAAAACATGAAATTTGAAGTTTGTAACTTGTCAATTGATGTTTTTCTATGGATTTTATGCATTGTATTCTCAATAGTTGATGAAATGTTAGTGTATAAGGATAAACAAGCTATAAAAGTACACCAAGATTTGATAAGTAGAAATGGAAACATTGTTTTTATATTAACAAGAGTGCATTGTCAAAACCAACTGTATCAAAGAGTGAATTGTCAAATTTGAGTGTCTATATTTCCCCCTGTAAGTATGAAATAACATTTTATGATTAAAAGAAAAGATACCTGAGTGTGTAGACACACTTTGTATTCATTTCGAGTTTTTTTTTACAGAGTCTTGTTGGGTTGGTGTTGGCACACTCCACGATAACACTTCCAACACATAGTATATTCAATGTCCATAGTAAAGAATTGAACATTATCTCGAATGTAAAATGTAATATGTAAGATTTACATTTTCACAAAGTGAAATGTGAAGAGATGTTAAATATGAAAGGAATAAATTTGTTTGTTTTGTAGAGGGAGAGTTTCCATTTCTTTTCTTGTAATTTAATATTTTCATTGTTGAGTTTGATGAAAGATTGGGAGTGATCAGTCCCCAATTGTGCCAAGGAGAAAATGGAGTGTTAGGTGCATGCAACCTAACAAAAAGAGAGAATAATAATAATGAAGTTTAAAAACACCCTTCTAAGGAAGAAGACCATGTATAAAATTCATTTTGCAACTCTGATATCTTCCTCTTTGGATTCAAGAGGAAAGGAAGGACTTCCATCGAAGAACTTATCCACTTCGATATGATTCGTAACGCCGTGAGCCACACTGCTACATATGAATCTTGGATTGATTATGTAAATAAGGAAACATAGTAGAAAATAGAATGAGTGCCTTGATGTCATTTGCAAGACCCATGTGCTACAAAAATAAATAGAAATTTCAATTTAATGAATTTTTTATGAAGGAAGGAAACCCATGCCCCCAATATTCCCAAAACTATAGTTGAAACTAAATTATTTAGTGAATGAGTAAAGTAATTTACTCCACTTGTAACTAATCTAGACTGAGTGAAGTGGATTTGAAAATAGGTCAAAAAATTGTAATTATATCTAACATTTTAAGATTGTTAAGAAATTTAGTGTACTTGCCACCTAGGAAAACCATGTGAAAGGGGTAGGACCATACCACATAGTCATGGCCAAACTGTACATTCTTTAACCTAATATTTTTTTTTCTAGATTTCTCTACTTAGTTATATTTGTGAGTACATGTACCATATTGTTACCTTTATGTTACCCTAGAATTATGCTTGTGTCTACTATAGGTGTAGAATATACTCATATGAGTACCCCCTCTTTTGAGGCATGTGTGAAGAGCCATGTTGAGAACATGGCTCAAAATAATAGATGTGTTCCCATGCATTATATGTTTGAGGTGTTGGATAATAGTGTAGGATGCTGAAGAGGTATCCACCTTAAAGAACTTATACTTGAAAAAAGTAAGGTTCTGCACATGGTGGCAACCATGGCATGTAAAAATAAAAAGAAATAGAAACAACAAAGATAGTAAAAATAATAGTACTAATGCATGTAGAAGAAGAAAAATATGTTGGCATGTGGGTGAAAATTGAGTTTTCATTGATGAAAAAGTAGTGTAATCATTAATGAAAAAGGTGTGAGAGGTAAAAATTATTCTTGGAATGATGATTCCATGAAAAAAAAAGATGTCACTTGGTTTCAAAGATGAACAATGTGAAATTGGCTGTGTCCAATAAGCCTAATTTTTAGGTCTAGTCAACAGGATGACCTGTTATGGTGGATTGAAGGCATGAGGAAGATAGAGAAGCATGGTCAAAGATTAGAAAACATGAATAGGACATGTTAATTTAGGTTCATGGATTATGAGGTGAAACAAACTCAACTAGGCCTAATTTAGATACGTAGTACTAGCATGGCTTGAAGTATGGATAAAAACAAGCTAAGGTAGGATATCAAAATAATGTTAGAAGCATGGTGATGGTTTATATGGCATGCATGATGTGTTTCAAGAAATTTCTAAGAGGTTTGGTGGTAGTTCATTATCCTTGGTAAGTCAAAAGGTGAAGACAAAGAAAGATAACATAGGTAATTCACTGTGGTTAGAGAGTTTTAGGAATAATTCAGCAAGGTGGTGATTTTTTTTATCTATATAATGTTTTCATTATGATTCATGACAAGTTTTAGGTTTATGTGATGACCATTTTTGAAGATATTGCAATTATACCAAAACTGGGTTTCCAAAGGTGAGAATTTGAGGAAAAGTTGATTTTCAGATGCTCATTGTGGGTTTCATGATTTACATGGGTATTTGGTCTCCTTGGAATAATTAATTAGGCTTTTTATGAAAATTTTACAATAAGAATGATTTTTTTTGAATGTTACAGAGTTATGACCAATCATTAAGAAGATAAAGTGGTTTGAAACCCTAGTTAAACCCTAGCTCAAGAGCGACTTGGCAGAAAGTGATGGTACTAAAACAAAATGGATTAGTTTTAATAATGCAATGATTGGATTTTGTAGAGGAATCATCTGGATTTATAGAAATTTATGATAGATCTTTTGACAATATGTGGGTCCCACTCAAAATGGATTGTTTATGAAAATTTTCAATTTTTGGAAAATTTTTCCATTGAAACTATGAACTAAATAACCATTTATGGAAGTATGGGAGTTTTAATAAATTTCCATGATGATTTCACATCATTTTTGTGCATCTAAAGTTAAAATTATGCCCTATTTATTAGGACTGGTTTTTGGGGGCACTTGTGAGTAGTTTGTGGTAAAAGTGAATTTGTAAAAGATAAAGCAGGGGTTAACACTTGGTTATAATTTTTTTAATGATCCTAGTTCTAATAAATTTCCAATGAAATATCAAAATTAATTTTTTGATAAGGGATGAGTAAGTTATGACTTGTTCTTTCAAGGTCAAATCAGGAAGTTCTTGATTGTACATGGTCGTGAGTTGCTTCATGATACTTGTTGATTTTTATGAGGTTGTTTAATGATTTATGAATTTTTATTAGTTCTTAGAAAAAATTTCTAAGTTTGTTATATGATTTGTTTAAGCTTGGAAATGACTGTGGAGGTGTTTGAGCTTGTTTCTCTCAAGACCATCTCTCGAGTCCTTAGAGCCTGAATGAGAAGTTGAAAATATTAGCCTGGTTCATGGCCTTCCATGAGGAGCTGGAAGATAAAGTAAGTTATTATTGAAAGTATACTTATATTTATTTCCAATGGTATATGGTTTGTGCCTTGATAAGTTGTTTCGATAGGTGAACTAGCTCAGTTTTAGAGACCTATTTTTGGGGTCTTGAAACTAGTTTGGAGAAGTTACAGAGATTGAAATGTTTTGAGGTCTTCCACTTAGAGATGGAAGAAAAAGTTAGCAGTTCTGGAAAGTAGGTCCAAATATATTTCCATTGGCATATGAATTGATCCTTGATAATTATTTTTTATATATGAACTCAATCATTCTTCATGACTGTGTTTTTGAAGCAGTCATGATTGCGCATGCTGATTTAACAAAAATAGAATTTTTTCTAAACCCTAATATTATAGAGTAACTAATGTAAAATATGATAAGAAACTACTATATAGTATAGATGACACAAGAAATGAGATAAAAAATTATGAAACCCTAATTGTAAAGGAGGGAAAGAATGACTTAGCTACTTTTTGCTATCCTGGAGTTGTTCTGGACTAGGAAAATTGATGATTAGGAAGGCCAGACTGTTGCAACTATGCACTGTAAATTCTAAAGATGGTAGATAAGGTTGGACCATGGTGCCTCAAGTAGGACTAGGTAACCTAGGCACCAGTGACTGCTAAGATGTGCCTGTGATTGCGTAGGAGCTTAGAATATTATTTTTCTGGTGTCGTTGATAGTTGCTTTTGGTATCCTGTATGTCGCACCTTGATCGCCAAGTGACGCACATTGATCACCGATTGTTGCTATAACTCTAAATATATATGTTCACCTACAAAACCCTCAAAGTACATAAAATCCCCAAAAAATAAATATGTAATATGGGGGGTTGGAATGACCCCAACAATCATCCTATGGAGTGATTTTATGAATGAGCCTTGCACTACATCTCAAACTCCATGTAGTTCCTGTGAGTGTGTGAAAATGGTTCCCTAGGATGACCTAGTGCAAGTTGGAGTTGATAGCACGCTAGATCTAGGTGTAATAATGTAAATAGAATATTTTGATGGAATAATTAAATTCCCCTTCCTATGAAGCATATGTAGAAAATGTTGTCCATTTTCCCTTATATGGATGCTATATAGATGCCTTTGAATTCTATCAATGCCTTTGGATTCAAGATTAGGTGATAGTAGTAATCCTTAGAGATTGGTCACTTATTTTCGTCACATAGCTTTGTATTTATATGATTCCCTTGGTTGAATTTTGTAATTTACAACTGGAGGATCGACCCATAAGAAAATTAGATGCAAAAAAGATAAAAGAGACCCAAAAAAGGTGAGAAAGATAGAAAGAGGTCAAGTGTGCCCACAGGGGATGAGGGCACCTGGGAAATGACATCTTGGCTAAGCGATGGTGTCTAAATTAATAAAATATAAATAAGTAAAGTACCAAATGGGCTATAGGGTGTAAAAGAGTAGAAAGAAGATATGAAACAAAGAAAAGAGGCCAAAGATCATTGTCAATTGCTAGTTTTCTTGCTTAGGAATCATAGGAATGCAAGTATGATTTTAGGACCAAGACATGTACCCAAGTGTGTGATTTTGTGTCTACATTTTCACCCACTTTATGTTGTTGAGTGAATAATCGATAACATAAAGTAGATAAGACATGCGTAACTAATAACCATGTAGAGTGTGATGGTGATAGCATGTTGAAGAGACAAGTAAAAGTGTGAAGTGATAAACATGAAGTGTTAAAGCTAAGAAAGAGGAAGTGACCCTAAGGTTGAAGTGTATTGTTTTGTAAAGTGTTGTACTTTTTTTTTCTTGATGTAGGGTTGTTTCTTATTTCATATTAAGGATGGACGTGTAAAAGAATAGTAAAATTCATGTATTATGAAAACTCTAGTAAAAGTATGTAAAAACATGTAAATGTGAAAAAATAGTAAAAGGAAAGTGTGCACTTGATTGAGTGTAAAAGGATAAAAGATGTCCTAAAAATGCTATAGAAGAGTGGGTATTTTTGGTGATCTCATGCAAAGATGATTTTTTGGGCGATCTCACACTAAGTGTGAGTGTTTTTGGGTGATCTCATGCCATGGAAGAATATTTTTGGGTAGAGAGGTCTGGTGTTACTCTCCTTCCATGAATACTTCCCAATTATAAACCACTACATATTGTGTGGTCTTGTTTTGTTCTAAATTGTACCATATTAGTTCCAAGTTGAAATGGAGAAAGAATACATCCTGCTTGCTGGAGGGTTGTGCATGTACTGTGAAATATAATATATGAACTACTGTAAACTATGCTAATATGATAAAATAATTGTATCTGTCCCCTGGAGATAAGCACCTAGGAGAGGTCAAGATCTCCTAGGAACTAGTGTCTATCTTTAGGCATTGGTGTTTGTGTTGAACTAAGGATGCAAGTCAAATTCTGGGTCATTTTTTAAACTATATTTTGTTCTATTCCAGTACTGTACATCTATGAAATATAGCTCTGAGGTGTTGTATGGAGTGATTTATTCAACCAATGTATTCCCCCTCATTTGGTGTGTATTTAATGCTGATATGAGAATGCAGTATAAATGAGAGTACCTGAAACTGATCTGAAGTAGATATCCTATAGGGGGATGTGCATGGTAGAAACCAAGACACATGTAAAAAAAGTGTCTAGAAACATGTGTTAGTGAAATAAAAAAAAAGTATACAAGTAGAAGCTAATATGTAATTGAGAAAGAAGAAAAGATAAACTGCAAAAAGTTGGTTTCAAATATGGGACATCTCTCACAACGTCACAAGACAATTAGGGCCGAGGCGGCCAAAAACATAGAATGTGAATACAAGAAAAAATGGAATATCCCATAAAAACTAACATATAATGACAAATAATAACAAGCAAGATACTTCAGACAACTATGGTGGCATATATTCCTACAAAGTAGATGTTGCACATGAAGCACCAATTAACACGTTAGAAAAATATAAAGTATGTAAAAGCATGTATATATCCATGAAATAAGTAGTGTGCTAGTAAGAATAGGAAATAGTATGTAATAAAATGATAACACCTATAATGTGTGAGAAAGTATATGCACCAAGGATCCTCAGTGGGATGTGTAAGAGGTATTGTTGCAAGCATCATTTTTGTGTGTAAATATCTATAGGAAGTATGCATTCACAACTAGGGAATAAGTGAATGCGCATGTGTATATAGAAAAGATATTGACATACTAAGTATCCATCTATCATGGGAAACAAAGTATACATGTAAGTATACAAAAGCAAGAATAAGTGCAACCAAGATATGTAATATGTTGTAAATGAGTGGAATGGAATGTAATGTGTGATTGTGATAGGATTAGTGTGGCCCCAAGAGGATGTGTTTTAGGTGAGGTTCATTTATAAAAAACCCCTTAAAAGTCAAGAATGAACCATATAACAAGAATGCGTCATCAGGAAATGGTTATAAAAAGGTGCGCTAGAAATATAGATCATGAAGCATAGAGCATACATAGTGAATGAGGTGAGGTTTATTTCATATTTAGACCCTCAACAGTCAAGTATGAACTATGGAACTAGAGTATGTCATAGGGTAGTGATAATACAAGGTGTATCAAGTTATGTCAGATTTCTTATACATATGAAATATCAGGGACAAAGCGTATGATTATAAATGATAGAAACTTGATGATGCTAAAAGGTGGAGGAATAAGCGTGATTCCCCCAAGTGTATGATGTAGATAAGAATCAAGTGAAATCATCTAGGATATCATCAATATCAAGATTGAAGCCAATTAGAGCAGCATTAGAGACTTGGTAAGCAATACAATGAGGTTGATCAAATAAAGATCTATTGCAACATAAATTGTGCATGCCCATAGCATATTCTTCATTAGTGAAAGGTGGTTATGTACAATTTTATGCATACAAGCATGTGAGATTCTAATTATAGCCAAGAAATGAATCATTTCAAATAGAAATGTGTCCAAAAGGCATAGGAACTATGATACTAGTGTGATTAGGATCCAAAGTGTCCCCAATGTAGCCAAGCCAAGATTGTCCCAGTGTAAGTGGAGAGGCACGATAAGTACATGCAAGAATAATGGTAAATGAAGGAAGCAGAGGCAATAAATGGAAGTAATAAAGACATATACACTATAAAGGTTAGGAGAATTAGGTGGTGGGTGGAGATGATCCAATGTGAATCAAATTTGTGTTAAGCCATCATGCATGCAAATAGTGACAGAGTAAGTAAGATCAAGGAGAATGTAAGGCCAATAAGAGTCATGTATGAAAAGAGTTAATGTGAAAAGAGGAGTTGTAAAAAAAGAGTAAGATGATGCTGGTGATATGATATCCAATACATGAATAGTTACTTGGAGAGGAGGAATGTCGGTGGGATTTTGTATGAGTTGATCATCATCATTGGGTTATATAGGAGAGGTAGGAATTGGCGAAGGAAGTGCAGTGATTGGGACTAGGTGATAGTATTTGAATGGGTCATGGTCAATAAAAATAGTATGTTCATAGACAATTTGTAGGAATTTAACGCACCAATGAATGGTGGAAGGCACTACCTACATAATTTGAAGCCATGGCCTACCAAGTAAGTAATTGTATTGAACTGTGGCATTGATAACAAAGAAAACCATAGGAATGGTTTTTGGCCCGTTTGTGAGAGGTAAAGTGATAGTTCTTATGCACAGGCATGTACAAGAATCATACACACATAGAGAAATGGATGATGGTCTAACTTCAAATGAGTAAAGTATGGGGATTTGAAGGAGTGTTTATGTATAAATATGGAGCTCTACTCCATTATTGACTAGTTTTCACTTAATGTCCATGTTATAGACATGAGATGGAATGTAAAAGGGAGGATCATTTTCATAAACATAAAGAGACGTAGCTACATTATATGGAAAATTAAGTTGTTTTGAAAAGGAAACTACGAATAATTGATATACGGGGTTCATATGAGTATTGGAATGAATATAAGTATTAGCCAAGAGAGAATTGATTTTATCTTTACAATAAATATTATCTTGCAAGAAAGCATGGATGTATTATTTTTGGTTCAAATTCAAATTTAGAAACAATAAAATATAACAAACTAATAAAACATCGAATATAAAAATATTTCAATTTAATTTATTCAGGATGATTTTCATTATGAAGAGATTATATATAAATAGGTAAATGACATCCTTAGAATAAGGAGTCAAACCATATCAATTACCCAATCCCCACTTATCTCTCCAACATGATTCTCTTCACATTTATTTTCTCATATCTATCTAATAGTGAGTTTTTCTCACAACGTACGTACACACAAAATATAATAATATCTCACACTCACTTAACTATTACAATATTATATTATCATCTAGATAATATAATTCCACAAACATTATTAATGTTCACACTAACATATCAATTTCCTAACATTTACCCCCTTAGTGTGAACATGGGTGTGTTCTGTCTAGTATCTGTGCATGTTCTACAATCTGATGGTTTTCAAAGAGTACCATCAACTCTAACAGGTTTTCCATTGGAACCATTAACCACTATGTATGTGATTTTTTGAGAGAATCAAAAACTCTCAAATTGGTTTTCTAGTGGACCACCAACCAATCCATAACAACGTACATGTTTCTCCATCCCCATCTTTACATTCAAGGGAAAATATAAGAAATATTGCTCACACTAGAGCTCACTTATGAAAAGATTGAACATGAATAAATCATTTGTTCTTATTACAACACACAATGAAAATTAAACACAACAAAAGTAAATTCCACAAATTCATTGTGTGACCCCTTTGCTTGCGGCTAGCGAGAGGTCACTAATTGCCTCCTTCCTCTATCTGAAACTTCTTAGTTACTAAAAAAAATTGAAAAATGAAGGTCAATATGAAATTCCCCACTCAATTTGAACTTGATCGTTGCCTATAATGAAAAATGTGACTAGGAGAAATACGAGCAATGTTTATTTTTTTTTTTACAATTTTCCTAATTATCACCTAAATGATACAAAAATGACTTAAAATTTTTGACTCAAATTTATGATGTTTGTAATGATACAAATAAAATTAAAAAATAAACATAATCTAAAAATGAAAAAAAAAAAATTAAAGTAAAAAATATATAATAACAACTTAGACTTACGTAACTAAACAATAAATAAGACTTGTTCCCCAATGAATTAACCGAGAGAGAAGAAATACCGCTTTTCTTTTTCTTCTTAAAAATAAAAAAATCCAAATCAATGCGTGGATGGTAAAATAAATTAGAGACTAAAAAATAATGAGAAAATGAATAAATGACTGGAAGGAAGGTACATGTAATCCATGTGGCATGAAAGGTATGCAATCTCCCATGAAATGACCACGAACTAAGTACTGTGTGGCAAAAGAAATATTTACAGAAACTCCTAACTTGTATAATGCTGGCTCGGTGAAATGTATTTTTCTCCAAAAATATTATCTGGGTTTGGCTTAAATTTCGTCTGTAGTTGTATTATCAATATTTCGTGAAACCTAATAAGTTTCAAAGAAACCTAAATCGTAGAAAGAAAACTAAAATCTATTCTTTAGACAGATTTTCTTAAAACATTCTCTTGATAAATCACATAAAATCTGTTATCAGGTTTCCATACCTACTCTGATACCAAATATTATTTTTGGTTCAGATTCAAATGTACAAACAATAAAATATAACAAACTAATAAAACACCAAATATAAAAATATTTCAATTTAATTCATTTGAGATGATTTTCATTATGAAGAGATTACATATAAATAGGTAAATGACATCCTTAGAATAAGGAGTCAAACCGTATCAATTACCCAATCCCCACTTATATCTCTAACATGATTCTCTCCACCTTTATTTTCTCATAGCTATATAATAGTGAGTTGTTATCACAACTCATGCACACACAAAATATAATAATATCTCACACTCACTTAACTATTACAATATTATATTATCATCTGGATAATATAATTCCACAAACATTATTAATGTTCACACTAACACATTAATTTTCTAACAGGATTGAGATATAAATGGTGGAAGGATCCTAGGATATTAACATTAGGAAGAAATGAGGATCCAAGAGTGTTCGAATGAGTGGGGTTCACCAAATAATTTAACAAAAATATAATTTATGCTAAACCCTAATATTGTAGAGTAACTAATGTATACTATGATAAACAACTGCTAGAGTATAAATTACACAAGTAATGAGATTAACAATATGAAAACCTAAGTGAAAGATAGATAAATAATTACTTAGCTAATTTATGTTATCTTAGAGCTATTCTGGATTGGGAAAATTGATGAGTAGGAAGAGAACATTTTCGTAACTGTGCACTGTATATTTTGAAGCTCATAGATAAAGCGAGACCAAAGTTCCTAGAATAGGACTAGGGAACCTATGTTCTAGTGACTAATAGGATGCACCTGTGACTAGGAAAGAGCTCATAATCTATTTTTTCTGGTGTCACTGGTAGTCACTGTTGGTCTCCTCTATGCTGCACTTTGATTTCTGAGTGTCATTGTAACCTATAAAAGATATGTTCACTTGCAAAACCCTTAAACTAAATTAAATCCCCAAAAAATAAAGATGTAATATGGGGAGTTGGACTGACCCGTACGGTCACCCAACTGAGTGAACTTACGATCGAGTGTTGCACTACATCTCAGACTCCATGTAGTTCTTGTGATTGTGTGAAAATGGTGCGCTAAGATGCCCAAGTGTAATTTGCACTTGATAGTGAGCTAGATCTAGATGTAGCAATGTAAATAGAATGTGTGTATGAAATAATGAGATTCCCCTTCCTATGCAGTGTATGTAGAAAATACATTCCCCTTTCCCTTGTATGGATACTAGAAAGAATCCTTTGATTGCTTTGGATGCCTTTGGATGCAATCTTAGGTGATACTAGTAGTGCTTAGATCTTGGTCCCTTATTTTGGTCACATAAATGTTGTATTTATATGATTCCCTTGGTTGAATTTCATAATTGAAAATTGGAGAGATGGCCCATAAGAAAAAGATACCCAAAACAAGTGAGCAAGATAGAAAGAGATTAAGAGCACCTAGAGGAATGAGGGCGTTGGTGCCCGAAGTCATAAAAGATAAATAAGTAAATTAATGACTAGGATGTAGGGTTTAAAATACAAGAAAGAAATCAATGAGGGCAAAGATAGATGTTAATTGCTAGTTTTATTTCTTAGGAATTGTATGAATGTAAGTATGCTTTTATGACCTAGAAATGTACCCAAGTGCAGGATTTTGTGTCTACACATGCCAAGTTGAGAAGAAGTGATGAAATGAATTCTTAAGATATAACATGAAGCATACAAAGAATTTTATGATGTTTTAGAAATCCTAAAGATGCATCCTACCTGTTTGCATTGCATGATTTGAATCATTGAGTGACTAGATGCATGCAATTTGAAGACCATTTTAAAAAACCATGCATCTAGTGAAGGACATGAGCTCAAATGAAGACTTGGTGATAAAACGGCGAGTTGAAGAGGTTGTTAAGGATTTATAAGGCTATGAAAAGACCCTTGTAATGTGATATTACACTCCATAACATTTGACATGAGTTACGTTTACAAAAAGATAAAGGAATCTACGTGGGAAGAAGAAGACAAAACAAAATTTGAAAATTGCAAAGTGGAGATGTTAGACTGAAAATGGAATATTTTAAATTACTTTATATGTGAAATGAGCTAAGGGAGGTTTTATAGGTCTTCATATGTGTCAGAGGAACCATGAAAAACTAAAGAAATATCTAAAAGTGTAATTTACATGTTGTAGATGCAATGATTGCACTAGTGGAAGTTTTTATGATGTCATAATCAACCATTAGTATGCATTGAAGAAGTTAGAATGTGAAGAGGTCATAATTGGAAGAGTAAGAGGATTTTATTCTCTTGTATATGTATGCCTTAATGTGAAAAAAAAATCACTCTTGATGACCATATAGAGGTGTGTGAGCTGAAGTGAATAAGTGAAGAGAAGAGAAGTGATGAAAAAGGTGTGAAAGAGAGAATAGGAGCTGAATAAGATATCACAATATTTTTTGTTATAAAACAAGATGAAAGTGATCAAAACTTTGTAAAAATTATAATTGGATTCTTAGAAAATTATGGAGTTGTTGCTTCCTTGTAAGTAGGAGCTTGTAAGAGGTCAGTTATGAGCTTGGATAAATTATTGGGATTCATATCTTCCATGCAAGTAGGAGATTTCAAAAGGTCAAATAGGAGAATGACTAAATTTTTGGAGTTGTTTCTTCAAGTTGAGTGGATGATCAAAAGTTTGAATCTCTATAATCTTTATAGGATAAATTTTCCACACTAGTGCATTGATTTCAGTGGGGTTTTCTCCCTTTAAGGGTTTCCCACATCAAACTTAGTTTTCATGTTTACTTTCTTTTCATGTGTTCATGTTTGAATGTATTTATATTCTCATGGTGAATATTGATTAATATTGAATAAATTGTATACATTTGAAATTGGATTCAAAATTTGAAGGAGCATTGATTCACCCCTCCCCTCTTAGTGCTTATTTTTTCCCAAAAATTGGTATCAAAGAAGGCCCTCTTGGAAAGGGTTTGAGATCTTAGAGGAGATCCTTGAAGCATAATCATGGGTAAATTAGCTAAAGTAGTTCTTAAAAGGAAGTTTGAGATTGTTGAGTCCATGATTCATGGATTGAAAGAACAAAACAAGTGTATGGAAGTTTAGCATGGTCAAGCCCTTAAAAATATGGAATATAATGTTGAGAGCATAGAAAAATTCCTACAGGAAAAATAACAAACTTGCCTCAGGTATGAAGAAGAATTGAGAATCTTGAAATCTGAACTAGAATATGCAAACAATAGATTAAAGATGTTTGGAAAGGTATAGAAGAGCTCAAAATTTCTTGATGAAAGTTTGGATATTCAAATAGAAACAAGTGACAAAACATGATTAGGATTCAAAGGAGAGCCTATGGAGAAGTGTGAAGATGACAAGGTAGGTTCAAGCAGACATAAACAGATGAAGGTGACCAAGAAGACAAAATAAAGAAATCCTATATCAATTACGCAACCTAATTCTTCCACGTTTGAAATATTTTTCAATGAATATTTCTTTGTTGTTCATACTTTTGGACATAGAGCTAAGGAGTGTAGGAATAATGCTAAACATGAATATCCATCGACAGATATCAGAGATGAGAGAAAAAGAATTGATTATGCTGCAACTATCAAGAGAAGGGTCATACTGCTAATTATTGTGTCTATGGATGATCTAATCAACCTTGGAGAAATGAAGACACTACATGTAATAAATCCATGGTGTGTTATAACTATAGCAAGGTGGGCCATGTTGCTAGGAATTATCATGATAATCAATTTACTAATTTAGGATGGAACCTCAACTCACATCAACATAGAATCAAAAAATATGTTGTGTTTCCTAACCTTAAGAAGTGTGTAATTACTTGTTGTGATGGTACAAAGGTTGTGGTATTCCTTAAAGAAAAGGTCTCTGGTCTAAATGATAATGAAGAAATTAGTTTCAAAGTGTATGATGATCAATGTGTACAAGATACAGATGCTTTGAGTCAACTATATGCTCTATAAGGTGTATATGCTCACAGGGAATCAATCAACATGTTCAAATATTCTCAAGAAGGTATCTATGCTATTCATCCATATATCAAGGTTATGAAGAATGAAAGCATGTAGTCACAACCCTGAGTAAGTGAAATAAAATATTAACCAAGCATTTAATATCATTTAAGCACTTTAATATAAGAAAGGAAGATGCATCATCTCAGAAAACCCATCAATAGAGCTTCATAAGGTCATGAAGTTACTAAAGGTTCCCTGAGTCCATTGAAAGTTTTGCAAGAAATGACAAGAAAGTAATGAAGAATGGTTGTGTTTTCCAACAATTGTTGTTCATTGTCTATGAAATATTTAAGTGTAATTTGTTATGCAAAAATGCATTAAGAAGAAAAGAGACTACATAAGGGTTGAAACAAGTATAAGGTATTAGTAGATGTGAAGTGTTTCAAGTTGTTTCAAATTTTCTTAAGATGTTTGAACATTTATAAGCCTCTTAAGATGGTATGCAGATTCTATTTGATCAAACTTGATTCAACTTTTTTTTTTACTATGTATTGTGCTTAGTCTTAAATGATCCTAGAAAAGGATAACTTATATGATTTGTAGAGTCTTATAACAAGGTGGAAGTAGGTGTATAAAAGGTATTGGTCATTTTGTAAAATCAGAACATCAAGTGACTAGAGAAAAGACAATAAAATGCAAAACCAAGTTTGATGGATCAAATAATGTCAGACAAGGAACTAAAACCATGACAGTTCATATACGAAGGTGTGATCAAAATTGGAGTGAATAATTACTGGGGAAAACCTAGGTAAATGAGTGGAAAAGGTGAAAGAGTGAATGTGGATATTACATGTTTATAGGAAATCATAGAATTCAAGAAGAAAGAGGGCTTGAACTCAGTCCAGTAAGTAAGAACAAGATAATAATCTAGAGAGGCATATGAGCAAGACTAAGACAAGTAAATCAATCTAAAATATAATTATGGTAATATGAGGAGGTACTAGAAAGAACTGTTATAAGTTTGAATGCCTCAAAAAAGTGTTTTGGGTGTCTCACAATAGACTGTGCATGAGAATCAGGGTAACTAGTAAACAAGGAATGCAAATTAAGATGAGTAGATCAAAACACAAGATTTTACAAGTGATGGCTTAAGCAAGAAAGTTAAATAATGAGATTACAAAGATTTTTATTCTAGTAAGAGGTTTTAGAAACCATTTTAAAGCAAGATATTGTAAAAAGACCCTTCTCGGGATCAGTTGAAATCTTAGTGGTGTCCCCAGATTTCACCCTAAAATCTGGGACTACCCATTTGAGAAAAAAATTGTTCTTTTTAAAATAATGGGTATTCTCATGTTTTTATTTCTATAAGATGTCTTTATTATGTTAAGATATTCCCAGTGAATCATATGATCCAATTTCGACAAATACCCAGATGCTGAAACTCATTTGATCCCTCCGCCAAGTTTTATATGCGGTAAATTTTTATTTAATTATTTATTAAATAAGTAAAGCCATGTTTGAAGTAAATTGTACTCTGGTTGAATCCTATTGAGGTTTTGCATGCCTATATTCACACATCTCAATATGATTTTCACTAGGAATCAAAGCATTGTCTGCAACTTTTGGCAATGTTTTTCATTTTTATTTATTTCTTGTATGTTTTTCTCTGGTTTTCTCCACAAGTTGTCTATTAAATTCCCCTAGGTCTGATATTTTCTCTGTATAGTCTATTTAATTTCCTAGAGAATCTAGATATCATTTACAACCTCAACACTGGAAGGAATCAGCCTCAGAAGGAAAACTTCTGACCAAAAAAGATGAAGTCAAGAATAAAAAGCCTCTCCTAGGAAAGTCACACTTTTTTGAATGAATAGGTATAAACTGCAATGGGATTTTTGGTAGAGGCAGGCATGTAGGAATATCTTACCTGCCTTGCAGGGTACTTTTTCCCATGAAGTCAAAGTCACGTAAGCTACAATGGGAATATTAAAGGTGGCAGGTAGGTGGGAATTTCATACCTGCCTTATAGGGTAAAAATTCCCATTATAAAATAAAAAATCACTTAAAGCACTGATGGGAATATTCTACTTGCCTAGTAGGATAAATTTCACCATCAAAGGGATTTATTCACCCCCACAAGACACACTTTATCAAAGAAGGCTATTTTCCATGCAAGACATACTTTTTGGGAGATGATTTAATTTGCCAGTGGGAATTTTGACAGTGGCAAGCAGTCGGGAATTTCTTACTTGCCTTGCATGGTAAAAATTCCCATTATGAAAGTCAAATAAATTTAGTGGAAGAGGGTATTTTTGGAGCTGCAGTGTAGGGTAGAAATTCCCATCAAATTTGACTTCTTATTTTTATAAAATACCCTTGTCAAAAAGTGTGACTCACCTTGGCATTAAACAATTTATTTAATGATATTTATTTATGGATTTTTCACCCAATTTTGGCACCGTGTATGGAAGAAAATTCAATGCAATAAGACAAGCCAAAGATAACAAAAGGATGCATGCTAAAAGTAAATAAAATAAATTTATTTAAAAGCAACCAGCAACATGCATAATTGGGCGCCCAATTTGGGTGAATACACATGATTATTTATTAATTAAATTGCCAAAAATAGGAAGGGTAATTATTAAAAATCATATGCAAAGAGATATATGATCATGAGACGCTATAATGAAGGATAAATTATTATTTTTTTGCTAAGGATTACAGCCCAGACAGTTTTGGTGCCAAGGGAAGGAGGTTTTGTGCATTAAAAAGTGTTTTTCATTGCCATGAAGATTCAAGGTTTGGTGCCTAGGGTTGGAATAACTTGATTTTTTCTATGATAATTATCTACATGTTGGTATAAGTGCCCAGGTGAATTTTAAAATATTTATGCTTTCTTTTCATGCAATAAAATCCTTAAATTTTATGGAAGTAGGATTTATATGCAGATTTTGGTGATAGAAATCAAGTATTCATGTCTTGGAATCCATCTTTGACTGAAATAGATGCATGTGTTCATTATAGGTGTTCACATAAGTGAAAGGGAGTTCAAATCAATGTTAGGTACATTGAATATATCTTCCTAATATGAAAAAATTGCTATATCTGCAAAAATTGATCCAATTGCACATAAATCTTGTAGGATTAAAAGAAAAAGAACTCAAACAAAGATTTCTCAGACAAAGATTGATCAAGACATAATGAAGCATGATGAAATAGAAGGATAAAAAAATTCATGCATAGATTCTAGATTTACTTATATGAATGACATGGACATATGCCCTGAACCCATCTCCGAATTAATTGACAGATCTAGGGATGGAAGGACATATCTCAAGAGGGAAATACAAATTAGTGGAATTATTCAAGCATCAACGTTTCCAGTCACAGATCAGTTTCCTAAATTTTTTATGGAGTGTGTAAGGTCATTTCATCCTCTTTCCAGAACAATTCAGGATGTTGCGGGAAAGACAATAATCAGGCTAGATGCACAATTGATTAATTTTTGTCTGAAGATTTTGACATGACCAATGGTGATTGCAATTAGCGTGTTGGATGATGGAAATAGATGGGAGAATCAATAAAGAAGATTTCATGGGCATAATGAATAAGAGATATATGCAGAATCCCATGTCTCCATCAAATTTCTCAAGGACTCTTTCGCGATCCAATTTGGTGCAGGAAGTGGATGATATTACTAAATTACTTTGCAGGTTAAGTAGAGAATTCAATACTCACAACTTCCACTCATAGATGTATGATTTCGTGAGAAATATTCAGATCAACAGATATGATTCAATAATCAATTGGATGGGGATCATCAGTCATAACATTGGTGACTAGCTCCAGAGTGTGAGGTGGATGTACAACTTCAAAATGACTTCATACCTGGTATATGCAGCAGCCTCACAGGGAATATTTTCCAAGCTGGATAGATAGGGCATAGTATCAAATGATCCCATTTTTAGTTCTTCCAACAATTGAGAGTTAATGAATGCCACAAATATTATAAGGTGGTCAATGATGGGTTCTTCTATGGATTCATCTGCAAATTAAATAGTGATCTAAAGACTAGCAGGGTGAGAAAAGAAGCTTGGGAAGCTGTATCCCAACATGGTTGTGTTTTCATCTAGTTTGCAAACTTCACGTATCTCAAGGTAACCATATTTTTGGGAGAAATGATTGATTTTCTAAGGTATCCAAGTGATAAGTGGGTCATAATGGAGTTGTGTAGTCAACTTGTGGAGATGAATGACTTACAATCAAAGAGGCACAATTCTACGGGTTTCTTTTTTATCACAGTGGGTTATTACAACTGCCAGAGCGTCCAAAAAGCTAGAGGAATCAAAGCAAAAATGTTTTATGAACATGAACATGAGTTCTTCCTAGCACGGATGAACTTTGATACGTATGGGGTAGCTAAGAATAAAATATCCTAGGAATACTCACATGTACCTTTGTTGGAAGACTTATGGATGAAGTGCATAAATGAGTATGAAGTCAGGAAGAAAGACTTCAACAGGTTATCAACGTAAAAAGTGTCTAATTATGGTTTAGAAAAGATACATACTTATCTCACGGATGATGGGCATGTGATACTTGACACATATTATCAGATGGGAGGGGATAGAGCTACTCTTTAGGAAAACATTGTTGACTTCAAGACGATTGAGGAAATATCTTATGCAATTCTGGTTAACACCTCAAAATAGTTGTTGACAAAGGGGTATTACCTAGATAAAGCTTTGATAAATCAAATCACAGGTAACTTTACCATAGGAGACTCTAGAAAAATAAAGCATGATGGTGAAATTATTAGGAGGCCAGATAAATTTAATGTGTGTTGTCACCCTCAAATTTCCCTTTAATTTCTAAGTCTAAAATTACAAAAAATTTGAGTTGGTGCCCTTAAAGTATGCTTGAAAGAAGTATTTTGAAAATTGGAACTTTCCAAGTACATTTAGACTCATGAAAATCACTTCATCACATGGGAAATTTCTTCCCCTTTCCAAAAATGTATAGAAGTCCTCCTAACTCCTTGTACTTTTTAAGCTATGGCTCGATGGGCCTAAGTTGGAAAATTTTCCCTTTGGTGGACTGACGGAGATATGGAGGTATTTGTGCACTTTGATCCTTTTTTGCAAAAAGCTAAGTTGGCAAGATTTGGCTCGTGAGCCCGTGGGGAGAATTGAAACAAAAATCCCCTAAGGACCGCAATCATTCAAAGGCCGCCACATGTCCAAAGAGCCGATGCGGAGCAGTGGGCCAGCTGGATAAAACAAGTTTTTGTGCCTTTTTTCCAAAAAGGTGAAAATGATGCAATGAGAGCCATGCACCCATTTCCAATCAGCTTGTGCCACATCTCCACACTGATGTAGAGTAGCGGGTTGGTGAAGGTAAATGAGATTTTTTTCCATTTTGTAGAAAAGGTCAAAATGTGTAGAATTGCACTGCGACTTCATTTCCAATCATAGCTTGCCACGTGTCCAAGTCAAAAAATCAAGGCGGGGCTATGGGGAAATTTGTTCCAAAGTGACAAAAAACAAAAAATTCACGAAAATGAAAGGGGCTTCCCCCTCGCCCGCTCTAATCTTCTCCTTCCACATGGACAACCCGATTTGAACGTTTTCACAACAAATCAATGGTTCATATTGAAACTGGAAAATAAAATTGAATGTCTTTGTATTGGCGTAAATTGGTTTTTCACCATGGTTTTTTCTTCATAAATGGATGATTTTGAAAGGGCATGAAGAATGAAATCCATTTGCAAACCATTTTACTCACCTGGAGGAAGTGATAAAACTTTTCATGAGTTATTTGATGGGTTTTGGAAGCCATTTTCGGGGTTGGAATTTTGATATGTCAGGACTGTAATTCTGAACTGAAACGAATCAATACAAGATCTTCTCTTTTATTCCTTTATTTCTCTTTCTTCCTCTACGCTAGTTTGAGAATAATTTAATCTCTAATTTGTGAAGAAACTTTGTGTTCTTGTGAATGCAATTTCAAAGAACTTTGTGTCTGTGGGATTGTATCTGGCAAAAAAGTGAATGGTTCTTCTCTGGATTTCATTTGTCCAATGCAAATAAGGGTTTTCTCTAAAATCTCTATTCCCTGAAAGTATTGCCTTCTTCTCCCTCCATCCTCTCCTTCATTCCTCTATCCTTTTGTGCTGATAATTTTTCTTGTAGAAAAATCATTTCCAAGATATCAGAAGACCACAAATTGATGAAAGTTGTACATTTGTATATGTTTTTATCCTTTTCTTTCAATAAGGAAACCTCTCCCATCAAAGAGTAGGGAATTTTTTGTCCCCTGATTGTGGTTTCATCCCAAGTGCAAATTTGAAACCCAACAGTTTTTAGTGACTCCATAGGGGAATGATTTCAATAGATTCCTTTCTAAGAAGAACAACCATTTGATCATTCCATTGATCTGGAGAATCTGAGATACACACGTGGTAGAAGAGGTCTTGGAGTTGAAGATTCTCAATTTCAAATTCTAGAGCAGTAGGGTTTTCCTCTTCCTTTGATAGGGATAAATAGAAGAGCTCGTTCTACAAGCACACCCCCTGTTGAAGACAGAACACTTGGGAGTGGAATCCCTCAAGAGCAACTTATCCTTAATCTCTGTGCTTTGATTCTTGCTGGGGTTTCAGTTCCTCTTCAAGCAATTTTTCCAAGGATGACAATTCCATTACCTTGGGGCCACTGAGTTGGTCCCTTGTCTCTTCCACAACCTTTGCATGAGTTACCTAGGGGTAATAGAAAATTTTTCCCCAAATTCAGGGGTGATGGGAAAGTGCACCCTGATGAACACATTGGAGCCTTCATTGTTGCATGTGGAGTCCTCGGTGTGGAGCATGAAGATGTCTTGATTAGGATGTTTGTGGAAACCTTGCAAGACAATGTAGCATATTGGTTTTACCATCTTCCTGCTAGAGCAATTACTAATTGGACCATGATGAGAACAAGTTTTGAGAACCGTTTCAAACCTGCAAAAGATGTGCATGCTCTGCTTTCCCAAAATTTCTCAAATCAAAAACGAACCACAAGAGCCCATGAGAGAATTTGTAGCTAAGTTTAATAAGCTTATTAAAAAGATCCCACAAGACACCCGACACATTGATCAGATCCAAAAATGTTTCTTTTTGAATGCACAACTACCTAAAGTAAGATATGCTCTAAGTAGAGCCAATCTAGTAACTTTGGATGAGGATCAGAGGCTTGTAGTCAGTGTGGAAGATGAATTGATCATGTCAGGAAAACTAAAAAGAGAATCCCCGAAATTCAAGACATCATCTTCTTCCTCTTCTCCTGGAGGTAAATCGGATCAGTTGGTATAAAAGCTGGCCAATGACCTCATTGCAATAAATAAAATTGGCTCAACATGCTCCATACCATGATGTTCCAAGAAAGAATTTTCAGCCTAGGAATAGACTACCTTCTTCTCAAACCAGGTTGGCATTTGAAGGTCCACCTCTCAAAGTGCTTGTTAACACAACATGTGAAGTCCTTGAACCTAATGATGAAGAAGATAATGAATTGTATGATGATCAAGAGGAAGATGTTGATGAAGAGTTGTAATAACCTGACGATTCTAGAGTCAACTTCCTCACCACTGAAGGTGTTGATGATGAGCATGATTATAATGATAAACTGGCTGACATGAATAGTGAGTCATATGCTATCATGACTCAAGAATAGACCAAAAAAAAGGAGAAATTTGGGCAGCCTGCAAATAAATCAAAGGATTTTTCCAATACCATTCCAGTGCTTGCAAAGAGAGGTTCTCCTATCCCCACCACCTCCACACAAAAGGTAATCTCTACTGGTTTTTCTCCCTCCAATTCTGCTTCTAAATCTTCTATTGTGTCAAATGATAAAGCTGAAAGGTCTAAGGTCTCTTATATTCCTTGTAATGATACCCCATCCACATCTGGATCCTTTGATATTATTGATCACATAAAGATAAATAAGGTTCAAATTTCTAAGGCTGAGTTTTATCAAACCCATCCCAAAGCCTTTGCCAAAATGGTTGATTTTGTCAACTCCAAATCTAAAATCCCATCCCATATTTCCAAAGGTATTTTTCCAACTCCTTCTTCCCCTTCCTAACCAAATCTTGTAGCAGTTGTCACATCACCCAATGATAAAATCATACCTTTCTATGTGACTCTCCTTATAACAGGCCACAAGCTTAGTAATTGTGTTATTGATTCTAGAGCATCTGACAATGTCATGCCTGCTAAAGTAGCTCATGCCTTGGGCCTCACTCTTACCCACACATATGGTTCTTGTTATTCTATGGAGAGTAGGGAAGTGCCTTTAGTTGGGAGAATCAAGGATGCACAAGTAGATTTCACTACTTGGCCATAGAAAAAGGTTTTTGCAACCATCTTAGTTGTTGACATTCCCCCTTCCTACGACATGCTATTGAGTAGGAAATTTTGCAAGGATGTTAGAGGGGAAATCAAAATGGATTGGTCACATGCCATTATTCCAATTAATGGAAAGATGAAGAAGCTGATGCCTAAGAAGCAAGTTGAGTATATTGTGCAAAAAATAGATGATCCAAAAGCACAAATTTTGTATGAAGACATTGGGCATGGGAATTATATGATTATGTCACCAAATGAAGTAAGTCCATCAAAAGGAGTATTGTTTGATGCTAATGATGTTGAGACACTGGAGTTTGATGACAGATGTTCCTCAACTGGCTCTGGAGCTGGTATAGTGTTGATCTCTCCCGAGGGTAAGATTCACCCTTTTGCTTTCAAGTTTTAGTTCAAGAATACCAATAATACTGCTGAATATGAAGCCCTCATTCTTGGGTTGAATATGGCGAATGAGATGGGAGTTAAGAAACTTTTTTCTCATGGTGGTGATGAGCTTATTATAAAGTAGGTCTGAGACCTTTATCAAGTAAAAAAAAGAAGATTGAAGAACTATAGGAATCTGGTCTAGGATTCTATTTAATTCCTTGATGCTTTCTCCATTGCAGCAGTACCAAGAAGAGAAAATACTAGGGCTGATTCCCTGGATCTTTGTTAATTCCTCATCCTGAATTCTCTCAGGACAAATTCTCCATTGAAATGATTCATAGGCCTAACATTCCTGACAATGCCAATAATTGGTAGGTCTTCAATGATGAACAACATCTACTTTCTTTCTTGGAGTTGAGAGATAACTTTGATTAGTTGTATTTTAAAGGAAGTGATAACTTGCCCAAAGAATGTGTGTCTTCAAATGAAGAAAGTGTCAAAGAAGAGATGTATCAGGATGGATGTATCAGATTGAAAGGAAAAAAAATTCCTAAGGGTTTGGTGAGTTTGGAGGATCTTTTTGTAAACATGATAGGTATGTAAAATCTAAAGTTTCCCAAGGAAATCAACAATCTATTGAAACTGAAAAAATAAATATAGGAAGTACAGATGAACCTAAAATGGTGAACATCAGGAAATGTTGCACTCAAGAAGAAAGAGAGAAGGTGATAAATCTTTTGAAGAGGTATGTTGATGTGCTTTCTTACTTGCATGAAGATCTCAAATATTTCAAACCAAAAGAAATGTAACATTCCATCCCTCTTAAGCTTGACATCAAGCCTTTTAAACAAAATCAAAGGCAGTAAAATCCAAAGATTACTGACACTATCTTTCAAGAAATACAAAATTTTTTAAAAGCCCAGATCTTCTTTCCTATCTATCATTCCACTTTGATTGCCAACATAGTACCTGTCAGAAAGAAAAATAGGGAGATTAGAATCTGTGTTGACTTTAGAAATATAAATCAAGATTGCTTAAAAGATAATTATCCTCTTCCCATGATGGACCAAGTGCTACAAGTTGTCACAGGCTTAGAGATGTTATCAATGTTGGATGGATTCTCAGTGTACAACCAAGTAGAGGTAAACACTGCAGATCAGCACAAGACTGCCTTTACCACCCCTTGGGGCACTTTTTCCTACAAGAGAATGCCTTTTGGACTCATCAACGTTGGCGCTACTTTCTAGAGGGCTATGGATCTAGATTTTGGTAGTTTGAAAGGGAAATGCATCATGGTATACCTGGATGATTTGACTGTCTTTTCAAAAATCAGAGAAGATCATGTTCAACACCCTGAAAAATTCCTACAAATATGTAGATAGCATGAAGTTTCTTTAAATCCTGAGAATTCCATGTTTTGTGTAACCAAAGGTAAGTTATTGGGACACATTGCCTCAAAAGATGGGATCAAAATTGATTCGGAAAGAATTCAGGCCATATAGCAGATTCCTCTTCCCATGAGTAAGAAAGGTGTTCATTCCTTCTTTGGTAAGATTAATTTCTTGAGGAGATTCATACCTAATTTTTCTGAAATTACTATGAGAATTACTCACATGATGAAAGGAAAGCAGGCTTTTAGCTGGTGCTCTGAAGGAAAGCTTGATTTTGAAGATATAAAAAAAGCCATTGCAAATACTCCCACTTTGGCATGTCTAAACTTTAGCAGAGATTTTATAATATATTGCTATGCCAATGAAAACACTTTGGCCACTATTTTAAATCAAAAGAATTCTAAAGATCACAAATTTCCCATAGCATTCATGAGATATTTTTTGAAATCCCATGAACTGAAATACACCATGATGGAGAAACACACTTTTTCTATTATAAAAGGTGTTAAACAATTCAGATTTTATATTCTAAATTCTCATGATCTTGTGTTTGTGCCTAACAAAAGTGTCAAATCGATTATCACACAACAAGAATTTGGAACTAAGAGAGGTAATTGTGTGGAAAAGTGCAAGAATATGATTTGGATATCAAGCTAACCAAGATGGTTCATGGTAAGGGCCTATGTGAGCTCATTGCTGAAGGTGCTGATGAAACGTTGTCCAAAGATGAAGTGGATATACCTATGGTTTTGTTTCTCAGCATGAATGATGTATGGTACACTGATATTGCTCATTTTCTGACCTATGGTGAATGCCCATCTCACTTGATTGCAAAAGAAAAAAGAGTCATCAAAATTAGATCTGTACAGTATGTTCTTTGTGAAAATGCTCTTTTCAAACGAGGTGTAGATGGAAGGTTTTTAAAATGTGTAGATAAAGAGCAACAAAATAAATTATTTTCTTCTTTTCATGATCAAGCTTGTGGGGGGCATTTCTCCTCTACTGTAACAGCTCATAAAATACTTCATGCTAGCTATTATTGGCCCACTCTATTCCAAGATGCATCAAAGTGGGTGAGTAAATGTGAAGCATGCCAAACGTTTGTTGGAAGACCAAGGTTGGCTACTTTTCCTCTCAAGCCAATGCTGATCGAGGAGCCCTTTCAACAATGGGGTTTGGATTTCATCAGAACTCTTAATCCATCTTCAAGTGCTAGAATTACTCATGTGTTGAGCACCATGAATTATTTCACCAAGTGGGTGGAATCCATCCCAGTCAAGAGTACAACTTCTGAAGTAGTATGTAACTTCATAAAGGAAAACATCTTGATAAGATTTGGAATTCCAAACAAAGTTGTGAATGATAATGATTCTAACTTCTCCTCTGCTGAGATAATGGATTTTTTTAATGGATATGGAATATCTCTTGCTCACTCTTCTGATTATTATCCTCAAGGGAATGGACAAGTTGAATCAACAAACAAGAATTTGGTGACCATTTTCAGGAAACTTGTGAATTATTCTCAAAGAAATTGGCATAAGAAATTATATGATGCACTTTGGGATGATAGGATTACACCTAAGAAAGCCTTTGGAATGTCTCCTTTCTAATAAGTGTATAGTGTGGAAGCTCAATTGCTAGTGATGGTGGAGTTTCCAGCTTTTCATTTGATGAAAACTATTGAAGATTCAAGCTTCAGCAGTGCTCTAGACAAGAGAATCATGTATCTCCATAAGTTGAATGAAGATAGATTATAGGTGGTTAATACAATAGCAGCCCATTAGTTGAAAGTGAAGGATTTTTTTGACAAGAAAGGAAAATCTAGAGTTTTCCAGGTGGGGGACACAGTGTTGCTATGGGATAAGAGACATGAGCCTCGAGGAATCCATGGTAAGTTTGACTCACTTTGTCTTGGCCCCTTCAGAATCAGACATTTTTCTAGTGATAAATCTTTTTATTTGAGTTACATGGATGGATCTTCTCTCCCACTCCCATATAGTGGGTAGTACTTAAAGTTGTTTAGGTCCTAGGTGATTAGGGATTCCCTCTATACATTTTGTATTTAATTTTTTTTTGTCTTGTTTGTTTCCTTTTCTTCCTTATTGTGTGGGGTGTATGTTTTGGGCCCTCCTTTTTGGTTTGTTTCCTTTCCTATCTTGTGTGTGTTGTCTTGTATTAGTTTTTCCACTTGACTCTATCACCCAATGGATAAGGCGCTAGTCTTCATTTCTGAAATTTGGTCTGTTGTTCTTGATCTTGCCTTGTGCCTTTTTTTCAAGCCAAGTCATCCCCAGAAAGAGCTAGTTGTTGTCACCCTCAAATTTCCCTTTAATTTCTAAGTCTAAAATTGCAAAATTTTTGAGTTGGTGCCCTTAAAGTATGCTTTAAAGAGGTATTTTGAAAATTGGAACTTTCTAAGGACTTTTAGACTCATGAAAATAACTTCATTAGATGGGAAATTTCTTCCCCTTTCCAAAAAGGTATAGAAGTCCTCCTAACTCATTGTACTTTTTAAGTTATGGCTCGGTGAGCCTAAGTTTGAACATTTTCCCTTTGGCGGAGTGACAGAGATGCAAAGGTATTTGTGCACTTTGATCTTTTTTTGCAAAAAGCTAAGTTGGCGAGATTTGGCCCATGAGCCTGTGGGGAGAATTGAAACAAAAATCCACTAAGGACCACAATCATTCAAAGGCCGCCACATGTCCAAAGAGCCGATGCGGAGCAGCGGGCCAGCAAGATAAAACAAGTTTTTGTGCCTTTTTCCCAAAAAGGTGAAAATAATGCAACAAGAGCCGCGCACCCATTTCCAATTAGCTCCAATGCGAAGTAGTGGGCTGGTGGAGGTAAATGAGATTTTGTGCCATTTTGTAGAAAAAATAAAAAAATTCAAAATTGCACCGCAACCTCATTTCCAATCACAACTTACCATGTGTCCAAGTCAAAAAGTCAATGCGGGGTTGTAGAAAATTGTTCCAAAGTTCCAAAAAACAAAAAATTCATGAAAATGAAAGGGGCTTCCCCCACACCCGGCCCAAGCTTTTCCTTCCATGTGGATGACCCGATTTGAACGTTTTCACAACAAATAAATTGTTCATATTGAAACTGGAAAATAAAATGGAATGTCTGTGTATTAGCGTAAATTGGTTTTTCACCATGGTTTTTTCGTCACAAATGGATGATTTTGAAAGATCATGAAGGATGAAATCCATTTGTAAACCATTTTTTTCACCTGGAGGAAGTTATAACCACGTTTCATGAGCTAATTGATGGGTTATAGAAACCATTTTCAGGGTTAGAATTTTGATATGTCGGGACTGTAATTTTGAACCGAAAATAATTAATCCAAGATCTTCTCTTTTATTCCTATGTTTCTCTTTCTTCCTATGTTATGGTTTGAGAATTATTTAATCTCTAATATGTGAAGAAACCATGTGTTCTTGTGAATGAAATTTTGAAGAACTTTGTGTTTGTGGGATTGTATCTGGTAAAAATGTGAATGGTTCTTCTCTGTATTTCATTTATCCAATGCAAATAAGGGTTTTCTCTATAATCTCTTTTCCCTGAAAGTATTTCCTTCTTATCCCTCCATCCTCTCCTTCATTCCTCTATCCTCTTGTGTTGATAATTTTCCTTATAGAAAACACATTTCCAAGATATCAGAAGACCACAAATTGATGAAAGTTCTACATTTGTATATATTTTTATCCTTTTCTTTCAACAAGGGAACCTCTCCCATCAAATAGGAAGGAATTATTTGTCCCCTAACTTTGGTTTCATCCCAAGTGTAAATTTGAATCCCAACAAAGTGCACAAGAAGTATCAGACACAAGAGAAGGCCAATTCTACAGCTATCGTGCTAGTTCTAGCTTCTCCAGCATCAACTCACAAAACTTCAGCAGCCCTGGAACCCTAAGGAGATATTTTCATTCCTCTGGTGAATCCAGCATCATTTTTATTTTCTCTTTAGCCAATTAGATCTTCAACTCTCCCTGTGAAGAAGTTTAAAGCACAGATGGCGGATTTTAAAATAGAATTGTCTTTGGACAACTCAAAGGGTGGTAGTCACAACACTGTGGTAAATTTGGATGGAGCAGAGTCGAAGCATGAGATGATGGTGCATTAAGTGAATTCTCATTCCTTGAGAAGTAATTTTTAGTCTTGGATGGCCTTTCAAACAATCCTAGTAGCCAGATAGGAGATCAACCTAGAGGAACACGAGCTGAAGCTGCTCTTGAGTTTGGGTGGAATATATAGAAGCCCTAGAACTACCAAACTAACTTCTAGGTTGATTATTGAATAATCTCCATTTCAAATCTATTTGTTTCATCTATGTGCATGTGATCAACTCTATCAACTATTGGTTAGGTTGTACATCTCCTTTCCTTTCTTCTTGTATTTAATTATTTCCCTTTCTTGCACATATTGCTTATATCTACTTACTTGCTGCAAAATTGTCTAGTTATGGTTCATGAGCTATGTAATTAAAGTAAAACCAACATATAGATATTAGTAAATATAATTAAAAAAATCTTACATGGGAGCCTCACCGGTAAATGAGGTAGATTTATCTCATGAATGCCTAGGTTTTTAGCTATGTAGAAAATCTAGCCAATAGTTTTTGGTGACTTTGCTGGGGAACGAACAATATTTTTCAGACTAGAGCTTATCGTGCTAGTTCCCATTGAACTCTCAACCTGGGTGAATGCCCGTTCACCTGATATGTCAAGGCTCAAGGAATGACTAATCATTTCTACATATTGCAAGAGAAATTCAATTTCAATCATCCTCCTCAAGTTCAAAGCCACGGATTTAGTATTTCACCAAGAAGAAGAGTGTAAACTCCTCCAGATCTAGATCATCTTCAACATAATCCAATAGCTAGAATTATCTATCAAGTCTACTCCTATAGAAGAGGTGTTCTTTTGATCATGCTAAATGGGAACCAACTGCCACCTATCCCATGGGGTGCAGTTTTTGGGCCACTGAACCTAACTCCACCTATGCCCGAATTCCATAAAGGGTTAAACAATAATTTCCTAAAATTCTTTGGAGAAGGAAAGAAAAATCTAGATGATCACTTGACAACATTCTTTATATCTTGTGGTGTGCTTGCGATGGACCATGAGGATGTTTTGGTAATAATTTTTGTTGAGACTCTACATGAATGGGCTGGAGAATGGTTTTATTGGTTAGCACCTGGGACTATAACCAATTGGGTGTCCATGTGAAAAAAATTTCTAAAGAGGTTCAAACCTGTCGAAGACACTAGTACATTGATCACTCAACTAATGCAGTTAAAGAAGGAACCAAATGAGAACATGTGGGACTTTATTGCTAGGTTCCAAAGTATTTTATATAAAATCCCCACATCTGCTGTGCTTAGCGATGAAAATCAAAAGACATTTTTCATAAACAATCTATTTCCCAAAGTTGGATATCACTTGCAGAGGGAAAGCCTTGTGAATCTATTAGAGGCAAAAAATACTACTGTAGAGGTTGAAGATGACTTGATCATGGCTGTAAAAATTAGACAATCACCCCATAAAGGTGATGGATATTATTCAAGTACTTCTGATCCTTTGCTACAAAATTTAACTAATGAAATACTACAAATCAAGAAGCATATATCTCAAGGAGGAAATGCAACTACTTCAAGAAAGAATCTTGCTCAGACCTGTAATGGAAAAAATCAAAATTGAAATAGACTTACTACTGCACCATAGCTATTGGAAATTGAAGCTTCTCTAAGGAAAAACTTCAAAACTAATGAAGAAGATCTTGGTGTTGGTGAATCATTTGATGAAGAAGACTTTGTAGATCCCACTAGCGACTCCAACATTGGTTACCTGGACTATGAATATGATGAGGGATATTATGAATCTTTTGAAGATTTTGATAGTCACACATTCACAATTTTCACAAGGTCCCAAACATGCCAAAATTATTAAGCTTCCTCAAGTGGCCAAAGAAGAGAAAGAGAAGATCCTAGGCCATATGTCACCATCTTAAAAAGAGGCAGTACACTACCTTCTTTATTAGCTCCCAGAGGTAAGCATGCAGGTTCTTTCAATCAACAAAAAAGAACCAATAGACAACTAGCTGAAGTAAGTCAAGATTTTGACATTATTGATCATATAAAAAAGACCAAAATTCAGATGTCAGAAGTTGACTATGAAAGGGAATTTCCTGATCAGTTAAATAGGTTGTTAAAGTGTGTAAAAATTAATGGTCCCAATACTCCAAAAAATAGTGTTTCATGTGGTATCTTGTCTATTCATAAGATTACCCCCCTTCAAATAATAATGCTGCAAGTTATTTTCCTTCTACTTCTTCTCTCGCTACATCTAAAAGGATCGAGCCATTTTATGTGTCATTACTTATTAACAGTTATAAATTAAGTAATTACATTTTAGATTCTAGAGCTTCCGACAATGTGATGCCTGCCAAAGTTATTGATGCTCTAGGTCTTACATTGACCAAAACCATTGGAAGATGTTATTCAATGCAAAGACAAGTACCTCTTGTTGGGTAGATCAAATACACACAAACCGTACTTTCTTCATTCCTAGATAAAAGATTAAATTTTACTATCTTTATAGTGGATATCCTAGTATCTTATGACATGTTGTTAAGTAAGAACTTCTGTAAAGAATTGGGCGGAGAGGTCAATATGGATTGGTCTTGTGGGCACATACCAATCAAGGGAGTTAATCAAAATTTAGAACCTAAGAAGAAATCTAAGTACATAGTATCAAAATATGAAGATCCTAGATCTTAGATCCTATTCCAGGAATCAAATCATGCAGTCTATTTTATAGAATTGGATAAAGAAGAAACCCAACATGTGATCCAAGAGCCACACCAACTGGACAATAAGATTTGGTCTCTCGAGTTTGATGGCAGTTGTTGTTCACTTGGATCTGATGTAGGTGTTGTTCTTATTTCTCCTGAGGGAAAGGTGCATGCACATTCCTTCAAATTAATGTTTGAAAATACTAACAACATAGTAGAATATGAAGCACTATTGTTAGGAATGGAGCATGCAAGAACAGTGGGAATCAATCTCTTACATACAAGGGGGGATGTTGAGTTAATTATCTAAAAGATAAATGGTCCCTACTAAGTCAAAAAGGAAAAACTATGGAATTATAGAGACCTTGTCTATTTTCCTACTCTATATTTTGTAGCTTTCTCAGTTTCCTATGTTCCTAGAGAGAAAAACTCTAGATTTGATTCATTTAAAGTTACTGCAGCTTTATTAAATCTAGATCAGCCACCTATATTTTTTAAATAAGTGGATTATAAAGTTGAGATGGTATTCCATCAAAAGGTTCTTGATAACATCCATCAATGGCAGATTTTTAATGATGACAAGCAGACTGCTACATTTCTCCAACAAAAGGACAAATTTGAAGAGATATACTATGAGGGAAGCAACTCACCTCTAAGACAAACCATTGTGGGTGAAATAGAGGCAAAGGATCTAGGGAGTTAAGAGATTATTCATCTCAAAGGAAATAAAATTCCTAAAGGCTTAGTATCTCTTGAGGAAATGTTCAACAAACATGATCAGATGCTTAAAAAGAATGAAGAAAGTGAAGAAGGTTCTTCTTCCGATACACAATTATTAAATCTGGGAGCTAGTAATGATTTAAAATTAGTAAATCTGGGTAAGTGTTGTTCAGAGGTGGAAAGAGAAGCTTTTACAAAGCTTCTTAAGAAATATATGGATGTTTTTTCTTGGTCTTATCAGGATCTCAATACCTATCAGCCTACAGAAGTACAAAACTATATTGCATTAAAGCAAGAACATAAACCTTCAAATAGAAGCTGATGAAGTACAACCCTACTATTTAAGGGACTATCTTTGCAGAGATCTAGAAGATTTTGGATGCAAATATAACTTATCATATACATTACTCTGAATGGTTGGCCAATATAGTTCCTATGAGAAAGAAAAGCAGTGATATTAGATTGTGCATTTATTTTTACAATCTCAATCAAGCCTAATTGAAATTTAACCACCCCATCCCCATCATGGATCACAATCTATAGGTTGTCACTTGATCTGAAATTCTATCCATGCTTGATGGTTTCTTAGGCTACAATCAAGTCAAGGTGGCTGAGGAGGATCAATATAAGATGACATTCATTACACCTTGGTGAACTTTTGCTTATCAGAAAATGCCTTTTGGTTTAATCAATGTTGGAGCTCTGTTTCAAAGAGCTATGGATTTGGAGTTTTCTCATCTCAAGGATAAAAGCATAGTAGTATACCTCAATGATATGACGGTATTTTCCAAGGAAAGGAGAAAGCACATCTCAGATCTTGAGGAGGCCTTCATCCAATGCCAAAAACATGGTATTTCTCTAAATCCTATGAAATCTATCTTTGCTGTAATAGAAGGGAAGGTGCTAGGGAATATCATTTCAAATGAAGGAGCCAAGATAGATTTTGAGCATATAAAATCCATTCAGACTTTACCATTGCCAACATCCAAAAAGGGGGTTCACTTTTTGTTTGGTAAAGTAAATTTTCTTAGAAGATTCATCCCTGAATTTGCTGAATTAACCCGTCATATATCAAATATGATGAAAAAGACATAGGATTTCAAATGGAGAAGCAAAGGGAAGGAAACACTTGAGAAAATTAAAGAGGTCTTGTCAAAATCCTCAGTTTTGGTTTCACTAGACTAAATAGTAAAGAATTCATTCTTTACTATTATTCCTCAGAACACACAATGTTAGCAATCTTGATGCAGAAAAATGAATAAGATGTAGAAGCTGTGATTGCTTTCATGAGCATGAATTTAAAATATTATGAGTTGAAATACACTATAATGGAAAACCATGCTTATTTAGTTTTAAAAGTGTGTAAGGAGTTCATATGCTATATTATTGCCTCACATACTCTGGTCCTCGTTTAGATACCATAGTAAAATATATCCTCATGAAACAAGAGCTAGGGCTGTTAAGAGGCACGTGTATAATGAAGGTGTAGGAATATGACTTGGATAAAAATCCCACAAAATTAGTTTAAGGAAGAGGCTTGTGTGAATTAATGACTGAAATGAAGACAACATATCCAAAAGTAGGCGAAAGTTTGCCTATGGTTCTTTTGATAGATCTGGTAAATGAATGGTACAACAAAATTTCCTATTTCTGAACTTATGGGGAATGCCTAGATTACCTTTCTTGCAAGGGGAAATGTACTATTAAACTGAAATCTAGGGAATTTGTCCTTTGGGATAATGGTTTATATGAGAGGAATTGATGGGGTATTTCTTAGATGTGTGGATAAAGCTCAACAAGATCAACTTTTATAACAGTTTCATAACTTGGCTTGTGGTGGTCATTTCTTATCCCGAGTAACTACTCACAAGATCATTCGAGCAAGGTATTACTATCCCAAAAAATTTCAGGATACTGTAGAGTGGGTATCTAGATGCTAAGCATGCCAACACTTTTCCAGACATGTAAAACTACCCGCATTTCCCTTAAAACTAGTTGTAATTGAAGATACCTTCCAATAGTGGGGCATGGATTTTATTGGTATGCTCAATCTGGCTTCTAGTTTTGGTCATCATTACATCTTGACAGCTACTGATTATTTTAGTAAGTGGGTAGAAGAAATTCCTGTTAAGAATTTCACTTCCACAAAAGTGTGTAGTTTTATAAAGGAAAATATTGTCATTAGGTTTGACATACCTAGTAAAATAGCAATGGATAACACTCCTGATTTATCTTCTGAGGATCTGGTTGAGTTTTTATACACTCATGGAATCCATCTGGTGCATTCCTCCAATTATTACCTATAAGGGAATGGCCAAGCTGAATCAAGAAATAAAATTCTGGTGACTATCATGTGTAAATTAGTGAATGAAAATCAAATAACTTGGCACAAAAAGTTGTTTGATGCACTGTGGGTAGAAAGTATCACACCCAAAAAAGCTATAGGCATGTCCCCTTTCTAGTTGTTGTATGGGAGGGACACAGAGCTACCTCTTACGTTGGAATTTACTACTTTGTAACTTTCTAAAGCTCTAGAGGATGCCACATTCACCGATGCCATTGACAAAATAATAATGTATCTGAAAGAATTATGAGAAGTGCAGGTTCAAGTAGCTGACAGATTATCAGAACATCAGAGGAAGGTGAAGGTGATATTTGATAAAAATGCTAGGGAAAGAAATTTTGAGATTGGCGATTGGGTCCTTTTATGGGACAAAATACAAGAAACAAAAGGCATGCACAAGAAATTTGATTCACTTTAGAAAGAGCCTTATGTAATCAAGAGGATTGTTAGGACAAATAGCTTCATTATTTCTCATCAGGATGGAATTGAACTACCATTTCATTTCAACAAGAAAGACTTCAAGATTTTTTATACATAAAAGAGTAGGGTAAAACCTGTATGTATATAAATAAAACTCTATCTATTTTTCTTTATTTTTTGGTGTTGTGTTGTTTTTGTTTTCTTGACCTTGAGCCCAATGAACAAGATATGAAACAAGAGATTTTGGGATCTCATATTTACTCTTGTCATTTTAAAAGAGGCAAAGATTTCCACAGATGGAGCTGACTAGTGTCCCCATATTTCACCCTAAAATCTGGGATGACCCATTTGAAAATAATTCTGTTCTTTTTAAAATAATGGGTCTTTTCATGTTTTTATTGCCATAAGATTTCTTTATTATGTGAAAATATTCCCATTGAATCATATGAGACAATTTTGACAAATACCCAAATGATGAAACTCATTTTATCCCTCCACGAAGTTTTGTATGCAGGAAATTTTTATTTAATTAATTCTTAAATAAATAAAGCCCCGTTTGAAGTAAATTGTTCTCTGATTGAATCCTGTTTAAGTTTTACATCCCTTTTTTCACACATCTCAATAGGATTTTCACCAGTAATAAATTCAAAGCATTGTCTCCAACTTCTTGCAAAAGTTTTTGTTTTTATTTATTTCTTTTACGTTTTTCTCTGGTTTTCTACCTGTTTTGTCTGTTAAATTCCACTGGGTTTGTTCTTTGCTCTGTATACTCTATTTAAGTACCTGGAGCATCTGGAGATCATTTATATCCTCAACACCAGAAGGAATCAGCCTCATAAGGTAAACTTCAGACCAAAAAAGATGAAGTCGGGCACAAAAAGCCTCTCCTAGGCAAGTCACACTTTTTGGAATGAATAGGTCTAAGTTGCAATGGATTTTTGTAGAGGTAGGTGCTATCCCAAATTTCCCCCCAAAAAGTTTGGTTAGAACAAGCCTTACACATAAAGAAAACATGAATGGAAATGATTCAGACCCATGAGCTCGAGTTCCAGAACCAGGAAAAGTGAAAACAGAGGCCCGAGAAAGTCAAATTCGACCCTACACAAGAAGAAATAGAAGTAACGGTTCTTCTGGGAGTTTCCATGTCTTAAATATATTTGAAGGGTCAAGGGAGGACTTAACAATGGAATTTTAGGGTCAGATAAGAAGGGAAAGTGCCAAAATAGAGGCCAGGAGCAAGAAAGGAAAAATGACAAGGATCCAAGGTCTTCGGGCTCAAAACCGTTCAAGAAAGAATCTAGAATCAACTAAGCATGGAAGAGCCAACAGAGGGACCCACATGTCCTAATGAAACTCCTCCAAAGGTGAATCCAAAAAGAGAATCTCAAATAAGTGCAACATCTCCACGTGTCTCATGATGAAACAGAGGCAGGGGCAAATGGTCAAGCACAAAAGGTGGAGCTTTGGGGCTGTGAGGGTTTTCTGAGTTTTGTGTTTTGTGAAAAGGGGAAAAGGTAAATTATGGACCCGAAAACCTGATTTTTTCTCTAATCTAGTTACCACATGTCCCATCTCAAAAGGGGGACCCATTTTAAAACTGTTTTCCCCATCCATTTGTACAGATCTGATACAAACTTCGAAGGGGAATATCTTTCAACTCAGGGCTCGAAATATAGTAAATATAACACCATTGGAAAGATCTCAGCCTCACCTATGCCATGGGGATTCGAGAATTTAATTTTTGAGGAAGTTAGGTAAAGGAAAATGGAGGAAATGTCTTCAGGCCTTCAATGCAGGATCCATTTGTCTCAATAACTAGATCATATCTGATCTGTTTCCACCATTTTCTCTTCTTTCAAGGTGCTGAATCAAGGAATCATGTAGTAAAGATAGATTTGAGGGAAGATTTTATCTGAAGCACTAACAAAAGTGGTTTAGCTTTAACCCACTTTTCCTACTTCCCTCTCTCTTTCTTCTCTCTAATCAAATCTATAAATATAGAGGCAAGATTCATTGTAAAGGGTTGTTGTTCATTATTCTTCCCAGCCCCCATCTCTCTTTCTTCTCCATGGTCAAATGCGGATTTTAATTCTCCTATCTTGGCTTTGTAATGGAATTTTATTTCCTCTTTCCTATTAATGGTTTAATTTGTGAACTCTTGGAGCAATAAAATCTGTTTTGTGATGCGTTTTGTCCATCCTTTGCTCATTTTGTTGTCTCTTTACACCTCTCACCATTGCAGGGTATAATGTGCATATCTCTGATATCCATTGTAGGTTTTGGGAGTTGTGTTTAAGGGGTTTGAAATGGTGTTATGTGTGAACTTTATCCTTGGTATGTGATGCATCTATACATCCTCTCCATTTCTCACCTCTCTCCATTTCAGGCAGTTGGGTTTGTGATCAGCAGTTCCCTTTTCTTGGTGCTATCACCTTTGTAGTGTAGGATTTCTTTATTTCCATGGTCTCTCTCTCTCTCCTTGGTCCCTTGGAATTGTTATATTAGGAGTAGATAGTCACATTTCCTTACTTAGAAGTAGTTTAGCGCTAGGATTAGGAAGAGGAAGCAACCTTCTCCAGAGGATCATTCCCATTTTCAAGTCCCATAGCTTGCGGAATGATCCAATGTTATGCAAATCACACCAAATGACCCTACCTTAGAAAAGTAGATCCATAACTCATTTGAGGGTGATGTGATTTCACACTAACAATTTTGACAAGCCCGGTGGGATGGGTCTGAAGCACCTTACCACTTCACTTCAGCAGGTTTGATTTTCTCTTGGTGAAGATTTCAGCCTTTGGAGGCACTTTCAAGCACATCTGGCGACTCCATTTGGTCAAAAACCCATTCTCTGAGTTATAGACCTTTTCCATCCATTTCCACTCATTTTCATCTATTTTCCTCTTTCATTTCTTCCATTTTCTCCCATTCCATGAGGTTGTACAATTATGACTTCATTCCCTTTATGGAACTCACACTTATAGCAATACAATCCACCTCCAATGTATTTCCAAACTCCTCTAGAGCAACAATATAATCAAATCCAAGACCATTATGCTTACCCATATGAGCATTGTCAAAACCAGTTTGACTATGAAGCTTATCAAGGACAAGTAGACGCATATGATGGTGATAGTTATGCATAGGATGCTGGTCTACTGGAGAAGATTCAAAAAATGGAGGCTAACATGGTTCAATCAAGGGGCATAACATAGATGAGGGCATTCAAGATTGGTTACAGGGCACCTTGTCCATGGGAAGGCCCTTTTGGAAGACATTACAACCCTTAAGAGAAGCTTGACTTCATGATTAAAGTGTTGCCTCAGCTTACACAATGGATTGAAGACATTCAGGACTATGAGAAAAGTGTGGGACAACCTTGTCAATGGGTAAGTCAATCATCAATTCCCTGCCTTTCATTTTCTGTCACTCAATCTTTATCATTTTAGTAGAGGAAAGAGTCAAGCCCCTCACTTGCTACCCCAAGTGTTGATTTCATTTCTCCATCTCCTAGTCTTCCACCTCATCTCAATTCTTCTATCCTTTTCCCTTCCAAACAATCATCCCCTATAAACAAACAAGAAGTTGCACCTCCCTTCCCACCACAAACAATTGAAAATATGGTTGAACCCAAACTTGCCACTCCTCTTGCTTTCCCAAGCCCATGTTGGGAAGAGACTCAAGAATCTATTCAAGGAGAACAACAAGAAGAGGAGCCCAACAGAAAATAAATGACAGAAAATATGAAGAGTTGGGATGCCAAATTTGGGTTTACAAAGATCCCCTTGATGGTCAAGCCAATAGAGGAGGTCAATATTGAAGAACCAGTGGTGGCTGAGGCTGAGTTTGTAGCAAAAGAAGAGAAAGAACAAGAGGAGGAACAATTATTTTGAAGCCCCATTGAAGAGGAGCACCTGGGAGAGATCAGATCAATGTTGAGGCCACTCAATGAAGAAGGCATCATTGAATATTTTTTACTTTCATTTCAAGGGCCTAATTTGATTGATGAACCAATGATGGAAGAGGACCATACAGTTCCAGAGGCACTAAGTGTGGAGTATGCTATAGAGGAACCTTCAGTTCTTCCTCCCACTTCATCCCCTTCAAGATCTGATGTTGAAGAATATTTTTATCTTTCAAACTTCATGTTTGAGAGTGAAGGGAGCCATGGTGATAAATTTGTAGATCAATAAGGCACCATGGAGGATTAGAGCACATAAAATAAGACAACAAGGAGGTAGATTACCTGTATGACTTGGAGGATTTCCTTGATGGAGGGGAACCCATGGAGATCACATCATTTTTTCCTCCATCCATCTTCCATGCACATGAACCTGCTACCACGAAGGAGGATATTCAAGTGCAAAATCTTGCACTCTATAATGGCCCTCTGGAACCAAGGTTGGAAGATCTTGATCTTTCATATTCTTTAAAGGATGAGGAAGAGAAAAGGTAGGATGATGTCATCATCTCTCTCACACCATCCACCTGAGATGTCCACAAGAAGACTCCATTTTTGGAGTTGAATTTTAGAGAAATGGGCACATCCAAAGGATTAGACTGTGCCCTATCAGATACTTGGCTTCATTAGAGCTAAGGGAGAAGCCAAAACCAGTCATGCCTACTCTAGGGCATGAGGATGAGAATCAAAATACTAAGGGTCATCATCAACACCTCAAGAAGTTAAATGCAAGTCAACCTGAGGAGGTATTTTCCATTAATGCTGATACCTTGATGATTTGGGTGAAGGACCGGATTATTGTCAGTTTTTCGCTCATATAGGAAGCTATATTTAGTGTCAAATCATTTTCATGGCTGCCCCTCTTGAGAAAGGGAAGCTACTTCTCCCTACCTGTAGCAGGATTTGTTTAGGATTCTTTCTCTCTGGTTAGTGTATGAGTAGTAGTAGACTTTGTTTCCAGCAGAATAAGTTCTTATACATATTATGCATGTCTCATTTGAGGCATATATGATTTGGTCTTTGTATATAATTTTTGTTCGCATTGCTCTAGAGGTGCACAAGGCTAGGCTTTTCACTATTCATGACAGAAAGATCCACAATTTCCTATAAGAGTTGTAAATTTCAAAAAGAAAACAAATGTAGAGAAACTAAATTCATTTCAAAATAGTCCATTTTAGGGACAAATGAAAGTCCCAGAGTTAAAATAATTTTCTACTCTTAGAAATTTCATTTCCAAGATTTCCTTAGGAAAATTGAGAGTGCAGACTCAGGGTTAGACAAAACATAGAAAAGGCATACAGTCAGGGTTGCAGTGGCTCAAGGATCAGACCTTCAAAGGTTTAGATCAGTTTCTTGTTTATCAAGAAGACTCCATGCCCAATGGATGCTTCAAGGCCACAGGTCTCTTCATCTAGCAGGAAGATGTCCCTGTGAGTCTCAAAATTGTTATCCCAAATTCCCCCCTAGAAAGTTTGGTCAGAATAATCCTTACACATAAAGAAAACATGAAGGGAAATGATTCAGACCCATGAGCTTGATTTCTAGAACCAGGAAAAGTGAAAACAAAGGCCCGACAAAAGTCAAATTTGACCTTGCACAAGAAGAAATAGAAGAAAAGGTTATTTTGGGTGTTTCCATGTCTTAAATATATTTAAAGGGTTGAGGTAGGACTAAACAATGGAATTTTAGGGTCAGGGAAGAAGGGGCAATACCAAAAGAGATTCCAAGAGCAAGAAAGGAAAACTGGAAAGGATCTAAGGTCTTCAGGCTCAAAACCTTTCAGGAAAGAATCCAGAATCGACTAAGTATGTAAGAACCAATAGAGGGAACCACATGTCCTAACAACACTCTACCAAAGGTGAATCCAAAAAGAGAAGCTCAAACAAGTGCCGCATCTCCATGTGTCTCAGGATGAAATGAAGGCATGGGCAAATGGTCAAGTAGAGTGAAAAGGAAGAGCTTCGGGGCTGCCAGGGTTTTCTGAGTTTTGCGGTTTGTGAAAAGTTGAAAAGGTAAATTACGGACCCACAAACTCAATTTTTTCTCTAATCTGGCTGCCACATGTCCCATCTCAAAAGGGGGACCCATTTTCAAACTATTTTCCCCGTCCACTTGTATGGATCCATTACAAATTTTGAAGGGGCATATCTTTCGAATTAGGGCTCGAAATATTGCAAATCTGACACCATTGGAAAGATCTCGGCCTCACCTACACCATAGAGGTCTGAGACTTTAATTTTTGAGGCCATGGTTAGGTAAAGGAAAATTGAGCAAAATGTCTTCGAGACTTCAATGCAGGATCTATCTATCTCAACAACCAAATTAGATTTGATCTGTTTCCATCGTTTCCTCTTTTTTCAAGGTGCCGAATCAAGGAATCATGTAGTAAAGATAGATTTGTGGGTATATTTTATCTTAAGCACTAATGGTAGTTGTTGATCTTCAACCCACTTTTCCCATTTCCCTCTCTTTCTTCTCTCTAATCAAATCTATAAATACAGGGTCAGGATTCATTGCAAAGTGTTTTTGTTCATTCTTCTTCCCTGCCCCCCTCTCTCTTTCTTCTCCAGGGTCGAATGTGGAGTTTAAATCTCTTCCCTTATGCAAAAAAAATGGAATTTTATTGCCTCTTACCCATTAATGGTGTACTCTATGAACTCCTGGAGAAATTAAATTTGTTTCGTGATGCGTTTTGTCCATCCTTTTCTCATTTTTTTGTCTCTTCTCACCTCTCACCATCGTAAAGTATATTGTGCATATCTTTGATGTCCATTGTAGGTTTTGGGAGCTGTGTTTAAGGGGTTTAAAATGGTGTTATGTGTGAGATTTATCCTTGGTCTATGATGTATCTATCCATCCTCTCCATTTCTCATCTCTCTCCATTTTAGGCAATAAAGTTTGTGATCAGCAGTTCCCTTTTCTCGATACTATCACCTCTGTAGTGTAGGATTTCTTTATTTTCATGCTCTCTCTCTCTCCTTGGTCCCTTTGAATTATTAGATTAGGATTAGATAGTCACATTTCCTTCCTTAGGAGTATTTTATCACTAGGAGTTTAGGAAAAGGAACCAACCTTCTATGGAGGATGCATTCACTTTTACAAGGTCCCATTTCTTGGGGAATTTGATGTTATGAAAATCACACCAGCATGACCCTGCCTTAGAAAAGCTAAATTTCCATAACTCATTTGGGGGTGATGTGATTTCACACTAACAATAAGCTCACGGAATAAATTCATATCACTCATACACTTGCATCGCTACTTTGTTACCCTGTTACATAAACTATCACCCAAGTCAACTCATAGGTCCCATGCACCCAATGTCAGATCTCATACTTAGTGGTATCACTCAAGGCATTGAGAATCTTCAAACTTAACTCCCTTGCATAGGGTGAAAAATTCAGGATCTATGAAAGTGCAAATAGATTAAGTGGAAAAGGAATTCTTCTGGTGATGGTTTATTATAGGGTGTTGAATTCAACATCTGTTAAAGGATATGATCACCCTTTCTTCGATTGTTCTTAGACAGCTTACATAGAGCCTGATCTCAATTAAACCACATAGGACAACCAAGCTGATTCAAGCTAACACCATGGGTGCCCAAGAAATGCTTGGAAATTTGTTTGCCTCGGCGATCCCCAGGACTTGGCAAAGTCTCTAGTGAACTTGTCCCTTGGTATGGTGATAACTAGATCGATCCTTCCTAAAACTCCAATGGGCATTGACCTTAGTCTTGAAAAATGTATATAGCACAGTCGAAGATGGCATCTTAATACCCAGCAAAACCATGGTCAAGATAGATGCTAAGCATATAAGGTAATAAGATTGACCTCTACTCCCATGGTTGAGAAGATGATACCCCATCTCATAAGCCATCCAGTGAAAGGGAAAACTACATTTGCAAAGGACATCTCCTTGGCATAGCCAAGTGAAATGAGTATGATTGGTCGAGAGGTTTACATGAATAATGACCTAACCTTCCACAGCTCTATTAAAGCACAATGGTACCTTCGAGATCTCGGCCATCCGTGACTAGGACAAAGGATTGCATATTCTCTTGCCTTCACATCCTACATACTTCCTTTACCTCAGGAAAAATAGATCCTTTCAAGCCTCATAATATTCTTCCATAACTCCAACTTCCTTGATAGCTCCTTTAGACATTGGATATCCCCTTACAGAACCTCCAAGATCACATTTAATAGTTTCTAAATACACCTCCTTCTAAGGATGAGGATTTGGGTATTTTAGGATTTATAACTTCCTAATGTATGAAGGGTTTAACCAGTGTCCTCTATCTTGGCATCTCCCTGGCATGTGCATGCCTCTGCTCAAATTCGTCACCAATATAGGTTAAAGCCACTTTATATTTAAAACGCCACTAATGGCATGCTTGCCAATAGTGCCCATTGGCCTTCTTGGGGCTCACCATCCCAATGCCTTTTTTTTTCCCATGATATTGGTTCATAAGATAATAGAGCTCTGGAATTTCTTCGTAGTTATGTTTATTTCCACAACATGAGCATTGTAACATATTAGGACACTCATGTTTGTAATGTTCTGTAGATCCAGGAGTTATAATAGGTTCCATGCAGGAACTCATGATTCATCCTCTGCTGCCCTTACTGCGACCATGTTAATACTCCACAAAAACTTCTTCCATGCACTTTTTTATCTACGCTCCCTTCATAACTACCATCATCATCCTTGGAATTTAAATGCAAGAGTTTAAATCTTCTGTAGACCCAGATGAATAGAATAGCATGGAGTTGATCAATTAGTCTATAATCCTTGGTATCATGAGTCCCCAAGGTACAATTCTTCACACTAATAGTTTAAGTGTTGCATTTGACGGAGTGCAGAGTTGATTCAATAGAAGAGTTCTTAGGAGCAAACATGAAGTGTTGATGGCCGTATCTCACATTCTAATGCCACTAGCATCTTCCAACTTTCTAAGGGAAACTATCTCTTTTTGCTATATGTACCCTTCCACTTCGTATTTTGTACACCAAATCCCACTATGGGGGCTTATGCATTGAGTTTTCATGCCATAGGTTACACCAAATGCTTGGTACCCCATTGTACCTAGAATTTGATCCTGCTATATAAAGGACTGACACCAGTATCAATGCTCCCAAAAGCTTCCATTATGTAGGGGAGCTTTTAAGTGTGTTGTACGAGTCTGGCGAAAGTCTTGTGTGGTAGAGCCCTGTCTAAAGTGGTGTTATCAATCCTCTGCACCCAAACCGAATTGAGCATGTTAAAAAGGATGAATGTCATAGGATAGCATTAGACAAGAGAGTGTTGAAATGTGCATCATACTCCTACACACTCTCGGACCATTCCCTTATGTATCTCTTATAGAGCGTTGATGCTCTTCTGTCTCAAACTTAGGGAGATGGAACTCTGTCTAGAGAAAGCATGTCTTGAATGTGCTTCCTAGTCTACCTACCGTCTGATGGGGGTCTATTGGTTGGATATTTTTTCAGGACGAAATATGAGGTTTCAACCATAATACATAGGATTGATTTCCTCCTCAAAGACAGGTGCAGGATTCCTGTTTATTACTAATATAAAACACAACCAGAAAATAATGCGTACAATATTCACACTTAATCTAACCATTAGGATCAGGACAGAATCTTGAAAGCCACATCCATACATAGACTAGAAGATATTGCTGCTTTGGAAATGGATTGAATTGGAAAGGAAATTATTAGAATAGATGCATCACAATGGAAAGGAAATAACGAGGAATGTACTTTATGTTGAGAAAACATAGATCAAAAAATAATAATATGAGTTTTAGACAACAAATGTAATGTAATGTTTGAAAAAAATTAAAATGATTGAGAACGATAAATTGACAACAACTTAAGATCCTGAACATAAGAGCAATATCTTAAGAGAGATGAATCTCACAACACAAAGTTTGCAAGAATGAGCATCAATTTCTGTTCTTTGAATGATTGAAAGAAAAATACAAAGTTCTTCTTCTGATTACAATAGTTCTCAATATTCCAAAAATCTCAACTATTTGTGGGGGAGTGGCCAATGATGTCGACACTTGCTCTTCTCCCTTTCTGATAAATTTAACCTTTATTGGCCTCTTGGAAGGGTCATTATCCTTATCCTTTTTTACCTTGGAGGGCCCCGCTTCCAAAGTAGCTATATTTGAAGAACTCTTTTCTTTATAACTCATTCCCCAAGAAATGAGCCACACCTTAGTACAAGCAATAATTTGAGCAGCTCTTCCTACGATAGAATCTTTGTCATTAATGGACCAATAAATAACTAGGAATACATATTGATCTTCATTCAACCCATCATACGAGGCGTCAAGGAAACTTTCATTGTCCATGGTGCCTTCTGGGATGTCAGATAGATCTAACATCTGAATCTCTTCAAGTGTTAACCTACTATTTTCCTTTCTTTAGATGGAAACTTAATCCCAAAGATCAGCCCAAATATCTTCTACATTGGGTACATGTAGATATAAGGTCCCGTACGACTTAAAGACTCCTTATAAATTAAACCCATCTTTGTGCTTCATGTGCTTCTTCAAATTGTCCTATAGCTCATGCACCACATTCTTGGCTTCAACCACTATTGAGAACATGTAACTTCCGATGGGAATAGGGAAGGAGATGGCAGCCTTATGCTTACTCTGTTGGAAATTGTGAAAATCCAAAAATTGTCTAACCAAATCCATCAGGATTAGCTTATCACCTGGGAACTTGGGCAAACAGAAAGGATCACCTAGGTACATGACCACCCAAAGGTATGTGAACTTCTTAAATTGCAAGAAGATACAAGCCCATTTCAATACTTCAGCCCATGCCTCATCAGGGTTCATCCTACAGATGTTTTCATAAAATAAGGCATTGTTCCCTCTTCTGAATTGATCCTCAGACCCCTTCATTTTCATTTGAGGGAAGTACTAATATATGTGTTCTATTTCCCTATTTCCCTTTGCATCCAACCCTAGATAATTTCTCATGCCGGCTGCTGCATAGGTGACGTATGATGACATATAGAACTTTCCATTAGACAAGACTATTTTAATCTGGGAGTCTATCTCATCACTTATAAGACTACTCCAATTGATCCCTTGGTCATTCTTCTTTATGATGACCATGAATTGATACATCCACCCGTGGAAGTCTCTCGACTCAGGGAGTCCAAATACTCGGCTTAGCAGGGTGATGATATCACTGATTTCAAGGATGAAATCACTCCTAGGGACAAACTTGGGAAACCTAGAGATGGTTGGCTTGGCCTTGATCAAGAAATTTTTATTTACATGCCTAATGTAATCTTCTTGATCATTGTCCCAGGCCTTCTACACTAATTGAAGATTCAAATCAAAATATTCTTGAAAGTAGGGAAATCTTAAGAGGTCATCAAAGTAACCTCTGTCCAAATTCACTATGGTTTCTCTTGCTTGATTTTTCACTGACTGGGAAGCTGAGTCATAATTGGAAGCATAGGCTAGAATGAACTTGAGGCATTGAGTAGACATTGGGAATCCTGTTGCAATAGGGAGGCCACTACCGACTATTGAATTCATCCAGGGACTTTAAGAAGAATCCTTGATTCTATTCTAAAAGTCTTCCATGTCTATATTACCAAGCTCAATGTCCCAGATGTCGTAATTACAATATATGTAGGAAGGGAACTGCATCTTCCGATACTTATACTTCATCTTTCCTAACCTATTTGACTTATCCTTAAATTTTCTAGGATCTGACATGAGAAGTCTTGAAGAAAGAATGCCTAGATGACTTCTGGTTGAACAATCGAGCTTGAAATCTTGCTGAGCAACCCTACAGAACCACCACACTAACCAAACTTTGGGACTTGCAAAGAAATTTTTAAAACCTGACACACTGCAATGTATATCAGAAATTAGGTCATGTCTAACATTTTGTGAAACCCGACATAAAGGAGGAATTCAGGGGATGTTAATCACTTCACAAAACCCAATTCAAGTGGAACCAGGGTGATGTTGAACAATTTACAAAACCTGATAGAAGTGGAAGTTGAAGGATGTTGAGCACTTGGAGAAACCCAATACACTGCGGAAGCTGATTGATGTTGGATACCTTGTAAAACCCAAAAAAAAGGTGTCATGTTTCTAGGATGTTAGAACACGTAATATTCCCACCAAGTTTGTAAGTTAGGATTTTTAGATTCTTCTCAAAAATAAAAAATTTATATCCCATGGGAAAATTAAGAAAACACCTAAAGGGTGAATTCCAAATAAGAGGTTTTATGGGAATACAACAGGAAATGAGGAAAACAACCCAAAACCCTAAACCTAGAGGAAAGAAAAAGAAAAGAGGGAAAAACGCCAAATGAACACCTCAAAAACAAACCCAAAGACCTCAAATTAGTAAGAAGAGAAAAATACCTTCAATAAATTTGAAAAATGGTTGAATATAGATCATGAAATTGATCAAGAAGTTCAGTCGGGTTTCGAGGTCAAAGGAACATGCACGAAAAATTCACGCAGCGAAAATATACTAGGTAAAAAAGATGTATAAAATTGAACTATTTATAAATCCATAGCATTAATTATAGCTCATCCGACACATGTGCCAACTACCAGACAACTCGACATTAATTCCATGTCATCATGCTCAGAGTGCGTGAAAACCCAATACAAAGGTTTTACTATCAAATTGGGTTTCGAGAAACAAATGTCATGAAGCATGAGATGTTTGAATGTTATCAAGTTTCAAAAACTTGACACAAAGGATCATTTTGGGTTTTGGGTTTTGGGAAACAAGCAACATGGATCATGCATTTTACAAGGTATGTTCCTTTGCTTATGAGTTCCGAAAACCTGATACATTGGCTTGTAATCAGGTTTTGGGTTTTGGGAAATAACTTTCATGAAGCATGCAAAGGATATGTTTCCATTCAATGGAAACCTGAAAGCCCAAAAATCTCCTTCAAAGGGCATTTTTAGGAAAAATTTTCAAAATTTTTATATGGTTATCTCAATTTTAGCTGAAATCACTAAAAACAAGATAACAACTAGCTCCAGTTGGGGACTTTCTTTGAGACATCAAAGGAAGAGAACTCATATATCAAAAATCTTTATAAATGAAAACAAATAAAGAAAGAAAGAAAAGAAAGCAAACACACAAAAAAATATAAATTATGATACAATGCAAGAGAGCGTCTTGCATTACTGATGGAACAACTTCAAATGTTGACCATTGAAAGGTAGAGGAAGCAACTCTCCATCCAAATACGATAGACATAAGCTATTTTCACCATTCAGCTAATGTATTTTAAAAGTACCTTTCCATAAGGAGTCAAACTTGCCATGCATCCCTTTCTAATCTCTTCTCTTGTCCGAGAGAAGTACTGAATCTCTGACTTGGAAATCACGTTGCTTTGATTTTTTGTCAAATATCTTTTTGAATTTTCTCTGATGATCTGCAATGTGATCCACCACCTTGCTCCTTTATTCTTCTATCATGGCTAGGTACCTTATCCTTTTCTCAATATAATCTTGAAATGTTTCATCTTCAATTGCTTTGGCCAACTGTAAGGCTGTAAATTCTATACAGATAGGAATCTCAACATCAAACCCATACAACACTTGGAATGGGGAAATTGAAATAGCTCACTTAGGATTAATCTGATCTGCCCATAATGCATCATACAATGCTTTGTGTCATGTCCTTTGATTCTCATCGACCAAATTTCTGATTATGGTCACCAGGTTCTTGTTGCTTGATTCAACCTGACCATTGCCTTGGGGGTAATAATCAGATGAATGAGCCAATGTGATCCCAAAGCCATAATTTTTTTTTTCAACTCATGGGATGATAAATTGGAAGTGTTTTCAACAATGATATTTTGAGGCAAAATGAATCTAACAATTATATTCTCCTTGAGAACGTTGCACACAAATTCGGAGGTTGCTTGCTTGATTGGCGCATCTTCCACCCACTTGTTGAAATAGTCCATGGTGGTGAGCACATAATTATGAACAACACTATAGGTAAGATTCATCACTCCAATGAAATCAATTCCCCATTAGTGAAAAGGTTCTTTAATCACCATAGGTTTTAAGGGAAGAGCTTCCAGCTTAGGATGACCAACAAAATGTTGACAAGCTTCACACTTGGCTGCCCATTCGGCTTAATCTAGAAAGAGAGTAGGCCAATAGTACCTAGCCCATAAGATCTTGTAAGCCATTATGGAGGAAGAGAAATGTCCTCCTAATGCTAGATTGTGGAAAGAATATGACAACCTTACCTGCTGAGGCTTATCAACATAGCGCAGGAATACACCATCAATACCCTTCTTGTATATACCATTATCCCACAAAATGTATCTTGCAGACCTTAACCTAACAGTCCTCTTCTCTTTTTGGCTTAAATGCAGAGGGAATTCATTATAAATTAAAAATAAAGCAATATCCATGTACCATTCATCTGTTGTGCTTACAAAAAGTGCCATGGACAATTATGAAGAAGTACCTTTAGTTTCTTTGCATTATATCTCAACATTTTTTTTGTGATCAATTGGCATAGGCCTCTTCCTCATACTAACTTGGTAGGTCTAATGTCCAAGTCATACTCCTAGACTTTGGCTATCTAGTTACCCCGTTGACTACCCAACTCCTGTTGAGTCAAGATGGATTTAATTGCAGTATCAGGAAGAAGAACGATAGTGTGAGAACTCAACACATAATACCTGAAATGCTTCACTGCTCTCACCACTACATAAGCATGTTTTTAAATTTGTGGCATCTTCAATTAATGTTCCTTTAATGGGCAGCTCATGAAATTGATGGGAGATTCAATTCATCTTTATTCTCCTGTATCAGGATGGCTGATACTGTATGTGCGGAAGCATAGCTGTACATGATGGAATATTTTTTGAAATCCAGGAACACCAGGATGGGAGCATGAAAAATTACCCTTTTGACTTCTTCAAATGCAAGCTTCCCTTCAGTGCTCCATCGAAATGGATTTTTACCTTTCATAATCCCAAGGATATCCTTGGTTTTATTGGCAAAGTCAGGTACAAATATTCTTAGGAAATTGACCTTCCCGAAAAAGGAGTGCATTCTAGTTTTACTTGTGGGTAGGGTAAGGCTTTGGATGGCCTTCACCCTCTTTGGGTCGATCTTGGTTCCTTCTTTAGTCATGATATGACCCAAAAAATTTCCTTCTGTTACTCCGAACATGTTTTTTTTAGGATTTAATGAAATCCCATGACACCTGCACCTTAAGATTACCTGTTCCAAATGATCATAATGATCACTTCTCTTTTTAGAGAAGACTGTCAAGTCATCCAAATACACAACTATGACCTTTCCCATAAAATATCTAAAAGCTAAATGCATAGCTCTTTGAATCATGGCTCCAATGTTAATCAAACCAAAAGGCATCCTCCTATAAGCGAAGGTTCCCCATGGGGTGGTGAATGCCATTTTATGTTGATCTTCAGCAGCTACCTCAACATGATTATACCCCAAAAATCCGTCAAGCATGGATAACATTTCTGCTCCAGTGAAGATCTATAATATTTGGTCCATGATGGGCAATGGATAATTATCTTTCAATGAAGATTGATTGAGGTTCCATAATTTGACACAAATCCAGATTTCACCATTCTTCTTTCTGATAGGGAAAATGTTAGCAACCCAGGTGGAATGATGGATTGGAAAGATAATCCTTACGTCTAACATCTTCTGAATTTTAGAAAGGACAGTCCCTGAGATCTTCGGGTTGTAATGTCTTTTATTTTGCGTATAGGGTTTAACCTCAGGCTTTAAAGGAATGCTATGTTGCACATCCTTGGGCTTGAAATACTTTAGATCTGCATATGACCATGCTAGGATGTCCATACATCTCTTCAGGAGTGAAGAGAATCTTTCTTTTCTCCTTTAGAGATTAGCATTTACCGATGTTTACCATCCGTGGTTGATCAACGGAGCCCAGGTTAACTTGATCTACCTTTGATGAGGAAGCAACTTCAGCTTGTCTTTTATCATAAATGAAACATTCATGCTTATCAAACAGACCTTCCAGAGAAACTAATCCCTTCGGAATATTATTGCCTTTAAGATGGATGAATTCACCATCAATTTCTTGATATGAATTTGAGATGGACTCATGGAAAGCAGATTCTGATCCTTCAAAATAAAGCTCACTAAAATTATTAGCTTTCTTAAAAAAAGACAATACTTGTTGATCTCATCATTAAACACTTTCCAATGTTTTGAATTATCTAGAACACTTGGACGATACACAATCTCAATGGTATACATGTCCTATTTGAAATTTGGGTGAGGAAGGAGAAGAGATGCAGATACGGATAAAAAATCAGATTTATCGTTGTGATCCCTCAAAACTACCTTACTAGAAAAAACATCAAAGCATTCTATGTTGTCCCAAACCTTATTCATGTAATGTCTTAGGTGATCATTTTTTAGCTAATAGGTCCCCCTTACTTGATTCACAATCAACTCAACATCTCCCTGCACTTTAAGATTTTGGATTCCTTTTTATCTTTCCATTTCTAATCCTAATAAAAAATCTTCTTATTTGGCTATGTTATTAGTATTATCAAACTGCAACTTAAAAGAAAAAGGAAAAATATTGAAATTTAGAGATATAAGAACCACGCCAACACCTGAACCAGTAGTTAAACAACTCCCGTTGAACTCAAGGGTCCAAACAACATTAGGATATTCTTCTTTGACTTCTACAGAGGGCACTTCTACTGGTTTGAGATGAGGTACTGGCCTTGAGGGAAGGAGAAAAAGAGTTAGAAGATGAAGTTACCTTTTTAGTCGTCTCCTTTTCAGTTTGTGCTGAGATGGGAGAACCTCTTTTATCCATAACCATGGGAGATTCTTTACTTTTCTCCTTAAAGCCTTCAACTAGATTTCTGGGGTTCTAAGATTGGGATTGAGTGAAGACTGCAAATGATTGACCACCATGCTCACCTTCATCTTCCTTGTAATCCAAGTATCCAATGCTTGAGTCACCAGCTGAATCATCAAAAGACTCATCAACATATCCTAAAGGTTTGAAATCTTCATGAGAATCTTGATCTTCTAGTTCTTCACCCTCCTCAACTATTTTAACTACTTTGTTGACAGGAGGAGCTTCAATGGCCATCCTGGTGGGAGCAGCGATCAACCAATTCCTGTCTCTTGTGGGAGTGTCATTCTCATTGTTGAAATTCTGTCTAGGAATATCTTGATAAGGAATGTTGGTTTCTTGTTGAGACATTTTATTCTTTAAAGTGATCAAGTCATTGGCCATCTTATGAATCATAGGATCAATAGTACTCTAAGAAGAACTCTAATTTTTAGGCTTAAATGATTCTCTTCTGATCTTTCTAGCTAGAATAAGATCATCTTCTATTTCAGTGGCTGTAGCTTGAGCAATGGCCAAATCAGGGATAACATATCTTCTCAACAAGAAGCTCACATTAGGGGGCTGACTGTTGATGAAAAAACACTTTTGATTTTCAAGAGTGGGAATGACTAGCTCTAGAATCTTACGAATTAGCTTGTTGAATTTGGCTATGAAATCCTGCATGGGTTCATAAGACTCCTTCTTCATGTGTGTAAGTTGTGCTAACAAGGCATGAGAGTATTTAGCCAGTTTGAACCTTGCTTTGAATATAGACCGCATGGTAGTCTAGCTGGTAATGCATGCATTCGGAAGATGGTAGAACCATTCTGCTACTACACCATACAATGTCTCAACGAAGAGTCAAACAGATATGTCTTCATGAGAAACTCTAAGAATGCCACATGCGACAAAGAATGAAGTGATGTGTTCATCAGGGTGCTATTTCTAATCATTGTTGAACTTAGGAATATTCTTATATGAACCATGCGGTAGATCGTGCAATGGTGGAGTTAGGGAAAGAGGACCAATAACTGCACACCAAGGCACAAGTTATGCTGCCATTCTTCTTAATGAAGTGCATATAAGAATCCAAGTATCAAATAAGAATAATGCATGATAGGTTGTAGAAAACTTCTTGTTCTTAAGGAACCCAAGTTCTTCGGATAGGTGAAGAAATTCTCTCTCGGCTAGATGCAACACTGTTGGGTGAAAGTCTGAAATTATGTTGCTAAAGAAAATCAAAGAACGAATCAGTTTGACCCTAGCTCGGCTTGACTGAGTGAAGATATTTCTGGCCAGCTTGAATTGGAAAATAGATCTTTTGAAAATAAGACAAATACAGAGTCGCCAGACACCAATAGAATAAGCTTAGTCTTATCAATCCGTATATCCCCAGTGGAGTCACTAAAAACTATTGGTTGGATATTTTTTCAAGCCAAAATATGAGGTTCAACCACAGTACATGGGATTAAATCCCTCCTCAAAGATAGGTGAGGCTGCCTATTTATTACTAATCTAAAACACATCAGAAATAATATATACAATATTCACACTATTCTAACCATTGGGGTTGGGATAGATTCCCGAAATCCATATCGACATAAGGTGAAGATGTTGCAGTTTTAGAAATGGAATGGATTAGAAAGGAAATTATTATTATGGAAGAAACAAAATGTAAAGGAAATGAGAGGAACGTATTTTCTTTCGATCAAACATAGATCACGAAATAATCATACGAGTTCTAGATAACAAATGTAATGTTTGAAACAATTAAAATAATCAAGAGTGCTAAACAAAGAATAGCTTAAGATTCAGAACATAAGAAAAATATATTAAGAGGGATGAATCTCACAACACAAAGTTTACAAAATAGCATCGGTTCCTATTCCTCAAATGATTAAAAGAAAACACAAAGTTTTTATTCTTCACAATAGTTCTCAATATTCCAAAAATCTCAACTGTTTGTGGGGGAGTGGCCAATGATGTGGTCACTTGCTCTTCTCCCTTTCTGTCAAATTTAACCTTTATTGGCCTCTTGGAAGGGACCTTATCCTTTTTTCCCTTGGAGGGTCCCACTTCCAAAGTAGCTAGCTTTGAAAAACTCTTTTCTTTATAACTCATTCCCCAAGAAATGAGCCACGCCTTAGTATGAGCAAGAATTTGAGTAGCTCTTCCTGCGATAGAAGATTTCTCAGCAATGGACCAATCAATGGCTGGGAATACATATTGGTCTTCATTCAACCCATCATATGAGGTGTCAAGGACACTTTCATTTTCCATGCTGCCTTCTAAGATGTCAGATAGATCTAACATCTAAATATCTTCAAGTGTTAACCTACTATTGTCCTTTCTTCGGATGGAAATTTCATCCCAAAGATCAACCCAAATGTCTTCTACATTGGGCACATGTAGATATAAGGTCCCGTACGACTTAAGGACTCCTCAAAAATCGAACCCATCTATGTGCTTCATGTGCTTCTTCAACTTGTCCTGTAGCTCGTGCACCATGTTCTTGGCTTTAACCACTATTGAGCATGTGTACCTTTCAATGGAAATAGGGAAGGAGACATCGAATTTGTGCTTACTCTCTTGGAATGTTTGAAAATCCAACAATTGTCTATCCCACTCCATTAGGACTAGCTTATCACCTGGGAACCTAGGAAAATGGAAAGGATCACTCAGGTACATGACCACCTGAAGGTATGTGAACTTCTTTATTTGTAAGAAGATACAACCCCATTTTGATACTTCGGCCCATGCCTCATCAGAGACTCTTGTTTTCCTTAGATCAGGGTTCATCCTATAGATGTTTGCATAAAAGAAGGCGTTGTCCACTTTTCTAAATTTATCCTCAGACCCCTTCATTGTCATTTTAGGGAAGTACCGATATATGTGTTCTGTTTCCCTATTTCCCTTTGCACTCAACCCTAGATAATTTCTCATGCCAGCTGTTGCATAGGTGACATATGATGACATATAGAACTTACTAGTAGACATGACTGTTTTCATTTGGGATTCTATCTCATCACTTATAAGACTACTCCAATTGATCCCTTGGTTGTTCTTTATGATGACCATGAATTGATACATTGACCCTTGGAAGTCTCTCGACTTGGGGAGTCCAAATACTTGGCTTAGCAGTGTGATGATATCACTGATTTCAAGGATGAAATCATTCCTAGGGACAAACTTGGGAAACCTAGAGACGGTTGGCTTGGCCTTGATCAAGAAATTTTTATTTACATGCCTGATGTAATCTTCTTAATCGTTGTTCTAGGCCTTCTGCGCTGATTGCAGATTCAAATCAACATATTCTTGAAAGTTGGGAAATCTTAAGAGGTCATTAAAGTAACCTCCATCCAACTTCACTATGGTTCATCCTGCTTGATTTCTCACTAAGTGGGAATCCGAGTCATAATTGGAAGCACAGACCAGAATGAACTCAGGGCATTGAGCAAACATTGGGAATCTTTCTACAAGAGGGAGGCCACTTCCGGCTATTGACTTCATCTAGGGACTCTGAGAAGAATCCTTGATTCTGCTCCAAAATTCTTGCATGTTTATATTACCAAGCTCCATGTCCCGGATGTCATAATTGCAATCTATGTAGGAAGGAGACTCCATCTTCTGGTACTTGTACTTCATCTTTCTTGACCTGTCTTACTTATCCTTAGATTTTCGAGGATCCGACATGAGAATTCTTGAAGAAAGAATGCCTAGATGACTTCTGGTTGAACAATCTGTATGAAAGCTTGCTGAGAAACCCTACAGACCCACCACACTAACCAAACTTTGGGACTTGTAAAGAACTTTATGAAACCTGACACACTATAATGTATATAAGAAATTAGGTCATGTCAGACATTTTGTTAAACCTGACACAAAGGTGGAATTCAGGGGATGTTAAGCACTTTACAAAACCTGATACAAGCGGAACTAGGATGATGTTGAACACTTTGTGAAACCGAACACAAGTGGAAGTTGGAGGATGTTGAGCACTTGGAGAAACCCGATACACTGTGGAAGCCGATTGAAGTCAGACACCCTATAAAACCCAAAACAAAGGCGTTAGGTTTTTGGGATGTCTGAACATTTAAAATTCCCACCAAGTTTGTAAGTTAGGATTTTTAGATTCTTCTAAAAAATAAAAAGAGTATATCCCATGGGAAAAATAAGAAAACACCCAAAGGGTGAATTCCAAACAAGAGGTTTCATGGGAATACAATAGGAAATGAAGAAAACAACCCAAAACCCTAAACCTAGAGGAAAGAAAAAGAAAAGAGGGAAAAGCACCAAATGAACACCTCAAAAACAACCCGAAAGACCTCAACATGGTAAGAAGAGAAAAATACCTTCAATAAATTCAAAAAATGGTCGAAGACAGATCATGAAATTGGTCAAGAAGTTCATTCGGGTTTGGAGGTCGAAGGAACATACAGAAAAATCCATGCAGTGAAAATATACCAGGTAAAAATGACGTGTAAAATCAAACTATTTATAAATCCCTAGAATTAATTACACCTCATCTGACACGTGTGCCAACTACCAGAGAACTCGACATTAATGCCATGTCATCATTCTCAGAGTTCCCAAAAACTTGATACAGAGGTTTTACTATCAAATCAGGTTTTGGGAAACAATTGTAATGAAGTATGATATTTTTGGATGTTATCAAGTTCTAAAAACCCGACACAAAGGATCATTTTGGGTTTTGGGTTTTTGGAAACAAGCGACATGGAGCATGAATTTTACAAGGTATGTTCTAATGCTTCTGAGTTCTAAAAACCTGATACACTGACTTGTAATCGGGTTTCAGGTTTTGGGAAACAATTGTCATGAAGCATGTAAAGGATATGTTTCCATGCAATGGAAACCTGAAAGCCCAAAAATATCCTTCAAAGGGAATTTTTAGGAGATTTTATCAAAAAATTTATATGGTTATCTCAATTTTAGCTGAAATCACTATAAATGAGATAAAAATAACATCAATGAGAAGCTTCATAATGTGATGTGAACGTACAATTTCAAAATGACTTCATACATGGTATATGTAGCAGCCTTGCATGGTATATTTTCCAAGTTGGATAGACGAGGCATACTATCAAATGATCCCATTGTTGAGTGCTTCCCACAATTGAAAGTTCCTGAATGCCACAAATATTATAAGGTTGTCAATGGCGGGTTCTTCTATGGATTCATCTACAAATTAAACAATGATATGAAGACCAACAGGGTGAGAAAATAAGCTTGGGAAGATGTATCCCGACATGGTTGTTTTTTCATCTAGTTTGTAGACTTCATGTATCTTAGGGTAAACAGATTTTTAGGAGAACTAGTTAAGTTGCTGAGGTATCTAAACGACAAGTGGGTCATCATGGAGTTGTGAAAACAACTCGTGGAGATGCATGACTTACAATTAAAGTGGCACAATTATATGGGTTTCTTTCCTGTCACAGTGCATTATTTCAACTCGCATAGCATCCAAAAAGCTAGAGGAATTGAAGCTGAAATGTTTTCTAGATATGAATTTATTCCCAGTACGGCTAAAATTTGATCCATATGGGGTAGAAAATAATAAAATCTCCCAGGAATACTCACATGTACCTTCATTGGAAAACTTCTGGATGAAGTACATAAACAAGTATGAAGTCAGGAAGAAATATTTCAACAGGTTATCGGCATAAAAAGTGTTTGATTAGCATTGATACCTGCATATCTCACAGAATATGGTCTTGTGATACGTGACACATATCATTAGATGGGAGGGGATAGATCTTCTCTTCAGGAAAACATTGGTCGATGTCAGCTGATTGAGGAAAGATCTTCCGCAGTTCAGGTTAACACCTCAAACTTATTGTTGACAAAGGGGTATTGCATGGATGAAGATTTTATGAATTAGATCACATATAACTTTACCACAATAGACTCTAGAAAAATAAAGTACGAGTGTGAAATTAGCATGATGCCGGAGAAACTTAAAGTACACAAGAAGTATCATACACAAGAGAAGGAATTTCTACAACTATCATGGTAGTTCACGCTTCTCCAACATCAACTCAGAGCAATTTAGCATCCCTGGAATCCCAAATAGATCTTGTCATTCCTCCATTGAATTAAGTGTCATTTGTATTTTTTCCTCAGCTAGTCAGATCTTCACCTCTCTCTATGGAGAATTTGAAAGAACAAATGGTGGAGTTTGAAAAAGCATTGTCTTTGGACAATTCAAAGAATGGTAGTCATAACACTATGGAAAAATTGGATGGAGTAGAGCCGAAGCATGAGATGGTGGTGCATTTAGTGACTTCTCATTCCTGGAGAAGTAATTTTTTATCATGGTTGGCCTTGGAGACAATCCCATAATCCAGAGAGGAGATCAAATTGGAAGAACATGACCTACAACTAATCCTAAGTTTGGGTGGAAAATATAGAAGGCCTAAAGCTACCAAAATAACTTCTAGGTTGATTATTGAAGAATCAAGATAGAAGTTTGATGAGTTATTAGTTCCAGCAGAGGGAAAGTAGAAGGGATAACTCACAGAATCTAATATAGCAGTGACCAAAGTGCCAATAGGTCAAACTACCACTGAAGGATTAAAACAGGATAAAAAGACACGAATGAACGCTTTATTCCTAAAGCTTGACAAAGAGAAGGCTGAGAAAAATAAACTTCAAAATCAAGTTTCCCAGCTATATGAGATCATTTCTAAGGTTTCCAAACCTTCCTCTCAGCCCATTCTAGCACATGAACATATGAGTAATCATCTGTTTAAAGAGGTGGAAGATGCAAGGGACCAAGTCAAAGATATTGCTCAATGTATAGAGAAAATTATTCACCAAGCTTCATAAAAAATTGAATGAATACTAACTGAATTGGAGAGTATGCATAGGGTAGTATCTCAGCCAAAGGAACTAATGACACAAATATAATATGAGAACATAGTTTATGAAAGTCTTCTAGATACTTTAGTTAAGATACATTGGTTACAAGAGGATGTGTTAATTGCTAAACAAATTGTACCTAGTGGATTGATAGAAAAGGGGGAGAAGTTAGAAATATTAGTTTCTTTCCACGTAGAGATCCTCAATACTATGATGAAAAGGATCCAATTTCTAGAAAATTAGATGGGATAAGTGAAATAGAGAATTCCAAACAAATTACTTGCTTCCCATGAGGAATTTATTTTGGTTGTGTAAAAATAAATTGATGAATCCGTCATACCTTTCACGATAGATTCAATTGGAAGACTCATGAATATTCAGGAAAATGTTGATGGGTATGGGTCTGGTCTAAAGATGCTAAAGGCTAACACTATTGGTTTGTATAGAGGATTTCTGCAGTTCAGGACCAAGAGAGAAGCTATTGTTAAAATAGATGGGAAAAAGTTGAATTACATGTTTGACAAGTATATTCAATATCAGAACAAAAAGAAAGTCTAGATGTTACAATGGAAGATATTATTTCTTCTCCTCTTTCTTCTCTTATTTCTTATGTTCCTGGATGAAATTTTAAGATACAATTCATTGGTTTAAAAACCATTACTTTAAGCTATTTGGAAATATTCTTTAAGATAAGTAAGAGATGTGCACAATTTTGGCTTAAAATATTGATGCATGTTACTAAGAGAGGAATTCTAGGAAGATGATTGCCATATGTTCCCTTTACTACTTCCTCATGTTCTAGTTCAACTGTAGTTTCCCATTTGTAATTTCCCCTCTACACACTATAAGTAGAGGAAGAACCTATGGGTTAAGGGATCAGAGTTTGTAATTTGCATTCTTGTGTTCTAGACTTTGAGGTGAAACCCTTGATAAATTTCTAAAAGTAGAGGAATAGAGAGGAGGAATATTTGTAGAGAACATTTTTTCAATGGTGCATTTTTTTCTTATTTGTTTTAGATCTCTGCATAAACTTTGTGTTGTCTTAGATCTAGATCTGAAACTTTCCTTTGCTTCGAATTTTGCATTTCAAGATGCATTTGTTTTATCTATGTGCATTTGATAAGCTCTGTCAACTATTGGTTACGTTGCACATCTCCTTTCCTTTCTTCTCATATTTAATTATTTCCCTTTCCTACACATATTACTTACAACTGCTTACTTGCTACAAAATTACCTAGTTATGGTTAATGAGCTACACAATTAATGTAAAACCAACATATAGATATTAGGAAATATAATTGATAAAATCTTACACAGGAGCCTCATTGGTAAATGAGGGAGATTTATCTCATGACTACCTAGGTTTTTAGCTGTGTAGAAAATCTATCCAACACCTACCTTAGGACTTGGGAGAAAGTTGTTCTAAAAAGAGTTCTTGTAAATGAAAAATTCATAAATTTTAACCATAATGCCTTAGTAGGATTAGGAAGGGGATTTCAATTTTTTTAATTTGTTTGAAATTTTATGGCCATATATTTTCTTGACAGTCCTACACTATGTTTTAAGTTACCTAATATGAGGAGGTAAATTGAAATATGGGTAAATCCTCCTGAGGATGAGTGTAAGCTACAAAAATCATTAATAACAAGAAAGTACAATAACTGAAATTTATACCTTCATCTTCATGTCTTCTTCGTAAACCTCAAAATGGGAAATGAATTGGATGAGATAAAACTTATTGAAATGTAGGTTCCTTCTCCAATGCAAGAAATATTTTCTACGTAGATGATTGAAACAAAAAATTTCACTGAACATGGGAGGATGAAGGATATAGGGATGGAGGAAGTAGGCTTATGCGGACATTAGAACAAGATGAGGGATGATCTATGTAGAATGAGTGCAAGAGATATGACAAGATGTTTGCTTATGTGAAAGAGTGGGGTAAGGGTCAATTTATAGCCTAAAAATGGGATTAATTTGAAGGTTTTAGTTTAATCATGATTTGAAAAAGTAAGCATGATTAGATTAGTAGGGGACAAGAATATTCGTTAAGAATGAAACTTGAATTTTTATCTCATAAGTGGGGAGACATGGTGAATAATGAAATTTGAGGAATATTATGTTTAATTAGGGATCTAAAAGTATCAATTAATCAACTAACATTGATCAATTCAATGTCAATTTTTGTGGGGGATTAATTTAGGGAGATGGTAGAATTAGCGTGTCTATAATGAGAATGGAAGTTTGTCTAGGTGGATAGAAGGGATTAGTGGGTATTAAAATTGATGTTATGTGCATTGAAAATTTGGGTGTAACAAAATGTATCCTTAATTATCCCTCAAATTAGAACTATTAGATGTGTAGGGAAGTTTGATGGCAAGCAGGTATTGAGTTGAATCTTAATGAACTCTCAGGATTGGAAAAGGAATAATACCATGATAAATACTCAGTAAAATTTTATCAAGGATTCAAGGATACTTGGAAAGGTCTTAGATACATTGGTGTAAATTTTAGCTTGAGATCATTTCCTTAGAAGAGATGGTATAGTCCAAGAGAAGAAAAGATTAACGTGTTATAGACATTCTTGTTACAACGAGACTCGAAAAACCTTAGTAGTGGGAAGGTGAGACCTATTTCCTAAGTCCTATGATCATACTAAGAGGTAACTAAAAAATAAATATAGTTGAAGTCCAAAGACCCCAAAGGCAGAGAAAAAATTGGCAAATATAACAGTCAAGAAAATAATGAAATTGAAAACTGGGCATTATTGATTGGGATAAGGTTATGAATGATAAAGAGATCCTAATAGACCTTATAAATGGAGTTATACAATATGCATAAAATTCTAAAGCTAAACTTCAGGGGAAGTCAACAAGAACAAAGCTAGAAGCATGGATGATACTCAAGATAACAATCATGGTAAGGAGAAACACAAAAGGATGGTACTTCCAGATAAGTAAGCCTTGTGCATAATTAAGTCACATAGTTAAGAACCTAAGGGACAAGTCAGGGGAAAAAGGATAAAAATGATGTTTGTGAATAGAAGAGTGTTAAGGAAAATAAGGGAGTATAAGGATAAAAATAGAAGTTATTGATGAGTTGTAATAGTGAACGCAGTGAGAAGAAGGTGCTCTAGGAATCAAGAAAAAAAATTTCTTTTGCAGGAGTTAATTTTTGTTGAATGGGCTTAAGAGGTTTGAATCACTAAAGTAGGTGAGTTTTACCAATTGTTGTGATATTTGAAGATAAGAATGAACTCACATTGTCTTGTATTGATTTTTTACATTGAATTCATAAATTACTTAAGAGGATCTTTGAACTAGCAAGTTTATTGACCAAGTAAGTCATTGCATCACACTGAAAAGGTAGTAAACACTGAAAAAGTGACTCAATGAAGAGGTGAAAATTTTGTGTCATCTACATGACATGAGATATAGGTATGAAGGCTCATTTTTTGTTAACAAGATAGAGGATGACACTATGGTGACAGGGGAATTTATAAGGTTGAGTTTCATGTAAAGGGGGTCATCTATAACATGAAAAAGTTGGACAAAAATTTACTAGAAGGATGCTGTAGGGAACTAGGTGCCAAAGTTGCAAATTGTTCACATATGGAAAAAATTAGGTCTGTAAGATAGTTAGAAAGATGAGATAGATAAGAAAAGGTATTAGGAATGAATTTTTGTGATGGTTTATGCTCAGAGTGATTGTTGGAATTTGAATATGCATATGTCCAGGGGAAGTCACAACACTAAAATGCAATAATAAGATAAAAAACATAGCGAAGAAGGGTAAAATAAGCTTTTGATATTGAATGATGAAATTGATTAATGTTTAAAACAAATAAGGGGTCATAATATGATAAAATAATATGAATAAGGTGTGCTTTGGTATGTAATTTGTTAGTAATGTATAAAGGGGGAGAAGTACAAGGAAGTTTTCCATCAATGCCAAAGGGGGAGATTGTTGGCATGTGAGTGTAAATTGAGTTGTGATTGATAAAAAAACTAGTGTAATAATTAAAGGAAAAGTTTTGATAGGTACAAATTATAGTTCAAATAATTATTCCATGGAATAAAGAGATGTGACTTTGTTGCAAGGATGAAGACAATGAAATTGGCTTAGTCTTATAGGCCTAATTCTTAGGTCTAGTTAGCAGGTTGACCTAGTATGGTGGATTGAAGGAATGAGGAAGCTATAGTAGTATGGAAAAGGATTGGAAAACATTAATAGGATATGTTATGTTAGTTTAATGAGGAAAAAGGGTAGGTTCATGGATTACGAGGTGAAACATGCTCAACTAGGCCTAATTCAAAGACATAATACAAGCATGGCTTGGAGTATGGAGAAAAACATGCTAAGGAATGACATTAAAAGCATGGTAATAGCATCATGATGGTGTACATGACATGTATGAGGGTTTTTAGGATAGTTCTCATAGAGTTGGTGGTATTTCATGGTTCTTAGGAAATCATAAGGTCAAGACAAGGCATGATAACACAGGTAAGTCATTGTTGATAAAGATATTTGGGCCTAACTGAGCAAGGTGGAATGTTTGGTGAGTTATACTATGTTTTCATGATTCTTTATGAAATTTTTTAGGTTTGGGTAATGATCATTTTTTAATATATTACAATTATACCAAAACCGGGTTTCCAAAGGCGAGAATTTGAGGCAAAAGTTGAATTTCATATGTTTGTTGTGGGCTGTATGATTTACATGGGAACTTGATATCCTTCACATAGTTAATTAGGTTCATTATGAATATTTTTCAAGAAGAATGAGGTTCTTTGAATGTCAGATATTTATGAATAATTGTTAAGAAGCTAAAGTGGTTTCAAACCCTAGTTAAATGCTAGCTCAATAAGGACTTGGAATAAACTGATGGTACTTAGCCAAAATGGATTGGTATTTCTAATGTGATGATTGTAGGTTATAGATGAATCCTCAAGATTTATAGAAAGGTATGATAAAGCTTGCGACAATATATGGGTCCCACTCAAAATGAATTGTTTCTGAAGATTTTAAGTTTGTGGCAAAGTTGTCTATTGAACCTATGAACTAAATCACCATTTATAGAAGTATGAGAGTTTTAATACATGTACATGATTATTTCATATCATGGTTTTTCCTCTAAAGTGAGTGTTCCATATTTATGAGGATTGTTTTTTAGGGTAGTTTAGAGAAGCTGTGGTAAAAGAAGATTTTCGGGAGCTACAAGAGGAGTTGATACTTAGTTAAAGTTTTTTCATGTTCCTGGTTCTAAGGGATTTCCAATGACATATCATACTTAAGTTTTTTCTAATGGATTAGAAAATTATGACCTATTCTTTAAAGGTTAATTTTTGAAGTTCTTGATTATGCATGATATTGAGTTGCTTCATGAGACTTGTTGATTGTTATGAAGTTGTTTCATTTTTTTTGAGTTTTTAGAAAAAAAAATATATGGGTTTTCCATGATTTTTTTGATCTTGGAAATGACTCTATATGTGTTTGATATTATTTCTCTCAAGAATGATTCTTGAGTCCTTAGAGCCTGAATGAGTAGTTGCAGTAAGTGGCTTGGTTGAGGGTCTTCCACTATGATTTGAAAGATAAAGCAAGTTGTTATGGATAGTATACATATATAAATTTTAAATGGTATATGGTTTATTTCTTGATTAGTTGTTTTGATAGGTGAACTAGTTCAATTTTGAAGACCAAGTTATGGGGTCTTGGAAACAGTTTGGAGTAGTTCCAAAGATTGAACTATTTAGAGGTTTTCCAATTATATTTGGAAGAAAAAGTGAGTATTTTTGGAAATTAGTTTCAGAATATTTACAATGTTATATGACTTGAGATTTGATAATTAGTTTTTATATATGAAGTCATTTGTTCTTTAGAATTATGTTTTTAAAGCAGCCATGACTGTGTATGCCAAGTTGAGAAGAAGTGATGAAATGAAGTCTTGAGACCTACCCTGAAGAATACCAAGAATTTGATGATGTTTTGGAATTATCTAAGATCCATACTACCTATTTTCATTTCATGATGTTAATTCTTGAGTGAGTACATGCATGCAAGTTGAATACTAGTATTGAAAACCATACACCTAGTGAAGGATATGAGCTCAAATGAAGAATTGGTGATAAAATGGAAAGTTGAAGAGGTTTTTAAGGATTTATAAGGACATGAGAAGACCCTTGTAACATGATATTACACTCCTTAAATTTTGGCATGAGTTAAATTTTCTAAAATAAAGGAATCTATGTGGGAAGAAGAAGACAAAACTTAATTTCACAATTACAAAGTGTAGATGTTAGACTGAAAATGGAATATTTTTAGTTACTTCAGATGTGTAACAAGCTAAGGGGGGATTTTTCAGGTCCTCATAGTTTTCAAAGGAACCATGAAAACCTAAAGAGAAATATGAAGGTGTAACTTACATGCTACAGATGTAATGATTACATTGTTGGCAATTTTTATGATGTCATACTCAACCATTGGTACAAGTTAAGGAAGTTAGAGTGTGAAGAGGTCAGAATTGAAAGAGTAAGAGTATTGTATTCTCTTGTATATGTATTCCTTAGTGCACATGAATAATCACTCTTGATAAATATATAGAGGTGTGTGATATGATGTGAAAAAGTGAAGGGAAGGATGAAATAGGTGTGAAAAGAGAATATGCGTTGAAGAAGAGATCACAATTTGTTATGTTAGACAAAAAGATAAAAGTGATCAAAAATTTGTAAAAATTCTAAGTGGATTCTTGGTAAAGTAAGGATTTTTTGTTTCCTTGTAATTAAGAGCTTAAAAAAGGTCGAGTTGTTGGGAATTTTAGCTTCCATGCAAGGAGGAACTTGCAAAAGGTCAAGGAGGAGCTTGCCTTATGTATTAGAGTTTTGGCTTCAAGTTGAGTGGATGCTTAACAATTAAAATCTATGTAATATTTATAGGAAAATTTTTCCACACTAGTGCATTGATTTCAATGGGTTTTTATCCCTTTAAGGTTTTCCCACATTAAACCTAGTGTTCATGTGTACTTTTTTTTCATGTGTTCATGTTTGAATGTCTTTTTTTTCTCAGGGTGAAAGTTATTTAAGATTGAATAGCTTGTATAAATTTGAAATTGGTTTAAAATTTTGAAGAACTTATTCATCCCTCCCCTCCCAGTGTTTGTGTTTTCCAACAAAGTAAAGCAATAAGGGAGTCATATGTAAGAAGTATGAAAAAAATGTCACCAAAAATTCACTTATCCACAAACATGGGACACTCACGCTATAACAATACAATAAAGGTCCATAGGCCTAGACACATGTATTAGTCCCGTTAACTCAAAATATAACATGTACAGAATACATGTAATCAAGTGTAATGAGCTTGAGGAAGTGGAAAGGAACTATAATAGAATAATAACACTTGGATGTAATAAAAAATAGATGCCCCCATATGTATAGGAAATCTTGGTAAAATGTTGACCAATAATTATTAGTATGCCATGCATCAAGCTCAAAATACCATGTGAATACCTGTTTATAAAGAGTAAATAAGAATGATATTTATCAAAATAAAGTGAAAAACAACATGTCTAATGTAAAGTGTTAACAACTCAAATGAAGTGTACAAGTCCCGATTTTTTATTTTTGTAAATATATGAATGTTTTTACATTTTGAAACCATGTTAATGTTTTTGTATTTTTGAAGTTCTTATATATGTACAAGAAATAAAGGGTAACATTAATTCTATGATAGCATCATAAATTTTGGGATCAAACCGAGATAGGTTCATCCATGTGGTGAAGCCTCCCAAAATGATAATTAACAAACAATATAGTTTGGAGAAAGTGATACAATTTAATAATCTATTATTCATTAGTGTAGGGAGGGTTATGCATCCTCATAGTATGAGTCTAGTGTGTCATATCAGGTTGCTAATAAAAAAATTCATTATGAATGGTATCCACACTGGTAAGAAGGGGAATGGTATCCACATACAATTTCATAATTTTTTTAAGTGCCACTTACATTGATGCGGCACCTTTTTTAAGTGTTGTATGTGAGCATATCAATGTAGTACGATAGAATTTCCAAGTTAGTAAATGAGGTAGTGTTTACTTGCTTATATAGGGTTTTGTAGGTGATTTATTTAAGAAATATAGACCTAGAGGCATTAAAAGACCCAATAAATAATATGAAATTAAAATAAATGTTGGAGAACATGTCGATGTAAGATTGTACAAGTTGGCTAGGACCAGATATAACATCTTGACTAAATTGTACAACCTTTGCTAGGGATGGAAAACATGCAAGATGAAGTTTGCAACCTGTCAATTAATGTTTACTTATGGATTTTATGTATTATGATCTAATAATATTATGAAATTTTAGTGTGTAAGGATAATAAATCTTGAAAAGAAATCTCAAAATTTGTTGAGAGGGAATGAAAAGGTTGTGTTTATCTTAACAAGAGTACATTGTTAAAACCAACAATGCCAAAGAGTAAATTGAAAAACTTGAGTGTCTACATTTTCTCCCCTTTAAGTATGAAATTAAAATTAAATGCTTAAAGGAAAATATACCTATGTAGAAATTTTTTTTCTTTGCTCAAATTTTGTTTTCCAACGTCTTGTTGTGTTGGTGTTTGTACGCTCCAAGATGAAACTTGCAACACAAATTGTATTCAATGTCCATAGTAAATAGTTAAACTTTAACTCAAATTTAAAATATAATACATAAGATTTGAATTTGCACAAATTGAAATGGAAATAAATTAAAAACATGGTAGGGATACTCCTATTTTTTTTATGAATGGGGATTTTCCCTTTCTTTTCTTGTACTTGAAGATTTGCATTACTAAGCTTGCTAACAGACTGAGGGTAATCAGTATCCAATTTTTCTTGTTGGGTCATTGTGTCTTAGTATTTTCATTTATTTCAATTAAATTGATGGTAAAGGTTGTTGATGAGGTTATATGAGTATCCATGAGGTGTTATTCAAAGTTCAAACATGAAGTTTGATTAGTAGTGTCATGTTTAGTGATGGTCTATAAGGTCCTGGTGTATGTTTGAGCTTGAATATTCATACTATGTGTCCTCCCAATTTGATTAAAGGTTTTCATGAGGTCATTCATGGTTTTTATGATGCATCAAAGAGTTTCTATGAGTCTATAATGAGTCATCATGGACATTTCATGGGTTGTATGGCTTGAGTCAGGTCATTCTAGGTCTATTCCTAGTCCTAGAGCATGTGGTAAGGTATGGACGCATGAGATTTAGATCTGATAAATATTGTTGGAGAATGGTAGTAGCATGGTGATATTTTATATGATTTTTATGGTGAGTTTCATGTTATTTCTTAGAGGTTTGATAGTGTTTCATGGTCATTGGGAAGAAAACAAGTGAATGCGTGATATGAAAGCATATATAAGTCACTGTGGCTAGAGTTTCAGATATATTTGAGATATATGATGAGTATGAAAAGTTATAGGATTTTTTCATGATGCTTCATGAAATTTTTTAGATAATATTAAAGAAGATTTTTGAAGATATGTCATTTTTGGTAAACTTGGGTTTTCTAGAGAGTGTATTTGTGCTAAAACTTGACCTTCTTATGATCATTGTGAATTGTGTGATTTGAATGGGACCAAGATATTTTGGTTCATGTTTTGGAATGGAAATAATAAGGTTTAGCAAAAATAATGAGGTGGTTTTATCATATGGTTTCATGAACAATAGTTAAGAAGATAAGTTGTTTTGAAACCCTAACTAATCCCTAGATAAAAGAGACTTGTAATAAATTGAGTGTACTGAGTATTTTTTAATTTATTTTTAAAAATTGATTATTAGAGGTTGTAAATGATACATCCATATTTCCATAAATATATATTATATCTTGTTAATTTTTGTGGGCCCCACTCAAAAATGCTTGTTTCTAAAGATTTTCAGTTTGAGGAAAAGTTTCTTAAACAAGGTATGAAATAAATTAACATTTTTTTATCATGGGAGTTATATATTTCCATGATAGTTTCAGATCATGGTTGAGGTCCTAAATGAAAAAGTATGCTTTATTTATAGAGACTGGTTTTTGGGGCATTTTAGAGAATTATGTGGTAAAAATGGATTTGCATGAGCTACAGGTAGATTTAAGACTTCGTTTAAGTTTTTTTGTGATCTTGGTTCAGAGATATTTCTAATGATATATCAATTTTTTTTTTGATAAGGTATAAGTAAGTTATGACCTGTTATTTGAAGGTTAAATATGGAAGATCCCTAGTTAAGCATGGTCTTAACTAACTTCATAAGGTTGGTGATTGTTATGAGTTTATAAATGACTTTTGAAGGTTTATGAGTGATTGCAAAAAATTACTAAGGGTGTTACATGCTTTGGATAATCTTGAAAGTGTTCTTGGAGGTGATAGATCAAGTTGACCTCAAGACTAGTTCTTGAGTCGTAGAAGCTTAAATGAACAGTTGCAGAGATGGACCTGGTTAGAGGGCATCCAATTTGAGTTGGGAGGAAATGTAAGGTTTTATGGAAATTAGATTCAAAGGTATTTATAATGGTATATTATTTGTCTCATGATGAGGCGATTTCATAGATCAACTGACTCAGTTTGTGAAGAGGAAGGTTGCTTGTTTTTTAGGTCAGGATTAGTCATCTTAGAATATTGAGGTAGAAGATGCATTAAATGGATTAGTTGATGCTTTATATAAATTATAGAGTGAATAGGGATGTATTTTTTTACTATCAAATTCTTTTATAAGTCTTGAAAGTGGAATAAATGGTACAAACTTGTTGAGTTTCCAAAAATGCTTTCAGGGTAGCTTAGTTTGGTAAAGAGGAAAGTTAGTGTGGTTTGAATGTATGGATGTTTCATGAGTTCTATCAAGAATGTATGTGATCTAAATGTAATTTTATTTCCAATGAGTTGCTACATGCCATAGTTACTATAATCTTGGGTGATTTTGGGGCCCATAGGTGAAGACTAGTTCCTGGAAATAGTTGTTTTAATAATGATATGAGCCTTCTTGATAGTGTTATGAAGAATTTGATTATTGAAAGATAATGTATGACCATGGATAATGTTTTTATTTAATATTTTAGATCTTTGAGCTATTTTTTGGCTTGAATAGTCTTGTTGATGATGTTTTTGGTCTTTGGTGATCCATCTGATTAGGTTTTGAGCAATGTTTTAGTTTGTTTGGTGTGTTTGAACTTGGCCAACCTACATGGGTCCATGTAATCAATTTAAATAAGTTTAAGGTTATATAAATATATATTTTTATTTTTGAGATAATTTATTTAGACCAACCTATCTTATGTTTTTGAGTTGTGAGAGAGAGGGAAAAAGCGTGACCCAACTATGAGTGTGAAACATGTATGAAGGCATCATTTTACAGTTATGGAGGTGTGCTAAAGTTTGAATAGTATTATAGAGAATGTATGCAAGGGTTTTAAATAAAATTATTCCATGAAATAATAATAATATAGTGATTTTAAGGAATGCGGGTTTGAAGAGAGTTGGAAGGTGTTTGAACTGAATTATTGATCTCCATCAGTTGTGGTAGAAAAAATAATAAAATATCTTCATCTACATGTGGTTGAGTTTGTGATTGATTGCCTTAGGGGGTTGTAGCCTCCTTGTGTAGTTGGTGCTTCACTAAATTAGGGGTTGGTACTCCTTGTAGGGTTGGTGCTTCTTGTGAAGTTGTTGCTTTATTAAATTTATCTAATTTGTGTAATATAAGTAGAGTATCTATGATTTTTCTTCCCCATGAGGGTTTCCCACTTATATTTGGTGTCTTTTGTACTCTCTATTGTGAATAGTTAATACACATCGAATATGCACATGTATGGTTATGAATGATGAATGGATATATTAAATGATTAATGCATGGTTTGGTAAATGAAGTAAAATTATTGTAGGAATTGTTTAACCCCTTTCTTAGTCCATTTTTATTCCAAAAATTGGTATCAAAGAAGGTCCTTATGAAGCAAGTCTAACACATTGGAGTAGATCCTAGAAGAATAAGATGGATAAGAAAATAAGGAAAGAGTATCAAAAGTTAAAATTCATGGCCAAGAAGGATGAAGAAACCATCTGTAGACACCTAAAATTTGCTAACGCAACTTTAATGCTAAGAATGAACTAATTATCCTCTTTTTTTTCACAGTCATAATAATGAGAGATTTTCCACTAATTAGCTAACATTCCTCTTCATATTTGTTAATTAATGACCTTTAGTTAATTAATCAATGTTTCTATCACTCAAGATACTGATTAACTACCTTTCATTAATTAGTGTTTGCTTCTACCTAGGTTAATTAATTATTCTTAATTAATGATTACCACTAGCGTAAATCAATAAATCTTCATCTATTTGATCAAGTTCCTCTTATATCTCTTGAATTACACTAATCTTCCTCTAATCAGCTTCTATAAGCCTTCTTCTATCTATTAATTAATCACCTTGGATTAATTTATACACCCCCCTAATTCACATGGTTTCTAAATGACAAATTGAAATTAACTAAAACAACCTTATTCATTCCTAACTCACATGTTAACTCACCTATATTTGGTTAGATAAACTAAAGTTACTTCTCCCCTTATCCCACATGAACCAAGTTGAACATCTCTCTCCAACAACTAGATTATATAAAGGACCAAGATATTTAATCTACACACACATCACCATTTTCATATAGCATAAACTATAGGCATTTGGCTTTGAGTATTCTCCATTAATTGGGATTAAAATTCTCATCTTGCATCCATACACTCAAAATTGAGTAATATGGGAAGATCCAAAATGGCCTTATAGCCATGTCTTGGTGAGATTCCATTCTCAATTCTTGAGGTCTCCACCATTCCAGTTTGATTGATTATGTTTCCTCATAGGTTCATAGTTTATATTTTAGTAATCATAGAGAGTAGAGATTAAGCTTTAGCATGTAAGTTTGGATTTATTCAAGTTTATATCCATGTTGATAATGTTTAATCTCTTTAAGATCTTACCATGATGGTTAATGTTTAGTTAACTTGGTTTCAAACTAATGTAGATTATTTTAATTTTAATTCTTTAGTTTAATTAAAAAATCCATGTACACATTTAGCACCCCCGATGGGAGGGATTCATAGTCTCTTGGATTTTAATGACTTTTACTAGTTTTTCTCAAGATTTACTAACCCAAATCATGCACATGTGAAATAAGTTAAGATCCTTAGGCTATTTCACTAACTTTATATGTAGTGAATGTCTCTTATGGGGTTTATTGTGATGGGTTGTCATTTGATTTTAGCCAAATTAGCAAAAATTTGAGCTTTTTGAAGTTATTTACATTAGAAATTTGTATTTTGATGTCATCTACAGGTACATGTGTAGGAAAATTTTACAGGGACGCACACACATAAAAAATTTCACACAGGTTTTCAAAAAGGAACGCACACATACTTTGTTACATGCATAAATTTTGTTGCTAGTTGTACCCTATGTCAGTATTGATGAAACCCACACATGCATTATAAAGTCCGCACACATAGCTCTCTACCTACACACATGAAAGTTAGCCCTCTATATTTGTCTACAGTCTGTTTGTCCACGCATATGTTCAAACTTGCGCACAAAGATACTTCTGGCTGTACACACATTTTTAGGCGTCTATTTTAACCTTTTTCTGACACACGTGCACACATGCTAACTTTCCCACGCACATGCTGGCTCACTATCATTTTTTAGCATAGGTGCGCACATGTTTTTATCCATGCACACACACTGATAAGGGCATGCATACACTCTAAAGGGTATGTAGGTGTCACTATAAAAATATAAATGATATTTTAAAATTTACAAGAGCTTGTGTTCTTGATGTGTTAACTCCTTGCAGGTTTATTTGAGGTTAACTTCTGTTTTGCAGGGTATATTTTCATGCTTTTTTCTAATTTAGTTTGTTTAAGGTTAACGAATGTTGCATGCTTGATTATGGGATTAAAATCAAGTATGTTTTTCCTTCACACCTTTTAGGTGATATTCGGAATTAGAAACAATTTCTACATCTTTTCTATGCAAAGTATCTCATTACACTTATTGCTAAGGGAATGAATGCCAAATTGGTTAAAATGAACAAATTGTGTGTTTACGTTAAAGTGCTTTTCCATTGTTAATTAAATAGTTGGATTTTATGTCACGTATGCACTTCTCTTACATCTTAGGGAAATCTTGAGAATTAAAAATGACGTATTATCCTCTTTTGTTTGTGGAAAACTACTAAAATCTTCATGTAGGACCTAAAAATGCTTGTCAAAGAAAGGAGGAATCAAAACAAAAATTTATAACTAGATGTGTGTTGCAGTTTTCCAAATGGTGAATGATTAAACCACATTAAGAATAAAATATTAAAAACACACAACATTCATCACATTGTATATGTAGGTTCGGATAAGGGTATGCCACATTCGCTTAAAACTAGGACATAACCCATTTGCCATAAGCCTTAAGATACAACAATGGGGGTGGTCCTAAGAACCCTAAAGCATTCCATGTAAGAGGGAACCTTGTGGACAAAATGGGAAGTGCTCCGCACACCTACTTGATTAGCTTTACCTTTGTGATTTAGAGTCAAAGTTATCTGTATCGCAAACCAAGTGAGAATACATGATGAACGACATTAATTACTCACTATATTTGAAGGTGGTTAAAGTAAAGCTGAGATAATGTAAGGAATAGTCAGTGTGAACTTTCTTGGTAAATCAAGACCGTATTAGATAACTTGTGACACCTAGTTGACGGAACCACCTAGGAAAGCCATTTTGAATTTAGAAGCTAACTTGACTGTATCCAGCCAATCATTATTCTAAAGAGCCTTCAGAAATGGAAGAAATTTATCAGAGTCAAAACCTTGTTTTCCAAACAAAGGTGAGAGTCCATTAAAGTCCAAACTATGTGTCATTCACCACAAAGGTTTGCGCAGCACTACTTTGCCTTAGTTTATCACTTGCATCTTAAGGCAAGGTGAAAATTTGTCCAAAGTGGGGCCAAGTATTTTTCAACCCCATTTAATCTACTTCCTTTTCTTTCTTTTGACACTTTATTGATCAAAAGAGATAGCACCCATTCATGTGTTATCAATCGATCATGTCCAACCATTTTTTCACCCGTTTACATTCATCTTTGCTTGAGACTAGATGGTAAACATTGAAAGTGTGTTGGTATGTTTTCATATCTTGATATCCATATTGATTTTGAGTACCCAAGTCAATATCATTCATTGTATTTATGCATTGATTCTTCACTTGATTCTCCTTTGAAGTGTTATGTTTATTGTATCGTATCAAAAAAAATTCGATTACTTACGGACCTTTTTGTCTTACAAACTCGACCTAAGTGTCTAAATTGTAATGTTATGTTACGTGCACCTTAAAAAATACTTGGTATAATTTATCCTTGGTTTTCTTTCAAAAATTACCTTGATTTTGAAAGGTGTTGTCATTAACTTGTGTGCATCCTACTAATATTATTTTTATACTCATACCTTAATTTTCTGTAAAGTTTGGTTAACGTATCTTAGTGATATTGTTGCATTGTTCATATTTGTAACCCCCACCTTTTGAGATTTATGTCTTTCTTGGATTTGAACTCACTTTAATTATAATTTGATAAAAAATCATATAAACCTCTTGTTATTACTTACCTCCTTTTTCATTTTTGAACTTGACATTAAGTGTTGACATTGAGTTGATCATCTTTAAAACATCAAAATACCATTTGAAAACACTTAGGGAGCATTTCCTCTTAGATTGGCTTTGTGTTTATAAATGAACCTTGCGTGATTGTTCCTTGTGATTAGTTCTTCATATGTAGAGTTATCCCTTTCAAGGACAATATTTTTTATCAACCACTTTGAAATTTGCTCTTGCAACTTGTTGTCTGAACCTTGCTGGATTGTTGAAATTAAATTACCACATTGTATGTTATCCTTATAACCAATTTGGAAAATCACACAAGCATCCCCTATCTATTCACAAAATGTTTAGTTGGTTGTCATTATGTTTCCCGAATTGACATGGAACTTCCTTCCATATGAAGGAATTCAATCATACAAACTAGGTCTAGGAATTTTGACTTAATAAATTCCAACCATGACTAATTATCGTAGGGTTACCTATACATATGAAAATAAAGAATCAAAATTTAGGCATTCACATCAAAATACTCCCATATTTACCAAGCCATGTTTAGTTCTTCACATTATAGAACCCATTCAGCTACGCCTTAAGCCACCTTCATCTCATGGTTATTGGTATGATTCTTCTAATTCTAATCCAAACATTTCTTCTGATTTTGAGGATTCTAATCTAAACTATTTGTCTGATTATTCTAATTATCCTAATTATTCTGATCCAAACTATTATTCGGATTCTCTCCAATCTCTTGAAATTCATCCAATCAACCTTCTTCTAAGGAATAATCAGTCGCCTCAATGAATTTCTCCTCCTCTAAAGATTTGTGTCACTACAAATTCTCCCCATCACTCATCTAATTCAACTCTAACATTTTGGTTCTCTCTTTCTTTGCAAGACCATCTTCATCATCCATTTAATGTAACTCCTACATCATGGCCCTCTCTTTCTTCACACTACCCTCTTCATCATCCATCCAATGTGAATCCTACATCGTGTTCCTCCCTATATTCATAGGACCATATTCATCATCCATTTAATGTGACTCCTATGTCACAGTCCTCCCTTTTTTCACAAGAACCCTTTTATTAATCGTGTCAATGATGTCTTCTTCCTTTGAAGATATGTGTGACTCCAAATACTTCCGATAAAAATATAATACAATTCTTGAATCATGGTCCTCCCTTTCTTTGCAGGATCCATTTTATTATTCATCCAATGTAATTCTTTAATCATGGCCCTCCCCTTTATTGTAGGACATTCTTCATCAATCACCCCCCAAAAATTATTCCTTCTTTGAAGATTGGTGTAACTCAAATTCCTTCTAGTTGAATGTCTAAGTCGACTCCTGTGTCACAGTCTTCTAACTTTGGAATCAATCCTACAAGTTTACAGATGACATACAATCATATATGTAGGTCCGCACCTCCTTCTTTTACTCACGAGACATTTATCTCCATGTCTAATTCATCTCCCACTACACCTTCTTCTTTAAATCATCATCAAACATCTCTTATCAATCAATCTTCCATACCAGTTAGACCATTTTATTCTAATCAATCCACTATGGTTAATCAAAAATCCATACCGATTTATTTATTTCATAACTAAGGAGTGATCATGGCATTTATAGGGGCACATGAAGATATCCCTTTAACAAATTATGAGCAAGGATTCTCTTTAGACCTCGATGCGTTCACATATTGTGCAAAAAAGGTTGATTAATTTTATCCAAAAATATAGGAAGAGCATTAGATCATGCAAATTGATCATCATCTTATTCTTCCATCCTCACATTCTTAATTATGTGATGAACTACCAGGGTCTAGTATTGAGCCACGACCCATCTTCTCATCACCCAATTCTTCTTTACATATCACAATTCCTCAATAAAAATCTCTTAGGGGGTCAATGCCAAGTAGCCCTTCATCATCATCTATGTGTGGGTCACCTCCTATTAGCCCTCCCTCTACTATTTATGAAATATTTTTGAGTAGCTTGTTTTCTTCTATTCTTAGGGAACATCCAACTAGCCCCTTTTCTTCTATTTATGGGTCACCCTTGGGTAGCCCATATTATTTTATTATTGGGCCAAATCCTAGTATTCCATCATCTTCCATCTATGGGTAACTTATTAGTAGACCTTATTTTTCTATTCTTGGACCACATCCTAGTAGCCCTTCATCTTCTATCCATGGCTCACCTCATGGTAGTCCCTCTTATTCAATTATTGGACCTTATCCTTTTCATCCATCACATTTTTCTTCTACCAGTGATTATGGTAAGCCCACCTTCATTCCTCACATTCCTCCCCTCAATTATAAACATCTGCATTCTCCTCTCACTTCTCGAGATCAGACAAGTCAAGTATTAGCTTATAAGAAACCCAAAAAAGTTCTTTATCAAGCCAAGATCAAAGTTTTGAAAAGCTCCAAAACTCCCAAAAATTCAAATGATCATACAATCCAAAATAAAACACAATTCAAGAATACACATCAATGCACCCATAAAATATGGTACAAAGTGCAGAAACCTATGGATAGGGAACTCATGATCTCGTATAAAAAATTCATGTTTTAAAACAAATTACAATCATTTATTGAGTGTGAACTCATCACGATCATCGAGATCAAGGATAATATTACATTTGATAAGAAAACATGCTTAGTCTCTCTTATCAAGGAAATTGCAAACATCGTTGTTGGATCCTATCATGCAGAGTGACATTTTTGGTCCTAAACTTCCCAAAGAAAAAATATAAAGACATAAAATAGTTCAAAAATACAAAAAATGAGTAAACATTAAAAACATTACAAAAATAAAATCAAAGGTAAAAAGGTCAAACATTGCAATTAGGTATTGCATACACATGGATGTTATTTCCTTCCTTTCCATATTTCTTCTATTCTCAATTCAATTTTCCCACTATTTTCATCACTTTCATGATATTTTTGTTAGTATTTTTGCACTCCTTTTGTGACATTTATCTCTATGGTATCCATTTGACCTTGGTCTTTCATCACCTTGGTAAATTAAAGAAGGACTAACCTCTTAGAGATCCTGTCACTATTCACATCTAATAAATTTGTTGTGAAGAACTTTTGGATGTATTTTTTGACACTAGCCAATGTAGTCATTTTAATCACTTCCACATACTTTCACCAAGCAATCAGTGGTTATTAATCCCTTGTTAAAAAAGAGATTTGAAATAAATTTTCAGATAAAAAATAAAAATAAAATCAATCAATCAAAAAGCTAAAAGCTAAATCAAAAGCAAATTGATATATAGATCTCTCTTGGGGTATTTCCAGTATCTCTATCGAGGTTATATACACTTGGATGGCAATAGAGAAATGATAAGACTAGAATCAAATACATCTTCATTAGGGATATGGATGCCTAGCTGGCAGCAAAGCAATGTATGGTTCTCCTTCCACCTCCCATTTACAAATCACCTTTTAAACTAAATCATTCCTACAAATTGGCTAGTGTATTCACTTGGTTTATATCAACTCTTCCATTCAAGAGGTAATTAATTTCCACGAGAACACACTAGATATCTATAAGAAAACAAGATTAGTATGTTACCAAGTGTTGTTTTTGGACCTTGTTCAAACTCTTTCTTTAGTGCATGTCTTGTCTCATGATTTGTGCCTTTGGCTAATCACTTTTTTATCGACTGAATTCTAAATATTTTCATAGCATCCTTCATTCTTTAGAAGTGTTTAGAACATTCATATTTATAGGATTTCCTATTTTCCATGTTTGTAGAAAAATTTGTCCCCTTTTAATAAAACAATCTTCTAGTTCTTTCTATCAACGACTTCTTGGCTAGCTTACGCTGGGGGCATCCTTGCTCCTTCTTAACACTTCATTGGCTTGTGTTCATCATCATGTTTAACATGTATATTTTGGCCTTGATCCAACCTATCATTTTGTATATACATGTAGGTATTTCCTTTGTATATTCCCATCTCATGCTAGGGGTAACTTTACATCTTCACCTTCTTGTACAGGCATGTGAAATTCTTTCCTTATACATTCCATATACCACTGGGGCATCCACATTTCTTCATTTTCCTATACATAGCTTCAGAAGACTTTAAAAAACAAAAAAAAACATTTTTATAAAATTTTAAAATATCAAAACATAAAAATCCATAAAAAAAAATTCATAAAATTAAAAAATTGGTAAACGGGATGCATGCAGCTAAAGCCTGTGTCAATCTCATTATACTCAAACATAGAAAATTTGTCTTATAAAATCATCTTTCTTTAGCTATCACTTGTTCTGGTGCAACGACTCATGGATCATTTGGATCTACCTCCATTAACAAATCTAGTTTGCTTACTATGTATGTACACCTTTGGCACAACATGTTTCTTAGTAGTGTTTCATAGATCATGAATTATTTTTCATAGGACCCTAGTGTCCTCCTTTATTCCTCTTGCATTTATCCTTTCTTGCGACACCATTTTAATCTCTTGTCATTAAACACGAACATTCAGGAACTGAATCTTGATAACAAAAAACATGGCTATAACCATCTTGAATGTTGTTTGTTTGAGTATGTGTGTTTTTACTTATTTCCTTTTAGGTCAGCTTGTTTACTTTATCGTATTTCATTGAATTTATGTATGTTGCATGGAGTCATCATTTTTTTAATGAAAAAATGTTTATATCATAGTTTTTCATGTTATGATACACTTTTTTTGTATGCATATATTTCAATAAGCGCAGATGATGAAGATCATAAGGAAAATGATGAAATAAAGTTGTTTTTACATCAGCACGATGAAAAATATTTCCATCTCCCTTCATCTTCATCTTTATTCCTTATCATTCTCTTTTATCAACACTATTCTTCCAAATCACTTGGGGTAATAGGGATAAATTATACTATTCTTTTCCTTCATATTTTTGAGTTCTAATCAACCTCTTTCAGCACCCCATCGACACTCGAGGGGGAATCATTCATTCCACTAAATTTTCTTCTATCCCTTCAAAATTTTATATGTTTATACTTTTCTACTAACTTTGAAGTGGCATCACTTACGCCACCCCAAAAAGGGTCAAATGTAGACATCTTAAATTTGCTAATGCAACTTTAATGCTAAAACTACACTAATTATCCTCTTTTTTCGTCACTTTTGTAATAATGAGTGGTTTTACACTAATTAGCTAACATTCCTCTTCATATTTGTTAATTAACGACCTTTCATTAATTAATCAAACTTTCTATTGCTCAAGATGTTGATTAATGACATTTTGTTAATTAGTGTTCACTTCTACCTAGGCCAATTAGTTATGCTTAATTAATAACAAATGCTAGCCTAAATTAATAAATATTTATCTATTTGATAAAGTTCCTCTTATATATCTTGAATCACACTAATCTAACTCTTGTCAACTTCTATAATCCTTCTTCTGTCTATTAATTAATCACCCTAGATTGATTAATACACCCCCTAATTCTCATGGTTACTAAATGAAAAATTAAAATTAACTAAACCAACCTTATCTATTCCTAACCCACATGTTAACTCACCTAACTCTGGTTAACTAAACTAAAGTTACGTTTCCCCTTATCCCATATGCACCAAGTTGCACATCTCTCTCCAACATACAAATTATATAAAGGAAAAAGCTTCTTCATCTACACACACACCACCCTTTTCATATAGCATAAACTATATGCATTTGGATTTGAGAATTCTCCCTTGATTTGGATTAAGCTTCTCATCTAGCATCCATACAATCAAATTTGAGTAATATGGGAAGATCTAAAAAGGCCTTGTAGCCATACCTTGGTGATATTTCATTCTCAATTCTTGTGGTATCCACCATTCCATTTTGATTCACGTTTCCATTTTTATTTCTTGTGTTTCCTCATATGTTCATAGTTTATATTTTAGTAATCATAAAGAGTAGAGATTAATATTTAGCATGTTAGTTTGGATTTATTCAAGTTTATATCCATGTTGATAATGTTTAATCTCTTTAAGCTCTTAGCATGATGGTTCATGTTTATTTAACTTACTTTGGAACTAATGTATATTTTTTTAGTTTCAATTCTTTACTTTAGTTAACTAATCCATGTACACAACATCAAATATCTCAAGAGTTGGTTGGAGAAGGCGATTTAAGATTTGGGTTAAAAGGAAGAGGAATGTGACAGACTAAAAAATAATACTTGTGACATTTGTATACATGTTAAAGATGATCTCAAAGAGGTGGAATTGGATCTAGAAGTAGATTTATCATTTCATATAAATAAGAACATTAGTTTTAAGTCGTAAATCAAAAGTACGAGAGAAAAATTCAAGGCCAAGAAAGAAAAGTATTTCAATCTCAAATAAGATAATATAATTATAAAGGTAAAAGAAGATGAGAAGCCTAATCTTGCATATCAAGAAGCTAGTTCTAGTTCCAAAGGAGGTGAAAATGAATATATTTATACTAAGAAGGTCTACTCAAGGCATAATCTCATTAGACAACCAAATGTAATTAGGTATTCAAAAATTCATGGTTATTACTATGACTAAAATGGTTTTAGTCATAGAGTAACAGATTGTAATAATTTTTTCAATTGTGTGTACCCTTGGAGCAATGGAAAATATCATAAGAGTCATCAACCAAGAGATATGCAAGAGGTTATTTTCAACAAGTGTCATCTCAAGGGTCATATTGCAAGGTTTTTCTCTCATAAGTCATAAAGGAAAGTGAATAAGGATGAGGCTCTCAAAATGAACAAAGTGTGGATGCCAAAATCAATCAAATAATAATAAGATCTAGAAAAGGTAGGTAAAGAGAAATCAAGATCAACCAATGATATCAAGAGTCATAACCATGTAAATGAGGTCAATAGGTCTGAAGCACAAAGTGAATAAAATCATATGTGTCTCACTGCTATTTAGTCTCCGGTATATGAGAAATTGAGAAGGATAGGAGTTTGGGATACCTCAAGAGTTATAAGGTATGTGATTTGATCTATCAATGAGGTCTTTAGATATTATTATTGATAGGTGTTTGATTGTGTTGTTCAAATCTGTCATGTTGATATCTAATGTGAGTTTTGTGCGTGTTTATAGAGGTTTCTTGTCAAATTATTTTTCATTAAGTTTTCTGTTGTAATCTCTGTCCTGAAAGATTTAAGTGAGGCATCTCAAGCTCATATCCTTTAATAGGCCTGATAGGTATATCAAAGTGAATTATGTCTTGATTATGAAATTTTGTGCCTTAACAAAGAGTATCCTTTAGGAAATAATTATAAAAATGTCTATAGAGCTATGAAAGGTCCTAATTTTCAAATCCTTTCCAATATTGTATCAAAATGAATTGTGTTTTCCAAAATTGAAAAGAACCAAGAAGGTAACATTAATCCAAGGGATGTTGGGTCTAAATAGTTGAAGACTTATGTAAAGAAATGTTTGATGTCAGGAGTGTCTAGGTGTGTTAAGGATCTGTGTATCATCATCTTGAAACAAGTATGGTCTTCATAAGAGTTGAAGTATGGTTGTAGTTACTATCATTAAGAAGGAAATTTTGTCAATTGTCCATTATCTATGTCATGCATGTCCTTGAGGTCTATAATTTTCTCTTATGTCATTTCGGTTCAAGGGTTTGTATTTTGAGAGGTAATACTGTTAATGATCCATGTCTAATGAATAAGTTTAGTCAAATGAGGTTCTAAAACTGTAATATGATATATGTACTTGCCAGGTAGAGTATTATGATCTGAGTTGTATCTTAACATAATGGAGAAAGTTATCTTAATGGCCCTAATTTGTGTCTGAGATGTTTGAAGTTATTCCTTCATCAAGATATCTTGAAAAGGTCATATAACACTCCCAGGGGAAGTTAAGACCCATATGACCAAGTTGAAGACCTCGAAGGATATGTGTTAGTGTTTGAAGGCTGATGAGGGTATGAATGTATGGTTTAGGATACTATGATGTGTCATAATCTCATTAATCACATGAAGGGTGATTTGAGGTGGTCAGTGGTCTTAGGTGTCAAAATAAGGCCAGAAAAGTCTTTATGAGGTAACTGGATCTATTCTAGAGCCTGAATCAGGTATATAGAGTATGTGAATGTGAAGAAAAAGGAATTTTTAGTGCTAAAGTACATGATAATGTTTTTAAAGGATTTGGAAGTCTGTATGGTCCATTCATGTCTAAGAAGAAGAGTTGCATTTATTGGTAGCTTACTAGACAATAAAAAGGTAAGTTTATCAAGTAGGTTCATAAGTTCATCAGGATTACAATTGTCTTCATTCAGAGTTGAGATGAATTACATTGTCTATACATCATGGAGTAATTATGAAGGAGTAGTATCATGGTCATTGATCCAAGAAAAAGGAATGTCAAGTATGTTTTCCTCATGGGATAGAGTACTCAAAGTGTTGACAAAGTTGTGATAGTAAATTACAAGTAGCTATGGTGTGAGATCAAATGAGAAAAGAAAGTATGAAGATATTGGAATCATGTCAAGGAAGTGAAGGAAGAAAAAAAGTAAGGTATGAGTCTCAACACTTATTTCATATAGTTATATGAGTGTATTAAGAGGATTCAATTTGATCAAATGAAAACTTGAATATTAGCTACTAGGATATATAAAGATCATAAGTGTGATTGATGATCTATGACCTAGTATAACATAAATAATTATGAAACAAGGTCAGGGATGGTAGAGTCATAAGAGTTCTGCTCAGTTGAAGATAACATAGGTGTAAGACATTGATAATATGTTTCAATCCATGTGATTGATGTTCATGAGTTAGTATGGATGCAACAAAATTGATAATTTGAAGATGGTTTGAGACCCAAAATACCATAAGTATCCCATGTTTGCAAGTGCATCAAAGGTATGTTGATCCAAGTTAATAGAAATATGTTATATGGTGATCAAGGAATATTATAAGGTATGTGTCATCTCAAGAATATTCAAGGTTGACCATTGTAAAGAAGGTTCATGTATCAAGTAAGTAGAATTCTGAGTCTGTGTTAAGTGTTGGAAATTTTGAAAGTATGAATGCACGATAAGCCCTAATTGATCTTATTTCAGGAGGTTTAGGTGTCATTTTAATTTGTCTGAACACTATAGAAGTACACTAAAATTCTATAGAGGAGCTTCAAATATATTCATGTAATCAATTTATTGACAAAGGTTCATGATGATTTTCTTGAATCCAAGGTCTTAAGCTAGAGTAAGGAGCATCATGAGTAAGTAGGTACATGATTCTATGATCAAATATCAATACCTTTTGTAAGGTCATGACCAGTGCTATATTTTTTTGAAGGGTTAAATTTTGCGGGTGAATAGATGATGAATGACATACTTATACCCATTTGTGTAACTAAGAAATAAGAAGAATTTTCTCTGTGTTGACTGTACTGATACTAGAGGAGATGTAAGGAATCTTTGTACAAGTGTATTAATGTCTAGGAAACTGAGAATATTACAAGGAAAATGTGTTCTAATTATTTTCATGGACTGTGAAGACAAAAATGAATGATGCAAATACGACCAATTCAAATTCATATATCTATAAGTTTGTGAATATCTCCAAGGTAAGGGAATATTGTTGTGAAATCCTCTAGGTGAGCATAAGTTTTCAAAAGGATCTAGAATATAAGGCTTGTCGATGATTACGAATACAAGGTATTTGCATCCATTGAAGTTGCTATATTGATTGTGTCAAACCTATAGGTGTTTGATTTTGGATCAAAATGACACAAGCTACAAGTCTAAGATATCCAAACAAGGCAAGGGGAGCTTGTTTTTCCCTCTACTAAGTGTTCTAGATGTTAAGAAGGTGATAAAGGTAGAGTATTGAGAATTATTGTAGGTTTTATTCACTGGTAATTTATTTTTTTATCCAAGAGGGTTATGATAACATGAATAAATAATAATAAAATTGAATAAGTGTCACATGACTGTAATGATATACATGAGGCAGTTTCATGGCTTAATTGAAAGGTATGAGCTATTTTTTTAATATGTTAGTTAGATATAGATGCTGTAAGCTAAGGGGGAGCCATAGATTGAATATACATGTGATATGATTGCTCTTGTTTCTTGATAAATTTTGTTCAAATTATACTGAAATTGGAGTTTATGGACAATGGTCCTAAAAGAGAATATGCTAAGTTTGGAGGAATATTTTTTTATTCATTGCATGATACATACCTAGTAAGTACTGATTGAGTGTGAATGAAGAAAAAATAAGAGGATATAAGTTCAGGGAGATCTATGTGAAATCTTTACTTCTGGTCAATGGATCAATCTTGTTGTTATTTGAAGACAAAGAAGAGAAAGTACAATCCAAGGGGTAGTCAAGTCAAGTAAGTAAGTTTGGTTTTGTGAATTTTTTCCCTTGTGTCTAATCTTGTGGTGTCATTTTCCATGTATATTTTTCACTTTATTCTTTTTCATAGAATTCAAAGGGGGAGAGAAGCATCGGAAAAATGGACATGAGGTCTTGTAGTAGTGTTTTTGTCTTGGTTTCCATCAATGTTTTTCCATCAAAGACAAAGGGGGAGATTGTTGGCCATTATGTCTTAGTGTTTTCATTGATGTCAAGTCCATTAATGGAAAATGGTGTTAATAAGTTCAAATGAGTCTCCTTGAGGTGTTATTAAAAGGTAAAACATGAAGGTTTATTATTCGTATCATATTTGGTGATGGTCTATGAGGTCATGGTGCATGGTTGAACTGGCATAGTCATAGTATGTTTACTACAAAGCTGGTTAAAGGTTTTCATGAGGTCATTTATGGTTGGCATGATGTGTCAAGAGTGTTTATGATTTTGTAATGAGTCATCATGGTCAGTTCATGAGTTATATGGCTTGAGTCAGGTCATTCTAGGCCTATTCCTAGTCCTAGAGCATGTGGTTTGGTATGGAGCAGAGAAAATTTTAGTGGAGAATTTTTCATAAACTCACGAATATTAGGGATTTTGGAAATTGGAAATGGCTAATTTTCAGCAGTTGGCTCCCACCCAATTCACCTAAAATTTCCACTGATAAGTCATTTATATGGGTGAATTCACCTATTATTTATATGTTAAATTAACTTATGCATGTATTTCGCCAACGTTTCTTATCATTTTATCTCATCCAAGAAAATTTTTCCCTAACAAATCAGCTTTACCATGAAACATTTTTCAGAAATTTTCCATCGATTCAAAAGTTGATTTTGGAGATTCGCCACCCATTCTAAAATAATTGTTAAGAGGGGGTGTCTTAAAATGAACCCTGGTATGGAGGCAAGATATTTGGATTTTATCATTATTTTTGGATTATGGTAGCATTACGGTGACATTTTATATGAGGTGCATGGTGAATTTCATATCAGTTCTTATAGGTTTGATAGTGTTTTATGGTCCTTGGGAAGAAAGCAGGTGAAGACAAGCTAGGAAAGCATATGTAAGTCACAATGGATAGAGAGTCTCAGATTTATTTGAGATATATGTTAAGTATGTAAAGTTATAGGATGTTTCCATGATGATTCATGATATTTTTTAGGTTAAAGTGAAGAATATTTTTGAAGATATGTAGTTTTTGCTAAAACCAGGTTTTATAGATAGTGTTTTTGTGTTAAAAGTTGAAATTTTGATGCTTGTTTTAAATTATATTCTTTGCATGGGACCCAAACATTTTGGGGTATGTTTTTCCATGGAAATAATAAGGTTTATTAAAAATAATGAGGTGGTTTATCACGTGGGCTTTACGAACGATTGTTAAGAAGATAAGTTGCTTTGAAACCTTAGATAAAAGTGACTCAAAGGAAATTGATTGTATTGTGTCTTTTTTTATTGATTTTTCAAAATTGATGATTGTATGTTGTAGAGGACTCCTCCATATTTCTATAAATGTATATTAGAGCATGTGACTATTTATGAGCCCCACTAAAAAGTGCTTGTTTCTAAAGATGTCTATTTGTGGAAAAGTTTTCCAAAGAAGGTATGACATAAATTGACATAGATTTTAGCATGATATTTTTTCAAGATGTCCATGATAGTTTTCTTCATGGTTGGTGTAAATGTAAAAGTGTTCCCTATTCATAAGGACTCATTTTTGGGGTAGTTTGGAGCCTTCTATAATAAAAGTGGATTTACAGGAGCTACATGTGGAGTTAATACTTGGTTGAAGTTTTTTGTGATCCTAGTTCAGTGATATTTCCAAAGATATATAAAAAAAAAAATTGGTAAGGCATGATAAAGTTATGAACTATTCTTTGAAGGTGAAATCTCGAAGATGCCTAGTTAAGCATGGTCTTGAGTTACTTCATGAGGTTGGTGATTGTTCTGTGTTTTTTCATGCTTGTTGAAGGTTTCTCTATTATTAGAAAAAAATTCTAAGGGTGTTCCATTCTTTAGTTAATCTTGAAAGTGTTTTTGGAGGTGATAGAGCAAGTTGACGTCAAGACTAGTTCTTGAGTCCTAGAAGCTTAAATGAGTAGTTCCAGCTATGGACCTGGTTGAGGGAATTTCAATTGAATTTGGGAGGAAATGTAAGATGTTATAGAAATTATATTTAGAGATATTTCTAATTTAATATGTTTTTTTCTCATGATGAGGTGATTTTATAGGTCAACCAACTCCATTTTTGAAGATGAAGGTTACTTGTTTTTCAAGACATAATTACTCAGCCTAGAAGATTGAGGTAAAAGATGCATTCAATGTATTGGTTGATGATTTCTATGAATTAGAGAGTGAAGAGGGATTAATTTTTTCCTATTGTAGGATTTTATATATCTTTAAATTGGCACAAAGGGTGCTAACCAGTTGGGTTTCCAAAACTATTTTCTAGGAAGTTCAGTTTAGTGAAGAGGAAATTTGGTGTGGTTTACATGTATGAATGTTTCATGAGTTCTAGAAAGCATAGATGTGATATAAAGGTCAGATTCATTCCAATGAGTGGTTACATTCCATATTTGAGATGTTCTTTGGTTTATCTTGGGGCCCATAGGTGAAGATTGGTTCTTGGAAATAACTATTTTGAGAAGGATATGAGTCTTCTGGATAGTATTATGAAGAATTTTATTGGTTCAAGATAATTTATAACCATGAATGATGTTTTTATGTCACATTTGACACCTATGAGATATTTTATGGACTGAATAATTATGGCGATGATGTTTGTGGTCTTTGGTGATCCAGGTGATGGGGTTTGAGAAAATTTTGAGCTTGTTTGATGTGATTGAGCTTGACCAACCTACATGGGTCCATGATATGAATTTTAATAAGTGTAATGTTAATGTATTTTTTTATATTTGTTGATCTAATTTATCTAGACTAATATATCTTATGTATTTTAGTTATGAGAGAGGGAAAGGTTGTGACCCAAGTATGAGAGTGAAACATGTATGAAGGAATACTTTCAAAGTTGTGGAGGTGTGATAAACTTTAAAGAGCATTATATATCATGTATGAAAGGGTTTTAATTAAAATTAGTCCATGATAGAGTAATAATAGAGTGATTTGAAGGAATGAGGGTTTGAAGGTGTTTGAGTTGAATTAGTGATCTCCATCAGTTGTGGAAACAACAATAATAAGATATTTTGATCTACATGTGGTTAATTTGATGATTGATCATCTTAGGGGGTTGTATCCTCCTTGTGGAGTTGGTGCTTCACTAAATTAGGGGTTGGTGCTCCTTTTAGGTTTGGTGCTCTACTAAATTAGGGGTTGGTGCTCCTTGTGGGGTTAGAGCCTCACTAAATTAGGGGTTGGTACTCCTTGTAAAGATGGTGATTCACTAAGTTTCTTGGATTTATGTAATATAAGTATATTTTTATTTTGTTTTCTTCCCCACGAGGGTTTCCCACTTATATTTGGTGTCTTGTGTTGTGATATTGTGAATGGTTAATACACATCTAATATGCACATGTATGGTTATGAATGATGAATGTATATATTAAATTATGAATGCATGGTTTGGTAAATGAATTCAAATTATTTTAGTATTTATTCACCCCCCAGTACATTATCCTTCCAAATTTTTTGAGGAGAAACCAAATTTTTAGGTGCATGGAACCTAACAAAAAGAGAAGAAGAAGAATGAAGTTCTAAAACACCCCGCTAAGGAATAATACCAGGTATCAAATCCATTCAAAAAAATTTATATCTTCCATTTTATTACAAGAGGAAAGGAAGGAGTTCCAAAAAAAAACTTAGCTACTTTTATACCTTCCATTACCCCATGGAACACAATGAAATATATGTATATAGGCCCAATTTTATAAATAAGGACACAGAGTAGAAAAAAATGAGTTCACCCATGCCATTGCCGTGTGTTCTATAATTGAATAAAAATTGTATTGTAATAAAATGTAGATGAAGGGAGGAATACATTTCCCCCAAGATTCTTGATACTTTAGTAGAAACTAAATGGCATGGTGAAGGAGTGAAACACTTCATTCCTCTTCTAATTGATCTAGATTGAGTGGAGTGGATATGAAACTATGTCAAAAACCTATAACTATAGCTTAAATTATGAGATTACTAATAAATTTCGTGTACCTACCCCTAGGTAAAAATATATGAAATGGGTAGGACCGTACTATACGGTCTTGACCAAATTGCACAATTTTGAACATGTTCCTATTTTTTTGGATTTCTATGCTTGGTTGTATTTTTATTACCTATACCTTATTTGTACCTTGTTTCAAATGTAGATTATCCCAAAGTATTAATAGTGTCATGAGTGGTATGAAGAGGATTATGAGTAGCTTTATGTGACAAGGTAGTATCATTGGTGGGTAGAGAAGTGTCATAAAGGAACTAAATAGGGCCTAAAAAATCACAACAACCTTTATGTAATTGTAAGAGATAGTCATGTGAAACATTAACAAGGATTTGAAATTCATGTGTATCAATGGAGGGAGAAGCATCCATATGAATATAGTATAGGAATATAACGACATGCGAGATATAGAAGGATCTAGATGATGATATGTGTTTATAGCAAGTAGAGGTGGGAAAGTGGATAATGGAGGTGGTGTATCAAGTGTGGTATCTATATGGGTATAGTCATTGTATGTGTATCTAGAATTATTCCAAGTATCCAACTTGAAATCCATGATCATTGTTTCATTGTGAAGTTTAATATGAGAGGCCCACAATATTGTAGGAACAATAGATTTAGTGATGAGAAGTAGAGTATGAGGAAGAACCAAATGGGATATAGGGAGGGATTGATATGAGGGTGTGACTAAATTAGATGACATGCTAGAATTGGCGAGGGTATCCCACATGAAAAAATGTGTATCAAGAAGATCTTGTATAACATGAAATTTTTTAGCACATTGATTAATATGGTCTCTAAACTATCTATAATATTTATAATAAATGTGAGTATTGAATGGATTGCGGGAATGTGCACTTGTATTAACCTTGACCATCTGAGGGAGAGACACAAGGTTTCATGATAGTAATTGTTTCAACACAACATATGGATGATAAGGTAAACACATGAAATGTTGTCTAGGTGGAACAATAGGAAGATATGGGGTATTATTGTGAATTTATTCATATCATCAGGGAGCATATAATTTGAAGGGGGAAGGGTCCTATTTGAAAATATAAGTAGATCCTTGATGATAAAATGTGAGACCATCTGATGTGATGGTGATATATGTAGTAGTATGTAACCAAGGGTTACCAAGGAGTATATTATAGTTAGAATCATTGGGAAAAAAATAAAAAATGATTTTAAATGTATTGGGACCAATAGTGATGGGGATAATGATAGAACCAATTACTTGGTGAGGAATGTTGTAAAATATATGAATGTTACTATGATTAGGGGAAATATCCTAAGAAGAAAGGCCTAAATAATGAACAATAGAGAGGTTGCAAACATTAAGGTTTGATGTTGGGTTGATAAGAACATATTTGGATAGAGTCTTATGCACAAAAAATTGAACATATAAAGGAAGGCCATTGTTAACTGATGGTGGAAGAGTGACAATATAATTATCATTAATAATGGAAGATAGGTCCTTTTGGAGGATAGCTTAAACATGCTCAATGGGTATATGAGGATGAATCTAAGTATTTTGAAAGTATTAAAGAAACACATCCTTACAAATGGGTTTTTTCTTGAGATATTAAATGAATGATATGGTATGATTAGGAGAGGAATCCTTTATTGCAATCATAAACAAAATGATCAAGAGAAGAGGAATAATTATAAAAAAAGATAGAAGATATGAGCCCTAAGGGAGATACTGTATATTTATATGATTTAATTACAAGTCGGGTTCATCAAAATTCTTACCCTTATTAGATTATGTGAAATATAAATTAGTTCTAGATGTGTAGAATGATAGAATAAGGAGATTTGGGACCGATCATGCTTCATTTCTATAACTATGTTTAGAAACTAGCTTTATGTGGGACTGTTTATCTTTATCGGGGCTATACTTTATGGTATTTCCCCTTTTAAATGGTTTTGAACCTACTTGTATTATGGCTATGTAGCTTATTGAGATAATCACTTTCCTAGAACTATGTATATCTATTAAACCATAATTTTTGATCATGTAGTGAAGCTATATGAACATCATGAATAATGCCTCAAACACTAACCATTGGTGGGAGACCATGTAAAACAAACGTTAGTTTGGTTGTGAGAACCCCCATACACTATCGACGTTTTCACTACTCTAAGGAGGCATCAAACCACACATCATTATACACCTAGGAAAGGACATCTAAATGAATGTAATTGGATTTGGCAACCCTCTTTAACAATACTTGAGTTCAGATCTTACTAAAATACTTAGAGAAAGTATGTTTGAGTGCTTCTATATGAGATAGTTTAACTCCTTGACTTGATAAGAAGCTTCAGAAATGAAGTGATTTAAGATCTAATGACTTTATATGTGATTTTATGAGATGTAGGGAGTCATTGGCACCTTTTGCAAGTGTAGGAAGTTAGTGTGAATGTAGTGCCATAATATTTCTAGGTTAGACAATGAGGTAGTGCTAACTTGTTTATTAAGGGTTCCGTAGGTGATTTTCCAAAGAAAGGTTGACATAGAGGGATTAAAAGATCCAAAAAAGAATATGAAAATGGAATTAAAGTTGGAGAATATGTCGGTACAATACCATACAAGTTGTCCAAGACCATATATATATATTCTTGACCAAACTATAAGAACTTACCTATGGATGGAAAATATGTATTATGAAGTTTATAACTTTTCAATTGATGTTTTTATATGGAATATATGCATTTTCCTATCATAAATTGATGAAATGTCAATATGTAAGGATATAAAAGCTAGATAAGAGACCTAGGAATGTGCTAAGCAGGAATTGAAAGGTTGTGTTTATCTAGCAAAAGTGCATTATCAAAACCAATAGTGTTAAAGCGTAAATTTCCTAATTTAAGTGTCTACAAAAGAATCTATAATATGATGTATATTTATAGGAGGTAGAGGAGGTGAAGCAGAGGGTGGAGGTAGGGTATCACGTGGGGTATCCATATGGGTATGATAATTGGGTGTGTATTTAGAAATATTCCAAGTAACCAACTTGAAAGACATAGATATGGTGATATTGTGAATTGGAATATGAGAGGCCTCCAACCTCATAGCTGAAATAATGGGAAGAAAAGTATTAGAAACCAATAGATGGGATAGAGACATGGATTTATCCAAGGGTTTAGAAATATTAAATGGCATATTTGATTCATAAAGGGTATCCCACACAAAATAATGTCCATGAATAATATCTTGTATAACATGATGAAGTTTATCACATTGATCAATATGTTGTCCAATGAATTTATGATAGTTAAAATAAATTTGAGCATTAAATGTCTTACAAGATTTAACACTTGTATTAACCTAAAATAATGGAGGGAAAGACACAAGGTTTCACATCAGTAATTATTTCAACACAACATGTGGAAGATAAGGTAAATGTGTAAATGTACGAAATTCCTTCTAGGTGGAATAATATGAAGAGATGGGGTAGGATTTTGAGTTGACGTATATCATTAGAGAGCATAAAATTTAATGAGGGAAGGGTCCCATTTGTAAAGATAAGTAGAGACTTGATGAGAAAATGTGAGACCATCTGATGTGAAGGTGATATGTGTGGTATGTAACCCTGGGTTCCCAAGGAGTATATTATAGTTAGGATCATCGAAAACCACATAAGAGATGGTGTCAAATATCTTGGGACTGATAGTTTACACCATTTTCATATTATATGAAATATAATATTAGAGAATTAGGTACACTACATGATGTAACAATTAACTACATGAGGTTATCCTAATGAATTAACTTCCAATATTAACTTACCAATATTAGACCAACACCTGTATAATTTAAACTACTACACTAAATGAGATATAAACTTAAAAACACAAGAGGATGAGTGAAATTAGCTGATTACAAATGGTTTTGGGATGCTCTATGCATGCAGACTATTGGTAAAAAAATATCTAAGACTAATGATGATTCATTTATGGAATTTTGACTAGAAATTGACCTATTGTAGGACCATATATTTTTCCAAGGCCATATTTTATGGTCTTTCCCATTCTATATAGTATTTAACTTACTTGTGTTATGGATTTGTAACTTCTTGACATGGTCACCTACCTAGAACTATTTATCACTGTCAAAACCTAATTTATAATCATGTAATGAAGCTCTCTGAATATTTTGAATGACGCCTCAAAACCAATTCATGGGTGGGAAACCATACAAAAAAATTTAGTTGGGTTGTGTTATCCAAAACAACACCCCATGTTATTTTGAACAACTCTCCCATGTTTTGGACTTAGGAGGCTCAGGATTGAAATCTGGCAGAATGAATAAGTTTGAAACTTAGTATTTCATGTCATATGAGAAAGGATCAGTGCTTCACGAATTAGAAAATAAATTATTTTGTGGAGCTGTTTAATTCCACATAACAAAGCATATAGTCCACCCAGAAGGAGCCATGATGCAAGGAAAAAGTGTCACAGGACACTGTGCGGTAAAGGAAGGAAAATTTGAATACCATAAAATGATGGAAGATTGAGAACAAAGAACTTATTTTTATTCAAACTTCAAAGATGTAGTATCTCACGGAGTTGATAAATCCACAGGGAGATAAATTATATTGTCATGATATGTAAAGAGCATGTGTTTAATGTGGAATAAATCAAATACCATGAAAAAAAGGAATATAGTTGTATGTGGGAAAAATCTGTGACGTAAGGAAAAATAATTCTACAACATAACAAGAGCATTAAATGGCTAGCTGTGGAATATTTTAAAAGGCATGAGATGTGAGATATTGATAAAATAAAGAGGCAGATACAGACTAAGTAAAAACATCACATGTCCATGAAGTATGAAAGATCCGCACTTGTTTTGAACTAGATGTTCAACTACTCCACCTACCTGAAATTGGTTTTGGCGATGCCATTATCCTACACTAAAAATTTGATGGTGTATGCTTGGGGAAATTTTAGGCACCCATACATGGCCTATGATTGGTCCTTGGTGGATAATCTCATTTATTACTAGATGTTACCGATCTCTTCTCCCCTCTCTCTCAAAATATCTATAAATGTAAGTTCCTTGACACATTATATGGGTTATTTTCTATCGAAATTATAGCTCCTCCTTAAGAGATTATATAAATATTGCTTGTGTCCCATGAAACTCACATGTGGAGATTTCCTTCCTCAACTCTATGTCTGAGAATGGTTAATTTTTGATATTAATGCAAGCGTGACTTCATTTCTTTGAATGTTCCACATTTAATGTGAACCTCTATGTCCTCTTACATGATTTCATTATTTTCCATTGTTTTTACTTTAAATTTGTGTGCATTCCTCTAAGATTCATTCATAGGTTCACATCTCTATCTCTTAGATTAAAAATCGATCCATTTTCCATTTTGGTGCATCACCTCCCTTTCATTTTAGTTTTATTTCTTTCACACTATCTCCTAGGAGTTTCTTAGTTTAGTGTTAGAGGAGTAAAAAGTTAGTTAGAGTAGCTAAAATAAACTGGGATGAAAGAAACCAACCCTTTCATCTAATGAATCTATCCTACTCTATAGGTTTATCTCATGTAGTCGAGTACCACATTGAGAGATCAACCAATGTATCACTGGACATGCTTGACCTACTTTTAACAGGGAGAAAATTTTAGTGACAGTAGTTTTGGCATGCCCAGTGGGACAAATTTGATGAAATTTACGACATTTTCACTGAGATTAGTGTGTATCTTAATGTATTTTATCCTTTTCAGGAATATTTCTACAAATCTAGTGAATCCAAAGTTTAAACATTTTTTCATACAATCTAGTTCCATTCTTTCATGAGAAGAATATAAACAAGGCACAATGTATCAAAAAGGTGAACCTTTTGAGTACTTACAAATATCAAGAAGAAGAAGAAGTAATGGAAGAAGCTAAAGACCATTACAAATATATTCATAACATATAAGTATTTTCACTCCTCCTCTTATTCTATCATAAATTTAATGCATATTCCCTTCATGGTGCATCAAATAAATCTACCCTTTGTTATTTTTAATGGTGGTAGTCCTTTAGCTCTAAATGACCAAAATAATATACTAGTGTTTGTTCTAAAGAATACTCCTTTCTTTACTAGTGAAAACCTTTAAATTCTTATAGATCACATCTATGATGTTGCAAATGTTTGTTCCTTTCATCTTTTTCCTAGAGATGATGTGGAACTTAGGATTCTTGTTTCTTCACTAAAAGGAAAAGCACTTCAGTGGTATATAATTTTGAGACCCACTTCCATTCACACATGGGATAAGATTGGGAAAAAACATTTTAGTAGTTTGATGAAAAATTAGATAACATATCTATGTTAGAATAAATAACTTCCATTAAGAGGCCCCTAATGAACTCATGTCAAATTTCAATTTATGATTTAAAATAATATGGGATGGAATTCTAGTTCTTTTACGACCAACTACATAAGGTGATTTCCTATATTTATTTAGATATTTGAATTCTGATATATATAAAATGATTAAATTTATGGGTTCTATCTAATTACCTTATGCATATTCAACAACCGTTAGGGCTGAAAATTGCTTTATTAAAGCTATAAAGATAGCCCCTACATTTCCTACGCTATTATTTTTCTCCCATTCCTAAGCCAAGCGCCCCATAATTTTCTTCAACTTCCTATCTTTCCCAAAAAATTACTGATGATGATGAACTTAGAGCCTTAGTTAAGAACTTGTCCAATTAAATTGTCTCTCTGAAGAAGGAACAAGATCAATTCTATAAAAGTTATCCATGTTCTAACTACGGGAAATATTTAGGAAAAATTTTTAACCAACAGAATCAAGCGCATAAAATCTAAGATTAAAATCCAATATTCAAATAAAATATATGGCACAAATCATCAAATTTATAGATTTCAAGCATAAACCCCATATCTACCTCTTCAAATAGTTATTCCTACACAGTCACTTCCTACCGCTACCACAAGAACAACAATTTTCCTTGTACAAAGTAATGTTATACAAGAATCTAAATGGTGTTTTACATATAATCAACGACATAATAAAGTAATTTTGTAAATGGAGTGCAATTTCATACCCTCATGGTGTAAAATTCTATCAATCAACAATAATTTGTGATGGAAATGGTGAGTACTAGTGCAGAAGCACAGGAGGACAACCTCAACTCTAAATTGATATTTTTTGGGTCTAAATTTTTGTAGTTAACCAAGCCATAAAAAAACATAAGTAGTCTACAAATATATGTGGTGAATCATACAATGGCGAAGAAGAGACAAGTTTAAATAGTCACTCCATCCTATTCATTACAAAGTTCCCATTTCAAAGATAGATAATCCATAGAATTAAGAGGTAATATTTCTTCTTCTAACAACTCCACACTTTAGAAACATATGTAGTGGAACACAAAAAATCCATGAAGCACTATGAATCCATATAACAAAGAAACTACACTAGCCAAAGATCTTCTTTAGATGTAGAAAAAAGAAATGTTTATGCCAAACCTTTGATGCAAGAATCCACAGGTATCCCCTTCAATACTATCAATAAAATGAAGAAGAAAAATATGAATAAGACAATGTGGGATGCCTAATCTATCCCATCTCAATGTTATCTTCTACAGTAAACTTTGAAGCAATTTCCCTAATCTGAACCAGTTATGTGAAAAAGTCATTTTGTGGTCTACACATGCTAACCAAAGAAGAAAAAAGTAAGGCTAAATGTCTCCCACCCTTTCACATGTCTCTAATTGTAGGAAAACACTTAGTGCATAAATACATGATTAACTTAGGTGCTAGCAGCTCTGTAATGCCTAAGAAAATTATTGATTTTTAAGGCATTAAGTACAATCAAATTTATAAAGGTGTCCTATTACTTGATGGCTCAACTGTCAACATTTGAGGAGTGATTAAATATATTGAGTTAACCCTCCATAATTTTCCAAGCTTGACCATAACCCAAGATATATTATTTATTGACTTGCCTCCTTTGCTTTCCATTTATCTATCAATATATTTTACAACCAAGGTGGGTGGATATTTGTATTTTCATTGGTCTCACATGCTCTTAAGAACTAGAAATGGTATAATATTTATGATTAGAGATGATTCAATCTCTTCTTATAATGTTCAGTCTTATTTTCTAATCATATCTTATCCAATTGTATGGTACATGAAGATTAAGAGGATGAATCAATATCATTGCATCAAATAAATCCTCCTAATTCAATACATGATCTCCTGTTAGATGAATGGGACAAGAAACATTATGATTTTCATCCTTTTGACACAGCTCTGGAAAATATCCTAGGCACCTATTATATTCATGAAGAGGAATTCACAGTCCCCATGCCACACAAAGAAGACAATGATGTTTCTAGATTATGGAAGATGTTATTTAATGGTTCTAGAAGCATAAATGTAGCTGGGGTGGGTGTAATTATTATTTATCCAATAGACAAGAAATTCTTCTTTTCTCATAGGCTATAGTTTGTGTGTTCTAAAAATGTGGAAGAGTATGAGGCTTTGATCCATAAATTACTTATAGCAGAAAATAACATATTAAGGCCTTATAAGTGTTTGGGGACACTGAATTGGTTTTTCACTAAGTTAGAAAAAGGTGCCCAACCAAAAATAAAATTTTCAAATCTTGTAGACAGAGTTTGGGACTCTTAGAGAATTTTGATGTTATTTACTTACAACTAGTGCTAAAGAATTTAAACAAAGAGGAAGATCAAATGGTGGCCATAAGATCAATGTTTTCACCAACTAAATACCTCATCCAAGGAAATGAACAACATGTTAATATGGTTGTTATACTGTCAATTCTAGACAATGAATTCAAATGGTAAACTTTGATAGTGCTAAATAAAATGTTCAGTTCATCCAAAATGAAGTCAAGTTCTACTAAAAATTGCAAGATTGTTATGGTGATAAAATAATTCAACTAAGGACAAATAAATATCCTAAAGGCTTAGTCACTCTTGAATACATATTCATCCCTAATGATTAATTCAAAGGATAAAGAAATAATATAATAACAAAACAAGAGGACTACTAATAAATTACCATTACATAATACAAGGACCTACTGCTTGGAAAGGCATGTGATGAATTAGAAAAGAAAGATTTCATTTACTTATGTCATAAATTTAATGATGTATTCTCATAGAGTTATGAATATCTTAAAGGATTTTAGCCCACAATTTCTTAACGCACCATAGATCTTGATCCTAGTGCCAATCCACTTAGACAAAAAAGGCCTGTTAATCCCAAAATAGAGCCCCTCATGAAAAAAATAGCAATAAAAATTCATTAAGGCCAAAATTACATTCCCCATCAAGTATTCCTCTTGGGTGGCTAACTTGGTCCTTGTCAGGAAGAAGAATGGATAAATCTTACTATGTGTAGATTTTAGGGACTTTAATATGGCCTCATTAAAGGATCATTATCCTCTACCCTATATGGAACAAATTTTGTAAACATTAGTTGAAGCTGAAATGTTTTCTATGCTTAATGGATACTCAAGTTTCAATCAAATTAGGGTTATAAAAGAGGATCAACATATGACTACATTTACAACCAAGTGGGGAACATATGTATATGATAATATTCCCTTCGGTTTGTCAAATGTGGGTGCCACATTTCAAATAGCCATGTATATTTCATTTAGGGGATATGTTGGTCATCAAACTTGTACCCGCATCTTAGATCCATAAGAACCGAGTTGTTTGAGACAACAATGGAACTGTCCCCAAGTTGTGGGACCTTGCGAGATTGAGACATATCTTTGGAGAAGGTCGGTTCCCCTATTTAGTTCTACTACTACTGCTACTCCTAGTGTTGAAAGGGAAACTAAGATAATAACACCAAGGGGCCAGGGATAGAAGGATAACATGAAAGGAAACCTACACTAAAAGGTGATAGCACTAGAAAAGAGGGATGAATACTATCTGTTCTGAGTGAAAATGAAGGGAAATGCATGAAATAAGGATAAGCACATGTAGCACAACTTAAAATTTATTTACCAGATCAGTTTCATGGAACACAAGTAAATAAGGAGCTGTGAGGAACGTGAAGTGGCACAACATGCACACAATGTAATAGAAAAGGTGCAAAGAAGAAATTCAAACATGTTAGGATAGAGAATAGTCACAATATGATGCTTCTATTACTTCCAAAAATGCACAGATCTATTAGAATGGTGAAAGAGGTCGATATCCACATGCAAGAGGTAGATCTAGAGGTATGCAACTCAGAATATAAAAAAGATGAAGTCTTTAGAAAATATGCGTAAGGATTTAAAGTATCCAATATTAATAATGAGCCCAAATATTACATTTATAGATGAACTCATAGAGGAAGAAGAGGAGGGAAAATCTGAATTTTAAATGTAACCACCAATAAAAAACATTAAATGTCTGTAAATCCACCTACAAATCTATCAAATGCACTTCCCTAGGAGAAGGAAAGAGGGCAAATCATATCAAAACAGGTGGTTGGAGAAATTATCTCTACTCATCAATGCTTAGATATATGTTTTATCATTTCTCACCTACCTAATCAACTAATAATTTGAATTTGAAAGTGTAACATTGTAGCTTACATCAATAGCTATCTGACAGTTCTAGGTGCACACCGATCAAATATCTATAGCAAAATATATGTCTTTCAGAAGTATTTCAGAGTCATTGGAATACACAACATGTGGCACACTTGGCTTGGCTAAGAGGATGACCAACTATGCAAGTGTTTTATCATTTATATCACGTTTCACTCATTGATTTTTCACAAGGATCCAATGCCTTGTTGGCGCGCTTTGATAGGTCATGTGTGGCACACTCAATCATGTCAGAATGATGTGGCATTGAAAGGCAGAGAGGAGGGTGCAAAGGTATACGTGCAAAAGAAAAGAGCACGTGAAGAATGCATAAGAAAGGCTCACACGATGCGCATGGGGAAATGAGGAAAACTGGTGAGTAGAGAACACATGGTTAAGACATAACTATTACAAGATGATGTGTGGGCACATGTGAGTGCAATGTAATTCGTTGATTGAAGCGAGTGTGAGGTGCGCACGTAGGGTGAATAACTGCTACAAAGAAGGTGAATGCGTAGAAGATTAAACAAAGAGGAAAATGAAAGGATTGGAAGAAGGGGAAGCATATACGGGCACATGTTAAAATAAGGGAATGTGCCAAGGGAGCTCAAGAGAATGCAAGGGCTCATGAGAAAAGAAGGGAATGTGCCAAAGGAAGTTGATAGAGCATAACCTTGCAATGAAGATCTCAGAGCCATAAGATGTATATAAGTTACCAAAACAACTAGGAGAGTTATTTGGATAAAAGTTATGGTGAATTTCGAGGCCATCTGTGTACTAGATGAAGGAAATCAGTAGCCTGAAACATCCATTGGGTATGGAGTCTGTCATGTAATCATGAAACTATGTTTTGTAGCTTTGAATAATTACCGCTTGAAATCACTTGAAGGATCATTTCTTTAATCTATTTTGAATCTTGTAAGCTGCTAGAAATTGCTGGAAGAATATTGACATCCTGGAAGCAATAGAAGAGTGTGTGTGGGAAGCACACGAAAGAAAAGGACTATGTACAAACAAACAATGTACACGAAGCACAATTAGAGGAATTAAAAATAATCTAAAATATACATAATGATGTAGAAAATTAATCTAAGGATTTGAGATAGATCCCATTTAGTGGGATTTGCATTGTGCCTCCATTAAGATGAGTTAACTCAAAATATTTAGTGTCTTTGCATGAACTGATGATGTATGGGCCACTCCAAACTGCATAAAACTTTGAATGGCACATTACTTTAGTTGTGTCAACATCTCAATTTAAAACTAAGTCCCCAATTTTGAAAGCTTGGGGCCTAGCCTTTCTATTAAATCATTTCTTTGTTGCTTGCTAATGTTTCTCTAAATTGATCATGGTAGAGTTTCTTAACTCTTCAAGATTAACCATCTCTATAATTTTGATTTCTCTCTGGTTTGTGCCTTCAAATTCAAGCTGCTGGGAAAACACCAATGTGTTCAATTCTAGTTTTAAAGGAAGAGTAGCCTCCTTGTCATAGACAATCTCGTTAGGAAAAATTCTATTGCCTTTTTAACTGTGATTCTATTTTCCCAAAGTGTGCATGAGACATTTGTATGCCATTGTCTTTGGCTGATGTTCATTGTGCATTTCATGATTCTGATCAGGTTATTTTTTGTTGATTCTTCCAAACCATTTCCTTGCAGGTAATAGTTGGAAGAATTTTTCAGATAAATGCCCAAATTTAGAGACCAACTAGTGATTTTAGTCCCAAGGAAGGATTTTACATTATCTGAGATAATGGTTTGACGAATGCCAAACCTTGTGATTATACCTTCAAGAAATTCAACGATGATTGACTCAGTTTATACTTTGAGCATGAAATCATTTGTCCATCTAGTGAAGTAGTTTGTAGCTGTCAGCACCCACTTGTGTCCAGCACTTGGTGGATTGATCATGCCTATGAAGTTGAGACCCCATTACATAAAAGGCTGATCCATTTAGATTGGTCGAAGGTGAAGCATTGCCAATCTTTTCTTCCCTATAAAGAAATCACATTCCTTGTATTTTTTGACCCATTTGTGTGCATTTGCAAATAGGGTAGGCCATAAAAATCCTTCCATTATGATCTTTATTGATGTATTTTTGGCAAAGAAGTTTCCACCAGAGAATCCATCATGAAATTCTATTAAAAAAATTTCAGTCTGTGCACCATTGATACATATTAACAACATGCCATCAAGATTTTTCTTGAAGAGAAGTCCATCAATCAAAACATAAGGGATAGATTGTAACCTCAAATGTCTTCTCTTTTCCTTGTTCAAACCATGAGGGTATACACCATCGGAAAGGAATGTGATCATGTCCTTCATCTAGGAACGTGTACCAGGATCTATATTTTTCTTAAGTTCTTTGCATGGGGGACCTTCATCCAGAAATAATGAAGTCTCATATTCATTCTACGCATTCTCAACAAGCTACTTATAGATTGTGCTACCTCTTACCAGTTTTGTGGCTTTGATATTCACATCACATTCCATTATTTTGGTCACCCATCGTGCTCTTTTTTCCCTAATTTTTTCTCCCATGATAAAGTCTCTGACAGAGGAGTGGGAGACTAACACCTTAATATGATTTGTGGTGAACATAATTTTGAATTTCTTGAGTGCACATATGATGGCGAAGAATTGATTCTCTATGTGAATTTATCTTAATTCATAATCCTTTAGCGTCTGGTTGAAGAAAGCCACTGGTTGTTCTAGACCTTGTTCATTTTCTTGGGTTAGGACAACAACAACACTCACATCAGCACCATAAGCATAAAGGATGAAATCCTTGGAATAATCTAGGTTGATGAGTGTTGGCACAAAACCATTTTCTTTCTTGATTCTGTTGAATCTATCTCTTCCTTTTATTATCCATCTGAAGGATATGTCCTTATTGAGCATCAAGGTGATGGGAAATACTAGTCCTACAAAGTTAGGGATAAAACACCTAACAAAATTGATCTTATTGAGGAAGGACTATAGGGATTTCTTGTGTGCTAGAAGGAAAAGAGCCAGGATGGCTGAAATGCACTCAAAATCAATTGTGATGCCATCCTTTGAAACCACATGGCCCAAGAGCTTTCCCTATGCCACAACAAAATTACACTTCTTAGGGTTAAGAAACACCCCATACTATCTACATATTTCAAATAATTTCTCTAGGTGCACTATATGATCCACGCTTTACTTTGAAAAGAGTGTTATGACATCAAGGTAAACCAAAATGAACTAATTGATGCAGCCTTTTAAGGAAATATCCATGACACACTAAAATGTACCACCTACATTTGATAGAGCAAAGGGAATCTTTTGATATACATATGTTCCCCACTTGATTGTAAATTCCATTTTGAATTGATCCTCTTCCTTGACTAGGATATGATTAAAACCTAAATACCCATCTAGCATTGATAATCTTTTCATGCCAGCCACAGTCTGCAAAATATAATCCATTGAAAGAAAATGATAATGATCCTTAAGATATTCTTTGTTCAAATATATGATATCAACACAGAGTCTTATTTCACCATTCATCTTGCACAATGGAAATAGATTCGTGACCCAAGTAGATTACTTGATGGGAAAAATAATTTTCGTCTCAATGAGTTTGGATAACTCCTTTCTCATGAGGGGATCTATCTTTGGATTAACTGGTCACTTATTTTTTGGGATGGGTTTGATACTAGGATCAAGGTCAATGGAGTGTTGAGAAACATTTGGATCAAGGCCTTTGATGTATTTGTACTCCCATGAGAAGATATCACTATATTTATAACAGAGAGAGATGAAGGCCTATTTTTCTGTATGCAGACAAGTTTTACTAAGAAACAACTCTTTCCCACACGCAATAGTGACTGGGGAGTAGTCTTCTTGCATGACACACATGTACTTTTCTTCACCCTTGAACTTGTCATTAGGGATAAATATTTTCTCTAAGGTTACCAAACCTTTAGGAATCTTTTTTATCTTTAGATGTATCACTTGGTCCCCATAACTATCATGCAAGTTATATTGCATGCTTGATGAGAATTGAGCTTCATTCTAGATGAATTGGATGATCTGCACATCACTTTCAAACACATTCCAGATGGTATTATTGTCTTGAATTGATGGTATGATCACCATCTTAATGTGTTGAGTGTTTCCTTTTAAAAAATCCTCAGCACGAGAGAATTGCAAAATGAGTGCGGCCATTTGATCAGATTCCTTGTTCATTTCTCACAGCACCACTTACAAATTTATAGCATCAAAGATCTCAAAGAGTTCCCAAACTCTATGCTTATAAGATTTGAGGAGCTTATTATTTTCTTGGCATTTGTTTGTAACTTGATGGATAACCACTTATGTGTCCCCAAATATCTGCAATGCCTTAATCCCTTTCTTTTTAGCAATAAGAAGGCCATGCACTAATGCTTCATATTCTGCCACATTATTAGAACATGTGAACTGTAACCTTTGCGCAAAGAATAATTTATCATCCTTAAGAGAAATGATAACAACTCCTACTCCCGTACTATTTTTTCTTCTAGAAACATCAAAGTATAACTTCCATAGACCAGGTTCAACTTGGTCTTTCTTGAGTGTGCGTGTCAACATGAATTATTCTTTCAAGAATGTAGTAAGTACCAAGCCTAGTTTTATAGGCTTTCAGTTCTTTAACATATGGGTCAAATTTATGGTGCCTCTCTGCCCACTCATCAAGTAATAGATGAGGAAGAGAAGGTGGAAGAGGATGCTCTTTAGGAACTAAAGCTTGTTCTTGGATTAAAAAATTATCTTGGAGAGGGGATGGGACATATGACTCTATATGATAGGAAAATATTGGCTTAACTTGTATGGTAAACCAGGTACCATACCTTGTCTTGAGTAACATATGAGACCAATCATAGTATAAGTAACCACAAACTTTTTTAGTAAATTCTCTTGACAGACATAGGGAAAACAAAGGAGGTAAGTCAATGAAAGATACATCTCAAGTAATTACCAAACTTGGACATGCATGGAGGATTAACTCATGATCCTTGATGATTCCTAAAGTAGTAATAGTTGAATCATCAAGCTGTAAGACTCCTTTTATCTGGGGGCTATACTTTAGACCAAAGATTCCAACTATCTTATTAGGCATGATAGAAGTACTAGCGCCTAAGTCTATCATGAAATTATGCTCTAGGTTTTTTCCTATGATCAAAGACATATAGAAGGGTGGGGTTTTAATGACTTTACTCACTTTCTTCTCCTATTCTTAGTAGATGTTAATAATAACACGTAGCTTCTAAATAGTTGGATCAGAGCATTCCAGTTGTGTCAGATATTTATGCAATAGATCATGCTAAGATGGAATGGTCAGGGCATCCCACATTATGAAATTTATATTTTTCTTCTTCATCTGGTCCAAAATGCTAAATGGAAGGCCTCCTAAATTTTGCATTTGGGGCATAACGACATCCTTTCATGACTATCTAGGTGCGGAAACAAAAGCTTTAGCCAAAGCTAAGGCTTGAACTACCAAAGGAGGGGCTCATGCCACTTCTAAAAGAGCTTTGTGTGGAGCCTCTTGTGGAGGGAATTGAGCACTTTTAGTACTGGATGCCTTGGTTGCATCTTTATGATTTTTCTGGTCCACTTGTGGTTCTAGGATTGTGACCTATGTTCCAAACTCTAACATTATTTTATTGTACTTTGTGTTATCTGTAACTTTGGTGCATGGTCTTCTTGTGTCCTATGTAGCTCGGTTGATTACACAGAAGTCCTCAGCATTAAAGAGCATCAAGTTTACCTCTAGAGGAGCTTCTAGCCTTCTTTGATTTTCTACTTCATGAGCACTTGTTGAAGGCTCACAAGTTGAAGAATTCTAGATGATGTAGGCTTAGGTGCACCCAAAATTGGCACAATGATATTAATTATGAGGCATGTTGCAAGGGTAGCACCACTCTAAATCATGCACCAAATTTTATTGAACTAGAAAAAGTCCCTAACTTTTACTGGGTGTTGGAAGAGAAGGCACAAGAGGGAAAAATTACAAGGAAAAATGTGCACTAGCATGTCATTTATCATTCTGCTAGTTGGGCATGTATCTTTGGTTTCCATATTGATTCCACCAAGACTAGTTGCTTTGGCTATATGCCTTATTAGAATTTCCTCTATAGGCTTGCACTTGTTATTTTTCTAATGTTATGACTGTATTTGAAAAATTTCTAATCAGGGTCTTGAACTCTTCATCTTCTTTCTGTTGTGCTAGAGAGTAAGATGTTGATGCAACATGTTACATGATTTTCTCAAGAACAAGAATAAGGGCCAAAGAAGGTTGGGGAACTTGAGAAATTTATGGGAACAAGGGCATAGGTGGTATAGGAGCTATCTTTCCCTCTTGAATAAGACTATTTTCCTCCCTTATTGCAATATTATAAGTAGATGGTAAATTCCTACCTCCCATGGATTGAATCATGACTGAGATATCATTGTTTAGCATCTTTAGATAATATAGAAAAGTGTATTGGGATGTAGGTCTTAACACAAGAGGTATTCTATCCTAAGTATTCTGAAATTTGATGTTGAAATTAGTCATCTTCTTGTTGGGAACCCTTCTTGTTGTTGTAAGTTGCTCCACCAAAGATAGGTGATCTGACTTATCTTCAAAATAATTGCAAAGAGTTATCCCTAGCTCATCCTAGGTAGAAATAGATATAATTCTCAAGACTCAATACCATTAAAGTGATTTTCCATTGAATGAAGGTTCAAGTAGCTATTGTTGCAAATCAGCAGTACCCATGGATGTTGATTAGACTTCTAGTTGACATTTTGGACATCTAGTGTGATTGCACAACATTGAATCTTTTCCCCAAGTGTGGGACTTGTAAAATGGGAAAAGAATCTCTAGTTTAGAGGATGGTTCCTCAACTCCTCTAATTAGGTATATTACTTGCAAGTTATAGTTTAAAACTCAAAATACTACTCTAAATTCCAAAGGGGACAGAGATAGAGAATGCAGAAACTGAAACTAGTGCTAATAAGGTGATGCACCAAAGGAGTGGTGAGCATTTTTTTACTTCTGAAAATTGACAAAAATCATGGAAATGCAAAAAAACTTCATGCACAAAATGATAATTGTAATGGAAGGTCAGAAATGCATCAAACAACACAAACAGAGGATTAAAGCTCATTCACAGAGCCTGCCTTTTCAGTTTCAACATCAAAAAACACTTGCATTACACATCTTAAAGGAAAAAAATAGGTTTTCAGTGTTGGAAAACGTCTGATATTCCCCAAAATCACTTTCAGAGTGACAGAGGGAGCCTGCAATACAAGAAAAAATGTTCAAACTTCAAAAATGAGCCAAATCTGGCTTTTACAGTGCAAGAAACGACCCTAGGAGAGAGAAACGCAGGAAAACATGGGAGAGCTCCAACCACTGACCAAAAATGTAATAAAATGGCATGGGCATCCTTACAGGTCCATCCCCTGACATTTTTTACCATGTTGGGAGAGAATGCAAGCCATTATTCATTAAAAATGGTGGTTGAAACATTAGTTCTGCTCATCACAATGTGCCAGAGGAATTTTTAAATTTTCTCTCTCTAATATTCATCAAAATACAAAAATGACCTTGGAATCTTGTAGAGAATTTCATTATCTTTCCATTGATATAAAGAACGTGAAAAACTAAGCTTTGGATCGAAAGATATGGCCATTTGAAAGTTTAGGCAAAACAGGGCCAAAACGGATTGGCGGGTGAAAATTTTGAAATTTTCCACTTTTTGCATTTGGGAAAATTGGCACACTCTAATTGGATGCAGGATTTTTGCAATTCATTTTCCACCCTTTTGGCCATTGGAAAAAATTTCCATAAAATCTCCGTCGGGCCGATGAGTTGAGGACACATGGTAGCAGGTGATTCACTGTGGGCATTTCCTCCTGAATTTTTCCTTTCACTTTTGACTATTTTATGACTCAAAAACATGGTGAAACCCCATTCATTGTGGGATTTTCCTTTCCTTTTTCCTTGTGGGCCTTTCCTATATTTTTTTCCACCACTAGACATGTGGCAAGCTTCCATTGGCTTGCGTTTGAGGGGCGTTTTTCCTTCTGAAATTTCCTTCATTTTTCTTTGGGAAAATTTCCCAAATTTTCCCCACCTTCCACCAGTCTGGGACACATGGCATCATCTCATTTACCATAATCCCTTAGGAAAAACATTTTCCTTTTCATTTTAGCTTTTGGGAAAAAATCCCAATCTCCCCCCACGCTCTGAAACTCTGACCCCCGTGGACACATGGCCTGCTCTGACTAGTCGACGGGGGAGCGGGCCAAAAAATTCTCCATTTCTTTTTACCAAAAAATTTTTCCAAAATTCCAATCTTTCCTCCACCCTCTACCGGTCCAGTGCCATAGGAGACGTGGCATAACATGATTGGGCACGAGCCTTTCCTTTTGAAATATTCCATGGCACCAACACTTAGTCGATTTTTCAATTTCTTTCCCTTGGACACGTGGCATAATCCGATTCACCGGCGGGCCTGCAGGGAAAAATATTCCTTTTGAAAACTTTTCCAAACACTTGGTAAAAATTCCAAGTTTTCCTTCAACCCCCGCCACTTCCTTTGACATGTGGCACCATATTACTGGTTGTGGGCCTTCCAGGGGAAAATTTCCCACAACAACTCCGCTGAGCCATAACTTCTAAAATACATGGAGTTAGGAGGAAAAATTTGCCTTTCTGGAAAGCTGAGAAAAAGATCTATCCAATGGTGCCATTTCTAGAAAGTCTTGGGTGCCTAAAAAACAAAAAATTATGACTGAAGCACAAGAGAGGGAAGAATGAAGAGAGTTAGCCACAAAATGAGCAAGGGGCACATTTTGGATAACAATTCTGGCAACTCAAAGGGGTCATCTGCTTGCTGGATGAAGTTACCAGTTTCCTGAAGCAATCCATTGGGCATGGAGTCATTAAATTTTTCTTCTTGGTACCCCAAATAATTAGAACACTACAAGGAGAAAGATGGAGGGTGGAACATCACCTGATGGAGCAAGGCCTGCAAACACATTTCTAGGAACATCAAGCTTGTGCCAAAGAACTTAGGGAAAGAAAACTAATCTACAGCAAAACAATGTGTACAAGCACTTGGAGGAATGAAAACCTAAGATAATATGTACAAGGTGGAGAATTCCCTTCAGTAGCAATACTTTAGATGGATTCCATTGACTGGAATATGTAGTTCTTTTCCATCCAATGAAGACAATTGGAAAGCATTGTTGTCCTTACATTTTGTGACTGTGTATGGGCCACTCCAAATGGCATCAAATTATGAATGCCTTCCCGATTTTTCTCTGTCTGCATCCCATTTTAACACTAGATCTCCAACTTGGAAAGATCTATCCTTCGCCTTCTTATCAAAGGTCTTCTTGATCAAAGCTCAATCCTTCTCCATTGCTCAGGATGCTTGATTTTTGATTTCTTGGAGCTCCATCAACTCTTCATATCTAACCTCCATGGGCCCAAACTCCAACAAATCCAACTGTTTCATGAGTTCCAATGTTGGCAACTCAAGTGACATGGACCAAATTGCCTCTCTCTCATAAACAAGCTTAAATGGAGAGTCATCTGTAGATCTCTTGGGAGTTATCCTATCAGCCCATAAGGCTGATTTCAATTTGGTATGCCAGGACCTCTAATTTTCATCAAGAGTCCTAATTATTCTCAACAAGTTCTTGTTTGTAGATTCAGCTTGGCCATTACCTTGAGGGTAGTAATTTGATGAAGTGCTTAGGTAGATCCCATTCTTGACAGCCCATTCAGTTACCTTGGACCCAATGAATTCCAATGCATTATCTGATGTTATTGTAGCAGGTATCCCAAATCTGGTTGCTATTCCCTCATAGAAATCTAGGATGCTAGATTCATTTTCTTCCTTTATTGCTACTGCTTCAGTCCACTTGGTGAAGTAATCTGTTGCTGTTAGAATCCATTTGTGCCCTTGGCTTGAATTGGTTTTAATGACTCCAATGAAGTCCAAACCCCATTGCATGAACGGCTGGTCAACTGAAATTGGATGCAATGGAAGGGCAGCTAGCCTCTCTTTACCTGTGAAGAATGCACAATTCTTGCACCTCTTGATCCATGCATAACAATCCCTAAAAATCTTGGGCCAATAATAACCGGCCCTCATGATCTTTAGAGCTATCACTCTTGGTGCAAAATTACCACCAGCTGGTCCACCATAGAACTCTTCCAACACCCTATGAATCTGATTTGTACCAATGCATCTCAGCAACACTCCATTCACATCCTTTTTGAACAAAACACCATCAACAAGGGCATATGGGATAACCTGCAATCTGAAGTGTCTTCTTTTGGCCTTGTTCATCTCTGAAGGACATAGACCTGTGCTTAGGAAGTGCATTATGTCTTGGGTCCAGAAAGGAGTGAGGACACCATCATTCTCCTCTTGAGTGCTTCCTTGCTCATGGCTGTCTTACAATGCCAAAACAGCTTCCTTCTCATTGCATGCTTCCTTGTGTTTGCTCAAAATCAGCTTCTCACACAATCCTTTTCCTCTGATCAACTTGGTGACTTTGATCTCTATGTCATACTCCATGACACAAGTAATCCAACCTGCCCTTTTTTCATTCAAGTCTTTGTTGAGGAGGAAATCTGTAACTCCCACACGAGAAACCAACAACTGAACCTTGTTGTTTGAAACTAGATACTTGAATTTCTTCAAGCTTCTGATTACTACAAGAACGTGCTTCTCAATGAAATAATATCTTACCTCATAGTCATCCAGGATTTAGCTGAAGAAAGCAATTGGCTCCTCATCATTGTCTTTGTTCTGCTGTACCAAATTTGTAGAAATAGTATCATCACCCCCAAATGCATAGAGGATGAAATCCTTAGAGAAATCTGGGTTAATGAGAGTTTGGGCTTGAGAGATGGCTTCTTTGATTGCTTCGAAACTTTTCCTACCTTCTGCTATCCATTTGAAAGCCATGATTTTCTTTAACATCTTGGTGATAGGCTTGACTAGGGCTGAAAAATTTGGGACAAACCTCTGAACAAAATTTATTCTCCCCAAAAAACTTTGAAGGGCCTTCTTGTGGCTTGGAAATGGTAGTACTCTTATGGCTTCAACTCTTTCTAGATCAATTGCTAATCCTTCTTTGGAGACAATGTGGCCAAGGAGCTTTTCTTCATGGGCTAGAAAAATACACTTTTTAGGATTCAAGGATACTCCAAATCTTCTACACCTTTGGAACACTTGTCTCAAATGAAAGAGATGGTCTGCTACATTTTTTGAAAAAATAGTGATATCATCAAGATATATCAGCACCATGTTGTTAATCAAATCCTTGAATGCCATGTCCATTTCTCTTTGGAAAGTAGCTCCAGTGTTGGACAACCCAAATGGCATTTTTCTGTATGCATAAGTTCCCCATTTATTTGTAAAGGTTGTCTTGAACTGATCCTCTTCTTTCACCATAATCTGATTGTACCCTGAATAGCCATCAAGTAATGAAAACCTCTCAGAGCCGGAAACAACTTGTAAAATTTGCTCCATGGAAGGAAGTGGATAATGATCCTTGAGAGATTCTCTATTCAAATCTCTGAAGTCAACACACAATCTGATTTCCCCACTCTTCTTTCTAACTGGAACCAATTTGGCCACCCAACTAGAATGCTTGATAGGGAATATAATTCTTGATTCTATCAATTTATTCAATTCTTTTCTCATGAGAGGCTCCATGTGTGGATTGACTGGCCTTTGCTTTTGCCTGACGAGTTTAGTACTTGGATCCAATTCAATTGTGTGTTGAGCTAGCTCGAGGTTGAAACCTTTCAAATATTCATAGCTCCAATAAAACACATCAAGGAATCCTTGACAAAGTTATATGAACTCATACCTCTCTTGATCAGTTGTCATCTTACCAACTTGGAGTGATTTACTTTCTTCCACCAAGATGGACACTGAATCTTCTCCCTTGAATTGGATGTTTTCTTTCTACTTCCTAAATTGATCATTAGGATTGAAGATGGACTCCAAAGTAATAAGTCCCTTTGGTAGTTTGTTGGTTCTCAGCTGTACCACTTAGTCACCATACTGCTGCTCCAACTTTTCCTAATTTTTGGCTGAGAACTCAGCCTCTTCTTGCAAGAAATGGATGATTTGTTGATCATTTTCAAACACTTGCCAACTTACATTGTTGTCTAGCACTGAGGGCCTTACAATCACATGGATGTTTGGTTATACCTTTTCTTTTTGAATTCTTTCAACAATGTCAAAGGCTGCCCCAACTGCTGCAAGCCTGTCAGCAGCTTGGTTCTCTTTTCTAGGAATGGATTTTATGCCAAATCCCTCAAAATATTCAATGAGGTTCCACACCCTATTTTTGTAGCACTTGAGAAGATCATTCTTGACAGCATGCTGTCCCTTAACTTGGTTGATGATAAAATCACTGTCACAAAAGACTTGCAAGTTCTTTATTCCTCTCTTAATTGACCAATGCAATCCTTATATCAAGGCTTCATATTCAACAGTGTTATTAGAGCATGCAAAATAAAATCTAAAAGTTGAATAATACTTAATTCCTTGAGGTGAAATAATCATAGCTCCCCCTCCTACACCTTGTCTTCTCCTTGATCCATAAAAAAAAAACTGCCATACCTCATTGTCATCCTTGTGGTTTGGATTGGAGATGCTAGGAATAGGCTGATTTTCTTCATGCATGCAATAGACTCCTAGCGCAGATTCTTCTATTCCTAGATAAGGATCAAAAGTGTGCACCTTGTTTGCCCATTCATCAAGAGTCAGATCTAGGATACTCCCAACCTTGGTGTCAACTTCATCAGTGCTTGGATAATCCTCTTGATCAAACACTGAACAAATGGTATTGATTTGGCTTGGAGTGTGAGGCTCAATGTGAAAGTTTGCAATAGAATCAGATATGATTGTGGCTTTAGTTCCATATCTTGTTTTGAACAACATGTGTGTCCAATCAGTAGATAAGTACCCTCCAATCTTGGCTGTGAAATCCCTTGACAGACATAGGGCAAAGAGTGGTGGAAGGTCTATTACTGAGACATCTTGCAAAACAACAATGTTGGGGCATGCATGAAAAGTAAGACTCAAGTTTTTAATCACTCCAACTGTTGTTACTACTGTCCCATCCAATTGCACTACCCCTTTGGAAATGACTTCATATTGAAGCCCTAGCTAATCAGCTATTTACTTGGGCATTACTGAACTACTTGCCCCAGAATCAATCATGCAATTGTGTACTAATTGGTTTCCAATGATCAATGAAACATAGAATGGAGGGGGTTTCAACATTTTACCTTGTTGTCCTCCATGATTCCTCTTAGGCTGGGTAGCATTTGTGAGCACCTTCTCTTGCATTTGGACTTGCTGATTTGAAGTTGACCAGTCCTTCATGGTAGCTTATAGCAAATATCTTTGGCCTGGGATAGATAGTGATTCCCACATTGATATGTTTACATTTGTCTTCTTCATCTGATCAATGATGTTGAATGGAGATGAAGCATTTCTCTGATGTCCTTTGGCCTGTGCATTCATTCCTTACACATGGGCAGCAACAACTGGCATTTGAGTTGGCCTAGGAACTGTTTTAGGTAGTCCTTGCATGTTTGGAAATGCATTTTTCTTGCCAATAATTTGTGGGGTGATAGAAGATTGTGGGTTACTTGGAGCCAATGGCTGTTCTTCACCCAAATTTATCCTTTTTGACCTTGTGTTGGCTGTAACATTTTGGGGAATTGTTTGATTCATGCCATAAAAATCTTCTACCTGCCAGTTTACAAGTGTGGTATCATTTAGAGCTGATTGTTTCTAGAATGTGTCTTGTTGTTGGTTATTTCCTTGACTACCTTCACCCTCCACACCAATTGTAGTCACCATTAACGCTTGATTTAAGGCAATGTTGAAGCACATAGATTGGTTGTGAGGTTCATTGCATGGAAAACACCAATCATACTCTTGAGCCATGTTGTTTTGCACTGGCACTAATGCCTTAGAGGCAGATATAGCATTGGGATTATAGGGCTGAAATGGTCTGTTGGCAGGAGGTCTTGCTTGATTTAAATTTGCAACTAGATTGGGTGGTCTTTGAGGTTGGTATGGCTGCCTGTTAGGCTGAGCTTGAGGCTAGAAAGAAGGTCTAAAGCTTTGGGCTTGCTACCTTTTGAGTGTAACCAGCTCATTGCCTAGATTTTGCAATTGCTTCATGACTTCTTGAAGTTCATTTGAGGCACTAGAAGATGAAGTAGAAGCTTCCCTTGAATTATGATTTCTAGGAGTGGGAATAGGAGCTAAAATAGGCTCTTGACTAGTACTTGGGCTCTTTAAACTTGGATATAATGGCATTGGAGGCCTAGGAGCTATCTTACCAGCTTGAATCAAACAATTTTTAGCTCTAATGGAAATGCTATAAGCAACAGGGATCGTTGTGCCTCCCATGGATTTAATTAACATAGAAATATAAGAATTTAAAGATTTAAGGTAATATAGAAAAGAACCTTCTCTTGATGGCCTTACTGCCACTAGAATTCTTTCCCAAGTCATTTGAAACCTGAAGTTGAAATCAGTCAGCTGCTCATTGGGGGCTCTCTTAATGGTTGTCAGATGTTCCAAAAGGGACAAGTTATCTCCCTTTTCTCCAAACTGCTCATGGAGAGTTATACACAACTAGTTCTAATTTTGAATAGAACCTAAGGCAAGGCTCCTGAACCATTGCAAAGCTTTCCCTTTGAATGAAGATGCCAACAATTTGACAGTAACTTACATCTCATTGATCTCATGGATTGCACAAATATTAGCAATATCCTTAACATGATCACCGGGAGTGGTTTGATTCTCTCTAGTAAAGTATGGAATGTTCTTCAATGCTGCAACTGGGATTGGATTTTGTGCATTTAGGGAAAGTGGGCTGTTTCCAGTGAAATTGACATAGGGGTTGTTTGGTGCCATTCTGATTGGCCTTAGAACCCTTGTTGATTGAATGAAAGGCCTACCAGGTGGAGGAGTTGATAGAGTTATGTTTGGTGGAGATGGAGACCTTTGAATTATCCTCCCTCTTTGCCTTCTTCTTAGAGATAATTGTAGATATTCAAACAACACCTCTTCTTCTCCAACTCTTGACCTTGTGTTGATTCTTATCATGAGTTTTCAGGTCTACACTGCTAAAACCAGATGATTCTTCTTCCTTGGAGTCGCCAGATGTGCAATTTAGGGCTCTTTTAAGCATGAAACTTGCAAAAAATGCACATCAATTTTGTTGCAATGAAGATGAAGACCTCTAAGGTCCCACTGGGTGTTCCAAAACTGTTGTTGCAAATCAGCAGCACCCCTGGATGTTGATCAGACTTCTAGTTGACATTTTGGACATCCAGTGTGATTGCACAACATTGAATCTTTTCCCCAAGTGTGGGACTTGTAAAATGGGAAAAGAATCTCCAGTTTAGAGGTTGGTTCCTCAACTCCTCTGATCAAGTATATTACTTGTAATTTATACAGAGGTTTCAAACTCAAAATCCTACTCTAAATTCCAAAGGAGACAGAGATAGAGAATGCAGAAATTGAAACTAGTGCTAATAAGGTGATGCACCAAAGGAGTGGTGAGAATTTTTTTACTTCTACAAATTGACACAAATCATGCAAAAATAATTCATGCACAAACTGATAACTGTAATGGAAGGTCAGAAATGAATCAAACAACACAAACAGAGGATTAAAGCTCATTCACAGAGCCTGCATTGTCAGTTTCAACATCAAAAAACACTTACATTACACATCTTAGAGGCAAAAAATAGGTTGCAGTCTTGGAAAAGGTCTGATATTCCACAAAATCACTTTCAGAGTGATAGAGGGAGCCTGCAATACATAAAAAATGTTCAACCTTCAAAAATGAGCCAAATCTAGATTTTACAGTGCAAGAAATGACCTCAGGAGAGAGAAACATGGGAAAACGTGGGAGAGCTCCAACCACCAACCAAAAATGCAATAAAACGGCATGGGCATCCTTACAGGTCCATCCCCTAACATTTTTTACCATGCTGGGAGAGAATGCGAGCCATTCTTCATTAAAAATGGTGGTTGAAACATCAGTTCTACTCATCACCACGTGCCAGAGGTGTTTTTCAATTTTATCTCTCCAAAATCCATCTAAATACAAAAAAATTTCATCAGCTTTTCCATTGATATAAAGAATGTGAAAAACCAAGCTCTGGATAGAAAGATATGGCCATTTGAAATTTTAGGGCAAAATAGAGCCAAAACGGATTGGCGGGCGAAAATTTTGAAATTTTCCACTTTCTGCATTTGGGAAAATTTCCCAAAAAATATCCATGCTGCACCATTTAGAATGCCACATGGCACGCTCTGATTGGATGTGGGCTTTGTGCGCTTCGTTTTGCACCCTTTTGGCCATTGGAAAAATTTTCCATAAAATCTCCATCGGGCCGATGAGTTGAGGACACGTGGCACCAGGTGATTCGTTGTGGGAATTTCCTCCTGAATTTTTCCTTTGCTTTTGAATATTTTCTGAATCAGACACGTGGTGAAACCCCATTCGTTGTGAGATTTTTCTTTCCTTTTTCCCTGTGGGCCTTTCCTATATTTTTTGCCGCCACCGGACACGTGGCAAGCTTCCATTGGCTCGCATTTGGGGGGGGGAATTTTTCCTTCCTAAATTTCCTTCGGTTTTCTTTGGGAAAATTTCCCAAATTTTCCCTGCCTTCCATCGGTCTGGGACACATGGCATCATCTCATTTTTTGTGGGCCCTTGGGGAAAACATTTTCCTTTTTATTTTAGCTTTTGGGAAAAAATCCCAATCTCCCCCCGCGCTCTGAAACTCCGACCCCCGGGGACACGTGGCCTGCTTTGACTGGTCGGTGGGGGAGTGGGCCAAAAACTTCTCCATTTCTTTTTACCAAAACACTTTGCCAAAATTCCAATCTTTCCTCTACCCTCTGCTGGTCCGATGCCATAGGACATGTGGCATAACATGATTGGGTGCGGGCCTTTCCTTTTTAAATTTTCCATGGTGCCAACACTTAGTCGACTTTTCAATTTTTTTCCCTTGGACACGTGGTGTAATCCGATTCACCGGTGGGCCTATGGGGAAAAATATTCCTTTTGAAAACTTTTCCAAACACTTGGTAAAAAATACAAGTTTTCCTCTGACCCCCGCCACTTCCTTTGACACGTGGCAACATTTCATTGGCTGCGGGCCTTCCAGGGGACAATTTCCCACAAAAACTCTGCCGAGTCATAACTTCAAAAATACATGGAGTTAGGAGGAAAAATTTACCTTTCTGGAAAGATGAGAAAAATATCTATCCAATGGTGCCATTTCCAGAAAGTCTTGAGTTCTTGAAAAGCAAAAAATTATGACTGAGGCACAAGAGAGGGAAGAATGAAGAGAGTTAGCCACAAAATGAGCAAGGGGCACATTTTGGATAATAGTAGCCTAATTTCTACATCGTCATGTGTGATCAAATAGAGTGAACATACATTTTCTATATCCTAGATATGCTCCTAAGGGGTGATTTGATTCAAACCAGTAAATTATGGAATAATTTTGAGTGCTCCATTTGGCATATCATGTTGCATGGAAAGAACCAAGGAACTTCCTCCACTAAAGTTAGCAAAGTTCCTTAGTGGATGAGTTCATTGATGTGCCATTACAGGGCACTCTGGTTTTCTGTTGTGAGGAGGATTTGAATGGGCATGCCACACTGGAAATGGAGATGCACGTGTGGGATTTCTAGAATAAACTATTCTCGGGGATAGATGGAGTTAATGAAAAGAATCTTCAGCTGCTGCACTTCTCCTTGTATGCACTCTTCTCATGAAAGGTGATCAAGGCTACTAAGACATAGATATGTAAATGTTGGGAGTCACTAGATGTGTAGAAATGAGCCTCCAAAGGCTAAAATACTAATTCCACACACCAGAACTTAACAATATGAAATTTAAGATTTCATTTTTGTCCCACTGGGCATGCTAAAAACTGTTGGTCATCAAACTTGTACCCACATCTCAAATCCGAAAGAACCAAGTTATTTTTGATAATAATGTAATTTTCCTTAATTTATGGGACCTTGCGCGCTTGGGAAAGATCTCCAGAAAAGGTCGGTTCCTCTATTTAGTTCTACTGCTACTTCTACTCCTAGTATTGAAAGGGAAACCAAGTTAATAATTCTAAGGGACTAGGGATATAAGGATAACATGAAATGAAATCTACACTAAACGGTGATATCACCAAAAAAGAGGGAGGAACACTATCTGTTCTGATAAAAAATGAAGGGAAATGCATGAAACAAGTCTAGGCACGTGTAACACAATTTAAAACTTATTTACTAGATCATTTTCATGGAACACAACTAAATAAGGAGATGAAAGGAACGCGAAGTGGCACAACAGGAACACAATGCAATAGAAAAGGTGAGAAGAATAAATGCAAACATGTTAAGACAAAGAAGAGTCACAAAACAATGTTGCTATTACTTCCAAAAATGCATAGAGCTATTACAATGGAGAAAGAGGTCGATATCCACATACAAGAGAAATATCTAGAGGTTTGTAACTCAGAATACAAAAAATATGACCTTATAAAAGATGTGTAAGGATTCAAAGTATGTAACATTAATAATGAGCCCAACTCTTACATTTATAGATGAATTCATGGAAGAAAAAGAGAAGGATGGAAAATCCAAATTTAAAATGCAACCACGAAAAAAAATATTCAATGTCTACAAATCCTCTTGTGAATCTATCAAATGCACTTCCATAGGAGAAGGAAAGAGGGTAGATCATATCAATTTAGGTGGTTGGAAAAATTAGCTCTGCTCATCAATTCTCAGAAAGACATTTTCCCATTTATCACCTACCAGATCCACAAGAAATTTGAATTTGAAAGTGAAGCACTATAGCCTACATCAACATCTATCTGACAATTCCAGTCACATGCCTATCATATATTTTTAGCAAAGGGTATGGCTATCAGAAATTTTTTAGAGTTTTAGACGTAAAAAAAACATGTGGCGCATGTGGCTTGGCTGAAAGGATTTCCAATTGTGAATATGTTTTGTCAATTATGCCATGTGTCACTCTTTGATTTATTTGAAGGATTTGGCACCTTAGTGGCATGCTTTGAATGGTCACACATGGCACTGAATGGCACAGAAGAGGGTGCAAAGGTTTGCGCATGGAAGAAAAGAGCATAAGAAGAAGCCAAAATGAAAAAATGGTGAGTAGAGAACACATGGTCAAGGAACAACCATTACAATATGATATGTTGGCACGCGCAAGGGACGGGGACTTGGCTGATTGAAGAGAGTGCAAGGTGTGCATGCAGGGAAAACAACTTCTAGACAGAAGTCGAGTGCGTAGAAGATAAAACAAACAGGAAAAGGAAAGGAAGGGAAGAAGGGGAAGTGAGCAAGGGTATATGAGAAAATAAGGAATTGTGCCAAGGGAAATTGAGAGTGCGCAATCTTGTAATGAAGAGCTCAGAGCTAGAAGATGTATACAAGCTACCCAAATAAGTGGAAGAGTTTTTTGGATAACAAGATATATAAATTATTTCATCCTCATCTACTTAGATGATATCACTAGTTTCTCAAACAAGAATAAAAATCAAATCAGTTATCTTGAGAAAGTTATTGAAAGATGTAAGGACTTGGAGGTATCTCTTAATCCCAAGAAATGCATTTTCATAATTCCGTTGGAAAAAAATTTTGGTCACATTGTTTCAAAGGATGGTATTTCCATTGATCCAGATAGAATCGATGCCATCGTTTCTCTCTCCTTTCCAAATCATAAGAAGGCTCTACCGTCTTTCTTTGGTAAGATTAAATTTGTTAGGAAATTCATTCCTAATTTTGATGGACTTGTTAATCCCATTACCTTGATGCTCAAGAAAGAAAAATAAATTTTTAGTAAAGATCAAGTAGGAACTTTCTCAAGTGACTGCTCTTATCAACCCTGATTATTAAAAATATTTCATCCTATATGTTTATGGGGCTGAAACTTGCATTGCCACAATTTTGACACAGTAAAATGATAAGGCATCAGAGAAACTACTAAATTTCTTTAGTTAAAAATTAAAGGATCATGAGATAAAATTAAACTATATACAAAAGTAGATATTCACCATCATGCGACATCTCAAGAAATTCAAGAGCATGCTTATCACTAGCCACATCAAAGTGTTAATCTCACACCCTAGTGTGATATACTTCATCATGGGAGAAAAAATAAATGAAAATTGATCTAGGTGGGTGACCAAGATTATAGAGTTTGATGTGACTATAAAGCCCAAAAAAAATTGTAAGAGGAAAAGAACTATGTGAGAAGTTGGATTTTGATGCTCAAGCTAATAAAGAGACCTCCTTCTTCATGGAAGATGAGCAAGAATATGAAAAACTTGGTGCAAATCAACATGATATCAGCAGTTGGGTCAGTAATATGTCTATATTTTTGTCCATAGGTGTTTATCCTATTGGATTAAGAAAATATAATAGGATACACTTAAGGTTGCAATCAATTCTTTATGCACTAATTGGTGGGGTTCTCTTCAGAAAAAAAAAAAATATGTAGTATTATTAAGGTGAATTGAGGATGAAAAAGTAAATAAAGTTTTATCAGAATTCCACATTGGATTCTCTGGCAAAAAATTATCAATTAAGGCCTCAATGATGAAAATTACAAAGGTGGGATAATTATGGACCACATTTCTTATGGAAGCTAATAAATGCATCACAAATTGTAAACAATGTTCCTTCTTCACTAGAAAAAATAAGATGACAGCCCTCCCACTTCATCTCTTTAAGGTGGATGAACCCTTTTCTCAATGGGGATTGATTTAATTAACATGATAAATCACATGTCAAGTTTGGGGTCATAATTGGGTCTTGATATAAACTAATTATTTTACCAAGTGGACGTAGGCTATGGCACTCAAGTAAGCTATTGAATCAGCTATCCTTGATTTTATTGAGGAAATTGTCTCAAGGTTTGGGGTTCCTCAAACCATTATTTCTCGTAATTAAAAATACTTCCTAGGATTTAAAATATCTTATTGTGATCTTAGATATGGAATATAATTAAATACCTCTTCCAATTACTACCCTTAGAGTAATGGTTTGGAAGAGTCTACTAATATAAACTTATTAGAATAATGAAAATAAAAATGGAGATCAATAAAAGGAAATGGAACACCAAGGTAAATAATTCTCTTTGGGATGATGCAATCACATCAAAGAAATCAATTGGTAATTATACCTTCATCCAAGTGTCTGGTAGAGAAGTAATGCTTCCATTATCCATGAAGTTTCCTTCACTAGAGTTGGCCCAACAGTTAGAATTTGAAGGTGAATATAAAAGAACAATTAGAATGGAGGAATTGATTGAGCTTTAGGAATAAAGGAAATATTCCATGATCAAATTAGAAGAGCAAAAAATTTTGACCAAGCATTAATTTGATAAAAAATCTAAAGCACAAGTTTTCAAAACAAGAGATTTGGTCTTGAAATGAGACGTAGATGGAGCTAAAACAGGGTGACATGCCAAGTTTTATGCTCTATGGAGTGGACCGTATATCATCACAACTTTCAAATAAGAAAAATATTTCAACTTTTACAAACCTGATGGGGAGTCACTTTAGATTTAACTTAATGGAATCCATCTCAAACCTTCTCATTAAGTTTGTTTTTCTTACATCTTATACATACTTGTGTTTCTTTTTCGTCCCTCCTTTTGTTGTGTGTTGATCACCATTTTATTTCCTTTCCATCAATCCTTGTGGTGTTATTTGAAATAAGCTCTTTTACACAAGTGTTGGTCTCAATTACATTTTACAAGCCATGTCCACAAAGAATGATAAAGTGGTTTGGTTTAAGAGGAAAAATTCAAAGAAATATTCTTAAATCCATACCAAATAGATGATTCAAGGCTAATGATCTTTCTATATAGTAGGTAATGTTCCCCAAAAATTCACAAATTTTTAATCCAAAATAGCACCACATGCTATTTTAAACAACTCATCCATGTTTTAGACTTAGGTGACCTAGGATTGAGGACCCACAAAATGAAGAATTTGAAAACTTAGTCTTCTGCGGCATGTGAGAAAGGCTCAGTGCTTCACAGATTAAAAAATAAGGTATTCCATGTAGATGGTTAATTATACAAAAAAACATATAGTCCTCCTAGAAGGAGCTGTGATGTGAGGAAAAAATGTCACATGACACTGTGTGAAAAAGGAAGGTAAATTTTAATATCACAAAAGTATGGATTCCGTAGAAAAAATTACTTAGTGCTCCATGGACTTCAAATATGTACTTTATCATAGAGTTAACAAAGCTAGGAGGAGAACAATTATACTACTGTGACATGTAAAGAGCATATATTTAATGTGAAATACATCAAATTCCACGAGACAAAGGAATGTAGTCTCAGGTGGGAAAAATATGTGATGTAAAGAAAAATAATTTCATGGCATGGAAAGAACATTAAACAAAGAGGTACAAAAGATTTGACAAATCATAGGATGTAAGATATTGGAAAAATAAAGAGGCATACATAGACTAAACAAAAACATCACAACTTCATGAGGCATGACAGATCCACACCTATTTTGAAATATATGCTCAACTACTCCACCTACCCAAATTTATTTTTAGTGATGCCATTCTCCTGCACTCACGATTTGATGGCATATGCTTGGGGAAATTTTAGGAACCCATACCTTTCCTACAAGTGGTCCTTGGTGGTGGTTGGTGGTACAACTCATTGATCATTGGAAGTGATCAATATCTATTCCTCTCTCTCTCTCAAAATACCTATAAAGTAAGTTCTCTGGTGCATTATACAGGTTCTTTTCTTTTGAAATTGTAGCTCCTCCTTATGATATTGCAAAAATATTTCTCATGTAATCTCTAAGTCAAATGTGGATATTTATTTCTTCAACGATGTGTTTATGAATGGTTGAGTTTTGATATTAATACAAGTGTGACTTAATTTATTTTAATGATTTGCATTTAATGTGAACATATCTTTCCTCTTACATGCCTTTGTTATTTTCCATTGGATTTCCTTTCAAGTTGTGTGCATTCCTTGAATCTTCATTCAAGTTGTGTGAGTTCCTTGAAACATGTGTCTTATTAGCTCAAAATCCAACATGTACAAAATATATGTAATCCAACGTAATGAGGAAATATAACTGAACTATAATATAACAATAGCACCTAGATGCATTTAAAATTAGATGCCTTGAGATGTATAGGATGTTTAGGTAAACGTCTGGCTAGTACCTATAATCTTACACCATTTTGTATATATCCTACATCAAGCTCAAAATAATACATGATCACATTTGTAAAGTGTAAACAATCATGATATATATCAAACCAAAGTGACAAAAAACATGTCTAATGTAAAGTAATAAAACCTCAAGTGAAATGTAGAGATCTTGATTATTTAGTTTTGTAAATATAAGAATGTTTTTGAATTTTGAAATGATTTTAATGTTTTTTGTATTTTTTAAGTGCTAAGTTATGTATAAGAAAGATGAGTAGTATTGAGATACACAATTAGAAGCTCCAGAGGAGGTGGAGTAATTGGTGAATGGGATGGAGGCTCAGACATTGATTTTATGGAAGTAGGTGACTCAAATACAAGTGACACAATATCAATAATGTTTTCCAAAGAGGGTTCTCGAAACAAAGGGGATGTATGAGGAGTTTGTGATGTGGAAAACATGCATGAAGGGGTAGAAGATAAATTACTCTTAAAAATACCATGGGAACTATAATTACTTTGGGAAATAGTGGAGGTATTGTATGTTTTAGAGGGCTTAAATATGATCCTGGGAGAGGAAGATATGTGAGAAATATTATGTGAAACTAAATTCCTATTAGGAGACCTAGGGGAGCTAGAGTGGTGAGAGGCATTGTAAGAAACTAAAGTCCTATCAGGAGACATGGGAGAGTTAAATCCATGATAAGTAGCATGTAGAACCAAAAACCTAGGAGAAAACCTAGGAAGGATAGAGCTACAAGAGAAATTGTGTGAAACCAAAGACCTATTTGTAGATGCACTAGGTATAAGTAAAGGAACTACAAAAGAATGATTACAAAAAATAGGAAAAGGATTCCAAAAGGGATTACCTATAATGACGACAACATGCTGATTGTGAATAAAATTAAAACATTGGTGGATGATATAAGGAATATCCCTAAGAGCACATAGAGACCTATACATAGTGCACCATAACTAAGACTAGAAAAAACCAAGATTGAATCTGGATAATTGATAAAACCAGTAGTGGTAGGTAGAGTAATGCATTGATATGTAGGATTAAGTGTAAAAATTCCAAGAGATTAAAGTATCATGAGAGAGAATACATTCTATTTGTTGTGTTTATCAACCAAATCACCACGGAGAGGTACTTAATGAATAGATACATGAACATATGAAGTATTAGAGATGAGCATGTCATCTATATCAGAGTAATAGAGAGTGATAAGTAGTGTAGAAGATTATGTATGAGTGATAGTATCAATCAATACATGTAAGGTCTTATCATAAGAGAGAGGTGGTAGAACTACATGATAAGCATTGTGCACTCTGGAAGTAAATTTTTCATTTTTATGCTTATGAAGTGGATCATTGATTTTTTTTCATTATCATTTGCTAGCTTTGAAGATTCTGTGGGCTCATCCCATTTGATAGCATTGGATTATATGAGATCTTGGATGATGTGGTGAAGGTTGACACACCTTTTGGTGAGGTGACCAATACATTGATGATAATCATAGTAAGCATTGACATCAAAAATATTACTTTGAGACTTTTTCAAACCTTAAATGGTGGAGGCAAAAACATGATATTACACTCAAGAAATTGTTTCAATACATTGTGTGGGACATAAGGTGATACTATTCTTGAATTTATAGTTATACTTTTTAACATGTTTTAGAGGACATTCATACCCAATTTTTTTTTTTGTATCCACATTATGAAATAACATTATGAAGAAATAAATAAGTAGTCATGTTACCTATAAATTTCTCTATACTATGTCATATGTATTTGTAACTATGTAAAATTCTTGTAAACAGCAGATAGAATTTGTAGAAATTGAAAATTTGAATTAAGATGTCCTATTTTTAGGAATTTATGGAAATTTCAAGACTGTAACATGGTCCTGATTATAGTATACAATTTTTAATTTATTTGAATTTTTCCACATTTCAAAATTTGTAACATTTTCAAAGGGTTGGAGCCTTAAGAAAAAAATTTATTACATCATATCATTTTTTTTATGTATAAATACCCTATTGAATTTCCCCTCTTTTTAGGTACATGTGATAAAATATTAGAGCACGTGGCTCAAAATAATATATGTGTACCCATGTACTCTATGTATGATAATATGTAGAAGCATGAAGTGGTGGAAACCTCTACAAATGTGTATCTCTAAAGGGGGTTGAGCATGGTGGAAACCATGGAAAAAACAACAAGCAACATGAAACAAGAAACAAGAAACAAGAAAGAATAGATGCATAAAGAAATTAATTAACAATGGAAAATTAAAAAAATTATGCCCCACTTCATATTAAAAGAAGTATAGAATCAACAAAGTAATCATAAAAAATGCATAAAAAAATAGTAGTGTAAAATAGAAACAACAGTGTCAAGTCAAGTGTGTAATAATATGTACAAATAAAAGTATATGTAGGCATAGATATGCAAACATGGGACACCTATAGTGTCACAAGAAAATCAAAGTAAACGACATATTGTGCCACAATCATAGAAGGGAGTACAAACATGAAAAAGAGACATGAAGCAAAAAAAATGGGACACAAATCATGTCACAAGACAAGCAAGGACCTTAGGCCATATAAAAAAATAGTCATAACATCATAATAAAAGAAGAAATTTAAGTGAATCCACACAATAAGAAATCAAGGAATGAATCCATATAAAAATTTAATAATAACAACATAGAAAACAAGTCTAGAAAACTATAACAATAAAAATATAGATGGAAATATAAGTTATAATTATATGAAACACATGTTTTAGTTTAATTTATCTAAATAGATGGAAATAGACACTATGTATGTAAACAATCATGACGAGGAAGCTGTAAAGTAACATATAAAGAAACAAAAGAATGCATATAATGTGGAGAGATACCCGCAAGATAGTAGTGTAATAAACCAAGTTTGATCTCATCATCTTATGTCAATCTGTGAGTGCCCTACATCAAGCTCAAAATACCTCATGAATGCATGTGTGTAAAGAACATATATGTTATATATATAATCATTGTGACAAAAATCATGTATAAAGTAATATTTTATCCAAGAAAACTATAACATGTAGATAGATTTTGTAATTTTTGTCGTATTTTAAATTTTTTAATATGTAATTATTTGAATCTTTTTTTAGTGTTCTGATAATAACTATGTACAAGAAAAGGGGATATCACCATAGCTATGTGAAAAGAGTTTGATCAGGGGAAAGATGAACCCCAAGTGGGCAAGGAGGTATAGGAATCAAAAATTTCATAGTACAATAAGAAAAAAAAAAAAAAAACTATAGAGATGTCATAGTATGAAAGACTTGGTATAAGTAGTGTGAGTAGAATACTATGAATTATATTTAGATTGGAGTGATATTGATTTTTATTTGAGTTTTATAGCCATTTTGATAATAATGGATAGTATTATAAGTATTAGTAAACATATTGGAAATATTTCCATTACCAAAGTATGCAAGGGAATATATAGTTTAGGGAAATCCATTCTTGGAAAATAAGGAAGGGAGATCCACATTTTCCCCTAGGCATTCGAGAATGGATTAAGTATAATTATTTTTCATGATGGATAATATAACCAAATAGATTATTCATGACCACTATATATTATGAATATACACTGTTACAATCAATATGATTACATTCTTTGTGAAAAATTGAGTATATTACTTGGTTGTATATAAGATTGTGTGTTACATGCAGCCCAATGTGCAATGCAAAGTTGTTGAGAAATATATAATTATTATATTGAAATAATATACCATTATTTATCAATAGGATGTAAATTCAATTCTTGCAAACAATCATTATACATATCATGGTGTTTATATTCATTATGATAGTAATCGAGGTCAAAATCACCTCTATCATCATAATTGACTAGAAGTGATAAATTAGTGTTATTCATGAAATTATTATGCAGGTTACTCCAACTGGGGATGGGATTTATTGTGGTAAAATTTTTTTAGAAGAAATATTAGGACTTAATTGGTATATTCTTATTCTTGTAGAGATATACATATCATCATCATCACCACTAGTTGTATTTAGTTAATTCCATCGATACATAATAGGTTTCATCTTACTAGTAATTGCCACATGAATATGATAATTTTTATGTGCATTATACTCGATACCATAATTTGAATTATGATTTATCCCAACTTTTTTTGGATAAGTGTAGATATCCAAATAATCAATTGTTGTTTTTCCCTCTAATTCAGATTGTGTATGCTCTATGTTCTCTAAGGCTATGTACAATTATTCAAGATCAATTGAAAATGCTTATATTTCTATTCGTATAATACTAGGATGTAATTATTTCACTGAGAGTGTTTCTTATGAAGGAGTTATTTCATTACTATCCTCTTTTTCAATAGGCGAGTCTTGTGGTATTTCAATAGGAATACTTTAGATGTGTTATTTAATTTATGAGAGATTTGATCTTAGTACTCATAGCTTCAAACTGGGCTTAAAATTCATGTTGTAATACTTGAATAGGATCTAGGATAATTTTATGAAATATGTAATCATTACTAATATTAAAGGTTGGAATGCATCTCAAAATTGAATCCACATGGAAGGTGTCATATTGATAAGGAGCATTATTTTATGGAATACTTCCAATATGGTATTTTCACATGTGTCATAACATTGAAATGAATCATAAATGGAAAATTTTATTTTTGTAGCATGGGCCATGATGATACAATATGCTAGAAGAACCTCCAATTAGATAAGAAATCATACTAATCAACACATGGAAGGAAAATTATCAAAATAATATAGAGAATAAGACCCAAAAGTGGTGTTTAAAATGACCTTATATGAGAATAACCAATGAATTGAATGAAATAAAAGATGAATTTTTCAAGATTATTATAATTTTTTTATTGTGCCCTAATTACTAAAATAATAATTTTGAATTTCTAAAAATTGGGTGAAAAATTATGCCGTTACTACATTCTGTGCAAATAATGTCATTATTTGAGTTAATTTAATGTTAGAAATCCACCATTTTTTTACATTTTTAGCCACATTTCTTTGAGGAATTTACATCGTAGAGGTGACAAAAAATTGACACTACTAAATATATTTAATATTGTCACATTCGCATCAATTTGCACCACTTTTTATGCCACACTTATGTCGTTCGTTTTATTTCATAAATTAATATCAAGGGGCACAAAAGTGAATTGAAATTCATTTTGAAAAAATAAAAAATAAATGTAATATAAATAATTATTTGAAATATAAAATAATTATACAACATTAATTAGGTGTGTGTGTGCATGTGCGCATGCGCACACACACATGTGTGTGTTTAAATGTAAAAAAATTTAACATATTTTAAATTATAAATACATATAATTAAACAATATTGAATACGATTTCTACAAAATTAAAAATATTTTAAATGGACAATGTAAAAGATAATACAATTCGAATGAAAATACATTAGTTTTAAAATATAAATTAAAATGCTAAATAATATATCAACATCGGAAGAAATTACAAATTTTCTAAATGAACATAGGATTACTAAAAAATTTAATTCTAAACCATTTTCTTCAACATCCTTTGCATGTGGATTGCTAATATGTTCACCTCTAGTGTGATGTGAAGGAAAAGGAGTATCCATTTCCATTTCAATATTTCAAACTTTATATTATGACCAATCAATCATGTAGGAGCATCATGGGCATAAATTTTTGTAAATCTTGGAATTTTAACTAAGGATCATTGAGTGAAGCGGTGTAATAATGCATAGAGTTTTAACAACATAGTAGTGGGTAGTGGTGATATGTACATGTTAGAATCAACAAGGGAAATGAATGAACATGGACACATGTCATTATAGGGAGTAAGCTACCACATAAGATAGTGTGTCAAATTACCTTCCAAATCATTTGAAAATATCTTAAGGAAAGATTATCCTTAACTACTAGGGTTAACAATGATACAAAAAATGGAGTATCAAATAGGATTAACAAATCAATGCATTTAATGAACTACTTTAAAATTGAATTATAGTAGGAACAATTAATATAAAGGTATAATGAATGTATCATTTTTATGGAAATGATTTGGAAAAATGAAAAATATGAGAGAGATACTATAAGTAAATGACATAGGTATACACACATCAACCCTTTACAATATCTTGAATATTTAGATTCATTATTGTAACCACCCTAGTAGAGGGAGACAACAATGTATATGTCGTAAGGGATTGGGTTAAAGTTAAAATATATATTTATATGTAAAATTCCATCATGTATCTCTAAGTGCATTATGTACCTCTAAGAAATGGGCTTGGGTTCCTTAAAACTACATCCACCTACCATCACTGATATATTTACACCTCTCCTTAAATTTTATTTTTGGAGAAGATGAACTAGAGAAGATCCCTTAGCTAGAGTATTATTTCCACTTGTGTTTGTAATATTATCACTTCCCATTCATTTTTCTCTTATTACACCTTAGGTTTCTATTTGTGTTATATTTCCATCTCTTCAAATACTCGTCCAATCATTTTTAAAATATGTTTTTTTATAGTTATGCCCATCTGCAAGTCAAAAACAATACATTATAAACATTCCTTTCCTCAAAATGTATTTTTGTAACAAACAAATCATAAACAAAATTTAGAGCATAAAGGGGAAGATTTACATATATAGGATCTAAAAAATAGTCCTAAATTTCAATAATAAATATAATTGGTTAGGTTACCATATATTGTCCCCGGTCTCAAATATTATTGGGAAATAAGAGAATAAATCATCATTGTTCTTTAAGTATTAGAATTCAGTTTATGGATATTGGTCCTAAACTTATAACTACTTACCCCTTGCCCAATATACATACGATATCTTCTGTAATTCCTTGAAATTAATATTATAGGATGCACTCATACTACATAATTGTATGGACATTAAATATGTATAAAAAATATCATGATTAATAGAGATAATTTACTACTCAAATAAAGGAAAGGATTACCCATGAAAATAATAAAATGCAAATTAGAAAGAATTTTATATATGAATTGTCAAAAAATTAATAGTTAATCAATTTCAAGGTTGTAAATTGAAATTTATGAAATGTAGTAAGATAAAAAGGAAATTTACCATGTCCATTGATAAGTAAAAATAGCACAACGAAAAACCATAAGGGAGGACTACACATAAATTTTACACACCTCAATAGTAAGATAAATAAATTAGTTTAATTAAATAAATTAGTATTCATTATAATACCTTATGGAGAACAAAACATTGAATTCATCTTCTAGTGATATATTTATATATTTTTGAATGTTTAATCTTCTCTATTGAGAAAACTAGGTCTGTAATAGCAAATAATTCATACTTTTATTGTTAACATAAAAGATGAGTAAATTATATACATACAAGTATAAATTAGTGAGATAGTATGAGGTAATCATATTTGGGCACAAAATTCAATAATTTTCTCAAAAATTATACCTACAAGTAACATATATGTCATGTAAAAAATGATTTTGTCGCTACTAAATTGTAATAAAATAGAATCCAAAAATTAGGAATAAATTTAAACAATATAGATGAGAAGTTACAAATTAATCTTAATATAATATACAATGAGGTGTGTGAAGAGTAGTGTGAGCAGGTGTTATGATGTTTTCATATATTATTTGGTGTCAATTCATTGGGAGGACTAAACAATATTTAAAAATATATTCCAACATTATATTCAAGTTCTACAAGCATAATCTTACATACAACTTGAATATAATGTTGGAATATATTTTTAAATATATTCCAACATTATATTCAATTTGTATGTAAGATTGTGATTTTATAATAAACTATTGAAAATAACTTAACTTTTTCACTATTCTAGGATGTTTTAATCTTCACCATTGCCAACCACTTGATATATGTGTAGGACTTTTTCCTACTCTAGTTGTGCAAAAAATGGATTTAGGGTTACCAGAATTTGAAAAGAAATTAGTAATATTAAGAAATATAAATTATAATATTGATTATCTCTAGTAATTTTAGTAAAGATAAATTTTCTTATTTCTCTTATGTATTTAGATGTTGAAGAGTAACCATTAAGGTGAAAGTGGACGATAAGAAGTTTAATTTAAAATCAAATTAAATTAGAATTATTTAGTTAGAATTAGGGATCCACCCCATCATTATAACTTCTTATAACCTAAAGTGAGACCTTTAGAAATATAAAAAAACCAAGTGAAAATTATAATTATCTAACAAATCAATTACAGAGAAATAATTAAATTGTAAAGCCAAACCTTGTATCTGCGATACGTTATAAGAAGACACATGCAACTTTCATTAGAATTTAAATCACTTATAAATTGTATATTTTTGTGACATTAATGAGTAATTCCTTAATAAATACCTTTTCACGTGTAAATTTGTAGTGAAACCATCTTAACTAACAAGGTTTATGCACCAACCCTAGTTTAAATTAAATTAGATATAGAGAGATGCATATAATGTAAATTGTTTTAAATGGATTCATATTTATATTTCAAATAGATAAGGATAATATAAACAAGTACAATAAGCCATATGACAATTTAAGAGAAATTAGGGTTATAAGAGTAACTTAGCTTATTAAGTAGATCTTTAGGTTATATCATTAGTAAAACTAGAAAAATATAGATTCTGGAAATTATACAGATCATCAACTATGTCTCTGAATGTAATTGTGTAGGAACATAAATAACTTCCAGGAATGGGTATTACAAATTGACCAAATTGTACATTATCAGATATGTGAATGATGTATATCTTGGACTTTCTATGCCACTTTGTTCCACTCTTTTTTGCACCTTGATAAACTATGTTTAACATATAACCCTAGGTTTTATGCCTATTTCCTAAAACACAAACCTAGATATCATGCAACAAAATCAAGCACACATTATATCTATAAATTAAACATGCAAATTGTTGCATCGGGATGACCTCATAAGTCACCCTATTTTTGAATCACTGAGAACTACACTACATTTCAGACCCAATGGAGTTCTCCTAGTTTTTTGTGCACATGTGCACATAACTACCCCTTGACCTAGTTTGGTCGTTGTGATTCCACACATATAAAGGGATACACTACTTCATCCTAGTATAAACCTTGTGCGTAGATGAAAAAATAAGATTTATTCCCTCCTATGTTATGTATGTAATACACATAAATATATATTTTTTCCTCAACTTAATATGTGGTAGGTAGAAAGATGATTGCAATGTAATATCTTCATATAACGGAATTGCATATATATGAGTTATTTACTTCAAAATTTAGACCTTAATGGTGAGAAAGAATGATCCAAAACATAAAATGTGAAAGATAAAATAGTAATAAAAAATACAGTAAAAAAAAGTAATCAAAAAGTGAATAGGTCTGGGACCATAAAATAACCACACATTCACACAATCAAAGTCAAATCAAACAATAGAAAGTGAAACAAAAATATATTGTGCCACTGAGACCTAGTTTCATTGTTCAAGACTCACATAAATAAAGTAAAATAAAATCATAATATAATAATGATAATATGATTTTGTGCATGTTTTAGTGTAAACATGATTCAATTTACTCACTAGCCCAAGACCTTACTCAAAACTACAAAGATTAAAAAATATTAAGAAATCTTTTAATGTAAACTCAAAGTCTTCTTAGATAGAATTTCCAAATATTTTCAAGGATACTATTGTTCCAAAACCTTCATATTTTTATTCCTAAATTTCTTGTAGTAATATGAGAATATAATGTATCTCATGTGAAATGTTTATATTGATATATTAATAGTTAATCGAAATTGAATACATTTTTAAGTATCATTATACATTTCTTTTGAACATGAGAAATCAAATACAATCAAACCATTGCCATTTCAAAACTTAATAAAACCCCTTGAGATATTTATTTCTCACTCCAAATGCTTGTGGTATGGTATATCAATTTTGGTAGTAGGTGTTTCTCACAATGAGTGTTGATTTATATAATGCATCTTGATGTATGTGATTTTTTATTTGTATTAGATGTCAATTCCAGGTGGAAATTATCACAAAGTTTTTGGAATTTGACCACTAAATAGCCCCTTTGAATAGTATATTAGACCCTAAATGAGACTTTCATACAAATTAGAGTGGGGTAATTATAATATAAAAAACTCCACTCACTTTATTTTTATTATTTATTAAATTAAGTAGATTTTTTATAATTTTTCTTAAAATCAATGGGTCCCATTAATATTTTAATAATATTGCTACTGTTAGTTATTTTAATGTTTATCTGTTGTTTGGATAATTTCCTTTATGGTTGTATCTCTTTTTTGTTTGTCTTGTGTTGTTTTGGGTTTTTGGTTGGGCTTCAATGGTATTCCCTTGGCCTCTTTGTAAGGAACTGGTAACATTTTGTATGGGGTAGGGTCCACTCAACCCTTTTTTACCTCTAATAAAAAAAATATTTTGAGATACGTTTTTTCAACATCTCATCATTGGTTATATATGCATACCCGATTGACTTTATTACACAACCAATTAGTTACATACACGATTTCACTAATTTCATTCACTTATGAAATTCACCACATTTTTTATGATTCAAATTTGAAATTTTCTTGCATAAATATATAACTTTCCGTCCTAATTTTTATGATTTCAAAACACTTATTTATAAATTAATTAATAATATCCTTGGAATAAAGATTCCACTTGGGTGGGTTTGGCCCAATTAGACTCTTCATTAATGTAGCTAGATTGTGGTTTTAGAGTTTGTAAAGGAGAGGTGGGCTCTTTGTTGGAAAGTGAAGAGTACCTCATCACCATAATATTAAATTTAACATTGAAATGACTACATGCCAGTAAAATAGATGTCAAATTTAATTTTTTTATTAATTTTTTATAAGTATACTTTATAAAACTCACCCATATAGATATATAGAGATATAAATGTACATGGGAGCTCTATATATCATTGTATTATTTAAATAATTATTATAACCATATAATGTTTTTTCCTTAAGATTTAAATAATATCATATTATTTCTAAATGAAGAAAATGATTGATATTTATGAGGCCACCACATTTATCCCCATCTTTTACTACACACACGGGGTATTAAAACTCAAAGACTTGGAATTGTGTATGCGTTATATCATATGTGATCAATTATATAAAGTCACATATGTCAGTTCGAGAGAAATGAAAACCTAAAATATGATGGCAATGTAGTGATCAAAATGATCCTAGAAAATTTTCATAGTTCACATAATGAAATAAAACTTATTCTATTTCTCGATGGCCTTAATTACATCTTCTACATGAATCTACTCTCTATCGAGCCACATATCTCTCATGGAGATTTTATAGACTATAGTGTATCCTCATAATTTCCTAATCTAGAATGATTTTCACACTATAACTCAGCTCTAATATCGTATGATGACTTATCCAGTCTCAATTGGTTTCTTGTAACCCACATGCACACTCAACAGCTTCTGGTCACCTCCTCAGTAGCTCGGCATTTTTTTATCTTAGATAACTTGTGCTAACCCCAAAATGGTGAACTCAAGCTTTTTTTATAGCCACCCATTCCCAATTATATCTCATCATGTTAATTCTCCTTTATGTGGGTTGGTCCCTATTGGTGCAAATCAGCAGCACCCTTGGATGTTGATCAGATTTCTAGTTTGACACTTTGGACATCCAGTGTGATTGCACAACATTGAATATTTCCCCAAGTGTGGGACTTGTAAAAATGGGGAAAGAATCTCAAAATTGGAGGTTGGTTCCTCAATTCCTATGATCAGGTGTATTACTTGCAAGTTACAGAGGTTTTGAATTCAAGATCCTACTCTAAATTCCAAGGGGACAGAGATAGAGAATGCAAAAAACTGAAACTAATGCTAATAAGGTGATGCACCAAAGGAGTGATGAGCATTTTTTACTTTTACAGATTGACACATATCATAGAAACGCAACAAAACATCATGCACAAACTAATAAAATATAATGAAAGGTTAGAAATGGAGCAAACAACACAAACAGAGGATTGGAACTCATTCACAGAGCTTGCATTTGTCATTTCCAATATCAAAACACATGCATTACAACATCTGAGAGGAAGAAAATAGGTTGCAGTCTTGGAAGAGGTCTGTTATTCCAAAAAATCACTTTTCAAGGTAAAAAAGGGAGCCTGAAATACATGAAAAATGTTCAACCCCTCAAAAATGAGCCAAATCTGGCTTTTACAGTGTAAAAATTGAGCCCAGGAGAGAGAAACATGTGAAAACATGAGAGAGCTTCAACCACTAACCAAAAATGTAATAAAATAGCATGGGAATCATTACAGGTCCATTCCCTGACATTTTTCACCATGATGGGAGAGAATGCGAGCCATTCTTCATTAAAAATGGTGGTTGAAATGTCATTTCTGTTCATTACCACATGCCCGAGGTTTTTTTTTAAATTTTATCTCTCCAAACTCCATCAAAATACAAAATTGACCTCGTAATATTGTAGATAATTTCACCAGATTTCCATTGATATAAAGAACGTGAAAAACTGAGCTCTGGATCGAAAGTTATGGCCGTTTGAAAATTTAGGGCAAAATAGGGCCAAAATGGGTTGGCGGGCCAAAAATTTGAAATTTTCCCACTTTTTGCATTTGGGAAAATTTCCCAAAAAATCTCTGTGCCCCACCACTCCTGGTGCCATGTGGCATGTTCTGATTGGACGCGAGCCTTCTGTGCTTCATTTTCCACCGTTTCCGCCATTGGAAATTTTTCCAAAAATCTCCGTCGGGCCGATGAGTTGAGGACACGTGGCATGATATGATTTTCCACGGGAATCTCCTCTTAAATTTTTCATCACTATTGGCCATTTCTCCTAAGCTAGACAGATGGCATAACGTGATTGGGTGTAGGATTCTCCCTTTTGTTTATCCCTGTGGGCCTTTCTTACATTTTTTGCCGCCACTAGACACGTGGCGAGTTCCCATTGGCTCGCGTTTAGGGTGCAGACCTTTCCTTTCAATATTTCCTTCGAATTTGCTTTGGTAAAATTCCCAACTTTCCCTCGCTTCCTACCGGTCTGGGACATGTGGTGATCTCCCATTGGATGTGGGCCTTGGGGGAAAACATTTTTTCTTTTGATTTAACCTTTGGAAAAAAATCCCAATCTCTCCCTGCGTCCCGAAGCTCCGACCCCCCGGGGACACGTGGCCTATCCTCATTAGCTATGGATCTTGGGGGAAAAATTTAACATTGTGCCCTTACCAATATCCTTTACTATATTTCCAATCTTTCCTCTGCCCTCCACCAGTCTGATGCCTTAGGACACGTGGCATAACGTGATTGGGCGCGGGCCTTTCCTTGAGATTTTTCCATGGTGCCAATCACTTTGTCAAATTTTCTATTTTTACTCCACCCTCTGCCACCCCCTTTTCCTCTAGAGACATGTGGCACAATATGATTCGATGCGGGCATAGCATCAAAAATTTTGCTTGGATCAACCCTTAGAAAAAATTTCCAATTTCTTCCCCTTGGACACGTGGCAGCATCTCATTCGTCGGCAGGCCTTCGAGGTGAAATATTCCTTTTGAAAACTTTCTGAATCACTTAGTAAAAATTCCAAGTTTACCTCTACCCTCCGCCACTCCCGAGGACATGTGGCATGATATTAGTGGCTGTGGGCCTTTCAAGGGAAAAATTCCCACAAAAACTCCACCGAGCCATAACTTCAAAAATACATGGAGTTAGGAGGAAAACTTTACCTTTCTAGGAAAGCTGAGAAAAATCTCTATCCAATGGTGCCATTTCCAGAAGGTCTTGAGTGCTTGAAAAGCAAAAAATTATGACTGAGGCACAAGAGAGGGAAGAATGAAGGGAGTTAGCCACAAAATGAGCAAGGGGCTCATTTTGGATAACATTCCCTTTTAGATTCTTCTAGATATTCTCGCTCATATTAAAATTTAAATCAAGATCCTTTAATAAACTAACCTGTGTCCATCTAGAAACTAGCTATTGTGTGACATTGATCTATTTTGGGGCTTAATTAACCATTAGTCCTAGTTATCCTCTTTTTTATAAACCTTATGACACATCATTTTATTATATGACGATAACCAACTCTACTATGCACTCCTTTTTCAAAATCATTTTCCACACCTCTTTTATTTTCACACTCTTATGCATATCCACACTTCAAATGATCCTTACATGAAATATATTTCAGATTATGGGCCTCATCCAAACTTTCATGCAATTTCTTCACAATATCAGATATTTTGAAATCTCTTTTTATCCTTTTACACCTTCTATGCACTCCTTTCCATTAGGCATAACTCCTTCAAAATCCTTACAGGCCTCTAGTCTCCTAGGCTATCCTAAATTCCTACCATCCTACCAAAATTTCTATGTGTACAAACATGCATTATTATCTTGCACCTACTAAAAAAAACCTTATTTTCTTCATTAATCCATGTTTTTCCAATCCTTACATGCACTATCATGCAGCCCTTCTACTACACATTACACTCTTCACAAATATCCATTGCACAAAGTCTTTCCATATTTCCACATAACCACCACTTGAATTTATTTTACCTCCTCTCTTTCATTCCACATACTCTCGAACCTGGCATGCACTCCCACTTAGCTAAAATCATGCAATATTTATTTGAACCTTAGATGTCCCTACATCAAACACCTGAGGTACTTACAGCTTGTGTTCCACTTGAAGTAGAATGTGTGAGTTGTAGAACCACCCTTGAAACTATTGAGGTTGATGATCCTTTCTCCTTCATCCTCTTAGCCTTCTTCTGACCTTAATTCTTACTTTGATGTCTCTTCTTGTATTTCCTCACCTATATGTGACTTCAACATGTTATCATGCATACTTTGGTGAGCTTCAACCCGAAACAATTTGACCACATCCTCTAAATGGATATATTTATCTGATCCTTTTTTTCTACAAACCTATATTCTTCTCAAATCATTAAAAGCATCTACTCACTCATGACCATCCACATCCACCTATGGATTTTATTCTCGACCTTTTCCTTTAAGATTATGTTCTCGCCCATGTCATTCCATCTTCACTAAAATTCTAAGATACTTTTGTTTTCATGTTCCCACTTCATCTTTTGGATCTTATCTTCTCCACATGTGTTTTGCATGCACTTCTTCTTCTCTATCCTTTATAGTTTCATGCCATTATATTACTTGTGGGATTCCTCTATGCATTCCCTTGTCTTCCTTTTCTATCATCATTTCACCTTTCTACCGTGAGCTCTCCTCTCTACACTTTTATCTATTCCATCCCTTGCGCATATTATATTTTTATATCTATTGTGGTACCTTATTCTATACTTCTCTCATTTACACGTGCATCTATATGTGCACTTGTGGGATTGGACCACCTTTAGCTAATGCAAATCTTATTCACCTCTAAAAAACTCATAATGGTTAGTTTTATTCAAATTTCTAAGAATAATTCTTACAAGCAAAAATACTTACCTTCACAGGGTAGAAACACCTCCTTTTAAGACAATTTTGACCTTCAACACCCTTTTGAGCTTGGCTTCTTCTTGATTATTATTTTCATGCCTCATACAATTCTAATATAAACTTAAACTTGAGACAATGTAAAACAAATCCTTAAATAATATTTTTTTGATAAAATTTTCCTTCTTAAGCTCCTTAAGAACATTCCACATGTTGTTTCATAGTTGGGGCTAACTACACCTACCCAAAACAATCCAAGAAAATTTCTGAGCACTAATTACCTTCTTTGAGATGTATGTTAAATTTCATAACTCAACTCCCTTCCTAAATGTACTTTTCAAACTCACTTTCCTTTCTCTTGCCTAGGATCCTTGTAGCCCTGCCAATGTATTTTTTCAACCCTAACTTCTATTATAATGAATCAACTATAAAATAAATCATCATTCGGGATACCCTTTTAGCTATTTCTTCTACATGCAATTTTTCACCATGACCTTCTTTGCAAAAATTCACTCAAATTATCTTCCTAGCTACTAATCAGGTCTCTAATGTGTGACTTCATGTTAGAGAGCATAATGTTAAATATTTTGAGTGTTTATTGAAATTTTTAATCCCTTAAACACCTTTAATATCCTTTTTAATTCACTTATATGTTATGCATGGAGTTTCTAAACTCAATCTTCACATTGACTCATCCAATTCTCAAACTATCTTCGTGTCTCCCTTGTTGGGGTTGAACACACTCTTGTTGTATAGATAGATAATCAAAATTAATAATACAAATAATAAATATGGAAGTAAAATAGAAGAACAATACACAAGATATAATGTGGTTCACCCAGTGTGGGCTACATTTGCAAAGAAACAACCAATATATTATTCAAAGATTTACAGAGGAAATTTAATGAAAATAGAAATATTCTACACCTCTTGAATGTACAGTACTTTCTTCCTCACAAGCTTCTCTTTTTCTCTCTCCAAGAATTCCTTCTTACAATTCTTCTTATTTTATATTCTAATGCTAGTTTTCTAGCTTATATGAGCATATAAAAGCTTAGCGCACCTTAGCTATGCAATTAAAACCATTAGATAACCTTTTAATCAAACATTAAATCTAATTCCCGTGACTTAAATAAAAGAAATCATGCACAGGTAACTGATTTTGGTTACCCTAACTGATACTAGTTCCTACTTGCTTGATCGATGTCAGTCCCCAGGTGACCAACGATGATCACCCGACTGAAAGAGGTTACTATGTATTCCAACAAGTTTGTAAAACATGTTATTTGTGAAGAAATTAAGCTCCAAAAATCAATAATCTCTCACTTGGAGATAAATTGTTACAATGTACCATACAGTTCCATTCTTGGATCCTTTACTTGGCTTGTTTCTCCCTCTTCAAGTCTTAAAAATGAAGACCAACTAAAGTGGAGTGGAGCTCTAACTTCTCCTTTGCCAAAAAATTCATTAGCATATTCACAGGGTTCTTATTTATATGATTTTTCTCTAGTTTCAGCTGTCCATCATCCAACACATGTCATATGAAGTGATATCTCAACTGAATGTGTTTTGTTCTTGAATGAAATGGTAAGTTCTTAGCTAGATGAATCACACATTGACTATCACTATACAATCTTCAATCCTCTTGCTCCTTTCCCAAATCTTCCATGAACGTACTCATCCATATCATCTCTTTGCTAGCCTCTGTAGTAGACAAGGCCACAACCTTCTGCAATCTTGAAATTCAGATAACTTCTATCCCACCTACTATGATTACATATCCAGTGGTGCTTCTCATACCATCCAAATCTCCAGCCATATCTAAATCAACATAGCTGCATAAAGAGGTATCTGATCCTCCATAACATAATTGCATGCTAGATGTCCCTCTCAAATACCTAAGAATCAATTGGACTACTTTCCAGTACTCTTTACCTAGATTGGCCATAAATCTGCTCACAAATCTAACTACATGTGTAATGTTTGGTCTGATACAAACCATAAAATACATGAGACTTCCAACTGCTGAAGCATATGGAACTCATGTCATGTACTCGACCTCCTCATGTGATATAGGACACTGATATTTTCTCAATTTGAAGTATCCAACCATAGGTGTACTTAAAGGTTTTGAATTCTACATATTAAACCTTGCCAAAACCTTATTGATATAATGTTCCTGAGACAAATACAATTTCTTGTTCTTTATATCTCTGATAATTTGCATGCCAAGGATTTTCTTTGCAGCTCCAAAATCCTTCATTGCAAATATATGGGATAACCTATCTTTAAGCTCACTAATGTCCTATATACTAGATCTTACAATAAGCACATCATCGACATACAATAACAAAATAATAAATCTTCCATTTTCAAGCTTCTTGAGATAAACACAATGATCATATTCACATCTCATATAAGCATGCTCATGCATGAAACTATCAAACCTCATATACCATTTCCTTAGGGCTTGTTTGAGCCCATATAAGCTATTTTTCAGCCTACACACAAGTTTCTCCTTACCCTTGACTTCATATCCAAGTGGCTGCTGCATATATATCTCTTCCTCCAAATCACCATGAAGTAAATCTATCTTAACATCAAGTTACTCTAAATGCAAATATTCTATTGTAACTAAACTCAATATAGTACATATGGAAGTTATTTTTACTACAGAAGAAATACTTCACCAAAATCAATACCTAATTTTTGTGCAAATCTTTTCACCACAAACCTTTCCTTGTATATTTTTTGTCTACCCTCTTCTTCCTTGATCATGTAAACCAATTTGTTATGGAGTATTCTCTTACCTATTGGTAACTTGACCAAATCATGTTTGATTTTGTTTCAAGGATTCCATCTCCTCATCCATGCCATGCTCCCACTTCACGGGGATATCTTACTGCATTGCTTCTTCAAAACTCTCTGGTTCACCATTATCATTCAATAATAAATAAGATAAGGAAGGTTTAAATATTTATGGAGGTCAGAGGTTCAATCTAGGGTGGCATGTACATTAGTATCCACCTCTGACCTTCATGTACATTAGTATTGTTTAAATACTTACCCAAGTTGTTACCTTCTCGCTAAGATCTGGGGTGTTAGAGGCTCAATTTTTATGTCATGTACATTGTCTACCCTCTTCTTCCTTGATCATGTAAACCAATTTTTTATGGAATATTCTCTTACTTGTTGGCAACTTGACCAAATCATGTTTAAATCTTCTCAATCCTAAAAATGGAGTCCGAAATCACCAAATCCATAACCAATAAAAGTATATCTCTTGGATTTAACATCCAACTTGATTTTGTTTCAAGGAGTCCATCTCCTCATCCATGCCATGCTCCCACTTCACGGGGATATCTTACTACATTGCTTCTTCAAAACACTCTGGTTCACCATTATTAGTCAATTAAGTAAATAAGATAAGGAAGTCTCAAAAACATCATATTTATGTTTAATACAATAAACACATACCTTTTTTATGGCATCATCAATGAAAGCCACAAATAAGATAAGGAAGGTTTAAATATTTATGGAGGTCAGAGGCTCAATCTAGGGTGGCATGTACATTAGTATCCACCTCTGACCTTCATGTACATTAGTATTGTTTAAATACTTACCCTTTGTGACTCCTGAGCCTTACCCTTTGTGACGTTCTCGCTAAGATCTGGGGTGTTAGAGGCTCAATCTGTATGTCATGTACATTTTCTCTTGGATGTATCCTTCTTCCTTCGCCTAATTTCTACATTCAAAGCATTACCATATGATGATTCTCCTATACTTTTCCTGTGTATTTATTCATTTAGGATTATAATAACCACATCATCAAACTTTAAAATATTAGTATCAAATGTTGTATTACTAATAACCATTACCAAGTTATCCCAAGTATCTGACAAAGAGCATAATAATAAAGGTACTTTCACTTCATCATCAAATGGAATATCAATCAATTTTAATTTATTTACAATAGAACATAAATCATTCAAATGAATTGATGCAGATTCACCTTCTTGCATCTTTGAATTAAGTAATTTCTTCATCAAATAAAATTTATTTGAAGCACTAGGTTTTTCATATAAATTAGCTAAAGATTTCATCAACTCTACCTTGATTGATGCTTTGGTGATATTCAAAGCCACAGATGATGTCAAGCTCAATCTTATAGATCCCAAAATCCTTTTGTCAGTAATTTTCCATTCTTCATCAATCATCTTTGTAGGCATTTCCTTCTCATCTAACATTAAGTATAGATATTTCTAATATAGATAATCTTCCACTTGCATCTTCCATAATTGATAATTACGGCCATCAAATTTCTCAAGTTTGTATTTACCATATTCTTCCATTGTTATAGCTCCCACTCAATCAGAAATCCCTTTGTAAGTAAATATATCAATAACAAAAAAAATCAAACAAAAAATGTTTGGCATGAATTGTTGGGGTTGAACACACTCTTGTTGTACATATCTATAATCAGAATTAATCATATAAAAAATAAATGCAGAGATAAACTAGAAGAACAATACACAAGATATAACATGCTTCACGTAGTGTGGGCTACGTCCACCAAGAAACAAATAATATATTATTCAAATATTTATAGAGGAAATACAATGAATATATTCAATCTTCCACACCTCCTAGATGTACAATACTTTCTTCCTCACAAGCTTTTATTTTTCTCTCTCCAAGAATTCCTTCTTACAATTATTCTAATTCCATATTCTAACCCTAGATTTCTAGCTTATATAAGTATATAAAAATTAGGGAACCTCATCTATGTAATTAAAACCATCATATAACCTTTTAATCAAAGGTTAAATGTAATTCCTGTAACTTAAATAAAAGAAATCATGCATAGGTAACCGATGCCGCTTACACTAACCAATACCGGTTCCTACTTTCTTGATTGATGTTAGTCCACAGGTGACCAAAAATGGTCACCTGACTGACGTTGGTTACTATGTATTCCAACAAGTTAGTAAAACATGCTATTTGTGAAGAAGCCAATCTCCAAAAATCAACATACTTATCAACTCTGTAATCTATAGACAACTGTGAGTAGTGTCATGAAAAAATGATTCTTGGAGATTGGTAAAACTCTAAATATTCATAAATATGCATAAGGGAGGGATTATGAATGTTACAACTTTTTTGCCTTGCAATAATTATTTGATCACTAATCTCCTTCTTTCATTTCAAACCCTAAGAGGGTTCCTAACAGGCCTAAGAAGCCTTATTTTATCTCCAATTAGTTTCCACATAACTTCAAGCCTGAAATTCACTCCCTAAGGACTTTTCCAATGTACTCAATATTTTAATCTAAACAGTGAGGATAATAACTTCCTACAACTATTATGTCAGTCCAAGATTCCTATATTCTATCTTAAAGAACAGGGTATTCTTAGTTTCTAAGGTTTTCAAATCAACTTATGGTCTCTTTTATCTCTATGGAGATTTCTGAAGTTGATTTAAGGTCTAGATATCCTTCTAACCTAATTACAAAGCATACCTTCGAGTCTTTTAATTCTTTCTTTCTCCAACTTTTCTTATTATCAATTGTGTGATGGAAATCCTATACAACAACACTTTTACTAACCTATTCAATGTATTGTAGAAAAATATTGATCTAAAACTCCCTATAACATTATTCTTAGGATGTAATACGGTATAAAATAGTAATAGATTCTGTCTTTAATTAATTAAAATAATTTCTTGATCCAATCCCTTCCTTAAACCACAAACTATAAAGAAACCGCATTCATATTGATTGTTGCAGGACTACATCAATTTTTTTATCTTGAAACCATGTAAAAAATTAATGTATTAACAAGAAACAAATTATCCTAGCCTTAAGACTCTTACCAAAATAGGAAACTCCCATCTAACTTCCTGTACCGAGATAAAGATTAATAAAATGCAAAAAAATCATGGAAAACTACCTCAAAACTATGTATACACAAGAATGAATCCAAAAACTTTCTTGGATCTCTCTCTTTCACTTCATGGCCATTTGAATGATGGCTTGAAATAGTTACATTGAGGATTGAATATTCTCCACAAGCCTTCTAACCGAGTCTTGTCCCCTTAAGACCCTTTAAATTACATGTTTAGCATTCATTTTAACATCCAAGATCCAACTTAGACTTAAGAACTTAATACCTAAGACCTAGGTTCAAATTATGACTTGAATATGACCTCAATAGGACTTCCAATATCTTATTACATGTTTGGATGCTCCAAGAATTACATCAAAACACCTAACTATATGCCAAAATGCCTTCTAGATTCATATTGGTAGTTTTCGAGGGAAACTGTCAAATTCAAATTTGTGAACGTCTTGAACTAAAATAACACACCTAGATGACCCTAAATGACCTCTTAAATATATTAACATAGTGAGGAAGAAAAAAATGGGGTTGTTAACCATATTTACAAGTTAGGAGTGATGTTCCTGCATCATACTCCCAAGGTAAAATAAAAATGTTTCCCCATACTTTGTGCTAGCTCTTCTTCTTCTTATTTCTTTCTCTATTTTCAATTGAATATGACCTTATTATGTAGTAGCTCATAACTACATACCATCCATGATTTGTCTATATTGGATTTTCTTTATTTTCTACCCATTGGCTCTCCTTTGAAATTATCAAATTCTTAATCAAGGCAATCCTCTTAGACCTATGTGTTCCATTTTCCATCTACTAATTAAGAATGTATACTTCATTTAGGTTCACATGTGTTGCATATTCATCAATTATGTCTATGAAACTATACTTTTCATCTCCCTTTAGCCTTTCTTGAATCATTTCCCTCTCAATAGTAGAAAATATTATCTTTTTTCAGCAAGGATCAGATTTCTTTGATTTTTCTTCCCTTATTTTAGCTGATAAACATGTATATACATCACCCAAGAAAAGATTACATTCATAAAATTGGTCCTCATTATTATTAGTAACCATCCTTTCCATGCCTTATTGTCTCTATCAACTACTTTTTCTTGGATTTTTCTAAAATTTGCAAGGCATTGTCTTCAAGACTTCTTTACACATCTTTAATAATTGATTTCCTTATTCTCAAGGTCTAATTGTTGCATGTCTTTGTCATACTATAAATTTTGTACTTGTTCATTCAACTATAGTGCTCCTATGAGCTCTGCTTGGGCTTCATCTCCCTTGATATCGACATAATCTTATTTTATTTTACCTTATTTTCTCACTTTCCTTTGCAAATAGTCTTCATTTTTCCATGACCACTCTATCTTCTTCATGCTTCTCATTAATTTATCTACACCTTGATTATTTTCACTTGTACCTAAAAAATCAAAGCTTAAAGAGATTAAAAACAAGAGGCTTACATGCATCATCCACCTTCCTCGTGACCACTTTTACCTCTTCTTAACTTTTGGCTTCTTCACAAAAAAAATCATTCTACTTTCCGCTAAGTTTCTTTCTTCATAGCCTCTATCAACTTCATCACCTGATTCTCTTCCACTAGACCTTCATGTTTGTCTACAAGAACTTTAGAATGTGATTCTCTTTGCTTTCTATCACCCCTTTTTTACTTCACTATACCATCTTCATCCTTCTTAACCTCCTCTTGTCTTGAGGTTATATCAATTTCTCCACATACCTGATATACATCATCATCAAAACCAATAGTAAAATCAGACTTATGAGGCTTAACTGTTCTAAATTTTGTATTTTTGCATGCTTCTCTAGTTTCCACCTAAAATTTCTTAGTTGCCATCATCATAACCATCCTTGTTTGTGGTTCTTATTCAAATTTAATGGAAAAAATAGTATTTCTTTCTCCATTTTCTACAATAGTGTAGGTATTATTATTTCCATAATGTACTGCTTGTGTATCATACTTGGCCTACCCAAAAACACATGACAACATCCATAGGTACCACATCAAACAATACCTTATCTTTATATCTTCCAATATGAAATTATACCTAACATTGTTCCCTAACCAAGACATGATGTCCATTTTGCATCCAAGATACTTGATATGGGTTAGGGTGCATTGTAATTTTCAAACTAAACTTATCTACCATCTCAAAAGAAAAAAAAAATTCATTACTCCCACTATCAATAAGCATATTACAAAAGTTGCCCATAGTTTTACACTTAGTTCTAAATAAACTTCTTCTTTGAGTCATATCAGGTACTACCTTACCTTGTTTTAACAGAACTCTTGTGAATAAAATATACTTACCTCTATTTTGAAGAACTTGATCAACACCTCTATTAACCTCTCTCATCCTTGTATCCATCTCATAACACTCATATGATTTGTTTCCTACATATCTCTAACATCTCCCTACAAACTGCACTTTGTAACTTGTCTTGTCTCTTTTCAAGAGACTCATTTTTTCTGCATTTTTCTCTGATTTTCTTCCATACCTTCCAACATGCTCATTAAAACCTTCATCATATTTTCCATCTTCTCTTCCCGAGATGAATTTCTCTCTTATCTCACCTGTACCATTTTGTCTTCTTCCTACAATCACTTCTCAAAACAATATTCACTTCTCCTCAAGAATATGTTTCATGCTCTAATACCAGATTATGTAGATGTTATTCACCTCTAAATAACTCAAAATGGTTAGTTTGATCCAAATATCCAAGAACAATTCTTACAAGTAAAAATACTTACCTTTGAACAGGCTAGAAACACCTTTTTTTGAGTCAATTTTGACCTTCAACACTCTTTTGAGCTTGAATTCTTCTTAATTCTTATTTCTATACCTCATACAATACTAATCCAACATTAAACTTGAGACAATGAAAAATAAATCCTTAAATAAGCTTGTTTTAATCAAATTTTCCTTTCTCAAGCTCCTTAAGAGCATTCCACATGTGGTTTCATAGTTGGGGCTAACTACACCTACCCAAAATAAGCCAAGAACATTTCTGAGAACCCATTAAGTTCTTTGAGGTGTATTACAAATTTCACAACTCAAATCCCTTCCTAAATGTCCTTTTCAATATCACTCTCCTTTCTTTTGCATAGCCTCCTTGTAGCCCTGCCAATGTAGTTTTTCAACCCTAACTTTTGTTATAATGACTTAACTGTCAAATAAATCATCATTCAAGATACCCTTTTAGCTCTCTCTTGCATGCAAATTTTCACCATGACCTTCTTTGCAAAAATGTTCTCATATCACCTTCCTAGTTACCAATTAGGTCTCTAATATATGATTTTAGGTTAGAGATCACACTATTAAATATTTTGAGTAGGTATTGAGATTTTTAATCCCTCAAACACCTTGAATATCCTTCTCTACTTCACTTAGATGTTATGCATGGAGTTTCTAGACTCAATCTTCACATTGAATAATCTTACCCTTAAACTATCTTCTTGTCTCCCGGTCAACTCTATACTCTATAAACTACCTTGAGTACTGTCATACAAAATTTATTCTTGTAGATTGGTAAAAATCTAAATCTTCATAATATGTATAACAGAGGGCTTATGAATGTTACTTACAAATTTTTTGCCTTGCAATAGCGATTTGATCACTAATCTTCTTCCTTCATTTCAAACCCTAAGAGGGTTTCTCATAGGCCTAAGAAACCTTATTTTCTCTCCTATTTGTTTCCACACAAGTTCAATCCTTGAATTCACTCCCTAATAACTATGCTGATGTACTCAATCTTTCAATCTCAATAGTGAGGATAATAACTTCATACAACTGCTATGTCACTCGAGGATTCTCGTATTCTACCTCAAAGAACATGGAATTCTTAGTTTCTAAGGTTTTCAAATTAACTTAAGGTATATTTTATATCTATGGAGATTTTTGAATTTAATTTAAGGTCTAGATATCCTTCTAAACCACTCACACAACATAGCTTAAAGTCTTTCAATTCCTTCTTGCTCCAAATTTTATTATTATTAACTGTGTGATGGAAATCATATGCAACAGGGGTTTTACTAACCTCTTCACTATATTGTAGACAAGTCTTGATCTAATATTCCTTACAAGAGTCTTCTTACACTGCAACGGGGTCTAAACTAGTAATATATTCTCTCTTCAATCACTTATAACATTATCTTTATATTAGCTCAAGACTTGTACATTCATATTGATTGCTACATGACTACATCACCTGTCCTATCTTGAAACCACATAAAATGTAGTGTATTCTTTACAAGAAACAAATTACCATGGCCTTAATACTCTTAACAAAATATAAAACTCTGATCTAACTACCTGTACTGAGATAAAGATCAACAAAATGCACAAAAATAATGGAAAACTGTCTCAAAACTATGTATAAACAAGAATGAATCACAAAATAATTATTATATATCTCTCTTTCACTTCATGACCATTTGAATGATGTCTTGAAATATTTACATTGAGGATTAAATATGCTCCACAAACCTTCTAAAAAAATATTGGCCCCTTAGCACTCTTCAAATTATATGTTTAGCATTGATTTTAACATCTAAGATCCAACTTAGACTTAAGAACTTAAGACCTAAGACCTAGGTTCAAATTATGACTTGAATATGACCTCAATAGAACTTCCACTATCTTAGTGCATGATTAGAATCTCCAAGAATTACATCAACACACCTAAATACATTCCAAAATGCCTTTTAGATTCAAATTATTAGTTTTGGAGAGAAAATTTCAAATTCAAATTTGTGAAGGTCTTGAACTAAACTAACACACCTAGATGACCCTAAATGACCTGATAAACCAATCAACACATTTAGAAAAACAAAAATGGGGTTGTTAACCATATTTACAAGTTAGGAGTGATTCTCCTACATCATCATCTATCATCACCCTCATCTTCTCTATCTTTCCACTCTCTTCCTCAAGCCTTTCTACTTTATGCATATGATTTCTTTTGTACCATCTCATGCATTTTCTCTACGTAATCTTCACCTTCCTGCCCATTATGAATTTTTAATATTCTCTCACAATTCTCCTCCTTTAGACCCTTGTTGGGAAATAATCCATTTACATGTACATTAATAGGCCTTTATTTATTCACTTGTAGACTCCTTTTCTTGTATTATTCATATATGCATGGCCATCTTCACTCCTCTAGTGCACTATATCCTTTATGTACTCGCTTACTCATTATTTATTTTGGTTATGCTCCTTCTTCTCTATGAAATATTAATTTATGAATACGTTTCACATATCCTTTCCCTCTTCTTGGAGAAAATTATCCTGGATACACTAAGCCTTCTTGGTGGCATCTTCTTTACCATCATGTGTGGTATATCTTGGATATCTTCCTATTACACTTCTTCCTTTGTGATTAGTCCATTGCATAAATTTTTTTAGCCTCTTCCTTTCATTTCTCCTCTCCTAATATTTAATACAAGGAAACCTTACCTTCTCCTCAAAATGCTTCTCGACCATTATTATTCCCTCCAATGTTCACATATTCTTCCTCTTTTTCTCCTTGTTCATTATGCACTCTTTTAGGCTATTCTTCATAATGGTCCTCCTTGGTCTCCCTTGGGGATTCTTCTTCACTTCTGCATAGTTAATTATTTTGATCTTCTTTCCTTAAAAAATTCTCTTCATTTATTTCCTTGAGATCTCTACAGATCTCTTCATTTTCTGGTGTTCTCTATTTCACATGAACTCTTGCATTATCCTTTATGAACATATCTACTTTTGTTTCCTTTAGGGAAACTCCTCTTCTCTATAATTCCTTGGCATGATACTCCCATTAATTTTTGCATATTTACCTATGAACTCCTTCACTCTTGTACTCTGAGTTTATACTTTTGCACCATTGCATGAAAAATATTTTTTTCCACTAGGGTCTCCTTTGCGCACTCAGCTGCACACCCATCATATGCCTTTGGGACATATCATTTGTTTCTCTCTTATTTATATAGTTGTGTAATGATCCATTTTACTAAAACATTGATACATTAGTGAAATCCACACACTAGAATCATATCATCCAACCACACTCCATATCATGAATCCCAAGCTATATTTTAACCTGTATAGTGGGAATAGACCCAAACACTATACAATCCCAGGGAGAACACTGTAATGACAATGTAGACACCCATTTTAGGACTTGAAATTGAGTGGTTTCTTTGATCCCAAATGTCATGATCCATTACACCAAAACCTTAAGGCATTAGTAAATCCACACACTAGGATTATAACATCATGCCACACTCTATAGCTTGAACCCTGTGATATATTTTTACTCATATAGTGGGACCATAGCTAGACCTCTATAAGCCTTGGTTGAATTCTTTAATTCTAGTATAACCACTCATGTCAGGAATCAAAACTAGGTGGTTTCTATTATAAAAAAATATTATGAAACATTAAACCAAAACCTTAAGGCATTAGTGAAATACACACACCAAGATCATATAGAGTTGAAATATCTCTTGGTAAATTCATTAGACTCCACCACTTCTCAAATTTCCATCTCAATGGCCTCTAACTATGTTGTTATGTCATCCATGTGTTGATGGAATTCAATGAACATATCCTTCTCATCTTCTTCTTTCTCCTTTTAAAAAATATTTATGCATAATTCCATCAAGATGAAATGCACTCACTTTCATTTCCCTTCTTATGTTGTAATTTTTGCACACTCCTAGGTGACTTCATATTCTCCCTTCACCCTTTACTAAACTCTTGAGCTCTCTCCATGTGTTTTCTCTTGTTAATACTTTGGAAGTAATCCCACACATGTTTTCTCCTTTATTTTTTTACTCTAATGACACTTTCTTTAGTTGTGCTTCCACACACACACCCGTTCTCCTCCTTGGATCTCTGCTAGTTATCTCTTCATCCAATATTTTTTTCATTGCTAAATCCTTGAAAAGTATTTTCCCTATTTCTAGGAACCTCAAGCCACAATACCTTTTCTACTATAGTCTTCTTTGATGCTCTCTAGTTTTCTCCTTACACTTTTAATCTCCTCCATCACTCTTTAAAATTTCCACAAATTCTACACCTAATATATCACTTCTTCTTGGTGGTATATTTATTTCCTGTGTAATACTCTTATATCCTCTAGCCACTAAAATATGGGATTTCACTTGCAATTTCTACCCACTTTCTCTGAATAGAGAACATTTACTCTTTTCTAGCTTCCTCATGTTTGACACTCTACCAAATTTTTATTTTCTCTTGTAGGATTTTATACTTCTATGATACCACTTTGATGGTGATGCATCGATCAAGATGACACTAAGATGTTTTCATAGTTCACAAAACAAAACTAAACTTAAAGGTTTATTTTATTTCTCAATGGATTTAATTCCATCTACATGCATTTCCTCTCTATGGATCTATATGATATCTCATGGATATTTTATAGACTTTGATGTATCCTTCTAATGACCTAACCTAAACTAGTTATCACACTCAGAATTGGCTCTAATGGCCTACAATGACTTAGCCACTCTAAGCTAGCTTCTTGTGCCCCATATGCATATTCAACAACATTTTCCACCTCCTCAATAGTTCATCTACTTGTTCCCTTAACTAACTTGTAACCTCGAAATGGAAAATTCAACCTCCTTTAATAGCTACATGTTCCATATTATTTTTACTCATTTGAATTTTCCTTTAAGTGAGATGGTCCCTTATATATTCTTCCATATCTTACCTTTGGGATTCAAATTATAATCGATCTCCTTCAACGTTATGACCTACCTCCATCTAAAAATCACCTATGGTGCCACATTGATCTAGTTGTTGGGATTAATTGACAATTGATCCTTTTCATCCTCCTTTTCAAAAACCATATGATACCTCTTTGTCTTATCTGCTTACCACAAATTCTAACACATACTCCTTTTTCATAATCCTTTACTACACATATTTTTTGTTCTACTACACTCTTATGCCTAGCTACAGTTTACCTCATCATTCCATACATTGTCTCTAGGATTATTGGCCTTCTCCAAATTTTTACACACCTTCTTGACAATCTAAGCTATTGTGAAATCCCTTATGTTATCCCCTTGCACCTTCTGCACAATATTTTCCATTTCACATAACTCCTTTAAAATCCTTGCATGCCTTTAGTCTTCTAGGATGGACCAAAATACTACCACACTACCAAAAATCATAGTGTACCCATACACATGCATACTCTATAAAACCTTGCATGCTCCACTACTTCGTGATTCAAAAATAGTTGTATGCACTTTCATGTACCCCTTCTACTATGAATTTCTTGTGCATTATGCTCTTTATTAGCAGCCATTATGAAAATTCCTTACACACTTCGACATAATCTTCACTTAAATCTACTACATCTCCTCTCTCTCATTCCATGCACTCTCCAACCTTGTATGCACCCAAAATTAGCCAATAGTTTCCATTATTTCTTGGATGTTTTTATTCTCCCATATCAAAATGTAAATTCCAATTTTTATTTGTAACTATATTGAATTTAATTCCACGTCAGGAAAAAGTAATTCTTATATTTTCATTGTTCTGCCTTTATAACATGTTTTATAGTTTTAACTACTATACTAAATGTTCTCCCTTATATTGGTAGAGGTTGCATACCATAATGTTGTAACATTTTCCTCATAATATCCATGTAGGATAACACATTAGGTGAAATGTTTGATGTGTTACGTCATTAACTATTGGAATTCATAGGAACAAAATATTTTTAATAATAAAACTTCATTTGAAAGTTGAAACATGTTTTTGATGAAATAGAGACATTTTGCAATAATTCATATGCATTTAATGGGTATGTGATAAGGTTATCGAATGTTATTTTTGAATGGATCCCACAATAAAATCATATAAGCTAAATTAAAAATATTTTTAAAGATTTGAATTAATGGATTTCTTATTTGGAAACCTAATCTCTAATTTGCCCCCAATTGAATAATCATAATATTTCTTTTAAAGATTTTAAAATATTGTAAAAATTTCAAAAAATCCATCCTAAGGTAAACAATATAGGTCTTAGTGTTTGTTAATTTCATCGAATTCTTGGAAACCATCATTATTTCTACAATTTGACTTATGAAATTCCATGGAAGTGATCAAAAAATAATTTTTATACATGTACATAAATTAAGAATGACTACACTCTTTTAACAACCATTATTTCATATTTTCATCCTTTTAAAAGAAAATATACTTAGCTGATATGAAAAAAATACTTCTCCATATTTTCTATAGGAGGGAAATTGATATAGAACATGTAACAAACCTATACTAATATTTATTGTTTCATCCCCATAGCCCTATCTCAGGATTGTTTTGTGGTTTTCCATTAAGGAATGACTCTAAATCTAAAAAATCTCTTTCTATATTTAGCTCCATTTCTCTACAAACCTTAGACATTAAAACTATTCTATTTAATAATTCTATATGCCATCTAAAAATGTAAAAAATAATGCATAATTCATAAGTAAAATTGAAATAAATAAATAAATTACTAATTTGGTTAAAACCCAAATCAATTCCTTTCAATAATTAATTCTCCACCTCCTCCAATATTTTTCCTAAATTTATAAAAAAGGTTTCACGCATTCTTGATTTTCTAAGCCCTTCCCACAGTAACACCATGACCTTAAAATAATTTCTTATATGGATGAGTTCTCTGTGACACTTGTTTTATTTTACTCCTTCCATTCACCCCTTCACTCCTTCCATATACCTTTTGTTTTTGGTCTTTTATAAATACATAATAGGTTAAAGAAAGAAAAGGATGTAGATGGGTTCATCCCCTTTTATTTATAAAGTTAGGGTGATGGTGGCATAGAAGTGACGTAAAAGTGATGTTATATGTGTCTCATTTGCATCAGTTTTGTGCCACCATAATCATTTTATAATTGTATAGAAATTTCCATTGAAAATGGAAAAAAATGAAATGAGGATCGACGTGTGAATCGACACAAATCATGAAATTTTCCCACTATATGTAGTAGTGGGCCCAACAAAAAGAGAGTTTAATTAAATATAATAAAATAAGAAAAATGTAGAGGAATTTGAAAATAGATTTTTTATTTTTGAAATATGTGATGAAAGGTGATTTGGAAATTAGGAAGCCCTAAAAGAGACCCAAATGGTAGTACTGAGCATGAGACCCTAGGGAAACTGGTAAAAAACTATATTTGGGGAAGGTGATAGATGAAAATCAAGTGTGAGTATAAATATATGGTGTAAAGATGGAACTCTAAGGAAAACTAGGGTGTGGAAGAAGGTTAAATATTTGATCGCACATTAGACTCAACAAATGTTTATACCCTAATTAATTTCTATGAGGTGTTATAGATGCATAAAAACTAAGAAGGCTACAAGGGATAACAACATGTAGATTATTATGATCTAATAAACTTGTAAGATCAATTATACATGACTAGAATAATTCATTCCAAGTTGTAATAAATTAAATATTAATAAATGATAATCAAATAGTCCAAAACACAATACAAGAGATAAAATTATTTATCTAGGAATATTTTGTAATGATCTAGGTGTGTAGGGAAGTGGGACATGGAGATATAGAGATATGGATTATGCATAAAATATTTTAAAGATGAAGAACATGAAAGTGAAGGAATATACAAAACTTTTATGGGATAAGTGTGAAATGTATGGTATATGATAAGAATTATATGATTTTAGACCAGGGTACTGTTAGAAGCACAATGACTGAGGAGGGTGAATATTTCATGAAAAATATTTAACTTCATTTACCATGTCACACATTCAACATTAAAATAAAAAATTCATCATACATAACCACATGTGATCTTATTAAGTGTGTTACAACCATCCACAAGTGCAACAAATAAGAGAGAACAAAATAACACTAGATATAAAGTGGTAAAACCTTAAGGGAAGAAAACCCATTGAAACCTCTACTAATATTACTCATAACAAAGTAATTTCATGAATATCACACATCACGCAAGATTTTTTTAGTGAGGCATCAACCCCATAAGGAGCTCCAACCCCTAGTTTAGTAGGAAACCAATCTTACTAGGAGGCTACAACCCCCTAATATGAATAAGCACCAACTCAACCACATAAAATGGATGATAATTAAATATATGTTGCTCCCACAAATGACTGTGATCACAAGTTCAGATCCTCTCTCTCAAAATCTTCTCGAACTACACTCTCTCCTTATTTTCTCAAATCTAGTCCTTCATTTATTCTTTAGGTTACATAAGCTTATAATTCTTATTCTCCACTCTTCTCATCCCTTTATACCTCTCCTCAACTATTTCCTTGACCCCTTTAACCTCTTCTTTCTTCTCTAGCTTTCTCACATCCCCATATTCACAAATCTTACAAATGAGTCATTACAACTCACACATATACATGACACTAGCTCATAATACCAATAGGTAATCCATAACCATATAGGTCAATCATAAAAACTTGAAAACACACCTATAACATCATGTAAAATAATCCAAGATACCTAATTAGGTTGAAAGGGTCACATCATCAAGAATAAACACATACATCTCTTTTAGGTTAAAAAAAGGTCTTCTAGCTCCAACAAATCAACAAGGACCTTCAAGGGCACACTCCATCTTTTTCAAGGATCCAAAAGCTTCAAAAAACTCAAGGAAAACCTCTCGGCATCACTAATAAGAACAAGAATCTATCAATTAGATATCAACATTATGAATCACACCAAGAATCAAGCTATTCTCACAATGTCTTCAAGCACCTAGAAATCAGTCCTAGAAAACAAGTTACTTCACCTATCAAAACTCTTCATCATGGCTCATGCAATATAAAATTAGAAAGGTATCTGAGTGCACTTTAAAAAAAATCACACCATCTAAAATTTTAAAAAATAATGCATATTTAATAATTCTAAATGTCTTCTAAAAATGTAAAAAATAATGCATATTACATAAGTAAAATTGAATGAAAGAAATAATTTACTAATTTGGTTAAACCCCAGATGAATTCCTTTCAACAATTCATTCTCTTCCTCCTCAAATATCTTTCCTCAATTTATAGAAAGGTTTGCATTCCTAATTTCCCATCCCTTCCCATAGTAACACCATGACCTTCAAATAATTATTTGTATGAACAAGTTCCCTTTTATGACACTTGTTCTATTCTTATTCTTCTACTCACCCCCTCTCTCCTTCCATCTACCTTTTTTGTTTTTTTTATGAATTCATAATAGGTTCAAATAAGAAATGGATGTATATGGGTCCATCCTCTTTTATAATTAAAGGTTGGGGTGATGATGGCATAGAAGTGACGTAAACATGATGTTATATGTGTCACATTTGCATTAATATTGTGCCACCATAATCACATTATAATTGCATATAAATTTCCATTGAAAATGGAAAAAATGAAACGAGGATTGTGTTATCCCGTAAAATTGACAAGGGCAATTTTACCGATAACCATACCGAAAATTTTGTTCCTATCCCTCGTTAGGGATCCCTTGTGTTCGAAACATTGTAAAATCCCTTCCCGAGAAATCTAGTTTTCGAACTTAGTCTTTTTTAGTCTTTTTGGCTGGGCGCATGAAATTTCTTTGCAACACTAACTTTTGATGCGCCCCCTTAAAAGCCTTTGGCGCATGGTTTTCAATGTCAACACAAATTTTCATGTGCCAAAGAATGTTGAACCCTCCCTGCGTGCACCAAGGCACATGCGCTTATGTTGGTACAACTTTTGTTGCGCCACCCTTTGGTGCGCCGAAGGGTGCACATAACTTCATGTCGACAATGCTTTTGGTGCGCCAAAGGCATGCTTTGTCTCCTGTTGTCAAATACTTTCGTGCACCAAAGGGCGCACGCTTTCTCCTGTCGACAGTAGTTTTCATGCACTTTTCAAAAGTGGGTGGCGCATTAATGACCAGCTAACCTATATATATGGTTTGCGCGCCCAAATGTCATTTTCATTATTTGCTGAGCACGTGATTTTTCTGAGCCTGTCAGCCTCTACCTCATCATTTTCATCGCCTTGTGGACCCGTTCCCGAGCTTTTGCTATTTATCCAGATCAGCAACTGAGTTCGAAAGAACATATGTCTACATCCAGCAAGAGACCCACCAAACCAAGAGGAAAGGCTAAGCTTACAGAGGAAGAGATGAAGTACAAATATCAAAGGGTCAGGATGCCCGAATCATAGGCTGAATGCAGTATGGATGTCAGAGACTCAGAATTGGGTCACATTGACATGGAAGAATTCTGGGTTAGAACTCAGAAGGTTACAAGAAGTCCGTGGATGGACAAATTAATAGGCAGTGCCCTACACTTCACCGGAGGAATCCCCATCAGTGCCGTCAACAATGAATTCATAATGGTGATTGCACAATCTTACAACAAGGACACAAGATGTGTCGAAAATAGCAAGGGCGAGGTAGTCATAAACCTCACTGCCCGTCATTTTGAGATAATGCTTGGCATCCCTCACCACCGGCACTTTGTGGCCGTCAGCCAAGAAGAGTGCATCAAGGCCTGGGAAGACGATGAAGACCAATGCATGCAACTGATGAACGAGGTATACCTGAAAAACAAGAAGGTGGTAACCTGGTGGCCCCAGATTATCCACTGCAGTGATTTCTCAGAAGAGCTCAGTGATACTATTACTTTCCTGAGCAGAGTCTTCGGGCTTTCTGACGCCCACTACTTCCATAAATGGATGCTGAGGTACTTGGAGAATGAATAAAAATGTGCCTGAGCAACGCTTTTGCTGGGGGGAGATTATAAGCAGCACCATTTCCGAGCAGTTACAACAGTTCAATACAACGGGAGTATTCCATATGAACTCCTACGTGGTCTACGCTGCAGCATCAGAGAGAGATTATCCAGGGCTAAATCGAAGTGGAATTTGGCCTCAGGTTAAGATATATGAATATTATCTAGAACTGAGGCTGGAGAATAGCATCCCTCAATTCGCCAAAATTAATGATGCTTTCTTCTATCACATCATTTTCCTATTGAGGCCAAATCTGACTCATGGTCGTACGACCAAAAACATTGTGTCAACCGTGGAGAAGTGGGGGGCCCTATTCACCCAGTTTCCCACATTTACCTATCTGAGGGCGGTCAACTTCTTGGGCGAGCCAACCAGACTACCGAGGTATGCTGGACCTAAGCTGATTCTGCTGGAGCTATCAAGGCAGCTAATCACATATCACGAAAAGTGCCTGAAAAGAAAGAAGGGTGGAACTCCTTTCCCCCTCACAGTAGGCCGATACACATGCTCTTCTCACCACAAGGCGCAGGAAATGTTTGCAGAGCTGGAGTTACTCAATTTGAAGCATGACTTTCCAGCCAGGCCCACCTTCGACCTAAGGGGCTGCCTGCCAAGGGATAAGCTTGATCCGATCCATGTCCCTCAAATTGAGGATATTTACATTGACGTCATCCATGCGGTGGAACTCAGAAGAAAGGATCATTCTCACTTAGCATTGGCGTAAATTATCCAATACGGAGTGGCCATTGTCCCCAAAGGCTTCCAAACGATGGAAGATGAAGTAGACAAGGTGTATAATGACACGGAAGGGGATGATTGGCCCTTCCCGGCCTTTGACAGAAGAAAGGATCCTCAAACAATTGAGGAGAGGGTCAAGGAGACTATGCGCAGAACAGAGCACTGGTGCCGCATGAACGGACTGATCTACCTTGGGGTAGATTTCACAACCTCCCCATTGGGAAATGCACCTCCAAGGTCCAAGAAGTAGCTAAAAGGCAAAGGTGTAGAAGGTGAATCCAGCACCATTCAAGAAGAAGCCCCCGAGAGTCCTCTTTCCACAACGCCAGAACAGGTAATAACTCTGGATTCACCAGAGAAAGAAGCAGCAGGGGATAGTCCCATATGCCCATCCACTCAGGATGTCAGCATTACTACAACCACAAAAGTCCCTTCTATCCCTTCTTCTTCTCTTCCTTCCCCTCCTCAGGTGACTCACGCGACCACCCCTGTCGCGTCCTCTGTCCCTTCTTCTACTCTTTCCCCCACCTCTTCGTCTATCTTCTCCTCCCTCACTAATTTATCTTCTTCCATTTCCTCCCTCATTTCCGGGATCCCTTCCCTTCCTATGTCTTCTGCAGCTATGGTTTCCCTTCCTCTCATGGACACTTCTTCGTTTATGCTTTCAATGTCGCCGCCGCGTGTCTCCACATTTTTCCCCTCTTCTACTGTTGCCCCCTCCTCCTCTATCTCTGGTCCTTCTATGGGACCAGCCTGGATCTCTCAGCAGCTGGGCCAGCAAAAGAGGAAAGTTCCCATCGCTCCGATGGACTTTTTAGTAATTCCAGCCAAAGGGGCAAAGAAGCAAAAGCCTGTAACACGCTTCTCTCAAAGTGCTGCAGGTGAGAGAGTTATGGAAATAGCATACCCTGATCCCCTCAAGGAGAAAAAAGATTTGTCTCCAACAGATTTTACTGTGACTCAAGTCACAATGGGGATGTCTTCTGAAAGTCTCCAGGGGGAAGCTCTTTCCACAGTCGATGCCCTCTGTAAAAAGCTTCAAGAAATAAAAGAAGAGAAAAGGCTATTGAAGGAGCAAAACAAATATTTGCTTCAAGCCTTACAGAAGATGGGTAGTGCACCTCCCACGACTGCCGCTGAGACTTCTGAGCTTCTCAGCCAGGAGAAAATCGATGAATATTCAAAGATCAGCGAGTAGGGTATGGCTGTTTCTGCTTGGAGGAGCCAGATCCTCAAGGACAGTGAAAGAGTGATCGCCGAGTATGTCAATTCATATCTAAACATCAGAAAGGTGAACAAGGAACTCCAAGCATTAGCGGGTCCCATATCAGAAGAGCTAGAACATGCTAGACTCCAACATGAGACCTTTCAACAAATGTTCGACTGTTCAATCGAAGATCTGGTCAAGTTCAGAGTTTTCGGCCATCTAAGGGCCCTCAACAAAACCATGTCCACTCTGGACTATCGGATAGATCAGCTGGAATTTGTTCTGGAAAAGATAGACAAGGTGAAGGAAGAGGCCTTGGATGTGATGCATCAAATGGAGTGCATTGTTCTTAACATGTCTCCAGGGCTGCTCACTCCTTCCTTTACCATGAGATCTGCTGATGAAACTATCCGGATCTTCAAGGAGATCACTTCTCAAGGAACGGGGCCAGAGGTCACATTTGACACTGAATCTATCAACAACCTGCTGGCCTGTAGGGACTTCATCGGGTTCATCATCGAGGCGGAGAAAGATTATTCTAAACTCCCAGAAAAGCTCATAAGCGAGTGGGAGACTTGCGAAGCAATCAGCGAATGGCACAAGGATCCATCACAGGATCAATTTGGGCTCATGATTAACAAGTTTTTGGAATACCGTGCTTAGTTCCACATATCATCTCCTGAGCAGCATCAGAAGCAGGCAACCCCCTTTCGGCCGCAGGATGACGATGATGAGTAGCTGCTTCTTCTTTTTCTTCTTCCTCTTCTTCTTCTTCTCTCTATTCTCTGACTTTCTTGTTGAAATGTCTAAAGTGTGTTGGCACAAATGATGACATCATCCATGTTGCATCATGGGATGATGTCATCCATCAAGCTGTCAAAAGTCAACATGACTTTTAGATATTTTGTAAATATCTTTGTAAATAGGTGGTTGGCTCCTTTTTTCCTTCTTTTCTTCTCCTCTCTTCTATAAATACTGGAATACTTGTTGTATTTGGTGTGAACATTTTTTAGATGAAAATAGGAGTGAGGAGAGAAAGACTTTGAGCTTTCTTGTAACAAAAGAAAACAGTAATACAAATATTAAGACTTTGTGCTCAATAGTTGTGTTATGCATTAGATCTTCCTTACGTTAGATCTGTTGGATTCATATCTACTTTTTTGTCATTTTCTCATCAGTATTGCTTTGTTTATTTATGCATGTAGGTTTGGCTCTGTTTACTACCAACCCAAAAACATAAATCTTCTGACCTTTCTGCTTTGGAATTCATTTCTTTTCTTCCTTCGGATCTGTTCTTTCTCTTTTCCCTCTTTCATTCCTTTCTTTTTGCAGCCTAAAACTCTCTACTGGGATGAGATCCCAAACCCCCGAAGGTAGAATCTGTGAGACTTGCATAGATTTCTGCTGGTAGAATAGCAATAAACCAGTTTCGCTTTACTGACTCAAAGAGGGGCTAAGCCCTGCACACTGTTGGCTCGTCTATCCATAGATCTGTCTGGGTGACAGATTTTCAGACCAACAGTTTTTGGCGACTCCCCTGGGGATCGAATAGATCTGTCAGATCTACGATGGTAGTAAGATAAAAAAAAAATAGAAAAATCAGCAGATTGCTGCCTGTTTGCAAAATCTGAACTTTTTGTTAAAAATCCAAAAATTTGCAAAAGTGTTCAAATTGAAAAATTTTCTTTTGAGAGTCATAGATCTGGACCAGTTAAAGATCTTTAGTTCACTGAGTTTTTGAAAAAATCAGTATTTTGCCATAGATCTGAGTTTTTGACTGTTTGCAAAAAGTTTGAAACCCTCTGAAAAAAGTTAAAATCAGATCAGAAAATCAGCTTACTAATCTTCCCTACCATCTTATCCTCATTGTTATTTGTCATTTAACCACAATCGGTTTTCTGAAGAGGATAGTTTTAAATATTTAGAAAAGTATTTGCTGCTGGTTTTTGTCAGAAAAACCAGAAAATCAGCAAGTACAACCAAAAAAGAAAGTTTGAATCTGTGCCATAACATTGCAGATCTGGAAGGAACACTGGCGAGTGAACCTTTTACGTGTAGCAGGAGAGCCCGTGGAGAAGCTGATCCTACTTTTGATCTGCTTCAGAGGCACAATTTCAGCGTGACATCGGCATGTTTTTCAGCGCTAAGCTTGGCTAGCCGGTCGTCTAGGAGTGTCTCACCTTCACGAAGAAGAAGTCTTTTGCAGGGGGCATCCACATCCCTTTGTAGTGCCTTGTTACTCAGCGGAACCACACTTCCAACTCGTGTTCTCTTTCCGGATTTTCAGATGGCGGTTCCATGGGGAAACGCGATGGGTCCTTTGGCTTTACCACATCCAGTTCACGTGCTCCCTCATGGAAATCGAAAGAATTTTCCTAAATTCGACGGGAGTGGAAATCAAAGCACAGATTCCCACATATCTGCATTCATCATGTCATGTAGTATTTTGGATGTGACCCACGAAGATGTGTCGGTTCGCCTTTTTCTGGAAACCCTACAAGGACCTGCAGCTGAATGGTTTCAACATTTACCGGCCGGGTCTATTACCAGTTGGGCCACCTTACGGGATGCTTTCGAAGATAGATACAAGCCTTCAGAGGATGCATTTTCATTATTATCACAGATCACTCACCTAAAGAAGGAGGTGAATGAGACCATGCGTGATTTTGTCACCCGGTTCAATGCACTAATCAACCGTGTCCCTGTTGCCATGCTTCCAACGCCGGAAAATCAAAAGTTTTTCTTCGTAAACGCTATGAGCTCGAAAGTTAGTTTCTTGCTCCTTCAGGAACAAGTTGCCACCTTGGTTCTCACCCAAGCCGCTGCCATTCGCATAGAGGATAATCTGATAATATCCGGTGAATTAAAAAAGGAATCAGCCAAGCCTAAATCTTTGGGCCCTTCGCCCACCACTTCGTCTGATCCAACATTCCAAAAGATGGCGAATGATTTGCTCACATTGAAGAAGCAGTTGGCCCAGGCCTCTCCCAATTCCTCATACCAGGATATCCCGCGAAGGAATTTCGTTCCTAACAATGTTTCGCAAAGACCGTGCTTACCTACATCTGCTCCGCGGTTGGCGCTTGAGGCCCCTCCGGTCAATGCTCTGGCCAAGATTGAAGAAGAAGAGCAGTATTATGAAGAACCTTCGTCTCAAGGTGAAGATGATCAAGATGTCGGTGAACCAACTGGCGACTCTACTATCAGGTATATGGAATTTGATGAGGAAGAATCTGATGAAGAAGAAGGTACTCAGGGTTATGCAAGCGGACAGTCATACGTTGTTTTTACTCACTCGCAAGGAAAAGAAGCGGAAGTTGCTGCCCATGTCTAGCAGGAGAAGGCCATGTCAAACACACCTCCGATCATTGCTAAAAGAGGTAATCCTCTTCCTACTCAACTCCCTGGAAAATATTTTACAAAGAAATCTTTTCCCCCTATCTCTCCTCCAAATCAGTCCTCTCACATTCCTACTAAGACCACCAATCCTATTCCATCATCGCAAGGTGAGGGACTCATTCCTTTACCAACGCAAACCTTGGCCGCATTTGATATTATAGATCATGTAAAAAAGACCAAGATCCAAATGTCTGAAGCTGAGTATCTTCAGTCAAACCCCGAACAGCTTGTAAGATTGACTAAGTATATCCAAAGTCAAGCTGTTATATCTAATCAGGTTTCCCCAAAAGGAATCCTATCCACTCCCCCTGAATCCCATATAAATTTTGCTTCAACATCTACGTCAGGCAAGATAGAACCTTTCTATCTCTCTCTGCTGATCAATGGTCACAAGCTGAGTAATTGCATAATTGATTCCGGGGCTTCTGACAACGTCATGCCGGCTAAAGTCACCCATGCTTTGGGTCTCACCCTTACCAAGCCTTTTGGTAGGTGTTATTCCTTGGAAACCAAACAAGTGCCATTGGTTGGCCAAATCAAGGACGCGCAATTTGCATTCGTGGCCTTCCCGGATAAAAGAGTAAAAATGACAGTCCTCGTTGCTGACATTCCGGCGGCATACGGAATATTGCTGGGAAGAAGTTTTTGCAGCGAAGTTGGTGGAGAAATTCATATGGACTGGTCCAAAGCTACAATTCCAGTCAAAGGTGTAATGCAAACTTTAGAGCCAGAATCACAAAAGAAATACTTGGTTACCAGCTCGGAAGACCCCAAAGCTCAAATCCTTTTTGAATCATCAGGGATGGGGAATTACTTCTTATCTACTGAGACGGATAAAACGGGTGTCCTCGTTCAAGAAGGAGATCTTAATAAAATCTGGACATTGCAATTCGATGGGAGCTGTGCAACTAGTGGATGCGGCGCCGGGGCCGTGCTGATATCTCCTGAGGAAGAAGTCATTCCTCTCTCTTTCAAATTGCAGTTTTTCAACACTAACAATACTGCTGAGTATGAGTCTCTCTTACTCGGTATGCAAGCCACAAAGGAAAGAGGAATAAAAAATCTAAAAGTGCAAGGTGATGCTGAGCTAGTTGTAAATCAGGTCAAAAGGATTTACCGAGTGAAGAATGAAAGGCTCAGACATTACCGTAATGTAATATGGGACAACATCGAAGAATTCGATGCTTTTTCAATAGGGGCAATTCCAAGAGCTCAAAATGACATGGCCGATTCATTGGCCATTTCAGCATCTCTCATGCTCCCGCACCCAGGTTTGAAAATAAACAAATACACCATTGAGGTGGTTTTCCGCCCGAGCGTGCCAGACAACTCTTAGCATTGGCAAGTATTCAACGATGATAATAAACTCATTGCCTTTCTGGAAAAATCAGAAAATTTTGACGAGTTGTATTTCGAAGGATCCACCTCTACATGCCGTGAATCAATCAACAGTCAAAACCACAAAACAAAGGAGAACGATGGCATATGTCAGCTCAAGGGAAATAAAATTCCAAAGGGCTTGGTTTCTCTGGAACACCTGTTTAACAGGAATGACCATTTTGTAAAAAAGAAGAAGCGGGACGACCCTAGCTCGTCCCTAGAAACCAAACCGGTCAATATAGGTTCGATAGCACATCCGCAATTTGTGATCATTGGAAAATGTTGCACGCCTGAAGAGAAGTGAAAATTTGTCAAGTTGCTAAAAAAATATATGGATGTATTGGCATGGTCCTATGTTGATTTAAAGTCCTTCAAGCCAAAGGACGTTCAACACGATATTCCGTTGAAAGACGATGTCAAAGCCTTCCGCCAGAAGCAGAGGCACTATAATCCCAAGATTTCGGGTACCATCCAGGCCAAAATTCAGAAGATGCTGGACGCAAGAATCATCTTCCCTATCCATCATAGCACTTGGGTAGAAAATATTGTGCCAGTACGCAAGAAAAACGGCGAGATACGCATATGCGTAGACTTTCGAAATCTGAATCAAGCTTTGCTGAAAGACAACTACCCTCTTCCAATAATGGATCAAGTTCTGCAAGCAGTAACTGGATCAGAGATGCTGTCCATGCTCGACACTTTTTTAGGTTACAATCAGATTGAAGTTTCACCTGAAGATCAGTTTAAAACAGCCTTCACTACTCCCTGGGGTACATTTGCCTATAGCAGGATACCTTTCAGCCTAACTAATGCTGGCACCACTTTTCAGCGGGCCATGGATTTCACATTTAAAGGTATGATGGGGAAAGTCATTGTGGTTTACCTAGATGACTTAACCGTGTTCTCTAAAAAACGAAATGATCATTGTGATCATTTGGAACAAGTGTTGGCCAGTTGCCGAGAACATGGGATTTCCCTAAACCCAAAAAATTCTGTTTTTAGAGTCACGGAAGGGAAGTTTCTAGGGCATGTGGTTAGCAAAGAAGGAAAAAAGATAGATGCTGAAAGAGTTAAGGCTATTCAAAGCCTTACTCTGCCTACAAGCAAGACTGGTGTTCATTCTTTCTTTGGAAAGGTGAAATTTCTCAGGCGTTTTGTTCCTGACTTTGCTGAAAAAACCCGTCACATATTGAACATGATGAAGGGGTCACCAACTTTCAGATGGAGTGAAGAGGGGAAAAGGTCATTTGAAGAAATAAAAGCTTCCGTTGCTCATGCACCAGTCCTGGTATGTCCAGATTTCTCCAAGGACTTCATCATGTATAGTTATGCATCTGAGCATACTGTATCTGCAATCTTAATGCAAAAGAACTCGAAGGATGTTGAATCTCCAATCGCATTCATGAGTTCTCCTCTCAAGCCTCACGAACTGAAGATGCCTCAGCTGGAAAAGCATGCCTTCGCCGTCGTCAAAGTAGTGAAGAATTTCAGGTATTACATTCTAAACTCGCATACGGTAGTGCTGGTCCCAAACATGGCGGTGAAATCAATTCTAACTCAGCAGGAGTTAGGAAGCTTGCGAGGAAATTGGATAGCAAAAGTCCAGGAGTATGACCTGGATATTAAACCAACCAAGCTGGTAAGGGGCAAAGGCCTGTGTCAGCTAATGGCTGAAAACAAAGATTCAGAAAATCCTGATGAGAGGGGTGACTACATCGAAGAAGCGCAGGACCGGCAAGAAGGGCCTGATTCTTTGCCTCTGGTTCTATTTGTTGCAACTAGTGATGAGTGGTACTCCGGCATCGTCTTCTTCCTTACCTACGGCGAATGCCTGATGCACCTAACTGCAAAGGAGAAGCGCACTATAAAGCTCAGAGCAGCTAAATACATCATCTGGGATGACGGCTTATATAAACGTGGGATAGATGGCATCTTTTTGCGATGCGTTGACAAACCCCAACAAGTGAAACTACTAGAAAGTTTTCACAATTCAACCTGTGGAGGGCATTTCTCTTCCTCCGTAACTGCACACAAGATCATTCGAGCCAGGTACTATTGGCCGACGCTCTTTCAAGATACAGCCACCTAGGTGGCAAAGTGTGAACCCTGTCAGCAATTCGTCAGCAAGCCCAAGCTGGCTGCCCTTCCCCTAAGGCCGGTCATTATCAATGAACCATTCAGGCAATGGGGAATTGATTTTGTTGGCGCACTCAATCCTCAATCGAGTGCTGGACATAGCTATGTCCTTACAGCAATGGATTACTTCACCAAGTGGGTGGAAGCCATACCTGTCAAGCATGCCACTTCTGAGGTGGTTTGTAATTTCATTAAAGAAAATATCATTGTCAGGTTCGGCGTTCCAAACAAAATCATTGCTGATAATGCTTCTAACTTCTCCTCATGAGAAGTTATTAGTTTTTGCTATGAATATGGGATAACCTTGGCTCACGCATCCGATTATTACCCTCAGGGAAATGGTCAAGCGGAATCCAGCAATAAGAACTTGGTGACCATCATACGAAAACTGGTGGAATCAAATCAGCGGATGTGGCACAAGTCCTTATACGACGCTTTGTGGGCAGATCGTATTACTCCCAAGAGATCTCTCGGCATGTCACCTTTTCAAGTGTTATATGGCATTGATGCCGAGCTTCCCATTTCTGTGGAACTTCCTGCTCTGTGCTTGGCACGAGCCATTGAAGATGAAACTTTCCAAAGTTCTCTTGAAAAGAGAATCATGTATCTGGCAGAACTTGAAGAAAAGAGAGTGAAGGTGGTCGATAGGATCACTGAACATCAGAATCAAGTTAAGAGGCTTTTTGATAAGAAGGCCAAGCAAAGGGATTTTCAAGTGGGAGATCTCGTCCTTTTATGGGACAAGCGAAAAGAACCAAAGGGCATGCATGGAAAGTTTGATTCCCTGTGGAGAGGGCCCTTCAAGATCAAACAGCTCAATGGAGAGAATAGCTTCTATCTCTCATATCTAGATGGAACCAAACTCCCGCTTCCTTATAGCAGGCAGCATCTGAAGATCTTCAGGAAGTAGAGCTTGCTCTCTTCTTTGTATAGTTTGTTTTTTGTTGTGTGTTTGTTTCCGTCGTGTGTTTGCTTTTGGTTTGTTGTGTGTTTCCTTTCGTTCCCCCCTCCGGTCGCCCTTGTTTTTGACTCTGTTGCCCAATGGATAGGCACATAAGAACTGGGATTCTCTACCCCCGAGTTCACTCAGGGATAGTCCCCAGAAAGAGCCAGTTGTTATCCCGTAAAATTGACAAGGGCAATTTTACCAATAACCATACGGAAAATTTTGTTTCGATCCCTCGTTAGGGATCCCTCGCGTTCAAAACATTGTAAAATCCCTTCCCGGGAAATCTAGTTTTCGAACTTAGTCTTTCTGAGCCTTTTTTGGCTGGGTGCATGAAATATCCTTGTAACACTAGCCTTTGATGTGCCCCCTTAAAAGCCTTTGGCGCACGGTTTTCCATGTTAACACATCTTTCGGTGCGCCAAAGGATGTTGAGTCTCTTTTGCATGCGCCAAGGTGCATGCGCCTTATTGTTGACACAACTTTTGTTGCTCCGATTTTTGGTGCGCCAAAGGGCACACATAACTTCATGTCGAAAATGCTTTTGGTGCGCCAAGGCGCACTTTGTCTCCTATTGTCAAATAATTTCATGCGCCAAAAGGGCGCACGCTTTCTCCTGTCGACAACAAATCTCGTGCGCCTTTGAAAAAGTGGTTGGGCGCATTTATGACCAGTTTTTCTATATATATGTGAGTGCGCTCCCAAATGTCATTTTCACTTTTGTTGAGCACGTGATCGTTCTGAACACGTCAGCCTCTGCTCCATCATTTTCATTGTCCTGTGGACCTGTTCCCGAGCTTTTGCTATATCTCTAGGTAAGAGGTGTTATTTCTCTCTTGTGCGTTTTGTGCTTTCAGTTCCTGGTGTGTTCCTGGTTTGGTTCTTGCTTGTTGGGTGGTTGTTTATATATATATGTGATCGGCCTAGCCTCCTCCGTTTGCTGTCTGCCCCCATGCTATCCTTCCTCTTTCCAGATCTGCTAGGGAAGGTCATTTTCTTGAAACCATGGTTGTAATCCTCTTGGTTTTAACCGTTTCGTTTGCCCACTGAGCATGTTAAAAAAGAGAGGAGAAGAAATCTAAGAATCATGTAAAAAACCCCCTTTAAGAGTTTAGTTTTCTATTTTTCTCCTTGGCGGGTCTGTCACCCATGCAACACTAAGAACAGTTGCGTCCCTTTGGCGCATCTGACGGCCTTATAACATGAGCAAAACCCGCGGCAATGGCGCACCCTTTCTGCTTGCTGCATCATTAACCTCTGCGCCCTTTAGTGCGTCTCTTTCACATACTATAAGTGTAAAATCTCCCGCCCCTTTGGCGCGCCATCCTTTTGTGTTGTATCACGTTTCCATGCACCCATGGTGCACACAGCTTCCGTGCAACACAAGCTTTATCTGCGCAAGTATGAAGCTATAAAGGCGCAGGCGCATCCCCGATTGCAATAACATTATGTTGTGTAAACCCTTCGTGCGCCGCACCATATCCCTTTGGCGCACGAAAAGTTTTTGTTACACGATCCATCCATGCGCCGAAGGGCACACCAAATCCCAAAACATTGTGCAACATGAAAATTCCATGCGCCGTTTATAAAATGTAATCTGCAACATCCATGCGCCATGCGCCCTATTTATTTGGCCTGCAAGTTGCAATGTTCATGCGCCCTGCACCCTGAGCCTTAAAATCTCTAACTCTTTCTTCTACTGACTTTCCAATGGAAGATCAAATGGCTAATTCAACCTTTTTGGATTGGGTCTCGCTTCTTCTTCATGCAGATCAGCAACTGAGTTCAAAAGAACATATGTCTACATCCAGCAAGAGACCCACCAAACCAAGAGGAAAGGCTTCCAAACTACGGAAGATGAAGTAGACAAGGTGTATAATGACATGGAAGGGGATGATTGGCCCTTCCCGGCTATTGACAGAAGCAAAGCTCCTCAAACAATTGAGGAGAGGGTCAAGGAGACTATGCGCAGAACAGAGCACTGGTGCCGCATGAACGAGCTGATCTACCTCGGGGTGGATTTCACGACTTCCCCATTGGGCAATGCACCTCCAAGGTCCAAGAAGCAGCTAAAAGGTAAAGGTGTAGAAGGTGAATCTAGCACCATTCAGGAAGAAGCCCCTGAAAGTCCTCTTTCCACAGCGCCTGAACAGGTAATAACTCTGGACTTGCCAGAGAAAGAAGCGGCAGGGGATAGTCCCATACGCCCATCCACTCAGGATGTCAGCACTGCTACAACCACAGAAGTCCCTTCTATCCCTTCTTCTTCTCTTCCTTCCCCTCCTCAAGTGACTCACGTGACCACCCCTTTGGTCGCGTCCTCTGTCCCTTCTTCTACTCTTTCCCCCACCTCTTCGTCTATCTTCTCCTCCCTCGCTGATTTATCTTCTTCCATTTCTTCCCTCATTTCTGGGCTCCCTTCCCTTCCTTTGTCTTCTGCAGCTGCGGTTTCCCTTCCTCCCGTGGACACTTCTTCGGCTATCCTTTCAATGTCACCGCCGTGTGTCTCCACATTTTTCCCCTCTTCTACTGTTGCTCCCCCCCTCCTCTGTCTCCGGTCCTTCTTCCATAGGACCAGTATGGATCTCTCAACAGCTGGGCCAGCAAAAGAGGAAAGTTCCCATCGTTCCGATGGACTTTTCAGTAATTCCAACCAAAGGGGCAAAGATGCAAAAGCCTGTAACACGCTTCTCTCAAAGTGCTGCAGGTGAGAGAGTTATGGAAATAGCATACCCTGATCCCCTCAAGGAGAAAAAAGATCTGTCTCCGACAAATTTTACTGTGACTCAAGTCACAATGGGGACGTCTTCTGAAAGTCTCCAGGGGGAAGCTCTTTCCATATTCGATGCCCTCTGCAAAAAGCTTCAAGAAATAAAAGAAGAGAAAAGCCTACTGAAGGAGTAGAACAAATATCTGCTTCAAGCCTTACAGAAGATGGGTAGTGCACCTCCCACGACTGCCGCCGAGACTTCTGAGCTTCTCAGCCAGGAGAAAATCAATGAATATTCAAAGATCAGCGAGCAGGGTATGGCCGTTTCTGCTTGGAGGAGCCAGATCCTCAAGGACAGTGAAAGAGTGATCGCCGAGTATGTCAATTCATATCTAAACATCAAAAATGCGAACAAGGAACTCCATGTATTAGCAGGTCCCATATCAGAAGAGCTAGATCATGCTAGACTCCAACATGAGACCTTTCAACAAATGTTTGACTGTTCAGTCGAAGATCTGGTCAAGTTCAGAGTTTTCGGCCATCCAAGGGCCCTCAACAAAACCATGTCCACTCTGGACTATCGGATAGATCAGCTGGAATTTGTTCTAGAAAAGATAGACAAGGTGAAGGAAGAGGCCCTGGATGCGATGCATCAAATGGAGTGAATTGTTCTTAACATGTCTCCAGGGCTGCTCACTCCTTCCTTTACCATGAGATCAGCTGATGAAACTATCCGGATCTTCAAGGAGATCGCTTCTCAAGGAACGGGGCCAGAGGTCACATTTGACACTGAATCTATCAACAACCTGCTGGCCTGTAGGGACTTCATCGGGTTCCTCATTGAGGCGGAGAAAGATTATTCTAAACTCCCAGAAAATCTCATAGACGAGCGGGAGACTTGCGAAGCAATCAACGAACGGCACAAGGATCCATCACAGGATCAATTTGGGCCCATGATTAACAAGTTTTTGGAATACCGTGCTCAGTTCCACATATCATCTCCTGAGCAGCATCAGAAGCAGGCAACCCCCTTTCGGCCGCAGGATGACGATGACGAGTAGCTGCTGCTTCTTCTTCTTCTTCTTCTTCTTCTTCTTCCTCTCTCTATTCTCCGACTTTCTTGTTGAAATGTCTAAAGTGTGTTGGCACAAATGATGACATCATCCATGTTGCATCATGGGATGATGTCATCCATCAAGTTGTCAAAAGTCAACATGACTTTTAGATATTTTGTAAATATCTTTGTAAATAGTTGTTGGCTCCTTTTTGCCTTCTTTTCTCCTCTTCTTCTATAAATACCCCAACACTTGTTGTGTTGAGGGATGGATGAATATCTTTCAGATGAGAAATAGGAGTAAGGAGAAAAGACTTTGAGCTTTTTGTAACAGAACAAATTAGTAATACAATATTTGGACTTTGTGCTAAATACCTGTGTTATATACATTAGATCTTTCTTATGTTAGATCTATGTATTTATTCTGTTGGATCTGCTTCTATTTTATTGTCATTTATTTATCATCAGTATTGCTTTGTTTATTTATGCAAGTAGGTTTGGATCTGTTTACTACCAACCCAAAAACATAAATCTTCTGACCTTTCTACTTTGGAATTCATTTCTTTTCTCCCTTCGGACATGTTCCTTCTTCCTCCTCTCTCTCATTCCTTTCTCTTCACAGCCGGAAATAAACCTACTGGGATGAGATCCCAAACCCCCGAAGGCAGAATCTGTGAGACTTGCATAGATTCCTGCTGGTAGAATAGCAATAAACCAGTTTCGCTTTGCTGACTCAAAGAGGGGCTAAGCCCTGCACACTGTTGGCTCGTCTATCCATAGATCTGTCCGGGTGACAGATTTTCGGACCAACAGATTGATGTGTGAATCAACACAAATTGTTACATTTTAACACTATATGTAGTAGTGTGCCAAATAAAAAGAGGTTTTCATTAAATATAATAAAATAAGAAAAACTATAGAGGAATTTGAAAATAGAGTTATTATTTTTGAAATATGTGATGAAAGCTGATTTGTAATTTAAGAATCCCTAAAAGAGACCCAAAGGGTAGGACTGAGCATGAAACCCTAGGTACAATGGCAAAATCTATATTTATGGAAGGTGATATATGAAAATCAAGTATAAATCTAAATATATAGTGTAAAGATGGAACTCTAGGGAAAAATAGGGTGTGGAAGAAGGTTGAATATTAAATCACACGTTATACTTACCAAATATATAAACCCGATTTAATTTCTATGAGGTGTTATAGATGCATAAAAAAAGAAGGGTGTAAGGGTTAAGAACATGTAGATTGTTATGATTTAATAAACTTGTAAGATCTATTATACATAACTAGAATAATGCATTCTAAGTTGCAATAAATTATTTTTTAGTAAATGATAAACAAATAGTCCAAAACAAAATAGAAGAGATAAAATTATTTATCTAGGAAATTTTTGTAATGATATAGGTGTAGAGGGAAGTGAGACATGGAAATATAGAGCTATGGATTATGCATAAAATATTTTAAAGATGAAGAACATGCAAGTGAGGGAATATACAAAAAATTTATGGGATAAGTATGAATTGTATGGTATATGATAGGAACTATATGATTTCAGACTAAGGGACTATTAGAAACACAATGACTGAGGGGGGTGAATATATCATGTAAAATATTTAACTTCATTTATGATATCATAAATTCAACATTTAAATCAACCATTCATCATACATAATAAGTGTGATCTTATTAAGTGTGTTACAACCATACACAAGTGCAAAAGACAAAATAGAACATAATAAAACTAGATATAAAGTGGGAAACCCTCAAGGGGAGGAAATCCCATTGAAACATTTCCTAATATTACTCGTAAAAAGGACTTGCATGAATAATACACATCACACAATATTTTTTTAGTGATGCACCAACCCCACAAAGAGTACCAAACCCTAGTTTATTAGGAAACCAATCCTAAAAGGAGGCTACAACCCCCCAAGATGACTAAGTACTAACTTGGCCACATAAAAATGGATTATCACTAAATATATTGTTGGGTTGAAATAATTGACTAAGTATTTGAATAACATAGAGAGTTGAGGTATGCAAGTTGGGTGTAGAAGCATGTGCAAGGTTAGGTTGAGTAAGCACACACCCAAAAGAGAAAATCACATGACTAAGCCAATTTTACATGTTACGTGCTAAAAATAGGAAAAGTGGCTGGAGTGTTTCCAAAGCAAAGATAAAATAAAGAAGACTTTGTGACTAAGAAAGAACTATTTTGGGACTGAAGAGAAGATTAAAGGTTATGCATAGACTCAACTAATAATAGAATTAAAGTAGAGTTTATTTATATATTAAAATATTATTAGCATCTTTATAAAATTATGTAGATGTTAGTGCATGGATATTTTGGGCATACAATCTATTTTAAGATGCATGGGTAGTGAAGGGCATGTCCCCACCCCAATAAATATCTACTGATTTGTATAGTTTTAGAGAACATGACCGTGTGATGTAATGACAGTTATGCTGCTCTGGTATATTAATGCACATGAATCTGTGATAGTGACTCTAATGTATTCAAATTATGTTATTTGATTATTTAATGCAATGGAAAATTGTGGTTGGATTTAGTAATTGATGTCTTGGATCATGATGCTTGTATGGTGAATATAATCTTAATTCTTATTTGAACTGTTATACTTTTTGGTTTGTACAATTGTGAATGTTATGATTTACATTTGAATGTATGTTTGGTAATGGTAATAATTAACATGTCTACTAACATCTTGATAAGGAAGCATAAAGGAAGGACCTGGTAGGCTTCACATGCTTCAAATGAGTGTTAAGATATTTCTAAATGAAAGTATAACGTATCGAGGAAATTGATTACAAATAAGAGACTATATTTTGGTTTTCTTGTCGGGACCTTGTTTCAAGATGTTGCTAGCAGATGGCATATCAGTTGTATTTGGAAAGAAATGAAAGTTGGGTAGAAGACGGACAAGATAATTTTGCATAGAAATATAGCACTGGAGAAGATTTCAATGCACGTAGGTGGGTGGAAGACAACCTATATGATGCACTCTATGAGACATTATTTTACATATTTCCAATAGAATTATATGAGTGGCTATCAACATATGCAATAGGGAAGTGTTGGAGTTATAGGCCAAATATGTCGACATAGAAATATTACCAGACTCTTGTTGATGTTGATGTAGAGTGGACAAGAGTTGTAGATCTTTGGTGGGATGGAATATTGTGTAGTTATAGTTTAGAGTACACTATTTCTGTGTATTTGTGTCTTGAAGAAGTTGAGTTCCAGTTATTTTGTGAACCCATAGAATCTTACTTGCACATTATACCTTTATCAATCAAGATCTTGATGATAGAGCTAGATTTGGAGCACATCCTTACGGTTATCTAAACTCCCACTGCATGTAGGGGAAAGAGTAGGTATGGTGAAGATGGAAGACATGGAATAAGTAATGGAAAGAGAGGAAAGATGGATCAGATATAATAATTCCTGAGAGAGGAAAATTTCTAAACTGAGGAAGATTGAGGAGTCCTTGGATTTTAGGAGAGAGATGGATCGTAAAATATTTGAAGCTCCTATGGAAGAAAAGAAGCTGCAGCATCTAGTTCTACCAACATTGGGTAAGCATGATAGAGAATCCCCTTTGGCTTCATATGAGAGCATGTCAGAGGAGGAAAGATTAAGGACTATGGGTGTGCATCTAATCCCACTTGGAGACCTAGCCCTTACGCATGGTGTTCCAGTTCCAAAAGTATTCGTTGAGTAGCAAGCTAGTGCAAGTAAGAAAGAAGAGACAAGTAGTTATCAATTTTTGTTAAATTAAGGAGATAGAGTTATTAGTGTTCCTACAGAAACAAAATTAGCATTATTGTTTGGAGGTTCAATTATAGGAATATTTTATGGCGTGTCATTAGGACAGAGTGTGGGAACGTAGTATATTGAGTATACGTATGGAATTACTCCAACTTCACATATTATTAGAGTTTAGTTGAACACTACAGTTGGGACACAAGGAAGTAAATGCATTGGTATAGTGCCAACTACAAGAAGGTCAGGATGATCAGAAGGATTGGGATCAATTGGATCAGGTGATTTTGAAGGTGGAGGAAATATTGGCGGTGGTTCTAGTTCTAGATCTAGAGGACAAGGCCCACATCCCCAAAAAGCCCCACATCAACCTCTGAAAGTGTATTATGAAATGTCTATCCACTCACAAGAATTTAGAGGAATTGAAGATGCAGCAGAGCATGTGCACAAGTGTGATCTCTAATGGTGCACTAAAGTATTTACAGCCTTAGATAGAAAAGTAAGTTAGTTTACTACTACTATTCAAGGGTGCCCACATAACTGATAAAGAAAGTATGATCTACATCATAATGTAGTGGATTATGATGCTTTAAGTTCGATGTTTCTAAATGAGTTCCATATTCTAGAGTTTGAGTAGAAAAATATCAGTGCACTTACGGACATCAAACAAGGAATGGTTGAAAGTGTACAAGAGTATGATGTGCATTTAAGGACCCTGTTGTCCAAATTATCTTATGACATTCATCCAAGTCAGCATGTATAGTGGTTTTTGGTGGGTTTTTAATTCCTTTTAGATGAGAACTATCTCATTAGAATTTTGTGGGAATGCATGAGGATTTGGAAGATGCTCTACATGTTGATGATGTAAGAAGCATTGATACTAGAGTAAGCCCATTTTTGGAGGCACAGATTATAGCCATGGAAAAGAATTTGGAAAATATTTCTCCTAATTCAACTCATGAGAAATGCATTGGAATATGGTGTACAAATTATAAATTCAAAGGACATAATAAAGATAATTTTTGATGCTGGTCAATGCGTGCACTATTTTAGGATTACAAGATTTTCCACCTGAATCATGATGTTCGTGACTACCCATTTTTACAGTGCACACTTAAAAAGAAGGTTTCTATGTAACGAAATATTTTCAAATCCCACATGTTGATATAATTTTCTCATTCCTATCAAGTTAGTGAAAAAACTACTAAAGAAAACTAAATAACCTAGAAAATGTGAGGGTTTAAGGTACCTCGGGATGTGATGTGATGGATACGTGAACAATATGAATGATCTTGCTACAAACTCAATGAACCTACAAGAAAATAATAACTAAGAATAATATGAATTAGATGATATATGGGTGGTTTCCCGATGAATTTGGTTCCAATTATTTTTAACATCCTTGGAGGATGTCAAATCCCATGTTTTCATAAAATAGGATAAAAGCAAAAATAGAATAATATGCAGAATATTAGGCACATAGAGAATCTAAATGTAGAAATTTAAGGAACATACAAATATGATCTAAATTGACACAAAATAAATTACCTGGCAAGGTTGACGGTGACCAAGGCTACAAAGGGACATATCGACAATGAACAAAGGTAGAAGGATGATACAGTAACTGTAAATGTAGATCTAGATATTCTAAATGAAAACCTGAGAATGTTGGAGCTCTATGCTACCTTGTTGGAATCTATAGATATTTCTAAAATAGAAAAGAAGAGAGGATAGTAGAAAAAGGGGATTATCATAGGTTGAATGGAAAATGGGACTCAGGTTGACAACAACTGGAGTGCAGACAGAAGATATTTAGTGCAATAGAGAAATATGAAGAAAGATATGAGGATTGGAGATAGAAACAGAGTATAGGGAGATACTGAGAAAGGATCTAGTGACAGAGTACATGATGACATAGGGGCTGGGTTGACTACAACCTGGGTGGAGTGATAACGGTTTAGATAATGTATAGAAAGGATGGATGGAAAATGAGTTGAATAAGAAGACGTGCAAGGAAAACGACTGGAAGAACATGTTAAGAGTAGAACTTTGAAAATAGCTAGACCTACAAGAAATAATATGCATAAAATATAATGATAATATGAACATAACTAAATAAACTAACACAAAATGATAGTAATCTCACGCAAGAAAATTTGGAAGGAGATCAAAGACCTCTGTAACTATTCCAGAGATGCTTTAGGCATGAGAAAAGGTTTACAAGTTGTAAGAAGGCTTAGATATTTGCATGCATTCCCTGAGAAGAGGGAGGTGAATGTAATGTTAAAGGGTCAATGGTGACCCAACTGGGTCATAGCTGACTATGGGAAATCCTTCCTTAGATGGTAAAATCAATTATTTACTCGAGATATTGTGATTTTAGAGATTGGGATAAGTGTTTTAAATCATGTGAGCGGGTAAGGGTTGTCTAAGGAAGTGTCATGGGTGGATAGGAGATAAATATGGGTTAGGTAAAATATATATAAATCATAGGGATGTGAATTTAGATGGTTAGGGATAAAAGTAAAGAAATCCAATTATAGGTAATTAGCTAATTAGGAGGTTAATTAAGGTAATTAATGCAAATTAATTACTAATTAACTAATATATGGGAATTAAAATAAAAGAAATTAATTAAATTAAAATGGGTCTAGATAGGACCATGGTGAAATATGCAAATGCGGGAAGTTGAGGGTAGCGATACCAATTTTTGGTGTGTACATTTTCCCATTTTGTTGAGTGGTTTGTGCTAACAATCCATGAGACAAAAATTGATGAGAGATGAAGAGTAGGATGAATACTAATGGAAGGTTGATGATGAGCTCCAAAATGATGAGAGATGAAGAGTAGAATGAATACTAATGACAGTTTGATGATGAGCTCCCCCTCAAATGAGGGATCGATAAAACAAAGGGGAATCGATGATGAATTTGAAAGTGATAGATGTTGAAGTGCGGGTAGGAGAAGAGAGATTGGTAAAATTATAAGGAGAGGAAATATACCCTAAGTGAGAAGGATTCAAACAACAATAATAACCATGGTGGTGATTCTGATATCACTTCGGTAAGGAACAAATAATGGTCTTAATGGAGACAAAGACAATGTCCTATGGGCTAGTGAGTGGGTTAAAATCATTTTAAAATGTAGAGAATCCAATGGGAAACCTCTCAAAAGGATGGCATCCATGAGGAATAATGGGTCATAGGCAGATATCAAACTTTTCACAACCAAATGTGTAAATAATGTGAAATCCTTCATACATGAGGAATCAAATAACAAGTTATGCATCCACAAAGGACGGGGATCAGACTAATGGTTCCCCTACAAAGGGCACAAAAATGGCCTAAAAGGAAAATCATAAAAATATGAGGTATGGTGCCCTAGTAAAGGACCCAAAAAATGATCGAAAAGGAAAAATAAGAAATGATGATATGAAATTCCCAAAGGGGGAATAACTACGGCCATATGGGTGGGCTTGAGATAAGATACAATGATGAAATGGTGCCCTAGAAAAAGAGAAAAAATATGGAAAAAAGATGGGATAAGAAAATGTGTGATATGATGCCCTAAGAGGGAACACAAGGATGGCCAAAAGAGTGGACTTAAGATGTAGTATATTGGATAAGATTTGATGAGATAGATAAGATATAATTCGATGATAGATGATACAATATATGAGATGAGATGAGAAAGATAGATGTGGAAATTTTTTAGAATAAAATGCAACTTAACGATGACAACCCATGGGTACAAACAATGCTTCATCATATCAAGGAGCACATAGGGAAACAATTCCTCCAACCTCATTGGAGGTAAACATGAAGGGTATCTAGGTAATGCAAGGCACATGCAACCAAAACAGATGTTAGCATATAGCGAATGATAGTTAGTTATACTAAATATCATAAGGAAACATGGATGAAGTGAACTCATAAACCTAATTTCGACATGATAAAGGGGTTTGTGACATAAATTTTACCCATGAAGAGAGTTCTCCATAAGTGGTATTCCCTAAATCTATACCCCATCTATAGGAAGGGGAAAGAGAAAACTGATCAATGCTTGAAGTTTGCAAGAAAAAAGTTTATCAATGTTGGAATCTTTCTTAGGATAATAATAAAATGGAAGGTTCATCAGTGCAGGAAGCCTTCAATTCCATGATACAAAAGAGTAACCATCCTTAGAGTGTATGGTATACTTTATACATGATAGCCATCCTTCAAGGAATTGTTTGATTGATCTTAATTTCTTTCAATTTTTTAATTTTTGACAAGAACAACTACCCTTCAAGGGAATAGTCTTTTTTTGATAATTTTTGACTTTTGATTAGAGAATCCATGAATTTTGATTTTTACATAGGGAAGATCTGGGAATAGCTAGATAGACCACTTAGGAGGGGATGATGAACATACAAGAGATGACCTTGCACCCTTTGCATGGTTTCAATAGGTAGATAAGATGGTGATGGATGTAATGATCACAAATTTATCACCAAAAATGGAGAACCTATCCATAAGGAAAAATGATATAGACAGAGTTGTGGTGCCCATATTTAAGGTCATGTCGAGGATAATAACGGTAGACCACATATTTCCAAATCATTACAATGATAGATGGAAGAGGTTATGATGGAAGGATGATCTAACGATATGACTAGGTGCTCACTGGTAGACATGCTAAAAATAGAATGGTGATAAGTATTATGCGTTAAGCGGTTCCACTTCCGATTTTCTATCAAGGGAGGCCAAACGATAGGATCCTGACCCATACTTATGTGTGAATATGTATGGTTCAATCCAATTAGGGGAATACTTTCCACATTAGATACTTTCTATAGAAGTAACATTCTGATTTTCTTTAAGGATGAGGTTATCGACATTGAAGTCGAGATAGGATAGACGTGTGTAGATTAAAACTATGCACTACATTCGATGAAGCAAATTAAACAAAGATTCCTTAATGAGACAAAGGTGGACACAAAAGGTAGAATTTGGATAAAAAAATTGTTTCCTTAAAAGAGACAAGAGTATGGCCACAAGGGTGGGCTTTGATGACACACAGTGCCTTGAGAGAGGCAAAAATATGACCACAAAGGTGTACTTTTAATGAGAAGGACATATAAGAATTTGGATTAAAGAGGATTAGATAAGATGGATATAGTAAAATATGTGCAACACCTCAAAAAGGAGGAACCGAGAGGTATGGCCACAAGAAATGGATTAGGATGGGAATATGGTGCCCAGAATAGGCACAAATATGGCCACAATGGGGGACTTAGGATGAGGATATGGTTCCCCTAAGAGAGGAAAAAGTATGGCCAAAAAGGTGGAATTGAAATGGAAAGGATGGTGCCCCAAATAAGGCACAAATATGGCCACAAAATCGGACTTTGATGAAAAAAATTTCCCCAAAAGAGGCACAAAAATGGCTACAAAGGTTGACTTAGGAACGAGAAAAATGGTGCCACAAAAGAGGCACACATATGGCCACAAAGGTGGAATTTAGGAAAGGGGGATAGATAAGAGAATTCTTGATTAAATAATATTGGATAAGATGGATAAGGTAAAAAATATGTGTAATAACTCAAAAATTAAGAAGTGAGAGATATGGCCATAAGAGTGGGCTTTGTACGAGATGAGTGTTATGTTTGTAGAGCCTATTTTCATGTTAGAGTATGGCACACCTTCCATGTGTTACACTTGGGTATTTTTACGATGGTCCCGCTCGCCGATGAACGGGTCAGGGGGGTTCGGGGGCGAAGCCCCTGGAGCAAATTTTCATGGGTGGTTTATTAGCCCATGGGTAATGGGTAACTGTTATGGGCTGTTTTTGGGCCCATGGTTTTTTCGGTCTTTTACCCATTGTTTTGATACCCATGGTTTTTGCCCTTGGTTTTGATACCCACGGTTTTGTATCAAACTGCTTAAGCAGTTGTCTATTTATATGGTCTTATGCATATGATAGATATACAAGTAAATGTATTACAGATGTGTTTTGAATTCAGGTGTGAATTCTGTAGAGTTTGTTGAGCATAGCTCCAAATGGATCTGGGTATTGTATTGAGAGAGTGGAGGCTTGTAATAAAATCTGAGCAAGTGATTCTTGGTGGACGTAGCCCAAATTGGGTGAACCATGTTAAATCTTGTCTCTCTGTGTTTTGTTATTTATTCTGCACTTTTATTTTAGATCTGTAATATTTTCTGCATATTAGTTTCTACTGTTGTGATTCTGTGAGAGATTATTTCACATATTTTATCCCATATTTCCTAATAATTAGTATCAAAGCCTAGTTTGGTTTGTTGAAGTGTTGAATCGCAGGGAAATTTTTTTATCTTGAGTGGGAGCTATGGCAGATGATGGAAGATCTAGGGTTGATAAATTCAACGGGCAAAATTTTAGTCTTTGGAAGATGCAGATGGAAGATTACCTTTATCAAAAGGATCTTTATACTCTGCTATCTGAGAAGGTGAACAAACCCTCAAGTATGACAGATGTGGAATGGGATTTGTTGGATCGGAAGGCACTTGGAATGATTCGGATGTGTCTTGCATCTTCGGTATTATTTAATGTTTCAAAGGAAAAGAATACAAAAGATCTAATGGATGCATTAGGGAATTTGTATGAAAAACCCTCTGCCTCTAATAAGATATTTTTAATGAATTTTTTTTTTAATATGAAGATGTCTGAGAATAGTTTATTAGCAGATCATTTAAATGATTTCAATACGTTTGTGAATATGCTATCTTCGGTTACAATAGAATTTTATGAAGAAGTTAGGGATTTATTAATTTTGTGCTCTTTACCTGAGAGTTGGAATAGCCTGGTAATGGTGGTAAGTAACTCGGTTCCAACTAACTTGGAGTTGAAGTTTGAGGATGTTGTAGGGGTGATTCTAAGCGAGGAAATGCGAAGAAAAATCTCTGGGGAATCTTCTACTTCAGGGGATGCTTTGACAGTGGAAACTAGAGGGAGACAGAAGAATAGAGGAAACCATGGAAAATCAAAAGATCGGGCAAGGTCAAAATCCAAGAACAAGATTGTATGCTGGAATTGTGGAAAGCCTGGGCATGCAAAGAAGGACTGTTGGGAGCTCCGGGATAAGAAGAAACAACAGGAAGAAAACAAGGACGCAAATGTGGCATCGTGTAATGTATGTCAGGATGCTTTGATTATTTCTTTGCATAATATTACTGAATCTTGGGTTTTAGATTCAGGGGCTTCTTTTCATGCTACTCCACATAGGCATTATTTTGTTGATTATGTTCAAGGGGATTTTGGGCATGTTTTTCTTGGTGATGATGAGCCTTGCAGCATAGTTGGAAAAGGTTCTATTCAGGTTAAGATGCAGAATGGGAATACATGGCTATTGAAGGATGTCAGAAATGTGCCTACATTAAGATGAAATTTGATATTGATAGGGCAGTTGGGAAGTGATGGTTGTACTGTGATATTTACAATAGACTCTTGGAAGGTTACCAAGGGTGCTCTTGTGGTGGCAAGAGGTAAGAAGGTTAAAACCTTGTATTTAACCACTGATAATACTAATGATTGTAATCTTGTGGCTTCAGATGCAGATACAACATTATGGCACTATAGGCTAGGTCATATGAGCCATAAGGGCATGAACATCATCAAGAAGAATTTGCCTAGATATACAGAAATAGGTTTGGATTTCTGTGAAAACTGCATATATGGGAAACAGAAGTGAGTAAGGTTTCTCAAGGTTGGACCTATGAAGAAAGAGAGTAAGTTAGAGCTGGTACATTCTGATGTGTGGGGGCCGGCTCAAGTATCATCTCTTGGGGGTTCAAGTTATTATGTTACTTTTATTGATGATGCAACAAGGAAAGTTTGGGTTTATTGTACTAGACACAAATCTGATGTATTTGAAACGTTTGTTAAATGGAAAGCCTTGGTAGAGAATGAAACAGGTCTTAAGCTAAAATGTCTCAGGTCAGATAATGGAGGGGAGTATTGCAGCAATGAATTTAATGATTACTGTTCTAAGAATGGAATCCGCAGGTAAAAGATGGTTCCAGGAACTCCACAGTAGAATGGGGTATTAGAAAGGATGAACAGAACAATAATGGAACGTGCTAGGAGCATGAGGTTACATGCAGGACTGCCTCTTTCTTTTTGGGCAGAAGCGGTGAGCACAGCTGTGTACTTGATAAACAGAGGACCCTCAAGTGCCTTGGATGGAGGCATACCTAAGGAGGCATGGTATGGTAAGAAAGTTGATTATTCATTTCTTAGAGTTTTTGGATGTGAGGTGTTTGTTCATATAAACAAGGATGATAGGACCAAGCTAGAGGCTAAATCAGAAAAATGTACTTTCATTGGTTATGGTGGTGATGACTTTGGATTTAAATGTTGGAGTATTAAGGACAAGAAAATCATTCGGTCTAGGGATGTGGTCTTTAATGAGAAAGTCATGTATAAGCAACAGTTGCAGGAAAATAGGGAATAATCCAAGAAAGAATATGCAGTGGTAGAGGATCTTCCGGATGGGAAAGTGACCCATGAATCAGTTCAGGAGCCTACTCAATAGAAACCCCAAACTCCTACAGTGAGGAGGTCTTCTAGGGTAAGAAAAGAACCTGAACGGTTTTCTCCTTCTCTTTATTATTTATTACTAACTGATAGTGAAGAGCAAGAGAGCTTTAATGAAGCAATGCAGGTAGATGCTAGTAAGAAGTGGGAGAAAGCCATGGATGAGAAGCATAAGTCTCTCATGGAGAACCAGACTTGGGATTTGGTGAAGCTACCGGAAGGAAAAAGAGCATTGCAAAACAAGTGGGTGTACAGAGTTAAAGATGAAGAAGGAGGAAAGAAAAGATATAAGGCCCGGTTGGTGGTCAAGGGGTTTGCACAGAAACAAGGTATAGATTTTGATGAGATTTTTTCTCCTGTAGTAAAAATGACTTCTATCAGAACTGTTCTTGGAATAGTAGTAGCAGAAGACTTGCACTTAGAACAGTTAGATGTAAAGACTGCATTTCTCCATGGTGATTTGGAGGAGGAGCTATATATGCAACAGCCAGAAGGATATGAAGTCAAAGGTAAAGAGGAGATGGTGTGTAAACTGAAGAAGAGCCTGTATGGCCTGAAACAAGCTCCACGCCAATGGTATAAGAAGTTTGATAGCTTCATGATGGAGAAAGGTTATATTAGATGTCATTCTGACCATTGCGTGTATACAAATAAATTTGAGGATGGAAGTTATATTATCCTATGTTTGTATGTTGATGACATGTTGGTTGCAGGTAAAAACATGTAGGAAATAAAATTACTCAAGAAACAACTAAGTGAATCCTTTGATATGAAGGATTTGGGGGCAGCCAGACAAATCCTTGGTATGAGGATAACTCGGGATAAGAAGGAATGGAAGCTGACTTTATCTCAGGAAGAGTACATTAAGAAGGTATTGGATAGGTTTAACATGCAGGATGCTAAACTGGTTGGGACCCCTTTGGCAGGCCATTTTAAGTGATCAAAGGAGGAACAGTGTCCCAAGACAGGGCAGGAAAGAAACCAGATGTCCAAGGTACCTTACTCATCAACAGTTGGCAGTTTGATGTATGCTATGGTGTGCACTAGGCCTGATATTGCCCATGTAGTGGGAGCTGTGAGTAGATTTATGAGTGATCCAGGTAAAGAGCATTGGCAAGCAGTAAAGTGGATCCTTCGGTATTTGAGAGGAACCATGGGGACAGTTTTGTGCTACAGTGGATCAGACACCACTTTACGTGGTTATGTAGATTCAGACATGGCTGGAGATGTAGACAGTAGGAGGAGCACAATAGGTTATATTTACACTGTAGGTGGGACAGCAGTGATTTGGATTTCACGACTATAGAATTTGGTGGCTTTGTCAATCACAGAGGTTGAGTATGTTGTTGCCATAGAGGCAAGCAAAGAAATTATTTGGCTACAACAATTACTTGAGAAGTTGGGGCATAAGAAGGAGGAATGTAAGATATATAGTGATAGTTAGAGTGCTATACACCTAGCTAAGAACTCTGCTTCCCACTCTAGGACGAAGCATATATAATTTAGATATCAGTTCATCAGGACAGCTTTGGAGGAAGATAAGTTGAAGTTGGAGAAGATTCATACCAGTCAGAATCCCGCAGACATGATGACCAAGGTGGTCACAAGGGATAAACTAAAGCTATGTTCAGCTTTTGTTGGCCTTCGCAGATGACAATGAAGGGTTGAGAATCTTGCTCAATGGAAACTAGTCTCCAAGTGGGAGATTGTTATGTTGTGGAGCCTGTTTTCATGTTAGAGTATGACACACCTTCCATGTGTTACACTTGGGTATTTTTATGGCGGTCCCACTCGCCGATGAGCGGGTCAGGGGGGTTCGGGGGCGAAGCCCCCGAAGAAAATTTTCATGGGTGGTTTATTAACCCATGGGTAATGGGTAACCGTTATGGGCTATTTTTGGGCCCATGGTTTTTTCATTTTTTTGCCCATTGTTTTGATACCCACGGTTTTTTCCCTTGGTTTTGATACCCACGGTTTTGTATCAAACTGCTTAAGCAGTTGTCTATTTATATGGTCTTATGCATATGATAGATATACAAGTAAATGTATTACAGATGTGTTTTGAATTCGGGTGTGAATTCTGTAGAGTTTGTTGACCATAGCTCCAAACAGATCTGGGTATTGTATTGAGAGAGTGGAGGCTTGTAATAAAATCTGAGCAAGTGATTCTTGGTGGACGTAGCCCAAATTGGATGAACCACATTAAATCTTGTCTCTCTGTGTTGTGTTATTTATTCTACACTTTTATTTCAGATCTATAATATTTTCTGCATATTAGTTTCTACTGTTGCGATTCTGTGAGGGATTATTCCGCATATTTTATCCCTTATTTCCTAAAAATGAGATGGGTTAGCTAAAATAAGACAAAGAAAAGGAATTAGTACATAAGTAGATTGTTCCTAGAGGGAATTATCCTAGCGTCAAGGGATATATTTAATGGACAGGGATGTGTGGATGATGCGAGAGGATCAATAATAAGGGGAATATGTTCCCCTAGTGAAGAAAACTATATTAGGATGGGTAACTTAGATATGGATGAGTGATTGGATGTCAAAGGAAGCTAGATAGGGTTGTTATAAGGGATGTCTATGATAGATTTTGATTTTGATTAAATGGATGGTTAGGGATCATAATGGTGTTTGGTAAGACAAACAACATTGATGAACAATGGAGTACCCTATTTAAGAGGAATGACATGTGGGAGAGATTTAGTAAGGGATGATGTGGATGAAGGAGGAAACTCGATGGATAAAGGATTAGAAATAGGAATTGGACTGGTTATGGTGAAAGGAGATTTTATATCCTCTTCGATGAGAGATTCATCGTCCTCAATAAGATCATGGATGATCATTTAAAGGGCATTACAATCCTTAGTTTCATGACCTGGGTTACGATGATAAGCACAAATGTGACTTAAATAAAACCACAATGGTTTCTTTCTATTTGGGTCAAATGCCTTAATAGGTAGAAGCATAATGGCATAAATTTTATATAAGTGTCAAAGGATATCTGCGTAGGACCTGAAGACTACTAAAATTTCAAGCAAAGCTAAACTAATAATACTAACACCACATAGTCTATTAAAAAATTATTTATGAATCTAAAAATAGTTACATCAATGATAAAATCTTAATGGAATGCTTGAAACAACTAGCATGATATAAATCAATCCTAGCTAAAGCATGCCTACTTAATATGAATTGATAACTAAAAAAGACCTAATTAATCTAGGAGGGAAATCAAATTAATTTTTTTACTACTTCAAGAGAGGTGAGATGGTCTCTCCAAAAATGACTACAAGATCATATAAGATACCCATCTACTAACCCCATTGAATATTGGAGGAAAATATTGATCTTGGATCTTAATCGTATTTGTTATATGATATACAATTCAAAGCATGGTGTAAAGTTTAAAGGTATGTGGTTAGTAATTTTTATAGTTTTCCTTTTAGGAAAAGTTGCATATTAGTGCATGTGGGACTAAAATAAAAAATTATATTAAGGTTTTCTAACCCTAATTAAGGCTTTCTAATAATTAATAGTGAATTAACAAGTGATTAGGATGTGAGGAGCCTTAATCAACCACTTAGGGTCAATTAGGAGGCCATGATAAGATTTTGAAGCCTTATGAGATGTTGTGGAGGGAAGTGGGGTGATTTTGAATGGTTGTAAGATGGTTTTAAGCCAATAATAGGGTATATTTACCAAAATAAGGGTTAAATAGGCTTAATTAGCTAATAATCGCTAATTTTCTATTTGGAAGAGGATTTTGACTTATGATGTGTCATAAATTGGCATCATGAATGTAAAAGAGGATAGTTAATCAAAAAAGCATTGTTAATTAACCAAAATGGTAAGAAACATTAGTTACTTATTAGAAATCACTAATTATAAAGTGTGCTTTTAACAATAATATTTCAATAGAGGAATTTAGGTGTCTACATTTTCTCCTATTTGAGGTGAAGTAAGTGGTGTCACTTCAAACATAGTAGACAAGCATAAGAAAATAATTTTTTGAAGAAAAATTATTAGAATGAAGGATTCCCCCTCAAGTGTCAATGGGGTAATAGAATATGTCAAACAAGAATCAAAAAATATGATTGAAACAGATATATGAAATATGATAGAATAGGGATAAACATGATTTTTTATTGCCCCAGGTGTTTTGGAAGAAAAATTAATAGTGATAAGACATGATAGTGGAGAATGTAGGAATAGATATTTGTATGCAATCTTCAATACGTAACTTTGTTTTATCATGTTTCCCATATGATGTAAATCATCATCCTTTATTAGAATAAACTAAAGTGTAAAATAACATGAAAAGCTATATTACTAAGATTTGTTTATTGCTAAAAATGCATAAATCCATACAACATACACAATGCAATGCAATACAAGAAAGTAAACCAGCTAACCTAACAGAGAAACAATTACAATCAGACATAAACAAACAATGTTTAAGAAAGTTACGCCAATGTTTTTGTTATCAAGATTTAGTTCTTGAATGCTCGTGTTTGAACGACAAGGGTTAAAAAATTGTGCCCCAAACAAGGATGCATGCAAGTGGAATAATGGAGGACATAAGTGGTCCCATGAAAATCATTCTTACACTATGGAAAAATCTTTGGAAACTCATTATTGCACAAGAGTATCGACATAGTAAAAAATCCATCTTTGTTAATGGAGGTAGATCACAATGATACACAAGTCGTTTGAGACAAGAAAAAGAAATAACATAAGAAATATGTTTTTGTAGGAAAATTTTCTTTGTTTGAGGACAAGGTATTTGATACAGGCTTCAGCAATTTGCATGCCATTTACCAATTTTTTAAAAAAAATTAAAGTTGTACAATTTCGTGGACTTTTAATGATTTTTAACAAATTTTTTAGATTTTTTGTAAAAAAAATTGTTGTTTTGATTTTTTTAATTGTTGGGGAGAAAATATTGTAGAATAAATGACGAAGTCATAGTACATAACCAAAAGATGTTGAAAGGAAAAAATATTCTCCAAGTAACAAAAAGGGTCACTGGGAAGAAAAAACATGCCCCATCGTAGTAAAAACAAGTGAAAAATAATTATTTATCAAAATTAATCATCGCGGTGAGTGCTATAATAAATTATAAGAATCACATCGGTCACAACAAAAAGAGGGATAGGATCACAAGGGACTCAAATGAATGAAAATACCTACTTAGGACATATCTATCATACTCCCAGACCTGAAATGCTTGTGCACAACAGATCATCCAATGACGTTGGAAACTTGTTTTCACTAAAGGACTTGTCCAAAGTGCCACCATTATGTGGTTTTCACTATTAGACGCACATGTTTATTTCACTATTTCTTTTTTTTAATACCTTTTTTCATTTTCTAATATTTTAGGAGCCCTGTACCTAAGCATATAAATGCTTAAGATGCATTGCGTTCACACGTTCCTAAAGCTCTTGACCATCTAAATAGGAAATCTTATAGGCACAAGAACTGAACTTGGGAATGAAAACATATGGCCCTAGCCAATTTGGATGAGATGAGATGGGTCAGATAAAATAAGACAAAGAAAAGGAAATAGTCCATAAGAAAACTATTCCTAGAGGGAAATCCGCTAGCGTCAAGGGATATATTTAATGGATAGGGAGATGAATTGATTAGTATGTTTGGATGATGATAGAGGATCAGTAATAAGGGGAAGATGTTCCTCTAATGAAGGAAACTATATTAGGTTTGGTAACTTAGATATGGATGAGTGAGTAGATGTCAAATGAGGATGGATAGGGTTATTAGAAGGGATGTCAATGATAGATTTGAATTTGAATTTGGATTGAATGGATGGTTAGAGATCATAAGGGTGTTTGGTAAGATAAATGGTATTGATGAACAAGGGATGACCCTCTTTAAAAGGAATGACATGCATGAGAGAGATAATAAGGGATGATGTGGATGAAGGAGGAGATTTATGGATGAAGGTGTAGAAATAGGAATTGGATTGGTTGTGGTGAAAGGAGATTGTAGATCCTCTTAGATGAGGGAGTCATCATCCTCAATAAGATCACAGATGATCATTTGAAGGGCCTTACAATTCCCAATGTCATGACCCAGGGTATGATGATAAGAGAAAAGGCTACTGGAATCAAACCACGATGGCTTCTTGCTATTTGGGTCAAAGGCCTTAATAGGTAGAAGTAAAATGGCGGAAGTTTTAAATAAGTGGTGAAGGGTATCTTCGTAGGACTTGAAGACTACTAAAAGTTCAAGAAAAGATAAACTAACAAGACTAAAAGCACATAGTCTACTAAAAAATGCTTTATGAATCTAACAATAGTTACATCAATTATAAAATCTCAATGGAATGCTTGAAACAACTAACATGATATAAATCAATCCTTGGTAAAGCATGTCTACTTAATATGAATTTCTAAGTACAAAAGACATAATTAGATTCAAGAGGGAAATCAAATTTGGTTTGTTACTACTTCAAGAGAGGTGAGATGGTATCTCTAACAATGAATACAAGATCATGTAAGATACCCATCTATTAATCCCATTGAAGATTGGAGGAAAAGATTGAGTTTGGCTCTTAATCATATTTGTTATATGATATGCAAATCAAAGCATGGTGTAAAGTTTAAAGGTATGTGGTTAGTACCTTTTTATATTTTTTTCTTTGAGGAATACTTGCATCTCGGTGCATGTGGGACTAAAAGAACAAAGTAGATTAAGGTTTTTTAATCCTGATTAAGCCTTATTAATCATGATTAATGAATTAACAAGTGATTAGGATGTGAGGAGCCTTAATCAACCACTTAGGGTCAATTAGGAGGTTAGGATAAGCTTTTAAAGCCTTCTAAGATGTTGTGGAGGGAAGTGAGGTGATTTTGAATGGTTATAAGAGGGGTTTAAGCCAATGATAGGGTATATTGACCAAAACAGGGGTAAAATAGGCTTAATTAGCTAATAATTGCTAATTGTATGTTTGGAAGAGGATTTTGACTTACGATGTGTCATAAATTGGAATCTTGAATGTAAAAAAGGATAGGTAATCAACAAAGCATTGTTAATTAAAAAAAAAGGTAGGAAACATTAGTTAATTAGTGGAAATCACTAATTATAATGGAAATGGTAAGAATGAGAGTGATCAGTGTGCTTTTACCAATAAGATTGCAATAGCGGAATTTAGGTGTCTACATTTGCCCCCGTTTAAGGTGAAGTAAGTGATGTCACTTAAAACATAGTAGAAAAGCATAAGCAAGTAAAGTTTTGAAGAAAACTTAGTATAATGAAGGATTCCCCCTTGAGTGTCGATGGGGTGATAGAAGAAGTCAATCAACGATAAAAAATATGATCAAAATAGATAGAAATAGGATAGGATAGGGATCAACATGATTGTTTATTGCCCTAGGTGTTTTGGAAGAAAAAATTATAGTGATAAGACATGATAGTGGAGAATTTAGGAATAGCTATTTGTATCCAATATTCAATAAGCAACTTTGTTTCATCATGTTTCCCCTATGATCTAAATCATCGGCCTTTATTGGAATTAACAAAAGTGTAAAATAACATGAAAATTTATATTACAAACATTGTTTTATTGCTAAAAATGCATAAATCCATGCAACATACATAATTCAATGCAATATGAGAAAGTAAGATAGTTAACCTAGCAGAGAAACAAGTACAATTAGACATACTCAAACAAACAACGTTCAAGAAAGTTGCACCAATATTTTTGTTATCAAGATTTAGATACTAAATGTTCGTGTTTGAATGACAAGGGTTAAAAACAGTGCCCTAAAAAGGATACATGCGAGGGGAATAAAATAGGACACAATCGATCCCATGAAAATAATTTTTGCACTATAACACAGTCTCTGACAAATCACTATTACACGAGAGTACCAACATAGTAAGAAAGTTAACTTTGTTAATGGAGGTAGATCACAATGATTCTCAAGTCATTTGAGACAAGAACAACCAAGAACCTAAGAAATATTATTTTGTAGGAAAAACTTTATTTTTGAGGACAAGGCATTTGATACAGGCTTCAGTTGTGTGCATGTTGTTTACTATTTTTTTGGACTTTTAATGATTTTTACCAATTTTTTTGGATTTTTTGAAAAAAATTATATTGGTTTGATTTTTTGAATTTTTGGGAAGAAAATATTATGGAGGAAATGAAAAATTCATGGGACATTGCCAAAATAGGTTGAGAGGCATTAATATGCCCCGCATAATAGGAAGGGTCACCAAGAAGTAAAAACATGCCCCAACCTAGCAAAAACATGCAAAAAATAATTATTTATTAAAATTAATCACCGTGGCAAGTTTTAGAAGAATCACGTTGGTCCGAGGGAAAAGAGGGACAGGCTGACAAGGGACTTAGGTGAAGGAAAATACCAACTTATGACAAATTCATCATACTCTCATACCTAAAATGCTTGTGAACAACGGATCCTCCACTGGTGTCGAAAACTTGTTTTCACCAAAGGACTTGTCCAAAGTGCCACCATTATGTGGTTTTCACTATTGGATGCACCTTTTTATTTCTCTTTTTATTTTTTGTTTTTTATACTTTTTTGTCATTTTCTGATATTTTAGGAACCCCGTACCTAAGCATATAAATGCTTACAATGCATTGTGTTTATGGGTTCCTAAACCTCTTGACCATCTGAATAGGTAAGATTATAGGCACCTGAACCAAAATTAGAAACCACAAAATATGGCCCTAGCCAATTAGGATTAAATGTTTCCTTCTTTTCTTGGTCTTTCATGGTGTCGAATTGATTTTATTTTAACACCAAGTCTCCTATCTAAAATTGACGAGGTATCACTCTGTTGTTGTAGCTTCGATGCACTCGATATTGATACACTTTAAGTTTATTAAGGGTCTAAAGTCATTTCTCGTATAATATCTCCAACTCTTCTGGTCAAGCTACTTTGTATTCCTTTTCTTCGTTCAGGTAATCTTTGAGCTCAATATGTAAAGAGGGGATCTTGATATCTAGAGGTAGCACGAATTCAGTGCCAAATACTAGGGAATAGGAGTGACACCTGTAGGAGTGTAGATAGACATTCTAAATTCCTAGAGAGATGGATGAATTTATAAATTATAGTTATGGCCTGTTATATTCACCATCTTCTCCATAATACAAAAGAGGGTTTTATTGGAAGCTTCAGCTTTCCAATTACCTTGAGGGTAATAGGGGATTAAGAGTTTGAGAGAGGTTTGAAAACACTTTCACAAAAAAAATTAAAAATGACTTACCATTGTAAATTATAATGGTAGAGGGGATACTATATCGATAGATGATATGGTTCATTATAAATTTAGATATCCGGGGGCATTCAACATAGGTAAGAGGAAAAAACTCTTCCCATTTTGTGAAATATTCAATAGTAGTGATAATGAACTTATGGTCATCTGAGGAGAATGGATTAATCTTACCTATAAGATAGAGAAATTTCTTTAAGAATGGTCAAGGTGTTGTAGTAGGCTGCAAGGATTGCACCAAAGCATGTATTAAATTTTTGTACTTCTGACAATCAAATAATTTCTTCACATGTTTGTAGAAATCATTTTCCATAGTAGGCCAATAGTATCCTACTCTGAGTATCTTCTTTGCTAAGAAAATCATATTAGTATGATCCCCGTAGATGCCTTTGTGCACATATTTCATTTATAGGATGGATTTATCTGAATTTAAATAGTGTAACAGATTCCCATCATATCTTAAATAGAAGAGGGTGTGTAGGCTATACATTGGATGAGGTTTTTTTTATTTCTATGAGAAATTTCTATGGAAAATGCTTCATCGTGAAGGTAATTGAAGATTTCACTATACCACGAGGAAAAGGGACCAACAACTTTACATACCAAACAAGATTCTGGCATGTCATATGTTGGTGTTCTTAGGTGTTCAAAAAATAATGGCATGTCATTATTCCTAGGTGGGATACTCAAAATAGACCCTACTATGGCAATAACATATGCTTCTCTGTTATGTGCTCTTTGTATTTTTTTCAAATGTTATTTTCTCAAAGAAATAATTCAAATAATAAACCATTATTTTGTACAGAATAATTTTCTCATCTTTAACTTTTACTTGTCACCTATTTTATAATCAACATGGAATCACCAATTTCATTTACTTGTATGATATCCTACTTAATAACCAGATTCATCCCTACATTAAGCACCTCAGACTCTACTGTATTATTTTTTAATGGGATCCAAAGTCAGAATGACTGAGGGATCGATTCTCCTAAAGGAGTGAACAACACAACTCTGACACATGAACCATGAAAAGTAAAGGAGCCATAAAAGTATAGTTTCCATATAACTGATTCCTCAAGGTACATTGTGGATGAATTTGGGAGTTCTAGAATCAAAGGCCCAGTACCTGGTAGTAGGGATTCAACTATTTGATCTGCTAAAACTTTTCCTTTCACTGACTTTTGGAGTACATATTCAATGTCAAACTCGCTAAGTAAGATTACCCAATTATTCATCTTTCCTGTGAGTGTGGGCTTTGACAACAAGTATTTTAGTGGATAAAACTTTCAAATAAACTTGACCTTATTTTTGAGTAGATAATGACATAGTTTCTTAAAGAAAAAAACTATTCCTAAGCAAGCCTTTTCTATCTGTGAATAGTTGAGCTCATAAGCTATCAATGTTAATCTTAAGTAGTATACAAATTTTTCTCTCTACTCCTTGTCATACTACGCCAACAGTGTCCCAATTACAAAGTGTGTGGCAGAGATGTAGAGTAACAAGGGTTCACCTTCTGTGGATAGTATTAGAATAGGGGTTTAGCCAAATAGTCTTTGAGAAAAGAAAATGCTTGTTACCACTCTAGTCCCCAGTGAAAACTAGCATCCTTCTTGAGAAAATGTGTAAAGGTATGAAACTTGTCTACAAGCTGAGATATAAACCTTCTAATAGTTTGGATATTTCCTTGTAAGCTTTGTAGTTGTTTGATATTGGCAGGAGGAGGAATTTTTGTTATAGTAGAAACCTTTTTGAGATCTAATTAAATTTCTATCCATGAAACAATGACTCATAGTATTTTTCCAGATAACATGCCGAAGACACACTTTTTAAGGTTTAGTCAAACCTTGTAATCCCTTAAATGTTGAAAGATGTGTCACACAATTTTTGGGTGCTCTTCCTGAGTCCTGGATTTTTCCAATATGGAATCCATGTAATATTCCATGATGTCACTAATCATATCATGAAATAAGATATTCATTTCCCATTGACTGGTAGCACCTGCATTCTTGATGCTGAAGGGCATGCCTTGATAATAGAATGTCCCCCATGGGGTAGTAAAATTTGTCTTATGTTAGTCTTACTCAGTAATATTTATTTGGTTATATCCTAAGAATCCATCCATGAGTGATAACATCTCATAACTAGCTGTCGAATCGACAATCATGTCGATGTTGGGAAGAGGAAAGTCATCCTTAGGACAAGCTTTATTAATATCAAAAAAATTGGTACACACTCTAATACTGATAGGATTTTTATGAACTGGTAGCACATTGAAGATCCAATCTAAATACTCAATAGGCCTGATGAATCTTACTTTTAATAATCTTTCTATCTCTACTTTAACCATCAAGGTGATGCAAGGATACATCTTTTGGAGATTTTGTTTTATTGGCTTGGCATTTGTGTGTACAAAAATATTGTGCACCACTAATGTAGGATAAAGTCTTGGAATGTCTGTGTAAAAAAAAGTGAAGATATCTAAAAATTATCTCAAAATCCTTGTAAAAAATTTTTGTTCTTGAGCTGAGAGTGAATCTCACAACTTAACCACTCTGAGAAAATCCTATGTGCCAATACTGACATCTATTGTCTCCTCCACTAGTAACTTGGACTCGTCTTCCATACATGTAGCATTAGGGGGAGATTAAGATCCTCTTATACCAAAGGTGTCTCAAAGATATCATCATCTTGAAGTGGGTCAACTATATTATATGTGGGTTTTCTATTTATTTTTCTACAAGCACCTCAAAGAGGTTTTTACTATAGGACTTCAAATTTTTCTTTCCGCAAGGCTTTTTTGTAGGAATTTTTCCCTTGCTTACTTTTATTTTGAAGTGACCACACAAATCTTCCTCCTCTCCGAAGTATGTAAATGCGTTGAGATAAATGGAGAATCCTTTCTTGTGGTAATTTTAGGGAATATTTTCACAAATACCAAGGAACTCACCAATATCCTTGTCATTGTTGGTCCTAATTCACAAGTGATGGGTAAATGAGGTTTAGTGTCTGATTTATAGGGGATACGGTGGGGGTTATGGTTAGGACAACCATATTAGAAAATAGGTTCATGGAGGCAACATCTTTGTAAAGACTACACCAAGAATTTGTTTTTCTTTCACCTTCATAAAGACTATCCTCTTGTTTAGAAGAGGTGTCCTCGATCTTTGAGGAGTGATATTTATATTGATGGATGTCAACACTATACTTACCTATTATATGATGAGGTATTGGTAGGGATTTCAGTATACCTTGTTCATTGCAGCTTTAGCCATGTTTTTTATACCCCATGGTAAGCATCATTCTATTGGGGATAATATACCTAGGGGATTGGTAACACAGAGCCAATTCATCATCTTCAGGAAAAAATACAATATCTTTGAGTATCCTTTCATCTGCTAGGAATCCCCCAGGAGTGAAAGTTCAAAAGGTAATTTCTCCCTTGATATTTTGAAACTTGTAACATGGCCTATCATGTGTTTTGTTAGACAAGGAAATGTTGCAAACTAGAAGGGATTACTGCAGATCATATTCTTTGCAACCACTTGGTCTAACCTTCATCTCCCACGCAGCGAAAGGAGTTTCTGACGTGGAAGCACTATTTTCATTAGGATATATGGTATTTGGATCCACTTGTGAAGAAATTTCCTTTGAATGAATAGGAACATTAATCTCCGTATAAGGACACTCGTAGATGGTGGGAAAATAGCCTGACAATGCTCTGCAATGGTAAAATTCTTGGGGGTCCCCCTTGTATAGTAAGTTTCTATCCTTCATGGTGTAACTTTAGACATTGATGATATGCTGAAGGTATGGCTTTCATGGCATGAATTCATGGGTGGCCGAGAAATATTTTATAAGGGAGCTCCAAGTCCAAGACATGGAACTTCATATCATAGTTTATAGGACCTACTTCCAATGAAAAAGTGATCATACTAGTTGATTTTTGTTCTTCATTGTCATATGCCTTTATGATGATAACCTTTGTTTCCAAATAATATTTTGTACACCCTAGTTTTTGTACCATTTTAAGAGTAAAAATATTTAGACCTGATCCACCATCCACAAGCACTCTTTTAGCCTTCTTACGTTTGATTATCACTTCAATATGTAAGGGCAGGTTATTGGAGGGATTTTCTTCTAGGATTTCCATGGGACTGAAGGTTATGTGATCTGAAGGAGTGATTTTTGCTACCATTTCTTGCAATTTTATTGGTCCTATATCGACAGACTCTCCTGATACTTGTAATATTTTGCAAAGGATTTCCTTATGAATGTTAGAAATCTTAAGAAGGCATAAGATTGGAATCTTAGCTATGGTTTTCTATCATTGATCTAATTCATCATATTGACTCTCTTGAGTAGGTAGGGGAGGAGGTTCTAAGATAACAAGGAAAGATCTTCATATTGCCATGGCACACTCCCTTGATTTGATCTTGATCATGTTGATATGCTCAATAGGTGAATCAACACAACCTATTAAGGAATCAAAATAGTTTGTCTTCGATACATAATTGGTAATCTTATTTTTAGATGATTGTCCCTGATCTGACTTTAACTTTCCTTTGTGATTAGGGAAAGGTTATTTATAAATCCCCATTTTTTGTTTATATATTTGGTAGGGGCGATTAAGTCCTGAATGTAATTTTTTAATTTCAAACACTAGTCAATTTTGTGACCCTTGATGCGGTGAAATCCGTAAAACTCATTTTCCATAAACCATGACAACTTAGGTATGTCATCCTAGTAAGGTGTTTTTATAGCGTATGAAACCATGTTGATGGCCTCTAACTACTATAGTATTGATGATATTGAGTTAGAAAGAGATGTGAAATCACGATGTTTGTACTGCACAGGTGTAGTTCCCTTTGCAAGATTCAAAGGAGCATTGTTTTGAACAGATTGTACTCATTTAGAGTCTATTATTTTGTCGCTGAAAACATTTTTTTCTTATCAAGAACAAAAAAATTCTTGTTCTTAGTTTTGGAATCGTTATCATCATGTGAAAAGGGTTTTAGGGTCCCTCTAGCTAACAATTATTTTTTGATTTGAATCCCCTTTTCAATCACCTCTTCGAATGTGTTACTAGAATGCATTTTCAAGTGGAACGTAATGTCAAGGTGAAGGTTGGGTACAAATATACTTATTAGCTATTTTTCAGGCATGGAGCAAGGGAAGCGAATAGCTAACCCTCTCCATCATTGTAGGAAATTAGTGAAATTATCGTTGTTTTTTTGTTTCACATTTCATAGATCTAGCATGGTGAAATCACTCTCTATATTAAAACAAAAGTGACAGACAAAATTTTCCACTAGTTTTGGCCATATAGATATGGATCCCTTAGGGATGTGTAGAAACCACTCTAGTGTCTGTCCTCCTAAAATCCATGGGAAGAAGCAAATAAGATAGTTGTCGCTATATATGACCTATTGACACACCATACAGAAGTATTTGATATGATATCAGGGGTCACCTTTTCCCTTATTTTTATCAAACTTCATAAAATCAAAATGTCATGGGAAACTTACTTGTAACATGGATCTATCAAATGGATAAGAGCACAATTCATCTAACTAGTATTTTATGTTATTACTAGTTTTTCATTCTTGAAACGTTAGAAGGGAATTATTTATGATAGACCACTCTTGATTGAATAGTTAGTCTTGTGTGGGTGGTATAGGCCTATATAAAGGGTTGAATCTAGGTATACTCCTACCCTTATTCTCTGTGAAAAATTCCTCATAGGATTTTTTTTGTGTCTCTCGACGCATTGCATTTGTTTGGAACTCATGCTACGAAGATTTAGGTTTAGGATTTGGTATTTCTTATTTTAACGGTTTCGAATGTTTCTTATTTACGTGTGAAGCCAAACTTTCCAATTGGTGAGTAAGGGATTGAACCTATTGTTCTAATTTTACTTCTTGAGTGGGTACTTCGTTATAATCTTCATGTGGAGGAGGCTTCTCATGATGAGCATGTTCCTCATGGTCTTCACAATGTACTATAACAATAGGTATGTGATACTCTTCATCATTTTCAAAAGGTATCTCCCATCATTCTGTCGTCTAGAAGTAGAGGCATGACATAGGTTTAATATTTCATTGATATGATGACAAGGACGGTCTTTTTATTCTTCTCTAGAAACCATGTCATCAAAGAGAGAAGGGTCTAATGTAGAAGGTAATCATGATCCTAGTTCTACGACACATAAAGGGACTTTTTTTTTAAACAAGTAATTGTCAAGGTGGGATGGATTACATTCCATATATGCACGAGGATAAGTATTGTCACCTCTGTTATGATCCATCTTGACATTATCATCTAAAAGTGGGGTTTCACTTCCAAAGGGCTCGTTTCCTAGCAATACCCCCTTCTTGTAATAGGGGGCATAACGTGAAATATTTTACTAAGGTTTATTAAAAGGGACCCTAGGTAAATGTTTGCATTGTAACGACACTAAGTCATTATAAATAATGGTGACTATCAAATAGTCATGAATCCAATAGGTCAATATGAACCCAAGGATACTAAAGAATAAATAATTATCTACCCTAAAAAGGTAATATGCGATGAGAAATGTATAGGACAATACAATGATGTACAAAACTCAAATCCAGTCACAACAAAATTTTACTCCCTATGGTTTCTAAAGTAGGTTTAAATCAAATAATGACAACACAATGTCACCACTTAGTCTGAGTTTGAAATAAACAAGATATAAATGCTAAGAAAGGTCTGAGGAAATATTTCAACAAGGTATACTAAAACTATTTTTGGACATAAACAAAATCCAATTTTTTGAAAATGGAAGTTAGCAATGCGAGCAGCGTAAAAACACTATTTGGACACGTAAACAAAGATTTACGATGAAATCAATATTTTTAGTATAAAAAATGATGTTTTCATGATGTGAACAATGTAACCTCAACACACACAAAAACCCAAATCAATTTTAGGATTAAAAACTAAGCCTAAGTATATCAAGAAGTTATTATGTGTGCGAATAGCGTAACAATACAATTTAGAGACTTAGACCAAGTTTCACAATGGAAACAAGAGATAAGTATCAAAATTGTTTGGATATAATGCTTACATCCTAATAAATCAAAAGGATAAAATTATGATATCACCTAACTACAATGATAATTAGTCTCGGTATGGGTTTGAGACAAAGGTCCTACTAGAACATGAAGACGTATGATTCACACTTTCAACACTTGCATTCCAAAATTTCAACCTAGTCATGTAAGTAGACTACAAAAGTGGTGGACATGATTATTTATGGTAGTATTTGGATGTGTTCTTATTTTTTCCCAAATGGGAAATAAGAAAATGAAGGTGTAAACCAAGTGGTGATGAAACAAACTAAGTGTAACTTTGGAAGAGTTTCGCCTTTTCTTAGGACAAGTGAAGAACTAGGATAAAGTAACACATTGTAGGTCTCATGATGAATACCACATAGCTTTAACTTAAATGGACTCTTTTCCTTGTTTGGAAAACAAGGTTTTTACTCTAAACAAGCTGTCACTTTGTGAGAGCTCTATAGAATACAAAGTCTAAGTTAAATTAGCTCCAAACCACAAGTTTCCTAGTGGTTATCTCTCTAGGTGTCACAGATTACCTCTACGAGCTCGGTTTTCCTAGAAATTCACACTGACTAATCTTAGAGTATCCCAATTTTACTTTACCCCCTTCAATACAATTAGTAATAAATGCGTTCAGTTGTATTTTCACCGGGGTCATAATGGAGATAAATTTGACTCTAATCTCACCAAGGCATACTAATCAATTGGGTAGTGGAGCACTTTCCCATTTCATTCACAAGGTTCCCTCTTATGTGAAATAATTTGGGGTTCCTAGGAGGATTCCTCTTGTTATATTAAGGCTTATACCAAAGGAATTTTCTTCTAGTTAAGCACACAAGCCATAGATCTTAACCTAAACCTACAATATAGTGTGATGTATGATGTGTGGTTTATTTTCTTATCTTTTGGATGAGGAAATTTGTTTTATATCATCGTTGGCAACCTATATTACACGTGAATGTTAGAGTTTGGTTTGAAGATATTTCTCCTTTATTTGTAAAGTTCTAGGTTCAACATATAAAACATTTAGTAGTTATCCAAAAAGATATGTAATATCATAAAAAGAGGATTGAATGTTGTTTTTTGTTCTTTTGTTTGTCCAAGGACACAAGAGAAGAGCATACACAACAACTAATCTAAATAGATAACAATGAAAATATTGTAAATCAAATAACCACCATAATGCTTTGTAAATATAGATTCATTCCTAATTAATCCAAGTGCTTTTTAGTCAAAGATTAAAGTTGATTTTGATTCTCAAGATCACACAAGGTGCAAGAGAAGAGTGTACACAAGCTTTAGCTTTAGTTATTTATCAAATGAAAAGCTCTTAAACTAAAATATCATATACATGCTCAAAATGAAATTTTATTCCCTTAAGCATAAAAATGAATAATGAAGTTTCCCACTTACTATAATGTTAGCAAAATAAGGTTTAAGGTTGCTTTTCGTTCTCATGATCACACAAATTGCAAGATAAGAGCATACACAAACCTATTCTAAACTCATACAAAGCATGAAAACAAAATTAATTCACCAAACCCTAAGATAATATGTTATAAAACCTACTCTAAATCATAAAATCTATAGTAACATCAGCTAAAAACCCATGGAAAATGACAGAAGTACAAAAAACTAGAAGTTGAAATTTTGAGATATGAGCCAAATTTACCTCAGAGTGCCAGTGCACCTCTTAGCGCAGTAGTGCATCCATGAGAGCGTCAACGTGCACTTTTTAGCAATAGTTTTTATTTAATGGTAGAAGCACACCTTTTTTAAAATCACACATTCAAATTGCTTAAGGGGGCTAGTGAGACATCAACACACACTTTGAAGCACCAACGTAACTTATACACAAAGGACAAAAATTTAATGAAGTGCAGGTGCATCTACTGAATCATAGGTGTGCCTAGTTAAGTGTAGGTGTGTAATTTAGAGTATTAGTGTTCCCCTTTTAGTGTGGGCATGTATCTTTCTTTATGTGGTCAAAACATGGGTTTTGACAAGAAAAACTTGAAAAATATCAAATCTTTGACTTCCTGCTGGAATTTTGACAACACTTTACCTCCTTAGATCCTACAAAGAACATCAAAATGCAATATCTACTACTAATATAGTTGAAACAAGTATCAAAATTGAAAATTTATCTACAAAACTTTGAAATTTACTATAAAAATATTGAAACTAATCTAAAATATTGAGAAACTAATCTAAAAAGATTGAAACTAATCTAGAAATCTTGAAATTAACTAGAAAACTTGAAACTAATCAAGAAAACTTGAAGTGAATCTAGAAATCTTGAAACTAAAAACTTTGAAAATAACTTTAAAATCATTTTTTTAATTAATGCAATGGGGTAATGGCTCCCATCGGGCATGCCAAATGAAGATACTAAAATTCCAAGAAAAGCTAAACTAACAAGACTAACAACACATAGTCTATTAACAAATTCTTTATGAATCTAACACTAGTTACATCAATGATAATATCTTAATGGAATGCTTGAAAAAAATAATACGATACAAATCAATCCTAGCTAATGCATGCCTACTTAATATGAATTTCTAACTACAAAAGACCTAACTAGATCTAGGAGGGAAATCAAATTGGGTTTGTTTCTACTTCAAGAGAGTTGAGATGGTATCTTCAACAATGACTATAATATCATATTGGATACCCATCTAATAACCCCATTTAAGATTGGAGGAAAAGATTGAGCTTGGCTCTTAATCATATTTATTATATAATTTGCAATTCAAAGCATGGTGTAAAATTTAAAGGTATGTGATTAGTCCTTTTTATATTTTTTCCTTTGAGGAAAACTTGCATCTTGGAACATGTGGGATTAAAATCACAAACTAGATTAAGGTTTATTAATCCTTATTAAGGATTTTTAATCACCCTTAGTCAATTAACAAGTGATTAGGATGTGAGGAGCCTTAATCAACCACTTAGGGTCAATTATGAGGCTAGGATAAGATTTTGAAGCCTTATGAGATGTTGTGAAGGGAAGTGGGGTGATTTTGAATGGTTGGAAGAGGGGTTTAAGCCAATAATAGGGTATATTTACCAAATCAAGTGTAAAATAAGCTTAATTAGCCAATGATCACTAATTGTTTGTTTGGAAGAGGATTTTGACTTACGATGTGTCGTAAATTGGCATCTTGAATGTAAAAGAGGATAGGTAATCATAAAAGAATTATTAATTAACCAAAATGGTAAGAAATATTAGTTACTTAGAGGAAATCACTAATTATAACAGAAATGGTAAGAATGAGACTGATTAATGTGTGTTTAGCAATAAGATTGCAAAAGTGGAATTGAGGTGTGTACAGGACCCGATCGAAGTGTTAGGAGGAAGGTAGATGTTGTGTATTTTGATATGATATTTTTACTTAGATTTAAGGGAAGTAGTGGATGTAGATTGGATTGGTAAATTAGATGCATTAGAAGATGAATCATATTTGGGAGGAGGATTAGATTTATTGTTGGTAGATTTCTTAGATGAAGGACCTAGCCTTAAAATAGATGGGGGTGCTCCTAGGATGGATGTTATAACATTGAATTGAGGAGAAGAAAGAAGACTTAAATTCTTACGAGAATACATGAGAGACCTATGGGAATGCTTACCTAGAGCCTTAGATTATGATTAATAAGATTCACACTTGCTAGGGATGATAATAATCTCGACTATATGATATAAAGACTATGTGATTGGTATTTGTGGAGGAATTTTGTATAATGTATAAATAAGATGTGGGAGTGTTTGATTGTGAGATGGGAGGATCATTTGTAGTCAAGGAAAGTTGGAGTTGTTTCACAAAATATTCAAACAATGATAAATACGTAGGAGGATAAGATTAAGTCAATTTATTCAGGATAGTTGATGTGATTGGTGTTAATCGTAACATAGAAAGAGGAATTTGGGTTGATTCTATGGTTGGTATAATAGGTAAGGGTGAAATGGATGTAAATGAAGTAATAAGTATGATCACATCTTATGAAATGGATGTGATAAGTCATGAAGTGGATGAAGGTGCAAGATCAATGGTGGTTTTAGATATGGATATTGATGTGGAAAGGGTGTTTTTATTATGAGATTGATTAGGTATATGTGATATGTGGATGGTGTAGCTTTTATATTAGTTAATGTGGAAATAGGTGGGTGAAAACTCTGTGTTTGTCTTAGGTGGAGATACTTGAAGGCGTTTCATTGAAATGTTTGCAAATTGAGGAGATGTGATTGGTGTGGTAGTAGGCATAGATGTAGAAATGGTAAATTTTGGAAGATTAAACTTGGAATATTGAGATAAAATAGGTGATGTGGCCATGGGAAAATATGTTGGTATATTTGATTAAGATGTCAAGGTATATGTAAGTGAATTTTATATTCTTGTAGATATATGGGTTGTTGGAATTTATGGGGAGATAGGTTTAATTGTGACATTTAGGGATGTAAGGGATGTAGTGATAATTGTGTTTGATGTAGATGTGGATAAAGGGTTAGATATGATAGTGTGGGGTATGATAGATGTCGATGAAAGTGGTAGGTATAGTCAAAGTTGACGTAGATGTAGTAAAGGTAGGAATATATATAGATGTAGGATAAGTAGTAGAGGTTAATTTGATATGTGTGGTAAAAGTTTTAGGCACAATGTCTGAGGTACGAATAAATGAGGAGGTAGATGAGATAGGTATGATGGAGGTGTTTGATGTATAATATTGATTATATAAGGGTTAAATGTGTAAGATATGGAAGGTGGAAATTGATTTTTCGGTGGTGGATTAGGAAAGGGTTGTCTGAAGATGTCAAGGGGTTGGTTGTGAGATGAGGAGGGATTTTTTATTTGGAGATCACCCTGATTTATAAGTTGTTGAAGGTGGTCTTTAAAAGAATGACATTTTTCAATGTCATGACCTATGACTTGGATATTTACAATAGTGACCCTCATAATACCAAACGGGTTTGGGGTGTAAGTTTTCAATAGGCTGGATAGAAGGAAGTATGAGGAGGTGAACTACAATTAATTTGTCGAATATTGAACTGTAAGATTCCCCTAAGAGATTATAATTGGAAGATGGTAAAAAAATCATTTGAAGGCAACATGTACAAGGTAAATGGTTATGGTGACACAACATGAGAAGTGGATGGATAAGGATGTAATGTTCAAAAAGAGGGGATATAATTAAGGGGTGGATATTGAATAGTAATATGACATAATTGGATAGGTAGTGATAATGAATGTAGTTGAGAGATACAAATGTGATGTGATTTTTGAGGTTGAATAGACTAGTGTGAGATAGGGATATTTGATTATTGATTGTTAGTAGATTGAGATGGTTGGATAGGAATTCTAGTGATAATATCAGATGAAGTGGGGACAGTGTTGATATTAAGTGATGGGGGTGGAATAAGATCCACCAATTGATTTGATTGATAGGATTGAGATATCGTGGGAGATCTACGAAATAGTAAATATTGAATGGGCCTAGAAGGAGGCCAAAGAGTTTCTAAAGGAGCAGGAGATGGAGGCATGTGACTTGGTCAAGGGGAAATAGACTGATGAGATATAAGAGAATTGGTTTCCAAAGGGGGATCAATTTGTATGACATGGTCTTCAAAAAGTTGAGAGGACGTGGAAACACAAGGTTGGGAGACCCAAAGCGATGTCTCAAGGAAGTTTGAGAAAGGAATATAATTAGATATATTATATTGCTGCATTTTCTCCTCTTGAGAAAGGGTATTAATAGGCATGAAATGGGAAAATATATGTTTATGAAATTTTCTAACAAACAAATCATGTATCAGCACTGTTATTAACATGATTAATTAGGAAATGTGAGAAAAATAAAAGGTGGATAATGAGCGTACCTGAAGAGATTCTACATCTAAGGCTAGTTTCGGGTAGTTATGGTTATAGAGTCCTCCATATACCCGAAGGTACATGAAGCCCAAGTCTATACATGATTTATAACATAGCCTGAATACCACGATGAATTTCCTATAGGGTGATCAAATCTGAATTAAGTTCCACCTAGTAGGAAGTTTGTTTTGATGTGTAAATTTAATGAGTGTGTTTGGATGTGTTTGAATAAGTGTGAAATGCAACCAATTAAACCCCTAATTATGCTATATTTTCAAGCAAGAATGCACGAGGTTCGTTTTAAGCCCAATACCAAATGTGGAGGTTTGATGAGAAAAAACACACAAGGAAGAGAAAATGTGATACAAGAAGCAGAAACTAAGAAAAAAGTAGGAATACCTGGTTTTCATTTTTCCTTTTTATTTGATCTTCAAGATGAATCAAGCGAAGATTAAAATCCAAGAAATCTAAAATCCAAACATGAACAAGTGTAATCAAAGCATCTATATGCAATGCTAGTGGAAAATAGAAGAAATATGGAAAATGAATGAAATGCAAGAGAATCACCTAAAAGTGTCCATCCCATCGAGTGCGCACAAGAATGTTGACCAAATTTCCTCTTCCTATTTAGGTTAGTGAACTAGCACTAAAATAAATATCTTAAAATATTCAAGGGTTTAAGGTACCTTGAGATGACGATGATGATAAGGATGGGCACAAAGATAGATCATGCTTGTTGCAAGCTCGATAATCTACACAACAAAGATGACTAGACAGAAAATGGATTAGATGGTAGATGGGGGATTTCCCAAATAAGTTGGTTCCAAGAAGTGTAAAATTCCTTATGTGGATAAAAACCCCCATGTGTTGATAAAAGAAGATAAAGTAAATCAGAATATTAGGGACACTGAAATGGAAAATGTAGAAAATGTAAGGCGCATACAAATCTGATCTAAATTGACACAAAATAAAGTACCTAGAAGGGTAAACAATGACCAAGGCTACATAAGGGCAGGTCAATGGTGACCAAGGCTACAAAGGGGCAGGTCAACATTGAATGAAGGCAGAACGATAAAACAACAACTCAAAATGTAGAACTAGATAGTCTCAATGTAGACCTGAGAATGTTGGGGCTCTATATTGACTGGCTAGAACCTACAAAGAATTTATAACCTACAAGCTCAGATATGATGGCTAGAAAATCTGAACATAGGAAACCGTTGAATGGAAAACATGATTTGGGTTGATGGCGACTAGAGTATAGATAGGAGATATTTAGTGCAATAGAGAAAAAACTATATATGAGTATTGGAGATGGAAATAGAGTACAAGAAGATATTGAGAAATGATATGGAGACAAATTAATTGATAATGCAAGGATTGGGTTGATGATGACCTAAATATTGCAAATCAAGGTGGATATGGAAAATGCAGCTAAGAGAAGTAAGACCTACAAGTAAAATCCACTAGAAGAACAATCTGAGAGTATAGCTCTTAAAGTAATTGGAATCTGAAAAATCTCTAAATGCAACCAATCCTTCGATAATCTGATCCCTAACTAAATAAGAAGTAAGGGGGTATGGATAGTAATATCACTGAAGACAAGTTGGAAAGAGATCCAAGAGGTGTGTAACTATTGCAGAGATGCTCAGGCATTAGAAAAGGTTCACAGGTCACAAGAAGGATCGAATATTTGCATGCATTCCCCAGGAAGAGGGAGGTGAATGTGATTTTAAAGGGTCGACAGTGACCCAGATGGGTCACCACTAACTATAGGAAACCATTCCATAGATGGTAAAATCACTAATTTACTCGAGATATGGCGATTTTAGAGATTAGGATCAATACTATAAATCATGTAAGTAGATAAGGGTTGTCTAGGGAAGTCGCATGGGTAGATAAGAGATAAATATGGGTTAGGTAAAAGCTAGTAAAAGTGTAGGGATGTGGATTTAGGTGGTTAGGGATAAAATCATCCCAAAGAAATCCAATTAGAGGTAATTAGGTAATTAGAAGGTTAATTAAGGTAATTATGAATTAAAAATTTTAGGCTAATAGATGTGAATTAAAATAAAATAAATTCATTAAATTAAAATGGGTCTAGATAGGATGATGGTGAAATATTTGCACACGAGAAGTCAAGGGTAGCAATACCAAATTTTGGTTTCTACATTTTCCCCTTTTTGTCAAGTGGTTTGCGCTAGCAAGCCATGAGACAAAAATGATTAGATATGAAGAGTAGGATGAATACTAATGGAAGGTTGATGATGAGAGATGAAGAGTAGGATGAAGACTAACATAAGGTTTTTGATGAGCTCCCCCTCAAACAAGGGATTGATAACGCAAAGAGGAATTGATGATGAATTTGAAAGAGGTAGATGTTGAATTGAGGGAGGGAGAAGAGAGATGGGTAAAATGATAAGGCGAGGAAAAATGACCTAAGTTCAAAGTATTCAAACAAAAAAACCATGGTGCTGATTCTGATATCAGTTTGATAAGGAAAAAAGAAAAATATTAATAGAGATGGCCGAAATGTCCTTTGGGCCAGTAAGTGGGATAAAATCACTACAAATGGAGAGAATCCAATGGAAAACCTCTCAATAGGATGTGAGCCATGAGGACCAATGGTCATAGGCAGACATCAAACTATGTGTAACCAAATGCAAAAATAATGTGAAATCCTTCATACATAAGGAATCGAATAACAAGGTATGCATCCAAAAAGGATGAGGATGGGAGTAATGGTTCCCCTACAAAGGGCACAAAAATGTCTTAAAAGGAAAATAAAAAAAATATGAGGTATGGTGCCCCAGAAAAGGACACAACGAATGGTTGAAAAGGTAAAATAGTAAATGATGATATGAAATTCCCAAAGGGGGAATAAATATGGCCACAAGGGTTAGCTTAATATTAGATAAAATGATGAAATGGTTCCCTAGAAAAAGATAAAAAATATGGCCAAAAAGGAGAGATAAGGAAATATGTTATATGAAGCCCTAAGAGGTAACACAAGGATGGCCATAAGAGTGGACTTAAGATGTGGTAGAGTGGATAAGATTTGATGAGATAGATAAGATATAATCGGATGATAGATGTAATAATATATGAGATGAGATAATAGATAGATGTGGAAATTTTTACTAATAAAACACAACTTAATGATGGAAACCGATGGGTACAAATGATGATATGTCATATTAAGGATCACGCGGGGAAACAATTCCTCCAACTGCATTAGAGGTAAACATGAAGGGGATCCAGGTAACGCAAGAAACATACGACCAAAAAATAGGTTAACATATAACCAATGATAGTTAGTTATAACAAAGATCATAAGGAAACATGGATGAAATGAATTCATAAACCTAATGTCAAGACAGAAAAGAGGTTTGTAATGTAACTTGTATGCAAGAAGAGGGTTCCTTGTAAGTTTTATTCCCTAAATCTATGCCACATCTCTGGGAAAGGAAAATAGAAAACTGATCAATGTTGGAAGCTTTCTTAGGATACTAATGAAATGGAAGGCTTATTAGTGTAGGAAGCATTCAATGCCATGATACAAAAGAGTAGCCATCCACCGAGGGTATGGCCTATTTTATACATGATAGCCATCCTTCAAGGGATCGGTCAATTGATTTTAGTTTCTTTTGATTTATTTTTTTACAATAATAGCTATCCTTTGAAGGAGCAATATGTTTTTGATAGCTTTGGAATTTTGATTTTTACAGGGGGAAGAGCTATGAATATCTAGGTAGACCACTTTTCAGGGGATGATGAACGTACAAGAGACACCCTTGCACCCTTTGCATGCTTTCAATATGTAAATAAGAGGGTGATGGCTGTAATGATCACAGATTTCTCACCAAAAAGGGATAACCTATCCATAAGAAACAATTCTATGGACAGAGCCATGGTTCCCATATTTAAGGTTATGCTTAGGAAAATAATGGTATACCACATAGTTCTAAATCATTACAATTTATATGAAAGAGGCTATGATGGAATATACATCTAAGGGTATGACTAAATGCTCACTGGTAGACATGATAACAATAGAATGTTCACAAATGCAAAGTATTAAGTGGTTCCACTTACGGTTTGCTATCAAGGGAGGCTAAAAAATAGACTGCCAACCCATACTTATGCATGATAATGTATGGTCCAATCCAATTAGGGGAAAAATTTCCACATTGTCTCCTTTCTAGGGTAGTAATGTTATGATTTTTTTAAGGATGAGTTTGCAAACATTGAAGTCACGATAGGATAGACATGCAAAGATGGAAACTATGCGCTACTTTTGAGGAAGTGAAGAAAAAAAGTCCCTAACAAGATAAAGATGACCAAAAAAATAGGACTTTGGATGAAAAATATGGTTCCTTAAAATAGACATGAGTATGGCCACAAGGGTGGACTTTGATTAAACATGATGCCCCAAGAAAGGCACAAATATGGCCACAAAGGTGTAATTTGAACAAGGGGTGCAGATAAGAATATATTGATTAAATAAGATTAGATAAGATGGATATGATAAAATATGCACAACACCTTGAAAATGAGGAAAGGAGAGGTATGGCCACAAGAAAGGGCTTAGGATGGGAATATGGTTCCTGAAATAGGCATAAATATGGCAAAAATGATGGACTAAGGATGTGGATATGGTGTCCTTGAGAGAGGCACAAATATGGCTAGAAAGGTGGACTTGAAATGGAAATGATGGTTCCCAAAATGAGTCACAAAAATGGCCACAAAAGTGGATTTTGATTGAAAAAAGTGCCCAAAAGAGGCACAAACATGGCAAAAATTGTGGACTTAGGAAAGAGAAAGATGGTGCCCCAAAAGAGGCACAAATATGGCCACAAATGTGGAATTTAAGCAAGGGGGATAGATAAAAAGATTCTATATTAAATAAGATTTGATAATTTTGATACAATAAAAAATATGCACACCACCTCAAAAATGAGGAAGTGAGAGATATGGACATAAGAGTGGGATTCGGACTAGATGAGATGGGTCAGATAAGATAAGATAAAGAAAAGGAATTAGTCCATAAGCAAAGTGTTCCTAGAGGTAAGTCCTCCAACATCAAGGGAGATATTTAATGGATAGGGCATGAATTGATTAAGATGTGTGGATGATGCAAAAGTGTCAATAACAAGGGGAAGATGTTCCCCCAATGAAGGAAACTATATTAGGTTGGGTAAAGATATGGTTGAGTGAGTGGATGTCGAAGGAGGCTAGATAGGGTTATTTGAAGGGATGTCAGTGATAGATTTTGATTTGGATTGAATGAATGGTTGGGGATCATAAGGGTGTTTGGTAAGACAACTGGTATCAATTAACAAAGGAGGAGCCTCTTTAAGAGGAATGACATGTGGGAGAGAGATGACAAGGAATGATGTGGATGAAGGAGGAGACTCAATGGATGAATGTGTAAAAATAGGAATTGGATTAATTGTGGTGAAAGGAGATGACATATCCTCTTAGATGAGATATTCATCATCCTCAATAAGATCATGGATGAGGGTTTGAATGGCATTACATTGCTCAATTTCATGACCCAGGGTATGATGATAAGTGGAAATATGATTAGAATCAAACCACAATGACTTTTTGCTATTTGGGTCAAATACCTTAATAGGTGGAAGCGTAGTGGTGGAAATTTGAATTAAGTGTTGAAGGGTATTTACATAGGACCCGATATAAGTATTGGGAGGAAGGTAGTTGTTGTGGGTTTTGATATGATATTTTGAATTAGATTTAGGGGAAGTAATGGATGTAAATTTGATGGGTAAATTAGATGTTTTAGAAAATGAATCAGATTTGGGAGGAGGATTAGATTTTTTGGGTTTGGATTGGTTGTTGGGATATTTCTTAGATGTACTTGGCCCTAAAATAGATGGGATGCTCCTAGGATGGATGTTGTAACATTGGATTGTTGAGAAGAGGGAAGACCTAAAATCTTCCAAGAATGCATGAGAAACCTATGGGGATGCTTACCAAGATTATTAGATTCTTATCAGGAAGATTTACCCTTTGCAGCGATGTAAATAATCTCGACTAGAACATCTAGAGGTTGTGTAGTTGGTATTGGCCGAGGAACTTTGATAATGTCTAAAGAAGATGTGGGAGTGTTTTATTTAGAGATGGGATGATCATTCGAAGTCAAGGTGAATTTAAGTGCTTTCACAATTTTTTCAAACGATGAACAAAACATAGGAGGAGAAGATAAAGCTAATGCAGTCATGATAGTTAATGTGATTGGTGTTGGTTGTAATGTGGAAAGAGGAATTGGGATTGATTCTATGAATGGTATAAGAGGTAAGGGTGGTGTTGTCACCAAATCACTACACCCCCCGAATGGCCTAAGAATTAATCACAACATTCAGTGTGATTGGGACACATGGGATCACCTCTCAAGATATGGGACATGGGCTTGAGGTGAACCTCTAGAGAAGGCTGACTTCCTCCTCCTAAACTAAACACAACACTACTTCTAATGCAATAAAAATGACTAACTAGTCCTATACTAACATTTCATGGGATTAGGGAAAGATATTTGCAAAGAAATGAAACCTAAACTAGAAGTGGTGATGCACCAAATTAAGGGATGTTTAACATCTAGAAGGGTTGATGTGGGAGTGAGGTTTGCATCACCGACCACCTTCACCTATAGCAACTAGAAAGGGTACAAAATACCACAAATTAGGGGCATACATTCCTTTGTCAAACTTGATTAGACAATAAGATACCAATCTCCTAGTGAAAAGGATGAACTTGAAAAGGGTGAACAAGCACCACAACTCAACTGCATGCAATATTTCACCACTTGATAAGCACAGAATTCCATGAAACTGTAATGGAAACTAGAACTTGCACTATGCACCTCAAAACATGAGAAAGGAAAATAGAAGCAACAGAATCATGAAATGACATATATTTGATCACAAAACACAATTCTCATTACTTCAACCACTTGTATAGTGTAATATTACATCAGGTAAAAATGGCATAAATTTCCATTACAATTTGAGGAGAAACGCTTGAGAGCATGCAAATTTACAGATTGTGAAAAGAAGGCGAAGCTTGGAATTGTCTAACTCTCCAACTTGTTAGGCTTGTTGGAATCCACTTGTTGGAACCCTTTGGAATGAATTGTAGACACCTATAATTACACATGAGCAATTTAAATACTTAAATTGCGCTAATTATCTCCTTTCCCAAAAATTGATGACATATTGTCAATAGCACTCATCTTCTCTTCCATTTTCGTTAATTGATTGCATTGCGCTAGTTAATTAATTCACCTATCCAACACATACCCTAATTAACGACCTTTTGTTAATCGACACCTTTTATCTAGTCTAATTAATTATTATTAGTTAATTATCCTCCCTTCTCATTAAATCAATAAATCACTATTTAATTGGTTTAAATCCCTCCTAATGTTCTAAATCACACTAATATCCATCTAAAAGCTTATAAAATCTTGCACATGTATTTAATTAATCATCTTGATTAATTAATAAACCCCCTTTATCTACATGAGCCACTAGAGGAGGAAAAACTAAACCCTCCTAAAGGTAACTCAACCCCATCTAAACCCCCCTTATCCATAACTAACTCTACATCTCCATTAGTCCCACATTCATGAGAATGTGTTGAAACATTTATCCTTTGGGCTATAGAAAGAGCCATCCTCTTACCTTTATACCTACACCTAAACTTTTTAAGAGAGTAAATGCAAAGCATATAGCTAAGAGACTAAGAGCTTGCATTTTGTCCTCTTGAGATTTCATCATCTTGAAGAGTTAAGCCTCTTTCTTAAAACTACTTAGGTCATATGAGAGGTGTCAAAAGGGTCTTGTAGCCCAACTTTGACTAGCCCTCATTCCTAAGTTCTTGGACATTAAGGACAACTACCTTTTTGATAACCATGGAGCCTACATAGGTTCTTTCATTCACATGTTGTTAGAGAATAGAGGATTTCTAGATTTTTAAGCATTGATAGATTCAAAGTTTTGTATTAATGAATGTTTAGCATCTAACCCTTGATTAATTCTTATCATGATGGTGCTTATAATGTTGTTTAATTCTTACTAATTAAGATTATTTAGGTGTCAGTATTCAATTCACATTTAGCATTAGTTTAAAAACAACACTTGCACACATTTGGCACGCTCAGTGGGACCCTTAGTCCCATGGAATTTTAGTTTAAGTTTCATTGTTGTGGCTAACTTTTGATATGCACATGTAGTAATTAATGTCCATTTTCTTGGAATTTTTGCTCATTTGATATGTGTAACTTCATGTTCATAGCCTTAATTTTAATGGGTTATTTCCATTCTTAAGCTAACTTGTCAAAAATTTGAGATATTGTGAATTTTCTTGTGTTTTTGTCATACTTTGGTTGCAGGTCTGGTGCAGGCACGATTTTAGGGGCACAGGCATGATTTTAGGGGCATAGGCATGATTTTTGGGGCATAAGCTTGGTTTTCGGGGTGCAGACATCTCTCTGGTGGCATAGGCACACTGTTAAAACCTATCACTCTATCTGTCAACCCATGGTGCATACACGCTAACCCTGGCGCACACACCCTAACCAGTGCGCAAGTGCACTAACCCGGGTGTAGATGTCATTTCATACTGTACCTTCACTACATTCTGAAACCTGTTAGATTAGCGCACATGCTGTTTTAGTGGCGCAAGAACATTTTTCTGGTAATGTGGTTGTTCTATCTTTTTTTCTCATAGTAGCGCATATGTTGTTTTTTTGGTGCACATGTCTCTTTGGTGGCACAAGCATTTGGTAAGTCAAAAAAAGCCACAGAGTGGCGCAGGCACTATGTTCATGGTGCATACACTCTTTTCATGGCACACACGCCTCTAGGGTGGCACATGCACATGGTAAGTCAAAATTACATAGAGTGGTACCCACGTCTTTGTCGTGGCACACACGCATAAAAGCAGGTGCAGGTATATCTGTTTAATCTGGTTTTTTGTTACAAATTTTTAGTGCTCCTTGTTTTAATCATAACTTTTGACTCGTTAACCCATTTTTGAAGTTTGAATAAGCATTGGAAAGATAATGAAGTGTAATTTTTGAGGTAACTTCCAAAATTTAGATACCTTCGAGATACTAACTTCTATCACAAAACTCCCAAAATTCCTTGGAGACCTCCAAAAATGCAAATTACTAAAAAGTGCTAAAAAGTGCAAAAAAAATGGATTTCTAGAATTTTTCAATTTTCTTGGTTTTCTAATTCTTGCAGGTTTTATCTAATCACATACTCATTTTTACATGATGTTTGTACATGCTTTTACTTGATTAATTAAACTTTGCATTTTTACTTATAGGAATAAAATCACGTGTACTCGTCCCTCGCATCCCTTGGGGTGGGTGATCTTGGGAATCCGAAATGATTCTAAAGTCCTTTTTTGATGCTTTGAGGTTATTAGGAATATTTGAGTTTGAATTGGTTAACTTGGTGTATTTGAATTAAAGTGTTTTTCCATTTGATATCTTTTTGGATTTTGGAAACATCACGTATGCTCTTCTCTTCCGTCCTTGGACGATCTAGAGAATCATAAATGGTGTTTTCTCTTTTGATGGAAAACTACTAAAAATCATCACACATGACCAAAATACCACACTTGTCAAAGAAAGGAGGAATCAAAACAAAAGTAAAAAAACTAGTAATACAGTTGTTATAGAGGTTGCCAAAAGGTGTTTTAAGCAAACCACACCTAATTAAACAAGATAAAACAAACAACATATTCAAAACACTATATTGTAGGTTTCGAAAAAGGGTACTTACCTCTCCGCTCAATTGGAACATAACCCCTTTGGCATAACACCTTAAGCTACAACAATGGGGGTGGTTCTAGGAACCCCAAAGTAGTCCACACAAGAGGGAACCTTGTGGATGAAACAGGAAGTGCTCCGCACTACCTATTTGACTAGTGATTCCTTTGTGAGATAGTGTTACAAGTTGTCCCTACGTGACCCTTTTAAGTACACAATGGATGCATTTATTACCCACTGTGCTTGAAGGGGGAAAATTCAAGATACTCCTAAGATAGTTGGGACTATTTAGGTAAATCATCCTGCTCGTGGATAATCTTTGTAACACCTAGGACAAGAGAACCACCTAGGAAAATATACTTTGGCCAGGATCCCACTTTGACCATTCTAAAATAGTGTTGATTTATGAGCCATATTTTCATCATGAAACGTGTGGCATGTTACTTTCACTTAGTTTTTACTTGCCTTAAGGTGAGGTGAAACTCTGCCGAAGTGAAGCCAACATTTTTCATCCCCATTTTTGATCTACGTCCTTCACATTCTTTTGAAACTTTGTTGATCAAAAGAAGGGTGACTACCTTTGTGTTACCAATCGGTTGCTTCTGCCACTTTTTTGTCCGTTTACGCCCATCCATGTTTACGACTGGGTAAGTTAAACGTCTAAAGTGTGTGGAGGTGTATTTATATCATTGGTAGCCTTTGTGATCTTGATAACCACGTCAGGATCATCATCATAGTTCAGATTAATTCATCATTTGATCTCCCTTTGATGTGTTACCTTGTTTGCATTGTCTCGACACAATTAAGATACTTATGTCATGTTTTTCGTAAACGTGATCTAAGTATCCGCATTGTGGCATTACGCTGCACACATTTTAACACATCCTTAGTATACTTTGACATAGTTTGATTTCAAACATTATCCTAAATATTGAAAGGTGTCACTTACTTTTTTTGTGTCATTTTGATACCACATTGACACTAATATCTCACTTCTCCATGAAGCTTGATAGACATGTCCAATTGGTGTTGTTTACCTAGCTTACATTAGTAAACCCCACCCTTTAACATTTAGGTCTTGTTGGTTGTTGAACTTGTCATGGTATCCTTTGATTGGGAGTCACATTTACCCTTTGTTAATATTTACACCTTGTTCATTTCAAGCTTGATGTAAATATTGACATTGTGTTGATCATTTTTGCATCGGAATATCACTTTACACACACATTTTCACATGGTGTATTTCCTTGTTGATTGGATTTGTGTTTCAAACTCACATGATTGTTTCTTGTGATTATTCATTTAGAAAACTTATTTTCTAGGAAAATCCCTTTTTATCTCATCAATATTACGTCATCACAATGTCTATTTTCCTTAGACCTTCTTCAGAAAATCATGCACACATCCCCATACTTACACAATGTCTAGTTGGTTTTCCTTATTCTACCCAAATTGACATGTCACTTCCTTCCCTTTAAATTATTTCCATCACACTATCTAAATCTATACATTTGTGCTTAAAATAATGCCAAAAATGACAAACTATTGCACGGTTCCCCATACTTCAAAAAATATGGAACCTAGGTTTAGCAATTCAAATCAAAATATTCCCATTATAACTAAACCTCATTTGGTTCTTCGTGCTAGAGAGCCCATATGGGTAACTCATTCCCCACCTTTAGTTCCCCCCACTCTTCTTCTAATTCTAATCCAAAATTTTCTTCTGATGATTTGGATCCAAACTACTATTTAGATTCATCCAATTCGACTCCTAAGTCATGATCCTCCCCTTCTTCCCAGGACCTCTATTATGATTCATCTAAACAATGTTCTCCTCCTCTAAAGATTCATGTCACCACAAATCATCTTCATTATTCATCTAATGTGACTCCTACATCACGGTCCTCCCTCTCTTCATAGGACCCCTTTTATCAGTCGCCTCAAAAACGTCTTCTTCCTTTGAAGATACATGTGACTCCAAATCCATCCAATAAAAAATCTAATACAATTCTTGAATCATGGTCCTCCCTTTCTTTACAAGACCCTTGTTATTATTCATCCAATGTGATTCTTGAATCATGGTCCTCCCCTTCTTCACAGGACCTTCTTCATCAATCACCCCCAATAAGTTTTCCTCCTTTGAAGATTTGTGTGACTCAAATTCCTTTGATTCAAGCATCTGAATCGACCCATGTGTCGCAATCTATAGACTTTGGATGTAATCCTACTAGTTTACAGATGATATACCATCATATAGGTAGGTCCACACCACCTTCTTCTACTCCTAAGACATCTAGCTACACATATTTTTCGTTTCTCATGTCATCTTCTTCTATCAATCATCATCAAACATCTTCTAAGTCTTCCACACCAAGTGAACTTCTTTCTTCCAATCAACCCCTGGTGGTCAATCAACGACTCATACTAATTTATCTCTTTTAGAATAAAGAAACAATCAGGGCATTTATAGGGGCATATGAAGATATTCCTTTAGCATATTACGAGAAAGGATTCTCTTTGGAATTTGATGCGTCTGTGTATTGTGACGAAAAGGTTGATTCCTTTTATCAAGAAACAAAGGAAGAGCATTAGGTCATGCAACTTGACCCTCCTCTTACTCTTCAATCTTCACATTATTCATTATGTGATGAAACTCCTTGGCCTTGCATTGATCCATGGCCTATCTTCTCATCACCCAATAACTCTTTCTCTATCATAATTCCTCAATCACAATCTCTTATGGGGTCAACACCAAGTAGCCGTTCATCTTCGTCTAGGTGTGGGTCACCTTCTAGTAGCCCTCCCTATGCTATTTGTGGGACATTTTCGAGTGGTCCACTATCTTTTATTCTTGTGGCACATCCAACTAGCCTCTTATCTTCTATGTATGGCTCACCCCCGGGTAGTCCATCATCTTCTATTATTGGGACACATCCTAGTAGTCCATCATCTTTTATCTATGGGTCACATCCTAGTAGCCCTTCTTCTATTCTTGGGCCACATCCTAGTAGCCCTTCATCTTCTATCTATGGGTCACGTCCTAGTATCCCTTCTTCTTCTATTTTGGGGCCACATCCTAGTAGCCATGTCATCTTCTATCTATGTCTCACCCTCCAGTAGCCCATATTCTTCAATCCTTGGACCGTATCATTTTCATCCATCACATTATTCTTCTACCAAAGATAGTGGAAAGCCCATGGTCATTTCTCACATCAGTTCTAAACACCCATGTTCACTTTCTTCTCCTTCTCGAGATCAAACAAGTCACGTGTTAGCTTATAAGAAACCCAAACAGTTTCTTAATCAAGCTCAGATTGAAACTGCAAAGAGCTCTATAGCTCCCAACAAATCAATCACAATTCAAGAATGCACACCAATGTAACCATCAAGTATGGTGCAAAGTGCATAAACCTATGGATGGGGAATTAAATCTCCCCCATACAAAATCCGTGTTTCAGAACAAATCACGGTCATTTATTGAGTGTGAACTCACCTCGATCATCAAGATCAGGTATAATATCACTCTTAATGAACAAACGCGCCTCGTCTCCCTTATTAAGGAAGTTGTAAACATTGTTGTTGGATCTTATCATACAAACTAACTTTTTTGGTCCCACCTTTCCAAAAACTACCAAAAATCTAAAAATAAAAAACAATTCAAAAATACAAAAAACCATTGTGAAAACACAACAAAAATCAAAGGTCAAAAATCAAACATTACAATCAGGTGTTGCGTACACATGGATGTTTCTTTCTTCCCTTCCTTGCTATTCTTCTACAAGTCTTCCTACCATTTTCATCTCTTTGATGTTATTATGGTTAGCCTATTCACATGCATTTTGTGACATTTATCTCTATGGTATCTGTTTGATCTTGGTCTTTTATCATCTTAGTAAATTAAAGAACAACTGACCTCTTAGAGATGCTATCACATTCGCCATCTAATAAACTTGTTGCGAAGAACTTTTGGACATATTTTTTGACACTAGCGAATGTCATCATCACAAGCACTTCCACCTCCTTCCATCAAGCCATCAGTGGTTCTTAACCCCTTGTCAAACAAGAGAGCTGAAATAAGTTTTCAGGAAGCAAAAGAATCCAAATCAATCAAAAAAATCAAAAGCTAAAAGATAAAAGCAAAAGAAAATTGATAAATAATTCTCTCTTGGGGTATTTCCAATAATCTCTATTGGGGATATGAATGCCTAACTGGAAGTAGAGAAATTTTTTGATTAGAATCAAATATATCTCCGTTGAGGCTATGGATGCTTGACTAGCAGTGGAGCAATGTAAGGCTATCCTTTCACCCTCCATTCACAAAATCACCTATCAAAATAAATCATTCCTACACATTGGCTAGGGTATCTTCACTTATTATCTGTTAAATCTTCCCTTCAAAGAGGTAATAAATTTCATGTGCACACACCAGATCTCTATGAGTAAACAAGATTAGTATGTTACCAAGTGTCTTTTTTTTGGGACCTTGTTCAGACTCTTACTCTAGTCCATATCTTGTCTCACGATTTGTGCCTTGGGCTAATCAATTATTCCTCATGAGGCTTCTAAGCTACATTCATATCATTCACATATTGTCAATAGCACTCATCTTCTCTTCCATTTTCATTAATTGATTGCATTATTCTAATTAATTAAGTCACCTATCCAACACATACCCTAATTAATGACCTTTTGTTAATCGACACCTTCTATGTAGTCTAATTAATTATTATTAATTAATTAGCCTCCCTTCTCATTAAATCAATAAATCACCATTTAATTGGTTTAAATCCCTCCTAATGGTCCAAATCACACTAATATCCATCTAAAAGCTTATAAAATCTTGCACATGTATTTAATTAATCATCTTGATTAATTAATGCACCCCCTTTATCCACATGAGCCACTAGAGGAAAAACTAAACCCTCCTAAAGGTAACTCAACCCCATCTAAACCCCCTTTATCCATAACTAACTCTACATCTCCATTAGTCCCACATTCATGAGAATGTTTTGAATCCTTTATCCTTTAGGATATATAAATAGCCCTCCTCCTACCTTTATACCTACACCTAAACTTCCAAAGCATATAGCTAAGAGACTAAGAGCTTGCATTTTGTCCTCTTGAGAGTTCATCATCTTTAAGTGTTAAGCCTCTTTCTTAAAACTGCTTAGGTCATATGGGAGGTGTCAAAAGGGTTCTTGTAGCCCAAATTTGACTAGCCCTCATTCTTAGGTTCTTGGAACATTAAGGAAAAATATTTTTGATAGCCATGGAGCCTACCTAGGTTCCTTCATTCACATGTTATTAGAGAATATAGGATTTCTAGATGTTTAAGAATTATTAGATTGAAAGTTTTGTATTAATGAATGTTTAGCATCTAACCCTTGATTAATTTTTATCATGATGGTGCTTAGAATTTTGTTTAATTCTTGCTAATTAAGACTATTTAGGTGTTAGTCTTCTATTCACATTTAGAATTAGTTTAAAAACAACACTTGCACACAAAACACAATTATATTTTATCACAAAACACAATTCTCATTACTTCAACCACTTGCACAATGCAATATTACATCAGGTAAAAAGGGCATAAATTTCCATTACAATTCGAGGAGAAAGGCTTGAGATCATGCAAATTTACAGATTGTGAAAAGAAGGGGAAGCTTGGAATTGTCTAACTCTCCAACTTGTTAGGCCTGTTGAGATCCACTTGTTAGAACCCTTTGGAATGAATTTCCAATTTACATTTATAGAAGAAAAATGAGAGAGAGGAGAGAAGGATTCATAATTGCATCCCTAAATGAAAGGCACATGATGTATCATTTATTACATTTGGTTGAACCACCTAAAAAGGTTCCATCATGCCATTTATGCCTATTGACATAGTCCTCACAATTAATTAAAATAATATTTAAATAAAATATTAAATTAACAAAAATAATTAGTGGACCCCTTTTCAAATGATTTGCAGTGAAAGGAGAATAAGCCAAAATGGCCCAACTCGGTTGTTAGCTCACTGAGCTAGAGCTTGGGTCGACCGAGCTCTCCTGTGTGACTTGGTTTCTTCCGACTTCATCCAACCACAATGAGCTCAAAATTTGATGAGCTTATGTGTGATCTCTACTATCCTTACCAAACTCACATCGTGATGCCGAGCTACCATGTTGTTTACTTGTCAAAGCCATCACAGGAACACTTCCTTCTCTTCAAACCAGACTCCAACTGACTCCGAATCCAACTAACGAGCTCCATCTGTTGTGATCACCCTAGCCTCCGAGCACCTTTCTGAAGTGACCAAGATCTTACTCAACTATCATTACCATCACATCGAGCTTGTCAACTGATCTCAAGTTCCTCTATACTAGCTCAAGTTGGTGTTGGCTTTTGTTGTGCCCTTAGCTATGACTCCACAAGTTTGTCTGTAAGCTCAATTCCAACTGTGCATGAGCTCCTACCACCAAGTCTAACCATCCACGGTGATCCAAAGCTTCCATGAGCTCACCTATGATCTCTTTGTGAGTTACTCTCCCAAGACTGTGATTGTCAAAGCCATGTGTATCCGGGTTTTTGGGCTCCAAAAGTCATCTTATCATGTTCTTCTAATTTTCCTTCATTCTTCTCAGGTGAGGGACGTGCCTGAACTCGCCATCACAAAAACACTTCCTCCTCTGACTAAGTAGCTGATCTCAAAACCTCTAACAAGATCCTTGTATAAATGCACCGAGTTGTTCATTGAGTTTCCTAATCAACTAGCTTTGTCACCTTCTATACGATTAAGATGAGCTCCCCATTTTCCAATCTCACTCACCTCTGACTTGGTGAGCCCGAACCAAAACAACTAAGATGCCTTCAATTCATTGCGAGCCATTCTAATGTGATATGCCCAACTCCAAACCGATGAGCTCCATTCTAAAAGAAGGCTCCTTCATTGACCAGGCCGAGTCCACAAAATGAGCTTTGCACTGCATCCATCGATGAGTATTCTACCAAGTCAACAGTTGAGCTCCATGATCCGAAAGTTCCTCCACCATTAGTGATATATTTACATCTCTGAGTTCTCTGTCAAGCTCGAAACAGACAAGATCCTCACTACCATGACCTTATCGATCAAGTCACGATACCTAGCAAGCTCAGTTTGAGTTACTTGGTATCCGATTATTCCTCACAAACCTGACGACTCTGTTTTCATGCACACTTTCTCCAACCTTACACAGTAAATGACTCAAACTGGGTTAGTCAAATCCTCCATGTGATTTCTATGATACAAGCTCTCCTTGGTCCATATTATTTTTGCTTGTCATGCATAATTTTTTGTGTACTCACCATATAGCTCTCTACAGTCTACTACCCCATTGATCTTTCTCACCTCTCCCTACTTATGAGTCCCTTCAATTGACATGGCCTGTGTATGCTCATCGAATGGCTCAACTAAAATTAACTCCACCCAAGTCATCTCCTCTAGTTTTCTCGGTGTTACCAATAATCTTCCATGCATTTATTGTCTATACACCGCTCGGAACCTGAACCGATCTCCTTCTCATCTTGGCACACGATTCATACCTTCCCATAACTCAGCGATAGACTCAGATCCCCAAAACATTATCTCCAAGTCCTGATCTTCCAAAACTCTAAAATTCAGAGTTTCAGAATTTCGAGCTTCAGAACAATTTAGTTTTAGAAATTTGTGACTTGTCAATTTGGGAATTTTCCTTACTAAGTTTAGAGATCATTTGCTCCAAAAATCTAAAGAGATTATCTCTTAAATGAGTAATGGTCTGCCTTGTTCTCGAGCTTAACTCACTCTGCTTCCTACTCCGAGCTCTTTGTTATTCATTGTCTCCATTAACTAGTTTCTCCATTCATTACCTAAGAAGCTCGATTTCACATCTCGGATGACTCGGTATCCTTTCCGATTTCCATCTTAGATATCTTCCACCTACACGTCAAGCTATGAACCTGCACTATGATTCTGAGCTGTGAAAATATTTCATTACGCTGACTCGGCCCTAAATCCAAATTCTCTTTCTCATATATGCCCGACCTGTGTACCAAGCTTTCATCCCTCTACAATATTCGTGCATGGACCAAACTCTTCAACATTTTTAGAAAACCACTGAGTCATTTACCAAGGGTTATGATGTTCCACTACAAGCTTAGTTCATAACTCCAAACACTAAGCTTGATTTCTCCTATAAACTAGCTCAAACTCCCTTTTTATCCTTTTCTACTCACTCAAATGTGTTCTGTTGATATACTGTTCAGTTACCTTTACTTCCACTGATTTGATGACTAGGAACACTCTCTAAACATGCATCAAGCTATCCAGCATGGCTCAATCCCTAAATTTGATCACTATCCTCTTCTTATCAATATCACTCTTGCAAAGCTTGAAGTTGGGAGCCCGATGACCTAGCTTTCAATACTCTACATAGAATTACACGAGATCACCCTTAGATCATCTATGGAACTTATCCACATGGTTTGAGCATGAGCCCAAGCTTCCTTTTTATGCCACAATTTCGGACCATGCTGAGCTCCTGTTGGGTTGGGTTTTGTCACCGAAACACGCACCATTATTGAACAAACTTTACATACACCTGATGTTTTCTATCATCATTTGTGGCAGAATTCTAGAGTGAATCCAATCAAAACTTGTAAATATTCCTTTACCGACCTTTATTCTCTCATAATCTCATCTGCTTCCATTCCTATGCATTCCTAGCCTTAATCGAGCTTCTAGTTCTATTTTTCATGCGTGAAATGCAATCAATTTTTCAATTCTCATATTATGTCATTTCATGATGCTCCTAACTTGTTCATAAGCTTGATCCGAGTCCTTCTTAACTTGTGTCGATCCTTTCTACTTCCTTGTGAGTCATCATGCTCATTCATGGCTCACCTTGTACCCATCCTGATCCAAATGAGTTTGACCATAGTGAGCATCAAACATATCTTGGGTAGGTGATTAGTGATCATTCTTATAAACTGTCCACTTATTATCCCAAACAAGCTCATTTGGGTGGCCGTGTTATCCTTTCCACCGAAAAATCTACTTCCAAGCTCCATTTCTTGACATTATTTGAGCTCAAATTAGTAACCACAATCTCGAATGTCAGGCTTTATTAATATCTCATCTACGAGCTCAAACCTCCTAAAACTTCCATGCCTCATTACCAACTTAAAACTTGATCTTTTTTAGGCATTCAAGCGACCTACATCTTTGTATGAACTATAAATTAGCTTTCCCTAGCTCTCAAAACTAAGCTAACTTGTGTGTTTCCCATTTATGTATTGAATCGGAGCTAAAAAATTACCTGAGCCATCCCAAGTGAGCTTGACTGATCCATTCATGACCGAGATCCTTGGAACCAAACCAACCTCTACAAACCTATCATCTCGAGTTTAAAATTAGCTCAATGTATCTTGGCTTCTCAAGAATTGGCCTTGTCCTCATGTTTTACCTTCTAGGGTTATTTTTAGTTTACCAAAAGGTAGCAAAAACACAAAATGACCCCTTAAAGCATGACTTATCACTTCAATCATTTTTTATGCCTGCAATGACTAAAAAACAAAATGGTCTATTGATCATTGTCCAATTTTTGGTCTAAGAGGGTAAAAATTAACAACATTTTTGGTGACCTCTTGGGGATACTTGCCTGCTAAGCATGATACCAATAGCCTTTTCTATCCGTTGGGCATGGAGTCAATGTTTGTAAATCTAAAAAATGATTCGATCTTCTGTGATACCTTCCTGAAATCCACTTAAGAATTACTTATCTTGGACCTCCCTCGAATGCAAAACATGGCATATACCCAATCTGATGAACACTTGAAAACTATGGAGCATTGTAGAATTTGGAAAGAGGTAGATCATGAATATTCATTAAAACTTTGAACTTTCCTTATCCTTAACACCTTCCAATGATGCAACAGTGTGCAGAACAACACAGGAGCGATAATGAAAAATAAAAAAAACCAAAAATGAAAACCATACATGTTCTAATTAAAACATGTAGGGTTTACTCCACACTTATTCTACTAAAATAAATCCTATAGTACGCTACACTAACCGGAAGCACAGGTGATCTAAACAAAACCTACAACTGGTTTTATAAAATAGCTTCCTATCATTACAATGGGCAACCATGAAGATGATGTGATAATGGATGTGGCTGAAAATGAGAGTGAAAAACTGGAATAGAACCAATCCTCCACTTGGTCCACTAAGACATCAACTGGAAAGAGAAATAAATCCTCTTTTGGTTGCTCTGCATTCATCCTATAGAAGCATTGCAACTGTTCCTCATAATTTTGAACCTCATCCTCACATTCTGAAGTGAATGTGACTAGTTTTGGCTTCTCTTATGGCTTCAATGAAGCCAGGTACTTGATAAGACATGGTCTAAACCATTGGATATTTTTAATTGTCTAGACTTCAATTTTAACAAGGAAGTCTTGTTGAAAACATCCTTGAGAAAGATCGTCATTCACAACCTAATTTCCCTCTTGTTTCCCATTTACAAATGATTGATTTTCCACCTCATTTGACATGGAATTTGGAAATTCCAACCCTCTTATTTGTAGTTTTGGATGATTTTTCAAGGAAAAAAAAATTCAGGAATACTTTCCTCCATCACAAACTGGTTTACCGAAATAGGTTCCGTAACTAAAAACAAAAACCTCTCCATGACATAATATTCATTCAATGCTTCTAGAACAGTCCTAGCTCATCCAATGTTTTCCTCCTTTACATGTGATGAAGGATACAGAAAAATCAATTCCTCTAATCCTGATTGCAAAGGATAGTTATGAGAAATGAGATGTTCTTGAGCATATACCTCTGCAACACTTGACAATTTTTGGTGAAAAAGAAGTGATGGAATGACAAGATTGTCAAGTTCTGATAGGCCCTTATCCATCAAAACCTTCTTCTATATCTAGATAGGAAATATGATTCTTCATTCTCTAACTATATTGAAAGGCTCCTTCTTAATCTAGAGTATCCTTCTGAACTAGAACCTATCCTTTATCTTGATATTCTTCATTCTTCAAACATGAAATCAAAAAGATTAAATCCATCTAAAAAATCACATTTTTGAGAAGGAAGAAAGGGAAAATATTTAGAAGATTTCTACATAGTTTCATTAGCATTTTTGATCTCTGGAATCCTTCTTCGTCTCATGAAACCTTGTCGTGGATGATTGTAGCATCGAATGATGACTTTGGAAATATGTTATCATCTTCTAAAAGTGATGCAAGTTCTTGACATGCATGGAAATTAAAATCATTGCATTTATTAGAATCATCTTGTACACTTGAAATTCTTTCTTCTTCATCTTGCACATTCTCTTTTATTACTGATTTTTCCACCATTTGTGATCCAAAATCCTCTGATGGAACTGAGCCAATATGAATACTACATTCTAAACAAGTAGATTTCTGGTCCTCCTCTTTCAACTCTAGATTTGTTTCTAGAACAAAACTAGTTTGTTCCATTTGTTCTTGAGCCTCAACCTCTACAGAAGGTTTATTCAGGAACTGAGGTTTTCTTGATGTTAAGTTTTACAGCCCATTTCTTTAGATTATTTCCATGCTCTCATTTTCTATTCTCTTCTAACCATATATCTCCTCCCGTTTGCTCATTTCTTGACAATGCTCTTCCCAAAATGGATTTGGGACTACAAGAGGAGGGGTGGGCTGGGAGTCAACTGACTCCCTCACTATTTGAGGAAGAGAATTCATTCTCTTATATTGAAAGCTCTTGTAGAAAAGAGGGAACTTTAGAAGTACAAGGCGTGGAAGATTCATGATTGAATGGAGGAATAGAAAATGAAGGAGTGAATTCCACCGAAGGGATAGAAACTGGAAGGTTAGGACTATGGGGTTCAAGTTAAAACTGCATGGATGGAAACATGGGAAAATGGTTGTAAGGTGGTAATGCAGGAGACCTCCCATTGACAATATTCACTAACATTACATTCATGAATGTCCCTTTTCTTAATCCATTCTCCAACTTGAGTCATCGTCTTGATTATGCATTGAAGCTTTTGTTGGGGGCTAAGCTCACATGGTAAATGACCAATCCATGGGTACAAAATTATGAAGCGAATTTGGACTGCCTTTTTCATTTCATTGATCCTTATTTGAACCATGTTATGATCCAACTCTCGAACCTTCTTCTGCAAGTGATCTTCTTCAGGTGAACAATAATCTTCATGTCATTGTTCTTCAGTAGCCCCCATGTTTGGTGGATAACCGAATTGATCTGCATATTTCTCTCGTGGACATGCATGCTCAAACTGATACTCATCATGAAATTGGTCTGGAGGTGAACTATAATAGCCTGGAGATGGAAATAATTGTCGCATTACTACAAGTAAGAATCCCACTATGGAAATGAAGCCATGATTACACAGCTTCGTGGATGGGAAAAAACAGAAATAATATGGAAGAAAACTAGATGGAAAAATGGGTAAAATGAAATTTTGTAACACAGAGATTAGGGTACTTAGACTAGTGGAGTTGCCAGTTGTGCTTAGGTATACCACCTAAGGCTATAATTTCACTAAGGGCACAATAATTTAATGAAATGAAGTGAACACAATACGCACACCTATGAAAGATGTGCCTTTTGTCCCATCGCACGCATGCCAAAAACTGTTGTCTCCAAATCATTGCACCCCCTGAAGGGCATGAGAATGAAGCACGACATTCAATGTGATTGGGACACATGGAATCACCTCTCAAGATGTGGGACTTGGGTTAGAGGTTAACCTCTGGAGAAGGTCGGCTTCCTCTTCCTAAACTAAGTGTTGTACTACTTCATAGTGTAATAAAAATGACTATCTAATCTTAGACTAACATTTTCATGGGATTAGGGAGAGAGAAATTGCAAGGAAATAAAACCTAAACTAGAAGTGTTGATGCACCAAGAATTAAGGGATGTTTAACATCTGGAAGTGTTAATGTGGGAGGTGATGCTTGCATCACTGACCACCTTCACCTATCGCAACTAGAAAGTGTACAAAATACCACAATCCAGGGGCAGACGGTCCTTTGTTAAAATTTATCAGAAAATAAGCTACCAATCTCCCAGTGGAAAAGGATGGACTTCAAGAAGGGTGAACCAGCACCACAACTCAACTGCATGTAATATTCCACCACTTGATAAGCAAATAACTCCATGAAACCTGTAATGGAAACCTGAACGTGCACTGGTGCACCTGAAAACATGAGAGAGGCAAATAAAAGCAAGAAAAATCATGAAAGGACATATCATCTGATCACAAAACATAATTCTCTTTGCTTCAAGCACTTGCACAGTGCATCATTACATCAGGGGAAAAGGGCATAAGTTGTCATTACAATTTTAAAAGAAAGGCTTGAAAGCCTACAAATCATAGCATCATCAGCTTGTGAAGAGAAGGGGAAGCCTAGAAAGTGTCTAACCCACCAACTTGTGTAGACCTGCTAGAATCCACTTGTTGGAACCCTTTGGAATGAATTTCCAATTTACATTTATAGAAGAAAAGAGAGAGAGAGGAGAGGAGTCATAATTACATCCCTAAATGGAAGGCACATGATGTATCATTTATTACATTTGGTTGAACCACCTAAAAAGGTTCCATCATGCCATTAATGCTTGTTGACATAGTCCTCACAATTAATTAAAATAATATTTAAATAATAATAATAAAAATTATTATTTAAAATATTTAAATAAAATATTAAATTAACAAACACAATTGGTAGACCCCTTTTGAAATTATTTTCAGTCAAAGGGGAATTAGCCAAAATGGCCCAACTCGGCGGCTAGCTCACTGAGTTGGGTCAGAGCTCCATGATTCATTGTGTCGACCAAGATCTCCTACGTGACTCAATTTTTGCCTACTTCATCCAACCACAACAAGCCCAAACTTCCATGAGCTCATGTGTGATCTCTACCATCCTCACCTAGTTCACATCGCGATGTCGAGCTACCATGTTGTGTACTTGCCAATGCCATTAGAGGAACTTTTCCTACTCTTCAAATCAAGCTCCAACCAACTCTAAATCCAACCAATGAGCTCTATTTTTTGTGATCACCCCAAACTCTGAGCACCTTTCTAAAGTGACTGAGCTATTACTCACCTGTCGTTACCATTGCATTGAGCTTATCAACCAATCTTGATTTCCTCTATACTAGATCAACTTGGTGTCGGATTTTATTCTTTCCTTGGCTATGACTCCACATATTTGTCTACAAGCTCACTACCAACTTTACATGATCTCCTACCACCAAGTCCAACTGTCCATGGCAAGCTAAAGCTTCCATGAGCTCATGTGTGATCTCTTTAAGAGTTACTGTTGTGGCAGAATCACAGCACCCCTGGACGTAAATCAGGTTTCTAAATTGATGTTTTAGGCATCTAGTGTGATTGCACAACATTGAAACCTCTCTCTAAGTGTGGGGACTTGTAAAATGAGAGAAGAATCTCCATATTAGAGGCTGGTTCCTTAAACTCCTCTGATTTAGATCTATATTTGCACAACTACAGAGGTTCAGATCCTAATCCTACTCTAAATTGCAAGGAGACAGGGATAGAAGTGCAAAAAATTGAAACTAACTAAAGATGGTGATGCACCAAAAGGAGTGGTGAATATTTTTGTCATGCAAATAGACAAAAACCAAATATTGCAACATAAAACATACATAGGCTGATAAGATATAATTTAGGATCTGAAATGAAGCAAATAATACAAACAAAGGATTGAAACCCATTCACAAAGCTTGCATTATCATTTCCAATGTCAAAACCACTGCATTACAACCTCAGAGAGGTAGAAAATCTGTTACAATCTTTGAAGAGGTCTGATTCTTACAACAATCACTTTCTGGAGGTGAAAGAAGAAGTCTGCTATGCCAAAAGTGTTCCACACTTAAGAAATGAGCCAAATCTGGCTTTTCATTACATGGGTCAAGCCCAGGAGAGAGAAAACATAAAAAACATGGGAACCCATTCCTCATTAACTGTAAATGCATTAAATCAGTTTGGAGGACCTTAAAAACCCATACCCTATCATTTTTGACCGAATTGGAGGAGAGTATGACCCATTCTGCATTAAATTTAGTCGTTGAAATGTCATTTCTGGCCATAGACACGCGTCAGAGCCGTTTCTTAACTTTATCTCTCCAGACTAAACCAAAATTCAAGATTGACCCTAGAATCATGTAGATAATTTTATAATATTTCCAACGATATAAAGAACGTGAAAATCTGAGCTCTGGATCGAAAGATATGGCGATCTGAAGATTTAGGATAGAAACAAACCAAAATGGATATTTGAATTTTTTCCCACACTCTGCCACTTGGATGACATGTGTCAGACACTGATTGGCTGAGTAATTATCTTTCCTCCACCTTACCCGTGGGTTTTCCTTGAAAGTTTTGAATTTTATAACACTTTGGAAAATTTTCCATTTTTTTCCCCGCGTCACCCCGCCCCTTGGGACACGTGGCATGATCTAGTTGGAGGACAGGGGTGCGGGTTCATCCTTTACCTTTTAGTTTTTGGCCAAAACTTTTGCAAAATTCTCTAATTCCTCCCCAAGCTCCACACTCCCCTTCTCCTTAGGACACGTGTCCTCTTTTTATTGGCTCAGGCCAACGCTTCAAACCTTGCCCCTTTGAAATTTTGGACGTTTTCCCTTGTGACACGTGGTGTTTCCTGATTTTTCCGTGGGGCCTGCCGGCTTTTCGCATCCCTCGTGTCCCTTTGGCCTGGTTTTCCCTAACTATCTAGGAAAAATTCCTCTGATCCGCCCAATTCAGGCTTCCCTGTCCCTCTTTGAGGTGAAGACACGTGGCGTTATTTGATTAGCTCTCGGCTCCTTCGGTTATCCGCGTCCCACGCGTCCCTATGTCCTAACTGTCCCAGTGCTAAAGTTCTCTGTTTCAGTCGATCCGGGTGGTTCGCGTCCTTCACATCCTCACGGCCTAGATGTCCCAGCCTGTTCTGCACAGGAGTTAGTTAATTTTTTCTCCTTCGGCCGAATCAGCTTTCTGCGTCCCACGCGTCCCAATGTCCCAACTGTCCCAGTGCTGCGCAGACCGTCGGGAGGCTTTTCGGCCGATTCACGCCCCGACGTCCCAACTATCCCAAGGACCGCTTGGACTAGGACTTAGCCGATTTTCATGATTTTTTTATGGCCCCAAGCTTGTTTTTTGAAACTTTTTCACCCTTTTTTAGAACTTGCTCCTTTCTTCTTAGACAGGAGAGTTAGAAAAAATCCGAGGGGACCCTAGAAACATGATTTTTTGCCTTGAATCAATCTATCTTCCTAGGACTTGAATCTAATGCATGTTATCAAAATTACCCTGGGGGGTGAATTTTGGATAACAATTTGGCGACTCAGCGAGGTCACCTGCCTGCTAGGTAGAAGATACCAATTACCTGAAGCAATCCATTGGGCATGGAGTCATAAAATATTCTGTTTACAACCCCAACTGACTTAGAATGTGTTGTAGAAATTAATCTGATCTAATACAAAGAATCCATGAAATAGATACACAGACAATAATTGAAATCAACAACTCTATATTATATTTTCATTAATTCACTATTTCAATACACTCCATTATATAGGAGATGTAAAATAACAATCCTTACAACAACATTTGTCTTCATGTACAACCATACACCCATATGGTTTCAACCTCTCACCAATATAATAATAAAACAATACTAATTGTTTTATTATTCTAACTTACTAACTTACCATATACTAACCACATTTTACATTTACTATTTACATTTACATAGTAAATGTACTTTCACTAATTTACCATAATAATAATTACACATGTAATTATTATTCACCCATACTTACAAATGGAGCACTAAGATATATTTCCTAACACTCCCCTCCTTAGTGCGAACATGGGAAAACCTGCTTTGTACTGCAATATGTCGCTACGTAGCATGCCCATGATCTAGATGGTTTTCCAAGTGGTTAACCAACAACCACACAACAGATGGTTTTTGAGGACAGTACCAACAACCTCTGGATAGTTTTTCTGGATAACTAACAACCACGATATCATGATGATGCAGTAGTATCAACAACTCTCATCACTATCTCACTGTAGGGAATAACATAGGAAATTCTACTGAAATATGTTGCTCGTACATACATAGAAAAAGCTGACATAATGGAAATGGAACATTGGATCATGTTCCCCCCCTCAATGTGAAATTTCCACTTATTGAAAACAGGATCACTGCAAACTGAGGCACACCACACTGGAAGCACTAAAATCAAACTGCACACACACACTTGTCACCAAAGATGATATGCGGCCCCGTCGTTGGCAACTGACGAGAGGTCGCTGAATGACCTCCAACCTCCGTTTGCCTCCATCCTCCAGTAAATTCACTTAGTATAGAAATTATTCATAATTATAGTCAATTTCATTTGTTATTTGTTCATCTCTAGTTTCCCATTCTACAATTTTGCTTACATCTGTAGGTGCTTTTTCATTTCCATCTACTATCCTCCATAGATTTTTATTCATTAACTGCATCTGAATTTTTACTCTCCATGTATGGAATTTCAACCCATTAAATTTATCTAATGGTGTATCCATTTTGCTGAATCTAAATATCCAAAAAAAAAATTGAATGCAGATTTGAATTACCTCTGATTCTCTGATTTCTTCAAAAAAACAGCAGTGATCAATGTGTTGTATAGTAAATTGCACGTTTCTCCCAAAATGTGAACTGGGTTTTTCTGAAATTTCTATTGTAGCTTCCTGTATAACAGATCATTCTGCACGCAAAATTTTGGAGAAACCCAGATCGCGAAACAAAAGTTACGAGATCATCTTCGAGACAGATTTAACCTGCTCTGGTACCAAATGTAGAAATTAATCTGATCTAATACAAAGAATCCATGAAATAGATACACAGACAATAATTGAAATCAACAACTCTATATTATATTTTCATTAATTCACTATTTCAATACACTCCATTATATAGGAGATGTAAAATAACAATCCTTACAACAACATTTGTCTTCATGTACAACCATACACCCATATGGTTTCAACCTCTCACCAATATAATAATAAAACAATACTAATTGTTTTATTATTCTAACTTACTAACTTACCATATACTAACCACATTTTACATTTACTATTTACATTTACATAGTAAATGTACTTTCACTAATTTACCATAATAATAATTACACATGTAATTATTATTCACCCATACTTACAAATGGAGCACTAAGATATATTTCCTAACATGTGTAAGGAGGAAGATGGAATATCACCTGATGGGAGCAAGGACTGCAAAACATCTCCATGGACAGCAAGCTATGCTAAAGCACTTAGGGAAAACAAAACTAACCTACAGCAAAACAATGTGCACAAGCACTTAGAGGAATGAAAATCTAATCTAATATTTACAAAGTAGTGAATTTCCCTCTAGAAGCAATGCTTGAGATAGATTCCATTGACTGGAATCTGCAGTTCTTCACCATCCAATGAGGCCAATTGGAAAGCATTGTTGTTCTTACACTTAGTGATCATGTATGGGCCACTCCAAATGGCATCAAATTTTGAATGCCTTCTCAGTTTCACTCTATCCACATCCCATTTCAACACTAGATCTCCAACTTGAAAAGATCTATCCTTGGCCTTCTTATCAAAGGTCTTCTTGATCAAAGCTTGATCCTTCTCCATTGCTTGGGATGCCTGATTTCTGATCTCTTACATCTCCATCAACTCTGCATACATCACCTCCATGGGCTCAAACTCTAACAACTCTAGCTGCTTCATGAGTTCCAATGTTGGCAACACAAGTGACATGGGCAAGATTGCCTCTCTTCCATAGACAAGTTTGAATGGATAGTTACCTGTGGATCTCTTGGGAGTTATCCTATCAGACCATAAGGATGATTTCAGTTTGGTATGCCAAGACCTCTGATTCTCATCAAGATTCCTCCTAATGATCCTCAACAAGTTCTTGTTTGTAGACTCGGCCTGGCCATTACCTTGAGGGTAATAGTTTGATGATGTGCTTAGATAAATACCATTCTTGACAGCCCACTCCATCACCTTGGAACCAATGAATGCCAATGCATTATCTGAGATTATTGTAACAGGTACACCAAATCTGGCTGTTATCCCCTCATAAAAGTCTAAGATGCTAGACTCATTTGCCTCTTTGAGTGCTACTGCTTCTGTCCATTTGGTGAAGTAGTCTGTGGCTTTCAAAATCCATTTGTGCCCTTGGCTTGAATTGGGATTAATGACTCCAATGAATTCCAAACCCCATTGCATGAATGGCTGGTCAACTGAGATTGGATGTAATGGAAGGGCAGCAAGTCTCTCTTTTCCTGTGAAGAATGCACAATTCTAACACCTCTTGATGCATGCATAGCAATCACTGAAGAGTTTAGGCCAATAATAACCAGCCTTCATGATTTTTAGAGCTGTCACTCTTGGTGCAAAATGGCCACCAGCTGGTCCACCATGTAACTCTTCCAACACCCTTTAAATCTGATTTGTGCTGATGCATCTCAGCAACACTCCATTCACATATTTTTTGAACAAAACTCCATCAACAATGGCATATAGGACAGCCTGCAATCTGAAGTGTCTCCTTTGGGTCTTGTTCATCTCCGGAGGGCATAGGCCTATGCCTAGGAAGTGTATAATTCCTTGGGTCTAGCAAGGAGTGGGGGCAGCATCGTCTTCTTCTTCATTGCCACTTGGCTCATGGCTGTCCTGGACTGTCAAAACAGCCTATTCTTCATTGCATACTTCTTTTTGCTTCCCCAAAACCAGCTGCTCACACAATCCTTTCCCTCTTACCAGCTTGGTGATCTTGATCTCAATGTCATACTCCATGACACGGGTGATCCAACCTGCCCTTTTCTCATTCAAATCCTTGTTGAGGAGGAAGTCCTTAACCCCAGCATGTGAGACCAGCAACTGGACCTTGTTGTTTGAGACTAAATGCTTGAATTTCTTCAAGCTTCTGATTACTGCAAGTACATGCTTCTCAATAAAAGAGTACCTCACCTCATAGTCATCCAGGCTCCGGCTGAAGAAGGCAATTGGCTGCTCATCATTATCCTTGTTCTGCTACCAAAATGGCAAAAATAGTGTCATTACCTCCAAATGCATAGAGGATGAAATCCTTGGAGAAGTATGGGTTGATGAGAGTTGGTGCTTGAGAGATGGCTTCTTTGATTACTTCAAAACTCTCCTTGCCTTCTGTTGTCCACTTGAAAGCCATGCTCTTCTTTAACATTTTGGTGATGGGCTTGACAAGGGCTGCAAAATTTGGGACAAACCTCTGAACAAAGTTTATCCTTCCCAAGAAACTCTGAAGGGCTTTCTTGTGGCTTGGCAATGGTAGTGCTCTTATGGCTTCAACCCTCTCTGGATCAATTGCTAATCCTTCTTTGGAGACAATATGGCCAAGGAGCTTTCCTTCATGTGCAAGAAAGATACACTTCTTAGGATTCAAAGACACTCCAAATCTCCTGCACCTCGTGAAGACTTGTCTCAAATGAGAGAGGTGGTCTGCTGCATTTTTGGAAAAAATAGTGATGTCATCAAGGTAAATCAGCACCACGTTGTTAATCAAACCTTTGAATGCCATGTCCATTTCCCTTTGGAAGGTAGCACCAGCGTTGGACAGCCCAAATGGCATTTTCCTGTATGCAAAAGTTTCCCATTTGGTTGTGAAGGTTGTCTTGAACTGGTCTTCTTCCTTCACCATAATCTGATTCTAGCCTGAGTAGCCATCAAGTAGTGAAAACCTCTCAGAGCCAGCCACAACTTGCAATATTTGCTCCATGGAAGGGAGTGGGTAATGGTCCTTGAGAGAGGCTCTATTCAAGTCTCTGAAGTCAACACACAATCTGATCTCTCCACTCTTCTTTCTGACTGGAACTAAGTTGGCAACCCAACTAGAATGCTTGATTGGGAATATGATCCTTGACTCAATCAGCTTGTCCAATTCTTTCCTCATGAGAGGCTCCATGTGTGGATTGACTGGTCTTTTTTTCTACCTGACAGGCTTAGTATTTGGATCCAATTCGATGGTATGCTGAGCTAAGTTGGGATTGAAACCTTTCAAGTCTTCATAGCTCCAAGAAAACACGTCAGGGAACTCTTGACACAGCTGTATGAACTCATACCTTTCTTGTTCAGTTGTCATCCTTCCAATTTGTAATGGTTTGTTCTCTTCTACCAAGATGGATACTGAATCCTCTCTCTTGACCTGAATGTTTGCTTTCTCCTTTGTAAACTGATCATTGGGGTTAAAAATGGACTCCAAAGTGATAAGTCCCTTGGGCAGCTTGTTAGTTCTCAGCTATACCACTTGGTCACCATACTGCTGTTCCAATCTTTCTTGATTCTTGGCTGAGAACTCAGCTTATTCTTGCAAGAAATGGATGATTTGCTGGTCATTTTCAAACACTTGCCAACTGACATTGTTATCCGGCACTGAAGGCCTCACAATCATGTGGATGTTTGGCTGTACCTTGTCTTGTTGAATGCTTTCCATAATGTCAAAGGCTGCCCCTACTGCTGCAAGCCTGTCAGTAGCTTGATTCTCTTTCCTAGGAATGGATTTGATGCCAAAACCCTCAAAATCTTCCATGAGGTCCCACACCCTGTTCTTGTAGCACTTGAGAAGATCATTTTTGGTAGCATGTTGTCCCTTGACCTGATTTACAATCAATTCACTGTCCCCAAAGACTTGCAAGTTCTTTATTCCTCTCTTGATTGCCCAATGCATCCCTTGCACTAAGGCTTCATATTCAGCAGTGTTATTGGAGCATGCAAACTGAAATCTAAAAGCTAAATAGTACTTTATTCCTTGAGGTGAAACAAGCATAGCTCCACCTCCTGCACCTTGTCTACTCCTTGATCCATCAAAAAACAGCTGCCATACCTCATTGTCATCTTTGTGGTTTGGCTTGGTGATGCTAGGAATAGGCTGATTTTCTTCGTGTATGCAATAGACCCCTAGCTCAGATTCTTCCACTTCTTGATAAGGATCAAATGTATGTATCTTGTTTGCCCATTCATCAAGAGTTAGATCCGGGATGCTTCCAACCTTGGTGTTAGCCTCATCAGTGCTTGGGTTATCTTCTTGATCAAATGCTGAGCAATTGGCATTAATCTGACTTGGAGTGTAAGGCTCAATGTGGAAGTTTGCAATAGGTTCTGACCTGATTGTAGCCTTAGTTCCATACCTCGTTCTGAACAGCATGTGTGACCAATCAGCAGACAAATATCCCCCAATCTTGGCTGTGAAGTCCCTTGACAAGCATAGGGCAAAGAGTGGTGGAAATTCTATGAATGATACATCTTGTAAAACAACAACATTTGGACATGCATGCAAGGTAAGAGTCAAGTTTCTAATCACTCCAACTGTTGCTACTGCTGTCCCATCTAGCTGCACTACCCCTTTGGATTTTGTTTCATACTGGAGCCCTAGCTGATCAGCTATTTGTTTAGGCATTACCAAGATACTTTCCCCAGATTCTATCATGCAATTGTGCACAAGCTAATTTCCAATGATCAATGAAACATAGAAAGGAGGGGGCTTCAACATTTTACCTTGTTGTCCTCCATGATTTCCCTCAGGCTGGGTAGCATTTGTAAGCACTTTGTATTGCATCTGATCCTACTGATTCAAAGTTGGCCAGTCCTTCATGGCAGCTAGCAGCAGATCTCTTTGGCCTGGGAAAGATAGGGATTCCCATATTGATATATTTACGTTTGTCTTCTTCATCTGATCAATGATACTAAATGGTGATGAAGGATCTCTTTGTTGTCCCTTGGTTTACACATTCACTCCTTGCATGTGGGCAGCAACAACTAGTATTTGAGTTGGCCTAGGGGCTGTTCTTGGCTGCCCTTGTGCATTTACAACCGGATTTTGTTTTCCAACCACTTGTGGAACCATAGAAGGTTGTGGATTGGTTGGGGCTAATGGCTGTTCTTCACCCAAATTCCTCCTTTTTGACCTTGTGTTGGCTGCAACACCTTGAGAAACTGCCTGGTTCATGCCACAAAAATCCTCTGCTCGCCAATTTACCAATGTGGTGTCATTTGGGGCTGATTACTGTTGGAATGTTTCTTGTTGTTGGTTGTTTCCTTGATTGCCCTCACCCTCCACACCAGTAGTTGTCACCATTAGTGCTTGATTCAAAGCACCATTGAAGCACATGGATTGGTTATAAGGCTCATTGCATGGAAAACACCAATCATACTCCTGGGAAATGTTGTTTTGTGTTGGCACCAATGCCTTAGAGGCAGATATGGCATTTGGATTATAGGGCTGAAATGGTCTATTGGCAGGAGGCCTTGTTTGATTCATACTTGCAACTGGATTAGGTGGCCTTTGTGGTTGGTATGGCTGCCTATTAGGCTGAGCTTGGGGTTGATAAGAAGGTCTAAAACCTTGGGCCTGCTGCCTTTTGAGAGTAACCAGCTCATTACCTAGGTTTTGCAATTTTTTCATGACTTCTTGAAGCTCATTTGGGGCACTTGGAGATGAAGTGGAAGCTTCATTTGAACTCTAATTTCTAGGAGTGGGAGAAGGAGCCAAATTAGGTGCTTGATTGGTGTTTGGACTCTCTAAGCTTGGAAACAATGGCATGGGAGGTCTAGGGGCAAGTTTTGCCAGCTTGGATGAAACAATTTTCAGCCCTAATGGCAATGCTATAAGCCATAGGGATAGCTATGACTCCCATGGACTGAATCAACATAGAAATATCAGAATTTAGAGCTTTGAGATAGTAGAGAAAAGCACCTTCTGCTGTTGGCTTGACTGCCACTGGAATTCTCTCCCAAGTCTTTTGAAATCTGAAGTTGAAATCGGTCAGCTGTTCATTGGGAGCTCTCTTGATGGTTATCAGCTACTCCAAAAGAGACAAGTTGTTTCCCTTTTCTCCAAACTGCTCATGAAGTGCTATACACAGCTGATTCCAATTTGTAATAGAACCAGCTCCAAGGCTCCTAAACCATTGCAATGCTTTACCCTTGAACGAAGATGCCAGTAACTTGACGGCCACTTGCATCTCATTGATTTCATGAATTACACAAAGGTTAGCAATATCTTTAACATGATCACCTGGAGTAGTCTAATTTTCTCCAGTGAAGTAAGGAATGTTCTTCAAGGCTGCAATAGGAATTGGATGTTGTGCATTAAGGGCAAGTGGGCTGCTGCCTGTGAAGTTGACATAGGGGTTGTTTTGTGCCATTCTAATTGGTCTTAAAACCCTTGTTGACTGATTGAAAGGCCTACCAGGTGGAGGAGTTGAGAGAGTTCTGTTTGGTGGAGATGGAGACCTTTGAATCCTTCTTCGTCTTTGCCTTCTTCTTGGATATAATTGCTGGTATTCAAACAACACTTCTTCTCCAACTCTTGACCTTGTGGTGACTCTTCTCATGAGTTTTCAGGCATGTACTGCTGAAACCAGGTGGTTCTTCCCCTTGGAGTCACCAGATATGCAAATAATAGCTCTTTTCAAGAAAGAAAATTGCAGCAGATGCACATCAACTTCGCTGCAATAAAAATGAGACCTCTAGTGTCCAACCGGGCATGTTAAAACTGTTAATGCAAAATCATAGGACCCCTGTAGATTGATCAGATCTCTAGTTTGATCATACTAGCATCCAGTGTGATTGCACAACATGGAATACTTTCTCCAAGTGTGGGACTTGAAAAAATGAGAGAAGGAATATCCAGATTAGAGGATGGTTCCTTAAATTCCTCTGTTTAAATACACACGTTTGCACAAATGCAGAGAGTTTACTCCAAAACCTAATCTAACTTGCCAAAGAGACAGGGATAAGAAGATACAAAAAAATGAAACCTAAGCTACCAGATGGTGATGCACCAAAAGGAATGAAGAACACCTATCTTGACATAAACATAGACCACTCAAATGTGAAATGCAAGATGAAAAACATGCACAGCTGATAACAAAATTTAGTAGATCTGAAAGACCAGGAGGATGTAAAATGATACACAGAGAGGGTTGAGAATCATCCACAGACATGTATTATCATTGCTCCAAAGATTGATACAATATCCCACTACATTAAAATTCCAAGAGGAAGAGTCGCTGTTACAATTCTTAAATGGGAGGTTTGAACTTACCACAGATTCACCTGCCAGGTGAAGAGAAGAAGGGAGGGGCAAAACAGGAAATGTTCGACCTTTAGAAATGAAGCCAAATCTAGCTTTACACATTGCATAGGTCGAGCCCATGAGAGAGGGATGTAAAGAGAGGAGAGTTAGATCTACCCCAACCACTTCTAGGTCATATTTAACTCATCTCATTATGGCAGAAGCGGTGAATCTTGGCAAAAATGGTGGACTGTCTAGCAGAAACGGTGAATTGTCTGTTGTATTAAAGCTGGTTGTTGAAAATGTCACTTCTGTCTGTTATCACATGTCAGAGACATTTCCTTGATTTTTTCTCTCCAAACTGAATCAAAATCTAAGATTTACCCTAGAATCTTGTAGAGAATTTAATCATCTTTCCATTGATATAAAGAACGTGAAAATCTGAGCTTTAGATCGAAAGTTATGGCGATCTGAAGATTTAGGGAAAAAAAAGGGCAAAATGGATTTTGAATTTTTTCCCGCGCTCTGCCACTTGGATGACACATGTCAGGCACTGATTGGCCACAAAATTCTCTCTCCTTTCCTTTCCACGGGTTTTCCTTTGAAAATTTTGACTTTTTTATAACCTTGGGAAATTTTCCATTTTTTCCCCGCGCCCCCGCCACTTGGGACACGTGGCATGATCTGGTTGGAGGACAGGGGCGCGGGGTCATCCTTGTCTTTTAATTTTTTGGCCCAAGACTTTTGCAAATTTTCCTAAGTATTTCCCTGGCTCTGAACTTACCCCACCTTAGGACACATGTCATGTGTCTATTGGCTCGGGCCGACCCTTCAAACCTTGCCCTTTGAAATTTTTGGCCAAAAACACATAGCCAATTTCCATTGCGCTTCCCCTTATGACACGTGGCGTTTCCTGATTCATCCACGGGCCTCCCAGCTTTTCATGTCCCACGCATCCCTTTGGCCTGGATGTCCCAAACTGTCCGGGACAAATTTCTCTGAACCGCCCGATTCCATCTTCTTTGTCCCTCTTTGCGGTGAAGACACGTGGCGTGATTTGATTGGCTCTCGGCTTTCTCATCTTTTCGCGTCTCACGCGTACTCTCGGCTCGGATGTCCCAAACGAAAGTCCTCTGTTTTGGCTGAACTGGCTGGTTCGCATCCTCTATGTACTCTTGTCCCAACTATCCCTGACTGTCTGGGACAAACCTTTCCGACCCGCCCGAAATGGACCGACTTGCGCCAAACCGGCCGATCCGCGTACTTTTGTCCCAACTATCCCTGACTGCCCGAAGCGAGACTTAGGCAATTTTTTCCTCCTTCGGCCGAATTGGTTTTTGGCACCCCATGCATCCCGATGCCCCAACTATCCCAAGTGCTACGCAAACCGCCTGGAGGCTTTTCGGCCGATTCGTGCCCTGATGTCCCAACTGTCCCAGCTACTACGAGGACTAGGAATTAGCCAATTTTCATGATTTTGGGCCTTGAATCAATCTACTTGCTCAGGACAGAATAATCTGATGCATGTTATCAAAATTACCCTAGGGGTGGATTTTTGATAACAGTTACCCTCGCAAGACCACGATTGTCAAAGCCATGCGTATTCAGGTTTGTGGGCTCCAAAATTCATCTTATCATGTTCTTCTAATTTTCCTTCATTCTTCTTAGGTGAGGGATGTGCCTCAACTCACCATCACAAAAACACTTCCTCCTCTGACGAGAACCTTGTAGAAATGCATCGAGTTGTTCGTTGAGTTTACTAATCAAATAGCTCTGTTACCTTCTATACAATCAAGTTGAGCTCCCCATTTTCAAAGCTCACTCACCTCTAACTTGGTGACCCTGAACCAAAATGACCGAGCTCCCTTCAATTCATTGTGATCCATTCTACCGTACTATGCCCAACTCCAAACCAATGATCTCCATTTTTAAATGAGGATCCTTCATTTACCAGCGCAACCGAGTCCCCAAATCTTGCTCCGCACTGCATCCATTGATGAGTCCTCTACCAAGTCGATAGTTGAGCTCCGCAAGCCCAAAGTGCCTCCACCATGAGTGATATTTTTACACCACCGAGTTCTTTGTCAGGCTCCAAAAAGATAAGCTTCTCATTACCACGACCTTGTTAATCAAGTCACGATACCTGACGAGCTCAGTTTGAGTTACTTGGTATCCAATTATTCATCATGAGCCCAATGAATTGTTTTTCATGTAAACTTTCTCTGACCTTGCATTGTAAATGACTCAAACTGGGTCAGCCAAATCCTTTGTTCGATTTCTATGATACTAGCTCTCCTTGGTCCATATTATTTCTGATTTCCATGCACAATTTGTTGTGTACTCACCATATAGCTCTTTGTAGTCTACTGCTTCATTGATATCACTCACCTCTACCTGCCTACGAGTTCCTTCAATCGACTTAGCCTATGCATGCTCATTGAATGGCTCAACCAAACTTGACTCCACCCAAGTCATCTCCTCTAGTTTTCTTGGTGTTACTAACAATCTTCCATGCATTTACTTCCTTTGCAACACTCAGCACCTGACCCAATATCCCTCTCATCTCGGCACATGATTCATACTTTCCTATAACTCCATGATAGACTCAGATCCCCGAAACATTATCTTTGAATCCCGAACTGCCGAAACTCTGAAATTTGGAGTTTTAGAATTTTAGGCTTCGGAGATTTCCATCTTACCTAACGTCCTAAAGCCCAAAAGCTTAAAATATCCAAAATGAATAAATGTAAAGAAAATTTTTGAAACCAAACTCATTTCCAATTTCAGAGTTTGAAACAATTTGATTTCAGACATTTGTGACTTGTCAACTTCAAAATTTTCCTTTCTTAGTTCTGAAATCATTTGCTCCAAAACTCTGAAGAGCTTATCTTGAAATGAGTAATGGTCTGCCTCATTCCTGAGCTAAACTCGCTCTTCTTCCTACTTCGAGCTTCTCATTATTCATTGTCTCCACAAACCAGTTTCTCCATTTATTTCCTTACAAGCTTGATTTCACATCTAGGTTGACTCAGTCTTCTTGGTGATTTCCATCTTGGTTATCTTCCACTTGCATGTCAAGCTATGAACCTACACTATGATTCTAAGTTGTGAAAATCTTTCCTCACACTGACTTGGCCCTAAATCCAAATTCTCTTTCTCTTATATGCCTGGCCTATGTACCAAGCTTTCATCCCTCTACATTATTCATGCATGGCCCAAACTCTTCTATATTTTTGGCAAACCACTCATTCATTTGCCAAGGATTAGGATGTTCCACTACAAACTCAGTTCATAACTATAAACACCGAGCTTGATTTCTTCTATCAACTAGCTCAAGCTCCCTTTTTATCCTTTCCAACTCACTCACATGTGTTCTGTTAAGCTACTGTTCATTAATCTTTACTTCCGTTGAGTTGAAAACTAGGAATGCTCTCTGAACATGAATCTAGATATCAAACATTACTTGATCCCTAAATTTGATTGCTATCTTCTTCAAATAAATCTCACTCTCGTAGAGCTTGACGTTGGGATCCCGATGACCTAGCTTTCAATATTCTACATATAATTACACGAGATCACCCTCGGATCATCTATGGCACTTATCCACATGGTTTGAGCACGAGCTCAAGCTTCCATTTTTCTGCCATAATTTTAGACCATGCCGAGCTCCTTCCGGGTTGGGTTGTTCCACCAAAACACTCACCATTATTGAACAAGGTTTGTATACACCAAACTCTACATATCACCGATGTTTTCCATCCTCATCTGTGGCAGAATTCTAGAGTGAATCCAATCAAAACTCATAAATATTCCTTTACCAGTCTGTATTCTCTCATAAGCTCATTTGCTTCCATTCCTTTGCGTGCCTAGCCTTGATCGAGCTTCTAGTTATATTTTTCATGTGTGAAATGCAATCAACTCATCACTTCTCATATTATGTCATTTTCTGACGATCCTGACTCGTTCATAATCTTGATTTGAGTCCTTCCTAACTTGTGTTGATCCTTTCTACTTCCTTGTGAGTCATCATGCTCATTCATAGCTTACCTTGTACCCATCCTGATCCAAATGAGTTCAACCATAGGGAGCGTCAGGAATATCTTGGTCAGTTGATTAGAGAGCATCCTTATAAACCGTCTGCTCATTCTCCCAAATGAGCTCATTTGGGTGGCTTTGTTATCCTTTCCACCCAAAACTCTACTTCTAAGATCCATTTCTTGACAGTATTTGAGCTCAAATTAGTAACTAAAATCTCAAATGTCAAAATTTATTAATGCCTCATCTACGACTTCAAACCTCCCAAAACTGCCATGCCTCATTACCAACTTACAACTCAATCTTTGTTTAGGCATTTGAGTGACCTACCTCTTTGTATGAACTATAAATTATCTTTCCCTAGCTCTCAAAACTGATCTAACTTGTGTGTTTCCCATTTATGTATTGACTCGAAGCTAAAAAAATGACCCGATCCATCCCAAGTGAGCTCGACTGATCCATTCACGACCGAGCTCCTTGGAACCAAACCAACCTCTACACACCTATCGTTTTGAGTATGAAATTAGCTCGATATATCTTGGATTCTCAAGAATTGACCTTGTCCTCATGTTTTACCTACTAGGGTTATTTTAGCTGACCAGAAGGTAGAAAAAACGAAAAATGACCCCTTAAAACATGACTTATCAGTTTGATCATTTTTATGCCCACAATGGCTAAAAAACAAAATGGTTTGTTGAGAATTGTCCAATTTTCTGTCCAAGAGGGTAAAAATTGACAACATGTGAAATTCATGTAAATGATGTAGTAGGTATGATCACATATGATGAAGTGGATATGATAATGGATGAATTAAATAAAGGTGCAAGATGAATGGTGAGTGTAGATGTTGATACTTATAGGGAATGGGGTGTTTTTGTATGATGCAAATTGTGAGATATATGCTAGGTGTGGATAGTTTAGGTTTTTGATTGGTTAATGTGGAAACATTTGGTTGAACACCCTTTGATTTTGTCTTAGGTGGGGGTGCTTGAAGGGGTTTCATTGATATGTTTTAAATTTGAGGATATTTTATTTTTATGGTATCGGGTACAAATGTATAATTGGTAGATGTTGGAATATTAAGCATGGAAGATTGAGATAAAATAGGTGATGTTGTCGTGGGCAAAGATGTGGGTATATGTGGTGAAGATTTCAAGGTAGTTGTAAGTTAATTTACTTATGTGGTAGATATATCAGTGGTTGGATTTCATGAGGAGATAGTTATAATTGGGATGCTTAGGGATGTAGTGATAAGTGTGTTTGATGCATATGTATATAATGGGTTAGATATGATAGAGTGGGGTAGGAGAGATGTGGTTGAATTGGTATGTATATTCAAAGTTGATGTAGATCTGGTAAAGGTAGGAATATATGTAGATGTAGGATAAGTGGTAGAGGTTAGTGTGAAAGGTTTGGTTGAATTTGTAGGCACAATGTTTAAGGTATGAATAAATGATGAGGTAGATGAGATAGGTAAGGATGGAGGTGTTTGATGTATAGTATTTATTTCATAAGGGTTAAATGTGTAAGATATGGAAAGGGGAAATTTATTTTTCGTTGGTGGATTAATAAAGGGTTTAGTGAAGATGTCAAGGTGTTGGATGCGAGATGAGGCTGGATTTTTAATCTAGAGATCCCCCTGATTTATAAGTTGTTGAACACGGTCTTTAAAAGAATGAAAATTTTCAATGTCATGACCTGTGAATCGATGATATTTACAATAATGACCCTCATAATACCAAACTGGTTTTGGGTATAGGTTGTCAATAGGATAGATGGGAGGAAGTATGAGGAGTTGAGATGCCATCAATTTATCAAATATTGAACTATAAGATTCTACTAAGAGGGTATAATTGGAAGATGGTCTAAAAGTTTCACGTGAAGGAAATATGTATGAGGTAAATGGTTATGGTTACAAAACATGAGAAGTATATGGATAAGGATGTAATTTTGGATAAGAGGGCATATAATTAAGGGGTTTCAATTTAATATGAATGTGATGGGATGTGATAGGTAGTGATAATGACTACAATTGAGAGATATGAATGTGATGTTATTTTTGAGGTTGAATAGACTGTTGTGAGATAGGGATATTTGATTATTGATTGTTGGTATATTGATATGGTTGGATAGGAATTGTAGTGATAATTTGAATGAAGTGGGTATAGGGTTGATATGAGGTGATGAGGATGGAATAGAATCCACCAATTGAGTGGAGTGATAATATTGGGATACTCTGGGAGATGTGTGCAATATGAAGCCATACATGGGGCTAGAAGGAGTCTTGAGAGTTTATAAAAGAGAAATGGATGGAGGCATGGTTGGTGGAGGGGAAATAGACTGATGAGAGATAGGAGAATCGGTTTCAAATGGGGGATCAATTTGAATGAAATAGTCTTTATAAGGTTAAAACATCTAATGTAAAATTTCAAGATCATTAGAGGAAGGAGTATCATTGGATATATTATATTCTTTCATTGTTTCATCTTGAGAAGGGGTATTAATAGGAATGAAATGGGAAAAGATTTGTTTTAACAAAAATATCAAGTAGCGACGTTTTTTATTAACATGATTAATTAGTAAATGTGAGAAAAATAAAAAAGTGGATAATGAGGGTACCTAAGAAATGGAATTCTAAGGCTGGTTTCAGGTAGTTTGGGTTGGGGAGTCCTCAATATACCCAAAGGTTTGTGACGCCCAATTATGTGTAGGATTTTTACTATGGCCAAAACACCATGGTGGCTTCTTGTTGGGTGATGAAATTCTAATAATTCCACCTTGTAGGAAGATGTCTAGATGTGTAGATTGTTTTATGAGTTTAGTTGTGTGTGACAAAATGTGAGATGCAACCACTTAACCCTTTATTAAGATAGATGAACAAACAAGGATGCAAAAGGTTATTTTTAAGCTAAATCCAAATGTGAAAGTTTGATGTGGAAAAACACACAAGGAATGGAAAATGAAATGAAAAAGGAGAAAATAAGACAAAAAAAAATACCTACATTTTTTTTTTCTTTTTATCTAATCTTTATAGCAAGCGAAGAGTGATCCAAGAAAATCCAGAAGAAAACACTAAGAATAAAAAGAAAAATCCTCTACTGCAATGTTAGTGGAAAATAGAAAAAGAAAAGAAAATGCAAGAGACTCAGCTAAAAGGTTCCATCCCACCGGGTGTGCTATAATGTTGATCTAATTTTCTCATTCCTGTCAAGTTAGTGAAATAACTACTAAAGAAAACTAAATAACCCAGAAAATTTGAGGGTTTAAGGTATCTTGGGATGCGATTATGGATACATGCATAGAGTGAATTATCTTGTAGCAAACGCAATGAACTTACAAGACAAGAATAATTAAGAAGAAAATTAATTAGATTATATATAGGGGGTTTCCCAACGAAGTCAATTCCAAAAATTGTTAACTTCCTTAGCAGATGTCAACCCCCATGTTTTGATAAACTAGAATAAAAGAAAAAATAGGATAATATGCAGAATCTGAGGCACAAAGAAACTAAAAATGTAAAAATATACAGCACATACAAATCTGATCTGAATTGAAATAAAATAAATTAATTGGAAGGGTTGATAGTGACCAAGTTTGCAAAGGGGGAGGTCGACATTGACTAGAGGCAAAAGGATGAAACAACAAATATAAATATAGATCTAGATATTCTGAATGCTGACATGAGAATGTTGGGGCTCTGTGTTGACTATTTAGAACTTTCAGTGAAGTTATGAGATATAAAAGTAGAGAGGATGGTAGAAAAAAGGTATTAGGATAGGTTGAATTGAAAACAAGACTCAGGTTGATGACGATTGGAGTGCAGATGGGAGAGATTTAATGCAACAGAGAATCAGGAAAATGGATGTGAGGATTGGAGACACAAACAAAGTATAGATAGATAATGAGAAAGGATCTAGAGATAGAGTAAGTAATAACATAGGGGCTGGGTTGATGGTTACCTGGGAAGAGTGAATGTGACCTAGATAGTGCAAAGTAAGGTTAGATGGAAAATGAGAAAAATAAGAATACCTACAAGAAAAATGGATAGAAGAATGTGATGAGATTAGAATTCTGACAGTAGCTGGACCTACAAGATGTTAGATGAAAACAAGACAATGATAATATGATAATAACTAAATAAAATAACAAAAAATGATAGTAATCTCATACAAGATAATTTGGAAGGAGATCCAAGAGGTTTGTAACTATTGTAGAGATGCTCAGGCACAAGAAAAGGTCCACAGGTTGCAAGAAGGCTCGTACATTTGCATGCATGCCCCGAGAAGAGGGAGGTGAATGTAATTTTAAATATTTGACAACAACCCATATGGGTCAGCACCAACTATGGGAAACCATTCCTTAGATGGTAAAATCACTAATTTACTTGAGATATGGGGATTTTAGAGATTATGATAAGTGTTTTAAAGCATGTAAGCTAGTAAGGGTTGTCTAGGGAAGTGTCTTGGGTGGATATGAGATAAATATGTGTTAGGTAGAAGCAATAAAAAGTATAAGCATGTGTATTTAGGTGGTTAGGGATAAAATCAACCCAAAGAAAGATAATCAGGAGGTTAATTAAGGTAATTAATTAGGATTAAATATGAATTAAAAGTGTTAGGATAATATATAGGAATCAAAATAAAATAAAAGAATTAAATTAAAATGGGTATAGATAGGACCATGGTGAAATATGTGCATGCGGGCAGTCAAGGGTAGAGATATAAAATTTTGGTGTCTACACCACACCCATTACACCACTGACAGCAAGTCGATTGATCACATTCAAGAAGCCATTAAGATAGGAGTAAGCCAGAAAAGTGTGGCTAGAATGTCTAAGGGGTATGAAGGCCATGACCATCAGGGGCGTGATAACAGAAATATCAGAAATGGTGGCTTCAGAGGTGGATATAGAGGTTGAGGTTACAGTATTGGTAGAGGAAGGTGTTTGCAAGGGACTTGTTATACTTGTGGATCTCCAGATCATTATAAGCATGATTTCCCTTAGAAAATTAATTTCTCATGGTGTGGGAAACCACATAAGTTATAATAATGCTTGGATTTATATGAGCACATGCATAATAATAAGAATAAGGAAAAGGGTTCAAGAAGGATTAAGGTGTAGCGTGGTGTTGCTGATCAATGGACACCAAAGAAGACCAATGATCATAAACTACAATAAGTACAGGTCATGTTCTAAGGCTATGTGTGCATCTGAGCCTCTGAATATTAAGCCACTCATTACAAGGCAAGAAGTGATAAATTATAATATCTATATTTTGCACACCAAAATAAATTTTATCAGGATACCGTGGAAGTGATCATGGCACTATAGTGAGAAAGACAATATTTAAAGGAGTAAGCACATGATAGGGATCATACAAGCAATGTTAAACTCCCATTGAAGGACATGGATGACTTGAAATAGGTGTGCAGGATGTTGTGTTAGGATAACAATCTATTGTTAGGGGAATTCTTATGAGAAAGTATACCATGCATTGGATCATAGTGCAAAAGATAGATACTTCATACAAATCTACTTCTTTAGAATCATGAATTTGACAAATATATTATGCTTAATGCAGTAATTAATTGTTGGTTATTACATAACATTATTATTGATACTGAAGTGGAAGTGAATTTACTAACTTTGGATGCTTATATCTAGATGGGTTGACCAACCTTACATCCATTGATGAATTTGGTGTACATGGAAATGAAGACTAGGGCCATGTCGATTGGGTTACTAAAGGATGCAACTATTACAATTTGGGGAGTTAAGTTTACTAGGGACTTTGAGGTATTTGAACTTGCTAAAGTAGAAAACCTTCTAAACTTAATTGGATAACCCTGGTGCTATGCGAATAAGGCATACCTATGCTTTCATAAAAGATACATCATCTTTGATAAAAATTCCAAGCACATGATTATACCCTTATTGAATAACAAGGCAAAGCCCTATGCTGAGCCCTTAAGTGAAGAATAAATTAATAGAATTTATGTTCAATTAGTGCGTGATCCTAAGAATTTGGAACCATCCAAGGAGTGCATACTTCATTAGGAAGACTTGAAGTCTATAAGTGATACTATAAGTGCTTCTTGTGATAACTGGGCCCATAGAACATAAAAAATGATTGGGTACAAAGTAAAAGGATGGGTCACCAGGATGATTATATTGCGCATGGTGAGGTGGTAAAAATTTGATAGGTTACCAAGGTACAATGGTGAAGGGAATCCCAATACATTTCAGAATGTCATGGAGACTCAGTAGCTAAACGATTGGGATAGAAGAAATATTTTGATCTATACTTTACACAAGACAACATAACGCTGGTAGGAAAAACATAGAGATTGAATTTTGGAATGGTGAGAAGTGAGAATCACTTTCTCCATCAGGTTCACTAGGAGAAATTTACCTACACAAAAATGTGAATTTCATGGGAATTCTTCTGCCTCTATTCACATCTACAAATTTGAGAGATCTTTGTCATAGGGTAGGGAGGCATAACCACCATCACTATAAGTACATAAGTTTTACTCCACCTTACGTGGCCACGTACGTGCATGGTATGTCCATGTGGAACATAAAAAAGAAAAATTGAATTGGAAAGAGATGACCTCAGGTATGATTCGTACTTTTGATTATTTTTCTACTAAGACTTTATTTAATGAAGCACTGCAAATTATGAAGCACCTTACATTAGGAGATAGTGTGAAGGCTTAAGAGTTAATGTTAGAACTATTTGCAGAACCTGATCTTGAGGCGTGCTTGGATCTTGAGGAAATATATGAACAAGAGATGGTACATACCTAGAAAGAAAAGGAAAATGTAAAACTAGTGTACAAGATCAATGATGAGGAAGTGGATACACAGGATGTTAACCACACTAAAGGTACACATGAGGTACTGTACATAATAGATGAGAAAGAACACATATATCATGGCCCTATGAAAGAAAAAGCTTAACATTGGTACAAAGACAGAGCCTAAGGAGGCCATTATTTGGGATTACTAAGAAGTGGCCAAGATTATTCAATTATTGCATGACTTTTAGGAACTATTTTTGCAGGGATATCATGAATTAAAGGGATTGCATCCTTCTTTAGGTGAGATGAAAATCAAACTAAAAGAAGGTGTGTTCCCGGTTAGGAAGAGGCCTTAGAGGATGAATCCTAATCTACACATGAAGGTAAAGGAATAAATTGAAAAGATGCTCAAGTCTGGTATAATTGATCCTATTTAGGAATCTGAATGGGTTAGCCCCATGGTAATGAGCATCAAGAAGGATTAGAGGATAAGGAATTTTGTGGACTATAGAGAACTCAATGTTGCATGCATCATTGATTATTTTCCCACCCCATTCATAGAATAAATCCTTGAAGGAGTTTTTAGGCATGAGATATACTCTTTACATATGGGTTCTCAAGGTATCATCAATTGCACATAATAAAGAAAAATCAAGAGAATACTACTTTCACCACTAAATGGGGAAGTTTTTCATATACAGTTATGCCCTTTGGACTAAAGAATTCACCAACATTGTTCTCATGCATTGTTGTGAAGGATGTTTAGGAATTTATCCATAAGTTCTTATAGGTTCATTTAGATGACTGGATAGTCTATGGTTTAGTCAAGAACCATTGTGAAAATATAAGGATTATGTTTGAGAGGTGATAGAAATTGAGCATCTCCCTTAACATTAAGAAATGCATCTTTGCAACACCTTTTGAAATTTTACTTAGACATTTAATTTTCAAGAAAGGCTTATTAGTAGTCCCAACTAAGGTAGTTGTGATCTTTGGTTTAGAAGAACCTTACAATTAGAATGAAGTGCATAGATTCATGGGTCACACAGGGTATTACAAGAAGTTCATTAAAGGGTATGTAAAGATTTTCATGCCTTTGGAAGAATTGTTGAAGGTGAAAGATTAGTTCTATTGGGTTGACGTGAAGTAGTAGGAATTTGAAACATTGAAGGAAATTTTGAAAAATGCACCTATTTTGCGCTTTCCTTCATGGGAAAAATTCTTTCATGTCAATGTTGATGCTTCTGGCATGGAAATTGGCATAGTATTGGTACAAAATGGCAAAGGAATTATGGATCATCCTATTTTTTTTTTGCATGTAGGAAGTTGAAGCCAACAAAGAATAATTATACACCCACTAAGCACTAGGCCTTTTCTATGATTTACATATTGCATAAGTTCAGAAAGTTGTTGTTGTAAACACCATTTATCTTCTTTACAGATCACATTACACTCAAGTATTTTTTCAACAAGCCTATTTTGTAAGGGCACATATGCAGGTGGATACTACTCTTTCAGGAGTTTGAGTTTATAGTTGTTTTAAAACTAGGAAAAATCAATTCATGGCTTAATCATCTATTAAGGATCAATACTGGGGAGGATGCACAGATCATTGAGGACATGATGCCAGATGTACAACTATTTAGATTAAACGACACACCCACAACATTGGAGGACATTATAGTGTTCTTACACATTGAGCAGACACCTGAGGGAATAAAGACTTTAGAAAATAAGTATCTTGTAATACATATGACACCTTATCAACTGATTGGTTGAGATTTATACAAGTCAGGTCATGATGAAATTTTGTGCTAGTGTGTTCTAGATCATGAGCATGGTTCTATTATGGAAGAATCTCATGGTGGGATTACAGGGGATCATTATGTATGTGATGCTACTACACACTAAATTCTAAAGGATATACTTTTGTGGGAGACATTGTATAAAGATACTAAGGAATATGTCAAGTTGTGTGATCATTGTCAACGTCTTGGGAAGCTTGGACATAGGGATGAGATGATGTTACATCCTATTTCCAACGTTGAGACTTTTGAGATGTGGGTTATAAAATTTTTAGGCCTTATTTCACCACCCACATTTAGGACTAGCATGCGCTACATAATAACAAGGTGTGAAGAAGTATCACCTATAAAGGATTGTATAATGGTAAACAACAAGATTTTTAGGGGAAAACATTATCAGCATGTATGGATTTCCATTGATTTTAACAATTGATATAGGGGCTCATTTCTTAAATGAGACAATTAGGATTTTATTGGTAGAATTCATGGTGGCCCACCATAAGACTAATCCCTATTATCCATAGGCTAATGTACTATTGAAGCTTTTAATAATATTATGAGACAAACATTGATACAAATGTGTGAATTTGGATGAAAAGACTGGGATGATAAAGTATCTATTGTACTTTTGGCATATCTGACCATCTATAAGAGGTTGAATAAGGCCACACCATTTCAGTTGGTGTTTAGCACAGAGGCTATATTTACTATTGAATTTATGTTTCCATCCATGCGTATTTCACGTGTAGGAGGACTAGATTATGAGAAATCTATTGAGGAGCACATTGAAAATTGTTGTAGTTAGATGAACGATGCATTTTTTACCATTGGAGATAAAAGATAGAAAATGTGAGATAGAAGGCATGGCATGATAGGAACATTAGGAATTTTAGGAACACGACATTTGAGGTTGGAAATATGGTTCTTCTCTATGATTTCAATTTTACGTGCCACCTAGGGAAATTAAAAGTGCATTAGTTGGGACCTTTTGTAGTAATGTAGATTATTGAGTCAATTGCTTGTCAGTTACAAGTGTTGGAGTAGATTGAAGCCCTACTATGAATAAAGATTATTGGTGTTTGTAATAAGGGAATATTACCATTTATATTAATGCTTCTAAGAAAATTTTCTTTTCCCAAGTGAAGTCCAAACGGAAGGTTTTGGAGCTGGAGTATCAGGTCAAAAAGTTGAGTGATGGGTTGGAAGGGATAGAGGAAGGCTCTAAAAGGAGGAATTTCAATTTGTGCATAAGTAGTTCTGAGGATGAGATGGAGGAAGACATAACTGTCAAGGGCATTGAGGGTGTCGAGATCAAAGGAATTCATACTGGTAGTAGTGAAGGTTCTCCTAAAAATTAGCTAGATTTTCTAGACTATTGGCAGACTTTTGGCAAACTTCTACAGTTTTTATGGTTTAGGGCCGGTTTTATTTTTCTCTATTTTACTCTCTCTGGTTTAAGTCCTGATCTTCATTGTAAGATTTAATCATGTTGAACTCCTTTTTTTGACTTTTCTGTTTCTTTCTTGCTCATTGGTTTTTGTTCCTCCTTTTGTAAGGCCCTTGGGAGCTAATCCATGTATTTACCTTATCTAATAAAAAAATATTTCCCTTTCATGTGTTTCTTTTCATCATTGTTATGCTTTGTCAATTTCAGTTCATTGTTTTGTGATAATAAGCATGCTTACACACATGAATTTGATTACTATCTTTTGATTTCATGTTCAGAGGAAAGCACATACTTTTAGTGTGGAGTGGATAGCAAGCGTGCATAGAAGAGTAAATTTTTTGGTGTTGAAGGTTAATTAAGAGTTGAAGGAGTGCGCTTGTTGATGAAACTATTGGTTACTAGAGAGAAACGTGCTACAAATAATGAGAAGGATGGTGATAATAAGGATTTGAAGATAATTTTTCATGAGGAAGACCACGCGTAAGAGAAAGGTTCGCTCAATGTAATGTGAAGTAGGTAGCAACATGGTTGAGTAGTTATTACGAGATACAGAGGGTGAGTTACTTTGGCTCATATAGGTATGTAGAAGGAGCTCTAGGGATAAGAAGTAGTAGGCACACCAAATGGTTATAAATGGGGTGTGAAGAAAGTAGTCAAAAGCATGGAATAAGCAAAAAAGTGTAATTAAAGATGGATTATGGCGGTAAGTGAGGAGCAATTAATGTGGAAAAAATTGTAAAATATATTAAATGGTTGCATTCGAGTTTATTCTTACCTTTCATATTTGATTTTTCAATTTGTGAAGTGCGATCAAACGCGAATTGAAAGTGTAAATGATTAAAATAGTGAACAAATTGATTCTTATACATAGCCATGGTGAAGCTCCATCAAGAAGGTGTTTGAGATAGTTAGAGGCATGTGAGAATAAATTTCAAAGGGTTGAGGGTTGAGAAAACACTAGGGTATGTGAATTTGGAGTTGTAGAGGTATAAAAATGCAAGTATAATTTAAAAGGATTATAATGGCACCTAAAAGAGCACCTGGAGCATCCACTAGAGGAAAGAAGAAGAAAAAAGTGGAAGTGAAAGTTGAAGAAGCACCAAAAATAAGGTTTTCAAAGATGCAATGCCCTGAAGGAGTTATCATGGGACACGACTGGGACTCCCATGTTAGAAAAATAAAGGCGAGTCATTATAATCACTACACCACTCCAAAATCAGACTATATTGAAAGAGATCTAGTTGAGAAGATAGCTTTGAGGACTGCGAATGATAATCTTATTTACGATGACAAAGGGAAGAATATTTTGGAGAAATATAGGGTCTTTCAGATCTACAAGTTATCATACTTTGGAAAACCAAAGGGTTCATAAGGACTTATTTTACTTCACTGGAAGATGAGTATGACTTACTGTGCCATTCATTAGGTTAATTACAAGGTTAAGGATATCAGGAATCGAAATTTCCAATGACCTAGATGATGAAGTAGGTGTGGAGGCCACCATTGTAGAGTTGGCCTACCAAAAAGAAGGGTGCACGATTCCCATATCCAAGGTAACAAACCCTATTTTTAAAATTTCCACTAATTTGTTAACAAAATTTAATGGCTAGGAAATATGAGGCACAGTAAATAAGAAGTGGATATATTTATTGTGAAGAAGATGGCACAAGGTGTTTCGCTCGGAATGTTTCGGCTTCTGGGAATAGAGTTGCTTCTATCCTTTCATTCCTTTTAGAAACAGATGAGGTTAGGGTTAGGAGGAATACCTGTTGAATATCGAGATGGTGTGCGCATACCATAGAGAAAGATCAGGCTGACTGCGGAGAACTCCTTTTTGTCTTGGAAGGACTACCTGCAAATAAGAACACAAGACCACAAGATTTTGATTAAACAATAAATGAGGAAACTACCTTGGGCCCAGGAAATATAAAACTTCCTTTCGAAGGTGGTCAGTTCCCCTGCTAATATGAATTAATACAAAAGACTGCAAAATATCAATTAAATTGTTTCGTTAAACTGGGTAGGGGAAAGGCTGGTTTTCTGGTTTTGATGAGAGGAATCGATGTCGGTTACTGATAACCGATGCCGGTTACTAATAACCGATACCGGTAGGTTCTGGGATCTTCTTGGTAGCTATGGTGTTTTGTAAGGCTGGTTTATGGATGATATTAGGAAATGGGATGATTGGAAGCAAAAGAATGACAGTTAGATGCAATGGCACGTTGGGTAGTGGATTCAGAAACGGATTTAGGAGGACTGAGATTCAAGAAGCATAAGAAATGTTATAACAAAGGACATGCAAGATGTGACTTACTGGTTTTGACCAAGATGCAAGTTGATCTCCTTGGTTGTAAACACTTCTGGTTTCTTTACTCGTCTCTGCTCTGTCAAGTGAAGATCTGGACTCTGTTCCTCACTCGCAATGCTCTCTGTTGATCCAGAAATCCTTTGACTGATCTTCCAAAAATGAAATTCCGATCGGTTTGTTTTGGTTTGGGGAGCCCATTTACAGGGAACCGATGGCAGTTACATAACCGACGGCGGTCGAGTAGGAACCGGCATTGGTAAGGAAAAAGCAGGCTATTTTTTAGTAAAATAGCCCGCCTTCCTTTCTTTTTCTCCCGAGAGATCAGTTGCGGGCTTGGTCAAGTGGCTAGAAGGTCGGCTTTGGGTGCGAGTAAGGAGGCATTAGTTATGGATGTGAGTCTAGACCAAGTCACGGGTCTTAATTAGGTTAGTTTAGGGTTAGGGCTAGGTCATGATGAGGTGGCAAAGTGAGGTGGCCGGTAAGGTGATGTGGATTTATCAATTATAAGGTAATTAATAAATAATTGTGTAAGGTTTAGGTAATGAGGTTAGTTTGCGAAATGGGATGCGGGTCACAAGGGGTCGTAAGACACAAATTTGGTGTCTACCTTAGCCCCTTATTGTCGTGTAGCTTGTTCTGTAAAGCTGCGCGGACAATAATATGAAGTGGTTTCTCATGTTAAGGGTATAGGTAATCCCCCTCAAATCTATCACAGATTGAGTGAACGAGAAATCAGGGATAGGGTTGATAACGGGTAAATGGGGTAAAGGGGATGGTAAGATGGTGGGGTAGGTTCAAGGAAGCAGACGCATATTGAAATGCCATAGTATGACTAGGGTACATGATTTGACGAGCAAACCAGCAGTGCAGTAGGCAAAGGTCGATAGTTTATCCAAACAAGGGTGATATAATCCTGGTATCCAAGGCATAGGAAGTAGCTCCAAGGTATATAACAGGTGAGGTACAGGAACGTTTAGGCATGTTCGGCAGTACCAAATGGTTGGTTTGGTTGAGATAAACGTCACGGTCTAGGTCTAGGCAAAGTTGGTTCGACAAATCAAGTCAAGGACCCTAATCATGCTAAGACACGAACAGGTAAGCTCGATTGAACACAAGGTACATGATGGATGGATAAAATAAAATGTTGATTGTGGGTATGGTATTGAAGTGATACGGCCTTGGGTCGGGCCAAGTGGTTGGGTGGTGGCCCTAGGTCAGGTCATAGATGGGTAGAGTTGAGGCCTTGGGTCAGGTCAAAATTGTTAGGGTGAGGCCTTGGGTGGGGCTGGATAGGTAGGTTAAGGCCTTGGGTCGGGCCGGATAGGTTAGGGCGATGCCTTGGGTCGGGCCTGGATGGGTAGGGTGAGGCCTTGGGTCGGGCCGGATAGGTAGGTTGAGGCCTTGGGTCGGGCCTAATAGGTTAGGGCGAGGCCTTGGGTCGGGCCAATGGGTAGGTTGAGGCCTTGGGTCGGGCCGGATAGGTTAGGTTGAGGCCTTGGGTTGGGCCAATTGGTAGGTTGAGGCCTTAGGTCAGCCGAATGGTAGGGCGAGGCCTTGGGTCGGGGCCAAATAGGTAGGGCGAGGCCTTGGGTCGGGCCAAATAGGTAGGGCGAGGCCTTGGGTCAGGCCGGATAGGTAGGTTGAGGCCTTAGGTCGAGCCGAATGGTAGGGGCGAGGCCTTGGGTTGGGCCGAATAGGTAGGGCGAGGCCATAGGTCGGGCCAAATAGGTAGGTTGAGGCCTTGGGTCAGGCCAAATAGGTAGGGCGAGGCCTTGGGTCGGGCCGAATGGTAGGTTGAGGCCGTAGGTCAGGCTAGACAGGTGAACAAATGTTGTGCAGCAAAGGTGGATAGAGGCGATATTGGTGAAAAAGAGGCAAGGAGTAAATAAGGGCAAAGAATGGGGTGAAAGTTGGGGTAGAGAACCGATGTCAATTCTACATGACCGATATCGGTTATGTTTAAGGGACCGATACCGTTTCCTTAGGGCAAAATGAAACCGATATCGGTGAAAGGTGAAAAAACCTATAAAAAGAAAAATACGGCTTGTCATTGTCACTTTTGTTATTTGCAAACCAAATCGACTTGTATGACGTGGAGAGTTGGGATTAGAGGCTTGATTGAGTGAGGTGGAGCTCTTGTATTGTCGGAGAGAGTTGATGGTGGGCCCGATTAAGGAGGAGGCAGCAGTTGATTGGCCGGGGACCCAGCGGATCAGGATTGGAGCCAATGGCACAGGCAGGAGGAGCTGGAGGGGCGGGACCAGCTGGACCGCCACCACCCAGCCCACCATGACGACGTGTCGTCGTATCGGGTAGATTCGAAACTCTTTAATTTGGTGATTTGGTTATATTATGCTAAATCGGGGGTTTGGGTAGGAATTAACCTTTTTTAGGAAATAATGAGAAAAATGGAAATGATTTGAGAAAGGGAGAGGGTAGATAGGCTAAATAGGCTAAGGTGGGTAGGTGGGTAAGTTTTTAGGGTTTTTTGGTGGGTAGATGGGTAGAAATAGGTAAAAATGGGTTTTGGGGGCCGCGGCGGGGGTTCGGCTCCGGGAGAGGACAGTGACCGATGTCGGTCACTAAGCGACCGGCATCGGGTCGCACAATTTTAGGGAAAGGGAGGGTTGTTGGTGACCGGCGTCGGTCATGTATCGGCCGGCGTCGGTTGTGGGCTTATGTAGGTTGTTTTGGGTTGGGTTGGTGGGTGGGTGTGGGGGGGTTGGGTTGGGTTGTGGGTGGGTGTTGGGTTGGTTGTTTTGGGTTTTTGGGTTGGGTTGTGGGTGGGTGTGGGGGTTGGGTTAGGAGTGGAGAAGGGTTGGTGTAGGGGTTGGGTTGGGTTTTTGGGTTGAAGGTTGGGTTTTGGGTTTTTGGTGTGGGTTGGGTGTGGGGGTTGGGTTAGGGGTGGAGAAGGGTTAGGTGTGGGGTTAGGTTTTGGGTTTTTGGGTTTGGTGTTGGGTTGGGTTTTTGGGTTGGGTTGTGGGTTGGTGTGGGGGTTGGGTTAGGGGTGGAGAAGGGTTAGGTGTGGGGTTAGGTTTTGGGTTTTTGGGTTGGGTTGGGTTTTGGAGTTTTTGGGTTAGGTTGTGGGTCGGTGTGGGGGTTGGAGTTAGGGGGTGGAGAAGTGTTAGGTGTTGGGTTAGTTTTGGGTTTTTTGGGTTGGGTTGGGTTTGGTGTGGGTGTGTGGGGGTGGTAGGTTGTTAGAGGGGGGCGGTAGAGAGTCAGGGTATGGTCGGGGGGATAAAAAGGGGTGTTTAGATGATAAAGTAGATGTTGTAATAAAGAGTAGGTCTAAGGATGTGGGTTGGTTTTGCAGGCACGTCAGCAGTTGACGATGCGGGATAGGATGCCCCCGCTGTTGGTGCGGATGAGGCCACACGTATCTGCGGCTCATTGGGCCATCATGCGTGAGGTGGGACTCGGCGGAGTCCAGAGGTACAAAGCGATAGAGAGAGATCACAGCCTGATGGTCGCCCTCATCGAGAGATGGGATCCGGCGACCAATGTGTTCCATCTCCCAACTGGGGAGATGACCGTCACATTGGAGGATGTGTATCGCATCCTTCGGTTACCTATCGAGGGAGAGGCAGTCTTCCAGGTAGATTCAGAGACTGCGATGGACAGCATACTGCAGGTTTTTGGGGATGCAGCCGCGCTACTGACCTACCATAGCGCGAGTATCGGGTACGGTGACATGTACCGTGCGCATCGTCACGAGACATGACTGGCTGTGTTGATGATGGTTGGGATCACCTGCTTCACCCTCCCGGACTCAGAGGGAGGCCGCTTCCCACGAGCATTGATGGGGGTACTGCTGGAGATGGTGGAGGAGCACACCTGTTACGCCTGGGCACCAGTATATCTGGTGCAATTATACAGGGAGCTATGGGGCTATCGCCGGAGGAGGTGATTTGGTATTTGTTCTACATTTTTGTTGCATTGTTGGGCATACGAGCACATCGTATGCATCAGGCCAGTAGGGTTACCCCAGCAGCCAGGGCCACAGGTCATATACCGATATGGCTTTCAGAGGTGGTTGGGGGTCGTGGGCCAGCCACGAGCAGTTATGGCAGGTCGGGATGTGGCATACTATAGACATCTGCTAGAGGGCCTTACAGCAGTAGACATTGTATGGAGACCCTACAGAGGTCACCATCCTGGCAGAGGAGCCCGCTTACAGTTGCGCCTAATCCAGTACACATTCTGGATAGCAGGACGGAGGCCAGGAGAGTACGAGCGGATACCCCTGGAGAGGGTACGCAGGCAGATGGGGCTGCGACAGGACGAGCCACCTCCCGTTCCTCAGTACAGGAGAGATGATGTAGAGGCCCCACTGCCTGCACCACAGCCTTTGGATCCAGATTGGGTAGCAGAGAGGCCAGCAGGTGAGGGTGTAGATGATGCTGGGTGCACGGGAGCATACAGGGTGTGGTGGGCTGGGCAGAGAGCAGCCAGGATAGTACCGCCTGCACAGCCAGACTTGGCTGCAGTGATAGGAGAGAGAGATCAGCTCAGGGGTCAGGTGCAGCTCTTACAGGGGCAGCTAGCTGCAGCACAGGCACAGATAGGTGTCTTACAGGGGCAGTTAGCCCAGGCTCAGGCACAGGCACAGGCAGCACCACCACCAGCACCACAGCCACAGGTGTAGGTACAGGTACAGGCAGCAGCACAGGTACCAGCACCACCACCAGTAGCGGTACAGCCACAGCCCCAGGCACAGGTACAGGTACAGGTACCACAGCCACAGGCACCACCAGCGGCACCAGCACAGGCACAGGGGGCACTGGTAGTAGGTGTCAGGGGACCAGCCCCAGTACCTACGGTGGCTCGAGAGCGTTACATGGAGGCTAGAGCGGAGGCCCGATACTATCAGGATATTCTTGATGGTACCGGGGCTGATTATCAGCCCTATGCGGCACATAGAGCAGAGACCTCTCGGAGCCAGAGGTCTCAGGGAGGTGCAGCCACAGCTGGTGGGTCCGTCACAGGCAGGAGGTGAGAGGCACCACAGGGACCAGCGGGGAGAGGTGCCGAGGGTGGTGGGGAGAGCTGAGGGATCCCAGACATGGCTTTTGTATTTAGAGATGGGCACCGGTCTGCGAACCGGGTGTATTGATAGAGGCCTGCGTGCCTATGTATTATTCATGTATTCATTTATTCATTTATTGTATACCGGCCTGCGAGCCGAGTAGGGGTTGTATAGTGGATACCGGCCTGCGAGCCGAGTATATATCTATTTTTGATACGAGGGACCGGCCTGCGAGCCGAGTCGAGATTTTTTGACAGTTATTGCGGCCTGCGTGCCGGCTTTGGTGGATTATGAGATCACAGAGGCCCCGATGTAGGGCACATTGTATTTTTGAAAATTTGTATATATATAGAGACGATGTTTTGATCCTCGTGCAGTGTTCAAAATGTGTTTAAATATTTTGTTAATGGTTGGTAATATGTAATGTATGATAAGTTTTAGTTGACATGTTGATAGATGGATGATGTTGATGTTTTTGTTTTTGCACGTATATATGAATGTCAGGTTATGTGATGAATTGGTGGTTTTGTGACATTGTGATATATGTAACTGATGAGTTGGATCCAAATGATGTATAGATTGATAGTTTCTTGATATCCGTAGTTGATGGTTTGTGTATTTGTATAAAATAAATGATGTTAATGAAATTGTAATGCTATGTGTGGTGGATGAACAAATGTGGTAAATTGTGTTGTTTATGCAGGAAAAGAGGCGGGCACGACAAAAATTTAGGTGAGAAATGAAGAAAAGAACGCTGTTGAGAAAAGATAGGTGTGTAACCGATATCGGTTAAGGAACCGATATCGGTAGCTGATAGACCGATATCGGTTAAGTAACCGATACCGGTTATTTAGGTATGAGCTTTTCTAAAAATAGAAAAGCTAGGGGGGCAACTTAAGTTTTAATTTTAGAGCCATGCAAGAGGTTAAATACGCGAACGCGACGCTTTTTGACGACTGAGACAGGTATTTGCATGAGAGATTTGAGTGATAAGGAGAAGAGAGACAGGAATTTGTATGAGAGATTTGGGTGATAAGAAAAGAGACTGGGAAGGTGAATGCGATCGGAGATTCAGAAAGTAGAAAGGCGAATTTGAAAAGAGTGGTGATAATGGCAGGACGAGGAGAAACATCCAGCAGGCAGGGACAAGAGGGAAGACAAGGGCCACCTCAAGCTACTGCAACCCCAGAGGTAAATGTTTTGGTTGTGATTTGATTTTTGCATGTGTTATGAATAAGAGATTAAGTGGGTAGATATGAAGAAGAAAACATGATAGCAAGGGTTATAGGTGAGGTAAGTGTTACGTGGTAGGTAATCACGGGTTTCGGGTATGTCTGTGTATACAGAGAGGAATAAACGAGCAATTTATTGTCGTAGGTGGTTGTTTTAGGCAAGATGTATGTAATTGACAGTGACCGGTAGCGGTTAGGGAGAACCGGTATCGGTTACTCAACCGATATCGGTTATGTATAACCGATACCGGTTACTGGAGGAATTTCCAGAATGTTTGAAAAACCCTGACGGATTGAATAGTTGTTTGTTGTTTTGGTGTATGCAGGCAGAGGCAGGATTGAGGATGAATGATAGTGTGCCAGCGCTGTTGTCACGAATCCAAGCGGATGTAACACCAGCTGAATGGACATTGATAAATCGTTTGGGGTTAAGTGGAATCCGCTATTATTCACGAATTGCACGGAACCATGCTATGTTGCAGGCATTGATTGAGAGATGGAATCCCGAGACAAATACCTTTTATCTGCCAACAGGGGAGATGACAGTAACATTGGAAGATGTGTTTCGGATTTTGAGACTCCCTATTACAGGAGAACCAGTATATCAGGCACTACCTAGCGCGGCACGGGGAGCGATAACAGTAGTATTTGGTCCATACGCACGAGATTTGACACAGCGAGGTTTATCTTTTACATATGGGGTAATGTATGCAGCACACCCTGAGGAGACAAGGTTAGCAGTGATATTAATGATAGCGGTAGGGTATTATGCGTTACCGAGGGCGGAAGGGGGAAGATTTCCAAAGGCATTGATGTGTGTTATTTGGGAGATGATAGAAAGGAATGTGACTTTTGCATGGGCACCTGCATATTTGGCGGAGCTATACAGGGGTTTATGGGCTTGTAGGCGAAATCACAGGACGACACTGGATAGTTCATACTTATTACACTGTTGGGCCTATGAGCACATTGTTTGTGTGCGACCAATAGGCCGACCCATCCAGTCGGGAGAAACCGGAGTGCAGAGGTTGGGATTCAGACGATGGGTCCAGACAGAACAAGAGGCCAGATCCCAGGCCGTGACCGGTGATATTGAGTATTACAGGCAGGTATGGGAGAGAGTGACGGTTGCGGATATCTGTTGGAGGCCATACGGAAACTATATGGTAACAAAGAACATAGCTGAGGAGTTGAGGGGTGTAGAGCGATTGAGGTGGATCGCAGGGCACAGGCCGGGTGAGTATGAGAGGATTCCTATAGATCATGTGTGGCGACAATTTGGATTTGTGCAGGATATACCCCTGGCTTATAGACCATATATGAGGATCGACGCCGAGGCAGCATTCTCACCTCCCCGGCCAACACCTCCAGAAGGGCCTGAAGAGGTAGCAGCCGATCGCAGGGTAATGGATGCGGGAACGACAGAGGCCTATAGATTATGGTGGGTAGCAGAACTGCGAGGTGTACGTGAGCGCCCTGACATAGCGGTGATTACAGTAGAGAGGGATTGTCTGCAGCGTTTGGTTCAGCAGCTCCAAACGCAGGTGAATGAGATAAGAGGATTGTTAGTGGTTGCAGAGTCACGGGCGGAGAGACTAGAGGCTGGAGTCCTCCATGCGAGAGGGCGTATTCATATGTTACAGGAGAGATTGGCAGATCAGTAGGCGGTACCAATAGCCGTGGTACCTTTGAGGACAGAGAGGCCCGGCGAGAGGGGTCGACGATCACGATCATCACCTAGTTCGGGATGAGGCGTGAGGGTCTGAGTAAATGTTAGCAAGGTATAAGAATAAATAAGGATGCCGACCTGCGTGTCGATGATAGAGAAGATGTATTTGTTTAACATCTAAATAAAACTGAATATGTATGTTGATTTGAGTTACGATAATAATAAGATTGTTTGTGTTTTGATTTTCGGTGTTTTGAAAAAGGATAAAGAGGACTGTGATTAAATAGAAATACACAAAAATATTTATATTCACCACACAGGATAGGTTATGGTAGGGGATGGTCGAGCTAACCTTGGGAGACCCCATGTCTCCGAAGTGCTGCCTACATAGCCCATTGCACAAAGCAAGGAGGGGCCTCAGACCGATGTAGTTCTCCCTTAGGATCAGGGAGAGGCGAATTCAGGCAATTGGGTACGGTTTAGGTAATTGGTTGGTTGGTAAAAATATTAAGATTAGTAAAGGTAAGGTGGATGGTGTTGGTAATGAATTGGTGATGCTGTAAAAGGTATGAGGGAAGCGAAAGTTAGCCTACCCAAGTAGTAGGGAATCGGGTCCTGATTAAGGTCAACACACAATCCTAGATGCGAGGCAAAGCAGAAAAAGTGCTCCGTAGATGAAGAGAGCTAAACAAACCACACCACGTAGAACGAGCTTGGAGCCCTAGGTACCGTGCATAGACGAGAAGTCAATAGGTGAAAAGAGTTGTGTAATCACAATATATCGAGCGTACATTACGTCCCTTGAGTTGAAACAAATGGTGAGGTGAGGTGGATGGTATAGCTGAGGTGCAGAGAACTTATTACAAAGTGAGTGTTCTGACGAAAGAGAACCTACCCCTAAATAGACAAGTCCATGACTCAAAAGTCCTTTTGAATGAGGCTTTTCTTTTATTGAATGTAGACTGATCGATGTGGGAAGTCTACAAGGGATATTGATTGTATTATTCTTGAGGTCTTCACGAAGCTGATCAATGCGAGAAGCTTCTGATAAAGGCTGACTGTGTATAGCTGTCCTTCGAGGGAGCAGTCTATTTATAGTAGCAGATATGATTGTAATGCATAGCTGTCCTTCGGGGGAGCAGTCTATATATAATAGCAGCAATAGTTCGGCATATAGCTGTCCTTCGAGGGAGCAGTCTATATTTAATTTAGATGACTAGATGTTCATTTGGCGTGAAGCATCTAGTTTAGTAGGAAGTTTGACTCAAGAAAATCCCATAAGAATACGGCTTATTTTAATACTTTGAAGTCATGGACTAGACTAAAAAGGGGAAGGCATCATCAAGGGGAGGTGAGGATCAAACTATGTGAGCTTGATTGTTATTATGAGGTGTAGGAAACAGAGTGTATGTAGTGGTAAGTGAGCTCAATGGACGAGCAGTAGGTAGATAAGAAGTGATATAACACTAATTTCAACAGTAGAATGGTCGAAGATGCAAGGCATTAAGGGGTTCAGGCTCAGGTTTACCATTAAGCGAAGCTAAACGATAAGTACCAGATCCATAGGTATGAGTGATTATATAAGGCCCAATCCAATTGGGAGCAAATTTTCCACGTTTGCTCTTTTCTAGTTTGGTTACATGTTGATTCTCTTTGAGAACAAGATCACCAACCTTAAAGGTACGCTCATGAAGTCGCTTATCATAAGCACGTTTAATGTGTTTTTGATAGATTTGAAGGTGATCAAGAGCTGTAAGATGGCGTTCGTCAAGAAGCTCCAATTGGGCTAACCGCTCTTAGCGGAAATCATCGTTGGTGAGAATATCCTGAAGAGATATTCTAAGGGAGGGTATTTGTATTTCGAGAGGCAAAACAGCCTCGGTACCGTATACCAAAGAAAAAGGTGTGGCATTAGTAGAGGTACGAATGCTAGTACGATAAGCCCAAAGGGCAAAGGGAATGTGATCGTGCCAATTTCTTCCGGATTCATTGACAACTTTCATGAGGATTTTGGTTAGTGTTTTATTAGAGGACTCGGCTTGCCCATTGGCTTGTGGATAGTAAGGTGATGAGAAACTAAGTTTGATACCAAAGTTGTCACAAAGGTCTTGCAACAACTTGTTTTTGAAAGATTTTCCATTATCTGTTATCAGGCGATGAGGAACACCAAAACGACAGATAATGTGGTGGTTAATGAACTCAACAATTTTTTCTTTTTTGATTGAAATGAGTGGAATAACCTCCACCCATTTTGTGTAATATTCGGTCGCTGTGATTATCCAACGGTGACGTTGTGAAGAGGTCGGGTGAATCTCACCAATAAGGTCTAAACCCCATTGTGAGAAGGGCCAAAGATCTCGAGCGATCTGGAGCGGGTGGCTAGGAGTATGTTGAAGGTTGGCATGTTGCTGACACATAACACAACGCTTAACATATTCGTAGCAGTCGTTATTGAGAGTAGGCCAATAATAACCAAGGCGAAGGATTCGTTTGGCCACGGCAAGGCCGCTAAAATGTCCACCACAAATACCGTCATGGACCTGTTGGATGGTATGAGTGGCCTCCGCGCCAGTTAGACAGCGAAGGAGGATGCCATCAAAGCCACGTTTATAGAGGAGTCCCCCCATGACAACATAACGCGAAACACTTTTAAGAAAAGCACGTTTGCCGTTACTAGTAAGGTCAGGTGGGAGGACAGAGATTGTAAGGTAGTCGTGAAATTGGTGGTACCAGGTATCCTGTGAATTAGTAGACACAGTATTTATCATACAAACTACCGGGGTTGAATAGGATGGGGCAAAAAGTTGTTGGACCACGACGAATAATTCAGAGTCAGTTGGCGCGGCGGGAATTTGCGAGGCTAAGCAAGCCATAGTATCCGCAAATTTGTTAGTGGAGCGGGGAATGGTTTGTATAGAATAGTGGGTAAATAAGGCTAGAAGTGAATCCACGTAGTGTTTGTATTTTTGAAGTTCCTCATTTTTGCATTGGTAGACGCCCATAACTTGATTGACTACCAATTGAGAGTCGCCAAAAATGTTGATAGATTTGATGCCTAAGTGTAACGCAACTTGGAGACCCAGAACAAGGGCCTCGTATTCCGCTGTATTATTAGTGCAAGGGAAATCAAGTCAGAATGAAAGAGGCATAGGTTCAGCGTTGAGAGGAATGAGAACAACGCCGGCTCCTCCACCGCGCTGGCATTTAGATCCATCGAAGAAGAGGGTCATTGGGTACGACTCCTCCGTGAGGGAAAGAGTAGCGATGAGTTCGTCGGGAAATGTGAAATTGGTAAATTGTTCCCCAGGTAAAGGAGCTTCTGCAAGTTGGTCTGCGATGGTTTGTCCTTTGATTGATTTCTGGTGGACAAACTCAAGGTCGAGGTCGGCGAGAAGCATGAGCCATCTAGCAATGCGTTGGTTCAGATGAGGTTTGGCATACATGTAATGGATGGGGTCTGTATTGGTGATGACGAAAGTCTTGTGATTTAGAAGGTAGTGTCGGAGTTTGGTGGCCACGAATGATAGGGCAAGGCACAATTTTTCTACATGTGTGTACCTAGTCTCATAGTCCACCAAAGTACGACTTATATAATAAACGGCTTGTTCGCGATTCTCAGAGTCACGATGTGCAAGCATGGCTCCTACAGTGTGGTCGGTGGCGGAAAGGTAAAGGTAGAAAGGGCGGTCGTCTTGGGGTGGGATAAGCACGGGTGGCTGCAAGAGATAGGATTTGAGAGCTTCGAAGGCTTGGTGACATTCTTCGCTCCATTGGAATGCAATATCCTTTTTAAGGAGGTGATGGAAAGGTTGACACCGATCCGAGAGTTGGGAGATGAAACATCGGATAGATTGAAGCTTACCTTGTAAACTACGCAATTGTTTGAGATTTTTGGGTGGGGGCATTTCTAGGATAGCTTTGACTTTAGATGGATCGACCTCAATGCCACGCAAAGAGACGATAAAGCCAAGAAGTTTTCCTGAAAGAACACCAAAGACACATTTCTTCGGTTGAAGGCGGACAGAATATTGTAACAGGCGATCAAAAATAATGGTTAAAACATCGAGATGTTCACTACGATGTTTAGACTTGCTGAGAAGATCGTCGACATAGTCTTCAAGGATAGTGTGCATAATGTCATGAAAAATATAGGTCATAGCCCGCTGATAGGTAGCACCAGCATTCTTAAGGCCAAATGGCATGACACGATAACAGAAGGTTCCCCAAGGAGTTATGAAGGCAGTTTTGTGTTGATCGGCAGGGGCAACCAAAATTTGGTTGTATCCTGAAAAGCCATCCATGAGAGAGAGCATCTCATGACCTGCAGTTAGATCAACAAGTTGGTCAATGCTAGGTAAGGGGAAGTCATCCTTAGGGCAAGCGAGGTTAAGATCCCAGAAATCTGTGCATATCCGAAGTCCCCCTGTCGCTTTAGTGACAGGTACGATGTTAGAAATCCATTGAGGATAGTCAATAGGCAAGATGAAGGAAACAGAAAGGAGTCGTTGGAGCTCCTCTTTGACTAAGAGAGCAATGCATGGATGCATTTTTCTCAATTTCTATTTGACTGGTTTGGAATCGGGGTTTAGGGTGATGTTATGGACGGCGATGGTAGGATCAATTCCTGGCATGTCAGCGTAAGACCATGCGAAAGCTTGGTTGCGAGCACGGAGAAAGGTAGTAAAGGCAGCTTGTTCTGATGTGTTAAGGGATTGTCCAATCTTCACAATGTGAGGATCCTCCTCCGTGTGGATATTGATTTCTATGGTAGATTCGTTCAGCATAGTTTGGGTTTCAGATGGTAAGGCTCGTTGAATATAAGAATCATCCGCGCCAAGGTAAGTGAGGATGGAGTCGTCATCCTGGCATTCAACAACATTAATCAAAGGTGAACCCTCTTCGATCATGTCTGGATAAAGAAGGGGCAAAGAAGATGGGTCGTCATTATCGCGTTGATAAATGAGAGGACCTATGAAGATAGCATTTATGAAAAAAAAAAGTTAGGAGGGATGGATTCAGGGTCTATAGATTATGCGGGTGATGATGGCAAAGTGGGTGATGATGGTTTGGTAGGGGCGACGTCTTCTTCTTCCAGGATACAGCTGACAGGAGGTGTCTCCTGTGTAGGTGTTTTGGGAAAACCGAGACCACTGCGATCATTGTGTTTACGGGTAGTCACGGGAATGAGTGTATGTCGGCCTTATTCGTAAAGACCAAAACCAAAGCCTTTCCAAGCACAACGAGTCAAGAAGGTGAGGGCGAAACGACGATTTGTCAAGTATTGAAAATCGGATTGGAAAGGAACCACACCAAGAGGAGGTTCAGGGGTAATGGAGGATGCGTCAACACCCCCATATGTTAGGTTAGTGCGGTAATGGGGTGGTCCGTAAGAGATTATCTCCCCCACGCGACGGTCGTAGGTGGGATGTGCATGTAATTGTCCGTACTCCTGCGGGGTAGGGAAAGAACTAACGTTATATAGGCGGTACTCCCCCAGCGTAAGGCGCTGAAAAACATCTACTAAGGGGTCGGAGGTTGGAATGTTAGCTGCGGGAAGGGAAGTGGTTTTTGCGATGGTGGTTTCATCAATTGAAGGCGTAGGCGCGGTTGAGGTGGATGGTTGAGGTACATTTGAGGAGGATGGTTGGGTTGAATGTATGGGTGTCTTGATTGGTATAAGCACATCGTTAGGGCGGTATAACATATTGCAGGTTTTAAAGGGGGGGGGGGTCAGCTTTTATGGTGTAAGACTTCCCCTCGTACTCAAATTTTATGCATCTATGTAATGTTGAGGGAACGCATCCCATGGCTCGGATCCAAGGATGACCCAGCAATATATTATATTGGAACTCTCCCTCCAAGACATAGAAGAGTTCGGGTAAAGTACGTGGTCCTATGCGAATGTTGAGGATCACGGTGCCTAAGGTAGAAGTAATAGCGTCATTGAATGACCGCAACATGATGGGGTTGGCACACATGCAACTAGAAGGGATGTTCATCTGTTGGAAGGCTTTTGAAGAGATGATGTTTAGGCTAGCGCCCCCGTCAATCATAACCCGACGTACTCGAATGTCCCGGACGTAAGCGGAGATGAAAAGGGCAGGGTCAGGGTCTTCTGTACCAAAGTCGACAATTTCATCTTCAGAGAAACTGACTGCAGCAGCTTGTTGTACAGAGACAGAAGTGGTTGGGGCAGTGGGTTGTTTGGTGAGAGAAGCAACGTGATTGGGTGTTAGAATGGAGGCGACAAGCAGGGTTTCATTAGGTAAAACCTCTATCCCTTGAAGGATCTCAACGAGAGCTTGTCGATGAGATTTAGAAGTCTGAATGAGATCATACAGTGTCATTTTTACGGGCGATTGGTGAAGCTGTTTAATCATATTTCGGTGGGCAATGCCATTAGAGACGGGATAGGTGGGTCCGCGAATGACCACTTTAGGTGGTGGTGCAATCGGGATGTTTGGCGGAAGAAAGAGATGCCGCAGGTGTGTTTTCTTTTGCTTTCCCATTGTTTTTCTGCCCTCGAGTAGCGACACTAATCATATTAATCTCGTAGACCTGAGATGAGGAAGATGGTTGGGATAACTCATGGTCTTCAAGAGGTGGGGTTGTAATAATGATAGATCTTGGTGAGGCGGGGACAGATGGTATAGGAGAGGGAATGGAAACTAAAGGTCTCTCCCTTCGTAAGTTGTCTTTCTTAATCTTTCTATCCGGGAGAGGTGACTGACGAAGGATGGTTTTTAGAGCTTTGCATCCCTCCACATCATGTCCTGGTGTGCGGTGATAAGCGCAGATATTAGACTCATCGTAACCCATAGGTCGGGGTTTAGACGGGTCATAAGGTCTAAGTGGAGGTAGGGAAATGGTCGCATTCTCCACCAACATAGCAAGGATTTTGGCGTAAGATCCTTTGAGTGGGTCAAAATCGGAAGAGGATGAGGGTATTGGTTGTGCGGGTTTTGGTAATGTTTGGGCATGATTGGTTCACCCGGGTGGTGGTTTAGCCGAGGGGTGTTGATACATGGTTTTTACTAAACGTGATTTCTTTGGCACAGAAGCTATGTTGGATGATGAGGCCGCAGATGATGTGGTATCAGAAAACAACCACGGGGAAATAGGAGTGACTGAAAACAAATCTTTTGATGATGGAATTTGTTTAGGGTTGATAGGTGGACAGGATACGCGGAGTGACGGTGTTGCTATACCCTGGAATTTCTGTATAGGTGCGGAAGGCGTAGGTTGTTTTGAAGAAAACGCAGGAGGTATGATATATTGATGTAAGGTAGAGGGATGGGGTCCCAATATGGAAGGTAGGTATGACGATGATGGTTTTGATTGTGATAGGGGCACGAATTGAGTTTGTCTCCTAGGTGGCGGAGCAGATTTATTTTTGGATAGATCGAGTCGCTTAGGCGGGTGCGTTAGACTGGGCATTGGTGAGGTCCCAAGCGTAGGGGAAGATCTGGTTAAGTTGATAGAAGTGGACGGGGCATTTGGTAGAGGTGAGGGGGGTGAAGGTGAGAACAGGGGCATTTTAAGCTTCTGTAAGCACTTCGGGTATATGGTGGAGACATCAGGATCAGTCATTTGCATTTGAGTAGAAAAAGGGGTACTCAAACATTCCCATAGGGCCTGTCTATCTTCTGTGGAATGACAGTCTCCAGGTGTGATTTGTAATTTTTGTACGGAAGAAAGGTGGGTTGTAATTCCAGTCCACTGCGGGTGTGACACAGGAGGTAGATGAGGCACTGTATCAATAGATGTTAAGAGGTCAACCGGTCGTTGAAAAAATTTAGGCGATGAGGGACTAATAGGTAGGAGGGCGTGTTCGAGGGGATCTGTCACGTTTAAAGAATGTGGTGATGTTAGTGTAAGAGATTTCTCATCTAAGGATGTCAAAAGGAGTGGCGAGCCTTCTTCTTGTGTAGCAAGAGTGGTAGAAGGGGACGTTTGGAAAATAGATAAATTAGATAGCATCCACTCACAGTCTTGTAGGGATGTGGTGTAAGAAGACTCGTCGATGAGAAGAGAAGTCCGGGCAGTTAACTCTTCTACGGGTAAAGGAATGATTTCACTTTGGCTTGATGGTGGTGAAGGAGGTTCAGACTCCTGTGTTGGTGGAGAGGCTTGATTTAAAATATTTTCAATAGAGGCTTTTGGCTGAGAATCGAAGACTGCATGGATCTCATGAACACTCTCCTCGGCTAAGATATCTTGGTTCACGTTACTGTTGGACGAGTGATTCGGGAATGGCTTGTTGAAAATTTTCAGATTTCGGTTAGCAGGGGCGTTAGGATTATCGAGGGTTATATCCCCTGCGTTAACCATTTCCTGGCACTATGTTTTTCAACATCTTGCAGTTTTCATGACTATGTCCTTTTACCGCGGTGAAAGTTACAAAAGTCATTTTCTTTGTACCAGGAAGGTATTGCGTGGGTGGAGTCAAACCCAGAGTGGGGGTTTAACAGGGGGCAAGGTGATAGCCCCAGCTTTGAGCAATTTCTCCAGGATGACGCCATAAGTTTCTCCCAAGGGAGTGTAATTGGTGGGCTCGGCTTTGTACTTATAAGTGGTTTTCGGTGGAGTATTGGACGGTGTTTGAGATTTGACCATTACCGCGTGGACAGCTCCTTTTGATTTAGAAGAACTGGACGCGTGAGGAGTGGTGGTGTTTGGCTTGTTGGTAGAATCAGGAGTTCAGAAATTGGGGTTTTTGCTACGCAACCGCAATTTCTCTTCTTCTAAGGCTCGAATTTCAAGTTTCCGAGCCATGGTAAGGGCCTCGTCGAATGTGCGGAAAGTTTGAATTTGGAGGGTAGGGGAGATGTGCTTAGCGCAGGCCCACGTAAATAGTTCGATAAGTTCGGTTTGAGGCAAGGCATACGTAAGTTGGTTGATAAGGGCCCCGCCATCGTCCAATGAAATCTGCGATAGATTCGTCTTCAAATTGTCGGATGGCATAGAGGTCAGTGATAGATACTTTCTTGGCAATGTTAATGGAGAAATGATCCAAGAAAGATTGGGCTAGTTGGTTAAAAGAGAAGATCGAGTGCTGGGTTTAAAGCACTGTACCACTCCAAGGCGGGTCCTGATAAGGACATGGGGAAGGTGCGGAGTAACAAGGCGTCATCATGGGCAATCAAATAACAAGCATGTCTAAATGATCGCAAGTGTTGTTGAGGATCCTCTTTACTGTTAAAACAAGTAAACTTTGGCAACTCCCATTGAGGAGGATATGAATGAAGGGGGACAGAAGGGTGAATGGGCTCCCGACAAACTTTCTCGTATGTCAAAGGCGCTACGACTTCCTGAAACGGAAGCCTCCAAGTTTTGCATTTTGTCCATCATTTGTTTGATGAAATCTGTGGTTGGATGAGATGATGGTGCCACAGAATAGGGATGTCCCATATAAGGTGTTGAGGTTACTGGATACGTGTATGGGAATGAAAAGGTAGGCGGATCTTGAGAAGGAAAGCTCGTGTGAATAGGTGGCAGAGAGTAAGTCATGAATGGAGTGGTCTGAAAGAGAGATGAGATAGGGGCAGTTGGTGGTAACGATATGTGGGGTCTAAGGTTAACCAAAGGAAAGCTAATCGGGGGTCGTATGAACCTCTGAAGCTGTCGGATTGGGAGACGGGGGCTAGAGATGCAGGAAGTAAGGCAGTGTTATCAGGAGGAGTGGGAGCTAAATGAGCAGCTATACTAATAGGCATGCCAATAAGGAGCTGACCATCAGGCGTACGGTCGGGGGCATGAGACAAATAGTATTGTATAGCACTGGGATTAGCATCCAGAAATTTCACAAAGTCCTTGTCTCCTACAGGAATTTGGGGGATCTCACTGGTGTCCGTAGGGTTCCCTATAGAATGTGAAGGGGGTGATTCAGGCAAAGACACAGAGCAGGCATGTGAAACCATGGCGGTGGCTTGTTTCTGAGTGATGACAACCATAGACAAGAAACACACAGGAAAGTTTCAATCTATCAAGAACAAAAAACAACCTTAGAATGATGAATCTGGCAAGTTGCTGGTTTGTCAGGGGCTGATGAAGACAGTAACCGATATCGGTTTAGCAACCGGTGTCGGTCACAGAGAAAATGACGTCGGTCCCTTAACCGATGCCGGTGTCAAAAGTCTAGGATAAGAAGATATAAAAGGCTGCTAATTTGAGTTTTAGCAACGTTGAGTATATTTATCAACTTATTGATCACAGAAGACAAAGTATGACAGAGAAAATAGAATTTGAAAACAAGCAAGAGGCACACGCAAATCTAGAGACTAATCCTAGGGTTAATTTTAGTTATCGTGGGCTTATGCCTTTAGACGTAAGATGATGTCAGAATCCTAAACAACAAGACCTAGGGGAAATGTCAAGTTTGTTTTGGCTTATAAGGTTACCTCAATCGGGCGGAGGAATACCGCGGAAAAGGGGGGATGTTTGAGCTGTTGTGTTAATTGTGAAGTGATTCGGTATGTGTTGTGCAGTGAAACTAAGGTTAATTTCCTATCAATACCGTCGATATCACCCCCACGTGTACGACCTGTTACTTAATCTATGTTCACTAGAATTGAAGAACAACAAGCAGGAATGCAATGCACGTGTTTTAAACCCAAATCGAAAATTATATTCAATGAAGCAAGAGAGATGACTTTCACTAATGCGAAACTAGGAAAGCAAGACAAATTCTTTACGAAATATATAACAAAAGCAGCAACAGCAAATATGCTTCCTAAAATGAAAATAAGCAAGAGAAAGAAACCCAAAATGGGTCCCACCCACGTGCCAAAATGTTTCGCTCAGAATGTTTCGGCTTCTGGGAATAGAGTTGCTTCTATCCTTTCATTTCTTTTAGAAACAGATGAGGTTAGGGTTAGGAGGAATACCTATTGAATGTCGAGATGGTGTGCGCGTACCGTAGAGAAAGATCAGGCTGAATGCGGAGAACTCCTTTTTGTCTTGGAAGGACTACCTGCAAATAAGAACACAAGACCACAAGATTTTGATTAAACAATAAATGAGGAAACTGCCTTGGGCCCAGGAAATATAAAACTTCCTTTTGAAGGTGGTCAGTTCCCCTGCTAATATGAATTAACACAAAATACTGCAAAATATCAATTAAATTGTTTCGTTAAACTGGGTAGGGGAAAGGCTAGTTTTCTGGTTTTGATGAGAGGAACCGATTCCGGTTACTGATAACCGATGCCGGTTACTAATAACCGATACCGGTAGGTTCTAGGATCTTCTTGGTAGCTATGGTGTTTTGTAAGGCTGGTTTATGGATGATATTAGGAAATGGGATGATTAGAAGCAAAAGAATGATAGTTAGATGCAATGGCACGTTGGGTAGTGGATTCAGAAACGGATTTAGGAGGACTGAGATTCAAGAAGCATAAGAAATGTTATAACAAAGGACATGCAAGATGTGACTTACTGGTTTTGACCAAGATGCAAGTTGATCTCCTTGGTTGTAAACACTTCTGGTTTCTTTACTCGTCTCTGCTCTGTCAAGTGAAGATCTGGACTCTGTTCCTCGCTCGCAATGCTCTCTGTTGATCCAGAAATCCTTTAACTGATCTCCAAAATGAAATTCCGATCCGTTGTTTTGGTTTGGGGAGCCCATTTACAGGGAACCGATGGCGGTTGCGTAACCGACGGCCGTCGAGTAGGAACCGGCATTGGTAAGGAAAAAAGTAGGCTATTTTTAGTAAAATAGCCCACCTTCCCTGCTTTTCTCCCGAGAGATCAGTTGCAGGCTTGGTCAAGTGACTAGAAGGTCGGTTTTGGTTGCGAGAAAGGGGTCATTAGTTATGGGTGTAGGTGTAGACCAAGTTTTAGGTTTTAATTAGGTTAGTTTAGGATTAGGGCTAGGTCATGATGAGGTGGCAAAATGAGGTGGCAGGTGAGGTGATGGGGATTTATCAATTACAAGGTAATTAATATATAATTGTGTAAAGTTTAGGTAATGAGGTTAGGTTGCGAAATGGGATGCGGGTCACAAGGGGTCGTAAGACACAAATTTGGTGTCTACACAAGGTACTATCTAAAGTATTACAACCTTTATAGAAGAAATCATCATTGAGGAAATGCATAAGGGGGATAAAATAATCTGGGGTGCTATCCTTATTTCCATTGTGTTTGTAGAGATTGGGGTTCCAGATGGCCCAATGCATAAGAATTGGAAGTGCCTAGAGGAGAAGAAGTTGTTTGGTGAATGATTTTCCAAGTATACATACGATGGGTCTATAGGAGGCACTTAAAAGAATAGGCTAAAGATGTGGTATAGAAGGATGCACAAATCCTTTGAATATGGATGGCGCATTTCAAAATATTTTCCCATGATGGTTGGTGGAGAAGTAGAATTTGTAGTGTTTCAACATTATTGTGTTGACAGGTTTAAAATGAATAATTGTCAATGGGACCCTTAGTGAAAGATCCCATATGCATTCACCATGTGATACTTCCAAGATTCTATCAAAAGAGTCACATATGCACACAAATTGATATTTGATGTAGATAAAGTTGATTTCAAGTACCATACTCTCTTAAAGACCTATGTCTACTGGTTAAGTCTGAATATATTGAAACAATGATATCTAGTGAAACTATGATAAGTTCTATGACTTTGGAAATTTTGAAGCTAGGTGTGGCTAAGGTGTACCTCCACCTTAAGCTCGAATTGGTTAATGGAGAATATATTGAAAATGAGTTAAATATCCATGAGACACCCAAAATTAAACATACGGCTAGTAAAATGTAAGAGAATCATCCCATCCCCCCTAGATTAGAAGAGGAACAATTTGATGGGGATATGGAGGACATTGGCATACTAGATCATGGTGCAAGGAAATAGCCAACTATAGGAACAAAGAGGACGAATGAAAGTACTCCTCCCAGAAAGGAAGAAGAAGAGGAAGTAACAATTGAAATTGATGCTGAGGAGACAGATAAAGAAGGAGGTGGTGCGAAGGACCAAGGATTTATAAGATTGTTGATAAGAACTAGGATGTAAGTTACTGGCATGAGACCCTCTCAACAATTAAGGATATTTCCAAGACTATCCCCTGTGAAACCAAGTCCAATGAAGAAGATAAAGAGAAGGCACAAGTATGTGCCTAGGGGTGATATTGAGGAAGAAGTATCTAAAGAGACCATACAGAACATATATTCCACACTAGTTATTGATGTGGAAGGAGGAGAGGATCCTAGAGAAGAAGAGACTCGGTAAGGTATAGAGGCGCATAATGAGTGTGATAAAAAAAGGTCCCACAGGAGAAGAGGAGAGAGAATAATATTGGTGAACCATTATGAGCGCATGAGAATACACCAAGTGGAGTCCCTATTTTGGATATAGATATGCATATTCCTAAAAGGAAGGTGGACTGAGAGGGGTAAGGAGAAGAAATTTTTAAGACTCATAACTTAGGGTATGTTAATGATCCTTCCAAGATCATCCGCATGAGGTTTCAGAGCACCCTTGCGCCTAAAACATTATATGGATGGGAGTTGAAATATCCCAAGGGGGAAAATATGTGCACAAGGAATAAGCTATCGTGGAGCATGTAGATGCATATGGATGAGCTTGAATTTGTTGTGAAATAAGAAGTATGCATTGGGAGGAAGATGAATAAGGGGGCCCAGGAAGCGCATATGACAGTAAAGCCAACTAAATTTAATGATAAACATACAAGTAATTCCTTAACAAATATGGTTGTTGAGTTGGCTTGCAGAAACCTAAACAAGGAATTCATGCTCAAGATAGTGATGTAAGACAATAATAATATGAAGGAACAAATTGAGAAATTAAATAAGGTGCGTAGGAAGGATAAGGAACGAAAATGAAAGATTATGGAATTTTCTACAGATATTGGAGGGGAAGTTTTGGAGGCACATCCAAAGTTTGATGAACAAATGAATGAAACCTACCCCTTATCCTTACACTTTTTATAATATTGTGTCCACCTTTTGCTCAAGAAGAGTCCAATTTTGCGTGAGGAGACATAGGAAAATGTTTTGGCTAATAAGGAAATAACCAAGAAGTTGATTACACGTTGGATTGTAGAGTATGATTCTATACTCTAGAAAATAAAGGATGAGTTGAAGAAGACTCATCCTAAATGTTAGGAATTGCACTCTAACTGCTTTTCCTATTTTTAGCTCATAACATGCAAAATTGGATAAGTCTTGGGATTTTCTCTTCTTAGCACATTCCTCCTCAACCTTCCCTTGCACATTCTTCTGTGCCCCAGTTGTGTTCCTCAATTCTTCATGGGATCTTCAAATACTTAGTCAATTTTGTCAACCCAATATTACCCCACACTAAATACATTTTTTTCCTCAGTAATGGGGTTACGCAGCTTATCTCTCCAAAGAATACAAAATAATAAAAAATGACTAGGAAATAATGAAAGAATGAAAGGAATGGAAGAATAACCAACGTGCTCACTAGGATGGTAATAGAATTTTAGGGTAATCCTTATTTATATCATCTTGTAATTTATTCCATTCACCTATCCCTTTCTTCACTTTCTTAGGAACATCACCAAGTAATTTTTCCATCTCCTTCAAGGTCATATCTTCACCATTATTCTTCAATTCCCTTATCACTCCAGCCAACCCTAAAATCATGCCCTCCATGAAGTCCATCTTTCACATGACTAACCTCCCCATCTCTTTTATTCTTTATTCATGGGGGTCCATGGATTCCTTGAGTGCATCATGCTTCTTTACTACTGTAACTAACTTCTCTTCCTAGCCTGGGGGTTTTTCCTTCTTAGCTGCAAGGAATGAATTCTCTTCCTGAAATTTCTCTTGCTAACGTTGGATTGTAGAGTATGATTCTATACTCTAGAAAATAAAGGATGAGTTGAAGAAATATCAGGAAGAGAAGGAAAGTATATGGTGAATCAGATCTTAATTATTATCTGATATGTTATAATTTCTAGTTTGTACAGTGGTGAATGTTATGATTTACATCTAAATGTATGCTTGGTAATGGTAATCATGAACATTTCTGCTAACATCTTGACAAGAAAACACAAAGGAGGGACCTGGTAGGCGTTCTGTGCTTCAGGTGAGTGTTTAGATCTGTGTGAATGAAGTATTAGTGCACCTAGGCAATTGAGTAAAAATACGATACTAGATATATGTTTCTCCCACTACTGATTATGATCACAAGTTTAGCTCTTATCTCTCAAAATCTTCTCAAACTACCCCCTCTTCTTCTTTTTCTGAATCTAGTCCTTCATTTGTTATTTAGGTTACATGACCTTATAATTATTCTTCTCCACTCTTCTCATCCCTTCATACCTCTCCTTAGCTATATCCTTGACCCCTGTGACCTCTTCTTTATTATTTTCTAGCCCACTCACATCCCCATTGTCTCACCTCTTACAAATGAGTCATTACAACTCACTTATATACATGACACTAGCTCATAATACCTATAAGTCAACCGTTATCATATAATTCAGTCATAATAACTTGAAACACACCTATTAAGTCATATAAAACACTCCAAGAGACCCAAGTATGTCAAAAAGGGTCACACTATCAAGAACAAACACACACATCTCTTTTAGAATCAAAACAAGGTCTTCTAGCTTCAACACATACACAAGGACCTTCAAGTAAACACTCTATATTTTAAAGGCTTGAAAGGCTTCAAAAAACTCAATTAAAACATCTTAGGATCACCAATAGGCACAATAAGCTCTGCATTAGCTATCAACATAATGAAGCATACTAATAAGCAAGTTATTCCCACAAGGTCTTCAAGTACCCAAAAATTAGTCCCGAAAAACAAGAGAATTCACCGATCAAAAATATTCATCATGGCTCATGTATAATACCATTAGAAAGGTCTCTAATTATACTTTTTGAAACAACTCACACCATCCTCCAAATTAGGGGTGAAGGTACTCAACCACTTAAATATATGAAATAGGTAAAAAACTGCCAATATGGACTCAAGAACCATTCTTGAGAAATCTGACTATAATCACCTCTAAGGCCACTTCCAAGAACTAAAACTACTTGGAACACTTCAAGGGAGACCTAACACACTATTTCAATCCATCACATGTATATGTCACATGGATAAAATCACACTTACACATCTGAACCACAAGGATTCTTGAGAGACCAAATTGAGTTTATTAGGCCACTAGGGTTTCAATATGAAACCACTTTTTCATACCATTCCAAGACATAAAACACATAATTTCAAATTATAACAAGTTATCCAAGTGCATAAAACACTACTCCAAAATGCATTTCTATCAAGAACACCACAAACCTCCATGAGTAGGTTTTAGTCCTTAAGGCCAAAAGTGGTAGGGTGACTTAGAGGACATGCAACTCAAAATTTATTTATTATACGTGATAAAAAATTTCCATGTAAATATAGCACATCTCCCAAAATTTCTGGAGCAATTCACTTCTCATCATGAAACCTTTACATTATCCTTGAAACATCAAATATCCACAAAACTAGGGTTTTTATCCTACTTCCTAAAACAAATGAAACATGAAACCACCACCAAAATTATCCTTGAATAATACCCTACAACCCTAAGTCATCATACCAACCTTCTTAATCCATTTGGATACCACAACATGCATTTATCTCCAATATCTCTAAAGGAAGGGTTTAACTAGGGTTACAAACTTATATACCTTATTAACGCTTGTTCATAAATATGGGACGACTAAATCAACTAATATTTTTTGAAAATTTATGCTATCTCAATGTAAAAACATCCCCCAAAGCCTCAAGATCCCATGAAAAATCCACATACGTGGGTGAGCATCTACTGTTCACCTATCGAGCTGGTTTTTCCTTCTCAAGATCTCATTTTTTCAAAAAATCACTTTTCATTCTTTGTATTCAATGCATTGACATGAAATTTTACCCATAGCACTATTATCACCTCCTCTGTTCTTTCCAACTCTACCATGCTCAAATGCATTAGTAACTTTCCATGCACTAAGACTTACCTGTGTTTTCCTGCCTTGTTATCAAGAAACTTACTTCAATGGACCTTGAAATAACATCAAACCTATAAATACTAACATGATATTCCTTCCAAACTTTGTATGTAGTGTCACAACACTCCTACCATATTTAAATAATATTTCCCTACTCCATATCTCATGCCACTCACTCATACTTCTTAGACTAGGTCTAGGATTTTTCCTAGAATGGCCTGGCTCAACACACTTCACATGAGCTAGCCATGAATACCCCCTCTACATACTCATTAACACCTCTTAGAAATCACTCTAAGAATTTTTTACCTCATACAACCATTTTGAACTCATATCATTACCATACCAGCTTACACCATGCTCAAGACCATATTAATACACCATAACAACTACAACAAAACAAAACACTACCAATCAAACTTCAACTTAATTCATGGGTGACACCTCATGGACACACCTAATTCAACTAGAAACCCTTCGACATCAATGATCCACTTTACATAAATGACAAGACTAGACATAATGCTTAACAAGGATGATTGGGATCTAAAACATTCTTATTACTTCACTTGTCTAGATATGGTGCTTGCTATGTGTTTATCTTCTTCATACTACCTCAAGATGACCTATTATAATATGAAACAAAATAAAAAACCCTAAGAACATGTAGAAACCTTCATTAGATAATTAAAAAACCAAAGGAATAAAACATGTGTGTGTGTGCATGTGCATTCGCATTTGAGGATAGAAAATACCTAGGAACTTAGGCTCCCAACTACTATACCAATCATAGTGTTGCACTACATATCCTTCATGTAGAATGAAGCCTTTTCTAGTTCTCCTAGGTTCATGTTCAAGAGTGTAAATCTAACCAAACCATTAAGGATTCCCTTGTGTCTCTTAACACTAAGATAATGGGATAACTCCATAGTATATAATGTAACCAATGTTGTAGTAGCATGATGTGGTGTGATTAAGCTATGTTACCTAACCCTTGTGCTGATTAAAACCCTTGTGAAAGGATTAGAGTGAATTTTCTCTTTCTTAGGAAATGGATCTATAATATTTTCATGTTTTTAGATGGATTAAGCTATAATATTTGACCTATTTGAGTGATTCAAACTTGTATCAGGGACTACCGTAGATGATTTGTAACTAGTTTGAGCATATTTAGGAACCCTTTGAGTGCTTTTGGAATAATTATTGTAATAAGACCTTCTAATAATTCCAGGTGATTTATTATGTAATAATGAAAATTGTATATAGTATTTTGTAGGTGAGATATTATGATAAGGTTAACCATAGGAAGATAAAATCACCTAAATAATTATTTAGAATTGAGAGTAGAGTTAGTGATTGTGAAGGGGTGGTACCGTACATGTTGGATAGGACTAGAACCTACATCCCAACCCTTTTGTATGATTTTAGATAGGAGAGAGAAACATCTAAACTGAAATTTGTGTCTTGAAAATTAAATTTTTATTCTAATTTGATTGAATAATATTTACATAATTGATGCTAAAACATATTGTAAAGATACAAAAGATATAGAATGGCTAGAGAGATGTGTAAATTGGATTCTAAATATGAGAATTTGTCTTAACAAGGATATGAGGTAAAACTTGGAATTATACAAGGATACGTTACTAGATTTTAGTGTTTACAAATACAATAATTAAGCCCTCTAATAAAAATAGGTGAGAAACATAGAAAACATTCCATTTTATTCCCACGGCTTCAAGCTCATTCTAAATTACCATCTAACGCTAAGGCATGGAATAGGGGTATGTAATGCATTTAATTTTTACATTTTTGACTTTTTTGAAATTGGTAGGGAATCATAAATACCCCATTTTAAGGTTACATGTGAGGAGAATGAAATTTCCATGTGCATTTTTTATGGAATCATTGCCAAAAGAGATGACCACACTATACAATATGTCATATATGTTGTAAACATGGTGATTGTGATCCCATAGTAAAGGTCACATATGATGAAGTCACTATTTCCATGGTATGTCTGGAGGATATTATCATATTACATGGGATTCTAAAATTAATTACTTTTTACCAGGACTCCCTTTATACTACATACCTCTAGACCTGCTTCGATTTAGTTTTGGGTACATAGATTAATTTCAATTCATCTTATCACCCCAAGACAGATGGAAAATTTGAGAGGTTAAATCAAGTATTTAAGGACATTTTGAGGATGTACATCATGGACTAGTAGAGGGAATGAGAATATTACCTATAAATTTTCAAAAAAATTTACAACAAAATCTATCATAGTTTGATTAGCATGGCCCCTTATTAGACACTGTATAAGAGGTCGTGTAGGACACCTGTGAGTTGGGACTAATTAGATGACAAGATAGTTCTTGGCATATCTTTTCTATAGGACATAGAGAAACATGTTATCACTATTAGACAACATATTGAGAACTCCCAAGTACGCCAAAGGCGTATACAAATACTAAGAGGGTTTATCGTCACTTCTCTATAAGTGATAAGGTGTTGTAAAGAGTATGTCCACATAAGAGTCTGAATCATTTTGGAAAGGGCTCTAAGTTATCCCAACATTTTTTTCAGCCCATTTGAAATCTTGGAGGTCATTGGGTGAGTTTCTTATTACCTAGCATTTCCACAATGCCTATCTTGCACCGAATTTTTTTTTCCTATATTCATTTTAACTATATACGAGATATTTCTTATGTTTTGGATTTTTGGCCTTACAAGTGAAGTCCAAAGGGTCATGGACACTAGATCCCATGTATATTTTAGATCAGTTAAGGCTATCCCTTTGGGGGTGAAACTTTTACTAGGTTAGAGTGAAGTGGGACAGGTATGATGAGACAACTACTTCCTGGGAGGATGTGACACCATTGAGGGCTTGATATCCCTATGTCTTCCAATGACTTCCAAGATGAATTATAATATTAGGAGAGGGGGATATAGTGACCACCTATTCCATGCATCATTTTATTACTGACTCATTTCATTTACTAGATTATATACCTTGATTCAATGTTATTTGGATATTATATAATTTAATTATGGATTATTTTGTGATACAAGTGGTGTTTGAGGCACACAATGCCAATCTAGTATTTTTATTTATCATACAAATTTTCTTGAAATTATGTTCGAATGGACACTAGAAGGATGTGATGCATTTATTTTCTATCTAATATATGATGGATGTATGTTAATTATGTTGTATAATTTTTCCATTATCTATGATGATGATGGTTTTGATGTTATCATGCAATAACTTGGATCATATACTTTGATCTACTATGGATGTATTTTGTTATTTATAGTTACTTAATTCAGATATTAGTTGTTGTAACACCCCATAACCTAACACCCAAATTACAACATATGGATATTAGAAAACAAGGAATTTTTTTAAAGGAAATGGAAGGTTAGAAAGGATTAATGAAATCTGATTTTAAATTTTACCTTATTAAAATTTAGTATCACACGTCATCGTGCAACACCATTGTTGTTTGTTCTTTGCGATTTATTCACACTACATGTTGGAGTGATATGTACATCAATTAAATTATAAGATCCAACAACCTCGTTGATGATTTAATTAAAAGTGGTTAATAAGTTTAAAAGGGGAATTGGTTTAAAATATTCATTTATTGATCTCCTGTGGAAATATTGGTGTTCATGGAATGAGGGCGATAACATCGTAAATAATTGGCCTTATGAGACAAGGTTCTTGTTATTTATTTAAATGTTTGATTTACGTTAATTCATTTTGGGAACATGGTTAGGCCTTCATTTACATGTCCCATTAAGTGTTTTCATTTATGTCATTTCTCATCTCCATTTAGTATAAAAGTATTTCCAAATGGATGAGGGGAATCATATTTATGATTAATTGGCCTATTATGATATTATTTTTTAGAATTCCCAATTTTTATTAGGGAGATATAAACTTTTATTAACCTTAATTAACTAAAATCAACTAAACTAGGTAGTAAGTGGGTAGCTAATCTAAGCTATGAACAATTGTAGATAAATGTAGTAAAGAGGTATACAAGCAAGCTAAAAACTATGCAAAAGTAATTGCTAACCCTAATATGCAAGAAGGAAGAGGAAAGATCTTAGTTGAATAATAGATGCTCATAAGATGGTGTCGCAGTGAAGTCTAGAAAATATAGAAGTAGGAATAACTGTGTAGAAGTCCCAAAAATGGTGGATCTAGAGGATCTAGCTAGACTAGAGCTCCTACAGGAGGACTGGGGCACCTATGGATTCTCTATTTGTTAATATAGGTTCCCTAGTATATGAAAAATATCTTAAAATAATCTCTACATGGATGTGAGGTGATCTGGAACTTTCGTTGTGTGTCGTATTAGATTTTTTGTGCTCCTTCAGATATTATTAATAGTCTAAGATGAAATAAAAACCTATAAGACACCAAAACATGCATCAAACCCTAAAAATAATAATGCATATGAAGGGGTTGGACTAAACTCATGTGTCACAATGGTGGACTTACTAACTGAGCATTGCACTACATCTCAGACCCGATATAGTTCTATGTGCAAGTGTGTGTGAACATTCCCTAGATTGCTCTTATGCTAGTCACACTTTGTGAAGTATCGGGAAATAACTATGTGTAGAAAATGTAATAGAATGTGTGCATGAAATAGAATAGAATCCCCCCTATGAGGTGTGATGTAGATGTCCTAGCCTTGTGCCTTGATGATGGAGCTATGTGGATACAAGTGATCTCTAATGCAATAGATGGATGCAACTTTAGATGGAGGATAGTAGTAAGTGATGCTAGGTCCCTCATTATGGTCTCATAACTTTATATTTATAGGGTTATCTTGATTTAATTTCATAATTAGCCCTGAAATGGCTAGCCACCAAAAAGATAAAGATGTAAAATGGCTAGAAATTTCCCAAAAAGTGGTGGGAAAGTGTAAAAGGGAACGTGGCAACCCTGATGGAACTAGGGCACCCATAGGTGCCCCAATACTAATCTGGCCCCCCAAGTCAAGGCTAAAATAATGTGGGATGATAGAATCTAACTGGGCATATGCGTGTAAGAGGTCGGTAATGATGAAATAAAATAAAACAAGATGGCCAAAAGATGGGGGTTAATTAGTACTTTATTCACTAAAGAACCTTCTCAATAGTAGTAGGAGATCAAGATAAATAATGTCTATAGTGAATGATTTTGTGAATGCATTTTTCCCCCACTTTATTTTGGTGAGCGGAAAGCTCGCTAACATAAAGTAGATAAATATGCATACCTGATGTCCATGAAGAGTGTATTATAAACACATTGAAGGAATAGAAAAAGCGTGGAATGAAAAAAAAGATGGAGGAGCATGGAAACTAAAGATGAAAATTGTGCAAAGAATAAGTGATGAGAGTGAACCTATGGCGGAACGTGTGTGTAGCTACTGTGGTGTGTAATATATCTGCACGGTTAGTAAAACGTGTGCTATTACGAAGTGTTTTGGTTGATGTTATTGTTGTTGTTTCCCCTATTTGACTTCTTTTTTCTCATACAGATGGACCTACAAAGAGTAAACAATAAAGTAGTCAAATATCTATGTATATATGTGTAAAAAACTCAATGTATAAGATGCATGTATATGAAAGCATGTAAATGTGAAATACGTAAATGTAAATGGAACATGTGCACCTGATCCATGTCGAGAAAGAGAGTGTAGAAGGATATCTCATACTATGAGTTTTTTGGGCAGTCTCACGCCACCTTGGCTAAAGAAGTGTAGGGAGAAATCTACATTATTCTCCTTCCTGTAACTGCTTCCATGAATGTGTGTGAAAAAATCTTTGTATCATCCTTGTTTTTTGGGCAATCTGACTCCACTGGCCAAAGTAGTATAGAGAGGCACACCAATTGTAACCTATAATCCTATAACTACTTCCCATAATGTTAAGGACACTATGTCATGCAAAATTCATTGTGTATGTGGTTTGTAGACTAGTTTGAAACCACTTGTTGTATATAACTAAACTGAACTAGTGTATAATCTCTTTTTTGGTATGTAAAAACCACAAATGATTCCCCCCTCTTTGGGGGTGCATGTGATGTCACTGATAGGAGAATGTAGCCCCAAAATAGGACCAACCACATGAAATTTGTAATTGTGCCTTGCAGGGGGAACATAATGCACTTGGTAGAAACCAAGGCATGCATAAAAAAGGATGGATATCCAAAACAAGTGTTAGTATGAAAATGCATGCATGAAAGAAAATAAGCAAAATAAGAATTCATGGAAACATGAAATCTTGCAAAGCTAGTGTTGCACATGGAACACGCGTTATCGTTTTATAGAAATAACCAATATATCAAAGCGTGAGTAACCAAGTAATGTAAAGTGATAAGTACAACATGAAACAATAGCACCTGTAAGAGACAAATGTGGATGCCCCAAGTGACTAGTGTAGGAAGGGTAGAAGGTGATCATCCATGTTGTGTGTGAATGATCTATATTTGTGATCAAAACTAGACAAAGACATGAACACACATGTTTGGATGATATAGATAATGACATATAATAAATCAATCTAACATGTGTAGTAAAGTGATCATTTAAAATACTAGAAAACAAGAGTAAATGCCCCAAAGGCAATGTAATATGATATGTATGGATGGGATGGAATGCAAGATGGAATTATAGGAGCCACGTGCCGCCTAATTGAATGAAATTTTATTCAATGAGGTTCATTTTTTCCCCCTCATGAGTCAATAATGTACCGTAAACAAGAGTGTGTCATCAGGAAATGGTCAAAGTGTATGTTGTGTCTAACATGCTATGATGAATATGTAGGTGTAGTGATGAGATGATACTTAACTATGTGTACGTGAACCGTATAGCCGAATCATATATCACGACTAAATGAACGTATAAGTGACTATTTATCCTAAGCATATATCACTATAAGATGAATAGATGTGTGATGATTTAGCCCAAGGAATACATCACTATAAGATGAAAGGATGGAGCGGTGATGTAACCTAAGGTGTATACAACTACAAAATGATAGAATAGGTGACGGTTTAGGCTAAATCGTATGTCGCTAGGTTTTAAATGTCACATGATGAAAGGTAAAATAGTAAATTTGTGATGAGTGTATGGTCCATTTGATTTTTATACCCTTGGTAGTTGAGTTTGGACCAAGGAACTAAAGTGCATCATAGGGTAGTGAGTACAGCACCTTGAAGACAATGTAACATATGTAATGATAAAATAAAACCATTTGATGAATAGAATATGTAAAAATGTGGTGTGTAAAATGTGATGGTAGATGTGTAGAATGTATTAAATGTAATGTATAACTTGTAATGTAATATATGTAGATATATGAGCAATTTGGAGATGCACTGTGTATGATATATTGTATATGCCTATGTATAGGATGTGAGGCAATATGTGTAAGTATCCTAATATTTTATGTAATGCATATGATGAATAGTGTATGATAGTAAACTCGTGGATGATATAAATATGGTATATGTAAGATGAAGAATAGTATGATGTGTGATGTATGAATGTGTAAATGTGAAAACGTTTGTGTATTAAATGTTGAATGTATGGTGTATGATGAGCAACGTGTGATGAAACAAAATGTATAATTCCTATAGTGCAGTGTGTGGAGTTCAGTGTATAAATCCCTCAACAGTCAAGTGTGAACCGAAGCACAAGATTTTTTCATCAAGTAATGATGATGCTAAAATGTATGATGAAAAATGCCTATATGAAAATGTAAAGATAATAGATGTTATGATGAAATGGGGGGGGGGAGGTGTATTAGGTGTTATTCCCCCAAAGTATATAGAAATGAGTAAACTAACCAATGATAGTGAGGGACAAAGGTTCTCCAATCAATGTATGTGAAGATGAAAGCATATGATGATGGTCTAATAGTGGTGGCATGGTAGAAAAATGTTGTGGTGGTGAATGAAGTCTATATGCATGCGAGGGATGAATATAGGATAGAGTTCATGATGTAGTAAAATGTTTCGGTGATGGATATTGATGCAATGCTAAGTGAAAAAGTGATGAATATCTACACAGAATAAAATGAGGTGGTGATCGACGCTATGATGCAATGAATTTTCAAGGTATGTTCATATGCCAATGTGTAGGACTAGAAAAATGATGCATTCATGTAGACAGTACTCGAGTAGGTGACCTTGGAGTATATTGTGCTTTAAGAAACATATAATGAGACATGTTAGAAGAATTAGATGAGACATGAGTGCCTGTATGAGGAGATGGAAAAAATGGAGTAGAAGGTGGGACACCATCAATAGAAATGACTTGTTTATTATAAATGAATTTGAGTCGCAAATGATTCATAGAAATGATAGATTGAGTGGGAGGAATCTAAATAGGACCAAGAAGCATGTCACATCCCTAAACCTTGTTTCAAATGAGGAAAGGTACAAGCATAGTAATAGGACCAACTGTAACATGCCGTGAATAAACCCTAAAGATTTTTATGAAAGGGTATTCAATTTGGGATGAAATATACCTATTAGACTTGAGAAGTGAAATAAAACATGCACTAATGGTCCATGATGGGTCAACCTTAGTGTTTATGATGGAGGTCGAGCCAATAGATGCACGAATGTGTAAATGATAGATGTAAACTTGGTGTGGTAATTGTTGTTGGAAAAATAAATGATTGGTGGTGAAGCTTGACTGTTACCAACTAAGAAATAAAGAGCTTCTGATCCTGGGGGTGATACCGTGTGATACACATGATTAGAAAAAGAATATATTGTCTTTTTGTCACGTTGTTGAGATTCATTGTTAAAGATATTGAGTTTACCCTTTTCATTGGTTGGGACATAGCTAGTAGATTATGGCAACTCAAGTTTTTTGTTATCAATTAGATATTGGATGATTATTTATATTTTTAGGCATCTATTTGTAGAATGTCCCACACATCGATGATAATCACAGTAGAATTTTTCATTGTAGTTCCTACCTTTTGGTCATGATGGGTCTAATTCAAGTGGCAGGGAAAGGGTAATAAAATTTCTCTCAAGAATTTGTTTCAATATAAGATGTGGAGCCATGGGAAAGTTACTAAATGTGCACTGAGGTTACTATGAATGAACATCCCTAGTAGGAGTGACGGTCTTGATAGTGACTTTAGCATCGGTTGGTTTAGTTGTGGAAGGTTTAAATGGCATTTTTGTAGGAAAATGAGTGGAAGAGGAAGTATGTTCTTGATACTTAATATTTCCTATGGATAATATTTTAGTCTCACAAAGATTGAGAGTATGAAAAATTTGATCAAAAGAAGGAGAATTATCAAAGAGAAAACTCTCCTATAGAGGTGGTAATAAAATTTGAATAAACAAGTCCTAAAGCTCAGAGTTAGAAAGAACATTGGTCATCATAGATAGATTTTTTTATACCTCAAAATGTAATTAGTTAGGTGTTCATTTGAGCCTTGTTTAAGTTTTGATAGCTAAGAATAACAAATATTAGAGCCAATATTGATGGAGAAATGAGCAAGGAATGCATCATCTAGATGTGTGAAAGAGGTTATCGAGTGAACAAGTAAGTAGTAGAACCATCACATCACATAATTGTGAAGAATATGAGTTAAGAGTTTAGTTAAAAGTGTATGATCATTAGCGAAGTCAAGAGAAGCGATATGAAATGATATAAGGTGTTCTTGTGAGTCACCATACCCATTGAAAATGGGAATATTAGGGGTAAAAAAACTATGAGGAAGTGGGTAAGCAGAGATGATAGGTGCAAATGGAGTGTGTAATAACAAGGTAGAATCTAAAGATGATGATGTATGCAAAGTGGCCTGTTGTAACTTACAAATTGGAAATTGAAGATCTTGATAAAGAGAAGTTAATTCTTGATTTCCAACAGATGAGAATTTTCGTATGAGAGAAACTAAGGATGGTGTAAAATGATTGGTAGGATTAGGAACATAAATTTGAATAGTCAAAATGGGAGGAAGAGTAGAAGCAGGTGGTGAATTGGTAACAGAAGTGAATACATAGGTAGAAGATGTGAGTTGCACCAATTTAAAAGCTTCCTCGTGAGAAACATGCAAAAGTAAATCTAGATCTTAGGGATGATAAACAAGGTGATCATTTATGGTGTTAAGGTGAGCTTTAGTAAATTCCTCATGAGAGTGAGCCATGGCAAAGGATAATTAAACCTTAGATTGGTAAAGTAAGAAGGAAGAACCTAGGAGCGTGAATGATCGAGTTGGGTTCACAAAAATGATTAACTAAAATTAACTAAACAATGTAGTAAGTGGGTAGTTAATCTATGCTATGAACAACTGTAAATATAGTAAAGAAGTATGAAAGCAAGCTAAAACACTATGCAAAAGGAAATACTAACCCTAATATGAAAGAAGGAAAAGGAAAGAACTCAACTGAATAATATATGCTAGTAGAATTGTGTCACACTGAAGAGTGGAAAATACAAACCAATAATGACTATGTAGAAGTCTTGAAAAGGGTGGATCTTGAGGATCTAGCTAGACTGGAGCACCTAGAGGATGAGTGGGGATTTTACGGGTGCTCTGGTTGTCAATCTAGGTGCCCTATTCTATTAAAAATATATGAAACTGATCTCTATAGGGCTGGGAGGTGATTTGGAACCCTCGGTGTGTATCATATCAAATTTGTTGTGCTCCTTCAGATTTCACCGATAATCCAAGATGAAAGAAAGACCTGCAAAACCCTAAAACAAACATCAAACCCTAAAAAAAAATAATGCATATGATGGGTTCAAACTAACCTCAGCTGCCAAAATGATGGATTTACTAACTGTTCAGTGTACTACATCTCAGACCCAATGTAGTTTTATGTGCAAGTGTGTGTGAACATGCCCTAGGTTGCTCTAGTTTCATTCACACTTCATGAAGTTGTGAGAAATAACTGTGTAGAAAATGTAATAGAATGTGTACATGGAATAGAATATAATCCCCCACTATGAAGTGTGATGAAGATGTCCTAGCCTTGTGCCTTGATGATGGAGTTATGTGGATGCAAGTGATCTCAAATGCAATATATGGATAGAACTTTAGATAGAGGATAGTAGTAAGTGATGCTAGGTCCCTCATTATGGTCTCATAACTTTATATTTATAGGGTTCTCTTGATATATTTTTGTAATTAACCCCGAAATAGCTTACCACTATAAATATAAAGATTTAAAACAACTAGAAAGAGCCCAAAAGGGCGCCCCCGGGTGCCCCAATACTAATCTAGGCACCCCAGTCAAGGATAAAATAATGCATGATGAAAAAAATTGATTGGGCATATGGGTGCAAGAGGTCGGTAATGATGAAATAAAATAAAATAAGATGGAAAAACTATGGGGTTTAATTAGTACTTTCTTCACTCAATAAATTTGTAAATAGTGGTATGAGACCAGGATAAATAATTTCTAAAGTGCTTGATTTTGTGACTACAATCCTCGTATGCTTGATTATAATATAATTAATACTTAATAAATGAAGTAGAGGTTATTAGATTGACTAGTGTTTAAGGTTTTTATATTAAGGGGTTTCAATTATAAAAATACTAAATTTTATTGGAAATAATAATTAAATATCTATTTTTTAAGCTACGCCTATTTCATTGAAAGATTTAGCCATGACGAATTTTAATGGGGAAATTAATGATACTTATAAATATTATTTTCATTTTTATTTTATACGTCCTAACTCAAATTACTAAAAGTCCTATTATAACACTACTAGAGTCTTATTAGATTAATCAAAAGTTATTTAACTAATACAACTAATTCAAAGTGAAGATAATTTAAATGTGCATGTAGGGTCGATTCCAATCCCTTGGATAAAAATAATTTACACCATTGGATCCTAGGTCAAATAAAATACCTAAAATCTATCCTTATGAATTCATTTTTCTCTACTTTCCTTCTATTGTCTTCATCAATATTTCATTTTCTTCTCTATTTTATCTCTTTCTTTTATTGTTGTAGGGTTGCAGGTTAAATGAAAGGGACTACATAAATTCAAAGTAAGTTATGTATATATATAGACTTGGAGGAAATTAGAGGGGCATCCATGGAGGCCTGAGGGCATGTGGATGAACCAGGGCCATGCCCAAAGGTTGAAATTAGTGGGAAATAGCAACCATGGTTGCGGGTAGGGGTTGTAGGAGCAATGGGAAGCAAGGCAACAGGGTAGGGCATAGGACGACAAGTAGGGGAGTGTGGGGTGTTTTTATCCAAATAACTCTCCTAGTTATTTGGATAAATTACATTTTATTCTAACTCTAATATTTCATATTTCAGGTTGTGTGCACTCAAGATTATTCTTTTGACACCTTGGCACAGTTTCAATTCCTCTGCCAACTCCTTCTGTGCCTTCCTACTTCTCCCTCTGCATTCTATTATCTACTTTTCATTTTCCTTTGCACCTTCCTCCTACACACCTGATTTCTTTCATATCTTGTCATGCACCCCTTACGTACATCTTTTTAGACTTTCCTTCAAATCGGCTATGTCCCTAACATGCCTTCACATTTGTGTGCCTTATAATTCCTCTTTTTCCTAGTGCTCCTTTGCATGCCCCTTTTACTTTTTTCGTCACGTACCCTTCCTTATTTGAATACTAGCGCCCCTTCCCCATAATTTTCCCATAAAAGTATTCTCTTATTCCTCCTACGCACGTACCTCTATGTGTGCCTTCCCTTTATTTCCCTTTTGTGTGTCTGACTCTTGGTTCCCCACCTTACACCTTATTCAACACCAATCACTGTGCCATGTCATTCTATTAGAATTGAGTGTGCCACACGTAACCTATCAAAGTGCACCAATAGGGCACCAAATCTTGACAACCAGCCAATGAATGAAAACTAGAAAAAATGAAAAATCAGATGAACATTTGGTCGAATCCTTCAAAAAGTCTATGTGCACCCCATGTCTTATATTCCTAGATGGCCTAGACATCTTCTAACAACCATATATTCTACTACAGAGCTTTGATCGGCACACACCTAGGATTGTCCAAGATATGCTCACACAAGCTACATGTTGGAATATTCAAATTCAAATGTAGGCGGGCTTTGGTAGGCAGAAAAACATGGAAACTTCTCTTAAATCATCAATGCACACATCCAATCAACCTCAACCACCATATTTCCTCAATTTTTTCCTCCTTCCTTCTTCTACATTCCAAACAGACACGGGGAAGTTCATCTGACATCTTTGCAAGTGGATTTGCAAGAATTTATCACTTGTTGTTGGTTTTTGCATATTTGAATCTGAGTTTCCCTCTCTTTCTCCTTCTCTTCTCTCCTTCTTATTCTATAAATAACAGAGCTCTACTTTGTAAAAAGGACCCCTCTCTATTGTAACGGAACCATGACAAAATGGTGGTTGACTTTCCATGATTCTCAAACCTTGGCATGGTCTCTACAATGTATTCTAACCTCCTACCATGAGTTTAAATGATGGTGCATCTCTTAAGCAATAAAATCATGTTTTGTGGAGCTCTTTTCTTCCTTTTCTTGTTTTCATTGCATCTCCCCTTTATATTTGAATTTTTAGCATGTTGTGCATACTTCCCTCTTGTGGTCCCCTTGTTCATGTGTTACACATGCTGGAAGGCCAAGCCCGCATGTTGATCTATGGCACACGCTGTCCGCCCTCTTCTTCTGTTCCCTTTTTGTTTCCTTCACCACTTATGGAGAGAGATCGACCCTTTACTTGTGGCGTTATCACTTTCCTTAGCTTAGGATTTCCCCTTTCTATACATTCTTCTATCCATGGTCCCTTGACATGTTTAGTTTAGGATTTTCTTTCAACAGTAAGAGTATTATTAGCATTAGAGGTAGGTATAGGAACTAGCCTTCTCTGGAGATCCATCCTAAGTGCACAAGGTCCCACAACTTGGGGACAGTTCCATTATGGTCTCAAACATCTCGGCTCTTCCAAATTTGAGATGCAGGTGCACATTTGAATGACCAATAGTTTATGGAATTCCTGATGGGACCAGAGTGAAGAGATTTACATCTTCATCTTAGTAATTTTTTATGTGTTTTGTTGAGCACCAACCTTTGGAGACATATTTCAACACATCTAGTGACTCCACTGATCTAAATGCACCCATTATTTCATTCATAGACCAGTCTTCCCCCTTTCTTTCATTCATTTCTATTTTTTCCATTGTTTTGCCTTCCTCTTTTGAAGTCATGCAATCATAACTTCTTTTCCTTCCTGGAATTATCATTTGTAGTAGTAGAACTATTTTTCTCCATCACCACAGTTTCAAAATCCTCTTCCAAATCTGTTTTATAAGCCCCATTATCCTGAATATGCATATAACCCACCTCCCACATATATGTATGGTTATTTTTCTAACCATAATGTTTATGAAGAATAAGTTTATGTAGATGATGGTAGAAAATCCATGGTTGATGTTGAGTTTGAGAGGAAGGTTAAAAATATGGAGATGGACATGATGCAACTCAGAGTCAAGTGCTCTATAAAGTAAGCTAAAGTTGGCTACAAGGTCCCTTGTCCATGGGTCGGCCTTATACTAGGTTGGTTTAGCACCCAACAGTAGATACACTTCATCATTGAGATGTTTCCCCAAATTACAGACTGGGTGGAAGAAATAGAGGCTCATAAATATAGCACATGGAAACCCTATCACTGGGGTAATGCTGAGATAGCATCTTATAACCCTCCCATCCCTCTGCTCCAACTTACAGCATCTCAGCTTGTTACACATGTTCCCATATTTCTATGTGCTACCCCCATTAAGAATTCCCCTCCTTCATCCTCTCACCTTCCTTTCTATTCCATCCCTTCTTCCATTCAATCCTCCATTCCTTCATCATGTGTGGCTCTCTTCCCCTCTACGTCCATCCTCCCATTTCCTTTCGAGTCCCCTCTATCTAAATGTACAATAAATGAACATCCCCCACTAACAAATATTTCCCAACTAACATCATTATGTTCAATGACTGCATAATAGTTGAAGAATGGCATGACTCAATCGACTCCAACTAGGAAGAGGAAATCATACGGGTGCCTGTTCTAGAAGAAAATCAATTAGTTCTAGAGGGCACAGTTCTAGAGGAAACCAAGTTACTTTTAGAGGCAGAACCATACACACCCCAAATTTGCACAACTTAACCTACAAGAACTCCCCTTCAGAAGGAGATTGTGTAAGAAAATCCCATCTACAAGATTGAGCTTCAAAATAATGGGTAAATCACAAGGATCATACCATGCTCAATCAGATACCTGGCTAGTCTTGAGCCAAAAACAAAGTTACCACTAGTCATGCTCATTTCAGAGCATGAGATAGAGCTTTAATGTGCCAAATTTCAGCAACAGTACCTCCTTAATCCAAGTGCAGAACAACCTTAGGAGGTATATATTCTATTTTTTGATACTTTGAGGAGGGTGAAACACCGTCTATAAGGTGGGTTTTCACTCTTGTTTCCAACCATGTTAAATGCCAAATAAATCACATGGTCATAATTTGTGAGGAAGGGATACTACTTCTCCATATTTTTTGTAGGTTTTACTTGAGCACCTTTTTCATCTGGTTAGTTTAGGGTAGTATAGGTTTTCTTTCAGTAACACAAGTGCTCACGCACACTCTGCATGTTCCCTTTGGGACATGTATGATTTTCAGTTTTGTACATAGTTTTGTGCTTCTATTTTGGCACACTTCCTCTGGCACCTTTCCTTTCATGTTGCACCCACGCACCCCTTTTTGTTACTTCCTAGGATGATAGTTCAATTTTTAGTAGAGTAAGTTCCAATAGTCCATGCACATCTTTCATTCTCATAAATCTAATTAAGAATATATTCATATGAGAGCATCAATTTAGTTCAGAGTTCAGATAGAGCTTCAAGTGACTTTAGGGATGTTCTTCAAGCTGCAAATCATATCTTCAAGATTAACACTTGACTCCATGCCCAATGGAATTATAAGACTAATGGTCTCTTCATCTAGTAGGAATATTGCCCCCAAAATTCACCTAAACTGTTATCCAAATAAATATCCTAGTTATTTGGATAACTTATATTTAATCCTAACTCTGATGTTTCATATTTTAGGTTGTGCACACTCAAGATTGTTCTTTTGAAACCTTGGCACAGTTGCAGTTCCTCTATGCGCTCCTTCTGTTCCTTCCTACTCCTCCCTCTACATTATACTATCTCCTTTTCATTTTCCTTTGTGCCTTCCTCTTGTGCACCTACTTTATTTCCTATCCTCTCATGCACCCCTTGTGCACACCTTTGTATACTTTCCTTCCAAATCAGATAAGTCCCTCGCATTCCTTCATGTTTGCACAACTTGCATTTCTTATTTTTCCTTGCACTCCTTCGTGTGCCCCGTTTTCCTTCTTTCACCCCTTCCCCATACTTTTCCCAAGTAAGTATTCTCATATTCCTCTTACATGCACACCTCCGCAAACACCTTACCTCTTTTTCCTTTTCACGTGCCTTACTCTTACTTCTGCGCCAGTCCCTGTGCCACGTCATTCTATCATACTTGAGTGTGCCACACATAACCTATCAGAGTGTGCCAACAGGGCACCAAATCCTTACAACCAACCAGTGAATGACATGTGGCAGAAATGACAAATGAGATGAATAGTTGGCCAACTCCTTCAGTCAATCCATGCACTCCATGTCTCTTATGTGCCCAGATGACTTTGACCTCTGCCAAAAGCCATATCTTCTGCTACATAGCTCTAATTGGCATGCACCTAGGCTTATCAAAGAGATGCTGACACAAGCTACACATTAGAATATTCAAATTCAAATGTAGGAAGGATTTTGTACATAGAAAATAGGGAAACATCTCTCAGATCATCAATGCACACATCTAATCAATTTCAACCACCATATTTCATTAGATCTTTCCGCATTCCTTCTTATTCACAACAAATAGGCACAGGGAAGTGCATCTAACAACCTTTTAGGTGGATTGGTAGGCATTTATCACTTTTATTGGTTGAATATTTGAATATGATTTTCCCTCTCTTTCTCCTTCTCTTCTCTCCTTCTTCTTCAATAAATAGTAGAGTTCTACTTTGTAAAAAGGATCCCTCTCTATTGTAATGACACCATGCCAAAATGGTGGCTGAATTCCCATAGATCTCATACCTTGACATGGTCTCTGCAATGTATTCTCACCTCCTTCCATGAGTGTAAATGATTGTGCATCCCTTAAAAAATAAAATCATGTTTTTTGGAACTCTTTTCTTCCCTTTCTCATTTTCATTGCATCTCACTTCTTTATTTGCATTTTCTAACATGTTGTGCATACTTCCCACTTGGAGTCCCCATGTTCATGTGTTACGCAAGTTGGAAGGCCAAGCCCACATTTTAATCTGTGGTGCACACCATCTGCCCTCTTCTCTCATGCCCTCTCTATTTCCTTCACCTCTTGTCGAGAGATATTGACCCTTTCTTTTTGGTTTTATCACTTTCCTTAGCTTAGGATATCGCCTTTCTACACATCCTTCCATCCCTAGTCCCTTGGCATGTTTAGTCTAGGATTTACTTTCAGCATTATGAGTAGTAGTAGTTTTAGAGGTAGGTAGAGGAACCATCCTTCTCTAGAGATCCATCCCAAGTGCACAAGGTCCCACAACTTAGGGGTGATTCCATTGTGGTCTCAAATAGATCGTCTCTTCTAGATCCAAGATGTGGGTACACATTTGAATGAAAAATAGGTGCTAAGGTTAGGGTTCATCCATTGCCCATAGACATGTATGTTAAAGGTCCAGTGTGTGTAGTCATGGCCACAAAAATTTTTATTTTAATTTTTTTTATGTTATTTTATATATTACATACTATAATATATTATATATTATATATTATATAGTATATTAGATATTCTATGTAATATATTATAATGTTATATTATACTATTATATGATATTATATACTCTTATATGTTATTATAATATTTGAATAATATATGATTATATAATAACTAGTATATGGGAGTGTGAATTAATGAGTTCAAAATATGGACAGATGAGGTCAATTTCCCAATTAGGATTAATACCCTTATCAATGATGATAAATCTAAGTACTGATTTTGAGTGGTTTTTTATTCCCTAGATGGCCTTGATTTTTGTCATCAATGATAACATAAAAAGAAGGACTATTGGCACGTGTGACCAGTTTGTAAATGTTGCTATTAAATTTGGGGATATTTCTTGTAATGAGTATCATGTTTACAAGTCCTAATTTTAATTTCATTTCAGTTTTAAAATCATGGGTAATGGTAGACTTTAGAATAAACCTTCTTCATATGTGGCACTAAAATCTAATCCATCGCTTTTGCGGATTGTGAAAAAAGGGGGTTTAGAAACTTCATTTTGAGGATCACAAGCTCATATCCTTTTCTATCATTGGATTTTTCTAGGGATTGGGATAATATAAGGGTGTTGATGAGAGGTATGTAAATCATTTTGTTTGAACTCTCTTTTGTTACGAATTCAGAAATGGAGATGAATGGCCTAAAGATATTCAAAGATAGGATTTGTAGAAAGCGTGAAATTCAAACCTTCTTCATAGGTAATGAGAAATTTTGTTTTTTGGTAGATGGTATTAATCACTATTGTATCCTGGGAATTTTGAACATTGATTGGCTTCATCTTATGAGTTATATTATGTTGGAAAGAAAGTATAGGAAAATTTACACTCACTGCATGTCAATGCTTAACAGGTTTCAACATAATGTGGTCACGAGTCTTCCTTTTTAACTTCTTATGTCTCTATCTATGTTAATTAAATATTTCAAGCATGGTAAGATTGAAACCCCTATATACCACAGCGTCATTTTTCTCCTCTATAGGAATGAAAATCCATTCATTTCTAAAGAAATAGGTTCTCCTTTGAATGATTCTGATGATAATTATACCTTGGTGGAATGTATAGATAAGATGTGGAGGAAGAAGAGAAATGACACAAATGGGGATGGGAAAGATAAGAGGGTGGTAGAAGTTACCCTTATGGGTATGAAGGGGGATATTTCCTCTAAAATTAAAGAGAAATTAGAAGATGAGAATTAGAGCATGGCTCTAGATAAAATTATTCTTCAGGTTTAGCAGGTCGAAAAAGATGCGGATTCTTTAGGTGAGGAGGGATCTAATTTGGGTTACAACTTGAGGGATTATATTGAGGGATCAAAAGATATTTTCAATATCCATAACATGCTCAAAGATGAGCTCACTAGCTTAAAGAAAGTTGTGATGACGTTGCAGGATAAGATGGAGAAGCTAGAGAAAGGTCAAGAGAAATGTAGGCTCAAGTTGTACCTTAGTATCTCAGATGAGGAGCTGTTGGAGACTGGTATTCACCCACTAGCCAACTAGGATGATAAGAAAAAGGGTCATGATGACTAAAAGACGGGATTGAAAAAATGGTTGAAGGAAAAACTTAAGCAGGGGTAGTTGGAAGATTATTGAACTTTGGGCAGACTGTTGGAGGGATTTTTTGTCTTCTGGGGGAGGTATCTCTCTACTTTTGTTGGATTTAGCTAGTCATTTTCTAGGTTTTGGCTGTAATTTTTTCCTTGTTTGGATCTTTTGGGTGGGATAAGCATGTTTAACCTTTTTGTGATCCTATTGCTATTTTTTGTTTTTCCTCCTTCTCACATTGTATCTTTGGTAAGGCCCTTTAGAGCCATAATCTAACTTTCTTATCTTATCTAATAAAAAAATATAATAACCAGGACATTAAATATTGAAGGCTATATAATCACTATTGTGTATGTATTATACACACACACACACACACACACACACACACACACACACACACACACATATATATATATATATATATATATATATATATATATATATATATATATATATATATCACATTTAGTTATATAACGTAATTTTATTTATACTTATATATATATATATATATATATATATAAGTTTTAATTAACTTAATTATTTTTATATTACTATTTGAAAAACAACTGAAACACCAAGTTAGAGAATGTATACACCTAATTTTTCACTTTTATATTTTCATATTTCAAACATGTTACTAATAATTGTCCTTGTGCATCTATTTACTGAGCAGGCACCTTAAGAGCCCTGTTGGGAATGGGGAATGGTTATTCACGTAACCATTATGGGTTAGAGATATTACACGGAGAGAGTGTCACTATTTGGTCTTGACCTTAGTTTGTATTAGGTATCCTTATCCTCCTATGTCTCATTCATATCATACTTATGATCTCTTAATTGCATTATACCATTTTACACCTTTCTCATCCACTTTCATGACTCTCAACATATTTATCTTACTTGTCATGAGACATCACTTCATTTTTGTATCCTTAGTAGACATAATATCCCATGGGATATTGTGTCGGTGTCATATTTTCTCATGTCATCCTATATATACTTTCAGTTCATTTGACACTCATACGGAGAAGGGAAAAAGGAAGCTAAGACACCTAAACTCTCATCTACTTTTCTATTTTACATCATCTTCACACATTCTCACCTAGATTTTGGTTCATCTTGCATTGTACTTGGTTTTGATTATCCGCTTTTCCTCTTGGATGATTGCTTGCACTATTGGGTCATCATATAGTGAACCTAGGACAAGAATGATCTTCCCTTACTCCACCTAATAATGACTCTTTATCTCTATCTACTTCTTCTCAGGGGAGATAGATGCATCAACAACCAATCTACAGGTATAGGTGAGTGCTATAACCTTTATTTTTCATCTTGCATGGAATAATCATTTCCTCTTCTTTATTTTGTTATGTTATAGTAGTATTGTACATGTTTGATGCTAGTTGGGATAGTACTTTTATCAAATGTCATCTCCTTAGTTACTTTTATTTCAAATATTGCATGTTTCATTTATTTTTTATGCATACCTCTCCACACCCAACCACTAATATCCTAGTAAGGTTCCTTCCTCTATCTTGATCGTGGGCCTTGGAAACCATAGGTTGACATATTATAAAGTTTACTTCCCTCTAGATATGTGACCTCAATGCTCATTTTATCCCCTTTAAGTTTATCCCCTTGTATGAAATTACTCATGTGTCTTCTACTCATTCCCTCGAATATCCTTGTTGAAAAAATGAGTAAGATTGTATGTTCTTGAGACACATTTTGGCCTACATACATTCTCTGGTGAGCTCGATGTGAATCTTACATAGCTACTGATTGAGTACAACTCATTAAAAGAACCCATCTCTTATTTTGGCTTCATCTAAGCATCCAAAAATCTAAAAAACCCTAAAAACTTGTTTGCATATGCACCATCGCCCATGGGTGATTATGTTTGTTTCCATCACATCTATTTCTAGACACCATCTGTGTAAACCCTATAGCACAATTGATCATGTATGTTGTTTCCCTGTCACTTCCCATATGTCATCAAACCCTATTCAAGCTTCATGATAGGGCTTTTTTTTTGTTCATCTGAATTTGTCTCCCTACACTATCAGCCCATGTGTAAACATTTTATAGCATTGATTTTGTCTGTAGTTTAGATTTCCATAGCCTTCTTTTAAGCTTCCAAGTTTTAAAGATGTCACCTATAAGGATATTTTTGGCACAACTACACCCCCTGAACTTCTCCATCGGTTATTCCTTTATGCCTACATCTCCTCTCTATACTCCTAAGTTTTCAATATCTCATCCTAAAAGCACTATATTTCCTAATGACCCTAATCTCACCTATGAAACTTGGTTTCCTCAAACATGTCCCTCTAATCATATAGAATAGGGTAACTCAAATAAATGTAATGTGGTTAAAATTGAGAATATGGATCCTAGATCCTTTAATAAAAATATCAAAAACAACGAATACTTTATGTAACATCCTCATTTTAAGACTTCATTAATAGGGGAATTTTTTTAATTCTTACTTTATGCTTCTGATTTAGATACCTATATATTTAAATCCAACATAAACCTTAATGAAATACATTTCTGATAACTGCCATAAACCATGTGCAGCTACATGAGAGTATACAAATCATACTCGATCCCCCTAAATTCTCATTACAAGCAAATACATCAAATGTATCATATGGTATTCCTTTTCATGATATCATAATGAAGTGAAGATATCTAAGTGTCTACTTGGGTTCCACCAAGGAAGCCTCCAAGCATCTCACAACTTAGATCTTGGTGAAACCATGATAGTGTAATCAGTAGATTACACTACTTTGTGTAAAGTTTCAGATTCATGTATGTCATGTCCGGTTCCATGATATAAAAATCACCATTGGGAACTTATCATCTCACCTTAATCACTTATTAAGTTATATGGATTTGTAATCAATGGTGTTGTAAATAGATATAAGTCTGTACAAGGTACAAATTCAGATTAACCTATAAGAATATGTACCACTATGTCATCCTATGATGCATATGGGAGAGTAAGTATCTCTGTAATGATTTAACATCATTACTAGACCACTTCCCTTCCCATAGCCATCACAAGTTGACATCGGGGTGTGTGTTAGTGAGGCTAAATCCACCTTTTTAACTATAACAAAGCTTGTACTTAATGCAATACCATGTCACAATTTAGGGTCTTGATGAGAAAAATTAGTACAACTGCAAAGCAACAATATCAAAATAGTGACTACCGTCATTATAGGGATACGAATGTGTAGCAGATGTAGTGAGTTGACCTTCTAAGGGTCTTAAATTGGAACATTGTATCTTAATGTTTCAAAGGGTTAATTAAATTACAACAAATTAGCCTAGGTACCATGATATTGTCACCTCAAATGAGTCTTACCTAAGGGGATATCTTAAGTTCATCTAGGGATATTTAATTTCCCAATTTGATTTAATTTTCTTATTAAATATAATGCCAATAATATCCTTTAAGTAGGGATCAAAACGATATTTTATTTTAGTACATAATTAAAAATTTAATTCTACCTTAAGCTTAATATGTTAAGCAAATGTTTATCTTTAATACAGTTAAGTACCATGCCACTAATTTAGTTATATCATTATAGAGCAGCACTAATTCAATGTCTCTATATTTCACATTAATAAAGATGGTGCATTTTGACATAGCTAATTGTTTAGGTATGTATCATACTTTTATTAAGTATCATAGACTATCAATGCAGGTTAACACTTCAACATAAACACATAATTGTTCTTTAGTTACAACTTAATTAAAAGTATACAATTTTATTATATTCCTCAAGTAAGTATAGCACTAACTTGTATAGCTGATATGTTATATTGAGTGACTTACTTGTCAATTCATCTCATCCTAACATAACCTTTATAACACTTTTTTCTACATATGATGTTAATCACATCTTATTATGTTCACTTACTTGTCAACTTTATAGATACTAATGCCGACATAGGTTTAGGATTCAATTACCAAGTCCTTGCCAACTAAATAACTATGTTTCCCTTTTCTTCCATTAAGGGCCTAATATCTTATTTATAAGTTCATATTGACACATTATAAAATAACCCTTTTTAAGAATACAATATCAATCCATACCACATATTATTACATTATTGCATCCAAAATAAGGTTTGACATTTCATGTTTATAACTCAAAATATTTTACTGTTATCTCATAGATTAATTGACATATACATATAGTTCTTTATTCAAGCAACACTCAATTCCTTGGATAATTAATAAGTCATGAATGGTTATGACTTAGGAATAACAATCAAATCTACAATATCCATCTTGAATAGATAAAACAATTATCAAATTACAATCATAAAATAATCCATGATAACAAAAGCATAATTCACTTTATTCCCCACATAAGAAATATTTCACAAGTGTTTCAGTCAATAATGATGGCATTCTCAATAATTACAAAATACTAAGGCACTATGTCCTCATAGCCTTTCCAAAAAATTCTATTCAAGAGACTTTCAATACATTTAAGCATTTGAATAAAATTAACTTCATCAATAAAACAAATGAAAATTCGTATAATTATTTCTCCTTTCACTTTTCACAAAATCCATCTGCACATTTGTTAGCATGTGTCAGTTCAAGAGAATTGAGCATGTTAAGAACTAACACATTATAATAATATGCTACTATCTATCAATTTCATGGAAGGAACCCTTCTTTTTAATGATTTTTTTCTAAGTTCCAAAAAACTAACAACTTCCTTAAGCATGTTAAAAATTTGATAATGTCAAATTAAGAAATGAAGTCACATGTACCATTTATGGCCTTTTTTCTCTAAACTGAAAAAAGTTTAATAATCATTCTAGTTAAGGTTATTGGCCCTAGGAGTCAAAAATAGAGTATCAAGAGTATTAGGATTTTCATCATGTAATCATATAGAGTATATTATTGAAATCTAATATTCCAAACCATCAATTAATATTTCCTTAACTGACAAAATGTCAAAATAAGTCATTTCCTAGCAGCCAAATTATCCGATATACCAAAATAAACTTTTCCAGTCGTAAGGAAAATTACAACAAGTCTCATAATCAAATCAACAATCCAATGTATCTTGTCACAACAGTGAAGTATTTTCATTCTTCACCTATTAACCAAGTTATCTTCTCAGAGACTACTGAATAATTACTATTTAATCAAAGAGAAACAATATTAATTGAATATAGTGTAGTATTGGTCAAACTAAGTAATCAACCAACTACCAAATGAACTCAAACCAAGACCAAAATGAGGACATGTACATAATGTAATAAAATAAAATATCCTCTAAATCATTCACCAATACTTTATAGACCAAGTCAGCCATAGTATCCAAACTAGACAGTGCATGAAGAGATTAAGGATTACAAAATGATCAATATTTAACATTCGACTCCTACCAGAGGTGAACAAATGGATAATTTCAGTCCTTTAATTAAAAAATAAAACTAAATTTCAATCGACAAGATCAAGGTTTCGAAAACATTTTCCCAAATTAATACCGACTCAAAGATCAAATCAATATCCACAAGGAGAATAAAAACTCAAAAATAGAATTTCCATCTCAAGTCCAAGTAACTCAACCAAAATGGTGAGAATAAACATCCTAGAATGGAACAACATAGAAATACAAGGATTTCATTCCTTTTAAAAATATTAATCAAGATTTACACCATCCCTAAAAAGGGTAATCTCAAAACAAGGATCAGTTAATCATAATCGTAAAATAAGTCTAGGATTCTCATGCCATTAACCTAATTTCTCCTCCACAAGAAGGGATTTGAAACAATAAAAAAATATGCATACCCAGAAAGGGTTTAAATCAATTTTTGATTCCTAAAAGCTCTGAATTTAGATTCACAGAAAGAATGGTCAATAAGACCAATATAGGAACCTACAAATAGTATTCTCAAGAAACCATGACAATATTTTGCATGATGTTTAAATTTATCAAGAAACAAAACACCCAGATCATCATTTGGTATGGGTGTTGACCTTGTAACATGTATCTTCAACTCAACACAAAAATAGATACATGCAACTATTATAATACGAATATAAGCTAGGATAAACACATTATCTTTTACAAAAAAGGGGATCTGGAAGTAGACCAGATACCATCACTATTTTCCCACAAGGTTAGATTAAAAATAATCATAACAGTCAACACCTAGAAAGGGGTTAATCCCAATTTCAAGATTTAAAACGTTATTAATTCCATATTCAAGAACCGAATCATCAAAATACCAAAATAGAGCCTACTAGAATTGAACAAGGAAATAACAAGCCAATTTTTACTTAACGACTCTCATAATAGAAAACCAGTACACCAAACGATGTCTCATATGGGTATTTACCCAAAATCCTCTCTTTCACCTAAATCCAAAAAGGATTTCAGCCAACCCAAATTAAACAAATAAAAGTAATATTATCATCTTGTTTATGATATGACAATCTCAGTACCATATAGCAACCATAGTCGTTGGAATTGAATTTAACCATCAAAGAAAAGAAATGATTTACAACCTTACAATATAAAACTAGTAATAGAGATAATTACAATAACATTACAACCACAGAACCCATCTCTGAATGTGATTTTAGAAAATGAGAAGATTTATTTTCATGATATTGATAAATATAGCATAATATTATAATGGTTTAGAGCCTATCATGCCTGGTAGTTCTCTTGTGAAATGCTTCTAAGATCCCTGAGTTTCCCTTCAAGCTTTTGCAACAAAATCCATAAAACTTTGTAACTAAATCCTTAGAAACCCCCATACTCATTCTTCCCATCTTTATTTATAGATTCAATATTACATTTCTTCCTTTATTTCCACTATGAAATGACAAGATTGAATGAGAAACAAAATCAAACTAACAATTTGAAAATCATAAAATTAACATGCAAAGCCATTGAGCTCAAAAAATCCAAATGAAGAGTGAAACCAACCCTATTTCCTTTCCACCATTCCATCTTGGTGGTTCCCAAGGTAGTTTCCATGCACCTTTTGAGGTCAATTAATGCCATTAAAGACAATCCATAGTCTCCTTAGAAACCGTCCAATAGTTCATTCAAATTTAGAGTTAACTAGCAGTTTAAAAATAACAATGCCATAACTTTAGTGATAATGAAAACAATTTCATGCCAAATAGACCGAGTCACTGCCAAAAATGGCATTGTAAAACATTAATTACCATATTATATTACAAGTACTCCTTTGGAATGGTGCCATCGCCCTTATCCCAAACTCAACCTTGCCCATCGATGTTAACCTTTGTTGCCCTTAGGTTAGGTCAATGTATCCTAGTTTAGGTTACGTACATTTTCAATAATATTAACCTTAGCTCAGTTTAGGATAATATGAATTATTTTAGATTGTTTAGGGATTATTTCACTTACAAAAATTCATCCCACTTATCTTAGGCTAAATTCATATAGCATAGTTAGGTTACCTTCATAGCTAGCTATCACCTTAGAGTAGGTTTAGTTAGGTCCATTAGAATATTCAACATGAACACTTCCTACAGTATTATTGAACTAAAAAGATACATCACATAGAAGGTATCATTCACGAGATGCTCCAAGCATTCTCTTATTTATTTAAGCCTAAGTATTAAGGTATCTCAGTAATAAAAGGATTCAATCTTTACTTAGCTAATATAATCGTAAGCATGCCTTGGATTACTACAATTGATCAAGGGTATGACCATCCTATAAATAGTAATGCAATGTTCTCGAGAACAAATTTAATATCATGACTGAATTTACTTAGAGCATGGGTCTAAAAGACTATAATTATTTCTTATTACCTGGATTCATAGAATGTACCTCAAGATCAACATAATGAGTACATGAAACAATTCAAAATTCATTCAACAATGCCAAAGTATGTTTACATCTAGTTTTAGAAGATAGAGCATACAATCTACAGCAAACATGATCAACAGTTTAAAAGATTACATTGTCTCATAACATAAATCACATATCTACATTTGTAAACTTCAACTATATAATCAAATACAAATATCAAAATGACAAAGGAATCACACTTTATCCTTGAAAAATACATATGTTTTTGAAACATATCTACCGATGCCATGGAAATGACCATGCCCTATCTTAACAGGGGATTTCCATAACATGATTAGACTCTTTGCAGGGCTGATCATAATGAATCTCCAAAAATCCCTAATAATGAACATGATAATTATGAACAATCACCTATAAATAAAGGTCACTCTTCCTATATGGATCCTAACATGGTAATGATTAAGCTCCTATATCAGATGGCCCCATCCCAAGCTACCACCATAGCTAGCATGGTTCAATTTTAAAATCATATTGTATATCTATCATCCCAAAACGTGGCTCCTATATTTCCTTCTTATACCCCCATCATTTAGTGGATACACATGGGAATCCTATTCCTCAACCAATTTAGATCAAGATACTACAAACTATCCAAAATGAACCCTTCACTCCTTAAATTATTGTCATAGACTTGGGAGAGACTTCCCCTACCATTTCCTATGATGGTATTTTGGATCCACCCCTCTATCTCAAGACTTTTTGAAATATCTACAAAGAATGAATTTGAATTAAAAACTATGCAACAGATAATTTTTTTTTGAAGATTTTCATACATGAAGCACTAGAATGGTACAATCAAATTCCTCCTAGCTCAATAGTTAGCCTAGAAGGCTTAGTGATAGCTCTCATTGCATAATTTCAGCAACAAGACCTTCCCAAAAAACACATTGAAAAATTTCATAAATATTAATCAAAGAACTCATAAATCTTCCCAAGGATTCATTAAGAAATGGAAAATAATTTCTACATAAATTAACCACAATATTGATAATAAAATCCTATTTCATATCTTCCTTAAATCTCGTATACCTACTCTCCAATAAAAATTCAGGTCCTTCTCTCCTACAACATTGGAGGAAACCCTTGAGAAAGATAAATGAAAAGACCATCTCATGCTGAGTTCAAATGTACTTCCAACATAATCAACCCTTGAAGCCCTCTTAGAGAGAAAGGAGTAGGAGCACATATAGATTCTTCTTGCATGTCTTATCATACTCCTTTATATCAAGATGATATTCTCCAAATGCTTCCCACTCCATGGATAGTTCCTCTTTTAAAACAGACCTTTCCTAACTTTAGGGTGTTTTATTCTATTAGTGGTATACCACTATAGGGCATTCTCATAGTGATTGTGAGGACCTTAGGAAATAGACCTTGAATTCTTTTTCAGCACCTCTTTCTACTACTCTTCCATCATATAAAAACTCTATGTGAAATATCAATCCTCAGAGAACTCCCATGCCAATAATCAAAATAAACACCATAAAATCCCTATGAACAATGCTTTCAGCACCATAGATCCTACATATGATCAAAGCCTCATATACTCTTAATATATCAATGTGGAGAAGGTAAACTATAGATGTAATAATAGCCATAAATATCAAGTCATCAAGCTAAAAAAAATATTTTGAAAACCTATCATTACTTGATAATTCCAAAGACCCACCAATGGTGGAGCCTACTCAAATAGTCAAGCCTCCACCTATGGTGTCACAAAAATTACTAATTAAGGATCATATCTCACCTTCTTCTAACAAGATGTCTCTAACCAAATCTCCTTTTGATTCACCTTCCATTTTCCACTACCACAGTATTCTTATGGAACTTATTCCAAGCCTAGTTATAACTTCTTAGATGATATAAATTCCCTTATATGTAAAATACCCTTTATGGAGCTCATGCATACATCAGCCTCACATCAAATATTTCTCCTCCAATAGTTGTAAAGATCTAAGGATCATTATTTTCTAGCTCCTAATATTCCTACCACATTCCCAAATCCAAAGATCCACCACATAAATACTACAAAACCATACTTTTAACACTCCCATCTAGGCTTCCTAGCCTTGGAGTTTATGGAGGATGACATGATTATGGATGAGGTCCTATTTCATGTGGATGGCCCAACCTTTCTCATTAGTGTTATCATTCATGATGTGTATGTGCATAGGTTCCTTGTGGAGGATGGATTGGGAAGTAACTTATCATATTCATCCATCATCAAAAACCTTGGCTACTTCATCGTTGACCTCAATCCTACTCACTTTATTTTTCCTGGATTCGAAAAAACTTCACAAAATTATATAAGATGTATTTGGATGTGCATAACAGTCAGACCTAAAATGATTCTCACTAAGCTTATGGTTCTATATCATCCTCTCTCCTACAACCTCTTATTGGTCTGACCATGGCCACATCACATGTGGGTAGTCACATCATCTGAGTACCAATGTATCAAGTTCATCCATAATAACCAACACTTTATACAGTATGTTAATACCAATCCTTAGGATATCTCAGTATCATTCCCTAATGAAAATTTCCTAGTGCCAACTACTCTTGAGATACAGAGAGTTCCCCACCCAAAATTCTTTGATCTTAGGTATTAAACACAAATCAAATTATCAGACTTGGATAATTACAAGCCTAATTATCTCCAAAACATGGTCAATAAAAATAGGTTACTTGATAAAATTGTACATCGATTACCTCATTTTCTCTTACCCTACAATTGGTTTCTGCCTCAAAATGATATAGAGGACCCAATGAGCTATGCCTCAAACTCCAATCACTTCAAATAAAATGAACTAGGAATTCCACAACTCTTTTTTGATCACCCTCCCATTTCACCTAGATATTTTAGCAAGGCTGGTGTTTTAGATGAGGAGGTGTCATACCCTAAAGGAAAAGAGATTTATTTCAACAAAGATTATATCATTTCACAAGATAAGTCTAGGAACTTGGAGGTATTGCACTACCAACATGCCTTGGCCCAAATATAGTCTTCTTGACTTGAATCAAACACATAAAATGAATCTTATTAACTTCCTATCTTCAATACTAGAGACAATGAGGATGAGGAAGAAATGTTTCCCTATGTTCCTCTTGTTAATCTACCACTCCTCGATACCCACTCGGTCATCGATAAAATATCTAACTATGATTCATGTCACACCCCTGCAATAACTCTACCACCCACAACAACTTATTATCTAACCATTGTAGTCAACATTAGTCTCAGTGCTCCCAGCATTTCCACTATTGATCATAAACCTAAAGAGTTCACCTTAAATGTTAGGGTATTAAATGTATGATAGACCAGTTCTCAATAACATAGAGAAATTAACCATATATAGGCCTTGAAATCAATATATAATATCATGGGAATTTCCCTACCTTGGACAATGACAAGGCTATTTTATAACTCATGCATTCTAGTATTTGCATAGGGATATATTGATATGCCTGCAATCGATCCTGAAGTTGTCTCCCATAACATTATCACTTATCCAAATGGAACCCATTTGGAAAAAGATAAAAAAAATCATTCCCAAAAATCAATGACCTATGTCATATATAAATTATCAAGCTCTTACAATATAAATTCATTTGTATGGTAGTATAGTCTGAATGGGTTCCCAATATCACCCCAGTTCAGAAGAAGGCCACCTTATTCATCCAAATTTTCATTAAATTTATAAATATCAACCTCTCTTTTCCTGAAGATAACTTTTCCTTACCATCCATCGACACCATCTTTGAAGCCATATTAGGGTACAAGATATTATCTCTTATAGAAAAATTCTCAGGGTATAATCAAATTCAAATCATTCCTAAGGATCAGCTTAAAACCACCTTTAAAATGGAGTAGGGAATTTATTGTTACATAAATATGCCTTTTGGACTTAAAATAATTGGTGGAATATATCAACATGCCATAACACACATATTTCATGATCTCATACATAAAGTAGTAAAATTCTATGTTGTTGATCTACTCAGAAAATCCTGACATGGTAATGATCATGTGCATGAATTAGAAATTCCCTCAGAATGCCTACACAAATATCAAGTTTGCCTAAATCTCAAAAAATCCATATTTGGGGTGACATGAGGAAAGCTACTATGGTTTCTAGTATCTAAGCATCGTATTGGTGTTGACCCATAAAAGATCAATTCTATCCTCGACATGCCACAAGCATATTCCATAGCAGACATACTTAATTTTCTCAAGAAACTTGGGGCAATCTAACATTTTATCCCTAATTTTACCTATCTAACTCATGTCATCAATAGTCTCCCCTGAAAAATCAACCAAGATTGAATGGACCAAATATTGTCAATAGGAATTTGACAACATGAAAAATTCATTATCCTCATTACCTGCATTGCAACATCCTTCTCCAAATCAAACTTTTTTGTTATACACCTCTTCCACTTTGTTGTATGTTGGGGAAATATTAGCACGTGAAGATGTAAAAGGAAAGGAACATGTCATCTACTAGATTAGTTGATCCCTACTAGATTACGAAACCTGGTATGAAATTTTATCAATATATGTTATATCAAACCACCTACACCATCATCCATATGGAACCTATGTGTCACTTCTTGTTGCATTTTTTCCTCTCAATACATCGCATTTTGAAATGGATGTCCCTTCTTATGAAGTTTGACCTCCCAACCATCACATGGCAATCATTAAAAGGCCAAGTCATAGTAGACTAATTAGATGTTGCCCTTATCTTTGTACCTCAGCCCCTTTTTGATGCATTACCTGATGAGGATATCCTCCTCATTGAGGGAATATATAGTGTTACTTATATGAAATAATATTATAGCTTCACAATTGGTCTCTAGGCCAGTCCTTTGATGCCAGTATTGAAGTGATTCCTTCACCAAAAACTAAACCAATGACCAAAATAATTAAGGAGGATTTCACCTTTGATCTACATGAGGATACATGGACACTACACTCTGACGAGGAAAATTCCTCTAAGGAGGTAGAGAAGGTTGTGTTATCACTAATCCCTCTAGCCAGGCCTTCCCCCTTTCTTATCAAATCAAATTTGAGATCACCAACAACATGGTAGAATAATATTCTCTTATTCTAGGTATATAGGTTGTCTTAGCTAAGGGTGTCTCCTATCTACATGTTGTTGGAGTGAAAATGTGCACCCGTTCTTGAATCATAGACAATTTGGGACATCATGGTATTGTCTCTAAGTTGTGGGATTCGAACTGAGAAAGACCTCCGGAGAAGATAAACTTCCTCTACTTACTTCTACTATTAAAACTAATCCTAAGAAATGAAATGCAACTATGTAGCTCTACTATAACTTTCCAAGGGACCAGGGTAAGAAGGAGATGCATAAAACATAAACCTAATCTATAGAGGTGATAGCACTAGAAAATAAGGGGATGGATACATTCAAATAAAAGGAAAGGGAAGGAAGTGATAATGAATAGGATTGAATATAAAACATAGACCAAAATCATTCCTAGAATATGCTTTCATGATGCAAAATAGAAAATGATTAGAAAGTGATACATACAACACACCTATGAATGTGAAAAAGGAAATGAATACAATAAAAGGAACAAGGGTAGAATAAGCCACAAGATTATATTTCATCTCTTGAGATTATGCACAAACTATTAAAATTGTGAGAGGAAGATGCGAGTATTTTTTGTATCCAAATCCAAGGCATGCAACCCTTAAGACATACACGCAACACAAAAGAAAAGCATTATGTTACAAGATGCCCAAAATTATAAAAGTATCCGACATTGATAATGAGCATTTCTCTACAATATATAGAAAATAATGAAAGGAGGAGGAGAAATTAGAGGGAAATCAAATTCCTCAACCAGCCCCAACCACCTTCATTAATTTATTCTTGGAGACAGGTCTTCACACTATTTATCCACTATTACACACCATTTTATACTAAGCACTCATGCCACATTTAATGTTGGTAGTTGGGCCTCCTAGAATTGCACCTTTTGGCATGTTGGAGATGTTTTCTTGAATATTATCTACTTACCTCAATTTGACTCATGAAATTAGGTTTTAATGCATAGAGAAAAATGAAATTTGATTGAATTTACAAAGATTTGATAGTTAAATCCAAGATCTGGTTGGTTTCTAATTTTTGCGGAGAGTCGTCATTTTTCTTTGTTACGTGGATTCTCCATTCATTATTTTGTAGATTTTTATGTCTGTGGATAATTTCTTTGTATAATGGAATCTAGGTATAGTGTGGATTTTGAAAACCTTCCACTATTTTCCTAAATGACATAAGTTGCTTCCATGTTACCCATGGTCTGCCTTGTATTGCCAATTCAGCCTACGACACTGTTTATAGTAGTGCAACTTTGAAAATCAAACCATGGATCCATTTCTTCCTTCCATAGAACTTACTCCTTACCAAGGTTTCTTCTTTCTTTTGAAGCTACACCTGGGTGACATGTGGAGGTTTGCACACTCTTCACCTTCATCTTGAATTTTTAGCCCACTTGGGATTCCTTACCGCACTTTAGCCACGTGGACAATTCTCGTTTCTTAAAGGCTCCCGATTTTTCTTGCCTTTTCCAAAATGCACTGAAGGGACATGTGGATACCCTTTGTGTCTAGATAGTGGAAATGGAAGATCCCTAATATAATGTATTTGTAAATATTCTGCAATAATGCTCTTTTATCTGCAGCATGCTCCAAGCTTATGTGGTTTCTTCAAATTTTCTTATGAACATCCATAAATTCTATAACTTGTGCAAGTTGCTCAAATTTTGCAAGAAATGTAAAATTGGGAAACATTTTTGGTGACTCACAGGGGTCATTTTCATGCTAGATATATGATCAGTAGCCTTAGGCATCCATTAGGCATGGAGTTAGTTGATTGGTTTAGTTTCTCTGCATTTGACTCCTCCACTTGACAGAAACTGATTTTAACATTATGGACTTCAGTTCGACAACATCCTCTGAAACAAGGAACTATGAAAAAAATCCCAAACAACAACACATGTACAAAGCACTTAGGGAAAATAAACCTAAACTACCAACATAACAATGTGTTGAAGGTACTTGGAGGAATTATAAATTCTATTATACTATGTACAAGATTCATGAAACCTCAATAAGAAGGTTTGAGATAAATCCCATTAACTAGGATTTGAAATGCATTTGTATCAAGATCAGACAACTCAAAATAATTAGCCACCTTACAAGCAGTGATGACGTATGGTCCACTCTAAATAGCATCAAATTTGGAATTTCCATTTCAAAACTAGATCTTTGACTTTGAATGTTTGGGGCCTAGCTTTTCTATCAAACCACTGCTTGGTTGAATTCTGATGTTGTTCCACTGTGACCATTACAGCATTTCTATTTTCCTCAAGTTCCTCTAGGTCTGCCATTCTTATTCCTCTTTGATCTTCACCTTCAAATTCTATCTACTGAGTTAATTCAATTTTATTGTCACCTTCCTAAGATTTGCAAATTTTCCTCTCTATTCTTGAATTTTTTAGGTTTAGTAACTCTAAATACCCATGTAGAAATCTCCTAAGAAACAAATCTAGTTCTAAACAGTTAGTCATTTTTTGAAATTCTGAGTTTTGAGGCTTTTTTCAGTATTTTGCGGGTATTTCATATTTTTATGCCCCTCATGTCCCAATTTCATCTGGGGTGTCTGTTCCCTGATTTTCCACTTTTACAGATTGGTCTTGATTTTTCCTTTTCAGTCGTCTATTTCGGTTTTGCGCATCCCAACTGTCCTAATGTCCCAAGTGTGACCTGTGTCAAATACTTCTTAATTATCCAATTTTCATACGTTGTGGGAGTTTCATATTTTCATGTCCTGAGTGTTGCTTAACCGCAATTTCCATGCAGACCCACCTTTTTCGATTTCTATTCGTCGCAGGCATTTCATCTTTACGCATCCTAGTTTTCTCGATGTCCCTAGGGAGAGTTGTGTTCTTTTCTTCCACCTTACCTAATTTCCATTATTTCAAGGTCAGTATAAGTATTAATTGCCTCATTTATTTTACCCTGATAACTTACTTGGGTTTAAATTCTTATAAATAGTTTGGTAGTAAATAATTTTCACCACCTCACTTGAAAATTATTATTGACCATTTGTTTTCTCTCTCCTCCATTTTTAGCTATGGTTGAGTCTTGTTCCATTGTTTTTCAAATCTGCAGATGTAAAAAGAAGTTTTGAAACATCAAGGTGTTGATCAAGGAACTAAGGAATATTTTCTCACCAGAAATCTTCTTCTCTGGCTACAATATGAAGATCATTTTTAAAGGTTGTGAACATATGTCTTCCTTGGAGAAGAATGTAACAAACATTGGTGATAGTGAATCACAACGCCTGGACTTGGAATAATCCTAAGCACAAATCAATTGTCAAAACCCTACTTCTGTGGCTTAGTTGATGAAAGACAATGGGATTGAAAAGACAGGGGGTTTTCCCATTTCAGTCTAGTGTGCCAATATAATTCTTACTTGTAGCTCTTGTTTTGATCCTAATACAAAAGAAATAATTGATCCTCAAGGTCATATGATGGCACAAATTGATGAATATTGGATTCGTATTGCCCTCATAATTCCCATGTCTGAAAATTCAAATACTCTCACCAAGGATCAGGCCCAGACTCTTTTTGATCAAGAATGTGAAAAATACAAAAGTAGAATTACCAATTCTTGGTTCAAGAACCCTAAGAAAGGAGCCTCAAGGCTACCTAATACAATGTTCAAAGTTGATTTCCATGAAGAATTGTCACACATCATCACTCTGTTAGACAAGATAGAAGGAATGCCCACCACTAATGAGTTTCACTATTGTATGTGCCCCTACATCAATATCATATGTGAGGTTAAGAAATAATTAAATTGGGTAGGAATTGTTGATGCAAAATCACATCACCCCTGGTTGCACATCAGATTTTTAGGTTGATGCTCATGCGTCCAGTGTGATTGCATAACATTGAATCCTTTCTCCAAGTGTGGGACTTGAAAAATGAGAAAGAATTCTCTAGAGAAAGGCTGGTTCCTATTCCTCTGTTTAGATGCACCAATGAAACGCAGAGGTTTACCCAAGAAAAACTAAACTAACTACCAAGGAGACAGGGAGAGAGAAATGCATATAAATAAACCTAAGCTAAGGAGGTGATGCACTAAGGAATGAAGAACATAAGCTTTGCAACATAAACACAGATCATATAGATGCAATACCACACCATGTACAGGTAACCGAAGTGCAATGAGAGATCAGAATGACAACAATGAATACATGAGAGGATTTAAATTCAATCACAGACATATATATTGCTCAAAGGATCAATTCGATACATTGCAATGGCTAAAAGGCACAATGGCATTACAGTCTATGTGGGAGGCTTGAAAACTCCACAAATTCTCTTACAAGCAGGAGAGAAGGGAGGGGTTGCAAAACAAGAATGTCCAACATTAGAAAGAAGCCCCTCCTTACAATTTATAAGAAGAATGAGAGAGAAAGAGAGAGAGAGGAATTTGAAATATGTCCCAACCACCTCTAGAATGCACTTAACTCATCTCATAATGATGGAAGCGGTGGATCTTGGCAAAACAGTGAGCTGCCTAGCAGAGGCGGCGAACTGTCTGCTGCATTAAAGTTGTTAGTTGAGCATCACTTCTGCTTATTATTTCGTGCCAGAGGCGTCTTCTGATTTTCTTTCTTCAAACTGAACCAAAATGCAAGATTGACCCTGGAAACGTGTAGAGAATCTCACAAGCTTTCCGTTGATATAAAGAACGCGCAAATATGAGCTCTGGATCGAAAGTTATGTCGATCTGAAGCTTTAGGGCACGGAACAGGTGAAAACAGATTTTTGAATTTCTTCCCGCGCTCTGCCACTTGGATGACACGTGGCACGCTCTGATTGGATGAGCAATTCTCTCTCCTCCATCTTTTCGGTGGGCTGTCCTTTGAAATTTTGACTTTTTGATGATTTTGGGACTTTTTTCACCCCTTTCCCGCACTCCCGCCATTTGGATGACACGTGGCATGATCTTGTTGGAGGACAGGGCGCGGGGCTTCCTTTACTTTTAGCCTTTTTGGGGAACTCAACCAAATTCTCTAACTTCCTCCTGAGCTCCACACTTTACTGCTCTATTGGACACGTGTCCAATTCTTATTGGCTCAGGCCAGCGCTTCAAACCTTGCCCCTTTGACTTTTTAACCTTTCTCCTTGAGACACGTGGCATCTTTTGGTTGGTTCTCAGGCCTGCTGGGTCCTCGGTGTACTTCGCGTCCATCTGTCCCGGATGTCCCATTTGATTTTGGACCCTTTGTGACAATTTTGGCTGATTCGGCCGGTTCGCGTACCTCTGGCCTGATTGTTCCATTTTCCTTTGGACCGCTTGGGACAATTTCACCCAGTTTGGCCGGTTCGGGCCCATTTGTACCACTTGTCCCACTTTGTTTTTGGGCCCTTTGTGCTTATTTTGCCTGGTTCGGCCAGTTCGGGCCTTTCTGTCCCAAACGTCCTGAGCAACACTTAGCCAATTTCTTCCTCCTCCTTCGGCTGGATCGGCTTTTCGCGCCTTTCGCGTACTTCTGGCCCGATTGTCCCAAATGCAATTTGGGCCGCCTGGAGGCTTTTCGGCCGATCCGCGCCTTGACGTCCCAAATGTCCCAGTTGCTCCCTTTAGCAGGACTTAGCCAATTTTTTCACTTTTTTCTGAATCAACCTATTTTCCTTTCTGCCACCTTTGATGCATGTTATCAAAATTTACCCTGGGAGGGGAATTTTGATAACAGTTTTGACGACTCAGTGGGGTCACCTGCCTGCTAGGTAGAAGATCATTGGCCTTTTAGTGGTCCATTGGGCATGGAGTTAAGCACTAACCTGAAACAAGCCTGATACTGCAACTTCCTCTCCAGCAACACTCTGAACTGTAGAAAACAACCTGAGAGCAGCAAAACCTGTGCCAAAGCACTTATCGAAATAGAAACCTAACTACAACAGGACAATGTGCATACGCACTTAGAGGAATTAAGAAAACTCTAAACTAATATTTACAAGGGCAAAACGTTTCTCTTAGTAGCAATGTTTAAGATAGATTCCGTTAACCGGGATCTGAAGTTCCTCTCCATCCAATGCAGACAATTGGAAAGCATTACTATTTTTGCATCCCGTGACCATGTAGGGACCACTCCAGATGACATCAAACTTGGAATGTCTCCCCGGTTTTGCCCAATCTGCATCCCATTTCAGAACCAGGTCCCCTTCCTGGAAGGTTCTTGCTCTAGCTCTCTTATCAAACCATCTTTTTACTACGACCTGATCCTTTTCAATCGTCTGAACTACATGTTCTCTAATTTCTTCTAATTCCATCAATTCCGCATACCTGACCTCCATTGGCTCGAACTCAGATAACTCAAGCTGCTTCATGAGCTCCAAGGCTGGCAATTCTAATGATATAGGCAACACTGCCTCTTTCCCATAAACTAACTTGTAGGGAGAATTACCTGTAGACCTCTTTGGTGTTATTCTGTCAGCCCATAACGCTGATTTTAGCCTTGTATGCCATGTTCTTTGATTTTCATCTAGAGTCCTTTTGATGATTTTTAGCAAATTCTTGTTTGTGGACTCTGCCTGTCCATTACCCTGCGGGTAATAATTTGAAGAGGTGCTCAAATAGATTCCATTCTTGACAGCTCATTCTGTAATTTTTGAACCTATGAATGCTAATGCATTATCTGATATGATGGTGGCCGGCACACCGAACTTAGTTACTATCCCTTCATAAAAGTCTAGTATGCTAGACTCACTTGCCTCTTTGAGCGCTACTGCTTCGGTCCACTTGGTGAAATAGTCTGTCGCTGTAAGAATCCACTTGTGGCCTTGACTCGAATTGGGATTGATGACTCCAATGAAGTCCAATCCCCACTGCATGAATGGATGATCTACTGAAATTGGACGAAGGGGCAGTGCTACTAACCTTCCTTTCCCTGTGAAGAATGCACATTTCTTGCATTTCTTAACCCATGAGTAGCAATCATTGAATACAGTAGGCCAATAGTAACCAGCTTTCATGATTTTGAGAGTTGTTACTCATGGGGTGAAATGGCCTCCTGCCTCTCCGTCATGGAACTCCTGTAAGATCCTCTCGATCTAACCTGTCCCGATACATCTCAATAGAACACCGTTGATGTCCCTTTTAAACAAAACATTATCAACAAGCACATAAGGAACTGCTTATAATCTGAAGTACCTTCTTTTCACTTTGCTCATTTCTGGAGGGCACATGCCCGTTTGTAGGAAATGTATCATATTCTGAGTCCAACAGGGAGTGGACACATCATCATTTTCCTGTTTTTGATCTTCTTATAATAGCATGACAGCGTCTTCTTCATCTTCTGGGCTGTCTGGTTGTTTGGAAGCGAGCTGCTCACACAAACCTTTGCCTCTTACCAGCTTGGTGATCTTGATCTCAATGTCATACTCCATGACACGGGTGATCCATCCTACCCTTTTCTCATTCAAATCCTTGTTGAGGAGGAAGTCCTTAACCCTAGCATGTGAGACCAATAACTGGACCTTGTTGTTTGAGACTAAATGCTTGAATTTCTTCAAGCTTCTGATTACTGCAAGCACATGCTTTTCAATAAAAGAGTACCTCACCTCGCAATCATTTAGGCTCTGGCTGAAGAAAGCAATCGGCTGCTCCTCATTATCTTTGTTCTGTTGTACCAGAATGGCAGAAATAGTGTCATCACCTCCAAATGCATAGAGGATGAAATCCTTGGAAAAGTCCGGGTTGATGAGAGTGGGTGCCTGGGAGATGGCTTCTTTGATTACTTCAAAACTCTCCTTGCCTTCTGCCGTCCATTTGAAAGCCATGCTTTTCCTTAACATTTTGGTGATGGGCTTGATAAGGGCTGCAAAGTTTGGGACAAACCTCCGAACAAATTTTATCCTTCCCAGGAAACTCTGAAGGGCTTTCTTGTGACTTGGCAATGGTAGAGCTCTTATGGCTTCAACCCTCTCTGGATCAATTGCTAATCCCTCCTTTGAAACAATATGGCCAAGGAGTTTCCCTTCATGTGCAAGAAAGATGCACTTCTTAGGATTCAAAGACACTCCAAACTTTCTACACCTCTGAAAAACCTGCCTGAGGTGAAAGAGATGGTCTGCAGCATTCTTTGAGAAGACAGTGATATCATCTAGGTATATCAGCACTATCTTATTGATCAAGCCTTTGAATGCCATATCCATAGCTCGCTGGAATGTTGCTCCTGCGTTCGACAGTCCAAATGGCATCTTCTTGTAAGCATATGTGCCCCATTTGGTTGTGAAGGCTGTCTTGAACTGGTCTTCCTCCTTTACCATAATCTGATTGAAGCCTGAGTAACCATCAAGTAGTGAAACCTTTCTGCACCAGCTACGACCTGCAATATTTGCTCCATGGAAGGGAGTGGATAATGGTCCTTGAGAGAGGCTCTATTCAAATCTCTGAACTCAACACACAGCCTGATCTCTCCACTCTTCTTTCTGACTGGAACTAAGTTGGCAACCCAACTAGAATGCTTGATTGGGAATATGATTCTTCACTCAATCAGCTTGTCTAGTTCTTTCCTCATGAGAGGCTCCATGTGTGGATTGACTGGTCTCTGTTTCCGCCTGATAGGCTTAGTATTTGGGTCCAATTCAATGGTATGCTGAGCTAAGTTGGGATTGAAACCTTTCAAGTCTTCATAGCTCCAAGCAAACACGTCGGGGAATTCTTGACATAGCTGTATGAACTCATACCTTTCTTGCTCCGTTGTCATCTTGCCAATTTGCAATTGCTTGTTCTCTTCTACCAAGATGGATACCGAATCTTCTCTTTTGACCTGAATGTTTGCTCTCTCCTTTCTAAACTGATCATTGGGATTAAAAATGGACTCCAAAGTGATAAGTCCCTTGGGCAGCCTGTCAGTTCTCAGCTGTATCACCTGGTTACCATATTGTTGTTCCAACTTCTCTTGATTCTTGGCTGAGAACTCAGCTTCTTCTTGCAAGAAGTGGATGATTTGCTGGTCATTCTCAAATACTTGCCAACTGACATCGTTATCCGGCACTGAAGGCCTCACAATCACGTGGATGTTTGGCTGTACCTTTTCTTGTTGAATGTTTTCTATAATGTCAAAGGCTGCCCCTACTGTTGCAAGCCTGTCAGCAGCTTGATTCTCTTTCCTAGGAATGGCCTTGATGCCGAAACCCTCAAAATCTTCCATGAGGTCCCATAACCTATTCTTGTAGCACCTGAGTATATCATTTTTGGCAGCATGCTGTCCCTTGACCTGATTTACAATCAGCTCACTGTCCCCAAAAACTTGCAAGTTCTTTATTTTTCTCTTTATTGCCCAATGCATCCCCTGCACCAAGGCTTCATATTCAGCAGTGTTATTGGAGCATGCAAATTGAAATCTAAAAGCTGAATAATACTTTATTCCTTGCGGTGAAATAAGCATGGCTCCACCTCCTGCGCCTTGTCTACTCCTTGATCCATCAAAAAACAGTTGCCATACCTCATTGTCATCCTTGTGGTTTGGCTTGGTGATGCTAGGAATAGGTTTACTTTCTTCGTGTATACAATATACCCCTGGCTCAGATTCTTCTACTTCTTGATAAGGATCAAAAGCATGTACCTTATTTTCCCATTCATCAAGAGTCAAATCTGGGATGCTTCCAACCTTAGTGTCGGCTTCATCAGTGCCAAGGTGATCTTCTTAATCAAATGCTGAGTAATTGGTATTAATATGACTTGGAGTATAGGGCTCAATGTGGAAATCTGCAATAGGTTCTGACCTAATTGTAGCTTTAGTTCCATACCTCGTTCTAAACAGCATGTGTGACCAATCAGCGGACAAATATCCCCCAATCTTGGTAGTAAATTCCCTTGACAAACAGAGGGCAAAGAGTGGTGGAAGGTCTATGACTGATATATCTTGTAAGACAACAACATTTGGACATGCATGCAAGGTAAGGCTCAAATTTCTAATCACTCCAACTGTTGCTATTGCTGTCCCATTCAGCTGCACTACTCCCTTAGATGTTATTTCATACTGGAGCCCTAACTGATCAGCTATCTGTTTAGGCATTACTGAGCTACTTGCCCCGGAATCTATCATGCAATTATGCACTAGCTGATTTCCAATGATTAACGAAACATAAAAGGGGGAGGCTTCAGCATTCTACCTTGTTGTGCTGCATGTTTTCCTTGAGGCTGGGCAGCATTTGTGAGTACCTTCTCCTGCATTTGGATCTGCTGATTCGAAGTTGGCCAATCCTTCATAGCAGCTTTCAGCAAATCTCTTTGGCCTGGGATGGATAGGGATTCCCACATAGATATATTGACATTTGTCTTCTTCATCTGGTCAATGATACTAAATGGTGATGAAGGATCTCTCTGCTGTCCCTTGGTCTACACATTTGCTCCTTGTATGTGGGCAGCAACAGCTAGCATTTGAGTTGGCCTAGGGGCTGTTCTTGGCTGCCCTTGTGCATTTGAAACTGGGTTTTGCTTGCCAATCATTTGTGGAGCTGTGGAAGGTTACAGATTGGTTGGGGCTAATGGCTGTTCTTCACCCAAATTTCTCCTTTTTGACCTTGTGTTGGCAGCAAGACCTTGAGAAACTGCCTGATTCATGCCACAGAAATCCTCTGCTTGCCAATTTACCAATGTGGTGTCATTTGGGGCAGATTGCTGTTCGAATGTTTCTTGTTGTTGGCTGTTTTCTTGATTGCTTTCACCCTCCACACTAGTAGTTGTTACCATTAAAGCTTGGGTCAAAGCACCATTGAAGCACATGGATTGATTATGGGGTTCATTACATGGAAAACACCATTCATACTCCTGGGCAATGTTGTTTTGTGCTGGTACTAATGCCTTAGAGGCAGATATGGCATTTGGATTATAGGGCTGGAATGGTCTATTAGCAGGAGGCCTCGTTTGATTCATATTTGCAGCTGGATTGGGTGGCCTTTGAGGCTGATATGGCTGCCTATTAGGTTGAGCTTGAGGCTGATACGAAGGTCTAAAACCTTGAGCTTGCTGTCTTTTGAGTGTGACTAGCTCATTACCTAAATTTTGCAGTTGCTTCATGACTTCTTGAAGCTCATTTGGGGCACTTTGAGATGAAGTGGAAGCTTTGTTTGAACTCTGATTCCTAGGAGTGGGAATAGGAGCTAAGACAGGTGCTTGACTAGTAATTGGGCTCTCTAAACTTGGATATAATGGCATTGGAGGCCTAGGAGCTAGCTTGCCAGCTTGAATCAGACAATTTTCAGCTCTAATGGCAATACTATAAGCAGCAGGGATAGTTGTGCCTCCCATAGATTGAACCAACATAGAAATATCAGAATTTAAAGCTTTAAGGTAGTATAGAAAAGCACCTTCTGCTATTGGCCTAACTGCTATTGGAATTCTATCCCAAGATCTTTGAAATCTGAAGTTGAAGTCAGTTAGTTGCTCATTGGAAGCTCTCTTGATGGTTGTCAACTGCTCCAAAAGAGACAAGTTGTCTCCCTTCTCCCCAAATTGATCATGAAGTGCAATACATAGCTGATTCCAGTTTGTGATAGAGCTAGCTCTAAGGCTCCTAACCATTGCAACGCTTTCCCCTTGAATGAAGACGCCAGCAATTTGACAGCTACTTGCATCTCATTAATCTCATGGATTGCACAAATATTAGCGATGTCCTTGACATGATCACCAGGAGTGGTCTGATTTTCTCCAGTGAAGTATGGAATGTTCTTCAGTGCTGCAACTGGGATTGGATTTTGTGCATTGAGAGCAAGTGGGCTGCTGCCTGTGAAGTTGACATAGGGGTTCACTGGTTGCGCCATTCTGATTGGTCTTAAAACCCTTGTATATTGAAAGAAAGGCCTGTCAGGTGGAGGAGTTGAGAGAGTTCTGTTTGGTGGAGATGGAGACCTTTGAATCCTTCTTCCTCTTTGCCTTCTTCTTGGAGATAATTGCAGGTATTCAAACAGCACCTCCTCTTCTCCAACTCTTGACCTTGTGATTCTTCTCATAAGCTTTTAGGCATGTACTGCTGAAACCAGTTGATTCTTCCCCTTGGAGTCACCAGATATGAAAATAATAGCTCTTTTTAAGCAAGAAAATTGTAGCAGATGCATATCAACTTTGCTACAATAAAAAATGAGACCTCTAGGTCCCACCGGCCGTGCCAAAACTATTGATGCAAAATCACAGCACCCCTGGTTACAGATCAAGTTTCTAGTTTGATCTCTTAGGCATCCAGTGTGATTGCATAACATCGAATCCTTCTCCAAGTGTGGGACTTGAAAATGAGAAGGATTCTCCAGAGAAAGGCTGGTTCCTATTCCTTTGTTCAGATGCACCAATGAAACGCAGAGGTTTACCCCAAAAACTAATCTAACTACCAAGGAGACAGGGAGAGAGAAATGCATAAAAATAAACCTAAGCTAGGGAGGTGATGCACCGAGGAATAAAGAACATAAGTTTTGCAAAAAATAAACACAGACCATATAGACGCAATACCACACCACGCACAGGTAACCGAAATGTAATGAGAGATCAAAATGACAACAATGAATACATGAGAGGATTTAAATTTAATCACAGACATATGTATTGCTTAGAGAATCGATTTAATACATTGCAGTGGCTAAGAGGCAACAGTGGCATTACAGTCCATGTGGGAGGCTTGAAAACTCCACGAATTCTCTTGCAAGCAGGGGGAGAAGGGAGGAATTGCAAAACAAGAATGTCCAACTGTTAGAAAGAAGCCCCTCCTTACTATTTATAGGAAGAATGAGAGAGAAAAGAGAGAGGAAATCGAAATCTACCCCAACCACCTCCTGAATGCATTTAACTCATCTCATCATGGCAGAAGCGGCGGATCTTGGCGAAATGGCGGGCTGCCTAACAAGAGCGGCGAACTGTCTGCTGCATTAAAATTGTTTGTTGACGCATCACTTCTGTTTGGTTATTCACGCTGGAGGTGTTTCTTGATTTTCATCCTCCAAACTGAACCAAAATGCAAGATTGACCTTAGAAACGTGTAGAGAATTTTACCAGCTTTCCATTGATATAAAGAGTGCGCAAATCCAAGCTCTGGATCAGAAGTTTATGGCGATCTGAAGATTTAGGGCATGGAACAGACGAAAACGGATTTTTGAAATTCTTCCCACGCTCTGCCATTTGGATGACACGTGGCAAGCTCTGATTCGCTGAATAATTCTCTCTCATCTGCCTTTTTGGCGGGCTTTCCTTTGAAATTTCCTTGTGGGCCCCAGCTTGGACATGTGGCGCCATTTCATTGGTTCGGTTCAGCGCTCGATAACTCGTCCCTTTGACCTTTTGACTTTTTCTCCTGTGAGGACACGTGGCAGTTTCTGATTGGTCTTCGGCTCCTTCGGCTCCTTCACGTACTTCGCTTCCATTTGTCCCAGATGTCCCATTTGATTTTGGGCCCTTTGTGCTCATTTCGGCCGGTTCGGACATTTCACATCCATTTGTCCCAGATGTCCCATCTGACTTTGGACCCTCTGGACTCATTTCGGCTGATTTGGCCAGTTCAGGCATTTTTGGCCCGATTGTCCCATTTTGCTTCAGACTCACTTGACTCTTTTCGGCCGGTTCGGCCAATTCGCACCTTTGCGGCCCAGATGTCCCAATTGCTTTTCGACTGCCTGTGCTCATCTCGGCCGATCCGGCCGGTTCAGGTATTTTTGTCCCAAACGTCCTGAGCAACACAGCCAATTTTTCTTCTTTCAGCCGGATCGGCTTTTTGCGCCCGCCGCGTAATTCTGGCCCGATTGTCCCAAATGTAATTTGGGGCCGCCTGGAGGCTTTTCGGCCGATCCGCGCCTTGACATCCCCAAATGTCCCAGTTGCTCCCTTGAGCAGGACTTAGCCAATTTTTTACACTTTTTCCTGGATCAACCTATTTGCCTTTCTGCCACCTTTGATGCATGTTATCGAAATTTACCCTGGGGGGGAATTTTGATAACAGGAATCATTTATGATAGCCTGACTGAGAAATTCTAAATGTTCAGAGAACCATAAAAACCTTCTACACGAGTGTATATCCTATCTGATGGTAATTCATTGTAGCTTATAGAGGAGTGGTTGGGTTTCTCCCCTATTGTCAACAAGAAGGATTCCCCCATTTATATGTATATCCCGCAGTCGACCCTAAATATCAATAATCATCAATTTAGGAGGGTGAATGATGCATTCACTATGTATATTGTCGGGCTTCTAGAAGGAGATACTAAGAACATATTTTCAGATGAGGCAAAATAATTGATCAGTATCTATGGTAGCTTCTTCAACCAATTCAGGAAGTTTTTATATATAAGATTGGCTAGATTTGAGGAATAGCCCCTGAAACTTACCATGTATTGCAGTGATAACATGGATTTAGCATAAATCTATAGACAATGACACAATTTGTATAGAAATTATAAGGACAAGAAGATTGAATGTAATCAATTCCCAATCACACTAGGTAATTATACTTGCAAGACTTCCCTAGATGCTATAAAATGTGGTGAATAGAACAATTTTTTTAGGTCCCTCAACTCTTCATTACTATATCCCATGAACTTCCTTTGATATGGTGAAGGAGTGACAATTTCTCCAAGTTTTAGAATGGGTTATCAACATCTTCCTAATATTGAAGACTACTTGGTAGATTGTTTTGATGATTATGAAGCCAAGAGGAGGTACTGTGGGAGGTTATCTCTATAGTAGATCATTGATTTTGGTATATTTTATTTCCCTGAAGGATTAGAAATGATGATGTAGAGATATCAGTCTCTTGAGCATGAAATATCAATTAAACATACTCCTATTAAAACCATTGATTGCTTTGTCAAGGAGAGAGATAATTTGAAGGAGATAAATAATCTTGTCCTAGTAAAAACTACACTTTGGTTTGATAGGAAAATGAAGGGATTTAGGATAAGGAAATCTAGGTCTACTTCCCAAAGATACCCCTATTCCTTAGAAGAAAATACCTATGTGAGTTGTTGAGACAGTTGAAAATTGTCCCTTTTCCTCCAAAATCCTCATCTCGAGTGTATACCAAAAAAGTGAAAATCAAGAAAGAAAATAAGACATCTCATGTTATTCAAGAAACTGAACCCTCTCCTAAACAAGCTGAAGGAAAGGAAACAATTGTGGATTTGGATGATAATGATGACAGTTGAGAAAAAAACAAGAAAATCCTAAAGAGAATACACGTTATGCAAGTAATATTATGGAATATCAGTCAAACAAAATGGTTTCAGAGTTTGTAGAAATATCTGCTAAAGAAGGTCCTAAATCCACTCATATTGATACCTTTGTGTTACAAGTGGTTTTTGTGCAAATTTTGAGTGTTATTAGTGCCTATACACTTGGGCCCATTGCTCCTTGCACTTCTAGTTCTTCATTTACCTGGGTATAACCATTATTGGAAAACAAGAGGAGAAAGGCTACTTCAAGTGTTGTTGTTACCAATTTTGATGTAGTGGCAGCTCTTCTAGGTACTACTCCTCACCCTCCAGCTAAAAAGGTAAAATTCACATAAAGGGATGTCTCAAACTCTCAAGGTCATCAGTTCATGGAAATTACAAAACCCAAGTTTCATAAAGATGAAAAGCACATATCAATGGGTGATAAGAGTTGACTATAATTCCTCTTGAGTGAATCAACCCCAGAAAGTGAAGTACATAATCTAAGGGAGACCTGTGTCTAGGGTGATTGAAAGAGTTGAGAGGGGGAAAATAAACACATTAGAGCAGTTGGAGGTAGAACCAAATTCTATCTATTTTCATCAAATCCTTATTGGCAGAAGATAAGGTTCTTGATCCCACTCCCCTAGCTTCCATCCCACCTCCTTCTATCTTGTCCACTGATGAAGTTCAAGCCATTAAATATATCCATAAGCATATTACTTATGGTAAAGAAATGGAAGCTATGGTTGATGATTTAATAATCACATGCCTGAATTTTATTGAAGAGGCATTCAAGGCATATGAGAAAATTGCCAAGATTCAACTAAATTTCTCTGACAACACTCAGTGGTTTGGATAGAGAGTTGAAATTATGGAGTGAGTGCATTTAGAGACCTCAAATTGATGAGTGAGAGATATGTGTAAATCCTTTTGGCTAATAAGGTTTTTGATGATGTTAAACAAAATCTTTCCAAACAATGGGTCTTCATCATTGAATGGAAAATCAAATCTCTAGAAGAATCCATTGGAGAACTTAGGAATATGCTTGCAGAAAGGAGAATTTGTTAAGGCTTGTGTCGTATCTACCTTCTTGGATATACATTTCCAAATCTTCAAATATAATTCAAGTGATAAATTCACTATTCAGGAGATCAAATCCATAGTTCAAGACTTTTTGTTAAATAAAATCTATTCCATGCAGGACACCATCTCTAAGGAGAAAATGAAATAAATTTGCACACTGTTAGGGTGCCATCACAGATGCTAACAAAGAGTTCTTGGAAAATCCCAGAGTTCGAGAAGGACATGGAGAAGTTTTTGGGTAGTTGTACTCATGCCACTACCAATACAACAATTCCTTGAGGGAATGGACATAGTTGCAACACTTGAAATGATTCAGAAATCAAGTACTAAAGGAAAAGGGGACTACAAGTGCTTCCACTAGTGTCTTGAATTCCTAGAAATTCTTATTTTCCTTTATTATTGTAGAAATATCTAGTTAAGGTGTTCTTTATCCCTTTAAAATCATGTGTTATGTAAGCAAGGGATAATTGAATTTGTAATATTTAATTAGATATTAGCTTTTGGTGATTTAGAGAAAGGAAACTAAAAAGTCTCTTTGTAACCATTTCTTGAGGTTATTTAAAGAAATAATGTCATCATTGTAAAGGATCGACATTTTTGATATCCAGATGTAAAAAGTAGAACATTGAAATACTCAATACAAAAGAAATTTCACCCTCTCTCATGCTTCTTCTCTTTCATATTCTTTTTCAAAATTCATATAAGGCTATATGTATTTGAAGCAAGAACTTTGTGTCTTTCTAGTTGATAAGTATATTTGGAACTTTGTGTCTAATAATGTATGTCCTGTGTTTCATATGCATAGTCTAAATATAGTTATTTTATCAAGCATAAGTAAGATATCTCTCTGGTATCTATATGTCTGAAAATGCTCTCATATCTTCTATTTTTGAATATCAGTCATAGATTTTCCTATTTTCTTCTGTATTGAAAACCTTTTAATAAATGCATCTAGAGATATCAAAATCCACACCAAAATATTAAACAATTTTTATATTGTAAATATGGTTTTTAATTTCAATAAGGGAACCTCTCCCATAAAGAGGATGGACTGTTGTCCCTTAACTGTTGCTTGTTTTCAAAAGGATTAAATTCTACAACCAACATTTTTTGGTGCCCACATATGGGGCACGTATTGTGTATCCCACAAAAAAACTTCATTCAAACCAGAAACACTGAAGAACCTAATAGACAGAAGATATACACAAGGTCAAAGGTAACTTGGTGTTGAGGATCCAAATTTTCTATTTCTAAAACAACATGACTTCTCTTTCTACCTAGAGAGAAGGATAACAAGATCCACAAGTACTTCCCTTGTCAAAAATAGAATTGTAAGAAACATAGACTCAAAAACCCAACTAAGCCCTAGTATTAAAGCATTGGTGTTGTACTGGAGTCATAGTTCCTTTACAAACTATTCCAACAAGAATGGATAGCACCTCTACCTTGGGGACAATGGTTGGAACTCTGGCCCTTCACTCAACCATTGCATGATCTCCCAAAAGGGAATAGGAAAATACCCTTCCTAAATTCAGAGGATATGAAAAGGTGCACCTAGATGAGCACATTGTTGCATTCATTGTGGCATGTGGTATACTTGGAGTGGAGCATGAAGATGTTTCCATTAGGATCTTTGTGGAAATGTTACAAGATAATGTTGCTGATTGGTTTTATCATCTCCCTGCTAGGGTTATCACTGAATGAACCAACATGAGAACATAGTTTGAGGATTGATTCAAACCTGTTGAAGATGTGCATGCTCTCCTTGCCTAGATTTCTCAGATTAAGAAGGAACCATATGAACCTAAGAGAGAGTTTGTGGTAAAATTTAACAATTTGGTCAATAAGATTCTAGTGGCCACTCAACGTGTAGATCAAATTAAAAAATGATTTTTCCTAAATGCACAATTACTAAAATTAAGCTATACATTGAGAAGGGCTAACGTGGTGACTCTGGATGTTGATCAACTCTTAGACATAAGTGTTGAAGATTATTAAATAATTTCTAGGAAAATAAAAAAGGAGCTTACTAAATCTAAGGCCTCTTCTTCAGGAAATAACTCAGATAATTTAGTACAAAAATTGGCAAATGATCTCGAAGCTATCAAAAACCAATTGGCCTAGAATACTCCTTACAAGAATATTCCAAGGAGGAATTTTCAGCCTCAAAATCGGTTACCCCCTCTCTAACCAAAACTAACAATTAAATGGCCACCTCTCAAAGTTCCTAGCAATGCAACATTTGAAGTTCAGGAACCAGAAGATGAAGAGGATGTTGAAGGTTATGGATAACTTAAGGAAGAGGAAAATGAAACACTTGAGGAAACCAGTGATTTTTAGGTTAACGTCAGCATTGATGAGGGGGTTGATGATGAAACAAATGATTATGATAACTAAAGTCAGTTATGAACAATGATTCATATATTTTAATGAGCCAAGAACAAATGAGCAAGAAAGAGGAAGTGGTCCAGCCCACAATAAAATCCAAGGAGGTTCCAATTACCATCCCAGTTGTTGCAAAAAAATGAGATCCTATTCCTACCACTTCCGCTCAAAGGTAAGTAGTGATAATACTCCGTATAACTCTTCATCTTTATCCGCTAATAAAAAAACCTCGAATGTCAAAACCGATAGGCCTAAATTCTCTTCCCCTTCTAGTTCAGACAACCATCTATCTTAGGATCCTTTGACATAATTGACCACCTAAAGAAAACTAAAATTTAAATTTCTAAGGATGATTTTTATCATACCCATCATGACGCCTTTTCTTAGGTTGTTAAATTTGTCAAATCCAAATCCAATCCTACACCTTCCACTTCAAAAGGCATTTTATCTACTCCCACCTCTACACCTCAGTAGAACCTAATGGCCACAATCCCTTTTGTAATTGAGAAAATTGAGACTTTCTATATCACTCTACTTATAGTAGGACATAGGCTTAGTAATTGTGTCATTGATTCAGGAGCATCAGATAATTTTATTCCTGATAAGGTTTCTCATGATGTAGTTCTAACCTTGACATGCACATTTGGCTCTTGTTATTCCATGGAAAGTAGGGAGGTGATGCTGGTGGGAAGAATCAAAGATGCACAAGTGTCTTTTGGTGCTTCTCCAGAGAAGAGATTCGAGGATACTATTGTAGTAACAAATATTCCCCCACCCTATGTCATGTTGCTAAGTAGGAACTTCTGTAAAGAAGTGGGTGGTGAAATTCAAATGGATTGGTCACATGCTCTCATTCCAGTGAATGGGAAGATGAATAAATTATTACCTGAGAGGTAGAATGAGTATATTATACAGAAGACTAATGATCCTAAAGCACTAAATCCTCTATGAGGACATTGGTCATGGGAACTACATGATCATGTCAGATAAGGAGATGAGAATTTCCAAAGGTGTGGTAAAAGACCCTAATGGTGTTTAGACCCTTTAATTTGATGGTAGTTGTTCTTCAATTGGTTTTGGAGCAAGATTGGTCATGTTTTCTCCTGAGAAGAATTTTTTTCCCTTTTCCTACAAGATTCAATTTGAAAACACTAATAATACACCATAATATGAGGCTCTTCTTTTGGGGTTATCAATGGTTAAGGAGATGGGGGTTAATAATATTTGTGCATGAGGGGATGTTGAACTCATCATTAAGAAAGTCAGAGATATTTTCCAAGTTAAGAACAAAAATACTTAAACACTATAGAAATATGGTATGGGATTCTATTGAATTCCAAGATGCCTTTTCTATAGTATTTGTTCCACGGGAAAGGAATACTAGAGCAGATGCTTTAGCTGTCTCAGGATCCTTGTTGATCTGTCATCCTATTTTTTTGCAAAAAAAGTTCACAATCAAAATGATACATAGACCAAGTGTACCAGATAATGCCAAAAATTTTCAAGTATTCAATGATGATCAGTATTTTCTTTCCTTTCTTGAACTCCAAGATAATTCTATTCAGTTGTATTTTGAAGGAAGTGAAGCTTCTCCTTGTGAGACAATAACATCTACCATGACTGAAGAAGGAATAGAGGAAGAATATGATAAGGATGGTTGTATTAATTTGAAAGGTAACAAGATACCAAGAGGATTAGTAAGTCTGGAAGATTTATTTGAAAATCATGACAGGTATATCAAGTCAAAGATATCACATGAGGTTCATCAGTCTACAAAATATGAAAATATTAATATTGGAAGCAAAGAGGAACCCAAGCTTGTCAACATTGGAAAATGTTGCACAAAAGAAGAAAGAATTAAAATGATGGACTTATCAAAAAGTTATGTTGATGTGATTTCCTATTCATATGAATATTTGAAATCATTCAAGTCAAGGGAGATGCAACATTACATTCCTATGAAACCAGGAATCAAGACTTTTTGGTAGAAGCAAAGGCAATACAACCCCAAGATTTTAGACACCATTTACCAAGAGATTCAAAATCTCTTGAAGGAAAAAATAATTTTTCCAATTCATCACTCAGCTTGGGTGGCCAATATTACACCAGTAAGGAAAAAGAATGGTGTGATTTGGATATGTGTGGATTATCAAAATCTGAACCAAACTTCCCTTAAATATAACTATCCACTTCCCATGATGGATCAAATATTGCAAGATGTTACTGGCTCTGAAATGTTATCTATGTTAGATGGATTTTCGGGGTATAATCAGATTGAGGTTGATGTTCCTGATCAACACAAGACAACCTTCACAACCCCATGGGGAAATTTTTCTTATAAAAGGATGCCATTCGGTTTGATTAATGTTGGTGCCACTTTTCAGTGGGAAATGGATTTAGATTTTGGGTCCTTGAAAGGAAAATGTATTGTTGTGTATTTGGATGATTTAACTGTCTTTTCAAAAAGAAGGGAAGATCATTTCCAACACCTTGAAATTGTCCTTCAGAAGTGCAGAGAACATGGAGTGTCCCTCAATCCAAAGAAGTCTATTTTTGGGGTCACTAAAGGCAAGCTTCTTGGGCACATTGTTTCTAAAGAGGGAACCAAGATAGATCCAGAGAGATTGCAAGATATTCAGTGAATTCCTCTCCCCACAAGTAAAAAAGGTGTGCATTCTTTCTTTGGGAAGATAAATTTTCTAAGGAGATTTATTCCTGATTTTATAGAGCTGACTATGAGCATAGCTCAGATGATGAAAGGAAAGTAGTTCTTTGGTTAGAATCTAGAGGGGAAGGAAGATTTTGAAAATATCAAAAAGGAAATCACCCAGACTCCCATTCTTGCTTGACCTAATTGTAAGAAGGATTTCTTGATCTATTTCTATGCTACTGAGAATACTTTGGTTGTTATTCTAACATAGAAGAATCTTGAGGGATGTGAGCTACCCATTGCCTTCATGAGCTATGTCCTTAAATCTCATGAATTGAAATACACTCATATTGAGAAACATGCCTTTGTTGTGGTTAAGGTAGTTAAGTAGTTTCATTTCTATATCCTCAGTTCTCACTCTATTATATTTGTCCCAGATACAATGGTTAAGTCTATCCCCACTTAGTAAGAGTTTGGAACCAAAAGAGGAAATTGGGTGGAAAAGGTTCAAGAGTATGATTTGGATATCATGCCAACTAGGTTAGTCTATGGAAAGGATCTCTATGAATTGATTGTTGCAGGTGCTGAAGATAACCCTTCTCAAGAAAATGCACATATGCCAACTGTTCTCTTTATTAGTTCAAATGATGAATGGTATGTTGATATTACCCATTTTCTTACTTATGCAGAATGACCATCTCATCTAAATACTAAAGAAAAGAGAGCTATTAAACTAAGATGGATGCACAATATGTGCTTTGGGATAATTCTTTATTCAAAAGAGGGATTGATGGAAGGTTTCTCAGATGTGTGGACAGAGAGTAGAAAAAGAGGTTACTTAGAGCATTTCATGATCAAGCTTGTGGAGGACACTTCTCATCCATTGTGACTACTCATAAAATTCTTCATACAGGCTACTACTGGCCAACCCTGTTTTGAGATGCAACTAAATGGGTTAGTAAGTGTGAAGCTTGCCAAAATTTTGTGGGAAGACTTAAGCTATCCACTCTACTATTCAAACCATTGGTGATAGAAGAACCTTTTCAACAATGGGGGTTATACTTCATGGGTACACTTAATCCTCATTCTAATGCTGGACATGCACATGTATTAACTACCATTGATTATTTCACCAAATGGGTGGAAGATATTCCAATAAAAAATACAACTTCTGAGGTAGTATGTAATTTCATCAAGGAAAACATTCTCATTAGATTTGGGGTACCAAGTAAAATTGTTACTGATAATGCCTCCAACTTCTCTTCTTATGAAATGATGGATTTTTTCTATGGGTATGGAATTTCTCTTGCACATTCCTCTGACTACTACCCCCAAGGAAATGGACAAGTAGAATCAACAAACAAGAATTTGGTGACCATCATTCAAAAGCTTGTCAATGAGTCACAAAGAAACTAACATAAGAAGTTGTATGATGCTCTTTGGGCAGATAGAATTACTCCCAAGAGGGAAATTGGAATGTCTCCTTTTCAGGTGGTGTATGGAACTAAAGCTCAGTTTTCCAGTGACTGTGGAACTTCTAGCCTTGCAGTTGATGAAGGCCATTGAAGATTCAAACTTCACTAGTGCTCTGGAGAAGAGAATCATGTACCTACAGAAGTTGGATGAGGACAAATTGCAAGTGGTAGATAGGATTGCTACACATCAGCATAAATTAAAGAAGTTGTTTGATAAAAAGGCTAGACCAAGAGACTTCCAGGTTGGAGACATTGTTTTACTCTGGGACAAGAGGCGGGAGCCTCGGGGAAGTCATGGAAAATTTGATTCTCTATGGTTGGGCCCTTTCAAAATCAGGCACTTTGCTAGAGAAAATTCTTTCTATTTGGACTATATGGATGGAACCTCTCTTCCATTGCCATATAGTGGGCAGTACTTGAAGTTGTTTCAGTCCTAGGTTGCTAGGTGGTCCTTTGTACAGTCTTGTATAGTTCTTGTTTTTGGTATTTATGTGTGGTGTTTTTGGGTATCTCTTCTGTATTGTTCCATTCTGTGACTCTATTTTTCCGAATGGATAAAGAATTAGTTTATTTTGGAAACCCTGATATTCTAGAGTTCATACTATGTTTTGTTATCATGAAACTCAAAACAATTCACATCCCCAAAAAGATCCAATTGTTGTCACCTTCCTAATATTTGTAAATTTTCCTCTATATTCTTGAAATTTATTAGGTTTAGTGACTCTAAATAACCTTGTAGAAGCCTCCTGATAAATAAACCCAGTTCTAAACAGTTGGTCATTTTTGAAATTTTGAGTTTTGAGGCTTTTTCAGTCTTTTGTGGGTATTTCAGATTTTTTGGTCCCTCATGTCCCAATTTTATTTGGACCGTCTATTCCCCAATTTTTTTCTTTTGCCGATTGATCTTGTTTTTTCCTTTGTAGTCAGATATTTAGGCTTTACATGTCCTGGATGTCCCAATGTCCCAAGTGTGTCCAATGTCAAATACTTCTGACTTATCTGATTTTCATACGTTGCAGGTGTTTTAGGATTTTCCTGTCCATATGTCCCAAGTGTCGCTTGACTGCCATTTCCCCACAAACCCTACCTTTTCCAATTTCTATTCCTCACAGGTATTTTAGCTTTTGCGTCCCAGTTGTCCCAATGTCCCTTGGGACAGTTGTGCCAATTTTTCACTTTTTCCGTAAATCTTTTTGGCTTTGTGCCGTCCCAGTTGTCCTGATGTCCCATGGGACAGTTGTGCTCTTTTTTCCACCTTACCCGATTTCCATTGTTTCAAGGTCGGTATAAGTATTAGTTTCCTCATTTATTTTATCGTGCCAACTTACTCGGGTTTAAATGCTTATAAATATTATGTAATCAATCATTTTCACCACCTCACTTGAAAATTGCTATTGACCATTTGTGTTCTCTCTCCTCTCCATTTCTAGCCGTGGTCGAGTCATGTTCCATTGTTTTCAAATCTGCAGGTGAAAAAAGAAGCTGTGAAACTTCAAGGTGTTGATCAAGGAACTAAGGAATATTTTCTCACAAGTAATCTTCTGCTTTGGCTGCAAGATGAAGATCAGTTTTAAAGGTCATGAACATTTTTCTTCCTTAGAGAAGGTTGTACCAAACATTGGCGATAGTGAAGCACAACACCTAGACTTGGAAGAATTATGGGCACGAATCAATTGTCAAAACCCTACTCCTATGGCTCAGTTGATTAAAGATAGTGGGATCACAGAGGCAGGGGGTTTTCCCATTTCAGTCCAGTGTGCCGATACAATTCTTGCTTGTAGCTCTTGTTTTGATCCTGATACAAAAGAAATTGTTGATCCTCAAGGTCAGGTGGTGGCACGACTTGATGAATATTGCATTCGTACTACCCTCAGAATTCCTATGGTCGAAAATTCAAATACTCTCACCAAGGATCAGGCCCAAACTCTTTTTGATCAAGACAGTGAAAAATACAAAAGTAGAATTGCCAAGTCTTGGTTCAAGAACCCTAAGAAAGGAGCCTCAAGGCTACCTAAGACAATGTTCAGAGTTGATTTCCATGAAGAATTGTCAGACGTCATCACTCTATTGGCTAGGATAGCAGGAATTCCCACCACCAATGAGTTTCACTATTGGATGTGCCCCTACATCAATATCATATGTGAGGGTAAGCATAATTTAAACTGGGTAGGAATCATTTGTGATAGCTTGACTGAGAAATTATCAAATGTTTAGAGAACCCAAACCTTCTACATGACCTCCTATCTGATGTACTCCATTGCAGCTTATAGAGAGTGGTTGGGTTTCTCCCCTGTGGATGACAAGAAGGATGCCCCCATTTATATGTATCATCCCACAGTCGACCCTAAAGATCAGTAATCATCACTTTAGGAGGGTGAATGATGCATTCACTATGTATATTGTCAAGTTGCTGGAAGGAGATACTGCTAAAATATTTTCAGATGAGGAAAAACAATTGATCAATGTCTATGGTAGCTTCTTCACCCAATTCAGGAAGTTTTCATATATAAGATTGGCTGGATTTGAGGGAAGCCCCTAAAACTTCCCATGTATTGCAGTGTCAAGATGGATTTAGTAGAAATCAATAGATAATTAGACAAGTTGCATAGAACTTGTAGGGACAAGAATATTACAGGTATTCAATTCCCAATCACACTAGGTAATTACACTTACAGGACTACCTTAGATGCTCAGAATGTTGATAGAACAATTTCTCCTCTCACTCTTCATTACTATAAGCCTAGAACTTTCTTTGACATTAAGGATTTCATTTCCTCCAATTTCAGAATGGGTTATCAACATCTTCCTGATATTGAAGACTACTAGGCAGATTGTTCTGATGATTATGAAGCTAGGAGGAGGTACTATGGGAGGTTATCTCTATAACAGATCATTGATTTTGGTATATTTGATGTCCCTAAAGGATTTAAGGATGATGATGAAGAGTTAAAGTCTCTTGAGTATGAAATATCAATCAAACATACTCCTATTGAAACCATTGATTGGTTTGTCAAGGAGAGAGATGATTTGAAGGAGCTAAATAATCTTGTCCTAGTGAGAACTAGACTTTGGTTTGATAGGAAAATGAAGGGATTTAAGGAAAGGAAATCTAGGTCTACTTCCCAAGATACCCCTACTCCTCAGAAGGAAATACTTGTGTTAGCTCCTGAGACAGTTGAGCAATCTGTCCCTTCTCCTCTAGAATCCTCAACTCTAGTGTATACCAAAAAAGGGAAAATCAAGAAAGAAGATAAGGCATCTGATGTTATTCAAGAAAGTGAACCTTCTCCTAAACAAGCTGAAGCAAAGGAAACAATTGTGGATTTGGATGATAATGATGACAGTCAAGAAAAAAAAACAAGAAAATCCTAAAGAGAATACACCTTATGAAAGCAGTATGATGGAATATCAGTCAAATGAAATGGTTTCAGAGTCTGTAGAAATATCTACCAAGGAAGCTCCTGACTCCACTCAAACTGATACCTCTATGTTAGAGGTGGTTGTTTTGCAAACTCTGAGTGTTATGAGTGCCTCTACACTTGGGCCCATTGCTCCTTGCACTTCTAGTTCTTCATTTACCTGGGTACAACCATTATTGGAAAATAAGAAGAGAAAGGCTACTTCAAGTGTTGTTGTTCCCAAGTTTGATGTAGTGGCAGCTCTTCTAGGTACTACTCCTCCCCCTCCGGCTAAAAAGGCCAAAGTCACATCAAGGTTGGTCTCAGACTCTCAAGGTCAGTAGTTCATGGAAATTGCAAAACCCAAGTTTGATAAAGATGAAAAGGACCTATCAATGGGTGATCTAGAGTTGACAAGAATTCCCCTTGGAGAATTAACCCCAGAAAGTGAAGTACATAATCTGAGGGAGACTGTGTCTAGGGTGATTGAAAGAGTTGAGAAGGGGAAGAAAACACAAGAGCAGTTGGAGGAGCAAAACCAAATTCTATCTAGTTTCATCAAATCCTTATTGGTAGAAGATAAGGTTCTTGATCCCACTCCCCTAGCTTCCATCCCACCTCCTGCTATCTTTTCCACTGATGAAGTTCAAACCATTAAAGACATCCATAAGCATGCTACTTTTGGTAAAGAAATGGAAGCTATGGTTGATGATTTAATAATCACAGGCCTAAATTTTATTGAAGAGGCATTCAAGGAATATGAAAAAATTTCCAAGATTCAACTGAATTTCTCTACAACACTCAGTGGTTTAGATAGAGAGTTGAAATTATGGAGTGAGTGCATTCAAGATTTCAAATTGATGAGTGAGACAGATGTGCAAATCCTTTTGGCTAATAAGGTTTTTGATGATGTTAAATAGAATCTGTCTAAATAATGGGTCTTCAGAATTGACTGGAAAATCAAAGTTATGGAAGAAGCCATTGGAGAACTCGGGAATATGTTGCAGAAAGGAGAATATTTTAATGCTTGTGTCATATCTTCCTTCTTGGATATACATTGCCAAGTATTAAAATAAAATTCAAGTGATAAATTCACTATTCAGGATATCAAATCCCAGTCAAGTATTTTGTTAAAGAAAACATATTCAAGTCGGACACCATCTCTAAGGAGAAAATGAAAGAAATTTGCACACTACAAGATGCCATCATAGATGCTAACAAAGAGTTCTTGGAGAATTCAGATTTCGAGAAGGACATGGAGAATTGTTTGGGAAGTTGGACTCATGTCACTTCCAATACAATAATTTCCCAAGGAATGGACATAGTTGCATCTTTGAAACAATTCAGAAATCAAATACTAAAGACAAAGGGGACTACAAGTGCTTCCACTAGTGTCTCAACTTCCTAATTATTATTTTCCTTTCTTATTGTAGAAATATCTAGTTAAGGTGTCTTTATCCCTTTAAAATCATGTGTTATGTAAGCAAGGGATAAATTGAATTTGTAATATTTAATTAGATATTAGCTTTTGGGATTTAGAGAAAGGAAACTGAAAAGGCTCTTTGTAACCATTTCTTGAGGTTATTTAAAGCACTCTTCTCATCATTGTAAAGGATCGGGACATTTTTGATATCTAGATGTAAAAAGAGAACATTGAAATACTCAATATAGAAGAAATTTCACCCTTTCTCATGCTTCTTATATTTCTACTCTTTGTCTGATTCTTATAAGGTTATATGTATTTGAAGCAAAAACTTTGTGTCTTTCAGTTGATAAGTGTATTTGGAACTTTGTGTCTAATACATGCATGTCATGTGTTTCATATGCATAGTCTAAATGTTGTTATTTTATCAAGCATAAGTAAGATATCTCTTTGCTATCTATATGTCTTAAAATGCTCTCCTATCTTTTGTTTTTGAATATCAGTCCTGACTTTTCCTATTTTCTTCTATATTGAAAACCTTTTAATAAATTCATTTAGAGATATCAAAATCTGCACCAAAATACTGAACAAATGTTTATATTGTAAATATGGTTTTTTGGATTTCAATAAGGGAACCTCTCCAACAAAGAGGAGGGACTGTTGTCCCCCTATTGTTGGTTGTTTTCAAAATATTAAATTCTACAACCAACAAATTTATTTGTTACCATCATATCTTCCCTAAGAGCACTTTTGACCTTGTTATGCCAGTTCCTTTTATTTATGTCTGTGGTTCTCTTCATGATTCTGATCAGGTTCTTATTAGTGGATTCTTAGAATCCATTACCTTGGGGGTAGTAATTGGATGAAGTGTTGAGATAAATCCCAAGTTGAAGAGCCGAATCAAAGATTTTTGCACCCAAGAAATCCTTCTAATTGTCATAAATAATGGTTTACGATACGGAAAACCTTGCAAAAATTTATTCAAGAAATTCTAAGATGGTTGATTCAATGGCTTCCTTCAATGTCATGGCTTCAGTCCATCTGGTGAAGTAATCTATTGCTTTGAGAACCCATTTGTGACTAGTTCTAGATGGAGGATTGATCATACCAATGAAATCAATAACCCATTGTGAAAATAGTTGATCTGCCTAGATTGGATCAAGTGACAGGGCTGCTAATATTTTCTTTCCAGTAAAGAGTGCACACTCTTTACATTTCATCACCCACTTGTGAGAATCCATGAACAATGTAGGCCATAAATTTCCTAATTTTATGATCTTCATGGCTATGGCTCTATAAAATAAATGTCAACCAAAGAAACCATCATGAAATTCAGTCAAAAACTCATTACATTTTTCTCCTTCAATGCATCTGAGCAACACACCATCAATGTTTCTTTTAAACAATACGCCATCAATCAACACATATGGAAAAGATTGTAACCTAAAATGTAACCTCTTTCCTTTATTAAGGCTAGGAGTATATGTACTAGAGAAGAGGAATATTTTCATTATCTTCATCCAACTATCTACGGTTATGCCTTCATTCTTTTCAGGTTCCGCACAACTTTCCTCTTCTAGGAATAAAGCAATTTTTGGATCATTTCATGCATCTTCAACCAGCTATTTTTTAGAGAGCATAGCCTCTTACCAATTTTCTATCCTAATGGTAACATCATATTCCATGATTTTAGTTACCCGTCTAGCTTGTTTCTTACTGATCTTTATTCCCATAATGAAATCTCTAATGTTGGGATGTGATACCAAAATTTGTACGTGGACAACTATAATCATGATTTTACATTTCTTCAAGGAATGCATGATGGAAAACACTTTCTTCTCAATATGGTTATACCTAATCTCATAATCCTTCAAGTTTTGGATAAAAAAGGCTATTGTTTACTCTAATTATTTATTATTTGGCTGGGTTAAAACCACGGAAATGCAAGAATCAGCTCCATACGTATATAAGGTAAAATATTTTGATTAATCTTGATTAATCAACATAGGATCATGGACTACTTATTGCTTTATTTTTCCAAAATTTTCCTTCCCTTCCGTGGTATAATTCAAATTTGAATCCTTTCTAATAATAATTGTGAGTGGTTTTACCAAACCCACAAAGCCAAGTATAAAGCACCTAACAAATTTAACCTTTCCAAGGATGGACTATAAATCCCTTCTGTGAGATAGAAAGGAAAGAGAAAGGATGGCAAAGATTATTTCTAGATCAATGTAAATGCCTTCTTTAAGAACAATGTGCCCCAAAATATTACCTTTAGGGACTGCAAAATTACATTTCTTGGGATTATAAGATACCCCAAACTCCTTTCATCTTTTAAATACCTTCTCAAGATGACTAATATGATCTTTATTATGTTATGAGAAAATAATGATATCTTCAAGATACACAAGGATAAATTGATTAATATATCCTTTGAAGGTAATATCCATTTCCCTTTGGAAAGTGGCACCTGCATTTGATAAACTAAAAGGAATTTTTTGATATGTATATGTTCCCCATTTGGTGGTGAACGCAGAACATGCCACAAAATATTACCTCTACGGATTGTAAAATTACAATTTGTGGGATTACGAGATACCCCGAATTCACATCATCTTTCAAATACCTTCTCAAGATGAATAATATGATCTTTATTATGTTTTGAGAAAACTGTGATATCATCAATATACACAAGGATAAATTGATTAATATATCCTTTAAAGGTAATATCCATTTCCCTTTGGAAAGTGGCACCTGCATTTGATTAAAAAAGGAACTTTTTGATATGCATACATTCCCCATTTGGTGGTGAACATAGTCTTGTACTAATCCTCTTATTTCAATTTGATTTGGTTGAAGCCTGAATATCCATCAAGCATTGAAAATATCTCAGATCCAGCCACTGTCTCCAGGATCTACTCCATTGATGGCAAAGGATAATGATCCTTGAGGGAGGCCTTATTTAGGTCCTTGAAGTCTACATAAATCCTGATTTCACCATTCCTTTTTCTAAATAGAATGAAATTCACCACCCAAGTAGAATATTTAATGGGAAAAATAATTTTAGCCTCAATGAGTTTAGACAATTATTTTCTCATGAGGGGCTCTATATTGGGGTTTACCGACCTTTTATTTTGCCTAAATAGATTGATATCGGGATCAATATCAATAGAGTGATGGGATATAGTTGGATTGAAATATTTAAAATATTCATAGCCTTATGAGAACACATCACTAAAATTTTGACACAAGGCAACAAAATTTATCTTTTTATGTTCATCACATACCTTTCCAAGAAAAAGTTCTTTTCCTGGGGAAACTTTAACAGGCTGACAGTCTTCTTATTTTTCCACCATGATTTTTTATTTTCCTTTTAATTCATCATCTGGATTGAAAATATTTTCTATAGTGAACAAATCCTCTTGGAAATTTATTTGTTTTTGAGATGAATAATCATATCACCATATATATCCTGTAAATCAGACAACATTTTTTAAGATAATTCAGCTTCATTCTGTATGAATTGTAAAATTTTCTCATCACTCTCAAATATTTTCCAGTTGGTTGCATTATCAGGTATGGATGGCCTAGAAACCATCTTGATATGTTGCATCTTGCCTTTAACTAGGTCTTTTGAAGGTGAAAATTGAGAACCAAGAGTCATCATTTGATTTTCTTCCTTATTCAGCTTCCACGGTATAGATTGTAGGTTGAGAGCATCAAACATCTCCAATAATTCAAAAAATCTATTTCTATAGGAATTCAATATTTCTTCCTTTGTGGTACATCTTTCGAAGACTTGGTTAATGATCATCGCAGTATCTCCAAATATTTTCAACTTCTTGATCTTTCTCTTTTCCACAACTAGCAAGCCATTCACTAATGCCTCATATTCCACAACAATATTAGGACATGAAAATTTTAGTCTATGGGTGAATAATAACTTCTCTTCCTCTAGAGAAACAAGCATGAAACCTTCCCTAGATCCATTTCTGCTTCTAAAACCTTCAAAATACATTTGTCATAAGCTAGAAACTGACTCCTTAGATTCTTTGAATACCGCGGGCATAACATATTCCTATTGCAGAACACAATAAGTTCCAAGAATAGTTTCATAATCTTGGATTTCTTCCAAATATGGATCAAATTCATGATCTCTCTTAGCCCATTCATCAAACAACAAATCAGGCATGAGAGGAGGAGAAGGTTGTTCATCTGGACTTAAAACATGATCTTGTTCTTCCTATATTAAACAATTTGATTAGATAATGGAAGGTTCATATGACTCTATATTACAAGAAAAGATAGGCTCATCTTGGATTTTGAATCTTTTGCCATATCTAGTTGTTACAAGCATGCGAGTCTAATCTGAAGATAGATAACTACCTACTTTAGTAGTAAATTCTCTAGACAAGAAAATTGTAGACATGGGTAGCAAGTCTATGACTAATATATCATGGGTTATTGTGAGACTCAGTAAAGAATGAAGGGTTAACTCAAGGTCTTTAACTACCCCTAGGAAATTCACAATTTACCCATCAAGCTATCAAAATTCCCTAGACATAGGATTGTACTTGAGGCCTAGGATGTCAGCAATTTTCTTTGGCATGGCATAAGTACTAGCCCTTGATTCAATCATATAGTTATGAACTATGTGTTTAACCATTATTATAGACATGTAAAAGGGTGGGGTTTTTACATTTTTACTTACTTGATCACCCTTTTCTTGACAAACATGTAGTGCGACATGTGTTTTCTCCATTACTGGATCTGCTGAAGAAAGTTGCTTTAGAGCTTCATATAGGAGATCATGTTGTGATGGAATAGCCAATGCATCCCAAATAAAGACATTAACATTGGTATTCTTCATTTTCTCTATGATTTTGAATGGCATAATTGTGGCATTTTACATCTGCGGCATGCTACCTTCCTTTCTTTGTTACGAAATTGTTTGATCATGCAACTTAGGTTCAAAAACAACCTCTTTTCCCATGGCATGCTTGTCAATAACTGCGGATTGTTTGATCACATTTCCTACTTCACTTTGTTGTTTCATATGGATTCTCTCTTCTTCTTCAGTTTACAAATTTTATTTCATTCCTTCATTGTCTTTTCCTTTGTCCGCGGCACTACTATGATCCGCAGGAGTTGTAACTTTTGTTTCTAGAATTCTTTTCTTATTCCACATATTGTCAACAACATTCATATGAGGTCTATCAAAGCTGCTAGACATTGAGTTGAGTGCACAAAAATCCTTAGCTCTAAAAAACATGAGGTTAGCAATAGGTGCGGCTTGTTAGAATTCTTGTACACCATGGTTTGGTGCTTCAATAAATGGTTCTTGCTGAAGCACCTTGAACCATGTAGGCTTAGAGATGCATTTCTATTTCACAACCAATTTGGTTATGAGGTAGATTACATGGAAATCATGACTTTATCTCTTATGTCATATTGTTTTGTAGTGGAACTATGGCTTGGATTAAATTGGGGTAGGAAGTGCATGTGGAGGAGGAATTGTTGCCAATGTAAGCAGAACACTTTGGTTTTTCATCATTTATTCTATTGGTTTTGTGCATATATTTGATTAGGTTTTTGGTTTCTATAAGGTTGATATCCTTGATTTGAATATTTCCCTTGATTTTGATCATTTCTATATGATTGGGATTTTTGTTATTCTATGGATATAACTTTGTGTTTCAAACTTCTAATCAAATCCTTAATTTCTTCATCCTCTTTTTGTTGTATAGGGGTTTGTGACATGGAAGCTATAGGCTACAGATTTGGTTGAGGAATAGGAACAATGGAAGGTTTCCCAGCTTGTGGAAATTGAGGGGATAATGGCATAGGTGGCCTAGGAGTTAATTTTCCATAATTAATTAAACAATTCTCATCTCTAATGGCCAATGCATAAGCCACTGGAAGAGTTACACCTCCCAAACTAGAATTCTATCTGAAGTTCTCTGGAATCTGAAGTTGAAATCCACCATTTTTTCATTAGGTTCTCTCTTGATTGTGGTTAACTGCTCCAAAGGAGATAAGTTATCATCTATTTCTCCAAATTTATTAAACAAGGTTGCGCACAACTCATTCCAATTCTTGATTTATCCCATGGTTAATATTTTAAACCATTACAAATATTTTCCTTTAAGATATGAGGGAAACAACTTGACTACTACATCCATCTCATAAATTTCATGAATTGCACACACATTTGCAATGTCTTGGATATGGTCAATTGGAGTAATGTGATTTTCTCTAGTGAAGTATGGAATTTTTCTAATGCAGCCACAAGAATAGGATTTTGAGCATTCAAGGTAAGTGGATTTTTGCCTCTGAAGTTTGTAAATTGATTCTAAGCTATTGGTGGCTATCAGTTAGCCATTGTAATGGGTATGAGAACTCTAGTGGACTGTAAGAAAGGCCCACCATGTGGAGGTGTGGAGAGAGTTCAATTTCAAGGAGATGGAGATCTTTGAATCTATCTTCCTCTTCTACCTCTAATTAGGGATAACTATAAGTATTTAAATATGTCTTCTTATCTTGTTAGAGACTGATTTTGTATCCTTATCATGAACTAGGAAATATTGAGTCACTAGTACTTCTAAAACCAATTGATATATCGAATGGATTCACTAGATGTGTTTCTACAGAGCCTCCAAAATCTTAGAAGTTTATCAAGATACACATCAAAACTTGATAAAATTGGAAATATTGATTTCAATTCCCATCAAGCATTCCAAAAATATTGGAGATCAAATGTGCACCCATTCCCAAATCATAGACAATTCATGGATTGATACAACATAAGACTATCTCCAAGTTGTGGAACTCGAACTGAGACATACCTCCAGAGAAGGCCGACTTCCTTTACTTAATTTTACTACTAAAACTACTCCTAGGAATTGAAATGCAACTATCTAGATCTACTCAAACTTTCCAAGGGACCAAGGTGAGAAGGAGATGCTTAAAACATAAACCTAATCTACAGAGGTGATAACACTAGAAAATAAGGGGATGGATACATTCAGATAAGAGGAAAGGGAAGGCAGTGATAATGAATAGGATTGAATATCAAACCCAGATCAAAATCACTCCCAGAATCCACTTTCATGATGCACAATAGACAAAGACTCGGAAAGTGATACATACAACACACCTACGAATGAAAAAAAGGAAATGAATGTAATAAAAGGAACAAGGGCAGAATAAGCCACAAGATTAGATTTTATTTCCTGAGATTATGCACAAACTATTATAATCATAAGAAGAAGGTGTGATTATTTTCTGAAACTAAATCCAAGGCATATAACCCTTAGGATATACAAGCAACACAAGAGAAAATCCTTATGTTACAAGATGCCCAAAATTTTAAAAGAATCCAACATTAGGAATAAGAATTTCTCTATAATATATAGAAAATTGTGGAAGGGAGGAGGAGAAATTAGAGGGAATTATATTCTTCAACCATCCCCAACCACCTTCATGAATATTCTTAGAGATAGGGCACCACACTATTTATCCACTGTCACGCACAATTTTCTATTGAAAGCCCATACCAAATTTAATGTTAGTAGTTGGGCCTTATGGAATTTCACCTTTTAGCATGTTGGAGAAGTTTTCTTGACTCTTATCTCCTTACCTTGATTTGAATCATGAAATTAGGTTTGATTGCATAGAGAACAAAAAAATCTGATTGAATTTTCAAAGATTTATAGTTAAATTATAGATCTGGTTGGTTTCTGATTTCCTTGGAGAGTCATCATTTTGCTTTGTTACATAGCTTCTCCCTTCAGTGTTGTGCAGATTTTGATATATACAGATCATTTCTTTATATCACGGCATCTAATTCTAGTGCATATTTTGAAAAATTTCTACAGATTACCTAAATGACATAACTTTCTTCCCTGTTACCCATGGCCCACCTTGTACTATTTCCTTAACCCACGACATTGTCTATAGTAGCGTGACTTTGAAAATACAACCACGGAGCCATTTCTTCATTCTATGGAACTTCTCCTTACCGTGGTTTCTTCTTTCTTTTGAATTTGTGCCTGAGTGACACATGGAGGCCTGTGCACTTTTCTCCTTCATCTTGACTTTTGTTCCCACTTGGGCTACCTTGTCGCGCTTTAGCCACATGGCCAATTCTTGTTGCATGAAGGATCCCTATTTTTTGTGCCTTTTCCAAAATGTGCCGAAGGGACATGTGGATACCCTCAATTTCCATATAGTGTAAATGGTAGAGCCCTAAGATAATTTGGTTGTAAATCTTCCGCAATGATGTTATTTTATCTACAACGTGCTCCAAGCTTCCGCGGTTCCTTCAAATTTTCTTCCAAATATTCGTCAAGTCTATAATGTGTGCAAGTTTCTCAAATTTTGCAAGGAATGCAAAATTGGGCAGCACATGTCATGGGGGATTCTCATATGGTGTGTCGATAGGTTAGTGGCACATACCAATATCATAGTGAAAACCTGCCTATTGTGACCTAGTCCAATAATTCCTTGGCTATATGTTTGGGCACATATTTCACTCAGTTTGAATCAAATTATGATTGCCATGATTATTCCCTTATATAAATTCACCAACATATAGTCACCTCATCTACTCCAAACATCCCATATGCCTATTAGATTGAGACACATGGACCTTTGGGATATTGACATCCACCAATTTATACAATACTCCACTTACCTAAAAGGCATTGATCCCAAAATGTAGCTACGCATATGAAATAAGGCTCTTAAATGCATTATTAAAGATGACATCTTATATTGTAACAAATTCCAAGATACCCTACTCTGATGCATTAAAAATTTTGAATTTCCCCTTTTTTAGAAGAAGCACATGTGGGCACTTATTAAGGCTATTATAGCGGTAATGCTACTACACAAAAAAATTCCTACGTATGGGGTACTACTGGCCTACACTAGAATCTAACACTCATGATTTCACCAAGAAATTCCAACCTTTCCAATTTCATGATAATTTTATTCATTATCCTTTAGATGGGTTACAACCCAGCATAGCTCATTGGCCCTTCAGCATATAGGGGTTGGATTACATTAGAAAATTACTTCAATCCTAAGATGGTCATATATTCATCGTCACAACCACAAAATATTTCACTAATTGTGTTGAATTCATACCTCTCACCAACATATTTGGTTTTACTACATCCAAATGTTTCCTCAATCAAATCATTTTATGATTTAGATTTCCCCATACCATCATATTTGACCATGTTGGGAGTTTTAAATGTAAATAAATGAAGAAAATATTCTCTAAATTCAATATTAAACATCGATTATCAACACCATATCATCTACAATGAAACAGACAAGCCGAATCTATACAAAAAATTCTCACCAAAATCCTAAAAAAGATGATTTATGAATCCTACATGGATTGGAACAAAAATCTATATCCTACATTATGGGCATACCACACTAGTTTTCATACATCCACTAGGGAAACCCCATTCTCACTTACCTATGGGGATGAGGGAGTTCTTCCACTTGATTTGGAACTTCCTTTTCTTTGCATCTCCCTTTGTGTTATCATTCTAGATGAGGAACTCTTTGAATATAGTATCCATGAACTTGACTTGCTTGAAGATCGAAGTGATAGATCTTACACTCGAAATTAGAAGCAAAAACAATGCCTTTCCAAACAACACAATAAACTTTTTCATCCCCAAACTTTCAACCCAGGTTACCTCATTCTTAAACTTCATTACACACATGATAAAGAAGAAAAATATGTTAGGTGGGGGCCCTGCCACATCAAATATATCATAGGTCCCAAAACATATCACCTCTAAACCAAGGAAGGCCACATTATCAAAGAACCAACCAATGCTAGATTTCTGAAAACGTTTTACACTTGAAGGAACTTGGGATTTTTGGTACTCAACTACCAAATCTCATCTTTTACTTCTCAAAATCACTACTTCATAAACCATCTCTAAGGTCATTATCAACTCTTTCAATTTTGTACATCTCGGTCTTTCCAATAGGATCATCATGGTATTATGCACATGTTTATTTAGGCTTATGGTATTTCTTAGATTTATATAATTACCTTATAGTCTCTACCTCATGTTTTTTTTTTGTTTTTCAGCATTGTTATATGCCCTTTAGGCTAATCATCCAATCTTATTTTTTATGTACTCCTTCGGGTTTATGATAGTTTCTCTTAATAGCTTCTATCATATGGTTTTTACACTTTTTAGCATTCCTGTCCACTACTTGGCTATATCTCTATGAAGTTGTACTAACACAACATCACGAAATCCATCCCATGGGCCCCTAACTAGGTGATTTATATCTTATTTTACTAATGATCCTATACTCTTTCCTTTCAGTCTTGTTTCTCCAAGGTTCTTGCAACATGGACTACACCCACACATGGTAGGATGAGAGACATTGTCAAGTACACATTGGTGGGTATATTTCATTTTATCTATTCCTTTCAACATTCATTTATGTACTTAATTTTAGTAGCATTGTTATAGAATTCATTTTTTCATTGACCACCCCATGTTTTGTTATTGCGATGTGCACTGATGAATGGCTAGGGCATATGTATACACATAATTTTTCACTTTTCAATTTTCATCTTTCATACCTGTTACTAAAAATTATCCTTGTACAGATAAGGGTTGTTGATGTATATATTTCTTGAGTGGGTTCCTTAAGAGGCCTATTGGGAATGTGGAATGGTTATTCATGTAACCATTACGGGTTAGATAAAATACATGGAGAGAGTTTTGTTATTTGGTTTTGGCCTTAGTTTATATTAGGTATCATTTTACTCCTAGGTATCATGCATATCATACTCATGTGATATGATTCTTTCATTCTACCATTTTTCACCTTGTTCATCCACTTTCATGACTCTCAATACTTTTAATTTACCTTTCATGACACACCACTTCATTTTTGTATCCTTGGCTGACACAATCACTCATGGGAGATTATGTTAGTGTCATATTGTCTCATGGATGATGCCATCAATATAGGTTATGGTATCCTAAATTTACCTTCAGTTCATTTGAAACTCATAAGGATAAGGGAAAAATGAAGCTAATACACCTGAAAAACCATTTTCTCTACTATTTTGTGTTATCTTTACATCTTCTCGCCTAGATTTTGGTTCATCTTACATAGTGCTTGGATTAAATTGGAATGTATCTTCTTGGATGATTTCTTTTACTATTGGGTCATCATATAGTGATTCTATGATAGGAATGGTCTTTCACTACTCCACCTAATAACGAATCTCTCTACGTGTTGCTTCTCAGGGGAAATAAATGCATTACAGACCACCCTTCAGGTATAGGATAGTATCTAACATTTATTTTTCATCTTGCATAGATTTTTTCATTTCCTCTTCTTCATCATAATATGTTATCTTAGTATTGTACATGTTTGATTCTAGTTAGGATAGTACTCTTATCAAATATCAGCTCCTTAGTTCCTTTCATATCAGATATTGCATGTTTCATTTATCGTTGATCCATATCTTTCCACATCCAACCATCAATATCCTAGTAGGATTCCTTCTTATGTCTTGACCGCATGCCTTGGGAACCCTAGGTCAATCTAGTGTAAGGATTACTTCCCTCTAGATATGTGACCTTAGTGCTCACTACAGCCCCTTTAAGTCTATCCCCTTATATGTTGGTACTTGTGTGTCTCATACTCATTGCCTCTAATAACCTAATTGAATGGATGAGTAATAGTGCATGTTGTTGAGACACATTTTTTCCCACATACAAATAATATGGAGAGAATAAGATTTCCTTATATTTCTTAATTGACCGAGGGATTTAACACATAGTTCTTGTATGACTTAAAATCAACACGTGACCTTCAGTGACACTCAACCTTCTGAGGTCGTGTTGAGACAATCGATGTAGAATGAGAAGATGGCTATGGGTAGAAAATTATAGTGAATATGTGATATGTGGATGGAAATATGTGGAAATTGGATGAATAAGACATCAAGAAAAAATGATTTCCTCGACGTGCAATATCGGGATCTTCTCGTCAAGGGAAAGAAAGGCCCTTCTAACTTGAATGGGTCTAATGGATGGGTTAGAAATAATAGCCACATGAAGACTCCAATCAATTTCATTCTCTATGTAAATCCCCTCTAATGGTTGTGAGATACGTGAAAAACCAACAAGCACCTCGTAATGATGTATAGATAAGGTCATGGAATAAGTGAGAGAGGATTTGTTTCACAAGATCTAAATTCAATTGGATGGGGTAGTCCAAAACTCATAAGATTTTTTAGATTTGATGTTCAACATTTTTAGTTCCAAGATAATATCAAGTGGTAGTGGCGATGTTTGAGAAACTAGCATACACAATCCTATGTCAATTTCTATGTGTATTTCGGGCCCATTTAGTTGGGGAACCCTAGGATCGCTAACGTATGTTCTTAGCTGTTGTGCTCCTTGAATGGTCATGTGTGAATTTGTGTAATTTTAATCTATGAAATTAATAACAAGCTAGTCTAAGTAAATAAAAGCTACATCATGTTTTTGTAGTTTTTATATAAAAGAAATAAAGCAATGCAAAGTAATTAATCTAATTAAAAGAAATATTTTTGTATTTTCTAGAAATTTATGGAATAATGAAGAAATAAATTATTTCTAATCCTAATTAAAAAATCATATACAAATAGATATCCGGATGTAGCTATTTATATGTTGAACAATATACTAAATATATTCTAATTTAAATTTTGATTTTTCCAATTAATAATTGTGGATTATCAAATCCCCTTCCTATCTCAAAGGCACAGGAAGATTTGAAGCTTCTGAGAAGCTTTTCTTCCGCTGTAAATTCCCAGATAGAATATGGGAAGATTCGATAGAGATCAGAATTTGCAACAAATTTTTATTATATATGCCGATATAGCAAGATTCCTCTAGATATTCTTCCCTCACAAACCCACAAGGATAGGAAGGGAAGGATCTATCATAAGAAAATTCTATAGAAGATGTGAAAGCTTTTTGTAAATGATCTAACTATTTGCAATAAATTAAATGATTTCTTCTACTCTAGTTGATAATTGTGCATACTTTCAGAAATAAATGAAGAAATGAATAAAGTCAATAACAACCCCCAACCTAGAATTATAGTTCAAAGGCAAAGCTAGTTATGGTATCACTTTGTCCCCTCTGTTGTCTTTACCAATATTTTATTTCCACGTAAGTCCAAGGAACCGGGAATGTAAAGGAAGAAGTAAGTAGAAAGTGTTGGAGCAATATCAGCTTGATGGCAGTGTGGGTGTAATATAGGTAGAAGAAAGATAGTGCAAGATAACAGAGCTTGGTTGTGCAGTTTTTAGCAAGATTGTGGCAGCTCAACTAAGAAAAATACATAAATAATGTCCAACCATTTACTTCAGAAGAAACAGTAGTTTTATAGAACACAAGATGGGAAATGGTTTAAGCCATTTTGCAGCAATGGGGAGCCACATCACAAAAAGGAGAGGTAGTTTAACACTTAATCAACAATTAGAAGTGGAAGAGGAGGTTTTTACAAATCATTTAATCTTAAAATCAACCAAATTGATCAAGAAACGTGTGCTAGAGGTGAAATGGAGTGAGAAAACACACGTATAATTCATGCCGGGAAATTTTTGGATAATTTGCACAAAGCCACTACCCTGTGTAGAGTGGTAGTTATGTAACTGCCACCATGCAAGGTATCAGTTTTGTAACTAAACACAACCACTGAAGGAAAAACATTGCAGAAAGCTACAGAAAATCAAGAAATGGCTAAGTAAGGTAATCTAAGCTACAAATATGAACTACAAAGAGGTAAAGGGGCTTGAACACCTTTGGAAAATACATGAATCATCATTGGGGACTTTTGAACCATTTCTGACAATGTAGCACATGCAAATTTGGGTGCGTATAGTTCCATTTACTTTATCAACACATTTTCTTGCTCTAAATCCTTACTTTTTCCTAGAATTTACATAGAAATATAAAATAGTCTCTAAATTTCTCCATTGAATAATACCACCACGTTTTTCCTTCCTTTTTCAATAGGATAATCCCATAATATAAACAATTAGAGATAGATAAGGGGAGGTAGAGATAGTGAATATCAAAAATTTCATTTTATTTTCATACCAACTTATAATAATAAAACTTCTATTTTCCTCGATATTAAGTTTACATTTCTACACAAAATCAACTTATATAGTTATACTTTCTTTTCATATCAAGATACACAATTTACACATTCCCCTCTAACTTTTCTTGTATCTTTCAAATCAACTTTTATTCAACATTTAAATATAAATAAAAAAACTCAATGGTTCACAATGAGTATGACAATATGACTCTCTCTTTTCAAGAATGGAAATAAATACACAATATCTTTTATAAGTGACAAGTCTTCCACACATAGCTTCTTCATGGATTCCATGCTTTCTCTTAAACCTATGATTTAATGGATTCAATGGAAAGATGGATTCCCTTCTCATTGACCCTAGAGCACCAAAAAAGGAGGAATAACACATATTAATCCACAATCATAACAACAAACATAACTAAAAACAACCAATTTTAATACAACATAAGAAATCCACACTTGAGATGCAAAAATTCTTCCTATGGAGAATGGAATAGGCTATACTTTCCTTATGTCTCCCAAATAGGATGACCATAATCTCAACTTCCATTTTCAATCACACAACATAACTCTCAAGCCACAAATGGATTTCACATTTTCCTCCAACAATAGCCTTATGGTTTATCCCACATTCTTTCCACAATTAGTCACTATGACTATTTCAAACCCTTTTAGCTCCAACCAAAATATATATAACCTATTGTCTTCCTAACCCTTTTTCCTCCAACAATAATAATATACTACCCACCTCCCCACATAATTTTATAATGGAAAATTTTCTACCCATAAGCCCACAAGAATTGAACACAACACATAATTTACACAAGAAACAAGAAAATACAAGAAAGATTAATACCCTAACTTGGGGGCATCTTGTACCCTTGAAAACAACTTCCCAAACAAAGCAAGAAAAAATTCAAGTTCTCCTTCCAAGCTCTCCCAAATACAAAAGAAACCAAAACAAAAAGCATGGAACCCTTTTCCAACTCAAAACTCTCTTATTTATAAAATTTTGAGATGTAATGTGGGGTGGGGTCCACATAGGATTTCCAAAAAGGAAAACCCATGTGCTCTCCAAAATGGTTGGTACACAAAACTCAAGCCCCATTAAGAATGTGTAAGAGGAGTAAAATCTATCCCTTTCAAAAATCATTTCACATGTAAGGAGGTTTATTGGTAAACTCAAATTCCATCCTCCCAAAAGACTCCTCTCCCAAAAGTAAAAAGAAAAAACTCGTAATAAAAACATGGAGTGAAAAGGAGAAAAAAAATCTCTCAAAAAACAAGTAAAAGGACAAAATTAGCCTTTCAAAAACCTACCTACCCAATGGGAATGGGCTTGCGGGAAATTTTGGGAGTGTGGGACAAGGTAACCCTCTCCCACACACTTCCAAAAATTGCTCCAAAGGCCAAATATGATATTTCAAGATAAAAATCAACTTAAATTCCAAAGGAAAAAGAAAATTCATAATAAATTAGATTTCAATCAATCAAAACACCATTTAATTTAAAAGCAATGAATTAAAACAATAATATTAAAACATTAAGTTAAGACAATAACTTAAAATCATTAAATCAAAATAAGATAATCTAAGAAGAACATTAAATTAAAAACCACATGAGTTACAACAATAAAATGGGATGTTGCACTCCACAAAATCACATACTTGAAGAAATTCAAATGGAGATAACTCATTAATCAATTTAAAAGAAAATATTAAAATCAAAAGGGTAAAAACATACCTTGAGAGGGTTAAAATAATTAAAGCATATCAAACAAAAAGGGTTCACTTATACATTAATAACACACACACACACGCGCGCGCGCGCGCGCGCGCGCTCAAAGGGTAGTCATGGTTAACACATGGTATTCCTAGGTTGTTAGTCTCCCACATCTTGAGTTGGTATTTTATAGTGTTCACGAATATACCTTTCCATAACTTGCACACTGTAAACAAAGCATCATACCCACATGACTAAAACATATAGTATAAATATAAATCCACTCACAAGAATCAAAAAATTCATGCACAATTCAATATATTAAATTTTAAAAATCAATTTCCAAAACATCCATTTAGTTTATCGCAATTTCCATTAATACTTATTCTAACATCACTAATTAAATCTCATATAAACTAAATTGAATTAAATTACCTAAACACATGTTTAAAAATAATTTATTATTTCACTATTCATTATTAGAATCAAATTGAAACACACACACACACACCCATAATTGGACCACTTGAAATCAATTTAACTTTTGCTACTATATTTCAAATTATTTCTATAAATATATTGTTTTAGTAATTATTTTTTTCCCTTCATTACTTTACCATTTTCCAACATTATAATATCAACTAGTCTAATTCTTACTTGATCTCCTACAACTAACTAATTCTAGGATTTAATTAATCACACAATACCTAGTTATTTATATTTTCCAATATTATCAATCGATTAAAAGAAGCCAAGGTTGTATTCCACCTTATTATACGCGCCCCTATCTAGTTTGTTTTATGAAGAATGAAAACTATATATATATATATATATATATATATATATATATATATATCATTAGAGTTTCACATCTTAAGGAAACTTCCAAGTTAAAAGGAATTAGGCACACTGTGCCTACGTAAACATGATTACCAAGGTAGAATAAAGATACTATAATCAACCTAATTATGACCCGAATAGTGTCACAAGTAAATGGGAATTACAGTTTCTTAGTTAGAATATATTTATTTATTTATCTAGTTTTTGATGCATGTGGTAATTTTTATCCATTTTTATTTCATAGAGCGGGTATGATGATGTGTGAATCAAGTGTACATGTTACAGGTTCACACAAGAGAATCTGGGACTTAGAGTTTTCACCTCCAATTTTCACAAGTTGCTATATTGGATGAAACCTCACCTTTACTTAATATTCCTTTTGATTTTTTTTTGTATCCATAGTTATCTAAGACACCATTAGTGGTTCCTTCTTTATCCATGTTGTATTAATTTTTCTAACCCTTGTTTTAAGCTAATTTAGGGTCTTACTGGTTTACACATGTGTTAGGGGTGATTTATTATTGTTAACCATGTTATTAGAGGTGTGGGACCTCTTAAATGTGAGTTGGGTTGGCCCCACCACCTCTCCAAGTGTGTCACTTTTCTAAAACCCGAATTTGGGTTAAAAGTAGAAATTGTAAGTGTTGTTTTTTGTGTTGGGGGTATCATTTACACCAAAATGGACTCCTTTGACCCTACATATGGGTAGGGGGACATTTTACAAGGTTCAAATGGTATTTTTCCCTCTCATTTGAGTTCCTTTTAACCACGTCATTATTAATGTTCTTATTTTGTGAGCTTCCTTGGAAGTGGAGGAAATTTTGTTTAATTTTAAGTTGGATTTTTGGGAAATTTTACTCCATTATAGATTTTGTCTTTTCTATGATATGGACTTTTAGGAGTCTTTTTTTGGAGAAGGATATGGGTGACACATGTCACCCTATTATTGGTGAGGATTTCCTTTGGCTCTCCTTCATATACCTCCATTTGGAAGGGAGTACGGACTTTTTTGGTATTATTTTACAATTAGAATTTGGGAGAGATTTGAGAGGATCTAGGAGCTTGGAGATCTTGGATTATGGTTGGAGTTGGATTGTTTAGTTTTGGAGGTAGGTCATCATACATCTTTCTTTTATTCTATGGTACATTCACACTAACTAATGGCTTGTTGTTAGTCTTATAAAATTTCATCCTATGTTGGGTATTATATTTAAACCTTGGTTTATTTCAATTTTCTCCATCCATCTCACTTAATATGGGTTTTGGAATGTAGGGGAAGAGGGAGAAAACCCATTCTTAGACCACATGTCTTGATGGGCAAGCCATGATTGTTTTTTAAATTCTTCCTTCCTCTCAAATGGTTTGATGAGGGAGATGAGCTTTCATATGGTTTGAATCTCATCTCCCTTCCTTGTCAAGGAAACCTTCCATGGTTTGCAAAACCTTGGCAAGGAGGAGACTTAGATTTTGGGATGAAGGAGTGATAAGGAGTGAATGAGCATGGTGATTCTTAATGTTTGCATTTTATTTGAATTAAAAAATAATTTAAATTATCCCTCTTACCCCCTCTTCTAAATTTTGAGGAAACGTGCAATTACCTCCTTTTGATATTTTCTTAGTTTTTTCTCTATTGGAGTGTGTGGAGCGAGGAGGAGCAGACGCGGAGCGAGGAGGATGTGTGTGTTTTTTTAAAGCTCTTGTTTTCCCCATTATTGTGAATCTTAGAGGCATGCAATATGAGATGAGAGATATCTCTCTCTCTCCTCTCTCTCTCTCTCTCTCTCTCTCTCTCTCTCTCTCTCTCTCTCTCAATATCTCTCTCTCTCTCTCTCTCTCCTCTCTCTCTCTCTCTCTCTCTCTCTCTCTCTCTCTCTCATGGGCTTGGAGGAAGTCTAACATGCCCTCCACTTTTGGAGTTAGTATGTAATGATGCCAATAAATTAGGTGGAAAAGCAAGCCACCACTTTTGTGTGAAGACGACTACGTTGGAAGGAGCATAAATATTGGCCTAGTTCAGTTTGTAACTTGGCTTGTTATATTTAAGAAAGGAAAAGTTGGAAATTTCATCATGTTTTCCTCATTTTAGGAAGGCTTGTCCACTTGAATTTTAGAATGTATATTAAATTCTTAAGTTTTAGTGGAACATAGTTATTTTTGTTACATGTTGGTGTTGAAATGGAATACGTGCATTTTAAGTATAGTTCATTGTAATATTATGAGAAAAAAGGACTTATGCATTGGGTTGTAAGATAGTTGAGAGATTTCATAGTAATCTTCCTTATCATTCTCTTTTGAAAGAGATAAGTTGTGAATGCATAAGAGAAGATATATTTTATGTTTATTTATTGGTATTTCATTTTTGTAGTGGAATAAGATTCCTTATGTTAAGGAAAGGAAATATATAATTTTGAGATGCATTAGATTGTAACTTACATTACTTTCACTCTTGTAGCTATCACACATTGAGTGAAGTGGTTAGTAGTTAGTTATAGTATTAGAGTTATTTATGCATTGTTTCTTTTCTTTTACAAGGGTAATTTTTCCTTGGTGATGAAGGAAAATGTGGGTTGAATAAATGAGATTGAGCTTATTATATTGCTTATCAAACCATGAAATGCAATGTACATTTTGGATTAGAAAAAACTTATCTTTAATACTATTATAAGAAGAAGAAATGGTTTATCTCCTTGTTAATTATTTCTTGTTATGATTATATGGAAGGAGAAATTGAATTACATACATTTTAAGGCGTTCTGATATGAGAAACTTAAAAAGTTGTTTAGTGATGTTAGAATGAAATTGTGTTTTCATTATAGAGATTGTTTGAAATTTTTCTTGGATTTTTTTTTTGTTTAGTAAACATAGCTCTCTACTATAATCTTTACTTAGTACCACAAAAGAAGATTAAGAAAATTATAACATGAAAGAGTTCAAAATCATTAACATAAACCTTTGTAAAATAAAATAGAGTGGTGAAATTCTTTCTCAGAATCTTGGGAAATAAAACAAGAATTATACTTACAAATCCACCACATAAATTTCTTTTACACTTCAAACTTTTGAACCCTAAGATTGTGTTTTGTCCTTAAGCTAAACTTATATATATATATATGGTGGTTGTGTATGAGAGAGGGTATGTAGGAAGGGAGGTGGATGGACCACCTAACCCTCTCCCCTCCCCTTCCAAACACCATCCAACTTGGGCACCTCCACCGTGACCAGGTCATATAGCCAAACATGGTTTCCTTTGATACTTACACATATACAATATATATATACCTGTTCATTGTTACAATAAAAAAATTTATCATCACATATAAGAGCTTCTCTATAAGGCCGTGCGGCCTTCGATTCACAAAAAAAGCAAACATTGCAAGGTTTTTAATATATATAGGAATGAAAAATATGTAGTCCAACCTGCTATGCATTATGGGTCTTTTCCCAATTTCATAGACAAACATTTATTTCAGGTTCCCATCACAGAAATATACATGATCATGGATATAACTTGGGCTTCTTGACCATTATATTTTCCCTAAAAAAATTTATGGAACCATGCATTTCAGATTATAAAACATCTAACCCCTCAAAGAAAATTTCTCTTACCCTCGTGGCTACTTTGGGTTGACCTACATAGAGAAAAGAATATGATAAATGAATTAAAATAATAAATAAGAGCCTTAAAATATATTTAGGGTTTGATTTTTAGACCTAAAATATAAAGTATATAAGTATTTGATTTAAGGATCAAACTTATCCTAATTGTTTCACATTAGCCTAAGGATCCCAAAGTTGACTCCTATAGATATAAACTTGGGAATGAAAATTCCATAGTTTTTTAGGGAAAAGTTTTTTTTATATTATTTTTATAGGGTTATATTATTTTATTTAATTTTTTTCAAGTATGTCACTCCTAATAAATCCTTAAGGGCGATTATATATCCCCTATGGAAAAACCTCTTTTTTAAAAATTTTACGATGTGCTTGTATCACCTCTCATTGTCTAGATGCGTATAGGATGGTTGAAATTTTATTATAGTTCCCTTCAAGAAATTATGTTTTTCAAATTTTATTTACTCACCCAAATTAGATAAAGGATATCTATTGAAATAAGATTTAAGTGGTAACTTTCCCAAAAATAATTTTGTCAACTTAGAATATGGGCAACTAGGTACAACCTACCTTCTAGTTCTAAGACATTCATGTTTTGAAACCATCGTTAAATTTTGTAATTTAACATGATGAGGTTAAGGCTCTCTTCAATGCCTAGTTATTAATGAATCTATAAATGTTTATTTTATTCCTTACCTTGTTGCTCTTCACCCTTGGTGAGATAAAAATGATAAAAAATTGCCTAAAGTTTTACAGATAGAAGAATCAAATTTAACAGTTAAACTTATGGGTCAACTGGTGGTCATTACACAACTTTTTATAAACCATCCCCCACCCAAAAATGCATTCCAAACTAATACTGTATGCTCGATCCCCCATAATCCTATCACTCATGTTATGAACATCATTAGCCAACTTCCACTATCTAAAAAACCTACATCTACATCTACTTTTGCATCTGAGGCACTAGTTCAACATATATATCTCTTTGACCTCCTTACTAGTGACACCCTACATCAAACAACATACAATTCAACAATATCCACAAAAAATACCCCCACAAATATCCTAGATCTTATCTTTTTAGGTTTGCAACAAGAGAATCTCATTGTGGAAATCCTAATCATCCCTCCCAAAGATAAGGTCCCTCATCACAGATCAGAATTCTCGGTCCCCCTATACAAGAATTACCTAGTCATATAAAAAATATTTTACAATTCTCAAATAATAAACATGAAATAAGCATACATAAGAATTCCACATTACTTCCCTCTATTCTATGACTTCGTCCCTAGTCAAAAATTATAGTCACCATCTTAAAATCTAAACACATCCTTAAGACTACACCTAAGGATATTATTCAAGACATACTGCATATTCCCTGGACATTTAAACCATCTAAATAAACCCAAATACCTATAACCTCATCATCCTCTCAACAGGATCTATCAGGACACCATACTACAATCCTTGAAAAAATTCTTCAATCATTAGCCATATCATAACCCGTGGATGGAAACCTTCCTAGTACAAGTATGAAACATTTCTTGCTTATCATAGGGTCTTAGGCAATCACACTGAATATTTTAAACCCATTCACACCATAATCAAATATATTTTTGAGAAATATGACCTCTAAGCAAATAAAATTCATCACAGTCCACCTATCAATAAAAATAAAATCAAAATACCAAGTTAAAACTACCCCTAAAACCCTTGAGTTTAAGACTCTTACAAAATCACCTATTATCCCATCAAGTAAAGGCATGTTCTACTCTAGAGAGTCTCCTTTATTTCAAATTGACACTATTTTCATAGCCATGAGAGCTTGTGCCCAAGATTTAAAAGTCCAAACTCAAGACAGATCTAAGATCTCCATCTCTGCAGCCAATTTAATATAATTATAATTTAATCATATTTCAAAGTAACTATTGTAAGAAATTATATTCAAATGATTACATATAGTAATATTCACTTTACAAGCCTCTAAAATCGATAAATCCTAAGTAAATGTAAAGGAGATAAAGACTTTTCCGATTTTAACTTATCTCAAAGTCATCATGAATATCATAGTGTTGAAATGGATTTCTGAGGAATCAGGAACCCAAGATCATACTAGATAGAAGTGCCCACCAGAGGGAAGAAGTGCACCAGGTGCTGGTGACTATTTTGGGTGTTTGTGTTCAAGATCTAGTCTTTTCTAGATCAAAATATCTTCACTTATATTAATTCTTTGTCACTTTGATTTTTCTACTAGGGTTCCAATCACACATGTGACCTAAAAAATAAACCCTATCTATCTACATGAGCTCACAAACACATTATAACTCAATAAAATATGCAATAGGTGAAGTCAAACTGACTCTGAAGGTCACCTGATGAGTGAAATTATTATCAAGTGTTGCACTACATCTCAGAATTCATGTAGTTCCTTGTGCTTATGTGTGAAATGGTGTCCTTAGCCTAGGATTTTCCCTCACACCAATGACACAAAGATATTGTGATATAATTATATTTGATCTAAGAATGTAGATGTGTGGTGTGGAATTTAGAGTTTCTCTTCCTATGCAGTGTATGCATCCCATAATGTATCCCCTTTGAGTAGAGGTAGTAATGTGTGTGTGTGTGTGTGTGTGTGTGTGTGTGTGTGTGTGTGTGATAGTCCCTCCTGATTTTCCATCCAGAATACTAGTTAGTATGTTATGTATGTATATGATTCCTTTGCTTGAATTTTGACACTAGTGACATTGGAGGCCAACTAAGAATGCAGGATAAGGATAAGAAAAGAAACAAGGCCAATCACAAATGACAAAATGTGAAAAAAGAACAAGTAAGATAGGAGCACCAAGAATGGATACGAACACATGAGCACAAGTGTCCTAAGATAAAAATGACATATGTGACTAGACAGACATACAGGGATCATTGTGACATGAACAGAAGTGAGACATTTAGAATAGAGTCATAATATATATCAATCTAAAAACGTAGAGGGACAAAGGAAAGTGTCACTAAAGTGTACTTTTATTACTTAGGATTCATGCATATAACAACATACCGATGGGATAGTAAAGTTATGATACATGCATAGTTTTTTGTGTATATTTCCTCCCCTTTATTTGAAGGAAATTTAAGTAGTGTAAAGGAAGTAATAATCATACTTGTATATGGTCTAGATAATCCATATTTAAGAGTGCACGTAGAACATAGAAACTTATAATGTGGCGATCCATAGATCAACATTTTGACATGTGTGGTGTAGGAAGAGATAGAAAATGCTCATAAGGAGTAACTTGGAGAAATAGTTGTGATGATATTGGAGATTTGATATTTTTTCCAAAGATGATAGAAGAGGTAAGGAGTGATCAATTTCCAATATTATTTGTTGATAATTGAAGGATTTTGGTATCTTGCTGCTAGAAGAAGAGTGTTGGGGAAAGAGGTATGTTTTTTCCTCCTTCAATTGATGTTCCCTAAAAATTTCCAACCACTGTAGATAGATAAGAAATGATTTGTTACCACTTCATTCCGATTCAAATTCATTTGTCTCAATTGAAGAACCCACATAGGAGTAGTACATGAAAGGTAATGACGTCTCATTTCCCCCACTCCTAGAGTAACGGGTGTTCTTACTTTAATAATATTATATGGTTTCCAAGTTAGTTCATCAAGAAGTGATGGTGACGTAATGTGGCTCCCAGGTTAGGACATGTTGAGTTGTGGAGCTCAATTACTTCAAATTAGCATGCTATAGTAAACTTGTAAGAAATCATAGTAACTAGCATCAGTTATCGAGGGACAAGCATCAGTCACCTATGACTGATATTGGTCAGGAAAGTAGGAACCAACATTGGTTAGGGCTAACCAATATCGGTTACCTATGGGTGGGTGTTTTATTTAACTCACGGGAATTAGATCTAATTTTAGCATTAAAGCAGATCTATTAATTGTAATTGCATGGCTAAGTGACCTAAGTTTGTATATTCATATATAAGCATGAAAGCTAGGGTTTAGAAGTAAGGATTTTAAGAATTGATGATTATTGTGAGAATAATTATGAGAGAGATAATTCTTGGAGAAGAAGGAGAATCTTGAGAGAAAGAAAGTATTGTACATCTGAGAGGTGTGGAAGATTGTAAATCTTCATTGTATATCTTCACAAAGATTTGGATAGTAGATTGGATTGTTTCTTGGTGGATGTAGCCCAAACTCAGTGAGCCATATTAAATCTTGTGTTGATTCATATCTCTTGTTTTATATATTTCTTCTGGTATAATATCATATTTTATTGCATGTATGCTTAGATTTGATATATTATCTTTACAACCTTGTGTTAACCTCAATAACTAGTATTAGATATTTGTTTGATGTTTTTTTTGTGCTAACAAATTTACTCACAGAGGGTTTTCTGATTGAGTGACAGCTACAACAATCACAAAATAAAATAAATACAAGGTAGAAAATTTTGACAGCTAAAATTATCAATTATGGAAGATGCAGATTGAGGATTATCTGTATCAAAGAGATTTTTACTTACCATTGGATGAAAATTCTAGACCTATGAAGATGATTGATGAATACTGGAAGATTCTTGATAGAAAGGCTTTGGGATCTATAAGATTGAGCTTGACAGCATTGGTGGCTTCTAATATTATAGAAGTGACATCTAAGGTACAGTTAATGAAATATTTTTCTAATTTATATGAAAAACCTAGTTTTTCAAATAAATTTTAATCGATGAAGAAACTATTTAGCTCGAAGATGTATGAAGGTGGATCTACATTTAGTCGTTTACATGATTTCTGACCTCTTGTAAATCAATTAAAATCGGTTGATATTCCGTTTGATGATGAAGTGAAAGAACTTTTTTTATTATGTTTTTTACCTAATAGTTGGGATCACTTAGTAATGGTTGTTAGTAATACAACATCTGCTAATAATATTTTTAAGTTTGATGATGTGGTTAGTATAATCTTAAATGAAGAAATTCACAGGAAAAGTATAGAGGAATCATCATCTAGGAATGCTTTGAATGTAGAAAGCAGAGGTAGGAAGAAGGAGAGATCCAAGAGTAAGAATAATGGGAAATAAAATTCAAGGGATGGAAGATCTAAATCTAGAGGTAAGGGAATTACCTATTGGAAATGTGGAAAGAAAGGACATGTAAAGAAATATTATTGGTTAAAAGATAAAGAGAACCAACATCTAGACAAAGGTAAAGAGTCAAATAAATAGGCAAATATTGCAGCAGAGGTAATGCAAAATGCTCTTACTCTTTCTTTGGATAATAGAATAGAAACATGGGTTTTAGATTCAGGAGCTTCTTTCCATGTAACCCCTAATAAGGGTTATTTCAGAAATTATATCCAGGTCAATTTTGGACATGTTTATATGGGTGATGATGAACCTTGCAGTATTACTAGTAAAGGGGAAGTTCATCGAAAATTTTAGAAAGGAAATACATGGGTATTGAAAGATGTGAGGCATGTTTCAATCCTCAAGAGGAATCTTATTTCTGGAGGTAAAACAGGTGAAGTTGGTTACATGGTTACATTCATAGCATACTCTTGGAAATTCACCAAGGGTGCTTTTGTTGGGGGAAGAGGTAATAAGGTAGGAACTTTTTATTTATCTACATGTGTTATTGATTCCTTTTATGTGTTATTTACTTCAGATTTAGATGCATGCATGTGGCATAATTGTTTGGGTCATATGAGTCAAAAAGGAATGTAGATCTTAAAGGCTAAGGGTAAGTTATCATATTTGAAATATTTAGATCTTGATTTCTATGAGCATTGTATCTTTGGAAATTAAAAGAGAGTGAAATTTCTCAAATTTGGGGCAACTAATAAGGATTTGAAATTAGATGTTGTACACTTAGATGTGTGGGGACCATCCTAGGTAGCTTCTCATGGAGGATCTCAGTATTATGTTACTTTCATTGATGATACTACAAGAAAGGTGTGAGTTTATTATATTAAACATAAATGTGATATTTTTGAGACTTTTAAAAGATGGAAAGCCCTTGTTGAGAATGAATCAAATTAAAAGTTAAAGTTCCTTAGATTTGAAAATGGTGGTGAATAATGTAGCAAGGCTTTCAATGATTATTGTTCAGTGAATGAAATACGTAGAGAAAGGATGGTTCCAAAAACACCACAAGAGAATGTTGTTTTAGAAAGAATGAATAGGAAAATCATGGAATGTGCTAGAAGTATGAGGATACATGCTGGATTACCCTTGTAGTTTTGGACAGAAGTAGTTGATACACCAGTTTATTTGATTCATCATGGGCCTTTAAGTTCACTAGATGGAGGAGTACTGGAGGAATCTAGGACCGGAAAAGAGGTAGATCTTTTTTTTCTTAAAGTTTTTGGTTCAAAATATTTTGTGCATATTGATAAGGAAAATAGGAAAAATTTGGATGCAAAATCCAAGAGATGCACTTCATTTGTTATGGATCTCATGATTTCATATTTTGTTTTTGGGATTTAGAGAATTCTAAAATTATTAGGATTCGTGACATTAAATAGAATGAAAAGAGAATGTACAGGGATTAAATTTTGGTACCCAAGGATGAACTAGTTAAGAATTTTTTGAATGAAAATGAACTCTCAGATTTAAAAATAATATTGACAGTGTTACACAGTAATCGGTGTTGGTTAACCCCTGATAGGCATCGATCAGCTGAACTGGTATCGGTTACAAGAGATCCAAACCGACATTGGTTAGAAAAACCAACGTCAGTTACATGTGACCGGTGTTGGTCACTGTCAGAATTGGAAACAAATGTCTAGGACGTCCAAAATGAGCCTCCGGTACCCCAAAATTCTGTGAGAAGGTCACAAAGGGTAAGTAAACCTCCAGAAATATTTACACCTTTTATATCTTATTTATTATTTACTGATAATGGTGAACCATAATTTTTTGAAGAAGCAATGCAGGATAAGACCCACGTGTAGTAAGAACATGTCATGGATGAAGATATAGACTCCTTGGAACATAACCAGACCTATGATTTGGTTAATTTTCTAGCAGGGAAGAGGAAATTGTAGAAAAAGTGGGTTCACAGGATCAAGGAACAAGACGGTGGACAGAAAAGGTATAAGGAAAGGCTTGTTGTAAAGGTATTTACACATAAAGTAGGTATTGACTTTGGTAAAGTATTTTCTCCTATTGTTAAAATGACTTCCATACGTACTGTATTGAGTTTATTTAGAGCAACTAGATGTGAAGACAACTTTCCTTCATGGTGATTTGGTTGAAGAGATTTATATGCAACAATCGCCTAGGTATTAAGTCAAGGGTAAGGATAAATTAGAGTGTAGGTTAAAAAAGAGTATATATGGGCTCAAACAAGCTCCAAGGAAGTGGTACATGAGGTTTGATAGTTTCATGCATGAGCATGGTTATTTGAGATATGAATCTGACCATTTTGTTTATTTCAAGAAGCTTAAAAATGAGAGCTATATTATTTTGTTACTGTATGTGGATGATACGCTTATTACAGGATCTAGTATGCAGGACATTGGTGAGCTTAAGGGAAATCTAGCAGACACATTTGTTATGAAGGATTTAGGAGCTACAAAAATAATTATTGGCATACAAATACACAGAGACAAGAAGAACAATAAATTTTATTTTTATAAAGAAGCTTATATAAATAAGGTGTTGGAAAGGTTCAACATGCAAGACTCAAAACCTGAAATTACACCTATGGCAGAACACTTAAAATTGAGAAAATATTAGTGTCCTTCATCAAATGAGGAGTTCAAATACATGATAGGAGTACTATGTTCTTCAACATTTGGGAGTCTCATGCATGTTATGGTTTGTATTAGACCAAACATTACACATGCAGTGGGAGTTGTGAGTAGATTTATGGCCAATCCAGGTAAAGAGCATTGGAAAGTAGTCTAATGGATTCTTAGGTATTTGAGAGGGACATCTAGCATGCATTTATGCTATGGAGGTTAAGATATTTTGTTATGTGTCTATGTTGATTCGAATATGGCTGGAGATCTGGATGGTATAAGGACCACTACTAGATATTTTTTCACAATAGGTGGGATGAGAATTAGGTGGATTTCGATATTATAGAAGGTTGTGGCTTTGTCTACTATAGAGGTAGATTATGTTACAGCTACAAAGACTACAAAAGAGATGATATGGATAAGTAGGTTCATGGAATATTTGGGAAAGGAGCAAGATGATTGTAAATTTTTCAATGACAATCAAAGTGTAATTCATTTTGAAAAGAACTTAGCATTTCATTCTAGAATAAAACACATTCAATTGAGATATCACTTCATACGGAAGGTATTGAAGGATGGGCAGCTGAAACTGGAGAATATTCATATGAGTGAAAATCCTGTGGATATGCTAATGAAGCCATTAGCAAAAGAGAAGTTAGAGCTACACTCCAATTTTGTTGGTCTTTGAGTTTTAGACTTGAAGAGGAAGAAACAAAGCTAAGGAAAGGATCCAAGAATGACATTGTACAAGTATAGTGCATTAATTTATCTTTAAGTGGAATATTGTTGAGTTGTGGAGCTCAATTACTTCAAATTAGCATGTTATATTAAACTTGATAGAAAGCACAGTAACCGGCATCGGTTATGAAGGGACCAACATTGGTCACCTATGATCAACATTGGTCAGGAAAGTAGGAACCAACATCGGTTAGGGATAACCGATGTCAATTACCTATTTGTGGGTGTTTTATTTAACTCATGGGAATTAGATCTAATTTTACCATTAAATTAGATCTATTGATTGTAATTTCATGCCTAAGTGCCCTAAGTTTGTATATTTCCATATAAGCATGAAATCTAGGGTTTAGAAGTAAGGATTGTAAGAATTGATTATTATTGTGAGAATAATTGTGAGAGAGAGAATTCTCAGAGAAGAAGGAGAAGAAGGAGAAGATTGAGAGAAATAAATTAATGTACATCTGAGAGGTGTGGAAGATTGTAAATATTTATTGTATATCTTGACAAAGCTTTGGATAATAGATTGGTTTGTTTCTTGGTGGATGTAGCCCACACTTAGTGAACCACGTTAAATATGGTGTTGATTTATATCTCTTATTTTGTATATTTATTTTGGTAGAATATCTACTTTTATTACATGTATGCTTGGATATGATATATTATATGTAAAACCTTGTGCTAACCTCAACATTTAATATGGAAGCAATAAAAACTAGGGTTATTGTATTGATTGATTGGTTTGAATAACAAGAGCTAATTGAATAGGATGTACTTCAAAGATTAATCATTGAGATATTTTGTTTTTCCCCATCTTAATTCATTTAGGGGAATGGATTCAAAATATAAAAAATTATCAACTATCGTATTGAATAAATGTAATCATATTTGAATGAGATCAAAGAAAATTTGATAGTAACATATTAGGAGTGTCAATTAATTATGATGTATCATGAGAGTGATTATAAGATGATTTTGATTGTATGCTCCCCCTTTCAGTGAAAGGGAGAGGGGTGGAGAAAATATTATTGAGCCAAAAGAAAGGATGTTATGGATTACAATAGTAACTGAGAGATAGTATAGGAGATGTAGTAGTGTTGATAAAGCATGTGTAGATATTTAATAGTGTATGTTTCAGAATTGAAGTTAGATTGTTTAGAATTATATAGTATGGTGTGAAACAAAACCATGATCTAGATACTGCAAACAAGGATAAACATTAAGTAATGAGGCTCAAGATATGATCCAAACCATGTGCTTATATTAGTTGCAAGAATGGTAGAAAGTAGCAACTATAATGTAGAGTAACATTGAATTAATATATATATAGCAATATGAAAAAGGTGAATAATAACTTCATTTGAACTAAGAGCAAGTGTGATTTGAGCTGTGAGTGGTGAGGATGCCACGTGTCAAGGATTTTATTAAGACAAGATTCAAGAGGGCGATGATGGTTGTTGCTACACAAACGACCAAGGATTTGGTATGTATGATAAAATATGGATTTTTTTACAAATACATCTTTTTTTTATCATTTTTAGAAAAATTTGAGATTTTGTAAAGTTTGGAATTTTCAACCGAGACATAAGCAGAAAGGTTTTTTTTGTTGGTATGTGGAGCCTATTTTTGGTCTTCTCAAATCAGTAATAAAGTGTGGAGTTTGAATTGGGAAGATGAAAGGTCATGACCTTTTCTTTTCTAGCCATGGGAAGATGAAATGTCATAACAGTTTCTTTTCCAACCATGGGAAGATGAAAGGTCATGATTTTCAAACTTCTAGGGTCAGATTTTGAAATTCTTAAAGGATTGTAATCATATAAATAGAGTTGTTAGGGTATATTCAATATATCTTGTGTGTTAAAGATTTCTTGAGTCTTAGTGATCAAGGTTAAGCAATTAGGTGTCAATTGTGGTTTAGATGTGGTTTAGTAGCTTTGGAATTATGTTGTGAGTTCATAGCTAAGAGAATACTATGAAATTTGTTTTACTCTTGTTGATAATAAAATCTAAGAAAGTTCTTGGTGGATGTAGCCCACATTGGGTGAACCATGTTAAATCTTGTCTTGTCTTATTTTGTGCAGCATGTATACTTTTGCTATATAGTTTCCTACTATTGTGATTTGAGGAATTGTTTCTGCATATTTGTTCTCTAATTCCTAACAACTGGTATCATAGCTTTAATGGTTTTTTTCTGAATTGGTAAATCACAGGGAAAGTTTAGCTTGAGTGGGAGATAAGGTGGATGAGGGAAGATCAAGGGTTGAGAAGTTCAATGAGTAGAACTTTGGTTTTTGAAAGATGTAAATGGAGGATTACTTATATCAAAAGGACCTCCATGTTCCTTTGGCTAGAAAAGCAAAGAAACCTACAGCCATGTCGGATGAGGATTGGGATTTGCTAGATAGAAAGGCACTTGGGGAAATTTGGTTATGCCTTGCATCTTTGGTTTCTTTCAACATATCGGAGGAGAAGACCACAAAAGGTCTCATGAGTGCATTGGGGAAGTTATATGAAAAACCCTCTACCTCTAATAAAATATTTTTTATGAAAAATTTATTTAATATGAAGATTTCTGAGAATGGTTCTATTGGTATTCATTTGAATGAATTTAATATGGTTGTGAGTATGTTAAACACAATAAAAATTGACTTTGATGACGAGGTTAGGGCTTTGCTGATTTTGTGCTCCTTACCAGATAGTTGGGACAGCTTGGTTATGGCTATAAGTAATTCAGTCTCTAAAAATTCAAAGCTGAAGTTTGAGGATGTAATAGGTGTGATCCTAAGCGAGGAAATGTGAAGGAAGAGCACCAGAGTTTATTCTACTTCTAGAAACACTTTGATGGTGGAGAGTAGAGGGAGAAAAAATAACAAAGGGAAAGGTAACCATGGGAAGTTAAATGATCACGGAAGGTCAAAGTCCAAGAGTAAGTTAGAATGTGGGCACTGTGGGAAGGTTGGTCATGCTAAAAAATATTGTTGGAATCTTCGGGATAAGAAGGAAAAAGGAGGAAACTAAAGAGGTAAATGTGGCAGTAGGTGATGTTTGTCAGGATGCCTTAATTCTTTCTTTAGATAATATTGTTGAGTCTTGGGTGTTCGATTCAAGGGATTATTTCCATGTCACCCCACATAGACATTAGTTTACTGATTTTGCTTAAGGAGATTTTGGACATGTATATCTTGGTGATAATGAACCATGTAGAATAGTAGGGAAAGGTTGTGTTTGGGTGAAAATGTAGAATGGGAACACATTGCTACTTAAGGATATCAAGCATGTGCCTAAGTTAAGGTGTAACTTGATATCAGTAGGTCAGCTAGGTAGTGATGGATGTACGGTCAATTTTACAGTGGATTCTTGGAAGGTTACCAAGGGAGATCTTATGGTTGCAAGAGGTAAGAAAACTGGTACTTTGTATTTAACCAGTGGTGATAATTATTGTAATTTAGTTGCTACAGATGGAGATGCAACTTTTTGGCACTAGAGACTTGGTCATATGAGTCAAAAGGACATGTATATTATAAAGGGAAGGTTACCTAGATTAAAGGAGTTAGATTTAGACTTTTGTGAGGACTGTGTTTATGGAAAATAGAAGCGGGTGAGATTTCTCAAGGTTGGACCTACCAGGAAGGAGGGTAAGTTGGATTTAGTGCATATAGATGTATGGGGGCCAGCTAAGGTAAACTTTATTGGTGGTTCATGTTATTATGTCACTTTCGTTAATGATGCAACTAGAAAATTTTGGGTATATTACATTAGAAATAAATCTAATGTGTTTGAAACCTTCAAAAGATGGAAATCCTTGGTTAAGAATGAAACAGGTCTCAAGTTGAAATGTCTCAGGTCAAACAATGGAGGGGAGTATTGTAGAAGTGAATTTATTGATTACTATTCAGTAAATGGGATCCACAAAAAAATAATAGTTCCAAATACTCCACAGGAAAATGGAGTGTCAAAGAGAATGAACAGGACAATCATGGAGTGTGTTAGGTGCATGAGGTTACATGCGGGGATGCCACTCATGTTTTGGGTAGAAGCGGTGAGCACATCTATTTATTTGATTAACAGAAGACCCTCTATGGCTTTGGATGGAGGTACACCTGAGGAGGCTTGGTCTGGTAAGAAAATTGATCACTCATTTCTTAGAGTATTTGGATGAGAGGCATTTGTTCACATTGATAAAAATGATAGGACTAAGTTAGAGGCTAAGTATGAGAAATGCACCTTTGTTTGATATGGTAAGGATGGATTTGGTTTCTGTGTTTGGAGTCTCAAAGAAAAGAAAATATTTTGGTCTAGAGATATTTTCTTTAATGAAAATTCATGTATAAAGATCAGTTGCAGGAAGAGAAAGAGGAATCAAAGAAAGAAAACACAATGTTAGAGTACATTGTGGACAACAAAGTGTCCAAGGGGCCAATTTAGGTGCATCATGTTTCGGCACAGCCAATTCAGGAACCTACTCATCAGGAACCCAAAAATCCTAAGGTGAAAGGGTCTTCTAGGGTAAGAAGGGAACCTGAATGATTTAGTCCATATTTGAATTAGTTATTTCTCACTGATAGTGGAGAGATAGAGTGATTTGAGGAAGTAGTGCAGGTGGATGCTAGGAAGAAGAGGGAGCAGACCATAGATGAAGAGCATAGATCTATTATGGAAAACCAGACTTGGGATCTGGTGGAGATACCCGAGGGCAAGAGAGCATTACAGAACTAGTGGGTGTATAGAATCAAATAGGAAGATGTAGGCAGGAAAAGATACAAGGCTCAATTTGTGATTAAGGGATTTGCACAAAAGAAAGGTATAGAATTTGATGAAATTTTTTCTCCTATTGTTAAAATGACTTCTATTAGAACTGTTCTTTGTTTAATAGTAGTAGAACACCTGCACTTAGAGTAGTTGGATTGAAGACTAAATTCCTTCATGGTCAGTTGGAGGAGGAATTATATATGCAACAACCACATGGTTAAGAGGTCAAAGGGAAGGAGAGGTTAGTGTGCAAATCTAAGAAGATCTTTTATGGACTGACACAAGCTCCATGGCAGTGGTACAAGAATTTTGATAGGTTTATACAGGAGTAGGGTTACTCCAAGTGTCACTCAGACCATTGCATGTACATCAAGAAGTTTCTTGATGGTAGTTATATTATTTGTTGCCTGTATGTGGATGATATGATTGTTGCAGGGAATAACATGCAAGAAATAAAGGTACTCAAGAAGAAGTTAGGTGATTCCTTTGTTATGAAGGATTTGAGGGAAGAAAAACAAATACTTGGTATGAGAATAACTCGGAACATGAAAGAGAGGAAGCTGGTACTATCTCAAGAAGAGTACATAAAGGTCTTGGAGAGGTTTAGTATACAGGATGCTAAACTAGTTAGTACCCCTTTGGTAGGTCACTTTAAATTATCAAAGGAGAAAACTCCTAAGAATAACGAGCATAAAATCTAGATGTCTAGGGTACCGTACCCATCAGCGGTTGGTAGCTTGATGTATGTTATGGTATGCACTAGGTCTAACATTGCCCATATAGTGGGAGTAGTGAGCAGGTTTATGAGTGATCTAGGTAGAGAGCACTAGAAGGAAGTGAAGTGGATCCTTTAGTATTTGAGAGGGACCATGGGAGAAGCATTGTGTTTCAGTGGATCGGACACTACATTGTGTGTTTATGTAGATTCAGACAGCAGGAGGAGCATGAAAGGTTATGTATTTACGGTTGGTGATACAGTGGCGATTTGGATTTCATGGTTATAAAATGTTGTGGTTTTGTCAACCACAGAGGTTGAGTATGTTGCTACCACAAAGGAAAATAAGGAGATGATTTGGCTACAACAGTTTATTGATGAGTTGGTTCATAAGCAGGATGATGGGAGACTACACAGTGATAGTCAGAGCGTTATTCATTCAGCGAAGAACTCTGATTTTCACTCTAGGACAAAGCACATTCAGCTGAGATATCATTTCATCAAGGAATATTTGGAAGAAGATAAGTTGAAGCTGGAAAAGATTCATACCAGTCATAATCTTGTGGATATGATGACCAATGTGGTCACAAGGGAGAAGTTGAAGTTGTGTTCAACTTTTATTGGCCTTCATGGTTTATAATGAATGGTTAAGAACTTTTCTCAGTAGGAACAGTCTCCAAGTGGAAGATTTTTGGGGTGTGGATCCTATTTTTGGTCTTCTAAAATCAGTATTGAAGTGTGGAGTTCAAATTGGGAAAATGAAATCTCATGACCATTTCTTTTCTTGCCATGGGAAGATGAAAGGTCATGACAATTTCTTTTCCAGCTGTGGGAAGATGAAAGGTAATGAATTTCAAACTTCAAGGGTTGGCTTTTGGACTTCTTAAAGGATTGTAATCCTATAAATAGAGGTGTTAGGGTATATTGAAGATATATTATGTGTTCAAGAGGTCTTGAGTCTTAGTGATCAAGAGTGATCAAGGTTAAGCAATTGGGTGTCAATTGTGGTTTAGTATCTTTTAAATTGTGTTGTGAGTTCATAACTGAGAGAAGACTATGAGAGTTGTTTTACTCTTGTTGATAATAAAATCTAAGAAATTTCTTGGTGGACGTAGCCCACATTGGGTGAACCACATTAAATCTTGTCTTGTCTTATTTTATGCATTATTTATTTATGTTGTTATTTTTGTGCATGTATACTTCTGCTATATAGTTTCCTACTGCTATGATTTGAGGAATTGTTTCCACATATTTGTTCTCTAATTCCTAACATTTTTCTATCATGAAATTAGCACCTAGTCCTGGGTGCTACCAACTTGTAATGGGACGCTAGTGTCTAGCAATTAGGTGCTAGTGTCCAACACCTAGGTGTTAGTTTCATGTTCCTGGGTGCTATTATACAACTCTTGGGCTAATTTTTTATACTGTTTAGTTTATTTTTATGTTTCTATGATTGATTTTTAAGCATGGATGTGTGCTAATATTATTTTGTTTCTTTTTTATGTTATGCAAAGAGATATAATCTTGAGGGAATTTCATGCGAGACATCATTTGAGCACATTTCTTAGTTCAGAGTTGACTGATGATGAGTGGGATGTATTCGATCATGCCGCATTATGGAACATCACTAGATTGGGGAGATACGCCATAATATTCCATTGTTGATAGAACTATGTGAAATGTGGTGTACATCTACGTGTACATTTTGGTTGCCGACAAGAGATATGACGATGATGGTGGAAGATGTGTATATGATATTGAGAGCTTGCATTATCATTTCAATGTCAAAACATGCATTACACCCTCAAAGAGGTAAAAGAAAACTATTACAATCCTTGGAGAGGTCTGATCCTTGCATCAATCACTTGCTGGAGGTGAGAGAAGAAGTCTGCTATGCCCAAAAAATGTTCCCCCTTTAGAAATGAGCCAAATCCGGCTTTTACAGTGCAAGGGTCGAGCCCAGGGGACAGAAAACATACAAAGACATGAGAGACCAGCCCTCCTCGACTACAAATGCATTAAAATGGCATGGAGGACCTTACAAACCCATACCCTGTCATTTTGACCGGATTACAGGAGAATGCGACCCATTCTGCATTAAATTTGGTCATTGGAATGTCACTTCTGGCCATGAACACGTGTTAGAGCCGTTTCTCAATTTTCTCTCTCTAGACTACACCAAAACTCAAGATTAATGCCAAAATCATGTAGAGAAATTCACAAGCTTTCCGTTGATATAAATAACATGCAAATCCGAGCTCTGGATCGAAAGATATGTCGATCTGAAGATTTAGGGCACAAAACAGGTGAAAATGCGTTTTGAAATTTTTCCCGCGCTCTGCCACCTGGATGACACGTGGCACGCGCTGATTGGATATGTAATTCTCTCTCCTCTTTGTCCCATGGGTTTTCCTTCTTCATTGGACACGTGTTCTCTTTTGATTGGCTCGGGTCAGTGCTTGAAACCTCACCCTTTGACTTTTGGACTTTCTCCCTTGTGACACGTGTCGCGATTTGATTGGTCCGCGGATCTGCCAGCTTTTCGCGCCCTTCGCGTCCTTTTGTCCCAGATGTCCCAGTGCTATTTGGGACAGAATCCTCTGATCCACCCGAAATGGGCTTCCTTGTCCCTCATTCGACCGGTGACACGTGGCATTACTTGATTGGCTTTTGGATCCTTCGGCTATCCGCGTCCCACACGTCCCTTTGTCCCAACTGTCCCAATACGAAATTTCTCTGTTTCGGGTGAACCGACCAGTTCGCATCCTCCGCGCACTCACGGCCCAGATGTCCTAGTGTGAAAGTTCCCTGTTCCGGCTGAACCGGTCGGTTCGTGCCCTTCGCGTACCTTTGTCCCACTTGCTCCCGGACTGTCTGGGACAAATTCTTCCGATTCACCCGGTTCGGGCATTTCGCATCCGCCGCGTACTCTTGTCTTGCTTGCTCCTAGTTAAGGACTTGGACAAATTTTCTTTCTTTCGACCGATTTAGGCATTTCACATCCCGCGCGTACCTATGGCCCAGTGGTCCCAATTTCCGCGCGGACTGCCTGGCGGCTTTTCGGCCGGTTCACGTCCCAACGTCCCAAATGTCCCAACTGTTGCAAGGACTAGGACTTAGCCAATTTTCACAATTCTTTCTGGCCCAAGCTTGTTTTTGTAGCTTTTTCACCTTTTCTCAGAACTTGCTCTTTTCAACCTGGATAGGAGAGTTAGGAAAAATATGAGGGGACCCTGGAAACATGATTTTTTACCCTAGATCAATCAATTTTCCTGGGGCTTGAGAATTCAAAGCACATTATCGAATTAACCCTGGGGGTGAATTTGGATAACAGTTACCTATCGTTAGCGAGAGGGTATAGCTTATGGAAGTAGTAGATGTTCCTAGTTATATGTCAGTAGTATGACAATATTTTACAAGGTCTCAAGTGCATTCCAAGACATATATTAATTTATATTTGATTTTGAGGTCTAGGGTTCCACAACTGTGGAAATTCATTGAAGGTGTACTAGTTTCATCAGTTGTTATGGAGGGTCATGGGGTTCACATTCTATATAGGATGTATGACATTTTCCAAAGAAGAGGATCATGACATGAGATATGCATGGGCATAGTGTGTGTTATCCTATTTATACATGGATTTTCATTGATTCACATAGGAAGAACATGGTGGTGGGATAGGATTGACCATCCTATTACATGTATGGGCTTACGAGCATATAGAAATAGTGAGGTTACTTAGTGGGCCATTGACCGATTGGGATCGACCAGAGATAGTTACATTTATATGGGGGGACTCAAAGCAGGAGGATGGACACAGTCACATACATGTTGATGTTAGATCAGATGTGCCCTGGGGTGATTATCTAGAGGCCATATAGAGATTAAAGAGGATGGGTAGAGGATGATGTTGATTTGCGGTGTATTTGACACAACATCCGCCCAGGCAGGGCGGTGGTTTCGTCACTGAAGAGAAAAAGGCTAAGAAAAGAGGGGAAAAGGAAAAATAAAGCACGTGGGCAGGGCTAAGCGGGCCATGCGGGATGTTCATGCACACCTGGAGAGCTTTTCCGGATCCCGAACACCTTGCGAGGAGACCTGTATCATCATTGGGGCACGTGTCACGTTGTTCTGGCAGTACAGTACCTTACAATTTTGGGTACGTACATATTGCCCCCTCGGAGAAGCATTTTAGCCATGAAGAGGCGTAAAACGGTGGGTCCGAGTATGGCGGTCCCGAAATGGGAAGTTAGAAGTTATACCTGATACATCCGTGTGTTGAAATGACGCCATCCAAAATTCCCGTTACCTGCAAAATGAAAAGAGAACTCAAGTGCAGATAGACACAATAGTTTGAAAAATAAACGCTAAAATAACAGGGAATGAGAACGTACCATTTGTGCGGGGATAGGAACTTACCTCCATCGGCGCTCCAACCTGTGAAAAAGTCATTTTAAAATGAACCAGAGTGCTATATATATGAAAGTGGGCCCATTTTCCTATTCATTTGCGCAAGTTGATTTGATTGATTTTGAGCTCTGGAACCCACGGTGACGGTTTCTTGCGTGAGTAGAGTCAAAACGTCGCGACGAGATAGCGATCATGCCTCCACGTGTGGCACATCGACCCGTGAGATCACAGGTTAGTTTTTTTCTTCTTTTTCTCCTTTTTACCCCCTTAAATTTGAAATGCTAAATACTTTGTCATGGGGGGTAATTTTTGAAAATGTCAGTGTTGAAAGGTCCACCTAGGGGGGGCGCCTACTGGGTAGGCTTTGTTTTTAGGTAAAATGGTCATTTTTTTTATGTTTTTTTAGGCTTTTTAAATTTAAAAACCCCGTGGGTTTTCGGACCACGACCGCCACCGCCCTGCCCAGGGCGGCGGTTACATGACCGCCCCTGCCCAGGGTGGCGGTTACATGACCTTTTTAAGGGGGGCGGTTACAAACCCCCCCCCCCCCTGCTCAGGGCGGCGGTTTTTGCACAGAATGCAAAAGGAACCTCTTTTTGAGATTGTGTTTGTTGTATTTTTAGCATTTCTATGTGCTTTCATGATTTTTCTAGTATTACTTGGATGCTAACTTGCTTTGTTTTGTGTGTTTTTGGGTGTATGCAGGTGAGAGAGGAGTATATCTGGTGGAGTAGAGAGAGGGAGTGTGATTGGCTCCCAGGGGTTCTAGATGCCCTCTCACAGGATGAGGAGGACACTCTTCAGCGGGCTGGGATACTACGCATTTCACGCGTGCCCCACGTTACACCATCTAGTCACATCCTTTGTGACTTGTTCTCATACTGGGATGCAGATCGGAACACCTTCCGATTGCCAGGGGTCCGGTGAGTGGACTATTACACTGGAGGATCTATATCGCATTCTGGGGGTCCCGATCATCGGGAGACGACTCACCCTAGAGACAGCAGGCTCACGGGCACAGATTGCACAGTGGGCCACATTATGGGAGATGCAGTCATCTCCACGGGGTCGAAGAAGGGGGTGAGAGTTTTGATCTATTCCTTCTTTTCCCATCCCCCTACTTTCGCCAGGCCATCATGGGGATCCTTGCCTCGAGACTGATCGGGGACAAGGGAGGAGATACATTATTATACTGCTGGTCCCCCATTATTTGCACAGATAGAGGGGCACGGTCGGATATATGCCTGGGGAGCAGACATTCTTGGGACCACCACCTACCATGACTTATACAGGGTGGTCCGTTTACAGGGGCAGTCATTGAGCCACCCGACTCTAGTCATGAGTTGGTCTATGAGCATTTCATCCCTTATGGCAGGGGTGTGGAGGTGGCAGATCCTGGAGCTGTGAGGGCAGCCAGATGGACAGACATGTCGGTGCTTAGAGCACCTCATCAGCCCAGTTGCCTCCCTGACTACTGCCGACATGGAGGCCACACCATACCAGACTATGGCAGGCATATGGGGCAGGAGGCTCTTACCTTGATCTCCTGCTCCATGACAGGGCAGCTTATTGATAGAGTGGGGCGAGTGGAGATGCACCCCTTTGGCCGAGTTCCTCAGCAGTTTGGCCTACCATACATGGGTATGCTTCCCCCAGTGGCGCCAGTATATAGATCAGTCCGAGAGGCCAGAGGGGGGCCTAGAGGCGGGGTTGGACAGTGGTTACTCCTGGCATTCCTATTGCAGCCAGGAGGATAGTTCGTGCCAGAGGGAGAGCCGGTGCACCTCAGGCACCTTTACTTCAGATTGCCGCGGGTCCTGCCCATAGCAGCGATGACCCCATTGAGGTAGACTCCGAGTCTGAGGAGTTTACGGGGGGGGAGACAGAGGAGGAGACCGAGGACAGTGATCCTGAGTGGCATGATACCAGGATATCATGCAGGTGGAGAGGGCCAAGCAGAGTGCAGAGAGGGTGACTCTGGTTTCAGAGGAGCCACTCTCCCAGGGCCATGGGGAGATGAGTCTGTTGCGGGGGGCGTTACGTTGCTCCAGCCACAGGAGCAGCCCCTCAGTCGGCAGCGGCATCCGTGGCAGGCGCTGATCCCATAGACCCATCATGGAGGCCTGGTGATCCGAGTAAGTTACCCTCTCCCCTCTCTAGTGTTTGTTTTTTTAGGAGATCATTTAGTTTGCTATCTTGTATCTTTATTTTCTTGTTTGGTTTTCTAATTTTTTTTCTCCTTGTTTGCAGAGACCGCCGATGAGTGGCGGGACTTGATCCGCAGGGTATGTACTGATACCCTGATGATCCCCATGGAGAGGACCCCTGCAGAGCTGTCCGTGGATGCTGGGGAGCCTTCAGAGCCGGCAGACATACCGACGTCTTTGCTCCAGTCTGGCATGTGGCCAGGATGGTATCGACCCTTCACCGAGCTAGCTAGGGGGTACAGGATGGCTGAGCGCTTGATGAGGAGCCATTCTCGTGGTGAGACTGCGGCTGCCCCTCGGGATCCAGAGCCCTCTGTGCATTCAGAGCGCCGGCGTAGCCGGAGTCCTAGGCGTGGGCGTGCACCTTCAGAGGGGTCCGTAGGGATTGAGAAGCCACTTGGCTCTCGTAGATTTTTTGTACTATATATTCTTTTGTATATCCGGGCTCTTTGAGCGTTTTGACCATGCTTAGTGCATGATGGCATTGTATATAAACATTGATTATTTATATATATGCATTCGTTCTGGATCAAAATCTTGGCATTCATGGCTTTCTTTCTATTTCCAGTTTCCTCATGTATGCTATGATGTATGTTTATATGTTTCTTTTAGAAATATGCAATGGTGAACAAATGATGCAAGTGTTTTACTTTCCTTTTTTTGTGTTTCATGATGCTGATATATGATGATGTAGATATAATGTGATTTTGAATCTTAGTTTCTGTAAGCAATTTTGGATACTTCATGTTTGTTTTGGCAAAGTGATGAAAAAAAACCGGTATGATGAACAGATAAACCTGCCCCTACCCCCAACTCCACGCAACTAGTAAGATGCGAGGGCTTATCACCAAGAGTTGGGAAGGGCGCAAGTTATGAGTGTGTAGTGAAATGATAGTGATGAAAGAGAGACAAAGCTTTGGCGGAACCAAATTAGGACACCACAAGCCTACTCCACTTGAGTGACTTCATAGTTCCAGATGCAACTTGCTTTGCGGTTTATCCAGACTTAGACCCGTAGATGGCCACATAGTAGACAAAATCTGGGTTTTTAGGATTTTAACTCTCTTGGACTTTTTGAACATCTGATTCATTTGTTTTTGACTCAAAGTTTCAAAGTTTGAATTGTTTGTGTATGACTTTTTGCATTTATTTGTCAAGAGGACCCCCTACACACTTTGCCCCATGCTACTAGTAAGAAGCGTGGGTTTATCACCGTGGGAAAAGTATAGGCGAGTAAGGGAATTTCCATCCTTTCCCAACCCTACGTCACTAGTAAGAGATGCAAGCTCATCACCAAAGGTTGGTGGTGGGGTAAGGAAATGTGTAAAATTAAAATTTTCTATTTGATCAATGTTTGACTTGTTTATTTGAGTAAAATGTCAGTATGTGTTTTTTTCCAAAGAGATATACATATGGGATAGATGTGACACCATGAAGCTTCTAGAACAGACCATAGGCAAGACACCTACCCTAAGAAGAAATCAAAAGTGAGAATAAACTTGCAGATCTTGGTATGGTTACCGTTAAGACTTTGTCATGTCTAGCTTTATTTGATAAAATGATTCCGAGATAATTTGATGATATCATGAAAATGGAGAAGTATGATTAAAGTGTTTATGCCAACAACATCATGAGTTTGTAATGAATTGCTTTGAGAATAGATTCCTTGATCACCATTTGTGTATGAAACAAGCGGACAATATGATCCTAATCTATATGAAGATGCAATGTATATATATATATATATATATAGTAGTAGTGCTAGCTGCTTACGCGTAAAAATGCTTGAGTGTGTAGGGAATTGACTGTTTCACCAAATTCCTCACCTTCTAGCGTACATAAGAGGTATGCACCATTCCCATAGTCTTTCATGACTCGGTATGGGCCTAACCATTTAGGCCGGAATTTCCTTCCTTCGCCGGTCTTCTTGTCGATCCGGCTGTCTAGTCTTAGAACTAGATCACCTTCATATATGTCGCGTTCATAGACTTTCTTGTTATATTGCCGGCACATCCGGTCAGCATAGACTCTATGTCGTTGTTCAGCATCTAACCTAGCTAGTTTTCATCTAGGCTTTCTAGTTGGGAAAGACGTGCTTTGTTGACTTTGACAACTTTGATAGATGACATCATCCCATGATGCAACATGGATGATGTCATCATTTGTATCAACTTACTTCAGATATTCGAAAAGAAAGTCGGAGAATAGAGAGAGGAAGAAGGAGAAGAAGAAGGAGAAGAAGAAGGAGAAATTATTCATCATCATCATCCTGCGGCCGAAAAGGGGTCGCCTGTTTCTGATGCTGCCTAGGAGATGAGATGTGGAACTGAGCGCGGTATTCTAAGAACTTGTTGATCATCGGCCCAAACTGATCCTGTGATGGATCCTTGTGTCGTTCACTGATTGCTTCGCAAGTTTCCCGCTCATCTATGAGCTTTTTCGGGAGTTTGGAATAATCTTTCTCCACCTCGATAAGGAACCCGATGAAGTCCCTACAGGCCAGTAGGTTGTTGATAGATTCAGTATCGAACGTGACCTCTGGCCCTGTCCCTTGAGAGGCTATCTCCTTGAAAATCCGGATAGTGTCATCAGCTGATCTTAAGGTAAGGGAAGGAGTGAGCAACCCTGGAGTCATAGATAGAACAATTTTCTCCATTTGATGCATTACATCCAGGGCCTCTTCCTTTACCTTGTCTATCTTTTCTAGAACGAATTCTAGCTGATCTATCCGATAGTCCAGAGTGGACATAGTTTTGTTGAGGGCCCTTGGGTGGCCGAAGACTCCGAACTTGACCAGATCTTCGACTGAACAGTCGAACATTTGTTGGAAGGCCTCATGCTGGAGTCTAGCATGCTCCAACTCTTCTGATACTAGACCTGCTAATGCTTGGAGTTCCTTGTTCGCCTTCTCGATGTTCAGGTATAAACTGATATACTCGGTGATTACTTTTTCACTATCTTTGATGATCTGGCTCCTCCAAGCAGAAACAGCCATACCTTGCTCGCCGATCTTAGAATACTCATTGATCTTCTCCTGACTGAGCAGCTCAGGGGTCTCGGCGGCAGTTGTGGGAGGTGCATTTCCCATCTTCTGTAAGGCCTAAAGCAGATATTTATTCTGCTCCTTCAGTAGCCTTTTCTCCTCTTTCGTTTCTTGAAGCTTTTTGCAGAGTGCATCCACTGCGGAAAGAGCTTACCCCTTGAGACTTTCTGAGGATGTCCCCATTGTGACTTGGGTCACGGTGAAATCTGTTGGAGACAGATCTTCTTTTTCTTTGAGGGGGTTGGGGTATGCTATTTCCATGACTCTCTCACCTGCAGCGCTCTTTGAGAAGCATGTAACCGGCTTGTGCTTCTTCACTCCTTTAGCCGGAATGACCGAAAAGTCCATCGGAGCGATGGGAACTTTCCTCTTTTGTTGGCTTAGCTGCTGAGAGATCCAAGCTGGTCCTATAGAAGAAGGACCAGAGACAGAGGGGGAGGCAGCAACGGTAGAAGAGGGGAAAAACATGGAGACACGCGGCGGCGGCATTGAAAGAATAGCCGAAGAAGTGCCCACGGGAGGAAGGGAAACCGCAACTGCAGAAGAGATAGGAAGGGAAGGGAGCTCGGAGATGAGGGAAGAAATAGAGGAAGACAAATCAGCGAGGGAGGAAAAGATAGACGAAGATGCGGGGGAAAGAGTAGAAGAAGGGGCAGAGGACGTGACCAAAGGGATGGTCGCTTGAGTCACTCGAGGAGGGGAAGGAAGAGAAGAAGAAGGGATAGAAGGGACCTCTGAAGTTGTAGCGACGTCGACATCCTGGGTGGATGGGCGTATAGGACTATCCTTTGTCAATCCCTCATCAAGAGTTATGACTTGTTCAGGCTCTGAAGGAAGAGGACTTGGAGGGGCTTCCTCCTGAATGGTGCTAGGTTCACCTTCTGCACCTTTGCCTTTCAGCTGCTTCTTTGACCTTGGAGGTGCGTTGCCCAAAGGGGAAGTTGTGAAATCTACCCCGAGGTAGATTAGTTCGTTCATACGGCACCAATGTTCTGTTCTCCGCATAGTCTCCTTGACCCTCTCCTCAATTGTTTGAGGAGCTTTGCTTCTGTCAATGTCCGGGAAAAGCCAATCATCCCCTTCCGTGTCATTGTACACCTTGTCAGTTTCGTCTTCCGTAGTTTGGAAGCCTTTGGGGACAATGGCCACTCCGTATTGGATGATTTCCGTTAATGCCAAGCGCGAGTGATCCTTTCTTATGAGTTCCACCTCATGGAGAACGTCAATGTAAATATCCTCAATTTGAGGGACATGGATCGGATCCAGCTTAGCCCTTGGTAGACAACCCCTAGGATCGAAGGTAGGCCTGGCTGGGAAGTCATGTTTCAAATTCAGCAACTCCAGCTCTGCGAACATTTCCTTCGCTTTGTGATAGGAGGAGCATGTGTACTGGCCCACCGTGAGGGGGAAAGGAGTTCCGCCCTTCTTTCTTTTGAGGCACTTTTCATGGTATGTGACCAGCTGCCTTGATAACTCCAGTAGAATCAACTTTGGTCCAGCATACCTTGGTAGCCTGGTTGGCTCACCCAAAAAGTTGACAGCCCTTAGATAGGTGAACGTGGGAAATTGGGTGAACAAGGCTCCCCATTTCTCTGTGACTGCTACTATGTTCTTGGTCGTCTGGCTATGAGTCATGTTGGGCCTCAACAGGCAGATGACGTGATAGAAGAATGCATCATTGATTTTAGCAAATTGAGGGATGCTATTCTCCAGCCTCAGCTCTGGATAGTAATCAAATATCTTGGCTAGAGGCCACACTCCACTTCGGTTGAGCCCTGGGTAATCCCTTGCCGATGCTGCAGCGTAGACTACATAGGAGTTCATATGAAATACTCCAGTTGTGGCAAGCTGTTGTAGCTGCTCAGAGATGGTGCTACTTATTATTTCCCCCCAGCAGAAGCGCTGATCGGGAAAATTCTTATTCATTGTCTCTAGGTACCGCAGCATCCACTTATGGAAATAGTGGGCATCTGAAAGCCCGAAGACTCTGCTCAGGAAGGTGATCATGTCACTGAGTTCCTCTGAGAAATCACTTCGGTGGATAGTTTGAGGCCACCGGGTCACCACCTTCTTGTTCTTTAGGTAGACCTCATTCATCAACTGCATGCACTGGTCCTCGTTGTCTTCCCAGGCCTTGATGCATTCTTGCTGGCTAACAGCCACGTAGTTCCGGTGGTGAGGGATGCCAAGCATTAACTCAAAATGACGGGCAGTGAGGTTTATGACTACCTCGCCCTTACTGTTCTCGACACATCTTGTGTCTTTGTTGTAACATTGGGCAACCACCATCATGAATTCGTTGTTTACAGCGCTGACTGGGATTCCGCCGGTGAAATGCAGAGCACTGCCTATTAACTTGTCCATCCATGGACTTCTTGTAACTTTTTGAGTTCTAACCCAGAACTCATCCATGTCGATGTGACCCAATTCAGAGTCTCTGACATCCATACTGCACTCAGCCTGTGATTCGGGCATCCTGACCCTCTGATATTTGTATTTCATCTCTTCTTCTGTCAGTTTAGCCTTTCCTCTTGGTTTGGTGGGTTTCTTGCTTGACGTAGACATGTGTTCTTTCGAACTCAGTTGCTGATCTGCATGAAGAAGAAGTGAGACCCAATCCAAAAAGGTTGAATTAGTCATTTGATCTTCCATTGGAAAGCTAGCAGAAGAAAGAGTTAGAGATTTAAAGGCTCAGGGCGCGGGAAAAATGCAACTGACAGGCCAAATAGATAAGGCGCACAGAAAAGGAATGTTGTAGAGGTTATACTGGCGCCAAAGGCGCATGGCGCATGGATGAAGCAAGTTGCATTTTATAGCAGGGCGCACAGGAAATGCGTGTTACATTGGGGTTCGGTGTGCCCTTTGGCGCATGGATGGATTGTGTAACATTAACAAATGGTGCGCCAAAGGGATATGGCGCGGCACATGGAGGGTTTACTCAACATCATGTTACTGCAATGGAGGGTGCGCCCGCGCCTTTGTAATCTTTATACTTGCGCGCAGAAGGCTTGTGTTACTTTGAAGCTGAGTGCGCCCTTTGGCGCATGAAAACATTATGCAACATGGACAAAGGGTGCGCCAAAGGCTTTTTAAGGAGGCGCGGGTTTTAGACTTGTAGCATGCGAAAAGGACGCGCTTCGAGGGCGCATGGATTCAATATGCAGCAAGATGGCGGGGTGCACCATGGGCGCGGGTCTTGAGCATGTTGCATGGCGAGTAGGTGCGCCGTGGGGCGTGTCTGTCTTTATTGCTACAAGGTGCGCCAATGTGCCTTTTGAAATAAGCTCACTCAAACTAACAGCTCAAAAGCTCTCTCCTTCTTTCTTCCATTCCCAAAAGATACTTGGACAAGACAACCCTCCTTCCCAGCAGATCTGGAAAGAGGGAGGAAGGAAGAAGAGAAGAAAAGAAGGAAACAAAACAGGACAGCACAGAGGGGGGAAAAAGCTAGCTTAAACACCTTCCATTGCAAACCGACCAGCAAACCAAGACAGACCAAAACATGAAAGCATAAAACAGAGAAGAGGGAGAACCTCTTACCTTAAATATAGCAAACGATTTGGAAAGTGGGTCCACAGGGCGAGATAGCGATAGAGCAGAGCTGACAAATCCAGAACAATCACGTGCTTGACAAAAGAATGAAAATGACATGGGCGCGCACGGATATTTATAGAAAAACCTGTCATTAATGCACCACCAACCTTTTGAAATGGCGCATGGAAACTGCTGTCGACAGAGGAAAGCGTGCACCCTTTGGTGCATGGAAGGAATTGACAACAGAAGAATGAGCACGCCTTTGGCGCACCATATGCATTGTTGACACTAAATTATGTGCGCCCTTTGGCGCACCAAAACTTGGTGTAACAGGGATATTACGCGCGCCCTTTGGGACACCAAAAAGTGATTCAACATCCTTTGGCGCACCGAAAGGAGTGACAACATGGAAAACCATGCGCCAAAGGCTTTTAAGGGGGCGCATCAAAACTTGATGTTGCAAGGCAATACCATGCGCCCAGCCAAAAAGGCTCAAAAAGACTAAGTTCAAAAACTAGATTTCCCGGGGTGGGATTTTGCAACGTTTCGAACGCGAGGGATCCCTAACGAGGGATCGAAACAAAATTTTCGGTATGGTTATCGGTAAAATTGCCCTTGTCAATTTTACGGGATAACAGGTAGTAGGATAAGTTGTAGTGTTTTGGTTGGGGGTGATTAACCTCCCATTTGCTCCATATGTTTTGTGACCACTGTCAATTGCCGCTTGATCTATTTGAAGAGCACTCTTAAGTACTTCATCGTAAGTTCTTAATGGGAACTTTTGGACTTCTTCCTTCACTTCCCTACTAAGAGAATGAAGGAATAAATTACATAGTTCCATTTGATCCATGTTTGCAGCACTTACCGAAGAATAAAGAACTGTACGCCACCTCTGGATGAAATGGGCAATAGATTCGTTGTGTTCTTGTTTGATGTGCAAGAATTCCCTGATTCCTGTTCTCAACAGTTTGTTCATGTCGAAGGCTTTGATGAACTCTGACACGAGTTGTTTAAATGAATGGATGGAGGCTTCAGGTATCCTGTAATACCAGTCGAGAGCAATGCCTTCCAAGGTTTTGGGAAATATTTTAGCAACAACCCCATCCCAAGGGAGTAATTCTCGTATGGCTGTAGCGTAAGCTTTGATATGTGCGTTTGGATCTCCCTCACCCTTGAACTTGGGTAGATCAGGAAGAGGTCTTGGAAGCATGACGCTTCGTATGGTGAAGTCTAAGGGTTCCTTTAGATATTTTGAATAAGTCCCTATTGCATAGCTTTCGACCATTGATGGTGGTTGCTTAGGGAGTGATGGTGGGATAGGTTGTTGATACGGTGCAGCGTATGCGTTGGCAGGGGCATAAGGAGGTCCCTGCGTTTGAAAAAACATGCCGGGAGAGGAGAAGATATCTCCTTGTGGTGATTTGGAGTACATGTTTAAGTATGACGGGGTATTGTCAAGGAATGGATTGTTTGACACTAGACCGGGAGGAATAGTGTTAGAGATGATGGGCCTTGTTGGCGTTTGTTGTGGATAGTGAGGTGGCATGCCTAACGTGCCTACTCCTGTGAGGATATCTACTTGACCAGAGTGGTATGGAGGATTGGAACTTCCTATTTGTATGAACGGAGAATTTTGACTTGCTTGAGCCAGTTCTAACCCTTTCACTTTTTCTACTAACGTTGAAATGACTTCATTTGGTGAAGTTACAGTGTTTTGTCTGAGCGGTGTTTGTTGTACACCCTGGTGTTGTATAGGCATGTGATATCCTATCATGAACTGATCGCTATCTTGCCAAGTCTCTCTGAGAGTATTTCCTATATGCAGTGGTATAGAGGTATTTTCTTGAAAAGAGACCTCGGGTTGTATTTGTAAACCTCCTATAGGTGGGTATATACCCCGAGAATGTTGTTCACTCCAAGGATAATGTATTGACTGTCCATCATCTAAGACCAGGTATGGGTCTGACTGTCTACTAATTTGTGGTCTAAGTAGTATTTGAGGAGACGAACCATATTCTCCGGTAAACGTCATATTGTTTGAACCTGAAGGCTCTGTTTGTTGCGTTCGAGGGGGTGGATCTAACTCCTCAGTTTGAAAAGACGAACTATATCTGATTCTTGGGGTTTGTGTTGACAACTGATTAGTTGAATAGTTGTCACCCCATACTGAGAGCGAGGGTGATGATTGCCTATTCTGTTTGGCGTAGTATGCCTCAAGACCCAAGAGGGGTCTGCCATATGCATCGAATCCCGACATATTCGGGGGGTACATGAATACCCGCAGAATAATGGGAAGGAGCGAAGGTGATTGAGATAAGATGAAACTTCTCAAAGAGAAGGTGAAACAATTGTTAGTTCACGTCGGGTTCACCAATTTTGTACGCCGGAAAAGCGACATGCGAGCGTGAGAATCTACAAGTAACTCTTCCGCGTACCTGACCTCTCGAGGTCGTGTCGAGACAGCCGGTGGGGGTAGAATATGCGTGGGATGCAGACAAACTAGTTAGGCAGTCTAATGTCTTCGACACACACTAGTGGAATTTACGAATCTAAGGCAAAGAAGGCCCTTCTAACTTGGATTGGTGTGATAGATCGATCGGCAAGGATGACTGCTCGAAGGCTCCAATCAATATCGAGCTCTAGCGTGATTCAATCTATGGGTTATGGAATACGTGGAAAATGACCTGGGATAGTTTTGTGTATGTCTCCAGATAAGGTCATAGGGTGGATGGTGAAACAATTGACTTTACAGACGATTTTCTGGGCTAGTCCAGAATTCTCTAGCTTCGTTAGCCGCTATATCTAGTAAGGACAATTGTTTGATGATGATGGGTGGAATTGGAGTGGATTGGAATACTAGTATGTGTAAGCTAGCGTCCATATATGATTGACTTGTGGACTCGTTGGGCTGTAGGATCTGTGGATCACAACCATAGACTCTTGGTTGTTGCGGTCCTGTTATGGTCATGCACGAAATCAAGTTCTAATCCCTAGTATCCAGTAATCATATGCTTTCTCAGCTTCTATGTTTAGGACCAAAAACTGTGTGATTTTCTCAGAATATCTCACAGGCATTTGTGCAACCTGGATCCTTAGATTGGTATCTATATCTGTGAGAGTATCTCCTGCATCTGGCTGTGAGACCAAAGGATCACAACCAAAGGTTTGTTCTCTTTCAAACCCTTCTACAGTCATGTGAGTGTTTACCTAGGGCAATCTGTAATTTGGTTGGTTTGACCAAAACGTATGTGTTTGGTCGTCCTCTATGTTTAACCCTCTCAACTGAGAACTGATCCGTTGTAAATCTGTTGTTGTTCGGAATACTTGTATTATGAGATTTTGGTCTATGTCAACTATTGCTGTGATGAGATTTGGTTGAGGCACGATTGGCTCAAATATATATTCCCTGGGCTCCTGAGGTCCCGTGATTGTCATACAAAATAAAATGTAAATCTAACTGTAACTAAGTAAACTCTAACTACGTGGAATAAATCTAAAACATATCTATAACTTCTATTCTTCTAAGAAACCTTTCAAGATTATAATGAAAAGCAAACTATTTTAAGCGTATCTAGAAATAACAACTAAACAATAATTTAAAACAGACAAAATAACCGAGTGTAGTTATCAGCCTGTGCAATTTGCAAATTTATTCTAAATAAATAAAATAGCTCGTCTAATCTATCTGCAAGATTCTCGATCCTACCTCAGAAGTGAGGAGTGAATCATAGTTTCTCAGAAACTATCAATCCTCACAGCTTCCCTGGCAATACCGAGAATAGAATTTACTGAAATGAAGCAATTTATCTACTTTATTTGATATGATTCTAACTAGAACTTTGAAAGTTAAAACCTGGATTCCGCAGAACAGTGGCGAATCTGATGGTGTGTGTGATCTTGTCCCCTCAGTGTGATCTCCTCGTTCTTTCATGTTCACGTGGATCCAGAAAAGCGTGTAATGCTAGCACCGATAGGAGTAGATTTTAGGACAAGGACAACTCAGAATGCAGACCGAAAATGTGAGTAGGAGAGGGATAGCGCAAGAGTACAGAGCTTGGATTATGCGATTCCTAGCGGGATTTTACTGCGAGTCATGCAACATGAAGCGACCAGAACCTGTAACTATCTTATTCGAAGAGCAAAACCTGCAACTTTAATGGCTTCCTAAGCTATTCTGCTCTAATGGGTTGGATAAAATAATGACACTGTTTGCACAAGTTGGATATGTGGCTTACCAACAGCTGAATAAAGCTAACCAGGCATATAATGAACTGAACTAAGAACTCTAAGCAACAATGAAAATTAAATCTATAGCAAAGAGAAAATTCAGAGGCAAGCTTCAGACCCGATTGGATGAAATGACAGCACTGCCTGCACAAGATGGGTATGTGGCTTACCAACAGCTGAGAAATCTAACTAAAGATGCAAGTGAATTTAAGCTATGGCTTCTAAACAAGATAACAAGCTAAAATACTAAAATGAGGAGAGCAAAGATCAGTCTTCAAAATCCAGCCAAACTTCTCACCATTTGCTTGTGCACAAACCATGCATTTATAGGAATTCAATCACCCAAAAATCAAAACCAAATGGAACTCCTAAACAATAAACAAAGGAAAAACACTATTCCAGGGGACCAAAAACATAAATGCATGCTAAATTCGGCAAAGAAAGCTAGTGAATTGTGACATTTCACGCGAGTTGCATCAAAAGAACGTTCTGGAAAACGTGCACAGGACCGCCGCTCTGAGCAGGGCGGTGGTTACAAGACCGCCACCCTGATCAGGGCAGTGGTCACGAGACCGCCGCCCTGCAGGGCGGCGGTTTTTTCACTGAAGATCAAGAGGCCAAGGAAAGAAGGAAAAAATGGGAAAACAAAGGGCGCGGGGGCTAAGTGGGGCATGCGGGATGTTAACGCATACTCCGAGGGCTTTTCCGGATCCTGAACACCTTGCGAGGAGACCTATATCATCATTGGAGAACTTATTACGCTGTTCCGCAGTACAGTACCTTACAATTTTGGGTACGTACAGTCCCCCTTGACCAAGGGAAAAAGGGACAAAGGGACATTAGGCCTCCAAAACTCCACCTAAGCTTCTTGGGATGCCGATGTCATCAATCTCAACGTGAAAATAGACTAAGTGGTTTTTTGTGCCCGGTAGAAAGAAATGTATTTTAGAAGGAAAATATTATATTATTTTGACTCAAGAGGACCCAATGAGTCCATTACCACAATTTTCAAGACTTGGTTCAACTTGCAATTTCTCTTTTCAATCCACTGTCCACTTTTTCCTACCCACTTTCCACTTTTTCCTATGTGTGTGCGCCAATAAGCTAAGTTTCCAATGAGGTACACAATGAGTATGATAAAATAAAACACATAGAACATTAGGAAGGTCAAAATTACTCCAATTTTGCCTTTGGTTATGATCCTAACTTTTCCTAAGGTTTTTGAAACCCTTTGAACAAGTTCTACCATGTAGAAAGACTCTTGTGCTGCATCAATGGACAAGTTTTTGTATTTTAATACTCCCAAAATTCTATCTTGATTATTGCACCATGAAGTATGCTATGTAAAATTTATAATTCCTATAATATGATCTTCCGAACAATTCATGAGGATCCTAAAACCCTTCAAATAAGGTGACTAACTCTTTTGATAAATGTTTTTCCCAACACCTTGCCTAAAAAGACACTATTTTTCTTAACTTGTTCCTAACCTCGATTATCTCCAGAAATAAAATTCGTTAGATTACTTCATTTATCTCCCATACATGTCTTGGATGGTTTGAATCTTCCCTGTAAGTTTATGAGGGAAAACTACCTGTGATAAAAATACTAAAAAATGGCCCTTTTGAATGTTCTTTCATAGATCTTAGTAACTTCAAGAATTAGACTAGGTAAAATTCTCTACACATGAAACACACTTGAAAATCATGTTAGAACATTCATATTAACCAAAATGAGGGTCACACAATTGAAATGCTGGCCAGAGGAAAGGTTTACATTGACTGAGAAAGGGAATTTAAAGTGTGAGTTTGGTTATCATGACCAAAATTTTAAATTTTGAATGCTCGATATTCAACATGAAAACACACACCACAACCAAAATCATGACTCTAAAATATTTAAAACTCATTATTAGGGTTCAATGTTGCCACAATAGAAATCAAACCACTCAATACAACAAATATAATGAAGGGATATTGTCTCTCCAAACAAATGCAATGCAATTGATGTACAAACACTATACAATTGTTTGTTTGTAATGCAATATGTATATGTATATGTATATGCAATATATATATATATATATATATATATATATATAAACCAAGAGAAGATACAATGTTAATTTAATGCCCCTCAATACAAATCAAATTTTTATCTAGATGTATGGCTCCACCAAAACTAGCTGTAAATTTCATACAACTAACAATTGTTTTTAAATTTTCTGATTTTTGGGTATGAATACTTTTGTAAAATTATCACCTGTGATTCATTTGGACATAACACTTCAAATTTTGGACTTAGGTAGCCTCAATTTCTTCCAAACCTTCTTAGTATGTTGCCTCATAATTCTTCCAAGAAAATCAGAAGGACTTTTCCATTTTCTTCCTTCTTTTGACCTTGGGAAGGTAGTGCGTGAAACACTTGCATGACACATAACACTGGTAGGCCGCACAACAAAAGAAGGCTACGTAATATTGGTAGGTTGTAAAAAAAATAGTAGGTTACTGTAGAAACTAGAAAGCATACCTTGCACATAAGGTATCTTATTCAAAAACATAAAAAAAACACAATAATCCAAAAAAATCAAATAATCCCACAAAAACAACTAAAAAATATAAAACCCCACAAAACGGGGATAAAAGACACCTCATTAGTCACTTACTAACCCTCACCCACTCACATTTAATTCTCTCCCATCTCACCTACCCATTTTCATGCCCTATGCACTATGGACCCTTAACATCTCACCCACCTATGTACATTGCACCCATATGTATCCCATTCCCATATGCACTCAAAAAATATAAAACACCACTCACCCCATCATTCCAACCCCTAAAACTCTTTGTGTACTAAATCCATACTTGCTTTTTCTTACTCTCTTACTCATATATCCCGATTTTGGAGGTCTTGAAGAAGCTAACGAGAAACACAAAAGATAGATACAACTTGGTGCAACACTTTTTAAGAGAAAGTCCAACACAGGAGGGAATCACAATTATGATTGGCTTGTGATTTCCATGCATTTTTTTGGTGAATTGTAACTCCAATTTTACGATGATTTGAGTCAGGTATATTTGTCATTTTCATTCATTATTTTTCATTTTTATTTCAATAAAATGTATTTTATCTCCTTAAATGGTTAGGGATTTGAGTGAGGCAAGTCCCATAACAAAAAAAAAAGCTATTTTTTTCTAAACGTGATTGTGTATAGGTTTAGATTTAAATCCATAAGAGTTTTACCCACTTTATTTAATGAAAGAACACATAATTGTCTTTTCCTTCACAATGGTAGCATAAACCCATTCTGTTTTAGTAGCTTTGATTTGTAGATTTCATATCAACTAATACATTTTTTAGGTGATCCAAGATCTAGATATACATTTTGGCGACCTTGATGGGACCATTTTGGTTGTGGGTAACTCTTTTCCTTTTTTAAATCTAACAATGTTTTCTTTAAGGTTTTATAGTCTTTTTAGTTTGTTTTTATTTCCCCTAATGTTTATGTTGTAGATCTAACACTTGGTTTTGCAGATATACTAAAATGTAAACAAATAATTAGGTCGTAGGCTATTTGTATTTGTGACTGTTGCGATTTTTTGTCAAAAAATCTAATAATATGGTTGTAGGGTAGTTGTAACTATGACTGTTTTGTAATTTTGTTTCTACAAAACATTAAAAAACATTTATTTATTCTTGAGTGAATGAATTGGGAATGAATACACATTAAATAAAGGTTCAGATAAGGGTAAATACCTGTCTACATAAATGTGGGAAGTACTTGGGCATAAGCCCTAAAAATCACTGTGCGAGTACCACATAAACCCTGAAGTAACTGACACATTGAGAGGAATCACCAATGAAAAGGGTCAATGACCCAACCTGATTGACTAGTTTCATACATGAGGTAGAGTCAATGTTATCCTTAAAGATGACATCATCTTGATTTATCAAAGGTGGGTAAAGTCCGCGACTATAAATTATCTAGTGAATGGTACTCGTTCGGATAACATTTGGTATTTAGATAGATATCCCTACATAAATAGTTAATAGTTTGGGCCCATATTCTACCTCAAGACAAATAAACACATAGCATCACATTCATAAAATGTTGTCTCAAATTCCACTCTTTTTGAGTTGCATTTATGACTATCTTTATTCTTCATAGACTCTTCTCACACTACCATACCTGTTTCTGACAATAATTTTGAGTCCTGATTTTTTCCAGTCTCAATCACAACTGTGATTATACTGCAATTTTTTATCACATACCATCCTATGTGCCGAAGAGAGTGAGGATGTATGAGAGTTTTGTATTAGAGATTTGATTATATACCGGCCTGCATGCCAAAGAGATTTTGTATTGTTTTATTTTTTTATTATATATGATACCGACATGCATGTTGATGGCATTTTTTATTGAGTATCAGCCTGCGTGCCAATGATTTTGAGAGATGGACATGATTGGATATCCCTATATATTGTATTGAGACACACATATTTATTTCTATGATGAGATGGATGAGATTCTAATGATTGGTTGATGTTTTATGTGATTTTTTTTTGTCGGGATATGGACGGAAACTTAGGTGAGTGAGGCATGATGGATTCAGGTTGGTGGTCTAGGCATGGATTGAGTTAGGTTGGTTTAGGCATGGACCAAGTTAGGTTGGTTTAGGCATGGATCGAGTCAGGTCGGTTTAGGCATGGATCGAGTTAGGTCGGTTTAGGCATGGATAGAGTCAGGTTGGTTTAGTTTAAGTTGGTTGAAGTTGTGATTCATTAATTTTTGCAATGAATAATGGGATGGGTCATGTTTAAGATGCTTTATAATATATGCATGTTGATGGTAGAGAAATGGTAGTCATAATAAATGTATGTTGTGATGATGATAAAAATGTTAAGCCACTTGTTTGTTTTGGTTTAATTTCCAATTATTGATATAAAAAGGAAACTAACCAGGGTAGAATGTAATTTAGGAAGATGAAAGATGAATTAGCTAGGGTAGAGAGTGGCCGAGCTAACCTCCAAGGGCCCCATGCCCTCATAGTGCTGCCTACATAGTCCTGATGAAAAGGGACCTCAGGCCGATGTAGTTCTCCCATAATCTAGGGAAGAATATGAGGAAGTATGAAAATGAGTTGGTAGATTTTAGGCATGATTTGGGTTTAGGTCTATTAGGTTTGGTAAACTTGGTATAGGTGATTTTGATTGTGGTGGAAAAATAAAATTACCCCAAAAGGAAGCATCAAGGACCAAGTCCTATATAAGGTAACCAATATATAATAAAGAAAGTTAAAATATAAAAGGAGGCAAGAAAGCCGCCTGATTGGTTAGGGTCATACCGAGTAGATCATACTTTGGAGGAGGTGATGAACGTAAGGCCCTAAAGACATTACCTGATTGATTGTTTGAAGGGTGAAAATTAGTCACATGATCACCAAATGTCATGGTTTCTAAATGATCCATTGAGGTGGTATAAAATGGGAGTGTGAATGGTGGGAGGGGTGAAAGGTGGTTAATTTCGATATGGTATGAGGTAGCATGCTCTTTGGGTAAGAGATCCAAGGTCACAATGGGAAAGTCCATGATTTTTTTTTATTGTTTGACTTGTATTTGAGATAGACTGATTGATGTGGGAAGTCTATATGTGATGAGGAAATTAACTCCTTGAGGTCTTTGTGAAGCTGATCAATGCGGGAAGCTTAAGTTTTTGTCATTTTTTTTTAAAGAGATGTACATAGCTATCCTTTAAGGGAGTAATCTATTTATAGCAATGATTTCCAAGAGGAAGATTTCCTTTTTAGGGAATCATATTTTTATTGGAATTTTGACTCAAGGAGTTAGATCCCATGTGAGGGTTTTGAAGTCATGGAAAAGACCAAGGTGAGGAATAGGGTTCTTGGTGAGAAATCAGGGTGAAACGACCATGGGATCTCATCTAGAGGTAGAAGAAAAGTGTCCATGAGAATCATGCTATGTGTAGTGCCGTGGTACACATATTCAAACGAAGATAGCAAGTGACAGGTATGCACATGATTCTTGTTTAATTGTTGGTGAGGTGTAAGAAGTGGATAGTGCTCAAGGGACAAGCATGGAAAGAGACAAAAGATGATGTAAGACTAAAAGTAAATAGTAGAATGGTCGAAGATGCAAGGCATTAAGGTGCTCAGGTTCGGGTTTACCTCGGTTGGCAACCCTTTGGTCCATGTTGAACCCAAATTTCTCACATAACGTCACTTGCATTGCCTCCAGGGTTTTTTCCCTTACAACGTGTCCCCACGTACCAGACCTGAATTCTAGTTAAGTGTATCCAGATGTCCAGAGTGGACAAGCTTTTGTTTGAGAATTATTAAAGGATGCCGAATACTCCGAACTTGACTAATCTTCCTCTGAACCACTAACATTTGCTGGAAGGTCAAGTGCGACATCATAGCATGCTCTAAGATCATGTCTGATTTCGGACTAGATTAATGTCTAAATTTCCTTAGTTCGCCTTTCCCATGCTTGGGTTCTGAAATCTGGTATACTCGGCAAATTAACTCTCACTATCCTTGAAGATTTTGGCAAACAAACAAAACGGTCTATACCTATGCTCACCGATACTTTGAAACATTGATCTTCTGACTGAGTAACGCCAGATCTGATCTTCTCAGGAATGGAGTTGCGGGTAGTGATTCCTATCTTCTGTAAGGTCCTTGAGGCACGGTCATTAAATGTTCTGCTCCTGCAGTCCTCTCTCTCGCTCGTTATCTCCTACAGTTGAGCTTAGTGCAAACTGCTCGACACAAATTGGAGACCTCTTCAGAGGCATGTCGAAAATGAACTTTGGTCACGGTGAACTGATCAGAAGAAAATCCTTTGGTTTCTGATCCTGCATCTGAATCCCCTCAACTGAGAAGAGATTTTTCGTTGACAATTTCACCGTAGGGCAATGTCAACCATGGGGACAGACGTTTTTGGATTCCATACCCAGGGGAGCCTTTAGACGCAACCATTGATGGCACTCTGCAATAAGATAGGAAACTAGAGGAGATTTATTATCTACTGAAGGACCGGATAGAACGGTTACCTGCTTCAGAATTACAGAATAAGAAGTACACCAATACCATAATGTCGATAGACACTCCTTCGCTACCAGTCATGGAGAAGCTATCACGTGGAGTATTGCAAAGATCGGTGAATCAGGTATGGCCCTTTTCGGCCATAATTGGATGAAGGCCAATCCTCAGGATAGTGCGAAAGAGTAATCGCACAGTATACCACAATACCTAAACCTCGGAAAGGCGAATAAGGAACTCAAGCAGGGGAGTCCGATCATTTAGAGTTAGAGACATGCTAAAACCCACGAGACGTCCAGCAAATTTACTACCAGTCGAAAAATGGTCGGTTTCGGAGTAGTCGAAAGCCAAAGCCCTCCAACAAAAATCGTGGAACTCGACTATCGAAAAAACAGCTGGATTAATAGCTGGAAAAGATAGAGGAGGTAAAGAAGAGCCCTGGATGCAAAATAAAAAGGAGAAGCTCGCCAACTCCAGGGTTGTACATCCTTCGCCTTACAGGTCTTGAAACGATTGTACACTATCCAGGTTTTCCTTCTCAAGCGACAGGGCCAGAGGTCACATTCACACAATCTATCCGAACAATCTACTGGCCTGTAGGGACAGGGGGATCAAGTTCCTTAAAGAGACTAGATTATTAACTCCCAGATAAGCTCATGAACGAGCGGAGACTGGAGGAGCAATCAGTGAACATGCACAAGTCACAGGACAATTTGGGCCGATGAGTCATAAGTTTTTTGGAATATCCGTCTCATTTCATCCACTGCATCACCTTGAGCGCAGGCATCATGGAAACCCTGCAACCTCTTTTTTCCGGGGGGGCCGCAGATGATGATGAATAGTAGCTTCTTTAGCTTCTTCCTTCCTTCTTCTTCTTCTTCTCGCTATTCGCTAACCGACTTTCGGTTCTGAAAAAAACTGAAAGTAATGTGTTGGCACAAATGATGACATCATCCATGTTGCATCGGGATGATTAGTCCCCATCAAAGTTGTCAAAGTCATACTGACTTTTTAGTATTTTGTAAATATCGAGACGATGTTTAAATAAGTGGGTTGGCTCCATTTATACAACCTTCTCTCTACACCTCATCTTCTATAAATATGGGTTTATACTTGTTTGTTTCAGTGCGAACATGTTTTTTAGATAGAATAGAAGTGAGGAGAGAAAGACTTGAGACTTTCTTGTAATAGAAAAGACATGTAATACAATTATTTGACTTTGTACTGAATAGAATGTGTTATCACATTAGATCTTCTTACGTTAGATCTATATGTGTTTAATCTGTTAGATTCATATCTACTTTTTCGTCATTTGTTTATCAGTATTGCTTTGTTTATTTATGCAAGTAGGTTGGCTCTGTTACTACCAAACTAAAAACATAAATCTTCTGACCTTTCTGCTTTGGAATTCATTTCTTTTCTCCTTCGGATCTGTTCTTTCTCTTCTCCCTCTTTCCTTCCTTTCTTTTTCGCAGCCTGGAATACTCTACTGGATGAGATCCCAACCCCCGAAGGCAGAGAACTGTGAGACTTGCATAGGGTTCCTGCTAGTAGAAATAGCAATAAACCAGTTTCGCTTTGCTGTCTCAAAGGGGCTAAGCCCTGCACACTGTTGGCTCTGTCTATCCATAGATCTGTCCCCGCGACAGATTTTTCAGGACCAACAGTTTTTTGGAATGACTCCGCTGGGGAACGAATAGATCTGACAGATCTGTGCTGGTGGTAAGATATTAAAAATCAGAAAATCAAAAGATTGCTGCCTGTTTGCAAATCTGAATTTTTTATAAAAAATCCGAAAAATTTGCAAAAGTGCTCAAATCGAAAATTTCCTTTCTGAGAGTCCATAGATCGGGCCTAGTTACAGATCTTTAGTTCGCTGAGTTTTTTATCAAAATCATCTATTTTTCCGTAGATCTGGATTTTTGACTATTTTCCAAAAAGTTTAAAACCCCCTTTGAAAAAGTAAAGATCAGATCTGAAAAATCAGCCTACTATTCTTCTTTCCCTGCATCTTATCCTCGCTGCTTATTTGTCATTAACCGCAATCGGTTTTTTCGAAAGAGGATAGATTTTTAAATATTCAGAAAAGTATTTTGCTGCTGGTTTTTGTCAGAAAAAACCAGAAAATCAGCAAGTACACCACCCAAAAAATGTTGAAATTTTAAATCTGCGCCGTAATATTGCAGATCTGGAAGGTACACTGGCGAGAAGTGAACCTTTACGCGCAGCAGGAGAGCCCGTGGAGAAGCTGATCCTACTTTCGATCTGCTTCAAAGGCACAATTTCAGCGTAACAAAACACCGGCACGTTTTTTCAGCGCTAAGCTCGGCTAGCCGGTCATTCCAGGAGTGTCTCACCTTCACGAAGAAAAAGTCTTTTACAGGGAACATCCACGTCCCTTTGTAGTGCCTTGCTACTCAGTGGAACCACCCTCCAGCTCGTGTTGCTTTTCCAGCCTTTCAAATGGCATGGTACCATGGGGAAACGCTATGGGCCCTTCCTGCTCGCACTGCCACATCCAGTTCACGCGCTCACCCATCACGGAAATCGAAAGAATTTTCCTAAATTTTGACGGGAGCGGAAATCAAAGCACGGATTCCCACATTGCTGCTTTCATTATGTCATGCAGTATTTTGGACGTGACTCATGAAGATGTGTCAGTCCGCCTTTTTTTCTGGAAACCCTACAAGGGCCTGCAGCTGAATGGTTTCAGCATTGCCAGGGCCGGATCTATTCACCAGTTGGGCTACCTTGCGGGAATGCTTTTGAAGACAGATACAGCCTTCAGAGGATGCATTTGCGTTGCTATCACGGATTACCCACCTGAAGAAAGGAAAAAGCCAATGAGACCATGCGATTGGTTTGTCGCTCGGTTCAATGCATTAATCGTGAACCGTTTGTCCCTACTGCCATGCTTCCAACACGGAGAATCAAAAGTGTTTCTTCGTGAACGCCATGAGCTCAAAAGTCAGTTTCTTGCTCCTTCAAGAGCGAGTAACTACTCTGCCTCTCGCTCAGGCTGCTGCCATTCGGATAGAAAGACATTTGATAATATCTGGCGGTTGAAAAAGGAATCATCAAAGTCCCAAATCTTCGGACCCCTCGCCTGCTACTTCGTCTGATCCAGCATTCCACAAAGATGGCGAACGATCTGCTCGCATTAAAAAGCATCTGGCCCAGGCTCCTCCAGTTCCTCGTACCGGGATGTCCCACGAGGAATTTGTTCCTAACAATGTTTCACAAAGACCGCGTCTACCTGCAACTGCTCCACGTTGGCGCTTGAAGCTCCTCCGGTCCAATGCTTTGGCCGAAATTGAAGAGGAAGAGCAGTACTATGAAGAACCTTCGTCTCAAGGCGAAGAATGATCAAGATGTCCGGTGACCGACTGGGCGACTCTACTATTGGATACATGGATTTGATGAGGATGAATCTGATGAAGAAGAACCGAGTACTCAGGGTTATGCAAGCGGACATCCTACGCTGTTTTTACCCACTCGCAAGGAAAGAAGCGGAAGTTGCTGCCCATCATGTACGCTGTTTTTACCCGTTCGCAAAGGAAAAGAAGCAGGAAGAAGTTGCTGCCCATGCGTTTAGAAGGGAAAGAGAAGGTCGTGTCAACGTGCCTCCAACCATTGTAAAAGAGGTAATCCTCTTCCTACTCAACTCACGTTAAAACTTTGCAAAGGAAGTCTTTCCCCATCTCCTCACTCGCATCAGCCCCCTCTATTACTATAAGATCGAGTAAACCCTGTTTCAGCAACCACGAAGTGAGGCTCATTCTTTACCAACGAAAAACCTTGGCAGAATTACGATTATAATAGATCAGGCAAAAAAGACCAAGTCCAGGATGTTGAGCTGAGTATCTCACGTCAAAACCCCGAACAGCTTATAAGTTGACTAAGTATATCCAAATTCAAGCTGTTGATCTAATCAGACTTCCCAAAAGGAATCCTTTCCACTCCTCCGAATCCCACATAACTGTTGCTTCAAATCCACATCAGGCAAAGATAGAAATTTCTATTCTCTCTCTCCTAATCACGGCCATAAGATTATGCGCCATTGCATAATATTGATTCTGGGGATTCTGACAATTGTCATGCAGCAAAGTTGCCCATGCTTTGGGTCTCACCTATACCAAAACAATTCGGCAATTGCTTATTCATTGGAGACAAAAACAAGTGCCATTGATTGGCCAAATCAAAGACGCGTTAATTCGCGGTTTGCAGCCTTCCCAATATGATAAAAGAGTAAAAATGAATGTCCTTTCGCCGACATTCCAGCAGCCTATGGAATTCTGCTAGGAGGAAGGAGCTTTTTCGAACGCGAAGTTGGTGGGAGAACTTCACATGGACTGGTCTAAAGCTAGAATTCCAGTCGTCAAAGGCGTATGCAAACTTTGAGCCAGAAATCCCAAAGAGTAAGTAGTACTGGTCATAGCTCCGAGATCCCAAAGCCCAAATCCATTTTCTGAATCATCAGAGGGGGGGAACTACTTTTTGTCTACTAGGTGCATACAAAGGACGTTTTTGTTCAAGAAAAAGGATTCTTTAATAGATTGGGACCTTGCAATTTGATGGCAGTTGGACCTAGTGGATTTTGTGGCGCTGGGGTGTGCTTGATATCTCCTAAGGAAGAAGTCCTTCCTTTCTTTCAAGTTTGTAGTTTTTCAACACTAACAATATGCTAAGTATGAGTCATCTATACTAGGTTTATGCAAGCTGCAAAGGAAAGAGGAATAATTAAAAATCATAAAAGTGTTGAAGGTGATGCCGGAGATGCGTTGTTTGGTAAATCAGGTCAAAGGATTTACCAAGTTAAAAACATGAAGGCTCAGACAATACCGTAATGCCAGATGGGACAGGCCATTGAGGGAATTGATGCCTGTTTTTCAATAGGGCAATTCCAAGAGCGCAAAATGATTATGGCGATTCATTGGCAGTGTCGAGCATCTCTCGACTGCTCCCGACCCGGGTTGAAAACGGAACAAATACCACCAATCGAAGAGTGGTTTTCCGCCCGAGGTGCCACCAGACACTCTCAGCATTGGCGGTATTCAATGATTGATAATCACCTCATTGCCTTTCTAGAAAATCAGAAAAATTTGATGAGTTGTACTTGAAGGATCCACCTCAGCATGCCACGAATCAATCAACAGTCAAAACCATGAATCAGAGGAGAAAGACGGCATATGTCAGCTCAAAGGAAATAAATTCCGAAGGTGCCTGCGTTTCTCTGGAACGCTATTTGACAGGCATGACCCTTTTGTTAAAAGACGAAGCGGGACGATCCTTGCTCATCCCCAGAGACAGAACCAGTCAATATAGTTCTGAGGAACATCCGCAATTTGTGAACATCGGGAAATGTTGCACAGCAGAGGAAAAGTGAGGAAATTCGTCAAGTTGCTGAAGAGATATATGGCTGTATTGGCATGGTCCTATGCCGATTTAAAGTCCTTCAAGCAAGGATGTTCAGCATGACATACCGCTAAGAGACGATGTCAAAGCCTTCTGTCAGAAGCAGAGAGGAACTATAATCCCAAGATTTCGGGCACCATTCAGGCCGAAATTCAAAAGATGCTGGATGCAAGAATCATCTTCCCTATCCATCATAGCACTTGGGTAGCCAATATTGTGCCAGTACGCAAGAAAAACGGTGAAATACGCATATGCGTAGGCTTCCGAAACTTGAACCAAGCTTCGCTGAAAGACAACTACCCTCTTCCAATAATGGATCAAGTTCTGCAAGCAGTAACTGGATCAGAAATGCTGTCTATGCTTGATGGTTTTTCAGGCTACAACCAGATTGAAGTCTCGCCTGAAGATCAATTCAAAACAGCATTCACTACTCCTTGGGTTACATTTGCCTATAGCAGGGATGCCTTTTGGCCTAACTAACGATGGTTGCCACTTTTCAGCGGGCCCTGGATTCGCATTTAAGGCATGATGGGAAAAGTCATTGTAGTTTATCTAATGACTTGACCGTGTTCTCTAAACCACGAAGTGATCATTGTGATCATTTGGAGCAAGTATTGGCCAGGTGCCGAGAACAGGGAATTTCCCTAAATCCCAAAAAGGTCTATTTTGGGGTTACGGAAGGGAAATTGGGCTAGGCCATGTGGTCAGCAAAAGAAGGAACCAAGATCGATGCCGAAAAGAGTTAAGGCTATCCAAAGCCGTACTCTGCCTACAGCAAGAATGGTGTTCATTCTTCTTCGGAAGGTGAACTTTCTTAGGCGTTTGTTCTTGATTTTGCTGAGAAGACCCGCCACATACTAAACATGATGAAAGGGTCACCCACTTTCAGATGGAGTTGAAGAAGGGGAAAAGATCATTTGAGGAGATAAAAACTTCTGTAGCTCATGCAACCGGTCCTGGTATGTCCGGATTTCTCCAAGAACTTCATTATGTATAGTTACGCCTCCGAACATACTGTGTCCGCAATCCTAATGCAAAAGAACTCTGAGGATATTGAATCTCCAATCGCATTCATGAGTTCTCCTCTCAAGCCTCACGAACTGAAAATGACTCAGCTGGAAAAGCACGCCTTTGCCATTGTCAAAGCAGTGAAGAATTTCAGGTATTATATTCTGAACTCGCATATGGTAGTGCTGGTCCCAGACACTGCGGTAAAATTAATTCTAACTCAGTAGGAGTTAGGAAGCTTGAGAGGGAATTGGATCACAAAAGTTCAGGAATATGACCTGGATATTAAGCCCACCAAGCTGGTGAGGGGCAAGGGCCTGTGTCAGCTAATGGCTGAAAATGAAAATTCAGAAAATCCAAAAGGAAAAGAGGACTGTACCAAAGAAGACCAAAGCCCTCTAAAGGATCCTGATTCTCTGCCTCTGGTTTTATTTGTTACAACCAGTGATGAGTGGTACTCCGATATCGCTTTCTTCCTTACCTACGGCGAATGCCCAATGCACCTAACTGCAAAGGAGAAGCGCACTATAAAGCTCAGGGCAGCTAAGTATGTCATCTGGGATGACGGTTTATATAAGCGCAGGATAGACGGTGTCTTTCTGCGATGCGTTGACAAACCCTAGCAAATAAGATTGTTGGAAAGTTTTCACAATTCAACCTGTGGGGGTCATTTTTCTTCTTCCGTGACAGCACACAAAATCATTCGAGCCAGGTACTATTGGCCAACACTCTTTCAAGATGCGGCTACCTGGGTGGCAATGTGTGAACCCTGTCAGCAATTCGTCGGCAAGCCCAAATTGGCTGCCCTTCCCCTTAGGCCGGTCATTATCAATGAACCATTCAGGAAATGGGGAATTGATTTTATTGGAGCACTCAATCCTCAATCGAGTGTCGGACATGGCTATGTCCTCACAACAACAGATTACTTCACTAAGTGGGTGGAAGCCATACCTGTCAAGCACGCCACTTCTGAGGTGGTTTGCAGTTTTATCAAAGAGAATATCATTGTCAGGTTCGGTGTTCCAAACAAGATCGTTGCTGATAATGCTTCTAACTTCTCCTCGCGGGAAGTTATTAGTTTTTGCTATGAATACGGAATAACTTTAGCACATGCCTCGGATTATTACCCTCAGGGAAATGGTCAGGCAGAATCCAGTAATAAGAACTTGGTGACCATCATACAGAAATTAGTAGATGAAAATCAGCGCATGTGGCACAAGTCTTTGTACGATGCTTTGTGGGCGGACCGCATTACCCCCAAGAGATCTCTCGGCATGTCACCTTTTCAAGTGTTATATGGCACTGATGCCGAACTTCCCATTTCTGCGGAACTTCCTGCTCTACGCTTGGCACGAGCAATCGAAGATGAAACTTTTCAGAATTCTCTAGAAAAGAGAATTATGTATCTGGCGGAACTTGAAGAAAAGAGAGTAAGAGTGGTCGACAAGATCACTGAACATCAGAATCAAGTGAAGAGGCTTTTTGACAAGAAGGCCAAGCAGAGAGATTTTCTAGTGGGAGATCTCGTCCTTCTTTGGGACAAGCGAAGAGAACCGAAGGGCATGCACAGAAAATTTGATTCCCTATGGAGAGGGCCCTTCAAAATCAAGCAACTCAATGGAGAGAATAGTTTCTATCTCTCATAACTGGATGGAGCTGAACTCCCGCTTCCCTATAGCAGGCAACATCTCAAGATCTTCAGGAAGTAGAGCTTGCTCTCTTCTTTACAGTTTGTATTAGTTGTGTGTTTGCTTTTGTCGTGTGTTTGCTTTCAGTTTGTTGTGTGTTTCCTTTGTTCTCCCTCCGGTCCCCCTTGTTTTTGACTCCGTACCCAATGGATAGGCACATGTGATCTGGGATTCTCTACCCCCGAGTTTGCTCAGGAATAGTCCCCAGAAAGAGCCAGCTGTTATCCCGTAAAATTGACAAGGGCAATTTTACCGATAACCATACCGAAAATTTTGTTTCGATCCCTCATTAGGGATCCCTCGCATTCGAAACGTTGCAAAATCCCTCCCCGGGAAATCTACTTTTTGAACTTAGTCTTTTTGAGCCTTTTTGGCTGGGCGCATGGTTTTGCCTTGCAACATCAAGTTTTGATGCACCCCCTTAAAAGCCTTTGGCGCATGGTTTTCAATGTTGTCACTCCTTTCGGTGCGCCAAAGGATGTTGAATCACTTTTTGGTGCGCCAAAGGGCACGCGTAATATCCCTGTTACACCAAGTTTTGGTGTGCCAAAGGGCGCACATAATTTAGTGTCAACAATGCATATGGTGCGCCAAAGGCGCGCTCATTCTTCTGTTGTCAATTCCTTCCATACGCCAAAGGGTGCACGCTTTCCTCTGTCGACAGCAGTTTCCATGCGCCATTTCAAAAGGTTGGTGGCGCATTAATGACAGGTTTTTCTATAAATATCCGTGCGCGCCCATGTCATTTTCATTCTTTTGTCAAGCATGTGATTGCTCTGGATTTGTCAGCTCTGCTCTGTCGCTATCCTCGCCCTGTGGACCCGCTTTCCAAATCGTTTGCTATATTTAAGGTAGAGGTTCTCCCTCTTCTCTGTTTATGCTTTCATGTTTTGGTCTGTCTTGGTTTGCTGGTCGGTTTGCAATGGAAGGTGTTTAAGCTAGCTTTTTCCCCCCTCTGTGCTGTCCTGTTTTATTTCCTTCTTTTCTTCTCTTCTTCCTTCCTCCCTCTTTCCAGATCTGCTGGGAAGGAGGGTTGTCTTGTCCAAGTATCTTTTGGGAATGGAAGAAAGAAGGAGAGAGCTTTTGAGCTGTTAGTTTGAGTGAGCTTATTTCAAAAGGCGCATTGGCGCGCCTTGTAACAATAAAGACAGACGCGCCCCACGGCGCACCTACTCGCCATGCAACATGCTCAAGAACCGCGCCCACGGCGCACCCCGCCATCCTGCTGCATCTTGAATCCATGCGCCCTCGAAGCGCGCCCTTTTCGCATGCTACAAGTCTAAAACCCGCGCCTCCTTAAAAAGCCTTTGGCGCACCCTTTGTCCATGTTGCATAATGTTTTCATGTGCCAAAGGGCGCACTCAGCTTCAAAGTAACACAAGCCTTCTGCGCGCAAGTATAAAGATTACAAAGGCGTGGGCGCACCCTCCATTACAGTAACATGATGTTGAGTAAACCCTCCATGTGCCGCGCCATATCCCTTTGGCGCACCATTTGTTAATGTTACACAATCCATCCATGTGCCAAAGGGCACACCGAACCCCAATGTAACACGCATTTCCTGTGCGTCCAGCTATAAAATGCAACCTGCTTCATCCATGCGCCATGCGCCTTTCACGCCAGTATAACCTCTGCAACATTCCTTTTCTGTGTGCCTTATCTATTTGGCCTATCAGTTGCATTTTTCCTGCGCCCTGAGCCTTTAAATCTCTAACTCTTTCTTCTGCTAGCTTTCCAATGGAAGATCAAATGACTAATTCAACCTTTTTGGATTGGGTCTCACTTCTTCTTCATGCAGATCAGCAACTGAGTTCGAAAGAACACATGTCTATGTCAAGCAAGAAACCCACCAAACCAAGAGGAAAGGCTAAACTGACAGAAGAAGAGATGAAATACAAATATCAGAGGGTCAGGATGCCCGAATCACAGGCTGAGTGCAGTATGGATGTCAGAGACTCTGAATTGGGTCACATCGACATGGATGAGTTCTGGGTTAGAACTCAAAAAGTTACAAGAAGTCCATGGATGGACAAGTTAATAGGCAGTGCTCTGCATTTCACCAGCGGAATCCCAGTCAGCGCTGTAAACAACGAATTCATGATGGTGGTTGCCCAATGTTACAACAAAGACACAAGATGTGTCGAGAACAGTAAGGGCGAGGTAGTCATAAACCTCACTGCCCATCATTTTGAGTTAATGCTTGGCATCCCTCACCACCGGAACTATGTGGCTGTTAGCCAGCAAGAATGCATCAAGGCCTGGGAAGACAACGAGGACCAGTGCATGCAGTTGATGAATGAGGTCTACCTAAAGAACAAGAAGGTGGTGACCCGGTGGCCTCAAACTATCCACTGAAGTGATTTCTCAGAGGAACTCAGTGACACGATCACCTTCCTGAGCAGAGTCTTCGGGCTTTCAGATGCCCACTATTTCCATAAGTGGATGCTGCGGTACCTGGAGATAATGAATAAGAATTTGCCCGATCAGCGCTTCTGCTGGGGGGAAATAATAAGTAGCACCATCTCTGAGCAGCTACAACAGCTTGCCACAACTGGAGTATTTCATATGAACTCCTATGTAGTCTACGTTGCAGCATCGGCAAGGGATTACCCAGGGCTCAACCGAAGTGGAGTGTGGCCTCAAGCCAAGATATTTGATTACTATCCAGAGCTGAGGCTGGAGAATAGCATCCCTCAATTTGCTAAAATCAATGATGCATTCTTCTATCACGTCATCTGCCTGCTGAGGCCCAACATGACTCATAGCCGGACGACCAAGAACATAGTAGCAGTCACAGAGAAATGGGGAGCCTTGTTCACCCAATTTCCCACGTTCACCTATCTAAGGGCTGTCAACTTTTTGGGAGAGCCAACCAGGCTACCAAGGTATGCTGGACCAAAGTTGATTCTACTGGAGTTATCAAGGCAGCTGGTCACATACCATGAAAAGTGCCTCAAAAGAAAGAAGGGCGGAACTCCTTTCCCCCTCACGGTGGGCCGGTACACATGCTCCTCCTATCACAAAGCGAAGGAAATGTTCGCAGAGCTGGAGTTGCTGAATTTGAAACATGACTTCCCAGCCAGGCCTACCTTCGATCCTAGGGGCTGTCTACCAAGGGCTAAGCTGGATCTGATCCATGTCCCTCAAATTGAGGATATTTACATTGACGTTCTCCATGAGGTGGAACTCAGAAGAAAGGATCACTCGTGCTTGGCATTAACAGAAATCATCCAATACGGAGTGGCCATTGTCCCCAAATGCTTCCAAACTACGGAAGACGAAACTGACAAGGTGTACAATGACACGGAAGGGGATGATTGGCCTTTCCCGGACATTGACAGAAGCAAAGCTCCTCAAACAATTGAGGAGAGGGTCAAGGAGACTATGCGGAGAACAGAACATTGGTGCCGCATGAACGGACTAATCTACCTCGGGGTAGATTTCACAACTTCCCCTTTGGGTAACGCACCTCCAAGGTCAAAGAAGCAGCTGAAAGGCAAAGGTGCAGAAGGTGAACCTAGCACCATTCAGGAGGAAGCCCCTCCAAGTCCTCTTCCTTCAGAGCCTGAACAAGTCATAACTCTTGATGAGGGATTGACAGAGGATAGTCCTATACGCCCATCCACCCAGGATGTCAGCGTCGCTACAACTTCAGAGGTCCCTTCTATCCCTTCTTCTTCTCTTCCTTCCCCTCCTCGAGTGACTCAAGCGACCATCCCTTTGGTCGCGTCCTCTGCCCCTTCTTCTACTCTTTCCCCCGCATCTTCGTCTATCTTTTCCTCCCTCGCTGATTTGTCTTCCTCTATTTCTTCCCTCATCTCCGAGCTCCCTTCCCTTCCTATCTCTTCTGCAGTTACGGTTTCCCTTCCTCCCGTGGGCACTTCTTCGGCTATTCTTTCAATGCCGCCGCCGCGTGTCTCCATGTTTTTCCCCTCTTCTACCGTTGCTGCCTCCCCCTCTGTCTCTTGTTCTTCTTCTATAGGACCAGCTTGGATCTCTCAGCAGGTAAGCCAACAAAAGAGGAAAGTTCCCATCGCTCCGATGAACTTTTTGGTCATTTCGGCTAAAGGAGTGAAGAAGCACAAGCCGGTTACACGCTTCTCAAAGAGCGCTGCAGGTGAGAGAGTCATGGAAATAGCATACCCCAACCCCCTCAAAGAAAAAGAAGATCTGTCTCCAAAAGATTTCACCATGACCCAAGTCACAATGGGGACATCCTCAGAAAGTCTCCAGGGGGAAGCTCTTTCCGCAGTGAATGCACTCTGCAAAAAGCTTCAAGAAACGAAAGAGGAGAAAAGGCTACTGAAGGAGCAGAATAAATATCTGCTTCAGGCCTTACAGAAGATGGGAAATGCACCTCCCACAACTGCCGCCGAGACCCCTGAGCTACTCAGTCAGGAGAAGATCAATGAGTATTCTAAGATCGGCGAGCAAGGTATGGTTGTTTCTGCTTGGAGGAGCCAGATCATCAAAGATAGTGAAAAAGTAATCGCCGAGTATATCAGTTTATACCTGAACATCGAGAAGGTGAACAAGGAACTCCAAGCATTAGCAGGTCCAGTATCAGAAGAGTTGGAGCATGCTAGACTCCAGCATGAGGCCTTCCAACAAATGTTTGACTGTTCAGTCAAAGATCTGGTCAAGTTCGGAGTCTTCGGCCACCCAAGGGCCCTCAACAAAACTATGTCCACTCTGGACTATCGGATAGATCAGCTAGAATTCGTTCTGGAAAAGATAGACAAGGTAAAGGAAGAGGCCCTGGATGCAATGCATCAAATGGAGAAAATTGTTCTATCTATGACTCCAGGGTTGCTCACTCCTTCCCTTACCTTAAGATCAGCTGATGACACTATCCGGATTTTCAAGGAGATAGCCTCTCAAGGGACAGGGCCAGAGGTCACGTTCGATACTGAATCTATCAACAACCTACTGGCCTGTAGGGACTTCATCGGGTTCCTTATCGAGGTGGAGAAAGATTATTCCAAACTCCCAGAAAATCTCATAGATGAGCGGGAAACTTGCGAAGTAATCAGTGAACGGCACAAGGATCCATCATAGGATCAGTTTGGGCCGATGATCAGCAAGTTCTTGGAATACCGTGCTCAGTTCCACATCTCATCTCCTGAGCAGCATCAGAAACAGGCGACCCCTTTTCGGCCGCAGGATGATGATGATGAATAATTTCTCCTTCTTCTTCTCCTTCTTCCTCTCTCTATTCTCCGACTTTCTTTTCGAATATCTGAAGTAAGTTGATACAAACGATGACATCATCCATGTTGCATCATGGGATGATGTCATCTATCAAAGTTGTCAAAGTCAACATGACTTTTAGATATTTTGTAAATATCTTTGTAAATAAGTGGTTGGCTCCATTTTGTCTTCTCTCTCCCTCATATTCTATAAATACTAGAATACTTGTAGTATTCAAGGGTGAACATTTTTAGATAGAAATAGAAGTGAGGAGAGAAAGACTTTGAGCTTTCTTGTAACAGAAAAGAACAGTAATACAATTATTCAGACTTGTGCTCAATAGCTGTGTTATACATTAGATCTTCCTTACGTTAGATCTATATGTGTTTAATCTGCTAGATTCATATCTACTTTTCCTTCATTTGTTTATCAGTATTGCTTTGTTTATTTATGCAAGTAGGTTTGGCTCTGTTTACTACCAAACTAAAAACATAAATCTTCTGACCTTTCTGCTTTGGAATTCATTCTTTTCTCCCTTCGGATCTGTTCTTTCTCTTCTCCCTCTTTCATTCCTTTCTTTTCGCAGCCTGGAATACTCTACTGGGATGAGATCCCAACCCCGAAGGCAGAATCTGTGAGACTTGCATAGGTTCCTGCTAGTAGAAATAGTAATAAACCAGTTTCGCTTTGCTGTCTCAAAGAGGGGCTAAGCCCCGCACACTGTTGGCTCGTCTATCCATAGATCTGTCTGCGCGATAGATTTTTGGACCAACACTACCATGAGCATCAATCAAGGACCTAAAATCCTTAACAAAAATCGGGGTGTAACAACAGATGGAGTACCGACCAGCCTAAAAAGGTAAATGTTGTCAATACTCCATCAAAAATAAACAACCATTGAAATAACAAATTTACCACCCCGACAATCAATACAGTGGATTTTAATCATCCAAAACACAACAACAACAGCGAAATCCCATACAAGGTCCAAGCCAAAAATTCAACTAGGGTACCAAAACTAGAATTCAAACCAAAGACAACCAAATGCAAAATTTTAATAGACAAACGGTTTGATCAAAATTTTGGGCCACAATACACATCAAACCAACAAACTAGGAATTAATAATCCTAATTTGTATTGTGGTTTCCACAAAATTTGGGGCCATGACACTAGAACATGCCATGACTACATAAACATTCATACAACGCTGGCCAGATGAAAAAAGCCAACTTTGCATGGATATGTTCTTGGCAGATCTACGTCACCAACATCAAAATACTTTTTCAGAGCAGTTTTCCCCTCAAAATGAAACCCTGAGATCTTTAATGACACTCCCAAATCACAATAAACAACAGGCTAAATCTAACTGGAATAACAAGGGTGTATGAAGGAAAAATGATCTAAAGCCTAACCTCACTAAAATCTCATAGATGAGCGGGAAAATTGCGACGGTAACAGTGAACGGCACAAGGATCCTCATCGGATCAGTGTTAGGGGCCGATGATCAGCCAAGTTCTTGGAAGTACCGTGCTCAGTTCCACCATCATCATAATGAGCAGCATCAGAAACAGGCGACCCCTTTCGGCAGCAGGATGATGAGATGAATATTTCGCCTCTTCTTCCCTTCTTCCCTCTTATTCTCAGACTTTCTTTTCGAATATCTGAAAGTAGTTGATACAAACGATGACATCATCCATGTTGCATCATGGGATGATGTCATCTATCAAAGTTGTCAAAGTCAACATGACTTTTAGATATTTTGTAAATAAGTGGTTGGCTCCATTTTGTCTTCTCTCTCCCTCATATTCTATAAATACTAGAATACTTGTAGTATTCAAGGGTGAACATTTTTTAGATAGAAATAGAAGTGAGGAGAGAAAGACTTTGAGCTTTCTTGTAACAGAAAAGAACAGTAATACAATTATTCAGACTTTGTGCTCAATAGCTGTGTTATACATTAGATCTTCCTTACGTTAGATCTATATGTGTTTAATCTGCTAGATTCATATCTACTTTTCCTTCATTTGTTTATCAGTATTGCTTTGTTTATTTATGCAAGTAGGTTTGGCTCTGTTTACTACCAAACTAAAAACATAAATCTTCTGACCTTTCTGCTTTGGAATTCATTTCTTTTCTCCCTTCGGATCTGTTCTTTCTCTTCTCCCTCTTTCATTCCTTTCTTTTTCGCAGCCTGGAATACTCTACTGGGATGAGATCCCAACCCCGAAGGCAGAATCTGTGAGACTTGCATAGGTTCCTGCTAGTAGAAATAGTAATAAACCAGTTTCGCTTTGCTTGTCTCAAAGAGGGGCTAAGCCCCGCACACTGTTGGCTCGTCTATCCATAGATCTGTCTGCGCGATAGATTTTTGGACCAACACTACCATGAGCATCAATCAAGGACCTAAAATCCTTAACAAAAATCGGGGTGTAACAACAGATGGAGTAACCGACCAGCCTAAAAAGGTAAATGTTGTCAATACTCCATCAAAAATAAACAACCAATGAAATAACAAATTTACCCCGACAATCAATACAGTGGATTTTAATCATCCAAAACAACAACAACAACAGCGAAATCCCATACAAGGTCCAAGCCAAAATTCAACTAGGTACCAAAACTAGAATTCAAACCAAAGACAACAAATGCAAAATTTTAATAGACAACGGTTTGATCAAAATTTTGGGCCACAATACACATCAAACCAACAAACTAGGAATTATAATCCTAATTTGTATTGTGGTTTCCACAAAATTTGGGGCCATGACACTAGAACATGCCATGACTACAATAAATTCATACAACGCTTGCCAGATGAACAAAGACAACTTTTCATGGATATGTTCTTGGCAGATCCTACGTCACCAACATCAAATACTTTTTCAGAGGCAGTTTCCCCTCAAAATGCACCCCTGAAGATCTTTAATGATCCACTCCCAAATCACAATAACAACAGGCTAAATCTAACTGGAATAAACAAGGGTGTAATGACAGGAAACAATGATCATAAAGCCTCAACCTCACTAAATCCATTAGTTGTGCCACCACTAGGAAGTCAGCCACGACCTAAGGTAGTCGGTTTAGTGGAGTTAGACGCTGAACTACCCATCGAAGCTATAACAAGGATGTGAGAGTATTTCTCTCAGCCAAGTCCAAGCCACCTGCCAGAGGTAGATGACATCCAACAAGTCATAGTAAAACCTGTGGGTGCCTATGATTTGATTAACGACCTAACAAAAACCTTCTCGCACATTTCATTCTTAGACTTACTAAAGAACTCTCCTGCTCACAGGGCTGCTCTTTTAGAAGCATTAGGTTTAGGTAATTTAATTAACATCACTCCACCTCCTGAAACATAGGTAAATCATGTGGACTTTGATGTTCATCCTCCAGGGCAGGCAGATAGTGATGTCGAATTCATATTCGAGATAAACAAAATACCGACGGATGCTGAGATCACACACCGAGGTGATCTAGCCTTACATTTACAAGTATGGGTTTATAACAACTATGTAAAGTGTGCAATGGTTGACGATGGGGCGGCATTTAACATAGTCCCCTTCTCTTTCCTTCAAAAGCTAGGGTATGGAGAAACTAATTGTTCCACAACTCGAAACACACTAAGGGGCTATGATAGCCTTAAAGCCACCTCGGTTGGAACTATAATATTACCGGTCACCTTAGGACCCAAAACCATCTTGACTGATTTTTATATTATAGATTGGGAAACTAACTATAATATGATCCTCGGCCGACCATGGATACACCGCACGAGGGCAATCCCTTCTACACTATTTCAAGAAGTAAGGTTTTTAAATTTAGGAAAGATATTTGTGGCCAAAGGTGATCCAAAACCATTTGATGTACACATAGCTGACTTAAAGACAAGACCAACAAACCAACTTAATAAACCTACCGACGCAAAAATAAAAGAAAAGTTGGTACCTACGACAGATCTTGAAACTGTAAGCCTAGCCAAAGCAACCCCAACCCCCAAAAATGAGGCTAACACTGTAGAAATAGTATCATTAGGAACTACTGCAAAAATATTTGAATTGCTAGAAAAGGATCTACCAATATTCTTATCATTCGATTCAGTAGGCATAGGATATTCCCTAGGCATTGGCTCTCTTCCTGCAGAGGATACCTATATGGTGGAATTAGAATGTGCAAACACAACAGATATCCCAGTGTCCCTATTCCCAGTCAATTATTGGACACTCCATTTTGATGGAGCTAGATGCCATTACGGAGTGGGGGCAGGTGTAATCTTTACTTCCCCCAAAGGAAAAGTCCTACCTTTTGCCTTTAAACTAAATTTTGAATGCATAAACAATGGCGCTGAGTATGAAGCCCTCCTCCTTAGCCTCATCTTAGCTAAGAGAATCAGTGTTGATAACATCAGAGTCTTAGGAGACTCGTAATTAGTAGCAAATCAAGTCTCTGAGATATATGAAACCAAAGCTGAGCACTTACAACTTTACAAAAAAGTGGTATTAGATTTAATCAAGGAGTTTGACTTCATATCAATTGAAGCAATCCCACAAGAGAAAAATTTCTCACTGATTCAATAGCAAATTTAGCATCATGTTTTACTCCAAGTAATGATTTAGAGGATACCTGTTTCATGGTATCCCTTCGTGATGAACCATTGATAAAAAAAATGACAAATTCTCTTTTAAACAGAAATAAATCTACTATCCTATACCATGTTGATAGTGATATGGCCAGTCTGGAGTACTTAAACACCTATGCAGCACTACATCTCTCCTATCATATGATAGATTTGTCCTTAATCCCACATTCGTCTTCCTACTTCGGAAATCCCATGATGGATCTTCCCTCACAAATGGAACCTAGCATATGCACAATAGAAAATGGGGATGATTTGGATTTACCTCCAACACCACCTGAGTTTGAAGAGGGTAACGCCTCTTTGATCGAAGAAACAATTGATATTAACATCGGAATGGAAGATGAACCAAGGATATTGAAACTAGGATCCTCATTAACCCCAGAGGAAGTAGAAATACACACTCGAGTCCTCAAAGAACATCAGAAGGTGTTTGCATTTAATTATAAGGAAATGACATGAGTTACACCCCACATTGCGGTGCACAACCTCGTCACTAAATCTGATGTAAAGCCAGTTAAACAAAAATCGAGACCCATGAAACCCAAGGTAGCTCTCATGGTAAAAGGGGAGGTAATAAAACTCCTCCAAGTAGGATTCATCAAGCCAGTCGATTACTCCCAATGGGTATCTAATATCGTTCCCATTCTCAAGAAGAATGGGAAGATACGCATCTGTATAGATTTCTGAGACATCAACAAAGCATGTCCTAAAGACGACTTCCCGTTGTCATCCATTGATGTCATTGTTGATGCAATAGCTGGGTTTAAACTTTTGTCTCTCATGGATGGATTCTCAGGATACAACCAAATCAAAATATCTGAACAAGATAAAGCTAAAACCACGTTTATAACTCCCTGAGGAACTTATTGCTATGCTGTTATGCCATTTGGTCTCAAGAACGCTGGTGCTACATATCAGTGAGCTATGACATATATATTCCATGATCTAATTCATAAAATCGTGGAATCCTATGTAGATGACTTGTTGGCTAAAGCCAAAAAGCGTTGTGACCATCCGGAAGTACTCCACGTCATCCTCTCACGTTTGATAGAATATGGAGTCACGCTAAATCTAAAAAAATGTGTCTTTGGTGTAATAGGAGGGAAGCTCCTAGGTTACATCATATCATCATGAGGGATAGATGTTGACCCAACCAAAATTTGGGCTATCTTCAAAATGGTTCCACCTTCGGATGAATCTGGAATCAGGTCATTTCTCAGAAAGCTGGGTGCAATCCAAAGATTCATCCTATACTTAAGTTTCACCATTCATCCAATCAACAATTTACTCAAGAAAGACTATAGCATTGATTGGACTGAAGATTGCAATGAAGCTTTCAATGCAGTTAAGTGTTTCTTATTGTCACCACCTACGCTAATGCCACCTAAGCTAGATCACCCGTTAATTTTATACTCACGAGCTACCAATGTCTCGCTAACCTACATGCTAGCTCAAGAAGATGATGACAAGATAGAATGCATGATTTATTTCACTAGCCGAATGTTGCTTGACTATGAAACACATTATACACAAGAAGAACAAGAATGCCTCACCATAGTCTTTGTAACCAAACACTTAAGACACTATATGCTGAATCAAGAAACAAGGGTCATGGTAAAAATGGATCATTTACGAACTTTTCTCACATAAGAGTCCTTATCTAAGAAAGCTGGACGTTTTATAACCCTAATGGGAGAATTCAAATTAACATTTGTAAACCAGAAATCAGTTAAGGGACAAATCATCGCGGATTGGTTAGCTGATAACCCATTAGATGGAGGCAATCTAGTAGATCTAGATTTTCCAGATGAGTGAGTATACTACATCGAAACCCGACCTTCTATCTCTGAGTGTCCCTAGTACACTAATATCATTAATTATATCATGGACCATATGTATCCAGAAGGGGCCACACCGCAACACAGAAGGCAGCTACGCATTATCTTAGCAAAATACATCATTATAGAGCAAGTTCTCTATCGGAAAGTGTTCGATGGAATGCTTCTAAGATGTGTCGACACAGAAGAATACAAGAAGATTCTCCATGAATCTCACAGCGTAATGTGTGGAGGCCACTTCGGTGGCCATGCCACCACTCATAAAATACATCGAATGGGCTATTTCTGGCCTACTCTAGAACACGACGCAGTAGAGTTCATACGCAGGTGTCATAAGTGCCAAGAATTCTCCCATGAGATTCACATGTCAGCACAAGCTCTGCAACTAATCGCTACTCCATGGCCCTTTTCTACATGGGGCCTATATCTAATAGGGAAATTCTCTCCCTCGTCCATAGATGGCCATAATTTTATAATCACGGCCACCGAATATTTTACCAAATGGGTAGAGGCTATGCCTCTTACTACTGTACCTAGTTCTGTAATCGCCAAGTTCATTTTGAACCAAATCATTTGTAGGTACGGTATCCTACAAATCATTATCTCTGATAATGGAACTTCTTTTAAGAATGAAGAGGTTCGCGAACTATGCAATAAATTTAAGATAAGCCATCATACGACTTCCTTGTATTACCCTCAAGCCAACGGACAGGCCGAAGTGACGAATAAAACACTAAAAGTCATTCTCCTTAAAACGGTGAAAGAAAACAAACGAGATTGGCACTTGAAGTTATATCCAGCCTTATGGGCCCACCGAGCCTCAATAAGAACACCAACGAGAGCAACTCCTTTCTCACTAGTATTCAGGGTGGAGGCAGTTCTCCCGCTTGAGGTTGAAATACCCAGTCTCCGTATTTCATTACAAGGGATTCTGGATGAAGACGCTTACAGAGAAGCACGTATTTCCCAACTAGAAAGCCTAGATGAAGCTAGGTTAGATGTTGAGCAATGGCATAGAGTCTATGCTGACCGGATGTTCCGGAAATATAACAAGAAAGTCTATGAACATGACATATATGAAGGTGATCTAGTTCTAAGGCTAGACAGCCGAATCGACAAGAAGACCGACGAAGGAAGGAAATTCCGGCCTAAATGGTTGGGCCCATACCGAGTCATGAAGTACTATGGAAATGGTGCATACCTCTTATGTACGCTAGAAGGTGAGGAATTTGGTGAAACGGTCAATTCCCTGCACCTCAAGCGGTTCTACGCGTAAGCAGCTAGCACTACTTATGTATATATCTACATTACATCTTCATATAGATTAGGATCATATTGTCTGATTGTTTCATACACAAATTGTGATCAAGGAATCTATTCTCAAAGAAATTCATTACAAACTCATGATGTTGTTGGCATAAACTCTTTAAATCATACTTCTCCATTTTCATGATATTATCAATTTGTCTCGAAATCATTTTATCAAATAAAGCTAGACATGACAAAGTCTTAAACGGTAACCATACCAAGATCTGCAAGTTTATTCTCACTTTTGGTTTCTTCTTAGGGTAGTTGTCTTGCCTATGGTCTATTCTAGAAGCTTCATGGTGTCACATCTATCCCATATGTATATCTCTTTGGAAATAAACACATACTGACATTTTACTCAAATAAACAAGTCAAACATTGATCAAACAGAAAAATTTAACTTTACACATTTCCTTGCCCCACCAACCTTAGGTGATGAGCTTGTGTCTCTTACTAGTGACGTAGGGTTGGGAAAGGATGGAAATTCCCTTACTCACCTATGCTTTGCCCATGGTGATAAACCCACACTTCTTACTTGTAGCATGGGGCAAAGTGTAGGGGGTCCTCTTGACAAATAAATGCAAAAGGTCATACACAAACAATTCAAACCTTGAAACTTTGACTCAAAAACAAATGAATCAGATGTTCAAAATCCCAAGAGAGTTAAAATCCTAAGAACCCAGATTTTGTCTACTATGTGCCCATCTACGGGTCTAAGTCTAGATAAATCGCAAAACAAGTTGCATCCAAAACTATGAAGTCACTCGAGTGGAGTGGACTTGTGGTGTCCTTATTTGGTTCCGCCAAAGCATTGTCGGTCTTCCATCACTATCATTTCACTACACCTCATAACTTGCGCCCTTCCCAACTCTTGGTGATAAGCCCTCGCATCTTACTAGTTACGTGGAGTTGGGGGTAGGGGCAAGTTTATCTGTTCATTGTACCGGTTTATTTTCATCACTTTTCCTAAACAAATTTGAAGTATCCAAATTGCTTACAGAAACTAAGATTCAAAATCACATTATATCTACATCATCATATATCAGCATCATGAAATACAAAAAAGGAAAGTAAAACACTTGCATCATTTTTTCACCGTTGCATATATTCTAAAAGCATATAAACATACATCATAGTATACATAAGGAAACTGGAAATAGAAAGTGAGCCATGAATTCCAAGAGTTTGATCCAGAACAAATATACATATATATATATATATATATATATAAATGATCAACATTTATGTACAATGCCATCATGCACTAAGCATGGCCAAAACGCTTAAAGAGCCCGAGATATACAAAAGAATGTATCATACAAAAAATTACAAGAGCCAAGTGGCTTCTCAATCCCTATGAGACCCCTCTGAAGGCATACACCCACGCCTAGGACTCCGGCTAAGTCAGCACTCTGAGTGCACAGAGGGCTCTGGATCCCGAGGGGCAGCTGCAGTCTCACCACGAGAATGGCTCCTCATCAGGCACTCGGCCGTCCTATACCCCGCTAACTCTGTGCAGAGAGTCGATACCATCCTAGCCACATGCTAGACTGGGGCAAAGACATCAGTATGTCTACCGGCTGCTGAAGGCTCCCCAGCATCCACGGATAGCTCTGTGCGAGTCCTCTCCATGGGGATCATCAGGGTATCAGTGCATACCCTGCGAATCAAATCTCGCCACTCATCAGTAGTCTCTGCAAACAAAGGAGAAAACAAATTAGAAACCAAACAAGAAATTAGAAATACAAGATAGAAACTGAAGAGATCCTAACTAAAAACGAACATTAAAAGGGAGATAAGGTAACTTACTCAGATCACCAGGCCTCCAAGATGGATCTATGGGATCAGCGCCTGCCATGGATGCCGCTATCGACTGAGGGGCTACTCCTGTGGCTAGAGCAATGTAGTGCCCCATAACAAACTCATCCTCCTCATGGCCTTAGGAGAGTGGCTACTCTGAAACCAAAGTCACCTTCTCTGCACTCTGCTCGGCCCTCTCCGTCTGCATGATATCCTGGGTATCATGCCACTCATGATCACTATCCTCGGTCTTCTCCTCTATCTCTCCCCCTGTAAACTCCTCAGACTCGGAGTCTACCTCAATGGGGTCATTGCTGCTATGGGCAGGCCCCGCGGAAATCTGAAGCAAAGGTTCCTGAGGTGCACCGGCTCTCCCTCTGGCATGTACTATCCTCCTGGCTGTAATAGGAACGCCAGGAGTAACCACTGTCCAACCCTGGCCTCTAGGCCCCCCTCTAGCCTCTCAGACTGATATGTATACTTGTGCCACTGGGGGAAGCATACCCATGTATGGTAAGCCAAACTACTGAGGAACTCGGCCAAAGGAGTGCATCTCCACTCGCCTCACCCTATCAATAAGCTGCCCTGTGGTGGAGCAGGAGATCAAGGTAAGAGCCTCCTCACCCCATATGCCTACCATAGTCTGATATGGTGTGGCCTCTATGTCGGTAGTAGTCAGGGAGGAAACTGGCTGATGAGGTGCTCTAAGCACCGACATGCCTGTCCATCTAGCTCCTCTCACAGCTCCGGGGTATGTCACCTCTACACCTCTGCCGTAGGGGATGAAGTAGTCATAGACCCAACTCATGACTAGGGTCGGGTGGCTCAAGGACTGCCCCTATAAACGGACCACCCTGTATAAGTTGTGGTAGGTGGTCCCAAGAATGTCTGCTCCTCAGGCATATATCCGACCATGTCCCTCTATCTTCGTAATAATAGGGGACTAGCAGTATAATAATGTATCTCCTAACTTGTCCCCGATCAGTCTCGAGGAAAGGATCCCCATGATGGCCTAGCGAAGTAAGGGGATGGGAAAAGAAGGAATGGATCAAACTCTAACCCCCTTCTTCGACCCCGTGGAGATGACTGCATCTCCCATATATGTAGTCCACTATGTAATTTGTGCCCGTGAACCTGTTGTCTCTAGGGTGAGTCATCTCTCAATGATCGGGACCCCCAGAATGTGATAGACATCCTCCAATGTAATAGTCCACTCACCGCGGACCCCTGACAATCAGAAGGTGTTCCGATCTACATCCCATTATGAGAACAAGTCATAAAGGATGTGACTAGATGGTGTAACGTGGGGCACGTGTGAAATGCGTAGTATCCCAGCCCGCTGAAGAGTGTCCTCCTCATCCTATGAGAGGGCATCTAGTACCCCTGGGAGCCAATCACACTCCCTCTCCCTGCTCCACCGGATATACTCCTCTCTCTCCTGCATACACCCAAAAACACACAAAACAGAGCAAGTTAGCATCCGAGTAATATTGGAAAAATCATGAAAACACATAGAAATGCTAGAAAAGAAAAAACAATTTCAAATAGATGATCCTTTTGCATTCTGTGTAAAACCCCCGCCCTGAGCAGAGAGGCGGTTTTGTAACCACCGCCTTAAGAATGGCGGTCATGTAACTACCACCCTGAATAGGGTGGCGGTCATGTAACCGCCACCCTGGGCAGGGCGGCGGTCGTGGTCTGAAAACCCACACGGGTTTTTAAATTTAAAAATCCTAAAAAGTGCAAAAAATGACCATTTTACCTAAAAACAAAGCCTACCCAGTAGGCGCCCCCCCTAGGTGGACCTTTTAACACTAACATTTTCAAAAATTACCCCCCCATGACAAAGTATTTAGCATTTCAAATTTAAGGGGGTAAAAAGCATAAACTGAAGAAAACTAACATGTGATCTCACAGGTCGATGTTCCGCACGTGGAGGCATGATCGCTATCTCGTCACGGATGTTTTGACTCTACTCACGCAAGAAACCATCACCGTAGGTCCCAGAGCTCAAAATCAATCAAATCGACTTGTACAAATGAATAGGAAAATGTGCCCACTTTCATATATATAGCATCCATATTCATTTTAAATGACTTTTTCACAGGTTTGGAGCGCCGACGGAGGTAAAATCCTATCCCCGCACAAATGGTATGTTCTCATTCCCTACTATTTTAGCGTTTATTTTTCAAAACTATTGTGTCTATCTGCACTTGAGTTCTCTTTTCATTTTGCAGGTAGTGGGAATCTTGGACAGCATCATTTCAACACACGGATGTATCAGGTATAACTTCTAACTTCCCATTTCGGGACCACCATACTCAGACGCACCATTTTATGCCTCTTCATGGCTAAAATGCTTTTCCGAGGGGGCAATATGTACGTACCCAAAATTGTAAGGTACTGTACTGCCAGAACAACGTGACATGTGCCCCAATAATGATACAGGTCTCCTCGTAAGGTGTTTGGGATCCGAAAAATCTCTCCAAGTGTGCGTTAACATCCCGTATGCCCCACTTAGCCCCCGCGTGCTTTGTTTTTCCCTTTTCCCCTCTTTTCTTGGCCTTTTTCTCTTCAGTGATGAAATCGCTGCCCTGACTGGGTGGCGTTCTCGTGACCGCCACCCTGCTCAGGGTGGCGGTCCTTTACGTGTTTTCCAGAAAGCTCTTTTAAGACAACTCACGTAAATTCAATGTTTTACTAGCTTTCTTTCACCGCCATAAGCTTGCATTTATGATTATGGTTCCCTAGAATAGTGTTTTGTCATTGTTTATAGTTTAAGAGTTTTATTTGGCTTTTACCTTGGGTAAATGCAAATGCTATTAATAGTTGGCTTGTGCTCAAGCAAATGGCCCCTCAAAATTTGCCTCTGATTTCTCTTTGCAATAGATTTAGTTTTCCTTTTGCTTAGAATTTTTAGTTTCTTTCATTGCATGCTTAGTTAGCTTTGTTTTACTGTTAGTAAGCCACATATCCATCTTGTGCAAGCACTACTGTTATTTCATCCAATTCATTGGAGAAGAATAGCTTAGGAAGCCATTAAAGTTGCAGGTTTTTCTCCTCAAATAGGATAGTTTCAGGTTCTGGACACTTTATGTTGCATGACTCGCAATAGATTCCGCTAGGAATCACATAAGCCAAGCTCTGTACTCTTGCGCTATCCCTCTCCTACTTGCATTATATTCAGTCAATGTTTTGAGCTGCCTTTATCCCAATATCTACTTCTGTTGATGCTAGCATTACACTTTTTTCTGGATCCACGTGAATACGAAGGAACAATGAGATCACACTGAGGGGACAAGAGCACACACACCATCGAATTCGCCACTGTTCTGCAGAATTCAGGTTCTAGCTTTCAAATTTCTAGTTAGAATCATATCAAATAGAGTAGTTAATTGCTTTATTTCAGTTAATTCTACTCTAGATATTTCCAGGGAAGCTGTGGGGACTGATAGTTTCTGAGAAACTATTATTCACTCCTCACTTCTGAGGTAGGATCGAGAGTCTTGCAAATAGATTAGATAAGCTATTTTATTGTTTAGAATAGATCTACAAATTACACAGACATATAGCTACACTCGGTTATTTTGTTTGTTTTAAAATTATTATTTTAGCTTTCAATTATAGATATTTTAAATAGTTGCTTTCTTAAATTTGTAAAGCTCGTCAGAAAACACAAAAAAATAGAGAATTCATATATCCTATAGATATACTTCACATAGTTAAATTTCATTTTACTGTAGTTCGTTTTACATTATTGCTTTTGTATGACAATCACGGAACCTAGAGAGCCCAAGGAATACATATTCGAGCCAATCATACCTCAGCCCAATCTCATCACAGCGATAACTGATATAGATCAAAATCTTAGGATCCATAGAATTGACTATATTTACCATCCACCATATGACCCTGTCTAGAGAAATACACGAAACTATCCTGGGTCATTTTCCACGTATTCCACAACCTACAAATCAAATCACGCTAGATCTCGATATTGATTGAAGCCTTCGAGAAGTCATCCTTGCTTACCGATCTATCACAACCAGTTCAAGTTAGGAGGGCCTTCTTTGCCTTAGACTCACAAATTCCGCTAGTGTGTATTGAAAACATTAGATTGCCTAACTAGTTTATCTGCATCTCACACATATTCCATACCCACCAGATTTCTCGGCATGACCTCGGGAGGTCAGGTGCGAGGAAGAGTCACTTGTAGATTCTCATGCTCACATGTCACTTTTCCATCGTACAGTCCCCCATCAAATAAATACCTTGAACACATCCACCTAGCCATGGCCCCCTTCACCCCACTATAATATTAAATTAATTCATTTAATTAAATTAAATCATTATCCTCATAATATTTATTATTTAAATATTCTAATTGGGATAATGCCCACATATCCACCTCACCCTAAGACCTATTCTTAGTAAGTTGTCATAACTAACTAAGACCTACCCAAACCCTAAAAATCAATGCCTACATTTACTCTAACCACATTCCCACATGCTAGAAGGAAGATTCTAGTCTGATCTGCGGGGAAACAAAATGAGATCCCATAAAATCAATGGGATCTTCCTAGTTTAGTAAACCTACAAAATCCCACCCTAACCAACACTGGTTACCCTTAACTATCATCGGTTAAGCCGGAACCACCGTCGGTTACCTTTTAACTCCCAAAAAAACCTTATTTTGGGGTTAGCACTTTTCTTTTTATGCTGACACCTTTCTGAGAAAGAGAGAGGCATCTTCTAAGAACAAGTGATGAAACTAGAGTTGTATGTAAGCAGAACCAACATCCATACAAGCATCAGAACACCCATAGCTAGTAGAATACCTATGTATCTCTAGGATTAGAACAATCATTCTTGTGCATCTCCAGGATCCATACAAACCTCTCCATTACCCTTCCACCTTCACCTAATCCCAGATCTATCACCTAGCCAAGTCTTATTGGGTTTCCTGTACCCCTACCATACCGACGCCAATCACCCATAACCATCGTCAGTTAACCTAAATCGACATCGGTCTCTGTATTTTTTACCAAAAACCCATATTAGAGCCTAAAACTACCACCAAATACCCTAAACTGACCATAATTTTACCCTGACCAATAATAGCTTCCTAACAGTGACCTTGACCTTCAGATTCAATCATAGCCTAGCCTATTGTGAATGAATTTTCTTATTATAGATGAATGAGATACCTAAATCATTTTTTACTACAATAGTATTTACTTTATTACGAGTATTAAGTTGTTTTAAGTAGTGGATTGATAGCCTTCTAGGAAGTACCACACTTCCAGGATCTAGCACATGCTAGGCAGTCCACTGCACATATATTTTAACTTTTATTTGGTGGTTTTGTGTTCCATTTCAGGTAGTTCCTCCAAGAAAAAAGGAATCTCTCATGATCAGTTGTGGATTTTGAATTCATACGCATGCAACAACCTACCAACCAGCATCTCAATAGGTATTCCTCTTATGCTCATTACCCTATCTGTTTCATCATTTTCTAAGAAACGTCTAAGAATCAGGTGAAATAGTATGATCTGAAATAATCATGAGGAGCACCATCAAATGGAAAATTTGTTGAACTGTGTTATGTAGTTGCTGAAATTTTGTCAAACATTATCTGAATGTTTTGATTATGACAGTTTGAAACTATTTTTGGAGCTTTGAACAATTTTATATTGTTTTTGTTTTTTTGAACAATTTGATATTGTTTTTTTTTTTTGAAACATTTTTTTTTATGAGACATTTTAGAATTTTTTTTGTAATTATAAAACCGGTAAAAAGGTAGACTATGTGAAAGTAGGTGCAAATAATTAAAAGCATTCCATTCCATTAGAATAAACATATATGATAAAATGATGATGTATTTCACTTTGCTCATGGTTTCACACAACTAGGAAGATGTGAGAGCTCATCACTGAGAGCCAAGAAGGATGTGACAATAAGATGAATATTGATATTAAAAGTGAAAAGGAATGATGTGATGACACAAGCTGTAACATTGATCTGTATGAGAAAAATGTAACTCATCTCTAGTCAACATTAGTTGACCAATTCCATGATGATTTTAAATTTTAGGTTTTGACTTGACTTAGATCCATTTATGGCCTACTAATTGCAGAAATATAGGTGAAGGAATTGGTGTCTCTCTTAACATGGGTAGCTAAATTACTTCTTGGGATTTTTTTGATTAAGCACTTTGGTTAAGATTTCATAAAGGATTTATTGAATAATTATTTTTCATTTTTATGAAGGACACCCTACATGTTTCCCCATGCCATCAATAAAAGGCAAGGGCTCAACACCAAGACAAAATGTAAGCAAGTAAGGGCTTTCCAAGGTTCATTTTAAGAGACCTCTTGGAAATCAGAGGTGGAAAATACCTGGTGAATATCCCCGGAACCAGTTTCGTGGGAAAGGAAAATGTTTTGGTGTTTGTATGTAAATGTTTCTCTTGATTTTCAAGTGATGTGACAGAAAGGCTACAGACACATGACAGTCAGACACCACCCTCGCTGATGCATGACAACAAGGTTATTGTCACGTGACATAATATTTATTGTCATGCAAGAACAACCTTGTTAAAGCATGACAGGAAGTTTTCTATCACGTGACAATAAGTTTTTGTCACACGAAAGTAAATCTTCTATCACGCATCTGCACCATCTTCCCTCTTGTCATGCATCATAAAACTCTCTGTGTCATGCGTCAAAAAACTCTCTGTTACACTTCTATAGCCTCCGCACTCCTATCGCGCGTCAACAAACACTCCATGTCACACATCAACAAACTCTCTGTCGTGTGTCTAAATCTTTTTCCCTTTTGTTGCACATTAACAAACTCTCTGTCACCCATCTATAGCCTCCGCCCATTTGTCCTGTGTTTATTGTACTTGATAATACATATTCCCCTAGGTGGTATGAGTGAGCTAGTAGTGTTCTACCTGATGAATAATCTAGGACTATATAGGGGATATTTTCAAGGGTAGGCGAAGCTAACCCCTATAAAAAAATTAAGCTATGATTTTTAGGAGAACAGGTCACTGACCCACACCAAAAAATTCACCTTTTCAAATTTTTCAAAAATGGAATATTCACCACTAAAAAAACCCTGGGGATTTCTTCATTCCCAGTCTTATACTGCCAGTAAGAAGTATTGGCTTATCACCAAATACTGTGAAGGATGAAAGGTGTAATGATTTTATAATAATTTGTTTTTGTATTTTTTAGATTGATTAAATTTTCCTTGTATGGTGATAGCGTGCTTGTTGGGAAGGAAAATTATGCCCCCAATTTTTAGCCTCATGTGACTAGTAGGACACAAGGGTTCAACACTGTAGATTAAGATGGGCGATAAAAAAGGACCAGGTAAAGAAGTTTAGTTCTTTCTGTTAAAGAGAGAGCTTATTTTAAAGGAGGAATTTTCCATCAATAATCTTCAAGACAAAATTGTAGGTAAAAAAAGATCTAAAATGGTAGGAACCATAACAAAGATGATACACACAATGCCTAAGAGGAAAAAGGTTAACATGAGACAGAATAAGTGAAGAAGGTGAGTATATGATAATGGTATGGTTAAGGTATCTGTCAATAGATGGAATGCCTAACATTATTTGTACACACTTTTCCATTTTTGATTGGCAAACAATGCTCTAATATAGAGTTTGATTCTCTTTTTGTGATTTTTGAATTTTCTAAATTTTGGAGGATGAAGGTTTGAAATGGACTTATCAAGAAATATGTCCATGGTTATTGAATTTGAATGGTTCTAAGATATGAGGCTTATATGGATGAAATCCGAGTCAAGAGAGGGAATCAAAAAATTTGATAAGTCATGAAATACGAGACTTGGATGGACATGAGCCAAGTCAAAGAAGGAAATCTAAAGATTTGATAAGTCCTGCAATATGAGACTTGGGTGGACATGAGCCAAGTCAAAATATTGAATCAAACGATTCGATGGGTCCTAAATTACTAGACTTGGGTGGACAGGATCCACGTCAAAGGATGTGTGATTGGATACGTCTTTGATGAGATCAAAAGACATATGTGATGTTAGAAGAAAATTGTCAATGCGGGGAAGATGTTTAGATACATATTCACCTGTGAGAGAAAGAGTGTGAGGAAAGAAGGATAAATATCTATATGTATAGTTAGGGTTCCTTGTTAGCCATAGAGAGAAAATAGTCAATGTTTCTCCTTCTAGGTTGTGAATTAATTGATTAGACAAAACATTTTCAATTAAAGCTTAAAATAGTTGAATAAGGATATTCATGGGTATACGTAACTCAAAGAATATGCGCGTGTAGATACCTTGACAAGTAGGAATAATCGTTGATGAGATTCCTATGGAATGGATCATGTGAGGTATAATGGACACCGAAGGTTGTGTTGTCGCCAGTGTTCAAGATTGTTGCGGTTGTAATTCAAAAACAATACTAGATATGTTAGGTGTAGGAACTGGAATGGAAAGAATAGAATCAATCTCAATGGTGTTTGATGATTGACCCTCTTTTTCCATGTCAAGTGTTGAAAGAGACTCTTGAAGAAAATTCAAGTTCTTGTTAGGTGTTATAAGATTGTTGTTCAAAACAGGTTCAATGTATGTTTGTCGTTCAATGTATGTTTGGACTATAGGAAGAAAATCTGTAAAAGAAATGGATTGGTTTGAAAGGGGAGATACTTGACCTTTTTCTTGATCTTTTGGAATGTTAGTATGAATAGAAGTGGGAATAAAATTCAAATCTTCATTTTAAGGTGTGGAAGAACTGGGAATAAAATTCAAATCTTCATTTTAAGGTGTGGAAGTTGACACATCATTGGTTGCAAGAGCTTCATCGTCAAGATCTACAAATATCTCTCTGTCTTCAATTAAGTCTTGGACATAGTTCTTAAAACGTGTGCATTTATTATAACAATGTTTTATTTGGTATAGTTCTTAAAACGTGTGCATTTATCAGTTAAGTGGCCATCAATGTGATGAAAGTAACAATATGCATGAGGTTTGTACCAGTATGGCTTAGGTTCTCCTTCAATCTAAGGTCTTTTATGCTTGGAATATCAGGGGATATTTTAACATCCTAGCCACTTTGAGTTCATGAAAGACACTAGAGAGACTTTCACAGAGGGGTGTAAACTTATGTTTAACTTTATGTGGCGTAGTGTCTTGGCTAGGTTGTATGATTGGATTTTTAATTAATTTTTCATGTATGTTGGTAATATTGTGATTATCCATGACACTAGAAATGATGACATTGTAGTTTCAGGTGATATACCAAGACTCATCATGAGAATTTCTAGTATGGTGATTATTGCTAGTGAGGTTGAAAGAAAAATGCTTGACAAACTTATTTGAGAGGTCTACGAAGGTGGTGATAAATCCCTTTGGAAGATGTAAGAAACAATCCAAAGCTTTTCCTCCTAGACTTCTAGGAAAAAGGCACAAGAGAAATCTATCGTTATATGCCACTTCATGGCATGCTATGGAAAATTCTTTGATATGTTGTCTTGGATCAGTTTTTCCTATCTATTTTTCAAATTTGGGCGTCTCAAAAGACTGTGGGAAGGGTATGTGTAAGATTTCCATGTTAAAAGGGTATGGAAACAATTCATCAAAATTGAATTTTTTGCGTTGTTTTTGTAAACCCACAACAATGTCTTTCAGCATTTTCCATTCTTCGGAAAATGATGAATTGTACAAATCCACCTTTGTAATGAAAAATTAGAGAGAGGGAAGAAATGTACGATGAATAATGCAACCCTTAGCAAAGTGAATTATAATATGGAAGTGATGAAAATGTTTGAAAACCTAAATTCCTAGAAAACTGAATGCTAACATGGAAGAGGGAAGAAGATTGAAAATTTTTGATCCATAACAAAATGAGTGCTAAAAGGGAAGAAGCAAAAAAAATGTTAGTCAAGTGTCCGTCTCTTAACAAAATTATAGTAAAGATAAAAAGGGATGACAAGAAGTTATATTTTCTCTATTTCATAACAAAAATGAGTCACGAAGGAAGAGATACTTGACAAGGTGGACGCAATCAACTCCTAACAAAAAATAATGATAAGAGTGATGAAGAAATGTAAAATTTTTTACTCCTGACACATTAAGTGTTAAGAGAAATGACAAAGGGGGGAGAGGTGAAACGTGCTTGACACTTTAAAAAATGAATGTCAAGGGAGACAAGAGTTAACAATATGAAGGTGATCAACTCTTAACAAAATGTGTGATAAGAGTGATGACAAGAGGGGACTTTTCAACACCTAACAAAATGAATAATGTTAAGGCGGAATATGGACTGAAGTGTTAGTTTATAATAATATTAACAAAGTGAGTGTAAATAAATATGAAGAGGTTTGAAATGATTTTGTGATCCTTTACAAAAGTAAATGTAAAGAGGGGAAAGACGAAAGGTTAGCATGCTCAACTTGTGAAAATTGGAAATGTGACAAGAGGAGACTTAAAACACATTAGATGATGCTCAATTATTAACGAAAATGTTAAATGAAGAGACTTAGGAAATAAAATGATGGATTTTCTCAAATTTTAACAAGATGAATGGTAAAAGGGGAAACTTAGGAAGATGATGATCAATGTCAACTCTTAATAAAAAGTGTGTTAAAAGATAAGAAACGACAAGGAAGTGAAAGTACTAAAAGAACGAAAAGGTAAAGGTCATCATAAGAAATGAATAAATGATGATAAAAAAGGTCCAAATCTCACAAAATATGGAGATAAGAGACAAGGAGGAAGTGATGGATTGGTGATCTCAAATTAAAACAAAGTGAATGTGTTAAAGAGAGAAGTGATGATGTGATGATGAAGAGAAAAGATGAAAAGAAAAGTAAGTGAATCTCAAGTCCAAATAAGAATAAATTTGGAGATAGAGAACACAATAGAAGATGAACCCAAATAAGGAGTATTTGGGATTTTGAAAAGAAGATGAAAAATAATCCAAGTAAAGTGTACTTGGAAAGATGAAAGGAGAATGAATGTAAAATCCAAACAAGGAATGCTTGGAAAATGACAAAAAGATACGAATGTGAAAGATGAATCCCAAACAAGGAGTGTTTGGAAAAAAGCAACTATAGAACACTACGAAAAAGAGAAAGAAAACAAAAGAATAAAATAGAAAAAGAGTTCTTGTTTAACTATTTGTTTGTGGCCTCTACCTTAGCTTGGCTTGGACAAGGCGTGGCTTCCTATGTAGCTCTCTCAACTAGGTGTCAGAAAATATCTGAGCTATCACGACACTATTACTAGTTGATGTCTTAACTTTAACCCCTTGGAAACCATAAACAAAGACCTTTCTCAGAATGAATCGCACTGGGGTCGCCACTAAGGATATCCGTGAGTCTAACTCACAAAGGATTTACTAGTCAGGTAGGATAAAAGGTTCTCGTTTCATCCACGAGTTCCATCAAGGTGTGGACTACTTGGGGTTCCTATAACCACCCCATTTGTTGTATCTTAAGGCTTATGACAAGGAGCTTATGTTCTAGTTAATCGGTTGATCCATAGCTCTTAACCGAACCTGTAAATATAGTGTTTAGAATGTGGTGGTTTTTTTATATTTTGATTCTAATGTGGCTTGGTTGAACTCCTTTGGCAACCTGCAGTTAATATTTTTTGAATGTTTTATCCACCTTTTGAGAGTGGATCCTGCAATAAAAGATTAGAAATTTATCTAGAAGGAGGTGAAAGACAAAACAACATAAGAAATTTCACGCTTTTTATTTGCAAGATCACTTTAAAAAGATCGAGGAAAGAGCATACACGTAAAACAGGATTTGATTAAAAAAAGAAAGAAAGGTTAATTCCCAAAACAAAATAAACAATCACATTTCTGATTTACAATATCACTTTAAAAGTGCAAGGAAAGAGTATATGCGTGAGGTTGTTACGTTAAAAAAATTAATTAAAATTAAAAAAAACTACTATTTTTTTATTTCAAAAAAAACAAGTGTTAGAAGAAATGAAACCATTAAATTTCTTTAATTCCAAATCAAAAAATTATTTTTGCATTTCATAGATCTTTTCAATACCTTTCTGTAAAAAAACAAATTCATTCCGAGTTTGGGAGAAAAAGTTATGGCTTCCGAAAGATCAGCTACAGTAGCACTCTTAGTGAAAAATTTGAACATGAGAAAAACACCCCGACAGCTAGTGTTTTTGGTTTTTTGACTTTTGTACTTTAGTTGAGAAGCTAAAATTTTGACAACGTGGTTAAAAAATAATAATAAACATAAAATAGAGTTAGATCACAAAATGATTAACTAAAATGAAAGAAATAAATGTGGGGAGTCCCACCGAGCATGCCAAAATGTATGCAGAGAAAAATCACAGTGAATGAAAGATAAACAATAAATAATGTAAACCTTCCAGTAACCTTCTAATGCAAACCTCAGTAAGGTTGTGCAGACTTTGTCTGTGGAACATTTCAAATTGATGTGGGTGCTCTTGAATATTCTCCAAATTTTTAATGCAAATTCTACTAACATAGATACTTTCAAAAACATCATATTGTAAATTGACAGAGTTTATTTACAAACAATTCAGGAGGATTTGTAAGACAGTAAGATTGTAATTTATAGAAGCAAAAGTGGTTGAAATATAGTTGAACGCGGTTCTATGTACATGCTAAAAATAGTATTGGAGGAAGTTACAGTAGTGTCGGGGCATTTAGGGGCAGTAATGGATTTAATTGTAAAAATTACATCTGGGAAGGTGGTTATATGTGCAATTCAACTACCCCACCTTTCTAGGATTCTAGAAGTATAGTTAACTAGGATGAGGATGTGGAGTACAAGTGGAGTCTAAGGGGTTGTTGACTGAAATAGATGAAATTAAATAACTAAATTTAATTAGTATTTAATTCTGAGGAGATAATTAACCATTTAAATAAATAAATGTATAATTATATTAGCTAGAAGGTGTTAGGAATTAATATATTTAATTCCAAGAGAATGGTATAATTAAATTAATTTAATTGTGAGAATATAATTAACCATTTAAATAATTAAATGTTTAATTATATTATCTAAGAGGGTGTAGGAATTAATTTAATTAATTCTAAAGGCATGTTAGAATTACATTATTTAATTTCAATGGGTAGGAATATAACTTAGGTAATAGAATTAATTTTAATTAATTTTAAAGGGAAATATTTGAATGATGGAATTAAGTTAATTAATTCCAAAGGGGTGTATTGCAGTGAGATAGAATTAATTTAATAAATTATAATTAGATAGAAGCGGGATAGAGTATGTATGTATTTTTAGGGTGTCTATAGTACTGTCTGAGGTGGTGTGGATGTCAGGCTAGATTAACTAAGGTAGTTTATGGATCAAGAAGACATGCGATAGATGTGTGTTCAAGCATGGTGGCTCATGATTCACTTTTGATGTGTGCATGTGTGGTTATTTGTGATTCAATAGACTTCTGTTCAAGAGTGGTGGCTCGTGGCTCACTAATTCAAGCATGACAACTCGTGGTTCATTTAAAGTGTGTTCAGGTGTGGTGGCTTTTGGTTCGCTAATTGTTGAGCTTAATGATATATATTTGTTGATTGTACTCTGGTTCATAGCTTTGGTCAGAAACTTTAATCCAGTTCATAGCTCCGGTCAAAAGCGTTCATGTATAAAAAAAATAGAAAGACGTTACATTTAAACATAGGTGATCGATGTAAGTTTCTTTTAGGGTTTTTTTTCTAGTGATGATACCATACAACTCTAATTTTTACGATCCTCACAAAGTGGAGGCATATTGTGAGGCCATATTATAAGTAGAATCATTTATCCACAATGTTATCCACTATATTGGTTAAAACATACATTTAAAAATTAATTGATCTAAGTTCACTATAAGTTTAGTGGCGTCACTAAAATAAATGTAGAGGCTAGAATATTAAATTGACATGTCTCTAAGTAATGGTACAAATATTTTTAAAATATAAAAAATAATTCTTATTTTTTAAAATTATAAAAAATCAATACTTATAAGTGTCTTATCAAGATGATTTATCTAAGTTCAATAAAAGTTTATGAATGTTACTAAAATAATCATGGAGCTTATAACCCAAAAAGACATTGCCATAAAGAAGAGAAAGACTTAAGTGGTGAATTGTAAGTGTACAAGGTAGAATAGAACATCTAAGGAATCAGAAAAAACCATTTTCATTATGTTTTGATAAGTAATATTATATTTTCAATCATTGCACTTCAAATGTTAATATAATTTACTAATACACATATCTTAAATACATTTAGTTGATATATGTTGATATATATCAATCTCAAGGTTTTTCTCTTAGAATTTTCACATACATCGTTAATTTCATTATTTTATCTAATAATTTTCCATTAACTGGTGAAAAATGACATCCATCTAGATACACAACTATTTCAAGCTCTAATAAATATTTCTGAGGGGAAACGGACTCCAAAATATACCTGATTAACAAGATATTACAATTTCATATTGACTTCTCCAAAAACAAAATCTAAGTGACAATTAAATGAACATCAAATATAAATTTAAACATAGAAGTGGACAACACATTCATTACATTTCACCTTGTTTTCATTGTAGAATGCATATCAACATAACTATACAACATCAAAATTAAATATTTATGTAATGTAATCCTTAGAATTTTAAATGTCTCCATTAATTCTTGAGTGCTTTGAAATAATATTAAAAAATAATTACATTTTTTTTCTTGAATGTATAAATGAAAATTATACTAATTGAATTTTCATGTTGTTTTAAGATTAAAAACAAGGCTATGAAATAAAAAATCTTGTCAAGGAGATTATATAGGAGATTGAAGAAACATGAAATTGAAAAATGGAATTTGAATTGAATAATTTATTTTGTTATATGGTTGAATGTGTTATGAAATGGATAAATGATAGCTATAAGAACATGAACCCTATAGTATGCCTCAAGGTGAAAATAAGAACACAATGATTTTCATCCATATCATCCTCGGTAGGGTTTTAAGATGTGAAAATTAGTTTTATGTTGTGGTGGGGAAATACAATGAAAAAAGAGTTAGGAATTTCAGGAGCGGGGTTTCAAATTACGAAAGCACTTGAAAGTTACACCTTTTAGTTTTGATGTGAAAACGTATTTGAAAAGACAAAGGTATATTTTAAAGGTGCAAAGAAATTGGAAAATCCCCATGCAATTTTGGGTTAAAGCATGTTTAAATTTATGATTTGGAGCTATAAGGTGTAAAGGAAATTAGAAAATATGATTTTTATTTTTAACATGCTTTGGTAGATGGAAACCTCGACTCAAACTTCATAATGATTTGGAAATAAAAATATATGACTTTAGGATTAGGTTTGAATCAACAATTATAGACCAGGACTCTGGACTTTGGACTAGTTCAACAGTTGAAATATCTAAATCAAGAATTTAGACTGAAGGATTTTGACTAAGTAAGTTTCCAAATTTGCTAATAACATCAAATTTCCTGATTTCTTTATAACTAGACCTAAAAAATCATCAAAACACAAGAGTGGAAATTTTGGATTAGATTTAAAATGATATTTCAACATATTTTTAAATCCCTTAGATAAAATCACTTAAAGTGTATTGAATTTACTTTCATGTTTTCATATTCCTTTCAGGTTTTGATAAAATTTTATTTTATTACATATTTACCATTTATTAAATATAAATTAGTTATTTTTACTACTACATCTATAATCCTAAATAAATAATTTACCATTATCAACTAGAATTTTAAGGTTGAAAACATCTATAAGTACCAAGAAATCTTAAAGCCAAATAGTTAAATAAAATTCTAAATAAAACATTACCCTAGATTTATTGGGGATCATATTGAGACGAAGTTAATATTACACATATAATTATTATTTCATTAAATTTTGACATATTCAACTAAACCTAAACATATTCAACTAAATCTGGACAACCATGTTTACATATTTAGGTGAAAAACTATATTTTTAGTGCCTAGATTGGATTTCATTATTATTACCATTAGAATATGTTATTGCTACTATTGGATTATGTTATTGATAATATTTGATTTCGGTTATTTCTAATATTATATTCTATTATAACTAGTATTGGATCCCATTATTGCTATAATTGAATTTTGATTTTACTTTTATTGGATTCCACCTATGCAAGTTTTCTAAAAAAACATAAAAAACTAAGAGTTATAGTTTTCAGTGCACTTTGTTGAATCTTCCTCTTTGGGATCCAAAGTCCATTTCAAAAATAATTCTTTAAATCTAGACACCTAATGATAAAAATAGATCAAAATATGTCTGGGTATATATCATATTGAGAGATAACACCAACTAGCCTTGGCGATAATGTTTACATTTCATATATTTTAGTTTTGCAAACAAAATTATTGTCTTGTCTTAATTCCTGGAAAAATATGTAACAATATCAAAACCATGAATATGCCACATGTGACCATTCCTCTATTAATATTTAAACCTACTCTATGTGCTAAGGTAAGACTTGTGTCATTTATGGTCCATGTAAGAAACCATGCTTTGAAGATTGATACCAAATTGCTAAAAAAAGGATCAAAAGATAACTAACTATATTTTCATTTTGAGAGCTAGCATGTGCTAGCCTTGGAGATAATGTTTTATGTTATAATTTTGTCTTCTTCATAGATAATTCCTTAAAATTAATGTGAACTGTGATACTTCCATGTTTTTGGATATTGTGGCATGGAGCTTTGTGGGTATTTAAAACTTGTTAGTATCACCTTTATTTTTCATATCTTTCATTGGTCTACCATGGATCCAAATGTCAATAAAACATAGAATTAGGTATCTTAAAGTTTGTAAAATGTTGTAATGTTATTTTAAGTTATGATCACATGAAACGAGGAAACGTGTTCCACATTACATGTTATTGTTATGAATTTTAATGGACTTTTAGATCTCAAAATCATGACCACATGTTACAGATGTGCACTTATTTCTCATGGACATCCATGAAAGCATGAAATGTTAGCAATTATTACTCATTCTTAAACCTTTAGTCAAGTCCCAAAATTCAGTATAGATATCCAAGTTTGATAAATAATATGCTAAACAATAACAAAAAAATCCACCAAGTATAAAAAAAGTACAAAATGGTACAAAATTGAGCTCTTAATTAAGCATGTTTTTAATCAAAATTTCAAAGAATACGGCCTATTGGTATGCAATATGAAAAATAATTGACATTTTGTGAGTTTGACTCTCTATATGAATCTAGAGATAAATTTCAAATAACTCAAATCCCAAGCTAAGATAATGTAATGTCAATCATATACATTGTTCAATATATTTTGTATATTCAAATTCTATGACATGAAAATTATTAATGAAGAAATAGTCCACCAACACCAAGACCAACTTACAATACATAAGCATCACAAGAAGACAAATAAAATCCAAAAACAACACAAAACAAAGGTATTACATATGATGGTAACAAACTGTCATTTTTGGTTTATGATCAAGAGATATTTGGTTGATGTTTCTAACCAATGGCACATGCTTTGTGTTATAAACTTTAAAAATTTATCCTTGACACCTGATGACAAAATACAATTCAAGAGTAAGCAAAATCAAATATTTTTCCTTGAGACAATGTCATATTTCCACTTTTAGTCTTAGTATGTTTGGATAACTACTACAAGGTCATGGTTTACTTCTTGTATATATTCTTTCAAAAAAATACCATACATATGATATCACCATTCACTCCCTTCTACTTCTTTTAAATCCTTCACTACATCAAAACTCTCCACTTTTTATCACACACTTCCCTTTACAACTTCCAACAATCATGAAGAAATTAAGTATGAGTATCAACCTTATATTCTTCCCTTTTCTGAGATACTTGACTATGTATTCCTTATAAATTAATCATGATCTAAAGGGATTCATAACCAACATTTTTATCCTTACCAAGTATCTACCTAAACCTATCATTATATTCTCCCAACTTTTAAATACACAAAAATTCTTTAAAATATATTAAGATTGGTTTTAAGGTTATTAGGTCTAGTTCACTCCAACTAGTCTTTGAACTAAGAGAGCCATCCAAAGGATTTGAGCACCAATATATTAACAAAATAATATTATTTCATACTCGCATACCTCTACATTTATTGGAAACATAAGGAACTTCAAATAAACTTTTTATAACCCTAACCTATCTATTAGGCCATCTATCCCTAAAATCATTTATGTTATTTGATAAAACCCAATTTTTGGTTAACTAATTTTATGTAGTGCAGATTATTGGTTTTCACCATCTACCATAGGGCTAATCCCCTCCTTCTTGGGTATGCGCAGGCTCTCATTATTGAATATAAACTAACTAAAATTTTGGGTTGGACGTTAGGTCGGGGATCACATAGGAATACTCCACTAAACTTATGGCAAACTGCGTTTAAAATGTATAAGTGATGAATTTTATGTGAAGGGAGGTAAAGAGGATTAGGAGAAATAGGGAGAAATGGTTAATGTTGTGACTAGACTTATAGAATTCACATACATTAACCAAAGTAAGTTCAAATTCAATTAGAAGAACACAATAATGTAATCAATCATCAAGACTAATAAACATGAGACAAAAATTTCTACAAATCCATTAGTCAAGGATACAAATTTCCTTCTTGATTTTACAAGATCACAATGCTTGAAGATTTGGAGATTAGAGAGGATAGAGGACATAGAAAAGGAGATAGAGGAAATGTATCTTTTATTTCTTGATTTAGTAATGATACAAAGCCATACAACTTACAACAATCAACAATTGCTAATCTTTTGGAATGGAGAATCCATTCCAATTTATAACATTACAAAATATCTTCTCATCTCCCCCTACGTGATTTTCACATTTCCTCATCACCTGTAACCTTTCATATCCAAGGGAATAAAAGTGATTTTTTTTCTTATTAATGAAAAAGGACTCTCATAGTGTTAATTTGAACATCACTTAAGTGAATAAGACAAAAAATTTAAAAAAAAAATCTTAATGAGGAATTAGAATATGGAGAGAGGAGGAGAGAGAGAGAGAGAGAGAGAGAGAGAGATAAGGATTGATAAATCTAAAGAATATGAAGCCTTTATCAATGAAGAAATATCCCTTAGTGAACCTTGAGAAAAAAAATCCTGGAATGAGTTCATGTCCCTTAAAATCTTTTCTAGAATGGTCTACCCCAGGTGCCACCTTTACTACCTATGGAATAAAAATGTAGATCAACACTTATATCCATATATATGGAAAATAATTGATAGCCTTACATTGATTAAAGCACACCTTATGATCTCTTGTAATGTTATAGATTGATTTTTTGATGTTTCTAAGGGTCTCAAAAGTATCCTCGTTGAAGCAAAAAGGATCACTTGCCTCTTTATTGACTAAATCTTGGAAATAACTAACAAGTCCTTCCAAATATGAGTTCTTAGTGAGGGGAATTGATCCAAGAATCTTAACACAATTTTTGACATCATCTAAAATATCGAAAGCATGTTTCCCACTAGATTCAAGTTTGTAGATAGCATCATTTATCATGTCATATTTAGAAATCAGTGTGTGGTTCCATACTAGGGGCAAGTTTTCAGCAACATATGTAAACACATTCCTACTCACAAGATTGTGGGAATCAAGGAAACTCGTTTCAAACACAAGTGAGAACACACTATCCCAATGAGTCTTATATTTTTCAATCTCTTCATTTTTTTATTTATTTTTGAAACATTAGAAAGAACGTACTTGAACAAGGACATAACCTTTCATAGTAGTGCATTTCCTTTCTCTAGAATCTTTTTAACCATATTTTCATTGGCCTTCCCTTGCATGGTATGAATTTTTTCCAAAATAACCCCCTGGGGATATTTTGAGAACTCAAAAAATTCATTTTACACTTAGGAAAAAATTAAAAGGTCACATAATACTAGAATTCAATATTCCATGGATTGAAGGAACTTAGTGTTCTGTGGGTTCTCCTAACCCATGGAATGAAGAGGTTTAGTCTGATAACTTAGGTGGATTATGATGGATTCTAGGCCTTCATGGAATGAGAAAATACTACTACGCATACTTGAATAAATTCTATGTTCCATGGAGTTGGTAAATTCCACACAAGGATTAATTCCACCAAGTGAAAGTCATAGTATTTGGAGAATAATTGAAGCACTGCATGGCAAGGAAATGAAATATTTCAAATTGGATAAGTCTATAAATCCATAAAAACTTCAAATTGTTTTGCATATTTTCCCAACGCAGTATTTTACATATGTTAGGTCCACATGATAGAGGAAGAAGATTGAAGGAAGATCCTTTTTAGCTTGAATCATCAACGTGAAGGTGATGTGCAAGGAAATTATATGTCTGTGGTGGTTTATGATGAAACATTCTACAGATGGTTAGATATTGGTGTCTCTTAGATTTCTAAATCCATGAGGACATTTAATTTCAAGAATTCACAGGATGATGTAGAGACCACAGAGTATCCAGAGAACATCCAAAAGGTTGGATTTCAAATAAATTTCCAACGTGAAAAATAAATCATACCCAGAAGATGTTCAAAGATGCCTAGAATCATATATTTTGATTGAGATATTTGTTTTCAAAAATATTTTTTACATTTTATTCATCTCGTCAATGACTTCATGTTTAAATATGGATTTGTGAGATCAAAGGAGATTTCAAGGAAAATAATGAGAGCTCGATAGGAACAAAGGAAATTCACAGTTTCTCATTTCAAGCACCCAACCACTTAACCTACTTGGAGTAAAATCCTAAAAAATTCCATCACCTACAAAACTCGATGGTGTGTTGTATAAGAAACAATGCTATGTTAAGGAGATTAATGGTGACAGGAGTTGTGGTTGACAGTTGGTCTTCATTCATAAAAAGTTCAAATTCAAGTTTCCCTCCTCTCTCTTTCTCTCCCATTGTGATATTTTATAAAAGTAAGTGCTTAGGCACATGTTACAGGTTCCCTTCTACCGGATTTACATGCTCTTCCTTGGAATAGTGCATTTTATTACTGCCAAACACCCATAACTTCACATTTTTCTTGAGACATCTAACTTCTACTTTGTAATCAAAATGGATACCTATTAAATGCAATACGTATGTGGTTATTTTCCCTTCAATTTTTCTCTATTTGTTCTAGATGTTGACCCTCTTATTTTTTTTTAGTTTTATTAATTTATGTTCTTCAAAGTTATTCATTTCCATTAAATCCCTTATTATGTGGTTTCTCCATGTATTTCTGGTTAGATTTGAACCATGTCTTAGTGTTGGTGTATTTCCATTCTTTCATTTTATAACTTTCCCCTTTTATCCCAACCCTAGATCACGTAAGATTTAGTTTGAATTTTATAATTAGTTGCAGTTTAATAGTTAAGGCTAGTGTGCATTGACTTAGGAGAGAAGGAACCAACCTTTTCTAGAGGTTTGTCTTAAGGAGGAAAGTCCCAAAATTTGATGATAATCCCATGTTCACAAAAATTTTGGATGCTAATTAATGATTATTCAATGGTTGTAACTTTTGTGTGTTAATAGTTCTAGAATGTCATGTGGGACAACAATGAAGGATTTTTTTTCATTTTTCTAATATTTTGGTGTATAGCTTGGAGATATATAGCCTTTAGAAGATTCAAAGCTACACATATGATGAATCTCGATCATCATATCTAATTTTTTAAAAAGCCAATTGCCTTAGTTTCATGATAAGATTTCAAAAAATACAAATAGTAGCACATGGAGATCCTTTTGTCTACTTGTAGTTTTCACCAAGGAGAAGAAGAAGAGGAAGATCCACATAGAGATCACCATCACATCTAAATGGAATCCTATCTACTCCTTCTGGTAGGCCTTTCTTTTTGTCTTCTAGGGTTCTAAGACCCATTAAATTTATGGATCATCAGAGGACTTAGATTTTGTCACATTCAATTGAGGAATTCCTTTACTTTTGGCCTAATATGATGACATTCCAGTTGCATCCCTTAAAATGGTTTCTTTTTTCACTAGAGATAACAATACAATACCCATTGAACACATCAAATATGTCACAAATATATGTTCAGTTGTAGAAACCACTTTTTCACCCCTAGTTAACTCAACGAACATTAAGTGTGTTATCATAAACATACTTATTATCACTATCCTAAGTACACTTTAAAATTACTATCGTAAAACTAAAATCACCCGTGTAACTCCTATTTACCCTTTCCTAACCACCCAAAACCAACCTAACCTATTTATATTACCCATCATAACCCCCTAGCCTTTCATAACCCAAATCCATAACATCCCATCATCCATCCAACAACCTAACATCTCAAATGGAACGTGGTTTCAACTATTTGTCATGTTTTTCCCTTGATTGATTTGTAACCTCTTGGGAAAAATCAATGGTGATCTGCGATCACCAACGATCATTGCGGACATGTGTCAATCCTATTTAACCAGCCTCTATCTCCCTTTCCCAGCTAGTTAGAATCATGTGTGAGGACGAACTACTGCACCTAACAACATCAAAAATTGTTCAAGATCATCAACAACCTTGCCAAAGAGATCAGAAGCCTCATCAGATGTTAATCACCTCTGTTGGGAGATAACTTCATCACCTTGAGACTATCCATCAAGGTTGGTACTCTTTATTTTTCATTTTATCAATTAAATTTACATCATTTATAGCCCACAATATGTTGTCTACATCCATCTTACAAACCATTTCAAAAGTTATGTCTCTAATTTATCCATCATTTAAACCAACTTTGGAATATCTGTAATTTCCATAGAGATCATCATTGATCCCCAATCACCGTCGATCAGTCCCATGACTTTTGTTTCCTTTATTACCCTCCTAAACGCATCCAAATCTTTATTTTCAAAGTCTAAAAGGTTCTTGGATTCCTTCATAGTTTACCTCATCAATTTCAAATTTATGTTACTAATCAGTGCCTATGTTTTATCAAGCCTTTTATCAAAGTAAACATTTTCTCCTCGATCTCCATCGACTCCTGATCGTCAATTAATTGGTATCCATAACCTTTGTTTCCTCATTAGTCCCATAGACAATATATATATATATTTATATTTTATCTAAATCTTACAGTACTTTTAAGACTTCTTATACTCTGTCTTAGCATCGTCAATCTTATTTAGACACTTATTATTATCTGTTTTATTCATCCTTTTATCAAAATAAGCATCTTGTCTTTCATCTCCATCAATCAACAATCATCTTCGATCCCTATGTTTTCTTATCATTCTTGGAATTATCATATTTAAATCAATATGATTTTGGTCTAACAAGTAATTTGCAAGATGCATCTTTAGTAGATGAATATTCCAGGTTTGTTACATCCAATTACCAGGATATACGACCTTACGGTCATCCAATAGTCATTCGTGTGGGAACAATTTGACATTTTCTATGAACTCAGCTTGTGCACCATCACACTTTCTCCCATCATAAAGGACATCGAGGATCATATAGAAATAATTCAATAAGAGTGAGAAGCCAATGAAGAATTTTGGTATGACTACTTTGAGGACTTTGAGGTTTTCACTACCCTATCTTGGGCCACTTACGAAGTTAAATAAGGTCTCACTATCCCTCTCAAGTTTTAAATCATTGTTTTCATCATTTTATCTTATCATTATCAAAATAACTTAATTGTATCAAACAAGTTGACACCCTTCAAGGAAGTCCTCTTGGATTCTTGGGATCGGAATTTTCCAAGCAACTTGTTATCATATTTATCTAATATCATTTTGTTTAGTTGTCTTTGCATAAAGTATCTTCTCACTCGGTTAAAGGATGAGCCTCTTTTATTGTCTGCATTCAATCATCCCGACATTGCAATTGTCATCGCACAGGTATCGGTAAACCCTGCTTATTTGAGTTTTTAGTATTTTTAACATCTATAACACATAACTGAAAAACACCTTAAACATCCTGGCACATCTAGTGGGACTTCTTTAGTCCCTTTTTCATTTAGATTTTCTTTTTATAGCTTTCATTTCTTTTGTTTTATACTTCATCTAACTTTTCATCTTGGAGCGTGTTGCTATTACCGTTGCTTAAAAACTTAAAAATCAAAAATTTAAAAAGGAAAAACGATCACAGGTATGCTCTTTTCTTTCATCATTTTCTTTCAGCATCACATCTTGTTTGTTTGTTCTCATTGAATTAACACTTCCTTTGGATCTTAAAACAAACATTCATACTTGCTTGCTCACATAGCTTAACTAAGAGTTCAAGTAATTGTATTCACAAAACTCCCTTCACACACAACCAAACCACATTAAACATAACTTAATCTAAACATTCCTTCCCGGGTGGACCTACTTGGATTTCATCACCAAGAGGATAAGCCAACTCAGTGTTCTGGTTGAGTATAAAAAATATGGTGGGTGGTATATTGGCTAAGCACCCGACACCCTTATCATTGCAGGACTGTGAAGTGAGGGGGTAGGTCCCAATATCACATGCCTTTTACCGACAAAAAACATAGATTTAGGACCTCACGTACCTTTGGGTATATCAAGGACTCCATCCTTTAAATTACCTGAAACCAACCTTAGACTGTCATCTCCTAGTACCTTGTTTAGCCATTTTTCACATTTCACACTTTTTCTAATTTAATCAAGATAATAAAAAATTCTCTTGTGTGACTTGTTTGTGTTTTTATAATCAACCATCTAGTTTTTTATTTTTCTTTAGTGATTGTTTATTTAGTTCATGGTTCTAACTAGGTAAAAATCCCATCTACAAGACTTTGACAATATGACTGATCATCTCCATCAGTCCCTAGATAATATCCAGTCTCACCTTCATGAGATTCCAGGTGTAATGGACCAACTTTGATCATCCTTCTGTGACCAATCAAGAACCTCCACATTCTCCTAGTAGTCATCACCACATCAGAAATATCATATCCATCCATTCCTCGCTTTTTCAATAGCGGTGATCCATTTTTTTATAGAGATCCTAGATTCTAACCGAGTGGCCCTGAATGCCTATCTTGCTTCTCGAGGTGTTTTCCTCCAGGAACCCACACTTGAACAATGACCTCCTATCAATACTACCACCTTTGAAACTTCTCAGCTTATTGACCCTAATCATGAGTCGATAATCCAATAATTTCATCCCTATTTCAATGCTAGTGGGTTAGAAACATTAGTTCTTGTTACGTCAATCCCCCTTATCAGTTTTGATCTTAATGTTGTCTCATCACAAGATAAAAACAATCAATAATCCTCCTCCTCATTAGATCCTTCATCATGCTTGTCATCTTCGCAAAACAACACTAATATGTCGCTTTCCACATCTAGTCTCGTAGCTTCCAGTGTCTCTCTTATGCCTTTGGTGAGCTCAATATCCATCCCACTTAGTGTGTCTCAACCCATCCCTTGACAACAACCCACATCCTCTATTCATAACATGGTCATGTCCATCCCAACATCAATACCCCTTATCAATATAAGTTTATATCACTAGCACTCACCCTTATTCACAATAGGCATCAACTGCCCCTGTATCAAAATTCCATTCTCATTATATACCACAACCATCCCAACCATTTATCAACACTTCCATTCCATCTCAAAACGTACCGCAACCATCTCAACCTCTCATCCACACCTCTATCCCATCTCAGTATATACCACATTCGTCACAACCTCTTATCAACATGTCCATTCCTATCCAATATTAGTACATTCAACCATCACAACCTTTAGTTTTGTAGCCTACCTATAATATTCCCACAAGTATTCCACTCGAGCATAACATCTATCATATCAGTTGTACCAATAATCGAATCCACACATCCATAATCAACCTGGGTCATCATCATTTAATCCCCAATGAAAATACTCACAAAATGATCCTTTATAGACATTAATGAATAGGATATCAAGTCTTGAAGTTGCTTCCATGGGTCCTAAAAAACCATGTCATATGAATAAATTTGTAACAAACCTATTCATCCATATGTACCCTAAAAATCCTTTCTCCACACTGGGAACTCCCAAAGTTCCTTAAATTCTATAATAATGAGGACCCTCAACAACACATCTGAGCTTTCTGCCACGCATGCTACATTATCACACATGATCAGAACTTCATGTTAAGGATGTTTCCCATGTCTTTAACAGGTCTCACATTGTATTGGTATAATATTATCCCACATTACTAACTTTTCTCCCTCACACAACTCATACAACTATTCTTAGAACACTTTTCCATTAACATCGCCCATAAAATCTCCATTACAGACCTTTACGCTTTCAAAAATTTTGAAGATGAATCTACTACAAACTTCATCGCATGCTAACGTAGGATCATCAGTCAATTATCCTTCTCATTTCCATAAACTGAATTGATCGATTTATTTTCTCGATCATGCACTAAACACATACCATATATGCTTCAAATTCAATATTTCAATATATTTGACGAATCCTTTACCATGGCCCACAAATTAGAACTTTGTGCCCTCGATGATGGTAAAGTAAAACTCTTATCAAAGAAACCAAAGCATGAGTCCTCGTTCAAAGTTTCTTTCAGTAGTGATAAATCTAAAGGATCAGCAAATGTGGTTGTCATCAAATCCGCGTCCAAAGGTCGTTTGGATTCCAAACGCACCTGACCCCAACGTAACTATACACCCATTGGGTAATCCTATAACGTAGTCCTCAAAAAGCTCATAGCCATGTGTATGATCACGCTCCATCATATTTTCCCCATCGACATATCCATTTCAAAACCCTCTTTGTATCGAGAAAATGACTATTGTAAATACCATTGGGTTTGAGGAAACGACATCAAAAGGGGTCATTTATTTAGAAACATCCTCCAAGATCTTATCAAAAAGGAAAATTACAACTTTATAATCCAAATTTACCTCCAAATTAAAATATTGATGCCTTTAAATAACTCTTTCCTAAGCATTCCCCATCCACTAGTCAACCCCATTATAATGTTATCAACTCTCATCACACCATAAACATTATCAAATATCTCTCACCTATGCCTCCAACACCTAGTACTTCTACTGCAGAAACACCAATTAAATCATCTAAATCCTCTAGTCTTACTATCCACAAGACCACATACCCTTCAACATCTACTTCAATCCCACATGTGGCCTTAGAAAAGAAACCCATCATCGAAATCACTAAGAGCTCTTTCGATGACCACATTAGCCAACATCACTTGCAAAAGTCTTCAATAAATCCTCCATAATACATACGAATCACCCATCTAGAAAAACAAAAATTGTATCATAAAGTAAGAACCCACTCCTCGATGACACCTAAACATGTCACAAAAAATGACCCCATCCACCTCACTTCTAACCCATCAATCCAAACACAAATCCCTTTGACATCATCTTCGATAGGGTACTATGCGAGAACCTTGAAAGCAACTATCATCGCAGAAGACCCTAAGGGTGGAAACCCTCAAAGGCCTTCTATAAATATCATCATAAGACACTCTACTGAGGATTGTAAATCCCTTCACAGCTATTATCTATTCTTCGTATTATTTAAAAAAAGTGGGGCCTCGTAAGAACTACATTCCTCATAACTACCAGAGCCTGGGCATAAGATCCTAAGGCCTCATAAGGTCTCACCTCTTATGACTAAGAATCACCTAAGTCGCTCCATTGATTTTAAGGAAAAGGTATCCAACATTGCTAATCCATAAACACAATCCACCTCCTCTATCAAAAATACCATCATCAAACAAATTCATCAAGCTCCCGTGAAAATTTCCCTTTACAAACTTGTCCAAACCTCATTGCAATGTCGACAGGGGATGATTGAGACCCTACAATATATATTGGTACCATTTGATGATCTATAATTATTCACAAACCTAGTCGATAACCTCGAAATGTCAACTGTTATCTCTTTCAAGGATTCATATATCTAGTATTTACAACTCGAAGATCATGATCTCCCACTATTTTTCACATGCCAAATCTATAATACTCTCATTGAGAGAGTTATGATCAATAACGACACGAGAATTAACATCATATCATCACACGCTTTCAACCATCTTCAATTACCTAATACTATCATCCCTCAGTCGCATATAGTACTACGATCCTTTAATAACATTGTTGTCCCTACACTAGGCATGGTTATCCTACCTATTGAAGTAGGTGTTAAGTGTCTTTACAAACTATTATATCTTGTAGAAGGAGATTTTCAATAAAATACATTGTTAATACACCCTTAGATACACACCATGTGTTATATACCATGTACCTTACATCGTTTTCTGAAATACAAACATGAAGGTAAGACCTTCACTATTCCATCTGACATGAACCCCTTTAAAGCATTTCATATGAATTACTGAACCAATGACGTGCTCATATCACAAACAAAGTCGATATCCTCTTATTTATATTCTATCAATTCCTTCATCTCCACATCCAAATTACCATAAAAAACTTAACTTGTTTCCTACACCAAACATGCATGGAAGGCTTGATAAAAAACTAATGTGTGAACCCAACATTGGATATATTATCTCCTTCGTCCCTCCTCATCTTAAAACTAATCTTTTCTATGGAAGAATGTATATTCCTTTCCCATATCATGATAATAAAAACCATGCCAAATCACTTATATTTGACTTTTCATTCTTATATAACCATTCTTTCACACAAATGTATCTCCATTGTTGTTCCTAGAAAGGCTTCAGTCTAGGACATTATGAACAAGGAATACATGACTTGGTGTTTGAATGGTCTCATAAGCCTCATGATAAGTATGGATTAGTCTATGATAAACCATCCTTATATACCTTCTAAAACACCACTTCTAGGCTTGTAACAGAACTAGACTCACCCCTTAATCAGATTACCTTATCGACATAGATGATTTTGTTTCCATCCCATATGACATTTTTTAGTCAACACAATCACCTTATGAATACTTACTATCAAAATAATGATGGCATTAAGACCATTCCACTAAAATTACTAGAACTAGTAGAGGAAGATTCCCCTACCATCAATATTCTTTAATACCATGATAATCAATCTTCTTTATTACCTTAAAAATACTCTACCTCCAAACACATCTACGCTCCTTAATGAATCTACTATCGACTTCAAAATTATTACTTCACGAGATCCTCATATAGTTAAATTTTGTCATCCTTAAATTTAGAAGAATTAAAGGAATTTACTACTATCCTTTCCAAACATAGCCATACCTTTGCATGGTCATATACTGACATGTCAGGTATTGACCCCAACATTGTCATTCATAGCATCATCATGGTCCCTAATGTTAAACCTGTTGAACAGAAACTATGTAGGATGCACCCTCGAGTATCCCTCATCATAAAAGAATAATTACAACGTCTTATTTTTTATAAATTCATATTACCCATTGAATATCCTTTTTTCATGTGTTTTTTCAAGGGAAAAATTCAAGTTGAAAACATGACAGCTTTACCCTAGTGTCAAACAATTTTCTTGTAAACCCTCCTGAGCACTTCTCTAAATTAGTTCTCCTTATGTTTCATGCCTATCCCCATACTAAAATTACTCATATGTTCTATAAAAACATTTCTCAAGTGTTTGAAAGATGAAAAAAAGTTCCTGAAGTTATTATGATGCAATGCTTCTCAAGGAATATTCTTCAGTATACCAAGAAATGGATATTTCTTTCTTTTCTGAGATAGGTGTGGACCCTCGAAGAAGGGTTAAAGGCCAAAATTCATCAGGAAGTGGTATTGAGGATCCAAGAAAATATTTCAAGTGATTTAAGAAATTTTAGGGAATATTTTAAGGTTTAGGGACAAGTTTAGTGAAAGTGGGTTTTTAAATAGTGTCAGAGCTTTAGAAGATGATTCTATGAGCACTGTAAAGAGTTAAAGGTCAAACAATATACCATTGGAAATATATTTAAATTCTATAAATTATAATCCTTTCATGTTTTTCACAAGACCAAGGATATTCTTTCCACAACCCATTTTAGCAGGAACACTCTGCAATCCTAAGAAAAAAGATTTTTTTAGGTATAAGTTCATATAATTAAGTGCCCAAAAAGTCCTCTCGGAGCTCCGGAAAATCATTCTTCAAGGCTCTCTTCCAGGTAAGCATTCAAGATTTAGTCATTTCAATAAGTGGTCACGTGTCAACATGAGAATGTGGCACACTTTTTTGTCCCATATGTCCCAAACCTTTAAGAAATTTGGGACACAAAAATGCACCCAAGCTTAGTTAATCCCTCTTTACCATTATGTGACCCTGGAAAATCTTCGACATGTAACTTAAGCTCCTTTTCACCTCATTTTATCTCTTCCTCTCATGTAACCACAAAGTGACACTTGTCATCCTATGGTGAGGGTGGATTTTTCTACCCCATTTGTCTAGTTCCTTTGGGACAATTGGGACAAAAAAAATCACCCAATGCTTGTTTTGGCTCTTGGTTTTCCACATGACCCTGGGACGGATCCGCAAGCCATTTTTCAACCCTTTCCCTTATTTTCCTTGTCAAATCACCTTATGCCACTTGTCACTTCTAGAAGAGGGTGAATTTTTCTACCCCATATATCCCATCCCTTTGGGAAAGTTGGGACAAAAAATGCACCTTATTCCAACCCTTTCCATGGATTTTCAATATGACCCAATCTCAGCGACTGGGTGCATTTTGGTTGTTTTCTCTCTCTCCTCCATCAGGAAATCACTGATCTCCACTTGTCATGCTTGGGTGAGGACACATTTTTATACCCCATCTTTAATTTCCCTTTAGGATAGTTAGGAACAAAAAATGTGCCCCATTCCAATATTTTTTAAAAACCTAAAAAATTTCTTAGTTTCTCAACTTTTGTTACTTCTTCCTTCCTTTTGCGTACGTGAGAGGTGCTACTCAAAAAAGTTAAAATCCATTGTAGCTCATCTCCACTTAATTTTTCCTCCATTCCTTCATGAACACAATTACAAAACACCACATAAACCTACATTTTATCTAAACACCATGCCAAATTTTCTCCAGACTAACTACATTCTCAAAAACTAAAAAAACTCATATCTCCTAATCAAGTAAATGAAGCTAAATGAAAATTTCACAGTATTCCTTTATCCCAAGTGACTTTAAGAATAAAGTAATAGAAAAAAATAGAGGTGCCCTAGATTTTTAATAGCAAAAAACCCTATTTTTCTTCCCTAGCTCAATTTTTTTCAATTTCCCATCATTCCAACAGACAGATCGAACATAAATTTTGAACACAGAGTCCTAAATGAGAGCCTATTCTAGTGAGGCTATTTTTCATCATAATCTAAGGTGGGAAAGTGTAGTTTCTAAAAATATTAAGTATCTAGTGACACTAGACCTCACTTACTAAAAATATAAACATTCCTAAAAAATTAAAATCTCTCAGAACATTGAACTCAGAAAACAACATAGATGACAAAATAGGCAGTTCAGATCAAAAAAGAAAAAAGGCACAAAAAATAAAAAATTAACTTTATTAAAATAGAAAGTGTTCCTAGCATGATAATGATTCCAAAAAAATGATTCCAAGACAAAAAATAGTATTTCCCAAAATAGCAACTCTTGAACCCCAACTGCTAAAAATAGAAAGTTCCCATTTGGAGTGTAGAAATTTGTTGTCATCTCCATTTTGGATCATTTTGTTTCTTTTCACAAAATTTAAGTTAGTTTTTTTATGGTCTTGAGCCCAATTCATCTCTGTCATAAGAATACTCAGGTTTGGGTAATAGTGATGCTACCCATATGGATCTAGAAGACCTCAAGAACAGGATGCTAGGTGGACCCAAGGAACCTTTGGAAGATAAATTCTACACAAGCGGGTTGTATGTTGTGGGTGGTATCATCTATCCATTAAAATCACCAAGCTGGTGTTGGCATGTTCCCATCATTATATCTAGATACTTAGATCATAAGAAGTGATGATAACTTGATCCTGGTGGTACTCACACCAAAAGAAATTTCTTAGTATATGAAAATTCTAGTTTATAACAACATGCGATTCATCAAAAAATATTTTACATTAGGTGATTAGTCTAATAATGAGTCATATATCCAAGGCCTTGCACTGGGATCGTGGTTGAAACATGGTATAAAGCCTTCCTTTATGCTAAAATCTCTCTACCGAAGTGAATTTCATTAGGGCTTATTGGATGCAATCATTCTCCTAAGCAAGATAATGGGATAAGAAACTAAAAAATATTTCCATGATTAGATGGAATTTTCATCCTCATCATCATTTATAACCTACATATGATAGACTGGGGGAAAATAATAAGTGATAACTTACATCATCAATTGCTTCTAGTGTCAACTTCTAGAAATTTTTCCATGACTTGATACTTGTTCTACACCCTTGCAGGAACGAGACCATTTAGAGGTTTTCCACTCACCCAAAACATTTCTCAAAATGATATTACAATTAAAAATATCCGCATCTGATCTTAAAAGAAAGAAATCATTATTTTGCAAGATTAAATGATGTATTCACTATGTTTATTGTCAGATTGTTAGAAGGAAACCCTCACTCAAGGTTGTCTCTATAGGATGCTTCTCTAATCAAAAGGTACAAATCCTTATTCATACAATTTTCAACCTTTTATTACATCTGAGTGTCTGGTTTAAATCTTTCTCTAATAAATCTGCCATGGTACCTCAGCAAAAAGATAGTGTTGTTTGAGATCTTTAGGCATCTTGATCATGTGAATGGTAAGCTCATGAACTGAAAGAAGAAAGGTGTTTCTTTCCAAATATTTCTTGGGATATTCTCTTGAAAAATTACTCTTGAGGATGCCAATGTGGAAGTTTCTTTCACTCTTGTGAACCTATATGCATACATCCCAAGAGTAGAATTCAATATTCAGAGTGATCCATAAACATTTCATCTCCCTAACTTACATCATATTCCGCATATTGAAGACTCTTAGGTAAATTGTAAAGATGATTTTAAATTCAGAGAACACGATAATATAACGATGAAAATTTAGAAAATGAGATTATTCCAGTTTGACTGGTATGAGGATGGAATCAAAGATGATGGCATGGAGATGTATGATCTATAATATCAAGTAGTGAAAGCTTCACCCCTTCTGTAAGCATCTTGTGTCATTCACAAATGAAGGGATATAAATGAACATACTGAAGTAGTAATCAGAAGATAAAAATAATGGTTCAAAAATAATAGGGTTTCTTTTATTGCATCGAGAAACTTCCCAACTCTCTAAAGGTAAGTATTCCATATTTCCTCTTCAAAGGCCACTGACAAAGCTTCTATCTCATCTCACTCCGGAGAAATCTCAAAATGAAATTTGATGGCACCAAAATTTCTTCACTAAAATTTTTTTCACAAAAAGTTAAAGACAACAAAAGACCCTATGGTATATTTGGAGCAAGGGGATATTGATCTAATTCATCCTTCAGTCCCTGTGTAATCTTAAAGCCTCTCATCCTTTGATGTCACACCAGCTCCTCCTACACAAGATTTCATTTATCATTCTCAATAAGAGACAATAATCATGAAAAATTTAGAGCCTAAGACAAATTATATATTTCCATGGGTGCATAAAATTATCACGAAGGAATCCCATACAGTCCAATAGGTAGTCATCCTTGACATCACATCCATAGCCTCAATGGTCATAGTAAATAAAGGAACATTAGCTCAAACAACTTCTCAATTTTTTATCATCCTTTAGGAAACCAATATATATAAGTAGTCCATCCAAATGTTACCAAACGCATTGAATAAATGACCCCAACTGACTATGATATGACCACCATTCCCCTATTCCTAGTAAATCACAAGGGATATGCAAATTTGTTCAAATAATATTCCACTCACCTCCTTATAAGGAATCAAGAGTATAAGGAGAGAATTGATCAGATGGAAAATCATGTGAGAATACTCACCTCATACATTTAAAATTTCATGGATCTTGATTCTAATTCATTCCTTCCAATCGAAGAAGTTACTCCTATCAGTAACTTTGATCCAGTGTTCATTCGGAAGACATAAGGCTTCACCATACAGGGGAAATAAATTGATAAATGGGTAAGAAATATTGTGGAGAAAGGGAAAGTGCTAACTCCTAAGATGATTTTATTGTTCAAGTACATGAGCGCAACATCCACTAAGGTCATAATGATAAGAGATGATATTTATAAATAAAAGGAACACTAGGATCAAGTGTTTTCACTGGTGACAGAAATAGAGAAATCCCATTCTCATGTATTAGTGGACAAGAAGTTTTTCAATTCCCCATGCGAATATTTTTATCAAGTGTGGGTGAGAAATATTGTTACCATATATGATATATTAAATTGTGCTCTGGATGAGTTAGATTAACACAAGGAACATTCTTTTAAGATGTAGGATGATGTCGACACTGAGATACATAATCTGGGAGTGCCTTCAATAGATGAAAATAACTCACCGGATGACTTGTTGAATCCATTTGAGGAACTTATCGATAAATAAGTTAGGGATCCCTTTTCCTTCAATGAGGACACAATGGAGTCTCTCACTAAAATAAGAGTTTTGATATCAAGCACCAAAACAAGACATCAATCGTGGTTCATGAAATGTGAAAAACATAAATGCCATCTCAGATAATTGGTTCAAGTCCTTGCACTTAGTTCATATACCTCATGTTAAGAAATTTTCACCCACAATGTGATTCCCATTAAAAAAACCTGCTTGAGACCCAACAAACAACCTAGAGTTAGTCAAGAAAATTATGGAATAATTTTTTTATTAGAAGTGTCCACAACCAGGTTGCAAGACAATAGTTGATACTATTAGGTTCCAGAATAATATTAATCTACTTCAACATACTTTTCCTTAATTACAATTATCAAAGGTCACAAGGTCCAAATTTTTGGGTTAGAAGTTTCAGTTAGGTTCAGGGGGGTAAAGTAACACCATAACCACTCTCTAACAGGATTAGAGTTTCAACTAGAATTGTCTCACACTTAAGGCATTCAAAATTTCCCTAAATCATTTCCATTGGATAGGAAATTTTCTCACCTTTCCAATCATATAAATAAGTCCTCCTAACTCCTTGTAAAACTCCAGTTATGGTTTGGCGAAGCTTAGGGGTCAAATTTTCCCCCAAGAGGACATGTGTCAAGCAGGGAAGAAGAGCAATTTTTCTTGGGTTGGCAGGTCGCTGGATGCTGTTGGAAAATTTTCCTTGCATGAGAGAAAATTCCTATTTGTTCCCGTGCCTCCACCATGCCACCTGGGACATGTGTCGGGCTCCAAGCCATCACCGAGAGAACGAGGGAAGGGCAGGGCGGCGAAGGTTTATTGGAAATTTCACCGAAGGGGAAGAAAAATCCATTTGGCATCCATACACCCGTGGGTCCGCTAGGGACACATGGCACTCCATAATTCACCGCAGGGAGAAGGGAAATTCTAAGGATAATTCGACGAGAAATTTTCAGGCCGCGGGCCTGCCAGGGAAAATTTTCCTGACTTTTCCAGCCAATTTAGGAAAAATTCAAAGGGCCATAACACGAGCTAGAAAGCTTGGTTTTTAGAAAACGAGGACTTTCTAGAAATAATAAATTTTACATTTTGATAAAGTTTAAGGTGTAAATTTTGTGAAAATGATCTACAGAATTTTAAATATTAAACTGGTAATTTTGACTTATAAATTTTTGTTCAATTCAATCTCCTTCTTCACTCAACATGCCAAAAAAACATGAAGGATTACTCTAGGAAGGATTTAAAGTGTTTTAGGAAGGTAGATTTGTTTATTTGATTTTCAATTCACATTTTTCTAATAATTGATAGAAAATGACTGTGAAATGGGATTGGGTTAGATTTTGCAATGTTTAAATTGTTTTTACGAAGTTTTCTTTGTCAATTTGAGTTCATTGATGTCTTAACATGCTAAATTATATAATTTTCGAGTTGATTATTATGTGCAGGTCCGAACTATACAATTTGATTGAATTTATTTGCCAGTATTAATTTTTATAACAGAGATCCATTTCTTTTAAATATGTATATAAATTTTATCATTCAAGTGTGGCATTTCATTTCTAAACTAATCCATTACATTTAAATAACTTAAATCAAACTATTCTAAACCCAAAATGCAACTCTTATTTCAATTTTATATATTTCCAAAGAGGCAATTTACTATATTTCCTCACATATGTTTCTTTCTTTCAAACAGGAGATTTAAATTAACTCTTTTGCCATACAATGAAACATGAATTCAGTCCAACAATGCATATGAGAAAAGATCTTGCAATTCTTTATTAATTCCAATTATATACTTTACATCTTTCCATGTTTGAATGCAACTACAGAATTATATTTATTTCATTCCAATAACAGAATACAATATAAACATCCTTCACAATTTGAATATATACTTCCATAGTCAATTACAAAATATTTTCTTCACAAGTATACATTACAATTTTCATCCACATCAAGTGGGAAAAGATTACAAACAAATATGTTTCACAAGTGACTGTCAACACTGAATTTTCCTTTACTCCAGAACAACAACATGCAAAATTCCCTTTTCTATAAATTTGATCACAACAAAAGTGGGGAAAAGGCAACACTCTCCACCCAACCAAAAAATCTAATGAAAGGAGAATCCATCCTTCATCATTGGCCCCCAAGCTCCAACCAAAATACAATAAGAGGTGTGATTCAACCCATGGAAACAACTAGCTTCCACAACACATAACATTATTTCAACATGCATAATCCATATAAAATACAGTCCAAACAAACACAAAAGTTTACAACCGTAATTGTAACAATCAAAACAGAACTCAGGCTTAATCATGCAAGCCAAAGGAGCAAGGTCTATGGGGGAAGCTACTTATGCCTCCTAATGTGAATTGGGCATCCACCAAAACAAACTGCCAATAAAATTTCACCACACATATCCTTATTCCCCCCACAATCCCTCCTTATGCCCCCCACATATTTCCTAATGCCCCCCCACAAAGTAAGAAATGCAAGCTATTTATTTTCCATGGTGGATCCCAAACCCAAACTCCCTCCACAAAAATTTGATTCCAATGGCATTCCCTTATTCACCCCCACAAGAATTCCTCATAGCCTTCTCCTACACCATTCCTATGGAATTCTACCCAACCAGCCAACAAATAAATCAAAACATACACCATTCACACAACACAACAAGAAAATAATAGTATAAAATAAATATTAAACTCCTACCTCTCCATAGCAACTTTTGTTTCCAACAACAAGCTTTCAATGCCAAAAAAAAAACTCCCAAAATAGTAATCTCCAAGCATGCAATTTTTCTCCAAACTCCTTCCAAAAGCAAGAGTTGTAAACACAAGAAAAATGCACTGCCAATTAAGTTTGTAAAATGTTTCAACAACCCCAAAACAAGAAAAGAGTTTGAATAATATAGAAGAGGGAAGAGAAGAGGATGATGTGGATCCATGTAGGATGCCACCTCACACATCCTCAACTCCAACACAAAAGAAAAAATTTCATTCTCCAAAGCACAATAAAGAGGCGGGTGAAAATATAACAAATTACTTGCACACTCCAAAAAAGCCCACACCCCAAAGGACTGCAAATTAAATAAAATGTAAGAGAGTGCAATCAAAACTTGTAACATGATTAATAAAATGCATTATAAAATTCTAAAATCAATTCTCCAACCATAAGTATGGTTGGTAAATTAAATAGAGAGATATGGGACAAGTTTTACTTGTCCCACAAGCCTCCAAAAATAGCCCCCAAGGAAAAATTCTAATTCCCAAGGAGGTGGAGTGTTTCATACTCCAAAATGTGACTTACACAACTCTTACACAACTTACACATCCCTTACATAATTAATACAAAGAGCCAAAAACTTCCATTATTATTTTCCCATATCCCAATTTTATTTATTTAAATTTTAACCATATGATTTCTCACATTAATTCTCCACAATTTAATTAAATAACAGAAGGGAACACTTCACTAATAAAATACATACAAACAATAATAAAAAAGTAACCACATTAATAAAATATACAAACCCATGGTCACATATAAAGGTGATCCCCCCATGGGAATCCCTAACAACAAACAACACAACACAATAAAACAAGTTGCCATGGTGACCTTGTCGAATTCACCTATAATTCCATTGTGGTTGGTCTCCAATCCCCTAATGTTTGTTGTGATTTTTAACCTACAAAACATAAATACCTCCTTCTGCCTTGTGGACATATCATAACATCCAACATGATATAATTAAAATCACAAAATCATCTAAATATGTGAATTCACAACAACATTAAGGAAATTTAACCTTATCACATACAATTTACATTAACAATATCAAAGTAACAACTATATCATCATCATAAAATATCCAAAGTCACACATCCGAACAACATCTATAAAACATCCATGTCAAATAGTATATCATCATCTACATATGAGTTTCTCTAATAATCATCATGCATCACAACCAAATCAAGATCAATAATAATCCATGATCAATGTCTAACATCATACTAAATCAAAGCATAATAATGTTCATAATGAATTTAACTGTATCAACATAAGTATCAACTGGTGTCAAATGGAAGTGGGCTCTACATCCCCCTCCCCTTAGACTCGACTTCCTCCTGGAAGTCACTAGAAAAAATGTGGAAAATGAAATCGTAATGAAGTAGCATCCTCCCATGTAGTTGTAGTCTCATAATATCTGTCCCACTACACCCAAACCTGATCAACCCCTCTTCCTTGAAGGCCCAAGGTCCTACAATCTAGGATGCAAATGGACTTCACCATCACCTGCCTCTGGTCCTACACCTATAAATATGTCCAATCCAACACATGAGAAGGGTCTATAATATATCTCCTAAGAACTTAAACATGAAAAACATCATGTACGTGAGACAAGCTAGGTGGCAAAGCTAGACGGTAGGCCAAAGGGATAAGACACTCCAAGATCTCAAAAGGACCAACAAATCTAGGAGCTAACTTAGAACCTTTTCCATAACGGATAGGTCTCTTGTGTGGCATGACACAAAGTAACACCTTCATGCCCACATCGAAACTACGATCGATCCTATGTTGTTCTGCATACTTCTTCTGCCTTTCATGTGCCTCCTGCAATCTTTACCTGATCAACACCACTTGCTGCTCCATGTCTTTTAAAAGAGCTGGTCCAAGAGATACTCTATCCTCTAACCTGTCCCAGCTAAGAGGTGTCATGCACTCTCTACCGTACAAATCCTGAAAAAGAAGCCATGCTTATGGAACTCTAAAAATTATTGTTGTAGGAAAACTCCACTAAGTACAAGTACTCCTCCCATTTAGAATGTTGATCCATCACATACATCCTAAGCATGTCTTCTAAAATCTAATTCACCTGCTCAGTCTGTCCATCTATCTCAGGGTGATATGTTGTGTTGAAGTTGATTCTCATCCCAAGGACATACTGCATGGTAGTCCATAAATGTGAAGTGTACAAAGGATCACGGTCACAAATGATCTTCTATGAAATCATGTGTAACTTGAAAATCTCATCCAAATATAATCATGCCACTACTCTATCTATATAAGTGGTCTTCACTGGATAAAAGTTAGCCACTTTTTTCAATTTATCAACCGTGACCATAATGGCGTCGTGGTGATATCTTGACATCGGTAGCCCAACAATGAAATCCATGGAGATGGTGTCCCACTTCCATTCCAGTATAGTATGGGGATAAAGAAGGCCTCTTGGATGTTGATTCTCAGTGTTAACTCTCTAGCACTCTAAACATCATGACATAAATTGGGCCACGTCTCGAATAATTCCTCTCCAATGATATAACTATCGCAAGGTGGCATGCATCTTCTTCACCCCGGGATGGGCTGAATAGGGTGCACAATGTGCCTTTACCAAGATGTCCCACCTCAATCCCCCATCTCTAGGAACATATATCCAGCCTCTATGCCTGAGAAGACCATATGCCTCTAAGAAAAAACCATCAAAACTCCCCTAAAGGGGTCTCTGTGACTCGATCTCTACTCATACTACAATGTAGAAGTTGTTAAGAGGAAGCTGATGTACAATCCTACTCCAAAAATCCGTGCTCACTGAGGTGGCCATAGCCACATGTCTCCATCTGTTGAGAGCATTTTCTACCACATTATCCTTCCCCTTCACATGCTCTATCTCCATGTCATACTCAAATAGCAACTCCATCTAACGCCACTGATGAGCGTTGAGATTGGGCTACGTGAAGAGGTGGCAAAGACTCAAATGATTTTTCCTGAGTGTGAATCTCCTTCCAAGAAGAAAGGGCCTACATCTAACCAAAGCATGCACAACTTCCGTAAGCTCAAGATCATGAGTTGGATAATTAAACTCATGATCTTTGAGTTTACAAAACTCAAAAGCCACTACTCTACCCTCCTCCATCAACATAACTCCAAGGCCTACCAACGAAGCATATGTGCAACAAAGAACTCATCCTATGGATCCTACACTATAAGAATAGGTGTTGTAGTGAGGCACTCCTTCAATTTCCTGAAGGCCTGCTCACATCTATCTAACCAAAAAAACTTCTTCCCTTTCCTCTGAAGGGAAGTGATAGGGTGCGTAATCTGAGAGAATTCCTAAACAAATCTCCTATAGTAACCTGATAATCCCATGAAGCTACACACCTTGGTTACCAAAGCTGGTGTTGGACAATCCATGATGGCCCTAATATTGGAAGGATTGATTGTGATACATTCCCCAGAAATGATATGACCCAAATACGACACTCATCTGTTTGAAAGAAATGCACACTTCTTCAAGTTCCCGTAAAGCTGCTACTCCCAAAAGACATTAAAGAACCTAGCAAAGGTTCCCCTTGTTCTCCTTATGCGTACGTGAGTATATCAAAATTTCATCTAGGAAGATGAGTACGAAGCAATATAGAGAAGGTCCTGAATACCCCATTCATCAAACTCATGAATACTGCGGGGGGAATTAGTCAAACCGAAAGGAACCAATGGGAACTCATAGTTCCCATATCTCATGTGGAATGCGGTCCTATGAATATCTACCTCTGAAATCCTCAGCTGATGGTACCCTGACTTAAGATCAATTTTAGAGAAAATTGTGGCTTCCTTCATCTAATCAAATAAGTCATCAATATGCGGAAGGGGATAATGATTCTTGATCATTACCTTATTCAGCTAGCGGTAATCAATACAAAACTGCAAGGATCTATCCTTATTATTCACAAAGATCACCAGTGCACCCCAAGGGGATACATTAGGATGGATAAGGCCTTTCTCCAAAAGGCCCTCAAGCTATAACTTGAGCTCACAGGGCTCTGGGGTGGTCATCTGATAAGGTGCCCGTGAGATAAGATTTACTTTAGGAACTATATATATATGAAAATCAATCTCACGTGGGGGTGGTAACCCCGGTAGCTCCACTAGAAAGACATCAGAGAACTCTCTCAAAATGGGATGATCATCTAGCGATGTTCCACTAGACCCACCCTCTGATCTGTCACTAACTGTAATAGCATACATCTGATAACCTCATCACACACACTGCTTAAGTTGCATAGTGGATATGGTGTGAATAGAAATGGGTCTCCTGACCCCTAAAATCATCGACTCAACTCCTAAATCATCTACAGAAGATATAGTCTTGTGATAACAATCCATCCTATCCTTGTGTATAGATAACCAATCCATACCCAAAATGACTCCATACAAGCCCAAAGGAAGGATACAGAGATTTTGAGATAGTGGTGAAAGATCCCAAATCCACTACACACTCCTTAACCAAGGAGTCTACAGAGATCTTGAATCCATAATCCATCTCAACATCCCAACTAAGACCCTGCCTAACTGCCACCAGCCTACATCACTCTACTAAAGATGGTGCAATGAAAGAATCAGAAGAACCAGAATCAAACAATACAGAGGTAGGAATACCACCAATGCTACATGTGGTTTCAATGACTATGCTCTGATGCTCTACCTGGTAGTTCTCAACCGCTGCATAAATCATGTGGCTATGTCCCATGTCTTACCCTTATTGTTAGGGTTCTGTGGGAAGTCTCTCCAAAAGTGTCCAGTAACTCCACAACTAAAACATCCTCCTGATCCTCCCCAATGAGTAGCACCTCCAGTAGGTGCTCTAGAATCCTGTGGTGTGGATCCTAATAATCTAGTTGTGGTCTCCTGAGGTCTCTATGCTGGTGAGCTCCCACTGATTGAACTCTAGGTCCACCTTGTGTCTGGATGGGATCACTAGGTTGAGGCCCCATACTCTGACCTCTCTATGTATTAGCTCTCTTTGGAGGTCTATGAGGTGGGCAGGACTGCTACTACTACTTTGGCCTAAAGGATGATTGTTGTTGTACCCTAGCCACCATGAGGAAGGGTACTGACCCCCTCGATCTACCATCCTACATCTACTGTATGTGGCTCCGAACTCGGTCTCTATCATTCTTGGGTCTTTCCCTGAGTCTCCTATGTAATATAGGCTTTCTTGATAGCCTCAGCTAATGTATGTGGGTAGTGGATCGACACTGCACCTCCAATATCTAAATTTAGGCCCCAGATGAACCTGTGAATCTGCACCTGCTCATCCTGCATATACTCAACATACTGGAGTAGATCCAGAAATCTACTCTCATACTCTACTACTGAAAGAGATGCCTGTCGAAGGTCATGGAACTTGTCGATCTTCTGTTGTATGAACCTCCATGACAAATACATACTCCTAAATCTCTCCTCAAATAACTCCCAAGTCACTATCTCTGAATCTACATGGAGCTTCTTCTCCTCTGTCCTCCACCATACTCCTACTCCATCCCTCAGTAGATGGATCACAACATGAGCTTTCGTGTTGCTAGAACAAGGAAAAATCTTGAAGCAACCACTCAAGCTCACTAGCCAGGCCTCTTCCTAAAATCCACCCATGTCACCTGAGTAATGTGAGGGCTGAAGCTTCAGGATCTCCTTGATGTGATCTACTATTGTGGTTTGACAGCCTCTAGGTATCTTTGCACTCTCATCCCTAAGTCTAGGGCTTCGAGACCTCTCTCTATGCTCTAGAACTCTATCACCCTATCCCCTCAGTGGTGACTCTGCTCTGGCTAACTCTACATGGGAGTTATCTCCTCTATGCTCCTCGCTGGGTTGAGGAGATGCCTAAACCTCAATGGAAGGGGCTCTGTCATGACTAGTTGCATGTCCTCCTCCTAATCCTCCACGTAGAGCGGCATTGACAACCTGAAGGATCTGCAAGATCTAGGGTAGGATAGTTGCTACACCTTGATCTCGTGGTGGTGGTGGTGGTGAGTCTGAGTCTCTATGAATGCTTCACTTGCTCCATTTTCACCTCCTACATAGACCAAAGTGAGAGTGAGTTTGTTTTTCTAAGTTTTATTCAATTTCCATGTTTACTAAAATATACAAATTCTAAACTAATTTATCATTTCTATATTTTAAAGAAAAAGTGCTAGGTTTAAGTTTCATGTCTCAAGTTTACTAGTGTGCCCAATGGTCCAAGATTTTGAACCACTACTTTGATACCAAGTGTGATGCCCGTTAAAACAACCCACTTGAGATCTAAGAAACAACCTAGGGTTAGTCAAGAAAATTATGGAATTATTTTTTATATTAAAAGTGTCCACAACTAGGTTGCAAAACAACAGTTGACACTATCAGGTTCCAGAACAAGATTAATCTACAACATATTTTTCCTTAATTACAATTATCAGAGGTCACAAGGTCTAATTTTTTTGGTTAGAAGTTTCAGTTAGGTTCAGGGGGGGTAAATTAACACCATACCCACTATCTAACAGGATCATAGTTTCAACTAGATTTTTCTCAAACTTAACACATTCAAAATTTCCCTAAATCATTCCCATTGGATAGAAAATTTTCTCACCTTTCCAATGATATAAATAAGTCCTCCTAAATTCTTATAAAACTCCAGATATGGTCCGGTAGAGCTTAGGGGTCAAATTTTCCCGCAAGGGAACACGTGTCGAGTGGGGAAGAAGAGTAATTTTTTTGGGGTTGGTGGGTCGTGTGGTAGTGTTGGAAAATTTTCCTTGCACAAGAGAAAATTCCCATTTGCACCCACGCTTCCACTGTGCCACTTGGGACACGTGTCGAGCTCCAAGCCATTGCTGGGAGAACAAGAGAAGGGCAGGGCGGTGGAGGTTTATTGGAAATTTCACCGAAGGGGAAGAAAAATCCAATTCATGTCCACATGCCCACGGATCCGCCAGGGACATGTGGTGCTCCATAATTCACTGCAGGAAGAAAGGAGAGGGATACGGGTGGAGCGGCGGGGAGATTTGGTGAATTTTTCCAAAGGGAGGGAGTAGGGAGAAGTTTGATGCATGGGTCCATGCCCTCCACTTTCACCCCCATGCTACCATGTGGCAGCCTGTGATTGGCTATGGGCTAGCGGGGAAAAAGATAAAATTTTCCCAAAACTTAAAAAGGCCTAAGGGAAAAAAAAATTCATGCCTCCATCGTTGCCCTGTGATGACACGTGGTAGCCTCTGATTGGCTATGGGTCAATGGAGAAAAGTTCAAAAAAAATTCCAAGAAAAATTTTCAAAAAAAAAATTCTAAGGATAATTTGACGGGAAATTTTCGGGCCGCGGGCCTACTAGGTAAAATTTTCCTGAATTTTCCTGCCAAGGAAGAAAAACTTCAGAAGGCCATAACTCGAGCTAGAAAGCTTAGTTTTTGGGAAACGAGGACTTTATGGAAAGATCTTGATGCCTTCTTTGCACAAGAATCATAAATTTTACATTTTAATAAATTTTAAGGGGTCAATTTTACAAAAATGATCTGTAGGATTTTAAATAGCAAACTCGTAATTTTGACTTATAAATTTTTTTTCAATCCGATCTCCTTCTTCACTCAAAATTCCAAACAGACATGGAGGATTACTCTAGGAAGGATTTAAAGTGTTTCAGGAAGGTAGATTTGTTTGTTTGATTTTCAATTCAAGTTTTTCTGATAATTGACAGAAAATGACTGTGAAAGGGGATTGGGTTTGATTTTCCAATGTTTAAATTGTTTTTCCAAGTTTTCTTTGTCAATTTGAGTTCATTGATGTCTTAACATGCTAAATTATATCATTTTCAAGTTGATTATTATGTGCAAATCCGAACTGTGCAATTTGATTGAATTTATTTGCAAGTATTATTTTTTATAAAAGAGATCCATTTCTTTTAAATATGTATATCAATTTTATCGTTCAAGTGTGGCATTTCATTTCTAAACTAATCCATTACATTTAAATGACTTAAATCAAACTATTCTAAACCCAAAATGCAACTCTTATTTCAATTTTATATATTTCCAAAGAGGCAATTTACTGTATTTTCCTCACATGTGTTTCTTTCTTTCAAACAGAGATTTAATTAACTCTTTTGCCATACAATGAAACAATGAATTCAGTCCAACAATGCATATGAGAAAAGATCTTGCAATTCTTTATTAATTCCAATTATATACTTTACATCTTTCCATGTTTTAATGTAAACTACAAAATTATATTTATTTCATTCCAATAACAGAACACAATATAAACATCCTTCACAATTCAAATATATACTTCCATAATCAATTACAACATCTTTTCTTCACAAGTATATATTACAATTTTCATCCACATCAAGTGGGAAAGGATTACAAATGAATATGTTTCACAAGTGACTGTCAACACTGAATTTTCCTTTACTCCAGAACAGCAACATGCAAACTTCCCTTTTCTATAAATTTGATCACAACAAAAGTGGGGAAAAGGTAATGCTCTCCACCAAACCAAGACATCCAATGAAAGGAGAATCCATCCTTCATCATTGGCCCCTAAGCCCCAACCAAAATACAATAAGATGTGTGATTCAACCCATGGCAACAACTAGCTTCCACAACACATAACATTCTTTCAACATGCATAATCCATATAAAATACAGTCCAAACAAACACAGCAGTTTACAACCGCAATTGTAACAATCAAAACAAAACTCAGGCTTGATCATGCAAGCCAAAGGAGCAAGGTCTATGGGGGAAGCTATTTGTGCCTCCCAATGGGAATTGGGCATCCACCAAAACAAACCGCTAATAAAATTTCACCACACATATCCTTATTCCCCCCCCAATCCCTCCTTATGCCCCACACATATTTCCTAATGCCCCCCCACAAAGTAAGAAATGCAAGCTATTTCTTTTCCATGGTGGATCCAAAACCCAAACTCCCTCCACAAAACTTTGATTCCAATGGCATTCCCTTATTCCCCCCCACAAGAATTCCTCATAGCCTTCTCCTACACCATTCCTATGGAAGTCTACCCAACCAGCCAACAAATAAATCAAAACATACACCATTCACACAACACAACAAGAAAATAACAGTATAAAAGAAAGATTAAACTCCTACCTCTCCATAGCAAATTTTGTTTCCAACAACAAGCTTTCAATGCCAAAAAAAAAATCCCAAAATAGTAATCTCCAAGCATGCAATTTTTCTCCAAACTCCTTCCAAAAGCAAGAGTTGTAAACACAAGAAAAATGCACTGCCAATTAAGTTTGTAAAATGTTTCAACAACCCCAAAACAAGCAAAGAGTTTGAATTATATAGAAGAGGGAAGAGAAGAGGATGATGTGGATCCATGTAGGATGCCACCTCACACATCCTCAAATCCAACACAAAATAAAAAAAATTCATTCTCCAAAGCCCAAGAAAGAGGTGGGTGAAAATATGACAAATTACTTGCACACTCCAAAAAATTCCACACCCCAAAGGACTACAAATTAAATAAAATATAAGAGAGTGTAATCAAAACTTGTAACATGATTAATAAAATGCATTATAAAATTCTAAAATCACTTCTCCAACCATAAGTATGGTTGGTAAATTAAATAGAGAGGTATGGGACAAGTTTTACTTGTCCCACAAGCCTCCAAAAATAGCCCCCAAGGACAAATTATAATTCCCAAGGAGGTGGAGTGTTTCATACTCCAAAATGTGACTTACACAACTCTTACACAACTTACACATCACTTACATAATTAATACAAAGAACCAACAACTTCCATTATTATTTTCCCATATCCCAATTTTATTTATTTAAATTTTAACCATATGATTTCTCACATTAATTCTCCACAATTTAATTAAAAAATAGAAGGGAACACTTCACTAATAAAATACATACAAACAATAATAAAAAAGTAACCACATTAATAAAATATACAAACCCATGGTCACGTATAAAGGTGATCCCCCCCATGGGAGTCCCTAACAACAAACAAGACAACATAATAAAACAAGTTGCCATGGTGACCTTGTCGAATTCACCTATAATTCCATTGTGGTTGGTCTCCAATCCCCCGATGTTTGTTGTGATTTTTAACCTAGAAAACACAAATACCTCCTTCTGCCTCGTGGCCATATCAGAACATCCAACATGATATAATTAAAATCACAAAATGATCTAAATATGTGAATTCATAACAACATCAAGGCAATTTAACCTTATCACATACAATTTACATTAACAACATCATAGTAACAACTATATCATCATCATTAAATATCCATAGTCACATGTCCAAAAAACATCCATAAAACATCCATTTCAAATAGTATATCATCATCTACATATGAGTGTCTCTAATAATCATCATGCATCATAACCAAATCAAGATCAACAATAATCCATGATCAAATTTTTAACATCATACTAAATCAAAGCATAATAATGTTCATAATGAATTTAACCATATCAACTGGTGTCAAAGGGAAGTGGGAACTACACACAATGGATCGATATAGCAAAGAATTTAAAGGAGTGGAGATCTTCCCACATGTACTCAGTAAGGGTACATCAAAGAGTGAAGTAGAATAAGAAAGATCATTTTCTTCATCTAAGTATTTATCTCTCTTTTTCTCTATCTTCCCTCCCTCTTCCTCTCTTACCCGATATTATATTTCTTCATTAGGGGGTTGCACTTTTCATTTTGTCTTATTCCATTTTTTCTTATTCATTTAAATGTTACTATAGTTTATATAGTAATAATTTTCCCTCAATTAATAAAAACGAGACTTAATTTTCTTCCTAGGAATATGAAGAGTCACAAGTTGTAAAAGAGAAATTAAACATCATAAGGGGGTAGGTGAAGAGTATTTTTGAAATACATATATTATAACGGCTTCCTCATTCTAAGGGGTTGTCAATTTTTTAATTACATTAGTAGATAACTACCAAGAATAAGAAAAATATTGAAAACTCTTCCATTTTCCCTCTCTATATGTTTTCTTCCTTCTCTTTCATTGTATAAATTTGTGAAAATTTCAATAAAGAAAGGAGTTTCAGATTTTCTTGATGAGTGAATAAGTGATATTTTATGTTGATGGTTTCATCTTGTCTTGATACTTAGCAAAGTTACTATACTTTCCAATTATGTGTGTTGATAATCCTAATTAATCCTTGAAAGAATCTGAATTTTTCCTACTTGCAGTATTAATCCCTCCTGTAATCTCCCCACCCCACATTCCCACCATCCTAGAAAATTCCTTCCTTGCACAAAATTGCAAGAATTTTTTGCATGTGTAGTGGAGTGTTCTTGTTAGATCCCCAACCTTTAAGCCAACAATAGATTTGTTTTTTTTATTTTACATACAATAATGGATCTTCACATTCAAGTAGGGGGACTTAGTCTCATAACTTTGGTTAAAATCAACTAATTTTTCCAATGGAAAAATTATTTTTGCAAGATTTTTTTATGCCCATTGTCGGGAATAATTTTTTGTCACTACACCACAATACATTCCACAAAATAAATTTAAAAACATATATTCCTAGAAAAAAAATTGAATTTGAAAATTTACTCAGCCTTATGTTTTCCACTAATGGCTATTCTTGGTAATCCCCCAGTCCTAAGACCTACAATTATTTTCCACATCCAAGAATATATTGCATCAGACTTGAGGGAGGATATTTTGCATAACAGTACAAACTTCTCACATTATTCAAAGATACAAGAGTTTTATATCCTAAAGAAAAATGTGCAGAGTCTTTGGAAAGGGAAAGAAAATATCAAATCCAACAAAGGAGAAATTGATAAAAATATTATTTGAGTTGATCTAAAGTCTTCAAATTGGTTGATCATAGATATACTAGGTCTGAGAGGAAAAGAGGAAATATTGACCCTGTCTTTGAATATATCTTAAGGAAACAAAGACAAATAAGAAATTCTTGTCACCCCCTTCCTCCTAATACTTCTTTCATTAGTAGCTTGAGTGGTGTTAATCCATTGGATATGGAATTTATTGACCTTAGAGAAGACTTTGAAGAATTTTTAGAAGTAGAAGCGGAAGCAAAAGTGGAAGCAGAAGCTAAAAAAACAAGCAGAGGCAATAATGGTGGAAGAAGAAGAGATACATTCGTGAATCATTTCATGGGGTAGAAAAACAGGTCCACTTTCCCTCCCTCCTCTTATCCATGAATTTACAAAGGGATCTCAAAATACTTTTCCTAAATTCAAATGTGACGGTACAAATATACCATAGGAACAAGTAACAACATTCATCATAGCATGTGGAGTGTTAGGAGTAGAACAAGAATATTATTTAGTGATACTATTTGAATAATATTTGCAAGAAAATCCAATAGAATGGTTGTATCTCCTACCAAATAGATCCATCACTAACTGGGAGGACATCAAAACTAGCCTTGAAGAAAGATTTAAATCTACCAAAGATTGTCAAGACCTCCTAGTTCAACTAATTCAAATGAAGAAGGAATCCAATCAGACTATGTGGTACTTTATATCTCATTATAACAAGTTTCTCAAGAGGATACCCTTTCAAGTTTTTCCTTTAAATGACAATGTGAAGAGATTCTTCATCAATGCTCAATTGCCTGAGGTAGGATTTAACCTCTAAATATATTTTCCTAGGAATCTCATACAAGCTCAAGAATATGTTATTGAAGTAGAGGATGATTTAATCCTTTCCATAACAGTTAAAAATCCAAGTGGAAAACAAAAAGGTCAAAGTTCCAATTCCACCTCCATGGACCCCCTGGTTCAGAATTTGGAAAATCGTGTGATTACAATCAAGAAAAAACTTGCAAAAATTACCTTAATGGATGTTCCAAAGAAGAATAACTTTCCAAACAGAAAAAATATTATTCCACGTCCCCACATAATTTCTCTTGAAGAACCTCCAATAAATGAAACTTGTGATGTGGAGGAAGAAGAAGAAATTTAAGAACTAGAAGAAGAGAATGAAGATGGAAATGTTTTTGGAATTGAAGAAGAAGAAGATTCCTCAGAGCACATGCTTTCGGCCATCCTAGTTTAAAAGAACGAAGAAGGAATTCAAGCACCCATTTCTTTTTTGAGTTTACCCCTAAATAACAATGAGCTGAGATATAATCAAATGGAGAAACATGATTATGATGTGGTTAAAGAAGTGAATAATTTTAGGTTTTACATCCACAACTCCCACACCATGGTGATGACCTCAGTCTTTGCAATCAATTCAATCCTAACTCAACAAGATCTAGGATCCAAGAGAGGCAATTGGGTGGAGAGGATTTAGGAGTATGAATTTAACATCCAACCTTCAAATCTTGACAAGGGAATGGGATTTTGTCAGTTTATAGCAAAGGATGAAGCTCTCTCAACTCAAAATGATACAAAGGAATGTTTGTGCTATGAATGTGTAAGGATCTGCTCCAAGTGGTTTTTATAAATACCACCAATTAGTGGTATTCTTATATTTCATATTTCCTTGCTTATGGAGAAATCCCATCTCATATTGATTATAAGAAATTAATAAATCTCAATTTAAGTCATCCAGGTATGTCATTTGGGATCACGTGCTATACAAGAGGGGATTATATGTATGATTTCCAAGGTGTGTGGACAAATAGAAACAAGAGAAGTTGCTAAAATCATATCATGATCAAGCTTGTGGTGGGAATTTCTCTACAATGGTGATTTCTCACAAAATTCTTCATGGTAGGTATTATTGGCCTACATTATTTGCAAATGCTCAAGAATGGGTCTCTAAGTGTGAACCTTGCCAAAATACTTTTAGGAGACCATAACTTTTTGTGCTTCCTCTCCGTCTAGTGGTGATCGAAGAACCATTTCAACAATGGGGCATGGACTTCATTGGACTTCACAATCCTCATTTAAGCGTAAGTCATACCTATTTTCTCACGGAAACTAACTACTTAAAAAATTGGGTGGAGGAAATTCTAGTTAAACAAGCCAATTCTAAAATGGTATGTAACTCTATAAAAGATAACATTATCATCTGTTTTGGGATCCCTCATAAGATTTTAGTTGATAATGCCACATATTTTTCCTCCCTAAAGTTGGCTGAATTCTGTTATGGTTATGGAATCTTGGTGTCACATGCATCAGACTACTATCTCGAAGGGAATGATTAGGCCGAGTTAAGTAACAAAAAATATTGTGACCATTTTCTATAAGATAGTTGATGAGAATCGAATAAACTGGCATAAGAAGCTCTATGATGCACTGTGGGTAGACAAGATTATTCTAAAGAAGGAAATCAGTATGTCACCATTTTAGTAGCTTTATGGTATCAATGTTGAGATTCCAATCACTGTTGAATTATTATCCCTTCAATTTCTCAAGGTATTCTAAGATGGACGATTTCATGATTCTCTTGATAAGAGAATCTTGTATCTTGAAAATTTTAATGAAGATAGGTTCAATTTGGTTAATCGAATAAAAGAACATCGATTGAAAGTCAAGAATTTTTTTGACAAGAAAGTGAAGGCTAGGGATTTCAAAGTTTAAAATATTGTCTTATTATAGGAAAAATGGAGAGATACAAAAGGAATTCATGGTCAATTTAATATCTTGTGGCTAGTACCATTCCAAATTCGGGATCCTATGGATAAAACACTTTCTACCTCTTGTATGTGGATGACATATATTTGGAATTTCCACACAATGCGTTAATACTTGAAGTTATATAAACAGTGAAAGCGAGTTGTCCCCCACATGTACCATAGGTGAATTTATTATGTGTTTTTCTCTTTCCTATTGTATTTTTTTTTCCTTTATATGTGTGGTGTGTTTCCCTTTTGTTGTGTGTGTGTTCATTCTTTCAATCTATCTTTTCTTATGTTAAGACTCTATATAGCCCAATGGATAAGGCACTGGCCCAAGTTGTGTATTAAAATTTTGGATTTTGTGCTCATTTTTTCCTTACTTTTTTAATCCATAATTATTACCCAAGTGAGATCCAGTTATTGCCATGTGTTTTTGTAAGGTAAAAATTCAAGTTGAAAGCATGACAACTTTACCCTAGTGTCAAAGTTTTTCTTGTAAACCATATTAAACATTTCTCTGGATTTGTTATCCTTCTGTGTCATGCCTATCCCCATCATCCAAGTGATCATATTTTTTTAATAAGATTTCCCAAGTATTTTAAAAATGATAAAAAAAATCAAAAAAATCTTCTTATGCAGTGCTTCTCAAGGTAGATTCTTCAATAGACCTAGAAATGATTATTTATAGCCTTTATGAGACAGGTGTGCACCCCTGGAGAAGATTTGAAGGCCCCAATTCATCAAAAAATGGAATTGAGGATAAAATAAAATATTTAAAGTGATTTAAGAAATTTTAGGGAATCTTTGAAGGTTTAGGGACAAGTTGAGTGAAAGTGGGTTTCCAAAGGTGAGAGAGCTTGCAGTTCAAAATAGTGTCTGAGATTTGGAAGATGATACTAAGAGCTCTGTAAAGCATTATAGGTCAAAAAATATACCATTGTAAATCTAATTAAATTTTATAAATGATGGTTATTTCATATTGTTTACAAGACCAAGGAAATTCTTTCCACGACCCATTTCTAGTAGGCACACTTGCAGTCTCGAGAAAAAAGGCTACTTTTATGGGGTTTCAAGTAGAATTAGATCATGATACCAATCCCATTCATATGAGAATGATATTTGGAGTCAATTTCATATAAATAATTTCTGAAAACATCCTCTTAGAGCTTTAAAAACTTAATATTCAAGGCTCTCCTCAAGGTAAGCTTTCAAAACTTAGTTATTTCAACAGGTGGACACATGTCAACATGAGAATGTGGCACACTTTTCAGTCCCAAACCTTTAAGATAGTTGGGACAAAAAAATGTTCCCAATCCCATTGAAGCCCTTTAGACCATGATTTGACCCTGGCAAAGCTTTGAAATACCATTTAAGCTCCTTCTCACCTCATTATAGCCCTTCCTGTCGTGTAAGCACAAAGTGATACTTTTCATCCTAGGGTGAGGGAACATTTTTCTGCCCCATTTTTCATGTCCCTTTGGGACAGTTCGGACACAAAAAATTTCCCCATGATTTTTTTGGCTTTTGGTTTTCCCCATGACCCTAGGAAGGCTCTGTAAACCATTTTTTAGTCATTTCCCCACTTTACCTCATCAAATCACCTTACACCACTTGTCACTCCCAAAAGAGGGAAAAAAAATTTACCCCGTGTATCCTATCCCTTTGGGATATTTGGGAAAAAAACATTCACCCCACTCTATCCTTTTTCATGAACCTTCATATGAGACAATCTCAGCCCTCGAGTGTTTTTTGCTAATTTTCTCTCTCCTCCATCAAGAAATCACTCATCGCCACTTGTCATGATATGGTGAGGGAATATTTTTCTGCCCCATATGTATCATCCCTTTGGGAAATTTAGGACAAAAAAATTATCCCCATTCCAATGTGTCAAAAACCTAAAAATTGCTAAGTGTTTTAATTGTCGTTGCTTCTTCCTTCCTTGTGCGTGCGTGAGCGGTGCTACCGAATTTTTTAAAAATCCATTACAACTCATATCCAATTCATTTTTCCTCCATGCCCTCATGAAAACATTTTAAAAAATCCCAAGAAACCTATATTTTATCCAAACACCATGCCAAAAATTTTCCAAGATGACTACATTCTCAAAAATGAGAAAAAATTATATCTCCTAATCCAGTGAATGAAACTAAATGAAATTTTCAGTCTTCCTCTATCCCAGATGCCTTCAAGAAGAAAGTAATAGAAAAATAAGATATTACCTAGATATTAAATGGTATAAAAAACCTATTTTTTCCCTAGCTCATGTTTATTCAAATTCCCATCATTCTGGCGGACAATAAGACTGAAATTTTGAACACGGAGTCTCGAAGGTGAGCCTATTCCATTGAGGTTTTTTCATCACAATCTAAGGGTGGAAAGTGAATTTTCTAAAAAAATATTAATTATCTGGTGCCCTCACTTACTATAAATATAATTTTTCATAAAAAATCAAAATATCTTAGAACATTGCACTCAAAAAACAACAGAGATGAAAAACTAGGTAGTTTGGATCAAAAAAGTAAAAAGTCAAAAAACAAATATCTAAAAATAGCAAGTGTCCAAAAAATAAAATAAAAATCAGTGAGAGTGTTCCTAGCATGTTAGGGGTTCCAAAATACTCATTCCAAGACAAAAAAATTTATTTCCCAAAATAACAGCTCTTGAACCCCAACAGTTAAAAATAGAAAGTTCTCATTTCGAGTACAAAAAGTTATTGTCATCTCCACTTTGGCTCATATTTTTTATTTTCACAAACATGAATTTAAAATTTTCATGTCCTAAGCTCGATTTGACTCTGTCATCAAAATACTTAGGTGTGGGTAATAGTGATGTTACCTATACATATTTGAAAGACCTCAAGAACATGATACTAGGTGGACCCAAGGAACCTATGGAAGAGAAAGGATACATAATTGGGTTATATAATACATGTGGTTATATCATATCCATTCAAAGAACTGATTTGGTTTTTTCATGTTCCCAACATTATGATATGGAGACTCGGATCATAAGAGCTGATGATAACTCAATCTTATCGGTACTCACACCCAAATAAATTTCTCAGTATATTCAAAGTCTAGTCGACAACATCATGGTCTTCATCAAAAAAGATTTTTCATTAGGTGATTTTTCTAAGAATGAGTCATATCTCCAAGGCCTTTCACTATATCCATAGTTTAAATAGGGTATAATTCCTTCCCGTATGCTAAAATCTCTCTCCCAAAGTGAATTTCACTAGGACTTATCAGATGTGATCATCCTATTAAGTAGGCTAATGGGAGAAGAAACTAAAAAAAAAATCCATGATTTTATGGAATTTTTCATCCTCACCATCATTGAGGGAAGAAAGATGATAGAATGAGGGAAAATAATCATTGATAGTTTGCATCATCAACTGCTTCAAGTGTTGACTTCTGAAAAAATTTCCATGACTTAATACTTGGTCTATAACTTTGCAAGAATGAGAACATTCAGAGGTTTTTCACTCACCCAAAACATTTCTCATAAGGCTCCTACATATGAAAAATATCCATAGGTGATCTTCAAAGAAATAAATAAATCATTTTTTAAGAGTGAACGATGCATTCAATATGTTTTTCATCATATTATTGGAAGGAAACCCTCACTTAAGGTTGTCTCTACAGGATTCTTCTCTAATAAAAAGGTATGGATCCTTATTTATACATTTTCCTACATCTAAGAGTATTTTTTTAATCATCCTCCACTAAATATTCCATATTTCCTCAACAATAGGATATTGTTGTTCAAGATATATAGGAATTTTGTTGATGTCAATGGTAAGCAAAGGAACCGAAAGAAGAAAAGTGTTTCTTTCCTTATCTCTCCCAGGATCTTATCTTGCAAAATTACTCATTAGGCTACCAATGTGGAAGTTTTTTTCACTCCCATGAACCTATATTCATATACCCCAAGAGCATACTTTGATATTTGGAGTGATCCAAAAACATTTCACCTCCCTGACTTACATCATATTCCATAGATTGAAGACTGTTGGGTGAATTGTGCAGATTATTTCAAGGTTAGAGAATGAGATCATACAAGAATGAAAATTGGGAAAATTATAATATTCGTGTTTGATTGGTATGAGGATGGCATAAAATATTATGCAATGAATATGTATGATCTGTAATATCAGGCAGTGAAAGCCTCTCCCATTCCGCAAGTTTCTTGGAACATTCACGAATCACAGGATATAAATGAGCAGACTGAAGCAGTAATCAAAATATCAAAAAAATGGTTCAAAAATAATAGGGCTATCCTCATTACATTGAGAAACTTCCCAACTCTCCAAAGGTAAGCATCTCATCTCTCCTCTTTGAAGGCCACTAAGAAATCTTCCATCTCATCTCACATGAGAGAAAGCTCAAAAAAAAAGTTGGTGGAACCAGAAGCTCCTCACTATAAAAGGTTGCATAGAAATGTAAAGAAAACATAAAACCCTATGGTATATTTGGAGAAAGGGAACATTGATCTATTTCATCCTTCAGTCCTAGGGAAGTCTCAAAGCCTCTTATCCTCCCCAGTTTCACTAGCCCCTCCTATACAAAATGTTCCTTTTCATTTTGAACAAGAGACAAAAATCATGTCGAATGTCAAGCCTAAGAAAAATGAGATATTTCCGTGGGTGCAAGAAATGATCATAAAGGAATCCCATCCAATAGGTGGTAGTACCTAAATCCATAGCCATAGCCTCAATGTTCAAAGTAAATAAAGGAAGGTGAGCTCAAGTATTTTCTCACTTTTTTAGTGAATGAAGGATGAGATGAATATAAGGGTTGGATGATCATACCACACTCAAAAGGTTCCCTATATGGGTTTCCCCTGAAACCCTCTAGTTACTAAGGTCAACAATATGGGGAAAGAACCTATTCCTAAACTGGTTCCAAAAAAACGTGTTCAATCACCCAAAATAGATAACTCCTTGTTACCTGCACCCATGTTGTATTCTTCATTCCATTGCTCTAGTTGGAGGTATTCCATCACATCATTCTTCATTTTTCATGTTCATAAAAAATGGAGCATTATGTCAATCCATTCATTGGGTAACCAATATGTAGAAGTAGTAAAAAAAAAAGGTAACCAAACCCATTGAATAAGTGACCTCGAGTGACTATGAGATGACCACCATTCCCCTAGGCCTAGAAACTCATGAAGGAGATGTAAATTGTTTCATGGAATCTTCCACTTTCCTCCTCATGAGGATTCATGAGTATAAGGAGATAATTGATTAGTTGGAAGATCATGTGAGAACACTCACCTCATATGTTCAAAATTTCATTGATCCAAATGTTGATTTTTCCCTTCCAATCAAAGAAGTTACTCCCATTAGTAGCTTCGATCCAAATTCCATTCAGAACACACAAGGATTCATCATGTAGGGTCAGTAAAATGATAAATGGGTAAGTAATATTATGGAGAAAGGGAAATTTTTAATTGATCAGATGATTTCATTGTTTAATTAAATGAGCACAACAACCACCAAGGTCAGAATGAAAAAATAAGAGATTAAGAAAGAAAAGGAACACTAGGATCAATTATTTGTACTAGTGATGGAAATAGGGAAATCCTATTCTCACGTATTGTTGGATAGGAAGGTATTCGATTCCCCATACAAATATTTGTCTCAAGTGTGAATGAGAACTCTTTTTTCCATATACGAGTTACTAAACTATGATATGGATGAGTTGGATTCATAATAGGAACATTCTTTTAGGATGCATGATGATGTCAAGACTAAGATATAGAATATGCAAGTTCCTATAATCAATGAAATCACCTCAACGGATGACTTGTTGAATCCATTTGAGGAACTTGTTGATAAAGACACTCAAAATAATTTCCCACTCCCTAAAATTGATAACTTGTTGAACTTGTTGATAACTTCCCACTCCCTAACTTGATTGACAAAGCCTATCAAAAATTGCACATCTACAAAAACTTCTGAGATCTCAATCTCACATGTCCTAAAGATGACTTCCCACTCCCTAACATCAATCAATTTGTTGATATTACTGCCATCCATGAAATATTATCTCTTATGGATGGATTCTCTGGCTACACTCAATATTTATTGCAACTGATGATAAACATAAAATGTTTGTCATTACTCCTTGGGGGACTTTTCTCTATTGCTTCATTCCCTTAGGACTTAAAAATGTACAGCCCACCTATCAACATGTTATGACATACATATTCCATGATCTCATTCATAAAACCATGGAATACTATGTTAACAACCTCTTAGGAAAATATAAATAATGCAAAGACCATCTCATTGTCCTTAACGTCATATTTTCTCGTCTCATACAGGATTTCGTCTGCCTCAACCCTAATAAGTGCATGTTTGGTGTCATCACTGAAAATATCTTATGGTTTATCATTTATATCAGGGTAATTGAAGTGGACCCTACTAAGATCAAATCCATCATGGAGATTCCCCCTCCTTTAACCTCAAATAACTTTATAGTCTACAAGGTAGACTTTAATCAAACCACTGTTTCATCTTACAAATTTTAGATCATTTTTAACCTTTTTGCCATCTCCTTCACAAGGATATCCATTTTAAATGGGATCACAACTATAAAAAATCCTTTAAGGACCTCAAAAAATACCTTATATCATCACCAATGCTCACACCTCCACATGAGGGGAAGCCATTTTATCTATACATATCCATTATTGACCATGCCCTGAGATTTATGCTAGCAAATCAAGATGAGAAGGGTAGAGAACAAGTGGTTTACTATATAAGTTGCACACTTCATGACTATGAAACCCATTACACTAAAGTAAAAAAGTTGTGTTGTGCCTTGTACTTCGCAACTTCCAATCTTCACCACTATTTACTTAATCATAAAATGTATGTTGTCACTAGCTTCAATCCTGTCAAATACATCAATTCTAAACCATACTACAATGACCATATCACTCTATGGCTTATGCTCATGATTGAGTTTGATCTAGAATTTATATCACAGAAATATAGATTAAGGGGAAAGACATCGCCAAAAAACTTGCAGAACTTCCCCTTCCTCACAATCAGCTACCACATGAAAAATTTCCTGATTAATCCATCAACATCACCGATCAAGAGTATACTCCTATCAAAATTACACTCTTCTTTGATGGATCTAAATTTCAGCAAGAGGTGTTGGTATTATCATAATACCTTTGTGAAGGACCCATATCCATCCATACTTTAAAATAAACTAAGAATGCACTAATAACATGGCCGAATATGAAGCTCTCATTATGGGTATTCAAACCACAATCATGCTTAGTGTTCAAATTATGGACATCTATGGAGACTCTCAACCTTTCATCAACCAAATCAAAGGAATTATCAATACAAGAATGGAACTTTACAAAAATACCTTAAGAACATTGTTGAATTCCTCTTAGAATCCTTTAATCAATACACCATTAAAACAATTCCACAATCTACCAATAATTTCACAGACATCATGGATTCTTTAGCATCACTCATCCCACTATCAACTAACAATTCCAATGTGTTCATTTTTGTGCATAGACTTGATGAGCCATCTCACACCAATGAAGTCCCCTCTATCAATATCATTAAAGAAAATCAAATGGACCTCTGGTACAATCAATTTTTCTATCTTTCTTAATAAAAAATACCATTTGAATTATCTAAAAATGCTAAATGATCCTTTCTTCAATGCTTTACCTGATACGTCATTGTAGGCAGTGTTCTCTAAAAATGTGGATTTTACATACCTCTTACTGCGATGCCCTAAATCTCATGAGTCTACTAAATCTATCCATGAAGTCCATGATAGAATATTTGGTGAACACTTCAATGATATGATTGTAGCCAAATGTGTCTTACATGTGGGTTATTACTAGACCACCCTTAATCAATATTACTTTGTGTCTGTCAAGAAATGTGTCAAGTTCCAACAACATTCCAATCTCACCCACATCCCAAGTTAGGCTCTACAACTTACTCAAAATTTATGGCCCTTTTCATAATGGGGACTTGACCTCATTGGCGTGATCAACCCTCATTCATCACAATGACATAACTTTATCATCAGTGCTACTGAATACTTCACTAAATGGGTGGAGGCTAATCCTGTGGTCTCTACTAAAGCAAATAAAATAATTTCTTTCATCTATAAACACATCATATGTCACTTTGGAATCCCTCAAAAACTTATCATATAAATGGAAAATATGTCAAATAAAATAAATGAAATAATTATGCAACACATATAACATCAAACTAAGTTGTTTGTTATCTTAAAATCCATGAATAAACGATCAAGCAGAATCTTCCAAAAAACATCTCATAAAAAACGTCAACCAAGTAGGAAGGAATTGGCATATCTAAATATTGTTTTCTTTGTGGGATTATTGAACTAACATCTATACTCTTATAGGTGTTATTCTCTTCTCTTTAGTCTTTGGCTTCAAGGTAGTCTTACCTCTTAATTTCAAATCTCATCTCTCTCTGTGTCCCTTAGATATTTTATCTTTGATAAGGATTATCATCAAGAATGTCTAGAATAACTTGAAATATTATATGAAAACCACATAATAGCCCTTTAACATCATCATGTCTATCAAGAGTGCATCAAATAAGCATATAATAAACATGTTAAAGAGTATGACTTCAACATTGGTAATCTTGTCCTCAAAGAGAATTAAAATTTCACTACTCTAGAAAGGAGTAAACATGGAAAGTTTCCCCCTAACCGGATCGGTCCATATGTCATCACTCACAAGTATGGATCAGAAGCCTATCATTTAGCCTCCCTCAATGTTAAACCTGAAAAGGAACCTTTGAATGCTTTGCACTTACACTTTTCTATTGTTAACATATCTACCTTCATGATATTAGTCACATCAAAGATCTTATCCTACCACCAACCTACCATCTACCATCATAATGATTTGTAAGCATGTGGTCCACTGTCAATATATTATAAATCACAACCTTAAATATGAGAACCACATCTCTTTTCATTACATCTTCCTCATAGACAAGTTCCTCCTTATCAAGAACGTCATAATCATTACTCTCATATTTCCCTTGTAGGTTATCAGAAAACATGTTATGGGTATACATTTTTATTTTTTTCACACATGTTTTCCCCTCTTCAAAATGGTATACTATGCCTACTCTAAACATAAAAATAAAAAGTCAATAATATATATGGATGCACATTATCAAAAATATAGAATGATCCCTAGAAGGAAAACTATTAATCATATTATCAATTATAGATTGATCCCTCAAAGGAAATATGTCAACAAAAATATAAATAGATATCGTAAATGATGACTATCAAAAATCAAAATAAAGAATCATTGACCACTACCTCGAAGGATGGCTACCCACATAATTACAGAAAGGATTCCCACATTGATCAAACTTCATATCAAAAGACCAAAAAAGAAATTATTCTAAGAATTATACCCACATCGATCAGTTTGCATATAAGAATCTAGCTAGGGCATAATCCTACAAGCCATCTAAAGGATAATCTACTTCCCCCGTACAAACTACACATGTCAAATCTTCCCATATTGAAGGAACGTATGCAAACTCATTTCCATCTATATCAAGGATCCCATATGTGACTAATTATTGTTAGTTATATGTTAACATCTATTGCAAATTCTCAAGACCATTTTCATATATATTTATATTTACCATCACATTACATATGTACCAAATCCAGTCTAAAAGTAAACAAATTCACACTTTATTCTTAACTATGATTGAAGTACATTTTGAAATATATATAGAAAAATAATTATATTTGGAGTCACATCATATCAACATCAAAATAAACATATCATATCAAACACCATATCTAAAACATCTGTGCATCTAATACCATATCAAATAAATCTAAAATATCTAACATTTCAAACATCTCATCATAAACATAACATTAAAATAGCTCATATACAACATCAACATCAAAATAAATCAATAACACATGAATCCAAAACATAATCATAATATATATATATATATATATATATATATATATATATATATCATCATCATCAAATGTATTTACAAAATACTTCAAAAAGATCATATAAAAAATCCACATGCTATGTGGTAAAATCAAAATCTAATACACACTCGCCACCTTGACCTCTTGTGGCACCTCCATCGAGCCCTGGATCTCTCCATGGTTATGCGATGCTCCCAGTTCTCACTAATGTATCCTATAGATCTTATCCAAACTCGCTTGCTCTAGTAGGGAAACAATGAGAAGTATAATTAACAAATTATATATCCACAATATGAATGTCGAAGATTATAGATTATGATGTAAAAATAAATTAAACACAGATTTATCTTATTATAGAGTGTACAATACAAATATTAATAACTATATCTGAAATAAAATAACAGGAAATAAAATTAGATAGAGAACACTAGATTTAAAGTGGGGAAACCTGAAGGAAAAAACCCCACTAAATTAAAGTACTTACTTTATCAAGACTTTAACCCAGCACTTCCACTTCACTCCTCGGTCTCACAGAGATAATTCCAGACTAGTGACTTCACAATTATGTAGTTCACTTACATAAAAATCTTGAGGATTCACTTATCAATTGGATACCAATCACTATATCAATCTTGTGAGGGATCATCCTATATATATATATATATATATATATATATATATATATATATATATATACATATATATATATATATATGATGGGTGAACGGTCATATCGTCTCACTCTTTTTTAGCTGTGAAAGACCGACCTAATTTTATAAATAATTTTTTTATGAAAGGGTTGTAAGTGGTGGTGCACCAAATGGTATCCCCACTTGACATTATCAACCCCAACGCTTCCCCTTGATGTTAAGTGGGGAAAAAAACAAGTCATGCCAAATTTACCTTTTTCTACAAAATGATTTACAGATCCATGAATCAATGCCAGTGATTCAAGATAGCATGCAAATAAGGAAAATCATACAGATCTTCCCATACAAAAATTATTAAGACAATTGATTTGTATATAAAGACTTATATCATATTATAGAGCCTTTTATAAACCAAGGCATGCCCATAACCAATTATTCACTAAGATTTACAAGTAAACTCACATATAACTTGTGATTGTTTACTTATTACAAAATGGAGGAAGTATTGGAAGTTTGCAACATCCGTTAAGAGGTGTCATTGTTATGCAAAATTCCCCCTCAATGGAAACTCTAATAGGACCAACAAGGCATAAAACTTGCAAAACTTCATAGAACACAATGGATTTGTAAATATATCTACAACTTCATTTTCAATCAAACAAAAGTTGAGATAAATTTCACCATTCAGGAATTTTTCTTGAATAAATTACATACAAACTTCAATATGATTGTTCCTTTGATGATGAATTAGATTGTTTGTAATATAAATACAACTCTGGTTGTTACATAGAAGAGTAGGTCTCCCTTTAACACCCATATGCAGTTCATCCAATAGTCTTTTCAGCCACATAGATTCCTTTATAGCTTCCATAGCACTTCTACACTCTGCTTTAGTAGAAGAGATAGAAACTACTGGTTACTTCTTGCTACTCCAAGTGATGGTACCTACACCTAACTTGAAAAAATATCCAGAATGTAATGAACCATTACACCAAAACCTCGAGGCATTAATGAAATCCGCACATGAGGATCATAACACTTTTGTACCCTAGACCCCGGGCTAGATTTTTTCCTGTATATAGGGACCACACCCTACCCTATACAAGCCTCGGGTAAAATCTGCAATGCCAACATAGCCACATGTTGTTGGGACTCAAACCTAGGTGGTTACTCTGATACCAAATGTAAAAAACTACTACACCAAAACCTTGGGTAATTCGCGAAATCCACACATGAGGATCATAACACATAATTATATTTTCTATCTACAACATCACCAGCATGGTAAAAATCACAATAGCCAAATAATTGTACATCATTACAATAAGAATCAAATAGACCATAATTAATTGTTCCATTAAAATATTTCAAAATTATGTTTTCCATTTTCTAATGATCCTCATTAAGATCCTACATAAATCTTGAAACAACTCCTACTGCATAAGAAATATCAAGACTAATAATAGTCAAATAAATTAGACTACCATCTAGTTGTCTATACAGACTATGATAAAATTTAGCACATGCAGGTTTAGGATCTAACTTAACACCAAATTTTGTAGAAATGGAAATAGGATTATATTCAATCATGATAAATATTTTAAGTAAACTCGTAGCATACTAAGATTGAGATACAACAATATACTTATGATCTTGAAATATAACAATGCCAAGAAAATGATTCAGCAAACCTAAATCATTCATTTCAAAATGTTGTTTTAATCTTTCTTTGATTCTAACAATTAAATTTCTATCACTTATATTAATCAAAATATCATCAACATATAATAAATTAATGATAATATGATTGTATTCAAACTTAACAAATAAATAATTATTAGAACAACAATTAGTGAAACCAAGATCTCGAAAGAAACTATTAATTTTAGCATACCAAGCTCTAGGAGCTTTCTTAAGACCATACAAATAATTTTTCATCTTACAGACATAGTTCCTTACCAGGTTCTTCAAAACCGTTAGGTTTTCTCATGTAGATTTTTTCTTTTAATTCACTATTTAGAAATCCATTTTTAACATTTTTTTGGTGAATCTCCCAACCATATTGGGTAGCCAAAGCAAGAAGAATTCTAGAATTTATCATATTAGCTACAGGGGGAAAAGTCTCAACATAATCAAGACCAAGTTTCTAAGTGAAACCAAGAGGTACCAACCTTTCCTTGAATTTGTATATTTCTCCTACAAAGTTATACTTGATTTTGTAAAACCACCTGGTTCCTATAATGCTTCCTTTAGATGGAGGATGGATTGGCTCCCAAGTTTTATTTTTAATCAAAGCATTGTATTCATATTTCATGGCCTAAATTCATCTATCATCATGACAAGATTCTTCAAAATATTGTGGTTCAAACTCATAGAGGGTCATCAAGGCATGATAATAATGTTGACTACAAGTTACCTTTCTAATATTAATAGGATGAGAATCCTTAACAAGATTTTGAGCCCATTTAGGAATCTTGGGATGCAACACATTTTGAGATGACTCAATCTCCATCATATCTAGCTCAGGATAATCATCCTCTTGAAATTTTGTTTCCATATTTTTAGGAGAAGCATTATTAGGATCTATCATAAGAGAAATAGAAGAGGGTTCATAAGAAACATCACAAAATGTTTTCTCTAAGACATGAACATTCATGTTTTCAACTATGTCATGCTTGAAAGGGTCATAAAATATTAATCCTTTAGTTCTACAGCCATAGCCAACAAAAATACAAGAATAAGAGGTTGAGTCAAGATTCTTCCTTTTAACTTTTGGAATTAAGATAGAATTAGGACCAAGGGGGGTTCACTTACCAAATATTCTTATAGTGAGCAGATGCGTTCGAAGGGTATTAAATAATACCTTTGATTCCAGTTTTTACTTCATGAGGAGTAGTTTGATTGATAGATACCCCCCTCCTAGAAATAAATCTATTAAGAATATAGACAATAGTTGTAGTATTCATGGATCCTACCCATAAAAACTTAGGCACATTAGCTCCCACCCCCTTTGCTTCCACTTTGACTAGACCTGTTACCAGGTCTTCTAGGAGACTGAACCTTGATACCCCTGCTGTGGAGAAGGGTCTTCAAGAGCTTGAAATTTCCCACAACCTCTTGCATATCAGCAGTGCTAGTTCTGAGGATGCACATATGGAGAGCTCTATTAAAAAGGCTGGAAGCCTTAGAAGATGACATGAAGTCTGTTGAAGGAGGAGGTTATCAATAGATCTTGGCAAATACAAAAAGGCAAGAGTGAAGGAGGAGGACTTGGGCTATGGATAATAGCCAGATGGAAGATCCTAGTATAAGAAACTAAACATCTTTATTACTCCCGTTCTAGGTTAAGGCCAAAACTCTCCATTGACTATAGTATGGCCATTTATTAAAAGTGCAGATTGCAGAGTTAACTTTATGAACACATATGTCCTTTAGTGATTTCCAGGAATTTACTTTTAAAAAGTGGGGTTCAAATGGCATTGCTTTGGGGCACTGATTAAGGAAAGAAACCAATCTTTCCATTGAGCCCAGCTGGATATAACCTGACTCTGCCCACATGACAACTTTGGGGATGTTCAAAAATCTTGGCAGAATATCAAATCCAGCATTGAAAAAGCTGCCAAGATTTAATTGTGGGTGCTATCTGCTACTTAAATCTTTAGTAAATATTGTTGTTATATCAATGCTGAACCTTTAGCATGCTTTTCTGCTGTGTTCCTAGCTACTGGTTTTGTTTTGTTGGGGTAGCTGACTACTCTAGCTATCGTTAGGACTTCATTGTCATATTTGGATTATTGATCCTTCTTTGTTCATGGTTCTCGAATTGCTAGTTTGATGAAGAGCTTTATAAGGCCCTCTTTTGTTCTCAAGGGTATAGTCCCTTTCAAAAAACTATTTTCCAATAATAAAAAAAAACTTAGGCACATTAGATACATGAATCATAGTCCTATCCATTTCTAAGACAGTCCTATTCTTCCTTTCTGCAATGCCATTTTGTTGTGGGGAATAGGGAGTAGTAAACTCTCTTTGAATCCAACTTGACACACAAAATTCATCATTCTTTTTTATGACATATTCAGCTCCATAATCAGTCCCAATTCTTTTAATTTTCATATTAGAAGAATTTTCAACTAAAGCTTTAAATTCCTTAAACATAGACAAGACATCAGACTTCTTCTTAATGAAATAATACCAAGTCATTCTATAAAAATCATCAATGAAGCAAACAACATGTAAAGTTCCATTGAGAAAAGGAAATTCAAGTGGACCTCTCACATCACGATGAATCAATTCTAATAACTGAAAAGAGTTGGGATCATGGTGTTTGTGAAATGGTTCAACATGTTTCTTACCATGCAAGAGACTTTCACATGTCTCATGATCATATTTCATCTTTGGAAGACCAACAAACATATTTAGTCTAGACATTTCATACAAACTTCTAAAATTAATATGACCTAATATTTCATGCCAAAGTTGAATATAATTCCTAGAAGAGGAAGAAAAACAAGATTCAGACACAAATCCATCAAAAATATATAAGCCATTTTTTATGAATACCAGCAGCAATAAAATTACTAAATTTATATTTGACATACCATTTTTCTTACAACAAAATAACTTTACAGTTTTCTTTAGTTAACTAAGAGAAAGAATTTTTTTTTTGAACTGAGGAACATATAAGACATTCCTAATTATTTCATTTACCAATTTAACATTCCCACAACCTTCATATCTAATGATGGAATTATACCCTAGATATATATTTTCCTCACATTTAACAACATCTGAGAGGATACCAAAAATACAGGTCATGTGCCTAGAGGCACCACTGTCTAGGATCCATTCATTGTCATTTGAGGCTGAGAGAGTGGTATATGGGGCAACAGACTTCTTAACAACATTTGCATAATTTTGCTTCTGATATTTCTTATGACTATTAGCTTTATTAATTCTTACATTCTTAACAGATTTTTTAGTTTTAACATGACAATTAGAATCTCTATGACCAAATTTTCCACACTTGCTACATGTGTCATTAAATTTGACTTTAAAGTTCTGATAGTTTTTAACAGAATTAGACTTAGGATTGGATTTAAATCTTGATATGTTATTAGAATTCTAATTAGGATTACTATTCTTCATATTTTGAGCAGACTTATGATTATAAGAGAACGATTCTTGAGAAATAATCTCTTTTGAATCAAAATTCTCCATTACACCCTATTCTTGAATTAACAGAGAAGACAAAGTGTCTAAATTAGGAAGATCATTCTCATTCTAATAGTTAGAATTAAGAATAGAGATATAGTTTCTAAATTTTTCATGAATATTTATCTGAATAATGAAATAAAGAAGATTATCTTGAAATATTTCACAATTACAACCATCCAATTGAGCTTTAATGTTCTTAATTTTAGACAGGTAATTAACTATTGTATCTTCTCATTTCATAGGAGTTGTAAACAGTTCTAAAACTAGCTTAATTTATCTTAGACCTATGAATGCCTTCATGCATAGTCTCTAATTATTTCTAGGCATCAACAAGAGAATCCATATGACCTATATGCATTAAAAATTCATCTCTTATGCTTTGCAATAGGATGGAAAAATCTTCTTGTGATCTTTGAGAGAAGGAGCTAAGATTTTTAGGGTTTGCAATTCTACCGATGGGTCATTTTTCCACACCATTCATAAGATCCCATAACTTCCTGGCCATGAATCATGATTTTAACCTTACTCTCCAAATACTGTAATTAGTTTTATTTAATAATTAATATTCATCCATCGAAAAAATAACAAAACTACCCATTTTAAATTTTAACAATATACGCACACAAAACAAATATGAAACATAGATTTAAATAAAAAATAAATTCCCTATGGGGGAGCGATTCCGAGTCAAGTTCAAGTTATTTTACTATGAGCTAAAAAACCAACTTGGAACACAAGACACATAACTTGGAAATATTAAAAAATAACTTCAGTGGGGGTGAGATCATAAGTGAACTAACCAAGCTTGAACCGAGCTACTTAACTTACCAAAAAAAGAAAATTTGGAGCAAGAGGTGACACGTGGTGTAGATCAACAATACCAAGAGGGGAACATGTCGTATTTCTGGAAAATTCTAAAGCAGATCCCTCAGGAGAACATGAAGTCCCCGGAATTTAATTAAAATAGATAGCTTATCGGGCCCGCAATAGAGCTAAAAAACAAGATGAAAAAAAGGAACACGGGGAAAAAGAAAAAACTAACAAATACATGTGTTGCTTTGCTATTAGAGCACACTTTGCAGTGTAAAAAATAAGTCAGAAGACCAATTAATAGAAAAAATAAATAGATAAACTGTACACATGTGTCATCAATTTATTGGATCACTTTTTCACACTCTAAAATGTTTATAACAAAGTTCAATTAAAATGCGAAAGAACGTGAACACATTCTATTGGTTCGCAAATGACAAACACTATCAAAGTCTTTAAAAAGTGAAAAAGGTGGCTTAACCTTATTGGTTAACCACTGACACATTTAACAATAGACTGACAATGCGAAAGTAGGGCATAGTCTGACAATGTGAAAAACAAAAAATACGTGTCATTTTTCTATTGGTTCACACTTCACAGTGCTACCAAGATGACACAAGAAAAACTAAACACACGTGGAGCCTTCTTAATGGCTCATTTTTCAAAAATCTGACAAACACTGAAAATTTTGAAAAGGTGGCTAATTCTTATTGGAAAATTCACTGCCACAATTAAAAAAATGAAAATTGTGAATTGCGAAGAAACTTGGAGCAAATATATTGGAGCTCGAATTTCGTAAGTGTCAAAAGAAAGAAAACAAAATAATGATTATGCAAAATATTATTGGCTCAAATTTCACAAGTGTCAAAAGAAATAAAATAGAATACTGACAATGAATATACTTAGAGCACTCTTATTGGCTCGTATTTTGCATGTGTTAGAAACAATCTTACAAAAAAATGATAATGCGAAAAAAATAAGTGACTTGGAGATTTCCTATTGGACCTTATTTCGCAAGTGATAGAGGAAAGATAACACAAGTCTGACAGTGTGTAAAAATGTATAATTCACTTATTATCTTGTGTTTAACGAATGACAAACAGATCTACAAAAAAATGACAATGTGAAGAAAGATGGAGCTTTTTGATTGGCTCGGGATTTGCACAAATGAAAAGATCTATTAAAATATTGATAATACAAATTTAGGTGGAGAAAAATAATTGGATCGAGCTTCACAACAACAAAAATTCATAGAAAATTAAAAGACCTAAAAAAACCTAACACAGCGAAACCAGATGAAGCAAAATCATTAGATCGATCTTCAAAAAAAATAAAAATATCTACAATGAAGATATTGTTATCCAAAAATACCCCCTAGGTTATTTTGGCTCGAATAAGTTTAAAATGGACTTAGCCATTTTAAGGAGTCTGAGATAGTTAAACGGATATCAAATTCCCATTTCTAAAATCACCGGCCTTGGGAATTTTAAAACCCACGAGATACTTATCCATTTCATTGGCGGGTTCTTTATTAAAATTGAATTGATGTTCATTTGGCCATCAACTTAGCTATAGCACAAAACACTTCAAGCAACTACAATGCAAAGGACAACATGGTAGGATTTTGTCTCTCTTCAAAGTATTTGGGATCTACAGACCTTAATTCCCTGGAATAAATTGTGTTTAATAATTTATCACTTCCAGGAAAATTCAATGAGATCAACAAAGGGATAGCTGGCACATTTCTTTTAAATCCAAAAGTTTAGAAGTCCCCCAAAAGTAAAATTTGCGACGTGAAGGCAATTCTGATAACTTGAAGAAATGTGGATCCATTTCATTGTCTAACCTTTCACATTCTAACAATGCAAAGGTTAATGATGAATTCTAACACACTAACATTACGAACAGGCATGGAGCTTTCCTATTAACTCATTTTTCTTAGTTGTCATTCAAGAACTAACGAAATACTGACAACCTGAAAAGTGTAGATCTTCCTCATTAGTTATTACTTCACATTGGTTAGAAGGTAAAATAAAAAGTACTGACATTACAAAGTGTGTGGAACTTTTCTATTAGCTCACACTTCACAATTGTCAGTCAAATATTTCAAAAGTATGACAATGTGAAGGAACATGGAACCTTCCCATTGGCTCACATCTTGTAGTTATCAGTCAAGGTTTTCAAAAGGTCTGAAATGTGAAGAAGCATAGAGCTTTTTCCTTATTCCACATTTCATAATTTATAGTCAGGGGTAAAGTACAGTCTTACATTATGGAGAGCCATGACACTTTTTTATTGACCTGTAATTCATAAAAACAAAGGGAAAGGGAAAAATGGAAAATTAAAAGGAAGTAAAGGGTCTGATCCCTAGGCCAATCAAAGACTGACACATGGTAGAAGTAAAATAAATGAACACATGGGAAGAGAGCAATATCTGAGCTAATCAAAGGTTGTCACTTGTCATATTTTGTTTCCTCCTAGTGTGAAAATATTAAAATCATGATATATTTTGATCTCCTTCTCTAAATCAAACAAAATCAGTCCTATTCAAAATATCTCCTCGAGCACTCCAATTTGGAATCATGAGAATCATATTTTGGGGGGTTTTGATAGATGCGAATAAAAAAATGGTTTGGACCTTGTATGATTACAGGAGGAATTATTTAATCATGATAGCATTATGTTTTCATTCAAATTTCCTTTTTGCATGCTTAAGAACATGCCAGATGTCCATCATCCTATGTAAAAAAATTATTTTATCCTTTGTGATGGTTAGGACCATTAAAAATATTATTTGTGACTCCTCTCTCCTTCTTCTCTCTTAAATATATAAATGTAAGCACTTATGCACATGTTTTGGCATGGAAATTTGAAAAATGTAAATGATCTCTGTCAAACTGGTTCCTGAACAGTTGTGAGTCATCGAACCTTCATTTTGTGCTTGGAAATGTATTATTCTTCCTTCTTATACAACTGTAATGGTTTGTGTATATTCCTATTACAATAAATCTTATTTTGTGGCACATCTGTCTATCCTAACTTTTTTTTATCTACAACCTTTCCTATATTTTATTTTTGTAGAATTTTGTGCATGTATTTCTCCTTTGCAAGCTATTTTTTATTGTTTTAATGTGATAAATAGATGGTAAACATCATTTGGGTCTATGTCACTTATATCTATCCTCTCCCTTCTCCATTTCCTTCTCTCTTCCCCTCACTAGAGTTTATTTCACCCTTTTTTGGTGGTATCACCACCTTTTAGATTAGGGTTTATTTTCCATGCATCTCTCTAACCCTTATCTCTCTCCATGGTCCCTTGGAATTGTTAATCTAGGATTATTTAGCTACATTTCTTTCTTTAGGATTAGTTAATCTAACTAGGAACAACAGTAAATAATAGTACTACAATAATGTAAATAACAGCTAAATAAATATAAAAAGTGACACAAGAAACTAGGCTAATGAAAATAGAAACCCTAATATGTAAAGAAGGGTTGGGAAGAGCTTAGATGATTCAGTGAACTTGGGTGACTATGTTCCAGAGCTAACTAGAGAAACAGGAGTAGGAAACGACTATACCAAATTATAGAAACTTGCAAATCCAAGCAATATGAGTGTACTGGGGCCTCTGGGAGAGTATCAGGGAGCCTGTGGGCGCCCTAGTTTGTATTCTGGGAACCTTGGTCTGTGCAGGAGGTCCAAAAAATATATTTGTAGGGTCATTAGATAACCTGAAGCCTTCGTTGTTTGTTACACTAATGATTCCAAACTACACTAGATGTCATCGGTAGTCAGTAATGAAGAAAAGACCTGTAAAACCCTAATACAAGCATCAAACCCTAAAAAAATAAAGATGCATATGAAGGGTTGATACTGACCTCAGTTACCACAATGGTGAACTTAATAATTGAGTGTTGCACTACATCTCAGACCAGATTGTAGTTGTATGTGCAAGTCTTTGCAATCATGCCCTAGGTGATCTTATGCCAATCACGCTTTGTGAAAGTAGCGAGCAATAGCTATGTGTAGAAAATGTAATAGAATGGTGGATGGAATAGAATAAACCTCCCTCCTATTCTTGTGTGATGTAGATGAACCAACCACATGCCTTGTGATGGAGTTAGATGGATGTAAATGGAGCCTTTTATTGATGCAACCTTATGTGATGATAGTAGTGACTAGTTCTTGGTCCCTCATTATGGACTCATAACTTTGTATTTATATGATTATCTTGTTCTAATTTCATTATTAACTCCAAATATTCCAAACACCAAAAAAGAATGAATGTTCAAATGGCTAGAAAGTGCCCAAAACATGCCAGGAAAGTGTAAAAAGGATCAGGGCACCCTAATTTGGACCAAGGCACCTGTGGGTGCCCCAATACTAGCCTGAGAACCCCAGTCAAGGCTAGAATGAAAAAAAATGCTAAAAATAGACTAGGAATGTATGCGGTGAAGGTTGGCAATGACGACTAAAAACAAAGTAAAATGACCAAAAGACGAGGGGTAATTAGTAATTTCTTTAGTTAAAAACCATATGAATAGTAGTATGAGAGCGGGACTAAATAATGTCTAAAGTGTGTGATTTTGTGACTACAATGTGACATGACACAACTAAACGATGGCCATTGGCGAGCTGCCACAACATCATATCATTTCACTCCAAACAGAATCTCTATAATAAAAGTCAACAAGTATGAATAAATAAATATAAATATTAATTTCATTTATTGAACGTTTTTCAATTCCATACTTTGAATTCAATTTGAGAGTCAATTTGTCCTTAAAAAGGGTGTTTTGTTGTTTTTTAGAACTCTAACCTCCCTATCTTACATTATTACAAATGATATTTTATTTTATTTTGAAAAAGAGGATTATCTGACTTCATGTGGTTTGTTATCTTATTTTATTTAGTTAAAATTATATTTGGTTTTATTATTTCTTTAACTTACAATACCTTCATATATTTGAAATTTTTATTTTATGCATTTAAACATATATGGTTCTACATTATAATAAATAATAACTAACTACATACATTGTATATGTTAATTTTGTAAACAATTGATAGAATCTATAGAAATTAAAACACTAAGTAAATCTGACATTGTCTGAGAATGTAGGAAAATGGTAAAAACCATATAGTACATTTGTAAAGCAACTAGTAACAATAACCATCATGTCCTAATCCATATTCGAAAAAGGTATAAAAATATCATAGAAGTAGTAATCATGTCATGAGACCATAAAATATTAGAAACATTATTGTAACATCATGTAACCCATAAAGCATCGAAACAAGTCATATGTGTGCATAAAGCCGCAAACATGGGACACTCACGATGTCACAAGACAATAGAAATAGGAGGTAAAATGGTTCACATTTATAAAAACACTTGTATATTAACAATAGAGGCATGAAGTGAAAAACATGGGACACCCATGGTGTCACAAGACAATTGTAAGGAACTTAGATCAGATCTAGAAAACAAACATTGTATTATAATCATGCAAGCGGATGAAGTGAAACCATATGGAAAACAAACAATGAAGAAATATAAATAAAAAAACACTAACAATAGCATATGAAACAAGTATAGAAAATAATAATAGTGACAATAAGTAAATAACAAGATAGGATAATGGTGCATAAAACATGTGTTATTCTATTTAACCTAATAGGAAGCGATATACACTATGTATGTAATCAAGCATGATGAGGAAGGTGTACTATAACATATAATGAAGAAAAAGCTCAAGTATATTGTGGAGGGATGCACCCAAAAGAGTAGTGTAAGGAACCAAGTTAGATCCAATCATCGTGTAACAATATGCGAATTTTCTGCAACAAGCTCAAGATATTGTGTGAGTGCTTGTGTGTAAAGAATGGATATGCTACCTATCAAATCAATATGAAAAATGACATATATAAAGTTAAAATATAGCCAAGAAAACTATGCATTATGAATTTTTCTCATATTTATGCATAGTTATTCTCAACACAATGTAAAAACATTAAAATGCAAAATTTCATTTTGTATTTTTCTCACATTTTAATGTTTTTACATTGTGTATAGAATAACTATGCATAAAAAATTGAGGTAGTAAGAGAGATAAATCAATGAGAGACCCATGGAGAGGCCTATTGGTCTTCAAGAAGATCGTATGTGTCGGGAGCAAATTCAATGAGATATAGGGAAAAATAACCTTGGGAAGAGTAATGTGTGTTCTAGCATCCAACCTTATTGGAACATGTGTTGGGGATTTATCAAGAAGAATAGGCATTCTTGGTGAATAATGTGCTCGTATTTTCTCATATTTAATTTTTTTTGTATTATGTGATTCTTTGAAACTTTTTTACATTGTGTTGAGAATAACTATGCAATAAAAACTGAGGTAGTAAGAGAGATACACAATGAGAAACCCATGGAGAGGCCTATTGGTATTCAAGAAGACCGTCTATGTCAGGATCAAATTCAATGAGATTTAGGGAGAAAAGAACCCTGGTAAGATTAATGCATGCTTTAGCATCCAACCTTGTTGTAACATGCGTCAACTATTTATCGAGAAGAATATGTATTCCTGATGAATCATAAAGACATGTTTGATTAATGGAGGAAACCATATTAGGAAAAGATGATTATTTTAAGGGTAGTGATTTTTTTTGAAATGTGGTGAAAATCCCATCATAATTTCACATAGTAATGTTCTCAATGTGGTCCTTGCAATGATTAATATCATGTCTAGATATGCAGTAATAGTAAAAAAAAAGTGGTTTCCTTGTAATTGATATAACCTAGTGGTATATCGATGTCTCATAAAGGTTAAATTAAGTAGATAAAGAGCGAACAAGATAAATGATAACTCGTGGGTATAAAGTTATTCTAAAATAGTGACAAAAATAACAACCAATATATGATCAAGAGTATTAACTGCATGTTATAAAGGGTCATATGTGTAGTGAGAAGCCAAGGTGGTAGTGACATAAGTGTTAGATGCAGTAGATTTGAGTAGATAGCGTACATGGCTAGTGGAGAAAAACAAAGAATGAAACATAGAATTATCTTCATCAATGAGATTTAATTTTAAATTACAAAAGTTAACATTAGTAAGTGAGATAGTATATCCATCACTATCTAAGGAGTAATTTTTAACATTATCATGTTACATAGAATGACGTAAAAAAAATTAGGTGGAGAACTATTAGCAGAGAAAATAATAGATAAAGTTGTGGGTTGTTCCAATAGTAGTGGCAGAGGAGTGGTATATCAAATTTAGGACTAGGGTCTCCCACGATATAGGTCTACAATTTTTCTCTAGGGATAAGTTAATGCAATTCAATAATGATAGGTATTTAAGAAGTAAAATTATCAAATCAACAATATTCAAAAGGATATGGATCAATAGTCATTGTATATTCACAACCATCATGTATGAATTTGAGGCATTGATGTGTCATGGATGGTATAGCTTACATAACATGTAGTTAAGGACAACCCAAAAGGATATTGTAATGTGCATTTGTATCCATAATATGAATTGTAGTGGTCAACATATTAGGACCTATGAGAAGGCCAAGGGTAATAATGCCTAATGTAAAACTAGTGACGTTATCAAAGCCTCTTACAGTATTAATAGTCTTATCAACGACACTGAAATTGGTTCCCAATTTATGAAGAAAAGAACTAGGGCGCACATTGAGGCCAAACCAATCATGGATTAAGACATGTTTAATGAGAAAACAATGGATTTGTGCTTGTAATAAGAAGAGGTGCAAATTTAGTAGCAATGTGCGATGAGATAGTTGGGATTAAAGTGGTGGCCTTATCCATAACTTTGAACGTGTCCATAATAGATGCAAAAGTAGTCCCAAATAGTGCAACATATTGTAAATTATCATATAAGATGTCCTTATGGATGGTGCCTTTTATAGAAATTCAAGAAGAAAGATTTTAGTGGATGTATTATGAAATTATTCTAATATATAAAACCATTTAGGAGAATAATTAGGCTTGGTAGAATACACTATGGGTGGTGGAGGCAAGGTGGGGTTTCCATCGACATGTGGCTTATTATGTTGAGTTTTGACAAAATTAGCTTCTTGAGTCATGGGGGGCAGGGAAAAGCAAGGTGGAAATTTCCAGCTAGGAGGTACATGTTCATATTTTATCTCAACATGCATGGGATCCACATAAGTTGTGAGACAAGTAAAACCATAATAGAAACCTCCTTCACTAGACGAGGCATGCCATAATGACCATATTAGAGGGATGGTAACCCATAACGGAATGAGGAAATGAGCCTTTAGGTTAAAAGTTATGAATATAAAAGTTTGAAGGAAGAGGCATGATGAATCATAAAATTGGAACCTAAGATATGTGCGATAAATTTTATTTAATATTTTTTTTTCACAAAGCATTTACACCCTATATTAAATTTAATGTTATGTTGATGGAGCACAAATAAGAAGGATGTAAGGGTTTGTAACAAAATAATTATTTAATAAAAAATAATTATTCGATGGAGTGTGTAGAAGAAGGGATATCGCATATGAGTGATAAAATTTTCATAGTGAGAAGAAATGAGTACCATGTGGTTAATAATGCCCCAACACGGCAAAAAATTAAATAAAATAATTATTCACAATGAGTAGAAGAAAAATTAGAATGTGATGTTATATGGTTTGATTTCACACTTTGTATGTATCATGATGATAGCTGAGATGTTTTTACCACATCTGTTTGATTTTTACATGATAGATCCATAGATGATATCAATTTTATTGTACATGTGATGCTCTATATTAGTGGGTGAGATGACACGGTGATATTGGTGCGGGGGGATAGATTTTTAATATTTGTGATCCCTCTTGCCCCCATTTGATGATACGATATGCGATGATTAGCTTAGCATTCATGTATAATGTATACTTATCTGTTTAAATATATGATGTAGAGATGATGTTAGATGTGATGATATTTATGGAGATATGATGATGTGATAACAAAACTATGTACATGTGAAAAACAGACACAAGCAAATGTTAACAAACTTAACCAAATACACAATAATAACCAACATGAATTAACACAAATATGTACAATTATTTACAAGCATGCAAAAACACACTTCATATGTACCAGTAAGAATGAATCTAATCTAAGAAAGAAAAGATGAATCTTATCAAAGTATGTCTAAGCAACAAACTATTCAAATGTACAAACAAGCAACAACTATACATGAAAACAATGTACACAAACAAAGCAAGAAACAAGATAAAGTAAGTAAACTAAAGTTATGTTTTTGTAAGATTGTTTTGTGAAACACTTTTCTACTATTTTTGTGTATTGTGTTTTTATTCATTATTTTGGATTTTGATCATATTTGAATGTTTTTGCAATTTTTGAACATATTTGAATGTTTTTACGATTTTCAAACATATTTGAATGTTTTTGCAATTTTCGAACATATTTGAATGTTTTTGTGATTTTCAAACATATTTCAATGTTTTTTTTTTTTTTCAAACATATTTGAATGTTTTTGCAATTTTCTAAGGATTTTTGAAGCTATGCACAAGTAAACAAGAAACATGGATGCCCTTAGCCTTAGATGGAGAATATACCAGGGTAGGAACCACATGTTTACAAACAGGAAGGTGAATCCACAGAAGTGCCCCCAGTGATAGATGGGGAATATGAAAAGACCATCTCTTCATTGATTTATAAGTGGAGAAAAAGTCAAATCAAGGCTTGACAAGATAGGTTCACTGGGAATTTCAAATAAAGGTGCGGAACTATCCCTAGGCTAAGTAAAAGTACCCTCTAGATACAAGATGCTTGTGAACAATGAATTCTCCCAAGGCACCAGAGACCAGTTTTCACCAAGGGACCTATCCAACATGCCACAATTGTGTGGTTTTCACATATGGATGACCTATTTTCTCTTTTTATTTTTCTCTTATTTTAATTTTTTTGTATTTTGATCATTTTTAATCTTTTTTTGGTTTACCTTTCTTATTTTTGCGCCATGTTTAAGCATAGAACCGCTTAAGGTGCATGGAATTAATAGATTCACAGAGCTCATCACTATTGGGATGGGCAAGTTTGTATGCTCCCATACCATAGTTGGCCACAATTATGTAAGGTCCTAACCAATGCAGTTTGAACTTTCCTTTCTTCTCTCTTTACGCCCTTGTGTTGAACTAATTTTCTTTCATGACCAAATCTCTGACCTCAAACTGACAAGGTATGATCCTTTTGTTATAGTTTCTGGAGACTTTGTTCTAATACACTTTGAGATGGTTAAGGGTGTGGATGCACTTTTCATCCAGGAGTTCTAATTCTACCATCCTAGCCATTCTGTAATCCTCATCCTTGTCCAGGTAATCCCTAAGAGATATTCTTAGGGAACGAAGCTCGATTTCCAATGGGATGATGGATTCAGTTCCAAATACTAGATAATATGGTGTCACACCAATAGGAGTGCAAATGGAGGTCCTATAATCCCAAAGGTTTGGGTGAATTTTCAAATGCCAATTGTAACCTGTCTTACTCACCGTCTTTTCCATGATTCAAACCAATGTTTTGTTAGTGGCTTCAGCCTTCCCATTACCTTATGGATAATATGGCATAGACCACTTCAATTTTATTTGAAATCGAAGACAAAGGTCCTTTACTATCTTTTTATTGAATTATTTTCTATTTTCATTAATTATGGCTGCAGGAATCCCATACCAAAAAATAAGGTGATTCATGATAAACTTATAAATCTGAGCTCCTATAACATAAATCAGAGGAGTAGCCTCCACCCACTTAGTGAAATATTATGTAGATGTGATGAGGTGAGTATGACCATTAGATTAGGTAGGGGTGAGATTTCCTATTAAATCCATTCCCCATTTAGAGAATGGCCATGGGGTTGTGATTGGTTACAACGGATGTGATGGTGCATGGATGAAATTTCCATACTTTTGACATAGGACGCATTTCCTTACATAGTTGCAGCAGTTTGTTTCCATAGTAGGCCAACATTAACCTACTATCAAAAATTTCTTAACTAGAACCATTACATTTTTACGGGATCCACATACCCCTTCATGTACCTATTTGATCAATTGGACTGACTCTACTACATCTAGACAATGCAATAGATTCCCATCATATCCACAATGATAGAGTGTATCTCCTAAGAGGGTGTAGTGGGCTATCTGGAAGATAAGGATTTGTTTTTCGGAATGGGATATTTTGGAGGGAAGGTGTTGTGTTTAAGATGCACATAGATGTGTGCATACCATGGGGAATAGGGGCCAACAACTTCATAAGCCAAACATGATTCTGGCATGTCATATATAGGCTAGCATAGATTCTCAACAAAAAATGGAATATCATTGCTCTCTGATGGAATTTTTAGAATAGAACCTACAGTTTCCATATGTTTGTGGATCTGTTTTTTGCTCTTGGAATCTATTTAAATGTAATACGCAAAAAATACTCTTTCAAAGTTTCCACCAGTTTATTATAGGGGGTGAGTTTCTCATCCTTGACTTTATATTTATCGTTAACTTTTTGATGACCAATTGTGAATCACCAATGATCTTAACATGATGGATATCCCATTTTATTACTAGCTTCATCCTAGCGATGAGTACCTCATATTCCACAATATTATTTGTACAAGGAAAACCAAGGTGAAAATATTGAAGTATAAGGTCACCTGAAGGAGTAATTAATACCACACCTGACCCCAAATCATGGAAAGTAAAAGATCCATCAAAGTGTACTTTCCACATGACAGATTCCTCAATATACATTAATGAAGTGTCTCATAGATCCAGACTCATAGGCTATGTTCTTGGTAACAGTGTTTCTGCTAGCTGATCTGTGAGTACTTGTCCTTTTACCAAATTTTTATGTACATACTCAATGTCAAATTCACTTAATAGAATGATCCAATTAGCCATTCTACCTATAAGGGTGGGTTTTGACAACAGGTACTTACACGGGTCAAATTTGGATATAAGCTTGGTTTTATAATTTAACAAGTAATGGTGAAGTTTTTGGAAGGTAAAAACTACAACCAAACAAGATTTTTCAATCTAAGGGTAGTTTATCTCATAAGAAATGAGAGTACAAATGAGATAGTACACAAATTTTTCTTTATCATCGGGATCATGTTGGGTTAGAAATGCACCAATAAAAAAGAGTAACAGAAATATACATCATGAGTGGTTCACCAGGAATTAGACGCATGAGAATGGGTGGATTGGATAAGTATTGCTTAAGCAAGGTGAAGCCCTGTTATTGCTCTAGTCCCCAAATAAAGGCAACATCCTTTTTAAGTAGATGGGTAAACGAATGACATTTTTCAGCAAGTTGGGAAATAAAGTTGTGGATGGCTTGTATCTTTCCTTGCAAGTTGCGCAGTTGTTTGATGTTTTAGGGAGGAGGCATTTCAGTAATGGCGGTAACTTTATTTGGGTCTACCTCAATCCCTCTTCATGATACAATAAATCCAAGAAACTTTCCTGACAATACATCAAATACACACTTCTTTAGATTCAATCTAACTTTGTGTTCCCATAGGCATTTGAATATATGCCATAGAATATTAGGGTGATCTTATTTCATCTTGTATTTTTTAAGGATATCATCCACATAGTCTTCCATGATGTCATGAGTTATATCATGGAAATTCACAGTCATTGCCCTTTGATAGGTTACACCTGTGTTTTTAAGGCCAAAGGGCATTACCTAATAACAAAACGTTCCCCATGGGGTTTTGAAGGTTGTCTTTTGTTTATCTTTATCTACAATCTTGATTTGATTATAGCCTAAAAATCCATCCATAAGAGGAAACATTTCATATCCTACAGCTAAATCAATAATCATATCACTATTTGGCAATGGGAAATCATCTTTTAAACATACCTTATTAATGTCTCTAAAATCCGTATAGATTTTGATCCCGACAGGTTTCTTTTATATGGGGACTATGTTTGATATCCATTCTAAGTAATCAATAATTCTAATGAAGCTCACCATTTCTAGCCCTTCTTTAACTAGAAGAGCCACCCATGGATGCATTTTTCTGAGCTTTTGTTTGATGGCCTTGGCGTCTTCATGCACTACCAAGGTTAGATCCAAGCTTGACATATCCTTATAGGACCATGTGAATACATCTACAAACTCTCGCAGAAGCACAGTGAAGGTTTTTTGTTCCCGTACTGAGAGTGAAGTTCCTGGTTTGACTATCTTTGGATCATCTTCTTTTTTAATATTCACATCAATGGTTTTTTCCACTAGCATTTTTGACAAATCCTCCATATGTGTAGGATCAGGAGGAAGGTTGAGATCTTCATCCAAGGGTTTCTCTACGATATTTTCACCCTTTGTGTGGTCACTTTTCTTGTCCATTGATTTTTTTACTTATTTTTCCATCAGTGCCTCAAAGAGGTTTTCACTGTGTGACTTGGAATTTTGTTTTTTCCGAGGATTTTCGTTGGAAATTTTGCCCTCACTTTTTCTAAATTTTTGTTGACCATGAAGCTCATCTTCCTCACTAAATTACGCATAGGTATCTAAGTCAATTTAGAAACCCTTCTTATGGTACCCTTTTTATGGTATGTGACAATGTAAGGGAGTGACCTTTTTCCCGTGCTAGCATGTATATAATCCTTTGATCCTAATAATATAGATTAACAATAGTAAGGTGTGGGAAATAAGATGATCTATCTAAGAACCCCATAATATCTTCATTTTTCAATAGAATAATAAGACGTAACTTGAAGAGTTAGAAGCTAACATAATGCATCACATCGATATATTTATAACACTCAACAAAAGTTAGGGTAGGAGTAGGTGAAAATGTGCAAAATTTTCCAAACATTCATTTACTTTCTATGGAGAAAGAAACTCAAGAATTTCATCAAGATTTATGCTAAGTAAATTAGTTACATTCTCACCCTAGTGTAGGAGTAGGAAGTTTGATTCAAGTGCCACATATTTCATAAGAACTACATCGACATTAAGAGAAATTATTTTCAGATATCCTTGTGTTGTTTCCAAGAAACCCTTGAAATAATTTTATATATACACAAGACATGAATGAAATAATTATGTGAATTTCAAAAAATTAATTTGGTGAAAGTGGTAAGAGGGTGTTGTCATGTAAAATGTATGACATAAAAAATTGAAACTTTGAGCATGACAACTAATCCCACAGTTGAATATTTCACTTCACAGTCACTAGTGCATCCTTCCTCTACCCAACCTACCTCAGTCTCACTCTCAATCTGGCTTAGAAGAAATTCTTAACAAGGTTTTTTAAGTTTTTTAAAATGTGTAGGGATGATTGAATACGATGATTGATGATTTCAGTGTGACTTGATGGAAGATAACTTCCTCGGGAGGCCTAAAAAGGCCATTCTAGGAGAGTTTAAGAAATATATTAAGAATCTAGAGGTGATGTCAGGGAATCTTGGAAGTTTTGGAGGTAGTTTAGTAATATTTAGGAAATATTTTCTCATTCAAGGACAATTTTCTTAACAATGGGTTTTCTAGGTGTAAAAAATAAACATTATAAAGGTGAAATATGACTTCTCTGAATGATTTCGAGATCTCTGTAAGGATTTAGGAGGGAAAAATTAGGGAATTGAAATATATTTAAATCATATAGATGTTGGTAATATACATTTTTCTCTAATAATTAAATTTTTCAAAAATAATTTCAAAATGGTGCATCTTCCCCTTTTGGTTCCAGACAAAAATGGCCCTAAATTTGCAAGCTCTAGAGAGATGTCCACCACATAGTCATACATGAATATTTGTAAAAGTTGATAAGCACCTATCAGAATGGGTACTATCATAAATATACTATTATTTACCATGGGTGAGGATAGCATGAGGATGGGGCCAAATTTTTTGAGTTGAAAACACCTTCCTGACACCCCATGTTGTGTTATTGAGTGACCAAACTTGTAACATGAAAAAGTGGTTAAAAAATGAGTTACCATGAGTTGAAAAGATGTTCTACAAACTAAAGTAATTAATTAAGTTTTTAGAAACACTACTATGAGATGTGCATTGTGATGGGAAGAGGATTCTCTCTTTTAATCACAAGGCAAGAGCAAGGATCACTCTCTTACTTTTCTAGGCCTTCATAATGAACCCTAGTAATCAAATATCAACTCCATGATTCTCAAACCATTTTTTATTATCTATCACTTATTGAAATAGGTATTCACCATGTAGATGGAAGTATTTCTCACTTAATGATATTCTTGTCATGTGGCCACCTGTTGGACCGAAATGAGGTGGTTGTGATTTCCTTCCTCCTTTGAAGTTTGATCTCACTACAAGGTTCGAATGAGTGTTTAAGAACACTACCAAGTGAGTAACATCAACTGAAACTTGGATGATTTCTCATTCTTACATACATGATTCTCTATATGAAGATAATCCTCTTACCCCTTCTGGCTCCATAATTCTCCTCAGATGGAATCAACTTCAGGATAATCATACACCTATTTTCTCATATGCCTCTCATGGAGACAGATGATTTTTTTATCCTTCACATACGATGGTCCTGAATGCCTCTATAGCTTGAATATATCATATTGGATTGTTCCTTGAAGAGGTTTAAATATGATGGTAGATTCAAGATATGATTATCCTCAACTTACTCCATGAGATTCCCATTTCACCTTTAAACATGATGAAACCCTTTTTAACTTCACAATTTTCTTCCATGACCAAGATTTCACATGAGTGGAAACATGCTTATAGTATGTTCTCACATCTTTGCTTGATTTCTCCTCATGGAAATAGGTTTTCTCATATATATGGAAGGATTGATCCCTAAATGACACTTAAGGGAGTTTTTAAGGGTGAGCTCCATATTTTGTGACTCTAATTGCATTGAAGTATTGTGAAAGAAACTCCCTAAATTTAAATATGTGACCACATCGCCAAGTATTGATTAAGTGTTTAGAAAAAATCTCAAGAGATATGCATCATTTGTGAGGTCGAGCTGACTATCATCTCCACTTATGGTGATCCTTTCTCATTATGCGCATGATGATCATTCCCTTGATGACTTCAATTTCAATGAGGTTTTTGATGTTTCAAATCCTTCACAGACCTCATGATTCTCCTTACTACACCCATTTTCCAAGTGACTTTATATTACACATTTTGATGCATATTTTTTTCCTCTTAACTCATTTAGGAACTCCCATAATCTTCCAAATAATACATCATTCACCCTTGAATCCCTCATTCCCTACACCCTGAATACCTGTTGTTTAACAGATGGATCCTAAATGATATTTTCTTTCCTAAATTACTTCAAACACCTTTAATTATCTCCAAAATTACCCTCATATTATTTATAATTTACATAAATATTTCCAAAGTGTCTTTACTATATCCAAAATGGCCTTATTATGCCTCTAGAGGAAGTTAAATATAGGATCCTAAAAGATTGGCTAATTACCAAGAGATGTGTGTACATAGGATCAGTAGATAGAAGGGAAATCAGGGAAAAGCACATAGAAAAAAGGGCTTAAGAAGGGTTTAAATGAAACCAAGGAGCGCGGAGGAGGAAGAAAAGGGTTTAAAGGACTTAGCCATATTTGGCATCATAGATTCACTTGAGGAAAAATGTGAGGACCCGACGAGGGGTGATAAGTGAGTAAGGTGCCAGCCAGGAACCTTGGAGGTCAAGAAAAGGATATTCCATGTAGGGAATATTCCCATAGGCATCTTTACAGTTAGTGGAAGGTTTTGAAAAGAGGATAAGCATTCACCAATGGAGGACCACATCAACACTTCGCATGTAATCTTCTCAGAAGAGGAGTCATGGAGGTAGATGGTTGTCCTATTTAAAGGTGTTGTTGGGCCCCTAAAATATTGACTAAGCACAAAATGACACATGAGCACGCAAGGACTAAGTTGAGGGGTGGGCACGTAAGGAGAAGGTATGCAAGGTAGGGTTTTTAGGACCCGTGATACGTGCCGGTAGAATAAGGTCTTAGGACTTAGCCATATTTGGCATATCGAGCACGACACGAGAAAAGTATGACCTGAATACACATGCGGAGTGGATAAGGTGCTAGCCTGGCAATAGGTTAGCCTAGGAAGGAATATGCCCTATGATGGAGGCTTCTATAAGAGCATCATGGCAAGGAGTGGAGATCTCATGCCTAGAAGAGCATGCTCCCATGAAGCCTCAAAAAGAATATTTGGTAGTTTAAGAGGCCTATAAATACAAGCACCCACAGAAATAAGAGGGAGACCAAATAGAGAGAGGAGCTCTGCAGAAATGCTGTGAGGGATTGTATTGGGTTGGGTAGATAAAATATAGGAGAAGGATGCATTAACGGGCTTGGGATTGTAAATTTTATTTTGATAGTTAAGGGATGCAAATCTAGTTATGATGTATGACTTCATTCTGCCATACTGCGATATTCTGTAATGGATCTAATGGATGTAATGAGGTTACCAACTTATTTGAATATGATCATTAAATATTCTGGTCCATACATATATATTTATAGTTTTATTTCATGTATATTTATGGAATGAGTATGATTCCTTATGCATTTTCATTTCTGTTTTGGCTCAGTCCTATAATATGTTAAGTATCTTTCTGTCTGGAACGACTGCATTGGTCTAGAAGTCGTTTTGAGCTTTATGATGATTGTATGTCTTGTTTCTACTCACTCTCTTTAAATTCCCATCATAGATAATGTTTCCCACTAAACTCACATAAAGGAGAAACTTGGCACCCGCACGTGCCTCAGGTGAGTGCCTAGTGCCAACTAGGTGATAGGTCGGCACACATGGGATTCCCTTATTATTTAGTGGGTGTAAAATGACTACATCTTGGTTCCATTTTGTTATCCTACAAAATTGAAAAGGGGAATTTACAGGTAACCATACTAGAATTTCCTTTCTAGCCCCCGAAAGAAGTCTGATAACGTTAAAAATTGCCTAAAACACCCTTTCGAAAAACAAGTTATTTTTAAACTTAGCCATTTTTCAGCTTCTTCCCTAGGCGCAGTTTTTTACGTGTCAACACTCTCAAAAACACACCTTTTTGAACTAGGTGCAAGAATTATCATGTGTACATCAAATAATTTGCACCCACTCATAAAACCTAAGGCACAGAAATATTTATGTCGACATACCAAAATGTGCGTCCCTTAGAAAGCCCTCCGGCGCTGGAAATCTTGTGTCAACATCATAAAACATGCGGTAAGTATTTTTTCTTAGGCATTAGAAATGTTGTGTTGGCATCTGAAAATGTGCACTAAGGCACTGGATAACTCATGCCAACATCAATAAAATTATGCTAAGATGCATTTTAACTCATGTCGATGCTCTGAAAAGTGCGCCAAAAGAAGTTGGTGAAGTAATAAATGTTAGTTTTCCTATAAATAGGTGCCTGACACCTGTCATTTTCAAGAAATGAAAATTGTGAAAAGTATTTTCTCTACACCTGTCAGCCATCCTTTTCCCCCCTGCATGCCATATTTCAAGCTTGTGGATCCCACATCATTCCTCGTCTTTTATAAATATAGGTAAGTGACTCCTCTCCTTGTTTTTGTTTTTTTTGTGTTACGTATTAGGGTTGGAGTAGAAAAGATAAAATCTAAAGAAACACACATAATAAATTATCAATCCAGCTGAAAGACCTTTTGCCTCTCCTTCTAGATCTGCAAATCTGGAAGACCCCTACCTCTGAAGAAACCAAAAATCATCTTTATCTACGTGTTGCCTTACCCAAAATGTCTCTCTTGCCATCAAATCCAAATAAATAAATCCATGGGCTGTTAATATGTAAAAACTCCTTGGCGCACTATTTTTCCATGCTACACATTCTAAAGCTACGCTGAGGTGCATTTTAAAATCATGTAACAAGACCTTTTCTGTGCCTAGCCAAAAAGAGCACTTAACAGATTTTCATGAGGTACTGGTACCACTTCCATAACATAAACATGCCATGTTGTGTGCTACAAAACCACGCCCCATGCCTTATCCTTAGCGCTGAAACTTTTCATGCAACACATTACAAAATTGTGCCCTTTCTAAACTTGTTGCAACTTTTCCCAAGTCAACACCAAGTCCAATTTTCCTCATGTTAACACCTTCCTAAATGCACTTTATCCTTTGGTGCCAAAATTTGCATGTTAACATCCAGAAAACTGCGCCCTTTCTACTTGGTGCAAATTTTCTCCTATAAAAATTAGGCTTAAATTTTTTCATGTCGACATCCTCCCAAGTGTGCCCAGCCATAAAAAGCCTCTGCAGCATGCTATGAACCTGTGCCTTGTGCCCTAAGCATTATAATTGAAACTTATTCATTCTGCAAGCTTTCATTATGAATAACATGATGGTTGACATGGCTCTTCTGTGTTGGACCTCCTTGCTTCTTCTTACAGAACAACATCATCCATCCTTGAGCTCACACATGTCTTCATCAAGTAAGAAACCAACTAAATCCAAAGCTAAAGCTACGCAGTTGGAATAAGAGATGAAGTATAAGTATCATAGAGTCATAATGCCTGACTCATATGCAGAGTGTAGCCTTGACATCAAAGACTCTGAGCTAGGACATATTGACATGGATGATTTCTAGGCAAGGACCAACCACGCAAGCAGTGGCTCATGGATGAACAAACTAGTGGGCAGTGGATTACACTTTATAGCTAGTCTTCCAGTCAGCACTATAAATAACGAGTTCATCATGTTGGTTACTCGGTGCTATAACAAAGACACTAGATGTTTCAAGGACAAAGAACACAAGATGATCATCGATCTCACAACTCGTCACTTTGAACTGACCCTGGGAATTCCTCACCATAAGCAATATGTGGAAATAAGCCTCGAAGACTGTAAGAGGACCTGGGATGATAATGAGGATAAATGCATACAGATGATGAATGAGCTTTATCTAAAGAACAAGAAGTAGGTGAGTAGATGGCCACAAACCATCCACCATAGTGACTTCAATGAAGAGTTGAGTGATACAATCACCTTCTTAAAAAGAGTATTTGGGCTCCTTGATGCCCATTATTTCCACAATTGGATTCTGAGGTACCTGGAGACCATGAGAAAAAATGTGCCTGATCAGCATTTTTGCTAGGGTGAAATCATCAGTGACACCATCTCCCAGCAGCTTCAACAAGTTCTAATAACTGGGAAGTTCTACATAAATTCCTATGTTGTATACGTTGCTGCATCAATAAGGGATTTTGTAGGATTAGCTTGAAATGGGGTATGGCCCCAATTCAAGATATAGGATGTCTACCCAGAGCTAAAGCTTGAGGTCAGTATCTCCTAGTTCTCTAAGATTAATGATGCCTTCTTCTATGAGGTAATCTTCTTGCTGAGGCCAAACATGAGACACGGTCGGACCAGCCTGAGTGTGATTGCTACCACAAAGAAATGGGGAGCATTATTCACACAATTCCCCACATTCACATACCTCAGAGCTATGAATTTCAAGGGTGAACCAATGAAGCTGCAAAGGTTTATAATTCCAAATCTGATCCTCTTGGAGTTATCAAGGCAGCTAATCATGTATCATGAGAAGTGCATGAAAATAAAGAAAGGAGGAACTCCATTCCCCCTTATAGTTGGTCGATACACCTGCACCACACTGGCCAAAGCATGGGAGATGTATGTTGAACTTGAGTTGTTGAATCTAAAGCACAACTTCCCAGCAAGTCCAACCTTCGACTACCGGAGTTGCCTCCCAAAGGAAAAAATTGATCCCATCCATGTTCATGAGATCGAAGACATCTAGATCAACTTGACACATGAGATAGACATTAGGCAAAATGGTCACTCCCAGATAGCTCTGGAGGAGATCACCCACTATGGCATAGCCATCATCTCAAAGGAATTCCAAGAGATTGATTAATAAATTGATCAAGTTTACCTTGACATAGATGGGGATGATTGGCCATTTACGGAGATCAAAAGAACAAAATCAAAAAAACCATCCAGGAAATGGTTAAGCCCACATTGCAACACACCAAACACTGGTGCAAAAAAAATGGTCTCACCTACCTCAGAGTAGATTTCACTACTTCTCCTTCAGGAAGAGCACCTCTAAGACCGACCCATGTGCCGAAAGGAAAAGGAAAAGACAAGGAGGGTGAGTCAAGTAGACAAGAAGAAACTCCTGAAGGCCTTTCTTCTACTTCTGAGAAGAAAATAGTCAACCTGGTGTCTCCAGGTAAAGAAGAAGAAACAACGGAGGTTTCAATGGATACATCCACCCAGGATGTTATCACAACTACAAATACTGATGTACCTAGTGTTCCTTCTTCCATTTCTTCCCCTCCTCCTATCATTGAAGCATTTATTGCTATGGATGTGTCTTCTCCTCTCCTTTCCTCCCTTCCATCTCCCACCTCTTCCATCTTCTCCTCTCTTGTGGATATTTTACCCAGTGTGCCCTCCATCCAATTACAGATATCTTCCATTTTCATGTCCTTTTCTTCTCCTATAGTAACTCCAAGCCCCATAAGTAGCGGTGCATTGGATTCCTTGTCAATGCCACCACTGAGTGTTTCAACATACTTCCCTGAGGCCTCTACAATTACTTCCCCTTTCACTCCCACTTCTTCTTCTATTCCCTCTACTCCCACTCCCATAAGTCCTAGTTGGATTTTTGACCATCTAGGCCAACATAAGAGAAAAGTTCCCTTTGCGGCCATGGATTTCTCTGTCATTCGGAAGAAGGGTACCTAGAAGCATAAAGTGATAACTCACTTTTCTAAAAGCACTTCGGGGGAGAGATTCAAGGAGATTGCTTACCTGGATCCCACCAAGGAGAAGAAGGATCTGTCTCCCAAAGACTTCACAGTGACTCAAGTCACAATGGGGACCTCATCTGAAAGCTTGCAAGGAGAATCCTTGTCTGCATTAGATGCTCTCTGAAAAAATCTCCAAGAAGCAAAAGAGGAGAAAATAATACTCAAGGAACAAAAAAAACATCTTCTCCAAGCATTGCAGAAAATGGGCAATTCTCCTCTTGTGACTTCCGCCAAACCCATTGAAGTTCTCAGTCAAGATAAGATAAATGAATATGCTAAGATTGGTGAACAAGGCACAGCAGTGTCATCCTAGATCAAATGGATTCTCAGAGATGGTCAAGAGATGATTGGGAAGTTCACAGTGCTCTACCAAGATATAACCCAAGCAAATAAGGAGCTACAAGCAGTAACAGGTTCCCTCTCCGAGGAGTTGGATAACGCCAGGTTGCAACATGAAACATTTCAAGCCATGGTTGACTGCCCAGCTGATGACCTATTAAAGGTCAGCATTATCGATCACCCACATGCACATAACAAAGCTCTCATCAGTTTAGATTACCGGGTTGATCAAATGGAATATATCCTAGAGAGAATAGATAAAATCAAGGCTGAAGCCCTAGACGCATGATACAACATGGAGTAGACAGTTACAAATATGTCTCTAGGGATGCTCAGTGAATCGTACACCTTGAGGGAATTAGATGATACATTCCAACACTTCAAGGCTATCGTCACTCAAGGTTTGGCACTAGAGGTCACTTTTGACCGAGAGTCCATCAATAACCTCTTGGCTTGCCACGAATTCATTGGATTTTTGATTGACGCATGTGATAACCTCTTGGCTTGCCATGAATTCATTGGATTTTTGATTGACCTAACAAACTCAAGAATGGAAAATAAACTTGTGAACTGAGTTGGCAACCATAACAAAGGTACAGAGAATGGATCAACTTCAAACTTGATGATCAGTCAGTTTATGGAATATCGAGCACAGTTTCACATCAGGTCTCTTGATCAGAAGCAAGACACCAATAGATTTGTATGATCAGTAAGCTTTATGGAATATCGAGCACAGTCTCAGATTAACTCTCTTGGTATTATAGAATCAATGACACCAATAGATTTGTATGAATGGATTTCAGAATATGCATCTAGATCAATCTGGTATTATAGATCACGTGTGTGGACCCTATAAGAGTACCAGAGGCTATAGGATGTAGATATGATGTGGACTCATGTAATGGATCATTGGTGGAAAGAAGTGTTGGATAGCTACACTATGGAATACACTATTTCCATGTATTCTTTTCCAAAAGTTGTTGAGTTTGAGTTTCTGCGGGAGCCAAGAGGATCATTTCTACGTGTTACTCCTCTGGCAATGAAGATCTTGATTTTTACTTTGAGTTTAGAGGCATTTCTGATGGCCGGCTAAACCATTCTGAGTGATGGGTGAGGAAGATAGAGTGGAGGAGGATGGCAGATAGTGTGACTGAGAAAGAAAGGGAGGAGAGATGACTAAAATATAGTGAAGCATGTGAAAGGGATATTGTTAGACAACATGAGGTTGCAAGTATGATGAATTTATGGAGGTAGACATTACGGGAAGGAGTTGAGGTTCACGCATAGCATGTGGAACCTGAGTAGACTATGCTACCCCATTTTGGAAAGTGTGTAAGAGAGAACCCTTTGGCTTCTGATGAGATTTCATCATGTGGAGAGAGAAGAATTTTTGGAAAACATTTGAACCCACATAATGACCAAATTAGTTTTCCATATCAAGGGAGAAGTATCATTAACCTAGTTAGTATCGATGGAAGTGACTGATCCATTCCCAGGAGATATAATTTTTCATTTCTTACTTATATATATGCACAGATGATTCTAGTGCTCAGAGGAATTTTTGAACAAGAAGCAAATACACAAGTCTTGGGTAGCACGTTGGGGAATGGTGTAGGACACACATCTGGTAGTGGCACAATCTCACAGACAATTGGTGCGTAGTTTAGTGTGATGTTTGGGACATTAGGTGTGACCACTTTAGGCCCATTGTTGGCCTTGGGAGGATTTGGAGGTGGGACTAGTGGATCTAGAGTCAAAGGACTTGGTGGATCCAATGGATCTGGCGAAGGAAATACTGGAGGGAACCCCGAAGGAAACTAAGGATCTAGACCAAGAGGACATGGGCCCTACCCACCTCCTCAAGTCTTCTTTTAAATTTATTTACATTCACCAGATTATTGAGGTATTCAATATGTTGTGAAGCATTTTCACAAGTGTGAGATTCTATGGTGTGTAAAGGGGATCACAACCCCGAAGCGAAAGGCTAGTTAATTTTCAACAACATTGTAAGGGCATGTGTATAGCTAGTATAGGAAGTATGACCCCCATCGGATGGTGATAGATTACACCACATTGAAAATAACCTTCCTAGAAGAATTGCACATCCCTAAGTTTGAATAGAAGAGCATCAACACCCTTAAGGAGATCCAATAGGGAATGGCAGAGAGTGTGCAAGAGTATGATGCATGGTTTAATACCCTCCTCCCAAGCTATCCTATAACATTCACCCTTCATAACAGGCTCAATGGTTTGTTGGAGGGTTGATAACACCATTTAGAAGGGAATTATCTCATAATACTTTCATAGACCCGCACGAGGCATTGGAAGCTACTATGCGGGTTGAAGCTATTGGGAGAATTGACACTGGTGTTAGCCCATTTTTGGAAGCTCAAATCACTGTTATGGCTAAGGAGTTGGAAAATTTATCTGTGAACTCAGATCATGAGACTCATAGTGGAATGTGGTGTACAAATTTTGAAGTAGAGCGGCATGCCAAGGATAGTTTCCCCCTGTAGATAGTACGCGCCATAGCAATAGACTGTGAAATTTGTCATGGGGACCATGATGCGAGTAGATGTCCCTTGCTACAATGCATAATTCAAAATAATGTATCTTGCTACTGTAATATCTACACCTCTACGACGAATGATACTAAATTTTTTAGGCTTATTGACAAGATCCATGAGGCCATTGATCTTGCTGTGTGCCAAACAAGCCTTACAAGCGGTTCTAAGGGTGGTGATCACCGTTATGAGGAGCACGCAAATGAAGGAGCATGCAGAAGGGGATTTCATTGAGGAAGAAGTGAGTTCCCACATGGAACCTATTTTAATTGTGGGTCTACAAACCACAAAAAGCATGATTTCCTAGACTTATTGCAGTGCTCATGGTGTGGGAAGAAACACAAGTATGAGGAGTGCCCTGAGTTTTTTAAACACATGATCCAGTAGCACCTAAAATATAAGGGCACTGTAATGGTAATCATTAATAAGGATTACACACAATGGATGCCATGGGTGACACGTGATGTGGGCTTAGAACTTATTATGTTAACAAAAAGAGCAGAGGCCATGCGCTCAAAGGAAATGCCAAGGTAGAAGAATCTGGTTTCAAGGGAAGAAGTGGTAAATGGGAAGTACCCAAACCCTGTTCATCAAAAGGAGGTATATCAAGAAACCATGGATTTCATTCAAAGTTTACAAGGAGAAATAAAGTGTCTAAAGGAGTGGTCTAGGAGGGAGGAGCAAATAAGGAAGGTCGAGATGCCAAAGGATGACCTGCATGAGGTCAAGGAACTATGTAAAATGATAAGGCAAGAGAATATTATTCCCTTTCTAGGAGAATGGTTGAGAGAGAATGTATCAGGTGCTAGAGAAGATCACGAAAGATAGGTTTTGCATAAAAACCTTCCCCCCCACAACCTTGACTATGATAAGGATATCACGTTAAATGCAGTCATGGATGGGTGAATCCTTAGTACAATCCTCATTGATATAGGCACGAAGGTCAATGTTCTCACCTTGGATGCATGGAATCATATGGGAAGACCTGCATTACAACCATATTTGAATGTGTTATATATGGAAAAAAAAAATGAAGGCAGTGCCCATTGGTGTCTTAAAGAATTTAGTTATCACCATTCAGGTGGCTAATTTTACTGGGGAATTCAAATTATTGGTGCTCACCGAGGCATATAATTTCCCAGCATTACATGGGCGCCCATGGTGCTATAATAACAATGTAGATCTTCAGTTTGACAAGGGGTACATAAGCTTTGAAAATGAGGAGGAACAGGTCCTCATACCCATGGCTGATGGAAAATCAACACCCTATATTGAACCCTTGGGAGAAGAATTCCTTGATAGAATATATGTGCACTCAATCAGGGACCCTGAGATAATCCATCCCACATAAGGAGTTATCTAGTTTAAGGATGCCTAGTCTATGAGTGATACCACAAGCATGGAATGTGACACTTGGACACATGGGACCTATGAGTTGATTAGACAACATTTAAGAGGATCAGTAATCAAGGTGAAAAAGGTGCATATAATTCGGCACCTAGGAGGAAGAAAACTACCAAGTTACTCAGGAGGGGCTAATCAAGAATATTTCTTGTGAGAGATGGAGTCCCATTGGAGAAATGGAAAGGAAAGAAGAGAGATGCTCAATTACGACCTACTCAAAACTAAAGTGCACTGGTGGGAAACACATCAGGATAACCTCTTGGAATGGAGTGATGTGAGAATTTCCTTCTCCATAAGGTTTTGTAGGAGCAACACACCCATGGCTATAAAACACTACCATGGTAAAGAGACGGCTTCCTTCCATATCCAAGCATGTGAGACAGCTTGGATGGGAAGCGCAGAAGCATTACCACTTTCATTATGGGTTCACAAGTTGTACTTCACCCTACAAGGTTTTGCACATGCATGGTATATCCACTCAAAGATGTGTCACCAAACTGGTAATTGGTAAGAATTGGCAGCTGATCTCATTCAAAAATTTGAGTATCAGAGTGTAAAAACCTTGGTGGATAAGGAATTTTAGGTTATCAAGCACCTTACCATTGGGGATAATGTTATGGAAGAAGAAAGAATACAAGAGTTGTTAGGTGGACCTGGCTTAGAGACCCATTTTGAGGAAGAAGAAACAGAAGAGATACAGCTTGAGTGTGCATGTATAAAAAAAGAAAAGGGGGAGATGGTGTATGTTATTGATGGAGAAGAGGAAGAGAACTTGGATGTTACCCACTCTATAGGGATGCGTGAGGTCATAGATAGTGCTGATGAATGGGTGCGCACCTACCATGAACCTTTAAAGACAAAGAAGGTTAACATCACCTCAGAAGAAGAGCCTGAAGAGGCTATCACTGGAGACTATTGGTCAGAGAAGGAAGTATCCAAGATCATTGATCTTTTACATGAGTTTGAGGATTTATTCCCATGCGGGTATCATGAACTCAAAGGCGTTCACCATTACTTGGGGGAAATGAGAATTAAGTTGAAGGAGGGTGAGCACCTGGTCTGGAAAAGACCATACTGAATTAATCCTAACCTATGTGTGAAGGTCAAGGAAGAAATAGATAAGATGATAGTGTCAGGCATCATTGAAGTTTTTAAAGAGTCAGAGTGGATAATTCCAATGGTGATTAGTATCAAGAAGGATGGAAGGATAAGGATATGTGTTTATTACAGGGATCTGAATCAAATATGTATCATTTATCCTTTCCTAACCCCATTTACTGAAGAAATCTTAGAGGGATTGGCAGGACGCGAGGTCTACTCTTTCACAGATGGATTATCAGGCTATCACCAAGTAAGGATCACAAAGGAGGATCAGAGGAAGATGAATTTTGACACTGAGTGGGGAATTTTTTCCAATATAGTCATGCCTTTTGGGTTGAAGAATGTGCCTACTGTGTTCTTGTGCATTGTGGTATAAGATTTCTAGGACTTCATCTATAAATTTCTTCAAGACTACCTAGATGATTGGATAGTATATGGGTTAGTGAAGGACCATTGTGACAACTTAAGATTGATGTTTCAAAGGTGTCAGAATTTGAGGACATCCCTTAATATTAAGAAATGTGTCTTTGCTACCTCGTTTGGGACATTATTGGGGAACATCATATGTAAGGAGGGTCTACTAGTAGATCCTGCAAAAGTTACATTAATTGTGGGATTGAGGGAGCCTACTAGTCAAAGCATAGTGCGTGGATTTCTTGGACACACAAGTTACTATAAGAAGTTCATCAAGGGATATGCCAAGATCGCTGCATCCTTAGAAAATTATCTTAGACATAAAAGTTCCTTTCATTGGGGAGAGGCGCAGCAGAAGGCATTTAACACTTTAAAGAATAGGCTTATCACCCGTACCCATACTATGATTTCCATCTTGGGATAATCCCTTCCATGTTCATTTTGCTGCCTTAAGAACCACCATTGGAATAGTACTTACACAACCTAGTGAAGGGATCGTTGATAATCCTTTATACTTTGCAAGTAGAAAGTTGACACCAGCAGAGTAGAATTATACTACAACTGAGCACAAGGCATTATCAATGATCTACACACTTCACAAGTTTAGACAGTATTTTCTGGAAACCCCTTTTATATTTTATACTAACCATATGGCATTGAAATACTTAGTGAACAATCTCATTCTACAAGGGCGCATATGTTGATGGATACTATAGTTGCAAGAATTCGAGTTCATGGTGGTTGTTAAACTAGGAAAAATTAATTTCAGACCTGATCATTTGTCTAGAATCAATTCAGGGGAGGAAGCACAAAGCATTGAGGATACCATTCCAAATGCACAACTATTTAGGTTGCGGAACATGCCCTCATACTTAGAAGATATTATAGTATTTCTCAAGACAGGTGTAGCACCACAAGGAATGAAGGCAATGGATAAGAAGTGGTTAGCTATATGCTTTGTGTCCTACATGTTTATTAGTGGGTATTTATAAAAATTAGGATGTGATGAGATTCAACAATGGTGTGTGCTTGAACATGAGCACCTATCCATAATATAAGAGGCACACGGCCATAGTGTAGGTGGACACTATGAAGGTGACGCCACTGCATGCAAGATATTAATGACCAGATTATGGTGGGAGACCCTATATTAAGACTATAAGGAATATTGTAAGGTGTGTGACCATTGTTAGCACATTGGAAAACTAGATCAAAGGAATGAAATGCCTTTGTGCCCAATTCTCAGTGTCAAGCCATTCAAAAATTGGGTTATAGACTTCACAAGCGTAGGACTGGATCATGGTATATAATCACTTGCACATATTACTTAACAAGATGTGTAGAAGCAACACCTACTAAGGATTTTACAGTAACTACTGCAGCAAGGTTCTTGTGGGAAAACATTATTACAAGGTATGGAAGCCCTGTGAGTTTGACTAGTGATAAGGGTACACATTTCTTGAATGAGACTGTCAGGATTCTGTTATAAGAATTCATGGTGGCCCATCACAAAACTAATCTCTATCACCCTCAGGCAAATGAAACTACAGAGCTGTTTAAAAAAATACTTAGTCACACATTGCCTAAGATTTGTTATGTTGGTAGACAGGATTGGGATGACAAAGTATCAACCATTCTTTGGGCATATAGGACAACCTACAATAGGTTAAATAAGGCCATACTATTTCAATTAGTGTTTGGTACAGAGGTTATCCTACCAGTTGAATTCATGTTACCATATCTACGTATAGTGTGCACAGGAGGGATGACAAACGAACAAGCGCTGGAAGAAATATTTGACAAGTTAATGCAATTGGATGAAATATTATCACTCGCCAGGTGGAGCCAGAGGACTAAAAACTCAAAACAAAAGGCATGGCATGATCGTCACATTAATAACAAGAAGTTTGAGGTTGGGAAGATGGTGTTGTTTTATGATTCCAAGTTTCTACGCCATCCTGCGAACTTCAAGGTGCATTGGTTGGGTCCCTACATCATCTCCTACATCCTTTATTTAGGCATGTGCCAGTTGCAGGTGCTAGATGGGACAAGATTATCAGGACACTTTAATGGGAGTAGGCTAAAGCCCTACTGTAAATAGGTTTTCTTTGTGTTTGTAATAAGGTAGTATTATCAATTAGTTTAGGATTTCCTTAATGCATTTTTTTCTTGTGTTTCCCTTTCTCTTTGTTGTTTTGTGTTGCACCTTGGACACCAGTAACCTATTTATTTTTTCAATAGTTTTGAATGTGCAAAGGATTGTGCATCATTTTTTTGTGGGGGGAAGTAATGTGGAAGAAATTACAAAGTGCAAAGCACCATGAAGGATTGTATTGGAAAGCCCGATTGGATGGTCCTAGGAAAGGAAGTGCCTGGAAGGAAAGGTCAAAAAGGATGGTTGGTGTTAGGATAAGGCTACATTGTGAATCCACGTACAAGAGAGGAAGAAGCGCAAAAGAAAACACAAGGTAGGTGAGAGAAAAACTCATGATGGGATTAGCTTGGGCAATGGTGACGTGTGCGCAAGAGTCTCCTGTCAAGCTAGATTAGTTGGGCGCGTAAGTTAAGGTGCTAAATTCAAGTTTTTTTTAAAAAAACTACATTAATTATTAAAGTACGGTGGTAGGTAAAGTAGCATTTAATGTTAAAAAGTGGGAAAAACTATAAATAGAAGGTCAAGCATTTCATTATTTACATTGTAAATACGAAGAAGGAAAAGCTTTTGTGAACTAGGGTTTCCAGAATTGATCCATGTGAAGAAAAATTGGAAAAAATTAACCGTGAGTGACTAGTTTGGATCTACAAACCATGAGGGAAATAGTTCATAAGCATAGAGAGATTTTTGGAGAAGTGTCATCTTATGAAGGGGATATTCCAGTGAGGGTTTAGCAGTTAGGACACAGGTTGAAAAGGATTTTCTTCACAAGTTTGAGATCTAAGCTTGGAAAGGGTAAAGAAGAAGAGCAAGAAAATTTGAAGTGTAAAGATAACATACACAATGGCACCCAAGAAACCAGCTATAACACCTAAAAATGGAAAGGGAAAGGGAAAGCAACAAGAAACTACCACAAGTACCAATGAAGAATGGTATGCAGAAATGAAGTACCCATATGGGGTTTTCTTGGAAAGGAGTGGGATTCCCATTTGAGAAAAATGACAGTAACCAATTATAAAAATCACACAAACGTGACTAAAAAGGAAATGGCGATAGAGTTAGTGCTCCTGAAAAATAAGAGGACACCAGAAGGGTTACCCATTTATAGCAACGAAGTAAAAGTGAAGTTAGAGAAGGTGGGATTGTTAAAAGTCTATGATGTTCCCTAATTTGGGAAGCCTGAGCACCTCTATCAATGGTTGATGTTGTGTGTACACGAAGACCACTTTCACTTCATGGGGCGCAAGATGCGCATAACCCCTCAGCTAATTTCAAAATTCATAGGTCTCATCTGTGACACAGAAAGTATAGAGTATGACTTATGTGACAAAGAATCCATCAAAGAAACCATTGATGTATATACATATAAGAAGGGGTCAAGGTAACTTGATATTGTAGATATCCAAGACCGGGTGATGAGAATGGCCGCGCGCCTGGTAACCAAAATTAATGACCAAGAGAGATGGGTGCAAGTGAACAAGTCATGGCTCAATATTTGCATAAGGATCTCAGAAGGTGCCATCTATAACTTGTTCACATACATCTCAGATGATATCATCAGCAATGCATAGGAAGGTGACAAGATACTTTTCAGAAATGCCCTCTTACTTATTGTGTTTTCAAATATTAGAGTGTTAGATGGGGTAGATAAGTTCATTTGGGAGTACCCAGAGGAAGACCCCTTGCCCACAAAGAGATTCAAAAAATACACTTGTAATAGTATGACGACCATTCATAAGGTGCACCTTGAGAAGTGGTCGGGGCAGAGTGGAGGATCCAAGAACAACTACCAGTGCTCACAGAGGGAGAATCTGAATTAGCAGTAGACCAACACTTCTACATTAGTAGATTTAATTTGGTTGATGAAAGCATGATCCCATGGTGCAAGATTCCTTTTTCCTTCACCTCTCAGTACTTCCAGGCAAGAGTAAACAGATTCAAGGAATCTAAGAAGCTGAATTTTGACCTTGTACATATAGATCGAGACCACATGGAGATGCACAGGACATTAGTCTACCCCAACAAGCATGCGTATGTGGAAAAGTATGTATAAAAAAAAGTTCAAATGATGAAACCCCTAACTCTGCCTATTATAAGAAGGTTCGTAGTGCGTTTATACCTTTACATAAGGCCCAAGTTTGAGAAGGACACTTATCTTGAAAACAAGGTATATATACCTGAAGACCCAACAGGTAGAAGGAAGACCGTGCCCAAGAAAAAGGTACCAAGTGTCCAAGATACACAAACAGTGAGTTCCCCAAGAACAAGTGCTAGAACAAGTACTTATACACATAGGAAGAGGTCCCCAGTCAGAGATGAGGCACCAGAACAAGAAAATCCTATTGCAGAGGAGAAATCACCAAACGAGGAAGAAGAGAAAGTGGAATCCCCTATACTGGGATCCCCAATTATGAAGAAATAGAAGGTGATAAAATAGTCTGACTTGGAGGACATAGAGAGCTTAGATAAATAGAGGGGTGAGAGGGATGATGATGAAGAAGATGAACTTGAAGGATACCAAGGACCACTTGTTTTGAGCATGCACGATTCAGAAGAATAATACGAAGAGGAGAAGAATAACTATCACTTTGTGTGAAGGGAGGGAAGCCAGGAGGAGGAGGGCACCTAGGAAATGGGAGGAAGTGAAGAGTTTATCACGAAGAATCAGAGGACTCTAAGCCTAACTACAGATGAAGTAAACGAGGTGGAAAAAAGAGAAGCAACAAAAATCATTGAAGCTTTGGTCGAACAAGGGTTTGAGCGCAGCGCTAAGATAGTGATGAATGAAGATAAGTAAGAAAGTGTAGTAAAAGATCATGGCAGTGTGGGAGGTCCCAGTCTAATGGTAATTGTTATTAAGGATACGTGCATAGGAGGAAATCACATGGATATCTAGATACCAAAAATGGGTTATATGGATGATCCAAACAAAGTGTTGCACGTGTGCTTCCAAAGCACAGTACCAACAGATAAACTCTTGGAAATGAAGTCGTTTGATGAAGAAGGTGCATACCCTCAGATGAGGAAAATGTTTTCTTAGGAAATTGAGTTCCACATTGATGAGCCAGAGTTTGAGGTAAGCCAAGGGGAAATAATGAAGTTTCCTGAGTCAAAAGGAGACAACCCCTTGGTGAGTGCTCAGTAGCTTTCGGATGAACAAGTCTAGGATGCATTGAATAAGGTCTTAGTTGAACTTGAAGACAAGTTACTTGGAAGGAATGATAGGGGAAAATTTCTAAAAGAAGACCTTGAAAAGAGGAAAGAAGAGCTAAAAGAGAAGACCAAGAACTTAAAGTAGAAGGAAATAATTATCACGCAGCTAAAGCGTGAACTAAGGGAAGAAAAGGCAAGGGTGTGGGAGGTATACAAGAAGATATAATCCATCACATATGTCATTTTTTAGAAGCTTCAAGATCTAACACCGCCCATGCAAAAGTTAGGATCTTCCCTTGAGTTCCTTGAAGACTTAACATGCATCCTGACCATGGAAAGGAAACCTATGGCCTCAGAATCTGTGGAAGAAGTAACGATGTGCCTGGAAAAATTGAAGGTTGTAGCAATAATTTATGAGTACAGCAAGTTTCTTGCTGATGTGAAAATTCCTACCCATACTGTTGTGGTCATGTATGACAATTGTAGAGACATAGCTAGAGTGGAAAATATTCTGGTCGTCACACACAAGGGAGAGCTCAAGGAATTCCAAAAAAATAACAAAGGAAATAGAGAAGAGTGGGATAGGATCCTATCTGAGGTCAAGAAGAAGTCAAAAGCTATTGAAACCTTACAAAGTTAAACTAAAAACCAGATGAAGGAGTTGTACCCACAGATTACAAGAAGGATGGATGCACTTGAGGATGTGGGTAAGGAATTGGAACGAATGGTTGAAACATTGAACACTCGAGGAAATGGACTAGGTTTTCAGGAGGTAGGTGCCTTACTCGGAAACCTCTACCAAAGAGCGCAAAATGAAGTCGATGCCTAGAACAAGTTGGAGGCCGACTTGTGAAGATATTTTCCTGTCTTGTTGCAGTAATAATAACATTTCCCCATTCTTTCATTCCTTCCCAATTCTTCATTCCCTTATTATTTTCCCAATAAGTTAAGTCTATTGTAATTCTTTTTCTTCTCTTCTTTGAAGAAGTGTTCCCGAGAGAAGAGAACAGGTAAAGTGTGGGGTGATGTTGGGCCCCTAAAATATTGACTTAGCACAAAAGGGTGCATGAGCATGCAAGGCCTAAGTTGAGGGGTGGGCACATAAGGAGAAGGCACGCAAGGTAGGGTTCTAGGAGGGTTTTATGACCCATGATATGCGCAGTAGAACAAGGTCTCGGGACTTATCCATATTTGGCATATTGGACAGGACACAAGAAAATCATGACCTAACTACGCATGTGGAGTGGATAAGGTGCCACCCTAACTACATACTGGCCTAGGAAGGAATATGCCCTGTGATGGAGGCTTCTAGAAGACCATCATGGAAAGGAGTGTAGAGATCAGGCCTGGAAGAGCATGCTCCCATGAAGGACGGCATCTGGATACTTGGTGATGGATCTGAAGCCTCAGAAAGAAGAGTTGGCAATTCAAGAGGCCTATAAATACAAGCACCCATAGATAAAAGAGGGATACCAATAGAGAGAGGAGCTCAGTGGAAATGCTATCAGGGGTTGTATTGGGTTGGGTAGATAAAATATAGGAGAAGGATGCATCAAGGGGCTTGGGTTTGTAAATTTTCTTTTGAGAGTTGAGGGATGTAAATCTAGTTATGATGTATGACTTCAGTCTACCATACAGCGATATTTTATAATGGATCTAATGGATGTAATGAGGTTACCAACTTATTTGAATATGATCATTAAATATTCTGGTCCATACATATATCTTTATAGTTTTATTTCATGTATGTTTATGGAATGAGTATGAGTCCTTATGCATTTTCTTTTCTATTTTATTTCAGTCCTATAGTCTGTTAAGTATCTTTCTATTTATAATGATTGCATTAGTCTAGAAGTTGTCCTGAGCTCTATGATGATTGCATATCTCATTTCTTCTCACTCTCTTTAAATTCCTATCATAGATTATGTTTCCCACTAAAATCATATAAAGGAGAGACTTGTCACCCACGTGTGTCTTGAGTGAGTGCCTAGCACCCACTGGGTGATAGGTCGACATGTATGGTATTCCCTTGTTCTTTGGCAGGTGTAAAAATGAATACAGGATTGATTGGGAAAGGAATGAGTGTGTAGATTATAGTGCATAGAGTGCTAAGGGGATCAGAGAATGAGAAGGAGAGTAACAAAGTGTTGTAGAAATGATAGGAAATTCTAAGGGTTTGGAATTCATGGTGTTAGGGTTTAGATTAATTAGTGCTAGATGGTTGTAAGGGATGCCATTAATCATATGTATGGGTTCTAAGATCTTTAACATTGGATATAATGGGGAAAATCATAGTTAAAATCTTTGATTAGATAGGTTTGTTAGAGTTGAGTCTTTTTCATTTGATGTATACGGTCTGAGATGATCCTTTTGAATGTAATATGGCTACCAAAACTCTAATAAATCAATATATATGGATATATTATGTATAACTTTCTTATGGGTGTAAAACTTTATGTTATTTGGCTTATCATGACTTAGACCTTGTTTCTTGTACTTCTTACAATTTTCATTATATTTTCTGATGTGTTAGTATGTAGATTTGTTATTTATATCTTCTACATTTTTCAAAGTGGATGCATGCACTTATGTCTCTATAAATAATCCTCCATTAATGGTGGAACTCTCTTGTAAATCTCACATAAATGAGGGGCTATGCGCCCGCATGCACCTCGGGTGAGTGCCCAGCATATGTTGGGTGATAGGCCAGCACACTTGGGGTTAGAAAAAAGTATTGAGGGTAAAATAATTAATACGTCTTGGCTTCATTGTCAGGACCTCTTTTGAAGCTATTATCATAGAAATGTGTAATGATGGAGCACTTGACCTTGGATATCATCAACACCTAGCTTAAAATCATGGAGGATGAGGTTTCTCATAAGTTCAATACTAGATCTGATTTTGATGCATGAAAATGGGTGGAGGAGAACCTTTATCACAAACTCTATGAGACATTCTTCTATTATTTCCAAGTAGAGTTGTATGAATGGCTATCAACATATGCATCAAGGGAAAGTTGGTACTATAGACCTTGTTTTTGGACCCAGGAGGAATATCAGTGATTTCATGATGTCAATCTGACCTAGACCCGTGTTGTTGATCACTAGTGGAGTAGAGTGCTTACTAGTCATACCCTAGAATACGTTATTTCTACTTATTTGTACGTAGAGATCATTGAGTTCAAGTTATTGAGGGATCCTAGAGGATCATTCTTGCATGTTATTCCACTTACTATCAAGATCCTGGTCATTACTTTGAGTTTGGAATCCCTTCTCATGGTTGGCTAAGCTCCTACTAGGTGCAAGGTGTGAAAGCTGACGTGGTAAAATGATGGTAGACCTTGTGGAATAAATGGAGAGAGAGGAGAGGTAGCTCGAGTATAATGAAGCTCCGGAGAGGAAGTTTGAAAAATATCATAAAACTAAATGGAGTGATGGGTTTATGGAGGAAGACATTTTAGGAAGGATTTGAGGTTCACACAGAGGACGTTGAACCTAACAAATCTGAGCTACCCCAGCTTGGAAAATGTAGAAGAGAAATCCACTCAACTTCTAGAGATATCTTGTCATATGAAGAAAGGATAAAATCCATAGGAATTCATCTTAACCAACATGGTGACCAAACTCTTACACATAGTTTTCCAGTTCCTGAGATAAGTTTTGATAATCCAATTGGTATTGGTATTCGTAGTTGAGCGTCAACTAGGAGGTATAATTTTCCATTCGGTACATCTATGGCTGTAAATTAATTTCCTGTGTTTGGGGGTATTTTTCCTAGCACAACATCTAGGAAAGGTGTGGGATCACAAGGTTTGAGTATTGCATCTGGGAGTCGCACAGGAGACACATCTGGGAATGGTTTGGTATCACAAACTATCGATGCATAGTTTAGCACGACAATGGGTTCATATTGTACAACTACATTAGGCCCCTTTCCTATGACAAAAGGAGGATCTATTGTCTAGAGGAGTTGGCACTAGTGGATCTAGTGGGTCTGGTGGTGGAGGTAACATCAAAGGGAATCAAGGTCCTAGATCTGGCGAATAAGGTCTATAACACCATTAACAAGTTTTTTATGAGATGTCACTCCATTTACCTGATTACAAGGGCATTGAGGATGCCGCAGAACATGTACACAAGTGTGAGTTACTATGACACACAAAGGGAATCACCTCCCTGGAACAAAAAGCAAGTCAGTTTCCAACCACCTTGAAAGGACACACATATAGCTGGTACAAGAAGTATGACCCACACTACACGATGGTGGATTACATCACACTACATAATGCCTTTTTGGTAGAGTTCCACATACTTAAGTTTGAAAATAAAATCATCATCACGTTGAAGGATATTTAGTAAGGAATGGTAGAGAGTGTACATGAGTATGACGCGCATTTTAAGACTCTCATATCCAAGTTATCTTATGACATTCACCATTCGCAGCATTCTCAGTGGTTTATCTTAGGACTGATCACACCATTTAAGAGGGCACTTTCATAAAATACTTTCACAGATCTGTGCAAGGCCTTAGAGGCTAAATTTTATGTTAAGGTAGTAGGAAGCGTTGATACAGGATTTAGTCCATTCCTAGAAGCCCAAATTGTTGCAATGGAAAAATAACTGAAGAAATTTTATGTGAACTGGAATTATAAGACACACAGCGGGTTATGGTGTATGGATTATGAAGTAGAAGGTCATACTAGGGACAATTTTCCTTGGAGATCGGTACGCATGATGATGGTATACTATGAGATCTTCCACAGAGATCATGATGCAAGTAAGTGTCCACTACTATAGCATGTGATCCGTAAGAATGTGTCTTACTATTTCAAAATTTTCACCTCTACTACTCATGACACAAAGGATTATATATTGATTGACCAAATACATTATGACATTAATACATGTGTGCGCTAGAGTAGTATTCCAAGAATTTATAAGGATGAAGGTCATCATTATGAAGGGCACGTAGATAGAGGGAATCCTGAAAGAGGCATCTGCAAAGGATTTAAAGGTTGTGGAAACTACAGAAGTGGAAGAAGTGAGTTCCCAAGTGGAAATTGTTACAACTGTGGGTCTACGGAACACTATAAGCATGAATGCCCCGATTTTTTATAATGCTCTTAGTGTGGAAAGAATCACAAGTATGAGGAGTGCTTGGAATTATTTGAACACATGAGCCAGAAGCAGCATAAGGATAAGGGCACTGGGATGGTGAGCGTAAAGCATGTTGATCAACATTGGATGCCTAAAATAGTGTGTGAGTCAGAATTAGAACATGTATTGGTGACAACACAAGTTGAGGCTTCACGCACCAGGGAAATACCAAAGTAGAGACCACTAATTACAAGATAAGAGGTGGTATGTGGGAAGTATCTAGACCCTACCCATCTGAAGCAAGTCTATCAAGAGACCATGGAAGTAATAAAAAGTATTCAAGGGTAAATTTAGTGTCTAAAAGAGTAATCTAAGAAGTTAGAGCAGAAGAAAAGTGTTGAGGTCCCTTAGTCAAATATAGATCATATCATAGAAGTGTGTAAGATGATGCACCAAGAGAATATCATTCCTCTATTAGGATAATGGTTGAGAGATAATGTACCAAACACTATAGGAGAGTGCAAGAAGTGGGTTTTACATGATAATCTACCTCCCCATAGCCTTGACTATGATAAGGAGATTACCTTGAATGTAATTGTTGATTAATATTCTTATTGACATGGGTGTGGAAGTTAATGTTCTCACTTTAGATGCATGGAATTAAACTGGAAGACCCCCATTACATCCATCCTCAAATTTGATGTATATGGCTAACAATAAAAATTAAATTCCCATTTGTGTTTTAAAGGAATATTCTATCACCATCCAAGGGGAAAAATTCACTGGAGGCTTTGAACTCTTAGCACTTACTGAAGTGGAGAACTTTCTAGCATTATTTGGGTGCCCCTAGTGTTATAAGAACAATTTTGAATTACATTTCAATAAGGGATATATAAGTTTTGAACAAGGAGGAAGGTGTTATCATTTTTTTACTAATGGGAAGTCAGTGCCCTATACAGAGCCCTTAAGAGAAGAAGACCTAGACATAATCTATGTGTGCACTATCAGGGACCCTAAGGTTATGTAACCAATAAAATAAGGTGTTATTCAGTGGGGAGACACTTAATATATAAGTGATACAACTATTGTGGCATGTGACAATTGGGCGCACGGGACATATGAGATAGTTGGAAGGAAATTAAGAGGCTATGTGACAATTATAACAAAGGTGCACTCAGTCAAGCACCTGGGAGGAAAAAATTTACCAAGTTACACTAGGGGATCCAACCCCCATGTTTTCTTGTGAGAAATGGAGACCCAGTGGATATGTGAGATCAAAAGGAGAAGGGTTCTTAGTTATACCATGCTTAGGACCACAACACGTTGGTGGGGAACCCCTCGCGATAACCTTTTGGAGTGGCGCAAGGTGAGAATCGCGTTCTATATTAGGTTTTTCTGAAGGAATGCACCTACTACTATAAAAGACTATCATGGGAAGGAACCCACCTCGTTTCATGTTCAGGCATGTGAGAAGGCCTAGATGGAATGTGTGGAAGCCTTTTCTCCATCTTTATAGGTTCACAATATTTATTTGACCTTAAAAGGATGCATGCATGCATGGTACATTCACTCAGTGTTGCACTGTCAGATAAGAAAATAGGAGTTAACGGTTGATCTCCTTCAATCTTTCAAGTACCGGAGTACTAAACTATTGGTGAATGAGGTGCTACAAGTTGTTAAGCACATAAATATGGGAGATAGTGCCATGGCATAGGACAGAGTATTGGATTTGTTGGGTGAACTTGGCTTAGAAGTATGCTTTGATGAGGAAGAATCAAAGGAGATACAACTTGAGCGCGCATGCATGGAAAAAGAGAAAATAAAATTGGTCTACGTAATAGATGGTGAAGGGTTGGAAAACTTGGATGTTAACCATAATGTGGGCATGCACAAGGTTATGGATAGTGATGATGAGCAAGCATGTGTCTACCACAAACCCATGAAAAATAAGAAGGTTAACATTGGTTCAGAGGCAGAACCTAAGGAGACTACTATTAGAGATTACTAGATAGAAAAGGAGGTTTTGAAGATCATCGATTTGTTGCATGAAATTCAGGATTTATTTCCATGTAGGTAACATGAACTTAAACAAGTTCACCACTCCTTGGGAGAAATGATGATCAAGTTAAAGGAAGGTGTGCACTCAATTCATAAGAGATATTATCAAATGAATTTGAATCTACATGTCAAAGTCAAAGAGGAGATTTACAAGATGATTGCATTAGGTATCATTGAGGTTTTTGAAGAATAAAAATGGATAACTCTAATGGTCATCAGCATTAAGAAGGATGGAAGGATAAGGATTTGCATTGATTATCAGGGATTTGAATGTGGTATGTGTCATTGAGCTGTTTTCCAACCCCCTTCATTTAGGAGATCCTAGAAGGAGTAGATGGGTGCAAGATCTATTCTTTCACAGATGGATTCTTAGGATATCATCAAGTTAGAATTGCATAAAGGAGGATAAAGAAAAGAAAACTTACACCATTGAACGGGGAACTGTTTTCCTACATGGTCCTACCTTTTAGACTAAAGAAAATGCCAGATGTGTTTTTCTGCACATTGTGGTTCAAGCATATAAAGACATTCATCTATAAGTTTCTTTAAGTATACATTGATTATTGGATGGTTATATGGACTAGTGAAAATACTATTGCAACAATCTAAGGCTAATGTTTGATAGGTTTCGACAGTTGAGTATATCCATCAACATCAAGAAATGTTATTTTTTACCTACTCAATTTGGCACCCTGTTTAGGCATAACATATGTAATGAAGGCTTGATGGTGGATCCTACCAAAGTTTTTTTTATTATGGGATTGGGGGGAACCTACTAGTCTAGAGCGTCAGTGCAATGATCTGCTTGGGCATATAGGGTATTACCATAAATTTATCAAGGGGTATTCCAAGATCGCCATGTCATTGGAAAATTTATTAAAGAAAAAAAGTATATTTCATTTGGGAGAGACGCATAGCATATGGCATTTGACACATTAAATAATATGCTTATCACCATGCACCCATATTACACATTTCCCTCTTGGGATTAGCCATTCCATGTACACATGTCGATGCTTCAGGGATGGTGATTGGAGTAGTCTTAGCACAGCTTGGAGAGGGAACTGTTGACCACCCCTTGTGCTTTGCTAGAAAGAGGCTAACCCCAACAGAATAGAACTAAACTACTACTGAGCACGAGACATTGCTCAATGATCTACGCACTGCTACCAAAATTTAGGCAAGTATCTTTTGGAAATACCCTTCATATTCTACAGAGACCATGTGGCATTGAAGTACTTGGTAAAAAAAACCATGTTCTATAAGGGCACATATTCAAGTGGTTCCTACTATTTATAAGAGTTTGAGTTTATGGTTGTTGTAAAAACCGGGTAAGATTAATTTGGGTCCTGATCATCTATCAAAGATTGAACTTGGAAGAGGATGCACAAAGCATTGACGACACAATGTCCAGATGCACAACTATTCATATTGTATAGCACACACCCTCTGACTTGGAATATATTGTTGTGTTTCTCAAAATAGGTGTGGCACGATGGAATGGAATTAAGAATTTGGAAAGAAAGCAGTTAGCCATAGGCACCATGTGCCCTACATGAAAATTAGTGGAGACTTATACAAGCTAGGCCATGCAATGAGGTTTTGTGTCGGTGTGCATGTTAGAGCATGAGCATGCTGTAATCATGGATGAAGCACATGGTGGAATTTATAGAAGGACACTATGCAGGGAATGAAATCGTGCGTAAGATCCTTCTAGTAGGATTTTTGGTGGGAAACGATTTAAAAATATTGCATCGAGTTTTTCAATGCCTGTGACCACTTCCAGCACCTTGGTAAACTAGGAAAAAGAGATGAAATGTTCCATTATGACCAATTGTACAATGCAAGAAATATTCGAGAAGTGGTTAATTGACTTCATAGGCACCTATTTCCCTAGCCGAGTGAAGGGAAAGTTTCACGTTATATCATTACATGTACATATTAGCCTTACAAGGTGGGAAGAAGTGATGCACCTACAAGGGATTACACAATGGCAACAACAGCTAGGTTCTTGTATGGGAAAATATAGTCATACATATATGGATGGCCTACTAAGCTTAATAAGTGATAGGGGTACTCATTTATTAAATGAGATAATTATAATATTATTGGCAAAATTCATGGTGGTCCATCAGAAGACTACCCCTTATCACCCACAAGCTAATGGGACTGCTGAGGCATTTAACAAAATTTTAAATCACATGTTATCAAATATTTGTGATGTGGGTAGAAAGGATTGGGGTGACATTGTTTTTGTTGTGTTATGGTCTATATCAGCCTACCTATAAGAAACTGAACAAGGCCACACCTTATCAATTGGTTTTTAGCACGGAAGCTTTGTTACCTATTGAATTCATGTTACCATTACTATGTATAGCGCGCACACATGAGGGTTAGATGATGAACAAGTTCTTGAGGTGAGGATTGATGAGTTGATGTAGTTAGATGAGAGACAAGATATTGCTCGACTGGAGTCAGAAAATATAAAAATATAGGAAGAAGGAATGACATGATAGACACATCAAGAAAAATTAGTTTCAGGTTGGGCAGATGGTTCTATTATATGATTCCAAATTTTTTGTGCCATCTTAAGAAATTCAAAGCTCCATCGGATGGGTCCCGTACATCTGTATCCTATGTACTTGATTCAAGATGCGTCCCAGTTACAAGCACTGGATGGAACACGGTTGTCAGGCCATTTCAATGGGAGTAGGATGAAGCCCTACTATAAATAAATCTTCTCTGTGTTTGTAAATAAGGTAATATTTCCAGTTAGCATATGTATTTTCTTTGATGCGTAGTTTCCTTTCTTTGTTTTTATCTTTCTTGTTGTTTTAAATTGTGTTCATGTGCGTGTGTGCCCTTGTAGCCACTTATTATTTTCGAAATGCTTCTATGCAAAGATTAGAGGACACATGCGTCCATTTTTGTGTGGGGTGGAATGATGTGATAAGTTCTAGAAGCTATGGTTGTTAATGGATTAGGTTAAAAAATAAAAAACATGTGGATTAGAAGATCACGAGTAGAAGAGGTGAACATAAGAGAAAGATGGCGTTAAAAGGATTTATAGAAACCACGTACAAGAATGAAAAGAGCAGGATCAACATGAGGTATGTGAAGTCGGAAAGAACCATTGGTCTAAGACATAGAGGAATAATTGACTTCAGCATTGTAGAGAAAGTGCATAAGAATTATATGGTTATTAAGAGGTTTTTTGCATAGCTAGAAGGTTGCCAGAAGTTTTTTGCATAGGATTGAGTGCAGAGGAAAAGTGCTAAAAGTTATCGTTGGAAAAAAAATCCTACCTTTATTATGCGAAAGTACATTAGTAGGTGGCAATGGTATTTATTAGTGGAGAAAAGAAAAAGTTATGAATAGAAGATCAAGGCATGCATTATTTTCTACCTTGCATGTTCTAAGTTATCAAAGAGCTCTGCCGAACTAGGGAATCCTTACCAAGAAATTTTCAGAAGAGTTTTGAATATTTACGTGCATAGTTAGTTTGATTAGTGAACCAAAGTGGAAATGAAGTATACAAACATAAGCGGAGAAGGTTGTGTGGAATAATCTTGTGGATGTTATGTCGTCTAGTGGAAAAAGGGTTTTCTAGGTTAGGTTTGCATAGATAGGGCATGAGTTTTTGAAGGAATTTTCACAAAGGAGTGGAGCCACGCAAATTGGGATCAAATCCAGGACCAAGAGAGTGGAAAAAGTTTTGAAGGACCCAACATAAGGAATGGCACCAAGAAAATTAGTAAATGTTTCACCGAATAAGGGAAAGGGAAAGGGAAAAAAAGTCCATTTCCACCAGTTTCAACAAAGAATGGTATGCGGAAATGTTAGTACCCGGATGACATATTAATTGGTAAAGAATGGGTGTCTCACATCCGAAATATGGTTGTCAGTGATTACAACCATTGAACGAGCACCACAAAAAATGAAATAACACTATAACATGGTTTTCCCTATAGAGAAGATGACACTAGATGGAATGCCCATGTATGATGATGAGGTATTAGATGACAAATGGAGAAGGATGGGTTGTTACAACTCTACAAGTTTCCCTATTTCGGAAAGCTTGAGTGACTATACCAATGGTTGATGTCACACGTGCATAAATACCACTTCTATTTTATATGTCAGGGGATGCACATAATCCCCCAGCTAATTTATAATTTCACTAGCCTTATCTATGAAGGAGACTCATTAGATGATGATTTGGAAGACAACAAAACCATTAAGAATATTTTTGAGTCTTATGACTACAATAAGGGTTTATGTTACTTCAACATTTATGTAATTATAGACCCAGTGATGAGGATGGTCATGCACTTGATCACAAAGCTGAATGGGAAAGAGATATGGACACAAATCAACAAGTCTTGGTTAAATGTATGTTGCAAGATCTCGGAGGGGACCATCTATAACCTCTAAAATTTTATCGTAGAGGAGATCATAAACACCGCGCTTAATGGAGAGAAGATCATGTTTTGTAATTTCCTCCTCACCATTGTCTTTTCATAGATTGGTGTGCCTGATGGGCCAGATAATTTTTTTTGGAAATACCCAGATGAGATCCTCTCCCCCGCCAAAAGGTTTGAACAGTATACTTGTGACACCATGACAACCACTCATAAGGCACGCCTGTAAAGGTGGTATAAGCAAATGCATGACACATTTGGGGCTCAATGGATAATACCCAAGTAGTTTCCTTCACTAGTACAAGGAGAAGTTTAGTTCATCGTATATCAACATTTTTGTATCAAAAGATTTAATCTGATAGATGGCACCAAGATTCCTTGGTGTAAGTTTCCTTTCTCCTTCACGATGCAGTACTTCCAAGCTGGGGTTAATCAATTCAAAGAGGTGAAGAAAATCAGGTTTGATCTAAGTGTGGTATATCAAGACTACTGCGAGCTAATCAGGAAATTAATATACCCCAAGAAGCGTGCCTATGTGGAGAAGTATGTCTCCCATGACATGCACATGTTAATACCAATAACATTACTTGTTGTAGGGAGGAAAGCAGTGAGGGTGTATTGTACATAAGTCCTAAGTATGAAAACGGTTCTTATGTTGAATATGATGTCTCCATTCTTGAGGACCCCACCAAGTGGAAAAATAATGTGCTAAAGAAAAGAGATAGAGGAGAGGCTCCTAAGAAAAGGGCATCAAGTGTGCAGAAAATATAGACAATAGAGGCACAGGAGTCAGGTGTGGGCACAAGTACTTACCTCCATTGTAAGAGGTCTCCCATGAAAAAAGAGTCACCATAGAAGGAAGAGTCTCCACAGAAGCAAGAGTCACCATAGAAGTAAAATTTTCTGGTAAGGGGAGATTCTCCCAAAAAAGAAGAAAAAGATGATTCCCTTGTATTGGAGTCACTAGTAAGGAAGAAGTAGAGGGTGACAAAAGGGTCATACTCAAGCAAAACAAAAATCATGGAGGCCGACAAGATTGATGAAGACAATGAAGAACGCGACGAAGCTCTGAATCATCCTCTGTATGATGTACACAAGTCAAATGAAGAAGGAAATTAAGAGAAGGATGAGAGAGAGAAATTCACTCATGAAAAAGGGGGGAGAAAGGAAGTAAACATGAAGGATCAGATGGATAATACTATATAGAGGGAAGTGGTAGGAATTATTTAGTAGTTAATGGAGCACGAAGTCAAGAGAATCACCTAAGAAGTTCTAAAGGAAACTGAGGAGATCGCAAGTGTAGGAAAGGAGTATGTTAGCATGGTCGAAGACCCCATCTTGGCAGTAAGCTTCCCTAAAGGAAGTGAGCATAGGTGGAAAGGGCATAGTAGCAACGCAGGAATAAGAAATGAATTACATTAATGATACAAATAAGGTACTATGTGCTCGCTTCCAAATTATGGTGCCCAATAACCAACTCCTCACTTGGTATTCTTTTGATGAAGAAGGTATGTGCCCACACACAAGGAAAATTGTATCTTGGTTTTTTGAGTCCCACGTTGATGAACCCAAGTTTGAGGTAAATCAACATGCATTGATGAACATACCAGATGTTAAGGGAGTAAACCCTCTGGTAAATTCCCAAAAACTATCTGATAAGAAAGTTTACAATGTGCTCAAAAAATCATCGGTGGAGGTGGAGGCAAGACTCTTCGGAAGAAATGATGGGATAAGGGTCTTGGAGGAAGAGCTTGAGAAAAATAATGAGGAGATCTTTGAGTGGGATAAAGAAATAAAATATAAGGAATTGATCAGTGTGCAGTTATGGCATGAGCTGAGGGATGAAAAGGTACAATTGATTGAATTTCATAAGAATATAGAGGCCATTTTAGATGCCATAATCTTGAAGCACCCAGACCTAAGCCTGCCTGAGAAAAAATATGAGTCAAGCATGTAATGCTTGAAAGACTTGACCCACATCGTCACCATGGATAGGTGACCATTTTCATTAGAGTTAGTAGAGGAGGTGATGGCATGCAAAAAGGAGGATGAAACACTAAATATTAGGGAGATAATGACTCGATACTCATAGCTCCTTGCCACAGTAAAGACCATCGCATAGATGGCCAAAGTCGTGTATGAAAATTGTGTCAAAAGAGGCATGGTAGCAAGATTATTGGTTAATACACATGAGGTGGATTTGAAATAATTTCAGGAAAAGAACAAAGGCAATAGGGCATAGAACGAAAAGATCCTATCCAAAGTTGAGAATAATTTTGAAGCAATCGAAATCTTATGGAGTTCGATTAAGAATAAGCTAAAGGAACTATACCCCCAAGTTATTCGCAGGATGGATGTGCTAGGCGACCTTAGAAAGTATCTGGAAAGAATTGTAGATACATTGAACGCTAAGAGTGGGGAACTTAGTTTTTATGAAGTAAGCACATTGGTGGGTGACTTACTTCAGTTAGCACAGGGTGAAGATTTAGGCATCCGTAAGGAAGGAGTTCTCGTTCTTCATGCAAAAGTAGCATATTCTTCTATTTCCCCATTCTTTCATTCTTTAATTGTTTTAATACCACTATTCTTTATTCTTTGACAAATCATAATGTTTCCAAGGATAGAGAACATGCGTAGTGTGGAGTGATGTTGGACCCTAAAATATTGGCTAAGTACTAAGAGGTGCGTGCGCACAAGATCAATAGATAGAAGGGTGCTTAGGGAAAATCGCACAGAAAAATGGGTTTAAGAAGGGTTTAAGTGAAAACAGGGAGTGTGCGGGAGCATAACAAGGGTTTAAAGGACTTAGCCATTTTTGGCATCATGGATTCACTTGAGGAAAAATGTGAGGACTCAGCTAGGCGCGATAAGTGGATAAGGTGCCAGCTTGGAACCTTGGAGGTCAAGACAAGGATATTCCACGTAAGGAATATTCCTAGAGGCATCATTATAGTTGGTGGAAGGTTTTTCAAAGAGGATAAGAATTCGCCAATAGATGACCACATCAACACTTGGCACACAATCTACTCAGGAGAGGATTCATGTCAGTGGATGGTGATCCTATTTAAAGGAGTGCTTAGGACAGGAATGAGTGTGTAGAGTATAGTACGCAGAGTATAAAGGGGAGTAGAGAAGGATAAGGAGAGTAACCAAGTGCTACAAAAATGTTAGGAAATGTTAAGGGTTTAGAGTTCATGGTGCTAGGGTTTAGAGTACTTAGTGCTAGAGGGTTATAAAGGATACCATTAAGCATATGTATGGGTAATGGGATTTGTAACAAGGGATATAATGGGGAAAATCATATTTAGGATCTCTATTCAGAAAGGTTTGTAGGAGTTGAGTCTCTATCATTTGATGTATATGGTCTAAGATGACCCTTTTGAATGTAATATAGCTACCAAAACTCTGATAAATCAATATACATGGATCTATTTTGTACAAATTTCTTACGGTTGTAAACCCTCTTGTTATTTGGATTATCATGACTCAAACCTAGGTTCTTTTACTTATTACAATTTTCATTAGCTTTTGTGATGCATTAATATGTATATCTGTTAGTTATATCTTTTGTATTTTTAAAAGTGGATGCATGTACTTCTGTCTCTATAAATAATCTTCCATTAATTATGGAACTCTCTTGAAAATCTCACATAAAGGAGGGGCTTGGTGCTCATACATGCCTCAAGTGAGCACCCAGCATATGTTGGGTGATAGATCAACACACTTGGGGTTAGAAAGAAGTATTGAGGGTAAAATAATTACTAATTTATCACCTTGGCTAATTATCCTTGCACACTAAAAAAATTTAAAACCTTGTTAGGGATTTCCTCTTAGCCAAGGTGAAGGTTGAACTGAAGGAAGGATGCATAGTGACTGGAAGGATTCACATATTGATGTCTATCTATAGGAAATGGATTTATTATTACTACGCCCCTAGTCCTATAACTTATACTTTCATATTGTGATCATTTATCTCCATTTTGGTGTTCTTGGTTTTATATTTCTATTGATATTCAGATCTATCTAAGTAATTTAACTACAAATATACAGTGGTAGTTCATGACATCTAGCATTTACTTATAAACTTGACTGTTTTTTTAACTCTCATGGTTTTTCTCACCTAAATATTAATGTTGGGAGCATATCAGGTGTCCAAAAATCTGGGTTATAAAATAAGAAACTTGAATTTAATCCTCATAAAGCTTGTTCAATAGGTAAATCAATCAAGAAGGGTCTGTATGATAAGAAATATGAATTTTCTCCCTATCGGGTTATCTAAAACCCTATTTTGCGGTTTCAAAAATAAAATATCAATATGTTAGCTGATAAGGATTCTTAGAAGATAAATTTACCTAGAATCAGGTTCTAAAAAGTAGGAGTCTTTTTTAGTCACACCATTTCAGAGAAGACTCTAATACCATTGCATAGAACACCCTTTTGGTCAATTTATCCACATGGAATTATAACTTGAATGTGAATCACATGTTCCCAACCTTCAAAATGTATTAAGCTCATTACCGAGCACTAATAAAGTGTTTAGAAACACACTTGGGAAGTATGCATTGCTTGATAATATGATATGATTGCTAGCATCACCTTCGATGACCTTGGATCAAAATGGATTCTCCCAAAATGTAAATTATTATTCAAGTTTTTCAGTTCCTATTGTTTTCCTCCTAACTACTTAGAGAGCTCCCAGAATCATCCAAATAATTCAAGGTTCACAATTGGACTACTCATTCCTTACACCTGAAACATCGTTGTTGAACAAACTATCCCTGAATAATAAAAACTTTCCTAAACTACTTCCAAAACCTTCAAGGATTTCAAATACCACATTTTTATTCTTAATACCTTTTCATAACCCTTCCGAAGGATGCACATAGGCTCCAAAATGGCCAAAATTGGCATTTCTAGCCTTGTCGAAGAATTAGTATTTTACTACACTTCAATGAAGAGAATAATGGAACTTTAAAACCTTTTTTCAAACTTATACATGTTCACCCAATACATTAGGAGTACCTTCAAGGACAAGTTGATCATGACATATGAGGCAATTTCGCCTGGAGATGGATTCCATTCAAGAATATTTGGGAACAAGATTTCACATTGTGGTTTGGTTTTCATGGTTTAAGTTTTGTATTTTTGGGTTATTAAATTCACATGACAAAATTCCCATATGAAGATCATCCTCTTAACCTTCCAGGATTAAAAATAATCCTTGAATGGAATCATATTTAGGATTCTCATACACTTCTTTCTAATATCCCTCTCGTGAGAATAGGTGACTTCTTGATCCGTCAGACATGATGGTTTTGGATGCCTCAATATCCTGACTAGCTCATTTTTATTTATTTCTCAAAGAGATTTAGACATAATGGTAGATTATAGATATGATCATAATCAATGCACTCCTTGAGCCTCACATTTCACCTTTGAACATGATGATATCTTCTTAATCTCACAATTGAACTCCTTGCCCAATATGTCACCTAAGTGGAAGCATGCTTATGATGCATGGATCCTCTTTCTTAATTTCTCCTCATGGAGATAGTTTTCCTCATCCTAATAAAAGGATTTATCCCTAAATGAAACTTGAAGGAATGTCCGAGAATGAATTCCATGTTCTTGACCTCCACATTATACTGAAACACTATAAATCCCACCTCCCTGACTTGTGAGATTTGATTTCATTGCCAATCATTGATTAAGTGTTTATAAACACTCTCATAAATATTCATTGTTTGTGAGCTTGATATTATTTCCACCATCACTCATGGTGAGATTCTCTTATCATGCTCCTGATGGCCATTCCCTTGATGATTTGAATCTTTATGAAGCTCTTAATGTTTCAGATCCTTCACAGAGCTCATTATTTTCCTAATTGCACCCATTTTCCTCATGATGTTTAAGATCCTTCACATACCTCATAATGACCATTCCCTTGATTATTTTAATTGATAAAAAATTACATATGTTTTGATTTATTATGTGTTATAAGGAATTTTGTGATTCCATATATTTGAGCAATTTCTTCTACCTTTGAGAGTTGTGAGGTTTATAAAATATAATTTTGACACATCTAAAAATCCTACAAATTTCAATAACTAATCAAGAAGACCCCAAAACCTACACAATGACTATATACTTTCATAAAATAGATATTGATTGTAGAATTTAAACCCTAAAAGCTTTAGGTTGAATGCTGAAATTCTGACAAATACCTATGTACTAACCAAGTTAGAATATGAAAAACAATCTTCTAAACCATGACTAATGGAGCTGTGAGACTAGTTCCATAAGGTGCAGAGTGACCCTAATTTTTTATATTTACTAAAATAAATGTTTAGTAAAGTATAATTTTTTCATTCATTATAATTTATTATTTCTTATTCTTTAAATTTATTTTAGTAAATATATCCCTCCTAACATCAAATATACAACATTACGAATAGGAACATGAGTGTGTTATAACGCATTTGCATTATAACACACTCACATTTTAGGCTTGGTAATTACCAATCCTAGTAATTAGTAATGTGATTTTTCTTTCCAAAACACACTCGCGTTTCACTTCAAATCAAAAATTTGGCCACTTTTTATTCCCCCATCTCTGTGCACTTTCCCATTCATTCCTTACTAAACCCCTAAATTATCCCCTATTCCATCCCCAAGAATCCAAAGTGTAATTCATTCATCTACTTCCACAAGTCCTTAAAGTGAGTTATAGGGAGTCATGAAGTATCAAAAGACTCTTCCCCTCATCGGGACAAAGAAAAAGGGTAAATGAATGCAAATGGTGAAAAATAATGTTACAATTTTTTGGTAGACCTAGAAATGCTAAACATTGGCGTTTTAATAAAATGGTATACTTAAAATAAAATATTATAACATGTAGCTTCCTCCCTCAAAGAAATTATCTTCCCTTTCTGAAACAACATTTTAATCACTAGTAAACTAATGGATGTTGGATTTAGGATCCTCTAACCATATGGAAAATCCAGGTTCATTATATCAAAATCTCAAAGGTAGACACAAAACTCAAAAAAATGTGGGAAACAATGCTCCTCTTATTGTTAAAGGATAAGGATCCATTGATATAGATAATGGTATTTTTAATAAAAAAACAAATTATGTGTTGGCTTTATCTATGAACCTATTATCTATTTATTAATCAAAAAAATCATTTTGGTGAAGGAAAATTTTTGTGTTTACATATAAAAATGTTGTTATAAAACAATAAAAACATAAGTTATGTATTATATCTACTAGCAAGGTTGGTCCTCAAGCCAAGTTGTCCAAGTTCAATAGGTTTTTATTTAATCAACCTTCACATTTTCTCATTTAAATAACTTAACTAGACTTTGGCATGAGTGTTTTGATCACCTATACTATAATTTATTATAAAATCTTATTAATCATGACATTCATTGAGGATTTATCTCCTAGAACTTATGCATACTTTCTAAAAAATATAAGTGGGTCTTTGATCACTTCAAAAAATTTAAAGCCTTGGTTAAAAATATATTCGAGACAAAAATGTCTCAATAAAAATAATAGAGGGTTTATCAAAAAACAAATGATAACCATATATGAACAAGAAGGAATTCAAATTTAGTATGTTTGTATCATACACTCCTCAACAAAATGGTGTAGATAAGTGAAAAAATCACACACTAAAGGAAATATCCAATTACATGGTAAATTTGATAGACTTGCCTCCCCGGTTTAGGGAAGAATCATTTCAGTATGCAAACTATATTCAAAATTGCACTCCCCACACAATAGTGAAAAACATTAATTTGAAGACAAATGGTCTAGTGTTAAGCTTAATGTATCATATTTAAAGGTTTTGGATGTTATGTACGAGTTTCCTAGATGACAATTGTAAAGAAATAGAAAGGAAGGTCCACCCTTATATATTTTTTGTCTATTGTGAATATGTGAGGGCACATCATCTTCTTGTTCCAAGAACCAATAAAATGATTTATCATTGGGGTGTGTTATTTGATGAACATTCTCACGCTTTTGATAAATCATCTACACCTACTCTATTGGCTTCTATCAATCTATTATCATTACTTGTAATTTTTATTATGAAGATAATACAATTTAAATGACTTCTATACTATAATTAAAATGATAATTCACATGGAAGACAACCAAAACCTCTACAAAAATGGGTCTTTGTGGATTGAACTGAAGTTGGTAAAATGGAAGAGGATCCAATATATCCAAGCAAGACAAGGTCACAACATCCATATTTTTTTGCACATTTATCATACTAGGAAATGAAAAAATATCCAAAGACTTGTGATCAAGATTCTAATCATCCTAAACAGTATGTAGATATAGAAGAAAAACTTGTTTCTATAAAGAATAAAAACACATTAGACTTGGTTCAACTTCCAAAAGGGATAAAACTAGTTAGGTGAAAGTGGGTGTACTTAAATAAATATGCAAAAAATAGGTCTATTGAAAGGTACAAATATCATCTTGTAGAAAAATGTTTTTCACAAGTTGAAGGTGTTTATTATGAAAAAAAAAATCTCCAGTATCCAAGATGATTTCCATCTAGAGCTAGTACTCCCCTTAAAATCAAAGTATGGGAAATGTATTAGATGGATGTCAAAAGTGTCTTCTTGCATGGAAACTTTCAAGAAGAAAATTCTCGTGTCTTAACCTCTAGAGTAGTTAGAACTTCATTTATGTGTGTAGATTGAGAAAGAATTTATATGAATTGAAACATGTTCCTTGAGCTTAGTATGTATATATGTATGTATGTGTGTGTGTGTGTGTGTGTGTGTGTGTGTGTGTGTGTGTGTGTGTGTGTGTGTGTGTGTGTATTAATTAATCAATTTTTTTAACACAAAGTTCTTATAATCCTACAATCTACAACAATAAATTTTCAGCGCCCCACATTGTTATGCCTAGTTGGTAAGTTTGTGGACCCTCCTTCGTAAGACTATGTTTTTACCGTACATAAAAAAGGTAAGTGTTTCTCATTACAAGTTAACCATTACAATTTATCCAATTCAAAACTCCCTTTATGGATTAAGAGAATTGGGGTAAGTAGAAAGTTTCAAGCACTTTTAATCATACCATGATCATATTTGGCATATGATCATGTGTTAAGGTCTTCGTGGGACGTGAATCGAATTTGGGTATGCCCCGCCAGTCATGGATTTCATAAGTATTTCCTAAGAAATTTTGGGTGTCAGATTATTAATCACTCATTAAATCATTTTGCGAAATAATGATAACAATAATAAAAACAACCATAATTACAATCACATTCGAGTCATCAATTCAGTTTATCTATGTAAATGACTATCGAATAGCATATATGTAAATGTATGTATTTAAATAGCCACACACACACATATACACATTAAACCATAATTTCGTTAAATATGGACATTTTACAATCTAGATTAAATACCAAAATCAACTTTGGTTTTTCTTATACCAAGTATTGGAATTTTATTTGGTTATTATTAGAATCCAAAAGGGGGATTTTTGGAATTTTATTTGGCTATTATTGGAATCCAAAAAGGGATTTTTTGGAATTATATAACATGTGTAAGGGATTTCCATTTTAGGAGTTTACAATTTTATAGTAATATTAAGAAATACTTATTGGAATAATTAATACATTTATAACATTGCAATGCATAACAAATACTTATATTGTCCATTCTCATACAAACAAACATTTTTATCTTGTATTGAATGGGCACATGTCCATTCTCATACAAAGAAACATTGTTATCTTTTATTGAGTGGGTATATTCCCATTCTCATATAAGAAAAATAAACTCAATATAGAAAGAAAGAAAAAATTAGACGTGATTTATCTTAACTATCGGGTAGTGCGCATTTGAATGTTGTATATTTTACACATTTTGATCATATATATTTGTGTGATAAATGTTTAATTATAACGTGGATTTATTTGCATAGAATGAAGGTATTAAATGTGTTATAAAATATTTACAACATAAAATGATGGTAATAAATGAATTGTTAAGAGATAGTCTATAACAAAAGACCAATTTTAATATATTGTTATGAGATAGACTACAAAAAAACAAGCCAATTAATTTATATTTATTAATCAACATAATAGTAACAAGTAAACTCAATCAAGCTCAATAATCATGGAAATGTGTTGTTATGAGATAATACAAGTCATAATTTATTTTTATTTTACATAAAATGATGGTAATAAATTCAATATTATTGAATTTTAATGAGAAAAGATAACAAAAAAAACTAAATTTATCTATATAAACTCAATCAAGTTCAATAATTGTTTTTTCTAATGTTTCCGAAGACCAACATAAATTTGGGTGTGAACCCACATGATCTAGCCATGTACATATTAAGTGTGAGAATTTTCTAAAATGCATTCAAATTTCCACCCCCAAAACCAGTAACTTCTTTTCATGGAAAATGAGATCTTTGTATAAACATGTCAAAGCTAGATTTGAGCATTATATACTAATCACATCATTTGGATGAAATGTGAAGAAGAACTAAAAAATTGTAATAAACACATTTTGAGCACTACATACTAATAACCATCAATAACATCACTTCAAATGGAAAATGGGAAAAAGAACTAGAAAAATGTAATAAACACAATTTTATATATTGATTTGTTCCACTATTGTTTGAAATAGAAAACATCCCTTTAAGATGTCTCTTACATCATCTACAACCCCTACCAAGAATAGTTCTATAAACAACAATGACATAAGCCACTTATTATTTTTAAATTCTTTGTCAGAAACCTTTGGAGACACCGAAAAAAATTCTTCAAAAACTCCTTTGTTGATTACATTAACTACAACCATATTTTTACATTTGTATAGAAATTTTGGTGTTTTCAAAATTGTTTCCAAACCTTTAATAAATTTGTCTCCCTCTTTTTTGAAATGTTCCATATGAAAACAAAACAAAGGGCACACGTCCACTTTAATTGTGTGTAACAGTTTTGTTGCTAGTTTTTCTACATTGGCATCTGTATCCAACGTAGACCATGAGAATGCAATTCGATAAAACTCTTTAGATACAAAAGATAGAAATTTGGAAATAGACATTTATTATTAAACGTCATTTTTAACTTGTATGTATTTCAAATACTATAATAATATTTCACGAAAAATACTTTTACCTATTTCTGTACACATATTTGTTAGTTGTAGAATTTTTAGAATTTCTCCAGTTGTATCTCCACATAAAAATTAAAATTAGGATATATTTATTGAATTTATTCCAACTAATATTGACAAATGAAAAGGTTTAATATTTTTACCTATTTCTTTACATATATTTTTTGGATATTCTCCAGTTGTATCTACACATAAAAAATCAAAATTAATATATATTTATCAAATTGATTCAAACTAATATTGACAAGTAAAAAAAAGAATATTAAATTTTAAAAAATACTTGATAATTTTTCATGAGCCTATTGTCATAATTGATGGTGAAGGGTTTGATGTAGCTTCAGTATGGGAATCTACCCATTCAATACAGTATAAAGGTTGTGAGAATTCACTACTTCTCATTCTAAAACAAAGTGAATATTTAGAGGTATTAAAATGTTTGTTTTTCCGAGAATGGGCATATGCCCATTGTAAACATTCAACTACAACCAATACTGAAGTCAATCATTTTAATACCTCTAAATATTCATAAACATATTTGAACAAAGTAAACATTGTTAAGAATTAACATATACATATTGACTATAAAAATAACACAAAAATTTTAGATGGGATGCACCTAAAGGCGTAGTTATACATTTATAATATTGTTGGGGCATGATCTCCTGCTTTTGATTCTCCACCATAAAGATAAGAGAGGAATTATTTTTTTAATGCATTTTTCTACCATATAATATTAATATGGGGGACACATTAGATTTTTATCTCTCAATCACGTGCTCCCAAAAAATCACTGATCTCAATCATTTGAAAGAATGTTCAAGGATGAAAACTGTAATTTCATTCAGTTTGATAATATCCAAGGGCTCTAAATGTTGCCAATCCAGATCCACTGTCACATCTTCCACCTCCATACCAGTTGAAGTATGAACACCATATGTGGAAAAAATATCTGACATCCCTTGAAATGCATTTTATGCATTCATAATTCATATTTTTTTATAATTGTATGATATTGGCTGGACTATCCTTGGCAAAGCCTAGTGTTGCACTACATACCCTCTAGAGGGATCAAGCCTTATGTAGTTATCATTTTATAATATATATATATATCCATTTGCATTTAGGAAACATAGAAGAAGAATAGATATTTTGAATGGTCATATGTCGATTCTCATATAAGAATTATATAATATGGAATTAGAAGATTTACATTGTGACAGTTTCGACAAGATTTGAATAAAATGTTTATGCTAGTTTTACTCTCTCCACTTTTCAACATATTGTATTTACTTTCTTTTAACATGGAAAATAATGGGAAGTTGTGCATTTTGATAGCCTTTATAGAATTTTTACACATTTATAATGGGCACAAGCCCATTCTCATACAAACAAACATTTTTTGTTTTGAAGTAATTAATAATTGTATTATACTAGCTGGACTATCCCTAGAAGAGCCAAGTGTTGCACTACATACCCCCGAGAGGGATCAAGCCTTATGTCTCTCTCTCTCTCTCTCTCTCTATATATATATATATATATATATACATTCTCATTATATCCATTCCTATGTAGTTTATTTTATATAACTATTAGAAGAAGAATAAAGATAAATATAATTTTAACATGGGAAGATACCACTCTCATGTAGTTGTTATTATATAACTAATAGATGGAAAATAAGGATTTGTAACGATTTTTTTTTGGGCTTCCATTGTATGTTTCCCATCAATAATATAGAAATGAGTTTCAATGTCATGAATTTCATGCTCAAACTCCTTGTTAAAAATAACACCAGTAAATTTTTTGAAAGGAAGCAAAATTACATCCCACTAAAAAGGTACAAGGTTGCATAACATAGAGTGGACAAGGAAACTAACACTTGCTAAATCAAGTGATCTGTATTGGTATTTTGTAGGAGCTACATGGAAATGACCAATATCAATTTTGAATGAATTTTCATCAAACAAAAAAAAGATGAAACTTTTTATCTATTTTGAGCTTGTTTTAATAATAATTTCTCTTTTGCATATTGCTTCACCTCTTGAAAGTGTGATTCTAAAATGTATTTTTCCAGCATAGATAATTTTTTGTCTTCTAAGCATGGTAAACATATTTTTCTCAGCATGGTAAACATTTTTTTATGTAATTTTCGTTGGCCCAATTCCTTATCCATATTCATGTGGTGGGCAACAGATGAACCAAATGAGACTTTATAATTGTTACTATTATTTTGGTTAGACTAACCTTGGTGGAGCCAAGTGTTGACACCACCAAGTGTTGCACTACATATCCTCAAGAGGAATCAAGCCTTATGTAGTTCTATTATTTAGTTTTAGAATGGGCGGGAAATATTGAACTCAATAATTTTTCCTGGACTAAGCATTATGTCTTTTGTTTATAATTGTCTCGTTTTGGCTACTATTGTTTATTTTTAGAATCAGTAGATGCCCATTCTCATATAGGAATCATTAAAATATATTGTTTACCACCATTGATATCCGCCCATCCTCATAGTATGTAGTTTTACTTTTTATTTTTAGAATCGTCATATGCCCATTCTCATTCTCATATATATAAATATATATATATATATATATATATATATATATATATATATATATATAACACAATTTATTTATTAATTAAAGGTAATTGTTTTGAAACACGTCTTCCATTGTAAAACAAATTAATCTTCATCTTCATGTCAAGCCCATTCGAAATGGGAAGATGCCCATTCTCGTATAAAAACATTAGAAGAATAGACGAAAGAAGAATAGATGTTTAGAATGGGAATATGTCCATTCTCAAATAATAATCATAAAAGAATTGTGAGCATTTTTTTTTATCTCATATAAAACATAGAAGAACAATAAATGTTTAGAAGAGGCATATGGAAGATAAATATTACTTTGTTTTAGAATTGGACAAATCCCATTTAACATATAGAAATCATGAAAGAAGAATGACTCATAGAAGAAGAATTTACTTTTTTTTAAATTGAAGATAAGTTTCAGATATACTTCTAACTCTTCTCTGTTGATTTATTATGAGATGAAGAATATCATCTAGCTTTCTTTCTTTTGTATTCTAGTCTGGGTATAAAGATAATGTCATATTTTAGATCTTTTGTATTATTGATATGTGTTTTAAGAATATCACTTCAATATTTTGTAAGACTTACATAGTATTATCCTCCATAGTTATAAAAGGATGCATCTAAATATGACCATTTCTTGCATGTTTCAGAGTCTCAATAAGATCATTCCCTTGCAAAAAATGTATAACTACATAGAAAAAATGGGAAATCATTCAATGCAGGTGAATAGTGTCCATATGTGTATATATATAATTATATGTATTTTTACGAAATATAGGCAGCCCAAAGCAGAAGGACCTAGGCAGGGTTACTTATTTTTTGAGTTGGGTGGCCTAGTTGCGCAGGCCTAGATGGATGGGTGAGCTTCACAGGCCGTGCTGACCAGCTGAGCTCGGAGGGTAAGTTGACATTCCAAGCTGGGTAGGTGATCTGATCTTCTTAGCTGGCGGCCGAGCTGGGTGGGTGAGCTCACCTGCCAAGCTAAGCAATATTAAATGATGTATCTAATGATAAAATGCATGTTCTCATTATTGGAATCATAAAAGAATAACAGAGGTAAAATGTATCTTGTTTTATAATGGAGAGTTCCACATTCTCAGAGCCTTCACAGAGTATTTTTTTAACATAAATTTGCAAATAAATTGGTGTACCACCTTTTATTAATTGAAGGTAATTATTTGTCAAACATGTCTTTAAGCACCCGTTGGAGGTAAATATGCAAAATTAATGACAAATAATTCTTCATGGCATGGTAGAGAGAATGATGGCAGTTACCGTTTTCGATGATAGTAGAGATCTTGGGAATTGCAAGGTTAACTGTGGTCGACGAAGCTATCTCTTTCTTGTTCATCCTTTCCATTTTCTTTTTCATCTAGTTTCTACTTTTTTGGGTTGCCTGTATTTCATAAAAATACAGACACTTTTACACACACACACACACACACACACACACACACACACTTATACACACACACACACACATGGATTGAATGATTTCCCATTTTTTCTATGTAGTTAACCATTCAGGAGGGGGTGCAGGGAAACTAAGATTTTAGGAGAGGGTGCTAATATAATACAATTATTAATTATTACAAAACAAACAATGTTTGTTTGTATGAGAATGGGCTTGTGCCCATTATAAACGTGCACAACTTCTATAAAGGATGTCACAATGCACAACTTCCCATTATAAAACAAATTACTTTCCCATAGACTAGTTAAGCAAGTCCTGCGAAAGTGGAAAATCTGAGCAATATTTCTGAGATATTTTTGTATCACTCTACTTAATTTTTGTTAACCCTTTCCATTTTGGGTTTTATCTCTCTAACTCTATTTCGTAAGACCATTTTGGCTTGTGAAGAACCAAATTTGAAGACAATTTGAGGCATAGATTATTCAACTCTTCTCTATTGAATTATTATGAGATGAAGAATATCATTTGGTTTTCTTTCCCTTATATTCTGTTCTCAGTTTAAAGATAATGCCCTATTTTTTTATCTTCTATATTTTTTGATCTGGGTATTAAGAATATCATTTCAATGATTTTTGAGACATGCGTAGTTGTTAACCTAATCGTAGTTGCTAATACGGGGAGTTACTTCTTTTTTAAATTGAAGATAAGTTTCAGAGATACTTCTAACTCTTCTTTGTTGTATTCTGAGTCTCTAGGTATAAAGATAAATTATAATGTCCTTATTTTAGAACTTTTGTATTTTTGATATGGGTTTTAAAAATATCACTTCAAACTTTTGTAATACTTGCATAGTTGTTATCCTCCATAGTTATAAAATATTGCATCTAAATATGACCATTTCATGCATGTTTCAGAGTCTCAACATAATCACATTCCCTTGCAAAAAATGTATATGATTCTCCTTCTTGGTAAGATGGGGAGTTACCTAAGAAATCCACTGCCAATCCTTCATGCTAAGACGGGGAGTTATCTATTATGTTTTTTACCAAAGTACAGAGTGGGATTACCACCTGGGAGGCATTTCATTAGGCATGACAACTGATAACAAAATAAATGATAATTCTATAATTCTTATTTCATCCATAAAATGATATTTTTTTGTTCATGATCGATGTTCATCAAGGTTAGATAATATTAATAAAAGTAAAGAATTTTATCCCGAAGGTGAATCATTTGCAAATTGGCCTTGCATCAATGGTGAATCATGTCAAGTAAAACATTTTATCCCGATGGTGAATCATTTTCTACTTGGCCTTGCATCAATGGTGAATCATGTCACGTCTATTAGCCTTGATATCGTATGTTTCTCTTTGCATTGTTGAATGATTTACCACATATGCAAGGCCAAGGTACACATGGTTTATCCTTTGAGATTAAATGTTGCACTTCCATTACTATGATCTTACCTTGCTGAAAAAAGTCTTCTATTGTATAGTATTGGGTATTAGAATGTTTACAATGGGCACAAGCTAAATTTTAATTCTAAATATTCTTAAACAAACTTCTTCTTTGATTCATACATGAGAAGGGGCATCTACCCATTCAATACAAGTAAATATTGAACTTAAATAATTTTTAGACCTCTATAAAGGATGTGAGAATGAGAAGTTAGTTTGTACAAGAACTTAATCATTTTAATACCTTTGTATAGGCTGTGAGAATTTATACCTCTATAAAAAGTTGTGAGAATGGGAAACTTCCGAAGCATTAAAGCATTGTTGGTATTTTTTTTATAAAAATATCATTCTCATGTTATGTTTCATGTCACTCCATATTTTTAAATATTGTTTTCGAATACAAGTGTAATTAGTCATATTGTGGTGCCACCAAAAATTTATATTGTTTTGGTTGGACTAACCATGACAGAGACTAGTTGTGATTCTGCCAAGTTTTGCACTACATACCCTCAAGGGGGATCAAGCCTTATATAGTTCTATTATTTTGATTTAGAAAGGGCATCTTGGCTTTGCCAAGTGTTGCACTACATACCCTTGGGAAGATGCCCATTCTTAATAATTTGATTTAGAAATGGCAGATGTCCAATCTCTACCCATTTTTGTATGGGCATTTATCCATCCTGTAACAAACAAACATTTATTTTTGGGTTGTTCCCCATTTTTCTGAAGGAAGACCATTGCAATCAAAGGAGGACCATATTAGAAGAAGAATAGTAAAAACATTTATTTATATATTAAGTAATTGTATCATATTGGCTAGACTATCCCTGGTGGAGCCTAGTGTTGCACTACATACCATTAAAGGGGGATCAAGCCTCTATCTCTAATTGTTGTTTACTCTTTTACTTTTGGGATCTCTTTCTTTTCATGAAGAATATCAAGGAAATTTCTAAGAAACAACAACAAATATTTCTAACTCTTCTCAATGTGAAGAATAACATCTGGTTTTCCTTCAAAAGAAAAATGAGGCCCAACCCACTTCATCTTCATGTCATGAAGTACAATTGTATCATTTTGGCTAGACTATCCCTGGTGGAGCCAAGTTCTGCCTCTGCCTATGTTGCACTACATACCCTTGAGAGGGATCAAGCCTTATGTAGTTCTATAGTTTATTTTAGGAATAGTTATATTTATGGGCATTTTCCATCCTCGAAGAAAAAAAAATTTACTGTTGGATTGTTCCCCATAATTTTCATGTGAAGGAGGATGATTCAATGGAAGGAAACATTCTAACAACCTTTATAGAGTTAATAATTGTATCTATATTGGTTGCACTATCCCTGGTGGATATCCCCTATGCTTTTGGTCTCTCTCTCTCTTTTCATGAAAAATAAAAAATGAATATTTCTAACTCTTCTCAATGTGAAGAATAACATCTGTTGTTCCTTTCAATACCAAAAATATGGGGAACAATCCACTTCATGTTTAGGTCTTTTCCATTCGAGTAGACAGATGCCCATATGTAGTTTTCCTTATGCTTATATTTTTTTGTCATTCCTATTATTATAATGGGCATATGTAGTTTTCCTGAGAAACCATTTTTCTTGGTGATTCCTATATTTTAGGAACATATGCCCATTATCGAAGCAAAAGAGGCACCTTGATTAAACTTAAATTCCAAATTTCATAGAATCATTTGCCTGAAATTTTATCTTTTAAAGATCCATGATTTGGGAAGCAAGGATTGCAAATAACTATTTTCTCATATTCCTATTAATTTGGAAAAATTTTTTGAAAACAAGACTTTTTCATATGGAAAGAACATTAGAATATTCTTCTTTTTCTAACCCTCCATTTTTTTATATACCAGTTTGTCATTAAAATATATTGGTTATTTTGTAATATTATTCATCCTGAACAAACAAACATTTACTGGTTTTAAAACTTTTTGTCTCTCTCTTTGATGAAAAATACATGTCCAATGAAGGACCTTAACATTGTTTAAGTGAATTGCCTATATGCAAATGGGAAGTTTCATTTATAAATGCCTTTTTCAGCTATTTCATTTTCCTATTTTAGAAGACAGATGCCCTATTTTTCAGACTCTTTCATACAAACAATTGAATACAAACATTTTTTATTCATTTTATCTTTTGAATACCTTCTTGTATAATAGGGTACTATCCCTTCAGAGACTATTTTTGATTTAAGTAAAACATTACATCCCATAGGGGGATCATAGGCATATGTAGCTATATATTTTTTAGAATGACATAGTTATAACATACCAAATATATTGATTTAGAAATTGACTAGATGTAAAGGTAATACTCATAAGACTTTTCGTAATAATGAGAATAGACATTAGCCCATTCTCGAGACATTCAAATTTATGTTTGGCCATATTTTTTTTTCAATTGTATTGGAATATTTAGAAATATGGGCATTTTTCATCCTCGAACAAACAAACATTTACTGTTGGGTAGTTCCCCATTTTCATGGAAGGAGGACCATTGCAATAGATTAGAAGAATTCACTTGATTAGTGTAAAAACATCTAACAACCTTTATAGACTTAATAATTGTATCATATTGGTTGGACTATCCCTCAGAGGATCCTATTTACACTGCATACCCTTAAAGGGATACAAACCTCTATCTCTAATTGTTGTTTAGTCTTTCACTTTTGGTATCTCTCTTTTCATGAAAAACATCAAGAATATTTCTAACTCTTCTCAATGTGAAGAATTAACATATGGTTTTCCTTCCATATGAAACTAGGATGGGAAATATTACTTTTATCTTCATGTCATGCCCATTTGAGTAGAAGATGCCCATATTTTTATTCCTTCATGCAAATGATTTTTCTTTCAATTTCTATCAAATAGACATTTGGGCCCTCTTTCTTTTCTATGACAATTGTATCATTTAGGTTGGAATATCCATGGAATAGACATGTTATGCCTTTGCCAAGTGTTGCACTACATACCCTTGAAGGGGATCAAGCATTATGTAGTTCTATACATTTTGTTTTAGGAATAGTTATATTAATTTGATTTGAAAATGAACAGGATGTCCATCTCATATTTTTCCTAATCCGCTAGCAATTTTGTTAAAGACATCTCAAGGGGGATGTTGGCCTTATGTAGATCTATTATTTTGTTTAGGAAAGTATTTTGGATTACCAAGTGAATACTACATACCCTTGGGAAATGCCCATTTTATAGTTAATAATTTATCATGATTAAGAAATGGCTGCACTAGGATCTCATAGTTTATATTAATTTGGGAAATGAAGCTGTCCACTATTCTCATTGTAATTAGCATATTTCTTTTTGTATCTCCATCTTGAGGGGGATATTTCTTTAACTCTTCTCAATGTTGAAGATAATGGCCACATATGTTTTTCCTTTCATTTTTCTTTGTGATTCTATTATTAAATGGGCATATGACTTATCTACTTAATTCATGTCATGCCCATTTGAGTAGAAGATGCCCATTTGTAGTTTTTCATATGCCTATTTTTATTTTTGATTCCTATTATTAGAATACATATGTATGCCTTATTTTTCTTTGTGATTCCTATTATTAGAATGGGCATATTTTCATTATCAAGATGCTACAAGATATTGATACAAACATTTTTCTAATTTTATCTTTGTATAACCTTGGCTTGATGCCCATTCTCATAGTTCTATTAATTTGATTTAGAAATGACAGATGCCCATTTTCATATAGGAGAAATTAACATATATTGTTTAAGACCATGACATATTGAGACCAACATGCAAATATATTGTTTACCATAATGTATTTATTAATTACAGGTAATTTTTTTACTCGCTAATAATGAGACAAACATTAGCCCATTCTCTAGACATTCTAACATTTTGGTTTGGCCATATTTTTTGTCAATTGTATTGGACTATTTAGAAATATGGGCATTTTTCCATCCTTGAACAAACAAACATTTACTGTTGGGCAGTTCCCCATTTTACATGGAAGGAGGACCATTGCAATGGAAGGAGGACAAGATTAGAAGAATAATTATAGTGTAATTTTATTATGACAACTTTTATAGACTTAATAATTGTATCATATTGGTTGGACTATCCCTGAAGGAGCCTAGTGTTACACTGCATACCCTTAAAGGGATATCAAACCTCTATCTCTAATTGTTGTTTAGTCTTTCACTTTTGGTACCTCTCTTTTCATGAAAAACAACAATGAATATTTCTAACTCTTCTCAATGTGAAGAATAACATTGGTTTTCCTTTCATTGAAAAATGGGGAACTATCTACTTTATCTTCATGTCATGCCCATTTGAGTAGAAAAATGCCCATTTTTCATTCTTTCATACAAACAAACAAACATTTTTTTCATTTTATCTTGAATACAATTATATCGTTTAGGCTGGACTATCCTTGGCGGAGACATGTTATGCCTCCACCAAGTGTTGCACTACATACCCTCGAGGGGGATCAAGCCTTATGTAGTTCTATAATTTTGTTTTAGGAATAGTTATATTAATTTGATTTAGAAATGGCAAATTTCCATACTCATATTTTTCCTAATTAGCATATTTTGTTAAAGATCATCTTGAGGAGGATCAAGCCTTATGTAGCTCTATTATTTTGTTTTAGGAATGGGCACATCTTGGCTCTGCCAAGTGTTGTACTACATACCCTTGGGTAGATGCCCATTCTCATAGTTGTATTTATTTGATTAAGAAATGACAGATCCCCATTCTCATAGTTGTATTAATTTGATTTAGAAATGGCAGATGCCCATTCTCATAGTAATTAACATATTTTGTTAAAACCATTCGAGGGGGCAAGCCTTATGTAGCTCTATTATTATGGCCAACCAATGTGTTCATTTCATATGCCTATTAATTTATTTTTGCCAATTCCTTTGGAATGGCATATGTAGTTTTCTTATGTATTTTAATCGTTTATTAATTTATTAGAAATGGCCATATGTAGTTTGCATTCCTTTTTGCATGGAAGACCTATTATTAGAATGGGTTTAGTTTGCCATATTATGCCATTTTTCTTTGTCAATTCCTATTTATTAGAATGGGCATATGTTCAAGTTGCTACAAGAAATTGATACGAACATTTTTCTAATTTTATCTTTGCATACCCTTGGAATAGATGCCCATTCTCATAGTTATATTAATTTGATTTAGAAATGGTAGATGCCCATTTTTCATATAGGAGAAATTAACATATATTGTTTAAGACCATGACATATGGAGACCAACATGCAAATATATTGTTTACCACTGTGTATTTATTAATTAAAGGTAATTGTTTTAAAACAAGACTTGGACTGCTCGTAATAATGAGAATAGACATTAGCCCATTCTCTAGACATTCTAACATTTTGGTTTGGCCATATTTTTTGTCAATTGTATTGGAATATTTAGAAATATGGGCATTTGTCCATCCTTGAACAAACAAACATTTATTGTTGGGTAGTTCCCCATTTTTCATGGAAGGAGGACCATTACAATGGAAGGAGGATCTCAATATTCAAGAATTCATGTTTGAGTAGTGTAAAAACATTCTAACAGCCTTTATAGACTTAATAATTGTATCATATTGGTTGGACTATCCCTAGAGGAGCCTAGTGTTTCACTGCATACCCTTAAAGGGATATGAAGCCTCTATCTCTAATTGTTGTTTAGTATTTCACTTTTGGTCTCTCTCTTTTCATGAAAAACAACAATGAATATTTCTAACTCTTCTCAATGTGAAGAATAACATCTGGTTTTCCTTTCATTGCAAAATGGGGAACTATCTACTTTATCTTCATGTCATGCCCATTCGAGTAGATAGATGCCCATTTTTCATTCTTTCATACAAAAAAATCCTATTATTAGAATGGGAACATTTTTTCATTTTATCTTGAATATAATTGTATCATTTAGGCTGGACTATCCCTGGCGGAGACATGTTATGCCTCTGCCAAGTGCTGCACTACATACCCTCAAGGGGGATCAAGCCTTATGTAGTTCTATAATTTTGTTTTAGGAATAGTTATATTAATTTGCAATTTAGAAATTGGATAGATGTCCATACTCATATTTTTCCTAATTATCCATATATTCCTTAAAGACCATCTCGAGGTGTGGATCAAAGCCCCTTATGTACTCTATTATTTTATTTAGGAATGGGCATCGTGGATCCGCTAAAGTGTTATATACAACCCCTAGTTTGTCAGCCTGCCGATTCTCATAGTTGTAAATTTTCAATTAATGGAAGAAATCCCATTCTCATATTTTATTAATTTGATTTAGAAATGGCAGATGCCCATTCTCATAGTAATTAGCATATTTTGTTAAAGACCATCTTGAGGGGGATATTATGTATTCTATTATTTGTTTTTAGAAATGGAAGATTGCCCATTAACATCAGTTTTACCAATTGGATTTAGAAATAAGATTCCCATTCTCATAACACAATTTGATTTAGAAATGGTAGATGCCCATTCTCATAGTTGTATTAATTTGATTTAGAAATGGCAAGTTTCCCATTCTCATAGTTGTATCAATTTGATTTAGAAATGACGATGCCCATTATCATATTGGAGTAATTAGCATAATTTTTTAAAGACCATTAGGGGGATTCCCATTTGATTTCAAGAAATAGCAGATGCCCATCTCAAATTTTCTTGTAATTAACTTGATTTTGTTAATGAGCATCTCTATTCCATTCTCATAGTTGTATCAATTTGATTTAGAAATGGTAGATGCCCATTCTCATATTGGAGTAATTAACATATTTTTTTAAAGACCATCTCGAGGGAGATGCCCATTCTCATAGTTGTATCAATTTGATTTAGAAATGGCAGATGCCCATTCTCATATTGGAGTAATTAACATATTTTTTAAAGACCATCTCGAGGGGGATCAAGCCTTATGTAGCTCTATTATTTTGTTTTATGAATATCCTGGTTTTTTCAATGGCTTCCACCAAGCTATTTTGCACTACATACCCTTGGACAGATGCCCATTCTCATAGTTGTACATTTGATTTAGAAATGGAAAAATGCCCATTCTCATTCTCATAGTTGTAAATTTGATTTAGAAATGGCAAATGCCCATGTCTTTATAGTAATTAACATGTTTTGTTAAAGACCATCTAGAGGGGGATCAAGCCTTTGTATTAATTATTTTGTTTTAGGAAATAGGAATATGCCCATTCTCATAGTTATATTAATTTGTCCATTTAGAAATGGCAGTGCTCATTCTCATGTTGTATTGGTTCCCCATTTTGAAAGATGAAGGAAGACGGTTGGACCTCAATGGAAAGGCTCTCATAGTTGTAGCCTTTAAGTGTTTATTCCTTAGCCTTTGAAATGGTCTGATCCATTCTCATAGTTGTATTAATTTGATTAGAAATGGCAGATGCCATTCTCATACTCTGTATCAATTTGATTTAGAAAACATGCTGCCCATTCTCAATTGATTAATTAGCATATTTTGTTAAAGACCATTTGAGGGGATGCCACATATCCATAGTTGTATCATTATTTGATTTAGAAATGTTTAGATGCCCATTCTCATATTGGATTTAATTCCAAGCATATTTTATTTAATAGATTAATCTCAAGAGGGATGCCCATTCTCATAGTTGTATCAATTTCCATGGATTTTCAGAAAGTAAGATTCCCATATCATATTAATTAAATTTTTGTTAAGACCAGGGGGTGATAAGCCTTATGTGATCTATTATTTTTCTTTAGGAATTATCAAGATCATATAATTAATTTATTAAATGAGTATCTAGTTAATTTGCACTACATAGCTTTGGGCAGATGCCCATTCTCATATTGTACAAATTGATTTAGAAATGGAAATGTTTTCCATTCTCAATCTCATAGTTGTATTAAATTGATTTAAATAAGCCTTTAATTCTCATATCCCCGCTTAATTAACATGTTTGTTAAAGACCATCTTCGAATTTTATCAAGCCTTATTGTATTTCATTATTTTGTAACCAATAGCATATATTAGAGCATAGGGCCAATTTGGAATATAAATGGACAAGATGCCCAATGTTGCACCTTAAATAAAATGGCTGTTCCCATCAAAAACCATTCTTGTATTTAAATTATTTGATAGGATAATATGCACTATGGAAAAATAGGTGATAAATAAAATGATTTATTTTTTTTAATATTACAATGCCCATTTCTCATGGATAGATTAGATGTAATTAACATATTTCTAGTTAATAGACCTTGACCTCTAGTTTGTTATAATGACCATTCTGACATACCTATGAATGTTAAAACTTAATTAATATCTTCATTTCAATCCTAAGATTAGTGGGTTAAATATGTAGCTCTAATTCATTTTGTTTTAGGAATAATTATGTTGATGCAATGGTTATTTAGTTCCAAAGGTTTTTGTATCCAACTGCTTAACATACCCTTGGGCAGATGCCCATTCTGAATATAGGAGTAATTAACATGTTTTTTTAAAGACCATCTCGAAGGGGATCAAGCCTTATAGTTCATTATTTTGTTTTAGGAATAGTTGTAGGTCTTTGAAATATGGACATTTTTCCATTACGAACAAACAAACATTTATTGTTGGCCCATTCCCCATTTTGCATGGAAGGAAGATGATTGAAATGGAGAGGCACATAATAAATTTTGAATGCCTTTATAGTTTTTTGATAAATATTCTCTAGCTCTTTTCTCATCTTCAATCTCTCTTATGACAAAACAAAAAATGAATATTTCTAACTCTTCTCAATGTGAAGAATAACATCTCATTTTCCTTTCATTGCAAAATTTAGGCAAACAATCCACTTCATCTTCATGTCATGCCCATTCAATAGATAGCATGCCCATATGAAGTTTTGAAATTTATTTGTATTATTAAATGATTACAATGTTATTTCTTGTATTTAATTATTAGTATTATTGATTAATGTTCATTGATTAATTAATTTTCTTTAGTCCTAATATCATATGTTAAATATATATTCTTTGATTTCTAATTTTTTGAAATAATGGATTTTATGTCATTAATTAGTTATAAAGTTTTGTTGCATTTTTCATAATTTTAAAATGCACTATAATTAATTAAGCATTATAAATAATGGTGATAAAGTTGTTAATTAGTTTTATAAAATTTAATTATATGTTTTAATATTATTTAATTTTCATTTGATCATATAATTAGATGTTATTAATATGTTTCTAGTTAATATGGTAATGTAAGTTTGTTGGCAATAATAATTATGGTATTTATTTATTAGTATTATTAATTAATGTTGTTAATTAATTAATTTTCTTTAATCCTAATATCATATGTTAAATACATATTCTTTAATTTCTAATTTTTTGAAATAATGTTGTTAATGTCGTTAATTAGTTTTATAAAGTTTTATTATATTTTTTATAATTTTAAAATGCACTATAATTAATTAAGCATTATATTTATAAAATTTAATAATATAATTAGATGTTATTAATATGTTTCTAGTTAATATAGTAATGTAAGTTTGTTGGTAATAATAATTCTTGTATTTAATATTATTTGATAGGATAATTTTTTACTAATTAATTATAATATTATTAATTAATTATTTAAATTAGTAGCAATACTAATTTATTATAGTACTATTAATTACTAATATCATATCTTGATTAGAAACAATTTGAATTCTATTATTACTTGTTGTCATTGATTAATTAATTTTTAATAATACCAGCATGTTGTTATTGATTAATTAATTTTTAATAATACCAGCACGATTGTTTCAAATTTCAAATTTTCAGTGCTTTCTTTTTGGAAGGCTCTTAATGGTCATTTATTATGGTATCTTTGATTCAAATTTTGAAGTTTTGGCGCTCTTTTTTTAGATTTGGTCATTTATTATGGTAGGTTTGATTCAAATTTTGAATTTTGGGCACTCTTTTTTATGAGGCACTTTTTTTGGCCAAGTACATTATAAAAATAATGATTTTGAATGAATTGGGTTTTGATTTTTTCTCTATTACGACTGATATTTTTTCATTCAAGAGATTTACTTGGAGAAATCCGAAGAACATAGATGTAGTTAGAGAAATACGAAGATATAGAGATTTTACAGAAGAAAGAAGAAGATATAGCTGCCGATAGCAGGAGAGATACAAAGATACAAATATTTTGTAGAAGAAAGAAGAAGAAATAGCCGTCGATACAATGATTTTGCAAGGGAGACTTTTCAATATTTCTCAAAGGGAAAACAACAATGGCAGAGCAAGCTATTCTAGGTTTTTATATCTCATTTTTTCCATGTTTACTTCTAAAGCCTAAAAAATGTATAAGCACATATCTTTTAGTTCACAATAGACTATCTGAACCATTTTTCCATATATCTCGTTTATTTTTATGTCTGAAAAATGTATCGATTTGTTTCCATTCATAAACGTAACAACAAACAAATAGAGAAATCAATTTCTTTACATTCGTAAACGTAACAACTACTGAATATACAAATCAAAATTATTTCGTTCAAATGCGTACTTGTTTATGGTGTGAAAAGAAATGATAAGATAGATTTAGTACCACCTATCTCTTTCTGTGTCTTTTTTAATAACCTCTGCAACAAGTTTCTTTTTCAATAATCTTTGTATCAAATAAGGCCAAATCCTTTCGCATAAGAGCAAAAAATGATTTGATAAACTCAGTACCACAATTATCTTTCGGGATCTTTTTTTATTACCATTACAACAAGTTTCTTTTTCAATAATCTTTGTTTCCAATCATCCCAAATCCTTTTGCATAACTTCTTCTTTCTCATACAAAATCTCTGAATGAAAAAAACTTGGTCGTAAAAGAGAAAAAAAACTCACACCTAAAAGAGCAAAAAACAAAACCCTAACCATTCAAAATCTTTATTTTATATAGTAATTGACCAAGAAAAATTGCCTCTAAAAAAATGGCGCCAAAAATTTGAAATTTGAATTTAACCTACCATAATAAATCACATTCCATTTAATGATTAAATTCTTTTAGTATCCTAATATTGTAAGTCTCAAAATTGAAACTATTTAATTATAAATTCGACCATTTAAATCTCTAATCTTTAATGATTTAATGTCATATTATCCCAATGTTTAGAAACATTTAAATGTTTTGAAAATGTATGAGAATAATAAAAAATACATAGTGTTATTTTTGTACATACATTCAAAATTTGAATATATAATATGTATTAACCAATCGCCACCTTTTAATGTAATCACCACCTTTTAATGCTTTAATATTTTGAATATATAATACATTAACAAATCACCACCTATTAATGTTGTAATATGCTTTAATATGCTTAGATATTTGAATTTATTGGACCCATTTAAATGTTTTAAATAGCTATGTGAATAATAAAACATATATGTAAAAATATATGTTTTATAATAATTAAATTTAAATACATTATACTTTTGACGTATTTACTGTGTTTTAGAATGGGCTCCCACTCTCACATACTGTATAAGTTTAAATAAAATTTTAAACTATCCTACAATAATAAATAATGAAAGTAATGAAACCATAATTTTTTAAATAGTAGAATTATTGTCATTCCTATTTACTGTGTTTTAGAATGGGCACCCATTCTCATGGCTTGTATAAAGTTATAAAATTTATTGACCATTTTTTACATTTTCTTGTATCGAATGGGAAGATGTCAATTCTCATATATGAATCCTAAAAGACCTATTTGCGTAGATAGGAATCACAAACAATATTGGTTATATGAGAATGTAGAGAAAATGCACATGTCCCACTGTCATAAAATTAGTATTGCTTTTATGGGAATGTTTAGAATGGGAACATGCCCACTCAATCTTGTATTATAATGTTTAGAAAAATGTCTAATAATGCTTAAATATGATAATTTATTGTCATTGGACTATTTACTATGTTTATAATGGGCGCCCATTCTCACGGCTTGTATAAATCTATGAAATTGATTGAGCATTTTTACATTGTCTTGTGCCCAATCTGAAAAAAACATATCACTTATATTATAATGTTTATAATTTTCATATGCCTATTTAGAATGGGAATTTTAAATTGTACAATTTATTGTTAATGTTTTAGATTGGGCACCCATTCTCATGTCTTGTATAAAGTTATGAAATTGATTGAGCATTTTTACATTGTCTTGTATTGAATGGGAAGATGCCCATTCTCATATAGGAATGCTAAAAGACCTGCTTGGGAAGATAGGAATCACAAAAAAATATTTCTTGTATGAGAAGGTAGAGAAAATGCACATGGCCACTATGTATAAAATCAGTATTGCTTATATGAGAATGTTTAGAATGGGCACATGCCCATTCTCAAAAAAAAATTACTTATATTATAATGTTTAAAATGTGTATATGCCTATTTAGAATGGGCATTTTAAATAGTATAATTTATTTTCATTCTTATTTATTGTGTTTTAGAATGGGCACCCATTCTCACGGCTTGCATAAAGTTATGAAATTGATTAAGCATTTTTCCATTGTCTTGTATTGAATTGGCATATGTCCTTTCTCATATAGGAATCATAAAAGATCTACATGGGTATGTAAGAATCACAAACTTGATATTTCTTATATGATAATGTAGAGAAAATGTACGTGCCCATTGTCATAAAAATCAGTATTGCTTGTATGAGAATGGTTAGAATGGGCACATGCCTATTCTAAAAAAACATATTACTTGTATTATGATGTTTAGAATGTGCATGTGCTGCTTAGAATGGGCATATGCTCTTTATGAAAGGAATAATAAAAATTACTTTGTTTTATAATGTCCACCCATTCTCACATCTTGTTAAAAGAGATATGAATTTGATGGATCTTTTTTGCATTGTCTTGTATTGAAAGGGTAGATGCCCCTTCCCATTTAGGAATCATAGAAGATTTCCTTGGGCATTAGCAATGCTAAAAGAAGAGTATAGATTATACATGCTCATATATTTTAAATAGGTATGAACTTGATTGACCATTTTTACATTGTCTTTTATTGAATGGGAAGAAGCCCATTCTCATATAGGAATCCTTAGTTTGGTAGATAGGAATCACAAACAATATTGTTTGTATGAAAATGTACCCATTCTCATAAAACAAATATTATTCAATCACAATTGTGCACATGTCCCATTCTAGAATAATCAAATTTATTGTGTTTTAGAGGTGCACCCATTCTCACATCTTGTTAAAAGAGTTATGAAATTGATGTAGCTTTTTTGCATTGTCTTTTATTCAATGTCTAGATGCCCCTTCTCATTTAGGAATCTTAGTGTGGTGCCCACATTTTACACACCCAATTACAACAATAAAATACCAGGATAATTTTTTTTTACTTACAATACACGCTACACACAACACAGCAAGGGCTCCAAGTATAGAACTCGACTCACATGCAATAATCACATAAGTCATCAACTTGAATAAACACATACAGATGACATCGGCACGTCGATGCCACACTTTTCCCAACAAACGAATACTAGCAATAACATGACCACAATAAAAAGGGACTTAAGGATTGATAACCCACCACACAACATTACCATGGTTACATCTAGTGTATGTTAAACATCCAATAACATTATTATGTAAGAAAAAAATTCTTCCTTTTTCCACCTACATGTTCTGAAAATTCGTTTCACCTTTCACTTATTGTTCAACCATTTGATTTTTCTCCTTACCCTTATGCCAATCTTCATAACTTACATAAGTATTTTCCATATTTCAAATTTTATACAAAATTCTAACTCTCCCATTCTTATGTTAAGATTATGCTTCCCAAAACGCTTATTCAAAGTTTAGAATTTAACCTTGCTACACAAGTGAACCTAATGTGATGTCAAGGTGAAATCTTGGGATTAAGGAAGACAATAGATTCTAGATAGATTTTTCCCCAAGAACATCCATCGATCACGGAATAGTTATTTCTCTACCATAGATGTTAAAGTTAAATAACTTATGGACTTCCATTTATATTTATATATCTTTTGTTTTCTCAAAGTTTGGTCACACCAAGGTAATTTATATTCTTTGCAATGCATGAAAAGGTTTAATTAAGTTATAAGGACTCCAAAATTGACCTTAATCATAATCTCCAATCTCGTGTGCAGCATTATATGATATGCTCTTACATCGCACTAAGGTCTCATTCTTAGCATCATCTCAAAACAAAAGAGTTACAAAAGCATCTGTCTGACATCTTAAGGAAGTACATGGCTAGGAGCATTATAAACTACACATGAACGCAAGTGATATGTGTTCACGAATATCTCATATCCTAGCATTGTGTGATTCCGCATAAGAAATATTGCAAGATTTCACTTTCAAAGGTTCTCTAGAATCGACATCTTTCAACTCAATTTTGCATGCAAGGAGTTAAATTATAGTTTTCTACCCACAAGTTAACATACAAAATCCACTAGGGTTTAGTTTAATTCCAATATGCACCTAATGATCTACGCCTCAACTATATATGATTTTAAGGCAAGCGGACATATCTATACTAAGCCACCTTAAAAAAAGAAACCAAGATGTTATTTTGATAGAAACCAAGGTAACACCGTTTAGTCATTCCTTCGAACAAGGACTCAAAAGGTGACGTACATAGTGGTCTTCGCCGCTCAACCTGGTGTCGAACCTGAAGAGAGGGCATTCTTCTCGTGATTACCAAAAATAGAAGGAAACCGCATACTCTGGATAGATTTGGACCATGACATTCCTAAAATATGGGTTCACGACCATGTCGTTAAACATATTGACTATGCCGGTAAACTCCAACTAGGGTTTTATTTACCTAACCTAAAGTGTTACATTGAGTGCAAAGCTTAAGTTCGTTCTTCGGTCTTAAATTTCTTATATGGTAAAAAGGATCACACATGCAGGCAAGTTATGCACGAATATTTTATTAAGGTTGAGTGTTCCCATTAAAACTCTTTATTATGTTTACAAGGTAAGAAGATAACCCAATAATTAATTTAATCATTTGATGAATACTGAGAAAGTACTACAAGATATTAACTTCAATTTCAATTTACTATGTATAAATCAAACCCTTTTTTCCATACACAATTAAGAATTAAACTGAACCAGTGATTAGATGCATATTTCCTAAGTTATCCCTAAAACTAGCATCTCATGCATATTAACAAATTTTCATTATAAATTTTCTGTAACAAGAGACTACATTAGACCGTTATTCATTTTACAATGACCTATAAAAATTACAATAATAATAATTAAATTACACATTGCCTTTTTCCATCGTCATTCTTCCATCCTACAAAACCCACGTGAGCATGATATTAGCGATAAATCGCTGGCATGGCATCCACCCTAAATAACCATAATTATCATTTTCCAGTTTCCCATTTATATCTGACAATAATTACAATTTGCAATCGAAATAAAAAGGTCTAGAAACATGTATTCATTGAATTTTATTTCACTTCACTTTGTAACCAAGGAGAGAGAAAGAGAAAGGAAGAGAGAGAAAAACATCATTTTTTCAAAAGTTCTAATACACACAACAAGTTTCATTATAGTGTTTTTAACAGTTATTTACGTGTGTTTAAACATTTTTAGGGTGGTTTGGTAACCCTACGAGGTCCCACAGCTTTCTATTCTTACATTTTCTCATTAGCTACAAAACGATCAAAACGGGCTCAGAGGCTAAAAAACTGCTTCCAAAGGTTATCTTCCGATGAGCGCGCATACCACAATTAACTTTCTACGTGTCCCTAGATATACCAAGAGTTCATAGCAACTGATGGAATTGAAAAAGAGCGAACGGTTTGCGTTTGGCGGCTAGTTTTCTGGGGCCACTGGTCGTAGTTCACCCAGTTGTAAACTGACAAAAGTTAGCTCGAGGGCCCATAAAACCACATCCAAAATGAACGTTCGATGGAGGAGCATGCTACGAGACATCTCCTACTAGTTTCCCTATATAAGGAGAATTCATCAGAGTCGATGTGACTGAGAACTAGAGAACCATTTTTAAACGACAAGACGAAATTGGTACAGTTTGACCTCATCAAACTGTGACCGAAGGCCTAAAAAATGGCTTCGCCAAAATATCCCGAAGAGTGCTCTTTCCTATACTTGAATGTTCCATGCATTTTTCTAGTATAAACGCTGGAGGTTTTACAAAGACGGAACGTGATATCTCTTTTCGGGTTTCAAATGGTGGTCCAAAACGAAAGCCAACTTTCTAGTTTTAACAACTCTCTACTGTTGCAAACTGGTGTAATAGGGCTCCTATAAGAGCGTCAAAAGGATGTCATATGATCATTTCAGGTCAAACCAAAAATCAAGGTGACTCCTCGTATACCAAGGTACACGAATGAAACTTCACATCTCGTTTCCAGAGTTGCAAAGGGTACTTAGCGAGTCTTTGAAAAATGCAAAATTTAACTATTTTAAGCAGGAAGAAGGTCAACCTAATCAATGGGGAGTCAAATTCGTCTAGTTGATAAAATGATACTAGAGCGATCAATAAGGGTAAGAGTTTTCTAAATAATCTTGAAGCGAGGGTGATAGTTCATGGTTTAAAGTAGACGAGTTAAAATTACTTCGTGAGTTATGCGACAGGACACTTTATTGTTTTGCAACGAGTTGAAGAAACATTTAACTATATTAAAAATCCCATAATTTTAAAATTCTATTCAGTTGTAAAAGAGAACTAAAACACAAGAATTATGAGAGGTAAGGGAAGAAGCACCATGCCTGGAGAACGAAGTCTGTTGAAGCCACAGGCTTGGGTTCAGTCTCTTGCTTGGGCACTTCGTCAACCAGTCCACGAGTGTCCTCAACTCCACCATTTAACATACACGTCTACTAGGGAAGTTGCATTGTAAACACAAACATATTGTTTTCTATGCCTTGATGGTTTTTCCAATAGAGTAAGTAATTGCTTGTGCATTTCTAAAACCTTTTGAACATATCCATTATGTTCCTGTCTTGTAATCCTAGCATTCCATGAGGCAACATTTCTTTGAGGTATTTTTTCAACCAATTGACATTTTTGTATACATATCTGCCATAACACCTGCAACTACAGCATCTGCCAAATGTCCCTACCCTGACTAAAGACCTTGAGATCACATTTTTATTTCACTTGAACCAAGCAAATACATCCTCACAACCGCCACAGGTTGATGGTCAGGGTAGGTTCCATAAGACCACATCTCTTTGAGGCATTCTGTCAAGCAGTCCAACACCTTTTTAACAGACCCATTTTTTACATATCCTACTATCATTGTAGTCCAGGAGACCGCATATCTTTCAGGTATTTTTTCAAATAGTTCACATGCATTGTGTATGCCTTCACATTTTGCATACAAGCTGATTTTCGTACCTGACAAGACATTTAAGGATATTATCTTCCCATGATGCTTTGATGGATGTCCATGCGCAGTTCTAAAGCTCCCATTTTGACAGCAGCTTGGAGGTTATCAACAAAGGTTGTGGGGTGTGGCTTCAAACCTTCCAACCGTATTTTGCTTGGAAAAGTTCCAATGCAGTTTCAACAAAACCATTTTGTGCATATCCCAAAATCATTGCAGTCCATGGAACCACATTTCTTCCACGCATTTAGTCGAACAGGTTGCATGCTTCCACGTTTTACATATGCATTGACTAGGGCACTTACGACTGCAACATCAGACAAAGTTCATTTGCCTTTTTGGCTTTGATGGGAGCCCATGCAAGCCTAGGCGCAGGCTGGAAGGGTGTTGGCAATGTGACAGACCAAACAAACAAAAATCATCCTCCTTTTTGCTTGATCTTCCCACATAGGTGTGTGGCGCGGCCTAGGAGAATGTTGGCACGGCTAGGAGGCTTGGAGGAGGCCCAACAATGATGGCACTCCATGAGATGTCATCTGGCGAAGCATTGCTTGGGGATAGTCCATAGAAAACACCCTGGTTTTGTTCAGCCACAGCCCACAAACCCCACCTGGTGTTTTTTTGCATTCTACCCTTCTCTTCTTTTCCCTAATCCACACTCACAAAGAAGTCACGGGTTTTTTGATTTTTTTTTTAATTTCTTTTAAATTTATTTATCTATTTTTTTTTTAATCTAAAATATCATAAAACCCTAAAACGAAGTAGACAAATAAATAAAATATAACTTAAAGTCAATCCATTACCAAAGATCAAATTTTGACACAAAAGCGACTGATCGAAGTCGGCGATATGAGTTATAATAGTATTATAAACATTAATTTAATAATTTTATGGCTTAATAATGATAATAATTATTAATCCTATTAATGTCGACTACCTAACAAACTCAAAGAGCCGAGAACCAAATTTTTCCTTGAACCAGATAGTCATCCATGACGCTACGAGGTCCACAGTTGGGGTGTCGACAACGACCCGAAAGGCAAGAAAGAGAGGGAAGGTGCAAAACCTTCACTGTGACCTAGACACGGTCAACAACAGTCAACGAAAGCACATGCACACCAGTCTCCCAGGCTTAGCAACAAATTCGTCATGCCAGGGGACTGGGGAAACATCAAATGGGGCATTACATCCTCCTCCCCTTAAGAAAGCATCGTCCTCGATGTGACATACAACGAAGAATGAGAAATGGTAAACAACAAGGAACGAATAAGGCGAAGGCACGTGCTAGGGTTAAGATTTCAGACACAAAGGCATGGTCACAAGGTGGCCCTAGGAATAATTGGTAGACATTTCAACTTTCAAGGTTCTGTGAAGATTGATAGTTCTCTTTTACTTTATTACTTAGTATTTTTCTTTACAGTAATCCTTATCTCAAGATCTGAAGTCTCATTTTTATCGAATTTTAGTTTATTCATCCCTGTGGGTTCCCATCATGGACTATAGTCACGACACCCTACCAGGGTCATACACAACACTGAAATTTCACAAACATACTTTTACATACTTACACGACCATATCACATCACAAGGGTTTCACCAAACCATGGAATGAAAACAGGTAGACCACATAGCAAATAATTTCCAACAATTTCGTCCTAGACATAGATCTAGTACACACATATGACTGAAAAACAAAATCAATACATTGATACATATACAACGGGTATCACAAGCCCCAAAAATCCATGACTGCACCAACATAGTGCCAAGACAATATCCAATAGTCCATACCAACCAGGAGAAGAGTGAAGCCTCATACATAACAAGGTGTCAAAAAGACTCAAACAGGTACACATAACTCACTATACCAATCTCCACACATCACAAGGCATCACAAAACAACTCCAAATATCTCTAAAAGTAATAGAATACAACTTCATATACCTCCCCAAAGCATCACCAGATAAACTCCATATACCTCCCAAGAGGAAGAAACATAGTGTCAAAACCAAGTCGGGTCACTCAACCATAGAGCCCCATCAAGAATATCAGGTCACTCAACCATAGAGCACCATAAAGAATAACAGGTCACTCAACCATAGAGGCCTGTCTCCTTTCTCCTTTTAAATGAGGTCGGGTCACCCTATGGCCCTAGGCACATAGAGCCCCGTCACCCCCGAACCCAAGTGACATAATAACTCGTGGTTCAATAACCCACTAGTTATCTGTAACTCCTTAGGGTGTACCCCCATACAATGAAGCTGGTCCATAGGTTCAACCACTCCATGGTGAATCCCATGACCCTATTTGAACACATTACGACATTAGAACCAGCATAACAATCCATTCAAATGCCAAGTGACAAAATCAAAAGCCTTGGGCTAGGATAAAAATCTTTTAAATATGAAAAGAAGGTTTTAAAACTAAGAAGACAAATGGCTAATTAGCCATGGTTAGTGTAAAATCCAATTGTTAATGTAAAAATCAAATAAATGCCCAAAATATAAGAACGTGTCAATCAAGAAAACGGCTAGTTCTAGAAAAAAGAGAAAGATTAATTTACGAATAAAATACATAAGGAGAAAATAGCACATCACAATCACTATGTGGCCTCATATCGCAACCAAAGGGGTACTCATCGAGTTGTTGGCACTCGAACATCGAGCCTCAGCTCGTAAAAACATACATGTAAGCAAAAATGAGTATATCAAATAATGTATCTGTCATCATCTCTTCCTGAATCATAACTCCAAACTCCCACAAGGATCAACATAGTCAAAATCACATAGGATTATTCAATGAACAATCCAATAGGAAAGATCAGGGGACACAAGGTTGCATAAGTTGAGCCTAAGGTGGTGTGCACCCACAATATACTGAGCAAGCTTGAAGTATACTAAACAGATAGAAGTGGGTTTTCAGTCTATATAAGACTCCACTTCCTCACTCGTACTCGGATCAAGATTATGAAAACCTGGTCCATGCCTCCTCTCTCCACACATACACTCTTGACAGTTTATCCCCTTAGGGTCATCTAGTGTAGGGTCCATGACGTACACATAACTACGTCACTAACACAATGGTGATTCACGCACCATAACCATAACGCCTTACGAATGGTATTTATATACAGGGTATAACACAATCACTACTTTCACGGGTTATGCTACATCACATTATCACATCCTACACCCAATGTGCAATCGATGTACAATAGGGATCATACTCACCATATGCCCCTAAATCATGACATGAACCATCACATATTACACAAATCATACATACGATGGACATAGTAACATCACAACATAACATTCATTTGCTACATACAAAGTTATACACACATTTCTTCAAAACATGGTAAAACATCATGATACAATTCAATTCACTTTACATCAATCCAGTCATACCACATATCGACACACCCACATATCACAATATGCCACAATGTTCCATCACCCCGTCATCCACATTAGAATTCTTTGTACACAATCCAAGTAGTAATTCACAAGTGGACTCTTCATAGAATCCACACAAAGGAGAGAGAATACTCCCATCCCCAGCACATACACATGATAAAAAAAAGTGCACTAAGTGACATATACCTCATGTGCGTTCACACTATCACAATTACAACATAGATCATATCACTCTTAAAACACATTACCCTTCCAATATTTATCACCACCATGAAACACTATCACCATCATGCAACCCATCATGTAACACCATCACTATCATCCAAAATCATCACAACTCCAATCCATCCCAGAGGTTCGACAGCATGAACCTCCGATCTGATACCATATGTGGTGGCCACATTTTACAAGCCCAATTACAACAGTTAAATACTAGGATAATTTTTTTTTTGACTTACAATACACGCTACACACAACACAGCAAGGGCTCCAAGTACAGAAATCGACTCACATGCGACCATCACATAATTCATCGACTCACATAAACACATGCAGATGACATCAGCACGTCAATGCCACACTTTTCCCAACGAATGAATACTAGCAATAACACGACCACAATAAAAAGGGACTTAAGGATTGACAACCCACCACACAACATTACCATGGTTACATCTAACGTATGTTAAACATCCAATAACATTATTATGTAAGCAAAATTTTCTTCCTTTTTCCGCTTACATGTTCTGAAAAATTCATTACACCTTTCACTTATTGTTCAACCATTTGATTTTGCTCCTTACCCTTATGCCAATCTTCATAACTTACATAAGTATTTTCCATATTTCAAATTTTATACAAAATTCTAACTCTCCCATTCTTATGTTAATATTATGCTTCCCAAAATGCTTATTCAAAGTTTAGAATTTAACCTTCCTACACAAGTGAACCTAACGTGATGTCAAGGTGAAATACTGGGATTAAGGAAGACAAATATTTGAGATAGATTTTTTTCCAAGAACATCCATCGATCACAGAATAGTTATTTCGCTACCATCATTATTGTAGCTCAATAATTTGTTGAATTCCAAATTTGATTTTTTTATATGTGTATCTCTTGTTTTCTCGACATTTGGTCACACCAAGGTAATTTATATTCTTTGTAACACATGAAAAAGTTTAATTAAGTTATAAGGACTCCAAAATTGACCTTAATCCTAATCTTCAATCTCGTGTGTAACATTATATGATATGCTATTACATCACACTAGGGCTGGTTCTTAGCATCATCTCAAAACAAAAGAGTTACGAAAGCACCTGTTTGACATCTTAAGGAAGTACATGGCTAGGAGAATTATAAAATACACATGAACGCAAGTGATATGTGTTCATGAAGATCCCATATCCTAGCATTGCACGATTCCACATAAGAAATATTGCAAGATTACACTTTCTAAGGTTCTGTAGAATCGACATCCTTCAACTCAATTTTGCATGCAAGGAGTTAAATTATAGTTTTTCTACCCACAAGTTAACATACAAAATCCACTAGGGTTTAGTTTAATTCCAATATGCACCTAATGATCTACGCCTCAACTATATATGATTTTAAGGCAAGCGGACATATTTATACTAAACCACCTTCATTAAGATACCAAGACGTTATTTTGATAGAAACAAAGGTAGAACCGTTTAGATGTTCCTTCGAACAAGGACTCATAAGGTGACTTCCTAAGCGGCCTTTGCCACTCAACCTGGTGTCGGACCTGAAGAGAGGGCATTCTTCTCGCGATTACCAAAACTAGAAGGAAATCACATACTATGGATAAAGTTGGACCTTGACATTCCTAAAATATGGGTTCATGACCATACCGCTAAACATAATGACTATGATGGTAAACTCCAACTAGGGGTTTTATTTACCTAACCTAGAGTGTTCCATCGAGTGCAAAGATTAAGTTCGTTCTATGGTCTTAAATTTCTTATATGGTAAAAAGGATCACACATGCAGGCAAGTTATGCACGAATATTTTATTAAGGTTGAGTGTTCCCATTAAAACTCTTTATTATGTTTGCAAGGTAAGAAGATAACCCAGTAATTAATTTAATCATTTAATGAATACTGAGAAAGTACTACAAGATATTAACTTCAATTTCAATTTACTATGTATAAATCAAACCCTTTTTGCCATACACAACTAAGAATCAAATTGAACTGGTGATTAGATGCACATTTCCTAAGTTATCCCTAAAACTAGCATCTCATGCATATTAACAAATTTCAATTATAACTTTTCTGTAACAAGAGACTACATTAGACAGTTATTCATTTTACAATGACCTATAAAAATTACAATAATAATAATTAAATTACACATCACCTTTTTCATCGTCATTCTTCCATCCTGCAAAACCCACGTGAGCTTGATATCAGTGATAAATCGCTAGCATGGCATCCACCCTAATCAATCATAAGTATCATTTTTCAGTTTCCCATTTACATCTGACAATAATTACAACTTGCAATCGAAATAAAACAGAGCATAGAAACATGTATTCATTGCATTTCATTTTTCTCCATTTTATAAACCCATGAGAGAGAAAGAGAAAGGAAGAGAGAGAAAACATTGTTTTGTCAAAATTTCTACTTCACACTACAGATACAGTAAAAGGGTTTTAAATAGTTCTTTGCATGTTTTAAAAGTTTCCTGGGTGGTTTGGAAACCCTACGAGGGTCCCGCAGCTTTCTATTTTTACATTTTCTTACTAGCCACAAAACATTACAAAACGGGCTCGGAGGCTAATAAACTGCTTCAAAAGGTTATCTTCTGATGAGAACGCACACCACGATTAAGTTTCTACGTGTTCCCAGATATACCAAGAGTTCATAGCAACTGACGGAATTGAAAAAGAGCGCATGGTTTGCGTTTGGCGGCTAGTTTTCTGGGGCCACTGGTTGTAGTTCACCCAGCTGTAAAATGACAAAAGTTAGCTCGAGTGGCCCAGAAAACCACATCCAAAACTGACGTTCGATGGAGAAGCACGCAATGAGACATCTCCTACTAGTTCCCCTATATAAGGAGAGTTCATTAGAGTTGATTGGGATGAGAACTAGAAAACCATTTTCAAACGGCGATAAGTTTTCTGGAGTGATAAGCTAAAATTAGTCCAGTTTGACCTCGTCAAAACTGCGACCAGAGGCCTACAAAATGGCTTTGCCAGACTATCCCGAAAAGCACTCTTTCCTATACTGAATGTTCCATGCATTTGTCTAGTATAAACGCTAGAGGTTTGTGAAGACGGAACGTGATTTCTCTTTCCGGGTTTCAAATGGTGGTCCAAAATGAAAGCCAACTTTCTAGTTTTAACAACTCTCTACTGTTGCTATAAACCAGTGTAACAGGGTTCCTATAAGATAGTCAAAAGGAAGACATATGTTCATTTCAGGTCAAACCAAAAATCAAGGTGACTCCTCATATACCAAGGTACATGAATGAAACTTCACATCTCGTTTCCAAAGTTGCGAAGGGTACTTAGTGAGTCTCCGAAAAATACAAAATTTAACTATTTTAAGCAGGAAGAAGGTCAACTTAATCAATGGGGAGTCAAATTCGTCTGGTCGATAAAACGATATTGGAGCGATCAAGAAGGGGTAAGAGTTTTCTAAATCATCTCGAAGCGAGGGTGATAGTTCATGGTTTAAAGTAGATGAGTTATAATGACTTCGAGAGTTGCGACACGACACTTTATTGTTTTGCAATGAGTTGAAGGAACATTTAACTGTATTAAAAATCCTAATAATATAAAATTCTATTTAATTGTAAAAGAGAACTAAAACATGAGAATTATGAGAGGTAAGGGAAGAAGAACCATGCCTGGAGAACGAATTCAGTTGAAGCCGCAGGCTTGGGTTCAGTCTCTTGCTTGGGCACTTCGCCAACCAGTCCACGATTTTAGATCCTCAACTCCACCATTTAACACCACACGTCTACCAAGGATCAGTTGCATTGCAAACAATAAACATCTTGTTTTCTTGCCTTGATGGTTTTTCCAATAGAATAAGTAGTTGCTTGTGCATTTCGTACAAACCTTTTGAATAGATCCATTATGTACGATATACCTTGCAGCTCCTGGCATTCCATGAGGCAACAATTTCTTTGAGGCATTTGCTCAAACAGTTGACATTTTTGTACAACATATGCTTGCCAAAACACATGCAACTACAACATCTACCAAATGAATCCAAGCCTGACTGAAGCCCTTGAGATCACATTTTTTATGTCACTTGAACCAAGCAAATACATCCTAACAACCACCACAGGTTGATGGTCATACTCGTAGGTTCCATAAGACCACATCTCTTTGAGGCATTCTGTCAAACAGTTCCAATGTCCTTTTTAACAGACCCATTTTTTGCATATCCTGCTATCATTGGCAGATTCAGGAGACCACATATCTTTCAGGTATTTTGTACAAACCCTCATTCACATGCGTTGTTTATGCCTTCACATTTGCTAAGTAATACAAAAGCTGATTTGGGTACCTAACAAGACATTTAAGGATATTATCTTCCCATGATGCTTTGATGGATGTCCAAACAGTTCTAAAGCTCCCATTTTGACAGCAGTTGGGAGGTTATCAGCAAAGGCTGTGGGGTGTGGCTTCAAACCTGACAACCGTATTTTGAGGCTTGGAAAAGTTCCAATGCAGCCTTTTCAACAAACCCATTTTTTTTGCATATCCTGAAATCATTGCAGTCCATGGAACTACATTTCTTCCATGCATTTAGTGAACAGGTCGCATGCTTCCACCTTTTACATATGCATCGACTAGGGCACTTGTGACTGCAACATCAGACTAAAGTTCCTTTGCCTTTTTGGCCTTGATGGTAGCCCACGCAAGCCTGGGCGCAGGATGGAAGGGTGTTGGCAACGTGACCAGACTAAAACAAACAAAAATCCTCCTCCTTTTTGCTTGATCTTTGTCCCCACGCAAGTGTGTGGCGTGGTCTGGGAGAATGTTGGCCCAGGCTAGGAGTGCTGTGGTCTAGGAGGCCCAACAGTTGATGGCACTCCATGAGATGTCATCTGGCAAAGCATTTGCTTGAAGGGGCAGTCCAAAGAAAACACATTGGTTTGTGTTCAGCCTACCGCCCACAAACCCCAGCCTGGTGTTTTTTTGCATTCCAAAAGCCCTTCTCTTCTTTGCCCTAATCTCGCCTCACAAAGAAGTCACGGGCATCATTTTTTTGATTTATTTTTATTTTTTTAAATTTCTTTTAAATTTATTTTTATTTTATTTATTATTAATATCCTATATTATATTTATTTATATATTTCTTTTTGTTTGTTTTAATCTAAAATGTCATAAAACCCTAAATCGAAGTAGAAAAATAAATAAAATATAACTTAATGTCAATCCATTACAAGAGGTGAAATTTTGACACAAAAGTGACTGATCGAAGTCGGCGATATGAGTTATAATAGTATTATAAACATTATTTTAATAATTTTACGGCTTAATAATGATAATAATTATTAATCCTATTAATGTCGACGACCCGACAAACTCGAAGAGCTGAGAACCAAATTTTTCCTTGAACCAGATAGTTGTCCATGACGCTACGAGGTCCACAGTTGGGGTGTCGACAATGACCCGAAAGGCAAAAAAGAGAGGGAAGGTGCAAAACCTTCACTGCGACCTAGACACGGTCAACAATGGTCAACAAAAGCACACGCACACACAGTCTCCTAGGCTTAGCAACAAATTCATCAAGCCAGGGGACTGGGGAAACATTGAATGGGGCATTACATTCTCCTCCCCTTAAGAAAGCATCGTCCTCGATGTGACATAACACAGAGGGAAGAAAAGGTACGTAACCAATAACAAGTAAAGGGAAAAGTAAACCCTATGGTTTAAAATTTTAGCTACTTAAAGCATGGCCATAGGGTAGCCTTAGAAACATTTAGTAGAAATTTTGACTTTCAAGGTTCTATGAAGATTGGCAATTCTCTCTTATTCGTTATTTCATTAATCTCTTTCCATTAAAATTATTCTTAATTCAAGTCCTTTAGCATTTCATTGTTACATAACTTTAGTTATTTAATTCCTGTGGGTTCCCATCATGAACTACAGTCACAACATGAGCTACCAGGGTCATACACAACACTAAAATTTTCACAAGCATACTTTTACATAGTTTTATGACCATAATACATGAAAAGGGTTTCACCAACCATGGAATAACAAGGGTTTCAACAAGCAGACCACATAACAATTAATTTCCAATAATTACGCCCTAGACATAAATCTAGTACACACATATGACTTACAAACTGGGTCAACATGCTAATACATATACAACAGGTATCATCTGACCCAAAACAATGCATGACTACACCAGCATAGTACCAAGACAATATCCAACATTCCATACCAACCAAGGGGAGAGTCAAGCCTCATACATAACAAGGTGTCAAAAAGGCTCACACAGGTATACATAACTCACTATACCAACTCCCCACATACAAGACATCACGAAAAAAACCCCAAATATCTCCCAAAAGTACTAGGTAAAACTCCATATACCTCCTGAAGTATCATAAAGAAGACTCTATATACTCCCCAAAGCATCACCAGATAATCTCCATATGCCTTCCAAAGAGAAAGAAACATAGTGTCAAAACCAAGCCAGGTCACCCAATCATAGAGCCCCATCAAGAATATCAGGTCACAGGTATAAATTTGTTTGGTCGATAAAATGATATTGAAGTGCTCAAGAAGGGGGTAAGAGTTTTCTAAATCATCTTGAAGCGAGGGTGATAAATCATGGTTTAAATTAGAAGAGTTACAAGGAATTCGAGAGTTGTGATACGACAATTTATTATTTTGTAATGAGTTGAAGGGACATTTAACTGTATTAAAAATCCTAATAATTTAAAATTCTATTTAGTTTCATAAGAGAACTAAAACATGAGAATTATGAGAGGTGAGGGAAGAAGAACCATGCCTAGAGAATGAAGTCATTCGAAGCCGCAGGATTTGGTTCAGCATCTTGCTCGGGCACTTCACCAACCGGTTCACGAGGTCTAGATCGAATCTCCACCACGTCACACCAACTTCCCGATCACTTGACATTTTCCAATAGAATAAGTAGTTGCTTGAAAGTTTCTAAGCTTTTTAACATACCCACTTCGTACAAATCCTATTAATCAATGATGTAGTGTACGAGGTACCCCAAGCTAGTTAGAACACATACAAGCAACAAGTCCACCACACGACAATGTAATGCCATAATTTATTTTCAAATGCAAGCACACTAAATTTTCAGAATTTATATGTAATGAACAACTAAATATTTCAAGTTTTCAAGTGTATATTGCATAACTACATATTGTGCAAATTTCTAAACAAAACAACACCTTCCAACAAGAGACATTGAAGTAAAAAGTTCATGGTTTCATTTTGATCTCAAATGATAATATTACAAGATTTTAGCCACAATAAAAATAAAAAAATTCTTGGTAAATGGACCAAAGTTTACAAGAAGCAATAAGTACAATAATGGTTATTCACAAGAGTGTATAGACTTGACAAAGCCACATTTATTTACAAGGTGAAGGCAACGTCGTCCAAAGATGAGAAAGACCAGGATGGCAAGAGGCTGTACTATCTTCAACTTGAGTGTTCTTCCAAGGATGTTGAAATAAGAGACAAGGCTTGTTTACCACCCAACCAATAGGCATCATCACATGCCTTTCCATGGTTGGAAGCCATGCTAGCCTCCCCCAAGCCCATGGGAGAGAGGAAAAAACTTCCACAATGTGCACAAGTATAATGGGGATAAAACACAACAAGAAAACATAAGACCATTTAACCACTTAGATATACTACACATGTTAAAACAACAACATGAGGATAACAAGGTCAACCTCACAAGGGGGAAGAGAAGAAGTAGGATGCCCAAATCAAACGTGTCCAACCATAGGAGCACCTACAAAAACATGTTTATAAAATTCCTTATACCTCCTAATCATTCATCCTCCTTATTCCTCCTTTATGTCATAGAAATCCTTCTTGGGAGGATTTTCAAACCCAAAAGGGTTTCCTCACCAAGAATGGGGAAAGGTTCAAGCCATATTAACCTTTCTCCCACCTCAAACCATATGAGGGGATGAGAAGGGACCTTCATGGCTTGACCAAAAACCATGAGGTTTGAGAGGGAAATCCCTCTCTCTTCCCCTACATTCTCCAAAAACCATCAATCCAAATGATGGTGGAGAGAAAATAACAAGAACAATCAAACAACTACATTCACCATACACTTCACAACACATTATTTCATTGATCAAGCATAGTTAACAAGATAAGAAAAACTAACAGAAGAAAAAAGGTTAAGAATCCTACCTCTACAATACTTTCCAAGACTCTAAGCTTTTCCCTTTGTCCAAGCTCACCTCCAAGCTCCCAAAATTCTCCAAGTGCTCCCAAAAAAAATGAACCAAGAAGGCCCCTTCCTTCACATGAGGAAGAATAAGAAGAGGAACCCAAAAGTTTCCTCACCAATGGGAAGGTGAAAAGTGTCACCCCCTCTCCTCTCAAGAGTCAAAGATTCCAAAAACCAAATAAGTAAGAGTAAACTCACCTTTTATCCCTTATCACCCAAAATACTAAAAACTAAAATAAAACAAAGTGGAGCAACTTTTAACAATTACACACAACCTCAAACATCTTACATGGATGGTGACTAAAGAGGGAAAAATGGGAGGGAAACTCCCTCCAAACCTTGGAAATAAGCCCCCTACCTATTAGGTAGGGTCCAAGGGCCCATTTTCATGCTAAGGGAACTCCCAAACTCAAAAGGGGGTCCCTAAAATTGCCCAAAATAACCCAATTTCGGGTTTGGCATGCTTGGGCACAAAGGTAGAGGGTGTGGGGTCCACCCAAGGTTCACATGTGGTCCCCAATCCCTTCTACCAACACACACACACACCCAAAACCATCACTTAAATTAAGATGAGATCATTAAACCCCTAAGCTAGTTTACTTAATAAAACACACCCTAAACATAATTAATTTACAAGACATAATTACATTACAATTGAGGGTTCACCCATGGTACCCAATTAAATAAATCTAATCTAAGGCCTCAAACATTTAGCATGGTTAGGACTCAGCCCGTGGGCCGCTTGTGCACAATTGCGTAGCTGCCCTGAAACCCATGCTCTCCTATACCTGTCACCTGCACACTCATTGCACACATTAACTGCATCTGTCCAATATAATAAACATCATCTACACATCACAATTTTCAATCAAACTTATAATGTCCTAACATAATTTACAATTGATAGTGCAATGCATACAATTATTCACATAGTTTGCCATGAATCACCCACAAATAAAATTGCAACGACATACACTTAGGCTAGCATGAAAATTACCATTATTAAATCTAGAAAACTATATCATTAATCAAATCGACCACAAGAACCAACATCTAACCAATAGATCTATCATATAACCCTGTTAGTGTCATCAACATCATAAGAAATATATCAGTATATGAATCTAGTCCAATTAGTGCTACGCCACCAAAATACCATAATGTCCATGAGGATAAAATAACATAGCAAAATGTCTAAAATCTATCAGAGTCTCAATCAAAACATGTCTAGGCATAAAGGAACCAACAGATAACTAGAGCTATAAAAATGTGGGCACTACATCCCCCTCTCCTAGAATTAGACTTCCTCCTAGAAGTCATTGGAAGAGATAGGGATATCTAGCCCTCAGTGGTGTAGCATCCTCCCATGTAGCTGATGACTCATCATATCAGTCCCACTGCACTCTAACCTGGTCCAAATCTCGACCCTGAAGGGCCAACCTCCGGTGCTCTAGTATGCGTACGGGCTCCAGTCTCCACTACCCTCCATCCTCTACCTATAATGTTGACCAATCCAAAACATGAGAAACATCTGGTACATATCTACGAAGTACAGAAACATGAAAAACATCGTGGGCCCGTGCAAGGCATGGTGGCAAAGCTAGACGATAGGCAACTGGACCGATGACCTCAAGAATATCAAAAGGCCCCACAAAATGAGGTGATAGCTTAGAACCCTTTCCATAATGGATCGGACTCTTATGAGGATGAACCCTCAAGAAGACTTTTTCACCCACTGAGAAGTGACGATCGATCCTCTTGGTGTCTGCATATGCCTTCTGGCATGCTCTAGCCTGCTCAAGACGCTACCAAATCAGAACAACCTGCTGCTCTAAATCCTGAAGATAAGTTGGCCCCAAAATAATCCTGTCATCTAGTCTGTCCCAGCTCAAAGGTGTCCTGCAAGGTCGTCCATACAAATCCTGATAGGGAGCCATGCCAATGGAGCTATGATAATTGTTATTGTAGGAAAACTCAACTAAATGCAAATAATCTTCCCACTTCTTCTGCTAGTCCATCACATACATCCTCAACATGTCCTCAAGAACCTGATTAACCCTCTCTGTCTGCCCATCTGTCTCTGGATGATATGCTGAACTAAAATTAATCTGTGTACCCAAAGCATCTTGAAAAGAAGTCCAGAAAACTGATGTGTAGATGGTGTCTCTGTCATTGATGATCGTCTTTGGGATCCCATGCAATCTAACAATGTCCTCCATAAACACTTTGGCGATGGCCTATGCATTATAGGTGACCTTGGTTGGCGAGAAATGCGTAACCTTGGTCAACTTATCCACAGTGACCATAATGGCATCATGATGATAAGAGGACATAGGAAGTCCTACTATGAACTCCATGGAGATCACATCCCATTTCCACTCAGGAATGTCATGAGGGTATAAGAGTCCTGCGGGATGAGAGTGCTTTGCCTTGATTCTCTGAAACTCAAGACAACATGCTACAAAATCTACTATGTCCCAACGAAGACCCGGCCAATAATATAACTCTCTCAAATCGGCATGCATCTTCTTCACTCCTGGATGTGCTGCGTATGGGGCTCGATGAGCCTCAGTAAGGATGAAACTACATAGATCACCTGCCTTAGGCACATAAATGCACCTATGGAACTGAAGTAAACCATCTGACTCTAACATGCATCCTGAATATTTGCCCTCATAAGAACCCTACGAATCTAACATCTACCTAGCACCCTCATAAAACATGTCCTTTGGAAGATGCTCAAGTATCCTACCTCTCAAATCTAACTACAATTTCAAAGAAGCAAGCGCATGCCGTCATCTACTAAGTGCATCTGCAACAACATTTTCCTTTCCTTTGATATATTATACCTCCATGTCATACTCACATAGGAACTCCATCCAACACCATTGATGAGCATTGAGGTTCAGCTGAGAGAAGATATGTTGTAAGCTACAATGATCCGTCCTCAGAGATGAAAGGTCTACCTAAAAGGAAATGTCACCAATGCACAAGTGCATGAACAACTGCTACAAGCTCTAAGTCATGAGTAGGATAGTTAAGCTCGTAGTCTTTGAGCTTACATGACTCAAAGGTGATCACTCGATGCTCCTGCATAAGAACTACTCCCAAACCCTCTAGTGATGCATCAAGGCAAATAACAAAATCCTATGTCGAGTCTGGAACTTCTAAGATAGGTGCCGTGGTCAACCTTTCCTTAAGCAAATTGAAGGCCTGCTCACACTTTTCTGACCAGTCGAACTTCTTCCCTTTCCTCTGAAGGGAAGTAATAGGGTGATCAATCCTAGAAAATTCTTGCACAAACCTCTGGTAATACCCTGCTAAACCCCTGAATCTCCTCACCTTAGTGACTGATGTGGGCATTGGCCAATCCATGATATCCTAAATCTTAGAGGGATCTATGGAGATACCCTCGCCTGATATGATATGACCCAAGTACTAAATCTCTATCTGAAAGAAGCTACATTTTTCCAAGTTCCCATACAACTTCTGCTCTCTCAAAACCTGAAGTACCTGCCTCAAATGCTCCTCATGTTCCTCCTCGGAACAAGAATAAATCAATATGTCATCAATGAACACTAAAACAAACCGATCTATAAATTTCCTGAATACTCCATTCATGAGGCTCATGAAGATAGCTAAGGCATTGGTCAAACCAAATGGAACCACTGTGAACTCATAATGCCCGTAACGTGTGTGAAATGTTGTCTTATGAATGTCTACATCTAAAATGCGCAACTAATGATACCCTAACTTGAGATCAATTTTGGAGAACACCCTAGCTCCCCGCATCTGATAAAATAATTCATCAATCCTAGGGAGTGGGTAACAGTTCATAATTGTGACTTTGTTGAGCTATCTGAAATCCACACAAAGCTTGAGAGAACCATCCTTCTTCCTCACAAATATGACTGGCGCTCCCCAAGGAGATACACTAGGGCGAATGAGACCCTTTTCTAAAAACTCCTCTAACTGAATCTTGAGCTCATGAAGCTCTGAAGTCGTCATCCAATAGGGTGCCCTAGAAATTGGTGCGGAGTCAGGCACTAATTCAATGGTGAAATCCACCTCCCTAATAGGGGGTAAACCTGGAAGCTCTCCTAGAAACAAATTTGCATACTCCCTCAAAACGACATGATCATCAAGGGGTGAATGCTCTGGAGTACTGTCTGAATGATCATTGATAGTTATAGCAAACAACTGGAAACCCTTACACATGCTCCGCTTGACTTTCTTAGCCGAGATCATACACAAGGAAATAGGTCTCTGCATCCCTGAAATCACAACCGCACTACCAAGATTATCCTGACAATCAATGACCTTCTTTCTATAATCCACCTTGGCTCGATGAGCCTCGAGCCAATCCATACCCAACACTACCTGATAAGATCCTGAAGGAATAACTCGGAGGTCAAGTGTAGTGGAGAAGACTCCCAAAACAAGTACATAACTCTCCACATACGAGTCCACGTCGAGTTTAGCCCCAGAGGCCAACTCAACCTGCCAACTATCTGGTTACCTAGCCACCACTAGCCCACACTGGTCCACTATAGAATGAGATACAAATGAATCTGAAGCACCTGAATCAAAAATTACTAAGACAGAAATACCCCTGATAGTACCTATTGTCTCAATGACTGTGACCTGATGCTCAGCCTGGCGGTTGTCAACCAATGCATATACATGATGGGCATGTCCCACGTTACCCACCATCTGCTCGGATCTAGGAGCTCTCTGCATATCCGTAGTGGTGAGCTTGTTCAGAAACATATGCACATAATGGTCTGGGGTCCCACAAATAAAACATCCTCCTGTACCCCTCTGAGATGGGGTCCCTCATGTACTCTGGTGAACTGAACCTGTTGGTCCAACCCTAGTAGACTGCTATGAGCAGGTTGGTTGTGCGTGATGAGTACTCGGCCTCCTGTCCCTAGATCCACCAAAACCACCTCTAGATCGACCTCACTGAAAAATCTGAGTATGTCTACCCCTCTGATGTTAGTGTCCCTGATGTTTTTTCTACTGTGATGGGTGTAATGGAGCTCTCGATGCTGCTGGAGAATACCAGAATCCTCCTCTAGGGAGTGGTGTTGCACCCCGTGCCCTCTGAATCTGAAATGCTTGAATCCTTTCCTAGAACTTGCTCTTATTTTTATCTCAGTGCTCATGTGCCTTGGTCCTATTCTCCTTAGCCAAGTAGGCCTTCTGAACGGCCTTCTCAAGCGTGGGAGGAGATAACATCCTAACAACTCCTGTTATATCTACATTCAGGCCCCGAATTAACCTGTTTACCTACAATTTCTCATCTTACAGGTATTCTACATACTATAAGAGGTCCAAGAACTTTCTCTCATACTGTGCCAGAACCCTGTCGTAAGTTGTGAAACTCATCGATCCTCTTCTGCACAAAATGCTCTGACATATACCGGGCCCTGAACCACTCCTCGAACAACTCCCAGGTCATTGTATCTCAAGTCAAATGGAGCTTCCACTCCTCATTCCTCCACCAAATGCCTGCTACGTCTTGGAGGTGTATGGTGAACCTGGCTTTGACATTGCTCTCATGAGAGTGTAAGCCAAAGTAGCTATCCAAGCTAAGGAGCTAGGACTCTATGTAGTGCCCACTTTTTCACACCCAAATACAACAGTAAAATATTAGGACAATTTTTTTTTGACTTACATTGCTCACTACACACAACATAATAAGGGCTCCAAGTACAGAACTCGACACACATGTGACAATCACATAAGTCATCGACTCACATAGACACATGCAGATGACATTGGCATGTCGATGCCACACTTTTCCCAATGAACGAATACTAGCAATAACACGACCACAATAAAAAGGGACTTAAGGATTGACAACCCACAACACAACATTACCATGGTTACATCTAGAGTACATTAAACATCCAATAATCGTATTATGTAAGCAAAATTTTCTCCCTTTTTCCACCTACATGTTTTGAAAATTTGTTTCACCTTTCACTTATTGTTCAACCATTTGATTTTGCTCCTTACCCTTATGACAATCTTCATAACTTACATAAGTATTTTCCATATTTCAAATTCTATACAAAATTCTAACTCTCTCATTTTTATGTTAAGATTAGGCTTCCCAAAATGCTTATTCAAAGTTTAGAATTTAACCTTGTTACACAAGTGAACCTAATGTGATGTCAGGATGAAACCTTGAGATTAAGGAAGGCATAGATTGAAATATCTTTTTCCCCAAGAACATCCATCGATCACGGAATAGTTATTTCGCTACCATTATTATTATAGTTCAATAATTTGTTGAACTCCAAATTTGATTTTTATATGTATATCTTTTGCTTTCTCGACATTTGGTCACACCAAGGTAATTTATATTCTTTGCAATGCATGAAAAAGTTTAATTAAGTTATAAGGACTCCAAGATTGACCTCAATCCTAATCTCCAAACTTGTGTGCAACATTATATGATATGCTCTTACATTGCACTAAGGTCTCGTTCTTAGCATTGTTTTGTAATCAGGAGTTACAGAAGTATTTGACTAACATCTTGAAGGGGCACATGATCGGAAGAATTCTAAACTATACATGAACCACAAGTGACACATCCTAATCAACTGAGGTTTGGTTTCTTCCAATATGCACTTAATGATCCACACCTAAACTATATAAGAGTTTAAGGCAGGCGGACATACTTATACTAAACCACATTCACAAAAATACTAAGGTGTTACTTTGATAGAAACCAAGGTAGCACCGCTTAATCGTTCCTTTGAACAAGGACTCATAAGGTGACTTCTAAGGCGGTCTTCAACACTCAACTGGGTGTCAGACTTGAATAGAGGGCATTCTTCTTGTGATTACCAAAACTAGAAGGATACTACATACTCTGAATAAAGTTAGACCATGACATTCCTAAAATATGGGTTCACGACAATGTCGCTAGACATAATGACTATGACAGTAAACTCCAATTAGGGGTTTTATTTACCTAACCTAGGAGGTCTCATCTAGTGCAAAGCTTAAGTTCATTCTACGGTTTTAAATTTATTATATAGTAAAAAGGATCACACATGCAGGCAGTTATGCACGAATATCCTATTAAGGTTGAGTGTTTCCATTAAAACTCTTTATTATGTTTGCAAGGTAAGAAGATAACCCAGTAATTAATTTAATCATTTATTGTATACTGAGAAAGTACTAAAATATGTTAACTTCAATTTCAATTTACTATATATAAATCAAACCCTTTTGACATACACAACTAAGAATCAAATTAAACCAGTGATTAGATGCACATTTCCTAAGGTATCCCTAAAACTAGCATCTCATGCATATTATCAAATTTCAATTATAATTTTTCCAGTAACAAGAGACTACATTAGACAGTTATTCATTTTACAATGACCTATAAAAATTACAAAAATAATAATTAAATTACACATCGCCTTTTTCCGTCGTCATTCTTCCATCCTGCAAAACCCACGTGAGCATGATATCAGCAATAAATCATTGGCATGGCATCCACCCTAATCAATCATAATTGTCATTTTTCAGTTTCCCATTTACATAAGATAAAAAAATTACAATTAGCAATCGAAGCAAAAAGGTTTAGATACATGTATTCATTACATTTCATTTTGCTTCTTTTGTAATCCAGGAGAGAGAAAGAGAAGGGAAGAGAGAGAAAACACCACTTTGGTCAAAAGTTATAATACACACAAAAAGTTTCATTATAGTGTTTTAAATAGTTATTTACATGTGTTTAAACATTTTCAGGGTGATTTGGCAACCCTACGAGGTCCCGCAGCTTTCTATTCTTACATTTTCTCACTAGATGCAAAACGTTCAAAATGGGCTCAAAGGCTAAGAAACTGCTTCCAAAGGTTATCTTCTGATGAGCACGCACACCATGATTAACTTTATACATGTCCCCAGACATACCAAGAATTCATAGCAACTGATGGAATTAAAAAAGAGCGAACGGTTTGCGTTTGGCGGTTAGTTCTCCGGGGCCACTGGTCATAGTTCACCCAGTTGTAAAATGACAAAAGTTAGCTCAAGCACCTAGAAAACCACATCCATAACTGACGTTTGATGGATAAGCACGCAATGAGACATATCCTACTAGTTCCCCTATATAAAGATAATTCATCAGAGTCAACGGGACTAAGAACTAGAAAACCATGTTCAAACGGTGACAAGTTTTATGGAGTGACAACACAAAATTGGACCAGTTTGACCTCGTCAAACTATGACTGGAGGCCTAAAAAATGACTTCGCCAAACTATCCCAAAAAGTGCTCTTTCCTATACTAAATGTTCCATGCATTTTTCTAGTATAAACGCTAGAGGTTTGCGAAGACAGAACATGATTTCTATTTCCGAGTTTCAAATGGTGGTCCAAGACGAAAGCCAACTTTCTAGTTTTAACAACTCTCTACTGTTGTAAACCGATGTAACAAGGCTCCTATAAGAGCATCAAAATGATGTCATATAATCATTTCAGGTCAAACCAAAAATCAAGGTGACTCCTTGTATACCAAAGTACATGAATGAAACTTCACATCTCGTTTCCAGAGTTGCAAAGGGTACTTGGTGAGTCTCCGAAAATTGCAAAATTTAACTATTTAAAACCAAGAGAAGGTCAACTTTATCAATGGGGAGTCAAATTCATCTGGTCGATAGGACGATATTGGAGCGGTCAAGAAGGGTAAGATTTTTCTAAATCATCTCAAAGTGAGGGTGATAATTCATGGTTTAAAGTAGACGAGTTAAAAAGACTTCGAGAGTTGCGACATGACACTTTATTGTTTTGCAATGAGTTGAAGGGACATTTAACTGTATTAAAAGTCCTAATGATTTAAAATTCTATTTAATTGCAAAAGAGAACTAAAACACGAGAATTATGAGAGGTAAGGGAAGAAGGACCATGCCTAGAGAACGAAGTCGGTCGAAGCCACAGGCTTTGGTTCAGCATCTTGCTCGGGCACTTCACCAACCGGTTCACGAGCCTGGACCTAACCTCCACCATGTCACACCCACTTCCCGATCACTTGAATTTTTCCAATAGAATAAGTAGTTGCATGAAAATTTTCTAAGCTTTTTGACATACCCACTTCATGCAAATCCTGTAAATTGATGATGCAGTGTACGAGGTGCCCCAAGCTAGTTAGAATGCATACAAGCAACAAGTCCACCACACGACAATCTTGCTCCAAGATTCACATTTCGGCACAAGGAGTTAGGATGCTTGCAAAGGTTATGAAATTTGGCTTTCACCCACCATAGTAGGTTATGAGCATGTATATCTCCATGAATGAATTCCAAGCTCAACCGATCTTTATGAGCACCAACCTATTTGTAAATCCACAACTTGCATACAAATCTAACAAACCATGGTTGTGTATACTCTACAAATCATGTTGTCCATGATAAAACATCTATCTGGGGTATTTTACAAATAGTTAACATGCTCTGTCAAAGCTTTCACATTTATCATCTGTGTCTAACATAACAATTTTGTGTAGATCCTGCAAATCATGGCACTCCATGAGACTACATTTCTTTGAGGCATTCTATCAAACAGTTCATGAGTATTTTCTATTCATCCATTTTTTGCATATGCTGCCATCATGGCATTCCATGAGACAACATTTCTTTGAGGCATTATATCAAACAGTTCAATGCCTTTTTAAACAAACCCATTTTTTGCATAACCTGCTATCATTGCAGTCCCTGGAACCTCTTTCTTCCATGCATTTAGTCGAACAGGCACATGCTTCCACGTTTTACATACGCAACTACTAGGGCACTCGCGACTACAACATCTGACCAAGTTCCTCTACCCTTTTTTATTTTCTGGGAGCCCACATAGGCCTGGGTGCACCTGGGAGGATGTTGGCAATGTGACAAGCTAAAACGAACAGAATCCTCCTCCATTAGCTTTGATGAACGTCCATACGTTGTCTAAGGGTTTCCCCCATTTTAATACAGGTTGGGTGACTGCTGGCACAGGCCATGAGGGCACTTGAAAAGGAGACACAGCAGGTTGTTGCACGCATGAAACTGTGTGACTGTCGCTGGAGGAAACCCGCATCTTCTTAACACTGCAATGACCACTCAGGCCCGCCATGCTTCATCGTTTGTGCCAAAACCAGTAGACCCCGCTTCCCTTAAGAAGAAATAGCCTCCCTCATGCCTGGTGGACACACAGAACAGGTGTGGAGCTCTTCCCATGGCAGCGGCTCTCTTTCACACTCAACAAAAAAAAGACAAACAGAAACAACACAAAAGATCCCCCCCCCCTTTTGCCCTAACCGCCCAAAATTTCACGGGCCTTTTGAATTTTAAAAACTTTTATTTTATTTATTATTTATTTTTATTTTTTTTTATTAACAAAATCTTTTATCCTAGTCGACACTACATGGTGAGAATTATTATTCATGAAAAGAGTCGTTAAAGGCAAGCACGTCTAATATCACACGTGAAAACATTAAAACCATCAATGTTGCAAGTTTATGTAGCAAAAATTAGCACCACTTATTTCTATGCATGATGTTTGTCAAAATACTAATATGTAAATATGTGAATTGATCTCCCTCTCACTAAAATGCATCTTCAAGGTCATGGTTAACTATGAGTACAGTTGTTTCATTCAAAATCCTAAATGATACAAGAGCGTGTTTGGAAGAACGGTGAATGGGTTGTTGAAACAAATGTATTAAGAAGATGGTTTAGTTGTGTGCTCATGTACTCCAAAGCTAAAATGCCAATGGATGTGTACTTATCGAAGGAAACAAAGATGTTGGTTAGAGGTAAATATTAGGGTCTCATGCGAATTATGTCCCATAGTGTGATGAATGATAGATGAGATGCTTCAAAGCCTATGGAGCTATAAGACTCCCTCCATGTAACATGAACCCCTAGTTCAAAGTACTGGTCGGCACTACACTCTGCCCCAAATCCATCTTTCGAACCATTGAACGTAGGCCGCTGAACGTGAAAAAGGTCTCGAATCACACTTCATGTGTCTCGATCCTGGCGATGTGGTCTAATAGGTGAAAGGGGCTGCCTATCTCCAAAAGGTCCCTTAAAGTTGTGTGATCGGCTGTGATGAAACGAGGCCACCCTCTCGCCAAGGATGGAAGGGCTACGTGACCTCTCTCATCTGGGGATATCGTGCTCAGATGGCTCTGAATGTGCATCCTCACCAAACAACTCCTCGTCTCCCAACTGAATGTCCTCCTCTCTTGGCTTCTATGGTGGTTGAAGGCACTCCTATACGACACCTATCAGCTGCTGTAGGGTCTCTAATATCTGAGGCCTAAAATCGGGGGCCGGTGGCTCCCGCGTAGGTGCACTATGTCCCGAACCTTGAACCGATCGTCCCCTCTTGGGTGTCATCCTGAACCCGAGGTAAAAATAAATAAATAAATGGTTTATAAATTAATATTTTAAAAAAAAATTACGGAAAGCATTAATTAATTAATTTTTATTTATTTATTTTTTATTATTATTATTATTTATTTTATTTTATTTTTATTTATTTTTTTAAAAGTAACCCGTAGTTAAAGATATTATTATTAAGTCAACCCAATTTAATTAATAAATTAATAAGGCAACATAGTTACTCCCCCACTTTATATTTAATTTGTCTTCCCTTATAATTAAAATTTACAAACACCCCTCTTAAAATTATTTCCCATTCACACTAAAACTTTAGGTTTGCATGATTAAATTGTGGCCCTAGGATCAAATGTTTCTTAGCCCTTGATCAAAAAATTGCCCTAAGAAAACCCTAAAATTTGCCCTAAACATCTCTATGCTTTTCTATTCTTTCATTTATTTATTTATTTATTTATTTTCTTTCCTCCTCTCACTTGTTCATCAAAGCTACGGAGATTTAGTTTCATGGATTTTGTTAATGAAAGATTTTATTATTCTATCCAATTTTCCTTGTCTCTTTCATTTTGTTTCTTCCTCCTTTCTACTTCATTTATTTTGTTTTCTTTGTTTCCTCTTGTGTAGGTGGAGGAGTTATGGAATCTTGGCTTCATGGAATTTTTTTTTTGTTTTTGAAAGAAAACGAAGAGTCTCCATTCTCTATTATATATTTTATTTTATTTATTTATTTATTTATTTTGTGGAAGGAAATATATATTAAAAAATATATGGTAATAGGTAGGGCGGCTGGCTGTATTGTTGGCCGCATTTTTTGTCATATATTTTTTTTTTTTCTTTAGGAAGGGCGGCCGGGTCGCTATGCAGGCCAACAGGGTAGACGGGGGGGAGACAGTGCGGGAGGCGGCGCGGTGAATAGTGGGGTGCGTGGGGGCAGACTGTGCGGGGTGCATGGGGCAAGAGGTACGCGGGGGGGCGCGGACAGTGCGCGGGGGGGCGGTCGTGGTTGTGGGGGTCCGAGGGCAGGGTTGGGGAGTCTGGGGGGGTAGGGTTATGGTTTGGGGTTGTGGGGGGTTCGGCCCCCCCCAAAGCACAGTAAGTTTGATTTTTTTTTGGTTTTTTTTAATATAAAACAAAACAGCCATATGTATATATACACATCCTTTTTCTTCTTTTTTTTTAGATTTAAATCTATATATTATTTAGTAGGTAATATATATATATATATAATATACAATATATATATTACAATATATATATTACATAATATGTTTAATATTTGTTGTAATAATTCAGTGTATATATATGTATATATATTTATTTTATTATTATTTTTATTTTTATTTTTATTTTTTGTTGATTCTAGGAAATATATAGTCATAAATAGGAAGCCAAAAAAAAGAAAATGTAACTATACAAAATCTACTTTCATTTCTTTGTTCAAAAAAAAGGATCGAACTTGCAAAATAAAACCATTTTATATTTAGAAAAGAACGATAATATAACCATTTTTTTAAAAAAATCCTAAAACCCTATGAACACTAACTTTCCTTCAAATGAAATAACTAAATGGTATTTCAAATTTCAGATTTTCTGCCATAATAACTAAAGAAATATTTCAGATTTTCATGCAAGAAAAATTACAATAAGCACATGTCCACGTGTATTTTTTTTTTTTAAATGCAAGACTAATTAATTTACCAGTTACCCAAGAGTCCGCGTGTTTGAACCACGGCTCTGATACCAAAATGTAGTGCCTTCTTTTTTTTCTTAAAGTAAGCACAACTAAATATTTCAGATTTAAAGTATATTGCATAACTATATTTTGCATATTTCTAAACAACAAATTCTTCCAAATGAAGACATTAAAATAAAGAAAAACTCATGGTTTCATTATGATTTCAATACAATAATCTTACAAGATTCTTGCAACCATAAAGTAAAACTTCCTTAGTGGTGACTAAAGTTTACAAGAAGCAATAAGTATAATAATGGGTATTTACAAGAGTATAAAACTTCACAAAGCTACATTTATTTACAAAATTAAGATAATGCCCACAAAAGATGAGGATGACCAAGATGGCAAGATGTTCCAACTATCTCCAACTTGAGTGTTCTTCTAAGGATGTTGAAATAAGAGACAAGGCTTGTTTACCACCCAACCAATAGGCATCATCACATGCCTTTCCATGGTTGGAAGCCATGCTAGTCTCCCCCAAGCCCATGGGAGAGAGGAACAAACTTCCACAATGTGCACAAGTATAATGGAGATAAAACACAACAAGAATACATAAGACCATTTAACCACTTAGACATACTACACATGATAAAACAACAACATGAGGATAACAAGGTCAACCTCAAAAGGGGGAAGAGAAGAAGTAGGATGCCCAAATCAAAGGTGTCCAACCATAGGTGTTAGGAAATAAGGGATAAAATATGCGGAATAATCCCTCACAGAATCGCAACAGTAGAAACTAATATGCAAAAATTATTACAGATCTCAAATAAAATTGTAGAATAAAATAACACAACACAAAGAGACAGTATTTAACATGGTTCACCCAATTTGGGCTACATCCACCAAGAATCACTTGCTCAGATTTTATTACAAGCCATTGCTCTCTCAATACAATACCCAGATCTGTTTGGAGCTATGCTCAACAAACTCTACAGAATTCACAGCTGAATTCAAAACACATCTGCAATACATTTGCTTGTACATCTATCATATGCATAAGATCATATAAATAGACAACTGCTTAAGCAGTTTGATACAAAACCGTGGGTATCAAAACCAAGGGCAAAAAACCGTGGGTATCAAAACAATGGGCAAAAGACCGAAAAACCATGGGCCCAAAAACAACCCATAACGGTTACCCATTACCCATGGGTTAATAAACCACCCATGAAAATTTGCTTCGAGGGCTTCGGAAACCCCCCCTGACCCGCTTGCCGTAAAAATACCCGAGTGTAACACATAGAAGGTGTACCACACTCTAACATGAAAATAGGCTCCACAAACATAACAATCTCCCACTTGGAGACTGAATTCCACTGAATAAGCTTCTCAACCCTTCACTGTCATCCGCGAAGGCCAAAAAAAAAGTTGAACATAGCTTTAATTTATCCCTTGTGACCACCTTGGTCATCATGTCTACAGGATTCTAACTGGTATGAATCTTCTCCAACTTCAACTTATCTTCCTCCAAAATTGCCCTGATGAAGTGATATTTCAACTGTATATGCTTCGTCCTTGAGTGGAAAGCAAAGTTATTAGCTAGGTGTATAACACTCTGACTATCACTATGCAGCTTACATTCCTCCTGCTTATGCCCCAACTCCTTAAGCAATTGTTGTAACCAAATCATCTCTTTGCTTGCCTCTGTGGCAACAACATACTCAGCATCCGTGGTTGACAAAGCCACCAGCTTCTGTAGTCGTGAAATCTAGCTCACTGTTGTCCCACCTATAGTGTAAATATAACCTGTCGTGCTCCTCCTGATGTCTACACCAGGATCACTCATAAATCTACTCACAGCTCTCATTACATGGGCAATATCAAGCCTAGTGCACACCATAGCATACATCAAACTGTCAACTGTTGATGAGTAAGGTACCTTGGACATCCGGTTTCTTTCCTGCTCTGTCTTGGGACACTGCTCCTTTGATAACTTAAAATGGTCTGCCAAAGGAATCCCAACCGGTTTAGCATCCTACATGTTAAACATATCCAATACTTTATTAATGTACTCTTCTTGAGATAAAGTTAGCTTCTGTTCCTCCCTATCTCGGGTTATCCTCATACTAAGGATTCATCTAGCTGCCCCCAAATCCTTCATATCAAAGGATTCACTTAGTTGTTTCTTGAATACTTTTATTTCCTGTATGTTTTTACCTGCAACCAACATGTCATCAACATACAAACACAGGATAATATAACTTCCTCAAATTTCTTTGTATATACGCAATGGTCAGAATGACATCTAATATAACCTTGCTCCATCATGAAGCTATCAAACTTCTTATACCATTGACATGGATTGTTTCAAGTCATACAAGCTCTTCTTCAGTTTACACACCATCTCCTCTTTACCTTTGACCTCATAACCCTCTGGTTGCTACATATATAGTTCCTCCTCCAAATCACCATGGAGAAATGCAGTCTTTACATCTAACTATTCTAAGTGCAAATCTTCTATTGCCACTATTCCAAGAATAGTTCTAATAGAAGTCATTTTTATTACAGGAGAATATCTCATCAAAATTTATACCTTGTTTTTGTGCAAACCCCTTGACCACCAACCGGGCCTTATATCTTTTCTTTCCTCCTTCGTCTTTAACTCTGTACACCCACTTGTTCTACAATGCTCTTTTGTCTTCCGATAGCTTCACCAAATCCTCAGTCTGGTTCTCCATGAAAGACTTATGTTTCTCATCCATGGTTTGCTCCCACTTCTTACTGGCATCTACTTGCATTACTTCATCAAAGCTCTCTAGCTCTCCACTATCAGTGAATAATAAATAATAAAGAGAATGAGAAAAACGTGCAGATTCTTTTCTTACCCTAGAAGACCTCACTGTAAGAGTTTGGGGGTTCCTGTTGGGTAGGTTTCTGAACTGATTCAAGGGTCACTGTCCCATCCGAAAGATCATTTACCACTACATATTCTTTCTTGGATCCTTCCATGTTTTCCTGCAACTATTACTTATACATGACTTTCTCATTAAAGACCACATCCCTAGACCGAATGATTTTCTTGTCCTTAATACTCCAACATTTAAATCTAAAGTTATCACCATCATAACCAATGAAAGTAAATTTTTCTGATTTAACCTGTAGCTTGGTCCTTTCATCCTTGTCTATATGAACAACCACCTCACATCCAAAGACTCTAAGAAATGAATAATCAATTTTCTTACCATACCAAGCCTCCTCAGATATGCCTCCATCCAAGGCACTTGAGAACCCTATGTTTATCAAGTACACAGTTGTGTTCACCGCTTCTGCCTAAAAAGAAAGAGGCAGTCTTGCATGTAACCTCATACTCCTAACACGTTCCATTATTGTTCTGTTCATCGTTTTTGATACCCCATTCTGCTGCAGAATTCTTGGAACCATCTTTTGCCTGCGGATTCCATTCTTAGAACAGTAATCATCAAATTCATTGTTGCAATACTCCACTCCATTATCTGACATGAGACATTTTAGCTTAAAACTTGTTTCATTCTCTACCAAGGCTTTCCATTTAACAAAAGTGTCAAATACATCAGATTTGTTTCTAATACAATAAACTCAAACTTTCATTGTTGCATCATCAATAAAAGTAACATAATAACTTGAACCCCCAAGAGATGATATCTAAGTTGGCCCCCACACATCAAAATGCACCAACTCTAACTTACTCTTTTTCTTTGTAGGTCCAACCTTGAGAAACCTTACTCGCTTCTGTTTCCCATATATGCAGTCCTCACAGAGCTCCAAACATGTTTCTGTATATCTAGGTAAATTCTTCTTTATGATGTACATGCCCTTATAGCTCATATGACCGAGCTTATAGTGTCATGATGTTGTATCTGCATCTAAAACCACAAGATTACAATCATTAATACTATCAGTAAATAAATACAAGGTTCCAACCTTCTTACCTCTTAGCACCACAAGAGCACCCTTGGTAACCTTCCAAGAGTCAACTGTAAATATCACAATACAACCATCACTTCCCAATTGCCCCGCCGATATCAAATTTCTCCTTAATGTAAGCACATGTCTGACATCCTTCAATAACCATGTATTCTCATTCTGCATCTTAACATGAACATAACATTTTCCAACTATATTGCAAAGCTCATCATCACCAAGAAAAACATGCCCAAAATCCCCTTGAACATAATCAACAAAATAATGCCTATGTGGAGTAGCATGGAAAGAAGCCCTATGAATATAAAACCTAAGATTCAGTAATATTATGCAAATAAAGAATCAAAGCATCTTGGCATACATTACCTGATGCCACATTTGCCTCCTTATTTTTTTCATGTTGTTTCTTCTTATCCCGAAGCTCCCAACAGTCCTTTGCATGCCCAGACTTTCCACAGTTCTAACATAAAATCTTGCTCTTGAATTTTCACCTTGCCCGATTTTTTGATTTTCCACGGTTTCATTTATTCTTCTGTCTCCATCTAATTTCCACTGTCAAAGCATTCTCTAAAATAGAAGATTCCCCGAAACTTTTTCTTCACATTTTCTCGCTTAGAATCACCCTTACAACATCCTCAAACTTCAACTTCGAATTAGCTCGAACCAATTTGTTTACCATCATTACCAGAGTATTCCAACTTTCAGGTAAATAACACAGAATTAATAAAGCCCTAACTTCTTCATCAAATTCGATTGTAACCGAAAACTAGCATATTCACAACCGTATTGAAATCATTTAAATGATCTGCTACTGAACTATTCTCAGACATCTTCATATTAAACAACTTTTTCATTAAAAATATCTTATTAGAGGCAGAGGGTTTTTCATACTTCCCTAATGCATCCATCAGTTCTTTTGTAATCTTTTCCTTTGAAACATTAAATAATACCGAAGATGCAAGACACAGTCGGATCGTTCCAAGTGTCTTCTGATCCAACAAATCTCATTCTGCATCTGTCATACTCGAGAGTTTGTTCACCTTCTCAAACAGCAGAGTATAAAGATTCTTCTGATAAAGGTAATATTCTATCTGCATCTTCCAAATATTGAAATTTTGCCCATTGAATTTATCAACCCTAGATCTTCCATCATCTGTCATAGCTCCCACTCAAGATAATTTTTTCCCTGCGATTCAACACTTCAGCAAACCAAACCAGACTCTAATACCAATTGTTAGGAAATAAGAGATAAAATATGCGGAATAATCTCTTACAGGATCGCAACAGTAGAAACTAATATGCAAAAAATATTACAGATCTCAAATAAAATTGCAGAATAAATAACACAACACAGAGAGACAATATTTAGCGTGGTTCACCCGATTTGGGCTACGTCCACCAAAAATCACTTGCTTAGATTTTATTACAAACCTCTACTCTCTCAATACAATATCCAAATCCGTTTGGAGTTATGCTTAACAAACTCTACAGAATTCACACCCGAATTCAAAAAATATTTACAATACATTTGTTTGCCTATGTATCATATGCATAAGACCATATAAATAAACAATTACTTACACAGTTTGATATAAAAAACCGTGGGTATCAAAACCATAGGGCAAAAAACCGTGGATATCAAAACCATAAGCCAAAAACCGTGGGTATCAAAACAATGGGTACCGAAAAACCATGGGCCCAAAAACAACCCATAACGGTTACCCATTACCTATGGGTTAATAAACCACCCATGAAAATTTGCTTCGAACCCCCCTGACCCGCTCACCGACAAGCGAGACCGCCATAAAAATACCCGAGTGTAACACATAGAAGGTGTACCACACTCTAACATGAAAATAGGCTCCACAAACATAACAATTCATAGAATCAAGACCCCAGGTGAAATAATTGACACAACCTTATATCCTTTAATGGCCAGCATCCATCACAAGTATTCCTCAATATGAACATCCATACACTTTGAATTTTAGGGCAACTATTCCATTCATCCATATGTCAATTTGGAAAAGGGCAACCACTATGGAAGTTTCTTACACCTTATATGATGTGGTAGCATGAGATACCTCGATACTTGACTAAGCAACCTCTCATTGCAAATGAATCCCTATGATATATACCCTATCCACAACCCTCCTAAAATTGCAGTTGATCCAAAGTGTCTACAACACCTAAAGGTATAAACATCACATAATAATGTTGCTTCAAACATACGCTTTCATCCATTCAAAGAGGAGATAATCAATGTTGTAGCATCAATTGATGTCTTTTGATGTACACCACATACATCTATAAAAATGTATGTGCAATGTCAATCCCCACAACATAAGTGCTTCAATGAGTAGTAAGAGATACCAAATTATTGCACAAGTGATTCTATCTGTTCAACACTTGATACACCAATTCCCAAGAAGATTGTGCCATATAACTATGCACACTCAACATTTAGATTTTCTCCTACCACCGTGTACTCAATTAGTAAAAATATACTAGATTTTGGAAATTGTGTCTCATAAAATTGTTTTAGGCCCATGTATAGAGTCATCAAAATGACCAATGCCCCCAACAAGTCAAATGGATTCGCCAAGCAACAACTAGGATAAGTCAAGAGTTCCATAACTTGTTTTCTTGGTCTTAATGCAATCATTACTATTGCTTTCCAAAGAGGGACAACTAAATCCAAGAGCATCCACCAATAGTGTACCTCTCTTGGATGGTTCTTATAGTTCCCTCTAAAATGCACTACAATACTTTGGAACCTTGTCCACGTGTTCATAATGACATCTCCATAAGACCATTCCTCCACCTCCCAATAAATGTCATGTGCACTTCAATAGTGGCACAAAGCAATTTGTTCAAGTCAGGGTTGGTGCCACCCAAACGTGTGTGGCCCAACCTTCTACAACATTACCTACCAAGTCAATCAGCAATGTGACACACCTACAAGCCATAATGGCACGAAACTTATGGGACACACACTACACAAAACTCGCTTACTCTTAGCGAATTACCCTTTAGACTTGACACGCTACAACCCATATAATGCCCCAAGTGGCACCCCTGAGGCTCACATAATGCCAACATATCTTGAAGCATAATACGCACCCGTCAACCACATGTGTAGTCGTTAGCACAAAAGACAACTACATCACATCTAATGTGGTTTAACCTCCACTAACTAATATTTGTACCTTCTTGGCTTGCAATCTATATATACATATTTATACATTTTAGATAGATTCAATCAAACTAGAAGATGGTAGTCATACATATTTCTTAAGAGTGCCATTGCAAAGGCAAACAAAAAAAATACAATATATTTTATATGTTTTCAATTACTAATATCTTTCTGCATTCGTGCTACGCTTCTCACAAAGCTTCATCACCATACAGACATAACACAATCTATATCTTTATTCAAATGGGATGTTATCCATCGGGTCACCCCGAACAGGCATATCAGTATTCATTGTTAGTGTTATCATAGCATATGCTTTATGAAGCTATATCAGCTATTTGAATTCCAAATGACAATTATTTTTCCCCAAAATGTCAAAATTGTCACCTTTAATCTCATCCGTTTAAATCCTCCCAAGCATACCCACAAATAAAATTTATGCAAGCTCACCTATGTGAGTAAACAAATGAACAGCTCATGCTGCAATTTAGACTTTGGGCTTCGAGATTGTAATCATTGGTGTCTTTGAATCAAAATTGTAAATCAATAATCATTTACCAATTTAGATAATATACAATACCATATGCATTAAATTTTTCCTTGCATAGTCCAAACACTAGTAAAAAACTTTGGTGTTGTGGCGTAGATGCCACTTATATATGATAACTGGCATTCATGTCACATATAAAGTTGAATAATCTGTTACAGAGTCAATCGGTACACAACATTTATCATACTCTCAAAAAAGTTGATTTCCTACTCAAAACATCGTGTATGTAACAAGCTTTGACAACTGACCAAAATATTCAAAGGTCTTTTGGATATGGTGTCTATTCCTTCGGTTTGAACTTCTCTACTATGCAAAATAAAATAATTGTTAAGTTAAAATAATCTTCCCTGTACAAACCTTCCAGTTCAAATAGATGCATGTACTGAATAATACATGCATTTTTTACTAAGATATATCCAAACTCAAGGTTGTTAAGGACCAACCGTGATAACCATTAGAATTTATATTTATTTATGATTAATATTCATGCAAATAATTTTTTTCTCTATTCTTATGTTAGGATGTGTCTAAATGTGAGGGTTGTAAAGTAGTCCAATGCTTATAAGGAATCAATACTTGTCAAGATTACATTTGTAATTCTTATAAAGCTTTTGCATCAATTACCACGAGTACCTTATTCCAAGGCTAACAATAAAATCATTTTGCTAGAACAATCGGAATACAAGTTCAAATATGGAATTTATAAGTTATACTTTATGTAAGGGTTAATAATGATATAAGTGCAATCTCCCATTTATTCCTAGACAAGGGCCCGGCAAACAAGTCAATATGAGAGGAAAATATCAAAATCATCTCTGCGTAAAAATATACACATATAAAATAGCTCACATGCAAGGAAGAAGTCTAATGGAGGAATAATAGGAGCCCAATGTGGAAAGGAAGAACAAAGTAAAAGTGGAGAGATCAAATACTTATGACGGGCAGAATTTTGCTAAGAACATAATGCTGAAGATTATGCATTCACAAGAGGGATACAATCTACCGAAATGATCAAATTGCTCAGTTGTCATTGACAATCATTATATATAGATCATCGAATTGTGAGCTTTGTTTTAGATGGACAAGCTTTCCTCGTCTTCTCCCATAAACTTCTGAGAGTTATTGAAAAGAATAAGCAATCAATATTTGCTTGTAAGAAATTGAAGGGATTAGAATCTTGGATGAAAAAGATTCTTACAAACAAGACAAGTAATCTTCCATGACATGGTATAGGTATCCATTTCTATAGAGTTATTACAAGATTTTGAAGTAACCCTAGATATTAATTTTAATTAATGGGTAGATTCAATCCAACATATAGGAAGACCTAAAACATGGTCCAGAACTCTGGAGATTTATATTTGTTCTTTACCAGTAAATCACTAGTAAGCCCATTAATTTGGGATGGAGTTGACTACATTTTATTAATTGAATGTACTTGTTTTTCAAACATGTCTTCAACCACACCATTGGAAGTAAATTGGAACAAATAATGGCAATTAATTCACGCCATTTGTGGCACCGTAGAGAGATTAGATTTTGATGCTTACCCTAGAAATCAATTCTTACATAACCAAATTTCCATACTCACAATGCATTCTAAATATGTTTACAATCATGTAAATATGCACCTGTGGTATGGAGTGACAACTACATAAGCCTTGATCAGCTACTTGATCGGGTATGTTTCACCCCATCACACTGGCTCTATTTTTCAGCCATAGTTCAGCTAGTATAATCCAGATTATTAATACCATGCAGCGAAAATAAAAAAATTGTATGTTTAAATGAGAATGGTTATTCCCATTGTAAAGCTACTTATCACTAGAAATATTTTCTACTATACTGGAGTTGGAGAAGTGTCACCAACTTCCCCATTCTAAAATAAAGTTAAGGCTGTAAGAATTATTGGTATTTGAATCACCAAGCAAATAAAAAATACTACTTTACTTATCCTTCAATATAAAATTATACTCAAGATCTAATGGCGTGATATCCTACTTGCAACACACTATCTTATTTATCTTTCCCTTTATGAGAATGGGCCTACTGCATCACCATCCTGATAACCATGACATAACGGAAAAATTTTTTTTACTTCATCCATAAGATTCAAGCAGACATCTTCTTCCTTCGTATTTACAATGTGAAAGGACATACTCCCGTTCTATAAAAAATACAAATATAACATCTATTCAACACAAAAAAAAAATGTAACATCTTTTCAATACCAAATACAAATGTAACACGTATTCAGTCCAATTGCTACATGATGGACACCCAAAAACATCAACAATGCTACTTCATTATTATAAAAAAAATTATCTCATATTCACTCATACTATACTGCTACTTGAATAACCTAGGTCTTACATTATTGACAAATTTTCACTTATATTGCAACTTAAAGGACACACATAAGACTCAACAACACTACTTCACTATTATCATTTTATAATAATTTGAATTTTTGCATAAGAATGTATTTTTTAAATTATAATTTTCGTATAAAGTTCTTATTCCACATTTTTTTCTTCCTTGCCAATAACGTCCCTCATATAATCCTTCACCATCTCGTACTCCTCTGATTTATTGAGGTAAATCTTAATCCTACACTTTTGTTTCCCTTCTCCAATTGATCTAGCCTCCTCTGAATATCCATAGCCATATTTTTAATCCCAAAAAGTTCCTCTCTGATGGAATTTTGATAAGTACAAATTTTCTTCAAGGCCTCAATATACTACATACAAGTACATACCATGGCCACCCCAAACTCATTGAGGGAATCAACATTATTTTCCTGCTACAAAACCTTGAGGGAAATTTGTTCCAATGCCATACTCCAATCAAACTCTAGCTTTTATTTTCCTTTGGAAGGTTCCCCTTTTATATCAGACATAGAAACACTGGTGGCAGTATCAATACCCTTCATCTTCCTCAATTTATAGATTCGTTCAACCATAGTAAAAAATTCATATAGGTCCTCCAAGTCTTCCCTCTCCATATTACCAACAATATCTATAGTGTTTATCAACGGCATAAAATACTCTTTTATGTCATATGAGCCCGAAGAGAAGGAATCCTCATAATCCTCCTGCTCCATATACTTCCCATCCTCAACATGATTTACATCATCACTCAACAAGCCCCTAAACTTCTCATATTTGGTAAAAAAATTAGAACCCAAATGGAATAAGGCCATCATCAATCCCTAATGAAGAGGTATTTTCAACTTTCCATTTTGGAAATTCTCAATTGATTTGTGCAGGGAACGACTGAGAAAGAATGGGAAATTAAAATGCATACCATCATGGTGGATATGACTTGAAAAGGGAAATTGTGGGCATAAACTACCTTGTACCTACCCTCCAAGGTAATAAATTGCATCAAGTGTAGGGAAATTTCATTGAAAGGATTATGTAATTAATCTCTCTCAAAACCTACACAGTGATGTCTTAGTTTCTCTCTACCCACCAAAACTTTTCCCATCTCCTCATCAAATTTTTTTCTTCAGTTTGTAAATCTCCCTCCCCGCGTTATTCATCCCAATCACTATAGATATAAAATCCGCAGAATTATTTATAGAAAAACCCCTGATACTATCCCAACCATCCCTCCAGTGAGTAGCAAAATCCTTTCTCAGGGCTTCTTCGTGGCCTTTATAACTTTGAAATAGAGATGACATACCTTCATTTTCCAGCATAATCCAAACTCTTCTACTAATCCCATTAGTCGAATCAGGTTTTAGACGAACTAGTTCATTGCCCATTTTTTTGTTTCCCTATTAAAAGTGCAATAAAACCAACCCAGTTTGAAACCTTCATGTCTGTTCTAAAACCAATTATCATACTTTATCAAGCCCTTATCTAGACCAAATGTCCTTTCTAAACTCAATGCAAGCACTTATATCATCCAACCTCTGACATGTCTCCTCATTACTTATTACTCTTCCTTCATACCCAATACTGACAAAGAATGCTTTTCAATCATTACAATGACAAAGAATTTTCAAAATATTTAACCTTTGTTTGCAAAGTAAACAATAGCCTTGTTCCCTTCACTGTAGACATGATTATAGGAAATTAGTTAAAGGATGTTTCCATTGCATTCTCTCATTCTTTTTATTTTAATGCAATAAATAGTGAACTTAGTAATTTTAATAACTCTTTGAAGGCTGTGAGAATGGGAAGCTGGACATTCTAAATATAATTCAATTCTATCTCTATTCTTATTTTATGAATCTTATATGAGAACTCACATTTTTCTCGTTTAATACACGATTGAAATTATTAATTTATTTAATAACTATGAAGAAATTGATAATGAAGAGCTACCCATTCTAAAATAAATTAAATTTTCTCTATTTTTCCTAATATATGATTTGAATACGAGAATAGGAAATTTCCCATTCAAAAAATAAATAAATTTAATCTCTACCATTCTTCAATGATTACTATAAGATATTGGGCATCTTCCTATTCAAGATAAAAATGTTTGTTTGTATGAGAATGGGCATATGCCCATTCTAATCATTATAATACAAACAATATTTAACTTGATCATTACTAATGGGGAAAGTAATAAGATATAAGAGTGAAAATAAATGGTCAATCTAATACAATAATTATTTAACTTAATCAATTTAAAAACTATATGACAGCTATGAGTATGGGAAACTTGTCATTTTAAAATGAATTAGATTTTATGTATATTCTTATTTTATGATTCCTATATGGGATTGGGCAGTTATTCATTCAATACAAGATTAAACATAATCATTTTAATACTTATGAAGGTTGTGATTATAGGGAACTTCAAAAACAAAGTAAATTTGATCTATTTTTCTTATATGATTCCCATATGAAAATGGGAAACTTCCCATTCTAGAAAAAATTAAATTTATTATTTTATCTATATCCTTCATATATTATTCTTATATGACAATGGGAATCTTCCCATTCAATACAAGAAATAAATGTTTGTTTGTATGTATAAGGGCATAAGCTCCTTCTAAACATTCTAATACAAGCAATACTGAACTTAAACATTTAAATACCTCAATAAGTGTGGATACCTAACCATTGAACGGAAGATAAAAAAAAAATTGTATGAGAATGGGTGTATGCCAATTCTAATCATTGTAATACAAGTAATAGTGAACTTAATTGTTTCAATAACTCTGTGAAGGCTGTGAGAAAGGGCAACTGTCCATTATAAAGCAAGCTAAATTTTATTTATGTTCTTCTTTTATGATTTCAATTTATAGAACAGGAATTTCCTCATTGGATATATCATTGAACTTAATAATTTTAATTCATATATGATAATAATTAAGTTCAACATTTCTTAGCTCGGCAGTGAGCTCGCCCACCCAGCTCGACAGGTCAACCTCGCCCACCCAAATCTGTAGGTCAACTAGCCCACCCAGCTCGGTAGGTCAACCCCCCATCCCAGCTTGGGAATTCAACTCGCACACCTATCTCGGCAAGTCAACTCACCCACTCAACTTGGAAGGTCAGCTCACCCACCCATCTCGACCAACCAACTCGCCCAGCTAGCTTGACGGGCCAGCACAACCGCCAACTCTGTAGATCAACTCACCCTCCTGGCTCAAAATGTAACTCACCTGTCGTGCTCAGTGATTCAGCTCTCTTGTCGAGCTCAGAGGGTCGGCTCACCCATTTAGCTTGGCCTGCATAGATTTCTTGCACATCTTGGCCCATGTAGATAGGCCACCCAGCTTATAAAATAAGTAACGATGCCTAGGTGGTAGCCCCACACTGTACTTTGGTAATACCAAAACACTTAACTCATCATCTTAGCATGAAGGATTGTAAGTGGTTTTTTTAGAATCAAAAACATATTTTTGTAAGGGAATAATCTTTTTCAGACTCTGAAACATGCAATAAATGGTCATATTTAGAGGCATCCTTTTATAACTATGGAGGATAATACTATGCAAGTATTTTAAAAGATTGAAGTGATATTCTTAAAACATGTATCAATAATACAAAAGATCAAAAATATGACATTATCTTTATACCCAAATCAGAATATAAGAGAAAGAAAGCAAGATGATATTCTTCATCTCATATTAAATCAATAGATAAGAGTTAGAAGTATCTTTGAAACTTGTCTTTAATTTAAAAAAGAAGTAAAAAATTTCTTCACTATAAAAAATTAAATTCTTCTTCTAATAATGAATCATTCTCCACCTACAGAACTTGCCCACACATCTCGGTAAAAAATCAATGTCACCTAGATGGTAAGACCACTCGGTAGTTTGGTAAAATCATAATAGATAACTCCCCATATTAGCAACTACGCATGTGTTTCAAAACATTACAGTGATATTCTTAATACCCAGATAAAAAAATACAGAAGATCAAAAAAGGTAATTATCTTTAAACCCAAAACGGAATATAAGGGAAAGAAAACCAAATGATACTTTTCATCTCATAATAATTTAACAGAGAAGAGTTAGAATAATTCATGCCTCAAATTTTCTTCAAATCTTGTGCATCGCATGCCGAAATGGTCTTAAGAAATTGAGGGAGCCCAAATAAGTAAGGGTCAACAAAATTTTAGTGGAGAGGATGAACAATATCTCAAAAATCTTATTCTTCACAGGGAAAAATGGTCTAACGAAATGGGCAGCCCAAAGCGAAAGGATAAAAAAAAAAGTGGAAACTGGATGAAAAAGAAAGAGGAAAGTATGAACAATAAAAAGATAGCTTCGTCGACCCGTAGTAAACCTTGCAATTCCCAAGAGTTATCGCATCATCAAAAACAGTAACCATCATCATTCTCTCTACAGTGCCATAGAGTGGTGTGAATTAATTTCCGTTAAATTCACTAATTTCCCTCCAACGGGCGGTCAAATACATGTTTAACAAATAAGTACCTTCAATTAATAAAAAATAACTACTTTAAATTAATAAAAAATTAATAGTGGAAAATAATTTATTTGCAAATTAATGGTCTTTTTATTCCATGTTCAAAAATAATATAAATATTAAAAAATATGGTAGCCATGATTTAGGTTTAATAATTGCACTTAAAATAAATTTAAAATTTAAAAAAAAAATCATAGCCATGTTTTAGGTTTATTGCATATAATTAAAATAAAATATAAATATTAAATTTTATCATAGTCATGATTTAGGTTATTTACATTTAAAATATAATATAATTTTTTAAACATTATCATAGCCATGTTTTAGATTACCCATTGAAATCCTTATCCCCTGGTCATAGGAGGGCTTAAAGCTTGTGATTCCTACTAGTAAGGGCTTAACTTCAACCCCCTTTCATTTTATTTGTGTGGTGAAGGCAAGAGAATTTTAATTTTTTTAGTGGTATCTAAAATAAATAACAGAGCATAAACTTGTAAAGCTTGTATCTTTTGATCGGTAACTCGGATTTGATTGTCATTTTTTGCAAAATTGCTTTTTTTTTGCTCTTTCCATTGGAAATATTTATTTTAAGAATCACACTATAATTATAAAGTTTCATATTATAACATGCACTCATCATAAAGTGCCAAAAATCTGGGGGGCTCTTGTTGCATTGTTTGGGGGTCTTATTGCATTGCTCGGTTCTTACATTTATTTTGGTGATTTTTTGAAAATGGTGTTTAATTATGAATTAGATCATGTTAAGCCATTAACAACACATAATTACCACACATGGAAACCAAGAATGGAAACAATAGTCAAGCGGAAAGGATTATGGGATTTCACTTCTTCAAAACAACCAGTGTTCACTAGAGAATATGAGAAATTTCAGTAGTAATGAAAATTTGATGAGTGTATGGGTTTGATAGGAACTTATGTAAGTGACAACCTTTTGTTTCATTTGGAAAAATGTGACTCTCCTTTCAAAATGTGGGAGAAATTGGAGGATTTATTTGGTATGGTGGATCATATGAGAGTCATGGAACTTAAAATTGAGATCACCTCTCTTAATCCTAAATATTTTCCAACAATTATAGACTATCTTACCAATTTCAAGCATTTTTTGACATAGTTGAAGGGGAGTTGAAGAGATAAGAAAGATGAAGAGTGTGTTTACTTGATTCTATCAAAGTTGAGAGGACCATTTCAAATATTTTCTTCTACCTTTTTCTCTAGTATGGATATCTTAGGTGACACATTCAAAATCCCTAAATTAGAAACATTTTGTGAAAGACTTACTAGGGAAGAATCCAAATTATCTTACCTATATTATTCAACCTCTCAAAAGGCATTAGCTGCATCTAATCCTAAGGGCAAGGAAAAACCAAAAAGTAAAACCAAATCCACCCCTTCTTCATCTCAAAGTGCTCCTAAACCAAAAGACAAAAACTCTAAACCCAAGGAGTTTTCTAAATCAAAGAATAAGTCTATCCTTTCATGCTATTTTTGTGGGGGTATTGGTCATGAAGAACATAGGTGTTATAAGTGAATGCAAGCTTTAGAGGATTTAATCAAGAAACAAAATTTTTTAATCTCCACTCCACCTCCTTCTAATCAACATGATAAAGCACTTAATGTTGTTGGGATATCTCAATCACCACTTGTAGACAGTTGGGTTATAGATTTTTGTGCTTCTCATCACATGACTTCTTCCAAGGAGTATTTTGTTTCTCTAGGTTTGAGTTCTACTTCAAAATTTGAGGTTGGAGATTCTTCCTTTCTTTTTGTTAAGGGAAAAGGTGATATATAACTTGATGGTGGAAATATCCAAGATGAACTATATGTTCCTAACATCACTACAAATTTACTTTCTATATATCAAATTTTTCATTCTGGTCAAGGGAAAATGGTGACTTTTACACCACATGGGGTAGAAGTAAGAACTTTTTTGGAGCCTTATTCACTTGTTTCTCAGGGTATTATCAATCATGGTTCTAGACTATATCACTTTGAGGGTTTTGATGACACTTCTTATATAGGGATAGGATTAGTTTCTCATGTAAATTCAGAGAGTAAGATTTGGCATGAAAGATTTGGACATTTTAATTACAGATATTTGAAGGAGTTGAGCACTCATGGTATGGTAGATGGTCTTTCTAGAGTTTCTTTTCTTGAGGGAGTTTGTTCTATTTATGCATTAGGGAAACAACACCAAGATCCATTTCCTAAGAATTTTCCTAAGAGATACTCTTCACCACTTGAGCTTGTGCATAGTGACTTGATGGTTTTTCCAACCCCCTCTTTCAATGGATATAAGTATGCACTTAACTTTATTGATAATGTATTGAGGTGTACTTGGGTTTATTTTCTCAAGTAAAATAGTGATTTTTTTTATTCCTTCAAAGTCTTCAAGGATTTGGTCAAGAAACAATCTTCTAGTTGCATAAAGAACCTTCATACTGATAATGGGGGGGGGAGTACTTCAGCAATGAGTTTTCTAACTTTTTGGAAACTCAAGGCATTATTTACCAAGATTTTGTTCCTCATACTCCACAACATAATGGCTTAACAGAATGGAAGAATAGAACTTTGAAGGAAATGAATAACTATATGATGCATTCTAGAGATATACCTGCTATCTATTAGGAAGAAGTAGTTAATTTTGCTAACTACATTCAAAATGGCACACCACATAGAGAACTTGAGCATTTGAATCCAAAGGAATCTTGGTCCGACACTAAGCCAGATGTCTCATTTTTTCAAGTATTTGGAAGCCATGTTTGGGCCTTTGTGCCAAATAAGAAAAGGAAAGCTTTGGATAAGAAGAGTAAACCCTTGATCTTTGTAGGGTATTGTGAGGACATGAGAGCTTATCATCTTTTAGATCCTGATACACATGATGTTATTTTTTGAACACATGTTTAGTTTGATGAGTGCTTCACTCCTCATGATTCTACATCTTCTTCCATTTCCCTCTTATTCTTCTTCATCTCATCTTGAGGATCCTTTCTTTAAGGAGATTGATGAGGAGGTTATAGATGTTGTTGAGGATCTTATTCCCACTAATGTTGTCATTATGCCTAAGTGGGATCATACTACAATTTGTGAGGAAAAACATTTCATGTAGGATCTTCCACCCACTATACATCATCACACACATTCTACAGGTTCTAGACTTTTGTGTTAGGTAGTTTCTGAGGATCCACAGTCTTTTCAAAGGCTCATAGGATACAGGAGTGGGATGATGCGATGATAGATGAGTATTCTTCTTTGATGAATAATCATACTTGGGATTTTGTATCTCTTCCTAAAGGAAGAAAGATGGTTAGGTGTAAGTGGGTATACCGAACCAAATACATAACTAATGGGTCCATTGATAAGTATAAGACTCATCTTATTGCAAAGGGTTTTTAACAAGTTTAAGGTATTGATTACTTTGAGAATTTTGCACCTGTTTTGAAGATGGATTCTTTACACCTTGTACTTGTTATTGCTGCATCACAAGGGTGGCCCATATACCAGATGGATGTGAAGAGTGCCTCCTTACATGTAGATCTACAAGAGGAAATATACATGGAGCAACCAGATGGATTTGTTCAGGATTATTCTCTTGTTTGTAGGCTCTGAAGGTCTCTCTATGGTCTAAAATAATCCCCTCTGGCTTGGTATGAGAAGATGGATTCTTTTCTTCTATCTATTGGTTTTTTTCATTACCACTCTGATCATATAGTGTATCTCGAACATTTTGGTGAGGATATTGTGATACTTGTCTTGTATGTTGATGATATGTTACTTACTGGTAGCTCTTCTTCCCACATTTAGAGTATTTAGAGGGCTCTTTCTACACAGTTTGACATGACAGATCTTAGGCTATTACATTATTTCCTTAGTTTGTATGTTTCTAAGATAGATTCAGGGATTCATTTGAGTCAGCAAAAGTACACCCATGATTTTCTTCGTCACTTTTATATGGTTGATTGCAAGCCAATTCCATCTCCTTTTTAGTCTAGAGTTACTGTTACTTCAACATGTACCACACCACTTTGTGATCCTACGTTCTATAGGAATTTGGTTGGGAGTCTCATGTACTTGATGCATACTAACCCTGATATTTCATTTGCAGTAGGGCTTGTATCTCGGTTTGCACATTATCTTCATAGTAGTCACTGACAGGTTGCTAAAAATATTTTACATTATTTACAGGGTACTTCCCACATTGGCCTACACTACACTAGGGGTTGTACTCACTTTTTTGGGTATACGAATTCAGATTGGTTAGATTTTATTGATGACAGACATTCCACTTCTAGCTATATTTTTTTTCTTGGTTCTTCTCCAGTTTCTTGGGCATGCAAAAAGTAATAGGCTATTGCACTTTCATCTTCACAGGTAGAGTACAGGGAAGCAGTTATAGTGAGTTAGAAGATTCTTTGGCTTCGACAATTATTGACAGAGTTTAGATTCCCATAGGATTCACTAGCTATACTTTGATGTGATAACCAAACTGCAATTCACATTTCTTACAACCCAGTTTGGCACCAGTGGACCAATCATATTGAGATACACATCCACTTCATTTGTAAGAACATTCACGATGGATTTATTTGCTTGAAGTACATTCCAAATCAGCAGCAGGTTATAGACATTTTTACGAAGGTTTTTTCATCACTTCACTACCTTGAGTTGCATGGAATGCTTGGGGTTTCAGAATTTGTTCTTAGGGGGTCTTTGTGGGAATGTATTCCTTCTTCTTATTCTTTATCTTTCCTTATAGTAGGATTCTTTCCTTCTTTTGGTTTGATATTTCTTCATGGATATATTATACATGAGTACCTCATCAGGCATATTTTTTGGGACTCATATTGTGGACATGCCACTTATATTTTGGCCCCTAGCTTCACTTGAAGGGGGTGTTATAGTAGGTATTTACCTTAGCTCATGTTCACCTAGGTACTTTATTTATCTTTATTGTATTTTTCCTCACCCATTGATGTGTATGGATATTTATTTTTATTTATTTATATATTAGGGGGATATTATCTAGTTGTTAGATATAGTTTCTTTCCTTGATCTATAGTATTGACTAGTTCTTGCTTGATCTATGGTATTGACTAGATACTTGATGTATAGTTCTCTCATAAATCTATGGACTTGGCTATTTCTTTAATGACTAGTTATTTCCATGATTTATGGCTTGATCTACGAACTTGACTGGTTCTTAGATTGTTATTCCTTGCCTATATAAGAAAGGCCCATTCTCATTGTATTTCATTGAGTTCCATAATAATATATGATATTGCTACTTATTTGTTTCCAAAGGTTTTATGTAAAGTTATTCTGGTGAATTACTTTCATCTTATTGATCATGGTGTTTGATTAATATCTATGTTCTTGGCTTGGTACGATCTAGTTATTGTTCCTTTTAGTAGGAAGTTTCAAGTATCTCTTAATCCCATGAAGTGAAATTTTGATATGAAAATAGAGGTAATATCTTGATGGCAATACACATAGTATTTTGAAAGGATGCATATGTGAAATCTGATCCAAAGCACATATTTGGATATGTTGTACTAAATGGGAATTTTCTCGGATTCACATAGAAGAATCATAGAAAAAAATAGATGTAAGATAAAATGAATTTTGTTAGGATATTCATTGCTAACTTTGAAGGACTAGTCAGACCCATCACCCTCGTGATATTAAAATGAGGATGTTTAACCTTACTAGTGGATAATTTAGAAGAGTTAGAATATGAATATTCCCATTCTCATACAAAATCAAGAAAAAAATCACTTGCACACCAGACACTGGGGATCAATGCCAAATCTCATGACAAAGGATTTCATACTTTATGCATTGTGATGAGAATGGGCATATGCCCATTCTCATAAACTAAATATAGGAAAAAAGAAAAATTCTCTTACATGAAACATTAAGAATGAATGAAGATTAGATCCCTTTATGATAATGTTTAAAATGGAAAAACACCCATTCTCATAGTTATTGAATATGGGAAGTATGAGGAAATATTGTAAAAGTAATATATGCTATGTTAATATGATGAAGATATTTGGATGAAGTGGTTAGCAATCAAGTTTCAAGTTAACTTCTATTTAACCTTTATATATTTATTTCTCATCATTTAAATTCAACCTCATATATTTATTTATCATCAATTAAATTCAAATGAGTCAAGTTAAATCATATTTTAGAAATCATGTTATAAATATATTCATGTCAATTTTAATTGTATGTATAATTTTGAAGTGTTTCCAAACCTTACTGAATTATAGAAGTTCACATCTCATGTGCTATGTGTATTCAATATTCTCATAGTTGTACATACATGATAAATTTTAATTTATTTTATGCAGTGGTTTAATATATTTTCCATCATCTCGTAAACTTTGTATTTTGTGTTTTTACAACAGTAGGGGATTTTGCATTTGTAGAGGATGATCATGTGGACTTGTTTTCAAAATGAACCAGAGTTACAAAGGGAAGATTATATCCAAGTATGAAGTTACTACATTGCAAATATGTGGGAAGAGGATTTTTTATTGTTAATGTTAACACAATATTCGATGGGACGATAAAATTTCTTTTCCCAGTTGATGAATTTGAAACCTTGGCAGATATCGAGAATAAAGGATACTACACTACTTGGAAATATATTGAATTATCAAAGCATGAAGATTCATTCATTTACCTCAATTTTGGAATTGAAAACATTTGTAGTGGTTCAGAGTATTACAATGCAGAGAGTGATGGAGATTCTAGTGACGACAGTTAAAGAACCATCAATACAAGTCCTAAATATAGAAAATATTTTGTCACAGACAATGTCATTCTCAAACACAAATCTTGTAACAAAGATGATGACATAGTCATGGGTTATATAACTCATGTGTTATAAGTTCATGAAATTTATGGAGAGAGGTTGGGTCCTTTGAATTTTGGTGTATGCATAGAGATTGTGGTAAATATGTGTTCAGAATGCTCAGACTCGCTAGAACCTAATAAAAAAATTGTTTGGCTAATAAAAATTTAATTTTTGAAGGAAAATAATAACTTCCCTTATGATTAAGTAAGGGGTGCTTAAATGGTTGGTCTGTACTTTGTACACAGTGATCAACACAATTTGAAGTTCAAGGGAGCTATTAAAAAACTAATCCATTATTGCTCAATTGAGTCTAAATTTTTAGAAAAGGGAACAATTGCAAATGTAGTTAAAGGAGACATGGTACATTTTAATATATTGGATGCCAATAGCTTCCGTGTGCATATTGATAGAGTATGCAACCCTCCTTGTAAAGGATGCTTCCTATCTAGAGGATCTCTCATAAAATGGCCTCGTAGGAAATTGGCTGACATAAATGATTCTCATATGGATATTAGATTCAAAGAAGTCCCAAAGGAGGTTGAGGTCATCATGTGGGATGCATTAGAAGAGTGAAAACCTCAATTTTTTAATCCAATTTCATATTATTACACTAATCAAAATCAATCTAACAGAGTGATAAAAAGATATCATAATGCTACAAAACGTCTGAAGCTAGATACCCCTCAAACCAATCCATCAAACCAAAATTCTGATGAGGATAGAAAATGGTCAATATTTTTAGAATAAGTGGAAAATGTGGATTTTAGTTGTTGCAAATCTAATCTTATCCAAAAATTACCTCTTACTTCAGTTAGAATTCAAAAAAATTGGCACACAACTAGAGCCTTGAATGAAGTTCACATAAAAAAAAATAAGTTTGATGCATTAACAACAAATGCCATCTTCAATGTTGGTAAGAAAACTATGGAGATCACATAAAATCAAATTTGAAGGGATGCATGTTTTTCAAAATGCATGGCACAAATTATATGGGTACCCAAATATTTCCTTCTATAAACATAAATACGAATGGATAAGTGGAAATAGGCTTGCATTGAATGGAAACACTGGAAAAGAGAAACAAAGGTCAAACACTGCCACAACAATTATCTGCATATCAAGAATTGTTGAGACAAACTCAGATATCTCTCCACATTTGACTCAGTCTATAGGATAGGGTGGAGTAAAATTTTCCCAAAGGTTTCTTCCTTCATTCTATACCGAAAATATACTCGCAAAAAAATGCAATGAGGAGCTTGAACTATTGAAACTTCCTCAAGTTTTGTAGTCAAACTTCAGCAGCATAATGAACAGAAAAATTTTCCACATGTTTCCATCGTAGAAAATAATTTCTTTGCCAAGTGTGATGAGTGCACAGATTTGTACAACAAACATAAAGCCACCACATGTCCAGAAGCACTCACAAAGATTGAGGAGGAACAAACATGACACAATGAATATATGCAAAGTTGTCGTGTAACTTACTATTCCCACAGATTGTATTCAGAAGAACAACCTCATGGATTCTTTAGTATTGTGCATGATAAAATGGATAAAATCAAAACTTCCATACCAAGATGGGTGAAAAATCAAATTCAATAAGTAATGTTATGAACCTAATAATTTACTTTGACTAGTATGCTCACACATGGACACAAGATAGGGGGTTTTGGCCATTTTGGCCTGCCATTTGTTGAATGTGGAGTAAAATTATATAGTCACATCATTAGATTTGTGTCTCAGGAAGCTTAAAGAACCTATAATTGATGAGTATGGAGATTTTTGTATCGTTCTGGATCATCCAAACATCCATTGCATGATGCATTATTACAAAATGATGTGCATGAAAAATGTAAAAGGTACAAGGAAATATTTGACCATTCAAAATCAGTTAGTGTTGCTAGTGTGAATACTTCTTTCATAAAGCAACCACAGATCCTCTACTTGCAATTGGATAATTTTTCAAGTGATAACAAGAATCATACATTATTTACATTTGTATCAATGTTGATAACAAAAAGGGTATTCAACATTTTGTATGTAAGCTTCCTTCCAATGGGACACACCCATGAGGATATAGATGGGACTTTTGGAAGATTAACAACATCTTTACATAAAGTAGACACATTTTATTTTCCACATATCATGGACTCTTACAGAACATGCCAATAAGGGTCAAGTACATTCACTCCTTATCTTATTGAGGAAGTGTACAACTTCAAGGACTTTATGGATCCATTCTTATTGGACGGAAACCATAAGATAGTGGGTATCAGCAAACTGAATTTGTTCAAATTCCATGTTGCGGATGGCATACCAGTGATGGAGTACAAAGAAACATTAAAGGATCAACAATGGTCTCATTCTATCCATATATGGTGTACAAAGGATAATGGTGAACCAAGCTTACCAGAAGGGAAACCTCCTTTAGCACCTTTCAAGGAACTCAAAGAAATAGAAGATCTAAAAAAGGGAATTAAAACATATATTGAGCATTGGCGGAAAAGTGCAATAAGAGAAGGTAGTGACTATTGGCTTCTGAAGATCACGTATTGGAAAAATATTTTGTGTGCTTTGGATAGACCATTTGTAAATTGTTGCACGAGTTCATGTGCTTATTTTTTGTCACAAATAGTACAGGAGAAAGACATATATGAAAAAATAATAGGAGCCACACATATTCACAAAGAATACTACATTATTCAACATATCCCAAGTAATAATGATATTTACGTTGGGCATGTTTGTGGAAGATCTAAATAAGAATTCAATCCATTGAAGGATGTGTTCAAGGGAAAAATGTTACTTATACGGAAAGGAAATGATAATGAAAAGATATGGATGGGGAGAGAAGATGGGGATATTTTCCTTCAACATGGAGGCAATGATGTAATTAAAAAGTTGAGAGTTCAATATTGGAAACCTGCAGGGAGAGGAGAAGGTACAACATTGTATCGGGATTGTTTAAAGCCAAATAAAAATTGGACCATCTCAAACAAACCTAAAGTAGATATCGATGTGGATAACATCATCTGGGCATGGACACCAAATAAAAATTGGCAAAGTGGATCCATAAAGATACCTGATAAAGGACATGTGGCCATTAAATCATACCTTGAACTACTTGAATAGGATAACGAATGTTGACTTAGAGAAACTATTGAAGTTCATAAATTTGTATGTGAAATCATCTTGGCCTAGGATGTGGGTTTTAAAAAAAAAAAATTATTCCAAACATTGGTCCTATAAAACTTTACAGTTGTACTATTATTTGATAATTAAATGAAATACTGAGTATTATATTACTTTGGAAATATTTTTCCATGATATAATTCTATAAAACATTGTTTTGCTTATGGAACTCTTGAATCTTATTAATGTATTATTAATAATATGATTTCCACCATGCAATTAATTTAATTTGAAAAAAATCCTTAATTATGCTCTAAGTAAGTTTACAGGGAGTTGGATCTTGTGATTTAAAGGGAGTTGGATGTGATTTACAAGGAATTCATTTCAAAATATTAATGCTTTGGATTTTTCTAGGAATTAGTCTTGATTTATGCATTCATTACAACCACAAAATTATATGGTATTTTCCTAAAGCTATGTGCATAAGTCTAGATAACTTATTGTTTAATTGTTCTAAAAATTTATTAAATGCAAACCTTTCTGAAGTGTACATACTAAATTATATGCCTAGAATCCCCTAATTCTTGAATCCAAAATTGTAGTATTAGGAGTGCCAATATATATTATTTAATGCTCTCAACAAGAGTGTCTAGAAATGCACCATGACTTAACCTACTATATGCCAAGATATAAATTTTCAAAAAGAGGTCAAAAATCCCTCATATATGAATTATAGAAGAAGAATAGATATAAAGTTCATAGACATAAGAAGAATTAGGAACATACTTGTACCATGAGTGTGATGAGAATGGGCATATATCCATTCTCATAGACTCGGTAGTTACTTCTTATTTCATACAACATGTACCCATATCACATTGTTTTAATTTTCAAAAGGGATCAAAATGCCTCATATAGGAATCATAGAAAAAATGAGATAAAGCAGAAACACATAAAAAGAATTAGGAACATAGTTGTACTATGAGTGTGTTGAGAATGGGAATATTCCCATTCTCATAAACTCAATATAGAATTAGGAACATACTTGTATGGCACAGTGTAAATATTAGAATCCGATATTATACTACTTAAATTCCAATAATAAACATAGTAGAATCCGATATCACACTAGATAAAAACCAATAATGGCAATTTAGGAATCCAATTTCAACAATTATAAAACAAGAAATGATAATACTATAAATCTAGATTCTTAGTAAAATGTCCATATTTAATGAAATTATGGTTATATATATATATATATATATATATATATATATATAATTTAGTTAGATAGATAAATAAAATAAAACATGAATTGAGAAATAAAATTTAAAAATATAAACAAAATAACTTAGAATGTTGATGTTTAAAATTTAGAGATAAATATTAAATTAAATTAATAAAATAAAATGGAAAATATAAATTTTAAAATAAAAAAATTTGAGCTAAACAAATAGATTTAAAGATCTTAAAATTTATTGAAAATGGAGAAGTGGCGGTGGATGTGGAGTTGGTGAAAGGAGGAATGGCGGAGGCATGACGTGTTGGGGAAGGAGTAAGTTTTGTCAGATGTTGTATTTTACAATCGCTTAGACTGTGGTAAATCCAAAATACCATAACCTTTTTATGCATATTCTCGCATCCTAGGCACCAATGGGAGCTTTGGAACAGGATATGGGTATCCTCACGAAATAGAGCCATTGTTTCACCAAATTCCTTAAAGAAATGTTATCTCATGGGCTGCAATGATTGTTGTAAAAACACCTCAAAGAGATGCCTTATAACGGAAGAAACATATGCTATGCATGGAATGGCTTTGTAGGAAATAATTTGGAACTTTCAAGAAGAATACAATTGACAGGTGTAAATCCAAACCCCACAACATATGCCAACACCTCTTTTTCTCCCTCTGCTTGTATTTTTTTATCATGAGCTAAGATGGAAAAGGAAAGCATTGACTTTGTTATTTTTTTACTTATTTTGTTTTTTATTGTTAGGGGAGCCTGCACAGGGCACATGGACTATTTAAAAGAAAAATGTGGTGCCATAGAGATGATTATTATGGATCCTACGCAAGGATGGTGGATTATTTGATAAAAATCCTAAAATAATGATGTCTTGTGGATAACAATTATTACTGGATGCGAGAAAAAAGGGTTGTCAAAAAAATGAAATCGTGTAGGCATATGCAGTTGCCTCACTCACCCAACAGACCCTCAAGTTATTTGTCAAAATACCTTTAAGATTTATATTTCTCCTGGACTGCATAGGTTTGTGTGTATGCAAAAATTTTGGTTGGTTAAAATTCCTTGGATACTCAATCAAAATCCATCGACGGGTGTAAGCAAAACATTACAACCTTTGCCAAAATTCTCCCATCTCATGTCAAGTATGGAGCCTTGAGTAGGCCATAGACATGTGGTAAATCATAGTGGGTGGGAGAAGTAATGTTCAAATGTCTCATTTAATGTTTGAAGGCATATGTTTTTTGTTGTTAAAATGTGGAATGGACTAAAGGGATAAGTTTTTATTTGATAAAATTTTATAGCAAACTATTGTCTCATGGATCATGGTTGTGGACCGCTTAGAGATCATTTTACCCGTGTTCAACCTTTGACTTGTAGAATTTTAGTTGTTGATGCTTTTCCCTTTTTACAATGAAATTATAATTCTAAAAAAATTAAGAACAAGCTTTCGATTTAATTAAATAAATCATAGTACAAAACGAAAAATATGGGCTTATTCCTATACAACCTGATTGATTACTTTGATCATCAATTATACCCACAAACATGACCTAATATGTTATACAACCAATGTATCAAACTAGATATAATTTTCCACTTGAATTGGATAGATTGATTTGATTCATCAACTAAACTACCCTTTTTTCCTTGCAAATTTAATAAAACACGATTGTCATTTATTCGTAAAACACCTCTCCAAACCCCTGGAATGGATATTCAATTTTTTTATGTTCCTTGTCATCTAGGATATCGTATCAAACCTTAGAATTCCATATAATTACCATTGGTGTATTTTTGTCACCGCTCTAGGAGCCCAGTTAACCCTTTTTGTAGTTTTAGCAAGCTGTCGAAAGTCAAAATTTGGGTTTAGTTTTGACTTTTCATCTTGGTCCTAGGAATTTAAATGGATATCGACCTTCGTATACCTCTTGGATTTATCGATGAAAATTTCTTGCAACTGTTAGTTCTTGTAGTGCCCACATTTTACACACCCAAACACAACAGTAAAATACCAGGATAATTTTTTTTGACTTACATTGTTCAATGCAAAATGCCACAAGGACTCCAAGTAGAACAACTCAACAACATATACGACACCTACATCAGTCACCAAATCACATAGACACATGACTATGCCATATACCTGTTTATACCACACTTTTCCAAATGAAATAGTACTAGCAAAAACCCAACCATGAGACAAAAGACTCAAGGATTGGCGAACCCACAACACATCATTTCTTTAATTGCATCTTAATTACGATTAACATTCTAAGAACATTATTGTGCAAGGATAGTTTTTTTTGTTAAATCTACAAGATCTTAAGCTCATTCGACCTTTAATTTACAGTTCGATCAATTTAGGTTGGCTTCCTTTATGCATCGTGGAACTATCCATAATTTAGTTGCTTATTTGGCACAATTCAAATCACATAGACATTACTGGATTATCTTGTTCTTATATTTAGAATATGCTTCTCAAACGTTTATTTAATGTTTAAAATTTACCCTTGCTACACAAGTGCAACTAACGTGATGACAAGATGAAATCTTTGCATTGAGGGAGACATAGATTCAAAATAGCTTTTTTCCCCAAGAACATCCATCGATCACGAAATAGTTATTTCACTACCATGGTTGTTAAAGTTCAAATAACTTATGGACTTCCATTTATATTTATATATATCTTTTGTTTTCTCGAAGTTTGGTCACACCAAGGCAATTTATATTCTTTGTAACACATGAAGATGTTTAAACTAAGTCATAAGGACTCCCAGTGACATTATTCCTAACCTCAAATTTTGGTTTTACTCTCATATGACTTACTTTTGCGTCGCCTCTAGGGTCTCATTATTACTATCATTTTAAACATAAGAGTTACGAAAGTACTTGTCTATCATATTAAAGAAGCACATGGTTAAGCTTAATTCCAGTTTCACCCAGGGCTTTAACCTCTATTATAGGTGTGATTAAGGTTAAAATGTATTTACCCTATAATCCTTTCGTGAAAGATCAAAGCACTAAATTTTCACAAGCCCAAGACAAGACATTTATGTACAAGGGACAAAAGGGTTCACTAACGAGAATGCAAGACATAGGACAACTATATCGTGATCTTCATTAAGGTCGTTTGGATCCAACAAGGATTTCATTCACTGATGAAGTTAATTTCTAGATCTAATTTTGTAAGGCCCGGAAATCCAATAGGATACAAGGGAGTAATATCTCTACCTACTCCACAGATAGGAAGGTTACACCGCTTAGTCATTCCTTCTAACAAGGACTCATAAGGTGACTTCCAAGGTGGTCTTCACCACTCAGCCTAGTGTCGGACCTAAAGAGAGGAAATTCTTCTCACGATTACCAAAACTAGAAGGAAACCGCATACTCCGGATAAAGTTGGACCATGTCATTCCTAAAATATGGGTTCACGACAATGTCACTAAACCTAATGACTATGACGGTAACTCCAACTAGGGGTTCTATTTACCTAACCTAGGAGGTCTCATCGAGAGCAAAGTTTAAGGTCGTTCTATGGTTTTAAATTTCTTATATGGTAAAAATGGATCACACATGCAGGAAAGCTATGCACGAATATTTTAGTAAGGTTGAGGATTCCCATTAAAAAACAAAAAAAAAACTCCTTATTACATTTGCAAGGTAAGAAGATAACCCAATAATTAATTTAATCATTTATTGAATGCTAAAAAAGTACTACAATATATTAACTTCAATTTCATTTACTATATATATCAAATCTTTCTTTTTCCATAAACAACTAAGAATCAAATTGAACCGGTGAATTAGATGCACATTTCCTAAGATATCCCTAATATAGCATCTCATGCATATTAAAAAATTTCAAATATAACTTTTCAGTAACAAGAGACTACATTATACATTTATTCATTTTACAATGACCTCTAAAAATTTCAATAATAATAATTAAAATACACATCACCTTTTTTTGTCGTCATTCTTCCATCCTGCAAAACCCACGTGAGGATGATATCAACGATAAATCGTTGGCATGGCATCCACCCTAATCAATCATAATTATCATTTTTCAGTTTCCCATTTACATCTAACCATAATTACAATTTGCAATCGAAATAAAAAGTTCTAGAACATGTATTCATTACATTTCATTTTTCTTCATTTTGCAACTCAGGAGAGAGAAAGAGAAGGGAAGAGAGTGAAAACACCGTTTGGTCAAAAGTTCTAATACACACAACAAGTTTCATTATAGTGTTTTAAACAGTTATTTACGTATGTTAAAGGTTTCAAGGGTGATTTGGCAACCCTACGAGGGTCCTGCAGCTTTCTATTTTTACATTTTCTCACTAGCTACAAAATGTTCAAAATGGGCTCGGAGGCCAAGAAACTACTTCCAAAATTTATCTTCCAATGAGCACGCACTCCACAATTAACTTTCTACGTGTCCCCAGATATACCAAGAATTCATAGCAACTGACGGAATTTAAAAAGAGTGAACGGTTTACGTTTGGCGGTTAGTTCTCCGGGGCCACTGGTCGTAGTTCACCTAGTTGTAAAATGCCAAAAGTTAACTCGAGGGCCTAGAAAACCGCATCCATAACTGACGTTCGATGGAGAAGCACACAACGAGACATCTCCTACTAGTTCCCCTATATAAGGATAATTCATCAGAGTCAACAGAACTGAGAACTAGACAACCGTTTTCAAACGGCAACAAGTTTTCTGGAGCGACAAGATGAAATTGGACCAGTTTGACCTCGTCAAACTGCAACCGGAGGCCTACAAAATGGCTTCGCCAAACTATCCCAAAAATTTCTCTTTCCTATACTGAATGTTCCATGCATTTGTCTAGTATAAACGCTAGAGTTTTGCGTAGACAGAATGTGATTTCCCTTTCCGGGTTTCAAATGGTGGTCCAAAACGAAAGCCAACTTTCTAGTTTTAACAACTCTCTATTGTTGTAAACCGGTGTAACAAGGGTCCTATAAGAGTGCCAAAAGGATGTCATATGATTGTTTTGGGTCAAACCAAAAATCAAGGTGAATCCTCGTATACCAAGGTACACGAATGAAACTTCACATCTTGTTTCCAAAGTTGTGAAGGGTACTTAATGAATCTCCGAAAAATGCAAAATTTAACTATTTTAAGCAGGAAGAAATTCAACTTAATCAATAGGGAGTCAAATTTGTCTAGTCGATAAAACGATATTGGAGCGATCAAGAAGGGTAAGAGTTTTCTAAATCATCTCAAAGTGAGGGTAATAGTTCAGAGTTTAAAGTAGATGAGTTATAATGACGTCGTGAGTTACGACACGAAAATTTATTGTTTTGCAACGAGATGAAGGGACATTTAACTGTATTAAAAATCCTAATAATTCAAAATTCTATTTAGTTGCAAAAGAGAACTAAAACACGAGAATTATGAGAGGTAAGGGAAGGAGCACCATGCCTGGAGAACGAATTCGGTCAAAGCCGTAGGCTTGGGTTCAGTCTCTTGCTTGGGCACTTCGTCAACCAGTCCACGAGCGTCCTCAGCGCCACCATTTAACATACACATCTACTAGGGAAGTCACATAGCAAACAAAAACATCTTGTTTTCTATGCCTTGATGGTTTTCCATGCTCTATTCTAAAGCTCTTATTTTTTACACATGTGGGGAGGATGCTGACAAAGGTTGTGGAATCTGGATTTACACGTACCAATTGCATTTGCTTGAAAGTTTCCAAGGCCTTTTCAACAACCTCATTTTTTGCACATCCTACCATCATTATAGTCCATAAAACACATTTCTTTCAGGCATTGTTGAACAATTCGCATGCTTCCACGATTTGCATATGTATCTACTAAGGCACTTGCAACTACAACAGTTTCTCTACCTTTTTGCTTTGATGGAAGTCCACGGGCTCTGGGGCTCGTTTTTTGATACATACAAGGAGGATGTCAGAATAGGTCGTAGCCATAGCACTCCCTGAGAACGTTGTTTCTTTCTTTCCTCTGGTCAACACTGTAACCCACGTCCCAAGGCATTTGTAACTATAACATCAGCCAAAATGCCTCTCCCCTTTTCCTTTTTTTTGGCGCTTATGGATGCCACGCAGGTCTGGGCGCGGCTGGGAGAATGTTGGCCACGTGACCAGCTAAAACGAACAAAAAAACCTCCTCCATTTTCTTTGATGAACGTCCATATGTTGTCCTTAAGCCTATGCAAATGCACAACTATCAAAAACCTCTCTAAATCATTTACACTTTGCAAAATGTTGTGCAGGTCAAAGGGGGCTCGTTTTTCTTAGACGCAGGCTTGCATTTTCAAAATGAGGGAAGGAATAGTTTGTGCCGCCATCAAACCTGCACAAAACCTCCTTCTTCCATGGCGCGGCGTACTCTCCCTCTCCACACAACCAAAAGATGGAACAGTCCGCCCCCAACTTGCCCTAAAATTTCACCCCACAAGAAGTCACAGGTTTTTTTATTTTCTTTTAAAATTTGAATCCTTTTATTTTATTTTATTTTATTATTTATTTTTATTTTTATTTTTTTAAAAATGGAGGCATTACAGTTCTAAGAAAAACACATCACTAATTAGTTTTATGAGGAGGTTTTGTAGGCCTCTGGTCATTTGGGTGACCAGTTCAAACTGATCCAACTACGACCAATGGCTTCGGAAAAGTAGTGATCATTCATAAGTTGTTCTCCGGTTCTAAGTTCTATCAATTCCTATGAATTCCCTTTATATATGATATCATATAAGATATACCTGTGGTGTGTTATCCCATCGGAAATCAGTTTTTGAATGCAGTTTCATAGCCTTCGGGTCAAATTTGGATGATTTCACAAAATTGTAAGAAAGTGTGAAAAAATGTCATAGGACCCTCTTCAGGTCAAATAACTGAAGAGAAATCTTGTAGAAAGTTATATTTTGCTATATGAAACTCTCTTTTGTTGCTTGTTTCGAGAAATTTAAGTTTTGGGAAAATGGTGTTTCTCTCTCTCTTCTCTCTCTATCCCCTCTAGTTAGGAAATGAAATGAAATTAAACGAATGTATCTATAAATCTCTCTTGTTGCGTGCTAAGTATTATAATCATATGAATGGAAAACTATGAAAACATGAATTATGCTAGATTTTGGGTAGATTCCATGCCAACAGTTTTTGTTGACCATGTGTTGGTTGCAAGTACTAAGATAAGGACAAAGTGAAGTGTTGTTGGTGTTTGCATAATAACATATGATTTTGAAAACATTTTATTTTTAAATGATATATCAGTGATATTCCTATGAATCAAATTTTCATTCTTAATTTTCCATGATGAATACGAAATTGTTAGCCTGTTGGGAAAGTGTGTTATTTTTGTACTTAGTTGCTCTTTTATATGTTGACTAAATTCCTACTTGGTCATAATTTTATATGTTGGTTAGGTAAATTAAGTTGTTTGTATGTTGTTGCTATGGAAATTTATGTAAAAAGAAACCTACCAATAGTATTTAAATCATTAAAGTGTGAATTTTAAAACATGGTTATTTAAAGTGAATTGTACATGGTAATTTTGGACATTGAGTGTACTAGTAAATTGGATAGTAATAAATTGAGAATGGTGTAGGTTATCTATTTTCTAGTCATGTGTTGACCTAGGGAATTCTCTTAGTCTCTTGATAAAAATAACAACTTGTAGTAGTGTCTTTTCATTTGTACAAAAAGCAACAATCAAACTTATAGCTTGAAATATTAATCTTTGTCATAAGGAATGATCCCCTTGAGCTTACCCCTTGCCTTATTTCCACAATGGAACCAAACTTGGTCAAATTTTAACCGTGTTGTTTCATTGTTATATCAACTTTAGGTCCTACCATTTTATGAGAAAATGGGTCTCGCATGTTCCTTCATGATCATCTTAAAGTAGGTAAACTTAATACCTTGTCCATCCTTTGGTGCTTGGTCCATGAAAATGTTCCTTCTCTTCCTTGATGGGCCAAATTTTTGCTTTCACAAGTATTGAACTAGAGACTTGTTAATGGATCCCAACACACATCATGAAGGAACCTCATAGTGACATTCCTAAGCCTTAAGGTTAAAAACAATGGTCCCTTAGTGAGTAATAATGGAGTACCTAGGGATTTTATGAAGGTCTTGTGAATTTAGGATAATGCACTCTAATTTTGGCTTGTAATAGGAAATAAAACCCTTCGGCATAAATGGATTTATATAAAACCTAGGACCTCTTAGGAATTAAAATTTGTGGTCGAAACATGTTTTTCACTCATAGCTATTGATAATGGATTTCTTAAGATGATGGGTTGGAAGTAAAGTGTAATTTGAGACTCATCCCTTAAACTCAATGCAACCCTTTTTTGTGTATCACGAGTGATGAAAACTAAGTATTTAAATTAAATAGTTAGTTGTAATAATTTTAAATTGAAAGGAGTGTATTCGTAGTTATTAGGTGTTATAATGAGAAAGGAACATGAAATTTTCCTAACCTTAGATATAATATCCTTCCTTTCACTTTGTGTGAATCTCCCTTTTACAATGAAGGTAAAGTACAAAACCAAGTACACATGAATCTTATAAATGAATCCATATGAAAAGTATTAGTAGACTCATGAGTGTTTAAATTTTCCTATTGACCATTAAGTTATATAAAGTAATCATGAATAAGAGAAATGGTAAAAAATAAATGGAACTAATATAAGTTGAATGTTAAACGAAATAAAGAAAAATGCATTCTAGTTTTAAGAAGAATTAAGATTTACATGTTAAGTATTATTCAAATAATTAAGGTCAAATAATGAGATATTATTGTAATAAGTATGTAACCATGAAAATTTGGTGTCGTGGAAAGTGCCTATCTGAAATGTTATATTGTAGTTGGATTGTTTTTTGTACTTGTCATTTGGGAAAATTTGGTTTTGATGTGCATCATGTGTTTTCATGTGGTTATGTTTTCTTTTTGTTGGGGTGAGATTTCATCATTGATTATTAGAGGAATAAGGTGTATCTAATAAATGGAGGAATAAGGGAAAAAAAAAATTGTTTTAGAGGAACCAAAGTAATTTGTGGCTAGTCTTAGTGGAGGAATAAAAAACGTGTTATAATGGAGGGATAAGGGGCCTATCGAATTTTTATGTGGTGTGTATACATGGATGAAATAAAGGCTAGCCAGGATTCCTTCTAGGAGTGATAAGGGGTAGTTGCAATGATGAAATCTCCCCATTATAATCCTTTTAATTAGGCTTGGCAATGTGTGTCGTCCCTATATGTGGTTTTTATTTATTCCTCTTTGTGTTATAAATGTGGCTTCCTACTTTATAAAAAGGCTCTTGTGATGTGATTTATCCTAAGTGATCCCATGTGAAGTCATGTAACAAGTAATGAAAGACAAAAAAATATGGTATTTTTTATTTTGTGTGCAAATTTTTGTGGGCGTTACAAAATTAAACAAGGAACTTTTGATTCTTGTTCTATATGTTGATGACTTAATCATCACATGAGATTCCACACATCATGTTCATGATTTGAAATAAGATATAATGAAGTCTTTTGAGATGACTAACATAGGTTTGTTACATTTTTTCCTTGGTTTTTTTATTTCAATGTATGAGAAATGGATTTTTCTTCATCAATAAAAATATGGTCAAGACATTCTAAGATGCTTCAAAATGTAATACTACAAGTTCACAATGAATCCTTTTCGATCTATAATGAATATTTTCACTAAGTGTTTTTATATTTCAATTGTTCGCACACTTTACAAACAACTGGTGGTAATTCTACTATACTTGACTCATACATGTCATAATACCTCTTTTGTTGTTAATATTATATCATGTTACTATTAATACCCCCATGAAATACATTAGAAGGTTTCTAAACATAGTTTACAATATTTTCATGGTACTACTACTTATGGGATCAAGTGCAATTTAGGTGAAAAAGCGTCAATTTTTAGTTATACCTCTAGGTGAAAATAGCAAATAATTGTGTTCTTTGTGATGGGAAACCAACAGTTATAGGATATTGAGATAATGATCTATATGATTGTAAGTCAATGGTAGGATACATATATCATATTTGGGTAGGTTGTGTGACTTGATCTTGTTAAAAAAAAACTATTATTTGTTTTTATATTATGTAAAATGAGTATTATAGATTTATTAATATCATATTTGATTCAGTATGGATTCAATGCATGCTTTCATAATTTGAACTTTTGTAGATCTAATACATAAAACTTTTGAAGCATTAATCAAATTTCTATCTACATGTATCACAAACAAATGGACCACCAAACAAAAATGATGTTGAGATTCATATAAATTATATTTGGAAAGTAACACATAAAAAGGTTATCAATCTTTAGTTTTTCCAAATATATGATCAAATTTCAGACATCTTCACAAATACCTTGCTTGAGGCCCAATTTTTTCATCTCAAGCAACTTTTTGGATTGAAGAACCTTTTTTTCAAGGGGGTATATCTCATTAATTCTTCCATCCTTCCCTTCATCAAAGTACATTGTAAGAGTGGATAGTAGTGTATTTAATTATACATGCACTATTGTTTGACTTTAAGACATATTTTGTAATGTTCATTATAATATAATCCATGGATATTTCACTAATTTATGCACACTTATCTACATGTTATTTATAGACAATATTATCAATCAAAGTATTGAATTGATTGACTTTTTTTAATATCATAAAATTGAACATGCTCTGCAATTTAAATAATCTACAAACCCTAATTGTATCATTTGTCTCATCTATATAAGAGCATAATGAGCTATTGTTTTTGGTATCACTATGGAAAAGATTTATACTAACAAATGTATTCCAAATAGTTTTAACATAAGGAGGTAGTCATGCTATATGTGTTATAAATTTATTTAATGTCTTTATTTTAATCGTCCATTGATTGTCTATGTATACATGTATGTGGGTGTATGTCTTATAGTTATTTACAACAATTTTGGAGAGTTCCCAGCATATTTAATATTTTTGATTGAATGTCAAGGCATTACATTTAATACTAAATAAATAGTTTACAAAAAATATTTATTACTCCTTTTGATGTGTTAGGATGCATTTAATTATTACAATGGAGCTCTGGAAATATTTTCTTTGGATTTTTCTTTTATTAAGCTCGTTGAATATCAATCACTATTTGAATTTTCAATATAAAATTTATACATAGTAACTTCATATCATTACAATATCCATATATACATCAAAATTATTATTTCTTCAATTGAAGATAACATGCAAAAAAAATTCATTCACCTCAAAAGAATACCTTTCTATTACTAATGGTTCTCTACCAATATGTCTCCCTCCTCTTCTACTTCTTCTATTTCAACCTCTATTTTGACTTTGAGATTGTGACAACTGTATCTGTACATAAAATTTTAAACAAATGTTATCAACCATGATATAAATAAATATAAATATTAATACAAAATTTAAATTTTCTATACAAACTCATATGTTGCATGTATGCTCATTTTTGAAGAGATTTATTTTGGTGAAGTAAATCTTAGGGTAGAAAAATATATTTGTTTTAAAAAAGTATACCTTTGTAAAAGGGATAATATAGATCTATTTGATGATGACATAGTTTTTCAATCTCTAGGTTGTGAGGATTTAATACAATGGGGTAATAATAGGTATAACATATAAATAACAAACAAAAATTTATGACAATCACTCAATCACTCATATGTTAGTGTTTATCTAGGAAAAATAAAAAAGGAAATAACAAACTCACATTATTTTCTACACAACATGACACATGATTCATTCATGTTAAATTATTTAATAGAAATAAAACAACAATATATATGATACAAGGTTTCATTATAAGAGGCTATTCTAATATAATTATTTTATAATTAACCATGCATAATCATAAAAAATGAATTAATACTTTAAAGAATGATTTAAAATGTATATTGATATCTCAAATACACAAGAATATCTAAATACTTAGTTGTATATATCATAACATAGGATATTTGGATGTGTAGATAATTAGAATATGGAAACTAAATACTAGAAATGTTTAATTATTGATATGAGAACTAAAAATTGAGTTGGTTTAAGACCGAACTGATCTTCTAATAATGATTTTCTGGCCTTGACCATTATGTAAGGTATTATATCCTTTTTCATTGAGCTTTTATAACTTTTTTTGCCCTCCACTTGTTTGGAAATGTTCATTATTATATGTCACTCCAGCTCTCACTGCATCAAATCAACCTATAATAAGCTATGAAAACTTATAAACCCTATATACTTGTAATACCCTTCATCATTTATCATTATTTAATAAAAGTAAAAAATCATGAGTGGTGAGGTTATAATACCCTTGGTGGTCAAACATTTCCAAACTAATCCAAGTGATGTACTACATGCCCTTGTCTGGGATCAATCTTCATGTGGTTCTCCTAGGTGCAAGTGCATGTTTCAGTGTGATCTAAGTGAACTCCCCTATGAGTTCTCTCATGTCTCTCAAAAAATATATATATTTGGATAACTATAGATTAAAAAATCTACCCATTGTAGTAATAATGTGATGTAGTGTGATTTAATTGTGTGACTAAACCCTTTTTTCCTTTAAGGACCTTTGACAATATTTGCAATGACTTTTCTCTTGTCGATACATGGCTCTAAAACATTTTTATGCTTGAAAATGGAGGGATCTAGAATCTTTGACCTGGTTGAGTGCTTCAAACCTATAAAAGTGGCTACTTAAAATAATGTGCAAATAATTTAGGGAGATCTAGGAGAGCATTAAGTGATTTTAGAGTGATATTTGCAATAGTATATTGTAAGAGTTCTAAGTGAGTTATAAAGTGATATTGACTTGCTTATATAGCATCCCAAGGTGAAATATTATGACAATTCTGACCCTAGGAAGATGATATGACATAACAAATATATTCAAATTGATATCAAATTCATAAGATAAGAAGGGGTAGGACCATACAAGTCGGGAAGGGTTATATAGCCTATTCATACCAAACTATATTGTCCTTAAAAATAGGCATGTGATATGAAATAGAAAGTTTTGTAATGATGCATAGAGATGATTTACTATTTTTATTAATTAATATATCCTAATTTTGTGGTAGTGCAGAGTTTGGAGTTGAAAAAGTCAAGAAATACCAAGATAAATGCACTTCATGGACTTAGAATGTGAGAATTTATCTTATCAAGGGATCATGTCCAAAATTGTCATTTCTAATATATTATTTACCAAATTTGAGCATCTAAATTTTCCATTCCCTTAAGTTTGTAATTTAAAATTCATTCTTAAAGTAAAAAACATACGTAAGTGTATGCACACACTCTTTATTTTCTCAATAGTTTTCTTTTGATGTGTTGGTGTTGGCATGTTTTGTTGTAAAACCGGAAAGACAAATTGCAGTCAATGTCTATGATAGAAATTGAAGTGTAACTCAAAGTATAATTAACACTTGTAAATTTTGTATCTTTGAACTTGTATAAAGTAACAATAAGGATATGTAAAACATGGAATGAATACACATATTCATTTTATAGATTGATGAGCTCTCATTCTTATCATAATTTGGATATTTTTAATTGTTACCAAGATGTTGAAGGATTAGGGGTGATCATTCCCCAATTTTTTTTAAAGGAAAAACTGAAGTGTTGAGTGCATGCAACCCAATACCGAAGAAGAGATAGAGGAACTGAAAAACCTTGTTAAGAGATAATACCATGTATTATAATGTTTAGTAAGCTTGATAAATTCTCCTTTAAATTTATAAGAGGAGAGGAAGGATTTTCTTAGAATAAATTATCTACTTCAATACCTTCCACAACCCCATAGGCTACACCACTATAGATGGATCTAGGTATACTTTTGTAAATAAACCACACAGTGGAAAAAGAATGGATATACCATCCCCCACTATGTTTTGTATAGTTAAGATTAAGGTTAAATATTATGGAATAATGCAGAGTTGAATAATTCCCATGCCCTCAAACCCTATTCTTGTAACTATGCCCGAGTAGTGTAAAGGAAAAGGAATGAAATGGTCATGCCCACTCTATAATACTTTGAATTGAGTAATTTGTGTCTAAACTTGTATAGGAATTCTATAAATAGCAAATAGAATCTGATAATATTGTAAATTTATAGTAGTTTTTCCCCTATTTGGTAACATCCAATGTGGTAAGGACTATAATGTGATATTTATTATAGTGTACAAGTTTGACTTGTATTGAATTCTACCACTTTTTAGTATTTTTTCCTATTTATTAGAATTTTTACCTTGTAAAAACTTGTTATTGTATCTTATAATTTGCATGTAGATATATAATCTCTCGATTTATGCCCCATCTTTTTATGTGCATGTGATAAACCCCTTAAGCATTTAGTTCAAAAAATCATGTGTACCCATGTGTGATAAGTATAATAATCTATGGAAGACCACATAGAAGGTTGGAATGGTGACCATCATTGAAAACATGTACATGTAAAAGGGGTTTTGTATGGTGGATACCATGGTGCTCAAAGAGAAATACGTGTAACTCACAACAAGAAAGAGTAACAATAGTACGTGTGTGTAGAGGAAGTCGTTTATAAAGAGGAAATCAAGTCAACAAGAGAAATAGTAAAGAGTCAACATGTAATAAGAAAAATTAATAATAGTACATGTGTATAGAGACAGGAGTGTAGAAAGAGTCAATCAAGATAATATGATAAATAGTAAAGAGTCACATTTAATAAGAAAAAGTAGCAATAGTACATGTGTATAGGGATATAAACAACATCATGCAGATACTTCATCTAACTAAAAAGAGAAATAATATAGAAATAGTCACACAAAGGCATGGATCCACAAACATGGTACACTCATGTTGTCACAAGACAATCACATTAAAAGGCACTATATGATGTGAATAAACAAGAAATTGTATACAAAAATTTTATGCATTAATACATAGACATGGGACACCCACAATGTTACAAAATAATCAATAGAAGGTGTTATAGGACGCAAACAAAGAAGTAATTTTATACAGATAAGAAATTCATAGATCTACACAAACATGGGATACTTCTATTGTTACAAGAAAATCGGGGCACTTAGGTTGTATATCAAAGAAACCAAGTAGGAAATCATAAGCAAGTATCTAAATAATGAAATAGTTAAAAAAGCAAATAACCCATGTAAGTAGTGAAAGTAATCTATCAAGCCAGTATAGCAAATAGTGATAGTAAGAGAATATATAGCAAGATAGGGTAGTGCTACACAAAACACGTGTTATTCATGTTATCTCAATAGATAGCACATACATAATATATGTAATCAAGTGAAATGACAAAGTGTAAAGTAATTGAAATTAAATAAAAGGACATCTATAGTGTAGGATATGCCCCCGGAGATTAGTGTCAATGGGAAGGGATGAATCTAAAATTTGTCATCATGAATCAATTTTTGTTTACCCAACATCAAGCTAGGTATATATTGTGAACATATGTGTGTAAATAGTATGTAGAAAATATATGTTATCCATCAAACCAATATGAAAAAAAACATGTATAAAGTAAAAAGCTATCCAATGAAGTCGTGAATAGTCGTGAGTTTGTATTTTTTGTCAACATTTAGATTCTTTTGTATTATTCTTATTTGAACTTTTTGATTTTTTTTTAAATTATGTACAGGAAAATGGGTAGCATAAAACCTACCCTATAATAGTCTCATAAGGAATCATATAGATCCCAAAAGGTAAATTAGACTCAATCCCCACAAGTTTCAAAATAGAAGAAGGATGCTCATGTGTAATCTATGTAGAAACCATAGTATATACCATAGAATATCTAGGGCATAAAAATTTATGAAAATTACTATGCACACTAGGAGGCCAAATAGAAGGTCAAGGGGGTGGAGAGATATCCTCAGAGAAAAAAAAAAAAATCATCTCCATATTTGAAATAAGGATATGTGTGGTAGTAAAAGGAAGTCAAAAAACATACGTGTGAATGATGCATAAAGCTTTACACCATACTAAAACTTAACAATATATAACTTAAAATAAATCCATGAAAAATCTTTATAAGAACATTGATTCTTCCTTCACCTTTAGTTGATTTTTCCACGCATTTCATCACATTCTGCTCCTTAATATCTTGTATTTTCCACTTGGATTTCTTAAATTATGTCAAACATTTATTACATTATGACATTATCATATAGTTCATGATCTCATTCAAGTAATAAGAAGGGTGTCTTTCTTATCAAATGACCCTTCTCTTTTTTCCCAACTTGGCATTAATAGTACAAAACTCATCCTTACTTTTGACTAGTCACTTTTCCAAGAAATAGATTACCTTATTAATCATCTAACACTTTTAAATTATATCTCAATCCTATCTTAAGAGCTCAAACTCCTGAGTGCCCTTCATTCCTAAATTAGTAGATAAAATTGAATATTGTCCCTTGACTAGTAACCTAGATTGCCATTGTATACCTTAACTGTTATACTTCTAAATGATTATATGATGTTCTAAACCCCTCTTTTAAAATTAACAACCCTCTTATGAAACCTTTCTCACCTTGTAAAATTACTCTAACATCACCTACTCCATTACACAACTATCTTAGTCATATGTACTTTGTTTTTAGTGCCCTGACTTCTAGCACTCTAAGGAAGAGGTTTCATTTTCCAAACTTGAATACCCTTTCTTAACTCTCACTAACTATAAACATCCAGCCTCCACCATAATTACATCATCTAAACAAGTTATTCATCATGAGATAAGGTTCTTAACCCAATTACTCTTCAAACTAATTCTTAACTGCTACATAGCAGGATAGTTCATTGTGTTTTCAAAATATTTTTCCCTACAACCTTGTATTTCCTCCTTGAAAATTTCCACACCTTCTTTCATCTTCCATCCTGCCTATTAACAAGTTTTAGTATATTTTCTAAGTTAACTTTGAGATACACTCCTTTCTTGTGATCAAACCCTCAAGACTAGCTACTTGAAATTTTTTAATATTGTTAGCTAAACCTTTAAGGTAGTTACCCGTTAAAAACTTCCACATAGCTTATGTATCCTTTAGGGACTTGGTCTTACTATATTCCTATCTTATACACCAATTTTGCATGAATTATTCACTTTTTACTATTTAAACTATTTTGTCTAGTTTCAAAATAGGTTACATGTGACAGTGTGCCTATGTTTTATTGTTTTCATCCCCCAAATATTATTCTCAAAACTAAAGGATCACTTTCTTCCTATACCAATATAACTACTCTCAAATTTTTAGGATTTTCCAACAGTGAAAAATGGAGTTATGTCTTTTTCTCTTGCTCTAACCCTAGATCATGGTTTCTCAGACTGAGAGATATTCTTGGATTAATTTTTGTTCTTGGTTTCTCCCAATTTTTAAAAGATAATATTTCCTCTATAGACCTTAGGACACCTCCTCTAAGTAGCCCAAAGTATCATTCTTATCAACTTTACTTCAAACTCCTTAAATATACCACTTACAATCTTGTCATGACTTAGCTCTGTTGAGTTACTAAGTTTTTAGATCTTTATCAAATAAAGACTTCTATACCGTCCTTCTAAGCATGCATCTACATATCATTATAATTCATCCATTCATCAAGAATTTTAGAGAACTATATCAACATATCTGATCATCATTCACACAAGAAACAAAGCATTAAACCTTTCCTTATATGAATCATACTTTGTGTCTACACGTGTTTTATGGCTTAACATCATTCATTCTCATTGAAATACTCTTCCTCACCACTCCAATCTTTCAACTATCACAATATATTCAAAACAACATGATTCCACTTATTTATTCATAGAATAAAGACATTATCTTAACAATTACCAAATCTTATCTTTGAGAAATCCTAAAACTAATATTTTTTATTGATACATATTGAAGTTCTTGAGCCTACAAAGCTCTTCTACCTCTTTTTTCTCGCCTTCTAAATAACTCTCTACCTTCCTAAAACTATACATTCTCTTAACCATTCTAATGAAGGATCTTTTTGCATGTATCAAAGAAGGAAGTTATAACTAACTTATACTCCAACCATGGTAAATCCCACTAATCACATGATTTAATTTGTTTCTTAAGTGAGAACACTTCATTTACATCTCATGTGACAAACCAATACCTTTACGTCATCGTGAGACTCTATACCTTATAACAAAAAACTAGGAATTTGAATAGTTGAAATGGGTAATTTTGGAGGGAAACTCCAAATTGGCCTTATTACACACACATGAGGATCAAATTAAGTTGGGACTCATACAAGACTATTACGTATGACCTCCTAAACTATTCACAACCAAATTTTCCATTATAATCCAAAACTTGATATTTACATGTTCATTGATTCTCCTGCATCAGTGAATAATATCCAAAGTATTAAGGCAGTCAAAAACCATATGTCTGAATACTATCCAAAGTAGTAATGTGTTTGAAAACCATATGTGTGAATACTATCCAAGGTAGTAAAGCAGCTGAAAACCATACGTGTGAATACTATCCAAAGTATTAAGAAGAAGAATAAATACTATCATGGTAGTCAATATTAGATAAAGATAAGTCCGTAAGCGATATGTTGAAGACTTGACCCAATGAATCCCATCAGAAAATACCAAAATAAAGGGAGGAGTCACTAGACTAACTATAAATAGAAGCTCAAATAGATTAAAAAACTAAAAATAGATGTATCATTGTACTAATGATCATAAATGGATGGAGTAATAGTTATAAGCATAGTTCCAAAATGAGAAAATGTGTGTGCCCCAAAAGATAGAGTCATAATAGATGGATCTAGAGTGGGTATAACTAGTATAAATAGGTATATCGGCATGAATAAAAGGTCTATCATTATGTGAATAGTCAGTAAGGTGAACATGTGTAAAGAAATATTGAATATAATGCCAAGAAGATAATGACCCCTAACAATAGTAGATGAACTAGAACAAGAATTAATGAGAGTGACAGACTAGACATAGCATGTGAACTAGAATATTATACACACTAAATCACGCACTTTGGGTATTTATCTAGTCTTGATCACATACTACTATTCATATGATTCCTAAGTGATAAAAGTACTAATTAACCATTGTCTTTGGCCTCTTTGCTTGTTTTCTAGTTTTCTTCTTGGTATTACACTCCTTGCCTAGACTGTATTTTCATACTTCAGTATTTCTGACTCTGGACAACAGCGCCCATTCAAGATGCCAGCGCCCAAGTACCCCCGTCCCCTCTGGGTACCCCCAACATCTTTGTAATTTTCTCACATCTTTTGGGTCTCTTCTAGCCATTTGGGCATCATTTCTTACTAGTCTTCATTTTAGTGGTTAAATAAAAACATTGAGCAAGGGAATCATATAAATATAAAGATATGTGACAATAATAAAGGACCAAGCACTAAGAATCTATTATCTCCGCCTAAGGTTGCATCCAAAGGCATTACAAGAAAATTCAAACATCCATCCAACATCCACACAAGGGCAAGGGACTGCATTCTTCTACATACACTTCATAGAAGGTGAAGTTCATTTTTCCATGCACACATCTACTTACATATTTTACATCTAGTTACTTGCTCGTTATAAAGTGTGACTCGCACAAGAGCCACCTAGGGCACGATTTTACACGCACACGCACACACACGTAGAACTACATAGAGTTTGAAATGTAGTGTAGCACCCGGATCATAAGTTCACTCAATCGGGTGACCGTCGGGGTCATCCTAACTCCCCATTTGTATCTTTTTTATTTTTATGATTTGATGTGTTTTGGGGGTTTTGTAGGTGCTTATTTCTTATTATAGGTTTTAGGTGAATAATAGTGAATTTTAGCGACACACAAGTGATCAAAAGAGACAACCAGCAAACATCTCACGCCCCTATGAAATTGGGTTTTATAGCTTCTAAGAAATCAAAGGTTCCCATAGAAGGTCTTTGGAACCCCAAACACCCCTGACCCTTCATATGTGCCCTAGTCCTAGCATTTCCAACACTCTTGCATTGTTCTGGGTTCGTTTACAACACTCTAAGTCCCTGTTCCAGCATTTTTCCAACTTGACACAGCTTTGTCATCATTGTGAATCAACTAAGTATTTTATTCCCTTCGTTTGCAACTAGGGTTTCGTATTTTATCATCTTACTTGTTTAGGTCAAATATGTACTTAATTGTTCATATCATTACGTTGGTACATATTTACATTTAGCATTTATTTATTTCAATATTTTCTTAATCATTTAGTGAACCTGTCTCATTCGAACACTCTTAGGGTCCTCATACTTTTATTGCTTTCATTTTCCTAGGCTCTTCTCATCATGAAATTTGAATATCTCTATGCATGTTTTCTTGCTAGAAAATCACGAGTGTCATACTAAAATCATAATTCTTTTGGCTATTGCTTTTATTCCTTCCACTACTCATCCAAACATTGTTTATCAGACATTCATTTATGCATTTTCGCAACACATTACTTTTCCATCTACTATAGCTAATAATATTTCTATGTGACAATGATCATCCTCTATATATACGAATCTACATCAATAATTTGGGATTCAAATGTGATTTAGTCGATATTGGATCTGAGGTCAATCTTTTTCCCTTATCATTCATTCATGCTATCAGTGTTCCCACATTTATGCTTAACCCAACATGCATTTCTATTCGAGCATACAAATCCACCATGCGTCCATACGTAGGCACTGTCACTTTGTCACTCACATTTGAGCCAAAGACTATTCATGTTTTATTTTTTGTCATTGATATCTCAGTTTTCATATAATTTCTTACTTGGTAGGCCATTCCTTCGCAAAATGCAAGTAATGTCTTTTATAGTTCACTGATGTGTCAGATTCTTACATGAAGACTTTGAATATGAAGTCCTTGTTGATTATACTATTATCAACAAATCACATTACCCTATATTTTCTTAGCATGTGAGTGTGTCAAGGCGAGCAGTGTGACTAGGTAACATGGGTACTATCTCCAAGTGTGGGACTTGTTGCTTCAGATAGACCTCCAGAGAAGGCTAGTTCATCTTCCTAATCTAGTGCAAGCTAACTCTAATGAAACAAAACTAATGACTACTCCTAATCTACCACTTCTAAGGGACCAGGGAGAGAGAAAGAGCATGAAAGTAACAGAAATCTACACTACAGAGGTGATGCACCAAAAGAAGGGTGTGAGAACAGGTCTCCAATGTATGAAAATGGGAGAAAAATGCAGATTAGAAAGGATGATAGCAGTTCTCCACAATCTAACAGCAGCATTCACAACAACATTCCCAAAGAAACACAACAATAATGAACCTTGCAAGAGCATAAGGTAGACATAATACACCTACAATAGAATTGAAGAGGCAAGATGAATGAAAATAAACACAGCAAGGGAAGACACATCCACAAACTTACATCTATTGCTTCATTAATATGCACAGTTCGTTCTATTACAAAGGAAAGGCCTTGATCACCATGTAAAGAGTCAACTATGAAGGCACGCGGCACATTAGCTTCACAAAACCAAAATGACAGAGTTTTTCTACTAGAATTCTTCCCCCTTACGAATGAGAGAACTTCTCAATTTATAGAAAATGAAGGAGAGGACAGAGAAACAAGCAAACTCAGATTTTCCCTTTGCACCACTTACAAGGCACCCAAATTGGGTGAAATTCATGATAGAAAATTTTCACAATCCATCCTTGATTGATATGCAACCTGTAGTGAGAGAGACTTGTTGCCCATGCCCATTAATTGCACCTTCAACCACCCTCCAACCACCAATTTGAACTAGGCTTGTTTTCTACAAAATCCACTCCCGAAACTTCATCAATTTCTGAATTTCTTGATTTTTTTTCAAAGTTCTTAGAACCATGATTCCAACGAGACAAATTTCGTGAAAATCCGTTGAGGAACACTCAAGGTTTGAGCTTTCAAGCGCAAGTGGTTTTTGGTGTTACCAAACATTTCTTCTATTCCACGGGATTGATAATTACTATTGGTAGAATTCATTATTTTAAAATATTTTTTCCTTCTCAAATGTTTCACATCATTTTAATATTCCTAGGGCACTTAAAATTTGGTGGGCCCTCTTGACCTTCATCACTACGTATATATATTTGAAGTGGGGATGGTTAAATGTTTTAAATCATTCACACTTTGCCAGCTCGACCGAGCTAGCAACCATTTTACACCCCAACTCATTGCATGCACGTTGACTCCCTCCAGCTCATCTATGCTAACTCAGCATCCCACTTACTTTCGACTCGCTACTTGCTTTTGGTTACTCCCCAACAGCGCCATATGTCGACTCTTGCTTCAACTCGCCGACCGACTCCTCCACACTTTCACAATGGGTTGTGCTACTGCCATGATTGCTCCTCATTTTCACATGCTTAGCACCACCTTTCAGCTAGTCAGGGTTCATTCTCCATGTACATTGGGCTATGCAATATGGATTCAATGTGTTGACCATCGCCTCACAAATTCATATCGACCATCTCGGCCTTGGATGTCTCAGCTAGCCTAAGTTCACAAGTTCCTTGGTTTGCCCACACACCCTACGATCTGCACTGACCTCCTCGCCACATCCCCTTGCCTAGGTTTTGTTGCCCACCTATCGAGTCAATTTTCCACTAAGTATTTTGGGACCTTCTACCCCGTGAAGGGAACTCGGATTTCCCCGGTCTATGTGTCCCGAGTGCTTTTATGGCCTCAATCTTCCGACTCGGCCGCAATATATACCCCAAGCTCGCCTTTTACCTATGTGGGCCGTTGACCGGCCATTCATCTGCAATACATTGTATGCGGATTTTGGTGAACGAATGTCCCAATCTCTCCCGGGTTATTTGGGCCGCCCAAACCCGGCATCCCCACATGACGTTGCTTGGGGGTATTTCAGTGATTTCGGTACCAAATGTCCCAACTCGCCCTTAGGCTCCCCGGGCCACATTTTTTCACCTCTACATCGGTCTCGCCGAGCCAAGGAAAAACTCGCCTGCCATTTGTTAGGTGTTGTTCGCCTTCACTGCTCGAGCTAATTCGAACTCGCCCTAATCGAGCCCTTCGTTTTTAACTGCCAAGCTCGCATGTGATGTCTTTCTCTGTGAGCCCAAGCTCCAACCCGACATTTTCTTTGCAGTGCACCCCAATTCGCTCGAGTCTTTTTAGGTAGCTCAGTATTCATACTTAGCTTTGTCGATTTTCACTTCGAGTCGCCTTTCTTATAGAGCTCGATCCTTAGTATATGGCTCGGCTTCTAAATAATCAAAAATCTTGGTGCAATTTTATTTCCAAGCTGGCTCAGTTGCATCAGTTGATTAGCAACTCAACATTCGATATGTAGCTCGCCCTTGAACATCTCAACTTGCTCTGTCATTGCACTAAACCTCACACAAGCTACTTTCCACAACATGCAACCTTGGTAATAGTGTAATCAGCTCGACCAATATGAGAAGCTTGTCCAGTATGAGGAACTCGCCACTTCACTTGGAAATAGCTCGTTGAGCCATCTTATGGGCTTAACAAGTATCCATCATTCGAAATCTCTTGGTATCGTTAGAAGGATTTGGAATTTCTTAATAAACTAGCTCGGTGTTTTCACGACAAATCGGGGCCATCATACGTATGGGCTCGCTACCATATCCAGCTCGATCGGCTGTCTTTTCAAATTGAAAGCTCCCTCAAATCAATCTAGTTGTGTCCCACAGGGAACCCGCTCTTCATAACATGGAAGCATCTCGGTTTACAGCTCGGTGCATTGCATCACCTATTATTGCACTAGTAACTCGATTGAGGCCGCTTGGCAATTTTTAAAACTTTTCAACCACCCTTTGAATTTCTTTGCATTCCAATATATCGGGGAGTTGTATGAAGGTGTTAAGAGGCTTTTAGGAAGATTATCAAATTTTTCATTTTTGTTTACAAGGTAGGTCCCAGACTATCCAATGAACTCCCCATTGGCTTTTGTTTGCATGCAAGCCCACTCAGTTGTCCAAATTTACCTGGGGGTGAATTTGGATAAAAAAATTGGCGACTCACGGGGCCATTTGCCTGCTAAATTGGCTAACCAATGACCTGAAGCTATCCATTGGGCATGGATTCTCTCATGGTCATCATGAACTTATCTAACTTTGAAAACATGATCCCGAGATACCTGGGATGTTGTTGCTCACATCTGGAACTACCTTTTTACTGCTTGCATTTCCCAACTTTTGCAAGAAATCATTTTGTGAGAGTAGAAAATTGTTTTAAAACTTGAATTCCACCCTTCCCTGCAACTGCAATCCACAAGGTTGAATGATGACACATGTAAAATGTTGCCTCAAAATTGATCCTTGTTAAAACACCTATTGGTTTGGACATCATGGATATCTATTAAGTTCTTATTCTCCTTCTTCTGAATGTTCCATCTTCAACATGCTGCTTGGAATGTTGCAGGGCTGCAAAGACGGTTGCAGGGCTGCAAAGACTGTTATCAATCCTTGAAGGTATGCATGGTGGCTAATGTTTATTACTTGATCATTGCTTGAAGGTTGAGTGAAGCACTGAGGATTTCCATCTATTGCAATACCAAAGTTGTCCCAAGAATGATTTTCCTAATTCAATGAAGGGCATGTGAAACTCATATGTTGATCTGAAGAAGCAAAATAATGGAGATTTTTTGAAATCTGCCTCTTGACTTGATTTTAGTTACTTTGTATTTGAATCTTCTTGAGGATAGCAATTATTGCTTGCAACTGTGAGTTTCTTTTGCTGCAACTTCTCTTTCCGGAAGAATGATAGACTTGCACAAGCACATTCTTGAAGAAATCTCAAATCCAAAATAATTGTGCATGTCGTACGAATCTAAAATCCATCCAACGCGGACTAGGAAAATTGTTAGAAGCTCTTGTAGCTCATAAAGCATCTAAAAGACAATGTGGAAGTGTTATAAGCATGAGAAACATGTGGAAGGTAATTCAAATGATTAAAATGAGCAAAGAGCTCATATTGGCAACAATAGGCAATAAACAAAAAAAACTACTATTAAAATTAATTTAACATATACAAATGTACACTACATAGTACCAGTAATCATGACAAAATTTATGCCATGTGGCACCAATTCAACACCCACATATTCTTTCAACCGAACTCAGCTCAACTTCTTGGCATTCAACTACACGAGCTTATATCAGTGGCAAGTTGTGATTTACTACAGGATATGGGTTCTATTTCCATTCTTAACGGATTTCTCACCTGAGCAACTCAATCTTTTGCTTCACCTAACCACCCATGATTGGGTCGTGTGGCACCCATTTGAAGTCTACCTGACTACATAGGATTGTGCCACGTGGCGTAGTTCCGGCTCTCTATCCCCTAACTATTTTCATGCCTCATTTGATTTTTAATCTGAGATTCCTCAACTTTTCTGACCTCCAACCACCTACAATTGGGCCAGATGTCTAGATCTGATTTGTTACGAGCTCCAACATCTTCTTTTCCTTAGTCGAATTTCACCCGAGCATCCCAAAATTTACCTTTCATGCCTTAACCACTTCAAACTTTGACAAAAGGTAAGTTAAGTGGAGCCTTTGCTCCAACTCATGTTGAAAGCACTACAATATTTAAAGCCATGCACTTCGGCCTCTCTATTGAATGTGGGATAAATCCTCGATGTGAAAATAAAAAAGCCCTTATTTTTTGAAGCCTTAACCGACTCTAATTCAAAACCCGAAGGTGAAATAGTTCTCCCAAGGCTCTCTCCAGATTATAAATGTGGCAGAGAGGTTCCAATTATCCCAAAACAAATTGTGCATGACGCACACATCTCAAATCCATCCAAGGTAGACTGAGAAAACTATTAGAAGCTCTAGTAGCTCATAAAAGCATCCAAAAGGTGGTGTGAAAGTGTTAGAAGCGTGCGAAACAAGGGGAGGGGGACGGGGGAAGGGGGAAGGGAGGAGTGTAATTCAATTGATCATAATGAGCAAAGAGCTCATTTTGGCAACAATAGGCAAAAAACAAAGAAAAAACTATTATTGAAATTAATTTATCATATACAAATGTACACTACATAATACCTAATAATCATGACAATGTATCCTAATATTTTTTCTTTGCAATTCTCAAGTGATTACGATAATTAAAAACGGTCAAACATTCCAAAAACTTTAAAATTTAAATGCTCGTATTGTTGCCATAACCATTTTATATATCGTACTATTGCAATTGGTCTAAAATTTTAATATTAAATCAATTTTCAAATTCTCATTATCCGCATAATCAACAGAAATGTGTCTAAGGTCACATTTTGCTTCACTTGGCATCTATAAAAAAAAAGCCACACGATTATTTTTCATGTTCCAGACAATAAAAATTGTTCAAGGTATGTGCCATAACATGTTTTTTTGCAACAATCATGAGTGAGCCATACGAAGATTATAAAATTGTCAAGCGCATTTCCGCGTGCACCCAACACAAATCCTTCTCTAACTTGAAAGTAAAGCCGCCTATAGTGTGATAAACTACACACTACACATCACATTTCCCTACAACATTTTTGAGAAAAAAATTGGCCAACAACATAAGCATTGTTTGCCCCTCACAATAATTTGTCATGAAAAACTCTTACATGAATGTTGTTGTAGCTTGGCATATACAATTCCCACTTCTCTAGCGTGAAAATGTCATTGTCATTCTATTTGATAGTGACAAGTGAATACAAAACTCAACTAGGTGTCATGAATGGTTTCTAAGGAAAAAAATATAAAATTAACACTACCATGGCCAGCAAGCTTTGAAGGTTGCACACACTTTCCATTCTTCTTTGCTTAAGCACTTTAAACATAACAAAAATCCAAGTCCATCGAGTTGAGGCCAAGAGACATACAAGTCCCTATTCTGCTCAGGAGTGCAAGTTTTCAAGAGTACCGCATATTATGAATACTATGCTTACAATCATATGTACCATCAATTAAACTACATGCAGATAATAAAAGACAAAATCCAGCCAAAATATAATGATCATCCATTAGATGGATTTATTGGCATGGTTGCCACTATAAAAGGAAAGAGGGAGCCTCCTCTTGTGTTTTATGATAGCGAAACACCAAGCAATGAATCTCGTGATGACCCACTACTTGTACAAATGCTTATATGCGCATATCCCAAGACAAGACAAACAACCATGGTAAACAATAGCTTGAATACCAATACATGCATCACATGCTTTATTCTTGGCATTGGATATTAACGAAAATATATCATTGTCATTACTACAACCATAACCACCAAAAAAACCCATGGTGCTTTGCGCTTACTGCTGAAAGTGGGTCACAAAGACACTTTGTTTGGTTCCATGGTGTACGTGATAATTAGTCATATGATGCATTGCTCGTATGTCCCTAGTTACATGAAATAATAGAAATCTCATCCACATTACATTAGTGTCTCAAATTTGTGCATAAACAAAAAGTGATCGCCATATGTAGAGACACTCAAATTATTCAACCACGTGTTCAAGATAAGGTCATACCTAACGCAATTTAAGCACAAACATATGCCATTAGACCTCAAGTGCCAAAGAAACCACTGATTCTCTAGGTAAGGACTCAATCTTCAAGGGTGTTCTCGTAACCTCTAGTTGCTTGATGATATACAACGATCACCAATAATCGTGCATTCCAAGTCAACCATAAGACAAAGGATTATACTATTTTGCATAGAGGAACAACATATAACTATAATCGTTTCTTACTGTAGACAATCTCCAACGTTTCATGTTCCCATTGATTGTTTTTGTCCCTTCTCCAATTTTCCTTTTTTCTCATCTCTTGAAACACCTTAACTTTATTTTCGATATGCACTTCTATTTCAATGCATCCAATGCATTATATTTTTCTTTCCTTCATGACTTATTTGAGATTAGAAAGTTATTATTATTTTCCTTTATTGTTCTACTGATGTTTTCCATTGTGTCCTACTCTTTCAAGCCTTAATCCTAATTAGCTTTGATTTTAGAAGATGCAAATATCAAGCATTGGAGGTGATTGATATAATTGTTGATAAGACACGAGGTTTTCACTGCTACTATTTCCATTGAGGACGAACATTTATATTGCTATTATTTTCATTCTTCATCAATATCGTATCAATCATAAAAATTCTTACTTTTGAGACTGACATGGATTCCTTAATAGAAACATGCCTTGATAATGTGAAGGCCTTAGATGGCACGCCATTATCATGTTTTGTGGAGCCATGTGATAAGAGTTTCTTCTAATTCTCTTCATATCCATCTAATGCTACTCTGACCTCTGCAAAAAAAAATGTAAGTATCATGGTCTTCATCAAGAAAAAAAATTCAAATTTTTACGTTTCTCAGAGAACAATCAATCACTCCATGTTTCTTCCTGCAACCTATGCAGCATATTAGCAACCAAGGATGCCAACACTACAAGTTGAGGTTGAAAAGTTCGAAAGGACGGATGCAATAAAGGAGTTCATGATTTGGAACACGCACTAGAAGTTAAGGATGATAGCATGGAAAAACTTCATGTTGAGGTTCAGAAGGAAGGTTGGTATGAGTGATGCTTATGTTGAGTGAAATTTACCCATCATGTTAGACACAATGAAAAGCTTAGAAGCGACAAATTAAAACAGTCAAGACTGAAGACCATAGTCCTAGTAAACTTGGTATCAATATTGTATTTACGTTTCTATAGAAAATGGGTTACATTTGGTTGTAGACTTAGGTGAACATGAACAATTAATTGTTTCTCCCACTATGATTGATTTGAAAGTGGCAAGAGGGTCTTTTATCAAGATAAAGTTGTGTTCTAAGGCCACAAGAGGAACCAGCATGGAACCATTTTGAAGTCTAAATAGCAATATAGTTGTCTCAGTAGTCAACATTAGAATGGTCGGAGGACTGAGTTCTATCAAATGCACAAGTTATCGTAGAACTCGGTATAACTTGTCACATAGACGTAGAGCTGGTCACGACAAGACTTGTACGTCCACACTTTTGAGCATTGTAGTGGATGTAACCCTTATACATGTTGGCATATACACCATGGCATATTGTCCTAAACAAGGTCAAATTGATTCCTAACATACAATTGGTTCAATTCTAAATGGTCATATAATTTCTTCAACAAATCATTTTTTATTGATTTGGTGACTGCAGTGTTGATGGCAATTTAATAGTGCTCGTGTTAAATTTTCTCTTCAGTACATTATTATTGGTTTCAAGGCATAGTGATTTTTAAAGTACCTCTTGTTGATTAGAAACAGTACAGATTCATTTGTCAAGAATTTTGGTGGATCAATGATTTTCTGTTAATAACCCCAACGTCTCTCCTCCTCGGTACCTTGGTGATTTGAATATGAGCCTTACTATCATTTTTAGTCAGACCCATATCTGTGTGGCCCTCTTGTATGCAAATGGTTTATGCATTTCTGCTTGACGGTTTAATATTATATTTTCAATAGAAATTAACTCAGAACACTGAAACAAACTACTAGCTGGATTCTCTTATCCCATTCACACAAAACAGTGAGTAAAAAGGCAGGTACAGTACTTTATTTCCCTGTTAACTACTGAATTGACACCACTATCCATGGCTATGAATCAGAGCTTATAACAATTCAAATCTCACTGAAATAGCATATTTCTATTCCTCTAAATCAAAGGAATTGAAACATTAGCATGTCATATGGCAAACAGTAAAAGATAAATACTTGAACTTTACATGATATGCATTTGGAAGAGCAAGTGGCTCTTTCAGCTGGAAGCAAAATTTTACAAAGGGAATATTTGATGTACCCACAACTTATAATTTGGCACATTCATGCATTCCAAATGCATATCAAACTATCCAGTAGAAACTCAATGAATGCTGCAGAAGCTGCTGAGAAACTGTTCTCGTTCATGCTCTAGACTTAATACAAGTTATGCTTAATGCATATTTGACCACTATTGTAAAATATAAACAAATGAAAGCATGTCAGAGTGAGTGAATGACTTAGTCTTTTTTCAGGGTAGTGTACATTGTATCTTCCAGAAAGAAAGAATTTATCCACTTCAGTCAGAATGTGCTCTGAACATGGGTCTTGATATCAGAAATAATCTGTTTCTTTGAAACTTTAACAGAGCACTCTTTTGTTGTTCACCATCTACTATTGCAATGGAGCAGATACCTGGGGAGTTTTTAGAAGTGTATCTGCCAGCTCCTCGTTAATCTTCACTGGAAGAGGTGGCATTTGACTCATTATTCCAGGCATTTCATTCATCCTACAGAAACACCTCGAAATTCATGAAAGGTGAGCTGAGAAAGAAACCAAAAAAACTTAGTTTTGTAAATTTGGCATCCCCGCACTCATTACTTAATGGACCAGGCGTACTGAAAGCACATGAAAAATAATTGCCTTGCTAAGTGTTTGGATTTAACCTCATATTCCTATTGCCTAAATGATTTAAATGCAATAAAACTCAATGGAATGTCTTCATATAAGGGCTCTAATTGCAAGACATGCTACATAAAGTACAATGGTTTGATTCTTACTCGCTTAAAATGGTAGCAATATTGTTGCGCGTCCGACAAAAGAGGTCAATGTTCTCTTGTATCTGTTGCGGCAAAATCTGGGCAGCAATTTAACAAAATAAGAAAATGCTCTACCTTTCTTAAACATATTTAGAAAAACTCTTAAAGAGATTTTAGTCATGTATGAATTTCTCAAAGCTGGTCCATAGAACACGATCTAGATAAGTCCTTTAAATTCCCTATGAATCGTTGTATATCAAACATAAAACCTTATGATAACCTTCCAATACAAACTCCACATTATAATGAAGCAAATAAAATTTAACCAACGAAAAAAACAGCTGAAATGTTAAGGAGACAATATAATGGAATATTATTCAATACAATGATCATAACTAAAAAATCATATTCAGTGTTACAAGAAGGCTCTTAGGAAATTAATATCTCAAATAATTTGTGATAATTGTAAAGCTTTCATATTTTAGCATGTCATAAATTTCGATAAGAGGAGGGAAATATTGTGCTTCAAGAGCAAATAAGCCCAAAAGTTGCAAAACTGTACCCTAAATTATGAAGCCCGTTGCCTTGTAGGTTTTGTACGTAAGTACATTCAGATTATCAGTGAATATAGAGAATTAACACACTTTGCAGATTGACAAAGGAAATGAGCATTCACACGACAAAATGTTCGTAAATTTTGCTAGTCTGATTTCATTAACACACAGCCGCAAGGGTGCATAATCAACAAAGGTTCTCCTAGCAAGATTATTTTATAAAGTAAAAATGTCAAAATTGTCTTTGAATCAATTCTCTGAAGGGAAAGTATTAGGAGAGAAGCATGCCACAGAAAATAAAAAATGCATATCTTGATTTTAAACACTGTTTTGGAAATCCAAAAGCAAATGGATAAATTAGCCAAAGTAAATAGGACTCAGAGAAACAAGAGACATTATCTGTCAAAGCTCATTTTTTCTCATTTGTTAAGCATCACTGAAAAATTAACAAATAGATGATTGGCTATTGGAAATGGAATTATGCTTGCCTTGTTGAAATGATGGGAGTTTGAAAAAAGATAATCGTATCATTTGTAATTTACTCCCCACAGCTACCAACTACAAAATGGACTAGATACATTTGTTGAAGAATTAAACCTTGGATTATCATTCAACATCTTAATTACAAACATGAAGGATACATAGAAGTTACACAACATATGCACACTCAAACCATTAACAATTACACATTGCACCATAGCTTTCATCCACAATTTGTACAAATGTATAGTACATGAGGGCCTTCACACTAATGCTACTTTTAAGTACTAATATATGTTGCAGGGAAACTTTTGTGTCTGATGATGACAGTCAAACCTCCAAACTAAAAAATCGGGCCCTATCTCTCAAGCAAGCCACAGTTCGGCTGCTTAACATGACCCATTTTGCATCTATTGAAAGCATGCCCCCACACTAGTCCTCACTTATACATTCCATTTGACCCTAGTCTTGTTGTAGTCCTCCTCTCCTCTCTTTCTTCAAGTGCCAAAGATTATTGGAGGTTCAAACTTACTTGTTTACAGAGATTGTCGTAATCCTTTGAAGCCATACATCATTTTGATTTTCAGGTATATAGGATTCAACTTGTTCATCTTCCCCCTTCCAATTGTTTCCAATTTGTTTGACAACCCTTTTCTCTTCTCATTGACATTCGCTTGCGAAATTTCCCGTAGTTTAAAAAAATCCTCATAGTTTATTGAGTGTTTACACCCACAAAACATGACTCATTTAGAGAGACTTGCCTCTACAGGCCATGTCTCCTTCCTGAGTTAGGCACAAATTCAAAACCAACCCTCCTTTGAGGAGAGGAACCAGTTTGTGTCTCAAGCAGATCCATGCACCCATGTTACATGCAATGTTGGTTTCTATCAATCCCACTTCCTTATTCCCCCCGAGGGTAGGGGGACCAATCTTGGAGAAAATTCACTCTTCCATAGATATTCCACACACACCTCACAACCAACAAGATTCTAATGACATGACAATGATTGGCATGGTGTTATATCCCCGGATTTTAACCTATCACATTGAACTCCACTAAGAGTGTGAGGGTGAGTCTAGGCTAAACCTCTATAATTAACAAATCAAATGTATGGAGGAATAACTGGCTAACCTAAGACTTCAACAAGCAGCCACCCATGTTAATACCACTCTTGTTTCCAATGTGCCACCTCTTGAGCAACCACCTCCACAACAGTTCATTATTGGGTGTCATTCTCCTCCCTTGCACATGTCTGAGACAATCACGCAACCCATTCACAACATCGGTGGGTCATCTCATCAAAATAATTCTGCCACATTACAAGCTAACAGCATTGCAGATGTTTTCATTGCCACTTTGGTGGGGTGCATCCATGACCTCAAGGCTAGCCAACCTATGCCTCCCCAGAGTCTACAGGTCGTTGGACTGTTTATCACACTACCCATTCCATGAATCAATTCTACACCGCATCTAATCGGCCTTTCACAATACCCACTCAACGATTTATGCCAAATCAATACAATCCTTCCCGTGATCGATTTGTTCCACCTTTTTTGTCAGGGATATTTCTCCAGCCATGTTAACATGGGCTATGATCCTACAACCAATACCTTCCAACAATCAGATTTTCCGTTATTATCTTACGTATTCTGAATCTTCCCAGCATGACAACTTCATTCACACCTATTCATCCTATTAGTCCCCACCATCTCATCCTCCCACTACCTACTAAAATACCTCTTCAACAAGCAATCTCATAGCTGGAACTTTTCTCAAGTACCGTAAAGAGCCTTTGATCACATCATTTGTAGTGTCACCTTGCCCCGATCTTTGCCTAAGCTATCCAAGTACAAGAGGGAAGGTGATCTCATCCTCCCACTACCTACTAAAATACCTCTTCAACAAGCAATCTCATAGCTGGAACTTTTCTCAAGTACCTTAACAAGCCTTTGATCATATCATTTGTAGTGTCACCTTGCCCCGACCTTTGCCTAAGCTATCCAGGTACAAGAGGGAAGGTAATCCCAATGCCCAACAAAGCCTACCACAACCATAAGAGAACTTCTCCCTTAGGATGTTATTGTCACTAAGATTTTCCCAAGGACAGAAGGGACTTCTCTTGATTGGTATTATTGTCTCCCCGAAGGGTCCATTCATTATTTCAAGAAGCTCGGCAAATTTTGTCACCGCCTTTGAAAAGAACAAGCTACTCCGCATAGGCATACAAGAATTACTGCTCATCAAACAAGATCCCAATGAGCTTGTGGTCTACTTTGTATCAAGGTGGCGCCAAGTATCGTATTTCTATGCCAATGCTCCTCATATGGATCTGCAAGAGTTATGTGATCTCTTCCTCCACTCACTTTAACAAAGAGACTAGAGAAGATGTTCCGAATTTTCCTTATAAATCCCATGAGGATAATCCAGGTAACACTCTCATAATTGATCAAGCATCCATAGATGGTGGTGGAAAAGCCTACTGACCCCATGGTAAACTCACCTCTCCCAATCAAAACAATGGGAACTATCAAAGTAAAACAAGGCCCTAAGGTTATAAACTGCTATTGCAATGCCACCACACACGATATTACAAATGCAACCCAACCAAAGAGAAATAACAACACAAATCACATGATCAATAAAAACAACGGGTAATGGTGAGCAAAAGAATATGAATACCACTCATACCGACAATTTCATTGATTTCACTCTATGTTACCATGAAACGGGTATGGGTCCGAAAAGCAGAAACACCGGTTTTCAAAAAATAATGGGTACAAAACATTACGGAAACGTCTGTACAATATATTATTAAAAAAAAATTATATAATATATGCATAGTACTTATTTTCAAAATTTTAGTCCATGGACCTGTAATGACCCTTTTTGAGGGTTTATAGAAAATTACAGAATTCTGGAAAATTATTGCAGCAGAATTAAAATAAATTGCAGTGACTTCAGTCCCTTCGAAAAATGTACCAAAAGTCTTCAACAATCATCAATCAACAATTATCAACAATTATTTATTGATTTTATAATTTATTATGCCCGCAAACAATTAAATATCTCAGTTTACACAAGTTGTATCTCTGAAAATGCACAGTATAATTCAGTTTTGTAGAAATAAATTTTATATAATAATATTCAATGATCACAAACATTTAAGTCACAAGCAAGAGGTTTTCCTCCTTTGCAAGAGACCTATAAAGAGGTTTTCATCCCATTGGGTTGGATGTGAGAGTATTCTCTCAAAATCAAATGATTACAAACAAGTCCATGATCAAATGGGTGTCCCGCACCCTTATTTATTCTTCCCCAAACGTGGTGTCCTTTCCCAAACATAACCGCCCCTTTTAATAATCTTTTTTTATTTATGTTTAGGCCGACCCATGTTTTCTTCTCTAACATGCTTTAAATCTTTTATTAACTAATAAAAGACATAGTTGGTATTTCCTTCATAATTTCTTCGACTCTTCCAAGGATAGAAATGACTGGAAATCCCATAATTAACTTCAAAGGGGGAAAAAGGGACATTACAGGACCATAAGAGAGAACTGATAAAGCACTCAAAATCTTTTGTATTCATTAAAGTTCTAAAGATTCATCATTCAACATGGTTACAATTTCAATGTTCCATATATACATGATTACTTTAATGATTAGCTGCTCAGTGATGTCTCTTTGCTTTTCACAATGCTAAATGTTAGTTTAATGAAAACTGAATTTAGCAAGAGAAAAAAGAGAGTGATTTAGAATGGACCAAAGATGTCATTATATAGCTTTTAGGAAGTGTCTTTAGGAAGTTTGGGTGGTTAGAATAGGTTTAGGAGCAATAAATGTTAAAAATTAGTTTTTTTTATGTTTTTAGCTTCTAAAACTGAAAAACTGGCCAAAACGTACCAGAAACATCCTGGATGTTTCCGGGACGTTTCTGGCACATTTCATACCCGTTTCCGTACCGAAAACGTTTCAGACAGGGTGCGGGGGGGCTAGGGACGTTTCCTGGTAACACAGATTTCACTCAACCCATGAGTGAACTCAAGACCAACCTCAAGCCTACTTTCAAATTTTCAATCAGCAAAACTAAAACAGAAGGCCTAGAGACTATGACCTGAATAGATATTTCCTATTTCAAAGAGTTAATGGGCATGATTGTCCTTTGTGAGATGCATTGACATCTTCCCATTATGATGTGTTAGATGGTTGAGATAGATAGTTCTACTACCGGAGAATGTTGTGAATTTAATGAACATATTGGGAACTGCATTTGCCGGGTACACTATGACTCTTATAGCTCATTTATTTTGAGTTAAGTACACGAGTGTTGGGTGGTTGTATGTATCATAATTTTTTGGCCGAAGCATGTGATTTATATTAATCATTTTGTGCCATTCATTATGTATGTTGTCTATGTCTTGCAATAATACAAAATGAATTTGAGTCCTTTCTTTGCAATACATATTTATGAATTTGAGGGCTTTCTTAATGAATTTGAGTCCTTTCTTTGCAATAAATATTTACTCAACACCCTTAAGTGGCCTGAAGGATTCAGTAAGTACATATACTAAACTGCACGGACAGATTTCTTTCAAGATTGATTCATTCTCATCTCATGGGTGATTACTCAAAAAAATGAGAACTTTGTAAGATAAAACAATCATCTTGTCAGTTTACATCTTGCACAATGTATAATACTGAAAGATGCCCTTTGAAAATGATAGAAACTGTAAAGATTGTACAGAAGATATGAAAGAAAAAATCAACTGCAGCTGAAGGGCTCAAATATACCAAATATATTAAAGCCTTATCATTGTCAGCAAAACACCAAATATATCAAGTTAAACTTTTAAGAGACTATATAATGTATATGATGAATGCCTCATCAAAGTTATCATGTGAATATTTGAAAGCTCCTAATATTTTTAAATTTTCCATTACTTTTTACTAAGCGTCCCCTGCTGTCCCCTAAAAATGACCTCAAAAAAAATCTGTCCCAGAAACACGTATCCCCATCCTCTGTCGTCCCCATCCCGGAAACTTGGTGGAACATAGATAAATATCAATATAATTACTCTAATCTTTTATCAACATCTAATATCTAATATCTTCAACTATATTAAGCTGTATATTATTGTTTTCTCTCAAATTTACATATACATATATATAGCCATCTGCAGGTACCCACCACCTATTTTTTTGAAAATGGTGTGTTCGTCCCCGTCTCCTTGTGCTGGTACCTTACCCATACCAGTCTTTCAGTAGCTATGCTTCAGAATAAGCGATTTTGTATTTGTGAGGATTGATATTGTACCGTAAAGGACTTTAAAAAATTCTTAATTATTCTTTAGATTGCAGTTAATAACTTTAGTTTTGATTAGTATGTAATTAGCTGAACATAATTAATATTGTTTAATTTATTTACTTTATCATTAAAGGAGGTAGGCCTAGGGGATCAGTTGGAAAACTGATGCCCAACGCTATTGGAATAGCTGAAAACGACCATAAAACAAATCTGGCATGTTTTCCAATACCCAGTAAACGGGTTCCTACAAATTCAAAGGGCCAGAGCAGATTTTTCTCAAAATAAAAAGTTAAAATGATTTCTATGTTGGGTGAAAGACCCATTTTATAACTTTCTTGTACCCCTTTTTCTTATTTTCATACAAAACTCTCTATTTTTGGAACTTGGACTGCTCTTTCCTAGCCACACATTTGAGAGTCATCCAAACCATCACTCTAATACCAGATGCTCTTTGAGGTGATTTAGCTCTAAACCACTCTGGTACATGGAGTAGTCTTCTCCCCACACAAACACTAAGTCCTCTGTCTTTGCTTTTGCACATATATCTTGCCAGAAATTGTTATCCCAATTTTGTATGTTCCAAGTGGCATGGTTTCTTGATTGGCTTTGCTCCAGGACTGCATTTCATAGGAGGCCTGGTGTCTCAACCATTTTTGCATTAGGGCTGTGCTAAGTAAGCTGAGGCACGCCGTATGACCCCTCCTGTAGATAGGACCATGCCTTGTCGTGAAATAACACCTAGCCAAGTTATGACAAAATGCCTATTCCGACAGGACAATATGTAACAACCCAAAATTGTTGCGGTGCAACATTTATGTAAGATAATGTCAGACCTTTACACTATAAAAACGTGCCCTATCTCCCACCAACCTCAGTTCAGCTGCTTGACATGCCCTGTTTTACGTTTGTCTAGAACCCCACCTCATGTTAACCCCTGTTCTACTTCCTGACAGTGACCACTTTCTGTTTGGCACCTTCCCCTCCTTTTATCTGCACTGGAGGAAAAATTGCTGCTTTAGGCAAGATGCAATTTTGCAACCGCCACATTCTTTAAGCCATTCTTGGTAACTGCTTGTCTGCATTGACCGGTGGTTTTCTCACTCACTTGTACAAGTAAATGAAGGGTCAAGTTTCAAAGAGGTGTCCCAAGTGTTCTTTTTGCTTCACCTGTGCTTCCAGTCCTCTCTGGATTCATCTAGCAAACCTAATGCATCCTATTTGCCTATATATATATACACATCTATGTCAATGCCAAGGGTTAGAAAAATTGTGAATGCGGCCTGTTCTCTATCATATTGCAATACAAAGCCACTATGCTGCTGCTTCCGCCATTAGTATAGGTTAAGTCAGGTTCTTGGAGTTGGTTCTCTTTCCCTTATGAGCTTTCCTAAGACAATTCCCTGATATCTACATCTTGGAGGCTATAACCTGAGGACATCTAGTTGTCATTTTTTTCAACCTCTGTTTGTCATTAAGGAATTTACATGTCAGGGATTATAGTTAGTTTATTGCATTTCGTAAATTAGTTTTAGATTAGATTTAGCTACTAGTGTTCGATTGTTGTTTGTTTTGCCTTTTGATCATTTACAACTCTCTGTTCTAGTTGTGACTTTTGTCTTCCAATTGAATATTGTGAGATTTGTGTGAGACTTCACTATAGTCTCTACCTATCACGCTCCTCGTAGCTCCTCTTAAGAGTTCTTTTTTCACAGTTTACATTGTTACAACTCCATCTTTAGTCTTGTTGCATTCCGTCTCTCCTTTCTTTCTTCGAGGGCCAAAGGTTATTCAAGGTTCAGACTTTACTTGTTTATAGTGATTGTCTCAAACTCCTTTCAAACCATACATCTTTTTGACTTTCAGGTATAGGAGTCGGTTTAATCATCTTCTTCCTTCCAATTGTTTCCAATTTGTTTCACAAACCTTTTCTCTTCCCATCGGTGTTCCACAAAGTCTCGGAACGGGGGGTTGGGTCTCAGAAACGGGGGGACCATGGGCCTAGGTTTGGGGATGGCGGGGAGACGGCAGCAAACGTCGGTGTAAATATATATAGTATTTGAAAAAATGATTATAAAAAAAATGTATAAGGAAAAACAAATGAAACTTTGAAATACTAAACACATTGCGTTGAATAGTGAAAATGTCAAATATCAATATATTAATATTTATATTCAGAATGATGATTACATTCAAAATTCAAATACAGTTGGCCAGTAGCTCAATGCCTCTAATGAGTGTAATCATCCCCAAAGTTTGCGCCAAACTCCTCATCACTCAAATTACTAGACTCTTCAAGGTTGAAAACTTGAACGGTTGAGCAATGAAGACTTGGCACTTGCTCTAACTCTTGCTGCTAATGCTCTCACTCTTGCTTGCTAATGCTCTCACTCTTGCTTGCTAATGCTTTCACTCTTGCTTTGAATTTTTTATTTGATTTGGAGTGAGGATGTAAGTCTTATTTATAGTTTTTATTGGAGTGCTTGGGGTGTGGGTGGGGCCCATTGAGTATTAGGGTTACGGTTGGGTGCCAAAAATTATTAAACAAAATGATTTTTTTAACTTGTAGATAGACTTATGTTGTTGGGGACAGCTTGGAGTCTCTGGAACGAGTTGAGAGACTTCTGGAAGTACATCCTAGGGACGTCCCCAAGTCCCCATGAAGTCCCCAAAATGGGGGTATGTTTCAAAAACGTCGCCTCTTTGAGGGAAACATTTTGGGGACATCCCCATCTAGCTGGTGGAGGCAGGGGACGTTTCCCAACCATCCCAAGTCTCAAAAACGTCCCAAGTCTTCAAGACGTCGCTTTCGGAAGGGGTGGGGGGGCGCGTCTCCGTGCAACACTGCTTCTCATTGACATTTTCTTTCCATAGGTTGTTGTTCCTCCTCTCATATCTTTTGGTTCAAGTCTAGGAAAGCATTACTTTGTATTTTCTTGAGTCATTGAATTCATTTGCTTTGCTGTTTTTATTCATCAGTTGTCAATCTTCTTTTATGTTTATGTTCTCTTTTGCAATTGTTCTTCATTACTTTTCATTAGATTGTCATCATCTATTTACAGAGTTCCCATTGCTGTTTCAGACTTCGCATTCTTTTTTGACCAACCTTCTTTGTTGTTTTCATCTAATATACCATTCAAACAACTTGGGTTTTCATTGTCTTGTTACTTCATAGTTTCTGGTTATTTCCAGTGGACGGTGTGCTTATTTAACAGTTTTAAAGCCTTGCACGAGTGTATTTAATTCATTATCTTTGCTTAGTATAAAAACAACTTCATTTTCTTAGCTTTTATTGCATTATAGATAGAATAGTACTTCAGCTTGCTTTTCCAAATCTTAGATTAAATTTTAAGCATTATTTGTGATTTTAACAAATCTAAATTTAATCAGATTATACAAGACTGCATATTTATTTTATTAAAGCGTTATTTGTGATTTGAACAAATCTAGATTTAATCAGATTACACAAGATTGCGTATTTATTTTATATGAGTTTGTTGAAATAGTAGAAGCATTTTATTTTTTTAGTTAAGCACGAATTAGTTCAACCTTCTTTTCCACAATTTACAGTTCATTACAAGTAGATTAAAGCCACAAGCCATCAAGTTACTTTGAGCACGTGCTACTCTGTCAATTGTTCGCATTTATTCTACATCCAACCTTGATTGCCAGTTATTTGTGTACAGTGTGGCCTTTAGCTTTTCCTCTTGTTATCCCATCATTTAATGACACTCCCCAAGAAAGATCAGCCCCTCAGAGCTGGGAGGATTCCACGGCTTATGTAACCAAACCTTGCTACATCCAATCAGAGTAACATTGACCATCAGCTCTGTCAACAAGTCCTGATAACTACTCCCTACCCTCATCTTACAGTTCCACAATTTCAAGCCCTAGCTATCCACTCTGAGGCCGCTGAAGATTATTAGCTAAAAAGAACCCAAGAACAAAGACAACACTTACAATAACATGCTCAAAAAAAAGCTAACCCACCTTGCCAACAAAAGCCTTTAAGCGAATCTTTCCTCCATGTTTCGTCCCCTAGGAGGTCAAGTGTGTTAGGAGAATGAAAAGTTTTCCTTGCATACAACTACCAAGGACCTATACTCTTGCAAATCTTTTCCCATGCATAGGCTTCTCCAACTTCTTTTGAGTATGCTACATTGTCACACTCTAACCAGTTAGATTCTTTCGCATTCCATCTTTAGGTTTATCTTATATTGATTATGGCGTCACCTTACGACTTATTAACTGCCATGATGCAAACACGTTTGATCACTTTCCTTGCCAAAAAAATTGTAGATTCTTTCATAGCATGCTTCTTACAAGGGTCACTACTTGTCTTTATCTCCCTTTTTCTTTTTCACTATTTTTAATTGATGATTTTCATGTGCCCTCCACATTTAGACCTATTAAAATTGGGACTCACAACATAAAAATTTTTACCATCATTATCAAACAAACATTAAGATCAGCATTCTCCCCCTTATATTTATTTGAGAATCTTCAACTACTTTGGCACCTCTGATATCTAGCAGTAGTACCATAGCATCGACACTTTCTTCACATCTTTTATTCAGCTAAGTTAGATTTTTTGTAATTCTGTTCATCTTCATTTAGAAATTTGTAATACAAATAAAGGGTTTTTAAGGCTAATCATTAACCATTTCTAGGAGTTTTATGGCTAACCATTAACTAATTCTTAACTCAGACTGTGTGTGCACTAGTTGCCATATCCTGCCGCTACAACTATTTTATTGAGGCATTTCTTTGGTTCTGGCCGTAACCTCTCTTTTAATTTCTCCCAAGGTTTTTCTTCGACATACCCCAAACCACTGCTACCATTTCTTACAAGGGATCACTTCATCCTTAAGGGAATTTTCCTTGGCATGCCTCAAATTAAAAATTTCAGCAACCCCTTGTCCACACCTCAATATTTATGTTGGCGTCAATCAATCATAAGAAAGCAATTTGACCATTCGTCAAGTTCTCGGATACTATTTAACATATCTATCATTCTTCAATCCATTATTTTTTGTTCCCAATTATTTAGAGAAACAACAGAGTGTGCCATCTTCATTAGGGATTCAATTCTTCAAGCCAGACCAGAATGCATCCCAATAATTTGCTACTGCATCTTCAAATTTTTCATTTTTAATCTGCTTCTCTTGTCAGGAAATCTTCATGTGGAGCCATTTCCTATTTAATCCTCGACTATTATTTGCTTCATCTTCAATCCATCAATATATCGGAACTTTTCATCACTGCAAACATTGTGTCGGAAGTTGGACTCAAAATCGCCACCTAGACATCTATGATGCTAAGTTGACAAACTTGAGTTCAAAACGAGCTCGGTATTTACTAACTCATCATCTCAGCCACTTCATTTCACACATCAACATCTATCCAAACCATTCCCCACAGTAATTGTATACCTTTTCCAAAAATTTAAAATATGCCTTCACGACTCAAATCTCTTATACATTGAAACGATTCACATCAATTACTCATAAAGTATAAACAGAATAATGAAAAGGCTACATGGCAAATAACTCTTGCACATGGCCTAGATTTCTCAAGTAAACAGACTTCACAACATTTATGGATTTAGTTGGTTATAAAACATTCAATTTTGTGTTCCATTTTACTGCATGGATATGCAATTCCTAGATGACAGGTTGCATAGGTGATAAATGAACACACATGATCCATGCACATTCATTATTTGATTAAAATAATTCAATATACTGAAAATGGATAAATTGTGAAGGGTTCATTAGTCAGCAATCTGATGTAAACTGATTGTATGCCTTGTCATTGTTTAAAACAGTTGTAGTTACATTAAGATCAACTCAGTATCTATAAATATTCAAATAAAACTCACAGTTTCATATCCATAAAGCTCAGCATTCTTATTTTCCTACAGTTCACCTTATTTCAATGCCAATTGGAGAGTGAATTTGACAAATCAGCTTTAGCCAAGGCCCATATTCTAACAGCAATTATCATGTTATATACAGATATCATGAATTGACGAAACTCCCTAAAATATTTACGTTGGCATCAATCAATCGTAAGAAAGCAATTTGACCATTTCATCAAGTTCTCGGATACTATTTAACACATCTATCATTCTTCAATCCATTATTTTTGGTTCCCAGTTATTTACAGAAATAACAGTGTGCCATCTTTATTAGGGATTCAATTCTTCAAGCCAGACCAGATTACATCCCAATAATTTGCTACTGCATCTTCAAATTTTGCATTTTTAATCTGCTTCTCTTGTCAGTAAATCTTCATGTGGAGCCATTTTCCTGTTTAATCCTCAACTATTACTTGTTTCATCTCCAATCCATCAATATATTGGAACTCTTCATCACTGTAAACATTTTGTCGGAAGTTGGACACAAAATCGTCACCTAGACATCTATGATGCTAAGTTGACAAACCTAGACATCTATGATGCTAAGTTGACAAACTTCAGTTCAAAACGAGCTTGGTATTACTAACTCGTCATCTCAGCCATTTCATTTCACTCATCAATATCTATCCAAACCATTCCCCACAATAATTGTATACCTTTTCCAAAAATTTAAAATATGCCTTCATGACTCAAATCTCTTATACGTTGAAACGATTCACATCAATTACTCATAAAGTATAAACAGAATAATGAAAAGGCTACATGGCAAATAAGTCTTGCACATCGCCTAGTTATCTCAAGTAAACAGACATCACAACATTTATGGATTTAGTCTCTTATAAAACATTCAATTTTGTGTTCCATTTTACTGAATGGATATGCAATTCCTAGATGACAGGTTGCATAGGTGATAAATGAACACACATGATGCATGCACATTCATTATTTGATTAAAATAACTCAATATACTGAAAATGAATAAATTGCAAAGGGTCCATTAGTCAGCGATCTGATGTAAACTGATTTTAGGCCTGTCATTGTTTAAAAAGGTTGTAGTTACTTTAAGATCAACTCAGTATCTATAAATATCCAAATAAAACTCACAGTTTCATATCCATAAAGCTCAGCATTCTTATTTTCCCACAGTTCACTTTATTTCAATGCCAATTGGAGAGTGGATTTGACAAATCAGCTTTAGCCAAATTCTAACAGCAATTATCCTGTTACGTACAGATATTGTGAATTGACAAAACTCCTCAAAATATACGTTGGCATCAATCAATCATAAGAAAGCAATTTGACCATTTCGTCAAGTTCTCGGATACTATTTAACATATCTATCATTCTTCAATCCATTATTTTTTGTTCCCAATTATTTAGAGAAACAACAGAGTGTGCCATCTTCATTAGGGATTCAATTCTTCAAGCCAGACCAGAATGCATCCCAATAATTTGCTACTGCATCTTCAAATTTTGCATTTTTAATCTGCTTCTCTTGTCAGGAAATCTTCATGTGGAGCCATTTCCTATTTAATCCTCGACTATTATTTGCTTCATCTTCAATCCATCAATATATCGGAACTTTTCATCACTGCAAACATTGTGTCGGAAGTTGGACTCAAAATCGCCACCTAGACATCTATGATGCTAAGTTGACAAACTTGAGTTCAAAACGAGCTCGGTATTTACTAACTCATCATCTCAGCCACTTCATTTCACACATCAACATCTATCCAAACCATTCCCCACAGTAATTGTATACCTTTTCCAAAAATTTAAAATATGCCTTCACGACTCAAATCTCTTATACATTGAAACGATTCACATCAATTACTCATAAAGTATAAACAGAATAATGAAAAGGCTACATGGCAAATAACTCTTGCACATGGCCTAGATTTCTCAAGTAAACAGACTTCACAACATTTATGGATTTAGTTGGTTATAAAACATTCAATTTTGTGTTCCATTTTACTGCATGGATATGCAATTCCTAGATGACAGGTTGCATAGGTGATAAATGAACACACATGATCCATGCACATTCATTATTTGATTAAAATAATTCAATATACTGAAAATGGATAAATTGTGAAGGGTTCATTAGTCAGCAATCTGATGTAAACTGATTGTATGCCTGTCATTGTTTAAAACAGTTGTAGTTACATTAAGATCAACTCAGTATCTATAAATATTCAAATAAAACTCACAGTTTCATATCCATAAAGCTCAGCATTCTTATTTTCCTACAGTTCACCTTATTTCAATGCCAATTGGAGAGTGAATTTGACAAATCAGCTTTAGCCAAGGCCCATATTCTAACAGCAATTATCATGTTATATACAGATATCATGAATTGACGAAACTCCCTAAAATATTTACGTTGGCATCAATCAATCGTAAGAAAGCAATTTGACCATTCATCAAGTTCTCGGATACTATTTAACACATCTATCATTCTTCAATCCATTATTTTTGGTTCCCAGTTATTTACAGAAATAACAGTGTGCCATCTTTATTAGGGATTCAATTCTTCAAGCCAGACCAGATTACATCCCAATAATTTGCTACTGCATCTTCAAATTTTGCATTTTTAATCTGCTTCTCTTGTCAGTAAATCTTCATGTGGAGCCATTTCCTGTTTAATCCTCAACTATTACTTGTTTCATCTCCAATCCATCAATATATTGGAACTCTTCATCACTGTAAACATTTTGTCGGAAGTTGGACACAAAATCGTCACCTAGACATCTATGATGCTAAGTTGACAAACCTAGACATCTATGATGCTAAGTTGACAAACTTCAGTTCAAAACGAGCTTGGTATTACTAACTCGTCATCTCAGCCATTTCATTTCACTCATCAATATCTATCCAAACCATTCCCCACAATAATTGTATTACCTTTTCCAAAAATTTAAAATATGCCTTCATGACTCAAATCTCTTATACGTTGAAACGATTCACATCAATTACTCATAAAGTATAAACAGAATAATGAAAAGGCTACATGGCAAATAAGTCTTGCACATCGCCTAGTTATCTCAAGTAAACAGACATCACAACATTTATGGATTTAGTCTCTTATAAAACATTCAATTTTGTGTTCCATTTTACTGAATGGATATGCAATTCCTAGATGACAGGTTGCATAGGTGATAAATGAACACACATGATGCATGCACATTCATTATTTGATTAAAATAACTCAATATACTGAAAATGAATAAATTGCAAAGGGTCCATTAGTCAGCGATCTGATGTAAACTGATTTTAGGCCTGTCATTGTTTAAAAAGGTTGTAGTTACTTTAAGATCAACTCAGTATCTATAAATATCCAAATAAAACTCACAGTTTCATATCCATAAAGCTCAGCATTCTTATTTTCCCACAGTTCACTTTATTTCAATGCCAATTGGAGAGTGGATTTGACAAATCAGCTTTAGCCAAATTCTAACAGCAATTATCCTGTTACGTACAGATATTGTGAATTGACAAAACTCCTCAAAATATAATAACAAAGACATCATGGGAACAGATTATTTAAATAAGAATCTGTTATTGGAGCATACATAATGGATTAAAGATGCATGCTTCAATAAAAGGAATTCAGAAATCACTTTGCTCACAATATAGGCGCACGCTGCAGAGGAGATTCTAGAACAGTAGGCATTTGACTTAAATCACAGCAGGACAGTACAATATAATTATACGAAGCGGTGTTTTTCCGATTACAAAGAAATAAAAAACACGCTGAATTTGTAACGTGTGGAATCCATAACAATTGCCTTACAAATTAGACAAATCAGTTCACTAACCAAGAGCATAAGCACCTAGGAATTATAATAATTGTACTAAAATAGCGAAAAATGCAATGCATGTACACTAAAATCTTGGAGATGAAAAATGTAACTAAGACATCCTCAAGAAATTTCATGAATTTTGTTTGTTCAAAAATTAAAAAATGAACACAATGACATTGGAGGGTTCTAAAGGGATGTTATAATCTTCGTTTTCTGTATTCATTCTAGATTTTCATTTCCAATTTGTTAAGCTCCCAAATCGGCAGAAACTACCTGATAGGCTTGAAGATTTGCTGTGATTTGACTAAAGACATGAGCATTTTGCTGGAGCAGCTGACCAGTTGTACCACCAATTGCTGAAAGAGAGTCAAAAAGAAGAGCGCTATCATTATATAAACAAATAATACAGATATTTTACAGCCACAAAAAGAAACCCATGCAAAATAATATAATGTAGATGAGTAATACTTCATTTTTTACATCAAAAGTTAACTGTATAAATCGAAAACAACATGCAACCAGTAATACACTTAGCAATTTATGCTCAACATTTGCTAATGAATTTAGTAATTTACTCATATAAAAACTAGTCTACATATATTTACAAGCACGAGCACAGCAATAAGATGAGTTTTTCATGATTTTCTCATGCTTCCTTGAGTGTACAAAAGCCTTTTTTCTAGGTGAAAAATAGTATGCAATATGTAGAGAAACATGCACAAGCAATCATGAAAAACAAAAGCTGAATGTTATAACTCTAATTTTCTAAAGAACAGAAGGATGATTGCTTTCACATGAATTTGTATTACGCTATAAACAATATATACATTATGAAACCAGTGTAACAAGTTACAACATTGTTCCCAATATATAGATGATTCAGCAAAATGTTTCAGAAAGAAGACATCATATGAAAGCAACATATTGGAATACAACAACCTATGTAAGTTACAGATCTATATTAATAAAAGAAGTTTTGCCAATCTCCTAGATCGATCTGTTCAAGCCCTGATCTTGCCTATACCAGATCAACCATGTTTCAAACTTGTGCAAAGGGGTTTGTTTCAGATATTTTACAGACATAAAAAAGAAGTTCGTGCAAAATAATTAATGTAGGTGAGCAATACTTCATTTTTGCATTGAATGTTAAGTGTATAAATCCAAAATAACATGAACCAGTAATGTGCATAGCAATTCATGCTCAACATTTGTTAAAGAAGTTACTCATATACAAATTAATCTACATATATTTACAAGCACAGTATGCAATATGTAGAGAGAAAAACACAAGCAATCATGTTAACAAAAGCGGAAGGTTACAGATCTAATATGCTAAATAACAGGAGGAAGATTGCTTTCACATGAATTTGTATTACGCTATGAACAATAAATACTTTATGAAACCAGTGCAACAAGTTACAACATTGTTCCAGATAGACAGATGATTCAGCAAAAATTCTTCAGATAGAAAACATCACAAGGAAGTAATATGAAAGCAATATATTGGAATACAAGCTAAGTTACAGATTATATTAAGAAGAGAGGTTTTGCCAATCTGCTAGATCGATCTGTTCAAGCCCTGATCATGCCTATACCAGATCAAATATGTTTCAAAGTTGTGCAAGGGGATTTGTTTCAGATATTTTACAGTCACAAAAAGATGCTCATGCAAAATAATGCAGTGTAGATGAGCAATACTTCATTTTTGTCGAATGTTAACTGTATAAATCAAAAATAGCATGCAACCAGTAATGAGCATAGCAATTCATGCTCAACATTTTTTAATAAAATTACTCATCTACAAATTAATTTACATATATTTGCAAGCACGTGTGTAGCCATAAAATGATCTTTTTCATGATTTCCCCATACTTCCCTGAGCGTAAAAAAACTTTTTCTAGCTGAAAAATAGTATGCAATATGTAGAGAGAAAAGCACAATCAATCATGTAAACAAAAGCTGAAGGTCATAGTTCTAACTTTCTGAAATAACATAAGGATGATTGCATTCGCATGAATTTGTATTATGCTATGAACAATACATACATTCTGAAACCAGTGTATCTTGTTACAACATTGTTCCTGATAGCCAGATGATTCGGCAAAATTGTTCAGAAAGAAGACATGATAAGGAAGTAATCTGGAAGTAAATATGTTGGAATACAAGCTAAGTTACAGACCTATACCAAGAAAATGAATTTTTGCCAATCTGCTAGATCTATCTGGTCAAGCCCTGATCATGCCCATACCAGACTAATTATGTTTGAACATTGTGCGAAAGGATTTGTAGAAAATTAGAAATTCAGAGTCTCAGTGAGCTGGTCCATATCACCTAAAAATCCTTTAAGACATTATAACTTATCCATATGACATTTAAGGCAAATCAAATCAAAAAGAAAAAACTATGTATAGCTGAAATTTCAATAAGAATTCAAGTTCAAAATTTATTCTATGTGAAAGTGCAAGTCAAAAGCTTTCCAATGGTATAAAATGTGCCTGGGTGGTACACCTAGTTAAAAACAAAAAGTAGGAGAGGCGGGGCAGATGATGTGGGCTTTGCAAAGCACTTTTCAGATTTGTTTCATGTGTGAGCCAATCTTATAAAAGTAGGAGAAAAAATATCAAGCTCCAAATGGTCTTTTTAAGATGAGTGTGTTCAAGCAACAGTCATTTTAACAGGATGATGATGCATATTTGCATGGAGATATCTGTTTGTATATGTTTTCTTCTTGTAAACTTGGTATGAAATAGTAACGTCGGGAATTTTCCAGTAAAGGAAGGCTAATATTCTACTTAATTTCCATGGTAAATTTGAAAGGAAGACTATTATTCTACTTAATTTCCATGGTAAATTTGATGTGCTCGGTGTGCATTGAGATGGTTGAGAAACCTTTCTAGACCTCTCCCGTGTTGGCAATCGACAAAAGTATCATCTACATGATTTAGCCATAAGTCCAGTTGAGAAGAGAACACCTTCATTTAAAAATGCTCCATATATAGGCTTGTAACTAATGAGGAAAGTTGAGACCCTATCGCCATGCCTTTCGTCTGCTCATATAGTATTCCTTCGAAGGTGAAGGAAGTTGATTCAAGGAAAATTCTTATAGTGTGGCTGCAGGGAAAAATGAAAAAAAGGATAGATAAACATTGAATATCATAGAAAGACCATTTTTCACATATGTGTGATCATAAAAGCATTCATTCCTTGATTTATAAGGGATATGAGGCAAAGTATGCTAGTGGTTGTATAATGACTAGCAAAAGTAGAATACATAGATAAACCCTAGCATTTGAATATCTTATAAATACACTTTTATATAGGTCTAGACCATGAGTATTAAAATAAATGTATTCTTTGATTATGAGCCATACAAAATTAAAAATCCAGCTACAGAGCACAAACACAACTCTGTCGTGTGCACAAAATGTACATATCATGATTCAAATGAAACAAGTACAGAATTGTAGTTCTGAAGACACAATTGGCCACTGATGTGTTACAGGGTTCCTTTTCTATATAGCCACAAACACACACAGTGAAGACAGCACGCATGAGCACAAGTATGTAGCTTTGAAAGGACTAAAATATTTCCCTCCATATCTTCACAAATGTATTATAGAGTCTCTCCACACTCGTGGAGCATTGGGCATCTCCCTCGAGACCCTGATAGGAATAGCACATAACACAAGCAATGGCTAAGCCCATTTAATATTTATATACGGGCATCCTTTGACAATTACACTTGTTCTCCCATTAAGACTCGGGCTCACTAATTTGGGACACCAGCCAACTCATTATGTCTGGCCACCCTTTATAAGATGTAATATTTTCCTGGCAATTTACAACAAACCCAAGGATAAAGAATATCTACCGAGCATATTATTACAGATGCAGTGGAGTAGATGATTTCTGTAGGTAGATTACTGCTAATCATAGTTGCGATGATAATTTACTATAAATGAATTTCTACAAACCCAGAACTGAAGATAAAATGCACCCGGTGGATTACTAGAGGCATAAATGAGAAGACAATCATGCACGGGTAGATAAGCACAGACCCTAGAGAGAATAATATACTCCCTACAGATTAACGTAGACTTTAGGGAGAAGATGTAAGCACTTGACAAATTATTAGATGCATGGGGGAGAATATATTATCCCAAATGTAGATTAGTATTACCATGGACTCTTTGAAGAAGATAGTATCCACACAATACATTACAACATATCCATAAAAGAAGATAATAATCCATGGGTGGAGGTTGCAAAGACTATAAGCAAATAACTAGAGATGAATGGAGAATAATAACAAATTCTGCTATAAGGGTTTCATTCATATGTAATCAAGTTCTCTATAGTGGTCATAACTTTTTACAACAACAATTTGGCATATACAATATATGTCATCTTATGTGTAAGACTTCAACGAGACTAACACTCAAAATAGAGCATCCATAGAATCAAGACTGTTGGACACTTTATACCAACTCTTATCTTGATTTTGTTCATTTTCTCTTTGGATTATGGAGAACACTGCCTCCCTCCATGAGTGGATAATCAAATTTCAACTACTAAGCAATGTTTTAAGGTGATTTTGGTTTATAACAAAGCCCAAATCAAGCCTGCATCTGATCAACTACCTCCCAACTCATAGAAGAAAGTTCACAGTTGTGCAAGGAAAACTTGCGCAGGGGCATGTGCACAGGTATACGGGCAAGGGACACTGTGTGGGACTTGGGCAATGTGGTTTGGAATGCTGAGCGCAGCATTGTGTTGTGTTCAGGACTGTGCAAACACATATGTGCACAGTGGGAGTTGCATTATGGTGAGCGGTAATGCTGTGCAACGATGGAGTCACGCATTATGGTGCTTTACTGCACACCATAAAGCAACTCCCACTGTGCACATATGTGTGTGCACAGTCCTGAACACAACACAATGCTGTGCTCAGCAGTCCAAACCACATTGCCCAAGTCCCGCGCAATGCCCATGTGCCCGTATACCTGCACAAGTTTTCACAACACTAATCATTGCACAATCCTATGCAAAATTGAAACATTCCCAAAATCCAGCCAACACTAAAAAAAACCATTTGAAATCTTAGTAAGTCTAATTTCAAACAAAAAATAATGTTGATCAGACACTTGAGCTGAATGTTATACTCCACCAAAAACAAGGTACAATAAATTGCAGGTTTTCAACAATTCCAAACCAGCAACATGTAGCAGTTATATTTCCCTCAATACGGCTCCAAACTAGACGAATATGTACTTATTGGAAATAGCTCAATGCCTACTTTCCAACCAAAAACACATCATTTCAATATGACACTTCTACATGAAGTTATGGCCTCTACAATACGAGGTTATTTCTCTACCCGATAGATTAGAAACTAGCTCTAATACCACCTTTAGCGTACCTGCAACCTTATAATGCACAATTACATAACAAATAAGAACAATAGGGACACCTGCACACCCAAAATGTGGACTACACGCGCACTTGCAAGCCCTTGGTATGAGAAAAGGCTCTTCCTTGAAGAGATGTGTTGAACACAATATATATTAATATGAAAAAATATTGATTACATGTAGAGGAAGTAACTCTTTTTTAAGAGTGAGCAGCTCCCCACACAAGGTACTTACAAAGTCACATTGACTAGATTCAATGAACCTTCTAGTGGCTTCTCATACAATGTCACATGCCCCTATTAATTACCTACCTAGCACCACTACTTACAATCACTTATCATGTGACCATGGACATTGTAACAAAATATCTCATTTAAATTAGATAAAACCACTACTTACGCACACAGGCACACACGCGCGCGCGTACGCGAGCGCGTGCGCTCTTTATTTTTGTTAACATTAGAAATGTTGTCCAAGTTCAGAGGCAAACTATATAACAGCTCAAAAAATATCCTGCACAGAAATTTTATAAATTAAATTATATGACTTCAGCAGTGATAATATACAATGTTGCAAATAAATTATACATTCAGCAGTGTGGAGAAAGTAATAAACGAAAATGGAGCCCCAGTCATAAATTTCATTGGAAGTGACAATTGTCACCTGGACTAAATGTGAAACTAAAACATCCATTTCAGTAATTTACTGACCTTCACATGAAATGCCATCGTCTGTGTCCACAGGAAGCACTTGGGTATACATTGGCATTGCAGACCGTGCCACAGAAGGAACAACCGGCTTTACAGAAGGGTCTGCAATCTTTTCCTGAACCATCAGTTAGTGAAAGAGATCACCAATTAATCAAATTGAATTTATGTCATTTAAAATCCAGCAATGGTAATCAAGGTTATATCCTCCAAAAAGTACCCAGAACAGTGAAGTTTGTTCCTTCCCCTAAATTTGAGTACATTGAATGTCCAGCATGTACAAATAATCACTGTAATGTACAAATTATGTGGCAAGTACCCAAAATGGAAAGGTTCTATTCTATTCTTTGAGCTACACAACTTCCTTGCACGTAAAACAACCCCTTTGGAAAAATGAAATAAAATGTTTGCAAATATTTTGTATAACTACAACCATATTATAATTCTTTTCTGTTATGAATAAGACAAAAACATCCCATTTCCACAAGATCAAGGAAAGAAAAGAATCAATATAGAAAAGTATTGAGTGCAATACAAAATAAATTATCAAACATCAGTATGCTATATATAAATATTTGTATGGTCAAAAGGGATGAGCTCAAGTGGTGAAAACAAATGGATAAAAAGACGAGATAAAATGACAAATTCGATAAAAGACCAAATCAAAAAATTATAAATCTTCTTATAAGAAATTATTCTAAGCATATTTGTAAGATGCGTGGTAGATACTATTAGTACATATCCATAGTTTGCATGTGTGGTGTTACATGAATACGCATGTGTATGTGAATAAATGATAAGAAGATAAAGTTAATGAATCATTTTTGCTATATGTTAGTTATTAGCATTTCAAATTAGTCATTATGTCTCTTCTACAACAGTGGTAACAGATTATAAGTGAGCTAATTTATGTTCTGTGTTGGCTCCCAATTTTACACCCCTTGGGGCCTAGCAGCACTTTCAGAGGGTAGGAAGGCTTAGAGGATGACAGACTGTGTGATACATGTCGTTTGTAGCCAAGGAGGTGTCTGACATTCTCTTTAGAACCAAGCTCTTGGGATGATTGGAAGGCACGTACAAGGGGATGACCTGATCCTGCTACTTTTGGTTTTGCCTTAAACCAAGGTGAGAGGACCCATTGGGTAACCTGAATGGAGAGAGAGGATAACTTGCACTTGATTCCTCTTGATTTTTCAAATGGTGGGTCAATCTGAGCTAAGCATGGCCATGAATATAACATTCACTCACAAGATTTGTCATAAGAATATCATATATACTTAGTGCATCAGACACAAGTTACTAGAGACAACAAAGTTTAGTTGTTCTTGCATCACTTTTGATGGGAATCTGGGTATGAAGAAGTGTCTTCAATGATGCTTTAGGAAATAGAACAAAAGGGTAGTAAATGGATCTTTAAATGGGAAAGTGATGGTGTGGGGAAAGTATAATAGGTTTAATTTGTAAAAGAGGGGGGTAAATGATGATTGATTTCCTGCAACAAAGCATCAACAACTACTATGACAACATGCCATCCTAGAAAGTAAAGAACGTATGATTAAGTAGTAACAATTTCTAAACAAAAAGATTTGCATTCATTGATACTCATTTTGCTGCAAATATTTTCAAGACAATCTTTAAAACACTTAACATAAAATCTTATGCAAGAATCTTAATGAAGTACTTATTGCTCCTATTCTCATACACCAAAGATACACTCAAAGGATGAAAAAAATCATGTAACCAATAGGTTGCAACAGGGTTTTATAACCACCTCAAATATTGTAGAGTAAATGCTACAAAGTAATACTAATTTAGTGACCAAAAAGATGCAACTTACCAGAAATATGATTTAGTGTATTACATATAGAAGCAATAAACACAAAATTGCAGTAAAAATTATAACTCATTAATCAAATTTCAACATACAAGATCTAGAACACAAAACTAGAATCATAAGTAGGCATATGTCATTCAAACTTTCAATTTCTTGACAAGGGGACATGAATTAAATGCCCTCAATGTTCGCCAATGGTTGTATAGTGCAACAACCTTGACACAAAAGCTTCAAAAATCAAAGTTCATATGTATTCCATATAAGAAAATGGAAACATGCAAAGTTACATTACTTTCTTTCCATTCTCAAATATAAAACTAACTCCCTTTGATATGAGGACAAGCCCTCATATTTATATAAAACAAATTCATGGATTTACATTTCAATTTCCCCCCAAAACTAGCAAGAGAATATTCCTTTCCTTCATAGTAAAGGAGCCCAAGCTCTCATTAGAGTGGGAAGGCATATTGTCCAACTACAAAGGTCCTATTTTTGGTTATCAACTTTGGAATCACTTTTTACTTTTTTGTTGCAAATGTGGACTTGTGCAAAGTAGTTAGCTTGTGTTGCCAAATGCCTTTCTGTCTTGTTCACCCTGTCACAATCACTCATGTGTCCAGTCATAATTGTTTGTCTCTTGACGTCATTCCTTCAATTGATTTGAGTTTATGCCTTTTTTGGAAAACACATTTTGAGAGAGGAATGCTTATAGGTAACCTTTTGAATTTAATGTCTTCCCTCGTGTAAGATCTTAAATCAAACCAAGGAAACCTTTTTCGTCAGATATCTTTTTTCTCCCCCTTTCTCCAATTCATGTTGAGCATTCAAATTGATCCTACATTTAAGCTTGTCATGATACTTCACATAAGACTTCCCTAGGATTAATTTTCGTATAAATTCATACTTACTTTCTATGAATTTTTAAGTTCTTTATAGGATCATAAGGGTAATTTCCTATGAAAAAAGTGGTGACATTCCCCTGCTTGAGAAATGGAGGACATGGAACTGGAAGGAGAATTGAAAGATCTATCCTCAGAGACTTTGCATTCAATTTTTAATCTCTCTGGTTTGAATGAAGTATTCATCAGGATGTTTTTCTCAATTGAAGATCAAAAGGGCCCCGTAGGACCACTAACTCCTTGTATAATTCGAAAGGATTTGATGAGGAAACTCGTCAAAATGACTCTCTTCTTCTTAGTGTTCCAACATTTATTTCACCATTTGTTTCACCTAGAAGATTATATAGTTCCTAAGCAATTAAATAATTTTTGGATCCATTGCAGGCCAACTATAAATCTTAACACAATTCGTGTATCCCCTACATTTTTCACAGAGTGATTAGCAGAGAAAGTAAATCCCAGTTGATGCTCCTGTACAATATCTGATTCATAGCCTCAAGAGGATATATCCTCACTTTCTCGCAAATTAGCTGAGTTGGAGAAATGGTTTGCTATCCTTGAAAAGGCCTCAGTGAAGTCTTCCTTGAAAAAGTTTCTACAATGCCCTCTTTTTGTGAAGTTCTCTCGTGAAAAAGTTTCTGCAGTGCCTTCTTCTCCAGTGAATTATGTTGTGTCTTCACCTCACTGAAGAAATGCAAAAGGGTCCCAATAGTTCCTATTAATGCACACAATCCTATTCCTGTAAAACCAATGATGTGTCCAAGCCGTCTACATCTTCTAAAACTGGTGTTCGTCGGGGTACTAAGATGTATTTGACAGGAGGGCTCAACCTTCTTGAATGGGCTTCATCTTATAAGAAGAAATTAGAATTGGTTGGGATTTTGGAAGGCCCAAGGGAAGTCATCAAGGATCTTATGGATAAGGGCATGTCTTGTGATTTAGTAGGATATATACAATATGTGTTTGGGGCACAAGACCATAAGGAATTCGAGTTCAGGAAAAAGAAATTGTTATCTTGTATTCCTACTTATAGAGAGGAATTTGTAGTCATTAATTGACCATATGCTAGTTACAAATTTTTTTGCAAATGTATACAAAATTGTTAGTATAGATTCCAAGGGCAGGGGCCCCTATAGAATCCCCATTTTGTTTTTTGCATAGACAAGCAATTTATATTTTACATGGTATTTTATATATGATTGATTTTAAATAATTCATCCTCATTTTGGTGATTGTTTTCTTTCAATTCACAATTTTGAAAATACAAAAACTGAATAGTAAAGAATGAAGGGAAAACTAAGAAGGAAGAGATAAAGATAGGGTCCTAAACTTGATCAAATTCAAAAACTTCAACTTCCTTATGTTCCTTCATCTATCCTTGAGGGCATCATATTTCTTGAAAATTTATTTACAACACCTTTCCTCATCTAACCTTCATGGAAGCGGAAAATCGCTTCCTGCCTGGAGAAAACATTTGTGCATTCTATAGATACTCTTTCCATTTTCTTTATGCTTTTAGTCAAATTTTCAATATACTTTTCCAAGTGCATAAGCATTTGGATGAAGGAGTAATCAAACATTTTCTGCCCTTCAGTCCCTATTGCAACATGTTCTTTGAGTATTTCGACCAGTTGTTCTGTATTTATCTTTTCAAGGGAATACATCCCCTGGATGGGAAGCATCCTTTCTATATAGGATTCAATGTCATCAACATAATCTTGTGCTTTATTCCTTGCCTCCTAGATTTTATGTATTTCATTCTCTAGTATCTCTATCCGTATCTTGATTCCTTTGGTTCACACAAGAACAATCCCTTTCCCATCTGGGGGTATGATTCCTTCCATTTCCAATATCAAGATCACTGATAGTATTTATACCTTCGAGCTTGGGTAACATCCCCTTCCACCGATCCAATTCCTCATAGAATCTCCTAGTTTGTTTGTTACACATCTTCAATATGTTCTTTGATATAGTTGTAGCATGCCCCAACTTTGATTAAGGCCTGACTACCCTTCTCAATAACTTTCCTTTCCCATTCTTTGGTAGTTGCCCGGACATTGACATCTTCAACATCTCTCAAAGCAGCATTTGTGACCTCAGGGGTGAGTGCTTGTGAATTTGAAGGTAATTGGACAAATTTCTTCACAATATTAGATAGGGCTTCAACTTTTTCTTTTAATTGCTTTTTGGTCTCCTTATCTTTGTCAATTGTTTGGATAAGGCCCCCTAGGGCCATTGTAGCCTCTTGTTTCAAAGTATATGTGGTTGGCTTCCCCAATGGAATATGTGTAACTTGATAGTCACTCATTGTAATTTCAGATTTTAGTATATCTCCTTTGGGGGTGGCAATCTCCAATGTCCTGTGCCCTTGAGGATCTACATGGGTTTTGGATAGTATCCTAGCTTTTTTGGGGTCTCTTGTGGGTCTTGAAAACGGAACATTTTCAATATCAATTGTTTTCACTTGAATTGTTTTCTTTTCTTCCCTTGGGAGCATTGCTCCCAACCATCCTATTGCAAGGGCATTTCCTCCTTTTGGAGGTTGTGGTGCTTGTTGTGATGTGTTAGAATAAACCACAATTTCCTTGGAAGCAACATGAGGAACCTCTGAAACTAGAAAGCTGTATTTGTGGGACTTCAGTCCCCACCACTACTCCCTTTGATTCAATATGTGATGCACTTGTTCCTTCATGCCCCTTCTTTTGTTCATCAACTGTAAGTTCCTTAGTTAGCACCACTATAGGAGTTGGTTCTTGAATTTTATCACCAACTTGTTCATTCTCCTTGCTTGTAGACACCTCATGAATTGTAATAGCTTTGTTGACCTTTTTCAATGCTTCTTCCATGGGGTCAACAAGAAATTCTGGCTTTTCTTGTGTTGTGGTATTTGCCTCTTCCTAAGGCTGTACACTTTTGTGAAGACAATTACTTCTTTAAATGATACCTCTGTTGCCTTTGACTTAAGTGGCAATGTTTCAGCTGTGGGTACTATGACTTCAATTTGTGGCATACTTTGAAATGATGTACTTACCTCCTCACCATGTATTTCTGAGGTGTCCATTAGTTGGCTGTCCAAGGGGGTAACATCAACCTCTTTTCGGTTGCCAAACTTTGTACCAAGTCAGTAGAGTCTGGTACATGTGTTTCTTTTTCTTCATCCACCTCAACTATCTCAATTTGTGGATTTGTTCCTTCTTGAGTTGGTGCTGCAACAGGAGCTTCATGTACCTCATAATGGGACTGAATCAATCACTTCAACTTGTGATTTTGCTCCTTCATGAGCCAATGTTGCAATAAGAGCTTTTTGCACCTCATCTAATGGAATTGAGTCAATCACCTTTGGTTCCTTAATTTATTTTCCATGTCCTTTCATAGCTGTGATGCTACTGGTCTCTGAGGTTTTTGTAGCTCTTTCCAAGGGGTATACAACCCTAGCCTTTTTAGTTCTTTCATTAAACACTTGAGACCAGATTCCTCTTTCTCTTCAACACTTTGAACTCTGAGTTGTGGGTCAATATCAAGTAGAGACCCACTCATTCTCTTGCCTTTACTAGAAGATCCTAGCAAAGTTACCACAGGAGTTCTAGGTTGTGAAGATCCTGCTACCTTAGGTTGCAATGGGACAGCCTGAGTGATGGGGGCATCCTTTATGGTTTTCATTAGTATCTCCTCAACCTTTTGGGTCAAGAGGGACATGGAGGTACTTGTTTTACTTGTAGCAGCAGTCCACTCCTCTATTATCCCAGTGGTTGGCTTCTTGGAAGGAAGCTGAGGTGCTTTCCCCTCCAAGGGATCCATTTGGCTTGCTCCTTCCTTCAAAGGAGGAAGATCTTCTTGAAGAATTCTTGTAGCCTTGTACTCTTGCAGTACCTTAGTGTTCTGTAAAGACAAATCCAAACCTTTTCTTGTTAACCATGTCAATGTTCTCCTCATTATATGTGTAATTATAGTATGCAGTCTTGTTGTTTCCTTTTGATTCCAATCAAGTGGCTCAATTGGTTGCCCTGCCAAATTCATCTCAATGTAATATTGGCTCACTACTTGTTGGTCATCTACAAAGTCTTGAGGTACAACTACAATTTTGTAGTCTATCACCTGTTGTGAAGTCATTCTAGAGAAGTCTCTTAGTCTAACTTCCTCTTCATCTTTGCAATTCATCCAAAAATCTTCATAGTGTGATTCATGTTCATATGAACTTCCTAGGACTGAGCTCATCACCCATCTGATATCATAGTTAGGCCTTGGCTGAAACTTTTCCATCTCTAGTTTGTTCATCTCTTCATCTAAAAGTCTGGCCTTTATGATTGTTGTGCATGTGTACCTCCCTATTGTGATTGGGAACTTGATATTGGTTTTGTGTTTACCAGCTATTAGCTTGTGCACTTCTTCCAACTGCCTTGAGAGCTCCAAAAGTGCCCATTTGTCATCTAGATATCTAGGCAGCATGTAAGGGTGCCCCTAGAAACCACTTACTCTTATGTAAGTAAAGAATCTGAACTGGATAAAGTAGCACCCATAATCACCGATTGCCCTTTTGGCAGCTATAGATATTCTAAATTGTTCTCATTCTGGTTTGAAAAGGCATATAATGGGTGCAAAGAAAGCATCATTTATCTTTCTAAAATTTCCCTTGTGCTTCTCTAAGTTCAACTGGGGGTATACATCATACACCCTATGGGTAGTAAAATCTTTCATCCTTGGGATTCCTGGGAGTTCCTTGTGGCATGCAATATTATAAACTAGGTAAGACATCATGTAAAATTCACATCTGATTGAAATGTCCTCTTTAATTTTTACAACCATCTTTATAAGATGATCATGGATAGATGTGATTGTAAAGTTTTCCCAAAAAACCTTCTTAGTACTAAACAAAATGAATTGGATATAACTCATCATCCACTCTTGGAATTCATAAGCAAATTTTAGGCCTACAATTTTACTTAGTAGAGTGATGAGGTCTTCAACCTCTTCCACAATGTGTGAACGAACCAACTTTTTTGGGACCCTGGTAGAAGAACCTCTATATTTTATTAACAACTGGCTATTCATACTTTTGGTATATTTTGCATGTTTGGTGTTCCACAAGCCTTGAGCTGATTGTATGTCAATTTTCACTGCCCTCTCAACTTTGGGTAATCCTAATATTATTCTAAATGTCTCAGGTGACAATGAGAGAACTCTAACACCACTTCCATCTAGTACTTCCTTGGTTTTTGAATTGTAGTTTTCAGCACAAGTCCATACCAATTTTGGGCAATGTATGGAGGGTGGGAAAGCGGCAGCTAAGGCAATACCACTAGCATCGATTGCTACCATGTGATCAATTTTGTTGGGAGCACGCAATCTTTGCAAGAAATCCTCTAGGTCAGCATTCCCTAGGTTGGTGTCTGTCACCTCATCCAAATTGCTTGTAATATGTGAAGTAACGGGGGTTCCAGTTGCTTTTATCTTCATCTTGCTTGGTAATCGAAGGCGATTGGTATCTCAAGTACTATGGGGATGAGGGGAAGAACCATGTGTGGGAGGGAAAATGCAAATCATGGTTGCTTCTTAAAAACCCTTACGAACAAACTAGAAACTTAAGCAACCTTGAAATTTTTCTGGGAGACTTACCCGTGTTTGCGTATTCCTTCATAATAACAGTCACATATGCACGGTGGTTACTTTAATTTTCCCATACACCACTCTCTAAAATCCACTGCTTCAATATCACAATCCAAATTCGTGATTTCTAGGGCTCTAGAGTGCTTAATTTCGTCGTGAGAAAGTAGAAGTGTGAAATACTTAGCAAAATTTTGAACCTATAATCCTTTCATGCAAGCAACATTAATGGCGGAAGCCATAAATGTATTGTATTCAATCTCAACCGTTGATCTCTGCCTTTTCCTGTTTGAATGATAACTGTCCACATGATCCCTTTTGGCGGGGCAGTGGAGCTCGGGTCCTATTTTGCATTCTTGCACTTAACTAAAAAAAGTGCAAAACTGCAAAGTCAAAACGGGGTACCCGATATCGAGCTGCATCGATAGGACGACATGTGTCCTTTGTCAGGTCTCGGGGCTTCGGATGCAGTTTGCACTTTCGCATGAAGTGTGAAATTGCAAAGCGCAAATCTTTATGAGATGCCCACTTCCCATCTTGCGTCGTTATGACGTTACATGTCCTTTGCAACTACAGGGATTTGAATGCAGTTTACATTTTTGCATATGAGTTTCACTTTATCCTCCTTTGCCAAGGAATGGCAGCAACCAGATGGAAAAACAACTCGTCTGCTCCTATAAGCATGTCTTAACTTTGGTCTAGCTCTTCCTCTAGGGCTTACTCTTGACACCTTGATTGTATTTTCCACAGAATCTTGTTGGGGAGCCTTTGGGGCTCTTTGGCCCATTCCATCACCATCTCTTAGTTGGACTTCCCCGCTTCTGTGTCGGATAGCCTATTGTCAAGCATTGGTATCCACTGTTTGATCCTTCTCAATCGCCACTACTATAGCATTCATTAAACATTGGAATCACCCTGAATTGTATCAACCCCTAACATGTTTGAGGGATTATCCTACTTTGCCAAGAAATGGCAGTAACCAGATGGAAAAACAACTTGTCTGCTCCTATAAGCATGTCTTAACTTTGGTCTAGCTCTTCCTCTAGGGCTTACTCTTGACTCCTTGATTGTATTTTCCACAGAATCTTGTCGGGGAGGCTTTGGGGCTCTGTGGTCCATTCCATCTCCATCTCTAGGTTGGACTTCCCCGCTTCTGTGTTGGATGGCCTAGTGTCAAGCATTGGTATCCACCTCTTGATCCTTCTCAATCGCCACCACTATAGCATTCATTAAACATTGGAGTCACCCTGATTTGTATCAACCCCTAACATGTTTGAGGGATTATCCTCCTTTGTCAAGGAATGGCAGCAGCCAGATGGAAAAACAACTCGTTCGCTCCTATAAGCATGTCATAATTTTGGTGCAGCTACTACTTCAGCATTGAACCTCAACAAGTAGGCATGTTGGAAAGGGTCCATGACATACCTTCTAATCACAGTGCCACATTGTGATGTTTTGTCTATCCACACTTGCTCCAGCACCTAACTCTGTCTACGTCTACCCTTGGTAGCTTGGACGCCCTAAACGGTTTGTATGCATGAATTTGTTTATAAATCTAGGCCACGAGGAGGATGTTGTAGAAAATGCCCCCTTTCCCCTCATGTCAAATAGCATTCATTTGTATATAGATTTTTCAAAAGTTGGGTGGATCCCATGCATACATATGCCCTTCCTCGGCACACTTGCTATCTAGTATTAGATAGTTGGAAGGTGTCTAGTAGTCTAACCATTCTGCAATCATCCCCTATCATTCTCGTTACAACCACTCTTAGTTGTGATATTTCTATGAGGGTTATCTCTCTCTTCAGATCAGCTCCTCGGTTTCTTCAAAGTCCAAGGAGTGCACTTCTTTGACCTCTCACCCATTAGGTTCTTTGTCTTCACTAGTTGCCCATGGCTTCTACTCTGCAAATATTTTAGACTCGTTTCTCTAAACGCAAGTGGAAACCAATAAGCACATCAAACACCTTGCAAATCTGACAGAGGCAACTAGGGCTATTTTTTCTAGCTTTGCACTTCTAAGGTTTTGTTTCTTTGGAGTAAGTTCCACAAGCTCATTGGCCAATCACCCTAGTATCCTCACAATTGGTAATGTTGTAGAAAGAAACAAAATATATTAATGTCCACAAATGACCAAAAGTAGATCAATGAAATTGGAGAATACATCCAATTACAATGGAAAGTGCTAAGGTAGAAGGATTTCCTGCAAGTTCTGCTTCTCTACATCCTACATAATTTCAACATCCTGCACATTTGTCATTGGATTGGTGGAGACCTTTGAGATGTCGTGAGCTAAAGTGAGAATACTTCGACAAAACCTGGTTTTGGGACCAACTAATTTCACTCAGTTAAAGGGCACATGACCTTTAGCTGCATTACTGCTACTATCTCAATGCTTCACCTCTACGGAGCAGCTCTTTGACATGTAAGCTAAAGTGAGGACACTGGCAAAACATAGTTTTAGTAAGTGGATGACTTATCTTGCTATGAGTTGAAGGGCACCTACCCTTTAGTTGCTTCACTGCTACCTGTCTCGGTGCTTTCCCTCTAAGTTTGCACTTAGTAATGCCCACTTTTTGCCTTGCAATTCCCTTATGTTTATTTGCTCTTTCAGTATGGATTTATATGCATTTGATCCACCTAGCAGCAGGGATTATGATGTGCTTTGTTAGTATTTTGATGGACATTTTGATTATGATCTATTATGAAATATATGTGGGTGATAACTTACTTGGATTATCATTTTTTAATGTGAACCTCATGTTACGGGCATGTCTAGACTTATGCTTATAAATGAAATATCAAGCTTACCGAATTATGCTTGCAGGATGTTACAGTTTTATAATTATTTATGTTCGTGAATTAATTGGAAACTATATGTTAATTACTTATGGAATCTTGATGGACACTTGAGTATTGTGATTGGCATAAGATGCAGTATTATGAATCGATTATTGTTTGTACCCCTTGACTGGATGTTTTGGGCGGTGAAGCCTAAATGTGGACATTCCTTGGTGGAAAAAGTATTCCTTGCATTCTATGTGATTATACCTTTCTATATTGTTTATTCAAGTTACATGCAAATATTTTATTGGACGTTTTGATAGGGACAATGACTGTGCAGGGAACATGTATAGCCAAAAGATGTGGATTAGTAAAAGGTTTTATAAGCAAAACGCATTATCGTGAACATATTTGGTCCATCTTACTTTGCTATGAAAGCACACCTTATTTATTCACGTTAATTAAATTTCCACTCCTAAAATTATATGTGCTAATCTTTATGACATTACCCCATCCTTATCCTAGACATGTGATCCTTCCACTAGAAGACAAAACAGGATATGTTTAAGAATATGCCTTTTTCCCCTTATTTCAAACATCTAACCCCTCCACCAGAAGACAAAGTGGGATATGCCTTACAATATTCCATTTAGATATTTTTGACTCCATCAGACTTTCCAAAAAGTTGGGAGACGGCTTTAAGAATAAATGATATTGTAGGATGCCTTGGAGTGCAAGTTAGAAAGGATAAACATGAAAATCTTTAGTGGGATCCATAGGAGCACATGCAGGCGTCTTTTTTAAGTGCCTTTTGGTCTTTAGGAGACTTCGAAAGATTTAGAAGGGGGATAGGAGTTGAGGATGTACTGAGGAGCAAGCCAAAAGAGAGACCCATGAGACACATGTCAAGGGATGATAGGTGAGGTTTTAGTTGGGTCTCAATAAGAGATTTTCCTTAGAGATATTGAGGATATTTTGCCAAATTTGAGAGAAGGAACTTAGGCGCTTAGAGTCAAGTGGAGGACTTCAGGTAATTTCTTCATTCATGGAAGTTTTATCATGTTTTGATGCTTTTATAATTTTGATGGAGTTTATTAATGGTTTAAATGTTGTTTTAAATATTTATGCACTATTTTGGCATTGTTCTTTTAGCTTTGCTTTGTGGGTTTTCTTGCAATTTTTTTGATGGTCTGAGCACTGGTTTTATGGCCTTTAGAGCCTCATTTTAAATATTTTTAGCTTACTGGTTTTGATATTTTACACTAGTGAGTGGGTATGATTGGGATGAGGGCACGCCAAGGCTCTATGTTTTTACATGACATGCATGGGCAAGCCCTTGGATTGGATGAATGACCTTACCAAGAAAGCCACAAACATTCCTCCCCTCATTTCATCCCCACCTTAGAGGGGCAAGAATCATTGCATTCCCACCTTGGAGGTGGAGTGTTTCATTTTATGCCTATCTTAGAGGTAGAGAACTTTATTTTTCCAAACACTTGGAGGGTTTTAGCTTTGAGCTTAAGGGCATGGAGGAAACTCCCTCATCCCGTTAGCAGTAACCCAAGGTTACTCTTGTGGTACCCATTAATGTGCACTTGGTTGTGTGTGTGTTTTGTGGCCATAGATGTGAACAAATTTATGGTCGGTTATGTGCTAGGGGCTAGCTGGTATATTTCACTAGTCAAGTTTGGTCAGGAGGTAAGCATCCCATCTCTTGGTTGGTTCTGGTGAAGCTTGTTTGTAGAAGATCTTGCTACTTGGAGAGACTACTTGAAAAATTCCTGTGAAGACTTGTGAATCCCTTTAGTTCCTTTCATTTTCTAATTTTTATCATATTTGTTGAAGTGGCCAAGTGCCTGATTTGCAATATGTGAGCTTTGAGAATATGTGAGAGTTTTTTGGTGTTCCATATTAAAGAACTTCCTTAAAAATGTGTTTATTTTCATATGGGTTTTAAGGGTACGGAATGAAATGAATGGGAATTATTAAGGGAATGAAAATGTGCTTTAGAATTGGCACTATAAACAAATCATTATGGGTTTTTATGGATATGAGATGAAATGAATGGGAGTGATTAAGGGAATGAAAACGTGTTTTAGATTTGCACTTTATGCAAATCATTATGGATTGGGCTGCGAAAATAAAATGGCAAACAAGTTTTTATGGGTTTTGCTTAAAATAAAAAATGCTTACAAAGTGTCTTTTCCTTTATGTTTGGCTTTCAAAATGTACTTTGATGGTGCAAAGATTCGATTTTTATAGTTATGTTAGACAGCCCTTGAAATTTTGACCAATTTTTCCTTTCGGATCAACCCTTTAGGCTTCACAGTTTGAGAGTTACGAGTGTTTTAAGGTTGGGCGTTTGGTCTCAATATTGTTGTAGTATTATAACAGATCTCTACTCAGCGAGTTGTTGGCGACGAGTTGAAGAGATATACACAGCCAAGTTGGCTAGTCTGGGCAAGGAGAGTTACAAGGCACTCGGCAATGAGAGTCGCGAGGTGCTTGGTGAGGGGCTTGGCAAGTAGTTTTGCAAGGAGCTCGACGAGCTCTACAGATCGATGTTAAGGGGTGAGGTATCAGGTAGCTCAACTCAATAAGGAGCTCACTGAGCTCAAATTTTCTTGAAAATGGAGCTTTGGGATTGAGCAATTTGAATAAAAACCCACGTGAGGTTGCTTAGGGTATTCTCATATGGGTTTTTGGGCCCTTCTAGGTATCTTCATGGGCCCACATGAGAGTATATGCACATGAGGCACGGAGGGTTTCTAAACAATGTTTGTAAGTCCATTTGAGCAAGTTGAGCGGGACCCTCTCGGGTTATCAAGCTTGATGTCTAAGTTCCAAGACAATTCAATATCTAGGCTAACTTGCATAGAGATTCTTGAGGAACCTGAGTAGGTGGGATGTGTGTGAGCATGATCAGGTCCATGTTTGGCTCGAAAGGCCGGCTAGGTAGGGCTTTTTCCTCATTAAACCTTGAAGATTTAATTGAATGCAAACTTTTCTCAAAACAGAATAAACCTTACACATGTTCTGAACTCTTCAAGGAATTTGAAATTAAACTGACATGTATTGCTTTGTGCTATGTTTTTGCTTGCGTGTATTTGAACACAAAGCTTTAATTTTATAAAAATACCCTTTTGACTAGAGCTTTTCTAGGCATTACAGTTCGACTGTAAAATTCCCTCGATGCCTCAATTGTTTTCAAGATGAGTTGGCTATTTTCGCTCCATGTGAGACCCATTGTTGGGTTCACTTCTTCAGTTGCATTCCCTCCAAATCTTGTGTTTTCCATTAGATGGCATATGTTGGCATCCAACCTTAGCGTTGAGTCAGGGGAAAGTAGGGTCTCTTCCACCTTGTTTTAATTGTCATGCATTCTTTAGGCCTTACCTTTTGGAGGTCCCCCTCATCTGCTTTGTGACCAAGTAGCTTCTCGATCTATTTCATATTGGCCTCTCATGCTGTCCTCAACATTCCCCACATCATGTTCCACTTAGATAATGATTACACTATTAACTATGTTGCCTTGCTCTCCCAACTTATGTCTAAATACTATACACTTCCTCTTCCCACTGTAGAGTCCATGTATGAGTGTTTACATAATACCCTTTAAGACATAGCCCTTGACCCATGTCCCACGGTACACTACTTTATCTCACCTCATACTCGTGGGTCTTGCCCTATCAATCATTGGTACGATGAAGAGTGTAAGCCGCTACATCAAAGACTTCATTTTTCCCTATCCCATAACCTTCCCTCTAGACCATCCACTCATAGAGATCATTGATGTCTTCTATGACAAAAGAATGTGAGTTTTTTACATCTACACAACTTTCTCCAATGGCTTCCCTCTACCATTCACTCAAGACCCTTTATCACACTCTCCTCCTGAGGAAAACCCCCACTTTTGACATCAAACCCCGGGCATGGGTTTCCTCAGCTTGTTCTCTTTACGACGTCCCAAACTAGCCTATTGTCATTGTATCCACTTCACCACCATCTTCTATTGTTTTCTTTGTAGGTACAGTTAAGGTGGATATTCAATAGTTGTGTACCAGTAAAGCAACGGCTTATAGGGAATCCAAGCTAAGTTCCTCAAATATAGTGTGGATTCCCTCGCCTTCACATTGGAAAAGCTCTTTAATGAGATTGTTTGCTCCATTTTTCCTCGTTCTTGGTCCCAGCACATAATTAATCCCATTCATAAGTCCAAGGATAGGTATAACCCTGGAAAATAGAAACATTATGGTTGCACGTACGTTTGCAAATTTCATGCCATGGTATTAAACACGTCGCTTTTTTAGAAAACTTTGAGGGAGGTCATCTTAGAGGAGAGGTACAAGTCGGCTTCAAGAGAGAACACAAAATAATTGATCAAATCTTTACACTCCAAACTATTATTGGGGAGGATCATCATTGGTCTGCCAAGGTCTTTTATTTATAGACTTCCGAATGGCCTTTGACTTGATTCCAAGATAGAAGTTGCATGATGTTGGTATTCCAAATTCTCTCATTACCGTCGCTTAGACACTCTATGAGACAATTGTTGGTCAATGTCTTACTTCTCACAGTTTTTCTATCTTTGTCAAAAGAGTATCATTAAGCAAGAACTCCCTCTCTCACAAACCCTCTTTAGCATCCACATCGATGAGCTAGAGGATTTTCTTCAACCACATACCCATGTTAATGGAGGTTGCATTTTACATCATGTGGTGATAACCATACTTTTTTCCAGTGACGTTGTTCTCTTCTCTCACTTTGCCAATGGTTAGCAAGGACAACATAATGTCCTTTCTCGTTTCTATGAATTGTGTCAATATTCAACCTTAGCAAAACTAAGGTCATGACATTCAACACCTCCAAATGTTCTCTTCCCCTATTCTGATTCTTCTAAAAGGGGGGCCTATAGAGATCACATAGGCCTAAACTTACTTGGGGGTCAAGCCTTCCAGATCGTCTTTTAATATGAAGCCTACTTCTTGATCATGCCTTTGCAAGGGATACACCTCCCTTTCTACCTTGCAATCCAAATGTTTTCAAATCCACTTCTAGGATATCCCTTCAAACATGTGCCCCTTCAATATAGTCATCAAGCCCATTGTTTTGTATGGATTCGAGATTCATGGACCTATTTTGGAGTTCATTAATTAGACTCATTTGAGAGGTTCTACACATTCATGATTCAACGTATGATCTGTTGCAAATGGATAGTTCCTCATTACATCATCCAAGTTGAGTTTGCCACCTAGACCCTGTGCCTTAAGATTATGTTTAGGATTCCATTCTACATTCACAGACTTAAAAACATGGGGGATTCAACTTCAACTTGTGAGAGATACTCATACTTATCCCTATGTTCTTCATAAAGGATTGTGTCACTAGGCCCCAATAGACGAGGGTGTTGTTTGTATTATGGTACTAGTTGGCTCCTCAAGTCTATTGGCATCTCTATTGATAGATTACTTTTTTTCAAATACTCCTTGGATGTCCCTCATTGGTTTTTTCCTATAAAGGAGGTCATCACTACAGCAGTCAAAGAAGATATCTCCACACGCTACGTCTGATATAGAAGCATTGCAGGGGAATTGGCAATCTTGCTTCACCGAAAAAATGAGGCCAACCGTTTGTGAATAAAGCCAACTCTGAATTTGTGCATGGGTAGCAAGGAGCAACCATCTTGAGCTCTTCTTGGTTGCACAAGAGTTCGCTTGCACAGGAGTGAAATGTGGAGATGTGGAGGAATTCGAAATAGGATTTTGGTAAAGGCATGGAGCATGCTCAGAAATAGATTAGTGTAAATGAGAGGCATGCATAAGGCGCAAGGAAAAAGCCCAAAATTGAAGATTGTTAGCATTGTGTTCACACTAGGTGTGTTAGGAAGCAGTTTGAGTTATTTTCTAACTAGTTAAAAATGTGTTCACAATTTGTTAAGCTTGTTGTAGGGAGTTAGTACATAGTTACTTTGTTATAACCAAGTTTGTCTTTATATTCAAACTTGGTTTCCCGTATGGGTTGTTTTAATAATATTTGTTCAAACAACTTATAGGTTGTTATTCATAACCTCCATGTAAAGCCTACTTATTAGGCATTTGTATGGCTTGAAAGATAGCTGAGACTGGAAGAATAATATAATAGTTTTGTTGTGTTGCTTTGTTCTCACATTGTGTGTTCAGGGAAATTTTGAGTGTGTATATCAGATTGAAGGCTTAATCCGTCACAGGTTCCTGCTTGGATCCTCCTAGTTACCCTAATATAGTATCAGAGCTACAGCTGGCAGAAGAAGCCCAATTTGAGTCATAATTTGCATACATGAATTCTGGTATAAGAAAAATAATACAACACTTTGCCTCCCAGTTACAGATTTTTATCTCCTTCAAACTCTGACCCTAAGCAAGGTCCACCTCTGCTTGACAACTCGGGTCCAACTCAACGATTTGGGTTTGGCATACGGAGAGCTCAGTTTTTGGTTGTTGGTTCGGCCCCTATACAAACTACAAACACAGTTGAAAGAGCTCAGCCTGTCAAATCTTCAAGCCTGCAAACAACATTGAGATCCACTTCAAGCTCGGCATTTGCATTTCTCACTTTGCATTCGGCATCGATACAAATTGCACTCACTGACTGCATTGATCGGTTTTCACAGCTTGGCTGCAGAACATTGCATGGATTGTCATGTTGAATCCTCCCTTAGACTTAGCGTTCCTCAACCTTCAGTGGCTTCAAAAACGCAGCAGAACAAAGACTCCTCCATGGCTCCTCCCTCTCCTTGGCTCCTCGCTGACTCGGGCTCTCCACTAATCTCCTTGCAGCGGCACTCGTGTTATCCTCTTGAAGCGACAAAAGATTAAAAAGGACTATTCTACTTTATCCCTCCATAGGCGGCAGCTAAAGATTTGAGTTCTATGCAAAGCTAACAATAGCTCCAAGCCCTAAAAGTAAGACTTTATATTTTGAAAAAGTATTCGCAAGTTTTAAGTGGATAAATAGAATTTTGTGAATGTAAATGGTCAAACACACTTGGCAGTGCACCCGACTAAGCAGAATTTTGAAAGGTATGAGTAATTGGTGGTCACAGGTTCAAGGCTAAGGGAGTCTTGCCTTTTTAAGCATTGCCTTATGTTTAAAAGTTAAATAAATATTAGCTTCTATATATGGTTGACGTGCTTGGTAGAGTAGTTGGAAAAGATGTTTTGACAAGGCAAAATACTTATGGTTAGAAGTTAAATAAATATTAGCTTCTATATATGGTTGAAGCACTCGGTAGAGTAGTTGGAAAAGTTGTTTTAACAAGGCAATGAAACTGAGAGGTCAAGGGATTGAATCCCTAGCCAGAAATTAAATTTTGCAAGAAATTTTTATGAGCGATAAAAAATTGTAAAGGAGAATTATTTTTGGAGGAAATTTTCTTTTCAAGAAAAGGGAGGCTTATATCTTTTCAAAAACACGATTTTAACAAAAGCGGTATTTTCTTTAAAGAAGATAACCACTTTAGGGAGGAGTTCGTTTTTTTGCTAACCACTGATGTCCAAGACCTTCTTCTCCACGACTTTTGCTTCCTCGTTCGCAATGGATAAGAAGTTGTTCATGCCCTTGAATTTATCCAACTACCATGCCTAGATACTGAAGATGGAACAATTGCTCCAATCCAAAGGCCCATGGAGAGTGTTTTAAGAAAAAGTTCCCACATTCACCTCGAAGAAGGATAAGTACACCTACGCGTGCAAGCAAGATGAAGCTCTTGGATTGATTGTCATGAATGTGTCTGAGACCTTGCAGTTTCACATAGCTGAATCCAAAACTCCAAAAAAAGGTATGGGAAATCTTTAAACAGCTCTTTGGTAAAGTAAATGAATCCAGGATACTTCGGTTAGATATGCTGTTGTGTCCACAACACACAAGGGAACCTCTTTTTTTGCCTTTCCCAGAGAGTTGGATTCTTGCACGTTTCAATTTCCCGTCTTATGTGTAATCCTACTTTCTCCCCTTGGGCCTCTTCACAATCTTACTTGGCCCTATTTTGTTGAGTTATTTGCATTTCATGTGTTGGTGCCCATTATAATCGTTGTATATCCATGGCACCAACTTTTCGGAGTTCCCCATTGTTGCTTGGTGTGACCCTTCCTTTCCCCTGTTGTTCATCATTGTGGCTCTGCCTTGCAAGATTGTTCATTGGTATATTGATGTAAACCTTGTCATAACCTTCATTTTGTTCCCTGGTTCCCTAAGGTGCTTGTTATTATGTTTCAAGAAGGCTTGAAGGGCTCCCTAAGGTCCATTTATAGGTTGAAGAAGTTCCAAGAATGATATTGCAGTTTCATGGTATTCCTTGTTCTTTTCCTGCCTTGATTCACGATTCGAAGGATTGTCAAGAGGCTAACTTGCAAGATTGGTGGTGTTTTAGGTGATTCTTGCATTGTTCAAAAGGAAGGGATTCCAAAGTTGGGTGGCAGGTTAGATGTTCATCCTAAGTGCTTGTGGCATAATCATGTGAGAAGGAGGAATTGCAGGGTCCATATGCAGGTTTCATGGTGTCTTTACCATCTGTTGAACTTCATAGTTGTTTCATTCACCCTCCCCATCTATTAACACTCCTTTATAGACCAAACACTTAGTCATTTTTGCCTAAACCCTTCTCTGTCGGACAAATTGGGTTTTCTTGGAACTCATGGAGTTATTCCCTTGTTCCATCTTTGCCCCAATTCCCTGCTTCCTCCGATTTGCTACCTAGAACCCTGCAAATTGGGCCAACTCCTTAGTCAAGTAAGTCAAGCATCTTAAGAACCTTGGGAATAGTTCCTTGTGTCCTCTTGTTACCTGCATCTTCACAGTGTTCCCCGCATGCTCGAACACCTTTGTTGATAAGTTGGCAAATATTGGAATAGGTGGAACCGTTCTTGTGTTCCACCCGTTCCCCGCTTCACCGCCCCCTCTATCGGTCAAATCAGGCTTCCAAGGAACACTTGAAAATGTTCCCGTGTTCCCCCAATTCACTAAAACCCAAACCATCCAATTGCATGCAGACACATATCCAATCGGTCATGTCGGACCCACCCCGAAGGCACAAAGGAAATTGTTCCTTGGTTCCACCATTTCCCCAATTTGCCGATTTAACTAACCATCCAATCAGGGGATGACACATGTCTTTCCTTACCAGGAGAGCAGGGGACGAATCATGACATGTCACGTGGACAAGGCAGATTGCAAATTGCATTTTGAACTAGAAGGCCCGGGACCAATAAGAAGGAGACATGTCACACTATTTCAGAGCTTCTACAGGATAATGCAATTTTTAGTCGAGGCCCAAATGCATTTTGACGATTTTGCTCATAACTTTTGATTTGGGCATCCATTTTTAGCAAAACCAATTGCATTAGGATCGTCATGGCGAGGGCTTTCCACAAAGGGCAAATTTGGAAGAAATGGTGCATTGTTTTTGGATATTTCAGTTATAGAAATTTGGGTGGGTAAAATGTCATTCTCATGAATGAAATGGCAAATTTAACAACTGGAGATGCTCTTGTGATCCTTTTTCAACCAAGGATGCTTCTAGAATCAAAATATGTTCTTATTGCCTCCACCAGATGAGGAATAATTGATCTATGCATTGTAAAGTGGACACTTGGTATTGTCTCCCTCTTTCATCTCCCTCATTGCGTGTTCCTCCATTGATTTCCCTCAATTCACATAGATCGCCATCTTGACCATTGATTGGGCATCTAACATGGCATATTTTTCTAAGTTTATGGTTATTGAATGTATAAATAGTGAGGTGCTTGTCCTCACTTATCTTTGTTGGCTGATTGGTTGTGGCGGGAAAATTCATTTTTCTCTTAATAGACACAACAAATTAGAGGGGTTAAGCTCTGAATGAGGTTTTTTTGAGTGTCTAGTAGCTATGTAAATATCTAGATACTTGTAATTATTATCTGTAGGTTCATACTAATATGGTTTCTGATGTACATCAATTAGAAATATTTGAGACTCATCTTTTATATGTTTCTCTTGTATTCTCTGCAAATAGACATGCGAGATCAATTATGCCATGAATTATTTTGGTATTTCTCATCACAACATGATCTATAATCAATAAATGATGAATATCCCTTGTAATACCATGTGTTTATTGTGCCAAAAAAATTCAAAAAATAATTATGCATTTAATTTTATGATTGGGTATTAAAGGTTTGTTGCAGTGTAGTGTTACTTTGCACTAATTGTTTCAATTGTAAATCTCCTTTCTGTAATTTCTGTGAATGCATATTATGTTTGTCTTGGGGTTTCCTTTGGCATTATAAATTTAGTTGTGGTGAGTGCATGAGGATTAATTATCAGGTGTCTGTGATGAGGTCCCAAGATTTAATCTTGCATTACTTTCCTTGTTTGGGTGTTCATGAGGGAAAAACAACCTTTGGAGAGTGATTTTTCCTTTGATTTCAAGTATTAATGCATGAATAATTATCAAGACAACATGGTTAGTGCATCTACTTCCTCCCACTGATCCCTTCCCCCAATTTCTATCCACCTTCACTTTCATTTACACTATCCATCTTTCCCTACCCTTCTCCAGATTTCATCTCCTTTTGTATATTGAACATGATATCTACCTAGAAATCATACATACCCTTTCATACTTTGAGTGTATTTTCTATAAATTGTGAAGATTAACATCTCAAGTTTCATTCCATTCCATGTTGTCAACAAATTTCTTCCAAAATGATGCTTGTGATCACATCCAATCTATCTTCAGTGGCTTGTGTATGATGTATCAAGTGTTTGTAATGTTTGTGTGACCATTCTTTTGAATGAGCATTTCATTATGTGGTTGCATTTGATCTCTAAATTGAAGAATCTAACATTTTTTGAGGGTATTGAAACATAATATCTCCCTCTCTCTTTCAAGGAACCCCTTGGGTCCTCTCACCTTGGTTTGAGAAGAGCCATAAAGTAGAAGGTGAACAACCACACCCTTAGTAAAAGTGCATCCCTGACATCGCTACAAGGATTGATAATAAGGATAGATGAAATATCCATCCCTAACTACAAATGAAAAATTAACAAGTCTATCATTGTTCCCTTGTCTCCCTCTTCATACAATTATTAATTTCCAACTCTTGTTATGGGGGTGTTAGATTGGGAACCAACATCATGCACCCGCAGACTTACTTGTTGCAATTTCCATTGCACAAGTGGTCCCCATCTACATGCCCTCTTCTAAGAGATTTGCGCAATACTGTTGTGTGGCATTCCTTCACCTACGCAATATTTCTTGACCTATTGCCTCATGCACAATTCTTTGTGTGTGGCCCCTTCACGTCTTTAAGCACGCCTATTATGCATCCTAATGCGTGGATCATTTTCACCTTGTGCGAACCCCCCTTAACGCAATACCTTTAGTCCCACGCAATGATCCCTTCAATTCAGGATTGTGCATTCCCTTTGCGCAATGTCCCACGTAACTTACTAGCTTGGCCTCCATTATACCAAGTCACTACAACATTGTGTGGAAGCTTTCAACATTCATTTACACAGCCAAACCATGAGTCCCACGGCCTCCCAATGCTTCGTGACATTCATTCACCCGCCAAGCATCTCACTCTACACTAGGCGCAATCACTTAACTTCCCATTTCATCTCGCAGTTATATATTTGAATAAGTTATGTCCCACTTGGACAAATCTAACACCTAACACTCGGTTTCTCTCAATCTTTATGTTGTGTAGATATGATACATGCATTCGTGACGCATTAAAGACTATACAAGCAAGTGTTACAGAGTTTTCCAAGGAAGACTGTGCATAATTTGGCGCGCAATCCTTGTATTGTGCAGAATACGAAATATCATGTACGCACAATCTTTGTGCACTAAGAAACATCAAAGGAAGCATCCACGCACAGTTTATATATGTTTTATTTGCACCTTCTTTTTATACAACTAACTTTGCACTCTTCTTTTGCCTCGTAGGAATTGAAGGCATGGTCATGAAAGTTTCCTAAAGGAGTGTACGAGAAAGAAAATCCCAACGGTCGCATGGCATGGAAGACAAACCATACTAGGTTGCTAGAAGACAAAGTGTGCCCCAAAGTCAACACCAACTACCGACTTTGACACCAACAGTATCCAAAATTGACATTTTGTCAGTAAATCTGATCTCGTTCATCCTTTCAAGGATAGAAGTTGGAGAAGATCACGTTAATCACGTTATGTCAAATGTCAAGCACCACATAGATTCAAATGAAGCTTGACTTGCACTTCACGTCATACCTGTGCGCCATCTCATATTGAATGTTGTCTGAAACAGACTGATTATCATATGTAACATTCTTCTAAATCTTTTGGGCATGCATCCAATTTGATTGGTCTGTATGACCAACCATGTATCTACTTAGTCTAATCTGCTCTCCGCATTTTGTTGAGGCCAATGATTGTAACATTTGTAAGTGTGCCTCAAGTAGTTGTGGTATCTCCCTCTAAATACCTAGCTGAAAGGCATTGTTATGTCGGATTCTTGTAAAAAGAATCTTTGAATTTTTTAATGTGTTTTCCTTTGTTCACTTAGTTTTACTTGTGTTTTCACCTTGAATATTGATGTTTGTGTGCACTCTTTCCACCTGGTTTGAAGTAGATCTCCCTGCTCTTAATAGATATATCTCTTATTGTTTTTTGGAATTAGTGTTCATTTCTTGCGCGTCCAAGGGTGTTACGTTCCTCCTTGCTCTGTAACACATTCCCCGGACTCTTGAACCTGCTCCTATCTTGATCGAGTGAATGTTGGTCTGAGTTGGAGTATGGTTTCTTGGATCTTTCTTCACCAATCGTAAAGGAATCTCTTCCGCGCCATCGGATCCATTTCTCTTTCTTCCCTACCCTTCTCCTCTTTTGCACTTTTTTATAACTTGGTTAGATTACGACTAAAACTTGTAATTGGCTTTTATCACTAATGGTTTGATGATTGCAGGTGATACTCATTGCGCATAATCCTTCGCACTTGTACTCTCCCGCGCGTGCAATAAATGATTGATTCATCAACCTTCCGCACTCCCGCTTCTTCTGAGGATGATCCCCACTAGTTTCCCATTGCACACTCTCACATATGGTCCCACTAGAACCTACAAACGAGCGAGCAAACACCCTCATGTAAATCATAAACATTCACTCTCCCTTTGTCTTGAGTTATTTCCTAGCACATATAACACTTGGCCACCGAGATTCGGCAAGAGACGAAAGAAACCTTGGATGAGGAACTCTCACACTCGCACTGAACTGCCTAACGTATGCACCTTCTTTTCAAGAGAAATAGAGCCTCGCCCGTTTGTGTAGGACTCTGTCTAGGTTACTTGCACTGCCCCCTAACAACCTTTTGGCAGCATTCACATCCTTGGCACTGTGGGAGGGAATCAAAGTGTGACACTCGTGGAGATCAACATTTCTGGTGCTAAAAGGGAACCCTTCATTTTAGTGTAACATAGTGCTCATCTTGCACGCTATGTGGAAAACGTCCCATTATAGGCACAGTTTTCTCTGGGATTTTTACCGCGCGCCCTTTAGCATTCACCCTATCTATGGCTTGGTTAGGAAAAGTCCATTGCCCAATCGCTATCCCAGGAGTCCAAAATGACCTATCATAAGACCTTTGAGACTGGTTTCCAAAGTATCAACATGGAGGATTCATAACTGTCGAAGAGCACAATGTGGCCTACGAAGACGCCTTGCACAGACATGTTATCATCCATACAGACACCGCATGCCACCTATTTCATTGCACTTTGGGTATAATGTCCTCCAGCTAGTATCTCAGCCAACCCCACAAGTCCATTACATCCTGGGGTTATTTCGAGCCTAAGTTTTTTTGTTATTTTGGCAAGTACATCAGCTCCACAAATCTACACTCTCATTTTACATTCACTTGCAAAGGACCAACAAAGTCAGTAGGTGTTTTTAACACCCTCTTCTCCCAATTGTACCAGAGGTTGAGGGATCTTTTTGCCATCGTCGAGCCTGTAGCTTCCCAAATCTACTTGCACGCATTGGATCCCCTCTTTTCCATGTTTATCAGGCAAGATCCCTTGCCTCTTTGTCTGCAATTTTACGTGTGGCAGTCTTAGTGGAGCAGCCCCATCTCACTCAATCTATCGTTCCACTTGCACATCCCAGTGCTTGTTTTCCTATGCCAATGGTTAACACCACCCTTGTGCAATGCCCCTTTTTATTTCTTTCCCCAACCCTGTCTAATCGACAACCAAGTTTTTTCTCCCGCGCAGTCATTCTTGGACTCTCCTGTTCAAGTTGTTCATACCGAGAACGTGTAGACAGATTGAGCTTCAACTTGCACGCATGATAATGATTTTATTGTAGATAATAACGATATCATGCATTCTATTTTTGGTTGTGTTTCTTCTTCTTCTTTTTGTTCTAACTCTTCTGATTCTGCTTCTGATGTTCAAATGACATGTGCAAGAAAAGAAAAGGAAGTGCACAAGGAAAGGCATAGGATGAGATAGCAGAAGCAACGTGCTCTAAGTTTATGCAAAGTGACGTGCAATCCATCATTATCGATTGTGAAGTGGCGAATAAATTGCCTAAAGATTACTCTTGCGCCCAAAGTAAGCGCACTAGCTTTGATGAGTCAAATGACGTGACTCTAGTGCTTGTCGATGATGCATTTGAACTGGTGTGCAAACTAAGCGTTGATGCCCTTCTTGGAGGCATCAAATTTTTAGAGTTAGCTCTAACCGGATGGTACAAGCTACATGAGGACACGCATGTAGAGAGCACTTGCAAGTGTTTTTATCCACTCTGTGTGAGGCTAAGTGCATGATGCTTTAAGGAATTTTGCATGAACAAGGATGCATCCAAGAGGAATCTTCGGCAATGATGCCGCTGAGTTCACCGTGCCATGAGACAGATTCAGAGAAGTGTGTGCTTCCCACTAGAAGAATGGAGGAGAACGAGACAAAGAACCTTGACGAGGAAGAGAGCCTCCTCGAAACAGTTAGCTGGCAAGAGGATCTTGCAACTGAGGAATGTTACGCAATTCCCATTGTACACCATGATGAATCAGCTCTACCTGAGATTCTTGCACCTACTCACGTGCCCTTCGCAGTCATTCAGGTACAAGACTTGCACGCCTTCACTTGGGTTAAGTTTGAGGTAACAATTTCTCCCCCTCCTACATACTCCTATTCCATCCCCTCAATCCAAGGTAGCAATCATGTATCTGTTAAGCGTAGGTTTATTTTTTATCTGTAATTATAATTGATTTAACTAAAGCATTCAAAGATGTTCCTACGAGCTTAAGAATAAAGCCTGGGATGAGCCTGCTACTATCCGTGAGTGAAATTTCTTTCCTTCAAATCTTTGAGGTCCACCCTCCCAGCCCCAGCTATAAATAATGGTTAGTTTAGGTCAGTTTAGTTTTTTCCTTTCCTTAGATTAGATTAGTTTGTTTTTCCTGTTTTGGTGGTTAGCTTTTGGTTGTTGTGTTCAATAAAGATGAAATTGCTTCGTGCAATCTTCATCCCCGCTTCTTCCTGATATGTGCCCAACCATTTTGTTCTCGTAATTCTTCATGTACCATCGTTCCATCTGGCAAGGAAGTAAGGGTTGTGTTTGTTTCACACACAGCAGTAGTGAAAGGTTGTTTCATTTTAAGCAGGTTTGAATTTTAGAGGATTTGGTAAGCTCGGGATGAATATCAATACGTGTGCTCAATTATTTTCCTTTTTTCAAAATAAAAGTTAAATCTTTGTTTTGGATTTGTTACACAGATTTAAAACAGTTTTTATTTCTGAAGGAGAGTCACCCGCGCTATATTAATGTAAGAATTGTCTGCGAGGCATATGTGAAAGCACAATGGAGCAAGGACAATGTGCTTCTGGTAAGAATTGTCTACGAGGCATATGTGAAAGCATTATGGTGTTTCTAGTAATCTCAATCGGGGCTATGGACGCCTGACAACAATGGAGCAAGGTTGTGATCGGAACCAAAGGTAACTCTATCAGGGCTATAGATGTGCAGCTAACAGCAGAGCAGTGCCTTAGTCTCCCCCTCCATCCATTTCCCATCAAAATATCATAAATACAAAAATAGAATAAAAACCCTGTCAGCAAGCAAGCAAGCTATGTGACTACTTTTTGTGTTGAATCAGAAAGCCCACAAACAAGGTAAATGAACTTCACATGCATACACTTAACTCTCTGCAAGTTTGGAAACTCGATATGGTGCACGTCAATTTTAAAGCCTTTGATTTTGTTTTTAATTTGGAACTGTAAAGTCTTCTGAGCTACGTACTCTATTTATTTATGTTGCAAACCAAAGATTTTGGATTCAAAAGCTCAGCAGCATTTCCCAGTCGAATCGCCATTTGTTGTTGTGTCTACAACACGCTCCTAATTTCCCTAAGGAAATAAGGGAAGCTCTTATTTTGCCTTTCCCCGAGAGTTGGATTCTTGCGCGTTTCAATTTCCCATCTTATGCACAATCTTCCTTTCTTCCCTAGAGCCTCTTCGCAATCTTACTTGCCTCTATTCTGCTGAGTTCTTCGCATTTCATGCATGTGCAGACTTGTCGCAATTCCCATGGCACAAGTGGTCCCCATCTGCACGCCCCCTCTTCTAAGAGCTTTGCGCAATAGTGGTGTTGTGTGGCATTCCTTCGCCCGCACAATATTTCTTGACCTTCTTGCCTCAAACACAATTCTTCGTGCATGTCCCCTTCACATCTATAGGTGTACCCATTTCCATATCCCACTGCATGGATCGTTTTCACCTTGAGTGAACTGCCCCTTCACAATACCTTTAGTCCCATGCAATGATCCCTTCAATTCGGGATTGTGCATTCCCTATGTAAAATGTCACGTGCATCCTACTAGCTTGGCCTCCATTACACAAAGTCACTACAACATTGTGCGAGCCCACCGCGTTCAAACAAGCTTTGCACAACCAAACCATGAGTCTTGCGGCCTTCTAATGCTTCATGACATTCCTTCACCAACCAAGCATCTCGCTCTACACTACTTGTGATCACTTAACTTCCCATTTCATTTCGCAGTTGCATATCTAAAAAGTTATGGCCCACTGGGGCAAATTTAACACCTAACACTCGATTTCTCTCAAGCTTTGTGTTGTACAGATAGTATACACGCATTCGCAATGCATTGAAGCCTATACAAAGGAAGTGTTAGAGGTTTTTCTAAGGAAGACAGTGCGCATAGTTTGATGCGCAATCCTTGTATTGCATAGACTACGAAATATCATGCGTGCGCAATCTTTACGCATTAAGAAACATCAAAGGAAGCATGCGCCTTTTTATACAACTAACTTTGCACTCTTCTTTTGCCTTGTAACAATTGAAGGCATGATCACGAAAATTTCCCAAAGGTGTGTGCGAGAAAGTCAGAAAGTCCCAATGGTCACTCGACACGGAAGACAAAGCATACTAAGTCGCTAGAAGACAAAACGTGCCCCAAAGTCAACACCAACCACCGACTCCGACACCAACAGTATCCAAAACTAACATTCTATCAAAGAATTTGATCTTGTTCATCCTTTTAAGGAAAGAAGTTGAAAAAGATCACGTTAATCACATAAAGTCAGATGTCAGGCACCAAATAGGTTTAAATGAAGCTTGACTTGCACTTCACACCACATTTGTGTACTGTCTCTGTTATGTGACTAAAACCCCATAGAATATTTCAGTAAATATAAAGGATTAAATCATTTAAAAGTCATCCAAGTGTGGATAATTGAAGAATAAAGATGATTAAAGTGAGACATAAAAGATATTCCCGAGAAGATAAAGGGTGTTAAAGCATTATGCTAGAAATAATCGTGTATTATGATGAGTTAAAATCAAAAGTTGTGAATGGAAAGATATGTCCATTTTGAAAAGTCACCTTCTTAACCTTATAAAAAGGGAGTAAAGTTATTTGAATGTAGATATGGGTAAGTGCGTGGAAATCACACATATGTAATATGATCTATATGAGAAAACAACAAGAAATTGTGTTTTGATCCGTTAGATAAAGGGTTGGAGACCTCTAACACTCTGAATAGCAATGGGACAGGTCCACAGAGTAGGTCCAAGGAGTGCGAACATCCCAATGTCCTGGCTAAGGCTAAGTAAATGTTGTTTTTGCATTGTGATGTGAGTTGCATTGTGATGTGAGACTGTGTCTGGTTCTTCATTGTTGAGTGTGGCCTCATTGTTGGCTTACCTAGACCAATTGGCTATTGAAGAAGTTTATCTTCAGATATGTATTTTAAACCTGAAACTATTAATAATAAGTTTATAGTATTCATCTGTTTTATTTGATCTATTAATGTTATCAGATCCAATGTTTATTGATGTGTTTGTATTGAGTATTTCAATGTAAATCCATTACGTTTAATCTATGTATTGTTGTATAAATATGAATCAAAGATCTGGAAAATAAGCACATCACAGTCTTGCATTGAATGTTGTCTGAGCCAAACTGATTATGAAATGTAACATTCTGCTAGATCTCCTAGGCATGCATTCAATTTGATTGGTTTGTGTGGCCACCATTGTATCTATTGTGTCATATCTTCTCTCCACAGTTGGCTGTGTCCATTGATTGTAACATTTGTAAGTGTGCCTCAAGTAGTGGTGGTATCTCCCTATAAATACCCTGCTAAAAGGCATTGTTCTGTTGGATCCTTGTAGAAAGAAGCTTTGAATGTTTTGATGTATTTGCCTTTGTTCACTTAGTTCTACTTGTATTTTCGCCCTGGATACTGATGTTTGTGTGTACTCTTTCCACATGGTTTGAAGTAGATCTCCCTACTCTTAATAGATATATTTCTTATTGTTGTTGTTTGGAGTTGGCATTCGTTTCCTACGCATCCAACAGCGTTACATTCCTCTTTTCTCCACAACATATTCCCCGGACTCTTGCACCTACTCCTATCCTGATCAAGTGAATGTTAGTCTGAGATGGAGTGTGGTTTCTTGGATCTTCCTTTGCCAATTGTAAAGGGGTCTTTGTCGTGCCATCGAATCCATTTTTCTTGCTGTCCTCCACTTTCGCACTTTTTTTATAAATTGGTTAGATTAAGACTAAAGCTTACAACCGATTTTTATCGCTAATGGTTTGATGATTGAAAGTGATACTCATTGCACGCAATCCTTCGCACTAATACTCTCCCACATGCACAATGAATGACTGATTCATCAGCCTCCAACACGCTCCCACTTATCCTTTTGAGGCTGATCCCCGTTGTTTTCCCATTGTGCACTCTCACACGCAATCCCACTAGATTTTGCGAACGAACCAACAAACACCCACGTACAAATCCTAAACATCCACTCTCCCTTTCTCTTGGGATATTTGATACAACAGGACGGACTGAGACAATCCGGTGTCATTTGCAAACTTCAACATAGTGGAATGAAACACAAAGGTGCCTTCTATTTCTTTAATGGCCTTTACGGCATTTACATGCAGCTGCTCTCGTGGAGCAAACAAAGTCTCTCTTGGAGTATTTTCAGACTCTTGGTGTTTTTCCATTTATCCTAGACTGGTCTTTGTGCATTACAAGCACATTCAACAACCTCGGCTCTAGTTGTCTCTCTTTTGATGTCCTCCCAACCTCTCTCGCTCTCTTTTAATGACGAACTCGTCCTCGTTATATAATCAAGCCTTCCCACTTCTCTCTCCTCACTGGCTCCTTCTAGACGCTTCCAAATCTTCCCACTCAGATTCAAATTTGAACTGGTACTTATTAATGCTTTGAGCTGCTTCACCGCTATCTAGATGTCATGTAGTGCCACATCAACCTAGTCGTTGGACTTGTCTTATCATTGTATCCTAGTCAATTCTTCTTTGTCAAACACCTTCTGACATCTTAATCATTTCAGCCAATTACCTGTTATTCCGCATAGTCCTTGCTCACATTATTCGGTCGCGCCTTTGTCTCTTTCTACCACACACTCATACACTCGAGTTCTACCTTCAACATCTCTTGCGCATTGTCTCTAGGCATTTTGGGTCTTCTCAAAAACATTTGTGCACCTTCTCTGCAATCCAGCTATTGCATGATCATCCTTTTTGCTCTATGTGCATCTCACACGCTCTTTGTTACTGCGCATAACTCCTACGCAATCTCCACGCACTTCCAATCAGCTAGGCTCACCCAAAACTCCTATTGACTCCAATGCACATTATTCTTCCGCACCTACTCTACTCTGCAAGCCTTCCATGCACTACAACGCACCCACTTCTACTACACACTCCACGCATTTTGCTTCTTGCTGATAACTATTGCGCAAAGTACTCCCTTAGTTTTGTGCAATCGCCACTTGATTTGGCAGCGCTTCCCCTTCTTTCCTATGCGCTTCTCCAACCTTGCACCCACCCATACTTAGCCAAAATTGTGCAAAATTGCCATGGAACTTGGATGCTCCTGCATCAAACACCCACGGTACTTAAACATTAGGTCCACCTCGAGTAGATTAAGTGAGTGATAGAACCACCCTTTGAACTATTGTGGTAGATAGTTTTAGTTCCTTCATCCTCTAAACCTTATCCTGCCCTCGACACTTCTTACGGGGTTTCTTCCAATCTTTCGTCACTTCTCAGCGACTTCGTGCTATCCTGCGCACTTCATTGTGTTGAAACTCACCATCATCTTAATCCCTCCTCCAAATGAATCTTTCTCCCTGGTCCTTTGCGAATCTCTACTCGTCACAATCCTTCTCCTTTGCTAGCATAATACTCTTGCACATTGTTGCCTTTCTCCAGGCGAATTCTCTCTTCACCCTCTGCTCATCTTGTGAGCTTCTCTCATGCACTCTCTCACGCATTTTCGGGTTGTTCCTTTGTGCATGCCTTTTCTCTTCTTCGGCGTTCCACTGGCACTTTCTTCACACAATCTCCTTTGTGTTGTCGACTTTTTGTCAATACATTCGCCTCCTTTTGGGTGTTCCACACCACAAGACCTCGTCTTCTTCGGTGGTCTTCCTCTGCATCCTCCAATCTTATCATCACACCATTTAGCTCCTACAACACCTCCAACATTTTTGCAATTTTTGCATCTGAATAATCCCTTTTCCTTGCGGCATCTTGCCTTCATTTGCAAGATTTACATCTCCTATGGCCGCTACACTCTCGGATCTTCTTTGCGTACTCTACCCACCTTTCTCACAGTGAAGAACACAAGAACTTCGCTAGTTGCCTCATGTTCGATGTTCTACCAGCTTTTCCGCTTCTTTCTCGCAGGAAGGTAATCAGCTCTAATACCACTAATGATAAATTACGGCGGACCGAGACGATCTGGTGCCATTTGCAGAGTTCAACACAGCGGAATGAAACACAAAGGTTTCCACTATTTCTTTAATGGCATTTATGGCATCTACATACAGCTGCTCTAGTGGAGCTTACACACTCTCTTGGAGTATTTTCAAACTCTTGGTGTTTTTCCCTCTAACCTAGACTGGTCTATGTACGTTACATGCGCATTCAACAACCTCGGCTCTAGTTGTCTCTCTCTCATTGTCCTCCCTAGCTCTCTCACTCTCTTTTACTGATGAACTCGTCCTTGCTATATAGTCACGCCTTCCCTATCCGCTCTCCTCATTGGCTCCTAGATGCTTCCAGATCTTCCTGCTCATATTCAAATTTGAACTAGTACTTATTAATGCTCTGAGCTACTTTAGTGCCATCTAGATGTCTTACAATGCCACGTCAACCTAGTCATTGGAATTTTCTGATCATTGTATCCTAGACAGTTCTCTTTTGTCAGACACCTAACATCTTAATCATTTCCACCAACTAACTGTTACGTCACACACTCCTTGCTCACATTCTTTGGTTGCACGTGTCTCCTTCTACCGCACACTGATACACTAGAGTTCTACCTTCAACATCTCTTTCACACTGTCTTTGGGCATTCTGGGTCTTCTCCAAAACATCCACGTGCGTTCTCTGCAATCCAACTACTATGCAATCCTCCTTTTTGCTTTGTGCACATCCCGCGCACTCTTTATTACTACGCATAACTCCTCAATCTCCATGTGCCTTCAATCAACTAGGCTGACCAAAACTCCTATGCACTCTAAGGTGCATTATTCTTCCACACCTACTCTACTCTGCAAGCTTTCCGCGCGCTACAACGCAGCCACTTCTATTGCGCATTGAGCTTCTTGCTGATAACTATTACATAAAGTACTTATTTACTTCCGCGCAATCGCCACTTGATTCTACAGTGCTGCCCCTTCTTTCCTACGTGCTTCTCCAATTTTGCATGCACCTATACTTGGACAAAATTGTGCAAAATTGCCCTAGACCTTGGATGCTCCTACATCACTATTTCCTTACACATATATAACTTGGCCGCTGAGATTCAGTGAAAGAGGAAAGAAACCTTGGGGGAACTACCGCACCCGCGTTGAACTTCCTATTGCACTTTCTCACACTAGTGCCTTCTTTTCAAGAGAGGTAGAGCCTATTTGCGCGAGACTCCGTCTAGGTTGCCTGCACTTGCGTGCACCCCTGACAACCTTCCGACAATATCAACATCCTTGGCGTTGTAGGAGAGGAATCGGAGTGTGACACTCATGGGGATCAACAAGATACAAACTTGAATGCCTATTCGCCCTCTAATTTTCCGTCTATTGAATAATTTTTGCTATAATTTAAATCACTTTGATCACTCCTAAAAGCTGGTGATAGAGAAAAGATTGATGAAGAATGCATAATTTTGATTTTGTCTAAATTGAAAGGTCCTTAGAATGTGTTTGCGTCCACGTTTTACTCCATAATGGATGCTTTAGAAGAAAATTTCAAGATGTCTTCTTTTGAGTTGTTTTGTGAAAAGCTTACTCGTGAACAAACAAACTTGTGAGCATTTGTTGCCTTACCTAGCTCAAGTCATGCACTAGTGGAAAACTCATCTATGGGGAAACGGAAACCACAAAAAAAATCAAGACCTGCTCTAATAGAGTCTCACAAAATTTCTCCTACCACCACAAGGACCTCTAAACTTTAAAATTTTGGAAAATCTCAAAAAAAAGGAAAAAACGTTTATGACCATTGTCCATATTGTAGAAAAACTAATAAGGATGATTACAAATGCTATAAGAAAATAAAAGAATTAGAAGAAAAATTGAAACACCATAAAATTGAAGTTATTTCCTCTATAAATATAGGGAAAATAAAATATCTTTCTATTAGGGCTTCTTCTTCTATGAAAAACAAACAAATTTTTGATTATGGTGCAATCTGTTATCTAACTCACTCATGGTTTTTTGAGTTCTCTTTCTAGTTGCAACACTTCTTAGAAAATCATAGCGTAGCTCTTACGAATGTTGATCTGATTTGGGTTTTGGTTATGTGAAAATGTAGAATGGAGTGCATAAATCGCATGTACTCTTGGTACCTAGAAATTTTATTTAATTTTTTTTCAATTTATTACCTAATTGTAATTATGGTTCTAGAAAAAATCGTGGAGTTTACTCCACATAGTGTTGTAATTAAATAATTAGTCTGATCTAAAATATGGTGTTAGCTACAGGTGTGGTGCAAACCATCCATTCAAACCTTTATGTATTCTGATGATTTTGATACCTCTATAAGGTTTTCACTTCTTTCACTCATGTTGACACAATAAGAAAATTATTGCATTAATGATATGGTCACCTAATTTACAGGTATCCATGCATCAGCTGAGCTCGCAAAAAATGGTGAAAGGGATTCTTAATGTCTCTAGTTGTGATGGTGTTTTCCCATGGTGCATGATTGGAAAACAACACCATGAATCTCATTTCCAAAGGGACAAGCTTCGATGAGATAATAGCTCCACTTGAGTTAGTACATAGTGATTTGATTACGTTTTCTCACTAGGTCATTATCTGATGTACAAAATATATACTAAATTTCAATGACGATTTCACTTAGAGGACTTAGGTGTAGTATTTGAGAACTTCAACACCTTGAAGGTTTTTTTTGAGAAGTAATCTTGAATTTCACTTATATATTTGCACAATTAATGGGAGAATATATAAGTAATGTTTTTTAATATTTTTTATATTGATCATGGTATTTTGTAGCTATTACCTTACACCCCTCAATAGAATTAACTAGCTGAGTGAGAAAAATAGTAACAATGCAAGGAAATGATGCAAATTATATGCTACAATCCAAAGACTCGACACTTGAGTTATAGGTTGAAGTAGTAACTTATGTAAATTACATATAAAATTGTGCATTCCCCACAATAAAGTGTGAGGATAAGACTATTGAAGAATCTTGGTTAAGTGAAAAAACATCATGTTTCTATATTTTCGTGTCTTTAGAAGCTAAGGTGTTTACTTTTGTTCTTGATGATAAACTCAAATCTATGGAGAAGAAGATCCAATGAGCCCATTTTTGTTTGTCATTGTGAGGATGTGAAGGCATACCACCTCTTTGACCCCATCACACATGATGTTGTGTTTCGACAAGATGTTAGAGTTGATGAGAATCTTATTTCTTCGGAGCCAACTTCTGGGTCTTCTCTATCATCAACTACACCTCTTATTCTTGATAGGGAGGGAATACTTCCTAACATTGATGACAACACACTCTGATGATCCTACTCGGACTCCTCCTCCTGCACAAAACATGCCCAAGTGGGAAAAAATATACTTTTCAAGTAATTGGTTATTTGGTTTGTGATCCTTTTGATCCTCATCACACTCGGTATGAGACTTCTACTACAACTCTGTATAAGCCTAAGCAATTTCTATCGATCCAATATTATTTTCTGATGCGACAATGATTAAACTTGATTGAGAAGTTTCTATGGAAGATGAATAGTCTTCCCTCATAAATAATAATGCATGTGAGTCAACACCTCTTCCTAAGAGAAAAAAATCTGGTGCATTGTGAATGGGTCTATAAGACAAAATATGCAATAGATGGATTTGTAGATAAGAAAAATTCCCATCTTGTAGCTAAGGGGTTCTCACAAGTTGAAGGGGTGGATTACTCTAAGAATTTTCCTCCTGTTAGCAAGGATGGATTCCTATTTTTCTTGTTCTCTTCCTCACTACATTACATTGGTGGTCATTCTATCATATGGATGTGAAGAGTTCTTTCCTACATGGGTGATCTCCAAGAGGATATATATATGGAGTACCCCTTAGGGATTTGTGTATGAATCTTCCTTGGTATGCATACTTTGTTGTTCTCTTTAGTGGTTCAAACAAGATCCTCCAAATTGGTATGAGAAGAAGGATAATTTTCTGCCAAGTTTTAGATTCTATCATTGTTAATTACATCACAATTTTTACATCTTGAGCAAGGTGGGGAAATTTTTATATTGGTGTTGTATGTTGATGAACCCATTCTTATAGGTAGTTTAGGATCCTTGATTCAGGTCATAAAGCACAAGTTGATGGAAGGATTTGACATGAAACACATAAGACTTCTACACTATTTTCTTGGCCTCCTTGTTCATCAGTTTCCTGAAGATATTCTATTGGACAAGCATAAGTACGGAAAAAATATTCATCGGTTTTGTATAGGCTTATTGCAAGCCTTCTCCCACACCATATCATTCACGTATTGAATTGACATTTGATTGTACAAATCTATGATTGGTTAGATCCCACTTTGTATAAATTGATTGAGTAGGTAATACCTTTTGTACCTAATGCATACACGTCTTGATATCACCTTTGTTCTTACCCTAATATCTCTTGATTCTCATCATGAGCCTCATTAAAGTTCATTGACCTAACAATCCAATCATATCTTTGTTCTATATTCAAGGCACATCTGAATTTTTAGAATTTAGTACACGTCACAAGGATTCTTCTGATATTTTGAGAGAATTCACATACTGTAGATTGGGATAGATATGTCAATAGCTCACTTATCTACTTATGTATTCATTTTTCACCTTAGCTTTGGGTCATATTACATGGGCATGTAAGAAGGCGACTGCAAGTGCATTTCTATCTCTTTACGCAGACTAGAATGAGGTATTGATGTACTTTGAAATTTGGACAAGAGGCACTATGGCTTCAATAATTACTAGGCATGAGTTTTGGATTTCCACTTAACAAAATCTTGCACTTTGATCTAGTGTGATAATCAGAGTGTTCCATTGCAGTTCGCACACAACCCTATAGAGAATTAGGGAAACAAGTACACAGAGATATTCACATGCACTTAATTCTAAAAGTTGGTCCAGGATGGAGTTGTTTGATTGGAATGTGTGCCCACTAGCTGAGCACATTTTTTGGCATCTCCACTATGTCCTTGAGCTTCTTCTTATTACCTTCAGATAGTAAGTGTTTCTCACAGTGAACAAAGTTATACTTAGGAGACGATTTTGGTTGAGTCCTTCTTTCAGTTCTTTGGGATTGTACATAGGTACCTTATCAGGGATAATAGTCAGAGACCCACTTTCATGTTTTTTTTTCTCCCTACACCTTCGCTTAAGGGAGGGTGTTAGCATTGTGTTCACACTTGGTCTAGTAGGAAGTAGTTTAATTTATTTTCTAGCAACTAGTTTGATTGTGTTCACACCATTTGTTAAGCTTATTATAGGGATTTAGTACATAGTTACTTCGATATAATCAAGTTTGTCTTTATATTCAAACTTGGTTTCCTGTATAAGTTGTTTTAACAATATTTGTTGAAACAACTTTGAGGTTGTTATTCATAACCTCCATGTAAAGCCTATTTACTAGACATTCGTATAGATTGAAATATGGTTGAGATTGGAAGAATAAAACAATAGTTTTGTGGTGTTGCTTTGTTCTCACATTGTGTGTTCAGGGAGAATTTGTGTGTGTGTATATCAAATTGAAGGCTTAATCTGTCACAGGTTCCTGCCTAGATCCTCTTGGTTACCCTAATAAAGATTTGCACAAGGAGGGCGTAAAGAGACAGACACTTGCAAACAAAACTAAGGCACAAAGTGTGTGTAAATTCATTATGCAAGAACAAGAGTTTGCACCCAAGCACATAAATCATAAGGTTTGTGGAGGCGGTGCACAAGGGAATGAAGGACGAAGAATAGACCAAGGAGTAGTTTGCACAAGAATAGGAGTTTGAATGTGCTCAGAGAGTTTGTGAAAGACAAATATGCAAGAAGCCAATAGACTCAATAAGCAAAAGATGGTGGAAGGTTTGTCCACAAAACATGCATGAGAAGAACAAGTTGAGGCATGAAACATAAACATTGGGCTTAGAGGTTGCAGAAGGACCAGATGGCACAAGGATCAAATATCTCACGTACTAAGTGTGCAACGATTAAAGGCTTGCATAGGAGCTGCACGCAAGTGCAAGATCTGTAGACTACTTGGACTCCAAGGATCTTGGAACCGACCTAAATTCAGTGGATAACTACTAAAGGCATATGTTGCACAAAGATTGATTGCATGTATACGAGAAGCATATGACAAGGCACGTCTTACAAATCACTAAGGATCAAATATCTAACAAAAGAAGATTCTAAGCATTGTTGTCAGAGAGACGTGGAGAAGACATCGACCAAGCAATAAAGGTAAGACTCTAAGAATTTAAGGAGGAGATCTACACGAGGAGAGGGGTGTGCAGAGGAGTCAAGGCGTGAGAAAACCCAACCGGCTAAGAACAAAGAGCTCATGCGAGAGAGAGAGAGAGAGAGAGATCTGAAGATTGGATATTGAGAACAAAGAGCTCCACTATAATAGGTGCAATAGCTTAGAGAGGGATAGCCACATGATAAAGGCTCCACATGATGAATCTGTAACCGGAACTTGTATTATTTGATAATGAATATAGTTTTATGCATTTTAATAAGAGAGAAGTTGAATAACTTTGCGAGATACCAGGTCAAGGCATCCCTTCATTGGGGCCCCTAGCTACAATAAATCACTTGGACCTTGTTGTCAAACAAGCACTCCTGCTTATCTGGCCAACTTACTCCAAATTTCAGAGTTAAGTGGCTTCAAGTACAAAGCAGAGGAAAAGCAAGTTGAAAGAGCCACGAAAGGTTAGGAAATGATCCCGCGGATCAAAGGAGCAATGCACCGCGAAAAATAGAAAAAATCCACAAAATAAAGTTAAAACCGCGGAGGGTTGGTGGCATAAATTATAAAAGCCGCGGAAAAGGCATCAAAGTCGTGCAAGGCCGCAAAGTGAAGGAAAGAATGGAGCACGGGAGAAGCAAATGTAAAAGCCATGGGACAAATGAAAGTCCACGGGGAAATTTAAACCCATGCAAGGTTAACAGGACGCAGAACAAAGCGAAGCAGAAAATCAGTGGGAGAAGGATATCTGTGGTACAAAGTGAAAGCCATGACAAACAAAGGATTCCGCAAAACTGAGTGGGTCGCGGGACGATAAAGCAAGAAAAGCCACATAAGGAAAAGCAAAGTCACGGTACAAGAAGGAAATCGCAAATCAAGAGCAAGGGGTCAGGAAAAAAGTTGTAGACCATTGCAAGACCACCAAATAACTCGAAAACTAGTCAAAGACAACTACAGAGGATCGCGGCCCACAAAGTCAAAGTCACACCCAACTAAATTTAAACGATTGAACCCCCAACAAACAGCATTAAACCTTGTACTGCGCAACCCTCATTACCATAAAGTCTGATAGAGTGTGATTCAAGCAACCTCTGGCGCCCATACTTGGTCTGCAAAATTGAATGTCGATTGGCCCTTGGTGGTTGGCTAAGTGGCTGGTTTTCTTCATTATTAGGCACCATCTGATCCCCTCTCCTTCTTTCTTTATTCTTCTCTACATATTAATGTAAAGGTACGAGTTAAAGGGTCTTTTCTGCAAGATTTGGAGCTTTGCCCTTTTGAGCACTAAGCTAATACTCGATGACCTATGTATCGTGCTTGTGAAGTTTTCACGCGCCTTGGCTCTGTGAAATTGTGAACAACTAAGTTCTTGATAGTTTTTGCAAGTGTGATCTCTTTCCTTTGAATGCATACGAGTTTGATGTGAATATCTCAGTCCTCATGCAATATTTCACTCTTATTGCGATCATTCTATTTAGAGTTTTTATGCTAATTTTTGGAACTTCACATGCTAAGTCACATTTGTGCTTCTTAGAGTCAAAACTTAACCCTATTTTAGTTTGGTGCATCACGTTGCTTTTTTCAATATTTCATCCTTCTGAACCCTAGTCCCTTGGAAAACTTAGGTTAGAGCTAGTTGATAGTAGATTGTAGTGTTGGTTAGCTTATTGTAGTAAGCTAAAATGGAAGGAACCAGCCTTCTCTGGCGATTGACTTTAAAAGTTGCCATTGCCCCACACATTGAAGGTCATTCCATGTTTCACTGAGGTGATGAGCTTAGCCTCGGCAAGGGGTGCAATCTCAAGTGACAACAATTTTTGGCACACCCGGTGGGGCACTTTGAGTCATTTGCATTGCAGCTCACCTCAATTTCACTAAGATTGGTGTGTGTCTTAGTGATATCCAGACTTGGGAGGCATTATCTCAACACACCTGGTGACTCCACTAGTCTTGAAACACTCATTTCTCTCATTTGCAGATCATTTCCATCGATTTTTCCTCATTCGTGAAGTTATGCAATTATGGCCCCCTCTTTCCCCAACTGGAATTCTTATTTGCAAGAGCAGTATCATCCCCCTCCACCTCCATTCATCCAAAGCTCCCCCCAAAATCATACCTATGAACCTTGTTGTTATGGATATACATATGCTCCAAGTCAAATTGATCCACATGCATACCCTGTCAACTATGGTGATTTGGAGGAACAAGAGTATGTTTATGCGGGGGATAGCTTCATCTCTAATGATGGTTTTCAGTTGCAAGTTCAAGTCATGGAGGAATGCATGCAAAGAACACATCAACTTTTGGATGAGAGGGCAGCTAGACACCCTCGTATCAAGAGACCTTGTCTATGGGATTATCCTTTGCCATGCTCCTTCAGCCCTCAATACACGATTCAAACCATGGAATCGGATCTGAAGAAAATGCAAAGACTGGGGGCAAGATTTGATGCGGTCCAATCTAGTATTGAGAAGCACTGTCCATGGGGAAATCCTTCATCATACTCACCTTGCCATCCTACTCCACCTTTTGGAGCCAAGCCCTATCAAGAACCTGAATCTTATGCTTCTCGTCATTTCTTGGATCCTCATAAAAGATATTAACCTTCCCAAAACCGAACCACCTTCCCCTCATTCAAACCTCTACAAGATCAGTCAAGAGCTCAGCCCTTCCCCCATTTTATAAATCTAAATTCATATACCCATGAGTATCATGCTCAAGAACATGAGAAATTACAGCTATCACCCACCACTCCCCAAACCTTGGCAAAAGCATTACCTAATCCCCAAGATCTTCATGAAAAATTAGTTTCAATACCTGATAAATTGTGGCCTCACACATTTGAGTGGCCATCCACTTGGCCAACCACTTGACCAAACCTTGTCAAGCGTGGAACTAAACCTATGGCAATGAAAGAGGATGTTCCCTGTCCTTTAGAGCATAAGGAGATGGCAATACTTTTGGAGAGGCAAACTAGACAAGAACACCTGCAATCTTTGAAGGAGTGGGCTGAAGATTTTGGGAGAAACTTTGAGATAAGTAAGCTCTTCATCAAGAACCTTGTAACAACCAATCTCTTGCAAGAGCACCACAGTTTATTGAGTTAAGCCTCATTACTGCTAATCAAGAGATATCTATTTCAGATTGGAATGAATCTGAGGAAGATGATGAGGCTGTGGCCCAACTTTTTCAAGAACGTCCCCTCATCTATTTTGATCAACCTTCAATTGGGGATGAGTTGGCTGAGCACAAGGTGGAAGAGGTTGAGATGTTTAACGCCGAGGATGATCAGTCAAAGTCAAAAGGTGAACAAAATGTTGTTGATATCCCTAAGCACTGTATTCCTGATCAGTGGAGGTGAAATCAAATCTAAAAGATGGAGAAGAGATCACTGAGACCTTCTTGATCTCTTTTGAAGGTGAAAATGGTGATAAATCTTTATCTTCAGCCACAGAATCAGACTTGGAGGCAACCTCGGGACTGAGAAGCACTATGATTCAGACTGAGGAAATGAAAGCAGAGGAAGAGAAGCTAATTGAGCTCACTAACAATCTCAGTGGTTCTGATTTTAAGTTGCAAATCATTTATAATTTCATGTTTTCCATTGAGGGAAAGATCAAAAGGGAGTTTCACTCAAGCATCAATGGCGAGGGGGCACAAGTGTTGTCTAATCTTGAAGATTTGGGTGAGGAAGGAGAACCAGTTGAACTCATAAGTATTCCATTTGAATCATTGCTCTGCCTAAATAAGAATCCTCTTGCTGTTAGAACTTCCCTTGAGCCTGAAATAGAGCAAAAAATACTACTAAATGCTAATGATGATTAGACAGGGCTGCATAAGAATGAGGAGGATCAGTTTCACACTCCATTTGTTGGGCCCCCGTGGGAAGAAATCATGGCCTTATTAGAGTGTGGAAGGAGTTTAATGTGGCCAGATTTTCATCCTCACAAAGGATGGTTGATGCAATCGCAGTTGCAAATCCTATGTTCAAAGCCTTGCCACACAGGGCTTTGCAGGTTGATTGTTTGAAGGATGTTGTACAAAATGTGAGTGATGTTCTTACAGAACATCGCAATAGGATGCCTTATCATATCAGATGGATGGACGGATAGAACCAACCCACACTTGTCAACTTCCTTGTGTCATGTGACAATTGGCACAGCATTTCTTAAGAATAATCGAAATATTTACAAATTAGAAGACTTTATAGGTTATATAAAAATGTAATACACCCTAACCCTAAACATTGTTTTTCAGCATTTTGGGTTAGGGTTTTGGTTTTCCCTAAAAAACTAAATGTTCACAAATTAGAAGGTGCAAGATTTAAGGTTTTCTAAACAAATTTAATATTGTAAATGTTATATATTACTTTATGGTAAATGTTTTATACTACTTTATCATGCACGTACTAGCTTTTGCAAGGAACCAAAACACTAGATTGAGCAAAACAAAAAACAAAAAAAAAGCATCTCTAAAATGTCTTTCTTCTTCTTCTCTCTTTCTTCTTCTAGTGATCTATCGTTTGGTTGTAAATCCGACACAACGGGAATTACGGTATCAAACGGGCGATAGTGCCTACGACTCTAAACTACCCCTTGTGAGCACGTATGCCATTAGGTAGACCTGAGACCTTTCATGTGCCAATTCTTTCGGCCACTCTACTCTCATGTATCACCCTGCTCTCATTTACATCTCTCTTCCACATACTATCACTCTTCCACATACCTTAAATATATAGGAAAGTTTTATACATCCAAAGATGTCATAGATCAAGAGACTTACTCTTGCATACCATTACTCTTCCACGTACATTTGGGTATATAGGAAGGTGCATGGTATATTGGGTAGTTTGGCTATGTAAGATTTAGGTATATCAAAAGGAGGGAATAATAATTTGGAGTGATAAAGGTTTCTTCTAGGAATGATAAGGAAAAATTGGACTCCTTCAAAACATTTCAACGCCTAAACATAATTTTGTATGCACAATGCGGATTTGATCATAATGTCATGTGAGAGATTTTGCATGGACCTATGGCACCACAATAATTTGGAGTGATAAAGGTTTCTTCTAGGAATGATAAGGAAAAATTGGACTCCTTCAAAACATTTCGAAGCCTAAACATAATTTTTTATGCACAATGCGGATTTGATCATAATGTCATGTGAGAGATTTTGCATGGACCTATGGCACCACAATCGAAGGCAAACACAAGGTCACATCCAATTTTTGTGGAAAAGTATGCAATGGGAGCATATACTGCTTCAAGTGGCATTGGATGAGACAATGAGGGCATGAAGTTATACCTTGCACTGATGAATGTCCTATAAATGTCATTGATCAAGTTATAACAGCATTGCAGACATATACAAAGGTGAAGGCCAAAAAGGCAGGACAGGAACGGAGATGGGATTGAGCTCTTCAAATGCCAAGGTTGATATATTTGATGGCGTACCAGAGCCATTTGTAGAATAGGCACACGAAAAGGAGGCAAGGTCTCAATCAACCATAGATCAATAGCTCGTGCACCAAACACAAGTGGGGGAAACATTCAAGCCTTCTTTATCCCTTGCACTACACTTGGAGCACAAGCCACGCTACAAAGTACAGGTTGGAAAAAGGTTGTTCACAAACAGACAAGGAATTTTCCAACTTTTGGTAATATTCTAGATTGTCGTTTAATATGGCTAAATCTCCATACTCACAATGTTTGGTGGATGCAATTACAGTTGTAGGTCATGGGCTCAAAGTTGTGTCATATAATACTTTTCGGGTTGATTTGTTGAAGGATGTCGTAAAGGATGTGAGTGATGTTCTTGCAGAACATCACAAGGAATGGCATCATGTCACATGGATGGACAGAGAGAAGGAACCCACATTCATCAACTTCCTTGTGTTGTGTGGCATTGGCATAGTTTTTCTTAAAAGTGTCAATGCATCTAATACGATAAAATCGGGTGAGACACTCTTTCATCTATTTGATGGTAGTGATTGAGGTGGAGCCACAAAATGTGGTCCAATTCATTACAGATAATGGTGTTGCTTGTGTGGCCGTTGGGAGACTTCTTATGGACAAATATCGAACTAAGTTTTGGACTCAACATGTGGCATATTATCTTGATTTGCCTTTGAAAGATATAGGAAAAATTTCATCAGTGAAAGAAGTTTTGCGAAAGGTGGCACAATCACCAAGGTCATATACATTGTACAATGACAAGGGTGCTCAATTTTATGCCCACTTTCACTGATGGAAAGGAACTTCTTCGGTCGGTGGTGACAAGGTTTGCAACCCACTCCCTTGCTTTACAAACTCTTTGCTAACAAAAAATGAACTTGAAACAAATGTTCGTTTCAACTAAGTGAATAAACTCTTCCTTTGCCAAACATATGGATGGTAAAATTGTCGGTGAGTATGTTTTCCCACTGTCTTTTTAAGAAGAGGCAAAGCAAATTGTGTTATTCCCTAAGCATCTAATTCGAGTTTTGAGACTCGTCAATGGGGATAAATCCCCCATGGTTTATCCATACAAGGCCATAGATAGGGCCAAAAAGGCTATTATGAGCAAATTGGAGAATAATAGGGCCAAGTACATGCCATTACGGGAGATAGTAAATAAGTTGTGGAGTCAACAATGCATTCTCCCCTCCATACAACTGGATATTTCTTGAATCCAGCGTTATTCTTTAGCCCCTCATTTCAAGACAATGCACAGGTCACAGCGGGCCTATTTAAGTGCATGGAGTGAATGTTTCCTAATTAGGAGTTTGAGGCAGAAGCTATGGGAGATTTTCCGATGTACAAGTAGGCAAGGAATTCTCTGGTAGGTCATCCATTGCAAGAATAAAAACCTTCAAACTTGGTAGACAATTTTTCAACATATGTATGGTGAAGATATTAATTTTTGATTGAATTGTGCATGTTACAATGTTAATAAAATATAATTTTTTAAGCACAATAGTGGGATTTCTTTGGCAAAGAATCCAAACACCTTCAATGGATGGCAATGTGCATTTTGAGCCAACCATGGAGTTCATCTGCTTACAGCATAGTTGGGGCGTGTTCAAGCATATATGTTCCAAAAAATGCAATTAACTCACTCAAGAACAAATGAATGAATTGGTGTTTGTCCACCACAATCTTCGCCTGAAGATGAAGAAAGCTCAAGGTTAGGACATGTTGCATTTATAATTCTCAATTCATACAAAAAGTTGATTTATATTCTTGTAAAGTATTATTCGCCAAAGTAACTAATATATGAATTCTATTTGATATTGTTAGGTACCATCAAGGAAGATCAACCGATTTACCTTAATGAGATCAATTCAAAATCCAAATGGTTCAAAAATGACGATGAGTGTAAATTTGACAAAAGGACTTGGAATTGTTGGAGGAGGTTGGGTGTGACACTGAATTTCCTCTATCAAATCAAGAGAGGCTTTAACCCTATAACTTCAAGATTTAAACCTATTGATCTCTAGTCTACCTCTTTGTCATTGGCTTCCTCCCCTTTCTTTTCGTTTGTAAATGACAATAGTATGTATTTTGAAAGTTAAATGTAATGAAATTAAATGGTATGAAAATTAATGAAAGAATACAATTTGTTGACTTTGATGGTGTGCAATCTCATTTATCTTCCTCTCATAATTTGTATGATGGATCTATTCTCTATAGAAATGAAATGCGTAATTTGTATCTCTATGCAATGAAAATGCCTTCCAATTTTTAAAAAATAAATTTCCTTTTTTCCCACTTTTTTAGCGGTTTTAATTTTTCCCGGTTTTTTCATGAGTTTTTCTTGATTAATCGCGATTTTTTGGAAAACACTTATACTTCTGGAAAAATGTTTTTTTCCTAAAAAATCAATGCTAATATAGTCCATAGCACACTTGCCTCGTTGGCATTCCAGACCTCGAGTATCAAACCATCTAACACAAAGAACTTCAACAACAACAAGGCCTCCTTATCATGCTTGTCATAATCCAAAAAATCTACAGCAGGCCCTCCTTAAGTGCCAAAAATGATTTTACCGCAATCTCGAGACTCTACGAATGTCAAAATCTTATGACTCTAGACATCAAAAATTTTCCTGTCAACTTTTACGCTTCCGACAAAACCAAATTTTCAACCTTGGCCATTATTGACATGTCTAACCTACAAATCAATGCAAGTGGAAATGCAAAAAATTGCCACAACAAATTACTTCGAAAAACAATTATTGATCACTGCGCATAATCGAAATCAACTCTTAATAGTGCACAGGTCACATGCTATTTTTTTTGCCCATGCCCTAGCATCCTTCACAAGGCACTTTCCTGTCTAGGAACAAATGTCTAATGCTTGTGCCCTAGCACGATCGTCTGCAATAGGAATGATCTAGTTTCAACTTCAAACTCAGCCTTCCATTGTCGTGCGCTAAACAACTCTCTACATCAAATAATGTTCATGTTTTTCTACATCATGTCCTTCAAAAAACATTTGAAAAGCATGAAAAGGAAATGTTGAAGTCGTCGGGCACAATAACTTATATTGTCGAAAATCTATCTACAACACACGTTTTTGTCTTGTGTGTGCCCTAATTCCTATGTTTGGTCTGGAGAGATATCCTTCACTGTCAATTTTTCCTTGCAGATTCTCTCCTAAATGGCAACATCAAAAATCACTAGACAACTTTTACAATGGAGAAAGCAATTTGGTATTCAAATCACGTGTTATGCATTTTATCTTCTACATCATAGTTCTCCCATGCCCTAACTTGAAAATGAGGCAACTCCAACAACTCCTCTATAACATGTGTTTCATTCTTTGATCTACTCACATTTCGTCCTTTGATCTAGTCTACGAAAATATTTCTTCACAAATCGCGAATGGCATTTTCACCTTCATTTCTCAATATGATCTTTCCCATTCATTGTTCCCTAGTCTTCACAACCATTGTCAACATCTCTTGATCTTCAAAAATTCTTTCCCCACTATATGTACCCTCTTCTAGGGCTTCCTCAAACACAGAATACCTTGAGCACCAATGACGTTGATTCCAATGTTTGAAGATGTGAACTCCAAAGGAATGAAGAGAAATTAAAAGGCACACATTGTGTTTTGTGTCCATTATTTTATCATGCGAGAAGAGCACACAAAATAGTTTAGGAGGTTTAGAATTGAATATTGTTAATTAATCAACTAATACTTAATATAACTGTTATCACCAAATCATAGCACCCCCCGAATTGCTAGCTTTCTTGACTGAGGCATTCGGTATGATTGGGTAACATGGGCAACATCTCTCAAGCTATGGGACTTGCGGGTTTGAGATGGATCTCCGGAGAAGCTCAACTTCCTCTTCCTAATCCTATGTTACAACTACTCCTAATGCAAGAAAAACACTTAGCTAAACCTATCCTAACACTTCCAAGGAGACAGGGAGAGAGAGAGTGTATGAAAAGAGAAATCCTACACTAAGGGGTGGTGATACCACCAAGAGAAAGGGGTGTTGGACAATCCACAATGCATGAGAATGGAGGAAAATGAGTATGGGAAGGATGGTCAAGCATCACAGACCACAGTTGCACTCAAGACCATATTCAAATAAACACAACATCACCTGAAACCCTGCAATGAAACCATTAAAATGCACAAAAATCCTATATAATAATGAGAGGCAAGAAAGAACAATCAAAACCATGGAAGGATAGAGAGAGTTATCACAAAACATTGATTTTCATTGCTCAAGAATATGCATAGTACATCATTTAGTAGGATGAAGGCATGAAACTCCATTACATTGCTCAGATGGGAAGCTGTGAATCCCTACAACTACCCTACAAAGAAGGAGAAGAGAGAGCCGCATTGCAGGAAAAATGTCCAACCTCTTGAAAAATGGCTATCATTACAATTTATAGAAGAAATTGAGCTTGAGAGAGAGAATTTCAAACTTTTATGAGTTATGGGGCACCATGCTGGAATAGATCACAATATGGGGACCTTTGATGATGCCCATGTCTTCTGTTCTCTGCCCTATGTGAGGAAAATGGGTGCCCATACCTCATTAATGACTTCCCCACCTACCCTGGTATTGTTCATGACTAGGAGAATTTATGCTAGTTTTGAACCTGCCAAATCCTCTTCAAATTCCATTTTTGATAGACCCCATCATTGCAGAAATATGAATTCTCACGATTCCAATCAACTATAATTTTGCTAAAATCTGATGACCAAGGAAAAAGATACAGTCATTATGAGTGTAGGCTATGTTTTATCCGTTTGGCACTGTGCATGGTTGTTTAGGTGAGCCAGCTCGTGAGCAACTCATCGAACTACTTGGCAAGTTGGCTTTTAGCTCCTTTGTTGTATTCTTCATGGAGGACTCACTACGAGCCCGAAAATGGCTTGTCGGCCCTGATATTTGATGGCCCTTCTTTCCAAACTCATCTCGCCTCACATGTTGGAATCGATGCATCTCCATGGAAACACCCCCCAAGTTCGGGCGAGTCCTACATTTACATGACGAGTCCCCTTTGCATTCAAACTAACACCCTGCAGCTTTCATTGTTTAAGGTGGCTCAGAATTTATGCCAGTCAAACTCCACACGGCTTATATCCCATGCCAACTGATTTTTGGGAGGGCCTCTGCCACCAACATCTCAGCAACCTTCCCCTATGCACTTGTCGACAACACCTCTTCACCTGGCTTGACCCTTGAGCACACCTCCACATGAGCTCCCTACGGTTTCAGATATCAGCTCATCGGAGTTTCAAGCTTTGCATGCCCCCAACTCGCCAATAGCAACCACCCCTGACCTCCGAAGTCCGAGCCGCTACATCTCCGAAGTTAACCCTGAAAAATTGTTGGCCCCGAACTCTCTGCATCGAACATCGGGCTCGGACATTTGCTCGCCTCGACACCAACTCGCCTGCACTAATTTCCGATTCACTGAAGTCCGAAACTTCGAATTTCGGAGTTCAGATATCTAGCTTGTCATTTCAGGTTTTAAACATTTCCTCATTCTCCTATGTCAATGCCCACCCTAAAATTCTGATACATGAGCCGTCATTGACTCATGATGTGATTGTTGATCTCGCCTGAAACATCATTCCGCCGAGTGACTTGGACTTTGTACCTCCTCTGTGAGTTTTAGACAACTCAACCTAACCTATGCCCCACTTGATTGGCTCGGCCTCTTCAAACTCTACCGACATCGCCGAAGTCTAACGCTCTAAATTTTCAAGCTTCAGACATCAGACATTCAAATCGGCCAATTTGTGCAAATCACTCCATTATTCTTCCAATGCTCGACTCTTTCTAAAACTCCACCGAGCTTAAACTCTGATACATGCCAATATTCCCAGTCGACTCTTCAAGATTCCATTGGGCTCTCTATCTCCTTCAAGATCTCTGGAAATTGACTCGCTCTTCATCATGGCCAACTCGTCCGAGCTTCTCTGTATCGCGGACTCATTTCCAACCCGGGCAATTCACTCGCGTGCCTTGATTTCTCTACTTCCTCGTGCCGAATTGAACTTTAACCATGCTAAAACCATCACGACTAGCTCAGCGATCCCAAGCTCCTTTACTGTTGCAAGTTACCACGCTCCTAACGGTGACTTCAACTTGAGCTCACTAAGTATGGACTGATGAGCTATTCGCTCCGATCTGTCCCTGCATATATCAACTCAGCTCGTCACCAAGTTACCTCCCAGAGCACCTCTGTGATCTAACGCGCTCCAAGCCACAATGTGTTGAACCCTTCGAGTCCACCTTAGCTCCATGATCCACTTTACCTTAGCTAAGCCGATACGGCTCGATCTCGACTTGACTCCTCGCCTACGACCATGCTTATGGAATCACCGAGTTAACTTTGTCTTCAAGCCACTGCATCGGGTTATCTTCTCCATATCAAATTTCCTTCACAGCCACATCCCTCCGACTTCGATGTCGAACCCCACGTGATCCCGAACTCACATTAGGGGCAATCACACTCAGCTCACGACCAACTCAAATTCGCCCGAGCTGTTAAGGACTCGATGACCTACCCTCTTTTGTACTATTGACCTTAGCTCGCCCTCCTGCTTAGCCCAGTTGTTTCTATGCTCGAGGCTCGCCTCTCTATGCCTCCCAGCTCACCCACCAGCTTGCTGAGTAGCTCGGTGAGTTGGGTTTTGGGGCTCAAAAGACCATCTATGGCATTTTTCACTCAAACTATGCCCTATAATTTTAGATCTTTAGGGGAATTTTCTTAGAACTCAGAGGCCATGTATGGGGACTGAATGAACTGCATCCTAAGGCTAATTTTAATGTGTTTTTTCCCATTTTTGCTCGTTCTTGCGCCGAGTGCGGGCCTATCAGAGCCCGTTTTTCACCTTAAGTAAACTCTGAGTCCCTTCAAAACCCAGAAAAGGAAAAAATTGTTTTGAATGGTCCCCCTAATTTACTAAAAACACTTACAAATGCTCCTGACATCATGGAATTTAAACTTGCAAACTATCAGATTCTTCCTATGAATGTCCTTATCTAATGCCCATGGTTTGTTCATCTCCATGATGTCCATTATGCTCAGGGGGCAAAAATGGACAACAATTTGATGGCGACTCACGGGGTCATCTACCTAATAGATGGGGTTGACCAGTTAGCCTGAATGTGTCCATTATGCATGGTGTCAGCTTTTAATATACCTGGAACTCATCTTGAACCCTTGGGATTAGACCCTAGAAACTACTTGAAGCACTATTGCAAACCTTGACTGACCTGCATTGACCACCTCACTTACAAGATTTATGAATTAAGATTTTTGTGAGAGTGGAAAATTGTCGTGATTTGAAATTCTCTTTTTACTTTCACCTCTGTAACCTAATATGTTGAGACTAAGAATGTAAACCTGAACCTGCCCCCAAAATCTGATTCTTGCCAATGTCTAAAGCATAATTAATTGGTGATTCCATAGCCAATACTAAAAATTGCAGAGCCTGGGGTCGCCTGTTGATTCAAGAAACACCTATGACTACCTGTTGAAACTGATTTTTTCCCCATTCCGAACGTTGCCGGAGCATGATTAAAAGCTTGAGCTGCCTATGAATTCATAAGATTTTCAACTAAACCAAATCCAAAGGATGAGTATGGAAAATTTGAGGTTGATCTTCTGTTCAAAACCTAAGAGGATCCTGGATGAATTTGGGGAAGGTTGCTCTCTGAGATTGACTTCCTGACTTTGCGGAGGCACTAGAAACTCAAACCATGATTGATATGAAGGAACGAAGGAATGTAAAACACTAAAATATTTCCCTTACCCAAATTTTAGTTTCTCTACATTTGGAATGTCTGTGAAGTTTGCAATCATTCCCTATAACTGTGAACTCTCTTCCTAATAGCACCCTTCCTTCCTAGCAGACATACTAAAACATGGTGCACAATGCATGGAGTAAACATGAACAAAAAACTATGTACAAAAGATAAAATAATACATACCCGAGTGGGACATTCAGAATGTGCACACAAACACTTATTATGCAGCAAGTAAACCTACTCCTACCCTATACTAACTAGAGATAAAGGGAACAATTCAAACAAACCTAGACACTAGCAAGGCAAAGTAGTTTCCCTTTCTCACAATTTTGTAGCCATGCAGATAATTTGACATTGAACATGGCTATTGTATGGATGAAATATTGTCATGGAAAGCACTATCCCACCTAATTGGTTTTCCAATATTACAACCTAGAGTACCAGCAAACAAGAAAATACCTCCTCAGAATGATTTACATTGGGCTCCTGGAGGTGTTGGAGCTAATCCTTTGGTGCTTTGAATACATCATCCTCATGCTCAGAAGATGAAGCATGAATCGTTGTGGATTCTCCTTTGGCTCCAATGAAGCCAAGTACCTGATAGGACATGGTCTGATCCACTGTTATTTATCCCTACTCTCGAACTCCAACCTCAATAAGAAAATATTTCTTGCAGAACTTTCCTGGAAAAGGTGACTATTTGTGAGTTGATTTCCTTGTCCTTGTTAGGCTCATCTACAAACAATTGATCTTTTGCATTGATGGACTAATTATGAAAGTGGTGTCATCCTTGCTTCTTCTTCCTCCTTTTCATAGTGTGAAACTTGGAAGATTCAATTCCTCCAAATCTTGATTCAAGAGGGTTGTTTTGAAGAAACAGATTGTTCTTGCATGTTATCTCTTCCACGGTGGCAGTAGGCATCTTGGTGTTGGAGGATGAATGATGGGGTAGAAAAGGTTAAGAAGTTCCATAGGCTCTTCCCCATCAAAATAATCTTCCAAATCTATGATAAATAATCAAGTTCTTCATTGTCCACCTGTGCCAAAGATTCAACCTCCTCCATGATGTCTTCCTTGATTTGCAATTTGTTCACCATGGGTCTCCTCATCCTCTAACATGAAGTTTGAGAGTTCAAACTCATCCCCAAGATCAGAATTTTGAAAGGCTAGATGGGAGAAGAGTGAAAAACCTCTTGTATGACCTACTTTAAGCTCGAAACCTCTTAATCCATTTTGTAACCCTCCATGTGCTCCTCTTCTTTTGGATTTGGAGCTGATTTCTCCTCTTCCCTTTCTGATTTTGCAACGGGTGATGAGTCAACAACCTCTGGAATATAGTGCCATCATGGACACTATACTTGGAGCACACCAATTGTTGATCATTCTTCTTATTTTTGTTCTTTCTCTACTTACTGCGGCAACACCTCAATTTTCACCACCTATTCTCCAACCTTGACCTCTTCTGAAGGCTTAACTAGTAAGGGGATTTTATTTATTCCAAACCTTGAAGCCCAACTCTTCAAAAAAAAATCATTTCTTCTCTGTTGGGCTCCTTCTCTTTGATTGCCTCTTGACTAGTTTCTCTGAGTTTCTTCCCAACATGGGTTTGGGAATGCAAGAGGAGGGGTGGGTTGGGATTACAACTAATTTTTACAATGTTCGAGGTGGTGGAAGGGGTTTTATTTTTGCTCTTGTGGAGGGGACTTGGATCCTTAACAAGGGAAAAGGGCAGAAAAATCAAGATGGGGTGGAAGAATAGGGGATGGAGAAAGTGGAATCCATAATGGGGGTAGCAGACAAGAAGCTTGGGAACATGAGGTTCTACTGAAATGACATTGATTGGGAAAGAATAGGGAGAGGACCATGCAGGTGGTAATGCATAGGACTTTTCCATTGACAAGGAATGACTAGACATCACATCTCATAAGCCTCTATCTCCTCAATCCATCTTTCAAGTTGGGGCAGACATCTCAACCATGAATTCAAGCTTCTGCTGAGGGTTGAAGTGTCTTGGCATAGTCTGACCCATGGAAAAGGTTCCCTAAAACCAATATTGAATGCTTTCATTTGAGATGTATCCCTGGTTTGTACCATACTTGCCTCCATATTTTGAATCTTCATCTACAAATTAATCATCTCCATAGTGTGGGATGGCCTCTGAAACCTACATATCCTTGCTCTTGAAAAGATGCATAATCTGATGGAGTAACTAAAATTGGTTGTAATTTTTTTCATAGGGGATATGCATACTATCTGATTTTCATCATAGAAAAAAATTTGGAGGGGTGTGAAATTAACTTGGAAATGAATTTTACAAATTCAGAGGTGGGTTGCACTGGTATGGATTTTGTTGCAAATGTGATATCCATGTGGGAAATGAAGTCATGATTACATAACTTCATGGAATGGAAGAAAATGAAAAGATGTGGAAAGGAAAATGGATGGAAATGGGTGGAAAGGAAAGGTCTACAACTCAGAGATGGGTTACTTAGACCAATGGATTCTCCAGTTGTGCTTTGCATGTGCCTCCAAAGGCTGAGATTTTATCAAGAGCACAACAACTTGATAAAATGGAAATAATAACTTTAAGGGCCCAAAACCTGATTTCAGAAGTTGGACCTTGTTTTACAGTTGTCAGTCTCCAAAATCCAAAATTCGAAACTTGGCTCATGCACAACAACCTCCAAAACTTCCGAAATTACAAGGTGCAATTTCTAAAATCCTACCGAAACCCTCTGAAGTTTTCTGAAATGTAAGGGAACCTCTGAAACCTGAAATCCAAAATGAACCTTCGAAGTCCAAAATCCAAAATTACAAAATGACCCCAAAAGTTCAAAATGCCAAAATCAGAATTTAAGACCACTTTTCCAGCCTTTGACCCCTGATCTATGCTTTTAAGAACCTAAGGTATTTTTTTCACATGTGAAACCCCAAAAAATTAAATTTCATAACTTGGACCATACAGTGCAACCTCTGAAGTACAAAATCTGAAGTGCACTACAACCTCCAAAGTATGAATTTTCTTACAAAGTGCTTCCAAGGGATAGGAAATTCAAAAAGAGCACACAAACTTGATATGTGGATGATCTGACTTGAATGTTGTGGTCCCACTAGGCGTGCCAGAACTGTTAGTGTCAATAGCACAATGGCTAGGATATTGCAATGAAGCTCCTTTGAAGTCTTAACCTCTTGTGGTCCCACCTAGTGTGCCAGAACTGTGCTATCACCGAATCACAACACCCCCTGAATTGCTAGCTTTCTTGATTGAGGCATTCGGTGTGATTGGGTAACATGGGTACCATCACTCGAGCTATGGGACTTGCAGGCTTGAGATGGACCTCCAGAAAAACTTGGCTTCCTCTTCCTAATCCTATGCTACAACTACTTCTAATGCAAGAAAAACACTTAACTAAACTTATCCTAACACTTCCAAGGAGACAAGGAGAGAGAGTGCACGAAAAGGGAAATCCTACACTAAGAGGTGGTGATAACACCAAGAGAAGGGGCTGTTAGATAGTCCACAATGCATGAAAATGGAGGAAAATGAGTGTGTGGAAGATGGTCAAGCATCACAGACCACAGTTGCACTCAAGACCGTATTCAAATAAACAAAACATCACCTAAAACCATGCAATGAAACCATTAAAATGCATAAAAATCCTGTATAATAATGAGAGGCAAGATAGAACAATCAAAAGCATGGAAGGATAGAGAGAGTTATCACAAAACATTGATATTCATTGCTCAAGAATATGCATGGTACATCATTTAGCAGGATGAAGGCATGAAACTCCATTACATTGCTGAGATGAGAAGGTTAGAACCCCTACAACTACACTGCAAAGAAGGAGAAGAGAGCTACATTGGAGGAAAAATGTCCAACCTCTTGAAAAATGCTTCTCATTACAATTTATAGAAGAAATTGAGCATAAGAGAGAGAATTTTGGACTTCTATGAGTTATGGGGCACCATGCTAGATTACATCACAGTATCGGGGCCTTTAATGATGCCCATGTCTTTTGTACTCTGCCCTATGTGAGGAAAATGGGTGCCCATACCTCATTAATGGCTTCCCCACCTACCCTGACACTGTTCATGACTGGGAAAATCTCTGCAAATTTGAACCTCTAAATCTTTCCAAATCCCATTTCTGATGATCCCATCATGTAGCTCTTCTTCTCACGATTCCATCGACTATAATTTTGCCAAAATCTGATGACCTGAGCAGAAGTTACAGTGATTTGAGTGTAGGCTATTTTTTAGCTCTCTTTGCATTGTTTTTAGGTGACCCAGCTCGTGAGCAACTCGTCGAGCTGGCATCAAGCTCCTTTCGTGTTCATGGCGGACTCCCAACGACCACTGAAAATGGCTCGTCGGCCCTGAAAATGCCCCCGACCAAACTCATATCGCTTCACATGTTGGGCTCGATGCATCTCCATCCACCGCCCTAGTCGGGCGAGTCCTACGTTTACTGTCGAGCCCCTTCACATTCAAACCACCTCGCTTTGCATGTTCAGGCCAACTCGACCCCCGAGTTAAACTCCACGCGGCTTACATTGCTTGGCAGGATCCCAAGAATGACTCCCCACCAACCCCAGCAAGTTCCCCTATGCACGCATCACGACACCTCTTCAACACCTAACCCTGGCACACCTCCTCCTGAGCTCCCCGTGGTTTCGGACATCAGCACGTTGGAGCCCGAACTATCCACATCGAACATTAGGCTCGGACATTTGCTCACCTCGACACCGACTTGCCCGCGCTAATTTTCAATTCACCAAAGTCCGAAACTCCGAATTTTGAAGTTCGGACATTAGATATCAAGCTCGCCTTTTCACACAAACATCTCCCCGCTCTTTGATGTCTTGTTCCCCAAAACTCCACTGAGTCAAACTTCGATGCATTTCCCTCTCGCCTCATCATTCCACCAACTGATTCGGTTTTACCTCCTCTTTGCGTTGTGCCTCAACCGACATGGCCCCCCCTTGATTGGCTCGGCCCTAAACTCTGCCGACACCTTGCTCCAACACCATGATCTTCGGCTTGATGACACAACTCGGCCAACTCAGGCCGACCTCTAGTTTCTGCGGCTCGACCTCAGCTCCCCGAGCTCATACCTCTCGCTGCATGCCGACTCGCCAAGACTCCCCCACGCTCGGCCCTTCTTTTCTGCCTAGCTCGCCTTCCCTTCGCCATGGCCGAGCTACTCTGTGTCACGGGCTCATTTCCACCATGGGCCATGCGCCGCATGCGTTAATGACTCGGCCCTCGCTAAGTTCCTAAACCTCATTGAATACATCACGCTCGCCTGCGACCCACTCCGCCACTATGGTGTGTTACCCGCTACACAGACCTCTTGTCTGTGACTTCAACTTGTCTTGCCGAGTTATTCGGCAAGCCGTTCCCTTCTACCGCAACCTTGCGAACTCGGCTCGTCCCAGAGCTACCTCTCTGTGCACCCCGCAAGTTGACTCGCCCGAGCCGCGATCCAGTACCTCCGAGTTGGGCCCCCTTTCCATCTACCGAGCTAAACCACGGCTCACTCACCTGACTCCGCGCCTCGACCACCCCGTCTCTCGGAGTTAACTCGGCGAGCCCTCAATTCGCTCAGCTCTATTTAAACGTCCCCAAGCCACATCCCTCCAACGCCGATGCAACCCCACAAGATCCCGAGCCGCACTGTCAATCAACTCGGCTCATGCAAAATGAGTTTGCCTGAGCTGTTGAGGACTCGGCCTCCCGCATGCATTACGTTAGCTCGCCGAGTTGCTCCCCGAGCAGCTCGGCAAGTTGTTTCCTAGCTCAATGCCCCCTTATGCCTCCCAACTTTCCCACCAGCTCGGCGAGCTGGGTTTTGGGGCCTTAGACCATTTTGAGATCCCACTCAAATTATGCCCTGATTTTGATTTTCTTCGAATTTTCTTACATTAGTGGACTAATGGGGACTGAGTGAACCATCCTAGGGCTCATTATGTGTTTTTTGCCATGTTTTCTGGTTTTTGCTTAGTGTGGGCCCGTTGGAGCCCATTTTTCACCTCAAGTAAACTCTAAGTCCCTTCAAAACCCATAAGAGGAAAAATTGTTTTGAATGATTCCATACCTTCCCGGAACACTTGCAAATGATCCTTAATTATGAAATTTTTCCTACAAACTTCAGATCCTTCCCAAAGGCTCTGTCCAGTGCTTGGGCTTGATGACTCCCTGTTGTCCATTTTGCCCGGGGGACAAAATTGGATAACAATAACTAAAAGCTATAATATTTAATATTTTATAATATAATATTCAATTAATTAACTAATTGTTAATATAACTAAAAGCTATAGTATAATTTTAAAATGTATAAGCTAAATATTGGTGGTGTGTCAAAATGAAATCCAGGCAAGGCTGGTATGGGATGCATTCTATGATCATGTGCACAATCCTTTATTGAAGCTTTTGCTACATTCTTATCAAATGCCACGGATAATGATGTTGGATTTCATGCCCTCCTTTTATATCTCAAGCATGGGAGAAACAACCAAATTAACAATGATCAAAGGAAACAAAGTGGTGATTAATGCACTAACCAAGGGAGAGACAATCAATTGGAGGCTTAACTCCGTCCTGCACCAAGCTAGAAAACACCTTCAAAACTTTACCCAAGTCTCTTTCTCTCACTGCTTCAGAGAAGCAAAAAGACATTCGGCTACCTTGCCAATCTAGGTGCCAACCTAGGGATTTTTTAGCTCTATTAGAAGTGTATTTGCCTCTGATTTTGATGGGGCTCATCACTCTTGATGATTCAAATATGTCCATGCAAGCCAATAATCACTTGCATCATTAATCCTCCTTCACCCTTATCCATGTGCATCCTATGCTTCCCCTAATGATCTGCTTAATGTCTTTTAAAAATCATTTACACACCTGTTCTTTAATTCCCATGCACTTGGCTTCTCATTGCAAGGCTTGTAAATCTACTCTAAATCCTTTCGTGGCTTTCACATGCTTCAACATCACTCCTTTGTGCATGAATTTCATAACTTTGTCCCATTATTAATCCTAACCTCACTAATTCCAAAACATTGTGTGTCAATACTTCCCCTTCCCTCTTGTGCTATTTGTGGATGTCCTTGTCTATTTGTTCGCACACAAATGGCATCACATGAACCTTCATCATTTGGTCTGCCCTCTTCCGGTCTGGTTTCATTGGAAACATAACAACAATGTTTTGTGATTGGCAACAGCATTAATGAGGCATTTATCAAGCATATCTTGGGTAGAAGCGGCTTAATGGAAGTAGTCCCTTGCATCCCACCTCATTTCATGAAGACTTCTTGTCCAAGCTGGTTGCTATCTCACTAACATTTAGCGCCTTTTAGATCAAATTCCCATACTCACCTTGCCATCAAATTTCCTCCCATGTGTGGAGGAGAATTGAAATCTATGTGGAAAATATTCAAGCCTGCGCTAGCAATGTCCAAGTTTGATGCTAAGGTGGAGTATTTTCGACAAGTGGCATTAGGAGCAGAGCATCCTAATAAGCACTCTCCCAGGCCATCAAAAGGAAAACAACCGGTAGATGTTGGTCAATCCACATTGGAAGCTACAATTTCATCTTTGGAGCAAAGAGATAAGCATATCGCTATGGTCCTATCTTCCACTCTGCGTTCTGATGCAATGAAGCGTAGTCACCAAGGCATCTCTTCCAACTGGGGGAGCTCAACCAAAGCAGCATTTTAAGAAGATGAGTCATGTTTCTCTCTCAACAACCCTTGTTGAATCCAGTCCAATTCCTCTTGCTCCCCCAACTGCTTCGATTAAGCTTGGAAAATGTAAATGTCCTTCAGGTGCTATTTATGGTGTCACTTGGATGAAGACCCACAAGGGTAAGCCTCCTTCCGCTTGGACTAACGCCATTCTTCCCAAACCTGCTTCCTACCCCTATGCGCAGTGGAGTTTTAGCCTTCCATATGTAAATTCTCCATCCCCAGCTCAATCATCAAGATCTTTATAGCCAACGGTAGCGCACGTAAATAAGATCCCCTAGCTTCGCACAGGAACCAAAACTCTGCTTCTTCTGGGCACGAATACATCGAAATCGCGTACTTCAAGGTATAATTGCGCAACACACCTTCCCACCAATGATCTACATCTCTTGTCCACAACACATCCAAATCAGAAAGTGTTTGGTACTTATTCTGGCTCCACACTTGCTTCTTGCCTAGCCTTGCCTAGCCGGACACCCCTGTTATGCACGTAAGCTGATAGCCACTCGTACAATTCTACTGGGAAGAAACTGAAGGTGGTCTCGTACAAGGAATCATACAGATTTTCTTCCACCCATTTGTGCACATTAAAATCTTGTCCGGTGTTGTATCTCTGAGCAAATTCGTAATGGCCATCATCCACCCAATGCTCAATATTCTCCAAAGACAACCGGAACGCCATGCACACGTCACATCCTAATGAGCAAAAATGAAAAGAGGTCTTGGCAACGAAACCAAAATGTAGTCTTCTTATTTACTAGTGCTTAGTTGGGTGCACTAGCACTTCATTCAGACAAAGGTCTAAACGCTCACCCGAAGTGCGCGCAACCACTAGGTCGCTCTTTAGTTACTTATCAAGATGTGGTTTGCATACATAGTCATCATAGCATGAATGAAAATAACAAGTGCAACACAGGCAACACATATAATAAGAAAGCTACTCAACATAGACAATTATCAATAATATTTGAAAGCCCATTACACCATATTCAGATCTACTAACCCTTGCAATCCATACACAATTGTCCATCATAAACATAGTTCATAACATAAACATACTAATTACATCCATGCGCGCAATACCCAGTGCATGCATTGTATACTTCATGACTACATACTTCTCATATCAACCTCCCATGCCTAGCACTTGCATACATACCACTAACTCTCTCTCTTCTCTTTACATAGAGAGTGACACCTATTTATATACGGTGGGGACTTGCCCTCACCGCTTACATGCGTTATTCCTAATAATAGATGTCCTAATTATAGGTTGCATGCCTTTTTACAACTTTGCTTTAACTCTAGACTAAGTTATAAATAACTCGGCCTCATCCATGCTTTATTCCTATAAATAGATGCCTTCCTTGCATGTTCTTAACCTTTTTGGGTCGGTGCTTTATCTATTTTTGGACGTTCCTTGCATGCTACGCCAACTTCTGTTTTTTCCTATTTTATCCTTAGCTTTGAAATCGATTATGTCCTGAAACCTTGGTGCATGTGTGGACCCCTTGAGCGCTGACTCTTCTCTGTATTGCACGCACCTTCGTGCATTGACATGTTCCTATTCCTTTCTTGCAGGCATGCTTTCACATGTTCCTTCTGATCTTTGCATATCTCTTTACTACCTGCGTGCACCCTCATGTGCGCAGTCGTCAACCTCTATGCATGGCTAATACTTAGCCATTTCTGCTGCCCAACAATGAGAAGGAAACATGTGGTAGGGGCGACTCTAAGGTTAAAATTGACAACCCTGTGGTCATCAACTGTGCATAACAACCAAAGCCATATATTTTTGGCCATAACTTTTGCTCCAAGAAACCAAATCAGGCAAAATCAGTCTCGTTAGAAAGCTCTTGAGGAATACTTCAACCTGAGATCGGTTTTGGGTCGTTATCATCCATGGTCTAAAAGTTGTGGGTAATCATAAGTGTCAGTTGTTTCCCCTCTGTATTTATAATCATAACAGTTAGTAGTGATCTTTTCCAACAAGCATGTTTGTTTCCAGCTGGGCAAACGTTCCAAAATATGCTTTGAGGCGGTTTGGGCAGATTTTTTCAATTGAGCATCTTTTAGAGTCTCATGATCATTGTGAACGAGATAGACATGAGAAATGGAGATATACTTCAGCATATTCCTGATCCTCTTCTCCTCTCTCTCTTTCATCTTTTTCCCCTTTCCCTCTTCTCATTTTCTATAAATGCAATTGTGCACCTCTCTTTTAATGCAAAGTTACTTTGCCTGTTTGATTTTCCAAGTATTTTGAGCGTTCAGACCTCTGTTTTTGAGCTTGTGTAATGTACCCTGTGCCTTTTCGTCATGATTGTAGCAGATTGTAAATCTTTCCGGCATTAATTCATGTTTATTTGGCTAGTATCTGTCATTTGGATTGTGTTATTTTCTCTCGTCTTTCAGTTTTGTTATGTTATAATGTGTGTGGGTTATATTTGCATGGTTCCATTGCACTGTGTCATTAATGGACAGCAGAAGAGTCCGATTTAAATGCAGAACTAATTGTGGCTTATATCTACCCTTTGGGATTGTGTTTTGTCCTCTTGTTCCTTGTCTCAAGGAGAGTGATCCCTTTATTTCTTGGTGCATCGCCATTCATGTTTATTTTCAATTTCCTTCTTCCCTTTTCCCCTTGTAATTGTTACCTTATGTGTACACTAGTGGTAGCATTAGAGAAGTTGGATAAGGAGTTAGCTATCCATTACCTTCTTTATTCTAATATGGTTGCATTTTCATGGCTTATCACTTCACCCATTGCAACCCTTCTCCCCAATTCCATGCACCATAAGTTTCCCTAAAAGTCAAGGATATGAGTATCATCATGATGAATCTACATATGCCCCAAGTCAAACTGATGTCTATGGGTATCCTACTAACTATGGTGGTCTTCAAGAGCAGGGGTATGCATATGATGAAGGTAGCTTCATCCATGATTCAAGTCATGAAGGAAAACATGAGGAGAGTGCAAGAGCTCATTACAAGAATGGAGGCCAAATAGTTTGGTCCTAAGGAATCCTGACCATGGGGTGACCTCTTACCATACTCATGCATTCCTCCCACTCAAGCATTTGAACCTTTGCAGCCCTTTCAACCCAAAATGCATGCTTTCCCTCATTTTTTGAGCTCTCCTAAGGTGTCCATGTCCCCCAAACAGAATAATATACCCATTGAGTCATTCAAACCCCTGCAACATCATCCTAGAGCTCACTTGTTCCCTCATTTTCTAGATCCATACAGCCCTCCACCCTTGCAACATCAAGTCCATCCAGCAAACTCCCCTATTCCTCCATTTGCAGCAATATTCCACCCCTCTCCCACCCTCACCTAAAGTATTACCCAACTCCCAAGAATTTCATGAAGAATCCTTGGGAAGTCACGGTGATTTGCAGGCTTTCTCTTAGCAATGGCCAACCATATTCAAGCGTGGATCTGAATTTTTTATGATGGGCAGAGGTGTTCCTCATCCTCCTAATGAAGAAGGGCCAATACATTTGGAAAGGCAACCTGAGGAGTTGGAAATCAGACAAAAGCATCTACAATGTTTGAAGGAGCAAGTTAGAGAGTTTGAGATCAAACAAAATCTTCCTCAAGATCTAAGTGGCAGCCAACCTCTTGTAGGTGCACCGTGGTCTATTGAGGTAAGCTCCAACAATGGAAATCAAGAGATAGTTATTTCAAATTGGAATGAATCTGAAAATGCTGATGAAGTCATAATCAGCCCATTCAAGAGATCCTTGCTGTCAAAATCGATCAATCCAGGGTTGAGAATAAGAGGAATGAACTCAAAGATGAGGAGAAAGAAGCCTTTGAGACCAAGGACAATAAGTTAAAGACAAAAGAGAAAGAAAAGCTTGCTGCCATCCTTGGGGATTGCATTTCTGATGAGTCAAATTGCCATCAGAGCTGAAAGGTGGGAGGGAAGAAGTGTTTTCTAAGCTTAAAGCTTTGGAGGAAGAGGAATCAATTGAGCTCATACGTCCTTTTGATCGTGTGTTCTTTCCCAACCAAAAGAACCTACTATCAACAATGCTTCAATTGAGCCCAAGGTAGATTAAGAGGTTTCATTTGACGCTAAAGATGTTCAAATGAAGCCACAAGTGGATAAGGAGGAAATTGAGCCTACAAACTATGAATTTGAGGGAAGCAACAAGGATGAACTAGGCACCATACTTGAAGACTTTGAGAGCTTCATGCTTTCCATTGGGGATGAATATGATGATCACAAATTTTTCACTTGCAGAATCCACATGGGAGGAGATCACGGGCTTGACAGAGTCCAAAGTCAAGGAGGATGAGAAAAATTCAAAAATGAGCCCTGGGCCTTGGAGGAAAAAAAGGAAGATGTGTCCACAAGCTCTGTCTATGGAGCCGAGGACATGGAAAATGAGTTGCCTAGAGAAGGCAGTCCATTGACTTTGAACATCGAGTGTCCTATCAGACACCTATCCATCTCAGAGCTTGGGTTAGAGTTGCCACCTGTCATGTTCACTTTAGAGCATGAGGAAAAGTTTTAGAATACCAAAAATCAGTTGATACACACCTTCACAAGCAAAGAACAGAGCAAGAAGTGGTGTATTCTCTCATTGAAGCTGATATTTCAAAGAAAGAGAAGATGCAGACATTTTCACTCTGCTCACTTGCCATGGGTGCTTCAAAGTTGATTTCATTGCCACATTTTATCAATGAAAGATCCCCAATAGATCTTTTGCCCAAATATGAGATTTTCCCACTTTATAAAATAATAAAATATACTTTTGGCAGCTATGGGAAATAAACTAGGGCAACCTGGATTAATTTATGCAAAAAGCGACTAGGGTTTTATATGCAAATGACAACCAAACAGCCCCAAATAATTATTTTTCACTCCACAACAATAAATCAGACCTTAGAAAGGATATGGCGATTACCCTAGGGCAGTCTTGAATTAATTTAAGGCAGGTCAACTTGGTTTTGGAAGAGAAAACCATGCAAATGACTTCCAAAAATTATTCTTTAGATCACGAATGATTGCCACTATTTTTAAGAACCCAAACATATCAAAATCAGGATTTATGGAGCCCAAAATTACTCTGAAATCTAAATAATAAACTGCCTGAAAACCACTATAAAACCCTTCTAAAAATGATGAAATTGCTTTGCTACACTTCACAAAAATCTGTAGATGATTTGTCAATAGAAATCAGATTTAAATACCTCATAAAATATGTCAAATCAGTCCCAAATTGGGTCGATCCAATAGAAGAAATACTGCTGCAATTTATTCACCAAAATGCTTTCAAAACAGTGTTGGAAATGACTGAAAAATCAGATTACAATCAATGGGAATTTCTGAGTGAAAAACCCTCTCAAACTCTTGGGGTTTTCGTCCACAAGAGGTAGAATTCACAAGGGGTTTCATCCTTGGAATTTTTGCAAAAGCTGAGAGCTCAATGCAAGACAAAATGTCATATAAAATTTTTGCATACAATAAGGCAGGTCGACCTTTCCTTATAAAGGAAAATGGTCACAAAATGACCTCCAAAATAGCCAATAGATTTCCAATGATTTTCCCTATGCAAGCATTTAATATTTTCCCATATTAAATGTTTTTCCCGACAACATTTCCCTCCTAGTGCAAGTCACATTTCTCTAGGGGAAATACATAGTAATTAATGGGCATTTTTATCCTTTCTATGCTTCCCATTACCCCTCTTCTAAGGCCCGAGTCACCATTATTCTACCCAGAAAGAATAAAATATAATAAATCCCTTTACAATGATATTTGCCCCTCAAGGCAAATCATATTTACCATAGGGATTATCATTTAATAATTATTAAGTCATATAAATTATTATAAGTGCTCTATATAATTTTATTTTATTTTATTGATGGCACTTTATAATAATTTAATATAACTTAAGTCACCCTTATATTTTTCCTTTGGCCATTGGGTTGACAAAATAGGCCAAAGGTCTTCGTTTGGAAAGGGGACATTACAATCAAAAAGGGAAGATACTTCACGCAGCCCGTTTGTGGCTTAGTATAATTTTGGTATTACACGTTTAGAATAGGTTAGCCTTTTGCATCAAATTCATGATTGGGTTTCCCCCACTAGCATAATATTCATTTGAAGTATGTACAAATCTTGCCAAGAAGCAACACTATAATTTAGGGGAGCCACTCCTTGAGAACTACACTGTCAATAAATCGCCATTAGTTGTTCAAGAAGAATGCTAAACAGAAGATCGGAATCAGCTAAGATGCTCCTCCAGATCAAGTAGTTTCCAATTATTTCCTCTCTTATATAACAAGCAAATGTGCAAGTTGACTCCATGCCCAAGTTGATGCTCTCTGCTAATACGATTTGCTCGTTCAGCAAGTCAAATGACCCCTGTGAGTGGCCAAAAAATGTTGCCAAAATGAGCTATCTACTCTTTTTGAGCAACTAAATGGTATTTTCTCATGTTTTACATGCTTCATGATCTGGCCCCAACAACGGTGATTTGTGATCTAAATGGCGCCTTCTTGAGGCAGTGTGCACAAAGGCTTTGGCTAGCCACACAGTTGGAAACATCTGAAGTACTTATCTGGTCAGCTTTGTCTACTTTGGATATCCACTTGAGATCGCTTTTGAAAAGTGTCCAGCGTTTTGTGAAGGTGACTCCAAAACAACTGCAAGTGTTATACACTCAACCTTGGAGTGTTTTCATGCAATTGCATTCCAAAGAACATGGTCATGGAAAGAAAAATCTTTGGAATGAGTTCGATGGAGAATCACGTTTGATCAAAAGCTCACTTCGTGGAATGGTAGATGGTTCACCTTGTTGGGCACCTGCAAGTCTTCTAAAACTATCATTCTTCAAGCATTTCCTAACATGACCTCTTATCTGTTTCTAAAAGCACCATCCTTACAGTTCATCTCTGCCCTTGGAATAACTAAAATGGAAGCCCGGTTCCTACTGGAAAAGTATAGGACACTCAAAGCTCTTTAAAGAAGATCCCCTTAATTATTTTGGAATGCGGCATGTCTATTCTAAAAAAGGGTGGAAGCAAATCTCACTTAGACATCAAGATCCACCAAGACACTTTGGCACTAAGTGGAGCAAAGGCTCCACTTGGAGACTCCTTTAAGGCCAACCATGACCAACTATCGGAGGAACGCCCTAAGGAAATCAAAGACCTTCTATGACTCGCCTTCACATGGAACGCATTTTAAAGTTGCTTCTCTCCCTGGAAAGGCTTGCAAAATGACGAAGATTTGTCTTATCTTCACGGTTGCAAAGTACCAATCTCCAATGCTAACATGGCAAAGCTTGGTAGCCAAGCTCAAATGTAGCCACGTTGCTCAAATTCATGGCTAGGTTTTCACCCACTGGACTAATGATGGACAATGAGGAGTCGGGCAGAGTCTTAAATGATCGGGCACTAGAATCTAGAGGAAATGGCAAAGTCCTTGAGAACTACATTCATAGAATTGTCATCAGTTGGCTCAAGAAGAATGAAATGGAAAGATTGGAATCGAACAAAATGGTGGCACGTGGAACCAATGATAGGCAAACACATGGAACCAATAACAGGTTGCCAATTCCTGGGAAGTTGGAGATTCAAGTCAGAGATGCTCTCCACTAGTACAAGTTCCCCCGTCTAGCTCATACCTAGTGAAAGATGGATAAATGCTCTTCAAGGTAAGAGAGGACTTAAATGTGAATACCCCAAAGCTAACCAAGCTAATAGGATTTGGTCTAGATGACACCTTTGTCTGCTATGCCGTTACGACAAATGCTAAATCCAAACTTATGATCGGCCTTGTCCGCAAAAGTTGTCCAATATCCAAGCAATTGTGTCGTCTATAGAGAGTTTAGCTCGGAAACAACTGAGAAGGGACATAGGTCCTAGATGCGAGTGTCCAAGGTTCCCAAAGAGCATAGTCTTGGCTTCTAAACAAGCTTTCTTTTCTCCTCGGTTTATCCTTACTCTAACATCTCTCCTACAATCATATTATTACCCCAAACTCACTGTTACCCCCCTTCTGGGAAAATCAGACTCGTTGGAAAGCTCTTGAGGAGTACTTTGACCAGAGATCAGTTTTGGGTCGCTATCATCCATGTTCTAATCATAGGTACCAGTTGTAGTTTCCCCTCTATATTTCTAATCATAGTAGTTAGTGGTGATATTTTCCAACAAGCATGTTTGTTTACAATTGGGCAGATGTTCCAAAATATGTTTTGAGGCAATTTGTGCAGATTTTTTAGTTGACCATCTTTTAGAGTTTCATGATCATTGTAAAGAAGATATACATGGGAAATGGACATATACTTCAACATATTTCTTATCCTCTTCTCCTCTCTCTTTCTTCTTTTTCCCCTTTCTCTCTTCTCCTTTTCTATAAAGGCAGTTATGCATATTGTAAAGGTATCCTCTCTTTTAATGCAAAGTAACCCTACCTATTTGGGTTTCCAAGCATTTTAAGAGTTCAGATCTCTATTTTTGAGCTTGTGTAATGCACACAGTGCCTTTTCTTCACGACTATAGCAAATTGTACATCTTTCCAGCATTAATTCATGTTTATTGTGGCTAGTATATGCCCTTTGACTTGTGTTATTGCTCTCTTATCTTTCAGTTATGTTATGTTATAATGTGTGTGGGTTATATTTGCATGGTTCCATTGTAATGTGTCATTAATGGACAGAGGAGGAGTCAGATTTAAATGTAGAGCTAATTGTGGCTTATATCTGCCCTTTGGCATTGTGTTTTGTCCTCTTGCTCCTTGTCTCAAGGAGAGTGATCCTTTACTTCTTGGTGCATCAGCATTCATGTTTATTTTCAGTTTCCTTCTCCCCTTTTCGCCTTGTAATTGTTAGCTTGGATCTACAGTAGTAGTAGCATTAGAGTAATCAGGATAAGGAGCCAACTTTCTGTAATATCCCCTTCCCAATCGAAGACCCTTAGCCTATTATGTCTTCCCGACGGCTAAGGAAAATTTTAAAGGGAGACTTAAGTTGGATTATTTTATTATAAAGTGCAAAAATATAAATAAAACATTATAAAAAACACTTATAATAAAGTAATAGACTTAATATTAAAATAAACATAGAAAAGTGCACAAAAGGTAAAAGCACTTATAAAAATTGTATTTTCTAAAGGAAAAGTGCGACTAGCCCAAGGGGGAATAAAAAAATAGTTAAGAATGTAAAAAGCTCATACGTCCTATGTATCCCCTCTAGGAAATGCAACTTGCCCTAAAAAGGATGGAGGGTGGAAAATGCATAGAAAAAATCATTGTATGTTGATTGGATATTTTGGAGGTTGTTTAGGGTCTCTTCTTTCTTTATAAGGAGAATTCGACTTGAAAGAGGGCATTCTATGATCAAATTATAATTTCCAAAGTGTGTTTGAAGCTTAGAGCTTTGTCAAAAATATTCTAAGGACGAAAACCCTTAGTATAGTTATCTCTAGAGGACGAAAACCCTATTAGAGCATTTGGGGATTTCCTATCTAGGGTTATCCATTGTGCTTGCAAAGATTTTTATTTATTTTCAACAGTGAATGAAGGAGATTTTGCAGATTTGGCACAAGGGTTTGAAGGGAAGAGAGTGCAGCTGAGTTCCCTGCATTATTTCAGCCTGAAGTGACCTATCTATTGCATAAATCTGAATTGTTTTGAGGTATTTCCGACCAGATTTGTATTGCTATATCATAATCTGATTTTTATGAATTAAAGCAGCCAGTTTTTAGTACTTTTCCAGCCCAAAACCCTAGGGGCGAGTTGGTGTTTTGGCTGTTTAGGGCACTTATGGTGGTCATTTGCATGCATGGGTAACATCATTGCGTTCTCCTTAATTTTATGAATCCACGCATAGTTTATTTGTGTGGATCAAATCATTTTTGAGTGAGTTACGAGTTTTTGAAGTGGCCATAATTTTCTGCAGACTGGGGTTTCAAAATAAATTAATTTCAGCATTCTTGTGCATCAAAATATGTATTTTTCTTCATATTTTGGCTTTATAAAATTGACGGATCAGATTGGAGTAGAAATATCAAAATTTAAGCATTGGTTGTTGTGAGTTTCTTTTAATACCCTAGTTGCACTTCCCATGTTTAATTCAGATCTGCATGATACTTTATTGGTATTTTGTCTACAAATTGCATATAGTGGTTGGGGTTTGCTTAAAATCCATTTAGGGCAAAATATGTCCATTTAGTGGCATTACACTTTCTCCGGAGGTCTATCCCAAGAAGCCAAAGTCCCACACCTTGGGGACATTCCCATTGTTGTTTCTAAGACGGAAAAACTCTCAATTGGTGCTCTTGGGCACATGAACAATTTCAGCAGCCAAGAATAATGATGTGCTATTACAAAAAAAGGTGAGGGCCCCAATAGAAACCTCAATTTACAAATCAGAATGAAACAAAAAAGTGTTGTCTTCAATCAGTTTTGAGTAAGATTTTATCTGCTAGTACAAATAGCTTAAATTTATCTATCTGAAAAATGCTAGGATGCATCATTCTCAAGGCCTCTATCTTTCATTTGTCACAATTTCCCATTAAAAGATTCCACATTGGTTAACAACTCCGTCACCTTATCTGCAAATTATCCACTATCTGGTGACAAATGGCCTAAAGGCCCCAAACTCCACCATATGCACAAGATATCGCAATTTTTTATCAACTTCTCCAAGCAAGAAGAGAAACTGACCTACAACAAATAAATGGATGTCATATTTGAGGTGAATCATATTTTTTTGACATATCATACTAACACTTGGTCCTCTCAACACCTCCCCATCTATCATTGTAATTAAACTTCTCAGGAAATAAACGTTTTGTTGACTAGTTTAAATAATGGCTAAATTCTATTTTTTTGTTTTGGTACTCTAGATGATGCAAATATTACTCTTTCCAATTTATATTGAACTAGTGCAAAAATATTAAACACATCTATGTGAAAAACACCGGGAGATATCAATCTCAAGGCACTATCTTAGATTTTCACATACCCCATTAATAAATAACTCCATTACCTTCTCCATGAATTTCTTGTTGGGTGATGATAAAAGGGCTTAATCTAGTTGCACCACCATGTCAGTCGCAAAACAATATTTCCAAGGAAAAAAGCTACATTGCACGGATACCTCAAAACCCCTGCCAAATCCTGCCTGAGACATTGGATACAGATACGCGAAGGATACGATACGGATACGTTCCTAATACGTACAAGATACATCAGGATATGTCCCGGATACGTAGAGACATATTTGTGACGTATCCTGACGTACCCTATATGTATCAAGAATGTATCTAGCAATAAATACATTTTTTAAAAGTTCTATTTCATATTTTTTAAATTTTTGACTTTTCTACTCCCTAAAACCAAACCCTAAACACTAAATGAATAAAATAATACACCCTCTCCCCCACAAAAAGTTATCAAAAGCACCCACCCCTCTCATTTTAAATCACACAAACAATTTCATTGTCTTTTTGCAAGTGAATGAGCAAAGAGCCAAAGAAGAGTTGTGAAGAGCTTAGTGGAGTCAAAGATTGGAAGGAGGTTTTACAAAGAGCTTAGAGGAGGCAATGATTTGAAGAAGGGGGCAGCGATTGCTTATCTTGTTTGGAGTCCACCATTGCAAGGAGGAGAAGGAGAAGAAAGCCATTGTTCAGACTCGAGAGGAAGAAATTATTTTAAAATTTTAAATTTATTGTTCATTCAAGAATCAAAACTAGAAGAGTAGAATCTAGACTTGAGAGGAAGAGGTAGCAATTGTAATTTTGTTTAAAGGCAACCAGGATCTACGATTCTACACTACACGTATACCGTATTTAAATTTTTATTTTTATTTTTAATTCATCTTTTTGTTTTATTTTTTTATAGTTATTTATTTATTTATTATGTTGCATTTTTTTTAAAGTTTATAATTTAAACACATCCTAAATTTGTGTATGTTCTCACCTCGTGCCTTTATGGCAATCTTGGTGATCAAAAACAGATTAGGATGGCATAGTTTAGGGTTATTTAACTTATTAATTGATAAAAAATCATTTTTTAATTTTAAATGCATTGTTCAATGTTGATGTATTTGTTTTTTTATTTTTTTAGCTTCCTAAATATGTGTATGCTCACCTCGTGCCTTTATGGTGATCTTGGTGATTAAAAACAGATTAGGATGACATAACAAATTAGTAATTTATTTATGTTAACGAAAATTGTTTTTTAATTTTTTAAACATCCTAAACATGTGTATACTCTCACCTCGCGCACTGTTATGGCGATCTTGGTGATCAAAAACAGATTAGGATGACATAACTAATTTATTTATGTTAAGGAAAAATATTTTTAAGTTTTTAAACATCCTAACTCTGTGTATGCTCTCACCTCGCGCCATTAATGGTGATCTTGGTGATCAAAAATAGATTAGGATGGCATCAAGTTTTGCTTCGGGTGGAGTGCAAGGCCAAGCTGAAAACACATCAGTTCCTATGAAACATGATCCTAATTCCCCTCTTTGAAGACATGTGACAGTGGTAGACAACATTGTTGATGGTGGGTGTCGGGTTTGGATATGTCATGGTTGCCAAGCTCAGTACAAATCCTCATATAGCCGAGTGAAAATCCATTTGACTGATGTCGGAGGTGTGGGGATAAAAAGGTGCCCAAAAATATCAAATGAAAAAATGGCAAAGTACCTAAGAGAGCAAGAGGAGGCTCATAGACAAGCTGAAAGAAATAGAACTAGAATAATTCCTTCGCATAGAAGGCCTTCATCACTACCACCCACACCTAGACATGTTTCTCATCCTTTCATTCAAACTCAAAGTCAACCATAAGTCAATCATTTTATGAGGAGTGTCCAAAGAGCTCACGAAAAAGGCCAAAAGGAGCATTGGAGAAAGCATTTAATATTGAAAAGAGGGAGATTGCCGATGAGGTTGTTGCTCGATGCATTTATGCATGTGGGTTGCGCTTTAATGTATTGAGATCTCCACATTGGCATCAAACGGTGAAGGATACCAATGAAGTTCCAAAAGGGTACAAATCCCCAAGTTACGAAAAAGTTCGAACCACACTCTTGGGAAAGGAAGTGGAACACATTCACAAGACTTTGCAACCAATCAGAGACTCATGGAAGGAAACAGGGGTTTCCATCATTTCAAATGGATGGAAAGATGCTAGAAATAGACCCCTCATAAATGTTGTCGCATTATGCCCTAAAAGGGGAAATGTTCCTTCAAGCCGTTGACCGTGAAGGGGAAGTCAAGGATGCACAATTTATTGCTGACATTTTAATAGAGGAAATTGAGTCGGTGAGCCCCCATAATGTTGTCTAAGTCATCACGAACAACGCTAAAAATTGTAAAGTTGCAGGAATGATCATAGAGGGTAGATATGAGCACATTTTTTGGACCCCTTGTGTTGTCCACTCCCTTAACTTGATGCTCCAAAAGATTGGGAAAATCCCATGGATTGAGCAAATTTATTCTGAGGCAAATGACATTCAAATGTTTATCACAAACCATCATATGTCACAAGCCATTTTCAAGAAATTCTCAAGGTTAGAGTTGCTGAAGGTTGCAGAAACTAGATTTGCCTCTCACACGCTCGTTTTGAGACGACTTGTGAAGGTGAGAGAGGCTTTAAGCAGTATGGTGATCAGCAATGTTTGGTCAGTGTGGAGGCAGTCAAATACAAAGAAAGCTACAAGGGTAAAATCATGGGTCCTTAATGAGGATTGGTGGGCCAAGGTTGAGTACTTGTTGAGTTTTACAGAACCCATTCTCTCCATGATCCGATATGTAGATACTGATGAAGCATGCTTGGGAGAGATATATGATGGCATATATTCTATGCTTGAGCATATCAGAGATATAATACAAAAAAAGGGCAAGATCTAGAAGAGACCTTCTACGGTGAGGTCAAGAGTGTGGTCATGAAAAGGTGGAATAAAATGACCACCTCATTACATCTCTTTGCTTATGCACTGACCCCAAAGTACTATAGCTCTGATGTACTTGGGCTACCAAACAGGCAAGCACCATTTTCTGACTCCGAAGTTGGAAATGGAACCAGGGCAGCATTCAGAAGAATTTTTTCTAATCCATCTATAGCCAGTGTGGTCAGAAGTGAAATTGGCATGTTTACTGGTTTAGAAGGCAACATGGGATCGATTGAGGCTCTTTTAGACAAGAGCAGCTTGACTCTAACCACATGGTGGCGTGTACATGGCCATGATGCCAAGTACTTACGTCCTATTGCTATAAAAGTTCTTTCACAAGTATAACATTTATAAATTTTAAAATTTAGAATCATTTCGAATATTTTAAATTTTATTTAGGATTATTTAAGTTTTAATTTATTTTTTACACATTCTTAGTATGTTAATGATACTAACTTGTCTTTGAATTTCAATTTTCTAACTTTGTTGTAATAGGTGGCTAGTAATTCTTCCGCAGAGCGGAATTGGAGTACTTATAGCTTTATCCACTCAGCTAAAAGAAACAAGTTGGCATCTAAAAAAGCTGAGGATTTGGTATATGTGCACTCCAATTTGCGCCTCTTGTCACACAAGTCTGAGGAGTATGCTAGAGGGCCTCACAAACTTTGGGATCTTATTCCAGAGACCACAGACTTGGATGCCTCCGTAGCCACGCTTGCCCAACTTTCATTATTTGATGGTGAAGATGACGCTCTAGGGAGTTCTGCAAGGAGCTGGAAACAATGCATGAGTGGAGCTATCGCAAGTGGCACACATGAACTTCATCATGTCTGAGGAACAACCTTTCTTTGATGATCTAGATTTGTTTGTATTCCTTTATCAAAGTATGGCAGCCGCATGAACAATTCGAAATGTAAAATCTTCAGTATATTGTCCTGTTTTGAAAATTTGAACATGGATCTAGTTACTAGTATGCCTTTTTTCAAATTTCAAGTTTTGTTCGTATTCATGTTAACATGATATTCATATATCATATGTATGGCAGCCACATGATCAATAAAAATGCAAAATCTTAAGTATATTGAATGTTTTGAACATTGATTCAAGTTTTGTATTACTATTTCAGTTTTTTATGGACTAAAAAAATGAGTAAAATGAGTAGATGTACATATATACGATACGCAGATACGTCACGCTGATACGTCTATTTTAAAAAACCTTTGGATACGTCCGTATATATATATATATATATATATATATATATATATATATATATAAATAATATATATATACGAACATATCCAAGACGGTACGTATCCAAGGGTTTTTTAAAATTGACGTATCTGCGTATCGTATCCATATCCAAACGGATACTCGTATCCGTATCCGTATCCTAGCAACGTAGGAAAAAAGGGGCTCCAAACTCCATTGTATGGCACTTCTCCAACCAAGAAGAAAAAAAATTTAAAGACAGTCGAATGGACATCAAATTTAAGGTTGAATATTCCCAGTGACAATCAAATGGACAACAAATTTAAGGTTAGACGTCAATTGTTAGCATCTCACAAACATTCCACCACATCCACCCAGTTGCCATTGTAGGACACCTCTCAGCATAAAGAAGAATTTGTGAGGAATAATATTTTAGGATTTGTGGTAAGCATGGGGTAATGTCTCACTTCACATCATAACCCAAAGTTCCATTCCCTCAGGCTCTTTAACAACTTGTGGTAGCCATGGGGACATGTAGTGATGAGGGTGGAATCTTATGGTAATTCATTGACCCAAGCCTGCCAGTATGTGTTGCCATGCAGACACCTGGAAATAGAGGTCGAGTATAGTCATATTAAAGACATGATCCCACCACCATGTTCTTTACATGCTCTACTCTAAATTTTACCATAGCATTTAAGTTGAATGAGATGAGCTCAAGTCGTAAAATCAAAGAGGCTTCCAAAGCAGAGCCCCTGGTTCATATCCCCAGGAAACATGATAGAGTGTTAAAATTAGATAAAATACTACATCCAACTCACTAGATGTGGAATACCACAACAGACAAGGTCGGGTGCATGTCTCGGGTGGATTTGATGGAAGAGATACCCCTCAGTCATGGCATTTAAACCAAACAGTACCCCACAAGGTGATTTTCCAGATCAAAACTAAATATTTAAGGATATCACAAAATAGTGCCCATATTTAAGAACGTATGTTGATAGTGGGGAAAAACTTTGAAGCAACAGAAATCAAATTATTGTTCTTTACCTTTCTGTCTTTAGTTTTCTTTGCTGGGTTTTGCTCTTCTGCTTTTCGACGTTTCCCACTCTCTTTTTTCTGGGCACAAAACTATAAATGTGTTAAAACTGAACAGTGTATAGATACCAATAAATCCTAGTCAATTTTCTTACACCATTATAATCATTCAGTCTTTGTTCTTAAATACCAAAACTACTGTGCTTTAATGAAAACCCAATGTTATTATCTACATTCTGTGTCATGAAGAATGAGATCATGACCTGAAGAGCAGATTCAAGAATGGGTTATATTGATTACACATAGCAGAGGTGTGTAAAGGAAATTGATATATAATTCAACAAAATATAGCCCTCAATGATATCAAATAAACAGTTTCCTTTTCATGACATTTATAATCAAGTAATGAAGAGAATGGTGGGAACTCACTGACATCCACCTGCACCGTAGTGCCACATCCCGTACTGTTTTCTCAGGTAGAAGAGTTGCAATTTTGACATATTTCAGAAGGTTTGGTTCACCAGAAAACCTAAACAAGTGCACAAGCGACAACTTTAGGATGCCCCACACACAAGATAAAACTGCTTGTGAAAAAATAATGCAAGAATAAAAGTGTGTTCCACCCAATAATCATTTGAAATAACCTCATTTCTAGTAGATCTTCTGGTCTATATCTGTTTTTAGAATTAAATTAAATACAGTGAATGGGAGCTTAACTGACAAATGACTGACTAGATATGAAGGCATGAATGGCACAACAATGCTGGATAAAGTCATTACCAATATCATTACAGAAAAATCAGAACATCTGGCACATAGACCTAGCACAATTCTTTTTTTGATGTTGCAAAAAAATGAAGAAACAACAAGACATAGTAGCATTGTGGAAGCAATATCAAATGACTGTTGGGAAGGTTGACCCATTAAACAAGACTGCACATCTCTTGAACTTTTTTGGCATTGAATTTCTCATCCGGGAGCAGCATGTAACTCCAAAGATTGAGACAGATATAAACCACCTTACCAGTTATAACTTCTAAGTGCATTCTCCACACGCATAGGCTTTCCATTCTGCCACGATACACAATGAACTAATGATGTGATCACTTTTCGCACACCTATCCTGCAAAGCTAAATAAAAATTCCTTTTCCTTCCTCGATTCTATCTTCAAATTGTTAGCTTTATCATGCCAAATGTCCTGCATATTATTTGCCTCTGACCATATGCTAAAAAATTAGTTTGCCTTAGTAACAAGAATAACAGGAATCAAGTAATGTCTTGAAAGCTCATCATCATATGACATGGTCTTCTTGAAACCTTCCCATGCAGTGGGATTATATGCATCTTTTCATTTGGTCTCTATTTCCGAAAAGACTTGGTAACCATTGTCCCTCAAGTTTCATGAGTCATATGTGGTTTTAATTTATTTCCTCAAAGCTTCAGCCTTTCTGTTTCACTCAACATAGTCTAACTGCTCCAGCAAACCTACCATCTATTTCACCGACTTCAGCATTGCAAGGATTCCTTTCATGGATATACTGAATTAGAAGGAAGAAGTAGTGGCAAGTACTGTGATGGGAAACATACTACTACACAATGGTTTGGAGCAAACCATCCTATCTGCCACTAAAGAACTCAACATGATCATAGTAGGACCCATGGACCATAGTATATGATGAAGTTGTGTATGCAACAGAAACAGAGGAAAATCCTTAGGAAAATGAGCTTATTGCAATCAATTGCTCATGTTCATGGAAGTCCTTCCACTGACACTCTTCTGACTGTATCTCATTTGACCTCGCTTCATCTAGAGTCACGGATGACTTTGCATAAATGTTGGTCCTATCAGATGTAGTGCCCCCTCCGTGCTCGTGTGGTGACGTCGTCTAATCTTACGATCATGTCGACTCGATGAGCTATTGTGAATCTTGGCAGCTTGTATATCCAATTTATATGTATTTTGTGTAGTAGACGTTAAAGTTTATCGAAGTAAATGGTAATAGAGGGAAACGATCAAGATGGAGTGATCTGTCAGCTGTATTACTCAAATAAGATATTGCTTCATCGTGATAAGGATAGAATATTGACTAGTCATGCAGGGAGATGAATCTGTTTCCCAAAATAACAAGATATATGAAGCCGTATCAACTTTGGATGTGAAATATCTTTTCTATACCTAAGAATTACGGGAATGTATGTGATGATCATTAAGTGTGGCCACTACTATAGTTGTCCATCATCGGTATGCATGCATTACTATCGATTGTTCAGACTCAAAGCATCGTTAGGGTCATAGTTGATATGTTGAAACATTGATGGAATTGCACATGAAGTGGAAAATATGAACCTGTGTTGCTGGACTAGTGCCGACCATCTATTCTATTTCCTAGATTTGTCATGCTCTTTGGGGTATTGATCATACATGCTAGGATGGATGATTGGAAAGAAATTCAAGCCTGTTACAGGCCTATACCAAGTGGTTCTTCCTACATAGTTATATAAGCTAATTCTGAAACATGACAGCTGCTGCCATATACGTCTCAAATGTTTCCAAGTGTGATCTGTTAATATTCCTCCAATAAATGGGCTCTTCATCCCTTTTCGGTTACACACCATTCATGATAGATGATTGTCTGCAAGATTGGGATGGCTTGAAGTTGAGTCAGCCATCCCTACCTGTTGCCAGATGTCATCAAAAAGGAAATGCTTGAAAGGGACTAGCCATCAAGTGCCTAGAGGTTGCTTCTCAACAAAAAGTTACAAGGACAGGATTTCAATTGAGTGTTATGTAAACACTCATGCTTTTATCGAAGGAATTTGCCTCCTTGTATGGATACATAGACAAAGACAACAAAGATGTACATGGAACCCAGGTAGTTCGCAATTGCTTGAGGGCAAGCAATCTTGGGGAGGGAGGACTATTAAAGTTGAAATTTCTTCCTTGTGAACACATACAATGAACCTGACAATACCACAATTGCTGTTTGATGCATTTTATTTGCTTTCTTATGCTTTTCGAAAGAAGAATAAAGAAAGCATAAATAATAAAAGAAGGCATCTGTTCAACTCTAGCAAATCATAATTGTTAGGAGTAATTATATGTAATGCAATAAGGTTAGTCGACCATATGCAAAAGACAATTCAACAGATTCAATGTAAAGACAATTTCATAAAGAAAGGGGTCGATTATATGAAGCAGTCGTGTCTTTTGACCTTTGATGCACAAAATAGCTTATCATTTATGAATTCATCTAAGGGTTTTTGGGGATCATTGTTAGTGACATTGTCATTATTAATATGGCAAGTCTGAAAATTGTGAGAGTGTTTCTCATCAGTTTTCCTCATTGGGAGCGCAAGGGAAGGTCCCTTTAGAGGTCTCAATAAATCCTCAGGACGAAATACCCCATTGAATACTGACATTTAGACACAATTGTAATCATCCTACATAGGTTATTTGAATTCCAAACCAGTATATGCCATATGATATATATATGGTATCATATTCAGCATTTATTCTGATGAATTCCAGTAGGTAGGGACTCCATATTTTATAACATACAAATAAAGAATATAATGAGCTTCTTCCATATTTGTATCTTCTCCATCTTTGATTCCACAAAGTTCGGTTGAATACCCATCTTCTTTATCGGCCGGTGCTGATATGCCCATCCATCTTCCCCCCTTACCTGTGTGTGGTCAAATGTGTTTCTTCACATGTGAATTATTGCAGGTGATTTACACTTGTGCTCTTTTCTTGAATAGGAATTTGATATTTATTATTCTTCTATGTGTTCCAGTTTTTTCCATATGGTCTTATCCTTTACTCTATCTCTCTGTTACAACATTCTGAAAACAACAAATATCTTTCATTTACCAGTGACAGAGACCTCTGTCTGACAAAAATGGATAATGACACATTTAAAAGATGATGCAAAGGAATGGTGGGAGAGCTCCAATTTTATCTTCAAACAAAATTTAACATGGGATAGACTATAAGATATTTCTTTAGCAGATGGTCTAAGAAAATATCAAAAGATGGAAGTTTAAATCAAGAGATTGAATTGTTAGGAGCCAGATTAGTAGATGGAGGTGATAAGATCTTGAAACTTGGAATGAGAATTGTGTTTTTCGACACAAGTCAAATTTGAGGACAAAAAGCAAATTGGAGTTGCTTGTCAATATTAGTGTCACTCATACATATGTATGCCAAACTGCGTCTTAGCTTTGAAATATATTCTGTCCATGAAACCAAGAATGGCTTCTTACTATTAGTATTACCCAATAGCAATTTCTGGGGAACGTAAAATAATATAGAATTTCATATTCAAAAAAAATTGTCAATCTTTCTCAACTTATAGAAATGTAGGGTTAAGCTAAAACTTTCGCTAGACTATATCTTCAGAAAACTTTTTCCAAATTATGAAACTGTAATATGTCACCAATGTGTTAGAATTTTATTTTTTTGTTGAAACCAATCGACACACCAGACCAAAAACACGTCAAGAAGCTCTGTAGTAGAGCATCCCAGCAGCAAATGAAAAGTCTTAGGTTTGTGTCATAGAGGGTGTTGTGGCCAGACTAGGAAACTTAAGCACAGAAGTGTGGCTTGAAAAGGAGTTGAAAACAATCTGCACTCCCGAGAAAAACGGGAATACGAGGCTCAGTGAAAGTAGCAAATGGAAGGTCCTATGATTGAGTCCTAGCTGGTCCGTGGAAAATTGAATTGATATTGGAGCCAGACTAGGAGCCCTAAGCACGGAAGTGTGGCTTGAGGAGGTGTTGAAAACAATCTAGACTCCAGAACACAAAGAAAGCGAATAGCTTGGTGGGAAAGCACTGCAACAGCAGATGGAAGGTGATAGGTTTGAGTTCCACTTATTCCCTTGAAAATTGACATCATATCGAAGCCTGACTAGGAGCCCTGAGCACAGTGTGGCTTGAGGAAATGTTTAATACAACATACACTCCGTATCGCAAATAAAAAACGAATTTCTCAATGGTAGAGGAAAGCAGCAACAAATGAGAGGTCCTAGGTTCGAGTCCTAACCATACGATAAAAAATTAGCATCAAATTTCTATAAGAAACAAACAAAAGGGAAAAATATAAAGTTATACTTGACAAGATTATCTTCGAGAATCGATTGTTCGTCAACAGTCCACTCGAGAGCCATGCCAGGATCGTGTTTGAGAGCCTGCAAACCATTACAATTGTCGACCCCGTTGCCTGCAACTGCTGAACTATTATTATGATTGGTATTATTACCATTGCTAGGGTTTGCTTGCCCAGCGCCCTCCGAAGTACTCTTACCACCGCCCGGGTTCGAACTCGCCGCCATTTGAACCTTCGTCTCTTTACAAAATCCTTATCATCTTAATCATTCAAATTTCATATAGTACAATTACAACGGCATGAAATCATCTTGCTATTACTGCAATTAATCAGTCATCCTTGTGACTGAAGGGAGCTATCTCTTGCTATACAATCCACCTGAAGCTCCCCTATCTCAATGACTTCGTCAAAAAATTTGAATTCAAGAATATTTTTACCGACGCTAACTAAATTTCGCCCAAAAAAAATTCAATACTCTGTAAAATCTGGCGCATAGAATTTTCATTTTAATATGACATTAACCGGCGCATAGAATTGGGCCCTTATTGTTTTTTTGGTAAAGATTTGGGGAAAAGGCATAGAATCGAGGAATGATAGGGATGGTCAATGGCGGCATGGCCGTTAACAACATGGTAAGTATGTATGTGAGGGGGTCCAATTATTTATGGATATGACTCCTTGAAGGAAGAAGACAACACTATCACTAAATCTTTTAACTTTGCTCCATTTATTAAACCAGAGTTGCTCCTCTCATACTTATTTGTTGCTAGATATTGGAGTTGGTTTTATGTAAAATGAAGAAGGTTAGAAATTGTATTATTTTTATAGATTTTGAAAACATTAGTTTATGTTGTAATTCTATTTAAGCATAAGGATCGAAATACTTATATTATTATTTAAAGAAAAATTTGGAGGCATGTACACTAGTGGTCATAGTGAACTAAAATTGATTTCGGAGATATTATTGATGGCAAGCAATATAGAAGGTGAAACAAGAGCCTCAAAGCCTAGAACTATCAGTGTTTATTATAGAAATTTTAAGCATTATGCAAAATAACCCCCTTAAACAACTTTGGGATGGATACATTTATTGTCATTATTTTTATTAAAATAACTTATAAATAAGCTAAATTGAAATATGAATGATTTTAAGAAAATGATTTAAGGTTGTAAATTGTTTTGGGATGGAATATTTAAATCAAATACTTTGAAATATTAATAATTAATATTTTAGAAAATGGTGAAGTTTTAATCAAAAAATAAATTATACATCTCAATTTTACATTTATTTCTCTTTTGTAAAAGACAAATGAACACAACTTTTTCTCCAATAGACATGGCCATTTCTTTGGATTTTTAAATTGAAAGATTAATGTCCAACAAGTAACTATACTAATGTACATCATGATTGGGCATAACTTGTTTACACTAAAACAAAGCATTTGATGGCGGTGTGCTTAAAAAAAAAGTAAATTAGACTTGTGACCAAATATTTGCGGTGTTAACCATGATTGATGCAACGAAAACTAATAATAATAATAAAATCTATCATGAGACATAATTTAGGCAGACAATTAATAATTAAATAATGCATGTTGAAAACAAATATTACCTTCCTATTTAGTTTTAACTGTCAAATTTGTAATTAATTATTTGTCTACAATGTCATGTTTATTATAAATGACTATATAGATGTATTTTGCATATTTTATGTTTCAAAAAAATGGAAGTCATCATTGTGTTGTCACGTAAATTGACTAGCCCAAAAATACAAAATTCAAACCATGACAACTAAGCCATAATGTAATTTTTTGCATTCTGATCCTCTTGAATCTCTCCCCTGGCCAACCTGCCTCCCGTATCATCGTCATCTCGATCTTGAAGGTAGTCCAAATGCATCAGGTAAACATGTTTTTATGTGAAAAAGTGTAACAAGGTTTATGAGTTCATTCAGTGAAGTTCGACAAAAGACTAGTTTTCTTAGAAGCCTAAAAAGGTTGATTTTAGCCTTTTCGGAGCATGTGTACAATCCCTAGAAGAGTTCTAGAAACATCTTAAGCATCTAGAGGTGGCATTAGAGACATTTGAAGGTGTTGGAAGAAGTTTATGAAGATTTAGGAAATTTTTTACCATTCAAGGTCAATTTGTTCAATAGCGGGTTTTTAGGTGAAAGGAATAAGAAGTTCAAAATCAAACTTGAAATTCTCTAGATGATTCTGAAGCTCCATATGGAGTTAGGGGGGGGAAATTAGACACCAAAAATATTTAATAATTATATACATGGTGGGAGAATTCATTTTTATCTGAGGTTTGATGGTTTCATGAAACATTCCATATAGTGTAGGAACACCTCGCAGTTACGGAGAAAAAGGGGCCAATTTTTTGAGTTTCATGAATATTCAAGTTCTAAAACCACCTCCATTGGTCTTATAATGTGTTTTGGAGTAAAATCAATATAAAATTTGACCACAAAACATTATCTTATTCCTTTGGGGTGAAAGAAGTAGGTTCTCAAGCTATTTTTGGACATCCAGTATAAAATTTGGCTTTCCAAATGAGGCAAGGCGCACTTTGTTGTCCCTCTTGTCCCCATTATCCTCTTGGGGACATGGGGGAAACTATGGACACAAAAGTGTGCCCTAATACACCTCTCATAAGTGCACTTTGTAGCACTTGTTGTATGTGTCGTTTGTGTTATCATTGATGTCCCTGATGTCTCGTTTATCCCTATTGCCCAAGGGGGAAAGAGGGACAAGAAAGTGTGCCCCATGGAATTTTTCAAATCTCAAACCATCCATATGCATTCAATTTAACCCAGGTTGATTCTAAGTTGATTCAAGGTAAGTGTGAGTGAGAGAGAAGTTGCAAATCCCATATTTAGCCATTTTTTCATCATGTCACATGTCACCACCTTGCTTCAAGCAACACTTGTTGGCATGTTGAGTTTAGGTGTTTTCATTTATGTAAAATCCCATTAATGAAAAATGCGATGATGGAGTAGTGTTAGAAGATGCTCGGTAGGATGATGACATGGAGATTCAGTGAGATTGGTTTGGTCTAGCAATCCTAATCAGGTGACCTAGCTAGCCTAGGGGATGGTGCATGATGAATAGAGCTACATAGTGACTCGAGGAGAATGGTAGAAACATGGAGATCATGTTTGGAGAGTGTTTAGGCACTCACATGAGTTTTATATTATAGGTAAAGGTTGAAGATTGTTGGGCCCCTAGAATATTGACTAAGTACAAAAGGCACGTAGGCGCGCAAGGTCCCAGTTAAAGAAAGGTGCGCAAGGACAAAGCATGCAAGGCAGGGTTTTAGAAAAGGGTTTTAGGAAGCTCATGGTGCGCGTGATGCGCGTGGATAGAACCAAGGGTTCGGGACTTACACAAATTGGATGTTTGGGGCTGAACACGTGAAAAGCATGACCCGACTACGCATGGATAAGATGTCAGCCTAGCAACACCTTGGCCCAGGAAGGAGCATGCATGCGGTAGAATCTTCTAGAAGCACATCATGGGATAAAGTGGGAAGATCGATCCTGGAGGAGCATGCTCGCATGAAGGACCACATTCAGACACTTGGCATCGGATCTGAGGGCGCTGAAGGATGAGTTGGCAATCCAAAAAAGCTATAAATACATGCGCCTACAGAGTAAACAGAGAGACTTAAAGTGTGGGCGGAGCTCTACAAAAATACTGCAAGAGCTCTATTAATGGGTAATTGCATTCGGGAAAGGATGTATTGGGCATGGGGATTGTAATTTTTCTTTTTGGTAGCTTAGTTACATAAGTCCAGTTGTAATGTATGACTACGATCTGCTTCTCTGTGACACTATGTAATGGCTCCATCGATGTAATGAGGTTACATATTATATATACATGAATATCAATGATTCTAATGCATACTTCTCTCTCATGAGTTCTCTTTCATTTTATGCTAATTATGGATGCTTGTATGCTTCTTTCTATTATGATACACATTATAGATTCTGTTAAGTACTCTGTCTGAAATGACTGCAAGGATCTAGAGGCCGTTCTGAGCTCTATGGTTCTTGTATGTCCTAAATCCATTTGAAAGCCTTTTAAACACAAATCATAGATGATGTTTCCCACTAAACTCACATAAAAGAGAGACTTGACACCCGCGTGTTCCTCGAGTGAGCACCCAGCTTCCGCTGGGAGATAGGCCGGCGCGCATGGGGTTCCTTTCTTTTGTGTTAAGGGTAAAAATGACTACATCTTGGTTTCATTTCTGGGACCTCTTTTCAAAGTTGTAGTGTGAGTTAGCATTCATCATGGTCTGTGTAGTGAGTAATGACAGAGCGGTTAACTTTGGAAAGTGTTGAATCATGGTTTAAGAGCATGGAGGATGAATTCGCTAAGAGATTCAACACTGGACCTGAGTTTAATGCATATAGATGGGTAGAAGAGAACCTCTACCATGACCTATATGAGACTTTTTTCTGTTGCTTCCCAGTGGAACTATATGAATGGCTCATAGCTTATGCATCTAGATCAAGTTGGCGTTATGGATCACGTGTGTAGACCTAAGAAGAATATCAGAGGCTGTAGGATGTAGATTTGATGTGGACCCATGTTGTGGATCATTAGTGGAAAGGAGTATTGGCTAGCTACACTCTAGAGTACGCCATTTCCACATATTCTTGTCCGGAGGTTGCTGAGTTTGAGTTTCTATGGATCCCAGAGGATCGTTTCTATGAGTTTTCCCTCTAGCTATGAAGATTTTGATGGTTACCATGAGTTTAGAGGCATTCCTAATGGCCGGCTAAAACACATTGCAAGGGCGCGCGCATAGCTGGTATAGGAAGTATGACCCTCATCAAACAGTGGTGGACTATAATGCTTTAAAGAATACATTCTTAGCAGAATTCCACATTCCTGAGTTTGACTAGAAGAGCATCAGCGCTTTGAAGGAGATTCAGCAAGGAATGGCAGAGAGTGTGTGGGAGTATGATGCACACTTTAAAACTCTCTTGTCTAAATTATCATATGATATTCACCCTTCACAGCATGCTCAGTGGTTTGTTGGAGGGTTGATCACTCCTTTTAGAAGGGCCTTATCTCATAAAAATTTTACAAACCCGCACGAGGCATTGGAAGCTGTTTTGCGCGCTGAGGTTGTTGGTAGTGTTGATACTGGCACTAGCCCATTCCTGGAGGCTCAGATTGTTGTTATGGCCAAGCAGTTGGAAAATTTGTTTGCGAACTCAGCCCATGAGACTTGAAGTGGTTTTTGATGCACACATTGTGAAGTAGAGGGGCACGTTAAGGATAATTGCCCCCAGAGGACAATACGTGTCGTGGCAGTAGATTGTGAAATTTGTCATGGGGACCAAGATGTGAGTAGGTGCCTCTTGCTGCAGCGCGCAATCCAGAAGAATGTACCTTGTTACTACAAGATTTACACCTCTACAACCCATGATATTAAGGACTGTAGGCTCATTGATCAGATACATGAGGCCATTTATTATGGGGTGCACCAGACCAATGTTGTTAGTAGTTCTAAGGGTGATGATCATTGTTATGAGGAGCGCGCAAATGGAGGCACGCATGGAAGAGGTTTTCGAGGAGGATTTTGTGGTCGTGGTAAGGGAGGAAGGACTAAGTTCCTGCATGGAACCTGTTTCAACTGTGGATCTACAGATCATTACAAACAAGAAATCCCAGACCTGTTGCAGTGCTTATGGTGCGGAAAGAAGCATAAGTATGAGGACTGCCCGGAATTGTTAAAGCACATGAATCAGCAACACCTGAAAGACAAGGGTGCTACAATGGTCAGTATTAAGAAGGCAGACACCCAGTGGATGCCTTGGGTAATACGGGATGCAGGTTTGGAGCCGGTCTTGGTAACAACAAGGATACAAGTTGTGCATGTGCAAGAGAGATACCAAGATAGAAGAACCTAGTTTCAAGGGAGGAAATAGTTCATGGAAAGTATCCAGACCCTGCGCACCAGAAGGAGGTGTATCAAGACACTATGGATGTAATTTGGAGTATACAAGGAGAAATCCAGTGTCTGAAGGAGCAATCCAAGAGTGAGGAACAAGGAAGAAGAGTCAAGGCACCAAAGGATGACCTGGATGAGGTCAAGGAGGTGTGTAAAATGCTAAGGCAAGAGAATATCATTCCCTTGTTAGGATCATGGTAGAGAGAGAAGGTACCATGCACCGGAGGAGAGCACGAGAGGCAGGTCTTGCACGTAAACCTTCCCCCTCACAGCCTTGACTATGACAAGGAGATCACATTGAATGTAGTTTTAGATGGATGGCTCCTTAGTAATATCCTCATTAATACTAGCGCAAAGGTTAATGTTCTAACTTTGGATACATGACATCAGATGGGAAGACCTGTGTTACAGCCATCTTCGAAGGGTGTTGATATATGGCAAACAAGACTAAGGAAATGCCCATCAATGTTTTAAAGGATGTAGCTATTACTATCCAGGGAGCTAAGTTTACTAGGGACTTCGAAGTCTTAGTGCTTGTTGAGGTAGACAATTTCCCAGCGCTACTTGGGCACCCATGGTGTTATAAGAACAATGCGGACCTTCGGTTCAACAAAGGGTACATCAGCTTTGAAAACAAGGAGGAGCGGGTGATTATACCCCTGGCTGATGGGAAGTTGACACCCTATATTGAACCTTTAGGGGAAGAAGTTCTGGACAAGATATATGTGCACTCAATCAAGGACCCAGAGATGATACATTCTACTAATGGAGTTATCTAGTTTGAGGATGCTTAGTCAGTAAGTGATACCACTAGTCTAACATGTGACAATTGGGCATGGGGGACTTATGAATTGATGGGACGAAAGTTGAGAGGGTCGGTGACCAAGGTAACAAAGATGTGTACTGTCTGACGCCTAGGAGGAAAAGAGCTGCCCAAGTATTCAGGAGGAGCCTTCCCTGAGATCTTTCAATAGGAGGTGGAACCTCAGCGGAAGGATGAGAAGTAACTGAGAGGGATGCTAAGTTATATCCTACTTGGCACAGTGGCATGGTGGTGGGCTACACATCAGGAGAGCCTTTTGGAATGGCGTGAAGTAAGAATTTCTCTCTCTATCAGATTCTCTAGGAGCAACATGCCCACCACCATCAAGGACTACCATGGGAAGGAGCCCGCCTCTTTCCATAACCAGGAGTGTGAGGGGATCTAAAGAGAAGGTGCGGAAGCTTTTTCACCATCCCTTTGGGTGCACAAGTTGTATTCTACACTACAGGGTTGCATGTGCGCATGATACATTCATTCGGAGACACGCCACTAGATAGGGAATTGGCAAGAGCTCGTGGCTGACCTTATTCAAACCTTTGAGTATCAGAGTACCAAGCCATCAGTTGATAAGGCCTTGCAGGGTATCAAATGCCTTACCATGGGGGATAGTGCCATGGCAGAAGATAGGATGTTGGAATTACCAGGTGAACCAGGATTGGAGGTGCACTTTGAAGAAGAAGTAGAGGAAACAAAAAGAGTTACAACTTGAGTGTGCGTGCTTGGAAAAGGAGAAAGGAAAGTTGGTGTATGTGATTGATAGAGAGGAATCAGAAAGCTTGGATGTTAGTCATTCTATAGGGACGTGTGAGGTAGTGGACAATGCTGATACTCACGCGTGCACCTACCATGAGCCCTTAAAGACAAAGAAGGTTAACATCGGTTCAGGAGAAGAACCTAAGGAAGCTATTATTGGAGATTACTAGTCAGAGAAGGAAGTCTCTAAGATCATTGATCTGTTGCATGAATTTGAGGATTTATTCCCGCGCGGGTACCATGAGCTCAAAGGCATTCACCATTCCTTGGGGGAGATGAAGATAAAGCTGAAGGACGGTGCGCACCCAGTTAGGAAGAGGCCCTATCGAATGAATCCCAATTTGCGTGTGAAGGTTAAGGAGGAGATAGAAAAAATGATAGCTTTTGGGATCATTGAAGCAGTGGAGGAATTAGAATGGATAAGTCTGATGGTAATCAACATCAAGAAGGATGGGTGGATTAGGATTTGCATGGATTATAGGAAGTTGAATGCAGTTTGTGTCATTGATCCCTTTCCAACCCCTTTCACTGAAGAAAATTTGGAAGGAGTCATTGGGCATGAAATCTATTTCGTTACGGATGGATTTTTGGGGTACCACCAAATACGGATTGCAAAGGAGGACCAGGAGAAGATAACTTTCGCCACTGAGTGGGGAAGTTTTGCATACACGGTCATGCCCTTTGGGTTGAAGAATGTGCCTACTATTTTTTCACGCATAGTGGTGCAATCATTCCAGGACTTCATCCATAAGTTTCTTTAGGTCTATTTAGATGATTGGATAGTGTATGGTCTAGTTAAATACCATTGTGACAATTTAAGGTTAATTTTTGAGAGGTGTAGGCAGTTGAGGATATTCCTCAACATTAAGAAGTGTGTGTTTTCTACAGCCTTTGGGAGCTTATTGGGGCATATCATATGTAAGGAGGGCTTGTTGGTAGATCCCGCTAAGGTTGTAGTTATTGTTGAGTTAGGGGAGCCTACTAGTCAAAGTGCAGTACACAGATTCCTTGGGCATACGGGTTATTACAGGAAATTCATCAAGGGGTATGCCAGGATCGTCGTGCCTTTAGAGGAGCTGCTTAGACATAAAAGTGCCTTCCATTGGGGAGAGACGCAATAGAGGGCATTTGATACATTAAAAGATAGGCTTCTTATATTACCTATATTACATTTTCCCTCTTAGGACAAGCCCTTTAATGTCCATGTAGATGCCTCAGGCACCACGATTAGAGCAGTGCTTGCATAGCTAGGTGATGGAATTGTTGATCATCCTCTTTATTTTGCAAGCATGAAGGTGACACCAGTAGAGCATAGCTACACCACAACTAAGCACGAGGCATTGTCAATGATCAACTCACTTTTCAAGTTTAGATAGTATCTGCTGGTAACACCCTTTGCGTTTTACACCGACCACATGACATTAAAGTATTTGGTGAACAAGCTTGTTCTATAAGGGTGCATATGTTGGTGGGTGTTGTTGTTTTAAGAGTTTGAATTCACAGTTGTAGTGAAGCCTGGGAAAATCAATTGTGGACCTGATCATCTGTCGAGAATTGATTCAGGGGAGGATGCGCAGAGTATTGAGGAGACAATGCCAAACGTGCAACTATTTAGGTTGCGACGTGCACCCTCAGATTTGGAAGAGATTGCAGTATTTTTAAAGGAAGGTGTGGCGCCAAAAGGAATGAAGGCATTAGAGAAAAAGCTGTTAGCTATACATGTCACTGCCTACATGTTAATCAGTGGAGACTTATACAAGTTAAGACGTGATGAAGTTTTGCGCAGGTGTGTATTAGAGCAAGAGCACCTCACCATCATGGAGGAAGTGCGGGTGGGCGTTATGCAGGTGATGTCACCACACGTAAGATATTAATGGTAGGTTTGTGGTGGGAAACCCTGTACAAGGATTGTAAAGACTATTGTAAAGCATGTGACCATTTTCAATGCATTGACAAACTGGGAAAGAGAGATGAAATGCCTTTGTGCCCTATCCCTAGTGCGGAACCTTTTGAAATGTGGGCAATAGACTTTGTAGGCCCTATTGAACCAGTGACGCATAGAACTAGGTCACGCTATGTCATCACTTGTATGGATTATTTGACCAGGTGGGCAGAGGTAGCCCCAGCTAAAGATTGCATAGTAGCCACAGTGGCAAGGTTCTTGTGGGAGAACATTATCACGAGGTATGGATGTCCGTTGAGTTTGACCAGTGATAGGGGTACACATTTCTTGAATGAGACCATGAGGATCTTGTTAGCAGATTTCATGGTGGCTCATCACAAGACTACACCCTATCACCCACAAGCAAATGGAACCGCGGAAGCATTCAACAAAATACTGAGTCATACCCTGACCAAGATTTGTGATGTCGAAAGACAAGATTGGGATGACAAAGTATCGGCAGTATTGTGGGCTTATAGGACAACGTATAAAAGGCTGAACAAAGCCACACCGTTTCAGTTGGTGTTTGGTGTGGAAGTTGTTCTGTTGGTTGAATTCATGTTACCTTCTCTGCGAATAGCGCATGTAGGAGGGTTGGCCAATGAGCAAGTGATAGAAGAAAGAATTAAGGAGTTAATGAAATTGGATGAGAGATGATCACTCGTTAGGTGGATCTAGACAACAAAGAAAGCAAAGTAGAAAGCTTGGCATGATTGCCACATTAGAAACAAGAAGTTTGAGGTTGGGTAGATGGTTTTACTATATGATTCTAAGTTTCTGCGCCATCTTGGGAAGTTGAAAGTCCATTGGTTGGGTCCTTACACAATCTTGTACATCCTCGATTCGGGAGCGTGCAAGTTACAAGCGCTGGATGGTACGAAGTTGCCTGGACACTTCAATGGGAGTAAGCTGAAGCCCTACTATAAATAAGTCTTCTTGGTGTTTGTAAATAAGGTAGTTTTGCTAGTTAGTTTAGAAGTTTCCTTTATGCATTTCTTTTCTCATGTTTCCCTTTTGAGTTGTTTTGTTTTGTGCCTTGGGCGCTGGTAACCTTATTGCTACTTTTTGAGAATTTGTGAGTGCACAGAGGACCACGCATCATTTTAAGTGTGGGGTGGAGTAATGTGAAGGAGCACATGGTTAAAGTGCCAAGGAAGTTTGTGTTAAAAAGCCTAGTTGAATGGCCTGGTTGAAAGAGATGTATGGAGAGAAAAGATGGAAAGAGGATGGTTGGTGCTAAGATAAAGCTACTTATAGATCCCAAGTACAAAGGAGGAGAAAGTGCATTAAGTAACACGAGGTAGGCGAGAGCAAAAATTAGGACAAAAGAAGTGCCTTGGCACTGGTTTTGCATGTGTAAGAGTCTCTTGTCAGGTTGGATTAGTTGCGTGCTAGAGGGTTGGAGGATTTTCCGCGCAGGTTGGGCGCGTGATGGAAAGCACTTAAGTCAAGTTTTGTTTGAAAAAGCCGCATTAAATGAAGAAAGTACAGTGGTAGGTGAAGTAGCACTTAATGCTCAAAAAGGGAAAAACTATAAATAAGGGGGCCGTGACACTTCATTTTTCACTTTGCGTATAAGGAGAACGAAGCGCTTTTTGCACCTTTACAAACTAGGGTTTCCAAAAAACTGATCCGTGTGAAGAAAAATTTGAAAGGATTGAAGCATGAGTAGCTAGTTTGGATTTGTGAACTAGGCAGAAGGGATTTCATGGGAATGGGAGAAAGTGTGAGAAGATGTCATCTTATGAAGGAAGTATCCCAGTTAGGGTTTGAAGAACTAGGGCACGGGTTTAAGTAATTTTCTTCACAAGTTTGAGATCTAGGGTTGGAGAGAGCGGAAGAATGAAGTAATAGAAGTGATTGAAGTGGGTAGAAGACCTAGAAAATGGAGCCCAAGAAACTAGCTGGTACACTTAAGAAGGGCAAGGGAAAGCAACAAGAAATTGAAGCAAGCAAAAATGAGGAATGGTAAGTAGAAATGTAGTACCCAGATGGAGTTTTGTTGGGGAAGGAGTGGGAATCCCATCTTAGGGATATGTCTGTAAATGATTATAATCATCAGACAAGCACAATTGAAAAGGAGTTGGCATTGGAGTTAGTGCGCCCAACAAACAAGAGGACACCAGAAGGTTTGCCCATATATAATGATGATGTGAAGGTCAAGTTGGAGAAGGCAGGGTTACTACATCTCTTTGAGTTTCCCTACTTCGGGAAACCTGAGTGACTGTATCAGTGGCTGATGTCGTGTGTGCACGAGGACTATTTCCACTTTGCAGGGTGCAAGATGCGCATAACTCCTCAGCTCATTTCACAATTCACAGGCCTCATTTGTGAAGGAGACGGGTTGGAAGATGACTTGACAGACAAGGAAGCTATTAAGGAAACTATTGCCACTCTTGCTTGCAAAAAGGGGTCAAGGTATTATGATGTCACAGACATCAAGGATCTAGTAATTAAGATGGTTGTGCACCTGGTTTCAAAGCTAAATGGCTAGTAGAGATGGACTCAAGTCAGTAAGCCATGGTTAAATGTTTACAGAAAGATTTCAGAGGGCACCATCTATAATTTGTCCGCGTTTATCACGGATGAAATTATCAACTACGCGAAGGAAGGTGACATGATCCTTTTTGGAAATGTGTTGTTGACCATCGTGTTCTCAGAGATAGGGGTTCCATATACATTAGATAAATTTGTATGGGAGTACCCTGATGAAGACCCCTCACCTGCCAAAATATTTGAGAAGTATGCTTATGATACTATGACAACAATGCACAAGGCGCACTTGGAAAAGTGGTACACACTCCTTAAGGAACACGTTCAGTGTAGAATGGAGAATTCCCAAACAACTACCAGCGGCCACTAGGGGAGAGGAAAAAATTGTTGTGTACCAGCATTACTACCTGGGAAGATTCAAGTTGATAGATGACTATTACCAGCGGCCACTAGGGGAGAGGCAAAATTTCTGTGTACCAGCATTACTGCCTAGGAAGATTCAAGTTGATAGCTACCCTTTGCCTTCACAGTTTAGTATTTCTAAGCGGGAGTAAACAGGTTCAAGGAGTCCAAAAAGTTTAAGTTGGACCTTGGTAGTTTAGACAAAGACCACAGGGAATTGCGCAAAGGGTTGGTCTACCCTAGCAAGTGCGCATACATAGAGCGGTACATGTCACATGAAGTGAAAATGACAAGGCCCATGACTCTGCCCATTGTAGGAGGATCCACGGCGCACGTTTACATTTGCATAAGGCCCAAGTTGGAGATGGGCACATACCTAGAGAATGAGGTATCTATACCTCAGGATCCAACTGGGAGGAAAATACCCGCGCCCAAACGAGAGGAAAAAAAACCAGAAAAGAAAATCCCAAGTGTGGTGGAGACACAGGAAATAGGTTCCCCTAGGATAAGTGCCAGAACTAGCACGTACGCGTAAGAAAAAGGCTGTAATCAGAGAAAAAGACTCCAGAACCAAAAGAACCATCAGATAAGGAGTCATAAAAAGAAACATAGTCACCTACACTGGAATCTCTGGTTAGGAAAAAGTAGAGGGTAGAAAAACATATCACCTCGGAAGAAGCTGAAAGTATGGGCAAGTACATAGGAGAGAAGGATGGTAGTGAAGAAGAAGTAAGTGGGGAAGAGGACCTTGGGAAAGATCAAGGGCTACCTGTTTTCAATATACATGATTCAGAGGAGGAAGGTAGAGAAGAAGAACAAGGGTTCCTTTTTGTGCGACGTAAGGATATCCAGGCAGGAGGAAGCACCCAGGACATGGGAAAACATGAAGAGGCTAGCATGAATTGAAGGATGAAAAGGTCAAGGTGAGCGATGTGTACAAGAAAGTAGAATCCATCAACGAGGCCATACTATTAAAGCATCTAGACCTGACATCACCCGCACAGAAGTATGGATCTGCCTTGGGATGCCTGGAGGATTTGATAAGGGTGCTCACCATGGAAAGACAACAGCTAGCCTTGGAGTCTGCAGAGGAAGTGGTAGCGTGCTTAGAAAATAAAGATTAGTTGAAAATTGTAGCGCTCGTTGCAGAGTACAACAAGGTATTGGCTGATGTAAGGGCCGCTTCCTGGACTGCTGAGGTCGCGTACGACAATTGCGTGGATAAAGATAAAGTGGCAGGCACCCTGGTCACCACTCATGAAGCAGAAATCAAGGAGTTCTAGGAAAAACAAGGGGAATATGGCGGAGAGAGACAAAATCCTTTCCAAGGTTGAGAAGAAATCAGAGGCCATTGAAACCTTAAGGGTTTCAATCAAAAACCGGTTGAAGGAGCTATATCCACATATCACACGAAGAATGGATGCGTTGGAGGATATATGCAAGGAGTTGGAGAAGATCACGGATACTATGAGCATGTAAGGAGATTGACTAAATTTTGGGGAGCTAAGCACCCTGGTCTGCGACCTCTGTCAAAGAGCGCATGACGAAGTTGATGCCTGGAATAAATTGGAGGCCAAATTGCAAAAGGATTTTCTAAGTTTGTTGCAGTGATTCTTTCACTCTCCCATTCTTTCTTCTTTCCCATTCTTTCATCCTCTTATTCTTTTTCCTAGGCGTAAGCCTATTTGTATTCTTTCTCTCACTAAGGGAAGTGTTCCTGTGGATGGAGAACATGCATAGTGTGGGGTGATGTTGGGCCCCTATAATATTGACTAAGTACAAAAGGCATATAGGCACGCAAGGTCCCAGTTAAAGAAAGGCACGCAAGGACAAAGCACGTAAGGCAGGGTTTTAGAAAAGGGTTTTAGGAAGCCTATGGCGCATGTGACGTGCGCGGACAAAACCAATGGTTCGGGACTTATAAAATTTGGACATTCGGGGCTGAACATGTGAAAAGCATGACCCGAATGCACGTGGTTAAGATGCTAGTCTGGTGACAGGTTGGCCCAAGAAAAGCATGCTAGATAGAATCTGCTAGAAGCACATCATGGGATAAAGTGGGAAGCTCAGGCTTGGAGGAGCATGCTCACATGAAGGACCACATTCAGACACTTGCCATTGGATTTGAGGGCGCTATAGGATGAGTTGGTAGTCCAGAAAAGCTATAAATACAAGCGCCTGTAGAGGAAACAGAGAGACTTAGAGTGTGGGTGGAGCTCTGCAGAAATACTGCAAGAACTTTGTTAATGGGTAATTACATTCAGGAAAGGATGTATTGGGCATGGGGATTGTAATTTTTCTTTTTGGTAGCTTAGTTACGTAAGTCCAGTTGCAATGCATGACTACGATCTGCTTCTCTGTGACACTCTGTAATGGCTCCATGGATGTAATGAGGTTACCTATTATATATACATGAATATCAATGATTCTTATGCATACTTCTCTCTTATGAGTTCTCTTTCCTTTTATGCTAAGTATGGATGTTTGTATGCCTATTTTTGTTATGATACATGTTATAGATTCTGTTAGGTACTCTGTCATAAATGACTGCAAGGATCTAGAGGCCGTTCTGAGCTCTATGGTTCTTGTATGTCCTAAATCCATTTGAAAGTCTTTTAAACACAAATCATAGATTATGTTTCCCACTAAACTCACATAAAAGAGAGACTCGGCACCCACACGTGCCTCAAGTGAGCACCCATCTTTGGTGGGGTGATAGGCCGGCACACATGGGGTTCTTTTCTTTTGTGTTAAGGGTAAAATGACTACAAAGATCTTGTTTCTGGTGCTCATCTAGACCTAGTATAGGTGTTTAGAGACCAAATGATGAGGTATAGAGCCATGCAAGCTCATAGAGGTATGAAAAGGTGTGAGACACGTGTTTCTCAGGTGTTTGGGTCATTTTGGAGAGCTAGCAAGTAGAGCTATGAGGTTTTTTTAGTTGGTCATGGTGCACAGTAGGCTTAATCCTAGTGATTGGAGGCCTAATTAGGCATGATAGACATTTACATGTGTGTTTGAGCTCTTGAGATCACTCATGGAGGCATGTTATATTGTTTTCATCATGTAGAGGAATTTTTCAAAGGTTTCATGATGAGATATAATGTTGGTTCAGTTGACCTAGTCTTAAACCCTGCAAAACCATGAGGGCTAATCATGCAAATGAGATGGGATATGAATATTTAGACCTATTTGAGATATATTGATGATTTTATATGGTGAATAGGGGTGTCTTAGAGGTGTGAGAAAAATTTCAATTTATTGTAAAGAATATTTTTCAAGTTATGATGTTTTAGGTGAAACAGGGTCAAAGAAAGGGTGATTTCCAGCTTGAATTACAACTTTTGATGCTCACCATAAATTGTGTGCTTTGCATGGGAACTTATGGATTTTAGGGATTTTTTTCCATTGAGATAAGAGAATTTAAAAAAAAATGAGGTAGTTTCATGGTCACACTTTTATGAACAAATGTTAAGAAGGTAAATTGCTTTTGTGAGTTTGAAACCCTAGGTCTAGAGCGATGAAGAATATCCTCATGAAATGTGCCCAGGATTGTTTTTTCTTACTATTATGATGACTATAATTTGTAGAGGACTCCTCAATATTACCAAATATGTATGATATAACATGTGATGATTTATGGACCCCACTCAAATAGGCAAGTTTCTAAATATATCCAGTTTGGAACAAAGTTGTCCAAAGGAGGTATGAAATAAATTGACATTCTTTTTATTTTGGGGTTTGTACTTTATGTCCATGATGGTTTTAGATCATGTTTGAGGTCCTATAGGAAAAAGTGTTCCCTATTTATGAAGACTGGTCCTTGAGTCCAAAAGGGGTAGTTTTGGAGCAGTTTCAAAGATTGATCTGTTGAAGGCCTTCCACTTAGATTTGGAAGGAAATGTAAGATGTTATGGAAAGTAGATTCATAGGGATTTCAAATGGTATAAGTTTTGTATCTTTATGACTCAATTTGTGAAGAAGAAGGTTGTTTGTGTAGACACTAAATCCCGCACTTTAGGTACTATTTAGTCTTGATCTCATACTATTATTCATATGTTTTTTGAGTAAAGAAAGTACTAATTAACCCATGTCCTTCAGCCTTTTTAATTTTCTTTCAGTCATCACTACCGAGATTCAAAACATCCTTTCCTAGTTTGTTTTTGTCATTCCACATCATTCTACCCTTATTTGGGATGCTCAGGCCAGTACTGGGGTGCCCCAGGCGTCGTGGTCCCTTTCGGGGCACCCTGATCCTTTTCCCACTTTACCTCCATCTTTTGGGCACTTTTAATTTTTTTAAGCTTTCCATATTTTTATTGGTGTGCCTTTTTGGGGTTAATTACGAAATTAGAACAAGAGAACCATATAAATATAAAGTTATGAGAGCATAATGAGGGACCAAACACTAGGCAATATTATCATCACCTAAGGTTACATTCATCAAAGGCTGCATTTGCATCCCTCTAGCTCCATCACAAGGGACAAGGCTGGTTCATCTTCATCACACTACATAGGAGGGAAGTTTATTATATTCCATCTACCATTTATCACATTTCTACATCTAGTTATAGCTTGCTACTTCACAGAGTGAGACTAACAAAAGAGCACTTAGGGCACGATTTACACACACACACACACACACACACACACACACCTAAAACTAAATTTGGGTCTGAAATGTAGTCCAATGTTCAGTTAGTAAGTCCACCATTATGGCCATTGAGGACAATCTGATCCCTTCATATGCATCTTTCTTTTTTTAGGGATTTGATGCTTAGCTTGGGGTTTTGCATGTCTCTTCTTCATCACTGACTACCAGCGACATCCAACATAGTGCAACGAAATACATGAGATAGACAGTGAAGGCCTCAGATCATCTAACAACCTTACAAGTTTGGTTTCTAGACATCCTACATAGACCAAGGCACCCAGATCTCATACCAGGGTGCCCCAAGTGCCCCCATCCTTCTCCAAGTGTCTCAGTCTTCTCAAATCGCTTAGATGTACCCTTTCCTGAGCCTCTACATGGTTGTTCTTGCATTTTTTTCATCCAGTCTTTTCTGCGACATAGTCCCGAATTTTTTTCGAATCATCTAAGCTCTTTCTAACCCTTCTTTGCACATTAGGGTTTCATATTTTTATCTACTTAGTTGCTTGGGTCATTTATCTTATTTAATTAGTTATTATTTATTGCTTTGCATAACATCTATATTAGACTACAATAGGTTACTATTTCCATTTTAGTTTAATCATTTTGGTGAACCCGTACTCATTTTTCACGCTTATAGGATCGTCATAAATTGCTTATCATCCTAGAGCCTACTCATCATGAATATCTCTATTCACGCTTATCTACAAAATCACCCTAATTGTATTCGTAAGCTTAAAAAGTACTTAGCTGCCAATTATATTCCTCCTCACACTTCACCCGAATATGTATACCATAAGTTCACTTCTACCCTATCCTTTAATGAGGATCAAATAAATTTCACAACAGATGACTTACCTTCTCAAGCAATACTACAACATGACCCGCCCTTGTATATTCAAGTTTGTGTTAACAAAGTCAGAGTCAAACACACCTTAGTTGATAATGGATATGGCCTTAACATTTGTAACATCACTTTCCTTCATCATTTAGGTATGTCATAACCATATCTATCTCCTTCCTCCATCTCAAATTGTGGCTTTGATAACATTCCTAAATGTGTGTTAGGTATTTTCATCTTATATGTCACTATTGGTCCATGTACAATCACTATTTCTTGCCATGTCAAGCCTAATAACCTTAATTATAATATTCTTCTTGGATGACCTTGGATCCATGTTATGCATGCAGTCCCCTCTACACTACATGCACAACTTAAATTCTAACATCAAGGCATTGTTTATGATGTTCCGATTGACCTATCACCTTTTGAGTATTGTAACTCTGTTAAACAACCTAGTGATATTTCCTCTGATATTACTTAAAGGAGAAAAAATTAGACATCTAAATTTAGAATTTAGGATCATTTAACACTTGAAAAGTTATGTCCTTACATCTGATGAAACATGACTTAGTATCACACATTCCAATCACTAAGTGGCATATTCTTATCTTTGTTTCATGACTTTCTCGTATATTCACATTTCTCATTCAATGATATAATTATTTGTATTATAACCTAATATTTTAATCTCTCCAAGAATTGGTCCTAAAAGGGTTCAGAAGGTTCTCAAGTGTACAAAGTACATTTGGAATTAATCCCACAGTTTGGCCATATGTTGTTTTATATTTTACTTTATCTTTCCTGCGTATTTCTCGATACATATCCAGCCCATTTTGTGACAACGTTCCTTGACATTCTAGCCTTGATTTTGGGTGCCCTAACCTATACTGGGGTGCCCCAAGGTGCCCTGGTCCCAATCAATGGGTACCCCTAGTCTATGTTTAACCTCTTTTCATCCTTTTGTGGGTCACTTCTAGCCGTTGGTCATCCCTTATCTTTTCCTCAATCGGCATTGTTCATGGTTAGATTACAAAATCAAACTTGAGATCCCTATAAATATAAAGCTTATAAAACCATAATGAGGTTCCTAGGTCATTGACATCCTATCACTACTATCACTCCATCTAGGTTTACATCCATTGCACCATCTCTGCATCCACATAGCTCCATACATTATAAGATAGAAAAGGTTCTGTATCACATCACATTCACATAAGAGGAGGATGGATTCTATCTCATTCTATTTTGCATATCTACATCTTTTATAGCTATCATAGCTCACTACTACACAAAGTATGCAAGTGACACGAGATCACCTAGGGAACATGACATACACACACTCACCAGAACTATATCATGGTCTGTAATGTAGTGCAGCACATAGTGATAAGTCCACTAGTTTGGCAAGATGAGGTCAGTATGAACCCTTCTTTTTCTTCTTCATTGTGCAGGGCGTCATACTAATTCTTCCAGCAAATCTAGTGTGAACAGACAAGGCAGTGTTTCAGAGGCACCTAGATGTGACACTACTGAACACATTAGGGTTATGAGCCCCTACACATGTTCACGATGCACCTAGAATCTAAACTAGGGTGCCCCAAGGTGCCCCAATACACTCACATGCACCTATTTCAATTCATATAGTCTAGATCTACCCTTTGCAAGGGCCTTAAGTGATCATCTACACATTTGGGTTCCATTTTCAGATATGTGATAGTTTCTTATTATCAGCTAATTCATTCTCTTCCTCTTTCCTTTCCATTAGGGATTTTTACTTCATTTAGCATAGCCTTTTTATAGTTGTTACATATTTCCTTACTTTATTTACTGCATTTATACAACGTTTTAGTCCTCCTATTTAGATTGACACTAGAACCCTAAATACTCCATTTAGGACCTTATTTTTGTTAATCATTTTAGTGAACCTAATGTCTCTTTCTAGCACCTTCTAGGGTTTTTAATTTTCCTCCCTATTGTCATTATGCTTTTTCACTTTTTATTTTTCCTTTTTATATGCCATGTATTCGTCTTCATTTTCACCTTCTCCCTTTCTGTAGTTATCTCTACATTCAATGCACCATGAACATATCTATTCACGCATACTTACAAAAATACTTGGATTGTCTCCTTCACCTAAAAAAAGACTTAGCTACCCATTATGTTTCTCCACACATATCACCAAAATATGTTTACCATAAGTTTATTTTTCCTTTATCCCTTAACGAAGATCAAATCACTTTCACATCTGATGCCTCTCGACACTAGAGTTCTTAGCCCATGACCCTCCCTCATATATCCAAGTTTGTATCAATAAAATAGGTGTCAAAAGGGCATTAGTTGATAATGGATCTGGCCTCAATATTTGTAATGTTACCTTTCTTCACCACTTAGGTATTTCAAAATCATCTCTCACTCCATCATCTATTTCCATATATGGATTTGATAACATCCCTAAGCGTGTGTTAGGTATTGTAAACCTCCCTATTACCATTGGTCCAAAAATAGTTACCATTACATGGCATGTCATGCCTAATGATCTCAACTATAATGTCCTCCTCAGAAGACCTTGGATCTATGCCATGCATGGGGTCCCTTCTACACTATATGCACATTTTAAATTTCGACATCAAGGCACTGCATACAATGTGTTGGCCAACCCATCTCCTTTTGAATATCGTAACTTAATTGAGAAATATAGTGATCCTTCTACCAACAAGTCCCAAGATTTTTCTAAGTATGGGTTAGGGTACGACTATTTCCAACGTTATGCTTTTGCTAATACTAGTACACAAGACCCTAAAATCACAACCCCTTGGGATCTTCGTACACAAACACATAAGCAGGGAGGGATACTCTCTACAGATGTTTATACTACCTTCCATCCTCCTCCACCTAATCGACCCTTATTAGAATCAATTTAGGCTATACATTTGTTGTTTCATGACAAGTTTCAAGCTATAGAATCTGTTATTACATCTTTCAAACTTGAAATCCAATAACTTAAATATGTTTCTCAATCACATGTTTCTCCTCCTCTTACATCTCATATGTAATCTAAGTCCACTACATGTCATATAATTGACCCTTGGGATATGCCATCACCTGAGCCTCTTATAATTGAATGTAATAATAATATTACATCCCAATGGATTCCTATCCCTGAGTCATCAATACCTAATGATCAAACACCACATGAACAACCTCCTCTAGAAATCAATTCAACACCTCCTTCTCCTAAGTCATCCACAACACTACTAAGTCAAAGTACACAACCACCTCTCACAAACAATCCACCTCCTCCTCCTACCAACACTTCTATAGCATCACCAATCCCACATAAGTTCAAACCAATCACTATTGACATAGACACTACTCCTACTAATGGACAATCCAAATTTCCAACTATGTCATCTTTGCATGGTTTTAATGTTGTTTCGGCCTACCATTGTGTTGGCCCTCTCTCTTGTCATGACACAACCAATGCTCTCCCACAATGGCATGACACCTCTTGTATGGTTGTATAGATTGCTATCATCATAGTACACTTGGGGGTCATAACACCCTACACCCCCTACTCACTCACACATCTGTCATCTTTCTATAGGCAAACAATATCATGTGTTATAACACTATCATTACCTGATGACACACCTTAGTGCTTCGGTTCACACTGGACTGTTGAGGGATTACCATTACACTTAACCCCACACATTACACTACCAGACACACATATATATAATATATATATATATATATATATAATATATATACATCCTACATCCTCCTATACATACCTCATCTACTAGTCATTTCTATCTCATCTATCAAGCATACATGATACACTAGTCATCATCATATATGAGTCTAGTTTTCTATGTCATCCATACATCCAATACATTATATAGGCTACACTAGATTTCCTTATACTTGGGTCTAGTTTTATCTACTATCATTACATATTCTATTTCTATCTACTCACCTATTTCATTGCACCTTCCATACCCACATTGCATTCATACGCCCTACCTATTACACCTTCTACACTAGATTTCCTTATACTTGGGTCTAGTTTTATCTCTCATCATTCAAAATTCTACTTCTACCTACGCATTTATTGCATTACATACACATTCACATACCAAGGGTCATCTACCAATCCTATCGATGTTTTCTACATGCTGACATGTCATCACCACTATGATTGCACTAGTGACTAGTCCTCTAGTCCATACTCGTCACCCTGACTCGTAGTGGTATACACCTTAGGTCAAATGGACCACTACCTTTACATGCATTCATGTCATCATACCTCATTTACATCTAGACTCATGACCATATGATCTAGAGTACCATATTCTCAGTAATCCTATTACATCATCATTTATCCTACTCATTAGTTAGTGGTATATGCCTTAGGCTAAATCACCACCCTCACCTTATTCATTACATAGTGGTCTACACTTAGTGCTAAATTCACCACCTTTTATTATCCACCCCTTACTTATCTATGCTTCATACACCCTCATCACCAATCTCGTAGTGACATACGATATAGGATAGATTGTCACATACCTCCTCCATCATGTAGTAATAAATGCTTAGGGCTAAATAATCACTCTTCCAATCAACAAGTCGTGGTATATGCTTAGGTTATAGGGTCCATGCAGATCTTTCCATATAAATCACCCTCATCCACTCATTGTTACCCAGTGACCTATGCTTAGGGCTAACACTTCATACACTCACTCATTCACCCATCTAGCAGTGGTACATACTTATGCTATATGGTCCATGCATATCTTTCTACCTGATGCATTCCCATCCATTCAACTTATAGTAATATACACTTAGGGCTACATCATCACTCCTTCCGATCAACAAAGTTGTGATATACGCTTCTGGCTATAGGGTTCATGCACATCTTCTCCCCATGTCACATTTCATCACCACTACACATATACAGTCATTGCAGCGCGCTAGACACAACCAACAATACTTGACCATTTCCCGATGATGTACTATCATTTACGATTCATTCCTGACTGGTGAGGGGGAAAACAAAATGAACCTCACTGCATACACTTCCATACACTAAGGGGGCACATTGCTCCTATCATTCCATTTTGCATTCCATTCCATCCATCCACAACATATTACATTGTTTTGGTAGCATTTACTTTTTCTTACTAGTGTTTTGCATGTTCCTTTCATTACACATGTTAGCTTGCTTTCCTATATTTCATTATCATACACACATGCGCATTCACACCTTTGTTTAGTATGATCGTAGATACATTACTCTACACTTGGCATAAATGCTCACCTTCTACCCTTATTATAGTGTTTGCTGGGGGAATCCACCTTTGACTTATACAGGTGTTATTATTTCATTTTGTAATTAGCATCTTATACTACTTTCTTTTACACATTTTTGACATATTGATTATCATCCTAACATGCTAACGGGTGTCTCATGTACAACACTTGTTTTGCAGGACTACATGTTCCCATGACTACTTGTATTTCTACTTGTACGCCTTGTTCTCCATTGTATCTGGGATTTTCCCTTTTTATGTTTACACACTTAATTGTTATTTGCAGCCATGATGGCCTTGCATGTCTTGCGACATCGTGAGTGATGTCCCATGTTTGAATCCCACTTTTTGCTGTCTCCTTTTTTCTTGTGTGTTTTCACTACTATACTTAGTAGTTTTTTTACATTATCTACGTCTTTTACACTTATATGTGTACATGTGTTCAAACTAAAACTTGTATTGGCTAGCTATACACTTTTGTGTGCGCCTTGGTATCTACTAAATTTTTTCCATTTCCCCTTGAAGGGTTGAGTTTCTTACAAGGTCATAGTGCATTTCGTCCTCTTTTGGGGCTGCATTCTCCTTCCAGGGTCTTTGCATGCACCCCCAAAGAGGGGGGCATCATTATGGGTTTTCTACTAACACAATGTCTTTACACTGGTTCATGTACATAGCGAGTGAGTTCAAATCATACCAAACTCCATACACAACGACCTCAACAAGACATGGTGTCCCTCATAAATCATGCAGAGAACTCACACGCTCATGGGTTACAGTGGGTGGCCTCTCAACACTTCTCGGTCCAGTGGCATAGGATCGCCTAAAAAACCAGCGCAGTATAGAGATCTCTTCAACATATTGTAGTAGAAGCAATTGGAGTTAGAGGACACCAAGCTTTTCCTCCCAACACTTCTTTAGCTAGGGTGGTGTGAGATCACCCAAAAAAATTGTGAGATCACAAAACATCCTTCTACACCCTTTCTCTGGACATGGATTAGGTGCACATGTTCCATTTTTCCATTTACACTTTTTATTCTAGCATACTTTACATTTACATACTTGACACAACATTTTTACATGCATACATATTTGACTACTTGAGCATTTTATCGTTGTAGGTCTGTCTTATGAGAAACAAGCAGTCAAATTGGGGGCAACAACAATAAACAATAGTGACAACGATAACACACTGTGATGGTACTTACCATACTAACCATTCAAGTGCACCGCACACATGCAACAACTACACATGTGTTCCACCCTAGGTTCACTCTCATCACTTTGACTTACATTTTTCATCATTAGGATCCACGCTCCTCCACATTATTCTTTTTATCATTCCACGCGTCTAGTCCATCAATATGTTTCTTCTATAACTCTAAATGGATTTTAGGTACGCTTCTCTGACTACTTTATGTTACTGAGTTGTTCTCTCAACAACATAAAGTGGGGGAAAATGTAGACACAAATATTGCACATTAGACAATATTTATCCCAGTCTTATACTAATATTTAGAAGGTTATCAAGTGTATAAGTAACAATTAATCCCACCTTTTTGCCATTTTTGTTTTATATTTTACTTCATCTTTCCGACGTATTTCCTAATACCTATCCGCCCATTTTGTAACTTCCCCAAGATTCTAGCTCTAATTCTAAGTGCCCTAACCTATATTGGGGTGCCCCGAGGCACCATGGTCCTACCCTGGGCACCCCTCTCTATGTTTAACGTCTTTCACTCTTCTTTGGGTCACTTCTAGCCATTGGTCTCCATTATCTTTTACTAAGTAGGAATTTTTTGGATTAATTGTGAAATTGAACTTTAGATCCCTATAAATATAAAGCTTATAATACCATAATGAGGGTCATAGGCCATTGCATCCTATCACTATTATCACTCCATCTAGGGTTGTATCCATTGCACCATCGCCATCCACATAGCTCCATACATTCTAGCTAGCAAAGGCTGCATCACATCCATTCACATAGGATGAGGGATTCTATCTATTTTATTATAAATTTTACATCTTCTATAGCTATCATATCTCACTACTACACAAAGTTTGACTAAGATGAGAGAACCTAGGGCATGACATACACACAGTCACTAGAACTACATCGGGGTCTATAATGTAGTGCAATGCTCAATGATAATTCCACTGGTTTGGTACAGTTGAGTTCAGTCTGACCCCTTATTCTTCTTCATGTGTAAGGCATCATACCAGTTCATCCGGTAAATCTAGTACGTGACAGACAGGCAAGAGTATTCAGAGACACTAGTCAGTGACACTATACGAACATTAGTTCCTGGGGCCCTGCATAAGTTCCGAGCACCCATGTGTAGAATCTATACCGGGGAACCCTGGGGCACCCCAGTACACTCTCTAGGTGCCCTTGTGTCACTTCAGATAGTCCAAGATATTCCCTTCGCAAGGCCCTTGAGTGTCTGTCTACACTACCGAGTTCCAGTTCCAGATCTACGACAACCTATGACAATCTCATGTTATCAGCTAATTCATTCTCCTTCCTCTTTCCTCTTTCATTCTAAGGTTTTTACTTCCATTTAGGATTAAATCGTGTAATTACTTTGCATCACTTTTGCATATTAGTTTGTTGTCATTTATTACTGTTTAGCCTCTTTATTACAATGTTTTAGTCCTCCTATTTAGATTAACACTAGAACCCTAAATACTCCATTTAGGACCTTATTTTTTTTAATCACTCTACACGGTCACACAAGTTTGGACTAGGGTATCAACCTCCTTATCTACCTACTATGGATGTTTATACCACTTGTCATGTTACATCACTTTCCATAGTGCATCCTGAACTCATTAGTGACGATCCATCTATCACTTGGGATACCTTAGAAACTCTTCCTATCGATAATGCTCTACTCAATTATATGGTAACTTGTGACCATCTTCCTTATTTTCATCATAAATAGTGTTTCTCATTATCTCTCAATGTTACAACTTATTTTGGAGAATTTGATATATCTCATGACAACACTACTCCTCCCGACACTATTCCTACTGATCCATATATTAAAGATCACTCAGCGCTTCTCAATGAAGAAACAATACAATACAACTTAGGTACATCCGAAAATCTGTGAATAGTTTTGCGAGTTGCCTCCCTCACTCCCACAAAACAAAAAGATATAAAGTAATTACTTCACGAGTTCTCTGATATTTTTACATGTGACTATAGTTATATGTCAGGTATTGATCCATTAACCACAATGCATAATATTGTTCTCAACCCTGATGTTAAATCCGTCCAACATAAAATTTGTAAGATGCATCCCAAAGTAACACTTCTAGTCAAAGAAGTGATTCAAAAGCTTCTCAACTCTATTTTTATTCACATTGTTGACTATACTGAATGGGTATCTAATATCATGCTAGTAATGAAACCAGATGGTTGGGTTCATTTTTGCACTAATTTCTGTAATCTAAACAAAGCTTTCCCTAAGGATAGTTTTCCTTTGCCACACATCGATGTTATTCTCAATTCTATATCTGGATATGATATTATTTCTTTCATAGATGGCTTTTTGGGTTACAATCAAATTAATATCAAACCCCATTGACTAAGAAAATACCTCCTTCACCACGCCATGGGGAACATTTTGTTATACATTCATGCCCTTTGGCCTTAAAAATGCAGGTGCTACTTATCAATGAGCAATGAGACATATACTCCATGATTACATCCATAAGATCATTAAAGATTACGTAAACAACATCTTGGTGAAATCTAGATGACGTTTTTCCCATGTAAAGGATCTACGAATACTATTCGAATGGCTAAGACATTATAGTGTGCGTAGAAATCCCAAAAATTATGTTTTTGGGGTCACAACAGGTAAGCTCCTTGGATATATTATCTCCCAATGTGGCATTGAGATTGATCCTAACAAAATCAAAGCCATTATTGATATGCCTCCACCTAAAAACTTACATCAACTATGATCATTTGAAGGAAAAAATTAGATTGTTCGGAAATTCATTGCACAACTCGTTGATAAGAATTTACATGACTCATGAAGGAAGATACTACGTTTGTTTGGGATGAGAAATGTCAACAAGAATTTGATGATATCAAAGCCTATTTGTTAAACCCGCTTGTTCTAGTCCCTCCTTTAGCTAATAAACCTTTCTTGCTATATATTTCTGATATGTTCCATGCATTGGGAACTCTACTAGAACAACATAACGGACTCTCGACTTGAACGAGCAATATACTATATTATTCAAATGCCTACTTTCTTATGAATGCAACTATAGATACATTCAAAAATTTATGTCTAGGCCTCATCTTTGTTGTAGTATAAATTGACGATGCTATAATCTTAATAATGAGGTACATATAATTACCCAAGGTCAATCCATTGTGGTACTTATTATCCACACACACATATGTCAATGACGTTTTGCACAGTTGGGTTACGCTTCTCTTTGAGTTTGATTTAAAATGTTCATACCACATAACAGCAATAAAAGGAGGATTTATATTTGACCAGATTAGTCCGTGGCAACCCATCTTAGAAACCCTCACCCATTTCTAATTATTTTAGCGATGATTTCAATACCTATAATATTAAGCCACACACATGGACAATGTATTTTGGTGGCTCACTGTTGTAACTCTACTGTTGGAACTACAATAGTATTCATTTTCACAACACACAAGGTGACCCACTCCCCTTTTGCATATCCATTTAGGATTTTTCCTGTACAAATAACATCATTAAATACAAATTCCTTATTTTAGGTCTCCTTACCACTTAAGAACTTATCATTCATAACATGTGCATCCACGACAACTCCTAGTTAGTCATAAAATTAGAGTCAAAGACAACATATAACACAAAGGAGGAACATTTAATCCCATACAACACACTTGTAAAAGATCTCTTGGCTATATTTGAATCCTACTCCCATTACTACCATTCCTCAGCAAGCGATAATTGTCATGAGAGATTCTATGGCAAATGGATGTGTCACTCATCCCATAAGATATCACTAGATGAGACAATCCACATTCATAATGATGCACTTATGACATAATTATATCTCTACATTACCTCTTCCAACTTGTTCCATCATGTGCAATAAAGACAACTTTGAATGATTTACACCTATTTACAATTACTTATTATAAGTAGACTATGCATGGAAACCCTAGAGCCTCATGAGGCTTGTTGGTTACAGCGTGAGGCTACCCGCTGATTTTATTGTTTAGGATATAATTATTTAAACATGTGCACTGAAACGATCATCTACTTACGTTGCCTTACACTCACATATATCCTCACACTCATCTCAAAGATCCATGTCAACATGTGTGGTGGTCATTTCTATGGTAAAGCTATCTAACAAAAGCATTTTACACCAAGGGTATTATTTCCCTACAATGGATCAAACATTTCCTTGAAATATGCTACTCGTGAAAAATTCCAAAAGCATGGTAGTATTCATCATCCAACTTGCATATGACCTCTCATCTCACTGTGCACCAACTTGGCCTTTCCCCCTTTGGGTGACTTGACCTCATCGGTATGATGAATCCTGAATCTGTTGAATGGTAACATAAGTACATTATTACCAGCTACCGAATAATTTACTAAGTGGGTCGAAGGTGGTTCCCATGTGCATCGATCACTATGCACATACATTTTTTTACCTTTCTCACCATCTATATTATCACACATTTTGGTGTACCTTCTACCTTAAGTAAATTGTTGATAAATAGAACCATGCTTCAAAAATAAGGATGTTAAAAAAATTTGTGCTAAATTAAAAATCAAAGAGTTATTTTTCCACCCCTTACTATCTACTAGGACAATGTCCAAGATTGAGGCTGCCAACAAAATCGTTGATAAAATATTACACAATATAGTTGACTCTAGTTTGTACCAAATTATCATAGCCAACTATTTTTACGCTTTACTGGTCCTATCGTACTAGTGCTCTTGTAAACCTACTAATGCTACCACCCCCATTTTATTTGGTTTATGGTGCTGAGGTCTGTTATTCCACTTGGAACTCGAAATACCTTCCATGTAGATTTATCTTAAAGGCATCGTTAAGGAAAATGTATATCTATGAAAACCACTTACATGAGTTGGAAATATTGGACTCATGTTGCGTATCTAAGACACTTGATGATCTTCACGTACATATCAGTCTCGCATTTCACACACGCATAAAATTGTAAAAATTCATTCTCCTGAATTCAATATTGGTGGCCTTTGTCTTAAAATAGAATCAAAATAATACAGAATACTAACCCATATTCGACATGACAATAATAATTAAAATAGAATCAAAGGAAAATTCAAGCCATAATTGGTTTGGTCCATACATTATCACTGACAAACCCTATGGTGGCGAATTTTATCACCTCGCCACCCTTTTAGGGAAAACCACTCAATAATCTACTCAATGTAATGCATCTTAAGAAATAGCTCCATGCCTAAGCACAATTCACAACCATTACCCAATGACACACTCTTTTTCCTTCAGTTTACACTTGAATAATTTAGGTCATATTACAGATTAACCCCACACATTACACACTATTCATTACGTTACACATTGTGAATCTTCATACACTCTACATTTAGTTTACATCATTTCAACATTTACGCACCTATACATCATACATCATATTAATCTTCATCATACATGTGTCACACTTCTATTTTATATGTGTCTCACATTACATATTACTCATCATGCATATCACATAGCACACATCTTCACCCCATTAGGACTATCTGCACATCTTTCATTACTTTCTACACATTGCCGATATATTACACATTTTTCTCATCACATGGTCATTTATTTATCATCACACATCACTATATATTCTTCGTATGTGTTGCACTCGACTACCCTATGACGTATGCTTTAATTCCTCGGTCCATACTCGATTTGCTGAGGGTTTAAAAATCAAATGCACCTCATCATCCTCACATATTCATTAGATCAACCTTCTAGCTATGCGACATGATGATCCTTGGTTAGTTGGCATATGTTATAGAGCTAAGTGGTCACACTACTCATTCATCTTGCATTGGTATACGCTCTTAGGATACATCAATAGTCCTCTATATTCATCTTGTCAGTGATATACACTTTTAGGATAAATCATCACTCCTATGCTCATCTTGACATGATATACACTTCGGATATAGGGACATCACATAAATATTCTCTCTAGGGTCACATATCATTAAGGCACTCATACATAATCATCACAATGCATTACCCACAATACATTATTTGACCATTTACCTAATGACACACTCTCATTTACAATTCATTTTTAACTACTTAGGGGGAAAACTAAATGAACCTTATTGCATGAAAATCCATTCACTTGGGGGTGGAATGACTCCTATCATCTATATTTCATTCCATTCCATCCATCCATAGCATATTGTAGATCTTGGTCACAATTACTCTTCTCTTGCATTTTCTTCTTTATAATGTTTTTTTCTTACTACGCATGCTAGATAGTTCTCTTGTATGCTCATTATTTTTACCATCCATACATGCGCTATCACATATTTCCTTAATTTTGATACATAGATATAGGTATCTTACACACATCATGGATGCTCGTTTCTCCTACCATTCCTACAACAATTGTCAGTGGGGGCATCCACATTCATACTCTTACAAGTGTTATTGTTTCATTTTGTTTCATAGCAAACTATTACATTATTTAGCTACACAAAATTTTAACATACTGGGTTATCTCTCTAACCCTTTTAATGGCTGATTTATGTGCAACATTTGTTTTTGAACGATTGTTTTCTACCATAGACTATCTGTATCTGTTTGTTTATTATTGCTATCTCTATTGTTTTCTATTATATGTGGATATTACTCTTTATTTGGTGTCACATAGTAGTTTTTTGTATGCATCCATTATGGCCTTTTGTGTCCTTGCAACATTGTGAGATGGTGTCCCATGTTTTTAACCCACTTTGGCAGATCTAATGATTGGCTTCTTGCATGCTTACTTTCTTTTCTAGATTTTACATTGTTTACGTAGCTTACACTTGTCTTTATACATTCATGCTTGTTCGTACTAACACTTGTTTTTCTAGCCACTTATTTGTGTTTAGCACTTTGGTTTTTTACCAAGCACATTCCCTTTCCCTGTACAAGGAACATATTTTACATGAAGTTAGTCCTCTTTTAGGGTTGCATCCCCTTATCCAGTGATGTCACGTGTGCCCCCAAAGAGGGGGGCATCATTTGGGGTTTACATGCTAGACAACACTCTACTAGTGGTATAGTTCAGTTTAGTTTTATATCCTTGACATAGTGGGTTATACAATGCCACTGAGTTCAAACCAATCTACAAACTCCATACACTATGGGTTTTATAAGATAGGCTATCCTTATCATTTTTGGGACCAATTATAGAGTTGGAGGAATACACCAGGACTTTCCTTTGTACACTACTTCAGCTCAGTAACATGTCGGATTGCCCAAAAAAATAGGAAATATAGAGATCTCTTCATACATTCTTAGGGAGGCAATTATAGGTTGGAGAATAATGTAACTTTCTCCCTACACTTTTTTGGCCACGATGGCGTGAGCTTTCTCAAAAAAATTACAGCTATAGGATATCCTTTCTACACCTGTTTCTCTCATCACGGATTAGGTGCACATGTTCCTTTTACATTTTTCATACTTTCATTTATAGTCTTTTTACTATATACATGCAGTTTTTACACATATACATGAGAATTTGACTACTTGATCATCTTCTCCTTTGCAAGTTCGTTCGTATGAGAAGTAAGAAGTCAAAAACAACCAACAACAAAAACAATATTCTGTAATAACACATACCACATACTAACATGCAAGTACATCACACACATCGACAACTACACACATGATTCCACCCTAGGTTAACTCTCATCACTTTTGCTCTTTTTCATCTTTAGTTTCCACACTCGATCTTTTTGTCACTCCATGATTTGTCCACTTTTTACATCACTCTGCATGGACATCAGGTATACATCTCTATCTACTTTATGTTACAGAGCATTCCAATCACCAACATAAAGTGGGGGAAAATATAGACACTAAATCACAAACTTTGAGTACTATTTAGTCCCAGTCTCATACTACTATTCATACTATTTTTGAGTAAAGAAAGTACTAATTAACCCATGTCCTTTGGCCTTTTTACTTTGCTTTTAGTCTTCTCTGCCGACCTTCAGCACATACTTTCCCGGCCTATTTTTGTCATTTCGCATCATTCTACCCTTAAGTGGGGTGCCCCAAGTGCCCTGATCCTTTTCGCACTTTACCTCCATCTTTTGGGCACTTTCTAGCCATTTGAGCCTTCCATATTTTGAGTGGTAAGCCTTTTCAGGGTTAATTACAAAATTAGAACAAGAGATCCATATAAATATAAAGTTATGAGACCATAACAAGGGACAAAACACTAGGAAATACTATCATCACCTAAAGTTTCATCCATCAAAGGCTCCATTTACATCCATCTAACTCCATCACAAGGGACAAGGTTGGTTCATCTTCATTGCGCTATATAGGAGGGAAGTTTATTCTATTCCATACACCATTTATTACATTTATACATCTAGTTATAGCTTGTTACTTCACAAAGTGTGACTAACACAAGAGCACCTAGGGCATGATTTACACACAATAGCTAGAACTACATTTGGGTCTGAAATTTAGTGCAACACTCAATTAGTAAGTCCACCATTGTGGCTGTAGAGGACATTCCAACCCCTTCATGTGCATCTTTATTTTTTTAGGGTTTGATGCTTAGATTGGGGTTTTACAAGTCTCTTCTTCATCACTAACTACTAGAGACATCTAGTGTTATGCAAGGAAATACACACAACATGCATCAAAGGCCTCAGATCATCTAGTGACCCTGCAAGTTTGGTTTCTAGACCTCCTGCACAGACTAGGGCACCCCAGGTTTCCCCATCCTTCTCTAGGTGTCCTATTAGATACTAGAACAAGGGAATTTTTTATTTTTTTTTATACAACGTTCCCTGTTATGAATTATATAATTCAAACACACGTTCAAGTTTTAATAATTGTTCTCTGTCCAATTAATGCAGTTTGGATCACACAATTTCCTTTTAAAACTAATGTTCTCTGTTCACATATTTGCAATATGGAACACACATTCAGTGCCATTCAATCATATAACAGATACCATATGCTGCTGTAAATGACTCGAAGAACTACCGACCTCCCACTTTATGGCTCGGAGTTTCAGCGATCTCTCATTTCATGACTCGGCGACTTACCGATCCTTCATGTTAATTCATGCATAGTATAATGAATATACAGGGTTCTTTTACCATTTCTGGTTATCGAAGTGATCCATTTAAGAAGCCTATCTGAATATCTGTTACTGATATTCATCTGACATCCTGCATCTTAAACTAGGTGATTAGGACAACGCAACCAACACTTGCGATACTTTGGCCAAAGATTTTCACATGCTTTGCATGATCATATTCCTAGATGTGATACACACCAATGGAATACGTCCTTCACCTCACTTCGTCTGTTATCTAGAATGGTCTTTCCTGGTCTCTACCAGTCCTTCCATTTAAGGTCAAACTCTAACCCCAACTAGCAATATGAACGAGTATAGGAAGTTACTCATGGTAACTAAAGATACGCAGACATACGGTGTCATTCCTAGATGACTCCGTGTGTCTAGTTACCTTTAGTCCTCCGGAGTCACTCCGTATACGTGATCACATTCCTATCCCCAGCCAAGAACTTAGTATCCAGCTTATGTAAACTTGATGATTTAATTCGGGAGGGCATTGTAATATGTCAGCTATAACATTGTGTCGTCATGAAGGCCCCGCCTTCACGAAGACACCATATTGTAGCTGGCGTATGTCAATGTCCTACGGAATCCTCTCATCGAGGGTACACATCCAGCTCAATTGTGATTTGGTTATAATCTTAGTATTTAAGATCAACTTTCAGCAGCCATGCTGATCCTTTATCCTTGTTCTTGTTACAGTTGTATGTAGCTAAGAGAGACTTAATCCATCTTCTAGCTTAATACGCATCTCCTCCTTCATACCGAAGGGTTGCATATTCACTTCTTGGTTCCTTTCTTAATCTTTGGACTAATCAGTCCATTATCGATAAACTTAATAAGTTTAACCTATTAAACTTAACCAAGTTTTCCACAACTGTAAACAAATTCAGAATTCCATCTTATTAGACGTCATTTAAACGAGGTCTAATTCTAAATGAATTTATTCATTTATCCTCCTTAACCTTACTTAGTTAAGGTCTGTTAACAATAGATATGATTTCCCATATCTTTATTTTCTGAATTTAAACATTCGAGGCTATTAACGGAGTCCGAATACAAGGTTCGGCTGCCCCTAAGTTATTTGATATCCCTTAGCTTTCAAACTAATCCCGAATACCTTCCAATTAGGATTTCGTGTTTATCTAAATCTTTTTAATGTCAATTCAAAATTCATCTTAACCCAAGTATGAACTAATTGCACATTTCAACGTAAAAGTTGCATTCAGGTAAAGAATAGATGTTATTTCCTTTTAAATTCATCCATTAACATTTGAATAATTCCAAGTCAAGGAATAATGTTATATTCTCAAACTTATTCAACAATATCAAACTGATACAGTTATTGAAAATATCACACTTTTACTTGTATTCATCCATCAGATTTACAATCTATACATTTGCCAGTCCAAACGACTGGACTTTGTTTATATCAAACAACATTACAACTCATAAAGATAGAAGAATGTAACTTCTTCCTTTCTCATTTCCTCGTGGAGGAGTAATAGCTATCAATACAATCCATCTTCAGTTAATCAAAGAAGTATCAGAAAACAACCATGTCTTCATTTATACTCAAGTTTCATCTGCAAAATTACTTGCACGGGTCAGTTCATTGAACTGAGCATATTAAGCACTTGTCTTTAAAATGAGGTGCTTTTAATTAACTGTCTCAATAAAAGAACCCTGCTTTTATGAAACGTTAATATGAACATCATTCAAGAATTAAATACCAAAAAGGATGAACAACATATCAACTCAATCATCCAATAACCCTCCTAATCAGACAAAGGATTACTGCCCTCTTTCCCAAATAATTATTACAAGAAGTAATTTCCTTCAACAGTTCCAGATTACAAACATCTGTAAGAACTAAAAACACAATTATGCAACTGCTGTTCTAACATAAATGCTATCAATTCCATTCTCTTACAATAGTTGTGAATTCAAAAGATAGATCTTAACTAAAATCTAAACCGAATTATTGTCCCTTCTTTCATACAACTCATCTGATTTCAAGCAATCAAACGCTGAAGAGAACAAGCAAACAACAATTAAATACAAATGCTTAACCCAAGCAGTACGAAATTCGTTCCATAACAATTATAGATTTCCAACTGTATGAGAGAAAAATGATCATTAATTCAAATTATCCATTCACACTCTCTTTCTTTTCCTCATAGCTGTACTAGAAGTTTTTAATCCAAACGTGATATCAATCAATGATAACAGTCCAAAGAGAAATAAACGAAAATCAATAATCGAATATAAGGGAGCAAGATCATATCACCTCTTCTTACTGTCTATCCAAATACCTCTTATTTAGAGCAGACATACTCCAATAGTATAATTCATTCAGAGTAGTATATTCAGTAATTGAAAACTACTATTACCTTTCCAAAAAGTTGACCAGAGTTCATTGCAACTGGTCTATAAACATTAGTACCAAAAGAACCTATAACGCAATCATTTCCTTTTAAACATTTCACTCTACAGACATTCACGTCTTTATAACATGCAAGAGTGTACAACGACTACAACCAGTCACACTTTCATCCTAATAATGAGAGTTTTCACTTTCCAACAACAAAGAATAATTCCATTCATATTCTGTTCTTAATGAAAACGATGAAAGGTCCACAATCCTTATATATATATATATATATATATATATATATATATATATATATCCTTGAACAAGACACAATATAATTTGCATGCTCTACTCAGTTTATTATATAGACTGATTTTCTGTTCCTCGTCAGATTAAAACTTCCTTCCAAACAGTCCTATATGAATACCAAGAACCAGCAGGCAGAATACCATATCAAATTAGTACAGCAAAGTAAGATGCTACAATAACCTTACTGTCCCAGGGAACCCGTGTTTTATGCAATGAAAAACATCAAGGAATTATAACTCACATAATAGTCTATTAATATCACCACACTTTGTTTTTCCCAAACGTTTCCACACACTGAACTCAGAAATACAATATTCGCATAACAATGCCTTTATCAATGCAAACCCGCATAGGGTAATAGATGCGCAAGCAAGGTACAGTCAAAACAATCTCAACAGCAAGCCAAATCTCATTTGTTTCATTCATTTGCACAGAAACACTAAGCCATGTTCGTTTTCATGATGACAGTTCAGACTAGAAGATCAAACCGCATCCAAAATGCACAATAAAATCCTCTTTCCCATTACCTTCAGATTTCGAAGCAGCAAAGAGAAAACATAATTCATTAATGATTTCAATAAGAAGAACAATCATTTTCTTCAAACACCCGAGAATACCCAAGTCGTGTTCATTCTTTTAAGGACAGTTCAACCAGACATACAAATCATCTCATCTTTTCATTTTCACAAGAATGCTCAGAACTCAGAAGTGATATTCATTTAGCTAATGTATTTATTAGCACAACCCAAAATGGTAATAAAGCGAATACCCAACACTGCCGAAACGAACCACACAGCAAGGACAGTGTATTCAACTTAATCATTATGCAAAGAATGCTCAAGCCGCGTACAGCAAAAGAAAACGACTCAACTCGAAATCATCTCAACGTAACAGCCAAATCAAATAACCAAAACCCCCATCATAAGAGCAGGGTTGTTTTAATGAGACTATTAAGCAAAAGCAAGCGGTTTAAGGAGAAGGGCTTAACATGCCTGTTAATTTTTCTTGTGGCTCGAAGAAAACCGCGCCCACTGGAGTTGTTTCTCTCCACGACGTCCTCGGCCAGGCTTTCCAACCAGTCACTAACTTCCACAGGCTCAAGAATAGCCTTTGTTTTTCCAAAGAACAGAGATAATAATCAAAACACAGCTGGTTCGACAGAACCATGGAGAAACAAAATGCAGAGCAACTAAAATCCAAATGCACACAGCAACAAACAATTTTCCTTTTTCCTCTATCCTCTTTCCAAGGTGAGCTGGTCGCTAAGACCAAGATAATTAATGCATTGAATGCACTGCCTTTCCTCATTCCTCACGCCACCGCCGACTCGGGTTGGTGAGTTTCCAAATTTCAAATTTGCATATAAATTCCATTTAGTTTCTAAGCTAGTTGGACGCCTCCAACTTTTCTTTGTTCCCGCCAAACTTGGCGCTGTACATGTAAGGACTTCATTTACTGTCCCATTAAATTTCCTACCTTCCCCCCTTATCCTTTCCATCCACATGGGTCTATGCGTCCCCTTCCTTAGGTTAGGATTAGTTTAGGATTTTAATAGTCCATATCTAGGTCATTCGCCTAGTTCATAGGTTAATGGAATTTATATCTATTTTCTCCCTTATGAAATCTAAAATCCATATAGGATAGTAGTTAGGGTATAAGATAAAACTTAGGGGTAGGTTAGGGTTTAATCCCCTAATATTTAATTAACTAGTTTCCATATCAAGTCTTTCCGCCTGACAGTCATATTCAACATTAAGCAGGACATTTCGTCCTAAGTTCCACATACCTGTGCCACTTGCATCCAGGCCCTTATCGTCTTACGCTGTCTAGCGTTACAATGGTGTGTGGTTCGAGAATCGAACCTTTTTCATTGGCATCTACGTACCAGATATTCATACCTGAAATCAGGTGCTGCAACATTTATATCAACCTTCAGTCTGGTTTAAAAGTAAATCGACAAAGCGATCATAAGAAGGCCACAACATACCTTGGATCAATGGAATTGATTCAAGGTGTGCTGTCAATCAGCGAATAGAGTTCATCAAGCATACGACAAGTCTGTTGTCTCATTAGCAATCACACAAGCAATAATAACTTCTGTCCCAAGTATCAAGTTACAGCAAACAAGGGTCCAGATCAGCAACACATTCCTCTAAGATCAAAAGATGTGTCTTAACATATTTATCTTCATTTCTGCAGTTACAACATCATGAAAGGTAATTACCATGATAACTTACAAAAATCAAGGCGTTACATTCCTCCCTTCTTAAAGAATCATCGTCCCGATGATCAAATTAACCAATTCAAGGAGTTTCTAGGACAAAATTCAGTTATTGTCCTTCCATTCATAAGTTCATACCAAAAACAGATTCACTCTTTAAAATAGTGTTTTAAGATAACTGTAAAATAGACCAATAATTGTCTAAATTTGGTAGAATTATCAGTTTTTCGAATTTCAATTTCGATCAAACAAGTATGGAAAAGCAGATCTCATTTCTTCGAGATTTTCCCAAGTTGCACTTTCTTCGCTAAACTGGTCCCACTGGACCTTACATTGATTCACTTCGCGATTTCTTAAGCACAACTGGTGAGTTCCCAGCACTCGAATGGGCTTAATCACGATTATTCCTGGGTCTTGGACCTGCAAGGAATTCCAATTCAGCACATGTGATAAATCTGTTACGTATTTCTTAAGCAAAGAAATATGAAAAACATCATGCATTTGTGATAAAGCAGGAGGTAATGCTAGACGATAAGCTACAGGGTTGATTATTTCAACAATTTCAAAAGGTCCCACGTAACGTGGCGACAACTTGGCAGCCTTGCCAAAAGTTATTGAGCTCTTTTTCGGCTTAACCCGAAGAAAGACCTTCTCACCAAGTTTATAATTCCTATCAACCCGCTTTAAGTCTGCATAACTCTTTTGCCTATTGGCAGCCTCCTTTAGATGTTCCCGAATCATTTTGATTTGTTGTTCCATTTCCGTGAGGATTTCTGGCCCAATTACCTCTCTGTCCTCTACGCTGTCCCAGCTAACAGGGGTTCTGCATTTTCTTCCATACAATGCTTCAAAGGGTGCCATTTTTAAAGAGGCGTGGTATGTATTATTGTAGGCAAATTCAACCAGCGGAAGGTATTCCTCCCATTTATACTGCTGGTCCATGCAATACATCCTTAACATGTCCTCTAAAACTTGATTGACTCTCTCGGTCTGTCCATCCGTCTCCGGATGATATGCAGAGCTGAAGTTTAATTTAGTTCCCAAGGCCGCATTAAGCGTTTGCCAAAACCTTGATGTCATCCTCGGATCTCTGTCCGATATGATCAATTCGGGTATTCCATGCAATCTGAAAATTTCATGTACAAATCTTCTTGCTAACACTGGTGCATCGTCTTTCAAATTACCAGCAATGAAGTGTGCCACTTTGGTTAATTTGTCGACGACAACCAGGATGATATCATGCTTATTCCTTGACATAGGCAATCCTTGAACGAAATCCATCGTTATCACTTGCCATTTGTACTGTGGAACGCTGTGGGGATACAATAATCCAGCGGGATGCATATGTTCCACCTTAACACGCTGACATTCCAAGCAGTGTGTTACAAATTCCACCACATCCTTTTTCATTCCCTTCCAGAAGTATTGCTTCTTAAGATCAGCAAGCATTTTCGTAATGCCAGGGTGTCTAGAAAAAGGTGAATTATGAAATTCAGTTAACAATTTCCTTCTTAAATCATTTGCCAAGGGTATATAGACCCTGTTTTCGAACCTCAGAATTCCTTCGCTATCAAAGTGAAATCCTTTATACCTCACATCCTTTGGATCTGCAGCAAGTGCTGTTTTAACTTGCTGGAAATAAGGATCTGATTCCAAGGCATCTTTCACCTCATCCTTAAACTGAGTTCTTAACGTTATAAGAGCAGAGATGTGCTTCCTTCGACTCAGAGCATCTGCCACTCTATTTTCCTTGCCTTTGATGTAGCTTATATCAAAATCATACTGAGACAGAAATTCTAACCATCTTCGCTGTCTTGCATTCAAATTTGGCTGAGTAAAAATATACTTCAACCCCAGATGGTCAGTTTTTAACTCAAAAGGTTTGCCTAAAAGGTAATGCCTCCACATTTGAAGTGCATGTACAATGGCAGCGAGCTCTAGGTCGTGTGGAGCATAATTCTGTTCATGTAACTTAAGCTTTCTACTTTCATAAGCTATGACATGGTCATTCTGTAACAGAATACCTCCAAGGCCTTCTCCCGATGCATCCGTTACAACCATAAAATTTCCATTTGGATCTGGTACAGTTAAAATAGGTGCTGTAGTTAACTGTTCCTTTAAATTTTTAAAGGCAGATTCACATTTGTCAGTCCAGACAAATTTCTTATCCTTCTTTTGCAGTGAAGTGATTGGGGCAGCAATTTTTGAAAAATCCTTAACGAACTTTCTATAATATCCTGCCAAGCCCATGAAGCTTCTTACTTCATGCACGTTCTTAGGCGCAGGCCACTCGGTTATAGCTGCGATCTTTGAAGGGTCTACAGCTATTCCGTTCTTGCTTATAACGTGTCCCAAATAATGCACCTCTGCATCATAAAAGGAACATTTAGACAGTTTACCATACAACTTCCTCTTTCTTAAAACTTCCAGCACTACCCTTAAATGTTCTTGGTGCTCTTCGACATTTTTAGAGTATATAAGAATGTCGTCTAAGAATACAAGCACAAACTTGTCTAGGTATTCTTGAAAAATATTGTTCATCAGATTCATGAAGGCGGCAGGTGCATTTGTCAACCCAAAAGGTAACACCGTGAATTCATAATGCCCGTACCTTGTTCTAAAAGTTGTTTTATGAATATCTTCTTCCTTTATTCTCAGCTGATGATACCCAGATCGAAGATCTATTTTTGAATAGACTGATGCTCCACGCATCTGGTCGAACAGATCATCAATCCTAGGAAGTGGGTATCGATTCTTAATAGTTGCCTTGTTCAACATTCTATAATCAATGCACAGTCTCAATGTGCCATCCTTTTTCTTTACAAAAATTACCGGCGCTCCCCATGGTGAGACGCTCGGTCTTATCAGCCCCTTAGTCAAAAGTTCCTGTAATTGAGCCTTTAGCTCTACCAACTCGAGGGTGGTCATTCTATAAGGTGCCTTAGATATGGGTTCAGTTCCTGGCTTGATTTCTATTGCAAAGTCAAACTCTCGTTTGGGTGGAAGACCTGGTAATTCCTCCAGAAATACATCACTGAAATCCCTTAATAATGGATATCTTTCCATGAAATCATTATCCTCCTCAGCATTTTCTGTCATTTTTACTGCATACAAGGTGCAGCCTCTATTTTTAGCCCTTTTTAGTTGCATAGCTGTTAGTTTCCTAACTGCAACTTCACGCTTTACACCTTGAATGACTGCTGCTTTCTGCAGGTCGTCAAAACAACAAATTTGTTTTTCATAACAGTCGACCTTTGCCTTATGTTCTGCCAACCAGTTAACTCCAATAATGATATCATATGATCCTAAAGGAGTGACATACAGGTCAACTTCGGTGGAGAAACTGGGCAAGTCAAGAATTGCCCCAAAAAGGCACATTTCGACTGTATGGACAACATTATTCCCATAATGCACTGTCCATGTCTTATCCATTCGTTCAGCCTTTCTTTTTAATTTCATTGCAAGTTTAGTAGAAATAAAGCATTCAGTGGCTCCAGTATCAAAAAGTATGACTACAGGTGTACCGAATAACTTACCCGGAACTTCTATAGGCGTAACTTGCTTTTCAGCTTGTCTGTTAGCCACCGCAGCGTGTATCCTATGCTGCTGATCGCGATCATCCTTTTTCAGAGGACAGTGACTCACGTAATGGTCCTTTCCACAGTTGAAGCATCCTCCAACTGGCCCTTTCCTAGGCTCAAATTTGTTACCAGCTTTGAAGTTATCATTCTGGCTCCCATAGGACTTTTGTCCATTGCCACTAACTTTTGCGAAGCTGTTCCGCACACTATTTACAGGTTTGTTTATTACAGATTTCTTGTTGTTATCTACAACAATTTTGTTTTTCACACCAAACCTTTTCCAAGGCCCTCTTTTGGGTGCGAGAGATGAAGAAGAATTGGGAATCTTCTTCCTTATCTCTTCCCTATGAGCAGAAATTGCTCTCAATTTCTGTTCCTGTCTTATTGCCTTTTCGACAACTCCTTCCATGGTGGTTGGACCGTGGACATCCACTTCGCCACCAATGATGGGATTTAGTCCCATTATGAACTTTCATATTCTGAACTTCTCGTCAGCTTGGTACTGCGGCACATACTTAAGGAGTTTAGTAAACCCTTCCCAGTATTCTGTCACCGTCAGCCTTCCTTGCGACCAGTTCTGAAATTCAGTCATTTTCCTATCAAAATAGAGTTGAGGCAGCCACCGTTGCCTAAAGTAACCCTTAAATTGATCCCAAGTTATGTCTGATTCGACAATATTCAACTCAACCTTACGGTTGTCCCACCATGATGATGCTTCATGAGAAAGCTGATATGCTCCCCATATCGCTTTGGTCTCCTCAGAGAAGTTTCTTATTGCAAAGTACTTCTCCATTTCACTGAGCCAATTCTCAGCTCCGTCCCCAAGGGTTGTTCCATCAAACTTTGGAGGACTTATTCTCTTTATGTCATTTGTAAGTTCAGCTACTAATCTTGCCCTTTTATTTTCAGGATGATTAGGAGCATTCACATTACTATTATCAACACCCGGATTCCCTCCATTGGTGTTGTCCACAGGAGGTGGCTGATCATTTATATCAGCTTCTTCTTCCTCCTCTTCATTGCCCATTGACTGCTGTTCCAAAACAGTCAAACGATCTCTCGTGTCTAGTAGGGCAGCAAGGATTTCATCCAGCTTTTGAGCAGTAGCTGCTTCTCCACCCGGTAACGGGTTGTTCGCAGCATTTCCTCTTGTTCTGACCATTTTCTGTTCAATAAGAAAATGTAAACCTTATTAAATTGTGGACTCATTAGGTCCAAGAGCTGCAACCTTCAGCTCTGATACCAAGATGTAACATCCCCATTTTAAGATACTAGAACAAGGGAATTTTTTTTTTATACAACGTTCCCTGTTATGAATTATATAATTCAAACACACGTTCAAGTTTTAATAATTGTTCTCTGTCCAATTAATGCAGTTTGGATCACACAATTTCCTTTTAAAACTAATGTTCTCTGTTCACATATTTGCAATATGGAACACACATTCAGTGCCATTCAATCATATAACAGATACCATATGCTGCTGTAAATGACTCGAAGAACTACCGACCTCCCACTTTATGGCTCGGAGTTTCAGCGATCTCTCATTTCATGACTCGGTGACTTACCGATCCTTCATGTTAATTCATGCATAGTATAATGAATATACAGGGTTCTTTTACCATTTCCGGTTATCGAAGTGATCCATTTAAGAAGCCTATCTGAATATCTGTTACTGATATTCATCTGACATCCTGCATCTTAAACTAGGTGATTAGGACAACGCAACCAGCACTTGCGATACTTTGGCCAAAGATTTTCACATGCTTTGCATGATCATATTCCTAGATGTGATACACACCAATGGAATACGTCCTTCACCTCACTTCGTCTGTTATCTAGAATGGTCTTTCCTGGTCTCTACCAGTCCTTCCATTTAAGGTCAAACTCTAACCCCAACTAGCAATATGAACGAGTATAGGAAGTTACTCATGGTAACTAAAGATACGCAGACATACGGTGTCATTCCTAGACGACTCCGTGTGTCTAGTTACCTTTAGTCCTCCGGAGTCACTCCGTATACGTGATCACATTCCTATCCCCAGCCAAGAACTTATTATCCAGCTTATGTAAACTTGATGATTTAATTCGGGAGGGCATTGTAATATGTCAGCTATAACATTGTGTCGTCATGAAGGCCCCACCTTCACGAAGACACCATATTGTAGCTGGCGTATGTCAATGTCCTACGGAATCCTCTCATCGAGGGTACACATCCAGCTCAATTGTGATTTGGTTATAATCTTAGTATTTAAGATCAACTTTCAGCAGCCATGCTGATCCTTTATCCTTGTTCTTGTTACAGTTGTATGTAGCTAAGAGAGACTTAATCCATCTTCTAGCTTAATACGCATCTCCTCCTTCATACCGAAGGGTTGCATATTCACTTCTTGGTTCCTTTCTTAATCTTTGGACTAATCAGTCCATTATCGATAAACTTAATAAGTTTAACCTATTAAACTTAACCAAGTTTTCCACAACTGTAAACAAATTCAGAATTCCATCTTATTAGACGTCATTTAAACGAGGTCTAATTCTAAATGAATTTATTCATTTATCCTCCTTAACCTTACTTAGTTAAGGTCTGTTAACAATAGATATGATTTCCCATATCTTTATTTTCTGAATTTAAACATTCGAGGCTATTAACGGAGTCCGAATACAAGGTTCGGCTGCCCCTAAGTTATTTGATATCCCTTAGCTTTCAAACTAATCCCGAATACCTTCCAATTAGGATTTCGTGTTTATCTAAATCTTTTTAATGTCAATTCAAAATTCATCTTAACCCAAGTATGAACTAATTGCACATTTCAACGTAAAAGTTGCATTCAGGTAAAGAATAGATGTTATTTCCTTTTAAATTCATCCATTAACATTTGAATAATTCCAAGTCAAGGAATAATGTTATATTCTCAAACTTATTCAACAATATCAAACTGATACAGTTATTGAAAATATCACACTTTTACTTGTATTCATCCATCAGATTTACAATCTATACATTTGCCAGTCCAAACGACTGGACTTTGTTTATATCAAACAACATTACAACTCATAAAGATAGAAGAATGTAACTTCTTCCTTTCTCATTTCCTCGTGGAGGAGTAATAGCTATCAATACAATCCATCTTCAGTTAATCAAAGAAGTATCGGAAAACAACCATGTCTTCATTTATACTCAAGTTTCATCTGCAAAATTACTTGCACGGGTCAGTTCATTGAACTGAGCATATTAAGCACTTGTCTTTAAAATGAGGTGCTTTTAATTAACTGTCTCAATAAAAGAACCCTGCTTTTATGAAACGTTAATATGAACATCATTCAAGAATTAAATACCAAAAAGGATGAACAACATATCAACTCAATCATCCAATAACCCTCCTAATCAGACAAAGGATTACTGCCCTCTTTCCCAAATAATTATTACAAGAAGTAATTTCCTTCAACAGTTCCAGATTACAAACATCTGTAAGAACTAAAAACACAATTATGCAACTGTTGTTCTAACATAAATGCTATCAATTCCATTCTCTTACAATAGTTGTGAATTCAAAAGATAGATCTTAACTAAAATCTAAACCGAATTATTGTCCCTTCTTTCATACAACTCATCTGATTTCAAGCAATCAAACGCTGAAGAGAACAAGCAAACAACAATTAAATACAAATGCTTAACCCAAGCAGTACGAAATTCGTTCCATAACAATTATAGATTTCCAACTGTATGAGAGAAAAATGATCATTAATTCAAATTATCCATTCACACTCTCTTTCTTTTCCTCATAGCTGTACTAGAAGTTTTTAATCCAAACGTGATATCAATCAATGATAACAGTCCAAAGAGAAATAAATGAAAATCAATAATCGAATATAAGGGAGCAAGATCATATCACCTCTTCTTACTGTCTATCCAAATACCTCTTATTTAGAGCAGACATACTCCAATAGTATAATTCATTCAGAGTAGTATATTCAGTAATTGAAAACTACTATTACCTTTCCAAAAAGTTGACCAGAGTTCATTGCAACTGGTCTATAAACATTAGTACCAAAAGAACCTATAACGCAATCATTTCCTTTTAAACATTTCACTCTACAGACATTCACGTCTTTATAACATGGAAGAGTGTACAACGACTACAACCAGTCACACTTTCATCCTAATAATGAGAGTTTTCACTTTCCAACAACAAAGAATAATTCCATTCATATTCTGTTCTTAATGAAAACGATGAAAGGTCCACAATCCTTATATATATATATATATATATATATATATATATATATATATATATCCTTGAGTTCAGCAAGACACAATATAATTTGCATGCTCTACTCAGTCTATTATATAGACTGATTTTCTGTTCCTCGTCAGATTAAAACTTCCTTCCAAACAGTCCTATATGAATACCAAGAACCAGCAGGCAGAATACCATATCAAATTAGTACAGCAAAGTAAGATGCTACAATAACCTTACTGTCCCAGGGAACCCGTGTTTTATGCAATAAAAAAAAACATCAAGGAATTATAACTCACATAATAGTCTATTAATATCACCACAGCTTTGTTTTTCCCAAACGTTTCCACACACTGAACTCAGAAATACAATATTCGCATAACAATGCCTTTATCAATGCAAACCCGCATAGGGTAATAGATGCGCAAGCAAGGTACAGTCAAAACAATCTCAACAGCAAGCCAAATCTCATTTGTTTCATTCATTTGCACAGAAACACTAAGCCATGTTCGTTTTCATGATGACAGTTCAGACTAGAAGATCAAACCGCATCCAAAATGCACAATAAAATCCTCTTTCCCATTACCTTCAGATTTCGAAGCAGCAAAGAGAAAACATAATTCATTAATGATTTCAATAAGAAGAACAATCATTTTCTTCAAACACCCGAGAATACCCAAGTCGTGTTCATTCTTTTAAGGACAGTTCAACCAGACATACAAATCATCTCATCTTTTCATTTTCACAAGAATGCTCAGAACTCAGAAGTGATATTCATTTAGCTAATGTATTTATTAGCACAACCCCAAATGGTAATAAAGCGAATACCCAACACTGCCGAAACGAACCACACAGCAAGGACAGTGTATTCAACTTAATCATTATGCAAAGAATGCTCAAGCCGCGTACAACAAAAGAAAATGACTCAACTCGAAATCATCTCAACGTAACAGCCAAATCAAATAACCAAAACCCCCATCATAAGAGCAGGGTTGTTTTAATGAGACTATTAAGCAAAAGCAAGCGGTTTAAGGAGAAGGGCTTAACATGCCTGTTAATTTTTCTTGTGGCTCGAAGAAAACCGCGCCCACTGGAGTTGTTTCTCTCCACGACGTCCTCGGCCAGGCTTTCCAACCAGTCACTAACTTCCACAGGCTCAAGAATAGCCTTTGTTTTTCCAAAGAACAGAGATAATAATCAAAACACAGCTGGTTCGACAGAACCATGGAGAAACAAAATGCAGAGCAACTAAAATCCAAATGCACACAGCAACAAACAATTTTCCTTTTTCCTCTATCCTCTTTCCAAGGTGAGCTGGTCGCTAAGACCAAGATAATTAATGCATTGAATGCACTGCCTTTCCTCATTCCTCACGCCACCGCCGACTCGGGTTGGTGAGTTTCCAAATTTCAAATTTGCATATAAATTCCATTTAGTTTCTAAGCTAGTTGGATGCCTCCAACTTTTCTTTGTTCCCGCCAAACTTGGCACTGTACATGTAAGGACTTCATTTACTGTCCCATTAAATTTCCTACCTTCCCCCCTTATCCTTTCCATCCACATGGGTCTATGCGTCCCCTTCCTTAGGTTAGGATTAGTTAGGATTTTAATAGTCCATATCTAGGTCATTCACCTAGTTCATAGGTTAATGGAATTTATATCTATTTTCTCCCTTATGAAATCTAAAATCCATATAGGATAGTAGTTAGGGTATAAGATAAAACTTAGGGGTAGGTTAGGGTTTAATCCCCTAATATTTAATTAACTAGTTTCCATATCAAGTCTTTCCGCCTGACAGTCATATTCAACATTAAGCAGGACATTTCGTCCTAAGTTCCACATACCTGTGCCACTTGCATCCAGGCCCTTATCGTCTTACGCTGTCTAGCGTTACAATGGTGTGTGGTTCGAGAATCGAACCTTTTTCATTGGCATCTACGTACCAGATATTCATACCTGAAATCAGGTGCTGCAACATTTATATCAACCTTCAGTCTGGTTTAAAAGTAAATCGACAAAGCGATCATAAGAAGGCCACAACATACCTTGGATCAATGGAATTGATTCAAGGTGTGCTGTCAATCAGCGAATAGAGTTCATCAAGCATACGACAAGTCTGTTGTCTCATTAGCAATCACACAAGCAATAATAACTTCTGTCCCAAGTATCAAGTTACAGCAAACAAGGGTCCAGATCAGCAACACATTCCTCTAAGATCAAAAGATGTGTCTTAACATATTTATCTTCATTTCTGCAGTACAACATCATGAAAGGTAATTACCATGATAACTTACAAAAATCAAGGAACAACTGTTTTGAGAAGGACCTTCTTTGTAGTGTTATAAAGAATTTGATTGGTGAAAGAGATTATATGACCATGGATGATGTTTTAATGTCATATTTGACATGTGTGAATAATTTGGGAGCTTGAATAATCATGGTGATGATGTTTGTGGTCCTTGATGAATCAGGTTCAGGTGATCGGTTTTGAGATATTTTTGATCTTGTCTGGAGCGTTTGGGCATGGCTGGCCTACATGGGTCCATTCCAAGTGATTTTATGAATTTAATGTTATGTTTCTATGTTATATTGGTTGAGATAATTGATTATGAACTTCTTGCTTTGTGTTTTTGAGTTGATAAGGGTATAAAGCAAGGGTTTTATTTCAAATTTGAGCTAGCTAAGAGAGAGGGGAAAAGTGTGACCCAAGTATGATAGAAAAACATGTACGAAGGTATCAAGATAGAGTTGAGAGATTTTTCAAATGGTTAAGGATTGATAGAGAGTATGTATGCAAGGGTTTTAAGCCAAAACAAGTTCATGAAAGAAGGGGAAACAACAAGTTGAAGAAGAGAGGGTTTGAAGAGGTTTATTAATCAGAGAACACTTGACATAACTCACACAAGAAGTCCGCACTAGAAAATAGGATAGGTTCAAGGGCACGAAGGGATAGGAAGAACTCGTGTGTGCAGGATAAGTCAACATTCAGGACTTAGCTATTTTTGGGCATGAAGACATATTTTTAGAAGATAGCATGCAGAACACACCAACGATGCAGAGATGTGCGTGCCACACATTGTCTATTTCTAAAGAATCAGATTTAGAGTGATTTTACATGGAGACAGTCTAAGAATAGGATTTTCACCTCAGTTAACTATCTAGTAGTCTATAGATAACACACTTTCATGTGTGGCTATGCATGAAAATGACACGTGGCTATTAATAACATGCGACCTATTTTTGGGATAGATAAGCGGTGAAGGGAAAGTCCCCACCCTATAGATATGTAGTGAATTACCTAGTAGGATGAAGGTGGATATGGAAAGATAGATAACATAGTGTACATTTTTCTAGATTATTGTATCAGATCCATGCACACATCGGCATAGATTACCAGTATTGTAAGAAGCTTCTGTGTTATTGTGATAATTAAGAGATGGAAGATATTGACTGAACCTAAGTGTCATTCCTATGTGTAATTGGGTAGTGCATGTTCTTATTTCTATCATGATTATTGTTTAAACCTATTCTTTCCTAGATCTAGATCTGTCATGCACTGTATAATGATGTATTAGTTATGGATCTATAAGCTTTAAGTCTCCATCATATTAACATTCTGTTATGACAACCCTAAAGAGGGACTGGTACCTTTACGTGCTTTGGGTGAGCGCTCAGTCTAGGTTGGGTGATGTGCCAACACGTCTAGGGTGTTATTTGGTGAATTCTAGGCCACATCATTAGTTCCATTGCTGGGACCTCTTTTTAGTTGTTTTCAGGATGGTTCGCGATGAAGATGTACCCGTTAACTCTAGCAAGTATTGAGGAGTGGATACACAATCTGGAGGAAGAATACACACGGTGGTTCAACATTGGATCTGAGTTTAATGCACACACTTGGGTAGAACATAATCTATATGACAACTTATATGATATCTTTTTCACTATCTTTCTAGTAGAATTATATGAGTGGCTGATTGCTTATGCATCTAAGTGGAATTGGAGGTATCACGCACTTGTCTAGACACAGGAAGAATTTTAGGCCCTTTATGATGCTGATCTGATTTGGACTCGAGCTGTGGATGCGTGGTTTCATGGTGTCCTGAATAGTTATATCTTGGAGTACTCAGTTTCCACTTATTCGTGTCCAGAAGTAGCTGAATTCTAGTTCTTACGATATCCAAGAGGAGCTTATCTACAAGGCATTCCACTGGTGATCAAGATCTTGATGGTAACTTTGAACTTGGAGGGTAAACTGATGGCTAACTAAACCTCACCATGCATGAGGGCAGGAACAGGTTTGGTGAAAGATGGTAGACCTAGCGGTAGAAAGGTAGAGAGAGGAGAGGCGGCTTAAGTATAATGAGGTGCATGAGAGGGAGATAGAGAAGCAACGTACTGTTGTAGAAAGTATGGCATTGAGGAGAGAGATGCTCATGAAAGATTCTAAGCTCACGTAGAAGATATGGAGCTAGAGCATAAAGGAACTCCCCCATCTTGGAAAGCATGACAGGGATCCCCCCTTGGCCTCACACAGAAGTACACCTAATAGAGACTACCTGGGCCATGGGCGCTGCATCTTAATCCACCTAGTGACCTAGCCCTTGTGCTTGGTTTTCCAGTATCTAGTACGAGAAGTAATCAACAAGTGAATTTGGGAAACAAGAGAACCAGAGTAAGTCAGAGAGCAAGTACATCAATGTCAGGATAGATGGGTTCAATGTTATTTGGAGGAACATTTTTAGGTGCATCATCTACACAAAATGTAAGCACGCTGAATGTTGGATTCACCTCTTGAAGTGGAACTACCTCACAGATCATAGGGGTTCAGTATAGTACTACTGTTAGAGCACAGGGGAGTACATCTATAGGTGGAAGATCAAGAGGTATAGGTGGTTCTAGTTCTGGTGGATTTGGTGGTTCTGGAGGTAGGGGAAACACATGAGGTTCTGGATCAGGTGGGAAAGGCATGCACCAACTCCAAAATATTTATATGAAGATTTCTCTTCGTCTTCAGGAGTATAGAGGCATAGAGGATGCTACTGAGCATGTGCACATGTGTGAAATATTGTGGCACGTGAAAGGGATCACGACTTCTGAGTGCAAGGTAAGTCAATTTGCTACTACATTACATGGACGTGCACATAGTTAGTTCAGGAAGTTTGACCCTAATCAGACTTGTGTGGATTATGCAGCATTGAAGGATGCATTTCTTAAAGAGTTCCATATCCCTGAATTTGAGCAGAAGAGTATAAGTGTGCTCAAGGGTATCAAACAAGGCACTACTGAGAGTGTACATGAGTATGATGTCCATTTTAAAACACTCCTATCTAAGCTGTCTTATGATATTCACGCAAGCCAACATGCACAATGGTTCATTGGTAGATTGATTACACCATTCAAAAGAGCAACTGTCACATAAGACATACATTGATCCACGTGAAGCACTTGAAGCAGATTTGCATGTTGAGGTAGTTGGGAGCATTGACACTAGCATTAGTCCATTCTTAGAGGCACAAATTGCAGCTATGAAAAAATAGTTAGAGAAGCTATCAACAAATTTAGTCCATGAAATGCACTCATGGATTTGGTGTACTAATTGTGAAGTGGAAGGTCACACTAAGGATAGTTACACTCGTAGATCTATACGATCATTACTGTTGGACTGTGAGATCTGTCATTTGAATCATGATGCTAGTCACTATCCTTTGTTACAGCGAGTGATAAGGAAGAATGTATCTTGTTTCTATAAATTTTTCTAGTCCACAACCCATGATACTGAAGATTGTAGGTTGATTGGTCAGATCTAGGATGCTATAGACATTGGGGTACGATAGACAAGTGCAGATAATTCTAAGGGTAAGAATGAGCAAGGATGAGATCATTCTGACAGGAATGAGGGGTGTTTTGAAGGAGGTTGTGGAAGAGGACATGGATATCACGGTGGATATGGAGGAAGAGGTTGTGGTGGTGGGAGAAGTGAGTTTCCTCGTGAAACATGTTATACATATGGATCTCTTGACCACTATAGGTGTGAATGTCCTCAGAATATTACATGTTCTTTCTGTGGGAAGAACCATAGCTATGAGGAGTGCCCAGACTTGTATGAGCATCTCAGTAAGCAACATAAGTAAGAAAAAAAGGTTTTGGGATGGTTAGAATGCACCGTGTGGTAGAAGATCAGTGGATTCCCAAGAGAACACCAGGACCTGAGGCATTAACATTGAAGATTACTACACGAGATGAAGTGGCACGCGCAAGAGAGGCATTACACCAGAAGCTTACAATCACCAAGGAGGAGGTTTTGCATGCAAGGTAGCTAGATCCTGATCATCAGAAGGAATTCTATCAAGAGACCATGGAGGTCCTTAGGAATCTTCAAGGTGAGATACAATATTTAAAGGAGCAGTCAAGGAAGATGGAGTAGAAGCAAGAAGTAGAAAAATTCCCCTCTAATATTGATGACATCAGAGAGGTTTGTAAAATGCTGCGCCATGAGAATATTATTCCGTTTCTAGGAAATTGGTTGAAGGGGAATACCCCACACATAAGCACTGAGAATGAACAACAAATCCTACATGCAAATCTTCCCCCTGATAGCATTGACTATGACAAGGAAATTACTCTGAATGCTATTGTGGATGGATGGTTGCTGAGCAACATATTGATTGATATAGGTGTGGAAGTGAATGTGCTTACATTAGATGCATGGGTACAAATGGGGAGGCCTCCATTGCAGCCATCATCTAATGTGTTGTTTATGGCAAACCGAACTAAGGCCACTCCCATAGGAGTTTTGAAGGATGCATCTATAACCATACAAGGGGCCAAGTTCACTGGGGATTTTGAGGTATTAGCACTTACGGAAGTAGACAATTTTCTAGCCTTGCTTGGACACCCTTGGTGTTATGAAAATAATGCTGACTTGAGATTTAATAAGGGCTATATCAGCTTTGAGAACAAGGAGGAAAGGGTTGTAATACCTTTGACAGATGGGAAGTCTACTCATATGTTGAGCCTGTAAGTGAGGAGGACTTAAACAAAATCTATGTACGTGCTATTCAGGACCCAGAGGTCAATGAACCATCAAGGGAAGGCATCCTATAGTGGGAATATTCTTATTCTATTAGTGATACTACAAGTATTGCTTGTGAACAATTGGGCTCATGGTACATATGAACTAGTAGGGTGAGGTAAAAAGCGTGGTTGTGTGTAAAAATAGACTTCTTATTTGATGGATAGGTAGCGTAGTACCTTGGTATACTAGGGTAGAAGATCTTCCTATATTTTTGAAAGCCATGGAAGCACAATGGACAGATCAAATTAAGAGAAGAGATATGTTAGTGTATACCTTGTGCGGGACAACATCGCGCTGGTGGGTAGTCCACATAGATAACCTTATAGAATGGGAGGAGATTGGAATCACCCTATCTACTAGGTTTTTAAGGAGAAATTAACCTATGCAGATCTACCCTTATAATGATAACCAACCTTTTTAACATCACATTCAGTAGTGTGAGAGACTCTGGAAAGTGGGACAAGAAGCATTACCACCTTCACTCTGGGTGCATAAATTGTATTCTACTCTACAAGGATGCACACGTACCTAGTATGTATATGTAGAACTACATAGAGAGACTGGGAATTGGATAGAATTTGACTGTAGGAAGGATCTAGACCTTTGACTACTTCTCGACTAAACCTCCAGTAGAAGAAGCATTAAAATTTTGTCAAGTGCTTAACTATGGGAGATAGTGCAAGGCAGAAGAGCATATTCAGGAAATATTTGGTGAGACAGAGTTAGAAGCATTTTGAAAAGGAAGAAGAAATGGACTCCATACTACTTGAATGCACTTTCCTTGAGAAAGAGAAAGGAAAGATGGTTTACATAGTGGATGATGAGGAAGTTGAGAACCTGGATATTGAACACTCACAAGGGGTGCGCGAGGTCTTGGACAGTGCAGACAAGGATACACGCATACCTATCATGAACCCATGAAGACAAAGAAGGTGAATATAGGTTCGGAGGATGAGCCGAAGGAGGTCATAATTGGAGACTATTGGTCAAAATCAGAAGTGGCAAAGATCATTGAGTTACTCAGGGATTATCAGGACTTATTCCCTTGAGGGTATCATGAACTTAAAGGCGTGCATGAATCACTTGGGGAAATGAAGATAAAGCTTAAGGATGGTGCATGCCCAGTTAGAAAGTGACCTTATAGAATGAATCCCAATTTATGTGAAAAGGTGAAGGAAGAGATTGATAAGATGCTGAAATCTGGGATTATTCAACCCTTGGATGAGTCAGAATGGGTTAGTCCTATGGTGATAAGTATCAAGAAGGATGGTAGGATTTGAATCTGTGTAGATTACAGGGAGTTGAATGTTGCATGTGTCACAGAACCTTTTCCTACACCATTCACTAAGGAAATACTGGAAGGAGTGGAAGGGTGTGAAATATATTCATTCACAGATGGGTTTTCTGGGTATCATCAGGTTAGGATTGCTCAGGAGGATCAAGAAAAGAAAAATTTTACTACTGAATGGGGTAGTTTTGCCTATACTGTGATGCCTTTTGGACAAAAAAAAACACCTGCTGTATTCTCACAGATAGTTGTTCAGGCATTCAAATATTTTATTCACAACTTCTTACAGGTTTATCTAGATGATTGGACAGTATATGGGCTTGTGAAAGATCATTGTGACAATATGCGCTTAATGTTTGAATGGTGCAAACAATTGAGTATCTCTTTGAACATCAAGAAGTGCATATTTGCTACACCTTTTGGAATACTGTTAGGACATATAATCTGTAAGGAAGGTTTGCTGGTTGATCCAGCTAAGGTTGTAGTCATTCTAGGCCTGGAAGTGCCTACCATTCAAAGTGAGGTGCGTGGATTTTTGGGTCACACAGGATATTATCAGAAGTTCATCAAAGGGTATGCCAAAGTTGCTGCACCCTTGGAAGAGTTACTAAAAGGAAAATGTACCTTTTATTAGGGATAACCGCAACAACACGTGTTTGAGATATTAAAGGAAAAACTTACTACCATGCCCATTCTGTGCTTTCCCTCATGGGATAAACCATTTCATGTGCATGTGGATGCCTCTGGCATGGCCATTAGCACTGTGTTAGCTCAACCTAGTGAAGGTATTGTAGATCATCCAATTTTTTTTGCTATTAGGAAGCTGACTCCTGCTGAACAGAATTATACAACTATAGAGTGTGAAGCTTTGTCAATGATCTATACATTGCACAAGTTTCGACAATACTTGTTAGCAACACCATTTTATTTTTATACAGATCACATGGCATTGAAGTATTTGGTGAAAAAACCCATCTTATAAGGGCGCATATGCAGATGGGTACTCATATTTCAAGAGTTTGACTTCACAATTGTGGTGAAGCCAAGGAAAAGTAACTCTAGACCAAACCACTTGTCTAGAATTCACTTAGGAGAAGAAGCATAGACAATTAAAGAAACCATGCCAGATGCACAGTTATATAGGTTACAATACACACCATTAGAATTAGAAGACATTGCTATCTTTCTATGGACTGGTGTGGCACCAGAAGGAATGAAGGCATTAGAAAAGAAACAACTTGTTATAGGCGCGACACCATTTATGTTAATCAGTGGTGACCTCTACAAGTTAGGCAGAGATGAATTATTACACTGTTGTGTATTAGAACATGAGTGCAATGATATAATGGAGGAGACAAATGGTGGTATTACAGGAGGCCACTATGCAGGTGATGTAACTACCTGAAAGATCCTACTTACTGGATTATGGTGGGAAACCCTGTATAAAGATTGTAAGGTATTTTGTAAGGCATGTGATCATTTTCAACATCTTGGAAGACTAGGTTAGTGAGATGAAATGCCTCTTAGACCTATTACCAGTGCTGAACCATTTGAGAAATGGGCCATCGATTTTGTAGGACCTATTTCCCCAGCGGCGCGTAGGACTGGGTCATGCTATATCATTACTTGTATAGATTATCTCACAAGGTGGGTAGAAGTAGCACCTAAGAAGGATTGTACAATGGCTACAATAGCTAGGTTTCTATGGGATAATGTTCTTACAAGATATGGATGTCCTTTAAGCTTGAAAAGTGATAGGGGTACACACTTTTTGAATGAGACAATCAGGATCCTATTAGATGAGTTTATGGTTGCACACCATAAAACTACACCCTATCATCCTCAGGAAAATGGAACTACTGAGGCTTTCAATAAGATTTTGAGCCATACATTGACAAAAATTTGTGATGTTGGAAGAAAGGATTGGGATGATAAAGTGTCAGTTGTTCTTTGGGCATATAGAACAAATTATAAGAGATTGAACAAAGCCACACTGTTTCAGTTGGTGTTTGGCGCAGATGCAGTTCTCCCTATAGAATTTATGTTACCTTCTTTGCGCATTACACGTTAGAGGTCTCACTGATGAGAAATATTTAGAAGAGCGTATTGAGAAGATGATTCAACTAGATGAGCGATGAGCCATAACACGATGGAGTTAGAAGTAGGAAAAGGCCAGGCAGAAAGCATGGCATGACAGAAACATAAGGGATAAGAAGTTTGAGATTGGAAAAATGGTACTTCTCTATGAATCTAAGTTCTTGCACCATCCAGGAAAACTTAAGGTACATTGGTTAGGGCCATATGTTATCACTTACATCCTTGAAACATGCACTTTTTAATTAGAAGCACTTGATGGAACATGGCTACCCAGTTACTTCAATGGGAGTAGGCTGACGCCCTACTATAAATAATTCTTCTTGGTGTTTTTAATAAGGCAATATTTCCAATTAGATTAGGTTTCCATTATGTATTTCCTTATTGTATTTCCTTCATTATGCTTTGTCACTTTAGTTTTTGTTCTTGTGTAATAAGCACACTTGCATGCATGAAGCTAACTACAATATGGAGCATGTTGATGCACATCGGACTGCACATACTTTTAGTGTGGGGTGTGGTTACTGATATCAAGGTACATGATTGCTGGAACTGAAAGGTGGAAAGGAATAAGCTGCTACGGGTGTTTGTCAAAGTAAAAATATTGCTTCTCAAAAGTGACCAAGGATGAAGATGAATGAAGGAACAGTATAATGTGAGGTAAGCAGAGGCCATGATAACTACCAGGATAAGGTACAGTGACAAGGTACTGGGGTGCATGGGCACACGCCTGAAGAGAAGTCTGTGACCAGAGGGTAGGAAGGTACGCTAGAAGGTTATAGCTAGGGCATGAATATGTACCATGCGGAAAGAAAAAATTTGGTCAATAAATGAGAGGATATTTGGTAGGTGGAGAAGCAATAAATGCATCAAAATTTGAAAATCTATATAAGGATGGGATGCGAGTTCATTTTTACCATTGTGATTAAGAGTATTTGAGAAAGAGCTAAGTGTGAAGATCTGAGTAATTGATTTGAGGTGCGAAGGGTGTGAAACTAGATGTGACAAGTAGATCTGTGCATAGAAGAAGCTTGTGTCCCTTGTGGTGAAGGGTTTGAGTGAAGCAAGATGGTAGAGAGGAGCTAGGGCATGTGATTTCACCTAGGGAATGCTAACTCGAGCTAGGGTTTGAGTTGGGCATTACAGAGTTGAAGAGGAAAGTGTCTACAGAAGGATTGCAAGGTAAAAATGGCACCCAAGAAAGCAACTGCAGTGGGAACAAAGGGGAAGAAGAAGGTAGTTGTAGAGGAGGAAGAGATGGCACTTGAAAGTAATTTTTCAGAAATGCAATATCCAGAGGGCGTCATAGTCGGCCAGGAGTGGGATTCACATATAAGAAAAATTAAAGTGAGTGAGTATAACCACAGGACCACAGAGAACAAAAAGGAACTCGATGCCCTACTCAACACGAAGACAAACAAACACACGAAAGATGACATGCCGGTTTATGATGATGCAGGTGAGAAAATTCTAAAAAGAATTGGAGTCTACCAATTATATGAGCTTCCATATTTTGGGAAGTATGAGCCTTTATACCAGTGGCTCATAAGTAAAGTACATGAGGATTTTTCTACTTTACAGGACGTAAAGTCAGAATCTCAACCGTGCTGATATCCATAATGACAGGTTTGAAGGCCACAAGAGAGGATATAAATACTGATCTAACAGATAAGGCCATGATTCTAGAAACCAGGAAGGAGTTGGGATACTTGAAGGGTCCGCGCGGTATGGAATTTGATAAACTAAAGAATTTTCTGGTTGTACAAGTAACAACACATCTTGTTACAAAGTTGAATGACCAGGAGAGGTGGTCATAGTGAACACCATGTGGCTGCATTTTGTGAAGCAGATGTCATAAGGACTAGTCTACAATATTGTAGGCTACATTGTAGAACATATAGTTGAGGAAGCATGTATGGGAGGAAAAATCAGCTTTGGAGATGTTCTATTGTCACTGGTATTCATGGAGATTGGAGTACCAGACGGACCAAAGGAGAAGATATGGGAATACCCCATGGAGAATAAGTCACCAGCTGAAAGGTTCAGTAAGTACCTATGTAAAGGGTCCATGACAAATGATGTCAAGCAAAGAGTGGAGAAATGGTATGACAGGCTCTGCATGTCCTTTGAAGAAGAGTGGCACATCCCGAAGGACCTACCTTCGGTAATAGGGAAACAAGTCCAGTTTGTTGTATATCAACATTTCTGCATCATGTGCTTCCCAATGAAAGATGGATCCTGGAGCCCTTGGTGTAAATTTCCTTACGCCTTCATAGTGAGGTACTTTCAAACATCAGTCCACATATTCACAGACACACACCACCTGACCTTCAATGCAGAGAAGGTAGACTGTGACTACCACACCCTGAGAAAGAAATATGTGTATCTAGGGCAAAGTGCGTATATCGAGAGGCTCATTTTAGAAGTATTGAGCATAAATCCCATGAGTCTAGCTGTCAGAGATATTGGGGCAGCACTAGTATACCTTCATTTGAAGCCCAAGATGGAAAACAATAAGTACGTGGAGAATGAGTTCATGCTCCCAGGGCCGCCAAAGGGTCAACATACAATGGAGAACATACCGGTGCCTAAGCCCACAGAGCCAATTGAAGTGGAGGATGAGGAGGATGAGCATGAAGATAGTGGTGGTTTGGAGCATAGAGGTAGAAGACATCCTATGAATAAGGATGAAGCTGAGCATGCCACTACACCACCTCAGCCATAAGAGGGGGATGATGAGGACTTGAATGTAGTCCAAGGAGAGCACAGATTTAAGAGGGTGTTCAGAAGAACAAGGACCCAAGGTGCTACTCCAAAAATAGTGCACAGATCACCCAGAATCTCCCCACAGAAGGAGAAAACCATGCAAAGAAGGAGGAAACTGAAGTTGAATGAGGAGGCAGAAGAGTTAGAGGAAAGCGCACCTAATTCTCCTACACTTCTAGAGAACATAGAAGAACAAAAGGATGAGGAATTGAAGGACAGAGGAGAAGAAGAAAAGGGAACAGTAGAGACAACTATATAAATGGCTCAAGAAATGGAGACATAAGTCCCAAATTTGGAAGCTAAGGTTCCTAAGCAGCAATGGTCTTGAAGAACAAGTGTATAACACATTCCCCCAGCTATGGGTTATGTAGAGGATGCAGGTAAAATTGTTCGCACCCATTTCCACAACACGCTGAACACAGAAAGACTTATATGGTTGGGAGCTCATGGATGAAGATATGGCCACAGTATGCACACAAGGAAGCATATATCATGGTTAATGTACACCCACATGGATGAACTTGACTTTGATGTATGTGAGGAGTCATGTGTTTCGAGAAGGTTGAAGAAGGCACCCCAAGCTAGACATATGATGGTAAATCCTAATTTCATGTCAGATGAACAGGTGAGTAATGCATTGGTCAAAGTCTCAATAGAAGTGGTGAGGCACAATATGGACAAGGCCACCACAATGCTCAGGCAAGGGATTAAAACAAAGGATGGGGAAATAATGTGCCTAACATAGGAAAGAGACTTAGCGCAGAAAAAAAATGCTGTATTTATCAGCATCATAGAGGAAATTGGTGATACTATTATGAAGGCTAGGGCATACCTAGAACCAAAGGTACCAAAGATGTTTCCTTCAGCGATACACTATGTAAGTACCTTAGTAGACCTAGTGCTTGAAGATGAACCTCTATGTGTATGCCAGTGCCAAAGGATCTAATACAAGAGGCATAATGAGAAAAGGCTTCAGTGATGTAGAATATTACATCCTATGAGGGTTGCTACAAGTGCTACAAGAAGAATTGAAGAAAGTAGACTAGGCTTTGAATATATGCATAGCTCCAGAGGCACTGATCAAGGTAAAGACTCTGGAAGAAGATAATGAAGTCCATAAGGCTATGAGGGATGATACCTTGGGCCACACAGAGAGGTTAACTATTGTAAAAAAAGTGTGAGGCCTAGGAAAAAACATAAGAGACGCATAAGGAAAGATTAAATAAGCTTGGTAAACTCATCGCACAGAAAATGGATGTACTGGAGGGAAGAATGGATGCAATGTCAACATCATGTTGGTCCTGCGAAATGAAAAAGGGGAAATTGCGAAGGATGAACTTGAGTCCATCGTTGTGGACATTTTAGAGAAATCAGAGAAGGCTCTCACTGAGTGGCAGGCCTTAGAGGCTGAAATAAAGGAGGAGTATCCAGAGTTGATCCTTCAAGATGAGACAAATGAGGCTACCACATAAAGCATTCTTTATTCATTCAAATTCTTTCTGATTCTTTCTATTCAACATATTTTTTTGGAGATACCCATTGTCGAGGGTGAAAATGAAATTAGTGTGGGGTAATGTTGATCAGAGAACACTTGACAGAACTCACACAAGAAGTACATGCATGGGAAAATAGGCCAGGTTCAAGGGTGCGAAGGGACAAGAAGAACCCACACATGCAGGACAAGTCAACATTCAAGACTTAGCCATTTTTGGGCATGAAGATCTATTTTTAGAAGATAGCGTGCAGAACACACCAACGATGCAGAGACGTGCGTGCCATGCATTGTCTATTTCTAGAGGATTGGATTCAGAGCACTTTTGCATGGAGACAATCTAAGAATAGGATTGTCACCTCAGTTAACTATCAGTAGTCTATAGATAACACACTTGCATGTGTGGCTATGCATGAAAATGACGTGTGGCTATTAATAGCATGTGACCTATTTTTGGGATAGATAAGCGGTGAAGGGAAAGTCCCCACCCTATATATATATATATATGTAGTGAATTACCTGGTAGGACAATGATGGATATGGAAAGATAGATAACAGAGTGTACATGTTTCTGGATTACCGTATCAGATCCATGTGCGCATCAACATAGATTGCCAGTATTGTAAGAAGCTTCTGTGTTATTGTGATAATTAAGAGATGGAAGATATTGACTGAACCTAAGTGTCATTCCTGTGTGTAATTGGGTAGTGCATGTTCTTATTTCTATCATGATTATTGTTTAAACCTATTCTTTCCTAGATCTAGATCTATCATGCACTGTATAATGATGTATTAGTTATGGATCTATATGCTTTAAGTCTTCATCATGTTAACATTGGTGATGTGCCAGTGCGCTTAGAGTGTTATTTGGTGAATTCTAGGTTGGATCAATGTTTTTAAGGTGTGTGAGATGAAGTTGTGATATCCATCAATTAAAGCAGAAACAAGACATCAAAGATGTTCATCCAAAGGTGGTTGAGTGGGTGTCTGATCATATTAGGGGGTTGTAGCCTCCATGTAGAGTTGGTGCTTCACTAAACTAAGGGTTGGTGCTCCTTGTAGGGTTGGTGTTTGTGTGTAAGTATTGTTTTTAAAATAATGCTAATGTAAACAAAGACTAACACCTAAATAGTCTTAATTAACAAGAATTAAACAACATTATAAACACCATCATGATAAGAATTAATCAATGGTTAGTTGCTAACAATTATCAATACAAAACTATAAAATCAACTATGTTAAGCACCTAAATATCCTATATTCTCTAACAACATAAAATGAAGGAACCTAGGTAGGTACCATGGCTATCAAAAATAGTTGTCTTTAATGTTCCAAGAACCTAGGAATGGGGGCTAATCAAAGTTGGGCTACAAGACCCTTTTGACACCTCCCATATGACCCAAGCACTTTAAGAAAGAGGCTTAACTCTTCAAGATGATGAACTCTCAAGAAAACAAGGTGCAAGCTCTTAGTCTCTTTGCTATATGCTTTGCATTTGCTCTCTTAAGGATTTTAGGTGTAGGTATAAAGGTAGAAGAAGGGCTCCTTATATAGCCCAATGGATAAAGGAAACACTTTATCCCTTTGGATGTGGGATAAAGGTAAAACATGATTAGGAATGGATAAGGTTGCTTTATTAAAGGTAACCTTACTTTAGAAGGGTTTAATTTATGCTTAGCAAGTCATGGGAGTTGGGGGGTGTTTTAATTAATCAAAGGTGATTAAATAATAGGTAATGTAAGCTTATAGAAGATAATTAGAGGAATATTAGTATGATTTAGGCTATTAGAAGGGGATTAAATCAATTAAATATTAATTTTATTGGTTAAATGGAAGGGAAAGCTAATTAATTAATAATAATTAATTAGTCTAGGTAGAAGGGGTGATTTATTAACGGAAGGTCGTTAATTAGGGTACTTGTTGGATAGGGAACTTAATTAATTAGCTTAGTATAATTAATTAATGATGATATGAGATAAAATGAGTGCTTTTGACGATATGTCGTTGATTTGTGAGAAAGATGATAATTAACGCAATTTAAATATTTAAATTGCTTGGGCGTAATTATGGGTGTCTACATTTGCCCCTCTTTGGGGTGGCATAAGTGACGCCACTTCAAAGATAGTAGACATGTGGAATTTTGAAGAGGTAGAAGAAAAATTAGTAGAAGTGAGAGATGCCCCCTCGAGTGTTGATGGGGTGATGAAAGAAGACGATCGATGATCGAAAAAGGTGAGAGATAGATAGAAGAATGGGAAGAGGCAAGATGCCCCGGTAAGATGGAAGAATAGGGGTGAGAGGAAAGTGATGTAGAATGAATATGGAGGAGGGGAGAGAAGAGATTAGCCTCTGGCTGCTGTGTATTGGAACAATTTCAGTGTCATCATATTGCCATAAGAGCTACGTCATTGGTCCTTATGAAAAATATAAGCATACGACAAAGGTAGAACGACATGAAAAGCCATACTATGAAAAATTGTCCATTGCTGAAAACACCAACTCCATGTAACATACAAAATATAATGCAATACGAGAAAGTGAAAGATGCCTAACTCCATGCAACATACAAAATGTAATGCAATACGAAAAAGTAAACAAGCTAAACTAACAGAGAAACATAATATAATGTTTTTATTATTGAGCTTCAGTTACAACCTATGCAAATTAATGACAAGGGTTGATGATGGTGCCCCAAGCAAGGATACATGCAAGGGGAATAACAGAGGACACTTGGGTCTAATGGAAAAGCAATGTGCACTACAAAACAGTACCAGACAACTCGTTGTGCCCCAGAGTACGGATGAAGTAAGTAGCCTAGCTTTTGTTGATGGAGGCAGATCAAGATGATCCGCAAGTTGCACACATGAACAAGTGAGAACCAAAGAGTGACGTTTTGTAGGATGATTTTCAATTTTTAGAAGTTTTCTGAAACATATTTGAATGTTTTTTGATGATTTTTTTCTCTAACATATTTCAATGTTTTGGTTGATTTTAAAAGTTTTATGAAACTATGTACACGAAGAGGAGAAAGCGTGGATGCCCCTAGCGATAGATGGGATGTACAAGGGCATAAGGCCACGTGCGTACTAGAAAGGTGAAGATGTAAAAAATTTCCCAATGATAAGGTGGGAGTATTCAAAGGTAAACTCTTCACAGGTAGAAGTGGGACCCAAGGCCATTATGGATAGGTTCAACACGATGATGAACATTAACCAATGAAATGCTGGGAAGAAGCAAGGATGCCCCTAGCATAAGTTGGCCTAAGAGCACGTGATAGAAAGGAAGGAGAAGATTATTTTTATGGAAGGGGACAAAGGTGTCCGCAAACATGGAAAACAAGTAACCTTATACACATGGATGTTCTGAATGAAGTAGAAGAACGATGTGAATGATATGAATGTAGCTTAGAAGCCTCATGATGAAGAAGTGATTAGCCAAAGGCATAAATCATGAGACGAGATATGGACTAGAGTAAGAGTCTGAAAAAGGTCCAAAAAAAGACACTTGGTAACATACTAATCCTGTTTACTCATAGAGATCTAGTGTGTGCACGTGGATTTTATTACCTCTTAAAGTAAAGATTTAATAGACAACAAGTGAAGAGACCCTAGCCAATGTGTAGGATGATTTATTTTGATAAGTGATTTTGTGAATGGAGGGTGAAAGGATAGTCGTACATTGCTCTGCTGCCAGCCAAGTGTCCATAGCCCCGACGGAGATGTATTTGATTCTAATCACAACATTGCTCTACTTCCAGTCAGGTGTCCATAGCCCTGATAGAGATTATTGGAAATACCCAAAGAGAGAGTTATATATTAATTTGCTTTTGCTCTGTAGCTTTTATCTTTTGAGTTTTGATTGATTTTGATTCTTTTGCTTTCTGAAAACTTATTTCAGCTCTCTTGTTTGACAAGGGGTTAAGAACCATTGATGGCTTGATGGAAGGAGGTGGAAGTGATTGGGATGATGACATTGGGTAGTGTCAACAAATATGTCCAAAATTTCTTCGCAACAAATTTATTAGATGTTTGAATGTGATAGGATCTCCATGAGGTCAGTCGTTCTTTAATTTACCAAGGTGATAAAAGACCAGGGACAAATAGATACCATAGAGATAAATGTCACAAAATGCGTGCGAATAAGCTAACCAAAATATCACAGAAGGGATGAAAATGGTAGGAAGACTTGCAGAAGAATAGCAAGGAAGGGAAGAAAGAAATATCCATGTGTACACAACACCTGATTGCAATGTTTGATCTTTGTACATTTGATTTTTGTTGTTTTTTTTCTCATGTTTTTTTGTATTTTTGTATTTTTGCATTGTTGATATTTTCTTTTTTTTTTAAAAATATTTTTGACAGTTTTTTGGACCGTTGGGACTAAAAAAGTCACTATGTGTGATAGGATCTAACAACGATGTTTGCGAATTCCTTGATAAGGGAGAGTAAGCGTGTTTGTTTATCAAGAGTCATGTTTTCCCAGATCTTGATGATCATGGTGAGTTCACATTCAACAAAGGACTGTGATTTATCCTAAAACATGGATTTTGTATGTGGGAGCTTGAGTTCCCTATCCAAAGGTTTATGCACTTTGTGCCATACTTGATGGTTACGTTGATGTGCATTCTTGAATCGCACTTGATTTATAATTTTGAGATTGTTCGAGTTATTGGGTGATTTTGAGCTCTTGGAAGTTTTGACCTGAGCTTGATAATGAACTTGTTTGGGTTTCTTATAAGCTGACGCTTGAATTTTATGACCTCGAGAAGGATAAAAATTTGAACATTTATGATTGATGATAGGAACGATAGAAATGGTAGTGGGCTTACCACAACCATTGATAGAAGAAATATGTGATAGATGAAAACGATAAGGTCCAAGAATTGAAGAGGATGGGCTACCAGGAGGTGAGCCACAGATAGAAGGTGAAAGGCTACTAGGATATGGCCCAAGAATAGAAGAAGAAGGGCTACTAGGATGTGACCCATAAATAGAAGATGAAGGGCTACTAGGATGTGGCCTAATAATAGAAGAAGAAGGGCTACTAGGACGTGACCCATAGATGTAAGATGATGGACTACCAAGCGATGGCCCAAGAATAGAAGATGATGGACTACCCGGGGGTGATCCAAACATAGAAGATAAGGGGCTAGATGGACGTCCCCCAATAATCAAAGATAGTGGGCCACTCGAAAATGTCCCATAAATAGAAGAGAGAGGGATACTAGAAGGTGACCCACACCTAGATGAAGATGAAGGGATACTTGGCGTGGACCCCACAAGAGATTGTGATTAAGGAATTATGATAGACGAAGAGTTATTGGGTGATGAGAAGATAGGCCATGGATCTATGTAAGACCAAGGAGTTTCATCACATAATGAAGAATGTGAAGATGGAAGAATAGGAGGAGGATCAAGTTGCATGATCTGAGGCTCTTCCTCCGTTTCTTGATCAAAGGAATCAACTTTTTCCTCACAATATGCAGACGCATCAAAGTCTAAAGAGAATCCTTTTTTGTAATCTACTAAAGGAATATCTTCATATGCCCTTATAAATGCCCTGATTGTTTTCTTCATTCAGAAAGAGATCAATCAGTATGAGTTGTTGATCGATACCTAGGGGTTTATTGGAAGAAATAGGTTCACTTGGTGTGGAAAGCTTAGAAGATGTTTGATGATTATTGATTGAAGAAGATGATGTGGGGGACGAAGAATATGTGTAGCTAGATGTCTCAGGAGTAGAAGAAGGTGGTGTGGGCCTACCTATACAATGGTATGTCATATGTAAAATAGTAGGATTAAGTCCAAAGTCTATAGATTGTGACGCATGGGTTGATTTAGATGTTTGTGTCGAAGGACTTTGAGTCACACGAATCTTCAAAGAAGGAAGATTCCATGGGGGTGATTGATGAAGAAGGTCCTGCAAAGAAGGGGAGGACTGTGATTCAAACATCACATTAGATGAATGATGACAAGGGTCCTGCGAAGAAAGAGAGGTCCGCGATTCAAGAATTGTATTATACTTCTGATTGGAGGGATTTGGAGTCACATGTATCTTCAACGGAAGAAGACGTCATTGGGGTGACTGATAAAAGGGGTCCTGTGAAGAAAGGGAGGACCATGACATAAGAGTTGCATTAGATGATTAATGAAGAGGATCCTACAAAGAAAGGGAGGACCATGACTTAGGAGTCAAATTAGATGAATCCGAATAGTAGTTTGGATCTGAATCCTCAGAAGAGTCAGAGGAAATATTTGGATTGGAATCCTCAAAAGAAGAGGAAATGTTTGCATTAGAATTAGAATAAGAGTGGGGGGAACTCGAATAATAATTTGGATCAGACATTTCCAAATCATACCACCGACTATGAGATGAAGGTGGGGAACGAGTTACTCGAATGGGTTCTCTAGCACGAGAACCAATCAAGGTTTGGTCATGATGGGCGTCCTTTGATGTGAACGCTGAAAGTTAGATTCCTTATTGTCATAAGTGTGAGGAACCACATGATAATTAGTCATCTCTTGTGTCATTTAAACACAAATGTATAGACCTAGATAGTGCGATCAAACTTCTTCAAAGTGAAGAAGGCTCCATGCTGATTTGGGCAGCACAATGGTAGCCAACTAGACATTCATTATGTACAGAGATGCATGTGTGATTTTTCGAAGGAGGTATAAAGAAAATAGAAATCGTGATGACGTAATATCAATGAGATAAAAAGGGATTGTCCTTGAAAATAAGTTTTCTGAATGAATAATCACAAGGAACAATCATGCGAGTGTGAAACCCAAAGCCAATCAACAAGGAAATACACCATATGAAAATGTGATGCAAAGATGATCAACAAGATGTTTTCACTTATGCCAAGTTTAAGGAAATGAAAAAAACGTAAGTAAAAACAAGAAGTCAATGCGATCCCCCAATCAAGATATACGATGAGTGAGCTCAAACTTGATTAAGACCTATATCTCAAAAAGTGCCAATTACAATTCGCGAATGACACAACAATATCACTAAGATATGTTAGCCCACTTTGTGAGAAAGTGAAGTATTGATATCGAGGTGTTATTGATATAACACGCATAAATAGTAACACCTAGCACTCTTTGAAATTGAGGTAATAATAGAACCGAACTAAAAAGCTCAAAGTATAGCTAGGAATAGTTAAAAATGTGTGCAACGTAACCATACAATATAGGTATTTATGTCGAGTTTACAAGAAACAAGACGTAAATATCGAAATTGTAGCAATACAATACAAACAAGCTAACTCTTCTAGGGAATTCTGCGGTGATGAACCACTTCTAACTATAATGACGACCTTGACATGGGTATCAAGATCACAATGGCTACCAATGACGCGAAAACACCTCCGCACACTTTAGACATTTAACTAACACAGCCGCAAACATGGATGGGTGTAAACAGACATAAAAGTGAGAGAAATAGTTGAATGGAAACACAAAGGTAATCACACCTCTTTTGATCAACAAAGTGTCAAAAGAATATGAAGGAAATAAATCAAGAAAAATGACGAAAAATGCTAGCCTCACTTCGGCAGAGTTTCACCTTGCCCTAAGGAAAGTAAAAAGTAGGTGAAAGTAATACGTCACACGTTTCTCAAAAAGAAGGTTCATAACTCAACACTATTTTAAAATGGTCAAAGTGGGCTCCTGGCCAAAGTATATTCTCTTAGGTGGTTCTCTTTCCCTAGGTGTTACAAAGTTGCCACGAGCGAGCACGATTTACCCAAAAAGTTGCATTAACTAGTTTGGGAGTATCTCGGCTTTACTTTACCCCTTTCAAGAATAGTAAACAATTAGTGCATCTATGTGTACTATCACTAGGGTCACCACAATGGACAACCTGTAATGCTTTCTCATAAAGGAATCACTATTAAAGTAGGTAGTGCAGAGCACTTCCCATTTCCTCCACAAGGTTCCCTCTTGCGTGGACTACTTTGGGGTTCCTGGAACCACCTCCATTGTTGTAGCTTAAGGTGTTATGCCAAAGGGGTTATGTTCTAGTTGAGCGGAGAGGGACGTACCCTTTTCCAAAACTTGTAATACAGTATTTTAAATATGTTGTTCTTTTTATCTTGTTTAATTAGGTGTGGTTTACTTGAAAACCTTTTGACAACCTGTATAACAACTGTATTAGTAGTTTTTGATTTCATTTTGATTCCTCCTTGTTTTGACAAGCATTTTTAGGTCTTGCACTCAAGCGTTAGTAGTTCTCCAAGAAAATCACATTATTTAAAAGAGGATTAAGAGTTGCTTTTGATTCTCAAGATCATCCAAGGATGCAAGAGAATATCATACACAACAAATAATCTAACTAAAAAGTAAAGAAAATATTTTCAATCAATGAACCATACAAAATTCTTGATAAATGTTCATTCCATTAAACCAAAAGTGAAATATGAAGTTTCCAATTTACCAAATGTTATAAAATGAAGACTAAATTTGTTTTTGATTCTCAAGATCACCCTAAGGTGCAAGAGAAGAGCATACAAAAATTTTATTCCAACTATATAGAAATGGAAAAATTCAAATCAAAGGACTATTGAAAAATACTTTGTAAAAGGTTCATTCCCTTAAACCAAAAGTGAAAGATGAAGTTTCCAATTTACCAAATGTTATAAAATGAAGACTAAAGTTACTTTTGATTCTCAATATCACCCTAAGGTGCAAAAGAAGAACATACACAAACTTTATCCCAACTATATAGAAATGGAAAACTTCAAATCAAAGGACCATTAAAAAATGCTTTGTAAAAGGTTAATTCCCTTAAGCAAAATGAATAATCAAATTTCCAAGTTTAATCCCAATATTAAAAAGATATAGATCAAAGTTTTTTTTTATTCTCAAGATCACTAAAATGTGCAAGAGAAGAACATATACACACTTTGGTATAAATTGAGGAAACATGGAAATACAACATTCATCAAAACATTAGACATGTTAGAAAATGACTAGTTTTAAAATAACAGAAAAACCTACAATTTCTGTAAGTATAAATCCCAAATTTATGTTTTCATTGCATAGTTAACTTTAATAAATTTTCAACGCAAAAAAAATGGAGTCATTTCGAGTTCGGGAACAAAATTCATGGCCTTCAGAAGATGGGTTACGCATATGCTCTTATGATCACGGGTATGCACTTGACATGCACTCAAAAAATGTCAAAAAAAACATCTCTTAATCTACAAAATGGGTAATTTTTTCCAACCAAGATTCAATTTTGACAACCCATCACATCAATATATGAATAGAAGACTCAACGCTATCAAACATTAACATATATGCTCAAGAATTTAAAATTTTCAAGAAATTGACAAAACTAGCATGTAGAATGATGAAAAAACAAGCTCTAAAAATGAAAACATGATGAAATATTAAAATTTTCTCACCAATATTAAATTTTTACAGCAACCTACCACATTAATATATAAATAGAATACTCAGCACTATCAAACACTTACCTACATGCTCAAGGATTTAAAATTTTCAATAATTGACAAAACTAGCATGTAGAATGTTGACAAAGTAAGCTCTAAAAATGAAAACATGGAGAAATCTTGAAATTTTCCCATCAATTCCAATTTTGACAACACTTCACCTCCTTTATACCTAAAAAGAAGACTCAACACATGCAAACTCAACAAAACAAGTTAAGAAAAACAAGTTAGATCAACATGTGTAAAAGAGAGTTAGTAACAAAAAATGAAACTTAACTACAAAAACTTGAAATTAAGTGCAAAGGACAATGGAGTAAGTCCCGCGGGGCGTACCAAATGTGTGCAAGTGTTGTTTTTAAACTAATGCTAATGTAAACAAATACTAACACCTAAATAGTCTTAATTAACAAGAATTAAACAACATTATAAACACCATCATGATAAGAATTAATCAATGGTTAGATGCTAACAATTATCAATACAAAACTATGAAATCAACTATGTTAAGCACCTAAATATCCTCTATTCTCTAACAACATAAAATGAAGGAACCTAGGTAGGTACCATGGCTATAAAAAACAATTGTCCTTAATGTTCCAAGAACTTAGGAATGGGGGCTAATCAAAGTTGGGCTACAAGACCCTTTTCATACCTCCCATATGACCCAAGCACTTTAAGAAAGAGGCTTAACTCTTCAAGATGAAGAACTCTCAAGAAAACAATGTGTAAGCTCTTAGTCTCTTTGCTATATGTTTTGCATTTGCTCTCTTAAGAAGTTTAGGTGTAGATATAAAGGTAGAAGGAGGGCTCCTTATATAGCTCAATGGATAAAGGAAAAAATTTATCCCTTTGCATGTGGGATAAAGGTAAAACATGATTAGGAATGGATAAGGTTGCTGTTATCCAAAATGTGCCCCTGTTCATCTTGGATGGCTAACTCCTTGTGTTCTTGCCTCTCTTGTGCCTCAGTCTCCATTTTTTGATTTTCAGGCACTCAAATCTTTCTGGAAATGGCACCATTGGATAGAGCTCTCTCTCAAATTTCTAGAAAGGTAAAGTTTTCCTCCTAACTCCTCATATTTTTCAAGTTATGGCTCAACGAAGTTTTTGGGGGAACTTTTCCCTTTGGAAGCCCGCAGCCAATAGGAAGCTGCCACGTGTCCCAGGAGGTGGCGGAGAAGAGAGAAAAACTTAGAATTTTTTTCAAGTTTTGGTAAAAATTTGCAAAAGGAAATTTTTTTCCCGCGGGCCCGCCGAGCCAATCGGGATGTGACACGTGTCGGGAGAGGAGGCAAAGTGAAAATTTTTGCTAAGTGTTTTACGCAGGAAATTTTTTGAATTTTGGCCCACAGCCAATAGGAACTCGCCACGTGTCCAGAGGAGGGTCGTGGACGTCAGAGGAAAGGTTAGAAAATTTTCAAGTTTTTGCAAAAAATTCCAAAGTAAAAAATTGGCCCGCATGGCCTGTAGCGAATAGGCTTCCGCCACGTGTCTTCACCAATCTGGGCGGCGGAGGTAGAAATGTAAATTTTGCTAACTGTTTGGTAAAAAATTCAAAGGGAAAGTTTGGGGTAGAGGGCCTGCACCCAATGAAAATAGGACACGTGTCCTATGGTCCCAGGGAAGTTCGGAGCTCGGGGAAGATTTTCAAAATTTGGCTAAAGTTTCGCCAAAAATTTCAAAGGGAAAGGTTTGCCCCACGGTAACTTCCAGCTAATCAGACGCCAACACGTGTCTTGGGATGGTAGAGCATGGGGGGAAAATGATTTCTTTTCCCAAAAGTAAAAATGCAAAATTTTCAAAGGTAAAATTGCGCCCCCGGGGCGCGAGCCAATCAAACCTCGCCACATGTCCATGTTGCAAAAATTTTTAAGGAAGGGCCCGTAAGAAAAATTTCAAGGATAAGCCCGTGACCAATCACATCATGCCACATGGCATCTAAGTGGCAGAGTGTGGGGATTTTTGAAAAAAATTTCCAAATGCAAAAAAGAGGTAAAATTCGAAAATTTTTCCCGCCGATCCATTTTGGGCCTGTTTTTGCCCTAAATCTTCAAATGACCATAACTTTCAATCCAGAGCTCAGAATTTCATGTTCTTTATATCAATGGAAAGCTGGGGAAATTCTCTACAAGATTCCATGGTCAATTTTGAATTTTGGTTCAGTTTGGAGGGATAAAATCAAAAAATACTTCTGGTACGCGACCATGGACAAAACTGACGTTTCAACAACCAATTTTAATGCAGAATGGCTCGCATTCTTCTTCAGCATGGTTAAAAATGTCAGGGCATGGGTTTGTAAGGACCTCCATGCTATTTTTAATGCATTTTGGTCAATGGGGAATGGCTCCCACGTTTTTTCATGTTTTCTCTCTCCTGGGCTCGACCCATGCACTGTAAAAGCCAGATTTGTCTCATTTTTCAAAGGTGGAACACTTTTTTGCATAGCAAGCTTCTGTTTTCACCTTCAGCAAATGATTTTGGCAAGTATCAAACCTTCCAGGGATTGTAATAGGTTTTTTTGCCTCTTTAGTGTTGGAATACAAGGATTTTGATGTTGAAAATCACAATGCAGGCTCTGTGAATGCTTTTAGTCCTTTGTATGTGTTGTTTGCTTCATTTCAAACCCTTGATCACAGTTATCAACCTGTGCATGATGTTTTATGTTACAATTTCTGATTTGTGTCAATTTGCATGAGTAATAAGTGCTCACCACTCCTTTGGTGTATCACCTTTATCAGTTTAGTTTCAATTTTTACATTTCTTATCCCTGTCTCCTTGCAAATTAGGATAAAATTAGGATCTGAACCTCTGCAGTTGTGCAAATAATAGATCTAATTAGAGGAGTTTGAGGAACCAGCCTCTAATCTGGAGATTCCTCTCTCATCTTGCAAGTTCCACACTTGGAGAGAGGTTTCAATGTTGTGCAATCACACTGGATGCCCTAAACATCAACTTAGAACCTTGATTCATATCTAGGGGTGCTGTTGATTTGCAACAACAGTTGTTTTATTAAAGGTAACCTTACTTTAGAAGGGTTTAATTTATGCTTAGCAAGTCATGGGAGTTGGGGGGTGTTTTAATTAATCAAAGGTGATTAACTAATAGGTAGATGTAAGCTTATAGAAGATAATTAGAGGAATATTAGTATGATTTAGGCTATTAGAAGGGGATTAAATCAATTAAATATTGATTTATTGGTTAAATGGAAGGGAAAGCTAATTAATTAATAATAATTAATTAGTCTAGGTAGAAGGGGTGATTTATTAACGGAAGGTCGTTAATTAGGGTACTTGTTGGATAGGAAACTTAATTAATTAGCTTAGTGTAATTAATTAATGATGATATGAGAGAAAATGAGTAATTTTGACGATATGTTGTCGATTTGTGAGAAAGACGATAATTAACACAATTTAAATATTTAAATTGCTTGGACGTAATTATGGGTGTCTACAGTGTTCTACTAAACTAGGGTTTTGTACTCCTTGTGAAGTTGGTGCTTCACTAAACACTTTTGATTTGTGTAATATAATGATAAGTTCAATGGGTTTTCTTCCTCTTGAGGGTTTCCTACTTATATATTGTATTATGGTGTTCTCTCTCATGGTTATGGTTTTTTGAATAAATGTTGTATGTTGTTGTGCACACATTAATGGCTGAATGGTTTATGATTTAAACAAGAGAATTTGAATTCATTAAATGTTTTAAAGGACTGATTCACCCCCCCTCCCATTCCATTGTGCTTCTAATAATTGGTATCAGAATAGGTCATTTTAGAGAATTTTGATCACTTGAAAGGAGATCCTTGAAGGATATAAAATGTCGAGTCAACAGAGTGGTTCTTCTTCTACCAAGGCACCATTGTTGGATGGTGCAAACTAATCCTTTTAGATTTTGAGGATGAGTACTCACATCATGTCCTTAGGGTTTGATATTTGGCAATCTGTGGAGGATGGTTATATTGTTACTGCTACTCGTCCAACAAGTAATGTAGACAAGAAGTTGTGTAGTGACAATTCCAAGGCTATGAATGCCATCATATGTGTATTGGATGAACCTAATATTTTGAAGCTAATGCATTGTCAATCAACTAAAGCAATGTGGGAGAAACTTCAGGTCCTATATGAAGGAGATTCCAAGGTAAGGATACCTAAACTTCAGACTTTCAGAATTGAGTTTTAAGGACTAAAAATTAATGACGATGAGCCTATTGGTGCTTATTTGCTTAGGGTTGACAAGGTTGTCAACACTATGAAAGGGTTAGGTGAAGATGTGAAGGAAGAAGTTATAGTTCAAAAGATTTTGAGGTCTCTTACTCCTATATTTGATTCGAAAGTGTCTACTATTGAAGAGGCCAAGGAATTGTCTCTCTTGATAATGTATTATTTAAATAAAACCCTAACTTCATATGAGATGAGAATTCAGAATGATAAACCTGTCAAGAAGGATATTGCCTTCAAATATGAAATGAAGATAAAGGGAAAGAAAGATAAGGATGTTGATGATGCTCCTAAAATTGATGATGATGAGTTATCTGCAATGGTTGCTAGAAGACTGAATGTTGGATCTGGTAAGTATAAAGGAGAAATTCCCTTTAAGTGTTTCAATTGTGGTGAACTAGGTCACTTTGCTTCTAAGTGCCCTCGTAGGCATGAAGAGGAAGGTGATGAAGACCATGAGGATGATCATGATAAGAAGAATCATAAGTATAGTAAAGGTAAGAAGAACTTGAATAAGTTTGACTATAAGAAGAAGGGAAAAATAAGTTTCTACACAAAAGAAGAGGCTTGCTTATCTGATGCTAGTAGTGGCGTTTAAGATTCTGAGTTTGAATCTGGTCATAAAGATGAGGTTTTGTTTACGACCAAAGATGTTGCTAACTCTATGAGTAATAGCCCTATCATTTTTGGTGATTCCATTCATTCAAAAGATGAAGAAGAAGAAGATGTTACTGATGAACTAGTGTGTATCCAAACTGAGTTAAAGCATGCTAAAAATAAGAACACTAAGTTGAAATCTCAAGTCAAAGGATATGAAGATAAGATCCATGATCTAGATGAGAAGCATTTGTTAGAGACAAACAAGCTAAATGAGATAGTTAGGATATTAGAAGAAAAGGTAAAGTGTTTAGTCACAAATTTGTAAGACATAAAGAGTAAGTGCACCAAATTTGAAGAGGATATAGAGTTTCTAAGGGAAGAGTTGTTATAGGTTGTTAAGAAGGCTAAGTCTTTTTAGAAATTTGATAAAAGCACCAAGGATCTTGATGATCTTCTTGGAAAACAAATGATCCTAAAATCGACCGATTTTTTTTTCTCAATCACGGACCCCTACAGGCTTTAAATTCTTTTCCGAACTCACCCAATTAAAATCAACTTTAAGAAATGAAAGAATTAAAACATACCGCACACATGTTGATAACTGAGTTTGGCATAATGCATGCATCTATGGGTTCATCAATAAAACTAATTTATCATCCACTTTAAAAATGCAATTCTAATACAAAATTACAATCAATGTATGATAATTACTGAATACAAAAGAACAAAAACCTCCTATCTATAGCAGATTCGATCCAGTCTTCACCTTCATGGTACAATGCCCTATGGCTCCCCAATCAATCTTCTAAATGCTATTACGATGCCTTATGGCTCCCAAAATCAGTCTTCCATATATTTCTCATTATGAATATGTGGCTAAATAAGCATGAAGAACAAGAACCTCCTCCACGACCACTGAGTGAGAAAATCCTGACTTATGTAGTAGATCTGATATGTTTTTGTAGAATACCCTATGGCTCTAAGGTCCAAGGTCTGTAATATCTCTAGTTAGTTAATAACAACTCACGTGATGATGAATACCTCAACGTCTCCATTTCATGGTGCTAATTATTCTTCTAGAAACCTCCACACTCCCATTGTACGGTGCTAAGCCTCCAGATGTGAGCAAACTGCAATCATCGCCAATAAGCTTAATACTGAATAAGGACCATCCTCCAAAGCCAACGGTCTAATGAAGCATCCAATGTACTAAGGTTATGAGCTCTATTTCTTTTTTGATGCTTCGTTGCATCCCTTGGCTCCATGGCATCTTTGGGCTCCAACTTGAGAAGTCACTCGGTGAGTTGAAAATAATAACTCCCGAACCATTATGAAGATGCCTATATTAGTACGATATAGGTATTATATCTCCCTTATGCCTGTATTAGTATGATATAGGTCTTAGTCATGCCCATTTACGATATAGGTCACCATCACCATCATGCCCATACTATTGCGATATAGGCCATCATGCTTATATTATTACCATATATGCATTTTTCTCTCTTCATAATGCCTATAAAAAAATAGGACTTACATATCCATTACATCGCCACAATCACACCTTTGAAATTCATCATTCATTCTCCTCGGCTCGGGCTTAGAGCATTACTTTGTGAGTGGAGAGATCTCAGGGCTTAAATTTCACCTATAGGACTCATACAATGCCTATAAATAGGCCTCTACACATTGCTTCCAAAATGCCTATAATAATAAAGGGCTTATCTTTGCCTCCAAAATATGACCTTAAAAAAATACTAAGGCCTTATATTCTCCACCATATTCCTCTATACTATGCCTCAACCTTTACTTGGGAGAGAGACTTATAAGCTTGGGAGGAGCTTACTTAAGCTCAGAATGAGCTTATGTTTGGAGCTCGAAGTGAGCTTGTGTGTTAATGGAATGGAGAGGGCCTTTTTATATAGGCACGGGGACCCAAACTATGTGGTTAAATACCACATCTGCTAGCTTTAACTTCAACCAACTCACTTGCCGAGTTGGATGGGCCACACGAGTAGGCCAGGGAGATCATCGGTTCCACTCCCCCCATCTTTGGTTTTTGCTGCGACCACTTCGACATGTCCACTATCTGTTGCCCACATCCTACCATATAGCCTTGAACGTTTCCGTTTCTCGTCATGCATCTACCGATCACTGCTTCCACTGTGCCATGTCGCCCTAAGTCCACGTGTCGACCCCCCCATGTTCACTATGACTTCACCTGTCCCACTGTTGGTTTTGGTCAATTTGTTTGGCCTTGTGCATTACTCCCACATTTGCGTGGGGAAATGATTAGATAGACTTTATAAGGATTATCCCCATGTTATAAATTTGTGGTTTAAGCCACGTAGCCCCTTTTGTCACCATAAGTATATGTACTGGCTTGTTGAGTTGATAAAACAAATCTTTAAAGTATAAAATCAACTCGCCACCTTGCATAACTCAAGCTTAAAAATGCAATGTAATTTAGCCCCTAACTTTATGAATAACTCAATATAATGTGGCAATATAGACCAATGAGGCAATGTGGTGGTAGGACATGTGGTGGCCTGAGGACCCACCATGTGGCATATTTTTTTAGATTAGTCGAAGACGATGACTAAATTTTGAACTACAAGTGTCAAATACCAATGTTATGAAACCAAACTTCTCACCCTCACCCAATTCATTTTTGCTACTTTTTCATGACTCACCAGTTGATTCGGTCCAACCTTGGTGTTGAATCAACTTTGACTAGCCACCATTTGCACGTACATGATCCATTTTTTGTGTTCATATAGTTGATGGAAAGCTCACGGATTTGAGTTCCGCACTATGATGATCTTAGGAGATTTAGGGAAAATCTATCATACGTACTATCCTATGGATCAACAAATATTAGTAGGTGATAGAGTAAGTTTAGGGTTTAGAGAGGAGCTCAATGACAAGGAAATAATGTAAGAAAATAATGATTTAGGTAAGATGAATAAATAACCAAGCATTAAGGAAGAACAAAAGGGGAAAGACACCAAAGACAATGTGAAGAAAAATTCCATAAGGCAGCCTAATTCCTCAAGATATGAAATATATTTCAATGGTTATTGTTTCACTTGTAATGGTTTTGGGAATAGTTATAAGCAGTGTAGGAGGTATGATAGAGATCATAACCCATGGAGGGATAGTAGGAATGAGCAAGAAAAAAAGTTGATTTTCTACAACAGCCATGAGATAGGTCATGTTGTTAGGTAATATTTGTATGAACCCTCAATTTAGAATTAGGGTAATGAAGGTTATAAGGGAAGAAGATAAGTTGTGTGTTTTAGTTGTAATGAATTTGGTCATGTTGCTAAGGACTATTATGGTCCTAAAAGGAAATGAAAAGGAGATTTCAAGGTCATTAATATGTAGGCTAGAAGGAAAAATAGGTTATGGGAGCCTAGAAGGAATAATAAAGTCTCACCAAGAGAATATGTTAATGCAAATCAAGGAATGTCTCAGAGAACAAGATCATAAAGCAAGTGGATGGAAGGTGATTTTCAAGTGTCCAAGAATTTCTTGGGACCTTCTTCAAGTCTTTATTCTAGTTCTTTTGTGATGATATATGCCTCTACTTGACTTCCTAGAGGTGTATTGATCTATATGAAGCTTTGATAATAGGGGGAGATAACTATTTGAAGTATTTTGTTGTCATGAAGGAAGTGTCTTCATATGATGTTAAGGTATGTCTTGTAATTCCATTTAATTCATGTGGTATAAGTTTTCCAATAAATGAAATCATGTGTTTATCATAGGTTCAAGGTGTCATTATTAAAGGTGTACAAGTCATATTTGTGTTAAAGTCTGTCATGGAGTTGCTATCATGATTGATGTCCATTAAGTTATTGTTCATTATATAAATTTGAAGGTGTAAGTCATGAATGTTGCTGGTATCTTAGTCAAAATATGTGCACTGTCATGATGGTTTGATATGTCAATAACATTTGTCAAGAGAAATTTTTGGTCTACTTAATTCTAAGTGTTTATCAAGTGTGAATGTATCAAAGTGTGGTGAATGAGTCTCTATCTTAGATCATAAGTGTGAAGTCATTGATGGTGGTAGCCCTTTAAAATTCATCTACAATGATCTTATGTGAATGGTTATTGGCAGTATGTCACCTGTGAATACATGTACCTCAAGGAAGGTGCTTAGTTTGAGTGTATAGGTCATTTTAGATTCAATAAGGGTCCACTGTGTCTCATTGTTTTGGGTTGTGCCTCTGTCAAGTCTACATGTATGGATCATAGGTCCGTCATGAGTCATGTTATCATAATGGTTTGGAAGCTGATGATTGAGAATGCTTCATTTATCTGGAAGAAATCTATCTTAGGATTCAAAATTCAGGTCATTGAAATGAGGGATCAAATAGGCTTATGAAATAGAACTAGGTACCAACAATTTGATTTTGTGTTTGTAGTGTTAATGAAGAAAAATTCACTTATCAATTGAAGGACTAAAGATCAGAAGTAAGGGTATGATTTTTGAATCAAAATGACTATGCCTTGACAGATGTCTAAATGGTGGAATTGAAGGCCAAGATTTTGAATGAAAGCATCTACATTTTACCTACATTAATATTTAAAATCAATTAGAAGAATGTTTCAAATAATGGTAAATTGTGACAGTTTTTAGATCTAGATATGGAGTGCACTAGGAGACCTAGTTTAAAGGAAAAACTTACAAATGGGCATAAATCCTTCAAGAACATGATACAATATTTATAGGGAAGATGTAATGGATAAATGGGTACTCAGAACAGGTAATATTTTCTTGTGAAAGTGAAGGTATCAAAATTGAGGAGTGGATTCTTCTTAGAATAGTGCTAATAGCATGTGAGAGTATAATAGAGAAGAGAAAGTGGGATATAAGCTCTTAACATGCAATTTGATCATCAAAAGAATTCTAAGTCATTACATGGATCTTGATAAATTTTATAATTAGTGTCAAATAATGAGGCTCATCAAGTTGAAAAGAAAGTTAGATATAGGAATTAATGATGAAGAAAACAAAGGGAAAATATGATTACTCCAAATAACTTGTACATGAAGCAGTTTAAGTATGTAATGATTTTATGTGACTTGATTCATGTTTAGCCTATGTGAATCATTGCTCATGACATCATTAACTACCATTCACATTTCATATGGAAGGTGTATGAATAGGGTGAGGTTGTCAAGACTATGAAGGCTAAAATATTGTATTAGTTTGAGGAAATGGTTCAGAAGCTATGAGTAAGATGGTTGTGTATTGCCCTCAAAGTATTGAGGGATTAAAGATAATATTGGAAATGGCAAGTGTGAAGGTGATCCAAAGTTTGTGTATAATGTTAAAGATAGATCATTGATGCCATGAGAATGAATTGTTAAAAGAGTATCTATATTCTAAGTTTTCAAGCTAGGAGAGTTGGAAATCTACAATAGCTATTGAAAAGAAATGATCTTACATGTATGAAAGTTGTATCTTTAAGATAGGCTAGCCCATTTTATATGTGATCAAATATACAAGGATGCTCTATCAGGAATATAATATTATCAGGAAGTGAAGACTAAGTTTTAACAGGTGATATTTTCAAGGTGAAAGAGAAATATGTACAAAATGGTCTAGTAAATGATCATTGGACATGACATTTCATTAATATTTCAAGGGCTACTATTTAGGAACTGTAGAGGTGAAAATGTGTAGTGCACATACAAAGTGTATGACCTATTGAGACAGTACGATCCTTGATGTAACTTCCTCCAGAATTTTGGTAATAAATAAGTTATGAATGGGAAAGATTATAAGCATGTGCATGCAGGATTTAATCTGTTTAAAATCCATATGTGTTTAAATACTTTAGTAAGGTATTGACATGATCCCATTAAAATGTGCCTTAAGAGTAAATGTGTAGTAGGATGAATTTTGCATCACAAGCATGATTACATGTATTATGGCAAGGATAGCATGTCCTTTTCCTGAGGTATGGGGACCTCATAGTTGTCATCATGACATGTTGATAAGGTGATTTGTAGCTTTGAATAAAAAGGTGATAAGAATGTAGATTAATGGCTTTTGTTACAACAGGGGAATATATTGCAGATTTTTTGAATCACTTGCATTACATGAGAAATATTGCACCATGATCTATAGGATTTTTTGTAGGCTATGTTCTCTGATAATTATGTGTCTATAGGTTTGTGAAGTCATCTCATCAAGAGCATAGGGGAGCTTGATTTGTTTACTCAAATTAGGTGTGGAAGAGTGTTTTAAGAAGGTTATGCATGGTAGAATGGATTGCAAATGATTTCTTAGGTACATTTCAAAGGTGGAGGTAGTTCTTGAGATTCAAGAAGAGTTGTAGGCATAGTATGAAAGGAGGACTAAAAAACACTGAAGAAGTTGCTTTAGGAAAGTGATGAAGTACTTGATCTATCTTCAATCGCATTAAAATCAAGGTAAGAAGCTTAATTTTGCATTCTTAGCTAGAGAGGGATGTCATAATTCTAGGAGGATCTATAAGGTGTTTAGTCATATTGTGATTGGCATCCTAGAGCAATGCAAAGTTGGTCTAAATATACACTAAAAAGATTGTTTTAGGGATCTTCAGTCCTAAAGGAGTTGTGTAACCATGTGTATGAAAAAGAAAAGCAATAGTTCGGTGAGAAAAGAATTCAAGTTGAGATGGACCAAGAAAGAGGTAAGCATGATGTTCTATAGCTCAAATTCATCATTTTTAGCATGTGTGTGAGTTGTTGCATCATTGCTCTTATCAAAATCTGTTACAGTGCTTCAAATGTTTTGAAAGAAGGTTAAAAATAGAGTTTAGTGAAGAAAGCTACAATTTTGTCATGCTTGTAAATGATGGATTTGGTGATGTTTCCATGCAAGAAGTGATCAATGAATATGCTGAGAAAGATGAAGACCATGATTCTATAGGTATGCACTTTGTCATTAATGTAAAAAAGGGGAGAAGACTAGGTGGTTTTCTATCAATGAAAAAGGGGAGATTGTTGGCATGTTGAGTTTAGGTGTTTTCATTGATGTAAAAGCTCATTAATGAAAAAGAGGATGATGGAGAAGTGTACATAGCATGCTTAGTAGGATGTTGGCATGGAGATTTCAGTGTGGTTGGTCATGGTCTGCATGAGTGGAGTTCAAGTGAGATTGGCTTGGTCTAGTAAGCCTAATGAAGTGACCTAGCTAGCCTAGGTGACATGATTGCACATGATGAGTTTGAGTTGTCATAGATGAACTAAGGATCATGATAGCAAAGAGGATGGAGAGATGTTTAGAGAGTGTTTTAGGCACTCACATGAGTTTCAGAGTGCATGTACATGGTTGAAAGACCTTAGTTGCATAGGTGTTCTAATCTAGACCTAGTTTAGGTGCTTGGAGACCAAATGAGGAGGTATAGAGCCATGATGAGCTCATAATGGATGGCATGTCAAGGTGAGTAAGACATGATGTTCAAGGTGTTTGGTCCTTTTGGAGAGCATAGAAGTAGAGGTATGAGGTTTTTCTACTTGGTCATGGTGCACACTAGGCCTAATCCTAGTGTTTGGAGGCCTAATTAGGCATGATAGGTACTTGTATGTGTGTCTGAGATCTTGAGATCACTCATGGAGGTATGCTACATTATTTTCATCATGTAGAGGCATTTTTAGAGGTTTCATGATGATTTGTAGTGTTGGTTCAATTGGCTCTAGCCTAAACCATGCAAAACCATAAGGCCTTGTCATGAAAATGAGATGGGATATGAGAGATACTGAAAACTATTTGATACTATTATGATGATTGGAGATGGTTCAAATGGGTTGTCCTAGAGGTGTGAGAAAAATTTCAAGTCATTATGAAGAAGATTTTACAAGTTATGATGTTTTAGGTGAAACATGTTTTAAGAAAGGGTAATTTCCATCTCAAATTAAAACTTTTGATGCTCACCATGAATTGTGTGATTTTCATGGGACCTTGTGGATTTCAGGGATGTTTTTCCATTGAGTTAATAATATTTCACAAAAATAATTGAGTGGTTTAATAGTCACATTTTTATGAATGAATGTTAAGAAGGTAAACTACTTTTTATGAGTTTGAAACCCTAGCTCAAAAGTAGTAGGAGATATTTTCATTATAAGTGAATGAAATGATTTTTTTGTTCTAGTATGATGATTTAGTATGTTGTAGAGGACTCCTCCATATTTCTATAAATGTATGGTATAGAACATGTGATGATTTTTGGACCCCACTCAAACAGGTAAGTTTCTGAAGAAGTTCAGTTTGAGACAAAGTTATCCAGAGGTATGAAATAAATTGATATTATTTTTAGCCTGGGAATTTTACTTTATTTTCATTTTGGTTTCATTTCAGATTATGGTTTATCTTATAGAGGTAAAAGTGTTCCCTATTTATGAAGATTAGTCTTGGTCTTGTAGTTTCCAAAAAGGGCAGTTTTGGAGTAGTTTCATTTTTAGATGGACTTGGTTGAAGGCCTTCCACTTTAGAGTTGGAAGGAAATCGTAAGGTGTTTTGGAATTTATGATTCATATATGTATTTCCAATGGTGTAATTTTTTTCTCTTGATGACGATGAATTTGATAGGTGAACCAACTTAATTTGTAAAGAAGAAGGTTGTTTGTTTCTCAGGACAAGATTGCTTTGGCTAGAAGATGGAGGTAGAAGATGCATGAGATGGATTATTTGATGCTTTATATCAGTTGGAGAGTGAAGAGGGATGAATTTATTCCGTATTGAAGGAACTTGGAGGTCTTAAAAGTGGCAACAAGGGTGTAAACCAGTTGAGTTCCCTAAACTACTTTCTGGGAAGCTCAGTTTGGTGAAGAGGAAAATTGAGTGTTGGTTTTCATGTATGGATGTTTACGATGAGCTATATAGAAATCATGGATGTGATATAAAGTTCAGTGGTATTTCCAATGAGTGGTTACATATCATAGTTGAGGTGTTTTTGTGTGGTCTTGAGAGCCATAGGTGAAGACTGGTTCTTGGAAACAATTGTTTTGAGAAGGATATGAGCCTTCGTGGTAGTGTTAGGAATAATTTGATTGTTGCAAGATAATTTATGAACATGGATGATGTTTTTATGTCATATTTGACATGTGTGATAAATTTATGATCTTTACTAATCATGGTGATGAGGTTTGTGGTTTTTGGTGATCCAGACAATGGGGTTTTGAGTTATTTCTGAGCTTGTATGGTGCATTTGAGTATGGTTGACCTACATGGGTCCATTATGAATATATTTATATATTTATTGGTGTTTTTAAATATTTATTTGTGTATATAAATTATCTATATTGACTTTCTTTATTTTTTTAGTTGATAAGGGTATAAATTGAATGTTTTAGTTCAAAGTTGAACTAGCTAAGAGAGAGGGAAAAGTGTGACCCAAGTGTGAGTGTGAAAAAGGTAAGAATGAGGGCATTTCAGACAGAGCTGAGGGATTTTTTTTAAGGTTGAGGAGTGATTTATAGAGTAATGTTTATAATGCGTTTGAAGCCAAATACATGTCATGAAAGAAGTGAGATATAGTGATTTGAAGTAGAGAGGGTTTGAAGATGTTTTGAAGGTGTGTGAGTTGAATTTGTGATCTCCATCAGTTTAAGTGCAGAAATAAGACATCATAGATATTCATTCAAATGTGGTTGAGTGGGTTCTTGATCATCTTATAGGGTTGTATCCTCCTTTTGGAGTCTGGTGATTCACTAAACTAGGGGTTGGTTCTCCTTATAGGTTTAGTGCTCTAGTAAACTAGGGGTTCGTGTTCCTTATGAAGTTGGTGCTTCACTAAATAATTTTCATTTGATGTAATGTTACTCAGAAGTTTCAGTGGGTTTTATTCACTGCGATGGTTTCCCACTTGTATCTTGTGTTATGGTGTTATCTCTCATGGTTAAGGTTATTTGAATGAATGTTGTATGTTGTTGTGCACACATTAATGGTTGAATGGTTTATGATTTAAGCAAGATAATTTGAATTTATTCTGTTTCACTCCCCTCTCATACTATTGTGCTCTCAATAGTACTTTTGTGTCTCTTGTGACCCTCATGTCCCCAAGGGGACATAAAAAGTGCACCCATGATCAAACCCAAGCACATGAACTTCCATATGACCTTCTACAGGCTCCACATGTGATTTTTTAGCCCCTCCATCTCATCCTCATTTTCTCTTATGTTGCCACTTATCTTAATATTTCTCCAAGGTGCACTTTACCCGCTATTTTATTTTATGTCCCTTATGTCCTATTAAAATTGATTTTTAAACCTCACATTAACTCTGATATGACTCGAGTTGATATGTGGTTTGTAGGGAAGTATGAAAGTGAAATATAACTTTGTTTTAAAGCATTTATTCACCACAAGTTGACCTCCCACCATTTTTACTGCTGTAAAACCTTTAAAAATATCAATTTTTACCAAAAATGCTATTAAAGTTTTTCCATAACAGCCATAGCCTTGAAAACCAAGATGTTTTCATATCTCACTAACCATAAACCTAATTCCAATGAAAATTTGCCAGATTTTTTCTCTAAAAAATGTTTGGGAAGATTTTATATGCATATTAGATGATGCCCTAGCTTTTATGATACAAAAATTTGAAAATAAAAACCCTGGGAGTTTCCTTTTTGATTTCCAAGAGTTCCATTAGACGAAAAACAATGAAAATTGGAGCACGATATCACGGTGTAAAATAGAACATAATGACAGTGGTTTCATTGCAATCTATGCCGGTAAGTAAAATTACTAAAAATAACATATGTTATGAACAATGAAATGCTAAAAAATATCAATTTTCCTAAAATATCAAACTTTAAACATTCAAAACATCCAAAAGTAGTGAGAAACACTAAACATGATAAATCAGACAACTTTCTAAAAATAATGGGTTTGGAAAAATCAAATGTCCCAAAATAGAAACTATATAAAAATATAAAATCATCATCAGTGAGAGTAAATTAAGTGGATTAGGAGCTCTAGGGAACAAATATTGTGAAAATCATCCAAATTCTAAAAATAACAGCTCCTAACCCCACCTGCTAAAATAGAAAGTTTCATATTTTAGTGTAGAAAGTTGTCAGATTCATTTTCACTTATCTTTTTGATGTTTGGAAACATGAAGTTAAAATTATTTGGTATGGAACCTATTTCAACACTGTTCATTTAGTATCTGAGTGTGGGTGACAATGATGTTGCTCACATGAACTAAGAGGACCTAAAAATAGGATGTTCGGAGGACCAAGAGAGCTAGTTAAAGAGAAGATTTTCATGAGAGGGTTGTTTACAACATAAGGCCATCCTTTGTCAGTAGAAAGTATAGAATTTGTGCTAGCATGTGCTAAAAACTAGTGAGAGTGGATGACAACTCCATCGTTGCAGTGTTTACACCCAAAGGTATATTGCAGTGTATGCATATTCCAACAAGTAATAGTATGGTCATAATATCCAAAGAATTTGTATCTCGTGAATGGTAAAAGACTGAATCATACCTCTAGGGCCTCTTACTAGGTTCATGGCTAAGATAAGTCCGGAAACCCTCTTGTATGCCAAAAACCTTGTCAACAAATGAGTTCCATGAGGGCGACTCTGATGCTATCATATTGTTAAGAAGGGTAATAAGTGAAGAAAAGATAAAAGATTTTTAGGACTGAATGGCCCAATTCATCCTCGTTTCCACTAAGGGAAACCAACTGATAGATTGGGGAAAGATCATAAGTGAAAACATTCACCATCAGTTATTCCTACTCCTTGCTACAAGAAAGTTCACAATGACCTTGTATTTAGTGTATAATCTTGCAAGCACGAGGTAATTCAAGGGTCGAACTATCACTCTAAATGTTTCTTAAAAAACACCAGCCTTCAAAATATATTCTTAACTCAAGCTTAAGGAAAATAACCACCATTTTCCAGGGTGAATGATGCAGTCACCATGTTTGTGATCTGACTTTTAGAAGGCAACCTAGAGCTAAAGTTATCTTCTCAAGCTGCAACATTGATTGAGAGGTATGGATGTTTCTTCACTTCATTTATAACTTTCTCCTACATCTAAGTTTCAAGATTCAACCTTGCCCCTCACAAAATCTCCAAATATCTTAGTGAAAAGATAGTGATGTTTGAGTTATGTAAGCATTTTTCTCAAGGCCATAATAGGTGCAAGAACCACAGGAAAAAAGGCATGTCCTTCCCCATTTCTCTTGGAATATTTTCATGTAAAAGTGTTGCAGATGCATCAAATCTTGAAGCCTCCTTTGCTTCCCTTCGCCTCTACCCATACACCTCTAGGTCTAATTTTGACATCTGAAATAATCCCGAAACATTAAATCTCCTCTATTTGCACCGTATTCCCTAGATTGAAGATTATTGGGTTAATTACAGGGATGATTTTGATGTAAGGAAAAGAGATCATATGAGAGTGAATGTTGGTCAAATGAGGAGATTTGTTTTTGACTGGTTTAGTGAAGGTGTGGAAGATGACGGATCTGATTTGTATCCAAAATATCAAGCAATAAATTCTTCACCTCTCCCACCTGTCTTATGGAGCATTCGAGAATCAAGTGATATCAACACGAGAATTACAGTAGTGATCTAGAGGTCTAAGGAATGGTTTATAAGAAATAAGGTTGCTTTCATAGAATTTTTCAGTCTTTTAACCCTCTCAAGGTAAACATCTCATCTCTCATCCTTACAGGCATGTGAGAAAGCTACAAGCTCTACTCATTCAGGGGAAATCGCAAAGAGGAAAGCAATGGACATGAAAGGATCTCACTACAAGAGAATTTACAAGAATACCAAAGTCACCAAAGATTTCATCAAGGATCTTAATAAAGGAGAAATTGATTCTCACAACCCCTGGTTCTACACCAATCTCCAAGTATCTCTTCTTCTATTTCTGAGTCAACTCATCAAGTGCAGGATGTGCTTCCTCATCATGAACTTAAAAGTATAATCATACCTAGTGTTGAAACCATAAAACAAAGATCTTCCCATAGATCCAAGAATTGATTGGACTTGAGCTGAGAATAACACAACAGGAAGTGGTACCGGACTTTGAAACCATCTAAAATATTGTAAAGGCCAAACGGGGTAAAAAATCATAGGCAACTTCTCACTTTTTCAGTGGTGTTTTTGGTAATCAATATGTAGAAGTTTCCTGGCCTAAATTGGTAAAACCTGTTAAGGAGATGACTCAAATAGACTATGAAATGAAAAAAATTCCTTTGGGGCCAACAAAACATGAAGGGGATGCACTTTTGTTCAAAGAGTCTGCGGCCCATTTGCTTTCAAGTAACAAAGAGTATAAATAGAAAATTGAGCAATTGGAGGAACATGCGAGAATATGCACTTCCTCTGTTTAGTCAATCATGGATCCAAGTTCAATTCCATCTCTCCCAACTGAAGATGTTAATCCTATCAATAGATTTGATTCCGTAAAAATCAAAAGTGATCAAGGTCATTCTTTATAAGGAAGAGATAATGATAGATGGGTTGACCAGATTCTCGAGAAAGGTAAAACTCTTTTTCTTGAAATTATTTCACTATTTGAATTTTTTCTTACTACTACTATGAAGGTAAAGATGACCAAAGAAAAAATTGAAAAGGAAAAGGCTCATTGGGACCAAGTGTTTCCATTGGTGACAGAAATGGGTGACATTGACTCTTTCGTGTTGGTGGGAAAAAATGTGTTCAATTCTATAACTAAGAATATGTCCCCAATTTGGTCTCAAACATTAGTTGCATGATATGAAATGATTAATAATGCCCTTGAGGAGCTTTATTCTTGTGAATAGATCACTTTATAGATTCTGGAAAACATAAGCAATGGAGTGCAAAAATTTAGGGCACCTTGAGTAAGTGAGAATTCATCGGTGGAAGACATTATGAAGCCATTTGAGGAATTGGTCAGGAAAGAAGTAGGAGATCCCTTCTCATTCAATGAGGACACTTTGGAATCTATTACAAAAATTAGGTGCATAATTTCCAATACTACTAAGGATCATCAAACTTAGTTCAAACAATGTAAAAATAATAGCATCACTTCTAAAACTTGGATCAAGGCTCTGAGCTACGTACATATCCCTCAAGTAGAGAAAGTGGCACCTGCAAGAGCACACTTCAACAAGGATTTCAAAAATGAAGAAATTTACCCATGTGTATCACCACATAGTTCATCAACATCCAATTCTTCAGCAATGAATGAATCATCTCCATCAACATGATTCCCTTCCCCTCTTATTATCTCACCCTCCCTTTCTCTTGTTCTAATTCTTCGTTGGGATGGTAATTTTCACTTTTTGTCTGATTCACTTAAATGTGGCCTATAGTTAAACATTGTAATGAGTTCTCTTTAATTAAGAAAAAGGAACTCACTTTTATTTCCTAGGGGTATGAAAGGTCACAAGTTAAGAAGGTAGGTGAAAAATCATGTGGGGAGTAGATGAAAGGTATCTTTGTAAAACTATATATTTAGATGACTTCCTCATTCTAAGGGGCTGTCAATTGTGAGTCTCTAGGTGGATAGTTATTGCATTGCTAAAAAGTAAGCAAAAGATAACATTATTCCATTTCTTTTCTCTATGTTTCCTCTATTTCCCTACTTCAAATTTTTCCACATGATGATCTTATACAACCAAGGAAGGTGTTAGTGCCTTTGATAAATGGATTAATGGAATTCTGTGTCCATGATTTATTGTGTCTTCTCATTGTTAGCTAAGTTGCATTTCTCTAATTCAGTGTGGATTGATTTTGGTTAATGTTTGTGAAACTCTACTAGTACTTATTCATAAAATTAACCCCTTTTCCCTAAGTTCTTACCCCCCTTCACTGTATCTCTCAATAAAATTCCTCCCTTGCAATAGGTACAAGAAATTTTCCACAGGTCTAGTGGAGTAGTTCTATGTGATCCTTGGCTTCATGGCCACCCACATAATTTATTTTATTTGTATTCAATAAACGGGAACCTCAACATCACAAAGAGGGGGGATATATTCCTAGAGAGTTGGTGAAAATCGACTAATTTGTCCTTGTGAATAATTATTTTGGCAACACACTGAAATAAGGCCTTAAAATTTCTAGATCAATACTCTTTGACCAATAAATAGGAAAACAAAATAATTTCCATTATTATTTTTATTAGAAAAACTTTTTAAATAATGTGTAAACATTAGAAATTATAACATTGAACAAAAATATATTGTTTAGGATTAATGGATTGAAATTTTTTATTTAAGCAGATGAAAAGTATAGTGATCTTGCCAAAGGTAGGAACTAAAAAGTGTGGTTAGTTGGTATTAAAGGTTTAAACTGAAAGACAAAATATATTATGAAAAATTATACAAGGTATAAATTATTATAAAGTTAATGAGTAGCAGTTGTATTGACTATGACAATCATAACATTGTGTTTGTTATAAGAGAAATGGGGATGCTGAGAAATGACTTTAGTTTTGAATAAGTGTTTGAGTGGGAAACATGGGAGGACATATAATTTTACGTGGGTGAAACCTTTGTTGGTTGGAAAGGAGAGGCAAGTTTGCAGTCATTTGAAGAAGGGGAGGATGATAAAATTTTACCTGTGGTGGAAATACCTGGATCAATTCTTGAGGAGAATGTGAGTCAGCTCCAAAGTTCATCGATGTGTAAGTCCATGGTTTCTAATGTCCAAAATTGCACCCTATGAAATTTTGAACAACTTATCTCAGTTGGGACTTAAGAAAAATTTTACTTAGGAAAATCCATGGGACATTGAGTTTGTCTTTCGTGGAGTGTGAAATGTAGTATTTCATGGGTTCTCCTAACCCGCAAAATGAAGAAATCAAGAGATCGGGACTTAGGTGGATTTTGATAGAATTGGTGCTTTGTAGGGTTGGTTATACCTTTGCAGCATTGAGGAAGTCAATCCTCCATAGGGATTTACTTACCTAGGAGAAAGGTTAGAGAATTGGCTAATGATAGGATCCGCGAAGCGAGCAAAGAAATGAGAATCTTAGTTCTTCATGGTATGGAGAAACACAATATTACACAGACTCAGAACACATCACATTCTGTGGAGTTTATCAATTCCATGGAACTAAGGATGAAGTCCACTAAGTTAAAAGTGATGACGCGAAGAGAAAAGGTGTTGTAAGGTTCCATGTGGCAAAAGGAAAACAAGTTGGAAGTGACTAAGGTTGGAAATCATGAAAAACCATCAAGTGTTCTGTGAGCTTCCTGAATGTGGTGTCCTATGGGTTTTAAGGTTCTACGGAATGAAGGAACATAGTCATAGGTGAAGTGTCACAAAATGAAGAAGAAACACTTTCACGGTAAGGAAGGAGTGTTAAGTGGCTAAGGTAAGAAACATTCAAGCACCACTAGACAAAGGAAACTCCACTCATCACTCAGGGAATACAGAAGTTACAAAAAACCATAGATCAAAACAATTCCACAAGGCACAAGTGAAAGCCACACATCTTCTAAACCAGGTGACCAACCACCTCAACCACCAAAATTTAATGAAGCATGAAATCATCTTGTGTAGTCTAATGGCGTGCGATTGAAACAAGGTGATGTACTGTTGTGGTTGGATCTTTTCAGATGGTTCCCATGTTTGTACTACAATTTAACACTATAATAAATCATAACATCCATGCTTATTCAAAAATATTTTAGGAGTTGGTATTTGAACATGGTGGTCCTTCCTTCCCTCTTATCTTTCTCTCTTCCTCCCACAAGTTATATAAATGTAAGTTCTCATGTACATTTTAAGGGTTCTTCTCTTGTGTTCTTCCTTTGCATATTTTACAATGTCATGCCTGTGAACTCAAATTTCATGCTTTCAATCTCTGCAAATTGGGAATGTAATATCCTCTTGCCTCGGATTTTTATGTAAAATGTCAAACATCAATTACTACAAGTGTTGATTTCTTCTTTCCATCAAATGTTATGTGTTTGACGTGAATATCTCTTCCCTTTTATATAGCTTATATTATTTTTAGTTGCTTGAATTAGAGTCATGTGCATCCTTACGATCTTTATTCTAAAAAATTCTATCTATGTCACTTAGATCTAGATTAGCTCCACTTTTTAATATGGTGATATTATCGCCCCTTTAGCTCATGATTCACTTTTTGTATCTCTTCTCTCCTCTCTCTCCCTATTTCTTTGAACGTGTTAGTGTAGGTTAGTTGTAGGAGTATTTTTAACATTAGATTAGATTATGTTCCACAAATTCTCCTAATCCACAAAACAAAGGAATTCAACCTTCTCCAGAGGTGTGTCTCAAGATACAAGTCCCAAACTTGGAGATAGTCCCATGTTGGCCCAAAATTTTGAATCTCCCATAATTTAGGTGATTAAGCTAAATATGCAAATATACATGCCTAATCTCATTGCTATATTAGCAGTAAATAAATGAATAATTAAATAGAGAAATTAACCCAAGAAAACTAAGAAATAAAATGTGAAACCCTAGTTGTAAAGAGGGTAAGAAGAGCCTTACTTGATTTACAGTGATCCCTGAATTGTGCCAAAGTGCTGAACAGACAAACATATATGGAGAAGTGTCACACAGAGCGTTAGAAAAGTGTGTGATATGAAAATCTACATGGAATGGGGTGCCTAGAGAGGGATATGGGTGCATGCGGGTGCCCTAAACTTGTTTTTGGGTGCCTATGTCTGCAGAAATGCTAAAAAAACCTCCTCTAAGTGGTCGCAATGTATTCATTATTGTTCACATTTTGTCACTATGAGGTCACACATTGATGTACCACCTTGAAATTTTGTTACTTTCTCCTTTGCATTCAAGTGTTGATATGTGATTTTCCATATGATGATATGTTCTTTTGATTGTGGGAAATCATGCTTGAATTGGTTGTGTCCTTTCTGATCTCAAGATCTATGATTAAAAGGGAATATGCTTGGATTTATTTTCTTTCATTTCTCACATATGAGTGCAATTTGATTTCTGGTAGATCGTAGACTTATCTTTCTCTATGACTCATCCTTGGGTCAATTGCATTGATCCAAGGAATGTTTTAATTATATTCGGGATGAACAATTATGTATTGAAATTTCATGAATTATTAAGTCTGACTGAACTTAGAAAGTATAAGTTCTTTTAAAATCTTCTTCATATGAAAATATTTCCATAGTGGAAGTTTTGTTGGATTCCAGAAATTAATCCTGACAGGTCATTACAATCGGAATCTGGTCTCAATCATTTTGGCATCAGAAAGGACCTGGACCTTAAGGAAGGTAAGATATGTAAGTTTTCCATCTAAAGCTAATTTCTTGATGCAAATCCAGAATCTGATATGGGAACATTGTATTTTGTTTGAATTCAGAATGATGATTTCAGCCTATTAAAATAGACTTAAATTGGAATCAGTAAGGTTATTAGTTTTAAACCTAAACTATAACCTATTGTTGCTAGGGTTAGTTGATCTAACCTAGTCCTAAAACTATGTACTTGATATTCTTAAGGGTTATCTAAACCTAATACTAAGGTGGGTGAATTATGTTATAACCTAAGGTGTTAAGATTAAACTAACCTAGGATCTAACCTAAGTCACTAACCTATCCTAAACTAATGCTATGGAAAGGAACCTAAGGGGGGGTCGCAAGCTTTGGGGTATTGATTTCAATGGCATTTAATGAAAGGATAAGGATGAAGGGGTAGGGAGTACTGCCAAGGTTAGCGGAGGTTAATTTGGAAAGAGGGAAGCTTACGTGGTAGCTGTTGTCAAAATTTCACCCCCCCTGGGTAATTTTGATAACATGCATCAGAATATTCAAGTCCCAGGAAAATTGATTGATTCGGGGCCAAAAATCATGTTGCTAGAGTCCCCTCAAATATTTTCTAAGTTCCCTGTCTGAGAGGAAAAGAGCAAGCTCTGAGAAAATGTGAAAAAAGGTTGCAGAAGGCAAGTAGGTTGATCCAGGAAAAAATCATAAAAATGACTAAGTCCTAGTCCTAGGGGTTGTCGGGACATTTGGGATGTCAAGGCGCGGATCGGCCGAAAAGCCTCCAGGCGGCCCAAATTGCATTTGGGACATCTGGGACAAAAGTACGCGGCGGGCGCGAAATGCCGGTTCGACCAAGAAAAAATTGGCTAACTGCTGAGAGGGACGCAAATGGGACAATCGGACCAAAAAGGCGCGAATCGGCCGAACCGGGCGAAAAGGGGCCAGACAGTCCAAAATCAAATGGGACAATCGGGCCAAAAAGGCGCGAACTGGCCAAACCAGCCGAAAAGAGTCAAGTCAGTCTGAAGCAAAGTGGGACAAGCGGGCCAAAAATGCCCGAACCGGCCGAATCGGCCGAAATGAGTCCAGAGGGTCCAAAATCAAATGGGGACAAATGGACGTGAAATGCCCGAACCGGCCGAAATGAGCACAAAGGGCCCAAAATCAAATGGGACATCCGGGACAAATGGAGGTGAAGTACGCGAAGGAGCCGAGGACCAATCAGAAACTGCCACGTGTCCTCACAGGAGAAAAGTCAAAAAGTCAAGGGGCGAGTTTTCAAGCACTGATCCGAACCAATAGGATCGTGCCACGTGTTTCATTTCAGGGCCCATGAGGAAAATTCAAAAGAAAGCCCATCGAAAGGTGGAGGAGAGAGAATTTCTCATCCAATCAGATCCTGCCACGTGTCATCCAAGTGGCAGAGCGCGGGAAATATTTCAAAATCCGTTTTGGTCTGCTCCGTGCCCTAAATCTTCAGATCGCCATATCTTTTGATCCAGAGCTCGGATTTCCACGTTCTTTATATCAACGGAAAGCTGTTGAGATGCTCTACATGATTCTGGGATCAATCTCGAGTTTTGGTGTAGTCTGAAGAGAGAAAATCGAGAAACGGCTCTGACATGTGGTAATGGCCAGAAGCGACCTTTCAACAACCCGTTTTAATGCTAATGGGTCGCATTCTTCTTCTGCACGGCCAGAAGTGACATTTTAGCGGCCAAATTAATACAAATGGGTTGCATTCTCCTCCAAAATTGCTCAAAGATACAGGGTATGGGTTGGTAAGATCCTCCATGCTGATTTAATGCATCTGCAGTCAATGAGGAATGGGCTTGCACGTTTTCCCGCGTTTTCTGTCCCCTGGGCTCGACCCATGCAATGTAAAAGCCAGATTTGGCTCATAAAAAAAAAGAGGTTATTCATTCTTTCTGCTCTACTCTCCCTTCTTTTCTTCTCTAGGGTTGAAAAATGGAGTTCGAACCTCCTCCCTTGCTCTGTAATGGCGTTTTTGCCTCTTATTAATGGAATGATGTTCTGTGTAAACTTCTGGAGCAACAAAACATGTTTTGTGATGCATCTGTCCATCCTTCCTCGTTTTTTCTTGTCCTCTTCTTGCCTCTCTTCATTGCAGGTATTTGTGCATGTTTGAATGTTCATTGCAGGTTTGGAGCTGTGTTCATGGAGTTTTGGGACATTTTCTGTGTGAAATCTATCCTTGGGCCTGTGATGCATCTGTCCATCCTTCCCATTGCTCACCTCTCTTTGTCCCATGGCAGTTTTGATAGATGTTCAACATCCTCCTTCTCTGGTGTATCACCGTTTTAGTGTAGGCTTTTGCTGTTTTTCCCTTCTCTCTCTCTCTATGTCTCCTTGGCATGGTTAGATTAGGATTAGATTAGCTTGACTGCACTGGAATAGCTTGTGGCAGGTAGTTTAGGAGCAGGAACCAGCTTTCTTTGGAGATTCCTCTCTCGGTTTCACAAGTCCTACACTTAAAGAGAGGTTTCCATGTTGTGCAATCACACTGGATGCCTGAATGTCAACCTAGAAGCCTGATGTGTGTCCAGGGGTGCTGTGATTTTGCATCAACAATAGCATCTCTAAAATGGAAACTCTTGTGTTTTGTGATGTAGAACTCACCAACTTTGGCGGACGGTGGCAATGGAAAACGGGCAGGAGAAAAGAATTTAATGCAATTAAATTACATGGGTTCTTGAGCTCAGGCTTCCTTGAGAGACATGCAAAGGGAATTTTTTTTGGTTGTTTCTTTTGTTGTGCCTTTTGTTTTTCGCTTTGCATGAGCACTGGTTTTTCAAACCAGCAATTTACTCTCTGATGCATGGCAATTTTGAATGTTTCAAATTTACTTCTGTGTCATGGGGAATATATAAGGCATGGAAGAAGCAATATTTTGTTGTTTAATCTTTCATGGAAAGGAGAAGAAAGGGTGAGCTCATCCAGAGGTCTTCTTCGACTTTTAAGTGACACTATCAGGCATGATAGGCCCTAACTATTAAAATCTTGCTTTCCTTTAAATGTTTTCATTAAAACAACTCTGTTCTGATGATGTTCGCGCATTTTTGGCTTGACTGGTAACAATGAATTGTGGGTTTTATGTAAACTTGGGCTTTGGATTGAACTTGGAAATGTTAGTTCAAAAGGAAACTTGTTTTTGTTGTTTTCTTGTTCCCTTGCTGTGGTTTAAGCTTGGAGTTCTTATCCTGTTAAACTGTCGTATTACTCTTCTATGCTAGGTATTTGTAAAAAAGTAACCTGTACCAGACTCTGTAGGGTTTACTCGGTGTTGAGATTGGTAAATGTGTTTGATTTCTTAAAATCCTTACTGAAGTTAACGTTTTGGTTGTAATCGTTGATCTGGGTTTTTTCGAACTGTTGTGTTTTCATACCCATTTTGGGTAACCAGCTAGCGACTGCTGTAAGCTTATGTCTGTTTGATTTACTTGGATAAAAGCTTGTTCCATGAAAGGAATCATTTGTAAAGGATTACGTGTTTTAATGCTAAGTTAATTTCTTTTGCTTTGGTTGTGAATGGATTGTTAGATTGTCTACTCTGCCTTGAGAAACTTTGAATGTAACAAGTTTATGATCATGAGAACTGGAAAATGATTGCGAGATCGGGTTGCTCATAAAATCAGTAAAAGAGAACTTTATTGTTACATGTTGTGTGTTTGGAAACATGGAATGATTGAATCCTTAACACCTCTTGTGAAGGTGTTTGTTTGCTTTTAAATTTTCTCAGGTACTGTGAGTAATGCAATGTATGGCTTAGTTGTTAATTTAAGGTGTCCATGTATGTTGGCAATATGAGTTATACAGAAATATTAGTTGTTGAATGGGGTTCGTGTTCTTCTTGTGAATTCTTGGTTGCTTTTTAGATAAGTTGTAATGGAAAATGGTGTTCATCAATTCTGGGTTTTTAAAAGATATTTTGAATTTGACATTAGAAGTAAAATGGTTGAAGCTTATGGAAGATCTATTTTACTTTGATTGCTGTTGCATATTATTATAATGGTAAGAATATTTTGACCTTAGGTGCTTTCAAAATTAGGATTTGAATACGTTTCACATACTGAATATTCAATCTTGATTAGTGTTTAAATAGAAATGGCACCAGACGATGATTCGGTCCAATTTGATTAGTATTGGATGACCATGTAATCAAGGAAAAACGTTAAGATAATCTAACTTGATTCTCATCTCGAATGGTTCGAGCATATGAAGGAAAATAGCCTGTTTATTTGAATCAGGTCTGTATCGAGTTTGATAGGTTGTAATTACGTTTCTGTAGGATATGATTTTGGTTTCATAGAATGTATAGTGGTAGATCCTGGAAGGATCTAAGGGTAATTCTATATAATGTTTCTACCTGAATCATACTGTTGAATGTAATTAAGTGCCAGAAACAGATCCTTACTCCTTGATTAGGTTTATTAAATGGTTATTATTTCATGGAAATTGAATTTAGTTCTAAAACTTGGTTACAACAGTGTTTGGTCATCTCTGTTTTATCTTGAGTTGAAAGGATAGGTTGGACAGAGGCTGGAAAAGAAGGAAAGTTATGTCAATTTCATCTTGTATGTTAATATACTTTTTTTGAAATTATTTAAGGAACCCAATTAGTAAAGTTAAGGGATGGTATATTTTTACTTTAAAGATGGAAGGAATATTAGGATTAGGGATCCTAATCTGGGAAACTCCTTTCATTTTACAGCAGGTTATGATATTGATATAAACTTACTGTTTGTTATTATTATTGTAAAGTAATCTAGTATTTATTGCTTTACATACTTTTCATGATTGAAAATCAGTTATACTTAGATGAAGGATAGATTGGAAAGTGAACTTGCAAGTAATAGCAATCCATTCCTCTTGTTTAAATTACTTTTGTATGATCCGTTGGATTTAATATTTCAATTGGTTTAGTGCTAAATAAAGGTGATCAAATCATGATATACACTGTTTCAGCTTTTTCGGATGATTAGGTGTATAATAATCAAGATGCTCCTTCTTACTTTCTTATAAGAAATGGGATGAATCATTTGAAATTGATTTAGTTGAAATTACGTCTGTAATTTATATTGTAATATGAAGTTGTATTATAATTGGTAGAAAGAAAATTCAGGTTGTATTATGATTTTGGATTGTGAAGGTAATTGTTGGATTCAATTATGCTTTAAATTGAGGACAATCAGAATAGAATATTCCTTCTGTCCTTTTTGGTTTTAATAGTGTACTTAGACTCTCTTTATATTGATTTCATTCTAGGATATAAAGTATGAATTAACTGAAGTCATTTTAATAGGGTTGTTTAATTGAAATAATTAGAGGAATGCAATTATTTTAAGGATTAGTGCTTATCATGCTCAGTTCAACGAACTGACCCTTGCTAGCAACTTTGTAGATGGTCTTCGTAAGTGGAAAAGGAAGACAAAATCTGATAATATGTATTGATTGTTCTAAATTGGTTCTTACGAAGAATTCTGATTAGATTTTTAAACTGTATTGTGAAAAGAAAGGTTATCTCTTTTGTTGAAGGCTATTGTCTTAAAGCATGCCAGAAGTGCATAAGTTGTAATTGTATGGTTTTGGAAACGAATGAAATTATGAGGAATTACCTGTGAAGAATGTGTATCTTATTTTGTTGGGATGATCTTCTTATTGGATATATGAATGAGTGTGCATTCTTATTGTTTTGAAAAATGGATTATAGATGATCTTCTTAAGTAAGCCATAGCTAATGATGTGGTTGATTACTACATTCTTAATTAGTGACTCATTATAACTTATGATTGTGAGTAAAAATTGAAAATAAGATCACTACATTTATAGGGAACATCGATAGTGGGTTATGCCCTAAAATTTACCTATAAGAAGAGGAGGAATTTTCCCTCTTGTAATGCAATAATTATAAAAGGAATAAATGACTATAAATTGTTAAGAATTAACAGAATAAAGTCTGATATGTCTCAACCTATTAGGTTGATACATTTCCCTCGTTGGTTGAGTTATTTTTCTAAATTAAGGAACTTAAATGGTTGTTGTCCTATTTTTGTGGATAAAAGGTTGATCGGCCCCAACCGAAAACCAGGAAACAATCAAAATAAAATTAAGACCATTTTTGTAAAACTGAACCCTAATTACAAAAAGGTAACTTAAGGAGTGTTGGACTCGGGGTTAGAGAAGACTGCCTAATTATGTAGTCTTATAACCTAAATATAAATTAACGTAAGTAATTCTTGGAGGTATGTACATCTTTCCGAGATTGTTCTATAGGATGTTGACACACGTCAACTGCAAGGTTGTACCTTTGAGAAGGTTAGGATCTTCTCGAGGATACAACAATGCAGATGACATGTGGCAGCACCCTTCGACATTGATCGTTAAGATTTACACACCTGGGACTTGATCGAGATTTCTCTCCAGGACTGGTTAGGACCATAATCAGGTTATGAGGAAGCCCTTTGAGTCTCAGGGTACCTTGGCACACAGAGTTAACTTTGGTTGACCCTGTATGCCAATTTATCCTTAGTCTTTAAGAGCCTCTTCATAATGTGGACTATGATGTTAACCCAATCTAGAGTGAAACCTTGGGACAAGGGAACTGATAGAAGTCAGTAGAGATGTTCTATATAACAATAGAGTGGGGTGAAGGATGTATTCCAGATTGACGAGTATGTTGTCAAGAATAAGTAATACGAACAGTATGTTATGAATCTTTGGCCAAAGTATCGCAAGCTGCTGATTGCATTGTCCTATGTCACCTAGTCTAAGGATTGTGATGCCGATGAATAGTGGTAACAATTATTTAGATAGGTTCCTTGGGCAGATCACTCAGAACCTGAAATGGGGTAAGAGAACCATGTATATGAAGTATTCAATAGAAAAATTCAAGCTTAAAGTTACACATGAATAGATCGGAAGTTCACTGAGTCATGGAATGAATAGATCGGTGGTACATCAAGTCATTACAACTGCATATGGTTATATGTTATAAGAATGATTGCTATGATATGTGTGTTCTAAATTATGTGTTTAGAATAGAGAACATTAATCATGTAATTTTTTTTTCCTTGTTTCTAAAGTATTAAAATGGGAATGTTACACTGATCGGCAAAGTCTCTGGAAACCTGAAATGAAGTAACAACCTACAAAAAACCTCAAAGAGACATAAAATCCTAAAAAATAAAGATGTAGAATGAGGGGTCAGACTGTCCTCAGCTATCACAATGGTGAACTTATAACTGAGCATTGCACTACATCTCAAACCTAATTTAGTTCTATATTTGTGTGTGTATGAAGAATCGTGCCCTATGTGGCTCTTATATGTGTCGCACTTGATAGTGAGAACAATAGCTAGATGTAAATAAATGTAATAGATGTGTGCATGGAATAGAATGAACTCTCCTCCTATGAAGTGTATGCATAATAACTAGCCCTTATGTCCCGTGGATGGCACTAGATGGACGTAATGAAGCTCTTATATGCTTGATGGATGCAACCTTAGGTGGTGATAGCTAATGCTTAGTGTTTGGTCCGTTATTATGATCACATAACTTTATATTTATATGATTCCCTTGCTTGAATTTCATAATTAACCCCAAAAAAGTCTGACTACCAAAAAGATAAGATGCTCAAATGGCTAGAAAGGACCCAAAAAGTGTGAACAAAGTATACTAAGGTTAGGGGTGCACCAGAGGGGATGAGGGCACCTAACACTGACATCCTAGCTGGGAACTGGTGTCTAAGATGATAAATGCCGAGGTATAAAAAGGCATATTGAGAAAGTAATGGTGCAAGACAAAAAAAAAAAGAAAGTTGGCCAAATACATGGGTTAATTAGTAATTTTATTACTTAGGAATCATATGAATAGTAATATGCAATCATGACTAAATAATTACCCAAAGTGTGTGATTTTGTGTCTACATTTTCCCCCACTTTATGTTGGTGAGTAGAAATCTCAATAACATAAAGTAAATAGATATGATGTACCTGATAACCATGTAGATCGAATGATAGAGGAGTGTGCTAAGGGACAAGAACAAAGCGTGGAGTGATAAAAAATGTGAAGCATGGATGCTAAGGAGGAGAAAGTGCAAAACGTGATGATGAAAATGACCCTAGGGTGAAAACGCATGTGTAGATGTTGTGATGTTCATGTTGTCGATGTCGTTGTTGACATGATTGTTTTTTTTGATGTTATGATGATGTGATGTGATTACCGCTTCCTATAAGGATGAAATTATAAAAGAGAAGATTGAACATGTAGTCAAATACACATGTATATGATTGAAATGTGTAAGAAATATGTAAAGAAATTATATAAAATACAATAATGAAAAAGGAAGATGTGCACCTGATCCATGATGAGAAAAAGAGTGTAGAAAGGATCCTGAAGATGTTGTAGAAGAATGATTTTTTTGGGAAATCTCATGCCAGTTGTGTTGGCCACAAGTTTTTGGGGCGATCTCATGCCACGTCATGGAAGAAGTGTAGGGAGAAAATTTTAGTGTCATCCTCCAACCTTTGACTTCTTCTTGAAATGTGGAACACCGCTGTAGATGGTGTGTAAAATTCAAATAATTTGATCCAATGTGAAAGTGAAAAGTGTTGTGTAGTGCATGCATGTCGAGTGCTAAGCACTATGTGCCCTATAAAATCCATTGTGTGGAGTTCTATAGACTGTGCTGAAATGCCAAATTCTGTGTAACCGTCCCATGGTCATAGGCGTACAGGAAGGGTTAGGGGCATGCAAGTGATACTGTCATGATCTGGGCACCATAATTTGTGCTATGCTAAGGACCCAAGTTGGATTCTGAGCATTGTCTGATATGTAGAAATGTGTTGTATCAATACTATGTTGTGATGAAATGTGATTGTATGATGCTATATGTGGTGAATGATTCACCAAAATGATGTCCCCCCCTCATTTGGGGTGTATGTGACATCGCTGAAGGAGTATGCAACCTAAAGGAGGACTGACTGTTGTGCCTAAACTGTGCCCTATAAGGGGAAGGGAATGTGCTTAGTATAAACCAAGGAAAATGCAAAAAAAGTGTCTAGGAAACAAGTGTTAATACAAATAAATATGTTTAAACACGCATGTAGAAGATAAAGTGTAATCTAGCAGACTTGAAGAGAATGTGTAATCTAAGATGTAAGAAGACAATGTAGACCACAAAAAGTGGGTTATAAACATGGGACACCAATCACGATATTGCAAGACAATCAAGGAAAAAAAATCCAAAAGCTGACAGTGTGCACACAAGATAAAGGGAAAAGCCCAAAAACAATTACAAATAAAGAGTAAAAAATGACATGCAATGTAATAGACAACCATGGAAGCAGATAGTCTTGCATAACAAATGTTGCACATGAAGCACTCGTTAGCATGTTAGAAAGATAAAAAGTATGTAAAAATGTGTATAATTTGATATAATAATGTGCTATGAAACAAAATGAAATAATAACACCTATAATGTATAAATGTGGATGCCCCTAGGAGCTGTTGTGGGATTGGTAATAAGTACCGTGCCAAGTATCCATGTTGCATGTAATAGATATGTATAATCTATGATCACAACTAGAAAATAAAGTGAATGTGCACGTGTGTATGATAATGATAATGAAATACAAGATATATATCTAGCATGTGTAAAAGGTGTACATGTAAAAACATAAGTAAGCAAGAGTAAATGCAACCAAGATATGTAGTATGCTATGGACGATGCAAAATGCAATGTAGTGTGAATGATCAGAGCCATGTGCCCCCGTGAGTGGATGTGTATACATTAGATGAGGTTCATTTATATATGTCCCCTAAGGAGTCAAGAATTAATTGTAAGTGAGAGTGCGTCATTGGGAAATGGTTTGAATTATGCGTATGAAAAATATGTGATCATGAAAGTGCAAAGCGTAGAGTGTAAGCATGTGAGTGATTGATTGAGTGATTGAACATGTGAATGTGGTGAGGTTCATTTTATATTTAAACCCTCAACAGTCAAGTATAAACCACGGAACTAGAGTGCATCATAGGGTGATGACCACATTGTGTAGAAGTAGATGTAAAGGGAGATGTAGCGTGAATGTGTATAGTGAGTAATGTACCTAGTGTGTGATAGAAGATGTGAGAAGAATATGCTGTGTTTGTATAACGCGTGATGTGTGAAGAGTTGTAATGTGTGATATGGAGTGGATAAGGATGTCATGAATATGTCCCCATTGGTGAAGGTATGTTGAATATTGTTGATAGCAATTGATTGTGGGAACATTGGGTGTGTAATGTTGTGTGTTGAGAAAGATGTGCTATGGATATGTAGGGTGTGTAAGTTGTGTGTGTGTGTGTGTTGATTGTGCGCAAAAAAGAAGCATTAGGTGATGAAAGAGGGGTATGTTGTGAAAGCATTGACCATGTGGTAAGCAAAAGAGGATGTGTTGTTATGATGAGAAAAGTGTATTATAAGTGTGAATGTGCCACGAGTGTGTTGGTTGTATAGTATGTGTAAAAAGCTATATTGTGAATGTGTAAAATAGATGTTATGTAGTGATGAATGCACACAATGTGAAATATGTAATATGATAGATATATAATATGTAGCATGTACTTTGTAAGATAGTGTGTAAATGTGGTATGTGTGAGGTTCATGTATATAGTATCCCTCAATAGTCATGTGTAGAACCATAAGAACATGAGAGTGTGTCATCAGGGAAATGATGATATGAACATGTATCAAGATGTGTGTGTTGTGAAGACTAAAGATGAATATGATGATAAAATAAGAGGGTCTTGTTGATGTTAGAAGGGGGAGGAAAGAGGTGATTTGATGCCCCCCAAAGTGTGTGATGAGAAAAGAGTGATCAAGTAACGTCATCTATGAGAGGTTGTCATTGTCATGATCAAAATTGAAAGGTAAAGCATCTGATACGTGATAAACAATAGTGCCAAGTTGTTCACTTAGTGATTAATTATGGAAAAGGTTGTACATGCCGATTGTGTATTCTTCATCAGTGAAAGGAGGTAATGGGAAACCATGTACATACCAACGTGTAAGATTTTTTGAATAACTAAGAAAGGAATCATTGCAAATAAAGACACGACCAAAAGGCATAGTAAATGAAATGTCAATATGATCAGGATATAAGGCTCCCCTAATATAGTTGAGCCAAGACTGTCCTAGTGTAAGCGGAGTAGCATAAGGAGATCATGCAACAAACACTGTGAGATGAAATATGCGAAGCCCATAACTAGAAATAATGTGAATGAATCCATGATAATGATGAGGATCATAGGGTGGAGGAAAGATGTCGTTAATTGTAAAACCCAACCAAGCCAACCCATCATGTGTGTATATAGGGTTATCACAAGTAGGATCAAATGGGATATGTTGCCAATAAGAACAATTCATGAAAAGTGTGCATGTGAAAGGAGTTTGTGCTAATGATAGTTGCTCATGAGACAATGTAGTATGTGGAAAGACATATGATGTGTGGATAGGCCACCGAGAAAGTACCATAAAATTTATAGTAGTGGGAGGGGGCGATGACATGGATGGAACAACATCCAACATGCAAATAGTAGCCTCTAAGTTAGGCAGAGGATCCATAGGTTGTGGTTCATCAGTAGTAACAAATTGTGGAGTGGGGATCATAGTGGTGGGATCATGCATGTAATATTTGAATGGTTCAAGATCAATAGGAATGGTGTATTCAATACCCTCGTGTAAGAATTTGACACATCAATGTACTATGGAAGGGATAGCTTACATGGCATAAAGCCATGGTCTATCGAGCAAGCAATTATACAAAACTGGAAATTCCATGGCAAAGAAAACTGTGTTAAGGGTGTTTTTCCCAACAATATTGGGTAAAGTAATGTGGCCTATCCATGGATGAAAGAAACCATTGTATACGTGAAGAGAAATAGATGAAGGACTGACGTTAGTAGTTGAGAGACCTAAATCCTTAAGGAATGTTAGAGTGCAAAATTTAAGTTCAGATCCATTATCAACTAAAAATCACTTGACACCAATATTATGGATGCACACTATGATGTATACAGGAGGATCATTGTCAAAACCAACAAGAGCAGAAAGAGGATTAGCTCGAAAAGTAATGTGTTGATAAAGTGCATCTACAAATGTGTTATAGACTAAGTCTAGAAAATGTTAGAAAGAACGTAAGTAGCAGTCAAGGGAGTGATGATCTTAGCCCTTAACTTAGGATGGAGGAGTGAGAAATCATGAATAGAAATATTCATGATGAGAGGATCTTAGAAAGATGTAATAAGTGACAAAAGAAATATCCTAAGTGTGTTCTAAGAGGTTGGGTTCACCAAAATGATTAAGCTAAATATGGAAATATATGCCTAATCTGATTTCTATTGTAGTAGTAAATAAATGAATAATTAACCCAAGAAAAATAAGCAATAAAATGTGAAACCTTAGTTGCAAAGAGGGTAAGAAGAGCCTTAGCTAATTCAAAGTGATCCCTGGATTGTGCCTAAGTGCTAACCAGATGAACAAAGAGGGAGAAGTGTCACATAGACACTCAAAAAAAGTGTGCAAGCTGATGATCTTCCTAAAAGGGGCACTTGGAGAGGGATAGGAGCACCAACGAGCACCCTAGACCTATTTCTGGGCACCTATGTCTGTGGAAATGCTAAAAAAACTCCATTAAGTGGTCAAGAGGTATTCACTATTTTTTCTCCTTTTGTCGCTATGAGGTTGCATATTGATCGCCGAAGTCATCGAAAACCTACAATGAAATAATGACCTACAAAAACCCTCAAAGAGACATCAAATCCTAAAAAATAAAGATACAAAATGAGGGATCAGATTGTCCTCAGCTGTCATAATGTTGATCTTATGATTGAGCATTGCACTACATATCAAAACCAATGTAGTTCTCTGTGTGTCCGTGTGGAATTGTGCCCTAGGTAGGTCTTGTGTGTGTCACACTTGATAACGAGAAAAGTAGCTATATCTATAGAAATTTAATAGATGTGTGCATGGAATATAATGAACTTCCCTCTTATGAAGTGTATGCAGAATGACTAGCCCTTATGTCCCTTGGATAGTGCTAAATGGATGCAATGGAGCTCTTAGATGCTTGATAGATGTAACCTTAGGTGGTGATAGCTAGTGCTTAGTGCTTGGTTCCTTATTATGATCACATAAATTTATATTTATATGATTCGCTTGCTTGAATTTCATAATTAACCTTGAAAAGGCTGAATACCAAAAAGATAAGATGATCAAATGGATAGAAAGGACCCAAATAGTGTGAACAAACTATACTGAGGTCAGGGGTGCCTAGAGAAGATGAGGGCACCTAACATTGGCGTCTTGGCTGGGCACTGGTGTCCAAGATGATGAATGTTGAGGTATAAAAAGACATACTGAGCAAGTAAGGTTACAAGACCAAAAGTGGAAAAAAAGAGAAAAGAAAGGTGGCCAAAGACATTGGTTGATTAGTATTTTTCTTACTTAGGAATCATATGAATAGTAACATGCAATCATGATTAAATAGCTACCCAAAGTGCGTAATTTTGTGTCTACATCATGGTATGGTGCAATTTTGAGTTCCAATAGTTTTTACACACCTAGTGGGACATGTTTGATAAGCTATAGATCATTGCTACTAATTTTTATGTGTAACTTAGTAGTTTTAACCTTTAGAGGCGACCCTTCAACACACATGACAACTCCTAAATGTTAAATATCTTGGTTTCAAGTAGCTCAGTCCTCCCTTTTCATGAGAAGAGTGCAAACAAGGCTAAGAATATCTAGAGGTGATCCATTTAACTACCTACAACTCTCTCTGTGAAGGAAAAGAAAAGGAAGAAATCTATGGAGATTCAAGTCACCCCCAAGTAGAATTTTTTCAACTCCGTCTCCTGGTAGAGAATTCCTCTCTTTTATTAAAACTTTAAGTCTCATCCCATTCATGGCACATTAAAGGAGATTTTATTTTACAAGATTCAGTAGCAGTAGCCCATTGGTTCTTTCTACACATCATGATATATAGTTAACAACCTTGAAGATTATCCCCTTCTTCACATGCCAAAATACTACCACACCCATAGAGCACATTAAGAAAATTTCAAATGTATGTTCAGTACATGTGGTTATAGAGGATGATGTCATAGTGCATCTTTTGGCATCATATCTCAAAGGTAAGGCCTTGTAATAGTAATTTTTTTTACCAATTGCTTTAATCCATACCTGGGACAAGCTCGGGATGACCCTCTACAAACAATTTGGTGAGAAGGCAGACAACATTTCCCTTCTTGAGGAGTTAAATACTATCAAGTTGGATCTAAGCAAACTTACAATATATTTTAACTTTAGGTTCCAGAAGACATGAGACATAATTCCAATCCTTCTAAGACCAACTCCTCAAAGTGCATTTCTATATTTTCTTAGAGCTTTGAATTTTGATATATCAGTAATGATTCAGTCTATGGGTGCTACCCAATTACCCAATGCTTATGAAATAAACATTAGGGATGATTTTTTTATCCAAGTTGGTAAAATAGATGCTAGATTGCCAATTCCCATCTTCCCTGAATTGCCACAAAGTACCCCACCCACCATTACCCCTATTCCTTAGCCATCTACTTCATTATTTGCATCCACTTCTAGTTCTTCTATGAAGATAGAAGAAATTGAAGGCCTTAGTGTTCAACTAAAAAAGAATGAGATTGTATCCCTTAAGAGATAACAAGCTCGATCCCCAAAAATTTATCCTAATCCTCCTTAGGGTTATCCACAAGAAGGCTATCAATACCCAAGCCAGAAGTTTGGACATAATTACTTGCCAAGGAGACTACCAAATCCAAATCTCCAACCTTCATCAACTCCTAACTTAAGTAAAGCCATTTTTCCAGTCAAGAACAATATGGCCCAAGGTTTTGAATGGTGTTATCCTTGTGATTAGCCCCATAGTGAGTATACATGTGAAGCTGGAATGAATTAATTGTGAGAGAAGGCTCTCATGGTAAAAAATACATTCTACATCAGAAAACAATGCAAAAGAGATACAAGAGATCGTCATTGAGCCTAACTTCATGTTTTTGGCACTTGAATATTTTTGTGAGGTTAACCAAGCCATGTGAAATTTGAACAGGACACAACTTCATGTCACAGATAACACAAGGTCCAACAAGAGACAAATAGATGTAAGGTCTCCTCCCCTTAATTTTTCAACTCCACATGACAATCCTGGCTAATTTACAAACTTAGGTGGAAGTTTGACTTCACCCAGTTAGTCGCAGATCACTTAGGATCACTCAATAGCTTTAGAAAACCCACAAAACCTAATAGAATTACACAGTGAAGAATTTCTGTGTGACAAGAAAATCCCACATCTCAACACAAATCCACATAATGAAGTGATTCTGCCATCCAAAGAGTTTCTGCAAATGAAATAAGTAAGGAAATAAATGTCTCTACCTCATTGTAAAAGGCCATGGTTATTCCTCTCAACATCATTAAATATATGAAAAGGAAAAAATTGAACGTCATAATGTGGGATGCCTTATTTATCCCATCTCAAAGGGATTTCTTGTAAGAATCCTTAAAGAAACTTCCACATCTTGAACCTGCCATGCATAAAGGATACTCCATATTTAACATATATTATCCTTAGGAAGAACAAGTGAGTGTATTTGTCAAGCCTCCTCCCTTTTACATGTCTTTAATTGTTGGCAAACACCTTGTACATAGCTACATGATAGATTCTAGTGTCAGTACCTCAGTGATGCCTAAGAAGATTGTAGTTATATTGGAAATTGAGTACATTCTAACCTCAAAAAGTGTTTTGTATCTTGATGGATCAATAATACAAGTCTTGGGTGTGATTAAGAATTTAGAGTTAACTATTCAATAAAGCCCAAGCCTAACTATAATGCAAGACATCTCCATGACCGACTTGTCACCTTTGTTTGACCTTTGCCTCTCTAGATCTTTCACAGCCAAAATTTTTGGATACTTATCTTTAGATTGGTCTCACATGCTATTGAGAACAAGGTATGTGACTAGATTTACAATCCAAGCTAAGCTCGTCTCAAATTATTATGTTAAAGTTCATGATCTTAGTCCTATCAATGTTAGCTGTATGGTTTAAGGAGAAGTGAGCAGTGATCCTGAATCCGTTGAACCAATGTATTCAATTCATTTAATTCCTAATCTAATGCTTGATGAATGGGATAAATACCATTATGAGTTTGATCATTGTGAAAAATTTGTGGAGAATGGTCTAGGCAACTACTGTATCCATGAAGAATAATTCACAGTTCCCATGCCACACAAAGAAGACAATGATGCTTCTGGTTTATGGAAAATGTTCTTTGATGATTCTAAAAGTAGAAATGGAGCTGGAGTGGGTGTGGTTCTTTTTCCCCAAGAGATAAAACATATTCTTTGAGCATATGCTATAATTCACATGCTTAAACAACATGGTGGAATATGAAGCATTGGTTCATGGTCTATTTATTACGGAAAAGAGACAAATCAAGGCCCTACCAAGTTATGGGGATATTGAATTGGTCATCCACCAAGTCAAAGGGAAATGTTCCACTAAGAATAAGCTTTTGAAATCTTATAGACATAGATTTTGGATATCTTAGAGAGTTTTGATGTTGTCAACCTTCAAGTAGCGTTACGGAAGCTAAACAAAGAAGTAGATCAAATGGAGGTTGTTGACTATCAGTTTTCCCCCGTGGAAGACCTTATCCAAGGTAAACAACATGTCAAGATGGTTGTAAGACCATCCATCCCAGATAATGAATTCAACTAGAAAGTGTTTGAGAATGATGAGAAAATAGTTCAATTCATCCAAAACAAGGTTAAATTTTCTTTTAGCTTGCAACCTGATTTTGTACAAGAAAGTTATGGTGATCAAATCATTCAGCTATGAACTAAAAGGTATCCAAAAGGGTTGGTAACTCTTGAGGACATATTTCAATCCTGATGATGAGATCAAAGGCATAGAAAAAAATAATGTCCAGAAACTAAGAGGATTGCAAACTAGTCACCATCACACAAGATAAGGAGTTATTGATTGGAAAGGTATGTGATCAATATGAAAAGAAATTTTTTATCTCCTTATGTCAGAAATATAATGATGTAATCTCATGGAGCTATGAATACCTTAGAGGTTTTGACACTATCATTAACCAACATGCCATTTATCTTGATCTCGTGACCAAGCCAGTTAAACAGAAACAAATGCCTGTTGATCCCAAGATCGAGCTCCTTATGAGAAAAGAGATATCAAAACTCATTGATGCAAAAATCATATTCCCCATCAAGTATTCCTCTTAGGTGGCTAATTTGGTCCATATTAGGAAGAAAAATGGATAAATTTGGTTTTGTGTGGAATTCAGAAACTTGAAAAAGGCCTCCTTGAAAGATCATTATCATCTCCCCTCCATGAAACATTTTTTTCAGAGAGTAGTAGGAGTTGAAAGATTTTCTATGCTTGATGGCCACTTAGGTTTTAATTCGATCAAATTGAGAGATGAGGATCGATATAATATTGCATTCACAACCAAGTGGGGAACATATGCATATGAAAATATGCCCTTTAGTTTATCAAATGTGGGTGCCACATTTCAAAGAGCAATGGATATTGATTTTAAAGGATGCATAAAAGATTTCAACCTCATCTACTTGGATGATATCAAAATTTTCTTAAAGGAGAGTAAAGATCATATCATTCATCTTGAGAAATTATTTGAGAGATGTAGGGAATTTGGGGTGTCTCTTAACCCCAAGAAGTGTATTTTTGTAGTTCCACATGACAAGATTTTGGGTCATGTTGTTTCAAAAGATGGTATTTCCATTAGCCCTGAAATTATCTTCGCTATCCTCTCTCTCTTGCCAACTCATAAGAATTCGCTGCAATATTTCTTGGGAAAGAAAATTTTTGTTAGGAAATTCATTCCTAATTTTTCAGGACTAGTCAGACCTATCACTCTAATGCTTAGGAAGGACACAAATTTTAAATGGACCACAAAAGGAAAAAAAGGATTCACCAATATCAAATAGGCTATTGCTCAGGAACCCACTCTTATTAACCCCGACTATTCAAATGATTTCATACTTTATGCATATAGGGCTGATAACAACATTACCGCAATTCTAACACAACAAAATGATAGAGGTTTAGAGTAACCAATGACATTATTTAGTCAAACAATGAAGGATTATGATCTAAAATATATTAACATTCATAAGCAAGTGTTTTCCATCACAAGAGATCTCAAGAAATTCAAGAGCATGCTCGTCGTTATCCACATCAAATTTTTCATTTCACATCCTAGTGTGAGAGACTTCATCATGGGAGTAGAAATTAGTGAAAAGAGAGCTGGATGAGTGACTAAGATCATCTTATTTGACCATAAAAGCCAAAAAAAGAGGCCTCACTTGCCTTAGATGCTCAGGAAGAAGAAGAAAAAACCGTAGAGCATTCGCTGAACTTAGGGGTTTCTCATAACAAAAATTTGTGGAATATTCCTGATCCGCACAACACATAATTTCAGCAAGGCAAAGGAGATTGACTTAGCCATGGTAGCTGGATCAAAGACATGAAAATCTTATTGTTAAATAGAGGCTACTCTCTTGGTTTAAGAAAATAAAAAAGAAGACACCTAAGGTTGTAATATATGCCTTATGCATTGATTGGTGGGTTTCTTTTCAAAAGGAACCTTGATGGAGTGTTGTTAAGGTGTATTGAGGATGAGTAGGTGAACAAAGTCTTAGTATAATTCCATAATGGCTTCTCTGTCAGACATTTCTCATCTAAGACCACATTGATGAAAATCATGAAGATGGGATATTTTTGGCCCACATTGTTTGTAGATGCACATTAATGGGCTAGAAAATGTAAAAATGTGTTTTCTTCACTGGTAAAAAGAAGATGATGGCCCTTCCCCTTCATCCTATTCAAGCCGACGAGGCCTTCTCTTAGTGGGGGTTTTATTTTATTGGCACGATCAATCTTATATGAAGTGTGAGTAAAAAATGGGTCTAAATAACAACTAATTATTTTACTAGGTGGAAAAAAGCTATAGCACTCAAGGAAGCTACTGAGTTAACCATCCTTGATTTTCTTGATGATATTGTGATAAGGTTTGGGGTTCCCCAAACCATTATTTCTGATAATGATAAATATTTCTTAAGCTTTAGGATATCTAATTGGGCTCTTAGAAATGGTGTATATTTGAATAATTCCTCCAATTACTACTTGCAAGATAATGACCTGGCAGAATCTATGAACAAGAACCTGATTAGAATCATGAAAAGAACAATGGAGGTCAATCAAAGGCAATGCCACATAAAGGTGAGAAACAATCTCTAGGCTGATAGAATCACATCAAAAAAGACAATTGATAATTACCCTTTCAAACTTGTCTATGGTAGAGAGGCCATGATTCCTTTATCTATGGAATTATCTTCATTAGAGCTAGCCTAACTACTTGAATTTTAGGATGAAGACCAAAGATAAATCAGAATGGGGGATTTGGTTGAACTTAAATAATTAAGACAATAAACCATGATCAGGTGAGAAGAGCATAAAAAATTAACCAAACAATGGTTTGATAATAAATCCAAAGCTTGGGCATTAAAGGTTGGTGACCTGGTCCTAAAATGGGATACATATAGAGCTAAACTAGGGAAGAACTCCAAGTTTTATGCAATTTCAAGTGGGTCATACATCATCACTTCCTACAAAGAGGTAAACTCTTTTAAGTTATCCAATATTTATGGATAAGCATTATAGATTCTATTCAATGGGATTCATCTTAAACATTTCCATTAAGTCTATATATTACACCTTGTAAATACTTGTGTTTTGTGTTTTGTGTTAGAGGTTCCCTCATTTGTTGCATTGATCACTAGTTGAGTGCTTTTCCCTTAGCCCTACGGTGCTCATATTTGTTTGTAATAAGTGTGTATACACTCTCTACATGTTTCACTCAAAACATGTATGATATTCCTTGTTGTACATGATTTTTAGAATCCCCTTTGCAATGAAACATAGTTTAACTTTTAGAGCTAGTTCTATGGAATAATCAGATAGTTGGAGAAGTTTCCAAGTTTTATTTAGAGCTCAACAGGTCAATTTCAATGCACTGTCAAGTTCATGTGGATTTAGGAGACATGTGTTTCAAAGTTAAGATTAATTTTCTTCAAGGTGTATGCTTGAATTTATGCCCAATGGATGCTTCAAGTCTACTGGTATCCATCATATAACAAAATTTTTTACCCCAAAGGTCACGAAACTGTTGTCCAAAATTACACTCCACACAATTTTGAAAAACTTATCTAAGTTGGGACTTATAAATTTTTTGTTCAGGATAAGTCATAGGAAACTTAGTCAGTGTTTCATAGAGTGTGAAAATTTAGTGATCCATGGGTTCTCCTTACCTACGGAATGAAGGAATAAAGAGCTCAAGACTTAGGTGGATTTTGGTGGAATAGTACTTCACGGGGTTGGCTAGACCTTTACAACATTGAGGAAGCAACTTGGTATAAAATCAGTCTATGGGGATGCATACATACTACCATGGTATTTCATGAGAAATGTTAGAGAATTGGATAAGGATATGATCTAAAAAGTGAGAAAAGGAATGAGAAGTTTAGTGCTTCACGGTATGGAGAAACACAATGTTACGTGGACTCAGAACACATAACATTTTACAGAGTTTGTCAATTATGTGGAACCAAGGATGAAGTCCTCCAAGTTAAAATCTATGACACAAATGGAAAAGTTACTTCAAGGTACCACACAAAAAAAGGAAAAAAAGTTTCAAAGTGACTAAGGTTAGAAGCCGCTAAACACCATCCTTGTTCTGCAGGATTCCCAAATGAAAGTGTCCCATGGGTTCTCAAGGTATGGGGAATGAAGGAACATAGTTGCAAAGTGTCACACAATGAAGAAGAAATAAATTTGTGACAAGGAAGGATTGTTGTGGCTAAGGGCGGAAAAATTCAAGTGCTGCTAGATAAAGGAAACTCCAACCATCACTTAGGGAATACATGAGGCCGTGGAAAACCATAGATCAAAACAAGTCTGTAAGGCACGAGTGAAAGCCACACTTGTTTTAAATTAAACAACCAACCACCTTAACTACCAAAATTTAATGAAGCATGATGTCCTCTTATATAGTCTGATGGCGCGTGATTAAATTAAGGCACCATGATGTGGTGGTTGTATTTTTTAAATGACACCCTTGCTTGTACTACAAGTCAACATTGCAAGAAATCATGACATCCATGCTTGTTCAATAATATTTCAGGGGTTGGTACTCTAGTATGACAATCCTTCCTTCCCTATTCTCTTTCTCTCTTCTTCCCATGAGTTCGATAAATGTAAGTTCTCACTCACATTCTAGGGGTACTTCTCATGTTTTCTTCCTTCACATATTTCACAATTTCACACTTGTGAACTAGAAATTCATGCTTTTGATAACTATAACTAGTGAATGGAATATTCTCTTGCCTTGAATATGTATGTAAACTATCAAACATTGATTAATGTAATTGTAGATTTCTTATTTCCCTCAAACATTATGTGTTTGACATGAATATCTCTACCCCTTTTCATAACTTGTATTCTTTTCAGTTACTTGCATTAGAGTCGTGTGCATATTCATGATCTTCATTCTACAAACTACATATATCTCACTTAGAATTATAGAGAATCTCCACTTTTCAATTTGGTGCTATCACTACCCCTTTTATCTCAGGATTCACTATTTGTCTCTTCTCTCCTCTCTCTCCCTGGCTCCTTGGACAAGTTAGTGTAGGTTAGCTTTAGGAGTAGTTTTAGTATTAGATTAAATTGTGTTCCATGAATTCTCTTAATCCAAAAAACAAAGGAATTTTACCTTCTATGGATGTCTATCTCAAGTTGTAAGTCCCACACTTGGAGACATTCCCATGTTGGTCCAAAATTTTGAATCTCCCATGATTCAGGATAGGGTGCAATTTTGAGCTCCAACAATTTTATACCAAACATTGATTTTATTAGACTATAGACTTTAAGGAAATGGAATCCAACATGAAACATGGATATTATAGCCATGCCTAAAGGGTTCTTCATCATATCCTTTGGTTATGAGGAAGACATGGAAAATGTACTTTTTAAAGGACCTTCATTTTTAGATATGGTGGGTTTGACCTTAAAAAAATTGAAGCCAATGCTAAACCTGGAAGAGGAAAAAGAAAATGAGTACCCTATATAGGTGAATATTATAATATTACCCTTGGATTTTTGAGAGGAATAAGTTTATGAAGGAATACAAAAATCAATATGCCAGTATATTATTTGTGCAAAAGTTACCAAATCAAGAAAAATGATGGTAGAGGCTATATTTTGTGTCATAGTATCAAAAAGGGATAAACTACCCATGTTCATCAACCTAAGGTATAAGTTATGGAAATGTATACAATTGATCGAATATGACAAGAGGCATACAATTATAAATCATAAGTTGGTAAATAAATTGAAGGACATCCTAAAGGGAAAAAAGTGGAGAAGAAGACCTAGATGAAGAAGCTTATTATTAAGATACAGTATGTGGCGATGGTGGAATATTTGAATCCTAAGATAAAATTTATAGCTTTGGAAAAGTGGAAAAAATGGGTTGATGGAAGATTTGGTATGTAAGACAAACCTTATTTAGAAAGGTAGGGAAGGAATATCTAGACAAAAGCCCCTTAATTTCTCACCAATAGTTCATGATAGTTCCAAAGAATTACATGCTAAATTCTTTTATCTAACCCTTGCTTAAATATTTTTTGAGCGGATGAAATATATCTCAAGGATGAAAGCACATAAGGATTGGGCATGCGGGAATAGGGCGCATAGACATGTGTGAAAGTATAACAAAAATGAATAGGTTAAAACAAGATTTAGCCATTTTTTCAGACTAAGGCTATTTTTGGGACATGGAGTACTGAAAATGACTTCTAGAAGACTTGAGGACCACACCAAGGCTATTTTAGATAAGTGAAGGATCAAGTGCCATGAAATTTTTTCAAGCTAATAATAGGATCTAAACTAAGTGTTAAATTTAGGAGATCTATTATTAGCACTTGCATGCTTTTGTATATTTATGTAAGGGAGCATGGCTATTATTAACATGTAGCCTATTTTTGGAAGGTGCATGGGAATTGAAGGGAAATTCCCCACCCCTATAAATATGTATTTATTTACATTGTTTAGATAGTTCATGATTTATTGTAGTGTTATGCTGCAAATTTGTTAGTGCGTATGCCCATGGTGACATTATTATGATGTATGAAGCTTCTATGTTTTACAGTATTTAGTATAATGGATATTATTGGTTGGATATTTGTGTTATATGTAACTGAATATGGATCTTGCATGGTAAAACTGATTATAGTGATTGTTTAATTATTGCTTCATATGGTTTAGATCTAGATCTAGTTTACGAACTGTGGTTTACTTGATTATCTATTATGGATCTGAAATATATTTGTAATCATGCTAACATCTTGAACAAGCTTCACTAAGAGGGACCTGGTACCCTTGCATGCTTCAGGTGGGCACTCAGTCCAGGTTGAGTGATGTACCATCGCACCTTGGGCTATTTGTAGTGAATTCTAGGCTACATCATTGGTTTTGTTTCTGGGACCTCTTTCTTAGCTATTTTTCTGGATGTTACATGATGAAGACATACTGGTTAGCCTTGGAAATTATTAAAGAGTGGTTAGATGATCTAGAAGAAGAGTATGCTCGTAGTTTTAACATTGGATCTGAATTTAACACACTCGCGTGGGTTAAGTAGAATCTGTATGACGCATTGTATTAGATGTTCTTTGCTATATTTCCCATAGATCTGTACAAGTGGCTAGTTACTTACGTATCTAAGAGAAATTAGAGGTTTCACACATTTTTTTGGATTCATGAAGAATTCTAGGCCTTGTATGATGTAGATCTGATTTAGACGCGCTCTGTGGATGTTTGGTTCCATGGTGTTTTGAATAGCTATATTCTTGAGTATGTAGTTTCCACTTACTCTTTCCCATAAGTTGTCGAGATCTAGTTCTTACACAAGACAAGAGGATATTACTTACGTAGTATTCCGTTTGAAATCAAGATCTTGATCGTAACCCTGGATTTGGAAAAGAAGCCTATGGCTAGCTAAACCCCATCATGCGCAGGGTAGAAGTAGGTTTTGTAAAGATGGCAGACCTAGCGGTAGAGGGATAGAGAGAATAAAGGTGGATTAAGTTTAATGAAGTGCATGAGAGGGATATAATGAAGTAGCGAGAGATCATGGAAAGAATGGTGTTGCAGAAGGAGATGGATCATGAAGGATTTAGAGCTCATGCATAGGACATGGAGCCAAAGCATCTGGAACTCCCCCATTTGGGAAAGCATGGCAGATAACCCTCCTCAGATTTGGATGAAGGTGCATTGGGAGAGAGATTATGGATCATAGGCACACATCTGAACCTACCTAGCGACCTAGCCTTTACGCTTGGTTTTCTAAATTCTACATCAGTTAACAATAAGCAAGCTAGTGTGAGTAGTAGAGTTACAGTAGATAGAGTAAATTTATAGTCAATTTTAAGAGTTAATCAAGGATCTTATTCATATATGGTGGCACAATCATCATCTATGTTATTTGGAGGTCCATCTGGAGGTATCTTTTCTAGCATGTTAGCAAAATAGAATGTGGGTGCGCAGACCGTTGGTATAACATTTGGAAGTAGCACAACTTCATTGACTATGGGAGTCCATTTTAGCATGACCGTTAGAACACAAGGTAGTGCACCCTTTGTTTCATTACCTACTTCAGGAGAAGGATCAGGAGGGTCTGGTGGCTTGGGCACTGGTGGAACTGGTGGCTCTAGAGGAAGAGGAAACATATGAGGAAACAAAGGTACTAGATCTGATGTGTAAGGTCTTCACCAACCCCAACAGATTTATATGGATATATCTCTTCATCTTCTAGATTATAGAGGAATTGAAGATGCAACTAAACATGTGCATATATGTTAGATACTATGGCGTGTGAAGGAGATCACTGCTCCAGAGCACAAGGTGAGTTAGTTTGTAACTACATTATAGGGGCACATGCATAGTTGGTACAAATAGTTTGAACATGACTGGAATTATGTAGATTGTACCACACTGCGGGATGCTTTCTTGAAATAATTTAATATCCCTGAGTTTGAGTAGAAGAAAATCAACGCATTGAAAGATATTAAGCAAGGCACTATTGATAGTGTTCAGAAGTATGATGCTCAGTTCAAAACCCTTTTCTATAAATTATCTTATTACATCCATGTAAGCCAACATATACAGTGGTTCATTGGAGGTCTGATCATACCTTTTAGGAGGGTGATTTTGCATAAGACTTATACAGATCTACATGAGGTGCTTAAAGTAGCTCTATGCGCCGAGGCAGTAGGAAGTGTATACACAGGAGTGAGCCCATTTTTGGAAGAATAGATTGTAACAATGGCTAAATAGTTGGAAAATTTATCTGCTAATTCGGCACATGGGACATGTAGTAGAATTTTGTGTATAGACCATGAGGTAGAGGGGCATACTAAGGATAATTTCCCTCGTAAGTCAATGCGCTTATTGCTGCTAGATTGCGAGATCTTTCACTTGGACCACAGTTCAAGTTAGTTCCCATTGTTGCAGTGCATGATAAGAAATAATCTGTCCTTTTACTACAAGATTTGTAGGTATTCCACTCACGATACTAAAGATTACAGGTTGATTGATCATATTCATGATGCCATTGATATTGGTGTATGAAAGACTATGTTATAAATAATTCTAAGGAGAAAGGTGAGCATCATGACCATGATCATAATTAAGGGTGATTTGATGGAGGCTGTGGTCGAGGATGAGGGTTCTGACGAGGATTCAGAGGTTGAGGTTGCGGTAGTGGAAGAGGTGATTTCCCTCATGGAACTTGTTATACATGTGGATATCTTGATCATGAGTGTCCATAGAATGTTATTTGTTCTTTCCACAAAAATAATCATAGCTATGAAGAATGCCTAGAATTGTATGAAAAATTGATTAAGAAACATAAATAGGAGAACAAGTGTGCATGAATTGTTAGAGTCCAGCGTGATGTGGAAGATCAATGGATGTCAAAGTTAGCACCAAATCATGATTTGGTACCTATGAAAATTACTACACATGCTGAGGTTGCGCGCACCAGAGAAGTTCTGAAATCAAAACCTACTATTAATAAAGAGGAGGTTCTACATGAAAAGTATCCAAAACCTATACATCAGAAGGAATTTTATCAAAAAACCATGGAGGTAATTCAAAATTTATAGGGTGAGATACAATGTTTGAAAGAACAATAAAAAAATTAGAAAAAAGAAAGCAACTGAGCTCCATCAAACAAATGTAGATGATTTAAAGGACGTTTGCAAAATACTACACTGAGAAAACATTATCCATTTATTGGGGAATTATTTAAAGGGAAACACTCCACGTGTTGGGATTGAACATGAAAAGGATTTTTTCTTCATTATGGGTTGCATGTCTTCCCCATGTTTTTGATTGTAATCAATGGTTTCTAACTAGTTTTTTCACGTTGAAAGAGGCCTTCATCAAAAGGATCCTTTATGTATTTACATTTTATCATCTTAATAGAGGCATTGGGGAGAATATTTCCTATTCATCAAGAAAAATAATATATTAATGGTCTTTTGGTAACATCATGAATCTCTTTGATCTCCCACCAAAAATTTGTTGATAACACACTAATATTTTGTAGAGATTCAGTCTCAGAGGCTTGCAGGATTAAGAAATATCTTTTAGATTTCGAAGATGCTTCAAGTCAATGCATTAAATTTAACAAGAAATTTCTATATTTTGTCAATAAATTGGAATCTTTTAGAAGGAGAATTGGTGGTATTTTTAATTTGTAAATCAAATCCTTCCCTATTAACTATTTGGGTATGCCTTTGGTGCTTAGCCAAGGGGAGATCTCATGCTTTTCAAACTTAGTGGATAGGATTCAAAAATAATTATTGGGATAGAAAGGTTGCTTATTGTCCCAAATTGACAAACTCCAACTTCTCAAAAGCACCCTACAAAATCTTCTTGTTTTTTATTCTATCCATTTTCAAAATTCAATTAAAGATCGAAGTGACCTTGGAGAAATTTTAAAAAACATTTCTCTAGTCAGGGACTGAAGAACACAAAAGGATCCCCTTGGTTAAATAAAATATATAGAACCAAAGAGCAAGGTGGTTTATGATTTAGATAGATTTATAATATGAAAAATCCTTGTTGGTAAAACAAGGTTAGAGATTCTTGAGGGAAAAAAATACTTGGATAAGTATCCTAAGATCCAAGTACCTTGGAGGAAGAGAAACTAACTACCTCCTCACGTTGGAACGTTGGATAATCACTAGAAAGGATCTATATTTTGGAATTGATTTAATGAAATTTAAATATTTATTAGAGGAATGCAATCAAACTGATCTATAACAATAATAAGAAAGATCTAACATGCAATAACAAGTAAGTATGCGCAATAGAGGGATAAGAGTGACTTAGCTTGTATCTCGATGTTGGACTAATTCTAGATTGGAGAATGGGTGGAACATGATGGATCTGGGTTGAGTATTATGCTTCATGTTTAGAAAATTAAGAGTTATAACAATTCCAAACAGAACCACCCAAAGGAGGAAAATACAACCCAGACACTAATGTTTAAACTGCATGTCTTGGAAACAACTCTGGATCTAATCTTTTTAGGGTTTGAACTTGTCTTCTTTCTTTCACTCTTTGTTGTATCCACTTCACTGTAGGTTTTACTATCACACTTGAACCTGTAAAATAAACCCTACCTACTTGCACGAGGCTCAAGCACACATTAGATTGAATAAATAATGCATATGCTTGAGTTAGAATGACCTCGATACTCACCCCAATGTGAATGTAACCAAGCATTGCACTACATTTTAGACTCAATGTAGTTCTAGTGTGTGTGTGTGTGTGTGTGTGTGATAGAATTATGTCCCTTTAAGCTAGACTTTCATTATGCCAATCACACCAAGTTAGCGTGATATAACTACTTTTCCCCCAAGATGAATATGTGAGATGAAATTCATAAACAACCCTTCTTATGCAATGAATAATGCAACCCAAATGCAATTATTAAATGTTTTTATTTTCCCAAGTAGATAAATAGAAAGTAATAGCCCCTTTGTGTAGTTGTGTGACTACCCATTTGAATAGTAAGTAAGTCATGTATATATATGATTCCCTTGTTTGAATTTCTTCATTAAAAACTAAAAACACTGACCCAAAGTGATAGGTAGTAATTTAGAAAAGATAATGGTAGATGTGGTATTTCAAATTTGAGAAAGGGAGGGAAAAATGACATAAATGCCCAAAGGGGACATCAACGTATAGGCACTCATGTCCCTAATAGGTGGTAGTGTCTGGGATGATTGGAGGATAAAACGTGAAATATTGAGTTGGGTCCCATGGTGTCCAACGTGCAAAAGTAAAGTAGTAATTTCAAAAAAGAAAATGACAAAAATATAAAAAGGATTAAACAATGTAAAAATAAAATAAGTGTTGTTAATGTTTAGTTTTATTTCTTAAAAATCATGCATATAATGATATACTTAGAGGTGTGATGTAATAATTCCAAGTGCATAATTTTTTGTCTACATTTTCCCCCACTTTATGCTGGTGAATGAATATTCGGTAGCATAAAGTAGATAAAAAGAGCATACCTTGTGGAGAGCCAAAGGAGGTTGCCGTTGATAGAGTATACTAGATGGAGGATTATACTTGATATCGTGCCAAATGGAGGTTGTAGAATGTATATATCATCCAATCCAAGAAGGGGACGAGAACCCTATATTTGATCTTGTGTGCATAGTGGAAATGATTCTTGTATTTGTAACTTGGGTGTTTCCTTTTCCTGGAGCATCTTGTGCTTGAGATTGTCTCTTTGTTCCATTTGTGTGTTGCATTTTGTTGGGAGTAAGGACGGGCCTGCAAAATAAGATAAGTGTATTCAATGCTCATGGTATATGAAATTGAACATTAACTTATGTAGAATATCAACATAGAAGTATGCATATTGAAAAAAAGTGAGTCAAGGATAGAATACAGAATAGATGTCATGAGAGAAGAGTTGGAATTATTCATGTGTGTTGGATGCCTTGGAGAATGGTTGGAAGAATACTTAGAGTGATCAATTAGGTGAACTGTCATTTGAACATACTAAGGATTTGAGCCATCGTGTTACCACATTGAGGATTTATGTGAATCCTGTTGCCAGAGGAAGAGTGTTGGGAGAGACTCTAGGTTTTTCCTTCCACCCATTAATGCAACTTCCCAATAGATACGTGGTAATTTACATATGATCAAAAACCCAATAGAAACTAGCCACGAGATGACACATTGTCTCCAGGCATATCCCTATCCTACATATACCCTAGGTTGTATTCCTCATTTGATATTGATAAAATAAAGGAATTAGTTCCCTTATTTAAAGTATGATAACTTGTTATTAATTTTTTTCCTGTTATGCTGGATTGTAACTTGTAACTGAGTACCTATGTTGCTGAATTTTGGATAAATACTATCATTGAGACCACCTATTAAAACTGTAAGGAATACCTATTTTTTACCCTAGGACAAAATTGCCCATGATGGGACACTACTGCCCACCACTTCATGTCTGTATTTGGGTACTTTTGTTCATGTATTATGTTTGTGACCCCAAGTTTGATTTTGAACAATGGTTATTTTAGCTCCTAATTGTTCTGATTATTGTTGTGTACCAATCTGTGTTGGGTTTCTAAACTACTGAGAAGGTAAAATAATCACTTCAATGATTTTCCCCACTCAATTTGGGGTGCGTGAAATGAACCATGAATATGAACATGGACCCAAACAAGGAAATATGAAATTGATGTACACATCTGAAACATAAATCTTACATGTGGAATAGGGAATGTGCATGGTAACAACCATGGCACATGCAAAACAATGGGAAAATATAGTAAAAAGTGTTAGTGACAAACAAGCATGGCATGATGTAATAGAAACTAGTCAAAACACACGGTAACATGGAAACATGTACAATGAGTAGATGGTTGAATACATGGGACACCAGGATGTCATAAGACACTTAAATCCTACAAGGTTGTATAAGAAAAGACACACAATAAATTATAGGGCATAACCACAAACAATGTCAATCAAAACACAAACATAGATAAGATATAAACAAATAAAATAACCATGGTTGGTTGTAGTTCTGCAAGATAAATGCTACACATGAAGCACCCCCCATTAGCATGTTAGAAAAATTGATAGTATGCCATAATGTATACAATTGGAAATAGGAACAAAATTTTAGCTATTACAATGATAAAACCTAAATATACAGAAATAAGAAAGGTAGATTCCCCTAAGAGCCTCTATGGGATTGGTAAAGACTAATGTCGATCATCATACATCATGTGATAACCTATTAGTATCCTAAATTCACCTTAAGATTACCATGTGAATGCACATGTGTGTATGGAAAAATGATAGAGCATACTATGAATAAAAGTAACATGATAAGCAATGTGTAATCTAGAATAATATAAGCAAACAAGAATACATCTAATCAAGATCTAATTTATCATTATTTGATATTTTACAAATATTGGAATGAAATGTTATGACTGGGAGTGTAGACACCAAATTTGGGTAACACTTCCCCTTTACCCCACATGTATATTAATTTAATTACCCACAATTAAATTAATGCCCATGCTCACAATATTCATTATTTAATTACCTTAATTAAACTAATTTCCACCTCACCTAGACACCTCACCCCACCACCTCACCTAGAAACCTCATCATAAACCTATTCTTAGCATGTTTCCCTTTTACTAGGAATCAATATCCATTCACCATAACTAACTAAGACTTAGTCCTACCTACTTTAATTAACTAAGACTTAGTTCAACCCTAAAATCACATGCCTATTCTTCCTCTAACCACATTCCCGCTTATCTAAGCACAAAATTCCATTTTGATCCATGAGAATGGATAGAGATGGCCAAAAAGATTGCCAAGATCTGTCATTTTTAGAAAACCTAGGATTTCTCGCCTTAATCGATGCCAATCAACCCAAAACCGATGCCGGTCACCCTAAACCATCATCAGTTACCATATATCCACTTTGGTAACCTTTTTTGTGAGGTTGGAAGAATTATTAGAGTTTTGGAGAAGAGAGATATGCATGTAAACACGCACAAGAGAACTCCTACACATCCAAGCACCCTGAACCATCACCAAGCATTGATCTGAAGCGGAAGCATTCATGGTAACATTTCAAGAAGCATAGTCATGGAACTGGCCACTAATTCCATGGATCAACCATCACCTCCATCCAACCACCCAATGTGCAAACACCTATAAGTACCTTTGGATCTGCACCTTTCCATATTTATTTAAATTAGTTTCTTCTTCCCTGTTTAGGAGTTCTAGTCTCCCTTGTATCCCATCATCTCTCACCCTCCTACCAATCCCTGCACATAATCATCTACAACATTTTAACCTCCCCATACCTGCCTCTAGACATCTCTAAGTAGTCCCAACACTTTCATCAACCTCACCATTCTTTGTCCATTCTTTTTGCAATCATAGAGAATCAACAAAACCAAACTTCATTAAGTTTCTTTCAGCCCTACCATATTGACACCGGTTAACCTAAATCATCATCAGTCTATACTAAACCGGCATCGGTCATACTAGACTGATTTCCCTTTTACTAGGACTCAATATCCACTCAAAATAACTAAATAAGAGTTATTCCTACCTACTTTAATTAACTAAGACTTAGTTCAACCCTAAAATCAGATGCCTATTCTTCCTTTAACCACATTCCCGCTTATCTAAGCACAAAATTCCATTTTGATCCATGAGAATGGATAGAGATGGCCAAAAAGATTGCCAAGATCTGTCATTTTTAGAAAACCTAGGATTTCTCGCCTTAATCGATGCCAATCAACCCAAAACCGATGCCGGTCACCCTAAACCATCATCAGTTACCATATATCCACTTTGGTAACCTTTTTTGTGAGGTTGGAAGAATTATTAGAGTTTTGGAGAAGAGAGATATGCATGTAAACACGCACAAGAGAACTCCTACACATCCAAGCACCCTGAACCATCACCAAGCATTGATCTGAAGCGGAAGCATTCATGGTAACATTTCAAGAAGCATAGTCATGGAACTGGCCACTAATTCCATGGATCAACCATCACCTCCATCCAACCACCCAATGTGCAAACACCTATAAGTACCTTTGGATCTGCACCTTTCCATATTTATTTAAATTAGTTTCTTCTTCCCTGTTTAGGAGTTCTAGTCTCCCTTGTATCCCATCATCTCTCACCCTCCTACCAATCCCTGCACATAATCATCTACAACATTTTAACCTCCCCATACCTAACTCCAAATCATCTCTAACTATTCCCAACACTTTCATCTACCTCACCATTATTTGTCCATTCTCTGGGAAATCCTAGAGAATCATCAAAACCCAACTTCACTAATTTTCTACCAACTCAAACCTACCGATGCTGGTTAGCCCAAACCATCATCGGTATCCTTGTAATCAGCATCAGTCATATGTTTCCCTTTTACTAGGAATCAATATCCATTCACCATAACTAACTAAGACTTAGTCCTACCTACTTTAATTAACTAAGATTTAGTTCAACCCTAAAATCACATGCCTATTCTTCCTCTAACCACATTCCCGCTTATCTAAGCACAAAATTCCATTTTGATCCATGAGAATGGATAGAGATGGCCAAAAAGATTGCCAAGATCTGTCATTTTTAGAAAACCTAGGATTTCTCGCCTTAATCGATGCCAATCAACCCAAAACCGATGCCGGTCACCCTAAACCATCATCAGTTACCATATATCCACTTTGGTAACCTTTTTTGTGAGTTTGGAAGAATTATTAGAGTTTTGGAGAAGAGAGATATGCATGTAAACACGCACAAGAGAACTCCTACACATCCAAGCACCCTGAACCATCACCAAGCATTGATCTGAAGCGGAAGCATTCATGGTAACATTTCAAGAAGCATAGTCATGGAACTGACCACTAATTCCATGGATCAACCATCACCTCCATCCAACCACCCGATGTGCAAACACCTATAAGTACCTTTGGATCTGCACCTTTCCATATTTATTTAAATTAGTTTCTTCTTCTTTGTTTAGGAGTTCTAGTCTCCCTTGTATCCCATCATCTCTCACCCTCCTGCCAATCCCTGCACATAATCATCTACAACATTTTAACCTCCCCATACCTAACTCCAAATCATCTCTAACTGTTCCCAACACTTTCATCTACCTCACCATTATTTGTCCATTCTCTGGGAAATCCTAGAGAATCATCAAAACCCAACTTCACTAATTTTCTACCAACTCAAACCTACCGATGCTGGTTAGCCCAAACCATCATCGGTATCCTTGTAATCAGCATCAGTCATATAATTACGATGTTAGTCTATGTGTTTGGAAAACCTGGCTATAACAACAACCTCATACCTTTCATCCAAACAACTAAATCACCTAAATCTTGACCCTGACCTGTCTTGACCACCTTGTTTACCTGTCTGACTTCTAGATCTGATCATAACCTAGCCTATTAGATTATATTTTCTTATTGTACTTGAATGAGATACCTAAATCATATCAAATACAATAGTACATTATTGGTTTACATCATTTCTTTCATTAAGTTGTTTTAAACAGTGGATTGACAACCATCTAGGAAGTATCACACTTCCTAGATCTAGCATACGCTAGGTAGTCCACTGATATATATTGTTTAATATTCATCTTGTGGTCTTGTTTGTATTTTTAGGTAGTTCCTCTTAGCAAAAAGGAAGTTCTTGCAATCAACATTAGATAGGGAAATCAGGACGCACATACTCTACCTTCCACCTTCATTCCTAGGTATTCCTCCTCACCCTTAACTTATCTATTTTGCTCTTACTTACGCATCAATATTCAGTGAAACATTTTAGCATGCCTGGTGGGATCCTCTCTTGGGTTCATTATATTTTTATTCATATAGGGAAATGTTTTGTGTGTCTCTTTCCTTTTGAAAAATACTTCTCCCTAGTAATATTCTTTTCTTCTATTTGTCTAAAATGACATTTTTCATTTGGTGCTTAAAGTGAACCAATTCTTCCATCTTGCATTTGCATAGTAGTGAAAGATCATGTTCTTGACCTATTCATAATTTGCTTCATCGAATATAATTGTCAATTTTGGTTATAAAATCTACTGCATTTCATCCTTGTATGCTGCATTATTAGCTCACATTTAAAAATGAGGGCAACTTATATGATGGAAGTTATGTCCAGTTAATGGTTGACACAATAGAACCATAGAAAGCAAATTTTTCTATTCTCCCCCTTTACAAAACTACACAAATTTGAATTTACACATATTATTAAATAACATCCCACTTGGAAGAAGCTGTCAATGATCACATGATCAGAGGATTGACAGTGGGCGCCCAACTAGTTATCTCTGTCCAGTCATCACCTTAGAGAGAGGAACACCCCCACCATAACATAACCTGAAAGCTCACCTTTATATTTCCTTCTTCATAGGAAAACTTCCCAACAATTTTTTTTTTATAAATTCACAAGTCAGTCTAAATAACATAAGCTAAAATAAACATAAATTCACTTTTAGGATTACGTGTTTTCTTGGCTTTGTTCGTGACTTGCGTTTTGAGGTTTGAGTTATGATTCTTCATTTTTTTCTTCCTTTCATACTCCCCATCATAGTTGGAGTATTCTGGATATTTCTAAGTGTTTCAAGACCTCATCTTATACTTCTCAGATTTTTGGGTTGGTTCTTCATTTGGTTTAATTCACCAAAATCCATTTGTTCCTTCATTTCTTCTAATTTCATAGTAACTAGTGTTGGTCCAGCAACCGTTGTCGGTTTCCATCTGATTGTCATCGGTTTACCTAACTGATGTCAGCTTCTAGCTATTTTGGTTATTTTAACTGAAACAACCTTCATCATATATTCTTTTTTTGGGTCCTCAGGACACCATCATATCCCTCAACATTCTGATATCTTTGACATATACATTTTGAATAATTCTTCCAGTTCATATTCATCAATTTTATTTCATTTGCTGCAACTGGTATTTTCCATAGTGACCGTATCGATTATCATAATCATCATCAGTTTCCTTGTAACCGTCATTGGTCATATTGACCATCCTTGGTTTCTCTGTTTGATTTTTAATCAAAACACTGACCAGATTTCCTCTCAGACTTTATCCTTCTCTGCTTCTGCTATTTTTTGTATCATTTATCAAATACAATCTTACCAAGTCAACACTAATTCACGCATGGTGTTGACTAGTATCCAAACTAATGCCCTTGTATTTCACGCCAGCCGTCAGCCACTCCCACCTAGTCCATCGCCACCATCCATCCTGTCACCTATGGATCCAACTCATCTTATCCCCATTTCTACCGAAGATGAGGAGTTCTCAAGAATCCTTGATAAAAATACCACGGCCTTATAATACTATCTCACCCACTCATCTACCCGAGACTCCTCAGGATAATTAATATACGACATTCCTATATCTATCCCTACTACCCTTGCACCCATTTCCACGTTAGCTACCACTAGCTTGATGCTTCCCTCATCAACATCACCTCTTGTGGCCTCTCAGTTAGGTTCCACCATTGCCATAACTTCTGCCCCAACGACATCTATCACACCCGTAGTATCAACCGTTCCTTCACTGACTACCTTGAGTATAGCCCAATCTGCCTGCTCTTCCTTGTATATACCACTTGCATCACAACCACCTCCAGTGTTGGCAACCCAAACCCCTTTCCAAAATTTGGTTCTTTATATCCCTCAGTCTCTACCACCCATTACCACGAGAGTTGTTACGACCAACCCACCTATTTACATGCATCATCAGAAGCCCCCAATCTCATCTGCCAATTATTTAGGGTACATTCCACCTGCATTTATCCCCCATTCATAGTTTTCCTATTTGAAACCCCCATGTACTGGGATGCCCTTCACATCATACACCCATCATTAACCTCAGTTTACTGTAAGAGGCACCCATTCGTCACAACCCACCAATGACCTCATTAGGATGATGATGGAAAAGATGTAGACATTAGAAGCATCAGTTTCTGGCTCTTGTAACTCCTTGACCTATGAAAAAATATGTAATGAGCCTATTCATCCATCCATTCCTATTTTCCCATACCCTGTACTTTGGGAAATGGCTAAGTTCAACCATTTCAATAGTAAATAGGACTCACAACAATACTTGCAGTCATTTAAGCATGGGTGCTACCTAATTTCCCATGATGATGATCTACTCTTACAAACATTTCCCTTGTCCCTAACAGGACCCGACTTAGATTGGTATAATAGTTTACCTATTCATTCCATCTACTCCTTCAACCAAGTGGCTCAGGCATTCCTAGACCACTTCTCGATCAATGTAGTCAAGAAGGTCACCATGATTGACCTATATTCAACATGACAGTATGAAGATGAATCTATCGCATATTTCATTTCCCGCTGGTGGAGTCTTTTCAACTAATTAATGTTCTAGCTACCTTAGACCGAACTTATTGAGTTGTTCACTAGAGCTTGTGCTAGACACATCTCACCAACTATGCGGGTCCAAACCTTATGAACCTTTGACGAAGCATTCACCATGGCATGAAAGCTGGAAATTTGTGCCATTGAAGAAAAGAAAATTCAATTATGAAACAAGAACGCCCCATTCTAACCAAATGATTCTTCTTCATCTTCAAAACCCCAAAATAATTATTCAAAAGGTAAAGGATTTTCCAACATGGTAGTTCTCAAAGTGGGTCCATCTCATCCCTCTAATCAAGCCCAACCTTCTTCCAATCTTTCCCATATCGAGGTCTTTCAGTTCTGGCGAGAGCAATGGAATTACACATCAATTGGAGAACCCTATTCTTCAGTCTTGGAAAAGCTTCTTAAAGCTAGAACCATTACACTACCTCCCATAAAACCTCATACAAGTTTCGATCCTACTTGTCCTATTCCTGCATGGTATAAGGAACACGACTACTGTAATTACCATTGTGTCAAAGGCCATAGTGATGGTAATTGTTAAATTTTTAAGAACATTGTCTAAGAAATGATAGATTATGGAGACCTCATCATGGACAACCTGAACGTGCCAAAAAATCAAAATTTTCACATCTTTGAAAAGACATTCCCTAACCATAAGCCATCTTCTAATCAAAATAGTGAACCTTCCTCCAGTGACAATAATGTCCATGAAGTCGACTTGGTTTTTGATATCATAGCGGTCGTTCCTCAAATCCCACCTATTTCTTCTATTGAGGAAATTCTAGCATGAACCCCTCTATCCACAGAGGAGCATACCTCTTCTACTCCTTCACCCACAGAGGAGTCCCCTGCATCCCCCCTTACTCTCATGGAGGAACCCATGTTTTCTATTGATGTCATTTCACCGTCTACCTCACAACCTACCGAACAGTCAATGCTTTTAACTCTCCCATCCATAAGGGAATCATCATCATCTTCTCCTCCACCAAGGGAGAAGTCTACCTCACCCCACCTATCATTTCTCGTACACATGGGAGACACTTCAGACATACCACTACCTATTGGGGGAAATTCTCCCTCAGCATCCTAGGACCCCATCGATATGATCTTGGCTATGTTGTCCACATAATCCTTGGCTAGCCAATTCCCTTTCACATAGACATATTTTATAGGGATTTCCACCAAACCAACTCCATCTTCTTCTATAGTAGTCCTATTTTCATAGCTAGCCGATCACTTAAATTATGTTGATAATTCCATGCTCTAGGGATGTCTTCAAATTACCTTTTTGACCTAAAGGAAAATGTTTCCTAAGGATACTTCCACGATCTACCCAAAGGTATTTCCAGGAACCAGATCAATATTGACCATGCCTATCGAAATGACTTGTTCTTTATCATCTCTACCTACATCCAAACCTTTATCCATGATTAAAACCATTCCAAAACCTGAAATACTACTCAAACCTATATCTTCATATGTATCTAGACCCATCACTACCTTGGGTGTCATGCCGACATCAAGCCTTACTCACCCACTTGTCAAATTGGATTTGGCCACATCTTGCCAAACCAACATCAACATTATTCCTCTACCTAAAAGGAAGACCCAACCTTCTAGGTCGTATACACCGGTCTCTCCTACCACACCTTTGTCACCTTCACCCCTTCCATCCATCCTATGGCCCCATCCATCAACCATGACCAAATAGTTTCCTACCCAAGGCCAGTCAAAAGCTAAGCAACCTATTGCTTCAACACGAGCCTTTTTTACACCTCATTCACCCAAAAACCAAACACCCTTACCCTCACTCGTACATTTCTTACCACCTATACCTCCACCAGTTACTATAACCCCAACTTTTCCTATACGACTTCAACCTATACCATCCACCCAACCTCTACGAACCAATTCCACCGCAAGTCAGTTGTTCCCATGGGTAACTCATCTTCTTCCACCATTTTCTTTCCCTTTTGCATCCCATACTCCGGTGTCACCTCTACCCAAGAAGGTGCAACCCAAAGATAAGAACAAACTACCATCCAATAAGGTAGTCAAACCAACAAAACCTTCCATCACTAGCTCTTGTACCACACCTTTACCCAAGTAGATGCCCTCAAAACCTAAGATAGTACCACTCACCAAACCAGTGGACCAACCCATTCACCCTCCTATAAAGCCACTTCCATCATGATCATCCACACCTTTACCCAAACCCACACTCACTTCCCATTGTGATCCATTCACAAGGTCTTACGCCAACCTTTTAACCAATCTCTTAGAGACTTCCATCATCACATTACAGCCCCTTTGACCTTACGATCCTCTCAAACCCACACAAAAAGGGTTTGATGAAACCAAGATTTGTGCCTATCATCGTGTGCTAGGACATGATGTAGAAAATTGTAAGGCTCTAAAGAAGGTTCTTCTCCAACTGTGTCCTCCTAAAAATATTTTGATGATGATGACCTTCTTGATGAGGACCATATTACACCTTCACCTGTCATCACACATGCTTGTCTTTGCTTCTTCAATGACTTGCATCTCCACCCCCACAACTCATTTTTTCATCTATAAAATTTGAGATCAACATGGTCCATATTAGAGAGTTCACAAAATCACCACCCAAATGGTGGTGTGCCCAACTTACTTCACAAGGCTTTCCCCCCCGGTGGGTTTTTTCCCATCATGCCATTACACTACTCATCCTACACCTTCTCCATTTACCACCTCCCCTCAGATTAACATGGTTCAAGTTTCCACCCATGCCCAGAAAGAAAAAGGAAAAAAAAAAACAACTAGCCCATCAACCAACCCCGTTCCCAATATACCATCTGCACCCGCGCCTAAAATCACCATTTGGGGAATCACATACTTAATCTCTAACAGGGTCACCCATCGTACAATGATAAAACAATTACATCAGTCCCCCCTCAAGATGTCTTTATATGATCTCATCAAAACCTTTGAATCTCATTGACAAGCCCCTATGGAGGTTTTGCAATCCATCGAAGTTTTACCTAACGACCCCACACTAGTAGACTCCATTATCACCCCTCATCACGTGGCCTCACTTAGAAAATCATCTCCTTCTTCTACCCCTATGCCTACCAATCAAGTCACTACCCTCAATTTATTTGATGAGGAGATTTTACCTCTCCAGTCAGATGATCTCGATCCCACCCTTTTAATTTACATCTATATCGATAACATATGCATATGACGTGTCATGATTGATGGTGGTGCTAACATTAACATTATCTCCTCCCACGTGTATAATAAAATGCACATCACTTCCAATTATATGCATAATAACCCAGTTATGTTGTGCTCCTTCAACAATGCCATCACCTCCACCCTTATCACCATTATACTTCACATTCACGTAGGCCCTCACACTGTCCCATAAGGCCAGTGCTTGGAAGGCCTTGGATTTTATCGAAAGGCCTTGGATTTGCATCATGGGTTGTGTCCCTTCAACTTTACACCACTGTGTAAAATTCAAACATGAAGGGCATAACTATACCATCCCTATCAACTTGTCATCATTCAAAACTTGTAACATGTTGTAATGACGTAACGATGTCCTTTTAGTAGTCAAGTTATCTGCCATTACCTCCACTTCTCCTTCACCCATGACCCCATCCAATAATGCTGCCACCACCTCTCCCACACATAACTCTTCTATTCCTACTGCGTTCGCAAACTCTTCAACTGACCCATCTACTTCCCAACAAACAGATACCCCTCCGGCCCAATCATCTAGTGATTATTTTATCCCTGCTACCTGCATACCGACTATTGATCCCTTAGAAGGTGTTTTTCACTGCCTCACTCTAGGGGAGTACCACCTCTACAATATCAACACATTCCTCAATCCACAGGAGTATGGAAACTTGTGCCAGAACCCTCGTTATGACTACTGCGTAGGTGAGGTTTTCCCTTATGGTCCTCACCTTCGCACTAACCTAACGTATAGGGGACTTGACATTGCCACCTATTCACCCGAACCTCCATCCCAAACATGACTCTTTTTGTCTGACATCAAATCTCTTACTAACCACCACTTTGCACACACTTTCCTTCATTGCTGCGCACAGAAAGGATTTGGTTTCGGTTTTTATGAACAAGGCCGCCATACTGTCATTTCATGTACCACCTATAAATAAAATGACTGTAGTGGAATTGGATTTTGTGTGCCTGTTGGTTGGATATTTTGTCAACCCAAAATATGAGGTTCAACTACAGTATATGGGATTAAATCCCTCCTCAAAGACAGGTGAGGCTGCCTGCTTACTACTAATCTAAAACACAACGAAAACAATATATACAGTATTCACACTAATCTAACCATTGGAGGTTGGGATAGAATCCCGAAATCTGCATTCACACGATTCAAAGGTATTGCTTTCGTAAATGAACGGGGTTAGAAACTATTACAATGAAAGAAGCACAATGGAAAGGAAATGAGAGAAACGTATTTTCTTTCGAGTAAACGCAGAGCACGAAATAATCATACGAGCTATAGATCATAAATATAATGTCTGATATGATTAGAAACAATAAGATGCTATGCAAAGAATAGCTTAAGATCATGAATGTAAGAACAATGTCTTAAGAAAGGTATATCCCACAACACAAAGTTTGCGAAATAATATCAACTTCTATTCTTCGAAATGATTGAACGAAAACACAAAGTTTTTCTTCTTTCCAATAGCTCCGAATATTACAAAAATCTCGACCCTTTGGAATGCATAAGCATCCCTTATTTATAATAAAAGGGAACGAGAGAAAATAGGATAAATCCTAGAAAATAGTGTTCTTTAAAAAGAGTTCTATTTTGCTTGACTCTCACGTAGGAGACCAAGTCAAAATTTGCTTCCTATATGACGAAACAGAAATGAAAAAGACATGTCAATTTCAAGATTGAAATGACATGAAACATCAAGAATTAATCTGAATCATCATCTTTCGCTCCTTCATCTTTCTCTTCCTCCAGATGCACCTGTTTGTTCCGAAATTCTTGGAACCTTCGAATTATGCCTTGCATTTCATTTTCGTCAGGTGCAGTAGAATGATCATTCCAAATTTCACAGGTTTCATGGATATCACTAGCACCGCCGGGAAGCTTTTTCAATCTTTTGCTGAGCTTTCTCAAGGCCTCAAAAGAATGTTCAATTCTTACAAATTGATCAATGATCTCAATACCAAATCCGTGCGTTGGTTCATGCTGAACAGACTCTTGGACTTGTTTGAAAAGATCATCTGCTGATAGGACACCCAAGTTTCCAACTGACACCTTTAGACAAATCTTCAGCAACTCTTCTTCCAAATCACTTTTTCCATCAATCAATTTATCCCTTGATTCTCTCAACTTATCGTAGGCTTCGTTGAGAATCCTCACCCTGAACCTGATGGCTTTAGTCAGCTGAAAATGCTTATCCGTATGTGGGATAACGCCTTCTTCTACCAAGAGATGTGCTGGTATTTGCTTTAATACTTGGAGAGCTTCATAAGTCAAATCAAGATGTCCAATTTCTTGAGAAAACTCATCATCCATCTTCTCTCCATCCTTCTGAATATCCCCCATAGATTGATGAACTTTCACAACGTCTTGTATCACCTCCTTCCCCTGTTGGAGTAACCTTTGGATCCATTCATCGACCACTCTTCCTTTTTTAGCAATCTTCTCAATTGTAGGTACTGATGAGAAATAAAATCCGACAGGGACAGAAGAAGATGGTATGGATTCAAGGGGTTTTGAGAGTTTAAGCAAAACCTCAGTCAACTGATCCACTTTTCCTTTAAGCTCATCTCTGCTGTCTTTTGTTTCTTTCAACTTCTGGCACAACATGTTTGTGGCATCCCGCGCATCTTGTTACGCCCCTTCTACTGTCACTCTTCCTAGAGCCACCCTGGTTATCTGATAATCAGAGGTTTTTATGTCCTCTTTAGTTTTGTCAGTCACGGGAGTGGCGATCTCTGTGAACTTATCTCCTGAAGCGTCCACCAAAACCCTTGAAACTGTTTTGGGTTTCTTGACTGATTTAGCAGTAGGAGCCTTGAGTGAGCTGAAATCAAAGGCTGGTAGGGGCACAATCACCTTCCTCTTCCTCGAAGTTTACTCGAGTAGCCATTGCGGCATATCAGAGGGAGTTGCCACGGTTGTAGAAGCTGGTATCGTACTCTCAAGGGGAGAAGATTCTACCAGTGGAGGGGGAATAGTTACCAATGTCGTAGTAGATCTAATAAAAAGAGGCACATGAGGGAGCATGTTGGTGATCACTTGGGTCCCAACAGAGAGGGGTGAAAGTCCAGAGAAAATACTGGCCATTATTGAAGAAGTTGATGGAGAATAAGGAGGTAGGAGTGATTGTGAGGAAAGAGGCACAGTTTCAGACTCCAAAGCCTTGGATGCAAGAGATAAGGTCTCTTCAGTTGAGCAATCAGCAAATGGTGAAACCAGAGGCTGGCTTCCTTCTCCTTCCAAAGTAATTTCTCCTATTTCTGGTGGTGTTGGTGATTCTGGCACATTCACCATTTCAACTGGAGAAACAATTGAAGAGATTTATCTTTCTTTCCTCTTTTTGACAATCTTGACCTTTATAGGCCCCGTAGAATATTTTCTGTCCTTTTCCTTTTTGGAGGGCCTCGCCTCTGAAGCAGCCAACTTTGAAAACTTATCATCTTTAAAACTCATTCCCCAAGAGGAGAGCCACGCTTTGGTGGATGCAAGAATCAAAGCTGACCTATCTGTGATGGAGGCTTTTTCACTGATTGACCAATCAATAGGTGGGAAAACATATTGATCTTCATTTAGTCCATCATAGGAAAGATCCAAAACACTTTCATTATCACTAGTACCTTCTGGTAAATCAGCAAGCTCAAGTGTTTGAATCTCAACAATTGTCAATCTGCTATGATCCTTCCTGCGAATAGCAACCTCATCACGCAGATCAATCCAAATGTCCTCTATACTTGGCCTGTGCAGGTGCAGGGTTCCATATGCCCTGAGGACTCCTCGAATGTCAAACCCATCTCGGGGCTTCATATGCTTCCTCAACTTGTCCTGGAGCTCATGAATAACATTTTTAGCTTTCACCACTGTTGAACAAGTGTCTCTCCCAATAGAAATTGGGAAAGATACAGCAGCCTTATGTTTACTTTGTTGGAATTTATGGAAATCCAACAGTTGCCTAACCAATTCCATCAATATCACTTTATCTCCTAGATATCGGGGTAGACGGAAAGGATCCCCCGAGTACATAACCACCCGAAGATATGTGAACTTCTTGAATTGTAAGAAGACACATCCCCATTTGGAAACTTCAGCCCAGGCCTCATCTGAGACTCTTGTCTTCCTCAACTCAGGGTTTAGCCTGCAGATGTTTTCATAAAATAAGGTGGAATTGGTCTTGGGATCCCTTCCTTGTCAGTTGAGGGAAGTATTGATACACATGGTTCCCCATCCTTCTTCCCTTGGTATCCAATCTGGGATAGTTCCTCATCCCGACCGCTGCATATGTGACATATGAAGACATAAAATTTCCCTGTGGACAAGACTGTTGTCAGTTGGGAATCTATCTCATTACTAATGAGAGTGCCCCAGTCAATCCCTTGTTGATTCTTCTTGATGGTGATAATGAATTGATACATCCACCCTTAGAACACATTTAATTCGGGTAAACCGAAAACCTGACTCAACAAAGTGATGATGTCATTGATCTCCTGGATGAAATCACTCTTGGGGATAAGTCTTGGGAATCTGGAGACAACCGGTTTGACCTTGATCAGGAACTTCTTATTTACATGCTTGATACAATTTTCCTGATCGTTATCCCAGGCTTTCTGAGTTGACTTGACATCTAACTCTCTATATTCTTCAAAATTGGGCAGTTTGAGGAGGTCATCAAAGTAACCTCCATCCAATTTGATCACTACTTATCCTACCTGATTTCTCACAGAACGAGAAACAGAGTCATAACTGGAAGCACAGGATAAGATGAATTCAGGGCACTGAGCAGACATGGGAAAACCTGCTGCAAGAGGTAAGCCACTATCAGCTATCACTTTCATCCACGGAGTTTGGGAGGAACTCCTTACCCTACTCCAGAAATCTTCAATATCTATAATCCCGAGCTATGTATCTCGGATGTCATAATTGCAATCGATATATGACGGAGACTCCACCTTTCTGAACTTGTATTTCATTCTTCCTCACTTCTCAGCCTTTTCTTGTGATGGACCAGGGTCCGACATGAAGGATGTTGAAGGAAGAGAGTTTCAGAGATCAGGAGATGTTGCACACTGTGGAAATCCTGACCTACTGGAGATCCCTGAAGAACGGAAGAGCCTGATACACTGAGGAGTATGTCGGGGAATCCAAAAAACCCGATGCACTGAGGATGTCAGAAAATTTTGAAAGCCCGACACTTTTTAAAGATGTTGGAAACTTTAGAAAGCCTGACACTTTTGTAGATGTCGAACACTTTTGAAAACTTGACCCTTTTGCAGATGTCGGAATCTTGAGAAAACCCGACCCTTTTAATCTTCTGATATACTTCGGGTCTTCAATACTGCACAACACCTTTCAAAACCCGAAAAGGAGGAACAGGGTTTTGGTTGAATTTAAAACATGTAAATTCTTTTTACCATTCATATACCAAACATATCTTAATTCCAACAACAAAACTCTGGGGAAAAATCATAAAGTGGTAATTCCAAAGAAATAAACCCTAAAACATAAACCCTGTTTGGAAAACAACCCCAAAAGGAAAAAGAATAAAAACCCCACAAACCTGGTAAGGGAATGGGAAGAAGTCCATCCATAATCAATCCATACAAACCAAGAACAAAGAATGGAGAGAGAAATACCTTCAACCAGAGTGAGAAAATATCGAAAATGGGTGATTCAATTGGGCACAGGCGAGTTTCGGGTTTCGAGGTTGGAGAAGCATGCGTGAAAATCCACGAGTTAAAAATACGTCTGGTAAAAATGATGTGGAAATCTACATATTTATAAGAAAATTTGCAATTAATACACTTTGGCTTGGCACGTGCCAACTCACCCGACAACTTGGCATTAACGCCATGTTAGCATGCTCGGGAGGTACGAAAACCCGCCACAAAGGTGTGTAAAGCAATTTGGGTTTTGGGTCATGGGAAACAATCGACACAAAGCATGAGATGTTTAGATGCTTCAAAGTTCCGAAAACCTGACACAAAGGACTAAATCGGACTTCAGGTATAGGAAGACAGGCGACACAAAACATGAGATGTTTAGGTGTTTCAAAGTTCTGAAAACCCGACATGAAGGACTAGATCGGACTTCGGGTATCAGAAGACAGACGACACAAAACATGTTTCGGATAAGGCATGTTCCGATGCGCCGAAGGCCCGAAAACCTGACTTGAATTACTTGAAGCAGGTTTTGGGTTTCAAAGAACACAAGACATAAAACATTCAAAACACATGTTGACCTATTGGTGAAACCCGAAAACTTGATTTTCTCATAAGGGCAATTTTGTAAAACCAGCTTTAAAAAATTTCGTAGGGGTTATCTGATAGTTTTGGCGTAAAATCAAAACTGAGATAACAGTGCCACCTTCCAAGAAGTCCCGCATCGACCTCATTAAGGAAGAAAAACCTTCCCCACCCATTCTCCAACATCATCACCTTCACCCATAGAGTCCATAGATCCCGAATCCATTACTCCTAACTTTTTTTTTTCGTAAATACAATTTCCCTGGGACTTCTGATTTATGAACACGATGGTGAGCCCCCCTCTTCTCTTCCATTCCTATATCCTGACATGATCGATGATGATACACCTTCTATTAATGTTGTTCAATGTCAAGACGATGAGTATATACTCATCTACCTTGGTGTGGAAGATTCTTATATTCACCAGGCATTACCTTCTGAGACACAAACCATGTTGAACGAATCAACTATCGAAATCAACATTAATACTCAGGACGACCCACACATTCTAAAGATAGGCCAATCTTTAGATATGGCTGAACAATGGGAGAGTCATGCTTACCTTCCTCTTCATTGGGGACCATAACAACACTTTTTCTTGTTCCTATGATGATAGTCCCAGTATTGACCCAAACATCAGGGGATCCATTAGATATCGTAACTACTTCCTATTGAGGACAATTCTCCATAAAACTTTCAAAGATCATGGAAAATTTATTTTCTCATTGGCTCTTTTGGTCCAATGAGAACTTCAAAGCCAACTCAATTTCCCTGTCATCATAGACATTGAATATCCCCAGGGATATCATTCCTGTCACTAAATCAACATGGGTATTCCGCATTTACCCATGAATGCCATTTGGACCTCAACTTAGTTTGCCCCAAAAATGACTTACCTGGATTATGGTATTGACCAATTGGTATGTTTTGGGGATGCCGTTCAGTTACCTGCTTTCAACTCAGATGTAAATGTTGTATGGGATGATACTTCAACGATCTACTCGCTCTAGGTGTTTTAGACAACAAAACCATACCATGACCACTGCCAGTTGTAGCAACATATCTACTATTCAGTCATGCCTTTCGCCCACACCTAAAATGCTGGTACTACTTGACTAAATTTTTTCCAATGCCTAAGACCTTACCATGACATCCATATCTTCACATATTAGAAGATTATGCAGATGACCTTCATTACCACCTTGGGAGTCATCGGGCCGACATCAATCCTAGTCCAACCCCCTATCAAACTAGATCTCAGCCACGTGCCTCATCAAGTGAGTGAAAAGACTATTCGCCTTCCACCTAAGAAGTGAAGTTTTCGCGAAACATCTTAGGTGACAGTAAAATGGCTTCACCTACTACCCCTCTGTCATGGTATCAGCACTTCCATCTATGCCTAGGGCCCCACCCATCAACCTTATCCAAGAAATTCCTCCTACCCAAGGTAATCTCCATCAACTTTGAAGTTTGTCATAAGGTAAGTTACAATCTATCTTTACAGTTCATTTCACAACTTTCTGACTGCTACCAACCATTTCATCATCTCCTAAAAAAGGACGTCTCCTTCACATAGGATGATGAATGCCACAAAGCCTTTAATGCCTTAAAACACTACCTTCTTCCACCACCGGTGCTCATTCCTCCTAAAGATGACCAACCTTTTTACCTATACATTTCTACTACTGACCATTCCTTAGGTGCCATGCTCGCTCATCATGATGAGCAACACAGAGAGCAAGCAATTTATTACATAAGTCATACCCTTTTGGACTACAAAACTAGGTACACCCATGCTAAAAAAAAAATCTTAGCCTTAGTTTTTTCACCACTAAACTTCATCATTACCTACTCAACCAAAAACCTTTGTAAATCACTAACATTGATCCCCTACATTACATGTATGTCAAACCCTACCATCATCAATGTGCTGCATGTTGGCTCATGCTTGTTGTAGACCTTGTCCTTTAATTCATCCACCAAAATTCTATCAAAGGACAATCCATCACTGACCAAATAGTAGACGCACCTCTTTCTAGAGATCAACCCTCTAACTTTGATTTCCTAGACGAATCCATTTCTACCCTCTCTTTGGACGATACCACTTACTAGATGACCTTATTATTTGATGGTTCCAAATGTCAGCATGGAGGTGGTGCAGGTGTTATCCTTATTCCTCTTGTTGATGAACCTATGCCTTTATCTTTCAAACTAGATTTTGATTTGCACTAACAACATCACTGAATATGAAGCACTTGTATTAGGCCTTCAAACCGCAAAATCCCTAGATGTTAAATCAATTAATATCTTTGGTGATTCCCAACTAGTTATAAACCAAGTCAATGGTATATAATAGTGTCGTAACGAAATAATCCAAAAGTAAAAATGTCATGTTGACATACTTTTGACTACCTTTGACCATTACAAACTTCAAACCACCCACATTCTACTAATAAATTTTTGGATACCATGGCCTGCCTGGCTTCTCAGATACCCGCTTCACCTACCAACTCCAAAATATTTGTCACAATACAAAGGTTGCAATCACCCTCTTATTTATCTTGTGAGGTCAACTCCGTCGGAACCGTTACACCTAACCCATGTGACCTTTGGTATAAAAATTTTTAGACTACCTTTCCCTTTCCATTCTACCTCATGATCTCACTCATAATGGACAACATACCTTTCTTAAAGGTGTCTCTTGGTATGTCATCATGGGTGGTCTCCTTTATAAGCTTGGCTTCGATGGTATTCTCTTACGATGCCTTACAAGTTCTAAAATTCCTTACACCATCAAGGAAGTTCACGATGGAATTTGTGGAGGTCACTTTAGTGGCTTAGTTGTCGCTAAACACATTCTTCGCCTAGGATATTATTGGCCAACCCTAAACCGTGACTGTTGTGACTATGTCAAACATTGTGTGAAATGCCAACAACATGCTAATCTTCATCACACCCCTAGTCATGCCTTATAAGTCACACAAGACCTTTAGAATTTCTCTCAATGGGGTTTGGATCTTGTTGGAGAGATCAATCCTCATTCTTCACAATACCATCAATGGATTATAACCGCTACTGAATACTACACTAAATGGGTAGAAGCCATTCCCCTCATTTCTACAAAAGATGAGAAAATATGTGAATTCATCAACCATCACATCATTTGTCACTTTGGTGTCCATCACCACCTCATCACTGATAATGGAAAGAAATTCAAAAACAAAACCCTACAAAAATTTGTGAACTTTTGGCATTCAACTCAGTTTCTCGTCACCTTATTACCCACAAATAAATGGCCAAGTAGAATCAACCAATAAAACCTTGAACAAAATTCTTATGAAATTAGTTGATGATACTAGGAAGGATTGGCATACACACATTCCTTTCACCTTGTGGGCTTATCACACTAGTATTCACACTTCAATTACTGCCACACCTTTCTCTCTAGTCTATGGTACCAAGGCTATCTTGCCTCTCAAAGTCCAGATTCCATCTCTCTGCATCTCACTACAAGACATGCTCAACGATGATGACTTTCACCAGGACCATTTGGCACAACTTGAGTTATTAGATGAGTGTCATCTCAATGCTCTTGATCATCTCCAAATCTACCAAAAATGTATCAAACGTGTCCATGAATGAACCTTCCAAGTCGGTGACCTCATCCTGAAGGAAAATCAACATGTAACCAAAGAAGAGAAAAGTAAATGGGGAAAATTTTCTCCTAATTGGCTTGGACCCTATATCGTTACTCATGCCTATGGATCAGGTGCTTATCATTTGTCTTCACTTGAAGGTAAACCCAAACCTGAGCCCCTCAATTCCTTGCATCTTAGACCATTTTATTGTTGAAATCAAGTCCTATATCACCTTCTGTCTATTGACCACTCATCCCTTGAGCACCATTCACCTTCCATGTTACCCATTTTGAGGATCAATGACTAAACAAGAATCATGTGATTACCTGTCACCTTTCAGCCTTATCTTCAATATGAGTACCACGGCTCTACTCATGGCATGATTCTCATGGATACTTTTCATCTTTTTCAAAGATGGAATCCCATGGTCGTTCATCACTTGAAACCATCTCTTTCATAGTTAACCTCTGTGTGCTATGGTTTTGTCTTCTAAACAAGAACCTAATTTTCCTCTATAGTCTTGTCCATGACTTAAATGTCTAAAAATTGAAAAATGGGATTCAACTCCTTGAGTCAAACTTCCTGAAAATAGATGACTCCCTCAAAAGGGACATCTCTTCTCTCTATCTCTCTGCTATAAATAGACTTCTCCCTCAAAGGACAACTATATAAAGTCATTGCAAAAATACAATAAATATTTAGAAGCTTCCTGCATCGATCAGCTTCATGAAGACCTCAAGGAGATAATATACTCATCCCATATAGACTTCCCACATCAATCAATCTATCAAAAACAAAAACAAAATGAAGAAAATGATAAATTTTCTATCATGGACTTTCCTATTTTTGATCATGGGTTTCTTGCTAGGTAAACATGTTGTCGTACACTAAGTTATGCTAAACCACCCATTTTCACCTCATTTCCTTTTCACCCTAATTTTCTATCTACTCAAGGGACTTTCCACAACTGTGACATTTCATGATCATGTGACTTTCTTCACCCTTAGAATAGTCCATTATGCAACGCCTTTAGGGTCTTACGTTCATAAGCCCATCTTTGGTATGGTAGACCCATTAGGGTTCTTATCAATTAAGTGGATCTTTTACCACCTCTTACCATTCACCTTCTTCATTACTTATTGATTATCCTATATAGGACCAGACCATTGACACCTACATTTTAAAATATTTTTCACTAAGACTCGGTCGATGCCTGACCTAGACTCACCATGCCTATGACCTAGACTCAACCATGCCTATGACCTAGACTCAATCATGCCTAAAACCTACCAAACCATTCCTCTAATTCATCATATTCTTCCCTAGCTTATGGGATAACTACATTGGCCTGAGGCCCCTTTTCGTCGGGGCTATGTAGGCAGCACTCCTAGGGCATGGGGCCCTTGGAGGTTAGCTCGACCACTCTTTACCCTAACCTATTTTCCCCCATTTTCCTATTCATATTCTATCTTAGTTTCCATTTTCTATAACACTTGGTAAATTAACCAAACATACATATCTACCATGTTATCACATCATAAAAACATCCAATCAATCATTTCACATTTCCATAATATCAAAGATTTTGGAAATCTACACCATAACATACATATAACTCATCATTTATTTCCCATGTTACCAATAACTTGGAACATTAAATCAAAATTAAAAACACGACTCCACCATGCCTAAAAAAATAGGACTGCATCATGCCTAAACCAACTTGACTCCATCATGCCTAACTAACTGACTCCATCATGCCTAAACCACCTGATTCCATCAAGCCTAAACAATGAAAATCCATCATGCCTACCTGACTCCAACTAAACATCCATCATGCCATAAATCATGCCTAAACTGAATTGACTCCATCATGCCTAAACTCTATCATGCCTGACTCCATCATCCTGACTCCATCATGTTAATCCACCCATATACATATAACAATGGAAATTAAAGCAATACATCATCCATACCATAAATCCCATCATCTATACAAATGAAATTATGCACATCAATACAAATGTATACCGATACACATACATAAAAGTATCTCAAAACTCTCATATATAGTCTCACCATTTTCAGCACGCAGGTCAGTATATGATCAAAAATATCAAAAACCTCTCATGTACAACCTCACCATCATCAGCATGTAGGCCGGTATATATCAAAAATAATAATCAAAATGAAGACATCAATCGTTAGCCAATCTGATGTTGAGGCTGGTCTCATCTGTCTCCTCCTCCTCTCCTCCAATCTGGATGCCCTGCCATCATCTCTCCGCCCTCTATGGGTCTAGCCCTCACCTCTTCCTGGCCTGTAGCTGGGTCAGGCCTCCATGAACTAGTGGCCTCTCCCTGACCCTATCTCTGGGCTCATTCGGCCCCCTGTACTCTCTACACTATGTGTGTGAGATCTCGTCCTCTCACTCGAGGCCTACTGTACCCTGTACTCTACATAGGAAGGGATGTCTATCCCAACAACAGTCAAATGATCATGGTAGTACATGGCCTCATTCAAGACATCCCTAAATCTTTCCATCGACACTGTCTATGGTGGTGCTATAGGTCTCGCAGAAACATGCAAGCTCTACCTTGCTACTGGTGTCCTCAACCCCTATACCTGTGAACCATGCCCTCCTCTCTGTACCATGGGACCCCTCTCCCACTGATGCTTATACCATGAGACCCTATCCCCAAGCCTGAGGTACTGCTTGTGCTATGACCTAGGCCTATAAGGTCATAATATGAGAATGTGTAGTGGCCAAATGGACATGGAAAATTGCTACTTGCACCTACAGGGTGGCCACCTGTCCCCCATCTCCATCTCCACCCTTTGCGGGTGCCTATCCCTGTGTAACCTGGTCTTATAAGGGCTATTACCTGTGCCTGTAATGTGGAAACCTATGCCTCAGATCCTATCAGCTGACCCTGTACTACTCCCAGCTATGTCAGAAGGGTAGCCAACCTACCCTATAATGTATCCCTCTGAATAGTAACTGTGGCTAGATCAGGCTGCTTCCCTGGCCTTAGTGGTGTTTCCCATAGTTGCGCTACCCACCACTACCAGTATTTGTCTGTAACTCTGGCGTCATCAATCCATCAATCCACTACCTACTCCTCCTACCCTATTGGCACCTGTTCGGCTATGGTAGAGACATAGGCCTCTCCATGTCATCTCTCTATACTGAGGGAATGGTGGAGGCACATCCTGAGGTAGCCCAAAATGTCATCTGACCCTATCCATGGGTATCATCTCATGCTCTTTGACATGGCACCCCTCTATCCATTTGAGTAGTTGGAGCTCATCTAACTCTACTTCCATCTTCCTATAGGAAGGGAAGCCAACATATGGCCTCAAAATAATGTCCACTCTAGACAACCCCTCTAGTATACACCTGTAGTATGCTACATCATGTGTAGCCCTGACAACCCTGTGCTCTCCAAAAACAGGCACCCAATCCTGTAGCCAACTTGAACCAAGCCCACCTTGAATGCATCAGGCTGGGGAATACCAACTAGATGCACACATATGATGTGCTCGTATGCCCAACAGTGGAGAAGAAAGGTGTAACACAAACTGAACCTCCGAAGCCTCCCATAGGCCCATAACTCCCTGTATAACTACACCAAGTATGTTGGTGCCCAAGAAAAATGGGTCCTATCCTCCATCATGTCATGGAGAACCCCCATCAGCATGTGGGAATCTCCCACCCTCCACATCTGGCAGTGCAAAACAACACACTGCCTCCATAATCAGGACAACTAACCTCATCTCCTTAGGATGGGCCATGTACATATCTCCATAACTCAGGCTTGCGCTATGGAACCTCATCTCCACCATCCCCTCTCCAAACACCATCAACATCAACTCTCCTCTAATGCCTATGAAGAAATAGGATACACCTACTCTCCCACTATAGGTAATCATAGGATCCTGTACATGTCCTCCAAGGTGACTATGATCTCACCCGTCGGCAGATGAAATGTGTTGGTCATTGAATCCCATCTATCGATGAGTGAGACCATCAAGCTTCGGCTCCCAAACTATGTGCCTATAGCATCGTACCCCAATCAGGATGACATATGTCACATGTGCCTCCACTCCTCGGCAGTCACGCTCGATCGTACCACTAGTAACAAAGGTGATACTCTATCTCTCATCCATAACTGGTCCCTAGCCTACACCCAACAAATCACAACATTGTTAAACCTTGACCATACCCAACATCACTCGTAACCAACCACCCTACTCCCAAGACCCTTACTACTTATTACCCTATGTGAGCATATTACCCTACCCATCCTCACTACACCTTCCATTATATCCCATTACCTACCTTTCCCTCCCACCCTGTCCCACTTATTGACCTATTTCCCTCTAGAGCCAACCAATATCGATCCCTATTGACTGACATCATTTCATCATCACCGGCATCATTCACATCATACTTGACCAATGCCAGCCAATGCCAACCGACATCGGCCAAACCTTGACTAACGTCGGTCACTGTCACACCATCCAAACCCACAAACCCCTCCCCCCCATTTCTCAAAATTTGACCATACTGACCTAAATACCTACCCTATCCTACCCAAACCTCCACTACCTTTCTCCCTACCCCTATTTAACCCACATTGGACTTCCTACCCTTCCCATTTCATCAATTTTACTTCCAAATTCAAATTTAATTCCTACCCAAAACCATTTCTACCCAAACCAATTTCTACAAACTATTTCAACTAACAAGTGTAGAATTAGATCGAATCCAACCTCATCATGGTGTCGTCTATATGGTGGTACGTCTGCCACTTTTGCACCGGTGGCCCACCCAAACCCTCTCCACCTCTACCATGCAAAAATCTACTCCTCACCTCCAACCAATCAAATCGATCACACCGCTCTCATGGACCCATATACTAGCTCCTCTCACCAACTCGTAATCTCCACCTCATCCTGGTACAATGCCTTGTCCTTCTATCTAAGAAAAGTTTACAAGGTCAAACTTCCTCTGTCATTTTCTCAAAAGTCACAACACAACAATGATTCCATAAAATAGTGGAATTTTTTTTTTTAAAACCCAAATCAACCTGACCGACATCAGTCATATTTGTGCCCTAGCCAACCGATTATGGTCACCATATAACTGGCATCGGTCAACCCTTATAGCTATTTTCCCTTGCTAAGCTTCCTTTTACCTACAACCATTAGTGCTCAAACACCTTTTATCATTACGGACACCTATTGAACCATACCTACAAGCCCAAACTACCCCTACATTTCCTTAGTTGCATCTTGGGATTTGTTATTTTACCTATACCTTGGCCTTACCCATGCCATGACCTATTTTCTTGAACCTGACCTACTTGGTGTGACCATTGACCTTATGTACTCGTTATACCTTGTGATGTTGTTACCTATGTTGTTTTAGCCTAACAACCATACCTTGCCTATTCCTGTACCATTTATCCTGACCAAACCTTTGGTGTACCAGAACATACCTAAAAATTCCTGCACCTAACCTACATTGTGTTTTTGAACCATATCCTATACCTTGGATACTTGAATCACTTCACCCTTGTTTGGATAAACCTATCGACCTTGGATGATGTATATTTTGCAAGCTCTTCAACCTGGTACCATGTTGCAATCTATATGTGTGTGTGTGCATTTGATTTTCATTACCCATTACCCAATTTTGGACCCTGGCCTATTACCTATTACCCAAGTTAACCACTACCCTTCCCCACCTACCTTCACTTCCACCAACTACACATTTATCAACCCACTCACTGATTCCGTATTACACCTCATCAGTTCCTGGTTTGAGGGGGATCACCTTCACCCACACATGGGGCAATCACTTCTTGTTTTTGTCAGCATCACTTACCAATACAAGCTACGTGACAAAAAGGGGAAAAATGTAGACACCAAATTTAGGTCACACTCCCCCTTTACCCCACATGTATATTAATTTAATTACCCACAATTAAATTAATGCCCATGCTCACAATATTCATTATTTAATTACCTTAATTAAACTAATTTCCACCTCACCTAGACACCTCATCATAAACCTATTCTTAGCATGTTTCCCTTTTACTAGGACTCAATATCCACTCACCATAACTAACTAAGACTTAGTCCTACCTACCTTAATTAACTAAGACTTAGTTCAACCCTAAAATCACATGCCTATTCTTCCTCTAACCACATTCCCACTTATCTAAGCGAAACATTCCATTTTGATCTGCGAGAATGGACAGAGCTGGCCAAAAATATTGCCAAGATCTGTCATTTTTAGTAAACCTAGGATTTCCCACCTTAACCGACACCGGTCAACCCTAAACTGACACCGGTCACCCTAAACCATGTCGGTTACCATATATTCATTTTGGTAACCTTGTTTGAGAGGTTGGAAGAATTATTCAAGTTTTGGAGAAGAGAGATCTGCATGCAAGCACACACTAGAGCACTCCTACACATCCAGACATCCTAAACCAACAACCAAACACTGATATGAAAGGAAAGCATTCACAGTAACATTCCAGGAAGCACAGTCATGGCACTGACCACTAGTTCCATGGATCAACCATCACCTCCATCCAACCACCAGGTCTGTAAACACCAGTAAGTACATTTGGATCTGCACCTTCCCATATTTATTTAGATTAGCTTCTTCATCTCTGTTTGGGAGTTCTAATCTCCTTTGCATCCCATCACCTCTCACCCCCCTGTCAATCCCTTTACCCAACCATCTACAACCTTTTAACCTCCCATACCTGACTTTAGGATCATCTCTGACTACCCCCAACACTGTCATCTACCTCCCCATTATCTTGTCCATTCTCTGGGAAATCCCAGAGAATCACCAAAACCCACCTTCACTAAGTTTCTATCAGCCCAACCCTATTGATGCGGTTAACCCAAACCGTCATCAGTTCCTCTGTAACCGGCATCGGTCATACCAGACCGACATTGGTATCTGTGTCTGATAAACCTACCTATAACAACAACCTCATACCTTTCATCCAAACAACCCAAATCACCTAAAGCTTGTCCCTGACTTGTCTCAACCACTTTATTTACCTGTCTGACTTCCAGATCTGATCATAACCTAGCCTGTTAGATTATATTTGTTTATTGTACTTGAATGAGATACCTAAATCATATCAACTACAATAGGACATTATTGGTTTACATCATTTCTTGCATTAAGTTGTTTTAAATAGTGGATTGACAACCATCTAGGAAGTACTCACACTTCCCGGATCTAGCATATGCTAGGCAGTCTACTGACATATATTATTTAATATTCCTCTTGTGGTCTTGTTTGTATTTACAGGTATTTCCTCCTAACAAAAAGGAATTTCTCACAATCAACATAGAATTGGGAAATCAGAACACGCACACTCTACCTTCCACCTTCAATCATAGGTATTCCTTCTCACACTTACCTTAGCTATTTTTCTCTTACATATGCATCACTATTCAGTGAAATAGGGATATAGGAGAAAGGTTTCTCCAATACATGTGTACGTTATAAGGTCTATGTGCACCCTCAAAAACCATGTATGAACATAGAACAAAAGTGCGTCGTCAGGTAGTAGGGGGAAGTATGTCACCAAGTGTGAATTCCATGGTGATCTACGTTATGTTATTGAGTAAATATTCTAAATATTATTCATAACCAAAGGGGATAACACAAGAGATATCAAAGAATAATGTCAACACAGTGAGGGGAAAACCCTATCTAAGCTAATATCCCAAATGTATGAGGAATAAGTGTAATGATATAAATAATAAGAGTGTGTCTAATAGGAGAAACTATAATAGGTGGAAAATTATGCTTGTTGAAAATAATGTAAAAATCAAGTGCAAACATAAGGATAAATATGTGAATCAAGAGATGTGTAACATATGTAGTATGAGGAGGATCATCAATATCAAACTAAATCAATGGATTAGGAGACACAAGACTCATTATAAGCAATAGGTACATTTTGGGAAGAGTGGGAGTATTAAAGAGTTATGAATTAGCCCCTATGATCATAGATATAAATGTGGAAAGAGGGGAATTGATTTTCCTCATGGATTCAATAAGATGAGATGTAGAAAAATATATGATTCATGCATATAAGTGTGAAAAGTGAGCAAGTTAATATCACCAGGAATCTAATCAACACACTGTGTTCTAACTTGTGAAAAGGAAGGTGCAAAGAGTGTTATAACATTTGAATAAATAATCATATGATCATTATAATTACATTGAGAGTGAGATATAATGAGAGGAATATCATGGGTGCCAATAGAAATTTCATCATGTAAATCAGTAGCGCTATAGTCCATCATAAGAGGAGAATGATTTACAATGCAAGTAGTGTCTTCATGGTCATGTATGATAGGGATAACAAAAATATTAGTAACATGAGGTGTATAATCCATTGTAGCATTATCAATGGAAAATGGTGTGGAAAATGCATGGATAGAAACAATTGTATTCATAGTATGTAACCAAGGATGACCTAACAGGATATTATAATTGAGACTATTAGGCATAAGATGGCATAAAACATTGAGAGTGCAAGGTCCCATACTAATGGGTAGACTGATTTTTCCCAACACTCACTTAGGTGTGTTATCAAAGCCACATACACATAGAGTAGATGGAGTTATATCAACAAAAACAATTCCTATTTGATGGAGAAAAGAAATGTTGCATTTATTAAGACTACATCCATTATCAACTAAAACATGCTTGACAAGTATATTACAAATTTGAACATAAATATATAATGGAGGTGCATTGTCAAAAATTATTTGGGAATGAACAATAGACTCAAGATATTGTGTGCTAGATGAATATGCAAGAGAGATATGATAGCTAGGAGACGTTGGAAAGCTAGATATATACTGATAATGATCCTTGAGAGTAAACATGATGAATGCAAGATATTTAAATCCACAACTAAATAAAGAAACCCTAAGGGTATTAGGGTTAGGGCTATGACGAACCAAATGAAATGAGGGATCCTATAGAAATTGAGGGTTTGATCAAACGTCAAGCTCACCAAAAGAGTTAATGAAATTTAAATCTTAATCAGAGGACTGAGATCAAATGAATATAACAAAAACAAGTAAGATATATCATGCAATAAATAATAAAATGTAAAGAAAAGTGAATTAAATTGTATACAAAGATTTCGACTGATTCTGGGCTGGAAATTGAGTGGAGAGGCTGGATATGGAATGTAAATGCTTCATATGGAAAATTGGGATTTGAAACTCCCTCAGAAAAGACCACCTAGAAAAGGACATGACGGCCTGGGAACTAGTGTCTGAGTTGGGAATTAGTCTCCTAGAAAATGCTCTGCTTCTAATATTTTTAGGGTTTGAACTTGTCTTCTTCCTTTCGCTCTTTATTTCATCCAATTAAATTTAGGGTTTACTATCGTACCTGAACCTATAAAATAAACTGTAGTTACCTACACAATACTCAAGAAGACATTAGATGAAATAGTGCATATACATGAGTTAGAATGACCTCAGTAGTCACTCTAATGTAATTGTAACTAAGTATTGCATTATATTTTAGACTCTATATATCTATAGTATATGTGTGATTCAATTATGTCCCTTGAAGTTAGGTTTCCCTTGAGCCGGTCACACCAAGATAGTGGGCTCTAACTACTTTTCCCACAATGATAAATTTGCGAGATGGAATTCAGAAATAACCCCTCCTATGTAGTGAATAATGCATCCTAAATGAATTTCTTGAATGTTTCTCTTTTCCCAAGTAGTAGACAGTAAGTAACAACCCAAGTTGTCTAGACCCTAATAATAGTTAGTAAGACATGTATATATATGATTCATTTGTTTGAATTTCATCATTAACAACCCAAAAGGTAGAACCAAAGTGATAAGAAAGGTTGTATAAAAGATTAAAAATACTATGGAAATTCAAATTTAAGAAAAGGAGGGAAAAGGACAAAAGAGCCCAAAGAGGATAGTAACACTTAGGTGCTCCTATCCCTAATGGGCGGTAGATTCTAAGATGCTCAAAGGATAAAATAGAAAATATAGAGTTGGGTCATATGTTTTATAATGTTCACAAGTAAAGTGGTCATTATAGAAAAGTAAATGATAAGAGTATCAAAAGGATAAGGCAATGTAAAAGCAAAACAAGTGTTGTTAATGTCTAATTTTCTTACTTAGGACTTATGCATATAATAACATACCTAGAGGTGTGATGTAAGTAGTAAGGGTATGATTTCATGTCTATAGGAATAACCTAACCTATTGTAGAGAGATTATCCTAAAAGGATAAAAAGGAGAAATTAGAAAAGGGAACAAAGCCTTATTTTGGGATGATTCATGGTTTTTTCATGTTTTGTTCATGGTATGTAAACCTTCATACATATTAATCTCCTTCTTAAAACAAGTAGTTGACTACTTGGTACAAGACTATACATCGAATAGTGATAGAGGGACGAGATGGATTAATCTTGAGGTGTTTTCCCCTGTAGACTTGACAACAGTGGATAAACTCAATCAAAACATGAACTCCTTATTATGCAATGTAACCGTGGACAATGATATTTTCTGAAGTAGAAGTGGTGATGGTATGTAATCATTTTGATCTAGTTATATCCTTTGTTTGGACCTCCCTCTTGATCTCACACCTTGGCATATTTTATGAATCCCTCCCCTCATTATGAAGAGCAACTTGTTTTCCTAGTTTGTTGCTAATTTTTTTATCCCTACCTATAATAACCTAATGAGACATGGATGGTATGGTCTTAATGGATGTGTGATTTGTTTGATTGAAGAAAAATAGGTGACACAAATCTTCTTGGAATTCCCATTCTCCCTCAAAATTTTGATCTTCATTTTAAGAAGCTTTGGAATTACTTGGGGTCTTTCCCTCAAAACCCCTTGACTTGATTATGTAGCGATTTGATTTTTTTTGGTTTATACCCTTTTTAAACTCTAGAAACTTGATATTCCCCAATTTTGTTGGTGTATTTGGTTGAAGTACAACAAGAGGATATTTGATAAATTCACTTTGAAGGCAACCATTATTGGTTCTAAAATTGTGGATCTTGAGAGAGAAAACTTGTTCTTGTTATAATGGACCAACTAAGATGATTTTTTTGAAAAAATTATAGTCGATCTCAAGATATAGATAAATAATTTAAATTTGGGTTTCATCCCATAAATTTCCCAAATTGATACTCTAATACCACTTGATAAGATATTTGCATATAATAAATGAACAATTTAAAAAATATATAGAATATAACACAACATAAGAGATATTTGTGAGACAAGATGCGTTGATATTCAATACATTAAAAAATATAAGAACACTCTTAAGGTAGAGCAACATCATATAATTCTCCTCTAGGAAGGAATAATTCGACGATCTCCCAATATGGGAATTCCAATTTGAGGGGGACAGCTCCAATATCCTTATACCAAGTAAAAGAATCAACACATGTATGAAATTTATCATAATGATACTCATCTTATTTATACAAGTATACATCACCCTTAATGGATGGGTAACACCTAATCCTAATGTAGATTGACTCATTACCCAATATAACTAATTCCTATGAGAGCCATATATTATAAACATTTAAATCACTAAGGGGGATGTGAGACACATATCAACATCTCCATCAACACATATACATTATAATATCATATCCCAAGGTATATAACATTTCCTCCCTTCTTAACATGTTTCATCCCCAAAACATGAGAAAAAACCTTGTAGTGAGTGAGTTTCAAATCATTGCACACTTATTGACATCCTTAATCATCCAACCACAAATAGGTGATATTAGTGGGTGATACATATCTAAATATGGTTCTATAATCAATTGTACTATTTGGATTCCATCGATATCCATATTTGGTCCTCCTCAGCTTCCATGTATAGCCACAATAATTATTCCGATAATTCCTTATCACATAATTATTGATTTAATGGTTCCATGTATAACCATAGTGATTATTCCTATAATGATCTTTATATCCATATTGGTTTCTGATTTGATGTTACTTAATATGTTTGCATTATTTTTTCCTCTCATGATGATTTGGTTGTCTATATGCCACAACCTTGGGATCCTCAACCTTATCAACCTTTTCTAGAATTTATTTTCCTCTTCCATATTTTTCCTCTTGAGTAGGTGAATCATTATTTCATTATTTTCTAATGTGTTCTTCGTGTTATTATTTTGAATCATCCTTATTCACCTATTCAACACCTTCAAAGTAATCCTCATGCTCCATATTGACCTTTATTTGTTCCTTGCCAAGTGTGATATCCTGTAATGTAACCTTCTTTCTCTTGTACCATATCTTCAACAACTTATTTCACAAATTAATATTGATAATTCCCAAGGTATTTAACAAAAAATACCCAAGAACAATATCCAAACCATTCATATCTAATTCATATCTAATTAGAATTACCAAAACATATTTATCCATGGAGAGATTTAAATCTTCAAAAACTTGAATATGCTTACCCTCCACTTGACCTTCCTTTATATTATTTTCCTAAACATATAGATGTTGAGCTACATCCATGTTGATGAAGTTATAATTTTTGCTAGGGTTTTTGTAATAATTACCTTTTCCTTTGAATGCACCCTTCAAACTAAAATATTGAAGCTTCATTCTTTGGAGATGCATATGAAGTATTATCTTGATCTGACATCTCTTCTTATAAAACATTTGAAGCTTCTTAGTTATCAACATTGGCATATTCTTCTTATTCCTTGTATCTTATTTTTCATCCTCTTCTTCTTCATCTTTTTTTTCCCATCAATCTATGAAAACCCATTCCATTTCCTCCCAAGACCTATATGGATCCTTTTGTTTCACTTAAGAGCACCATGTTTGTGTTGGACCACCAAATAAAAAGTTAAAAATAAACTAAGGAATTTCCTATGATTATTATTTTTCCTTGAATTGGATCAACCATTATCTAGCATCAATCTTACCATTTCCATAGAAACATGGTATCCCCATAATGTACACAAATTAGGGTTTTGAAAATAACTCATTTGACCAATTTCTGATATACTAATTTTGACTAGATATCGGATTCTAAATAGAAAATATAGAACATAGACCCTAATTAAGTTTTTGAGATACTTCCAAAATGTAACAAAAAAAAAAAATGAAAAAAATTGGTTTGTGGAGTGAATTTATTAAAACCCAAAAAACACAATAAATCTTGCAAAATAGATCCAAAATTTCTGAAATTTTGAGGGTTTCTTCCTAAAAAAATTATGCACGTTATAAAAAAATGCTAAAAAATTCAACACAATTTCGAAGATGCAAATGAATAATAAAAATTAGGGTCTCAACCATGAAATTGAAATATATTTCAAAAAATAGGTCAAAAAAAGTTGAAATTATTAGGGTAGCTTCCTTGAATGATTTAGCCACCTCACACAAAAACATTATGAAAAAATCATAGTATATCTCAATCTCTAGGTGAATTGTTGAAATCAGGGTTTTACCCCAAAAATTGTCCAAATTGATGCTCTAATACCACTTGATAAAATATTTGCATAAAATAAATGAATAATTAAAAAAAAATGCATAATATAACACAACACAAGATATTTGTGGGCCAAGATTCCCTAATATTTAATTTATTCATAAATAGAAGAATACCTTTAAGGTAAGACAACACCATAGAATGCTCCTTAAGGAAGGAGTAACTCCATGATCTCCCAATATATGGAAATTCCACTTCAAGGGGGGTACCTCAAATATCCTTCTACCAAGTAGAAGAATCAACACATACATGACATATCTTATAATTATTCTAATGTCCTTTATATATGAATACATTACTCTTAATGGATGAGTAATATTAAATCCCACTGTAGGTCAACTCATTACCAAATATACCTATTTCCTCTGAGACATGTATATTATAAACATATATCTAACTAAGAGGGATGTGTGCCACATGTCAGCATCTATATCAACCCATATATATTCTAATATCACATCCCAGGGTACACAACACAAGAGATTTCAAAGATGGATAAAAGGTTGGATAATTTTTAGGACCTAGATAGGATTAGCTCATCAAAGGCATCTTTACCTAAGATCGATAGAAAAAATATTAAGTGGTCTAAGCCATTGAGTTTTGGCATGCCTAGTGAGACTAACCTAATATTTTTTTGTAATTTCACTTATATTTGGTGTGTCTCTTAGTGATATCAAGTCTTTAGAGGCCCTACAAAACAAATCTAGTGACTCCAAACATTTCATCTATTGGTTTCAGTGGAAGAATATCTCTATCTTATGAGATAGATTCAAACAAGAAAAAGGATAGCACATGGAGACCCCTTTGAGTACCTACAAGTGTCACTAAGGAGATGAAGGAGAGGCAAACCCACACAAAGATCACCATCACCTACAAAAAAATTTCTCTCTACTCCTTCACTTGGTAGGCCTTTCTTGTTGTGTTTTAGGGTCCTAAGGCCCATCACATTTAATGGCGGAATCCCTTTACTCTTAGCCTAATATGACAACATTCTAGTTGCAGCCTTGAAAAGTGTTCCTTTCTTCATTGGAGAGAATACTATAACTCCCATTGAGCATATTAAGGATTTTTCAAACATCTAATCAGTATCCCATGTTACACAAAATAATGTAGTAGTTAGATTATTGACATCTTCTTTCAAGGGAAAATCTCTACAATGGTACAAAGGATAAATATTTAACTCTATCTCTAATTGGGATGAGTTGGGAAAAGCTTTATGTAATTATTTTTAAGATAAATCAGATCATTTATCTTTGCTAGAGCAACTGACAACAACAAAGAGGGCACCACATGTGCCAATGACTGATTTCAACATCATATTCTAAAGAACTTGTGATAGGATTCCCCTAATGGTAAGACCTATACCTCAGTATGTATTGATATATTATTTAAGGGCTTTAAGTAGTGATATTTCAGTCATGATTTAGTCTATAAGGGTATAACTTTACTATATTCATATGACATTTCTATTAGAGTGTAAAATAGTGTCATTCACGTTGGGAAACTTTCCCTTAGACTTCCAATGCCCATATTCCTAGAGGTAGGGAAATCCATTCCTTACAAAACCCTTGATTTAACCCCTATTCTATCCCCAAGAATCCAAATCTTAACTCAAGAATCTACCTCTACAAGCCCTTTAAATGAGTTGTAAGAGGTCGTGAAGCAGTTAAAATTTTTAGAAATGAGTTGGTATCCTTGAAGAGGTAACAAGCCAAAAATTTCAGACCTTACCAGCCTCCATACCATCGCAACAAGCCTCCTTATCTACCAAACAAGTCATCATTCCAAGTAGCTCCTCATAATCAAATTACCCCCACAAATCCATTTCAGTTATATAATCCTAATGTAGCTAGTTTATCTAAGGATTTGATCCCAATACAAAACATTCTTGTACAAGATTATGAGTGGTGTTTCCATGACAATCTTCCAAAAAACTAAGTAACCCATCCTAATGGAATTCTAAGCCAAAATTTGATGGTCCAAAATGTATCCTTCTCTCAAGATGTACCTGCGAAAGAAAACCCATAACAAGATACTATCTAAGAAACTTCGTGGAATAAAAAGGTTGCACCAAGTGATATTTCACTTGTAAATTAGAAAATGGAAGAGTTCTACAGAATTAGTCAGCTTCAAGGGGTAAATCAACCACCTTCTTCAAGTATAATGACAAATTCTAGGTCAATAAGAACGTAAATGGATCCAAATACTCCATCTCTTACCCCACCAAGTCTGCGTTCTCAACTCAGTCACCTGCAGACTTCAACATATCACAAGTGTTAAAAAGTAATCTATAAAACATAATAAACCCATAGTGCACTACAAAAATTTGGACCATTACAGGCCTGCAAAACATGGAAATTTCATGCAACAAGGAGAATCCATCGAGTAAAGGAAATCTACATAATGTAGAAATTCCACCATCTAAAGAAATTATGAGGACATAACAAACAAGGAAGGAAAATTTCATTCTTATGTTGCAAAATTTTATGGGTCATCCTTTTAACATACTAGAGAAAATGAAAAAGATCAATGTCAACATTTCAATGTGGGAATATCTAGCTATTCCTAGACAGAGAGACCTTTTACAAGCTATTATGGATGATCTTTCTGTGTTTCATGAAGCATCCAGGGAAAAGAATAAAATAATGCTCACCAACACACTTCAGAAAAAGGATGGTAATATCATGAAGCCACCACATTTCTATGTATCTCTCATCATAAGCAATCATTTAGTGCAGAATTACATGATTGACTTAGGAGCAAGTAATTCAATGATGCCCAAAAAAATAGCAAACCAACTTGGTCTTGAATACGAGTCAATCTCTAAAGGAGTAGTGCAAATAGATGGAATTATGATGGGAACCATTGGAGTTATTAGAGGTATAAGCCTCACACTAAATGCATATCCCAACTTCTTGATTCTGCAGGACATGTTCATCATTAATCTACCCCCTTATTCATTGTGCATTTTGTGGGATTTCATTGCTAAGATTAGTGGATACCTATCCGCAGATTGGTCTCACATGATTTTCAGAACGAGGTATGGCACCGAGGATACCATTAGATCTAAGACTATTTATACATATCATATAGAGCCTTATGTTCCCAACCCCATCAATGTAAATTACACAATATTTGATCAAGAGGATCACTCAAACACCTAAGAAAAAAACACTCAAATTGAAGGTATCTCATATTTTCTACTTGATCAGTGGTGAAATGAATGCCATGTTTTTGACCCTAAAAAACATAATGAAGAAGCTAGCTTAGGAATCTATTATTTACATGAGAAAGATTCACCTATTCTTGATATTATGAAAGCATACCCGCAAGACGAAGGCATTTGGTAAATGTTCTTCAATGGGTCAAGAAGTAGACAAGGAGTAGGAGGAGGTGTAGTGATTTTATCTCCCTCATATATGAAGTATTAATATACTTGTAGATTTCAATTTAGTTGTTCTAACAACTAAGTAGAGTACGAATCTCTTGTATACGGCCTGCAATGCACAAGAAATGAGAAAATCAAACAATTGCAAACATTCAAGGATAGTGAGCTAATTATGAACCAAGTTAGAGGGCTTAATGTGTCTAAGAATGATCTTCTTAGAGTTTAAAAGTATATAGTATGGGACCTTCTATGGGATTTTTAAGATTTCAATATACGCGCCATACCAAGAAGAGAAAATGAGTCTGCGGATAGGTTAGCCACAATGGGAGCAAGATTTGATGTTGCTGAAAATGTAGAAAGGAGTAAAATGCAACTGTATATAAAATTAGTGGTGAGGCCTATTGTACCAAACAATAACATACATTGGTAAATGTTTGAAAATGATCAACAGATTGTCAACTTCATCCAAGAGGAAGTTGAGTTTTCATCAAATAATCAAGGAAAATTAGAGCCAAAATATGTGGACCAAATTTTCCAGCTCAAATAAAATAAATTTCCTAAAGGAATAGTGAGTTTGGAATCCATTTTCAGCCTTGATGATCAACTAAGAAGAGAAAAGGAAAACATGAAAGTCAACAGTGAGGACTATGAACCTATCTCAATTGGAAAGGGAAAATTTATTAAGATTGGAAAGGTATGTACTCCACAAGAAAAATATGATTTTGTAGAACTTTGTACAAAATTTGTTGATGCCTTTGCTTGGATTTATGAAGACATTGGAGGTTTTGATCCTGATCTAGCTCAGAATGCCATTGAGTTAGATCCAACAGCTAAGCCCATCAGATAGAAACAAAAACATGCCAATCCATGGATTGAGGCTCTCATGTAAAATGAATTGAAAAACATAATTGAGGAAAATATCATTTTCCCAATCAAGTATTCATCATAGGTTTCCATCCTTGTTCTAGTGTGGAAAAGAAATGGAGAAATCATACTGTGTGTTGATTTCAGACACTTTGCGTACACATTGTTGGGCCTACGACATAGTACAATTTTTTACAAAAATTTCAATACCCGCAAGGCTTAACTAAGGCCAAGAGAAGGTATTAAAAACTTCAATCTATCCCATTTGTGCTTATTGATGGAATCTTATTTATCAAATACATTAATGGATTCCTTTTGAGATGCGTTAAGGTGGATCAAATTGAGAAGGTCATACATGTGTTCCATGATGCTGTAACTAGAGGACACTTTTCTCAGAGGTCAACAACACTCAAAATCATAAAATGTGGATATTATTGGTGGAGTATTTTTAAGGACTATTACATATGGGTGAAAAAATGCAAAAAATGTTCCTTTTTCATAGGAAAGAGTAGGCTAACATCTCTTCCACTCCACCCCATCTTTGTAGATCAAACATTCATATAATGGGGATTGGGTTTCATTGGAGCAATAAATTCAGATTCAAGCCCAGGTTACAAGTGGATCCTCACAACCATAGATTAATTCACTAAGTGGAAATAAGTGGTTGCTTTGAAGGAGGAAAATGAAGCTAGTGTCTTGTATTTTTCGAAGGTATTGTGACTAGATTTGGTGTTCCTTCCACAATCATTTTTTATAATGCTTTGGAATTCCTTGGAACTTAAATCATTGATTGGGATGTTAAGAATGGAATGTATTTGAGTACATATTTGAACTATTACCCCCAAGGTAATGGACACATTGAATAAAAAACAAGAATCTCCTAAGGATCATAAGGAATTTAGGGGGAAATAAGAGAGATTGGCATATGAAGCTAAAATTAGTCTTATGGGATGATAGAATCACTCCCAAGAGATAAACTGGAAGCTCCCCTTCAATATTTTTATGGAAAATAAGAAAAGTTACCAATAACTATTCATATTCCTACATTTGAGCTCATTAATAAACTGGAAATATTTGAAGTTGAAGTCACAGAGATCAGATATGTAGAGCTCATGGGGCTAGAAGAAATAAGAGATCAAGCAATAAAGATAATGGAGAAATATCAAGCTCATATTAAAGATGATTTGATTGGAAAACAATGGATATAAGCTTTCAAAAAGGATATCTTGTTCTCAAATGGGACCAAGACAAAGCCAAACTAGGAAGACATTCAAAATTTGATGTTTTATGGAGTGGTACCTATGTTATCTTAGGTTGTAAGCCACATAATGATTTCTAATTTTCAAAATTGGATGGAGATGAGCTTATGATTCTAGTCAATGGAATCTACCTTAAGGATTGCTTTTAAGTCAAGGTTTTCATTTTATACATATTAAATTATTTTTACTTCCTCTAGGTGCTTTTTAGAACTTTGTTCTACTGGTAGTGTAGTTTCCTTTCCCTAAGTTCTTTGCACATGATTTTGGATGTCGTGGATGGTATTTGTATTCTCAAAGTTTTGAAGGAGTCTCATTATTCCATGGATCCATCAGATGTCAAGCCATGTTAGGTATGGGGAAAATATAAGTTAAGGATTAGATTTTCAAATATAAACACTTGACTCTATGCCCAATGGATTGTTAAGGCAACTGATAATCTATATATAGGAAGATGACCTTGTTGAGTCATAAAAATAGTATCCAAAATCACATCCCCTTTTGTATTTTGGCTAACTCATCAAGTTTAGACTAATGCAACTTTCTTCTCAGAATCAAGGTTAAAAAATTGGCTAAGTATAAAAGTCACGGAGGCCTGTTGTGGAAAATTCAATGTTTTGCGGGTTCTCAACTTCCACAAAACAAAGCATCAAGTTATCAGTGTTCTGTAAACATCAAGATCAGCCACCGTGGGTGTGAAGAAACTTTGAAGAGCATAAAAATGCCCACAATCATAAGAATATTAAATTACACTGAATTTTGAATACGTAAGTCAAGGTTGGAGGTGGGAGAGAGTTTGCGACAAATGAGATTTTTTTTTTGTTTCACAAAATTCCATTTCATGGGATAAATAATTGCAAATTCTTACAGATGTGTAGGAGAAGCAGTTATATAAAGCTTCTCAACTCCATAGGAAGGATATGTATTAGGTGAAGACTTTAATACAACAAAAAATTGGCTAAGTCTAAGAACCGTGAAATGTTATACTAGTGTCCCGCAGGTCATTCAAGTGTAGTGTTGTGCAGATTTAAAAAATCCTTGGGAAATAGAGAAGGAGAAATGCCTTCATGGGTTTCTACGTAAGCAAAAAAGAGTCAACGTAAATAATTGTGTGTGGATGACCAAGTGTAGAAATAGAATTCCGTAGCAGTACAAGAAGAGACTTCAACGGATATGTAAGAATTGGTGTCTTGTGGGTTTGACAACCCAATAGAATGTCCAATATAATGTTTAAATCCAAAATCTGGGGGACGAGGTCAACATCTATAGAGGTAAGAAATGATTAAGACCATGGTATAATCTATACAACATTCAAAATACCACGGGACAAAACGAATCTATATTTTCAATTGGATATTCTATTTGAGAGCTCTAGATTATATGATGGTGGTTGTGCTCATTTCATATTCTAAGGGCTACATTGCACAATAAAGGAATGTGGAGAAGGGTGTTTTTATAGGAGAGGAATCATGAAAGTTTAGGGACACAAAGAGAATGTGTAGTTTCTCATTTCAAACATCTAAATACTTCACTTACCAGGCGTCAATGCATAAACACCACCCATGCCCTTGCCTATAAATTGTGATGGTGTGTTACATAAGAGACAACAATTTATCAAGGATATTAAAGGTGATAGGATCCATGGGCAGCATGTTGTCTTTGTCCATAATAGAACCAATTTTAATCTCTCCATCTCTCTCTCTCTCTCTCTCTCTCTCTCTCCCATTCTCATATTCTATAAACATAAGTGTAAAGGCATGTTATACGGGTTCCTTTCTACCAAATTCACACACTCTTCCTTAGAGTAATGTGTTTTCTTTCCTCTGTACCTCCATAACTTCATATTTTTCTCGAGACATATAATATTTTATTTGTAAACATGATGAGTAATTACAAAATTCAATACATCTATGGTTATTTTCCCTTCAAATGTTTATTTATTGTGGATGTTTACCCTCCTATTTTCTTTAAGTTTTATTCATTCATGTTGTCCAAAGTTTTTTGTTTTTGTTAAAATATTTACATGTGTGGTTTTCATGTGTCTTTCTAGTTATATTCAACGCTATCATAGTATTGGCACATTGCCATTATTTAATTTTGTAGCCTTTTCCATTCGCTTTCAACCCTGGACCTTATATGCTATAGTTATAGTTTTAGATTTAGTTACAGTTTGATTAATTTTAGTTAGTGTGCATTGAGCTAGGAGAGAAGGAACCAAAATTCTTTGAAGGTTTGTCTCAAGGATAAAAATCCCAAACTTTGAAGATAATCCCATGTTTTCCAAGGTATTTTATCTTTCATGATCAATTCAAGGGCTCTACCTTTGGTCTCTAACATAACCCCTTTTAATTCTTCAAGAAAATGAGAGGAAGCTAGGGTTTAGAGAAGAAGAATCCCTAATTTAGTCAAAGAAGCATGATAAAATAAATCAAATTATAAAAAATGAATCTAAACATACAAAATATCATATTGTCAAAGTCAAAATCAAGTGAAACCCCACATAGGACAAAACCACCCATAGAGGACAAAACCACCCATAGAGGACAAATCCCTTAAGAAACTTTGTCCAAAATAGGTATATTCATCCTCCCATTAGTTTTTTTCTCCCATATTTCGAAGACAACTCAATGAAACTCTACACATCTTATTTATACATTGTCATATCTTTATCATTTCTTCCAATCCATATTTTAGTGAATACATTCATAACCCTAGCTCACACTTCTTTTGTTTAACTTTCTAGAGTTTGGATGATTTGAATAATTATAATACAAGTTTCTAATATTTGTGTATTTAATGTATTTATGATCCTATATTCATATTTATACATAGTAATTAATCATAATTAGGAAAACCCTAGTTTTGATATTACACTAATATGCCATTATTTTATATGTTCATTAGTTTCTCATTACTTGTCATATTTTTTCTCATTTACACATTATTCTTGCCACCCATATAATTTCATGCATATAATAATTGATACATATATATACTATAACAATATCTTCTGATATATTTCGTAAGACACATCATGCTTGAGATACTTTATTTAGACACAAAGTTCTTATAAAACACTTTGATTTGACATACATTACATATGACACACATTGTTTATAGCACATAGTTTATAAACATACTTTATCACGGGATATTGGTTTACACCTACTCATAGCACATTTATTGATACATATATTATCATAGAAAATTCTCTCACACTTTTCATATCACATTGGTTGATACATATCTTTCTCATAGAACATTGATTGATATATATTTTCTCATAGCACATTGGTTTACACTTTCTCATAAATGATTTAACAAAAATAAATTAATTGGATGGTATTACTTATGTTAGATTCTAATATGTGTTACAACAAGAAGATATGGAAGTAAGGTACACTAGAGGACTAAAAAAAACAATGAAAGTAAAACTCTGAGTGCAATGAAGAGTTAGGACATTTAGCTTATTTCATAATATTCCTGGAAATGTGTGAAGGTGGAAAACTAATCAAAATGGAACACAGGAGGTCACGGACGAGCCTAAAAAAATGCAAAAGTGTAGGAGTAGGGAATGAGGCGCCTGAACACTAGGATCGCTTTCTAAGTGCCAGGGTCTATGGAAGAGGTCCAAAGATGAATTTTACAAGGTCACTGGATGATTTGAAGTCTTTGCTGTTTATCACTAGTATGTCACACAACTCCAGTGGATGTCGCTGATAACTTGTAATAAAGAGATCACCTACAAAACACTTAAAATAACATAATAATCCCCAAAAATAAAGATGCAAAATGAGGGTTTGGACTGTCGTCAGCTATCAAAATAGTGATATTACAATTGAGCATTGTACACCATATAAAACACAATTTAGTTCTACGTGTGTGTACACAGAATCATGCCCTAAGTGGCTCTTATGTGTGTCACACTTGATAGTGAGTAAAGTAGCTAGATGTAGAAAGCTGTAATAAATATGTGCATGACATAGAATAGGCTTCCCTCCTATGAAGTATGATGTAGAAAATCAATCCTTGTCCCTTATAATGGTGCTAAATGGATGAAATGATGCTATTTAGATGTTTGTGAGATGTAAGCTTAGGTGATAATATAGATTCTTAGAGATCAGTCCTTTAATTTGGTAACATAACTTTATATTTATATGCTTCTCTTGTTTAAATTCTGTAATTGATCACTAAAAGGCCAACCCCTAAGAGATAATGATGCCCAACAACTATAAATGACCCTAAAAGGAACGAGATAAATACAAAGCGGTCTAGGGCACCTAGAGGTGATTAGGGCACCTAGGTGTTGACATCCTGGCTGGGTGTTGGTTTCCAGATCCAGAAAAGGTGATATGTGAAGGGTCAAACTGGGAAGTGAGGTCCGTCACGTCAAAAGAGAGACTAGGAAGGAACCTAAGAGGCCAAGTATAGTGATCAACCAGTAATTTTCTCATGCAAGAAGCATATGAATAATAGTATGTGATTAGGACCTAGTAATGTACCCAAAGTGCATGATTTAATGTCTACATTTTCCCCCACTTTATGTTGGCAAGTGGAAATCTCGATAACATAAAGTAGATAGAGATGCATACCTGATAACCATGTAGATCGATGTAGAAAGAGCGTGCTAAGAAAATAAAAGTGTGGAGTGATAAAAAGTGTGAAGCGTGAAAAATATAGAAGAGTAAGTAAAAAAAGTGATGATAATGACCCTAGGGTGGGAATGCACATGTAGATTGTTGATATTGTACATGTTGTTGATGATGATGCTTGGTGTGTGTCAATGTTGACTACCACTTCCCATAAAGATGGACATGTAAAAGAGAAGAATGAATAATTAGTCAAACATGGTGTATAAATGTATAAAATGCATGTAAGAAATGTGTAAAATGCTAAAAAGTAGAAAAGGAACATGTGCACTTGATATGTGATGAGTAAAAAAGTGTAGAGAGGATCATGAAAATTTTGATGAAGAGTGATTTTTTAGGGTGATCTCATGCCATGACATAATTAGTGTAGGAAGAAAGGTATAGTGTCATTCTCTAACTTTTGACTACTTCTCGGAATTTTTGAGCGTGCTGAATGTTGGTTTTTTGGGTGATCCTATGCCATAACAAAAGTGGTGTAGAGAGAAAGTTCTAGTGTCATTCTCTAACCTTTGATTGCTTCCCAAAGTAAAAACACCATTACAGATGGTGTGTAAAAATCTGATCCAATGTGAATATGTGTGACCAAACATGATTTCCCAATGATGAAGGACTGCCTACCTTATGAAAAGCCTATGTGAAAAAGCTGAAAAAATATGCTGAACTGAAAAACTCTATGTATCTGCCCCCTGGTCTTAGGCTCTCAGGAAGGGAAAAAAGTGCCTAGGTGCCTAAGTCTAATTCTAGGTGCTAATGTCTATGCTGAAAAAAGGACCCAAGTCTGATTCTGAGCCATGTCCGAGTCTTTAGACTGTTCTGACTCTATGTTGTGTTGTACTGCAATTTGACTGTATACTATTGAACCATGCTTGTAGACCGCTGAACTATGACTGTAACTACTAAATGGGGTGACTGATTAACCCAATAGATGCCCCCCTCATTTGAGGTGCATGCGATGTCACTAGAAGGATGCAGCCTAAAATTTAACCCCATGTTGAACTAATACCACTATGTAGTATGGGATGTGCTTGGTAGAAACCAAGACACATGTAAATGGTGGATAAAAGACAAGTGTTAGTGTAAACAAAATAAACATGCCTATAGAAAATAATGTATATGCTACCAAGCAAGAAGAAAAAGTAGATCGTGAAAAGTGGGTTGCAAAAAAGAGACATCACTCACAATGTCGCAAGATAATCGAGGCCATAATGGCCGAAAGCATATAATGTGCACATAAGACAAAACATAGGGCAAACACCAAAAACAATAGAAAAAAAGGGTAAGAAAACATCAGATAACCATAGAGGAAAATAAACTTGCAAATCAAATGCTACACATGAAGCACCTATTAGCATGTTAGAAAGATAAAAAGTATGTCAAAGCATGTATAATACGATAAAATAATGTGCTATGAAAATGAAACAATAGCACCTAGAATGTGTGTGAATGTGCATGTTCCCAAGAGCCACTGTGGGAATGGTATGGAGTACTGTGCCAAACAGTCATGCTACATGTGTTGATTTGTGTATAGTATGTGATCAAAACTAGAAGGCAAGTGAATGTGCATGTGTGTATGATAAAGATAATGAAATATAAGATAGCTATCTAGGATGTATAATAAATCGTACGTGTAAGCATAAGAAAGCACAAATAAATGCATCCAAGATATGCAGAATGTCGTGGATGAGATGAAATGGAATGCAGTGTGAGCATGCTATGGAAAGATTGGCCCCTAAGTATAGATGTATACATGGGTGAGATTTTCATTTATACATGACCCCTCAACAGTCAATAATTAACCATACAACAAGAGTGTGTCATCAGGAAATGGTTCGAATGATGTTGTTCTATGTGAGAAAAATTTGATGAATACAACGTGAAACACATATTATAGGATGATGTCGTGTGATGTGTAAGATTGAATTAGGATATAAGAAGGTGTGAATGATATGCTATAATGATTGATGATATATCATAAATCATAGAATGTGTGAATAAGATTGTACGAGAGTGAATATTGTGAATCATATAGCCTAAAATGTAGCAAAATGTCACATGATGTGATAGCTAGAAAGATTTATTGATTATGAAGACTAGGCAGGCGTAAGATGATGTAAGTGTGATGAGGTGAGGTATGATTATGATTTATACCATCAGTAGTCGAGTATGAACCATGATACTAGAGTGCACCATTGGGTAGTGTGCACTTGTAAGGGTTCGCTCCTGAAGTGTAATAGTGGGATGTGTAAGTAGGATGTGCTAAGAAGATATAGATTGTAGGTATCTAGTATGGTACTTGAAATTGATGTTAGTGCTTCTTTTAACTCATCCATTTTCAATTCAAAGTATGCCTTTGAAAATTTTCATGTCTTACTAACATAGGTAAATCCCACATGAAAATCCACTATAAAGTCATGTCAATCCCTGTAAAGAGCCCCTAATGTGTCCTATTTTGTCAAAACCTTGTGCTTGAGTACACCCAATGTTTCTCAATGTCCAAAAAATAATGGTGAATAATTATTTTGCTTTCATATATTGGACTTAAGTCAGGAAGTTTATCATATGGCAATGTAAATATGCAAGGCACAAGATTTTTTCTCAAAGGTCCAATAAAGTACGCTTAATGAGCATTTCACTGAAGCATAATGAAAAATAAGTTGAATCATTCTCGTTCCCCAGGAATAAAAACACATGTAAGGATATTATTAGAATGGGAAGATGAGCACTCTACTTACGTTGAACATTGTACACTTAATAAAGTAAAAGATGAAGTTGTAAGTCTGAAACCTAAAATAGGGTGCATGCCATCTTGTTGATCAAATTCAGTAAGTAAAATGAAAGCTAATATGCAGAGAGGAAGGTCAGGTTGCTAGAAAAAAAGTGATCAGAGTCTCATGGTTCCTTTAGGGTGTGTAGTTGATAAAAAATAAGTCCAAGATACAAGATACCCGAAGAACATGGACCAAGTATACAGTGTGCATGAGGGTGCAGGAAAAGAAATGCACATCTCTCATATTACATCAATAGTGTGTAGGTTGCACTTTGCAAAACTTTTCCTGAAGCCCATTGGTGGAAAAGGAGGAGGTTCTTTAATGCACTGGACGTTATAGGGAGTAAATTCTCTTAATGCATAGGACTTGTGTAAGGTGGATATGAAAGTTATATGACGTGAAAATATTGCAATGGTCATAAGTATTAAAGAGGTTGATAATTACAAAAAACTCTCCATGAGCATAATATTTAGCGTTAATGCATAAATCTGCTAGCTGTTAATAAGGTGATTTGTTTTAAAGCTACATAAAAACACCCTTAAAGGTTTCATATTTATATAAGTGACAGTACACTGAAAGATAGATAAAGTGAGAACTAAAATCAAAGATCATATTTTGGTTACGTAGATATTTTCTAGACAAGTTCCAAAAAGTTGTCAAAAAGGTGAGTTCATTAGTCCCCCCTATTTCCTGTGATATTTTGAAAAAATTTCTAGGAAGTCCAAATAGGTGTGATAGAACTAAACTGAAATTATGAAGATTTTCGTAACACCTTCAAGAAAACAAGTTCCAGTATTATTTCCCGTTTGGATAGAATTATCAGACGTCTGATATCACATTTACAGAATTAGAGGATTTTAAAAAGAGACTATACTCCCCTGAAAGGAAATGAGGCCATGACCCAAATAGATAATATTTTCATCAACCTCAGTGCTTCTTTCCCTCCCTGCTATGTCCATGCCTAGAAACTTCTATGGGTATGTGCCTAAAATTACAATTATGAAACTAAATAAGTCCAAGACAGAAGAGGAGAGATGGTCTTGTCACTTTCTAAGAACATGATTTTGGACAAAATTCTGGGTTTTTATCTCCCAAAGGGGAAGAAGGGAAATATTACTAAGGATTCAACACAAAAATATTGGAATATTCATTCAAAGAAATGGATGAAATATATGAATGACCATTGGTTGAATAGTCCTCAAACTTATGCTCGCACTGAATGACAAAGAAATTGAATATGGCTGAATTTAATGAGGAAGTTGGGGATGTGATCACACTGTTGAACCGAGTAATGGGTATGAAATCTAATGCTTTCTTTCAGGAGAGGATTTTTGAATTTATCTAGGTCATAATTTCTAACAAAAATTCTCTCACCTGGGCTAAGATTATAAGTGCCAGTATTCATGAGCAAATGATGGGACTTTCCCAGATAGCGAGAGGAGAAAATCCTAGAATGGGTGAATTCTTCATGACCTCTTACCTTGTCTATAATATTTATTTTCATAGGAACTTTCTTAAAATACTAATGGATGGAGATATTGATATTTCAAAGGTGTAAGATGTTTTATATTAGTTAAAATTGAAATTTTTTGATGCATACTACATAAATATTACAAATCACTTCTTTACACCTACAATTTGTTCATACCATCTAGATTGGGAAAATGAAAGGTTTACCCCTAATACAAAGAGATTTATTACTCATTATGGGTGTTATTTCATCCAACTCATAACTTATTCATATATCAGGGTTAGTGGTTTTGATGGGAAATATGCTACCCAGATGTGTCAGTGACAAATGGGAGTTAATGGAATTGGTCATACAATTATTATTAGTACATCAAATCATTGCTTAGAAATATGTAATGACCCCAATCAAATACCCTATAGTCATAGGGAATTATGCTTTCCCTAATATCTAGAAAGAAAAGTTGCTGGAGGGAGAAATGAAAAGGTGTATGATAGGAACATTTGAGGATAGAAAACAATATGACATAAAGCATATTTTGCATAGTATTGCACCCACTCAGGTAGAGTACAAAAGCCTCATTATGAGGAATTCTAGATGAACTATGAAGATGAGAGAGAGGTTAGATGAAGAGAGTTTTTGAGAATGAATTTGTCTTAGATGGTTGACTATGGGGTTATCCAAACTCCTAAAGGGTTAGAGGGGGATGAATAATATAGTTAGTGAAGAATACATCTAGGAAAACATTACTTCTCAACCCTTACCACCAATTAATTGGAATATCACTAAGAATAAGTAAAATCAAGAGAAAATGGTAAACCCTATCCAAATTTTGATAAGGTGGTTGTTTTCAAAATGGGTCAATATAAGTTACCACCAGATTCCATTGTTAAGATAATATAGGAATAGTAAACTCATCGATGATGTTATTCCCCCTTCTAGAGGGTTTATACCACTAGACACATTTATTAGAGGAAAAATGTTAAGACGTTAGATTCATTACTAATGACAGGTGATGTAGGTGCCTAGAAAAAATTGAAAAATATCCCTCTTCAAACATCAAGATGAGCTGGAGAAATTCCTCAGGAAGGTAAGTTTGGAAGCCCTATTTTTCACTTTATTCCCTTACTGATTGTCCTAGTGTCTTCCTCAAGAGCCAAGGTAAAAGAGAGTGATGAAAGATATTCTTAAGAAGGATAAGGAAGAAAACATGGTTAAGCTTCCCCATACTGGCATGTAGGAAATAGAAGAGGAAAAACAACTTCAGCTCCGAAAGAGGAAAAGAACTAAAACTGTTGACTAGGTGAATTTAGAAGAGATGGAGACTCTTGAAGAGGTATAGAACCTTGACGTTACTAGTGTTTTATCTACTACTGCTTAGTCTCCTGTAGTTTTTCCTACTAAACAACCTACACCTATGATAACAATCCTTGTTATCCCAACAACTAAAATTACTTCACCCACCAGAGAAAAAATCCTCATACAAGCTCATGTACTTGATGTTGTAATTACACTACAACATGTTGAGGTCACCCTAGAATCAAATTTACCTATACAACCTAATGCTGAGGATATTCTAGTACAAACAACACAAGAAGAAATGACAGATGTTACAGTTGCAATGACACCTCAAAATGTTGAAGCAGATGTAGGAGTCTTGGAAGTTTGCATTCCCACACCTGAAGTTACTCCTCAAGGACCTAGTAAAACCATTCCTATTCTAAGTAAAATATTGAAACAAATAGAAAATAAAAATGGTGATCAACAACCCCTAGAAGTTGAAGTAACAAAAGATCAATTTGAGCCTATGGAAGGAGTTGAAAGTTAGGATGGCCTCGTAGGAAAAAGTGCTTAGAAGGCCTGTGTTCATTGTTTTAGAAGGTGTGTTAATACCTTCATCTTCCTATAATTCCCTCACAATCATACTAGAGACCCCTGTTCTACAATCACTTGATGAACATGAGTCTCCAATAAGAGAGTGGATCAATAACACTCTTCCTAAGAAGAAGAATGTAGAGATACACTTGGACGATGATGATTTGCAAAGATTGGCTCTCCTCACTCTAGAAAGACTACTTAAAAAGGTGAAAGTCAACTCTAAAGTATCCTTGAACAAAAAAGGAGAATGGTTCATAGAAATTATAACTCCCAAAGTTTATGTTCCTCGAGCAGAAGCATAATTGGGAGTTATAATTTCTGAAACCTGTTATACATATTAGTCTCTCCTTCTTGGTGAGTTATAGTCAATTTTATAACTAAGTTGGACAATGCTTCATTCTTAGCCTTTAAATATCTCTTTGTTTCTTTGAACTCATCAATTTTCTAGAAAAGTCTTATTGCCACATAAAAATCATATTTCATTTCTTCAGTAGAGGGCTTACCTAGAGAGACCCTGGAGACATGAAATTATAGAAGAACATGTGAATAGAAGATGTAGAAAGCACATAATATGTATGATGTGTGGGAAGAAGAAGATGTTTTAGAGGTGTAAGATGTGTAATGCATAAAGAACGCAAAATGTGTAAGATATATAGTAGATGTAAGAAAAATATGTCAAATAATGTGTCGTAGATGTGAATTATGTAGTGTATGAGCTTCATGTGTATGGTATGCCCTCATCAGTTAAGTGTGAACCTTAGCACAAGAGTGCATCATAGGGCAACAATGATACAAATAATGTATCAAAGTGTATGTGTTGAATGCCTATAGATGTGTAGTATGATGTATAGAATGTGATTATGGAAATGATATACTGCTAGTGATGTAAGGGTAGGATGGGGGGATGAGCATGATGCCCCCAAAGTTTATGAGTATGCACAAGCTATCTAATAAAATTGAATACTGAGGGTCCTCCACCTGATGTAGGAATAGATGAAGATGTGTGAACATGCTCTAAGAGTGGTGATATATGGGGTAGACGTTGTGTAGGTGAATGAATCCTATATGCATGCAATCAATGAGTATACGGTGGAGGTGGTGGAAACCTATGTGAAATAGGATGCAGAGGTGACAAAATCATATGTGAAATAGAATGCAGAGGTGATATATACTAAGGTGAATGATTTTTTCGAATGGTGAACCTAGAGTGGTGTGCGGGACTATCAAACCTATGAGAATGAGCATGTCATACACGAGTAAGAGAGCTAGGAGTAGATTATGATTCTGGTTTTAGAGGTCCAAGGGACCTAGATGCTCTAAGAAGTGTGAGGGCCACCTCAAGAGGAGGCTAAGGCCATGGAATGCAAAGAGGGACACCTCAAATAGTGATAAATTGGTTATTATGCATGAACTTAAGACATAAGTGTAGCATGGAAACAATAGCTTGAGAATCCATGACCCATAGAGATCCTAAGAGCATGTCACAATCTATGACAATAGGTGCCATAAGAAAAGGCACAAGCATGGTGAGAGGACCAAAATTGAATAGAACTTGACATAGCCATAAGATTGAGGCACTGGATAGGATATCTATGATAACGGATAACTGATAGCAATGAGTAGCGCAATAGAACATATGTATTTTTGGAATGAGGGATCAATCATAGTATTATTGATATTGTTAGCTACAATAGAAGCACTGATTTGTAAGTAGTCAATAGAGAATGTAGCATGATGATCAAAATTAGAAAATGTAATGATAGGTGAAGATGAATCAATGTGAGTGACTAGAATAAGAGGTCCTGATGAAGGAGGAGGGACAACATGATATGCATGATTTGTAAAAGATTAAAAAACTTTATTTTCATGATCTAGAAGAGGATTGTTGAATATTTTAAGATTTTTATTTTCATTTACTGGTGGAGAAGATGATGGTTCAGGAAGCTCGATTTGATTGTTGTCTATAAGATCTTGAATGAGATGGCATAATTTGAAACATAAATAAGTGAAATGTCCAACGTATTGTTGATAGTCAAATTTGAAATTTTCATTGTAGTTGTAGACCTTAGGGCGAGATGGATCCATAGTAAGTGGAGGAGGAAGCATAATAAGGTTTCTCTCAATGAGTTGTCGTAATAGAATATGTGGAGCACATGTTAATTTAGTAAATGTATGCCATCAAGGTTGTAATTGAATATTTTCAGGTGGAGTTACAACATTAACAATGATATTTTCTTCATTTACCTTAGTAAATGGTTTGAAAGGAGATTTTCTTGGAAACTTGTTCGAAGATGAAGTATCCTAGTCTTGATACTTAAGTTTACGCATAGTGAAAATCTTGCTTTTACATAGCTTAAGAGTGTGGAAAATATGATCAAATGAAGGAGAGGTCTCAAATATGACACTCTCTTGTAGTGGTGGTAAGATACTCTAGATGAATAAATCTTGTAATTTCGTGTTAGCAAGCACATTATTCATCTTAGCTAGGTTGTTATTGTAATGCAAAACATAGTCTACTAGGTGCTCATTGGATCGTTGCTTTACTTGTGCTAGTTATGCATATGAAATATTTGAACCAATGTTAATGTAGAAGTGAACAAGGAAAACATTAGCTAAATGCATGAAAGACGTTACCAAATGAACATGTAGATCATAAAACCAAGGCATAGCATATTCTTGGAGATTGCAAGGAAAAAGTTTTGTTAATATATTGTGATCATCCGCATAATCAAGACAAGCCACATGGAAAAAGTGAAGATGCTCTTAAGGGTCATCATGGCCTTTGAATATTGGAAGATTAAGAGTTATGAAATTTGGAGCGATTGCATATGTGGAAATGGTGTGTGAAAAATGAGTATGAAGGATCATGGTGGAATCAAGAGATGGAGGTGCGCAATAAGTAGTGATTTGAAGCTTTCGAATTTGAGTTTGGAAATCCTGATATAAAGAGGTTAAATAAGGGGTATTACAAGAGGATCTAGGTTGTGCAATAAAAATATTGGGTTGAATGATTGGAGCGGTGGTAGTGGGGATAGAAATGGGAACATGTAAAGGAGGAGTGGAGACCATGAGAACTGAAGATGGCCCTAGAAGAGAGGCAAAAAAAACAACCCGAGATTTTGATGTAGTGTCACGAGCATTTTTAACCTTGATGAGAGCATGAAGAATGTGCGGAAGATGGTTAAGATTGTCACACATAGCTTGAGGAAAATTAATAAGCTTTTCTAATTATCCTTGATCAATATTGGTTTCCTCATCATGCGAGTTCTCACTGTTAGATGCTTAGATATCATGAACATGAAATATTTGAGAGTTGGAAAAAGGATTTTCAAGTTCAACAATTTATGTAGGGATCTTAGCCATGATTTTGGAAACCCTATGGGTATAGAGAGGAAGCTCTAAATGCTCAAAGGATCCAAATTGACCACTACGAGTGATGAGCATAAAAAGGAGGATTCACAAGTCGATTTCACCAAGTGATTTAACAAAAATAAACTAAATGGATAGTATTACTTATGTTAAATTATAATATGTGTTACAAAAAGAAGATATGGGAGTAAGGTAAACTAGAAGACTCAAGAAATAAGTAATGAAAGTAAAAACCTAAGTGCAATGAAGAGTTAAGACACTTAGCTGATTTTGCAATATTCTTAGCAATGTGCAAAGGTGGAAAACTGGTCAAACTGGAACAAAGGAGGTCACGACCAAGCCCATAAATATGTAGAAGTGTAGCAGGAGTAGGGATTGAGGTACCTAGAGTGTTATTGGGATGCATGAATGACTAGATACCTTCCTAGGTGCCAGGGTCTGCGCATGAGGTCTAGAGATGAATTTTACAAGGTCACTGGATGATCTGAAGTATTCATTGTTTATCACTAGTATGTCACACAAATCTCACAGATGTCACCAATAACATGTAATAAAGAGTTCACCTGTAAAACCCTAAAAAAGAAAGATACAAAATGAGTTTTCAAACTATCTTAAACTGTCAAAATGGTGATCTTATAATTGAGCGCTGCACTACATCTCAGACCCAATGTAGTTCTATGTGTGTGTATGCATAATTTTTCCCTAGGTAGCTCTTTTGAGTGTCACACTTGATAGTGAGAAAAGTAGCTTGATGTAATAAATGAGGGGATGGAATAGAATAAACTTCCCTCCTATGAAGTGTGATGTAGAAAACCATCCCTCGTCCCTTATAATAGAGATAGATAGATTTAATGATGCTCTTTAGATGCTTTTGAGATGCAACCTTAGGTGATAATATAGATGCTTAGAGCTCGGTCCTTTAATTTGGTCACATAATTTTATATTTATATGATTCTCTTGTTCAAATTTTGTAATTGATGACTAAAAGGTCGATCCCTAAGAGATTGGGATTCCTAATGGATAAAAAGGGCCCTAAAATGAGTGATCTAAATACAAAGAGGTCTAGGGTTACCAAAGGGGATGAGGGTGCCTGGGATCTAGCATTCTGACTGGGTATTAATATCCAAAGCTAGAAAAGGTGAGATGTGAAGGGTCAGACTGGGTAGTGAGGTCTGTCAAATCAAAAGAGAGACTAGGAAGGAATCTAAGAGGCCAATTATCATGATCAACAAGTAATTTTCTCCCTCAAGAAGCATATGAATAGTAGTATGTGATTAAGACCTAGTAATGTACCCAAAGAGCATGATTTACTGTCTACAATAACACATTAATTGACACATCTATTTAGTTGCATCATTTTCCATGCCACACACTTTCTTAGCACATAGACTAACTACTAATAACATTGTTCAAGTCATCATGTCTTATCGATTATCTATACTTTATGGTGGGCCCGATGTATTTTCATGGTGTTTTATAGGTCCCATTATATCCATTAGTTTCCGATTCACATGTTTACTTTCACCCTATTCTATTATTCACTATTACACTCTTAGCTAATTATTTCTATGGATTATTATATATGCTTATTGTATACCTACCCATGAGATGAAATATATTATTTATCCTCTAATGTTCATATATGATGCACACTAATATTCCTAATTTACAAGTTATAAATGGTTCAAATTCTAGACGTGTTGGTTTTATATATTTACAACTAATAGTTTCTTTTTTGATCTAAGTAACGTTTTGTAGTATCCCTCATCTTAAAAGAGGGGCATATTATTGGCTCTTCTAGTAGTTCACATAGATCACAATCTAAATGCTATGCTATATATAATGTGATGGTATTCGCATATTTATTTAAGAAATATTATAGGTTTATAATAGGCTTACATATACATCATTACTTATGATAAATATATCAACATCCTATATAATGACAACATAATAGGCCCAAATGTTAAGATAGTGACATAAGATATTTTAACACATGATGACAACACAAAAATCCCAAATTCTAATATGGCTACATAAGCTACCTTAAGACTATATGACAACACAACAATCATAAATATTGATGTCTTATATATATTTAATTCACACATTCCCTATACAAACACATCGGGGACAATCAGGTTTAGTTGTTTCATTTTTTAAGAGTATTTACAATTTTATTTGTTTTTTTTACTGATTTTATATTTTTTTTATCAAACATTAATGCATACCCTTGAAATGTGATTTTCATTTATAATTTGGGGGCATTGTTTTTAATATATACACACATCACACCCCTAGGGTTAGTGAGAGGGGTTTTACATTTCTTATCCCTTTTCAATTTTAATTCAATAATCCATTACTAGATTAAAATGGGGGAAATCATATTACCTGAAATTTAGTCTTAAAGAAATTCACAATAATCATTTGACATATATCTCAATGTTATCCTTAAAACACATTTATTTACCAAAATTAGAGGCATATTACTCAATCTCACACCATAATTCCACTAGTTCATGACTTATTCTTCATCTTAACACCTTTGGAATCAATACACTTATAAAAATTCATTTTTAAACTCTCAATAATCCTCCTTGTGTCTCACATTAGATTCCATCTCAATCCTAAATAGGTTCATCATCCTAGGATACGTTTAGTTGATGAATCAATCTAAGGTTGAAGAATATTCCAATAATACTTGAATTGTCACATTTTCAAATGCATAAGTTTCCTTAGTCATAATAGGGTATATTGAGTGAGAGATCATTCACACAAGTCACAAATATAAACACATGCATCCTAACTTATAAGGGGAATCTGGGGATACCATATCCAATAAAAATCTAAGAAGGTATCTCAGGACAATGAATGAGGCTTCTATCCCTTGGAGAACCTTATAACAAGTTATGTAAATATGCAAACATAATACTTTATTTCCCTATATCATCATCATGTGTTAAGATTTAAGTCGATCAATGGCAAGTGTTGAAAACCTAAATAGGGATTCATTTTTCACATGTTTTCACACACTTACTAGGAAGGAGAGTTATATGGGTTTGAAGTATCTTCATATTATTTCTATGTAGGAAACTGTCAATCAAAATGGGGGTACCAAGGAATCTCAACTCAATTACAAACTAACCCTTTTTAAAGTAATAATAGGAGATTTATAGTTTCAAGATAAAAAGAAGACAATTATAGGTACATAATAGTGACCACACATATCTAGAGACATAATCACAACAATTAATAAAATTAGGTTTAAATTCATAGTAGTAAAGGAATTTGATAGCCTATGATGTATTCATCAAGTGAACCTATCCCATGTGGAAGAACATGTCCTCCAATCTATTATAGTCTCTTATATTTTATAGACATCTCTATGACACAATACACAACATCCAGGTTCAGATTCAAATCATTATCACACCCATATGTCTAGTATAATGGTGAATTCCTTAAAAAACCTAGCTCTAATTATTATAATCTACTTTCTAGATGTTATGATTAAGAGAAACATATATCCTCACATAATTCAAGGACTATATTTTTCTATATGTTCTGTTTAAGTGAAGTATATATCCTTACATAATTCAAGGATTTTACTTATTTATTTACTATTATGAATTATATTTACACATAATATATTAATTATATTAACCCTAGTTTTTATATTACACCACCCAAAATTATCTATGTATTGATTCTCACAAGTTGATGCATCATTACCAATCCAACTTAATTCCCGGGGAGCTTGAATCAAGATGATTTCATCTTATGTGGAGAAGAAGTGGGATAGCCATTATAAGATGTTTTTTCTTTTTTCTTTCCTCTGTAATTGCATCACATTACAACTAGGTTTAATCAAATACAAAACAATAAATACATCAAAATATAATTATATAAATGAATACATTTGGAGCATGTGAAAGGGATAACCTGGAACAATGGATTAAGTAGATCAAACAAGACATTTTGATATTAAATGAAATTATATTATTGACATAAAAATCATGAAAATTTTAAAATGACATTAATAAAGAGAAAAGTTATGAAATTAATCAATTGCAAACAATTGAATTATAAGATGTTTTTATATAAGATTGTATATTTACCATGTTATTCCATCTTGAGGACTACTTTTTTAATGGATAAAAATACATTCTTAATTTTTTAATTTTATCAAAACCAATTTCATGACGAGTTTAATATTTCTTAGAAATGTTGCTTGGAAACCAAGATAACCAAATGCTAAATTTGGGATATCATTTGGCATTGGTTTATTTTCATACTTTGGTTTATCTAATATTGTTTATTATCTAAAATAATTATATTATTTATTACAATTTTCAACCTAAGAGAATTCTTACTTGATATCATTTAAAGTTATGAATGTTAGTGTTTTTAGGTAAGGAAAACCAATTCTTATTTGATCGTGGTTTATCTTAGGATTGTAATTCACATCTCTATTTTGTGTGTTTGGGTCAATCAAAGTGGGTAGTTTATAGGCAATATAACTTTGTTACGCATCTGTGTTGAGGTCTAACTATGAATGTGTTAGTTAAAGGTCATGATTTATACCTATAGGGGTAAATTTATGAACTAATATTATGAGGTTGTATGGGTGAGGCCATATTCGTTCTCAATGAGGACTAACACACATGCTTAGATGAAATATTTACATCTAGTCTTAATCACTCATTTATCATATAGGTAACACTTAGATGAGTTGGTGTCCACACATGATATGCTCACTTCATTAGTGTGTGTAGAAACCTTAATTTGGTAAGTTATCACTTGATAATGTCAATATTGACTTAATCCTTAAAACATGACTTTTACACACATTCCAAGCTTGATTTCCTATCTTTAATCCTATTACATGAATTACTCTCCCCAATTACATTTCTTAATCACTCATAAAATATATTGCATTATTAAAAAATATTCTATCACCTCTAAGTGTAATGCCTAGAACTTTATAATACCTCACTCCCTGCCCATACGTAAATGCCAAATAGGGACCAAATTGCTCAACGATGTGGTCTGAAACTGGCAGGTTTTTCCCAAAATATCCCAACAATCATTTTCTCAATTTAATATCTTTCTATGGGTTAATAATTTCCTCGTGAGTTATCCTTAATGTGAAATTATACCTACAAACCCCTATATAAGCAAAAAAAAACACTCATTTACTCACATAACACTTGTAAGCACTCCTAAAGTAATTATCTTCCACAAAACACTTAAAGCTCCCCTAAATTCACCTAAATTAGTAGCACATATTAGGAGTATCCCACACACAAGTCTTAATTAATCCCAACGAGGTTTAAAAGTCTATCTTACCAAGTCATAAGACCTCTAATCCAAACCTATAAAAAATCACTTGATCCATATATAAAGCATTATTAAGTGTACATTTCCAAATATAGTTTCATTTACATAGATATCACATCTCTAGGTGAATAACTACATGTAATTTTAGGCCTCATTGAAGTAGCTCCAATGTACCATTGGTGTATGCATCACACTTTAATGCAACCAATAAATTTTTTTAGGGCATCCTACCTATAACTAGGGTTTGAAGTTATTTGTTTCATATAGATGGTTTTGCATATGTGTCACACATAGAGTTTCACAAGAATACATGTTTCATATGCTCTCACATATACAAATTTTTTTTAGAATGCCAGTGGCTCTCTCTATGTAACCACCAAATATGTACGAAACTACCAAACTATTTTTCATGCAAAAAACTATTTCATTCTTATTTATTTCACACTCCCATATCTAGAAACAAAACATCTAGAGCTAATTTCTAGTTGTTCATTCATCTACCACTTCTACATCATCTTATTAAACATCCAATCAAGTACATCTCCCTTCTTATGCCTTGTCTCATTCAACACTTGTTTCAACCACTCTCTATTGCATATTACTAAATAGGTATAATCTAATACACACATTAAGAATAAATAAATTAATATAAATATACCTATTATTTATGAACCTAATCCATAGTGAAATAAGTAACACACTTCCTACACATACTTATTATTTTTTGGGTTAAATCACTTGGTTAAATTGCATGTTGTTTTGAATCCTTAGCCTAGCTCACACCCTAATTACCCTAGATTTTCCATTTCCTCTTGAAAATTTCCCTCACCCAAGGGTTTTTTTAATCTTTCTTTATTTCATGGCTTACTCTACTCATGTCATGTATTTCTCATATACTTATACCAATGAGACAACCTTCATATCTTTGGTCAATATAACACTATACAAGGACATAATTGATACTCATTTTTTTCAATATTAATGTGATGATACATATGATATGTATTATATTGTGTATCATAGTACTTACACTTATGTGAATGATTCTTTTGATACTTCTACTGATAATGGGAGTAATTTTTGTAATGAATATCTTACCTCTATTAATATAGATAATATTTTAGGTGCATACTCCAATGTTTCTACCTTTTCTAATACTATTATGTCTACCTCTACAAATTGTGTCAAGGGGAAGGATCTCGTGATTACTCAAATCCTAATATTAATCCCTTTGCTGAAAAAGATGAAAAAAAATTCAAGGAATTTCTATAGAAAAATCATCAACATATTGGTGGAATTATCAATATAGCTTAGGGTGAAAAATATCACTTGGATACGTTTAAGATTCATGTATTTGATATTCCTAAATCTTATTTTTCCTTCTCTTATTGCTACATCTACTATCGCTACTTCTAATATGTATATATCTATGGGAGCATCCCATATTCATCCTCAAATTTTTATAATGTTTTTTATACTATTATTCCTACATCTCTTATGAATACCTGTGGGGATTCCCACTCTTATTCTACTACACATTATCTTGAGATTATTGTTCATGATTTACAAATTAAATTTTTAAAATTACAACAAGGTGTCTCTAATTCTTCTAATGTTATAGATTCTACTCAATTTCTTAATAATCAGAGTTCACATGAAGTGGTCTCTTATCCCTTACCCCTTAGGTTTGTGTTTCCTAAGCTTCCTATCTATTGAGGTAAAGGTGATCCTGAATAAATCCTTCACTCCTTTCATTCCAATTGATTAGAATATGATTACAATGATCAATTTCTTACTAAGATTTTTCTTAGAAGATTCAAAGGCTATACTTTACAATGGTTATATTATCAACATATTAATTTTATTAAGGATTTTACTCCTTTGGATAACCAATTGATTGCACCTTTTCTATCAACACTGGTGACAATATTTCATATGCTCAAATGGATAATATGAAACAAGGCTCAAATGAACCAATTAGTGAATATGTTTTACACTATAAGACCATGCTTACTAAGATGAAAACTATACTTGTGGATAGTGAGATTTAAGATCTATTTACTCAAAGTATTCTATCTCCTTTGTAAGAATCAATTATGTTTGAAAAATCCAATTTTTTGGGAATTTAGTATTCACATGGTAATTATTCATGGTAAACAGTAAGTGAATAGTTAGTAAGTGATTTGTAATAACAAATCACACACACATTTATATTGTGGGTATATTAGGTTTTATTAACAACATATATTTATGTTAGGGATATATTGTTATAAGTGTTTGAACCTAAATTCATATATTTTAAGAAAGCATTCTCCTATATAAATGTATGGTTATCCCGTATGAATATAATTTTTCAATTTTTGTGTAGTTAAGATTATTGCACTCTGACCAATTTTTTACATATTTTATCAGAGTGAGGTTAGCCCTTTTCTTGTGATGGGACTTTGAATGTAGCTAGGGGCAATTGTGATGTTCACTATTTCCCTGGTAATGATATAAATCATATGTATGTGTATTTAAATTTAGACCAGTCTTTATTTGAGATTTAATAAAAAACATCCAAGGTTCTAGTGGCATTCAAATAAGTGGATCCATGCAAATTAGATTGAGTGTAGATCTGCTTCTAATGTATCTGATATTCAACTCATATCAGAGTGACAAAAAATAAGTTAGAAGAAAAATGCATTCTTATACGTTGAAGAATCCAATTTAAATTTCTAATTTAAGATTGGAATGTACCCAAGCAATTCTCAAAGGGAAAAATAGTGTCTAAATTTCACAACTTATCACTCTCATTTGACGTCTTCTATCATGGTTTATTTATTTATAATGGAATCATTGTTCTAGTTCATACATTGGACATGTCATCCAATGCCCCACCTATTTTCATAATCTAAGAAATTTTCCATGTATGCATGTTGTAACATGGATCAACACAGTGTTGATGCCAACCATCTAAGATTACCACGCCCTATCAAAATTAATGGTGTTAGGTAATCTTGAGCCCTGTGAGTATTTCAAAATTTCCCCTCTTCTTCTATCTACCTTCATGCACATGAATTTATATTTTGTGGTCATTTTATTTTTGGTCATTGAGTTTTGAATCCCTAGGAAAATCCACATGCAACATGGCATGATTCCAGCCCACATTATTGTTTTTGGGGTGAAAGCCCTGGATTTAGCCACAACTAATAATTCCATCAAGTTTGAGTTGGAGGTGAGGCAATCTTCACTGGAAGATTTAACCACATTGTATATTTCATTTGGTCTTCCCTTTAGTCTTCAGTCGATCTCATCTGTCCATGTGGTAGAATTCCACCACTTCTTTTGGCGATGAACCTTCGTGGACCTCAACCCTATGGAATTGGTTGGAGTGTATATAATTTTGGGTCCATCCTTTAGTCAAGGTGAGTCAAATATTGATCTTGAACGTCCAAGGTAGGAAACGTGGCATGGTTATGCCACCCTCCATAGCGATGAACTCTGACAGATGTGAGATCCCCTGAATGAGGCACAATTTAGAATTAGCGTTAGGTCCACATGTTTTGTGTCGTGTTATGTAAGTGACACGTGGAGGCATACATACACATACACATACACATACACATACACATACACATACACATACACATACACATACACATACACATACACATACACATACACATACACAATGAAGCATATAAAGAGAGAGAGAGAGAGAGAGAGAGAGAGAGAGAGAGAGAGAGAGAGAGAGAGAGAGAGAGAGAGAGCCACAACTCAAGAAATATTCATGAGGAATATATATATATCTATATATATATATATATATATATATATATATATGTAGCAACATAATATATAGAAGGGGAATATATAAAATAGAATATACATGAAACAACACGAAGCAAAATAACATTTTTTTGTAAGAAAAAGAAACAAAGAACAAGACACAGGAAGAAAAACAAAATAAAAGAAAAAGCAACAACTCTGAAGATTGTATGAAGTTTTTTGAATTAATAAATAAATAAATATATATATATATATATATATATATATATATATATATATATATATATTGTGTTTGTGTGTGTGTTTTATTTCTATTTTGGTTGTGTTTTTCCCCTATGTTAGTTGTTTTGGCACTAAAATTTGCCAATAGTTTGGTATCAGAGAAAACAAAAAGTCTAAATAGCTCATGGGTTTGAGATTTTTTTTTTTCTGGATTGAGTTGTGATGGCTTATAGTAGTAGAAAATCATGGCAACAACCCCCAATATTTTATGGGAAGAACTATGACATCTGGTGCATTAAAATTAATATATTGTTCTCTTCTCAAGAGTTATGTGAATTAGTTGAAGGAGGTTATGTAGAGGTAGAAGACCAATCTTCTTTCAATGTAATTACACAAGCTCAAACAAATGCTTTAAAATAAAATAGAATAAATGATGTAAAGGCTTTGAGATATATTCAAAATCTTCTCACTGATTTGATTTTCCCAAGGATAACAACACATATAAAATCCAAACAAACATGGGATACCTTGCATAATGCATATCAAGGAAGTGAAAAAGTGAAAGTAGTTATATTATAGATGTTGAGGAGATATTTTGAGACCCTTCTCATGAAAGAATCATAATCGGTAAATGATTTTTTCACAAGAATAAATACCATATTCATTCAGATGAGGACTAATAGAGAATGTGGTTAAAGATAATAGGATCATAGAGAGGGTATTGAGGATCCTTCCAACAAAATTTGATCCAGTTATGGTTATAATAGATGAGTTTAAAGACTTATTACAAATGGTATTTGATGAGCTGATGGGTTCTTTGCAAACCCATGAACAAAGGATGAGTAGATAAACCAAATCCTCCAATGAAGAAGCCTTAAAAACAAACACAAATGTTAGAGGCAAGGGGAAATGAGAATACAACAAAGGAAGAAGAATATTTAGCAACCCACAAGAAGGTGGAAGACACAATCATTGAGAGCCATAATCCAAAGGAAGAGGAAGGATAAACATCACTTCCAGAGGTGGTTATTCACAAAGGTATGATAAATCAAATGTGTAATTCTATTACTGTAAGAAGTTTGGAAATTATGCAAGTGAATGCAAAAAGAAAGAATATGATATGAAAAATCATAATTATAATGCAATCTTCTTAAATGTAAAAGAAGCTGAACTCGAGAAGAAGGAAAAGAGTGGAACCTTCCTTCTAACTTGCAATGTAGCTATGCAAGGAAGAAATAAAATATGGTATTTGGATAGTGCTTATATCAACCATATATGTGGAAATAAGGAAATGTTTCATGATATAGATGAAGGAATCAGATTTGAAGTGAAGACATGAACAAGAAATAAGGTTCTTGTTATGGGTAAAGGCATTGTATCCATCCTTACCAAAAAAGGAGACAAAATGCATATACATAATGTTTTCTATGTGCTAGGGTTGAATTATAACCTAATAAGCATTAGAAAACTTGTCCAAAATTGATATAAGATGAGGTTTGAAAATGGAGAACATGTTTTATATGATAAAGGTGGAAGCAAAAAGCTGATTACAATTGTGTAGATGATACAAAATAGAATGTTTACCTTGAGGATGAAGAGTGTAACATGCACAATAATGTTCAAGACAATAGCCATTGATCAATCTACTCTTTGGCATATTAGATATGTGTTGATATAATTTTCTCATTCCTTTTAAGTTAATGAAATAACCACTAAATAAAACTAAATAACTCCTTTAGTCAAGGCAAGTCAAATATTGATCTCGACTGTCCAAGGTAGGAAATGTGGCATGGTTATGCCACCCTCCATAGTGATGAACTCTGACGGATGTGAGATCCCTTGAATGAGGCACAATTTATAATTAGCGTTAGGTCCACATGTTTTGTGTCATGTTATGTAAGTGACACGTGGATGCATACATACACATACACATACACATATACAATGAAGCATACAAAGAGAGAGAGAGAGAGACAGAGAATATAAAGCCACAACTCAAGAAATATTCATGAGGAAATATATATATGTAGCAACATAATATATAGAAGGGGAATATATAAAAGAGAGTATACATGAAACAACACGAAGCAAAATAACATTTTTTGTAAGAAAAAGAATATATATATATATATATATATATTGTGTTTGTGTGTGTGTGTTTTATTTCTGTTTTGGTTGTGTTTTTCCCCTATGTTGGTTGTTTTGGCTCTAAAATTTGCCAATAGTTTGGTATCAGAGAAAACAAAAAGTCTAAATAGCTCATGGGTTTGAGATTTTTTTTTCTGGGTTGAGTTGTAATGGCTTATAGTAGTATAAAATCATAGCAACAACCCCCAATATTTGATGGGAAGAACTATGACATCTGGTGCATTAAAATTAAGACATTGTTCTCTTCTCAAGAGCTATGGGAGTTAGTTGAAGGAGGTTATGTAGAGATAGAAGACCAATCTACTTTTAATGTAATTACACAAGCTCAAACAAATGCTTTAAAATAAAATAGAAGAAATGATGTAAAGGCTTTGAGATATATTCAAAATCTTCTCACTAATTTGATTTTCCCAAGGATAACAACACATATAAAATCCAAAAAAACATGGGATACCTTGCAGAATGCATATCAAGGAAGTGAAAAAGTGAAAGTAGTTATATTACAGATGTTGAGGAGATATTTTGAGACCCTTCTCATGAAAGAATCATAATCGGTAAATGATTTTTTCACAAGAACAAAGACCATATTCATTCAGATGAGGACTAATAGAGAATGTGGTTGAAGATAATAGGATCATAGAGAGGGTATTGAGGAGCCTTCCAACCAAATTTGATCCAGTTATGGTTACAATAGATGGGTTTAAAGACTTATTACAAATGCTAGTTGATGAGCTGATGGGTTCTTTGCAAACCCATGAACAAAGGATGAGTAGATAAACCAACTCCTCCAATGAAGAAGCCTTAAAAACAAATAAAAATGTTAGAGGCAAGGGGAAAGGAGAATACAACAAAGGAAGAAGAATATTTAGCAATCCACAAGAAGGTGGAAGACACAATCATCAAGAGCCATAATCCAAAGGAAGAGGAAGGATAAACATCACTTCCAGAGGTGGTTATTCACAAAGGTATGATAAATCAAATGTGTAATTCTATTACTGTAAGAAGTTTGGAAATTATGCAAGTGAATGCAAAAAGAAAGAATATGATATGAAAAATCATAATTATAATGCAATCTTCTTAAATGCAAAAGAAGCTGAACTAGAGAAGAAGGAAAAGAGTGGAACCTTACTTCTAACTTGCAATGTAGCTATGCAAGGAAGAAAGAAAATATGGTATTTGGATAGTGCTTGTAGCAACCATATATGTGGAAATAAGGAATTTTTTCATGATATAGATGAAGGAATCAGATTTGAAGTGAAGACGAGAACAAGAAATAAGGTTCATGTTATGGGCAAAGGCATTGTATCCATCCTCACCAAACAAGGAGACAAGAAGCATATACATAATGTTTTCTATGTGCTAGGGTTGAAGTATAACCTAATAAGCATTACAAAACTTGTCCAAAATGGATATAAGGTGAGGTTTGAAAATGGAGAATGTGTTTTATATGATAAAGGTGGAAGAAACAAGCTGATTACAGTTGTGTAGATGATACAAAATAGAATGTTTACCTTGAGGATGAAGAGTGTAACATGCACAATAATGTTCAAGACAATAGCCATTGATCAATCTACTCTTTGGCATATCAGATATGTGTTGATATAATTTTCTCATTCCCTTTAAGTTAATGAAATAACCACTAAATAAAACTAAATAACTCTAAAAGGTGAGGGTTTAAGGTACCTCAGATGTGTGATGTATGCAAATGGAGGGGCATAAAGTGAATGACTGCGCTACAAGCTTGATGAACCTGCAAGATAGGAAGAACTAAGAGGTAAATGGATTAGATGATATATGTGGGGGATTATCGATGAAGCTGGTTCCAAGAAGAGTTACCTTCCTTTCATGGACGTCAACCCCCATTTGATAAAAGAAAATAATATAAATAAAAGATGGTTGGATAACATGTAGAAAATGATAAATAACAGGATTTGGAAATGATAGAAGTAGATGAAAAGTACTGATCTAATATAAATAAAAAGAAAGAAAATTTTACCTGGCTGGGTCGATGGTGACCCAAGCTACAGAAGGGTAGGTCGACAATGACCTGATCAGATGGATATGAAAAAAAAGCAAAAAATGCATACTTGGATGAATCTGAATGCAAACCAGATAGAAAAAAATCATGTAGATACTGGAAATAACTTAGAGAGAAGGATATGAGGCAGAAGAACAAGATGGATACAAAAAAAAAGAGATTTGGATGTATTGGTTCAAAAATAAGACTTGAGTTGATGATAACCAGGATGAAGACATAACAAATTTGGTATAACAAGGAAGCATGATGGCATATCTAAAAAATGGAATAGAAGCAAAGCACTAGTAGACACTTGGAAGGGATATGGAAATAACAATTATGATGGTAGAGGGTTGGGTCGATGATGACCTGGGTGGAGTGATGATGACTTCAGTAGTATGAAATAAAAATGAAGGTAGATGGGTGGGATGAGTGACTTGCAAACAAAAAACCTAGAAGAACAACTTGATAATGAAGCTCCAACAATGGCTGGACCTGTAAAATGTCAGATTCCACAAGATAATAATAAAAAATACATACAATAACATAAATAAGATCGAAATTGAAATAAACCTCCCAAAGTCATGAAAGTTATGTGAAATAAGCTCTAATGGACTGTGTTACCATTTTAAACTACCATGAGAAACAGGTGTTGAAATCGATCAGATAATTTTTTGAAATCCTTCACATGGAAGTGTTCTCCAAATTGGAAATTCTCCAAATCCTGAAAATATGAAAAATTGAGACTTTGGACTTCGAGTAATTTCCCTTTTGGAGTTTAAATATATTTGTTTTTTAATTTTGTTTTTAAATTTCTAAAGTTTGAAACCCCAAAAGTATGAAATTTTAGACATTTGGGATTTTAGGTTTTGGAATTCTATGTCGCAATTTTTTGGGAAATTCTCCTTTGGAGTTCCAAAGTCCAAAACCTTGAAAGTTTCAAATTTTGGACTTTCAATCTTTCAGGTTTCATAACTCTAGGTTGCTTTTAAAGTTTTATCACTTTTGGACTTCCGAAGTCTGAAAGTTTGAAAATTCAGACTTTCAGGCTTTCAGGTTTCAGAACTCTCCTGGCCATTTTGAGTCTTTTCCACTTTCAGACTTTTGAAGTCTGAAAGTCCAAAAATCTTTCGAGCTTTTGGGTTTCAGAGTACTTCTATCACCATTTCATGATTTTCAATTCTTGATCTCGGAAGTCCAGAACTCTGAAATTCCAAAATTTTAGAATTTCAGACTTTCAGGCTTCGGACTTTTGGAGTTCTTTGTGCATTTAATTCCTATCTACTTCCATATGTGTCAAATTTTGGGCATTAATGTCATATTTTTTCTATTTAAAATCACATTTTCACCCGATAGTTTATTCTGACGATCTATTTTTTACTGTATCTTGTACTTTTTGAAGTCATTTTTGAGGTATTTTATTTAGGTTATTTTATTTTTGGTCTAATATCTATTTTTTTCTCCTTATTAATTTTTATTTTTTCCTCCTCTGTATGTCTTGAAAAATGAAGATCTCATTGCCCACCATATATCCTTTAATGATTTTTGATCCTAATGGTTTCGCAATCCAATTTTCTACAACCATCTAGGGAAGATCTCATCACAATCCTTAAGATTTTCCTAAGAGTTTAACTTTTCTCTCTCAGCACTTCTCATCCTTTTGGAGATCAAAAAATTTCCTTTTCAGGGTTTGAAGATTTTCCTGTTCAGAGTTTCTCAATTTTTTAGAACCGAGCCTTTCTCCGTTTCAGAACTCCGATTTTCGGGTTTTTGGACTTCTCCATTTCGGGGCTTTGGGAAGTCTACTTTTCAGATTTTTAGAGGTTGAATATTTTCAGAACTTCAGACTTCTCCACTTTGGGTTTTTGGAATTCTCCACTTCAGAACTCTTCTTTTCAAATTTTCAGAGATTGAATTTCTTTGGGTTTTCGGACTTCTCTTTTTCAGAACTTTCAACTTCGACATTTCGGGATTCAGAAAGTTCATCATATTCTAAAATTTAAAACTTGATGTCTACTTCTGCAGCTAAGGGCAAGGAAAAGAGGAATTATACGTTCCTTGGAGTTACTCCTCACTCTTGTTTGTCTTTCAACTTGGAAAGTATAGGAGACACTGATATAAGGAAGATTGATTTTCCAGATTTCTGGGCAAGGGTGAAGGCCGCAAATAAGAAACCATGGATGCAAGCTATATATGATAGTGGGCTTGCTCTTGCTTCCAATTTTCCCACATCCATGCATTTCCCAGATTTTTTCTTAGCTGCAACAACCCACTTCGATGAATAATCCAAGACAAATAAGGATGTTGATGGCAAGGTTATGATCTTCTTGGATCCAAATTTCTTTGAAATTTACTCAAAATCCCTGACATTGAAGACTACACAATAATTTCACCAGATTAGCAGTGGAACATTAGGATAAGGAAAAAGAATTATGCACAAAGGTCATATTGAAAAGTTATTTGGCCAAGAATGTTTCCAAATTACCTAAGGCCATGTATCAGTTAGACTTCATTCAAGAATTCAGTGATATTATTGTGCTACTGAGTATAGTCTCAGGTATTCACTCTACGAAGGAATTCTAGGAATGGATGTTCCTATATATCGCTACCATCAAGAACAATAAGGAATTTATCAGATGGGTGGAGCATATAAGTAGCTCCATTTGTTATCATTTGAGTAAGGTGTTATACTCAAAGAGTTTCTATAGGACATCCTTTTTGGTTTATGCTTTAGCTGTCATGGGAGACTTCACTGGATTGAATACCAAGGGTATTTGAAGCACTTCTGAAATTTATTATTTCTATCCTCGGTTTACACTGGATGAGGGAAGCAGGAACCTCCATAGAATTAACGATGCTTTCTTTGTTGTTATTCTCTATTACTTTTATAAGGATTTATATAACCAAAGGATTTCTGATGAATATTTCAAGTAAGTATGTAAGTGGGGAGCTATATACTTACAATTCCCAATGTTTACATATATTCAGATTCCTAGTTTCATAGGTGCCCCCAACAGGCTACCCAGATCTCCCACTGACAATTGGGTCTTGCTAGAATTGGTTTAGCAATGAATGGACTACCATAAGATCCATAATAAACAACCAAAAGTGGGATTTTAGTTCCCTATTTCTATTGGTAGATACACCTGCCCAAATATTTATAAATCAAAGAATGTAGAGGTAGAAATGGCAAAAGTAAATTTACAGACCTTCCATCCACTGACTAGTTTCAATTATTGGGGTAAATTTAGTGAAATAGGTTGGTCTAGTTCCCATGCACCTCAGTTAGAATAAATTTGGATTCATTCTTGGGATGAATTCATCATCCAACAAAGATATTACGAGATACTAACTTTGGATGAGGTTTGACAGTTTGGTATAGTCGAGGTTCCAAAGGAGTTGTAAGATGATGATGAGGTTTTGGATGTAACATATAAAAATATAATGTTTCTAATAAACCATTTCCATGGATCGATTGGTATCTGGAAGAATGTTGCAATACAAAGGAGAGGGCAGGACCCATTTTACAGAGAACCTACAGTTGGTTGGTTACCTTGGGAATCTCACCCAAGGGGTTAGAGCTACCTAAAAATACAGAAGCCCCATCAACCATGAGCCAATAACACCCACAAAGGGAAAAATGTTGATCCAAAGGGCCCATAAAGTCCCTATAAAATATTTCATTTGTAGTGGGAATCTCATCTCTCTCTAAGGCTCCTGTTTCCAAAGCCATGTCTCCTACAACACCTGTATCAGAAATAGTTGAAGTCAATGATTCTCCAAGTATCTCACAAGATCCTTCATCTCTTCTTCCTCTTCCTTTGTCACTTCCTACATCACTTCTTTCCACTTCTACAATTAATTCTTCTTTTCCATCCCCTTCTATGGCCCGTGTATTTTCATCCCTTCCAGTTCTCCCAGTTGGAGAAACTATTGGGTCATCCATTTCTACTTCACTTCCCATAACACTTCCATTTCCTTCCATCTCATCTCCTAATATCATTATATCCACTCCTATGGTTGTCCTCACATCCACCCCATCCATCATTACCACTTTGATTCAAATTCAAACTAATGTTAATGGTGCTCTTATTTTAGACTAATGCTTTCAAGTACTGAATCTAGTTATTCCAATCTCATCAACATTAGCCATTCTAGAATGGTTGTTTCAGTAGACTCCAAAGAAAAATAATAAGGTGCCTTTGGGGGATGTCATAGATCTGAGCATGTTGGAGCATACACCAAAAAGAAAATCCAAGAGGCCAAATATTGTTTCTAGCCTAACCATGAATCTATCTGGGGAACGAGTTGTAGAGGTTGATACTCCCATTGAGGGAAAAACCAAGGAAACAATTATAACTGTAGATTATCGAATTTCTAGATTTTCACTGGGAAAATCCACTCATAAATAAGCTAAACAGGATGTACACACTACTATTGGAAATCCGCTGGAGAAATATTAGAACGATAAGGCTTCAAAAGATGAGCTCAAAGAAAATGTCAAGTAGCTCACTGTATTGATAAGAAAAGTAGCATAGCCAACTCCATCTACCAAATTTTTGACTACTACGGCTCTAAAATTTTCATCTACCATCGACAATTTTTCTTATCACGAGATTGAGAAGCTATTCCAGAAAGGGATATCGGTAAATGGATGGATGGAGCATATACTACAAGAAGCCAATCCTTTAATTAAAGAGGCTATCGAAATATATAATGATTTGTAGGTTAGAAGAGATTATTATTTGTAAAATGGATAAGGAATTTTTCGAGGACAATAATAACCTGAATTTGAATTTGGAAACATGGAGTGAAATCAGAGAAGAAGATCTAGAATTACTCCTTCAGGAAGATGTAATCGATGATGCTTCAAATTTGTTTGAATATCAAAAGGCCATGTAATTCTAGTGTTAAGTCCTACAAAGATTTAATTAATAATTTGGATGATAAACGAGTGGAAATTATGGATGCTTTAAATGATATATTAGAAGAATTTGATATTGTTAATTGTAAGTTCTTCAACGAAAACATTGATGCTCTCCTAGAGGATCAGATCAAGGATAATTTTAAATATTTGGTGAAGCGTGATGATGAGGTTACCAATACTTTGAACAATGAATCTATTTACTTAGAATAATTCCAGCCAAGATCACAAGGGAAATTGAGACAATAGATGTAGTGAATCACTATGCATGTGGGCTAGAAGATGAAGAAATTCAAGGGATTATCAAACATTTCATCGAATATAAAAATTGAACGACTGCGTGGGAGGAAGCACAAAAAAAACCTGTAGAAGGAGAAAGTGTTGTAGGTCCAGGCCAAAGATGAACGACCATAGAAGGAAAGATCAAAGTTGTAGGGTTGAGTGAGTCAAATCCTTGTAAAAAACTTGCTATTTTTATGGGAGCCTATTCCCTTGAATTTAATAAAATTTCTATTTTTTATTAAAATGTTAGTTGAAGGCCCAGATGTAATGGCTCATCCCAAAGAACTTATAAATAGTTAGGTATATGGATTCTTGGAGGAGATACATACATAGATCATTTTGGTGAAGTTGGTCTTAAATATTGGAAGAGGGCTTCAGAGATTTTAAAACCTTTTAATTATATTCAAAGTGATATCTTGCCTTGAAGAGCCTGATTTATTGTGTTGAATGGTTGATCAGTATATAATTTTTGAATGCATAATTCCTTAGTGTGAATGTTTATCTAACCTTTATTTTAGATTATCTTATTTTATGTTATGGGACAATGATATAACCATCTTTTGTGTCAGTTGTGGAAATATTATTCTCCTTCTGTTGTTAAAAGTTATTTTATCGTTAGCCATAATCAGTGAAATGAATGTTTTACATGTGTATGTGTTTTATCCTCATGATGAATTAATTGTGTGTTCAATCACATTTGATTGCTCTATTATGTATGTTTCAAATTTAACAAAGGAACACTTGCTTCTTGGTTTGTGGTATTATCTACCCTCACCAAGTTGTAATAGGTGAAGGTGACTAATGGTGCACACATCTCACTCACATTAACCCTTCCCGAGGTTAAAACACCCCTTTATTTGGTGCATCACCATCCCCAGTGTATTTTCCTTCTTGCAAACCTCTTTCCCTAAAACCCATGACAATGTTAGAATAGGATTAGGTAACCATTTTATTTTACTAGGAGTAGTACAACACTTAGTTTAGGAAGAGGAAGTTGACCTTCTCAAGAGATTCACCTCGAGATAAAGTCCCACAACTTGAGAGGTCATCCCATGTTTCCCAATCACACTGAACATCTTGCTTACGGTCTAGCCATTTGGAGGGTGTAGTGATCTAGCGAAAATAGACTATAAGAGGGTTGACACAGGTACAAGATTGTTGAGATTTGAAGATAAGTTTTCATAGTGCAAGAAATCTCAAGTTGTGTCTCATTTTGGAAGGGGGATGAAATCAGTCTTATAAGTTTGAAAATGACCCGATTGGATCACCACCAACTGTGGGAAACCATTCCTTAGATGGTAAAATCACTGATTTATTCGAGATATGTGGCTTTTAGGTATTTGGGTGAGTGTTTTAAAGCATTTAGGTGGGTAAGGGTTGTTTAGGGAAGTTCCATGGGTGGATAGGAGATAACGATGGATTGGACAAAATCTAGAAAAAGAGTAGGGATGTGGATTTAGGTGGTTAGGGATAAAAGCATGACAAAGAAAACTAATTAGAGGTACTTAGCTAATTAGGAGAGATGAAAGCTAATTAGGGGTAATTAGATAATTTAGGTTAATCAATAAGAATTAATTAAGAATTAAATATGATGGGATAATATATGGTCATTTAAATAAAGGGGATGATTTAAATTAAGGGGGTATAGCTAGGACCATGGTGAAAAATGCGCACACGAGCAATCGAGAGTAGTAATACCAGATTTTGGTGTGTATATTTGCCCCTTTTTGTCATGTGGTTTGCGAGAATAAGCCATGAGACAAAAATTATGAGAGATAAAGAGTAATATGAAGACAAACAGAAGATTGATGATGAGCTCCCCCTCAAATGAGGGATCAATAATGCAAAGGAAAATCAATGTCGAGCTTGAACTAGGTAGATGTTGAAGGGCGAGTGCGAGAAGAAAGATGGATAAAATGATAAAGTGAGGCAAAATGCCCCAAGAAAGAAGGATTTATGCAACAATAAAAATCTATGGCGGTGATTTTGATATCACGTCGGTAGGGGACAAAGGATGATATTGATGGAGATGGAGGCGATGTTCTATAGACTAGTGAGTGGGTGTAAACCATTACGAAATGGAGGGAATACAATGGGAAACCTCTTGAATGGATGTGATCCATGAGGACTAATGGGTCCAAGGAAAACATCAAAATATGAACAATTAAATGTGAAAATAATGTGAAATCCTTTGTAGATGAGGAATCGAGTGAAAGGTATGTGTCTGCAGAGGACAAGGATGTAAATAATGGTGCCCCAACAAAGGGTACGAAAATGGACGAAAAGGAAAATAAAATAAAAAGTGATGATATAAAATGCCCCAAGGGGAGTAAGTATGGCCATAAATGTGGAATTTGAGATAGCATGAGATGATGAGATGGTGCCCTAGCAAAAAATCACAAAACTGATGAGTAGAGTGATGGGTCGTTGTATTCTCCAATCATTTAACTAATAGATTCTTCTACTAGTGTCATTATAAAACCAATGTTTTGTGTCCAAGGCTATATGCAATGAAGCTTTATGAAACTCAGTTGTTCAGTGGTTCCTTTTAGGGTTTTTGATTGTTATGCTTCCTTCTATCTCTACTAATCTATAGAAATGTAATGCTAAACTACTGAATCAACATTACTGTAATGAAATGCGTTAAAGGAAATCCTTTGATGGAATTGAAATGTACACACCAAATCAATATAACAGAATTCAAATAACACACACTATGAATTGAAATTGTAGAATTGAAATGAAACACTCAAAATTTAAATTACATGAAAGAAAATAACACACATTGAATAAAAATTAAAGTAAAGGAAATAAGTAATTGCATTCAAACTGTAACTTATCAAAAACCATGAGCATGCATAAACATAAAATCCTCTATTTGCCTTGGTTGACTAGGCCCTTGCTCTTCCTTGGGATGGAGGTAATCTCAACACTATAGGATATTCAAAACACAATCTAATATATTGATTCAGAAAAGTTCCATAACATACTCAGATACATAACTAGAAAGTAGATACTAACTGTTATAAACTATACTTTAAATTATTAAAATCAACTAACTACTAAATTATTCTTCAACGAGATGTCTATATAAACATACTCAGTTACATATAATGCTAAAATTGTAGGCATTGATTTTCTCCACTAAAAATCCTATTAAAGTTCATTAAATCCTACGGAACGGCTAGAAACAAGATCCATGTTTATAGGTTGTCAATGGAAAAAGTCTTGCATGAATGCATGATGGTTTTAGACTTAGACTCCTTGATTACAATTCATAGCATTGGCAGTAAATGTCCACTATTATCCTACACATGTCACCAAATTTCACTCACAGAGGAGATTCATGGGAGGTTCTATGGTTAACAAGTTACATGAAACAAAACAAGAGAAATGCATTGAACTTACTAGGATATAACTATATAAAGCATCCACATGAAATAAGTAATCATGTTTAATGAAAAATCAATAATCACATAGATGATATAAATAAGTCAAATAATGCACTCATCATCTCCCATGCACTTTACCTGTTGCATGATGTAACTCATCTCTACCCTACTCTGTAGCCAAGCTGTTGTGCCATGTCATACTCCTCAAACTGATCTACATTTTGTTTCCTTGTCCCTTTGCATCCATGATTGTTTGAAATAAATTCCACCCAAGCCTTGAAACTATCATGTGACTGGGTAGCCTTGTTATGTTAGGTAGTAATCATATTTAGGAGAAGAGGTGGTCTCACTTGTGTTTCTACCCACTCATCACTGTATTCCTTGTCATTTTTTTAGACAATTGCCAAATTATTGTAACCAATGAATCACCCCTGCACATACACCAACTGAGATTCTGAGGGGAGATGACTTCCCTCCTTTTCAATGACAAGTTTAAGGTATCCCACCTTCTATCACAAGCCTGTCTTACTTCACGAAAATGCTTCTGACTATAGGCCTCAAAATATTGCAAACATTTCAGTAGAATCTTTGAAGTATTTTCCCCAACACCAATCTGATAATAAAGAGATCAAAATTTTTTATTCATGGCCACATCATTATGATTGGTAGGCCTAATGTAGAAACCTATGGTGTGAGCTGTTTGATTGATTTTTTTTTTTGCCCCATATGATTTGGTTCCTAAGAAATGACTGAAAGGCCTTCAACTGAAAATATCCCACAAATATGTTAATAAAGAAATCAGGCACATTGGTGACTAACATGTTGTGGAGGTAAAATTCACACAGTTGATTTTGTATCTCAAGGGTACTATTTTGATAAATTGACAAAAAGGTTTTGCCATCAGGGGCTTCACGAGGTTCTTGACTTTACATTCTCATTAATTTAAAAGCATAGAATTACTCTTGGACAAACATTCTATAGACAAAAGAATGTTTCCTGCATGCCAGAAGCTTACATGCCAACGGAAAAACATAGTATAAAATAGATTCTAAATTTTTATTCTCATTTGCACTGGCCTCAATCTCCTCTTTTAACTTTTTATTTTCATTTTTAATGATTTATTCCAAAGAGATAAAAAATTTAGATCATCCCATACTTTAAGGCCTCTATCTCTTTATCTCTTAAGACTGCTAACCTCTACCTTCAAAGTAGTAATTTCCCTCAATTTTTCTACATTTCTTTGTGTAAATGCAATTTTCACAGATAAGTTGGTTTATTACATACCTTTTAATTTTTCCTTCAAGGAGGAAATTTCATCTAGATAAAACCTCAGTACATCATCTCCATGTGATTCCTGGCTACCAATCTCCTTTGCAATATATTCTGGAGTTGGGGTTTATATATCCGGTACTGAAGGAATTTTCGGAGCTTCTGACTTGGCTTGAAGCTGAAAAAATATTTGGACTCCATGTTGTAGGGATAGTTGTTGTGAATGTATTATCCTTAAAGATTGTTCATCAGGGATAGTCGAGGAACCAACCTCTTCCTTCTCCTCTACAATGGGAGTAGTATCTTCATGAAAAAACTCTCGTCAAGAAACTTTAGGTCTCTATAAAGTACAAGACCTTCTTGGTCTCAACAAAATAGAAGAATGAACTGGTAAGGTGCTTTTACCCTTAGAATATTATGGTATAGAAGATGGACTCTCCTAACTAACAAGTTCCTCCAGAGTCTCCTATGAAGGGCGAGGATCCAACTCGAGCTTATGTCAAATAATGGGAGATGGTCCCTTCTTGATTTTATTTTGTTCAGAACTCTCCCCTACACTTATTTGTTTGCTCCTTCTCTTGGGTCTGTATAAAAACTAATGCAAAGAGATCAATTGAATAAGTCATGGGTGTTTAAATGTAACCCTACCACCTCCATTTTTATATTTCTGTCCCACTTTCATGACTACATCAGCTAAATATTTAGGTAAATTTACCCTGAGTGTAGGGTTTATGTGACAATTCTTCAAATGAATTAAAATCTTCAGGGAATCCCCTCTAAGCACAGATAGCAGTTTGTTAGAGATAAAGAACCTGTTGACCCATTTAGCAACTTCCTTCCAAATACCAGGAAAATTTTTCCACTTAGTTCCCTTCTGAGTACCATATGAAGTGAGGATTACTTTTGGAAGGCCTTCACCATCCTCATAAAATAGGGGAATTAGGTCTTTAAGAGGAGAATTTGTCACAACCTTGAGACCGAAGTCTGGTAAACCGGATATGTTAGAAACAACTTGACTACTTATTTATACTATTTTTCCCCCAATTCGTGAGCAGGTGGCTTAAAAATTTATTAGAAATTCATAAACTAAATTTTCATCAAAGCCCTCAAATTTTCTAATAAATTCTAGCCAGCCAACATCATAAAATACCTGGGAAATTATAGTATTCTAGAGCAGTCGATCTGGAGAGTCTGGTTTAGATTTCTTCTTCTTCCCCATAGTATAGATGAATTTAGACACTTGTGTAGAAGAACAATGTTGTGTTCGAACTCATAGAGTAATGACATGACATGTTTGGCAAGTGACAATTTGAAATATACCACAATCTTTTAATTTCCTCAGGTCGGTGAAAAATTGGTGGCATGAAAAGTTGGTAGGACCAAGTATGCATGTGAAGTTTTAATTTATGGTATGACACACACCCTATCATATTGAATAATAATGATACTTGTCCCTCTTATAAAGAATTCCATCCTTTTCTTAGAAATTCAACACATGCGGTATCCTTGCTAATTATGATTCATTACACCCCACTCCGCGTCACAATATTTTGAATGGTATTCCAAATAAATTAATTGAAAATTGTCTATTGATTTAATCATGCTAAGTAAATGAAATAGGGGAGTGCTTCAAAAAATAATATCCGTAGCAAAGTAAAATGCACTTACCCTTGCCAGCTCAGCTTTCCAATATCTGTAGATTTCCACATCCTGCGCTCATAGAGAAAATGTGATTAGTGCACAATATAACAATAGACATGCCTACCTTTATTGAAAGAATGAAATTAATAAAACACTATTAATATAAGGGAAATAAGATTGAAAGCATGATCATCTTTCTTTATTCAAATTTAAAAATTACTACCCATGACGAGAAGAGCTAGTCTCCTCCAATGAATCCATTTCCTTGCATAATAGTATATCTTTACTGAAGGTTTCTTTATCTAAAGGATGCTGATACATCCTTAATCTATGTCCATTACCCAGAAGAGTTCTTCTATCTCCATCAATCAGTAAAAATATCATAGAGCCGTTATCAAACACTTGTTCGATCTGGTATGGTCCTTACCATATTTTCCTCAGTTTACCTTTGAATTGCTGATGCTTTGAGTCAAAAAGTAAGACCCTATCTCCCTCATTTGAATTCTTGTATTTGATACAAGCATCGTACCAAGATTTTATTTTGTGTTGAAAAATCTCAGTTTGTTGCCGTGCCTTCATCCACATTTCATCCAACTCATTCAATTGCATTACTCTCTCACGTTTTGCTTCATCCAAATCGATGCCAACTTTCATTGTTATCCTCTAAGTATGTAATTCAAACTCAATGGGTAATATTGGCTTCTTCCCATACACCAGTTCATATGGGGAGAAACCAGTAGTTGTCTTCCAAGTTGTATTGTAGGCCCAAACCACTTCTGGGAGTTTTGGCACCCAGTTTTTTTTGTCTGCATTGACAACTTTGGTTAAAATATTCTCCAGCTCCCTGTTTGTAACTTCTACCTACCCATTGGATTGGGGGTGATATGGTGATGAATTTTGATGCTTTATTCGGTAATCTACAAGAAATACTCAATCATATTAGACACAAATTAAGGTCCCTGATCAGATATAATAGTTGTAGGGGTGCTAAATCTCAACATAATCCTATTGTACAAAAATTCAGCTACAAAATATTCATTGGCAGATGCCAATGCTTGAACCTCAGCCCACTTTGTGATATAATCAATGCACAATAGCATGTACCCTTTCCCAAAGGATGGGGGATCAAAAGGTTTGATGAAATCAATACCCCACTTCTCAAATGGTCCTAAGACCAGCTGAGGGTTGAGAGGCATTTCCATGGACAACGTAGGATTTCCCATTCTTTGACATGCATCACACTACCATACATAATTCTTGACATACTTGTGAAGAGAATTCCAATAATACCCAACTCCAAGGACATTGTGAATTGTCCTCTTTAGTGAGTAATGTCCTCCTCTAGGATCATCATGAGAAGATTTCAATATGTCATATACTTCATCCTCATGAACACACTTGTGAAGAACCATATCAAGAAAACATTTAAATAAAATTCCGTTACACCATTTATATGTTGATTTGTTTTTAACTAATCTCTTTCATTCCTTATTGGTAAAGTAGGCTAGAAAGTTCCCTGTAGTTAGGTAGTTTACAAGATAAAAAACTATAGAGGCTGAGTTGATATCGTAAACAAGTGCTCATTTGGAAAATGATCCTCGACTACTTCTTCTCCTATAACATTCAATCTTGAAAGGAAATCAACAACAACGTTAGTATTTCCTGGCTTATCAATAATTGTTAAATTAAATTCTTTCAACAGGAGTAACCATCTGATAATTCTCCCCCCACTACTAGTTTATTCATCAAATACCTTATGGCCAAATGGTTAGTATAAACAAATATTTTGTATCTAATAATATAATGTCTAAATTTATTCAGAGAGTAAACAACAACTAAAAATTCTTTTTCCGTAGTGGTGTAGTTTCTCTTTGTAGGGGTCAAATTCTTGCTGATAAAATAAATGGCATACATATGATCTTCTTCATCCTTTTTTCCAAGAACAACTCCCATTGTTGTGTTAGAAACATCAATGTGAATATGGAAAGGTTACCCCCAGTTGGGTCCTCTCAAGACTGTAGTAGTGGTTAGATTCTCTTTGATAATCTCGAAATCCTGTTAACATTGAGGAGACCATTCAAAAACACAATATTTTGTCAACAAAAAAAACATAGGTGCAACAATTTTACTAAATTCTTTGATGAACCACATATAATACCCTACGTGTACAAGGAAACTCTTTATGTCAGTCTGATTTTTTGACATACGAAACTGAGTAACTACTTAAATATATTTGGGGTCGACTTGTATTCCTTTGGTAGAAATATGATGACCTAAGACAATTCCTTGATCAACCATAATTAGAAATTTTTCATGACTCAGGGAAAGTTAGTGATTCTCACATCTAGTTAATAATTTTTCAAGATTGTTAAGATATTCATCAAAAGTGGAACCATGGAGAGTGAAGTCATCCATGTAAACTTTAACATAGTCATTTGCAAGCTCTGAAAAAATGGCCAAAATTTATTTTTGGAAAGTAACACGTGCATTACAAAGACCAAATGGTAGGAATCTATATGCAAATGTACCCTAGGGATAAGTGAAGGTGGGTTTATCCTGATCAACAGGTGTAATAATAATTTGGTTATACCCACTAAACCCATCGAAGAAGGATGAATATTTCTTACCTGCAAGATTATCCAGAACTTGGTCAATAAAGGGAAGGAGAAAGTAGTATTTCTTGGTGGATTTATTAAGTTCCCTATAGTCTACACACATTATTCATTTACCATTTTTCTTGGGAACTATAACTAGTGGTGATACCCAATGACTATTAGATATATGATAGATGAATCCTACCTTCAGTAATTTTTCTATCTCATTTTTGACTATGTATCTAAGTGCTGGATTAATTCTTCATTGTGGCTATCTTATAGGTTTAACATCCTCGGTGTAGATATGGTGAGTGCAGATGCTTGTATGGATCACTTTCATATCAGTATAATCCCAAGCAAAATCTTGGGAATGATTCCTTAAGATTTATACAACCCTCGTTTCTTAGCTAGCCTCTAAGTTATTACCAATGGTGAGCTCTTTTCCTATGTCAACAGTCACTTGCCTTGTATATTTCAAAATAGTGAGCTCTGAATTAACAATTAAATAATTCAAAAGAAAAACATGAGGCTAAAGTATGTGCAAAATAGCCATATTTTCAAGAGAAATAACCTTGGTTAAAGGACTAGAAATTAGTGACTACACATTCCTCATGATAAACATAAGTTAATTTACAATTTTCATTAGAAATGTCACTTACCAGGGTAATATTATCTACTGTGTTTAGAATAGATGGTTATGTAACCTCATTTCCAATTTCCGTAGCCTCATTTTTGATTTCTATAGCCCTGGTGTCCTCTTCATCAGACATTGTGTATGACTCAAAAAATTTCTTCCATGTGATTTTTCACTGTAATGGTGGCCAGATAAGAAGAACTCATATGGTTAATATCTTAATAATCTACCCATACATGTTCAAAAATATCCACATATGGATGGGAAAGAGGATACAATCAAATATTATTTGATTTTCACCCATTTAAAATGGTCATTTTTCTCATCCTACAGTCAATATATGCAACAACAGTAGCCAACTAGGGCCTTACTAAGATGACTGGATATCCCAACTTCCCAAATTTAGGATTTAAAACCATAAAATCAAAAGAAAAATCCAAATATTCAACCATGACCATTACATCCTTAATCACTCCATTTGGTACAACAATAGATTGATTTGATAATTGAAGAACGGCATTGGTTGGATGCAATCCTATTAAAGAGAAAATATTAAACATATATGTTTTTATAACATTGATGGAAGCACTAAATCCACCAAAATGTTAGATATTGACTGACCATTTACAAAATAGTAATGACTAGACTCCCATGATCCTCATATTTTGGTGAAATAAGCTTTCCAACAACAAGATCAGCTAGATTCCCTTCCACTTTGATGATTTTTGGGTATTTATTCTTTCTTCATGGTGTCTTTATGCACTGGTCCCTAATGGTCTAGTTTAACTCAGGAATGTCCCTTATTGCTCTTAGAAGTGGGACCTCAGTGTTGATCTTTTTCAACTCCTGAACGAGTGTTGTTTCCTTCACAATTCAAGTTTCTTGTAATCATTATGGAAAAGGAGATGTGTGTGCATTCTTATCTTCTCCTTGAACACTCCTAGTGGATTTTGTTTATGGAACGTGTATAGTTTCTTCATGTTCCTCATGTGCCTCTTCTTTCTCATTTTTCTCAGGTATTTATGTGATAAAAATAGGAGGATTATTCACTGTTCTCCTAGGCCTTAGTCGGATATTATTGATAATATTAGCATGCATTGTATCACTATGTCTTGCTTCATTAATTAAAGATGTATGTTGATTTTTAGGGTTTTCTACAGGATGGGATGAAAGTTGAGTTTGTGCTACTTTCCCATGTTATTGATAGTTTTGTGGTGGGGCCATTAAAGTTTGTTGTGGTTGCTGGAACCTCCTCCGTTGATTAAAATTCTGTTGAGGTACCCATTATTGGTTTTTCCATGGATTTGCATTGGTTAGTGGTGTCCAACCCTATTGATTGTATAAATTCATCCATGGTGGTGGATGTGGGTAAACCATCCATTTTGGTGGTGTCTACTCAAGTTTTCCCCAAATAGGTTCAGGAGTCTGACTGGGTCATGACATCATCCAGGGGTTCTGAGTAGGTTTTTTCATTGGATTCTTAGTCAATTAATGAAATAAATAAGGGTAGAAGGACAAAGAGGAATACCTATTGTAATGTTGGTTGAAGGTTGTGCGTGCATTTTGATTTCTGATCCAAATTGATTGTGTGATCTTCCTTTTGGCTAGGAGGAACTACCTAAAATGTAAAACAAGACCATAAAACATACTTAATAGCAAAAGGTTAGTAGATTGCCTAGTGTAAGCTAGATCTAGGAAGTGTGATCCTTCCTCAAGGGTTGTCAATCCACTAATATATATAATTCAATATAAAATAAATGAACATGCAAATAAAAGAATCTAATACTAGTGTTTTGATTTAGGTATCTTAGATTACTATCAATGTCAATCTAATTAAATGCTTTAATAATTAAATTAGTAAAGGCACCAAATCAAGTTGTAGGTTGGGTAGGTGGTCTAAGGGTCACGGGATGGGTCTAGATAAGGTTTGGGAAAGTTTGGTTGGTTTATGGATGAGTGGGGATCTTTTTGTTCTGAGGAATTTTACCAGACACAGAGACAGATGCTAGTCAAAATATGACCGCAAACGATTAAGGTATGACCGATGATGGTTAGGATGACTGATCTCGGTTACTGTGGGTAATGGAAAAATATCAAAGCAGGTGTCCAGGATCTCTTTATGTTTGCAAAAAGAGATGGTAAGGTATGTGATGAGGGTTTAGATAGGGTATCAGGCTTGGGTGAAGTTTTTATTAGGCTTTTAGGGTATTAAGGTCAATTTAGTAAAAGTATGATAGGAGACATAGTTAATTGATGTCAATCTGGTGATCGATGCTGGTGAAGGGGAAACTAATGATGGTTAAGATAACTGGAGTCAGTAGGGGAAATTTGGTGAAAGGTGATTTTAGGATTCTCTGTGATTGCATAGAGACTGAAGGGGGACTGGTTGGGTTCGTAATAAGGTGAGAATAACTCAGGAAAGCAAAAAGGTTAGGTATGGGGAGCTAGAAGGTTGTGGGTGGGTGGATAGATAGATGAGTAAGAAGGAGGGGATGGAGGAATGCAAGGAAGAACTAAATCTAATAACTAAAGATAAATAACCTATTAAGAAAGTAAAAAAGTGATGAAAAATCAAATGCACTTACTTTTTATTTGTAAGCTTGGTTGGTGAAGGAAGGTGATGGTTGATCTGTGAAGGACTTGGTGGTCAATGCCATGATAGCACTTCCCAGAGTGTACCCATGGATGCCAACGCCTTTGGATCAGTCTCAAGTCCTTTCTTGGGCCTTTGGCTAAATGTATTCTGTCACCTTGATCTTGAGAAGACTCTAGTTCGTGCTTGAATGCACATAGATCTCTTCAAAACTTGAAGTGAGCAACCTGGGAAAAAGTTTTCAAAACTAAATTTATGGTAATCGATGATGGTTAAGGTGACCGGTGTCTGTTGTGGGTTAACCGACATCAGTTAGGGTGGGAAATCCTAGGTTTACCAAAAATAACAGATCTTGGCTACTTTTGGTGTGCTCTTATTGTTAGTTTGGGTCTCAAGTGATGGTTAACACTTAGATAAGCGGGGGGTATTGTTGGAGAAGGAATAGGAATTTAATGTTAGGGTTAGACTAAGTCCTAGTTTGTTAAGATAAGTAGATTTTGAGTCTTAGTTAATTTATAGGCTAAGAATAAGTCCATGATAAGGTGTCTAGGTGATGTGGCTAGGTGAGGTGTAAATTAACCTAATTAAAGTAATGAAATTAATAAATAATGTGAGGATGGACATTAATTCAATTATAAATAATAAAATTAATATGAATGTCAGGTAAAGGGGTAGTGGTTAGGGGAACATGTTATGTTATCTGATTGAAAGGGGACTAAGGGGCGTGTGACCCAAATTTAGTGTCTACATTTACCCCCTTTTTTGCATAGCTTGTAATAGTAAGCGATGCTGACAAAAACATGAAGTGGTTACCCCAACTATAGGTGAGAGTGAGGTTTCCCCAAGTATGGGTGGAGGTGATCCCCCTCAAACCAGGAGCTGATGAGGTGTTAGACGGAGTCAGTGAGTGGATTGATAAATGGGTAAGTGATGAAAGTGATGGGAGGTGGGTTGTAGTGAAGGGTATGGGAACTTTGGGTAATGGGTAAGGGTCATATTGGGTAATGGATAAGGGTCATATTGGGTAATGGGTAATGACAATCAAATGCACACACATGTATATACTGCGACACGGTAGTAGGTGGAATAACTTACAAAATATATAGTGTCCAAGGTTGATAGGTTTATCTAAACAAGGTTGAAGTGATTCAGGTATCTAGGGTACAAGATATGGTTCGGAAACACAACTTAGGTTAGGTGCAGGAACGTTTAGGTATGATCCGGTACACGGAAGGTTTGGTTAGGATAAACAACATGACAATAGGCAAGGTAAGGTCAATAGGCTAAACAACACGGGTAACAACATCACAAGTTATAGCAAGTACACAAATTCTGATTTCACAAAAGGTGGTTCAAGTCAGGGTATGTAGGTCATGACATAGGTAAAGCTGAGGTATAGGTAAATAAAATATCCCTAAATGCAATTAAGGAAATGTATAGGTAATTAAGACTTATGGGTATGGTTTAAAGGTGTTGGTAAGGTTAAAAGGTATTGGGTTAGTAATGTTTGTAGGAAAAATGGGCATAGGGTGAGTTAATAGGTAATGGCAGGTGATCGATGCTGGTTATGGTTTAACCGATGTTGGTTGGTTAGGGCACAAAATGAACAAAGTTAGTCAGGTCAATTTGGGGATAAAAAGTAAAATTTGTGGTTTGACGAATTTATTTTAAATTTTTGGCATTTGTGAAAACAACAAAGAGGTGGTGTTTTCATGGAAAGTAGCATTGCAAAGTGTCGAGTTGAGTTGATTGGATATGAGTACGTGAGTGGTTATTAGCATGCGAGTCCATGAGATCGAGCAGAGTGAATTGAATAGATGAGATATTTGAGGTGGATTTCGGCATGACAAAGGCAGGAGAAGGTGTGGGAGGTCCAACGAAACAGTGGCCAGTTGTGCCACCATGGAGATGATGCAAAGATGAAGTAGGTGACACTATGAATGCTTAGTTTGTTTGAAAATGGTATTGTTAAAAGAGTTTGTGGGAGAAAATTTTGGGTGGGATTGTTATTTTTAATTTGTGGGTAAAATGGAATAAAATGAAGGGTGGGAATAACATAAGTAGGTGAAATAGGTTGGGGCATGAGGGTAGGGCAGGTTTGGGTGAGGGGAAGTAGGTTTATCAGTGGTTTTTTGTGAATTTTTAATAATGGGGGGATAGGTATCCATTTTTGGATGCCACAACAAAGATCGAAGTTGGTCTTGGTTTGTCCGACATCGTTCGGCTTTGGCCGGCGTTAGATAGGTCTTAGCTAACCGACACCGGTTAAATGAAACCAATGATGGTCGAGGAAAACTAGTGATGGTCAAGGTGACTGACATCAGATAACGTTAAGGAAGAATAGGGGTAAGAAGGGATAGTTATGAAAGGAAAATAGGTAAAAAGGGATAGGTGAAGAGTGTATGTAGAGGGAGGAGGGTAAAAATATGATTTTGGTGATATCAGATAGGTAAGTAGGTGAAGTGAACAAAGAGAATGGGTAATAATGATAAGAGTTAGTAGGTTTTTAGGTGAATTAGGTAAAAGGGGGTAGGTATAATTAATCTGGTTGGGCATGTTTTTTGGGTAATATATGATTTGAGGTAGTCAAATCTTGACATGGTTGTGTTGGATGATGGAGGCTAGAGATCAACTTAGGATGCGGGATAGAGTACCACCACTATTGGTACATATGTAGCCTAACTTGACCATGGAGGGTTTGTGACATATGATAGAGGTTAAAATTATTAGGATCTGGCACTATAGGTGTATAGCTTGAGATCATAGTTTGATGGCCATTCTCATCGATTGATGGGATTCAACAACCAACACTTTTCATCTACGATGGGTGAGATGACCGTCACCCTGGAGGACATATACAGGATCCTACAACTACCAATTATTGGGGAGATAATTTATTCTATTATTTTTAAGGTATTGGTGGAGCTGATAGTGGTTTTTTTTGGTGAGGTGATGGGTGAAATGAGGTATCACAGTGCGAGTCTCACTTATAGAGACATGTATGCAGCCTACCCACAGGAGATGAGGTTGTTTGTACTTATGATGGAGGCAGTAGGTTGTTTTTCCCTGCCCAATTCTGAGGGTGGGATATTCCCACAAGCATTGATGGGAATACTCTAGGATATGATTGAGGAGTGGATGTTATTCACTTGGGCACCGAATTTCCTAGTTCAGCTATATAGGGAGCTATGGGCTTATGGAAGATTGTGGCGATTCGAGTAGTGATATACTTTTTCACTACACTGTTGAGCATATGAGCACATCATATGTGTGTGGCCAGTTGGTTTTCCACAACATGATTGGTTCAGGGGTGGCTTGCTTAGAGTTGGATATAGATGTTGGATACCAATTGGTGAGAAGTATAAGGTGGTTAGGGACACATATGATGTGTCATCTTATAGGAAACGGTTGGAGGGCCTTTCGGCCATTGATATTATTTGGAGGCCTTACATTGAGTTTCCATCTTACAGAGGCATAGATGAGGAATTAAAGGAGATTTAGCTATTGAGGTAGATTTAGGGGTAGTGTGTCGGTGAGCATGAGATGATACCCATAGATAGGGTTAGGCTGCAGTTTGGGATACCATAGGACATGCCCCTACCCTTCCCATAATACTAGATAGATGACGTGGAGAGACCCATGCCTCCACCATGTCTAAGTGTGCCAACAGGGTAGGAGAAGAAGGTGGTAGATAGGTGGATTGATGATTCCAGAGTCACAGATGGATATAGACAGTGGTGGGTGACACAACTACGGGTGGTGTCACTGAGGCCAGAATAACCAGACTTATCTACTATCATAGTGAAAAGGGATACCTTACAGGGTTAGGTGGCTACCGTTTAGAAATAGATTATAGTTTTATAGGGGCATCTCACAGGGTCAGAGGCACATGTTACCATATTGCAAGCTCAGGTGATGGCCCTATAGGCCCAGGTAGCTAAGGGATAGGCACCTGTGTAGGGTGGAGATGGTGATGGGGGATAAGTAGACGCCTTACAAGTGTATGTAAGTACACATGCACATGTTGTGGATTTACAGGCCTAGGGATAAGGTCCCATATTACAAGCACCTACACAAGTAAGAGGACATGCATCAAGGAAATGACTGAGGCCAATATTAGTAGGATAGATATCACAGGTTATAGTGAGACCTATGACACCACCTTAGATGGTGATGATGGAAAGGTTCAAGGATGCCCTGAATGAGGCTAGTTATTATCAGGATCACCTGATGATTACTAGTATAGATGTCCCTTCATATGCACAATACAGATCCCAGCAGGCAGTGAGTGAGAGGAATAAATCCCGCACTCATAGCTCAGAGAGCACAGGGGGCAAAGATCCCAATGACAGGGTCACGACTAGGTGACTAATTCACAGAGGCAAAGATAAGGTGAGGGCTAGGGGGAGATTAGAATGAGACCCTTGGAGGGTGGAGAGATCCTGACAAGGTGGTAGATAGGCTAGGAGGAGGAGACAAGTGAGACTGGCCCAGATGATATTAGGTGGGGTGATGTTTAGTCACCTGAGATGATCAATGTTTTGTTTTTTGATATACATACCGGCTTGCATGCTGAAGAT